>CM043724.1:8473647-13273647 GCA_023969325.1 Oryzias curvinotus | reverse complement strand
ACTTGAGTAATAGCTTTTAATTTCTCTATAGAGGTCTATTTGGAGCCAGGGGTTACTTCCTATTTAGAACGCAAGGGGGGAGGGGTCACTCAGTTAAATTCTCATATTCAGTCAGTGGACCCCTTGTGTTCTCATCAGGCTGGTCATGATTTGACCCATTAGAGGACTGACGGGTTATTTTCCCAGTTAGCAGGATGAAAATCAACTAACACCTGAGGATGATAGCCAAGGGCCCTCTGTGAAGCTTTACCCGAGGCCCCAGGGACTCTGGCAGCACCCCTGTGTATGTTGGTGAAGCACGTGTTTGTCAGTCATATGACCTGATGTGGACCTGTTGTGTTCTATTCCTCTCCAGGAGCTGCCGGAAGGCGCAGGGAGTTTCTGGCTCTGTCTGACCGGAGTCAAGCTGCCTTCTGACCGGAGTCCGGCTCTCCTCCACTAACGTCTCACCGCGTTCGGCACAGCAGCTCCCTGGTTCTCCACCTCCCAGCCCTGATGGATGTGCAGGATCAAATCAAAGCCTGTCCCATCCCTCCACATGCAGTTACACACACACACAACACACACACACACACACACCTGCACTGACGTAGAACCCCCCTCAGCGCCTGCAGCACCCTGCTTAGTCCCTTCTTGCCTTCCTCCCCTTCTTGACCTCTTATTCTGTCTATGCAGTCAATCTGACCCCCCCCCCTCGACAAAACCTAAGCCCCCTCTTCTCCTCTTTAGTACTGTCTTTCGTCTCCCTGAGGGTTTCCCTGTGTGATGGGCCTGGTCTGACCGGGACCGGCGCTCCAAGCGAACCTTTTGCCCTCCTCACAGACCCCTACCTCAGGGCAGACTCCTACCAAGTAGCCACGCCTCTTCCTCTTTCTTCACGGGCATTTAATGTTGGACGCACATGTAGCTGAACTGAGTCTGTTTCAGATCGACAGCCATATTTTTCTCTTTTGGTTTCGGGGGTTTGGTTGTGTTTCTTTCTTGTGTGTACGCACAGTAAATCCACCCAGACTGAACTCTTATTAGCTACAAGTCATGTACAGAAAAAAACAAGCCCATGTATAAAAACCTGTATGTTAATTAATAAGACCTTATGGAATGTTGATAATTAACAAATATTGATAAACTCAAAGTCGTACTTCCTCGTGTCTGCATTTAAACTAGGAGTGGAGTGCACTTCACAAGTGTCTAGCTGGAGTTTCCGTCCCCAAACCGTCTGCCAACCTAATGACAGTTCTCCCGTTTCTACCGGGAGATTAAAACAGAAAAGTGCTCGTGTTCCTGATTTTACATTTTCTTATCTTTTTCTATCTATACACCTGTCTTGCTTTGATTCGTTCTCGCTTCCTCTCTAGGTTCCAAAAAAGGTGGCATAGTTCCGACAGAATGGGAAGACGTTGGTTGGGAAACTCTTAGGTTTTTATTGTGGGAAGCAGATGACTTAAGTGCACTTTGCAGGGCGGATGGGCGGAAGTACACTCTCCGAGGGGACTGAACGGATGCTTTTGTTTTACTCCAAGGCCTCAGGTGAACTTAAAACGATGTGGGTTGAAGGATTCTTTATGGGAAAAAAAAGCAAAAATGTTATATATATCCAGCCCGAAACAGCGATATATAAAGATGCTTTTTAATTGCGTATTAGAGGTATATTTTCAGCCTAACTTCAGAGATGTCAGCCATTTTTCATTGGTATGAAGAAAAACTGCTCTCTTACCTGTACTGAGTAGCATTCTGACGTGTGCATTTATAATGATGCATTGTTCTTTATAGATTCACAAAGCCCATGTAAAAACTAATTCAGTGTCAAGTTTTTTCATGACTTTAATGATGGATTGTTGTAACTAAACCAAAGGTTGGCCTGTTTCTGTTTTTTCATTCTGAGGTCACGATGTGTTCTTTGTGTTTTTTGGGTCTTGGATGTGAGAGAATGTAGCCAATTGTAGCGCATGAGTCCGCTATGCAAATCAACCTTCCCTCACAATCCCGCATCAGAGACAGTCTGGTGGAAGACACACCCGGGGGGGGGGACGACGACACTGAGGCGTTTTAAAGCTGCTGGTGAACTTTGCTGCTCCGCCCACGTCTGCTGCTGTGCTTGTTGCGCAGGCGGAGTGCAGCGAGCGGGCGGAGGAACAAGAGACAAAAGGGAGAAGCAGAGCGAATGAATGTAAACCAAAGGATGAAACTGTGTGTTTGTGAATGACGAGATGGTCAAAGACCGGAGGTCATACCTAAAGGTGGGGGGAGGGGGGTTGTGGGTGTGCATCGACTGAGTGTGTGCCAGTTTTCGGGGTGGTGTTGCTCGGGGAAAGAGGTAACCTGTATTTTTGCAATAAAGTTATTACCAATGCACTCCCACAGGGGGCGTAGCTACACCCACATGTCTGCATTGTCATTTGTTACAGTGAGGCAAAAAAGTATATAGTCAGCCAGCAATTTTCCAAAAAGATTAAATTTACTTTTCATCGTATCATCAATTATGAGAGACAAAATGGGAAAAAAATTATTTTCGAAAATTTGTTTGCAAATGATGGTGAAAAAAAATTATTTGGTCAATAACAAAAGTTCAACTCATTATTTTGTTATATACTCTTTGTTGGCAATGACAGCAAATGTTTTCTGTAAGTCTTCACAAGGTTTTCACAAACTGTTGCTGGTATTTTGGTCCATTCCTCCATTCAGATCTCCTCTAGAGCAGTGATGTTTTGGGGCTGTTGCTGGGCAACAATGACTTTCAAATCCCTCCTGAGAGTTTCTATGGGGTTGAGATCTGGAGACTGGCTAGGCCACTCCAGGACCTAGAAATGCTTCTTACGAAGCCACTCCTCATTATCCGGGCGGTGTGTTTGGGATCATTGTCATGAAAGACCCAGCCATGTTTTCATCTTCAATGCCCTTGATGATGGAAGGAGGTTTTCCCTCAAAATCTGATGATACATGGCCCCATTCATTCGTCGTCCTGGTCCCTTTGCTAAAATCAGTCCCAAAGCATGATGTTTCCACCCCCATGCTTTGCAGTAGGTATGGCCTTCTTCTCAGCATTCTATCTCCTCCAAACATGATGAGTAATTTTTTACCAGAAAGTTCTATTTTGGTTTCATCTGGCCATAGGACATTGTCCCAGTCCTCTTCTAGATTCTCCAAATGCTCTCTAGAAAACTATAGACGGGCCTGCACATGTACTGGCTTTAGCAGGGAGACACGTCTGGCACTGCAGGATTTGAGTAAGCATCCACGCCTCAAGGATCGGCCTCCTGCTGGTATTCCAGAAATCCTGCCTTATCTGCTGCTGATTACCTGGATCAGGTGTGTTCAGCCAGTAAGAAGCTTCCCTGGCAGGCTGGTTGGAAAACATATTGGACACCAACCCTCGAGACCTGGATTCTGACACCCACCAACTCTGTCTGGGCTGCACAGTCAGTGCATTCTCCTCTCAGCGAGAAGTCCCAGGTTCCCAGCTGGTCTTTCTGTGTGGAATTTGCATGTTCTTCACGTGCATGTGTGGGGTTTCACTCCAACAGTCCACAGACATGCTTCATCGGTCAATTGATGGTTCCTAACATTGTCACAGTGTGATTGTGACTTGTGGCCCTGCGACAGACTGGCGACTGTGGCAGATATAGGCTCCAGCAGCACTGTGACCCCAAAAGGGATCCAGCAAGTTTGGAAAATGGGTGGATGTATGGATTTATTAAATAAACTATAACATTCAGCATAGATTTAAAAAAAAAAAACCTTTAAATTAAGTTTGAATTTTTAAGGAATAAAACAACCAGTGTTTCTGACACTGATTTTATTTTTTATTTAAGTTTCTTTGAAGGCTGTAAAATCATATTTTTTTTACGTGGTTTAAAGAACATATGAGGGAAACTGAGTTCTAGAAGTGATCTTCAACAGTGGAGCTTAAATTGAAAGGTCAAATACAAGGTTGAATTTACAGAAAACTCTAAAGAATTTCACTTAATCTTTCCAGAGGAATTTCTTTGAATTTAGAGGAATTTCTTTGAATTTTTTTAATTTACTTGCAATGTTTTTAGGCATAATAGTCCTGAACATCTTTTGTTTTTCATGTCCAAAAATAATGCAGTTCTTCCATCTGCCACTAGATGTAAGCAGCTGCACATGCGTCCTCCAGATGTTTGAAGCTGCATTTCACAGACTACCTTCAAACGCCTCGACAAACCCATGCAGGCTGCTTTTTGTTATCAAAGTTAATCCTGTAAGTCTGAGGGAAAATGAAGGATTCGACAGAGCTTTGTCAAGAAAACAAGAAGAAAAAAAAAGGTAGGAATTCCCGCTGAGCAGCACAAACATGATGGATCAATAGCCATTAAATTTCAAATCCATCTCTCTTCAGCAGAAGAGCCTTTTCTGGTTCTTTTTAGACGCCTCTGTGTGCTGCAGGCTGCTGACCGGAAGCAGACGTTTATTTTCTCTTCTTATTCACATCTTTTTACGTCTTTAAGCACTGATAGAATCTGCAGTAGTATGACATTTGTAAAGGAGGAACTACAGCTGCAGCCTGCAGATACAGCAGATGGGAGGAGGTTTGTGGTTGATGGAGAACATGACAGCCAACTCCACATCCAAAAGAAAAACAAATCCTCTATTTTAAGAGGTCAATATATTTGCATTTTTACTGGATAGAGAGGCTTTTGTTTGAATCCACAATACAGAAATCTGTGATCAGGATCAGTTTTTAAGTGATGATAAAAGTCTCAACTACATTCCATTATCCGTACAGGATTAAACACTGATTACTTGAATTTAAGCCGATAAGAAACAAAAGAAATATTTCAAAACCCCTCCAAAAAAATCAATTTTTCCTTGAAATGCACAACACTCGTCATAAGCTGTCATTTTAATCTACGTCTCTTGACATTTGTTGTTCGTAAAGCTTTGCTTAAAAAAAGTCTTCTTGTGTTTAATATCTTCTTTCTCCTCTATTAATGATTTAAAAGAAGAAGAAAACAAGCTCTCTGTTAGCACCTGTACCGAAAATCAATGCATGTTAATATAAGCTGCAGAGCAGGAAGTTAAAAAAAATCGGATGTTTTTGATCAAATTGGATCTAGTTCCTTATAGTGTAAATACTAGTTAACATGTGCAAATTTTGGTGTTTAGTGTTTAACTTTTAGGTTTAAGAAAATGTAAGTTTCACTTCAGTTTGATTTTAAAAGGCAATCAAGTTCCCCTAAAGAGGTTACACACACAAAAACATGAAACTAAGAATTTTGGTTTTTTTTTATTTATCATTAGTTTTTTCCAATGTTGGCATTGTTTCTCCTTAGCCCAGATGACTGCAGCACAGCAAAATGATCGTAAATGTGTTCTAATAAAGTTTAAATCAAGGACCAACTCTTTAAATAAAGACTCTAATCATTTTTGATCTACTTCAAAAGTAGGGTTGTCAAAAAGAAAAAAAAAAGGTTGAAGTGAAGTCCTGAGCTTTCCAGGAAAAATAGACAGAGTTTTATTTGTTCATAGAGCTGAACGCAAAACCTGCATGCTTGCCTGGTTTAGGACATAGAAATTCACTTCTGATTTGTTGCCAGAAGTGTTGTGTAGCCGTAGAGCAACTCCACCCCCTTTTCCCCACCTCATTACTAAGAGCTCGGAGAAGGGAGCTTGTGGCAGGCGCAGCATAGTATCTATTTCACAAATAGAAAAATACATTTCAAATGGCATTTTTTTGCCTGCTACTGATGTACAATGATTTAAATACAAAATTAAAAAAAACCTCAATTGTCCTAGTACATTCAAGATTCAAGATCAACTTTATTAATCCCTGAAGAGAAATTTAGCTGCAGTAGCAGCACCACGGAAATAAGATGGGGGATAAAGATAAACACAAGACAGAAAATGTACAGGGAAGAAAAGAAAAAACGATACAGTCGAAAACTCTAGAACTCTCAAAAATCTTATGTACATCCAAGTCTGCCAGATGAAATGTGAAGTCTAATGGCTGATGGCAGGAATGACTTCCTGTATCGTTCTCTAGCACAGCGGGGGTGTATAAGTCTGCCGCTGAAACTGCTTCTCAGTTTGTCCAACTCCCTGAAGAGGGGATGGGAGGGATTGTCCATGATGGTCCCCAGTTTAGCCAGTAGTCTGCCCCCCACTACCTCCTCCAGATTGGCAAGCTTGGAGCCAATAACAGACCCTGCTTTTTAATGAGTTCATTCAGTCTGTTGGCATCCTTTGCTTTATCCTGAGTCTCCTCAGGATAAAGTCTGCACATGCCTTTCTTGTAGACCGCCTCAGTGTTTGTGGACCAGTCCAGTTTATCATCCAGATGTACTCCCAGGAACTTGTAGGACGAGACAATTTCTACATCATCCCACCGATACAGACAGGGGAGGGCGGAGTCTTTCTCCTGCTAAAGTCAATCATCTCTTTTGTCTTGGCCACGTTCAGCTGCAGGTAATTTTCCCCAGACCACCTGAGGAAACGCTCCACGAGGCTCCTGTACTCCTCTTCCCGTCCATTTTCCACACACCCGACTACAGCTGTGTCATCAGAGTACTTCTGGAGGTCAGAGTGGTACTGGAAGTCAGCTGTGTAGGTGGTGAATAGGAAGGGGGACTGCACGGTTCCCTGAAGGGAACCCTCAGGTTGTACAGGTGCTGGAGTACACCACATAGCTGGCTGGAACAGTTCTGGAACATCATGAGAAAAATGCCACAAGAACATGTTAAAAACAACAACAACAAAAAAAAAAAAAAAATCACCTTTTTCACCTCTGTGGGTCTTTAAAACTTAAAGTTTTGGTCTCTTGTTTTGAAGGGGGTGATTTAAATTGTAGCATTTTAGGGTTAATTAAACTATATTGTCATGACTAGGTAAAGCTAGACAGACCAAGACGCTGCAACCTGGAAGGAAGACAGGAGGTGAGTGAAGGTAAGTAATTGGGTTTATTGTTCCGGTGGATGAATTGCCCTGTTGTAGCAGGGGTTGGCGAGAACGAAGGACCGTCGGCGATCCGAGGCTAGTCTTTGGACTCTGTGATGGCTCCGGAAGAGTCGGCGGCAACTCCAGACGAGACGGTGGGTCTTGACGTGGCTGGAGGTTTGACTGTGGCTTGAGCTGAGGCCTGATGTACGGATGGAGCGTTGAGAGGAGGGAGGTAACTCCAGGAAAAACTCAGCTTGGGCAGAAGTAGATGCAGGCGTCCACTTGTGGGATATGAAGGTCCTGGACATAGAAAGACTTGAGTTTAGACGAGAGCAGAGATACATAAGAAGAAAACTTGAATGAGACCAGACTAGCACCATCAGGGGCAACGAACTGGCGTTGAATTCTGGTCTTGGCGCTCCTTAAGTAGGTCTGGTGGGTTGATGGGATGAGTGGACGCAGTTGGGATGAATCAGTGGAAAAGCAGAGAGGGGAGGGGGAGGATAGCTGACAGAGGCACCATGACATGCATGATGCAAAGCGTCAGGAAAAAATTATTTTATCTTAAAATTTAAAAAGTATTATCTCAAAAAGCATTGTGAGTTTGCAGACTGATTTTGCTCTCGTTTCTCTGATCAGTCAATAGGTTTCTACCTTAGAAAATGCAGTTTTTAAAGACTTGTTGTTCAGTGAGAAAACAGAAATAAATGGTCAGATCTCAAAGAAAGTTGTCTTTTCTTTGCAATAGCAATAATCCTTGACGTGTGAGGAGTTTTAATGTCACAAAGAGCAGATCTCTGCTTCTTTTCAGGTCAGATCACCTGCTGATTCTACAACGATGCACGAGCAGCTACCAGAAATTCAAATGTTTGGTTTCCGGGTGAGATCTGTGATAAAAATATACATATTTGCATTCTGGATGTGACTGTGAAAGGAAGGTCAGAAATTTCTCACAAAGCCTGGATTGAAAGGAAGTGGGTCAGCGAAGATCAGGACGCATTTGATTCGCTTTCAGAGTACAAAGTGTCTCTTCAGGATTAAGTTGCCTAGAAGGAAAAAAAAATCCATCACATGGAGAAAAACGGTGCCTCACTTGAAATGTAAACATTCAGCACAGAGACACCCGGCAAACTCTGGAACTGGCCTCCCATTGCTGTCACAGATAAGTCAAGGGCGGACTTTTGACTATACAAATCAAAGTTATAAAGTGAAAAACAAGATTTTAGACAACTCTTGATGGAAATAAAACCACATTCAGTGATTTGCAAATACCTCCCAATAAGTAAAGATCTAGATAAATAAAAGACAGAGAGCCACCATTTTTTTCTCTGTGAGGTGAGTGCCATGGAAACTGGGGTATTATTTATTTATTTTTTTTTGTCACAGCTGGAAGAGACCATCATCCCTCAGACCAGGCTGCTTCAGAGATCCTGCAGAAGTAAAAAGGTGCCAGATTCAAAGACCACAAAAGCAAACCACAGCAAATGCAACAACCAGCCAAAGACAAACGTTTTCTGAACTTCTGAGGAGGCTGAGTCCACCCCCCCTCTGATCCGGGATCATGTCATGTAAACTTCAAAGTCTGCAAATCAAATCCCAACTTCAGATGAATGATCTACAAGAATCCAGGGATAAGAAGGAGATCAGGATATTGGAGTACAACAAAAACAAAAACAAAACTGTATGAATCAGAGAGACATGTGTGGTCCTCTAATGACCCCCGAGGCAGAAAAACAAAACTGCAAGAGGGTTTCATTTTAGGGTTGGGTTATCTGAGGTCAGATTATTTCAAATCTACATTTTCATCCAGTAAATACCATATGGCTTTCTTCTTTTTTACTTTCAATAATGATATTTCAGCACAAATTATTCTTCTAAATGATATTTTGTTATTTTTAAGATGAATGCTTCATTTGAACTGACACAAAAGTGTACATTTATGTTGTATAAGCCTGAGTATTTGCTGCTGTGCAATGGTCAGACTGACACAGGCCTCTACAGCTGCTAGAGTTTCCTAGAAAGACGATGTTCTTAAGATACAGATTCTTTGTCTTTTGCTTTTACCTCCAGCTTGGAGACGAAATCTCTAGGATCAAGAGTTGTCATTAAATTTACCTAACATGAAATGGGTTTTCCTTTTACACGTGTTTCAAAATGCTGCCTGGAAATGCATTAATAGCCAGGATTAACACCTGATACCTCCTTTGTATGCAAAATATAGCCAAATGGTAGCAGAACCACAGAGCGGGAGGCCTTAGTCACGCAGGTTTTGGGTTGTCTGGGTTCGTAGAGGGTCATAGACAGGTGCGGCCACAACGTAAAGCAGGGGTCTCAAACTCAATGTACCTGGGGCCTATAAAGGCGGGGTCTAGCTGAGGGAGGGCAGCAACTTCAACGCACACACACACGCAACTTCTGAGTGTCTGAGAGCCAATACATTTGTAGGGAACATGTACTATACTATTAACTATACTCTATTATTAACTGTTTTCTGTACAAAATTCACTCATAAAACTCTCATTCAAATAAAATACGTAAATAAAAATCTATATCTGCTGTTTTCTCATTTAAATGTCCCTATTAACACAGTTCAGTCAACACTGTTGAATTATAACCATTAAACACTAAAGAAGACTCCAATTCTACAGTTCTGTAACCTCCATCAATTGTTCTTCTGAACACGGTTCTCTTGTCTTCTTACTGCTGGACATTTGGCAGCTCTTCCTCCCAAACAGCTGAGACCCTCAGTCTCACCAAAAAGGGGCGGGATCAAGGCCCCAACCTGAGTGAACGCAGCTGGAAACTTAGTACTACACTGACTGCAAGCCACTGATTGACTACCAAACAATGCATTATGGGAAATGTGTCCTGACGGTTTTTGTAGTTGAATGATCAATTAAAATAATTTAAAATACGTATTGATTAAAAAAGGCTACATACATCACAAAATATTAAAAGAAATATTAAAGATATAATAACACAGATCATACTAAGGGGGAGAGGTGTACTAAAACTAAAGTGAATGTTTGGACAACTCCAACTTCCTGTTCTCCTTCAGTCTCGCTGCAGCTTCGCCTTTGTTTCACCACCCCTCCCCCCCCCTTTGCGGATCCAGGCGCGGCGCTGGTTCATCTCACGTCTATCGTTGCAATTTCCCCACGTCTTTTCAGTGTGTCTAAGACTACATCGTGTTGTCGCTCGCACGTGTTTAATGTCAAAGCCCCATTAGTTGTCACGCATGTAGGTGTGGGACATTTACTCTCCCTAGTGACCCATCTCCTGTGGGAGCGGGAGATCATGGGTCGGCGCGGCGCGCCTAACCTTAACCATAACCTCAGCCCTCCTCCGGGTCTGGGCGACCCAGAGAAAAGTTCAGCACTGACTGCATGTATTTAGATATGTTCTAAAAAGTAAAGTAAGGAACTCTGTAATGTGGTCTGGGGAGGGGGCGGTCAGGTTTCCTGCTTAAATGTTCTCCTGCTTTCAAGCCCGGTCAATGTGCCTCCCCCAAGAGTCATATACCCCACTGTGATTGGTTGGTTCATCAGCTCCGCGCACAAAGGTGAAAAAGTGTCATTCATACAAACTGGCGGGCCACATTAACATTAAACTTTCATATTGGGGCGAGGGCTGCAACATATCATCTTGGGGGCCACAAATAGCCCGCCAAGAGTTGAGACCCCTGACTTAAAGGGAGCTCAGGTGTGTTATTCCTTCCCCTATCCCTACGGCTTCCCCCTACCGCTCCAATAGTAGGGCATTTGGTGTGTAAGGGTCTCCAAAACAGTTTTTTTAAGGACTAACCCTTGCGGATAAGGGATGCGAGTCCTCTGAGAGCGGCCCATTCTTTCACAAATGTCTGTAAAAACAGTCTGCATGCCAGAGTGCATGATTTTATGCACCTGTGTCCAGACCAAGTGATTAGGACGCCTGATTTTGATCAGTTGGATGGGTCAGCAAATACTTTTGGTAATACAGTGTATGTTTCTTTAGAAGTTTGTTTCTTGAAAAGCAAATCTGAGATTCATCTGCTTAAGCCTTCGTCATATTTTGCCGCCAAATGGGGGGGTAGACCTGTGAGGGTGCTGCAGGTTTTTGAGTTCAGGGTCTTAGAGAGATGTGGTCCCATCTTAAGGGGAGCACAGTGTCTTGAAATTCTCTTGAGGCTTATGTGACCACCTCATTAAAACGGAACGTACCATTATCGTGCGTGTTGGTAAGTGTATTACGAAGTATTTGTATGGATAATGTAAGTCCCACAGTGATTCTGTCAACAACCAGTTGTTGTATCGAGTATGTTAAACTAAATGTATCCAAATAATAAAAATATGACTATAATAGTCAATGATGCATTGTGTTTTTCAAATGCTGCTGTCACCACTTCTTGCAATTCATCAAGATTGAAAAATAACGGAAATTTAGCCAATCAATGTAGCGGTTTCAGTTTCTTTCCTTTTGTGTTTGGTTCTTGTTGGTTGGTTTAGGTTGTGTTACTTCCTGTTTTATTTTGTAGGGTTTCCTGTTTTGTTGTAGTTTTGAGTTTTACTTTGGTCCCCTTCTTTCCTGATTGTGTTCACCTGTGTCTTGTTTGTCTGTATGTATTTAAGTCTTGTCATTCCCTTCCTCCTGTGCTCGTCCATAGTTTGTAGGTTAATGTTTCTCTGTTTCCAGTGATTTCAGTGATTTCAGTGATTTCAGTGATTCCAGTGATTCCAGTGATTCCAGTGATTCTAGTGTTTCGAGTTTTGGTTTTGGTTTTCCTGCATTGCAGCGGCTTTTGGTTTCTGCCTTAAGTTATTAAAATCCTTCTCCACCTGGAACTCCTGCTTCATCCTCTCTGCGCCTGGGTACTCCCCCAACCACCCACCGTAACAATTAATTTTTATTTTATTCGTGGACTCCTTGGTTACGGAGCTCGTGACCTGACAATGGTAAAATAATAACCATCTTGTTCCCACAAATTAATATCTCATTCCCACGCATTAATTAATTTGCATCATAAGAAGGGGTGTCACGATTTCGATTTTAAATCGACATCGATCGAAATTACATCACAGTGTCAAACTTCGAATTGAAAAATGGAATCGTCGATCACACGGCCACGCCCCCATGTTGCGTCCGGTTACTTGCCAAGCGGAAAAAAACACTCGTGTTCAAGTGCTGCGAGTCAACCTCCTCTAATAGCCGCTCAAAAGATAGCATGGTAACTGCAGGAGAACCATTGACAGAACTCGAATCCCCTCCTCTTTCACTGAAGTCGCTGGTGTGGAAGTATTTTGGATTTCCAGTGAGTTATGATGACAACGTTCGAGTTGTCGGAATAAAGACAACTGTTTGCAAGCTGTGCTATGTGCGTGTACCATATTCTCTCACTGGCAGCACGACTAACATAGCAGGGCATCTCCGCAGGCACCACAAAAACATGGGTTTATTTATTTATCTGTTAAACCAGTGCTTCTGAAATAGTGGGGCGCGCCCAGATGCGATGCGGGGGGGGGGGGGGGGGGTAGTAGCAGCGGCCTCAGGCAAAGCCGGCAAAGGTGCGCAAATTTAACGGGGGTCGGCGCTGACAGTGCTTGGTAAAAATCTGATCCGATCTGAGTTTTTAACAGCCTGAAACAGTGAACCTCCGTCCCTGCAGGTGGCGCTCCCGTCTCCTGTCACACGCGGCTCCCGCGTGAGAGAGAATGAAAGGGGAGGGGTGGTGGGCTCCGTGCACGTGAAGTGCGGCCCAGATCAGGATCATCACGTGGCTTTAGATTACTCAGCTCATGCTAAATGTCATTCTTTATGAACTATTGTAGACATTTTGGTGTCTTTATTTTCCATATTCTTTGTCT
The DNA here is from genome assembly GCA_023969325.1 of Oryzias curvinotus. NCBI lineage: Eukaryota > Metazoa > Chordata > Actinopteri > Beloniformes > Adrianichthyidae > Oryzias > Oryzias curvinotus. The sequence goes on along the minus strand of CM043724.1, from coordinate 13,260,913 downwards.
GCCTGTTTAGTTGGTGTCAGCATTTAACATAAAGACAGCAGGTAAAGCAGAAAAAAAGCTGCACTTTATGACATCATAAATAAACAATCATCATTTAGAAACCAAATCAGAACAATGTTTTAAACTATTTCTTCAGACTAAAAACGTTAAATATAATGGTGCTGCTGTGTTAATGTTTCAGATAAATTTACATTTAATATTATTTATTGATTGAATTATTTTTCTCTGCATCAAATAGTTTAAGACACTTAATTGTTCAGAGACTATGAACATGTCCGTTTTATTGTTTTTGTTTGTTTTGTTGTGAACTTGAATGTCATCATTTGTAAAGAAGTCTGCACTTACAAAAGAGAAACTGGATGGCAGTTTATTTTAAGTTTTCAATTGACTAAAGATACAAGTTATTGTTACATTATGTTGTTAATAAAAGTTTTAAATTTGACCATGTAGTGTGGTACATTGCAAACAAAGGTCATATATTCTATTGCATTAAAGTGTAGTTTGAAAAATGACAATTTGTGCTTTAAAAAAGAATAAATGTAAAAATCGAGAATCGAATCGAACCATGACCTTAGAATCAAAAATACAATCGAATCGAGAATTTGGAGGATCGTGACTCCCCTAATCATAAGTCAGTCATAAACACGGATGTGAGCAATATTTGGATTTACAGCGGATACTTTCATATTTCTGTGTGTTTCTCATTATATTACACAGACAGAAATGTGAAGGTATCTGCTGTAAATGCAAATATTGCTCACATTCGTGTTTATAAATGACTGATTAATGTGTATAATTATTTCGTTCGCACAATTTAATTAATGTGTGGGAACGAGATATTAATTTGTGGGAACAAGATCTTTATTATTTTACCCATGTCAGGTCACGAGCTCAGTACTTGGTCAACATTTGATGCCACTTCAAACCTCGTAATATGTTGTGAATCCTCGGTTAAATTCATTCATTGAGATGCCAGAACAAATCCATTACCTTCCTAACTCCAGCTGTGTTTTCTGCTGTGCCGGCTCATTGTGTTCAGCGTCTGTTGTACCTCATCTGTCTTTTTAATTTGAGACTTAATATCCAGTTTGTTAGAACGTTCTGCACAAGTGGCCTCTCTTTTAGACAATCGCATGACCTCTGTCACACAAACGCCTGTCCTTCTTTTAGAAAAAGAGTGGGATTTCCTTTTTTTCGGTGTCCTAGTCTGTAGCAAGCAAACTCACCTCCATATTTTTTGAAAATACATATATAGGCATCATATTTTGTGGATCTAAATGTGTGATTTACTAATGAAGTATCCTGTCCAACTGTTGTGTAACTGTAATGACAACATCATCTATCAAAAAACAAAAAATAAACTAAATTTACGTTTCTTCTAAGACTTAAACCTGAAAATCTACTTATAAACGACTCAAACTGTGTAGACGTCTTGATTTTTTACAGTCTTTATTCTACAAAAGCAAACTTCAGTTTAGCTTTTCATATGTTCAAGTGTGCAGAGCAAATAATATGTTTAAAAAAGGGTTGTATTAAATAAACTCCTTAACTTTTGGGTTAAATTATTCGGGAATAAAACTGCTGTTCATCAAGTAAACACTAGAGAACTTGTTGCAAAACTGTCACTCAAATTCAATCTATTGTTAAAGTGTTTAAATTAGCAAAAGAAAAGATGGAAAATATTCTTTAAGAGAATACATATTTTCTTCTTTGTGTTTCGATTGATTGTGCATAACAAATATATTAAAACAGGCATGTCCAAAGTCTGGCCCATGGACCATATGTGACCTGTGTTAACAATTCCACCAACACATAAAATGAATACTATGCAGCCCCAGCACTTTCTACAAACTATAAATTCTTGATTGTGATTGGCTAAATGACATTATAAGCCGTTGAAAACATGTGGCTACTTGATCTTTAGAGCCTTCAGAAAAATAGATTTTTTTATCTGATCAAAATCACAGTGGTTTGTACTTCTGAATAAGATAACTATTCATGTAAACCCAGATTTAATGTTGACAAGTTTTTTTTTTTCTCCTCCAGACTTTTTCTTTATTTTATTTTATTTCTGGTTTTCAAATTTAAAATTCACTGCTATTTTGCAAAAAAAAAAGTTTGTAGATGTATTTCTGTTTTATATGAAGAAATGAAAAGTATCTCATTGCACTAATACTTTCATTCAATTGTTAATTTATATTTAACGTTATTGTAAGGGTTCAAAGGTTGCAGGTTGATTATTTGACTCTCGGATATTTTCACCAAATCTGACCATCTTTGCAATAACTTTGGACACACCTGTAACAGAGTGAACCTATAAAAATAATCTACTAATTTTATCTCACATTTCCACTTAAAATTGACAATTTCATGAACACCTGACTTTTGTTCTTAATGAGCTCAGGAAAGTTTATTTATCCTGTCCACCCAGGTGGACGAAACGCTGCACAGATCACCTGGTGAGTGACGTATGTTTTTGTTTTTGCTCCAACATCACCTGTCAATCATCACAAAAATATCACCAGAAAGTGCGGGAGCAAGGCCCCAACCTGAGCGAACGCAGCCTGAAATGTAGTACTGCACTGCCTGCAAGCCGCCCAATGACTACAAAACAATGCATTGTGGGAAATGTGTCCTGACGGTTTTTGTAGTTGAATGTTCTGGTCCAGAACTCAGCTGCCCGCATCATCTCCAGTACCCCTCCGTTAGTCATATCACCCCTGTCTCCACCAGCTGCACTGGCTCCCCATAACCTCCAGAATCCAATTCAAACTCCTCCTGTTCACCTTTAAGGCCCTCCATAACCTGGCCCCTCCTTATCTCTCCGACCTCAACCATATCAATACCCCCTCTCGTTCTCTTCGGTCCTCCTCTGTTCAGCTCTCTGTCCCTCCAGCCCGACTCGTCACCATGGGAAGCAGAGCCTTCAGCTGCTCTGCTCCCAAACTCTGGAATTCTCTCCCTCCTGACCTCTGTAACATAGACTCTCTGCCAACTTTCAGATCTAAACTCAAAACTCATCTGTTTATTTCTGCTTTCCCATCCTAGTTCACTTTGATTTTGTCTTTTATATTTATGACAGAGGAGAGAGGCAGGATGGGTTCTGGTACAAAGGAAGTCGAGTCCAAGGAATATTGCCGAGAGAGAGCACAAGAGGTCTGGGTTTTGGTTCCGGTTCTAAAGGAAATAGTAAAAGTGAAGCGGTGCAGAAACAAAGACCCTCTGGCGTGCGGGGGACTTAGGCATTTGCTGTCTTTCAGGTAAGAGAGGTTGTTATAGTCAGTCCTGTTATCAGAAAATGATGAGAGCATAGAAACCACAGCAGAGTGTAATGCGTCCACTTCTACATCAAATGGCTTTTCAGGGTCAGCTTGGGTCAGAATTGGAGCAGATGAGAACTTGTGTTTGAGAAAACTCAATGTTTCAGAGACCAAAATGTATCCAAGAAAGGTGGATAAAGGAGCTCATATTTTTCTGCTTTCATGTGCAAGGAGTTCTCCAGCAAAGGCTGCAAAACCAAACAGACATGATGAACGTAGTCGGACTGATTCCTGGAGAAAATCCCCATCAGGTTATACAAAAACAAAGAGGTACAAAAAGCCATGAAGAACGTTGTTCACCCTGACTTAAAAGACTGTGGGGGCATCAGTTAGACCGAATGGCAGAACCAAGCATTTCAAATGTTGAAAGCCGTCGTCCACTCACACTCTTCTCTGATCCTAAGGTGGACATAAGCATTGATCCAGCTTTATGGTTGCAATGCTCATCTTTTCATGAAGGTCCAAATATTTGGCAGAGCACTGTAGGGAATCGAACCCTACCCTGCTAAAGCAGGCATACCATTATCAGTGTCTTTATTTTTTAGACCAAACATGAAAAGAACCTAGGATAGCCTTGTGCCTTCAACCAAGTTTCAGCTTACTGGACTGTCTGCACCCCCCTCCACTTCCTCCCCTGAGTCCAGACTGAAATGGGGAAAATTTAAACTGAACCGTTTCAGAAAGCTGCATAGCTCCTAGTCTAAGTTTGTTTCTGCTGTGAAAAGGACCCTCTCTCTGAGCACCACTCACTCCATAACAGTCTAGATGGCATTCTAAGGCTGCTGAAGTCAAGCCTCTGTGTCTGGCTGCCCAAAGCAGTGCTGTCCATCAAAGTTTCAACCAAAATCAAAGGTGAAGCCATGGAGCTCATTTGGCCTGAGCCCAAATGAAAACATGGTGGAAGTAACAGCCATTACAAGTTCATGAGTCCCTCCTCTAGTTCTGGATCCAGACTGAGACCCAGGTAAATCTTGTTGGGAGGAATAATTGTATCCTGTAATAAAATCTTTTTTTGTTTGAATCGCCCTTAGTCTGGCTCGTCCCCCAGGAGCAGTTTACCATGAAACAGCCCAACAGGGCAAATGCTTCCAGCAACACAACTCAAGGGGTCATACGGGCACGCAAACCCCTCCACCACGATAAGGTGGCGATTCAGGGAGGGGAATTCATCAGTCACTAGCCAATTACTAACAATTACTGTGGGGAAACCGAAGCCCTCGGAGAAAACCCGCAGGACTGCCAGGATTTGTTTGAATTGTTTCCTTATAAATTTTGTGACTGGTAATTTAATTTAGTGGATCAATTTGAAAGATTTAATTTTTACAATTTATTTATTCTTGTTATAAATGTCACATTATATTAATAATAATATTAATACTTTTGTAAAAGTGGGGGGTAACCGAAGCGCTCGGAGAAAACCCACGCAGACGAGGTCCTGTCAGCCAACCATGCTAGCCAACACACCAACGTGCTGCCCCTGTTTTTAAGGCTCATTTTTTCTACTGAGTGTGGAGAAACTTATAGGGAGGGAGATTTTCTTCTTAGGTTTGGAGGTACAGACCTGGCAGTCAGTGGCCAAATTGTTGAAGGATTTTTAAAAAGTTAAATCCATCACTTTTGTTTCTTATTTAGGGGGGTGGGGGTGGGGGTTGCACCAGGTTCTTTAAGATTGCGATCCTGATGCTTGAAAGAAAATCTTCTAAGATTTCTTTTTCTTTGTAATTGCTTCCTTGATTTGAGCTCTTGAGGTTTGGTGGTGTTCTTTGTCTTTGACAGACTTTTAGGCAGAAAATAACAGATGTCAATTTTAAAATCCCTCATTGACCAATGACATGTTTTTTGGGATAATGGGAGAAACCGAAGCCCTCGGAGAAAACCCACAACTGCCAGGATTTGTTTGACTTATTTCCCTAGAAATTTGGTGACTGGTAATTTATTTTATTGGATCAATTTGAAAGATTTAATTTTTACAATTGATTTATTCTTGTTATAAATATCACATAATATTAATACTAATATTAATACTTTTGTAAAAGTGGGGGGTGACCGAAGCGCTCGGAGAAAACCCACGCAGACGAGGTCCTGTCAGCCAATGTTAGCCAACACCCCAACGTGCTGCCCCTGTTTTTAAGGCTCATTTTTTCTACTGAGTGTGGAGAAACTTTTAGGGAGGAAGATTTTCTTCTTAGGTTTGGAGGTACAGACCTGGCAGTTAGTGGCCAAATTGTTGAAGGATTTTTGAATTGTTAAATCCTTCTCCTTTGTTTCTTATTTAGGGGGAGTGGGGGTGGGGGTTGCACCAGGTTCTTTAAGATGGCGTTCCTGATGCTTGAAAGAAAATCTTCTAAGATCTCTTTTTCTTTTTAACTGCTGCCTTGATTTGAGCTCTTGAGGTTTGGTGGTGTTCTTTGTCTTTGACAGACTTTTAGGCAGACAACAACAGATGTCAATTTTAAAATCCCTCATTGACCAATGACATGTTTTTTGGGATAATGGGAGAAACCGAAGCCCTCGGAGAAAACCCATACATAGCAGGCCTAAACTTGAAATCTCTTTTCATCCAAACCAATGTGTCTTCAATTCAAAATGTATCAACCCTCAGGAGGAAATTTGAATTTGGATTAGCTCGTCATCAAAGGTTCTTTGCTACTTGCTGTCAATTATTTCAGCCAATTAAAAAAATCCTGCACATTAAAAGGTTTGTCAAGAGAAAAAGTCATCCATTCTTCTTGTTATTGGAGGCATTTCTGGATGGCAGTGCGGATGTTGTTTAGAAAGATTTGATTTCCATGTAACGTTAAGGTTACTCCATCAAGTCTATACATTTTCTCATCATCTAGTGACAAATCCTGATGCTCAACCACTACATTGAACAGGTCGGTATGCCACTTCATAATGTTATTGAACAAAGTCCTGCTTTTATCTATCTGAAAAGGATGATCGAATTTCCTGCTTTTCCTTGGAATGATGAGGGACAAAACTATTCTCATTTGAGGGTACATTTGTCTCAGAAGCCCTCAGGTCTTGTACCATTTGATTTGCGATCTGTTGTGGAGGCATTTGTCCCAATTCTTTTCCTTCAGCGTGGATAACCAAAACTTCAGGGGGACCGTCTTCTTTGGAGATTGTGTGATGAAGGTTATCCACAACTTCCCTCCAGCCCATGTCTCTCATTCCAATCCACTTAACTTTGGCATCAAGATTAAAGTTTTGTCCAAAAAGATGTGTAGCTGCAGGCTGTGCCTGTGAAATATAATTTGAGCCAACGATCCAGACATCAGGTCGTCCCGTGACTTTGTGTGTTTCCATTGGTGAACTGTCCGCTGGAAAGCTGAGGTCAGGGGAGCTTGATGTGTCCTCTTCCTTCTTCTCAGGCTGGATTTGTGTCACAGTTGTTGGTGGATTGGCAAGACGGCTTTTAAAATCTGGTTTGTGCTGCCTATCATTTTCACAGATGACTTTTTTCTTTTTGGTTGGGGACAAATGTGTGTCAACTGTGTTCAGTGAGAGGTCCTCTGAACTGACTTTTCTTTTCAGGTTAGGCTTTGGGTTTTCAGGCTGGATTTCTGTCACAAATGTTAGTGGAGTAGCAAAAAGGTTTTTAAAATCTAGCTTGTGCTGCCCATCCTGGCTGTCATTTTCACAGATGACTTTCTTCTTTTTGGTTGGGGACAAATGTGTGTCAATTGTGCTCTGTGAGACGTCCTCTGAACTGACTTTTCTTTTCAGGTTAGGCTTTGGGCCAGGCTGGATTAGGCCAGATGTAGAAGAAACTGTAGAAGAAAATGTCTGGCGGAGAGTTTGCTCAATAGTATCACGGATGGAGGTTACAAACACTTCAAATCCTTTTGAGGTGAAATGTATTCCACCTGGTTTGAATAGCTGACTTTCAAATGGTGTCAGTTTTGGATGCTCCATCACAGCACCATTGAATAATCCGGCGCTGTATAGCATATTTTTGTTGACTGTCATCCTGTCGTCTTCTTGTTTCCTAGGATCAAATATTCCCCATGCTAACCTTGGAATTATGCAGGAATAGGCTATTTTCATTTTGGGAAAAGCTTGATGGAGGTATGTCAAGTCGTTGAGCATTTTATTGACAAGATCTAACACATTTGTGTTTCCAAGGTCGTTGCTGCCAACGTGGAGAACCAAAATGTCTGGGGAACTGCTTTGTTGGGACAACTCGAAATAAAAATTCTTAAGAACATCCCTCCAGCGCATGTTTACTTTTCCGATCCAACGAATTTTTGCATTGACACCAAAGTTTTCTCCAAAGCATCGATTAGCTGTATTTTCTGCCCCAGTGATATAGTAACCAGACCCAATGATCCAGACAGTGGGCACTTCTCTGTCCTCTGACAGCCTCTGTCTTTGGTTGTTGTCTAATGAGGACTTTATGCCAGATTGGTGTGGGGCGTCTTTGTCTTCTGTCTTTGTTAATGAAGAAAAATGTTGCCTGTTAACAGCAACAAATGGATGTTGCAGCACCTGATTGAGATTGATCCTTTTTGCAGGATCCAATGTTAGCATTTGCTTTATCAGGTCAACAAAATGTTCCACATCAGTCTGTTCTGTCTTGGAACAGATTCCTGACTTCTGATGGAGCTTTCTGAAGTCCTCCGGTGAAAAAAACTTGACATCTTTTGAAATATTTTTTCCATATTCTCTGGGTGTCTTCAAAAGCCACTGGTTTGTCCCACTTTTGGAGTAAAACTCCTTTGTTTTGGATCCAGCATTTAGGACATGGTCTGGAAAGAGACCTTGAGTCTGTGTTATGTTCCAGATCATCTCATAATCACAATAGGCCGTGTAGAAGGGAAATCCCAGAAACATCTCAGCTGCAATGCAGGCAAGGGACCAAACGTGGGATTTTTCAGTGGTCAGTGAACCCACAAGTGCCTCTGGGGCCATGTACCACCTCAAGTGTCTGCATGAATCCAGACAAAGGTCCCCAATCCTGCTAAATTGTATGGAGATGATCTGTTGTTCCTGGTTCCTTCCAACGAACAGCCTAATCCTTTCAGGTGTCAGAATTCCATGAGCAATTTTGGGATTCTTAAAATCTGTTGCCACCTGATGCAGAAGTAAGTTGATGTCTCTCAGGTGAAAAGAAGAAACTTGCTTTTTATGTAAAATTTCCCAAAGGGAAACTTCTTCTCGACTGTCTTGAATTTGATGCATTTGACTTAGACTAGAATCAAATGTGGAAATTCTGAGTTGGTAAACTCTGTTGATATGGTGTTTCTTTTCTGTAAAACGTCGTTTCAAAAGTGAAGCTTTTCAACACGAAAGACCAAGTGATGTGATTCACTTTGCAGGAATTTATCTTAGGTCCTATATGTGAAAACTGGACCGATGACACGTTTCGACATGTTTTGACATGATTATGATGCACTGGCATCATATGACTGTTGATGACATCAGCAGTCATATGATGCACTGGCATCATATGACTGTTGATGACATCAGCAGTCATATGATGCACTGGCATCATATGACTGCTGATGACATCAGCAATCATCATTTTGTTGATGACATCAGCAACTAGCTTTTTGATGACATCAGCAATAGGGTGGTTTTTGATGACATCAGCAATCATCATTTTGTTGATGACATCACCAACTAGCTTTTTGATGACATCAGCAACAGCTTTATGATAATGAAATCTGCAGGTAAATTTTTGTTGACGACATCATCAATAGCTTTATCATGATGACATTTGAAATTCAAACTTTACTTAAACTTTATGTATAAAAACAAGCGCTTAACATACCTCACGCAACTCAAAGCACTTTACCATTTAGAAGAAAAATAAAGCAAAAACCCAATATTACAATAAAAACCCAACCCACCCTTCATCTTTCCCACTCCCCTCCGTGAAAACATAGGACCCATGACCCCAAACACAAGGAATACTGATAAAAGTAACTACTAAAGGAAACTTAAGGCTTTGCTCTGCTTTGAGGAAACAGTATTTGGGAATTTGTTCATACCAGGAGCCAGCTCAGCCGTAGGAACATTACCACAGTGCCCACCCAGAGCGGGACAGAAAAAGGGTCCACTTCACAGCCGTGAGGCTGGAGTGTTAAACTCCAGCTGCCCCAGTAAGGGCAACATCCACGGCAACAACCACCGACCAAGCCGGCAGGATCTGGAAGAAAAGATCCCCACAAGAAACACTGGGGCTAAAATCATGATAAGATGAAATAAAATGAAATACATAGGATGAATACAAAAACATAACATTTAGAATAAGATTAAATGCATAAAATGAAATTTAATACATCTTAGTCTATGTTACTTGATGTATTTTTCTTATCTGCTTATTTATTCGATTAACAGATAAGATAAACCAAAAGCGAAATTAAATAGGTAGGTCTTGAGCCTCTTCTTAAAAACCTCTACAGCAGGGGTCTCAAACTCAATTTACCTGGGGGGCCACTGAAGGCGGGGTCTAGCTTAGGGAGGGCCGCAACTTCAATGCACACACACACAAGTTGTGAGTGTCTGAGAGCCAATAAATATGTACGGAACATGTACTATACTATTAATTAAACTCTATTATTAAATTTTTTCTGTACAAAATGTACTTCCATCCATCCATCCATCTTCCTCCGCTTATCTGGGACCGGGTCGCGGGGGCAGCAGACTGAGCAGAGATGCCCAGACTTCCCTCACCCCAGCCACTTCCTCCAGCTCCTCTGGGGGGACCCCGAGACGTTCCCAGGCCAGCCGAGAGACGTAGTCTCTCCAGCGTGTCCTGGGTCTTCCCCGGGGCCTCCGCCCAGTGGGACATGCCCGGAACACCTCTCCAGGGAGGCTTCCAGGAGGCATCCGGACTAGATGCCCGAGCCACCTCAACTGGCTCCTTTCGATGTGGAGGAGAAGCGGTTCTACTCCGAGCTCTCCGCGGGTGACCGAGCTTCTCACCCTATCTCTAAGGGAGCGCCCAGCCACCTTGCGGAGGAAGCTCATTTCAGCCGCTTGTATTCGGGACCTCGTTCTTTCGGTCATGACCCATAGCTCATGACCATAGGTGAGTACTGGAACGTAGATCGACCGGTAAATTGAGAGCTTTGCTTTTCGGCTCAGCTCTCTCTTCACCACAATGGACCGATAGAGCGACCGCATAACTACGGACGCCGCTCCGATCCTCTCCGATCCGCCTGTCAATCTCACGCTCCGATCTTCCCTCACTCGTGAACAAGACCCCAAGGTATTTAAACTCCTCCACCTCCTCCACAAAATGTACTTATAAAACTCAAATAAAATATGTAAATAAAAAAATCAATAAGTAAATAAATCAGTAATACATTTCTGTTACAGTTCTACAGTTCTGTAACCTCCATCAATTGTTCTTCTGAACACGGTTCTCTTGTCTACTTCTCGCTGATGGACACTTGGCAGCTCTTCCTCCCAAACAGCTGAGACCCTCAGTCTGGATGAAGATGACTGTCAGTAAATCTGGACTGTACTTGGACTTATTGACATTTAAGGAGAGAAGGCAGAGAGGATGTGCTCCCAATTTTGAGTCTGTGTTGAATTGTTTTTAAGTTTACTTTTTAAAACACAAATTAGTAAAGGAGAAACAAAATTCAGTAAACATTTTTGGATTTTCTTTCTTATGACTTTTTGCACATTTAAACCCCGGTCACCAGTTGTTATTGTAGAGCAGCCGGTCAGCCCCTCCTATATTTTTATAAAAAAAGGATGGAAATTCATGTTGGCAACACCAAATATGTGCAGCCAAGATGCACAATAAGCGTGCTTGAAATCACCCAGGTGGACGAAACGCTGCGCAGATCACCTGGTGAGTAACGTATGTTTTTGTTTTTGCTCCAACATCACCTGTCAATCATCACAAAAATATCACCAGAAAGTGCGGGAGCAAGGCCCCAACCTGAGCGAACGCAGCTGGAAATTTAGTTCTGCACTGCCTGCAAACTGCCCAATGACTACAATACAATGCATTATGGGAAATGTGTCCTGATGGTTTTTGTAGTTTAGAGATCACTTAAAATAATTAAAAATACCTATTGATTAAAAAAGGCTACATACATTACAAAACATTCAAATAAATATAAAATATATAATAACACAGATCATACTAAGGGGGAGAGGCACATGGAAACTAATTTGAATGTTAAGGACAATTCCAACTTTTCTGCGGGAGATCATGGGTCGGCGCCGCGCGCCTAACCGGCGTAACCATAACCTCAGCCCTCCTCCGGGTCTGTGCGACCCAGAGAAAAGTTCAGCACTGACTGCATGTATTTAGATATGTTCTGAAAAGTAAAGTAAGGAACTCCTTAATGTGGTCTGGGGAGGGGGCGGTCAGGTGTCCTGCCTTAACTGTTCTCCTGCTTTCAAGCCCGGTCAATGTCCCGCCCTCAAGAGTCATTTACTCCACTGTGATTGGTTGGTTCATCAGCTCCGCGCACAAAATTAAAAAGGTGTCGTTCATACAGACTTGCGGGCCGCATTAACATTAAACTTTCACATTAAGGTGAGGGCCGCAAAATATCATCTTGGGGTCCACAAATAGCCCGCGGGCCGCAAGTTTGAGACCCCTGGTTTAGACAGTCTTGATTGGTTTTACTTTTACAAATGAAAAACTTTTATTTCAAGACTTTGCTGTTCAGATCTGCAGTTGTTTCCGATGTTATTAGTGATTCAGCCTCGGCAGAGATCAGAAGCTTTTGATCCCAAATTCAAAGGAACTTTCCTATTTTTAAATTGGTGGGTTGATCCATACAGAAGTGCAGAAGGGTTTTGCTATATTAGCAAAGAAGAAAGTCAAACTTTTTAAAAATAATTAATGGAATGAAAGATCATTTTTAAGCTGTTTTTTTGTTTTAAATAAAACAACGTAATAGTTGATTTTACACTAACTGTTCTCATACTTTGTAGGGCAGAAGCCAAATATTGCAAAAATCATGTACATCCACAAAAACAGCACACAATAAACTCAGACAGTGAAAGTATGCAATAATTGCTGCAGCTTTTAATTAATGCAATAAACACGTTCAAAACAGCAATAGACTGAAGTGAGGCTATGGTTAGCTTACAATGTTTTGCACACATTCACAAAGCTCCGAATTTCTCGGTAAAGTATCAAATTTGGCTGCATCACTCATGTGGGGGGCAGTATGGATTTCATTTTTGATAACATTACAGGGTATCTGAGAGGAAAATCATCACCTTGGTAACAGGGAAGCAGCATTCAGAGGTAGGAATGTCTCTACAGTACAGAAACTCTGTCAAAACAAAACCCTGATTCATTTAAGCTGCAATGAGAACTGAATCAGTGAGCTGTTTTCGTGTTCTGGCTATTGTGATGTCCCAGTTCCAGATCAAAGGAATTGGAGCCAGGGCAGTCCCACATGTAACCACCACAACGATTTGAATAAATAGCTACAAATTTAGGCCCAATTTTCTTAGTTTTCTTTCAAGAACATGTTAAAACACAATTTTCATCAGAGAGAAATGACTGAAAGCAATAAAGTGAAAGTCTCTTACAGTAGTTTCTCTTTCAGTTTGGTAAAAATGAGAGGAAATGACATCACAGTTGCTTCAAAAACTGACAAAACCCCCTGCACACCACCCACCCATCATTCCTGGAATAAGAAATGTGTGAACAAATCCCAGCTCTCTGCTTGACAGCGTTTTTTTCTCTTAAAGACAAGAGAATCTGCCCGGTGTCGTCCTCGTCGTCGTCCTCCCTCCTCCTCCTGTTGGCTCCACGGCGGAGGCATCAGTGGTGCTGCGGCTCGTGTCTGACGCAGCTCCCTGCCAGTTGTGCGGAGGATTGCACGTGCGGCAGACTCACGTGCGGGGTGATGGCAGACAGACGATCACGCTCTCTCTCATCCCCGAGCTAAAAATAGCGCCCCGACGGAGGAGGGAAAGGGGATGGAGACGACGTGGGAGAGAAATAGAAAGTTTGGGGTTATTTTTACCACCTACACGTCCCTGTGCTGCATCCAGGCGTGACTTCCCACCCATTCCCTTCATACAAACCCCCACGTGCTGGTTTTTTACTCATTGTTCTATTTTGGTCTGGGTTCAACCTCTCTGGCTTCTAAACTTTCTTTTGCAAACTTCGACACGGATGGAGGGGAAGAATGTATTTTTGAATAGATGATAAAAAAAATGTGTGCAGGACAGGTTGTGTATCTTGTACAGCCCTGTTACCATAGCAATCACATCCCAATAAGCCTCCAACACGTGCATGGTCTTGGGTTATTCAGTCTTTTTGCCTCCCTTCTTTATTCATTGACTCGTTCATTGATACATTTGTTTATTCATGTTTTTATAAACAGTTTATTATTATAACACATTCTGAAGTTTTTTGAGAATAGACTAAAAACAATAAAAGAAAAAAAAAGAGCGTTTATTTTGAAAGAGATCCATCATTGTTTTGTGCTGCAGAGAAATCGTGTTTTAGAAATGCAAAAGCTTTTCATCTGATGGTGGCGTTATGGTGCGTTGGTATCTCGCAATTGTTTGACTGGAATCAAAATCAATAAGCTTACAAAAGCATCTAATTACTAGTTCAGACCACAGGAATTACTCTCAGTGAATGACTTTTTGCCATCAATAACTTGTTTTCAGACAAATAATTCAAAAAATGTATGTCTGAGTTAAATAAAAAAAAGCTGCAATGGTTGGCTATTCAAATTTTGCTTAATTGCTTATTCTTCATTTGATGGTGAATGAGACTGAACATATTTATATGGTTTGAAATAATTGAGTTTTAGGCACTTTGCTTTTGTTTGGTAACAAAATGTCTGGAAACCTATAAAGCCAATAAATTGTTTGTCAGCTACACATCGTAAGCCATTTGTCAGAACATTTTAGCAAACATGTCACTTCCCTGCTACACCTTTAGACTCCAAAAGTGTTGCTGGCAAATAACACACTCGCTCTTTGACTTACCATAACCCTTCAACAGTTTACGCATGAATCAGCTAATTCTGACATGGAGAAAAGTGGCTTTTCGTGTCACCTATGAACGGATATGCAACGCATTATTATTGCAAAGTGTTGCATAGTGATGCAAAGCCACACAATCAGTTGCACATCAGTGCAAGGCTAGACTTACGTTAATTACACAACCAGTTGAAGAGTTATGGTATTGGAAAAAATGTAAACACTGGAGCTAAATCTTGGGTGTAAGATTGATTACATGGACAAAGAAAAGTTTGCTATAACAAAACATACTACGCTTATGTAGACATTTTATAGAAAGTAAATAATGTGGTGGAACAAAAATAAGAAATGTACATAAAACTGAAGGAATAATTGTTTCATGATTTCTACATTGAAGCATTTGAAGCTTTGAGGCTTCGGTCTAATAAAGAACAGGGACACCTGACATCCTAGGTGTGACTGAATCACAGACAAAACCCATGACAAAAACAAAAGGTCAGAAAAAGCTGCATGGTTATTTTATTCTCTGGGTATTTTTTATTCATTTGTACTTCTTAATTTTGCTTAATCTTAAAATATTTCAAAAGAATTACTCAGTGGTTGTGATTTGATTCATTAAATGTGCAGCAGAGATACAACAGAGGTCTTTATTTAAAAAAGCATGTACAGACTCATCCACATATCTAAAACAGTTCCATCTTAAAAGAAAACATGTTTTATAACTTTTTTTTTTTTTAGATTCCCTGTAAACTACATTGAAATTATTAAAAGGATTAGCCATAACCAAATAATTATTAGTTGCAGCCTAATTTACATCTGAAAATGAGTTCTGGCTGCATGAAGATTTCTTTTCTCGCATCCTTTTTTTTAACAGGAAGATGATGAGATTTTAATCTTCTTGAGCATTAAATGAATTTGTTCATAATGTATATATTGTACATTTTTTTAGACTGCCTATTTTTTAGATCAGAAAAACACACATGTCATATAATGAAGAAACACACTGCAGGCAACATAAAGTTTGATTTGTGAGTGTTGTAGGGATTTTAACTATAAGTTTTGTAATATTCTGTAAAAAAAATGCTTTAAAGGGCCTATACTTATTTTATGCTATTCTTATGCCTTTTGCAAGTTTTGCAAAGATGGATGTGCATATAAAATGAAAGCGTTTTAGCCGATCACGGCTGACTCCGTGGAGAAAGTGGGTGTGTGTGTGTTTGCCTGAGGGCGGTGCTGACAGCACAGACTCTTCCTGGAAGGGGCGGTTTTCACTTATCTACGTCACAATGTGAGAACCCGCTCATTTTCAGAGTGCAGGTATTTAGAGGAATACTCAAAAATGCATGAATGGATCAAAATACCGCCTTGGGGTTTCTTTTCTGTGGAATGAACATTATAATACACTTATAAACTAAAAAAAAAAAAAGCATTTTGCATTGTAAAAAACAAAAAAGCTACCTAAAGAGGAAAAACACAGTGTTATTCTGTTCAAATGGCTGAAATTACAGGCTTTATCATTGTCAAGCATTGACTTTCATGCCATGTTTAAAGACCAACATTTGCAGACGAAGCTCATCTGACCAGATAATTCCACTCAAGCCATTTACATGTACACAACAGAAATTAAGTAGAAAACCAGCCTGATATTTATTTTCTATTCCTGATATTAATTTTCAACCCAAATGTTTTCTCATGAGTCAGATGTGCCCTTCAACAACTGTACACAAAGTAATAACCAGTTGCAGATTCGACTATTATTTAGGCAATTTTATGCAGTTTTTTCTTTAAGTTTCACTTCGATCCTCTTTTGATCAACTGTAAAAGCATGGTCTTTATGATTGTGCAATTTATAGGCAAGACAAACAAAACTAAAATTGGTGTAGTTTTCTAGAATGTAGTTTCTGCAGAGCGGCAGTAGTTCATTAGAAAGTCAGCTCTGAGTTGTGTGCGGGGCCTGCCTCCTTCCCATGATCCCTTTGTTTACAAGCTCTCCCACTAGCTTACAGCCCCACACACACACAACCTAACTGTACAGGCGCAACAAAAATGGCGAGCAATATTGTATCTTTTGAATTAAGAGACTTCAGCAGCAGTCCATGCACAACAACTGCAAAAAGACCAAATCCGTTTTTTATTTTATTTTACCAAACACTGTGTTGTTCTGCCTTCATGTTCTCACAGCTGTTACTTTTACTGTTGACACACATTCTTTTGTATGCACACACCGAGATCATGCACCCAAACAACTCCTTACGTCAACACTATTTACATCTTGAAGACCATAACTAGATTAGAAACTCAAATCCTGTTTTGTAGACTTGAAGTTCATCTGTCAGACTGATGAAGCCACTTGGACGTGTAGTGTAAAGCAAGATGTCCAGATGTCATAATTTCACTTCAAGACATTTGTCACCGGGATAAATGAGTTAAAAGTAATTAGCAAAAAACATTGAGTATAAAAACTATCCTCCAAAGAGAGGAACATAAATGTCCACATATATTAATGAGCATGTGAATATTTTGTATATATATGGCAGAGATCGTCAACTACAATGGTTATTTTGGCTCCTAAGCACCATCAGTTTTTGGATCTTTGGTGGTCCTTGATAAAAACTGTCAAAAGGTGTCTCACCTTTGATAGATGCACCTTCCTGCTTTTTTTATGTCTCATTTCCAAACTCCTCCCCATTTCTACTCCTTTAAGATGACTATTTCAGGTCACTACCTGAAGGTCTGGTGGTCACTACATCCCAGTTAATCAATATCTCAGTCTCTGTAAGGCTTTTTGTTAGTTAATTCCAGCAACCTGTCTCTGTGCTGCCCTTCGCCTCTTTTGCCTCTGCATTTGTTGCTTCTCTCAATCTGTCGGAGTCTGTTGGATTGTTGGAGATCATTTACAATCCTGGCTATTTGTCTCCATGTCTGAACTCCTGTTCTATCCCCCTCCCTCTACTTTACAACATCCTTCATGCCTTCCCCCTCCCACGTCTCATCTCGTTCCTCTTCGCCCCTATAGATCAGCAGGCTTAACTGTTCCCTGTCACTCAAGCAGCAGAGGACAAATGACTCATTTGCTACTGAAGTCAAATGTAACCTGTTGCAAAAAAACAAAAATGTGCTCAGAGCTCAGACTAAAAATCTCTGTTTGGTACCAACTTTTTAATCTAAAATTATTACCACGATTTTTTGGTTGAAGGTCAATTTCACTGTAACGGAAATGAGGTGACCTTTAAGGTGACAACATGTGTTATAATTTATTTTAATTGCTGCAAGCATCTGGTAATTTTTTAAAGAACCTTTAATTTTCCAGGAAGATGAGGAAAATGGAGGAATGTCATTGTTGAGCTTCAGTTCTACAGGATTAAAAAAAGCTTCAAACCATACAGAGTTCAGGGAAAAAAATTATTTCCTAGATATGTATTAAATTTTAAAAATCTGTTTTAGGATTATAAAGGTAAACCAGCATATACTTCCCTCAATACCTTTTATTCGGCTAAAGTTCATCCACTAAAGTCCCCAAAATGTGGGATTAAATATAGAAATTGACTTCAAGAAATCAATATGGACATTCTTGTCTTGAAATAGAGAATGTGGGTTTTTATTTTGACATATTGCATCACTTTTGAAGCTGTTGGCACCAGTTCCGCTTGGCTGCCTTCAGTCGGCCGTCTGCATCCAGATTTATCAGCCTGATTTGCTGCACAGTAAAAGGATTCTGCTACCAGGACAGTGACTGCAGCCGCATGTGAGACCAACAATACTAACATGTAAAAGCTTGTCAGCTTTTTTTTTTATCTTTAAATCTAACACAGGAGTTTTCACAACATAGTAAGGACTGGATTCTACTAAAAATCTATTTTTGAAGAGAGAACTGTGTACTGTGGAATGCAGAATCTGGCATATTCTGCAACATTTGTGACATTCGTGCTCTTGTTTTTCACAACTGTAATGCAAGGTGTGAACTCCGGGTTAATTCAATAATCTACAGCCATCTCACCGTCACTGTGTTTTTGCTGCAAGATTTTCTCTCAAAATAGCCTCAGGCTGTCTCTTCTTAGCAAAACTATGGGTTTGTTTCTCTGAAATGCAACTGTCAGGGATATATTGGTATTTTCTATAATGTATTTTGTGTGTGTGCAATTTTAAAAAGTTTTGCTTAATTTTAGCAATCTTAAGTTTGCAGCTTTGATGATCCACTCTGATGAAAATCATGTATTTGTTATTTTTATCATTTTCTTGTGGCATCTTTTTGATGATGGAGGACATATGTTAAGAGAATGTATCTCAAAATTGCTGTTTATTCAAATCGTTGTGAATGAGGAGCAGATGAAAAAATGCCATTTGAAGTTGTGACTTGTAGACGAATAGATCCATGTGCGTCTTTGTTTTCCTCATCTTTGTTGGCATCTTGCTTAAAACTATTTGCCTGGATAGCGCCAATATTGCTCGCCATTTTTGTTGGACGCCTAATGTTAGGTTGGGGGTGTAAGGGGCTGTAAGTTTGCGGAAGAGCACGTAAAAAGATGGGTGATTGGAAGTGGGGGCGGGGTTGCCTCTTGCCAGCAGTTCCGCCCATAACTCAAATTTGTAATGAACCACTGCTGAAAGTACGTCCGACACAAGTTATTTGATTTGGGCTAAAAACGGCACAAACATAATTAAAAGACCACTGAGACAGCTTTGAAAATAGATCAATAGATGATTAGAGAGATGACTCCCTCATCTACTTACCCCATCATGGTCACAGATTGATCAAAGGTGTAGGATCCCAAACTGAGGTTTTTCTGAACATGTTCAATATTCCCCAGTCACATAAGGGGGGCGATGCATGGAAAAATGGAAAGGTTTTGCATTTCAATTGGAAAGACAAGCTACGAGATTAAGGAATGTGACGTTTATCTAATGCACAAACACAGTCCAGAGGACGCTTTAGCCAGAAAAATAGTCTGGACTCTTCTTAGGTGACGTGGAAGAAAACTCCAAATGAACCATCCTGAGGGTCTGGCAGTTCTTTGAGCTTCTGCACTGAGCGACAAATGTGTGGATGAATTCTGGGTGAACTGATGATTGCTCTAAGGCTAAGTGAGGATGATCACACAATAAGAAGAGCAGGCAACAGAGAGATAAGACCGTTAATTTGAACATTTTGAGCATCCTCTTTTCAGAGACGTCTTCTCTTAATCTGTGATGGGACAGAGCAGAAAGCTTCCTGGCAACACAAGCTCACATTTCAGAATTGTCCACATTCTCCATTTTTTTGGCCTCACTTTTTAGTTGCCCCCACTGAAATTTGTAACTCAGTATTGATCCACATGTTCGCACTAACATTTGCTCTCCATAATAAGTATTTTCAGCTGCTGTTCTTTGATTAATGACTATTATTTATTGATTTAATTCATGAAAAATATATATGCATTTGCAAAGAAATACAAAACAAAACAAAATAATTTTACTTTTCATACACTGGTCATACAAAAGCCCTAGTCACAACAACCCTTACGACCCTCAGATTTATCTGTCTTCCTCATTGGCTCCATCTTCTCTTTCACTTTGCTGACCAGCTGAAGTGGCCTTATCCCAGTCCCCTGTGGCACAGTGTTAATTGGATGGACAACCCTTAGTGAATAATATGGGTAAAAAATGGACCAATCTGTGCGGGGCACACAGGCAGCCCACACAATATAGTAAGATCTTAGACCGCTCAGTGAACTCATGAGCAAACATTTTCATGCCCATTTTTTTTTTTACGAGTATACTGCAATCAACAGGTTATGGCAAACCCTTATACAACAAGTGAAGACTGATTCACACTGGTCCATCTGCGATTCATTTCCCTTGCAATCTTGTGGGACGCCCCTTTTTTAGGGGGTTAGGGGAACTTCCTCACATAGTTCTTGTAAAATGCATGTTTTGTGTCATAAATAACGTTATGTTTTTGTACTTTCAAAATTAAACTTTCCTCCTCCATGGCATAAACGGTTGAAAGTACAATGGAAGTTTTTATTTTAAAACCTGGACCTGTTATCCATTTTTTGCTTTCCAATTTACCATGAAATTGATGTGTTGACGGACTGGAAGTGGAAGTAGCTGCCAAGAGACGGACGTCAGACACAGGCATGACAAACGCGATGGAAACCTTCCGATTGATTAATGAACGTTCTATTTTTTTTGTGTCAATATCAAGGAGACGCACTGCAGACGGACCAGAGGGAATCCAGCCTAAGGGCAAGTAAGGGTGAAGTGGGTGAGATGCAGGCGTGTCGCGCAAATTTTTCATTTTTTTGATCCCCCCAAAACATGTGTACTGTGCAAGGGGCTGTTACTGCTATTCACGCGATTTGTGCGCCCATTGCGCACAGCCTGACTCAAGTAGAGTGTAGTTTGTGTCAGCATTCCAGGGACACTTACCTCCACATCCAGTCCATGCAGCATTTGTGTGCAGTCGGTAAGGAGCATTTAAATTACTAAAGTGTAGCTAAAGACACCATATAACAGCGTCACCTGTATGTCAGAAGTTCCTGCA
This sequence comes from Oryzias curvinotus, assembly GCA_023969325.1. Lineage (NCBI taxonomy): Eukaryota > Metazoa > Chordata > Actinopteri > Beloniformes > Adrianichthyidae > Oryzias > Oryzias curvinotus. The sequence continues at coordinate 13,240,135 of CM043724.1, read as the reverse complement.
ACCCACATTATCCCTACAATTTCTTCCCAATGCACCTACCCCACGCACAACAATGGTACGTTTCACTTTCAGGACGTCTCTTGAGGTGGTAGCATCACTTTCAAGGGAACTGCAAGACACACCTGTGCACAATTTCAGATGTGGACGCACCTGTCCTCAACCATATGGGCCCGAACAACCCAAAAACCTGCAGCACCTGTACGATTTAACCTCACATACATGTGACTAAGACTTAAGCAGATGAATCTCAAAGTTGCTTTTCTAGAAACAAACTTCTTAAGAAATATTTGACTTACTGAGCTGACCTTATGTGAGGATTGTAATAACATTTTTGATGACTTGGAGAATTTTCTCGGTTCTGCTCAGTATGTCGCGTATCTGAGCACTATCTGGATCTGTCAGCTTTTCCGCTGTGGTTCTCACTTACAAGTTCCTATTTGATGACTCAGATTTATCTGTCTTCCTCATTGGCTCCATCTTCTCTTTCACTTTGCTGACCAGCTGAAGTGGCCTTATCCCAGTCCCCTGTGGCACAGTGTTAATTGGATGGACAGCATGGTGCCTTCTAGATTGTGTGCGTGCGAGCAGCATGAAGGCCACACAAAGTGGGCCGAATTAACACAGACTTCAAAAGATGTTTTCTGACAGGAGGATTCCCTCGTGGCTGCATCAATCTGATTGCTGTTTGCATCTCCTGCAATATGGAGCTCTATCGCAGCAATCAACACTCTGTCAGACCTGTTCATCAAGTGCTGCGTTATCTGAGACGTGTCAGCAGACTTATCAGTCGACGCATTCGAGGTCTGTGGCCAGTTCACCCGCAGGATCATTTTAAAACCCACCAGGACGCTGTCACAGATTTCACTTTAATTTACATTTAATTCCTGTTAGGTGAGCACTTAACAGGAAGATGGAGGAGGAAGTCACATGATTGGACAGTTTTGTTCAATGTCAGGTGTAGACAACGAGTTTAAATGGTATTTTTATTTGGATAAAAATGAGAACGTTTTAGATGAAATTGAAATGAATAATACATAATAAATGGAGAATGTAAGCCTAAAAAAGAAGATAGATTAAAAAATAACACCAAAGTTTAGATAAAATTAAATATATATGAGATAGGACTATTTCTTTTCTTTGAAAAAGCGTTCACATCCAGCCTCTTAGCCGGGTCAGAGCTAATAAAAACATGACGCAGCTCATAAAATGACAAAGAAATTCATGGTCAATGACATCATGATACCAACTCTGGAGCAGAACTGTACTGCAACCTCAAATAATGATCTCCTCATTCGTTTATTGATCCTAAAAATACATTTCATTTAAAAAGTTCTTCTCAATACACCCAATGACTGTTTATTAAAGAGAGAAAAACAACAGTCAGACATTAACAATTGTAATTTACAAAAGAAAGTTATTGGTGAAAGACAATTTTAAAGCAAAAGCTTTAAAAGAGATTTTTGTAAGTTGACTTAAAGACTTAAAAATAAGTGACCGTGGTGTAAAAACGGTGAATCCATTATCATAAATGAATGGACTTTGCTGCTTCATTTCTGATAATAGAAACCTCAATCTTTATTTATACTTTTTTGGTTTACTGAATATAGGAATTTTAAAGCTTTATATTAGACTCACATTGGCTCCAATAACGAGTGTCAGACTTTTCAGGGTAGTGCGCGGAACCTGCATGGCTAATTGAAACAGATGAATTCAGATGTTTTTCTTCAAGAGTTTCTGAAAAGAGCCTGAAGTCCATTTCAAGTCGGCCTATTTAGCTTAATGCAACAACTCCAGTCAGTTTTCAAACCTTTTGTGCATTTCTCTTTCAGTTTTTGTGCAACATTTTACGTTGAATAAAACTCACTACTTTTTGTGATTATTCGGGAATGAATCACAGCTTCATCTTTGATGTCCTCTTGTACAAATTACGTTAATGCTCATTAATAAAATAAAACTTACAAATATTTTCAAAAGACCTAAATTCCTGCTGCTTTCCTCCTCTTTTGAGCTTTACTAAAAAAATATTTTCGTATTAACTAATTTTTTTACAACAAATTTGCAACCATGCATAAAAGCAAAGCTGGTTTTATAAAACATCTTGTACAGATTCAACGCTTTAAAATGAAAAAAAAAAAGTTATTTTTGGTGGTAACATTTTTGGTTACTAAAAGTAAAGCTATTATGCATTAATCAAACACTTGAGGAGCATCTTGGGAAATGTTTCTAAAAGATCGGCTTTCTTTTTCCCACAGATCATAGTTGAAGAAAACTGTTTAAACATTGTAATGAAAATGTTCCTGCAGACGACGTCTGAAGAGAAGCTGAGCGATAAAACATTTCAGAATAGTCACTTAATTATAAAATACTTGATTAAATAATTTTATAAGGGCTTTTAAATTTTAACAGCAAAAGAAATTTGCAATGCAAGGACTTCCTACTTAGTGAGGTTAAGGAAGCGCAGTCATGGCTGCACCCTGATGCTGTATTTTTTGTTTATTCAGTTGATGTGTGTTTACAGTGGTGCCGCGGTGGATTTCTGCTCCAACTGCTTTTCCCACGGTTTCAGCGTCCATGTCTACTTTAGTTCTTGCTTCCTCTGCGGAAGGGCTCATCTGAGAATCTTTGAAGGATGCAGTCACGAGTTTTTTTATGTTTTCCCCGAGAACAAGACGCACTTTCTCCTCAATGAAAGAGATGAACCACTGAAGAGCAGCTATGAACTAAGGAAATGTTGTGCTGTTTATGAGCCGTATCCCCCTTTTTACACCTGAACTCCATTAATGTTTGAACCCTCTGCTTCTGCTCCATCAAATATCTCAAGGGACTTTATTAAAAAAAAGCATTAAACACATTTTCATGTTTTATTTTTATTTTAGTCTATTAGTGTTTATTTATGTTGTTTTGGCAAAACCTCAGATCTGAACACAGAATTTTTCTGCCATCTTTTGTTCATTTCCGTGTGTTTTCTCCTCATTTGATGACTTGAAGTCCCACTTTTATGGTTTGGCAGAAGACAAGCGCTGCACATATTAAATAAAGTTAAACTGAACTAATACCTTGGTGAGTTTAGTCAAAATGTCATATTTTTTTTAATTTTTTTGAATAAGAAAAAAAAAGAAATGCAATTTTAGGCTCAAGTTTCTTTGTATGTGTCCTCCATTATAAAAAAAAAGGCTACAAAAACATTTTTTTATTTTATTTATTTTTTTACTAGCAATGATCTTAAAATTTATAGAACCAAATTAATCTTTCTGCTTTAATTTTAGTCCATAGCTGCTATTTGCAAATTTTGCAAAATGTATGAGTATATGCTTAGACAAGAAGACAAAAAATTACACAACCATACAATAAACACCAGCTCTGGTGAAATATAAAGGCCATGTCATACAGCCACTATGCACATTTTGCGCATATTTGACGAATAAAAATTGGTCAAGCGTGAATATTCAAATAATTTAATTGTATTTATATGGCACCTTTCATGTAAAAAAGAGCTCAAGGTGCTGTACATAAAAACAAACACGAAGGCACAAAACACCAATCCCTATTCATGCAATAAAACAATGGTGTGGTATATGTGGAAAAAGTGAGAAGTCTTTACGCAAAAATTTTCACAGATGTGTCATGAATGAATGATGTTAAAATCACAGAAGACGTACGACTAAACCACAGAAAGATTATGTAAATCAACGTAGAGCATAAACTGTATGCGATTATTGCGCCATTCATAAGGGATTTATGCGTCAGTTACCTCATTTGAACATGATATGTGCGCCCTATATGCAATACCAAAGTTACACATCAGTGGTACATGCGTGAAAAGCCTGTTACACAGTTGTAGAATTCCACAGATTTGATATGCATCTTGGAGAATTGCATAAGATTTACATAATGATTGTGTATAAGATATGTTTAATATGCATAAACAACCACAACCAACATTTTTGAACAGCTCAAAACCAAATTCACGTAAAGACCAGTCGGCTGAAACCCTGGACGGACATCTGCGCACATTGACGATTGACGAACTCAAGAAACACCTATGAACAGCGTATATCATGCATGTATCTCAAAGGACAAAATTTAATTTGTGGAAAATGCACAAAATGTACGTAGTGTCAGTGTGACATGGCCTTAGAAATCAAGGGTTTCTTCATTTAACAAATAAACAGAAATATGGTGTTTTTCTAAGTAAACACAGCAAAAAGGCAGGAAATGTTTGTTGTTGTTTTTTTTTTTTTAGAACTTTTTGTAACTTCTATTCTAGGCATGACATTTTTCAGCCATGGAAAGTCAATTTCCTATCATTGGTACCACAATGCCCTGCAAACCATGAATACAGATCTATTAGAGACGGTTTTGGGGCTCATTCCAAACAACGCTGCCCCTTGCAGTTGCAGAACACCAGCTGAAGTTGCATCACGTGATGGATCCTTTCCAGATCAGTCCAACTCTGGGATCATGGGAGCAGACTCGCCGCTCAGCAGGGGCCGTGATCATCGCTGCTGCCAATCAAGAGCCTTGATTGGCAGCAGCAGGGGGTGCCAGCAACAAGTAGCTGTTTGGCACAGACAGACAAGACTTGGCAGAAATAAAAATAAAAAATAAAAACAGGGGTGCTGGGAAGCTCACGGGGGTTAACTTAATCAAATTTAGATTTCTCTGTGATACATATTTAATGTCACTACCAGAGTGATGAACAAAAAGTAAAATATGAAAAAAAAGAATTTATTGAGGAGCAAAAGTCACTTTATGTCTTCAGGGCAAAGATGGTGAGAAACAGATTAAACTTGACTTAATGTGTACAGCAGCAAAACCAAATTATGAATTATGAAAATAATTAACTTCTAAACTTTTAGTAGCAGTAAAAATGACCTGGAGGCTCGTTTGAACAATTTCACTCTGCATTTTGAATACTAATGCATTTTTAAATAGTCTTTACCGTTTTTAGACATGTGGTTAGTTATAAATAGTTTCAATAATACGGTTTACATTGAGAACAACTGTACAAAAAACTTATCAGGAAGTGTAAAAATAAAAATGTAATAATTGAAAAAATGAACAAACACAAAACCTGACTCAAAATTATTTAGATAAGCAGAACATGACAGTCTGAGCTGAAGTCAATTATGCCATTTTAGTGATTACAACTTGCAGAAAAAAACATTTTCAACACGGACGATGGTTTATTTTTTAGCAATAGAAATGATGCAGTTATCACAATGAGCTGTTAACAGCAAAAAAATATTTTCTTTTTTCTTGTCCAAAAAACCAATGTCGCTGTAAAAGGAGCATGTCTGCAGTCAGGGTCGTAACTAGAGGGGGGCAAAAAGACTTGACCCACACTTGCCCCCCCTAAAATTCCAGTCAATATTAGATTCAATATTTATAAAGATTAAGCAATCGTCAATACAAATCTCTGTTAGCATTGTAAAATTAACGAAAGCAACATTCCTGGCCCCCCTCCCCACATGTAAAATGTTCTAGCTCCGCCCCTGCGTCCAGTAAATGTTTAATGTTAGACCGGGGGTGTGCTAGGGGCTGTAAACTAGCTGGAGAGCATGTGAACAGATCGATGACAGGAAGTAGGGGGAGGGTGACTCCATGCCAACGGTTCCACTCACAACTCAGAGATGACTTTCTAAAGAACTCCTGTGGCTGTGCAGAAACTGTTCTAGAAAACGACACAAGTTGTTTTGATTTTGGCTAAAATCAGCATAGTTATATTTAAAGGCCACTGGAAAGACTTTTACAATAGATCCATAGATCAGTGTTTTTCAACCAGTGTGCCGAGGCACACTAGTGTGCCGTGGGAGATGGTCAAGTGTGCCGTGGGAAATTGCCCTCAACTGAAACATTTATGATCTCCAGGATTTCAGCTCTGTGTTCATCCAAACAGGCCCTGATAAAACAATGAGTAGTTAGGAATATAAAAGATCGTAAAATACTTTTTTCTTTGCGTTTATTTTATTTTATTAAAGACATTTTGATAAGAATGATGCTACTGCGACTTAGCTGCTGCTTCGACTGTATTTTGGAAAAGTCCCGCCCCTTTAACTGTCTCCACCAATCATTCTTGGGGGGCTTACTCACATGTCATCAGTCTGACCAATCAGAAGTGGTTAAAGTCTTCACTTCCTTGTCCCGATTTTGCTCATAGTGTCGCTCAGTTCCAACAGAAATACCAGCTAAAGCTCGTCTTTAGCGGTGTAGCTTTCCACAGAATCCGGTATCAGACCGTGGAACAAGTGAACAATACAATGAAGCTCCGAAAAGCGATCTCCGGCCATTTTATGCACTACATCTCCCATGATGCATTGGGTTGTGAGAGTGACAGCGCACAAGGAGATCTGTTGTTAAACGTCTTGAAACCAACGAACACACTTCAAACTGTTTTTAAATATTCTAATTTAACTTTTATTGCATCTTTTAGAAAAAACAGCTGCAGTTTATCTCAAAAATGCATGTGAGATTGTGGAGGGGCTGTAGATCAATACAGACTGTGTTTCTCCTTTTTTTGTTTAGTTTTTGGATGCTGGTGTGCCGCAGGATTTTTTTTAAGGTTAAAGTGTGCCGTGGCTCAGAAAGGGTTGAAAAACACTGCCATAGATGATCGGAGTTTAACTTTATCACGTGTTTCTAAAAGTCAGCGGCGGACCGTACATTACACACCTGGGAATTTCAGTAGTACTACGTCTGAATACCTCAACCCCTCGTCAACCATTTTATGATGCAGAAACAAGCTTTGCACTGAGAGTTCCTGTAGCGACAGAAATGCCTTGAAATAAACTGAATAAACACAACAGTAAACAAATCTTGTGATAACTATAGCCACCACAAAACATTGAAAATAACTGCATAAATTTGGAATGTTATTTATGATATTTATCATTTCATTCGACAAAAAATTTGATTATTTGAAGACAAAATCCATCCTCCTCTCTTTCCTCGAAAAAAAGTTCAATCACTCTGTCATGTAGATTATCGCGCTTCAGTTCCGTCTAGTACTCCTTTTCTTTTTCATCAAGGCCAGTGCTGAGAGCCCAGTCTGTCCAGTTGTGTTTCTGCGTCGGTTTTAACTCGCTGTAGAGCCAAAAATGTCGGCTCCACAGATGCAGTGGACACAGGGTTGGTCAGCGCCAAACGCACAAATCTGTACGGCTGCTTCAAGGTTCACTCAGATTTTTCTGATGAACGAAGTCAAGGAGATCAGTGGGAGATTTTCCTGCAAAATCGTCCTTGGCTTACATTACAGTCAAATCTGTTTTTAACCAAGACAGATCAAAAAATGCTCTGCGACTGAGTGATAAACTGGGAAAGGCTGCATGTGACTTCCTGAAACTTCTGTCCAATCAGAAGGTCTGAAGACTAAATAGCTGACCTGCTGACACCAACTCAAAATCTGATTGGTTGAATGAAATGAATGACCAACATTTATTCTGCAGAACAAGACCTTCTGAACTCATATTGAAGGCCTCTGTAGCTCTGCTAAAAGTTTTCCGGTTAATGCAGCAGTCAGGCACACTGAAACCTGAACTTTATCATGAGAATGCTTCTTTGTCTCATTCTCTGCCTGCAGTCAAGGTACTCTCACCTGTTCCCCACCTTTATATTCACCTGCTCCACTTCCTGACTGCCATTGAGTCACTAGACTTTTATCCCCTAAATCTCAAAGGATGTCTTCTTCTATGTGTTTTTATACTCCACTTCCTCTGTTCATCCGTCTGGAATTGGATCCCCAAATTGTATCATTGGTTCTCAAGCTCCTTCCTAGTCCCATACCAGATCTTCTCCTGGACCTCTTCAACTTCAGCCGAAGTCTCTCTCCTCTAAACCACAGAACCTGTTCCTCCAGAATGGATCACTGTTCATCATACGACCGTATTGGTGAGCATCACCCAACATTTACGCTATACTCCTCCTCCAGTTTTGTTTTAGTAGCCGAAACGCGCAATAGATCTAATGTTTACAACTAATGAGTCCTCTAAATACAAATGCTTTCTGTGCCACATTTTCTCTGAATCATATTCCAGAGCAGTTTAAAACAATCTTAGCATCCATATTATCCTGAGGTAAGTTTGAACCTTATTTTGCTTTTCAATGCCTTACCTCAAAAAGAAGGCATGTGAAACATTTGGGCTCCTGTAATCCCAAAGCCCTTCAGATTTTCAAAGCCAATACTGGCACTTTTACAAGATCAATTCAAATGGATTCTTGTTATGTTGTGTGGGAGTGGGATGTGGAATTCTGGATCTGGAGTTCAGAGATGGTGCATGCATCAGAATCCTGTTGCCTTCGGCACTCTTCTCATCCTAGATGTGTTCTCCCAAGATTCCCTGCTGGAGCACTGTCTCCCATTTTCAGCTCAATGACCAAATTGCAAATCCATTTCTGTTCCTCCTCCTGTTTCCTTACCACCACTTCCTTATGTTACTTTGGCAAAATAACAAAAGCCACGTTTGAGTTCAGGTTTTGTGAGCACTCATTCTACCCAGACTTTTCACTGAAAGGAGCAGAAGGTTCTAGACTTCTAAAGGATCCATTTTTCCTGCAGCGGTGAAAGTGGTTTGGTGCTTGTGGGGAAGTGGGTGGACAGGTTTGGAATGACTTCTTCATCTTGACAGCTCAGTGTCTATACTCTATTGTACCCTAATTTTCTGAAATCGGCCTGTTTTGTGTTTGAAAATGTGTTTTAACCTGTTGCATTTACAAACACTCCCCCTTACATTTATACTTTAGGCAGAACATTTGGCAAAGCATCTGTCTTTCATTTCTCGCCGGTGCTGAAACCGCTGGGAGTGGACGGTTGATCAGGCTGCCTATCCAAATTGGATAAAAGGAAATAAAATAAAATAAATCTTTATTTACAGCAAATTTAAAGGCAACAGTTGTTGTAAGGGAGCTCTTATCCTGTAATGTCTGAATACCCAGGCAGACCTGTGTGGTACACTCAGTCATCTGGTAAATAGCGAATGATATTCGCATTTCAGGCACCAAAAACTCTGCAGTCTCTCCCCCCCCTAGGGCGGTAGGTAATTAACTCACCTGTTCAGCTTCCTATTTAAGTCCAGGTGTGCAGCGTTCATTCTCTTTCTTACCGCAGCGCCGCTTTCGTCGCCCCACCCTCCTCCCCGGCTTCCACCTGTGGGCTCCGTTCGGGGTTTTTACCCTAAAGTTTATGGAAGTTATCTCATGGAATTGTACGGAGCCTTATGCCAATCAAAGTTTGTGAATGCCAACTGAGATGTAAATTAAGTATGTGAAAATAAATGTATTCTACTGCAAGAGTTTTTGTATGACTGAAATGGTGTAAACAGGTTTTCTGACCTTCACACTGCCTCAAGGAACAAATTCACACCAGGAAAGTCCACTTTTTGTACAAACTTCTTTTATTGTTGTTTTAGTTTTGTATTCTTGTTGCACGATTTTGCAAGTGGACTAAAACGTGTAGCACGACCAGGCACCCCAAGAGGGTGGAAATATGCCATGTTTGGAAAACATTTATGGAATTCTTAATGTGTTAATGTTGGGATAATAGCAGTTTAACCTGGTCAAAGTTTGACCTGGTTTAACTTTCAACGTGCATTCAGGGGTCACGCTTGGTACAAAGACCCTGAAAACAGTTGTAAGAACTTACTTAATGAAATGCGGAAAAAAACACATTTACATAGACCTTTCATGACAGTGGTCACTTGAACACACATTGCTGAGGACCGTGTCAACTTAGATCAAGAGGAGACATTTTTTTGTAAAAATAATAATTGTCTTGTCAGTTTTACACAATTTCTTTGACATACTGAAAGAAAGGTCAGACGTTAGACATTCAAATCCAACTTAAGCAAAGAACTTTGCTGCACCGAGCTCAGTGTGCAATCGGAATGCAGGACAAACAAGGCGACACATTTATTTGTTAACAGACTTGCTCTTGTGTACTGATCGCAGCCTCCTCTGCATGATTAAGGCAGGGATTATGTACACAAATTGTGAAACAGATCAGATAATTCCATGTCAGCTGTTGTGCCCCAGAAACTGTGACATTTTTCACAGTACGTTATTAAACTGGGTGTTCTGGAGCACTTCCAGGTCCCAGAGCAGCTTAATAGTTTCAGTCTCTGCCAGACCTTTTTACATAAGCCGAGTAAAAGGAGCGAAAATGGCCACCACTCTCCAGTGAGCGTGTGTGAACAGAGCACTGCTGAATTACAGAGCAGCAGAGGGGAACCTGGTTCTGATTTCACTCTTTGTCTTAATGAGCAACAAAAGGAATATCGAAATAAAGCCTGTCCTACGGGTTTACTCAAAAAAACAAAACAATGCTAGTTAAATATTGACAGTTCCACTGGCTTCTTTGAAGCTGATTTTGCGTTTTGAGAAAATGCTCCTTTTGGCTTCATTTCTCATTCTTAGGGGGGTTGTAGCAACTAGAACTGCACATCCAACGGTGCTGTCCCAGCATGACTGGTAAAGCCCAGAGAATGCCTTCAATCCTGCTCCCAGCCTGGATCAATGGATTGCATACTTAAACGGCTGTTTTTTGAAAATCTGTTCTAATTCTGATCACCTTTATACTCCCACATTACTGACGAGATTTAAAAACAAAAACCTAACCTTTGTTTGAAATTGGTTTGGATAATTGCAGGTTATTTATGTAACTAAACCAAAGAATTTCAGGAAGGAAAAAAACAGTTTTTTAACTATTCTTCCAGGAGGAATTAACGCTGTATCATCATTTTTAAAATGAGGTCATATTTTCGAAATAAAATGAACATGATCTAAAACATCTCAGACATTTACAGCAGTTTTTTTTTTTATAGAATCTCCATTTATTCATGCCTATTGATACAAATATGCATCTAACCAGTTCTAAACCAAAATTATCTTAACCCATATGAACCCAGACCTTTTATTCCTAAAGATACAATAATGTGTAATTTACCACAAACTGAATCCATTTCTGATATTTCTCTGTTCTGCTACTTTGATTTCACTTTGGGTTCTCATGTATTTTTTTTTTTTTTATGGCTGGAAATAAATTCAGGCATCAGGTGATTTATTGCTTTTAATAATTTTTAGACAATGTGCACTGTTATTTGTTTTTAGCAGTTTTAATTTCTAATGTTTCCTATCTTACATCGTCAAAGCTGGAAAACTCTTGTCTTAATTTTAATAAACGTTCATGTTCATTTTTGTTTCTCTCCATTTTAGCACATTAACACTTTTTTTAAAAAATTTTTTTAGCAAATCAGTGTCAAGAATCATAAAACACACACAGAAGAGAGGAGAAAATAAATATCCAGATCATATTCAGACAAAATCATGTGTTAAGTAAAAACTGATTCTGAATAAAAGGTGTTTTCGAGTCTTTACTGAAAGAGGGTAAAAGCCACAAATCCAACCATTCATAGTCAATTACCCTAAAAGCATCTTAAATTAGTAAAAAAGGTAAATTTGACCTTTTGACAAACAGCATCAATATTTTAGTGTGGGCTGTTTTTTTATTTTTTTTTTTTATTTGGTTCGTGTATCTTGGAGGAAATCCTGCTTTGTGTTTTATGTTTATGGTTTTCCAGGTTTGAATCCTTACAGCTGCTTCACTTGATTACCCTCCGTATATTTGAAGCTGTGGTTTTCATTTGCACACTGCCAGATCCTGCTGTCTTCATCCCCTTCTGTCACGTCATGTTTCAGAATGGTTCGTCCCATTTAACGTTTCTATCACACTGCAATTTGATGATTAATAAAATTTGCCCCCAAACTAGCCTGATCACAAATACACACTTTATTCCACCACTAATGCAAAGTTCTACAATAACTTCTAAAATTCTGTTTACAGAAAGCACACATGAAGCCTCAGAATAGGAAACCTAATATATACTATATATATGTTTTCTTCTTTCTTTCTATTTGATTCCTTCAAGCAAGACCTTTTTGCTTTTTTCATCCTCCTCCTTTAGGCCTTTTTTGTGTGTCAAAACTTGTGTTTTTCTTGATTCTTTAATCTTCATCAAATTGTTGAATTGTTTTAATTGTTATCTTTTTTATCCTTGTAGCTCGTTTTTATCAAGCCAAAGCACAAACAGAATTGCTATTAAGTTATGATTGATGAGAGCTGATTATTTGACGCATATGTGAGAGAACAGACTCTGCAATTTAGATTCACAGCCAAAAACATTTATGGTTATTCTTGACTAATGCAGGTTAGGCTGTCGGTTACAAAAAAAATGTGGAGAAATGCAGGCAGTGAACTTGAACAGGAAACATCAGAACGATAACAACATTTACAAAACCTTTTGTTTCTGCTTTTTACAGAACAAAGAAAACTTTATAAACATTTCAGTTGGAGTTTAATTCGGTGAACGGAAAAGAGTATGGTGATTCAAATGGCTAAAAATAAAATGTAAAGTTTTATGAAATTAAGGTCCGATTGAGAGAAGGAGATAGATGCTCTTCTAATTTCCATTTTATCCTAATTTTTTGTGTGTTGTGCGCAATGCAGCTTTACCAGGGGTTTGTTTGCATTTGAGACTAATGTCCATCTCACTGATGGGATCTCCTACCCGGCTTCAAAGTTCACACCTGATGGTATGGACAGTCTTCAAACTCCATGTTTCCTTGACTAAATACTGTAACAGCTATTGGTGGAAATGCATCGTGACTTCATGTGAACTCCAACACGAAAATCCCTGTTGCTGAAAATATGTAAACACATATGTGTGTAGTCATCAAAATCTCCTTTTGATCCCAGAGCGTGGACTTCAGTGTTGTGTTTGTGTCTGTTCCCTGTCAGAAGAAACCAGTATGGATGGTGTTTTTCCTAAATCTGGCTCTGGTTGAGATCTTCCTTAAAGGAGCATAGTTGGGATGGATCATCTAATTATTATAAATTAGAATTTAAAAAATGCAGTGGATCCCATCTTGATTGTGCTTCAACTGTTTTGGGTTGGATTTCGTCTCAGATTTTGGATTTAACTTGTCATTTCTGAAAAGAGGACCTGACGTTTCTTTAGATATATTAAATTAGGCCACCACATCAAAACAAGTCCACTGGACAATCTCTAGTCATCCTGATTGTACCTTTGTTTCTAACCCAACATAAAAATATTAGAGGTAAAACACTGAAAAAAACAACCTTGCAATATTCCACACAGAAATCTGTCATGTGTTGCAGTTGTGAGTCTCTGCTTCAGTTCGCACCAAATTGAATCTAAAATTTACGTTTGAGTTGTAATAAAGCTGTAAATCATGTTTTTATGTTCAAGGTTTTGGCTTCCAGAATGGAATGTGAGCAGTTATCTATCGCTAACTGTAATTCACTCCAACATGGAGGTCATGCCTGCATGCTGCGTCTCTACTACGTCAGGCTGCTCACATGACAACCTGTGATTAATATCAGCAGTGTAATTATTGTGTTCCGTGTGTTTGCAGATTTCACATACAGACAACATGCCTTTGGATGCAGAAATCTACTACACCACACTGCTGCAAAAGGGGGTAAACTGTAAATAAATGAGATGTCTACTACCTACCGACTGGATCAAAAGTTTTTACTTCTATTAGTGATTCTTTTTCCTTTTTTTTAATAATTTTTTAAGTCCTGGCAAATTGAAAAAGTGTTAAATTAAATGTATGCTCTCACCCTGTTAGTAAGCTAAATGAAATCAATTTGTTCAAACGTGAGTTTTTGGTGGTCTGAGTTTTTTTTTTTTTTTTAAAGGAGAAATTTGATCTCTTCAGATATGAAATCTCCGCTTAAAAGTTGTTTTTGCTCCTTATGGTATCATATTTGTTTATCATTTATAACCATGTTTACCAGACATTATTTCACCTGATGCACCTGCAGCCACAACCAAAAGAACCACAAAGAGTAAAAGAAACTTTGGCTTTCAGATTTAAGCAGATTTAACCCTTGTGCTATCCTAGGCACTTTACCGTTGGGAGTTGGGTCATCTAGATTCACTAGACAGAGCTCTGAACCTTTTTTTTTTCAATTTTTGTGATCTTCACTGGTTCAATGGATTACATGAAATTTTTCCACCTTTATCCACCTTTGTCATGGTAGGGAGAACATGTCAAAGTAAGGGTGGGGTCATCCAAGATAGCACAAGGGTTAAAGAGAATTCAAGTAAATGGAGGCAGATCAATTAACCAGACAGCCACTAGGTGGCTAAAAACTTTACGCTGTGTAAAAATCCTTGTTATTAAAGTAAGTGTCAGCATAGGGGAGCAATGCTAACTTGCTATGGGGTTGTCTTCTCTCTTTTTATGTGTAACCTCTTCATCTTTAGCAGAGTCACAGGGGTTACTGGAGCCTATCCCCACAAAATATAGTGAAGACCGAGAACCACAGGGACACAGACACAACTAATACATGTCAAGTTTCACTTCTAAAGGGCAAATTAAAGACACAAAAAGATCTACAAATTGTGTTTTAACATGTTCTTGTGGCATTGTTCTCATGATGGAGGACATGTATAAGAAACTGTTGTGAATCAGGAGCCGACAAAAAAATACAGTTTGAAAAACAACATAATTGTGACGTAATAAATGGAAGCAGCGAGCCACAAGATCCCTGATCTGAGGTCTCAGCAACGGGGAGAGGAAGACAGGACTCGGAGTTTCTCCGAGCTAACAGTCCTGCCCACTACTCAGAGGCCAGTTTTTCATGAAACTATGCCGCTCTGCAGAAACTATGTCCCAGAAAACACCAGTTTCTTTTATTTTTCCCTGAGAAAACCCAGCCCCCAGGCCAGAGGACGTCTGAAGTTTGGCACTAATTTGCAGAACAATTGATGAAAACATTGACATTATCCCCCAAAATGATGTGTGATCTTTGATTGTGAAGGCTAAGTGAACATGGCATCAAGAAAGGGATAGTTTCTCTGTTATGCAGTGTGGTTAGATATAGAGCAGGAATCAAAAATTCCAATAGATTTCAGAATTCCAACTTTATAATCAAACCTTTTAAGCAAATATTTATTAGTTGCATAATATCTTCAATTTAATATATAAAGCAAAGATTTGGAGGTATTTTAACAAGGAAGTTCAATATTTGCATGTATGCATGCAACTTGATTTGATTCTGTGTGGTTACTTTAGCTATTATCAAGAACACATTTCATTGAAACTTCTCTCTAAAAAGTCATTTTTGGTTGGCAAATTTCAGGTTGCAGCTGCTTTATATGCAGATTAAAATAATAATAATAATAGAACCATAAATATTTTGCATTTCTTTCATGTTTTGACCATGATAGAATGCAATGAAACAATGGCAACATTTGTTTCTATTATGTTTTATTCTTTTGGCTTGATTCATAATGCCGAGTCATGCATGTGAGGACTTAAGGGGAGGCATTTCTTGATAATTCTTGATATTCATGAGTGGATGGAGTTGGAGAGGATTCGTGTTGCTTCACTGAGCACCGTTGACTCAATTTACTTTTGTTCTGTTTACAACAACAAAATATGGAGACGGTAAATTCCCTGACCTGAAATCGATTCGGTGGATCTCAAGGTTGGCTATGAGCTGCTGCCTGAATGATGCTTGACCCTTAAAAGGAACACAGGAGAAGAAATAGGGGGAGAAAGAAGGATCACGCCACACAGAGCAAAACTGTTTTCTTCTTTGCATTGGTTTTTGTTTGTATAATGCTCCTGTTGTGCAAGTCCAGACCCAGATTCTGATCCTCTTAATATCAGCTAGAACTCTGCATCATGGGACCAGTTATTTTGTGGGTCTTGCAGCTGCCAGAGGGCCGTTTTGCAAATACTCAGGACACACACACACACACAATCAAAATACACAACACTTGGAAAGGAAGGATGTGTTTGTTTGCTGGAGAGTTCAGCGAGATGGGGAGAGGATAAAACTGAAATGCTTGAACATGTTGCAGCTCTCAAACTCACTCGGCGTGTGTGGGTTTGTTTCGGTGGGTAGACGATATTTGGAGAGAAATCTTAGAAAGCTTATGGTGTTAAGAGAAGGGCAGATGTGCGCGTCACAAAATCCCATTCCTCACATTTGCATGCAACCAATCATATGCTTAGTCTGAGCATAAAGAAAAAAAAACAATTCCTTATGGGGTTAAATCAAGAAATTCCTAGAAGCAACACAGAATTCCAGACGTTAGCTATATCCTCCCTGGGGTCCAGGCAGCTAAAAAAGCAGGTGCATTTTATTGTGGAGCATTAACCATCATTAAAGAGCTTCATCCAAAGATTCTGCTTAAAATAAGAGGATATATGAAGGAATTATGAGTCAGGAAAATAGGTTACAGTTGAAGAGGTTAGTGTGCCAGATTGTGCAGAAACAAAAGAGAATGCTGAGAAATCAGTCTGTCGGATCATAAACAGGAGCGGCATCATGAGGCTTTGTGGTGTGAACAAAGCTGAAAGATGGTCATGCCTAAATTCTGCCCCTGTTTTTGACAGTCAGCCATTATTTGCCATCTCACACCAAGTGTTCTCCCCCTTTATCTATACATGACTGGAGCGCTCTCAGCCAAATGTCATCTTAGATCTGTCAAGGTGAGAAGAATGCTTTATTCTTCCGAGGGAAACTGTCCCCTCTGACTATGTTCTTGGTTGGGTTCTCCATCTCATGCGTCATCCAGTAAATTACCCTTAGTCTCTGATATACAGACGGGGATGCCTCTTTATTTTCCGTCAACCCTAAACCCATCATGACCCACATATGCAGCTTGTTTCTAAGTTGAAGTCCCACTCCGATCATCTTTTGATCCATCTTAAAATCGTTCCAAGTGGTATTTTAATTATGATTATGCCTTTTTTTTGCCAATATAAAAAAAATCTGTGTTGTGTTCTGGGCAATAGTTCATCAGAAATTCACCTGTGAGTTGTGGGAGGGACTGTTGACACAGAATAATCCTACTATTTTACAGCCCCTCACACCCCCAACCTAACATTAACGGTGCAACAGAAATGGTGAGCATTTAGAACCAGATGCTAACACAGACGAGGAAAATGAATCTGTTTGTCTTTTTGGATCTATTTGTCTGCAGGTGGATGTATCAGAATTGAGCAGATCAGGGAGCTTGCGGCCCGCTGACTGTAGCACCTGCATCACTGCTACAAGCGTTTTCCAACGGCATTCTTATGTCTGCTCCTGATTCACAACGATTTAAATAAAGAAATACTCAGAAATGCAATTTTAAGCTTAATTTTCTGTATATATGTCCTCCATCCTCGGAAAAATGCTAAAAACAACAGTGGCTGGTATTTTGCCATTGAGTAACTGCTGAAGCACCAACCCCACAAATCTGACCTTATAGTAACAACAGCATGGATGACTGTCGGAATATGCAGATCAGAAAAAATTGGCCTTTTTTTAGCCAGCTGCTTCAACCATAACAGAAAAACTTGACTTTTCCACAAGTTAATTTTTCTCTCAAATGTCAGCTCTGAGTCCACGTTCACCCCAAATTAATTACATCAGTTTAGAGGTGAGGGAACCAGAGCAGTCAGGAAAACTATCATCTCTATTTAATTGTCATTTAGACTGGAAAAAGTTTAATTTATTTACACACAAAACACTGCATATAAAAAAGGGGGTGGAGGTGGAAACCCATCTTATTCATCTATGACTCCAGACCCATAAGACATCTCTGGAGAGCTACAATAAAGAATCATTTGCTCAACAGTGAAAGGACACGGCGTATAGACAAAACAAAACAAACAAAAAAAGGAGGTCTCAATATGAACCCTGAGGGACCCCCATTACATGAAAGTAAAAGACGACATTCAGTCCCCAATGCTGACAAAAAAAGGTTCAATTACACAAGTAAGATTTGAACCACTCCAATGCCAGCCTTTTGACTTCAACCCACCATTCCAGGCGGGAAATTAAAATGTCATGGTCCACTGTATCAAGTGCACCAAACTAGTCTAATTGCATAAAAACTACACTAACCCCCTAAGTTTATGGCTAAAAAGATTTCTTTTACCCCTTCATGTCTGATTGTATTTCCTATTATATAACAAACTATTCTTCAGTGTTTTTATTTTTTTCATTCAAGGTGATGCTTTGTTAAGCAGAGTCCTGGATTAAATGGTAGACATACATACATACATACATACATACATACATACATACATACATACATACATACATACATACATACATACATACATACATACATACATACATACATACATACATACATACATACATACATACATACGTACATGCATACATGCATGCATGTATGCATGTATGCATGCATACATGCATACATGCATACATGCATACATGCATACATGCATACATACAGCTTAAAGGGGTTAGGCCGAGACTGGAAGACCTCCTGGATAGAATTTCCTTTTGAAAGATCCATCATTTTGCTATGCGTTGACTTTTAAAAAAAACAGTTGGTTTAGAAATTGGTCCAAATTTGTAGTATAAGAGAAGCCAAAGTGGGCTTTTTAAACAAAGAGCATATTTAAAACATACAGGGATAACACTTGCGCTTCCACAAGTCACAAGCTCACCTACTTATAGCTTCTAATGATTGGAGTATTTTCTTTGTCACCAAGTCAGCCCTCTTAATATTCTAGTCCCGGTTTTAGAAACTTATTTTTAGATACTCTGTGATTTCATGAGTGAGATCTCGTCTTGCCTTCTTTTGTCCCCTTTAGGTTCTGGTCAACAGTTTTTGTAGTTATGTAGCAGCTCATTACTTAAGAGTCCATCTGGTTGTCTCCAATTTCTCGTGTTTTGGTTCTGTCACATTCTGTGAGAGAATATAAGGGTCTCTATTTGCTTGCAAGGGAATTCTGGTGTGTCGATGCAACAGTGGGACAGAATTTTCTGTGGATAAAAAAGGGGATGTAAATTAGAGATGATGTTAAAGTGATTTAACCCGTGAAGACCAGAGATGTTGCTGGCAACACTTAAACACCCACTGCTATAAAAATTGTGCTTTTCACATGTTCTTACAGCATTTTTCTCATGATGGAGGACATAAATAGAGAAATTACAGACAAAAGCTGCATTTCTGAGTATTTCTTTATTCAAATTGTGGTGAAAAAATGCTGGTAGTTGTTAAGTACTAAAATCAACTAAAGTTAGACAATGTTGCATCCGTGAAAAAAATGTAGTGAGGAGGTGGGGGTGCCAAAAAGACAATTAGAAAAAAAGGAGGAATAACTATTTTTATGCTTTTTGTTCTTTCATGTTAAAAGTTTGATTTTTTTTTGTCTTAATGGAAGCAGCAACTGTTTAACTGCACGACATTTCCAGACTGCTTAGTCCACTCCCATTCAGTCATAATACAAGGCAATCTATCCAAAATGAGGATGTAAATATTTCCCAGCATCCCTCACTTAATTACACTGACTCTGCCAGACTATTCTCAATTTTTTGGGATTAAGAATCTGGCAGAAGTCTGGCAATAAATTGGTCTGAAATGTGGTTTTCATGCTGACATTTTGACCATTTCTGTGGGCAAAACTCCATATGTAAAGTGATAAACTGACTGAAAACATGACCAAGGGCAGAACTGCTATCATTCAGACAGTACAGGTGTAAACCATTTATAATTTTAAAAACAATTTTATTTTAACAAGTCATTTGTTGTTTTTTGTCTACTGGCTGTCGTACAAAGATGCTCTATGAAAGTGTGCAATCATTAAAAGATAAAAATAGACTTTTGCTAAATGTCTTAGTTTCCGAAGACTCCTCCAAGCCCCTCCTACATTGTTTGGTCCTCATGTCTTCTGTCCATATTTGTCTTTTTTTAATGTTATTTTTTAAATTACGTCATGCCCCTAAATTCATTCTGGACCCTCCTGAAGAACAAGAGGAAAAAGATGTAATCCCTCAAAGCTTTGCAGGTGCAGTGCAACATCCTCTGATTCTCCTTTACTTATCAATGAAATGACGCTTCCTGTGGAAGCTGTAAGTGCAACAGATGTGCGTCACGTTCGCAGGCAGCAGTTATTGGTGGAACAAAGTCAAGTGCGAGAACTAAGACATCAATTGTTGCACGTTTCCGGAGAGCCCACAAAAAGTAGAGTTGGCCCAGATGTTTAGTGTCAAACCCACAGAACAGCGGTGCGTTTGGGTGTGAGCGCGCAGACCCACTGACACAGAAGAGAAAGGCTTCCCCGGAGCGGAGATTGGACTGGAAGCTCAGAGGGAGCGCACGTCTTTCCCTGCGCTCCACAGCTGCTGCGCTCCAGATGCTCAGAGGAGGATGTACGAGCAGGGCGGCGATGATGACTGCACACTCTTAGACCTCGTCACTTAAACTGCCAGCTGTCCCCCCACTGTGCTCACCAGCCACCTCGGAGCGCGAATGGACTCTCAGCTCCAGATTGAACCGGGGATCCCCACGCTGGACCCATCGGCTCGCGCGCCCTGGAATATCAGCTCCATCACCCGACATCGGCTCATGGAGCTGTCCCCGGCAGCAACAGTTGTAAGTATCCGGAATCAGAGTGTGTAGGGATTTGGGTATGGCTGCTTGAAGGACAAATAGTTCTCAATGTGAAAGCATGGAAAGCTTTTGCGCGCTGCGGCGGTGCGCGGAGATCCAGGATCCAGGAGCCACACACAAAGTCACCACACAGACAGGAGGAACTCGGAGAGGTGTCATACTGCTAAGGAAATATTGAATCGATCATCCTATGAAGGAAGTGTGCGTGAAGGGCATGTTAACTCTGGCAGGTTGAAAAGATAAATGAATGAAACCCATTTCCATCGTGAGACTTCTCTTCACTCATTCAGCAGCAAACCTGAATGAAGTCAGGAAAAATCACAGGATGATATAATATAATATAATATAATATAATATAATATAATATAATATAATATAATATAATATAATATAATATAATATAATGTTTTTTTTTTTACCAGTACTGTTTTGCCTCCAATGAGAACTGCAGGTTTGTCTGCTGCTAAATGCTGTTCTTATGCTTGTTTTATTAATTTTAATTTTTGCTATTTTTTTTTACATGTTTACATAACTTGTTTTTTTTTTTACATACATTTGTTCATATACGTGCATGTTTGTAGTTTTGTGAATGTTGCCACCAAATCTCAGCTAGGAATCAGACCTCTGTCTCCCTCTCTGTCTGAGAGAGGCATCATCCTAAAGGACTTCCCTGAACTGTGTCTATTCTTCTTCTAATACATGTAGGAGTAATACAGTTATTTAGCAAAGAAATGTGTGTTTTGATTTCAAAAATGTAGTTTCTTTATTTGTAATTGTCATCAATTGTCAAAAGAATCAAGAATGGGAGTTTTATATATGTGTATGAATGCATTGGCTGAGATGTAATCTGCTGGTTGTAATCTTTTCTGCAGTTGATTAAATATTGTGGCCCTGGCTAGCTTGCTTTTATTGATTCAATAGTTTGGTTAATATAAACTAAATGAAGTCACATTTGTTAGTTTTAGCCCATTAGGTGGACAAACCTGAACCGTTCCTGTTTCATCAGTGTTTTGAAGTTTTAAAAACACACAAACACAACCTTTTTGATACAAAGACATCAGAACAAGAGAGAAGTCTTTGTTTATTAGCGGGCGGCCGTGGTGCAATGGTAAGGTGGTCAACCTCCAATCGCACGATTGCAGGCTCGATTCCCTCCTTGCCCGCCCACACGGTGAAGTGTCCCTGGGCAAGACACCAAGCCCCACTAGCATGTGAATGGGTCTGTGACTGTAAAGTGCTTTGGGCCTTTGAAGAAGGTAGAAAAGTGCTATAAATGTGTTTATTAGTTTCACATTATCTGAAGCTACATTCACACCACCTTCAGTAACCCACCCTCAATGAAAAGTCTGTGCAGACGCACGTAAACATACATTTCAGGGTTTCATGTTTAGAATTCTCAAGTTCACATGCAGCTACGCCATGTTGAACCACGTTGAACTTTGACCAATCAGGGACTTTGATTTTGTAGTGACGTATGGATGACGCCACTTTTCATTCACGAAAATACCATTGATCATGAAGGAGGATATAATAATTGCAGTTTTTACCCGGCTGGAATTATTCAACACCAAGACTTTTCGCTCCTAGCTTCTGTAGGTGGCGGACGTGTGCTAGTGAACAGTAAAAAAAGAAGAAGCCCCTCCCTGCTTGTCCAGTGTGACAAAATCTAGTAATGTTTGCCACCTGGATAGAAGTTTATTTAAATACATCTTCGTTTTCCTCCTTGTAGAAAAAGTTCCTACTGTTCTCAAATGTTGCAATTACTTTATAGTCTAAGAACTGAAGGAGCTCTAAATAAGGAATGGCTTTGCAAAGATAAATATTTAAACTGCTTGCTTTGTCCATAAATACAAGATCAGCCATTGCAGTCATATTGTTGCACAATATTTGGAGCATTACTCTCAGTGGTGGTTTTTGCTCCTGCAGCAGCCTCTTTGTGGCTACGAGGAGGATGTGCTTGAGTCGGTCGGTGTGGGCTTTCTTGGCTCTGTATGCTGGAGGGAAAGCTTGTGAGCAGTGAGTGTCCCGGGCGCGTGGGGTCGCAGCTAATCTTTCTGGTCTGTTGAAGAAGGCGACTTGAGTCGATTTCACCCAGATGTAAAAGGGTTGAGAGGGTGAACTGTGAGCTGCAGTGCAGCTGGTGTTCCAGTGTATTCAGATATAGTTGACAGCCTTAAGACCTGCTTTACGGATTTCACATTCACGTCAATAAGGGGTTGAATTATTCACTAAACGTCTGCAGGTATTCCTGCTTCTGGTTACTAGTTATGGCCTTACAAATCTCTGCAGTTATTGTTGGTCGTTGGCATTTTTCCTTGAGCCTCCTGCTGACTCGCAGCTGTCAGACTCAGATGCATTAGCTTGCCCTTATTGATTTGTGGTCCCACCAAAGTGTTTTCTGGTTTCTTTCCACCTGTGCAAAGTTTTTTTTTTTTTCCTTTCAAATGTTTTATGGTTTCTATTTGTGGAAAGCTGGCAAACATTTGGTCGGTTTACCACAAAAGGTAAAAATGTGTCTATGTTAGATGCATATTTAAAGCCCCACTCCAGTCATCTTTTTACATTTGTAAAAGTGTTTTGTGGTCTTTTAGTTGTGATTATGTTGTTTTTAGCCAAAATTAAAAAAAAAGACTGTTGTTTTCTAGGACAGTTTTTGCAGAGCAGGAAGAGTTTATTTGAATCTCACCTCTGAGTTGAGGTGGAATTCTTGGCATGCATTAGAATGGAGCAGAGCTTGGAGCTTGTCGCCAGCTGATTGTAGTGTCTTTGCCACATCTACAAGCTTTTTCCAACTGTATTTTTATCGGCTGCTCCTGATACACAACAATTTGAATAAAGAAATACTCAAAGATTACATTTTAAGCTTACCGGTAATTTTCTTTACATTGTCCTTCATCAGAAAAATTCCACAAGAACATATTAATAACACCAAAACACAATTTTTCCAAAAAAAAGTCTGTGTAAATGTACATATGTGTGCGTGTCAGACTTCCGCGTTCAAAATTCTCACTGATACATAAATATGCACATTTTTAAAAAAGTTTTTGTGCTCTACACTCAAAAATATGGCTATTAAATACATATTGCAACTTAAACCAGGTTAAACTTTGACTAATCGGGGACTTTTTAAATTCACAGAAGTGCCAACTGTGGGAAAACGGATCACGAAGAACAAATTAATAATTGCTGTTTGGCAGTCATTCAGCAAAGAGCTTTATGAAACAGTTCTGATCAACACTGAGACACTAGTCTAGTTTTTTTTTAATACCTGTCCTTTTTAATGAATACCAGCTGATCAACAGTATTGTAGCCCCCCCCACCCCCCCCAGCCTTCATAGATGTGCAATCCTCATTAGCATTCAGTAAAAGAAGCTGAATCAATCAAGCACAAAAAGATTCCCTCAATGAGACTTAAATTGAGCAAAGAAGTTTTATGTAATTTCAATGAAATGTAATCATTGTTTTGACAGTTCATCTTAAGCTTAACGCATTAAAACTGAAATGGTCAACAACTTTTTTTTTTACAATTCTGGGTTTTGAGTTACAAAAAAACAGACCACAGCTGATTCATATTTATCTTTATTTTTCAATCATACCATCATGATCTCCTGCTATTCAGACAGGTACTTGAAGATCGGTAAAAATTGCTGTCCCAACCGAATTAGATTTCACCAGTACTAGAATTTGAACCGACAACATTTAAGACAGATGTTCATGGCTCTATTAGTCCACTACCTGTTAAAAAAATCGGAATATTTTGACAGAAAGATTGTAGTATCCACTCACAAAAGAGGTAGCATAAAAACAGGAAAAGAACTCTAATGTTAAAAAAGAAATTACTAGAAAACTAGTGAAATTATCTGTCCATACAGCAAGAAATCTTACAATAAGATATAAAAATCAAGAAACGATGAGTTCCACAAGCATCTAAAAAAGGAAAAATAAGCTAAAAAAGCTAACAGTTAGAATTACTTAAAATTGAATTTTTTACAGCCCAATAAGCTTTTTAAAAATATATTTCTGAGTAAAGGTTTTTTTTTAAGAGTTTTATGCACCTAATTGCAGTTCCTTTTGATTAAATTGACAAAATACTATAGCGTAATAAGTGAAAATTAATCAATTGGGAACAAAATGTGAACAAAATGAAAATGCAACATTAAATAACATTTGGCCCATGGTAGAAAATCCTAAAATAAAATAAAATCTAAAACTAGCTCTTATTCTTGGAACATTAATCTAAATTATTATTTTTGTCAATGAATTTTACTCTGAATTATTAACATTTATTGAACTTGAAAATAACATCCTTAAATCTGAACCAAAAATACACTGCTTCTTATATCTTCAGAAAATAAATAACATTTCATTGCTTAAAAATGTAAATAGGCTTGTAGCTTTTTTGAATTTTTTTTTGTGTCTGTCAACTATAAACACACATTCTCTTAAAATATTAAATGTATTTAACATTAAAATGTATGAAACAGTGATGATGGCTTACATTAAAAAAAAACTTCCTGTAATACCCTTCAAAACAACTAATCAATGTCTGAGAGATTTAATGTGGCTTCTTTGTGTCATGAAATTGTTCTGTTTAATAAAATGCATTAAGATTGTGAACATTCCATAAATCCAGCAATTTGAGTTTCTTTTACTCTTAATCAAGTTTTTTTTTATTGTCAAGCTTATCAAGCAATAGAATTTTAATAATAATTTCCTTTTTTGAAGATTTCAGCAATTAACTGGCAGTAGCTGCATTTCCAGAAGAAAATGCAGGGTTGAATGCTATTGCTGAATGAAAATGAAACTTAAAGGGTAATAATTGGCACAAAAAAAGAAAAAAAAAAAGAAATGATCAAAATTGACCATAAATGAAGTAAACAGCACAATAACAAAACATACATTTTTGTGAAAAATGTGCTGGGTCTCTAATCAGTGAGCTTCTACACCAAGGATTCCCAATGTATTTTTTAATGGAGGCAAATATCCTGGAAATCCTGGAATCTCTTAGAAACGTTCAAGGATTTAAAGAACCAAAAGTCATACCTGGAAAAAGCTGAAAGAGCTGAACATTTTAATGGTTGAATGGTTAAAATAGCTGAAAAATTGTAGGAGTCCAGCGCCAAACAATGGCAGAAGATATTATAACAAAGAAATAAAGAGAAACAGGAAAACAATGGGTTGACTGCTTTATTGCATTCAACCAATCAAACTGCTGATTTTTAGAAAAGCTTGGACAGATGTGGAGCAGAGAGAAGTTAAAATTACTTCAGGCCTGATAAATATTTTCAAGGATCAAATAATTAGCAGTGTTGTGAATGGTGAGCAGGGAAGACATGCAAAATAAAACTGTTGTTGCTTTAACCTCTTGATGCCTATTGATACAAATATGCGTTGAACCACTGCTGCCCAAAATTTGCCTTAATTTAGCGTCTACTCGAAAGCAAGTTTTCTTTCCCCTGAATGGAAATAAATACAGGTGTCTATGGGTTGAATCCTGTTGTATTGATAGAAAAAAAACAGTATTATAAACAAAGTTCTGCCTGCTCAGGTGTAAAGGTTTTTTTTTTTTCTTAAAGCTTTCTGAGCTCCTAAATGTGTCTCTACATGCATGAGTTTATATCAAATTCACAGATGTTCTCCTCTTCTTTCCTGCTTTGGTCTCTCACCATTTCTTTACTCACTTATCTTTATTTTCTTTCCCACACCACTTATTTGTCTTTCTGTTTTGCATCGCAGTGCATTAGATGCCAACCAGACCATTTCCATTTATATTACGTGCTCTCCACTGATGACTCTCAGAAATGTACTCGCGCACAAAACACACACTTCCCCCTCCCTCCCTCCCTCCCTCCCTTCTGCCATGTGATCGGTGTAATCTGGCGTGGAGCCGCTGAAGCTCAGAGACAGGAGGATGAGAGGAGAAGCGGAGATGGAAAAAACAGCAACTAATGGTCAGATTGAAGCCTCTTCAAGGAAAGACAAAGCTTGACCAACTTGAACTAAAGTCACTCTAAAAAGACCCGGATCCTCATTTCACCATAATTTCACGGCAACAATGTGGATTTAGCAACTTGTCCCGTTCTACCAGCTTCACCAGACATTTTTACTCTTACTTGTATAACCACAATCACTTCTTGGTCTTTCATTTAACAATTCCAGTACAAAAAGTACTGCAACCAGGGGCGGAGCTAGAGGGGGCAAGGTGGACATGTACCCCCCTCCCCCAGTTTTTGAGTCAATATTATTATTATTATTGACAAAGATTTAGAAATAATCAATGCAAACCCCTTTAACGTCCAACTGCAACTATATATATATATATATATTTTATTGTAAAATGATTCCCAGTGGTCTTTGAATAATGATAGAGCCGTTTTCATCTAAAATATAATAAATGCCTGTGTCGTTTGTAGACATATTTTCTGCAGAGCTGCAGGAGCTCATTAGAAATTTCCTTTTGGGTTGTGGGCGGGACATTTGACGCAGACGTTCGCTGAGCTAATTTCCCAGCTTGCCTTTGTTTACATTCTCTCCGATAAGCGACAAGTGCCACACCAGCCCAAGCTAACGGTAGCTAAGCAAAAAAAAAATGGTGCCCAATATCGAAGTTATCCGGCTGCACAGTTTAGAGCCAGATAACAGCTCAGAAGAGGAATTAAAACACACATGAATGTATTTGTCTGCAAAGGTAGGATTTAGAATTACTGCATAAACAGCCGCCCACAGTATCTGCAACATAAGTCCGAGCTGTT
The DNA here is from genome assembly GCA_023969325.1 of Oryzias curvinotus. Taxonomy (NCBI): domain Eukaryota; kingdom Metazoa; phylum Chordata; class Actinopteri; order Beloniformes; family Adrianichthyidae; genus Oryzias; species Oryzias curvinotus. The sequence continues at coordinate 13,212,930 of CM043724.1, read as the reverse complement.
TTAAACATCCTGTTTTCACCTGCTCCTGATCCAACGCAGTTTGAATAAAGAAATACCTAAGACCGCAGTTTTAATCTTAAATTATTTTTATACAATTCCTCCATTTTGAGGAAAAATGCTACAAGAACATGTTAAAAACACCCAAAACACAATTTTTCATTGGAGTGGTTGGTTAAGCATTAGTAATAGTACCACAGCTAAAATAACATCTGCTGTAATATTAAAAACAATAATAAAACAGTTTTTAATGTTAGAGTGTGAGTGTTTCTGTCTGGAAACACAATGTCAGGGACCAAAAAAATAGTAGGAATGTGACATGAATCCTGCTGCAGCTGCTGCCATGTGACAAGTCGGACAAACAAGAAAGCTATTTTGTGTTGGTTGTGTGCAATATGTTTATGTTTAATTGCAAGTTTTTGAATCTGTTAGTTTTCTGATGGTTGCATTTAGTTGCTTCTGTTGTTAACCTTCAGCAGCAAAAGTAACTTTATTTCTTAGAAAACATCTCACATCAAAGGATTTTCATGACGACATTTTCTTTGAAATCATTTTCTTTCAAACCAAACTTGATTTAGGAGAAACTTTTAAATCTATTTTCCAGTAAACCTAAAAGTTCAAAATAAAAAAAGCAAATATCAAGCAAAAAACTGAGAATTCAAAACATAAAAATAAAATGTTTTTATATTGTTTTCTTTTTTCTTTTTGGCCAATTATATTTGCTTTTCAAAATAAAAGACCATATAAAATATAAGTAAAACCAATTACTTTTAACAAAAGTTACCTTTTTTGGGGCTTTTTAACTTTTAAGATGACATTTATGAAAAGAAAATATGTTCGCTTTTTGACACAATTTTAACTTTTCAAATCAACTGCAAATTTACAGTGGTATCTAGCTTTATCCATGATTCTAAATCAATTTTAAAATAACTTATAAAATAGTTAAACATTCTGCAAAGAAAAAGTTAAAAACAAATAAAAAGAGTTCTTAAAGAGGGTCAGTGTTCACTCTTAAAATAAAGCTGTCACTCCTTTCCTCCATATGTTCCACACTGACATCTGGGTACAATCTGCACATTAAAGGATAAATTATTTGTTTTGTATAAAAAAGATAAAAAGCACCTTAAAGAAAAAAAATACCCGTCTTCTTAGCTCCCTTTAAGTTGAACAGAATGATTTCTTAAATATGTTCAAGCAGTGAGATTTATGGAGACAGCTGTAGCCGCCTGCGCAGTGGTCCTTATGGTTGTTGTCAATGTCATCAGTGATCAAATGAGGGGTTCAGGCCGTCTACATGGGTACAGAATGATGCATGAGCGGTGCATGCTGGAACTTAGCCTGTTCTCAAACGTATCGGGTTAGTAAATGTTGTTTTAATGAGAGACCGGGCGAAAAAAAGCAGAGTAGGCTGTTCTCGGCTTGTAGGGAGCTCTGAAAATGTTGTAGAAAATACATTCAAATGTGTAATAATTACCCTAGACCCAAACATAAAGCATTTTTTTGTTTAGAGGTATTTATGAATGATTACATCAGTGATACGGTAGTTTAGGATTTAATAATGTTTTGGATCAATCCTAAGAACAGAGTTTAAAATTACTTTGTTATTAAACTGCCATTTTTATATGTTGTGACATTTATCATAACAATATTATCTTTTTTGCGTGCTTTTACCAGGGTTCAACGGTCCCTGCTGATGCTTTTCCAACTGTAGACGTCCCTGCCCACGCTCACTACACCATTGGGGTTGTTATCCTGGCTGTGGGCATCACAGGCATGGTGGGAAACTTCCTTGTCATTTATGCTTTTAGCAGGTAATTTCATTTTTGTACTTTTTATACATGCAGGCATGAACATAGTGACATTTTTATAATCAGATTAAGATTATTTGGGATAAATACTGTCTCAGATGAGCAAAAAACATTTCCACACTTATTTCTCATCTGTGGTTGGCAGCAGTGCAAACACTTCCTCATCCACATCTTCTTCCAAAGTTTCTTTTTTTTATCATGTTTTTAAACTTGCTTTGAATTGAATTGAATTTTTTTTGCACATGACTGCATATGGATATCTGACGGCTGACTCTATTTCTGACAACAAAAGACAGTATTGAGCAGATGCTTGTGTTCTTGTTTTTCTGCGCAGGAGCCGGAGCCTGCGGACACCATCCAACATCTTCATTATTAATTTGGCAGTGACAGATTTCCTCATGTGTCTCACTCAGACGCCTATCTTCTTCATCACCAGCATGTACAAACATTGGATTTTTGGAAAGAAAGGTAACATGGAGTTTTCTATCAACAGAGTTGTGCAACCTTTTCTGTAGGATGTGGAAGAAATTCTAGAGAGGTGGGGACAAATGTTCAATTTATCTTCCTTTAAGTTTTCTTTTTTTTAACTTCCTTTCATTTTTCTGGTTTCCTATAAGACTTTCTATAAGAAGTGATGTGACAAAACAGACACATTGTAATTTTTTTTTATTTTCCTACAGTTTAAATTGCACAGCATTCTATGTACAAATTGTATTTTTCAAATTACCTCTCAAGGTGACGATGTTGGAAGCAGTCTGTCTGTTAATCTGTTATTTGAACAATTTTGTTTTAAAATGTGGTATACTTATACTTATACTTGTGGTACACCGTTAAACTTTTCATTCAAGACAGAAAATATCTTCTAACATGTTTTCTTTAAGCTTGTCTAAAGGTAGGTTTGTAAGACTAATAATTGTTTCATAAAGCTGAAGACAATGACATTTTCTTTAAATACAGTCAGCGAACATTTCAGAGAAGACAAAAATGACACTTTTTAATGACACTTCCACTTATTTTTGAATAATTTAATTTACGAAACAGGAGGTCTACAATGGAGTACAATTGTGAATTAGTAAAATAGTAAAATTATGATAAAAATGCAAAATTTTATGAGAAAAATAATGGTTGTTTTATGGGATTTTATTTTACAAATTAACTAGCTGCTTTCCATTACAGATAAGTGCAAAATGTTATTGAAATTCTAGAAATGTTGAAAAAAACATAATATTGCAATGACGCTGTTTCCATTAAATCATATCTATGCGAATGAACAATATTTCTGGTTCCAAAGTGACACTTTTTGAACAATGTGTGGAATGACAAAATGGGTGTGTGTACCAGACCCTGCTGGTAATAAAAATCTATATAAAAAATAACTTGAATAAGCCCATGAAAAATGCTTTGATTTACTATTAATTATTATAATTTAGGCTGAATTTCCACCAGCAAGCAGCAATGGCTGTGGCTTAGAACTGATTTGATGCAAATAAAATGAAATGCCATAACAAAATAGACTATTTGCACGTAATTTTTCAAATAAGTGTGGCCAGTGCTGATCTTGTTTCATGGCCACACAGACCCAGAGGAAGGGTTAAGTTTAGGATTACGGTTAAATCAATGGTACAGACGCGATCTGAGGTTCGTCGGGTTGGGCGGCAGTTGGGGTGCACAGCTCCTTTTCAGCAGTGCCACACAATTTGGTCCCTGTCTGAACCAAATCGCCCAAAAGTAGACGGGACAACTACACCCTGGACAGTATGTCGCAGGGCCTATAGCGATCCTGATCACTATAAGCCAGCCTGCTCCTGCCTCCTGAACTTTATGATAGCTTTCCTATGTTCATTGAGGTAATAATGACAAAAAGCCCCTTGATTTTAGTCTTGTTTTTATTTGTACCCTCTCTGGTTAATGCAGGACAGCAAGCCTTCAAACCCTGTCAGTGAGAGAATCCAAATGAATACAGTGAGTTACATGAGTTCAGATTGGAAAATACTAAAATGAACTAACAAACTGACTAAGCTATACTGCATCCCTGACCTTAGACCCCCCTTCGCGGTAAGGAAAAACTCCTAAAAACCGGATTCTGGAAAAAACGAAGATACCTCAGGGGTGCCCACATGAAGGAGGGATCCTCCCCCAGGACGGACAGGCGATTTACCAAAACTAACCACTGCTCATTAATTCAAACCAAGCGTCTGTGCGACGGTTTGATTGACAGCGATTTAAAAGGAGAAATACTCAGATATTCAAAATTAAATGATTTCTTATCACATTTGGTCTCTTTCATAAGAACAATCCCACAAGTACATGTCCTAAACTCAAAAAACAAGCTTTTCATCGAAGAGGGACTTTCAAGACAGATTTGTAGTAAAACAACTAACTTTACACGATCAGACATTATTTTACAGTCTTTTTTTATGCCATTTTGTTCACAGCAGTTTCTGTTTTGGATCAATTTTTAGCATTTTGAAAGACTCCATGCAGAAAATGAAACTCTCCTAATTAACAATTCCAGATCAAAGAAAGCATGGAGCAATAGAAGGAAGTAACACTCACTTGAGTAACTTTTAAACTTCCTTTTGAAGTTCATTACGTTTCTTAAGTTTTGATACTGACTATTTCTCATTGAGCAAAGGGAACAAACAATTGAACTTTGTTGCCCTGTGGTAAAAAATAAATGAATCAAAAGAGAAAAAAAGGTTCAAGCTTTACATCAAATTGACTTTTATTTTGTCCTTATGAAGGTTTTATTAAAAAGTAGATATGCCTTATGTGCTGATCTAAAGTGTTAACTTGTGTGAAAACCTCATGTGTAATAAAGAAGCACCCTGAAAGGGCTGCAGAAGAACTCCAACGGTGCTGAATCCAACTTAGACATAAATATTCTCTATAGTTCAACTTTTAATACATTTTCATCCATACTCGCCCTGGGTGATCTTGACATATTGCAAAACAACAAACCTCATACTTCTACTTTTGGTTTGGAGTGAATATTGAACTGCACTGCAAAAAAGTTACAGTTGGAGAAAATTCTGTTAACTGCATCTCAACACTGTGGTGTACCTCTGTGAAGATGCTGGAAAACACTGCTAAACCTTGAAACACAACATTTTCCTGTTCTTTGATGAGTAAAATTGTAAAATATGTGAATAAAACTACATGTCCGTTTATCTCTCTAGCACAATAGCACAAAGCACAATCCAATGACATCCAACACTTTCTGGACTCCTCCCACCTCCTCGTGTAGTTTAAGAAAGTATTTCAGTAATGTGTTTGGCATTTTTCAAAAACATCCAAGGACATTCCATTAGCTTTTCAAGAAGAAATCCAACAATATGGCTAAATTCTTATTGTTTACGGGAAATCAAAAGCAGTTTATGCAAGTGTCTCATAATCCAGAGGAAAATTTTTTTCTTTGTGGCCCACCCAGCGTTTTATTCTACGTCACAAATAAGCTCTTTTTCAAACAGCATTTTTTTCGTCTCCTCCTGATTCGCAACGGTTTGAATAAATAAATACTCAAAAATGCAATTTTAAGATGAATTTTCTTTATATATGTTCTCCATCATGAGATAAAATGTCAAATTCCCATCACTACATTTGCAAGAAAATATCACAAGAAAATCTGAGGCCCGATTTTAGGTTGGAAAGTTCAGACAGTTTTATAGCTATGAAATGATGGATCATAAAAAAACTTCAGTTTTCAGTTTTGTAAAGGTTGACATTGTTTGGAACCCAAAAGAAAAAACAAATACTTAATATTCATGTTGAATTTTACTTGTAGTTCCTCATCACAGAAAATATTTAAGTGCTTGAAAAAATGAAGTCTATCTGGGTGGTCTAAAGAAATTGTGTAGTATTCTCCTTTCACCACTTTTTTCCTCAATAAACTACCAAATGTTTGCCGTAAAAAAGTGTTCACTCCTTTTTTGCACACATATTCTTATAAAGGAACAGGACTTACATCCGAACAACAGGAGAAAGTTTATTTAAGTCCATTTGAAGAGGCATCTTCTTCCGTGCCACCACGCGTAAACAGACAAATATGACCCCCACTCTTTTAATCCAATTATTTCATACTCTGTTACTAGTTCAGATGAGCTGGATTAAGGACTGGTTGAGTGACCACAGTAGAAGAAAACAACATATAGAGTCTGGACTAAACAAGCAAAAGATGCAGCAGCAGAAATACTATGAAAATGCTCAAATGTCATAAATGTCCTGCTTTGCTCTTCAGCGGTTTGTTTGGATTCTAATTCTTCATTTTTTTTTGCATGTTATTAGGTGAAAAATAAAAAAATGAGGTCAAAGATTGAAATGCGTGGAAGCATATTGCATTTAAAAAAAAGGGGTGATCTTCATTCACTGTTCTAATTTTTTCGCATATTTAAAAAAAATGGGGGTCTTTGTTCAAATTTTTTTGTAAGAAAAAAAAACGGGTGATCTTCATTCCGGCTTTTTTATTTTAAAAATGGGCGATCTTTGTTGTAATTTTTGTATATATAGAAAAACTGGTGATCTTCGATTAAATTGTTTGTGTAATAAAAAAAAAGGTGATTATTCTTCCAAATGTTTTGTGTATCAAAAAAAACAGGTGAACTTCATTCTAATAGATAAGGAAAATTACAATCTGGAAACATTATCTTTTACATAAAATGTTAAACAACACCCCCCCCCCCCCCCCAGTCTAATATAATGGATTTAGTGTGACATAATTAACCCTGTTTAACATTTACTGACCCAAATTCACGGCTGTTGTCCCACACTGAGATGAATCTGTCCATGTGATCATTTCACGTGAAGTTTGCTCCTCACAGAAACATCTGGCTGTGTCATCAATGCCCACGAGGCTTTCTCACTCCCGACTGTTCTCAAAGGTTGTTTCACACAGAGGGGGTTGGGGTTAGATCACCCATAATCCATCAGTGGAGCAGCACATCATCACTTAATATTTCATTGATGAAGCTCGATTCATGTCTTTGTAAAATGTTAGCTAATTTTTTTGACAACTTTGCTCGTTTGATCCCTAGTTTAAGCTTAATAAAATACTACTTTCTGATATTAGCATTGTTTTTAGTCCCTCTAATTTAATCCCTCTAATCCCTCTTGACCATCTGAGGAGTTCTTTTTGGTGGAAGAATATATTCTGGGATTATTAGATTCTCCAGAACATCCGCTGCTCCTCAGAAGTCCCTCTGGACATCATTAGCTTCAGAAGTTTGCTTTAAAAAAACTACAACAAAAAAACACTCAAGCATCCTGATGTTATATTTCATGGTGTGAAAAATGCCTGTTTCACCAGGCCAATACCCTTGAGGTCTAGAGTTTGGATAGAGAGAGTTTCCATGTTTTGAGCAGCGTGGTGATGATCAGATCGCACTCTGAGCCTGGGGAAGAAGCAGCTGATGAAGTGATGACTGGATGTGAATTCTTTACAAAAATGACTGGATCTGGGTTCTCTATACACTGAGTTCTGTGTGTTCAGTGAAAATATAAACAAAGCAATACATTTTGCAATGATTATGTAGTTGTGTTAAAGGTCATGATCAGTTAATGAAGCACAGAGTTTTTCCTTGAAAGTGTCTTATGCAAGATTTATGGAAATTTGGTTTAACTTTGACTACATTTGTTGTCCAATACCAGAGTAGAAGCTAAAGTACGCGTATGTCCTTTGAATGTATTTCATTTCAAGACACTGTGCTTTTGTAGGTTTATTATAAAAAAGTATTGCTTTAAAAGTTCTATCAATTTTTTAAAAGGTTGCTGATAAAAAAGATTGGTAAAGTGTAAATTGTCCAAACATTAGAAGCATAAATACTCAAGAAAACCCTTAGGTACTGCTTTACCTGATCATTTAAAAAAAAATAATAATGTCATTTAATATTCTATATTTGTATGACACTTATTTATACCTTGTTCTTATTCTTATTCTTATTCTTATTATTATTCTTATTATTATTAATAATAATAATAATAATAATAATAATAATAATAATAATAATAATAATAATAATAATAATAATAATAACAAAATAATAATAATACTAAAACCACTTGCACATACCAGAAAAAATTGTTTAAAATCACTTTGAATTTTTTTTCATTTTGGAAAAATGTACAAAGTAGACCAAGAACAGAAAAGCCTAAACTGAATTCTGTAAATCAAAGTGTGTCCACGCCACTTAATTGGATTTTCTCTTTTTTATTATCTTATCCTATCTTTATTTAAGTTATTTATTTATTATTTAGCTTTGGATGTTGAAACACCTACACAGCCAGATATGAGCCCGGTGTGAATGTAGCACAACTCTATGTATGATGAGAAAACTGTCCCACTGATTGTAGATTTGCAGACTAAAATAATGTTTCTTCTTGAAAACAACTCCTTAATCATATTTCTAGTTTTTATCTAAAAACTAACAGGATCAAAAAGAGTTTTAAGACGAACTTTACACTGCAAGCTTTGGCTTCAATCAGCCTCATGTATCGCAGCATTCCACAGAGCTTTCTGTCTGCCTTTTTTGAAAGTTTCTCAAACTTCCTTTAGGAGGAGGTGGTACAGTCAGCTCCAGAGCTGCTTCTTTTTAGACGTATCCTCTGTGTTTTAAGTGCAAAACAGTCGTTGGTTCAGTTCTCTTTGAGTCATTAGGTGAGTAAATACTGTTGCTCCTTTATGATAAAACAGAGACTTGAATATTTTATACCTTAAAACACATTTTTAAAATGTGCTACAAGGTAAAAGTAGTATTGAAAATGCAAAAAAAAAAAAAAAACAAAAACCTCTTTAAAACTCTTTGCTTACATTTTTCTCTGGTAAACCAGAGTTCTGCACAATTGATGTGTGTTTCTGCAGTGCAGTACTGCAGATCTGTTGATTTTTGTTGTGCAATCTAAAAATCCCTGCTTTGACCAAAGCGACCAGTAAGAATGTAAATTAAGGAACAATAAAAGCTCAAATATGAACATGCTGACAGCTGCATGACCAACTGTTTTTGACATGGTAGTGCAGACAGTATTCACTGTTGTGTCTGCAGGATCTTCTATCTTCTATCTTCTTCTATCTTCTCAACATTATTGTAGTTTATGTAAACAATGTAACATAAAGTAGCTTCAAAATCAGTACAAAAACGTTTAAAGGTCAGCATATTTCCTGCATGTTCCATTACGTTTGGACCTGGTGCACTGAAATTAACATGTCTCCACCTCCTTCTTGTCTTTACTTCCATGCAGGCTGTGAGCTGTATGCCTTTTGTGGGGCTCTGTTTGGTATCTGCAGCATGATGACCCTGATGGTGATCGCAGTGGATCGATGCGTGGTCATCACCAGACCTTTAGCCTCTCTGGGAGCGATGTCCAACAAGAAAGCACTGAGCTTTGTGGCCGCTGCCTGGGTCTACTCCATGGGATGGAGTCTGCCCCCTTTCTTTGGCTGGAGTGAGTATAAACACTGTGGAGGATGAGTCATTGAGAGCCTTCATTTCTCTAGCTGCGACTCCAGTTGTTTTTATTTTCTCACTACTTTTACCCGGGTGAGCACATCCAATTCCTGCCCTGCAGTCTTTCACAGATTTTCTGGTGGAATTTTAAGTTGTCAAAGCTTTCTTTAGATGATTTCAGAGACATGTTCCATAAGTTATCTGTGCAGAGAAGATGTGCAAAAAATATTAAAAAAAATGTTAATACTAATAATACTAATACATCCTTTTATAGACAATTTAAAGCCAAAATATGTCACCAACGGCTCCCATCCCCCTCTTGTAGGCTTCTGTTTTTTTACACCTTTTTGTCAATGACTGAGGTTCCCCACTTCATTCTTGGAAAAAGCCACAACATTTCTTAGAAAGTCGCTCAATAGTTCCTGTTTGTAGACATGTCTTCAATGTACAACAAAAAACTGTGAAACACATCAATTATCACAGTGAGAGCGGCTGGATAGATTATTTGGCTGTGTGTGGGGTTCACTTCCTAGTACGCTTCATCCAGCGTTGGTCCTTGGGCAAGACCCTTCACACTATGTAGCCAAAAGGGGGCCCAAGTCTGAGTTTCCCTGTGGCAGGCCCGAGCGCGGATAAAATACAGGGTTGTGTCAGGAAGGACATCCAATTTAAAAATCTCTGCCAAACCCCCTGAGTGAATCAACGTGAGCTGATTCGCTGTGGCGAAAAGGTGAACAACACCAACATGACGAGGTAAAAAAATACATTTTTCATTTTTTTAAGGATAATTTGCACACACAATGCTGGACTTATTTATCTAAAAAGCAACAGGGTTTGGGAGGAGTTGTTTGCTCTTGTTTCTTCCTGGTTTCTAACTGATGACTGATTAACTTTCTGAGCGTTTTGTGGGATCTGGCGGTTTTTATATGATTTTCGGGCTGGAAAACTGTGACTCTATCTGGCAACACTGGTTACAATGTTATTTTACTTTTATTTAGACATAAAATGTTTGTATTGTAACAGTCACACACATGAATCCACTGTAAATGTCTTTTTTTCTTTAGGATTTTAGGTTGTGACTCCCAACACTATACATTTTTAAATGGATTCAAACTGACCTGTTACCCTGATGTTTGTTTGACGGCTTTCTGCAAGGGAAGTACCACAAAGTGTCTGGAAAAGCCAAACCAAAAAGGATCCCGTCCAAGTCTGTGTTAAAAAGCAAGGCATATGGGCACGTATGACATTTACAGAGCAGTCTGCCTCTCTAATCCACATGCTACCAGCTGAAGTCTTCTTCAGTTGTTCTGATTTGTGACCCAGCAGGCCACCTGGCAGAAGCCCTAATTCTTACGAGATGAAAGTGAGCATATCAGCACCTGTCACAAAAAAAAAAAAAAAAAATCCTCATATTTTGCTTAATAAATCAATTTCTAACCCATGGAGTACTCATAAGAATAATGAAGAATTCTCCTGGAGCCTAAAGTCTTATCCTGCAGAGCATGGAACCACAAAGTGTTTGGTTCCTGTCCTCTCTGTGGTTTTGGGCCTTTACTGCTGCATGATGTTTCCAAGTTGTACGGGAAATAGTTGTTACTTTCTGGTGTTTTTATTGTGTTATTCTTGTGGTTCTGCAGAAAGATAATGAATCTTTCCCTGACTAGTGTGTGTGCCTGGGGGAAGGGGGGGGGGTGCATAGCAAACAACCTCCTCTGAGTATTTTTGATTCCTGAAGTTCTTTTAAAGACTCACTGAAAGCGGCAGGTTGTTTGTATATTATTACATTTTACTTTAATACAGTTTCAGCTCGATTTGTTCGTTTGTTTTAATGACCTTTTATGCTCTCCATGAAAATTTAGCCAAGTTTGAGTCATTTTCCCAATAGATGATGGTACGGTATGATCAACACACAAAATCAAATTAAATAAATAAAAGAGACTTTAATGTTTCTTGCCGTATGATCTCTGTTGACTCTTTTTTGGCTCCAACAGAGCCCCCCTCCCTCCCTCTTGTAACAGCACAGCAGGGGTGTCAGCAGCAATTCTGAGAAGAGACAGGGTGGGGTTACAAACATCTGGATTTGTTCACAGAATGCTGCGTAACAGAATAGAGCAACAATTAAAGGTTTCGAGTAATTTGGAAGCATCAACCTTGAAGAAAGTATGTTCCGCTTGGAAAAAGAAATGACAGTTGTCATTGTGTGTGGGGTCATGGGAAGTATGTGCTAATGAAAGGGAGGGGAGAGGAGAGGGTAAGAGGTGGGTTTTTATTTTAATTCCTGCATCTGTTTTTAATTGTGAAGCGCTTCAAGCTGCACAATGTATGAGAAACACTTTATATAAATAAAGTTTTATTTGAATTCCATTTGATTTGATTTTCCAGGGAAAAAAAGAATCTAGAGATGGAGATTATAGAATCATATTAGCTTCAGTTTTTTTTTTATTAAGTTCTTTTTTTAAACTAGGCAAAAAAGAAGGTAAATAAAACCTAAAATAAAGAGTCAAGATATGGAAGCATTTCTGTTGCATAATTAAAAATAAAAGTCAATACCAAAAATGCTTTTTCATTTTCCCAATTTACCTGCATCGATTGACTCAAAAATAAAATGAAAAAGCAAACCAGCCAAACAAATTTTTGTTTTTCTTCTTCAACACCGCTCATTCTATCACTTAATTAAAATGATAAAGAAAATGTTATTTGACATTTCATTTTCCGAAAAGTTCTCTAGTAAATGTGAAGCAAAATTCAATTACAAATGTCATATTTGAAAATTAAAATGGATTAACAATGTAACTGCATCAATTGAATCAAAAATAAAATTAAAAATCCATCCTTCAAAATGATTTTTCCTTTTCTACTTCAACACCGCTTATTATGTGACATAAGTAAAGCGATAATGCAAAAAGGGGATTGCATTTTAGTTTTCACATTCACCGCGCAAAAGTGTAGCATAATTCAATGTCAGTGAGCATTTCCAGGAGGGAGGTGAGGGAATGACATCAGCGCTCACTCTTCTACTGCGCTGTTAGCCCTGCCTGCAACCAGTGTTGCCAGATTGGGTAGTTTTGGTTCTAAATTTGCGGGTAAAAATGGTGTTGGGGGGGCAGGCCTAATTTGGGCGGTTTTAGGGTTCAGCTGTTAGACAGGACAAGTTGGGTGGGGCTGGGGGGAGGGGGGGGATAGCTCAAAAGCTGACAAAACTCCAGGAGTGTTTTTTTTTTTTTTGCCACATTCTTTTTATTGAATTTTCAAAGCCATAAAAAAAAAATGTCGGAAACACAATTTACAATTTTACATTTCACTTGAGTCAGCCATTACAAAAATTGCAACTTTATCAACTGTATTCAGGTAATGCTTCCTCTTATTCACAGTCTTATTTTAACACCCCCCCCCCCCCACCCCAAGAACAAGAGTGCCTCTCCTTAGACATTGACAAAATGAATATAAACTTAACACACCTAAAATGAAGGGAAGAAAAAAAAATTATAATAAATACAATTTTAAAAACAGAGGTCTGTTGTACCATCCAAAATTAACAATCAACATTCTATTCCAGAGGATCCATATTCTTCACAAAATGTATGAAAGGTTGCCATATATTTTCAAATTCTTCCACTTTGTCTTTCAAAATATATGTAATTCTTTCTAAAGGGACCCATGACAGCATTTGTTGGAACCATTGGTTTATGCTTGGACTGTGAGTGTTCTTCCAGCGTTTGGCAATACACATTTTAGCATGAATCAAGCTGAGATTTATAAACGCCCTCTCACCTTTGTTGTAGTTATGTCTATTTGGATATATACCTAATAAGAAAAACTTTGGCTCCAGTGGGATCTGTTTTAAAGTAATTTTTTCTTTTGTGATTTTCACTTCTTTCCAAAATGTTTGGATACATTTGCATTCCCAAGTACAGTGGAAGAATGTTCCTTTCATTTCCATACATTTGGAGCAAACATCTGGTATATTTCTGTTATACATATTTAAATCCGCTGGTGTTACATATGTACGCATTAACCATTTGTATTGTGTTAATTTTAGTCTCGAGTTAATTGACACCTTTTGAGCTGCAGCACAAGCACCCTCCCATTCCTCATTTGTAATTTGTTTCTGGAAATCTTCTTTCCAAGCATTTACTTTGTATTGTGAACTTTCATTTGAATTAGACAAAACCAGATTATAAAACTCGGAAATGCCGCCTTCTTTGCTACTGTCTCTCACCATGAACTTTTCTAAAATTGAGCTTGGTTTATTGAGGGTCTTCTGTGTTTTCCTTACAAAGTTTCTGACCTGAAGGAATTTATAAAAATGTTTTTTGCTAAACTCATATTTATTTTTTAATTCTTCAAATGACATCATGATATCAGAATCTAGAGGATATAAGTCCCGGATGGTGGAAAGACCCTTTGCTGCCCATATTTTAAAGGTGGCATCCGCTCTACCTGGGGTGAAGAATTTGTTCCCCCAGATTGGGCTGTATTGTGATAATGGTTGAGTTTGGTTCATGTGATTTAAAACTCCAGGAGTGGTTTTAATCTCAAGACAGCATCATGGGGGTGAAATTTCAGGAAAATCACTTAAACAAAAGTATACTTTTCTCATGTGGAAGAACGAGAAAATCCCCAAATCTCACACTGCCACAGTATGGCTACCAAGCAGTAGGTCGTGTGGTCATCCCATAATAATTTCAAAGCTTCCTTTGGATATCCCTAACATGTGAGTTTTGGTTTTGTTTGTGGATTTAGAATTTTTATTTTTTTGGTCTCGAAAAACAATTCAATCATGGTTTCCCTCGCCCTGATGTCATCATCTTAGGGGGGGTGGTTCACTATGCTTCAAATTCATTTTCGCCAGGTCCTTGGTGAGTTTTGTGGAGGAGGTCAAATTTTTACTCAAAGAGACAGAAATGTTTCCAACTGCAAAAACAATATGGGCCATGATTAAATTAGAAAATGCAGCTCAAACTGGAACTCTGTGTCCTCAATATCGTTTCTGGGTTTTTAAACAAACATTACACGTTCTAAAACTTGTAAAAAAAAAAAAAAAAGATTTTACATCTTTTTTTGTTATTTCCTTGTTTTTTCTTTTTTTTCCATGATATGAATTCCTGTTCTTTTCTTAACAGATAATATAACTAAAAACTCACCTCCCTGTTTACTTCTTAACCATGACTTAGTCACAGAAACAGTTACAGGCAACATTGAGACAAAATAAAGTTGTTTTATTGCTTTTTGCTTCACAGGAAAACTTTCACCTGAGCAGCTGCAGGGAATTTCAGGCGCTTAGTTAAGATGAGCACACATTTCTTCAACGAGTTGCACAGCAAATTGGGCCATTTATCACAGAGAAGAACAAAGCAGAAGAGTCAGCAATAATTTAAGAGGAGAGTCACCGTTTACCCACAGCTGGATGTTGCTTTATCCTTACAGAAAAAGATGCACTTTTGGAAACTCAATTCTCAATTTATTTATGCAAGAAAATAAACACTTTGAAAAAGAATTGAAATACAATTTAACTTGTAATTGTTATTAAACAGTCACTTATATTGTGCATTTTAAATAGGTACTGAACAGACAGTGTTTAAACACTATATCCTCCTGGCCACCAGAAATGGGTCCTCTATATGGCATATTACTGAAAAAGCTCTTTCTGGTATCGCCAGAGAACATTTGGGGCATTTCAATTATATCAACTGTAAAGGGGCGGGGCTCTGGGAATTGTCGTTTTTGGTGGATTTTAATCTTCTCAGGAGGAAATGGAGGTTAAATGAACGTAATTGATCAACTGATTTGAAAATGTTAATCCTGAATGATCCTGAATCCATATACAGTTTTGATTGGCTGCCACTTATGCCCCCCCACATACACACACACACACACACAGTCTTTGGGAAGATAAAAAGTTTCACTTCTTTACTATAAACTTCTCAACTACCATTTCAAACTTTGTTTATGTGGGAATTTTGGAGCTGCCAAAATGGTACAAATTAGTCACCTTGTCTGAGCCCTTTTCTACTTTGTGTTGCATTTTCTCGGGAACTGTTTAACAGTAGATTAAAGTGGTGTCAGTAGTGTTAACTTGGCCAATTAAAAGGTGTTTTTTTTTCTGCAGGTGCCTACGTTCCTGAGGGTCTGATGACGTCCTGTTCCTGGGACTATATGACCTTCACTCCATCAGTGCGCTCCTACACCATGCTGCTGTTTACCTTCGTGTTCTTCATCCCTCTTTTTATCATCATTTTCTGTTACTGCCGCATCTTCAGGGCCATCCGGCACACGACGCGGTTGGTACATGCGCACAAACAGTCCTGTGCTGCTCCCATGTGCACTACAGAACACCCAAGTCAAAGCTATCACAACATTTTTAAAAAATCCTGCATATTATTTAAAGGGCTATCATGCTTTTCTTAGGCCTTTCAGATTAAACTATATCTATACATATGATAAAATATTACCTTTACACTATAGAGTGATTGTTTAATTAAATATAAGTAGTTTTTTCTTGCTAATTTTCTACCCGGAACTAAAACAACTCGATCTATGAGGCACCGCTTTTCGCTCCTTGTGGATGCCGCCCATTTCATGACGTCATCTCAGAGCCGGCCTCTTTCCATCTTCAAACAAACATCAAAGATGGAAATGCAAAAAGGGATCTGCAAATTAAATAAAAGCGTTTTTGCCGATCACCGGTAGCTCTGCTGAAAAAGTGTGTGCGTGCTAGCCTGGAGGCGGTGCTGACAGCATAGATGCTTCCTGGAAGGGGCCGTTCTTCGCTCATTTTCGTGGATTGGGAGTAGCTGGTGCTCAGAGCGCAGGTTTTTCGAGGAATACTCTGAAAGGAGAGAATGGATCATAATACAGCTTTGTGGTTGTTTTTGTAAGGAATGAACATTATAAAACACTTAAGAGCTCAGAAAATTGATTTTGTATGGTACAGGCCCTTAAAATATACATCCAAAAATGTAATTTAATCGTATATGTAGGAACAGGGTGTAAAAGCCAAGTAAATACAAAAATGTTTACCACAAAATTCCTTATAAAAGGCGAGTTACATGTTAAAGAACACTGTAAAACGCTCACACACATGCTTAATTTGGTGGAATAAGGTCTGACGCCTCAACTTTTGAGTCATCATGTGGAGGTTTGTCCATATAAAGCTCTGCAAACCCAGCCTGTGCTGCCATCATGTCAGAGAACAGACATCAGAGCATGACTGTGGAACAAGCGTTTACTGGTGGAAAGACTTCACCTGACTGACATGTTTTTTTTAATATAATAATGTCTGTGCTTAAGAAAAAAATAGCCAAAACTGAAATGCAATGAAAGAAAAAAAGATTTTTGGTAATTACAGACCCTTTTCTTTTGATTTTGCTGACTTTTGTTGTTAAAAATACAGTGAAAAAGATCAATTCAGACACTTATTGTTGTTCATAAAGCTGGTTACATAACAGTTTTTGTTATTTCTTTAAGGAGAAACTTGGTGATCTTCAAGTGAGTTCACCTTTTAAAATGTGAAACATTTGTCTGTTTTTGTCAGAGCGATAGCAAAGATCAACTGTGAAGGGACCAGAGACTCTGCAAAGAAGTTCCACAAAATGAGAAGTGAATGGAGGATGGCTAAGATCGCCCTGATCGTCATCCTGCTGTTTGTCATCTCCTGGGCTCCGTACTCCTGCGCGGCTCTCACTGCTTTTGCAGGGTAAGTGCACAACAGTGCGTGTGCTCTTTCAGCAGCTACTGGAGAGAAGTATTTATCATCCTGCGATTTCTAAAAGCCACTGTGGAGAATCAAATTCTTGTCAGGTTTCAGTTCTAATAAAACTGTTCAGAGATGAATTTATTCATCTGAGATGCTACCTCAGGCAAAGGTCATTTGTGAACCACTCCATTTATGTTGTGAAAGTTCTCGGCAAGCCTGTGGAGGTTTCTTTGTTCAAAAATCTGTTGCAGAGTCAAGGCTCTGCATTCTTTCAGCAACATAAAAAGTCTTCTCTGAAATTTTAACTTTATTCTACAATATGGAGGGTTTCACCAGGCTGCCTTACTCTTAATCTTTTTTGCAATTTTTGGAATTGTCAGGCTCTCCTTTTTGTCCAGCTTTTCTCTTTTTATTTATTTATTTCTAGAATATCTTAAATTGCATCTTAACTTGCCAAGTTTTTTTTGTTTAGCTTTTCTGCATCCTGAGCAGATCCTTTTGCCTTTTTTCAATTCATTTTTATAGCTTTTAAAAAATATCTGCTGTACTTTAGAATCATCAACTGCATATATTGACACTCATTTTTTTAGACACTACATCACACACACAAAAGTAAGTAAAAAAAGCACTTTTATAGGTGTAATGACCATGTAAGCTAAGGAGCAAAACCTTTAGTATTTTTCCTTTTTGCCTGCTTACTTTAACACAATTATTGCGCAATAGCATGCAGTTTCACTTAAGACATATTGGACCCCTGCAGATATTTTAAAATTCAATATTTACTGTATGTTCTCTACATAAGGTGTACCGTCAATGAGTGGTCTATTTTTGAACTTATGTCATATAGAAGGTGCACCGAACTATAAGACGCATTGAACGAGGCAAAAGAGTCACAGATAGGTCCATCACACTTTAATAACTGCATTTTACAGCAACACTAGAACATATTTGTAACACGCTTCACGTTAGGGTTTTTGTCATATTTGCACTAAATATACTTTTAACTCCCAACCTTGTTATTAACACAAAAAACACACAGTCCGACACAGCTACTGTAACGTATTCAGAATAACTCCCAATTTTGTTTGCAACTCACAAAAACAGACTGACACCACTAAATTTAATGTGACTACGATCACTACTAGTGTTGTTAGTTACACGTAAAAACAAAAAACACAGTCCGACACCGCTTTACGTGAGCTGAATATGCAAATTCACAAAAAGATGGGACCAAAAGCGGCTCGCTGGCTCGATTAATTAAATGCAGGGCTGCCACATGGAAAATCCGGTTTCTGTTTGCTGGGGGCACGATGAACGTCATCCAGTGCGGGTCCTTAGGACCCCTCACGCTACTGCTTAACTAAGGGGCCCAACTCTGGGTCCCCCTGTGCTGGTCCACAGCCTGGATGAAATACGGGGTTGTTCCAGGAAGCGCATCCGGTGTAAAAATCTCTGCCAAATCACCTGTACGAATCAGAGAAAGCTGATTCGCTGTGGCGACCCCTGAAGGGATATGCAGAAAGGACGACAACAATAACACCCTACTAAAGAGTTAAGCAGAGTGACTTGCGCTTCTCAAAATTGCTTTGGCATCAGTAAACACAACCAGAATGAAGCCATACATAAAGTGCTCCAGATTATAAGGTTCACTGTCGTCTTTTGAAAAATGAAATGTGCCTTATAGTGCAGAAAAACCGTCACTAAAAAGCTCATGCATGAATAGCTTTTATTCTACGTTATGCATGTCTCAGCTTTCTTTCAACTAACCATTTACAGTATTGCTAAATTTGTGATGCTATTGTTATGCTTTAACTTACAAACTAATTTCTGCCTTTTTTACCTGTCACCTCAAAGTAAAACAGCATTTTTATAAACATTTATGAAATTTATTGTATCTCTTTATAATGAAAGATGGATTTACATGCCACTAAAACCAATTTTCACTAAAAACAAACTTTCTGCAAGCGCAGCAACCATAACTCCGGCTAATATTGAGTCATTTCACTCAACTGTTTTTATTGGCCTTTTTCTTGGATTGCACTTGCTCTCAAATCTCATCTGTCTGCTCTCAGCTCTGAGCTTAGCTGTAGAATTGTACCACCTATGCCGGCCAATCATAGACAAGAGGATTTAAACAGAGGCGAAAATCTCTGTTTAAGGTTGCAAATCCAAAAATAATTTTGTAATCAAAGGAAGCGATTTTTAAAAAGCAAAAATTGGATTTTGCAAGTAGCACATTTCCATCGGGCTTTGGACATTTTGAGCATTGTTTAGCCGCTTTTGCAATACTGTAACCAGTTTAAGTGAAAATTTCTTGCTTCATTGAGGAAAATGAGTGTGTTTGTTGTTGATTTTAGTATGCATGCTTAAAGAAGTGTAATTTTTCTGTTGTTGCATTGGTTTTTGTTTAGTTTGCGATATTGATGGATTACAAAACAATGTTTACCTTTGTAAATCTTTTTCACAATCTTTTTTTTGCCCTTTGACAACACTATATACCTTTTAAAAAGATATCTGCTGATTAACTAAAGAGTAAAACAATACATGCCAAACAAATCACCTTTTTTTTTTACTTTAAGCTTAATAGTTCAAAACATCAGGGAAAATCAAGAACACACAAATAAAACAGTGTGATGCATTACTTTGAGAACCGTTTTTGAAAAACAGGTAATTTGGTTGCAATTTTTGTGTCCCGCTCTCACCTGACTGCACTAATCCTGCACTGGAAGGACATGCAACTAATAACCGTGTCCCACAAATCTGTTTAATTTCCTCCTCTCATTTTTCTTCTTGACAGCATCCTTTCCCTCATCTGTCTCTGTCTCTCCCAGGTACGCTGACTTGCTGACTCCCTACATGAACTCTGTTCCCGCTGTGATCGCCAAAGCGTCCGCTATCCACAACCCCATCATTTATGCCATAACACATCCCAAATACAGGTAGGGCGCACGCTCAAGTGCTAAACTTGATCTGGAGTGTCTTTAATTGAAAGCACTCCTTGTCACCCTCAAAGAACACTGCAGACATGAAAGTATCAGTCTGATCATTAAAATAATAAAAAGTCTCTTGGTTTTTGCATGAGCTCATGTTGTTTTAGATTCATGCACTGACACTTTGGCACAAAGTAACTAAGAGATACTGGTTTCAAAATGTAGCCTCTTATGTTGAGACAGCCATAATATTGATGTAGAAACAATACAGAAAATAAACTTGTGGTTTTTTTTTATGTTTTTTTTTTTTTAGAAAGCATGCAAGATTTCATAATCTACAACTATGAACAATTGAAAATATTTTCAAGTCCAAAATAAACTTAAAATTATGTCAAATTGAAAATTACCTCTTTTGTTTTTGCTTCTCTTATGAGTATTTACACTGGAGGGCATCGACAATAATGTCTAATTTAAAAATGTATCTATTCATTTGCTGATTAAGAACCAAAAAAGGTAAACAGGACTGAGGATTATGCTCAGTAGAAGGGAAAGTCCAAGTTTTAAACATTTAAAACTTGGATTGTAGCCAGCTAATACATTCCCTCTTGTTTTAGAAAAGTATGAAATAAACATCCCATCCTGGTTAAAATTAAATGGTACCTAATCCTGAACAGCTATAGGTCTAATTTTGTAAAGAAGTTTTCAAAAATTATCTTAGGGTCAAGAAATTGTTTCTCAGGGAATAAAATGATATATTCACTGTAAAAGTTCAGAAATAAAATTATTTATTCATATATTTTTTTAAAAAGTCTTCCAGAGGGAAAGAGAAAATCTATATTTAACATGACATCTTCGTGTCTGACTTTAATCAGAATTGTGGCAATACATTAATTAAGAGTTCCAGAAATCCTATATTTTAGAAATCTGACTTTAGTTTTAAAATGTCTAGTGCAAATGAGTGTGTTGTCATTATGCCTTTCTACATAAAAAATCTTTATTTTCATAAAAAGTCTAACTGCTTTTCAACATTTTAACATTAAAATCACAGATTATTTCCTTCAGATTCAGTTAGAATGAATAATATTTGGATAGATACAAATTTTGACTTAAAACCAATTTTCATTTTCCTGATAATTATAATTTAGGACAGAATGTAGAACCCCTTAAAACTTGACTTTTTCTGAAAACTTTTGCTTTGCTCTCAAAATTTGACTTGAATTTCTAAATTGTGATTTTAATTTAAATATTTACTTTAAGAATTAACATTTTCATACATTATATTGCAATATTTGACCCTTTAAAACAGTGACATTAAACCTTACAGGTTTTTCTTTTATATAGAACTAACTTGTATGTCAGAATAGTAACCCTTAACCATGTAAAATAGTGTTAATTCAATTTCAGAACTGTTTTCTTTAAGCTTTTGCGTTTTTGTGCTCAGACTTTATAATTCAAAACAGAATTTTTTTAAACAAATCAAATTCTCTTTTCAGAATTTACTTTTTTTAATTCTGACAAAAGATAAGACCTTTGGATCCTCTTGGTGAGTTTCAAATCTACCACCAATAGGCCCTTTGGGGCCAAACATCTTGAACAGATTTATTAATCTTGACAAACTGGAGTCTTTTTCCTGTTTCCTCTCCCGTGCTGCTGAGTCATGGGTTGAATATGTTGTCTAGATTGGGTTGATTCATCTTGACATTGAGGCTAACCCTCCATCTTAAACCACAGGTCAGCGATCAGCAGATACGTTCCCTACCTCGGTGCGCTGCTCTGCGTCACTGGCAGGGAGCGTTACAGCAGCAGCAGCATTCACTCCACCCGTCGATCAACCCTGACCAGCCAGTCCGAGTGCCGAGGCCCCAGCAGGCCCCACACCTCCTCCCAGTCTGAGAGTGATTCAGTGAGTGCACTTCCTGTCTAATATGGTATGTCTCTGTCTAGCACCTCCTTTGATGAGAGCTCTGAGGGATGAGTGACTGATTGTGGTTTTGCATCACTGCAGGCACACTTCTCAGACACGGAGGATGACTGCTCTTCTCGAACACCTGCTAGCCGTCAATTGTCCGTTGATGTCAAACAGGTGCGCCGTCCCAGCCAGAGGTCAAAGGTGAGTGGTCAAAGCACATTCCACCGGCCGAGTCACTTCTCACAGCGTCTGTGAGTACAAATGCCTAGCTTGTGTCGGGATCCTGTCATAGGGATACATTCATGCGCTCAACTATCATGTTTAACACAATGTTCGTCTTATGCTGCATTCATACCAAACCCGATTTGAGATTCAAATTTGCGTCCAACATTTTTTTTTTTCAAGCGTGTCAAATTTGCTGCTTGACACTTGTCCGAAAATGTGTTTATAAACTTGATGCTCCTGCCGCATGTGGGAGGAGCTACAAACATTTTTAGCATCATCGCTACATGGAAACATTGTCTGTACCTTTGTGTATTTCATTAACAATGCGTGGAAGACACAGATGATGTTGAGAGATAAGGTTAATTTATTTTGAAGAGCTCTACAAAAGCCTCGCTAAGCACGTCTCCATGTCTGGGTTCATTAGATTACCGTATTCAGAGACTCTCCCTTACGGTGAGGTTCACCATCTACTGTAGGAGCTGCATCTGAATGACGACTCCTTCTTGCCGTCTTTCTGTGTCTCTGTGACCCAGTTTGAGGATTTGCTGTCACGTATTAGTCCCTGGAAGGAAAAAACAAAAATAAGATTAAAATTAAAGGACCTTTTTTTTTTTTTACTTAAAGCAAATAAGAAATATGTCATGAAGTTCAGGAGGAGAACAAGGAGATTCTCCCTCATGTTAGTTTTGGGACTGCACTCATTGATCACGTCATCAACATGTCATGGGCCAAAGCAGAGGTCCTGATTGGTTGATGTGATGTGAATTTGACGCCAAATTTCCGATTTTGAACTCTGGATGACAACACGACGATCGCATTGATACGACTTAACACTAAAACTGGAAACCGTGTTCAGTATATACGTAACTTTAGATTTCTGACATTCTTTGTTGTGTCCTCACTTTCTACATTTTCTGTTATTTACTCCTCAAAGGTTTAAAGTGGCAGCCATGTTGAATCCATGTCAGGGAATCTATATCTTTTCCTTTTAGTCCACCTTTATTATTGCTTACAAGAAAAAACTTTTAGCTCTTTTTTTTTACATGTTTTCCTTTGAATAAGCAATACGACTGCTAGGAAGAGGTGACATTTGATGCTAAAAGTCAAAACCACATACATTTATTTATAGGCCATATGTTAAAAACCAAGCTAACCCATGATATGTCACAAACAACCCCTGCATGTGCCTAGCCACAATAGTCAAAACGTCAACAAGCTTACATTCCTAATGCATCTGAGCGATGTTTAATGGACTGTGAAGTCACCCAGATCACAGTACACAAGTGTCAGGCCAAACACAAGTGGACATTCTTTTTGCAGGTTTCTTTTTATCTGGTTGCCCTCTCAGGAATTATTCACACCTTTGATGCTTGAGGTCAGATATGGGCTAGACCACCTGAGGATTTTATGTGAGTCAGTAGAGGTAGAGGTACTGGCAGAGAGGAAATCACTTGTATTCCTGCCAACAGCACAAACCTGGAAAATGGTCTGACATGACCTGCTTCAGAGAAAAATCATGCATTCAACATTTCTGGGAATTAAGGTTAAAACGGAGGGGTTATCTATTAATGCAGAAACTGACACAATACACATGAGGTTGTTTCTGCAAATTTATACGCGTGGTGTCGACATTAGCAAGTATAACATCAGATCCAATTAGCATAAAAGCTTGCACGTCAGCTCATTTAAAAGGAAATAATGTGACCGACCACGCAAAAAACCCCCCGAAAAGATCAATTTGATTAATGGATTTTGATAAAACTGAAATTATGAACCTGTCATCAACATGTTAAGAAAAATCTATAATATAGCTCCTCTAAATGATTCTGAAGCTGTATACCTCTGGATGTAGAGTTGCTGGTTCAAGTTCCATGCTGAGCAGGATTAAACCCAGCAGTAATTACTCCAACATGCAGCTGTGGAACCCCAAAACCAGTGTGTAGCTGTATCCACAGGAAGATCTATGGCTTTCTTATGTTTTACAAGTTTTTTTAAACAATTGGTGAAACAATATTACTGTATTTCCTGCAGGGAAGAGTGTGCCGGATCGTAAGGCACACCGTCAACGAATGGTCTATTAACAAAGTGTTGTCACTAGGTGCACCAAACTATAAGGTGCATTAAGCAAAGACAAAAAGTCTGAAATCAGATCAGAGATGGTTGGCCTTGTTTTTGCTAAGGACAATTTTTTTCCCACTTTTAAGGAGTTAAATCAAATAACCTTCCATTGGATCTGAGGGGATGGATCTTTAAAAAGATGGGAATTATTTAATCTGTAATCAAATCAACCCAGGCTTTAGTTTATTAACTTTCACAAAATGTTCTGATTTTTTTCTTGTTGCCCCTTCGAGGTTTGATAATTATGCGTTCTGTTTTTGAATGGATCCGCATGGAGATAAACTTTAGGTTTTGTTGGTGAATGTCAGGAGAAACATTTCTTTTTTGGAGCAACGTGAGCCTTTCCTCCTAGCCCGTATTAGCACCGTGCAGCAAACAGTCAAACAGTCTATTTCAGCTACATCCCGCACATTTCACACGTCCTGATGACAAATGCGAACATTAATCTTGTCTCTACTTACTTAGTCGAGCAGATCAGAAGTTTTTAATTAGGATCTTCAGCTGGATCTCATGCTCTACGTAACTTTTAAAGTGAACAAGTTTTAATTATCTTGAAGTGGAGACGGTTTAATCCCAGCCACTCGGATGTTTGATTGTTTTCTTCCTTTTTACACTGTAAGGTCATTTGAAATGAGATATCCAGTACGCCTGCATGTCTTTCACTCCATGCCTGTGAACTAGGCAGGTTTGTTCAGAAATGGGGAGAAAAGAAGTAACCCACAT
Source organism: Oryzias curvinotus (assembly GCA_023969325.1). NCBI lineage: Eukaryota > Metazoa > Chordata > Actinopteri > Beloniformes > Adrianichthyidae > Oryzias > Oryzias curvinotus. Next base: position 13,188,088 of record CM043724.1, on the reverse strand, counting down.
ATGTGTACAAATCCACAAAGTGAGGCGAACTGCCATTCAGGTCACAGTCAGTGTGGACTCCATTACACAAGTTCTAATCCAGTAATCTGGGACTTTGAGATTTAATCCACAGCTCGCATGATGTGAGCCCATATGTGAGCACACTGTACTTTGCTGATAGTTTAGGGCGGCATGTTCTTTATGAGCCCCCTCCCAACCCTATACCTTTCATTTCACAACTGCTAGACATTTTGTCATTGAGTTTATGTGAAATTTCCAAACACCCCAGCATTCTTCCACAGTCAGGATGGATATGGATGTTCATAAAAGTAGGCGATTTCAAATTAGTCCTCTAACACTGGAAACAATCTGTTCAGCATCATATCAATCATTTATGGATCATCAAACACGGGGGGCATATTATGCTGTGGCATTGTATGAGGAAGTCTGGAGTGACAGAAGTATGTTAGAGCAGTGCAGGATATGTATGAGGGCTGTAAGACAGTGGTGAGGCGTGCTGTAGGAATGACAGAGGAGTTCAAGGTGGAGGTGGAATTACATCGGGGATCAGCCCTGAGTCTCTTCCTGTTTGCAATGCTGATGGACAGGCTGACAGAGGAATCATTATGGACTATGATGTTTGCAGATGATACTGTGATTTGTGGCAGGGAACAGGTGGATAAGAAGCTAGAGAGGTGGAGGTTTATCCTGGAAAGGAAATGAATAAAGGTTAGCTGCAGCAAAATGGAGTGTGTGTTTGTGAATGAGAGAGACCCGAGAGGAAGAGTGAGGTTACAGGGAAGATTTGAAGTATCTAGGGTCAACAGTCCAGGGAAATGGAGAGTGTGGAAAAGAAGTGAGTGCAGGCAGGTTGGAATGGGTGGAGAAAAGTGTCAGGTGTGTGATATAAGAGTTTCATCTTAAATAAAAGGAACGGTGGGCTAAACTGTAGTGAGACCAGCCATGTTGTTCAGCCTAGAGAAGGTTTCCCTGAGAAAAAGACAAGAAGTAGATCTGGAGGTAGCAGAGATGAAGATGCTGAGGTTCCCTATCCATAATGGGAGTGACCAGGATGGATAGGGTCAGGAAAGGAAGCACATGTTGGAGGTTTTAGGGATAAAGTCAAAGGCCAGACTGAGATGGTTCACACATCTCCAGGGGAGAGACAATAAGTATATTGGTAGAAGGATGCTGAGTCTAGAGCTGCCAGGCAAGAGGTCTACAGGAAAACCAAAGAGGAGGTTTATGGATGCAGTGAACGAGGAAGCTGATTCACTGTGGCGACCCCTTAAGGGAAAAACTGAAAGGAAAAGAGGACACATCTATTTAGCTAATAGCCACTGGGTTTCCTTCAACATTACAAAAAGGGAGTGAAGGTAAACAGAGAAAAAGGCCAAATCCGTTTTCAATCCTTTCTTCTATGGCTTCTCCTTACCCCTACATTTGTGTTTTCAAACAGCAAGTCTGAATTGCATATTGAACTGTTAAATGTAAAATGCATTTTAAAATTCATGACCAAATTACAAATTGAATTGTGATTTGAGAAATGACTTATGGGTGAGATAAATATCCATGGAGACTAGTAAGTAACCAAAAGAAGAAAGAAAAAGTCTACACAAATCAGAATGTTCTGGTTTGCTAAACTCTGTTCAGCTGAAATCTGCTTTTCAGGTGACTTGTTCAGAATTGGTTCATTGTTCATGTCGACCCCAAAGGTGGCGGGGGGGGGGGGGGGTTGTACCTTTCGTCAGGTTTTCAACACCAGATTACAAGGAACTTTCACAAAGTCTCCTCAGAGCGCTCAGGCACGTTCATCGAATTAAGCTGATTATGAAAAAAGCTGACTCTCAAAATAAAAAAGCTTCAAAATTTGGATAATGATCATGTGGAGCTTCTCTTCTGTCTCAAAGGTCTATTATAATGACGCTGTCTAGATTTCTTTATAAGTCTGACCTTGAGGTCCTGTTTGTACCTAACGTCTTCTGAGTATAATTGACACTGAAAGGCTGTGTTTGTGTGCACACTGTTCAGATTCTGACAGAGCCTGAAGACATCTGCTTGTCCAACATCAGTCTACAGCCAACCAGCCATCTTCCTGCTGCTGTAAGAATTCACTGATTCTTTTTCTTGAAACTTAGAGCAGAACTTTTTCTTAAATGAATCACAAATGTTTCTTTCTTATTTTATCTTTTTTGTGTGCACAAAAAACTTCACTGTTCAGTTTTTTCCATCATATTAATTACCATAATCACATCTTCTGTAATACTTACCAGTATTTATTGTTTTATTTAGCTTTTAACATTTTTATATTTTGGAAATTTCATTAAATCATCCGTTGTCTTTTTTATTCTGTTTCTCAAAATCAAAATAAATATTATCTTTGTGTTGACTTTGGTAGGATTTATACTTTGATTTATTTGTAAAAAATATATATAATTTTTCAGATTCATATATAATAATATCAGCAGAATATTTTTTTAAATCATAAACTAAAAACCAATTCACTGGTTTGAAGGCTGTTTGTGAAGAATCTATTACCAGATAGTGGTAATGATTTTACAACTATCAACTTTGAAAGCGTTCTCAGTGGTCTCTTAATTATGATTATGCCATTTTAGCCAAAAATAAAAAATAAAAAAACCCGGGGCCTTTTTCTAAACCATAGTCTCTGCAGAGCAATAGTATATAAGCAATTTGCCTCTGAGTTGTGGGGGGTTGGAACACAGCAACGCCGCCACCCTTCCCCTCGCCGTGACTGAGAGCTCGGAGCAGGGAGCTTGTGGCCCGCCCTGCGTTTAATCTACGTCACAACTACAAGCTTTTTCAAGCTGCATTTTTTTCACCTGCTCCTGATTCACACTGATTTGAATGAATAAATACTCAAAAATGCAATTTTAAATGTGTCAGAAAAATGACACGTTAAAAACACATTTTCAGCACAGTGGGTCTTTAAGAAACTAGGAGCTGCTTTATTTTAGTGAATCATGTAATTGAAGGAAAAATAGACAATTTTCTTATCTCACAGTAACTGTAAAAACTTAAAATAATAATCTTTTAAAAATATTTTTTCTGGCCGTCTCAGACTCATGTCTAATCAATCAATCTTAAACAATTCTCTGCAGATCAAGATGTACCAGATATGTCATCCAGCTTTGTGACGCGTTCGTAATTGGTCATCGAGATTAAAACATTTCTAAAGTGATTATTTATACTTTGATATCTATTTCCACCCTTCTGAAGTTCTACTTAGATGCTGTAAATGAAACGAAATAAAGTGATTCCCATAAGGAATTTATTTTATTTTCTATTAAAATGCTTTCTATCGACAGTGGAGTTTTGTTGGCATTGCTGACGATAACAAGCATTTTTTTGCGTTAGAAAGTTTGTTTGGGCAACGCTAAAATAAACCAAGAGTGACCTTCAACACGGCAGTCCTTCAGAAATGACACGTCATCCTAACATGTTGTGGCAGGAGTGAATGGAAAACACGTCCTCAGCTTTGCTCACAGCCTCATAAAGGGGTCTGCTGGCTACAAACCTACATGATGATGCCGACAAGGAATAATTAACCTTTGAGGAAACATTTCATGGAAACATTTGTTCATTCTAAATCACTGGGTTTTTTTTTTTTAGAAAAGGGTTTTTTGTTTTATGCAAACAATGCTGAAGTTTTATTTGGCATAAGATGGTAATTTCACCAAATTCCATAAATGATTGTGTTCTAAACTTCTTGCTGAGAAAAAAGTTTGTTGAGATTATTGCTTTTTATTTTAAATTTTGTAAGCGAATGATTAGATATGTTGAAAATTGTGTTTTTAATGTTCTTAAAAAACTCCTAACCCATCAAACACCACTGTTTTTATGATTGTTAGAGTTACCTTAAAGGGTAAGACTTCAATCTAAGTTGTATAGATTAAGTCCAATTTAAAGCATGATTTTGAAAATGTGGCCAAAATGTTGAGACCAGGATGGAAATTTTTAATAACACTGTTACAGCAGAGCATTTGGGACACATTTTAGAGTTATGTCTGTGTCTAGAACAGGACTCTTCTGGAGCGGGTTTCTGAAATATAGTTTACCTTTTCTATGTGGAGATTCTGTCCTGAATATTTATTCATAACCATATCTTTGAGCTTAACCAAATAGAGCTTTATTTTGAAAGTTTGATCTTTATTAACTTTTATTTTTCAGCCGCTGTCTTAAGTATAAGATTGGCAGCATTTCCATTGACTATGGAGTAATAAACACGAAAGGTTTTTGCGCTTGGAGGAGGTGGTTTTTAAGGCGTATCGAAATTGACATCTTTCACACAACTGCAATAAAAAAAAATTTTTCCTAGTTAAATAAGCCACTTGACCAATATACAACTAGTTGCTTTGGTCGTTGCACGGCAGGCGCCACAAGAAGTCTCACGGCATCACACAGCTCATCAAAAGTTGAGCACGTCATGCAGAATAGTTGGATCCACAGTCCCTCTGTAAAATCACCAACCACAATTTACCAAAATCCCTTCATCCTTAGCTGCTCCCAACAAGACGCCGACGTCTCCTTTGATAGATGATGACGAGCACTAGAGCCGTGGCAAAAATGTGAATGTATCTGCTGTAAATCATAGTATTGTTCACATCCGTCCCTATGTTTTTGAATGACTCATCGCGTGAGTTGGTTTGTTTCGCCGTAATGCTGAATATTTCTTTCTACCTATAATTTGGATTGTATTTTTTAATATTGCAACCTATTTTTGTTCCAACATTTTTCAACAATTTTCGTTTACTCTAAATTTAACTTTCAGCCTAAAGTCATTAAAGTCGTTTCAACTTTTTAAAGTTGAATGAACTCTTTATTTCATTACTTTTCATTACATTTCATTACTTTTCTACTTTTCTTCTTCTTTTACATTGGCCATTTACAAAAAAATTGGTATCAATAAACTCTGGACCCAATAAAAAAAATGAACCTTTATCCATTATTCAATTTGACTTAAATCTGAAATCTTAACACAAAAACTTTATTTTCATAGTTTTGACTCTCAAATCATATCTTCTGTTGTCTGGACAGTAATAAAGACATTTTTGTCACATCAAAGTTGTGATTATATTTACCCAAATTTTAAATCTTGTCATCAATTTGACTTTCACTTTAAAGCCAACATTTCAAATGCTTTTTTTTAACTTTATTTTCAAAATTTCAAATTTAATTATTTTCTTCTTAATATAAATGTCAACATTCTAGACATATTATAATTATTTTATACCTTATATGAACATTAAAAATATTGTTTTCTTTTCAGTTTTACTTTATTGATATAACTTTATTAATATGATTGTTTTGTCAAATCCAGTTTTAGCCTTCTACTTTAATTTAATTCTATTTTAAAATATTTTTTACTGACTTTTTTTTTTCTAAATTATTGACCATTTTACAGTCTTATTTTTCTTCCTTTAGTGAGTCAAACATTTTTTTGACTTTTTGAGTTTCCTCTTATGTTTAATAGCTATTCTATAAGGAATGCAGTTTTAAAAGTAAATGTGAAATGGTTGGCGTGGTTTTCTTTGATTGGTCTTTTTTTTTAAACCACTTTTTTACTGTTTTTCTTTTTTTTACTCCTCAACCAAAAGTAGGGATCACTATAAATCTTTTAGAGTTCCTCTGCCATTTGTGCAACGATCAGGTGCAATCAGATTAAGAAATGACTTAGTCTGAAAACTTTCTAAACATGTAATTTTGAAATCTAAATTGTAAAATACTTAACAACAAATGCAATCTGTTCAATCTGGTTAAAGTAAAACCTGGATCAGGGATATAATGTTGAATAAACAAGTAGGTATAGAGACATTTTAAGTGCAGACCTCTGTTATTATATTTGATTAATTCATGCTTCACTTTCCCTTCACACGAGTATCCACCCTCCTCCACTCACCTCCCCCTTCAAATTAAAGAATCTCAGGGCCTAAACTCCTCTTCCTCTCTGCTCCAACAGCTGGATAATGTGCTGAGGGACTCGGGGCCAAGGTCTGGGTGCAGGGCCTCGACGTCCATCATCGTCACATCCATATCCAGCCCCTCCATACTGCATAGTCCACCTGGTTTCCATGGGAACCTCAAATTGGCCAAGTCCTCCAGTCCCGTCAGCAAAGAGTTACTTGACATAGCGAGGCTGGAGACGACAGCATTACCATGAACAGCTGGACAGAAGTACCACGTTGTGTAACTGTGGGAAATATTCTCTACCAGCATGCTATTTACTGACTTTTGTCCTTTTTTCTTTTCTTTTTGTTGCATGCACTGTATTTGTGTGTGAGCGTGGATGCCCAGAACAAAATCAGTGTGTGTCGGTGTTTGCACAGATGCTGTGTGTGTTTGACCTTTTCTGACATATCATAGTGGCTGGAGATGGTTTACCTCAGAGCTGGAAGAAACAATTAGCCTTAAAGAAATGTTCAGGGCTTCAGTTTTATCTTTTAACCCACTCTAAATTACAGTAAACTTTACAAAAAAAATAGTTTAGTTCAAGGCAAATTCTGACAAAATCAAAGAATTTCTGTTGTTGCCTGTTTAAGTTTTTAAACATTAAGACCAAAATCATCTTAATATTATAACTCCAGATTACATATAGCATGAGTTTGAGCCCTGAAAGTCAAATCTAGGCATCATGGATTACAGTCATTCCAAATTCTCTGCTTTATTTCACATTTTAAATGTGGAAATTTAAAATACGCAATAAAAAGATTCAAATATTGTTTTTATTGATTTTCTATATACTTATTAATCTTTAATTCGTCGAGGGATTAAAATCTGGATTATTACATTAGTTGGGGAGCAAGAAGCTCTAAAAGAGTCAGTCCAAGATCATAAAAGGTGCTTTCTTGTCCCTTTATTCCTGTTCCTGCCAATTTAATAATCACATTAATTAAAAAAAATATCTTACCTACCAATTTCAAAAATGACATTAGAGCATTAAAATATGGGTTTTATGGTCAATATTTACCAAATTGGGAATCTTATAGTTTTATGAGTCCATATTGCTTTTCTTTGTGTGGAGTACCTTAGTTCATGCTTTGTGGTTTAAATTAATAATATTTTGATGCTGTAACCTTGTAACCATAGAAAAAGCTAATGTAAAAATGATTTTTATTTATTTTATCTGTTAAATGAAAATTCACCAAAATAAGCTAAATGGTCAATGTGACCCTGACACTAGATGTTTGTTTTTAACTAATTTTAAAAAACACTTTTGCTCTCAGCATTAGGGCTGCACGCATTATAAGTCTTAAACTGGAATAGTGAGCCTTCATGACATTTTTAATATGAACTTTTCTGAGCAAAAGAAAACTATTTTAGTTTTGCCTTTGGAGATGTTTTCCCTCATAATGGTGTTTCTTTAATGGAAGTGAATGAATGGGTTTCCAGAGCCACGCCCTTCTAAGGTGCTCTTTTAAGCTATGTTCACACTGGCCTCGGCAATGCGCGTTCAAGCAGACACTTTCAATGAAAAGTCTATGTAAATGTGCGTGGATGCGTAGGTTGACTTTTGACCAATCAGGGGCTCAGATTTGGTAGTGACGTATGGAAAGCACCCCTTTAATTCACAGAAGTGCCAACCGTTTAAAAAAATTGATCATGGAGGAGAAGTCAATAATTGTGGGTTTTGTGGGTTATGACTCCAAGTCTTTCATATATCGGAATAGAGCTCTGAAAGAAAAAGCCTGGAGCAAGATTTGCACCACTTCAACTTTTCACACTTAACCTCTCAACAGTAGAAAAAAAACAAGCCCCGCCCTGCTCATCCAGTGTGAACACCGTCATGTTCTTCAACATGCATCAAACGCCCTGTGTGAACGTAGCTTTACGCTAATCTGCATAATTAGTCCAACTCATTGGCTATATATGAGAACTGGACTGAGTGACCCCTCCCCTTTGGCGTTCCAAACAAAATACCTGCTGGCTCCAAGAAGTCAGAACGCCATAGACTTCTATAGAGAAATGAACATTTATTATTCAGTCCCTCGTTTGGTCAGAATAACCATTCTGGCTCTGCTCCCTTTGTTTTCTAACATGTTCTTAATAATTCTAAATCTACAATTCTTTTTTTTTTTCATAAAATGTTTTCTGTGGTGTAAGTTATTCCAGTTATAAACTGGCCAATCAGATGCCTCAATGTGGTCTAGTAGGCGGGGTCTTCAAACAAGCTCACCCCTGATTTGCGAAAGTGATTGCCATAGAAAACGATGACTCAGTCCGACTCGGACCAGCCACTGCTTCCCGATGTCCATATCGCAAAATAATGGCAACTGTACTGACTTCCTTTTGGTTGGAGCCATGAGTAAATCATTTTCTATGAGATCACACACTCTCCATTTATTTTATACAGTCAATGGTAACTGATAAATGCTGATGTGACAAAAACTTAAAAACTGCAGTCAGATCCTAACTGTACTGCTGTACCTTCAAGAGATTCTTTGCTGCTAAAATCTAATTAAATGTATTAAATATTTTACTTACAGATCAACTCATACTGTATCACCTCCAATCTCATAGTATCTACAGCGTCCTCTCCAACTCTGTTCAGAATCAGGCTCCATTGAGGTTCCCGTAGGTCTCACATCAGTGAGGCTTTGCACAAGCTAACTACTTACAAAATGTTTTACTTACAAATACATTTGACAGGATAAACCTCCAGATTGTTTAGAGTAAATATGTAAAATATTCCAAAAAAAAAAAAGTTTAATGGCCTCCACAAAAAAAAGATATTTATCTACATACGTGGTTAAAATAAAATGTTTCACTTTGTTTGAAAGGCAATGTCATTTTTTGTTTAATGACAGATGCTTGGCACAGGGCAGCCATGCAACAAGTTACACAAGCGTTTGACATCACTGAGGAGATTTGTTGACCCTCCCAGGTCTTTTTCTGTGATTTTTTTTTCTTTTTTTTCTTTTTTTTTGTGCTTTATGCCATCAAATGCCACAAGTCAGCCTCACCAGGACTCAAAATCTGCAGTTTATCTCTCAGCGTTAGCATCATAATGCATGTCAGCACAGAAAAACTGCTGCCTCTGCGTCCCGCACACACATCTGGTCATGAGAGACAGGCTGGGACAAAACCCAAGATGCATCTCCAAACTTTTTTTCTTTTTTTTAAATGCTTTTTTACATCCTGTTAACCTTTTCTGACTATAAAGCAGCTCATTTCTTGGCTCTATAATCCTTTGTTTTGTTTTTTTGTAAAATGATGGATAAAAATTAAGGTCAAAATCTTAGTTACCATGACAACAAACATGAGAACAAACATGAGTACCTTCCAGTTGTTTCAGATTTTTATTATTGAATGTATATGTGTGTAAAGAGTTTGATGGGTAAATAATTCAGAGGAAATATGAATATTATATATTAATCAACTTTCAGATTTGCTTTATTTAAGTGATTGTTTCATGTTAATTTGGTTTTCTCAGTACACAATGTTTTGTGCAGTTTTTAATTTATTTTTCTAAATAAAGTATGATTAAATTTTCCATTAGCAGTGAAGTTGTTGTGTTTTTGTCTTTAGAATTTCATTAAGATGTTTCCAGATTAAATCTCTTCCTAAATATGATTCAGAAAGCAGGAAATTAAAGAAAAGGGGAAAGAAACTTCACTTCATTTTTAACTATTTACAGAGTTAACATGTTGACCAAAGTTCTGAAGTGGTTTCTACCAGGAAGGTTGCTGCGTTTAGAGGAAAGAGGCTGTGCGTCAAGTATAATAAATAAATACATAAATAAATAAATAAGAAAAAGGCTCTTTTAGTTTTTATGCAACCAAACTTTGAAACCAACAGCAGGAAAATCTCACGAAAATTTCCTGACAGTTTTTAATCTTACATACTCTCTTAATTTTTAAGGTTGCTTTTGCAAATTCATGTTTTTTTTTACTTTTTAATTTTTGTTACTTTGTTATTTTTTTGGACTTTAAACTATTTAATGGTTCTTCCTATTTGCCTCATTTTTCGTAAAGAAAGATATGTTCTTTAACTACTCTGTGATTTGGCCTATCAATGTCCCTCTCTAAGCGCTCCAAGTGCTTTTTAATTATGATTATGCCGATTTTATTCAACATTAAACAAATTCTTTTTTAGGACATAGTTTCTACAGAGTGACAGTCATTCATTGGAAATTCTCCTCTGACTTGTGAACAGAACTGTTGGCACAGAATAAGTCTGCCTTCATTTCCATTAATTCTTTTGTTTACATTCTCTCCTGTCAGCTTACAGCACCTCACAACACTAACCTAACATTAGCGGTGCAACAAAAACAGTGAGAAATATCGGAGATATCCAGCTGTACAGTTTTGGGCCACATTCCAGCTCAGACGAGGAAAACAATGAAGTCCATGAGTCTTTTTGTCTGCAAGTGGATGCATCAAAATGGAACGGAGCATAGATTTTGTGCTATAATATTATTCAAACTGCATTTTTTTCATCTGCTCCTGATTCACAAGGATTTGAATAAAGAAATCATCTGAAATTCAATTTTAAACATAATTTTCTTTATAAATGTCTGCCATCATCAGAACAATGGCACAAGAACATGTTAAAACACCTTTTTAATTTGAGTGGGTCTTTACCACTGTGAGTATTAAATATCTACTATGTTATCACTGAATATAACTTAGCAGTCAGGGTCAGGTTCTGGCCTTGGTGCTGTTAACAATAACCCAGAAAAGGTAAGTGATCAATGCAAAGAAAAGACATGAAGTTGCATAAGCACGCTGAACGGAGTCCAAAGCCCGTATGGAAATCATGTCACAAAGAAGACTGTAGCAGAAAGTGCAGAGGTTCATGAGGTATTCAAGCTCAAAGAAAGAAAAAAAAACATCACACAAACCCATGGAAGTCTGGAGTGAAGGTAGCTTGACATTTCGAGGGAATGTGTTCAGACTCTTGTTGATGGACCGATGGCATTCTGCATTTCTGGAAAGGTGAAGTCACTTGACAACTTTGTAACCACCCATCAAACAACATCTGCTATCTGCATTCAATCATCTGTTGGCTGTTAATTGAATCGGAGCTCCAGACACTCAAACAGGATTGACTGTCTCATCAGCCCACTGGATTTGTTTCTAGAGAATCGGTGCTGGGTGATTTGTAATTTCCTGCAGAACAAAACCCTGAGTGGCGGAAAAGAGAATGTCATCGACCCTCAGAAGACTGATTACACATAACAGGGTGCTGGCGGTGTGTACTGATAGTGCTAAGAGGAGGAAAGAGGGAGAAAGAATGTGTTGCAGTAAGATGGGTCTATATTGGTGACGTGAATCGACAGTGAAGCATTCTGGGGCTTCGTGTTACAAGCCTTATACGGGGGACTGGGCCCCCATGTCTGTGCTACTCCCAGCTATTCTTAGCCTGTCTGTTGCTTCACCTTAGCAACCCTAAAAGCAAAAATAACAAAAATCCTCTCAAATTTGTTACCATTTTTAGTAAAAATAAGTTTGAAAGTTTATCATGTGGCTTCTGAGTTTGCAAACAGCTTTTGAAAACAGCCTAAAGTTTGCTCTGCACGCCATGTGTGCGTCTGCACACGGTGTTCTTGCATGCCTCTGTGTCCATGTGTGTGTCTCATAGGTTCCACTGCACCTGACCCACCCACTGCACCACCACCACCGCCCCAGGGTGTTTGTCCTGAGCGCTGGGAGCAGACAAGGAGACACTGTCGTGAAGTCCGGGCTGACCGAGGGGGGAAGCCACCGCCAAGGCACTGACTGGGACAAAAGGATAGCAGAACAAGGGCACACAGGACAAGGGGAAGAAGTGCACCGCTGCAAGGAGTTGGAAGCAGGAGTGCTGACATTTGACAGAAGATGAGCACGTACACAGTGACTCTGAATGGCCCTGCTCCATGGGGCTTCAGACTACAGGGCGGAAAAGACTTCAACATGCCACTAACTATCTCCAGGGTAAGGACGCCCCTTGTGGCTTCATATTTGTTGAGAAAGCAACAAACGGTTTATCTGCCATGCACTTAGGTTAAAACATCCTTTCCTGCCTGTTTATTTACTTCAGAAACAAATCTTTTACACTGTGCAGGCAAATTCATATTTGCCATGTCTCATGTTCCAGAAACTTTTAAATGTTTCTATGAAAAGTTAAAAAATGGGACCATTTTAGCTTAAACTGTGCATGTGCAAAACTTTAAATAGCTGTAGTGTGTGTGTGCATTTGGTATGTGTGTCATATTTGGCTGTGCAGCAGTTATGTAATGCTGCTGTAGGTGATGATGACAGAGAGGCTTCGATCTAATCTTCTTCAGAAGACTGGCATAGTTCAGCTGGAGGAGAGCCGCTGCTGCACTATGTAACTTTTAATAAACATTGCTAATTTTAAACTAGACATGCAATTCCATACAGTTTACTGGTTCATTAAGATCTGACTAAATGGAAAACTTTATTTAATTAAAATACAAATGTCAATGACAAAAACACTGCAAGGTTTAATCTCTAGTACTTTTTTCCAGCTGTTCACCCTCAAATAAATGTTTCCTCTTCACCACATTTATGTTAAGATCCAAAATTTACATTTGAGTGCATAGATCATCATGTCTGTGGCAAAACTGCTGCTGTATTCACAGCATTTGCTTTAAATAGTATCAGAGAAGAGATACATGGATGGATGCAGGGTGGGGGGGGGGGGGGGGGCGTCGGGAAGCTTATGGCGGCTTGTGTTACCTTTAGTAAGCTTAATTCCTCCCTGTTGGTCAGTTTCCTTTACAACCTCTGGAGCGTTGCCTAGGGATCAGATGGGAGGGAAAAAGGAAAAGAGGAAACAGTTAAGGGTGTGACGCTCACCTGCAGTGGCATCCCCCCGCCCATCTCCAGCTCTCCAAACACCTGCTGATGTTCAGCCGGCGATCAGGATGTTAGTTGACGGGTCACTCCAGACTTCTGTTGAGCTTTTTCCCACCCAGAGATATAATCAGGGAGCACAATGTCATTGCATTGACGCTCGGGTTGTGATGGGAGCCGCCAGGGTCAAATGAAACGCCGCTGCATGATGGGACAGCTCAGGGTGGCATTACAGTTTGACGTAACTCCCCCTCGGTGTGGATTCCTCTCCAGTTTTGCCAAGAACTAAGAAAAGAAAAAGACATGAAGACAGTGGATTCCTGCTAGTCAAACCACAGCCCATAAAATCCATGAAACACTACACTGATTAGGATTATTAATAGTGAGCGTATCCAGTTGATTTTTCATATTTAAAGGCATCATGAGGTTATTTGGAAACTCTTTTGATGCCAAAAAAGAAGGAAACAGCTTTTTATCTTATGTGTCCATCTAAAGTCTATAGAAAAAAATATAAAAACACACCAAGCTTACAAATAATGATAACATTTTTATCCTCCTTTTGACATATGATGCATCTAAAATGAACAAAATGCATAGAAATATCTGCATGTGATAATGCACACATGCCTTGTGTTGATTAATTCACCAAAACTGTAACCCGGAAGAATAAAAAAGAGGGAAAGTCTGCTGAGGAGAACCCCTCTGTGAACATTTACCCAAAGTAACGCCATAAATGTCTGCTGCAGGTGTGTGTTTGTGTATGGTGGGAGCTTGGAAGGCATTGCTGATTTTTTACTTTTGATCAAGTTGACAATAACTGTAGAAGCAGCCCTGTACGCTTGTGAGATGGGTTCTGTGTCTCTGAAGCGACTGGACGTTAAGGTGGAAATGGACAATGACATAATTTGGATGTTTTGCTGGGATTTTCTTTGGCATCGTTCTGCTTCAAAAACAAACTTTTATTCTTGCAATGTCAGCGATTAAACTCACATGCAGCTTTCAGAGAAGAATGTGCACGAAAACCACTCAAAAAATATAAACATTAAAAGATTTATATGCATGTACAACACTATACATTCTAACTCCATTCTGTGTATTTTTTTTTGAGTTTTTAACCTCAGGGACATAAAAGTTTACACAAAAGTCATTTCCTAATTTTTTCCTTCTTTACTTCTCCTTTTACCTCCTTAAAAATACAAAAAGATTCATTAGAATGAGGTACTGCATGATTTAACTGGCTGGCAGGCACTTCAATCATCACGATTCTAAACTAACAAATTACCTTAATTTCAATAAAAATTTTAAATCTTCCTGACACGCATCAAAGCTCCTAATTGTCTTAGTTCTGACACATCCTTGCCAGATGCATAAAGATCTATACAGACTTCCATAAATCTTTGTTTCCCGGTCCAAGTGTGATATGATCATTCCTCCTCCTCCTCCTCCTCCTCCAGATAACTCCTGCCAGCAAGGCAGCGGGTGGCAGCCTGGCCCAGGGCGACATCATCACAGCCATTGATGGAGTCAGCACCGAGGGGTTGACACACCTGGAGGCCCAGAACAAGATCAAGTCCGCAACAAACAAACTGACACTCACAATGCAGAAGTAAGAAGGCAGCATGAGGCTGCAAAGATTCAGAAGTAACTTTTAAAGGTTCTAGGGGTGGGAATAAAAATTATGATAATTATAGGTAGGAATAATCCAGATTACGAATGGTTTAGAGTTACAATTATATCAGTAGAAAGAAAAAAATGTGACTGATGACATGTTGCGATCAATAGATCAAGACGTCCAGCTCCAATCCCCACGGCAACTCCAAGAGTGGACTCGCCCATGCCTGTCATCCCACATCAGAAGGTATCACCCTGTGCTGAACACACACACACAAACTACATACCATGCGTCTAAATGCACATTTTTTGTATATATGTATTTTGTGATGCACCTCTAAGGTGGAGCTGTGCTGTCCTCTAGTGGAGAAAATAGAGTAAGGCTGAGAAAAGTGTTGCAGGTCAGCAAAATCCCAAGTAACGACAATGAGGAAAATTTAAAAAAAAGGCCTTTTAGAGGTCTTCAGAAGTTTATCATTTGTTCATATATCAAATGATTGACTGTTTTTTTCAGCAAAAAGCAACTATATTTGTAAAAAAAAAAAAAAAAAAAAAAAAGTGCATATTTGCAACCAGCCTAAAAAATATAGGCTGGTCGCATGTAAAAGATGCCATAAAATTGTGTAAAGCTATGGTTGGATTACATCCTGGTGGCTGGTAAACACATTGTGTGATGTGTTTCCCAGCTGCTTTACAGTGACAGCTCAGTCAGGTGTCAAGAAAAGTCAAGAAAGAAAGAACTCAGAGCCATGACAGCAGAGCTCCGCCTTTCTCTGAGAACATGGCGGCGTGGAGCAGAGCAGGTGCTGCAGGCGGTCATGGAATGCTCACGTGCCGTTATCCTGAAGGCTGTGAAGGCCAAACCTGAGACAGGACATCCCCCCCCCCCGGGGTGTTCCATGTGTGGCATGTTTCACCTCACGTACTGTAAGAACTTTAGCCAAAAGTATTCTCATAAAACAGAACATTTGATGAACAAAACAAATGTCCATGTTTTTAAAAGTGAACATCAATTCCTCCAAGTTCCAGAACAAGAACAGACTGCTAAAACAAATTAAAATAAGTCAAAAATTATAAAACTTTGAATCATTTTATTTATGGGGGAAGAAAATATTTCTTTTACAAAAACACAATTTGTCAAACTAAGTTAATGTGCAATTGAAAAACTTTCTTAATAAGATTGTTTTTCTTTTAAGACAGAAAATTAGACAATTTTTCTTGAAACAAAGTCTTACTTTGTAAAGATTCAACTTCTGCAGTGCAGAATTGTGTTTCAAATTATTTAGAGAGTTAAGATGTCTTCAGAAAAAATATGAAATATTCTTAAACAAACCAGAGTAGGTTCACGCCGCCAACTCTTTAATCAGAAACAATAAATTCTCCATTAATGAGTCCATTCCTGACCTTAGTGAATCTATGGTTGTGTCTATTCCAGCCTCCTCTGGGCTAAATATGTCTTCTGAACCTCCTGTTCTGAGTCACATGACCTAAAAACTTCTGCTCTTGTCAGTCACTCCTCTCCAGGGGATGAAGAGAGAGTTGGAAATGATCCCCCAGACATTAAGCGAGAGCTATTCTAACCTGTGCGTGGGATAAAAGCATAGTTGGATACTTTCCTTCAACAAATGCAGGGCTATTGTTATCACCAAATGAATACCTCCATCTGTTGTCATCCGGTAATCTTTGCTTTTTTTTCCTTATCTGTTTCAGGTTATCGCAAACACAGCTGCAAAGTCAGTACATGTCGGTTTGAATCGCTTTACTGCACTGAAACTCACGTTTGTGCTTCTGTTGGTTGTTTTCCAGTGTGAAGTGAAATGTGTGGCTTTTTTTTAACTTTTTGATGTCTTTTCAAACCAGAACATTTAAAAGTTACAGCTACTGACAGGCAGAGAAGCTCAAAGCGGGCTATTTACAGCACCTGCTGCCCAAAGGACAATGGATCTGTAGATGTCCTGTCTGTTTATCAAATGTTTGACTTTTTTTTCTTTTTCTTCTGCATTTTTGTGCCTCCAGTAGCACTTTTTACTTCAGAAAGTTAAGAACAAGTTCTTTTTTTTTGTAAAAATGGCAAAATACTTCAGAAAAACGTCTTCGCCTGATTGGAACTCCTTATTTAACAAGCGACTGTTCCATATCACCTCTAATTTTGTTGACATGTTTGCATAAAGCTGTTCATTTGTTTGTTACGTGTGGGTTTTTTTTACCTGCATGTTTGACTGTGGCATGTCAGTAACCTTGATTTGGCAACTTATGGAAAGCAAAAACATAAGGAATATTTATTTTAATAGGTTCAGGCATCAATGGGTTGACAAAAAATGTTCTTCATCTGCTGCTTCTTCTAGTGAAAGTCTCTGGTTTTCGAAGATCAGGCTGTTTACTAAAAACAGCGTTATCAAATGAAAGGAGTTTTTATTGTTAACAATATTAAATCATCATATTTTGATTTGAATTGAAGAAA
Source organism: Oryzias curvinotus (assembly GCA_023969325.1). Taxonomy (NCBI): domain Eukaryota; kingdom Metazoa; phylum Chordata; class Actinopteri; order Beloniformes; family Adrianichthyidae; genus Oryzias; species Oryzias curvinotus. Next base: position 13,171,219 of record CM043724.1, on the reverse strand, counting down.
ACTGTAAATATTAATGTTCCTTCATATAACTGCGTTCCTCCTCTCCTGTGCTTTTCTGTGAACACCCTGTGTTTTTATCTCCTCCCCTCTCCCCTCTACCCTTACCAGTGTTGAGTATACCTCCAGCTTCAACCCCATCGCTTTGAAAGACTCCGCCCTCTCCACTCACAAGCCCATTGAAGTGAGGGGTCCCGGAGGAAAGGCCACCATCGTTCACGCTCAGTACAACACACCCATCAGCATGTACTCACAGGACGCCATCATGGATGCAATAGCAGGACAGTCGCAGGCCAAAGGACACGAAAGGTATGATCCTCAGCCATACCTGTTTTGGGTTAGTTTGGTTAGTTCAACTAGATTAGTAATAAATATCTTATTATGTTTGTTTCAATTTTGTATTTTGTAGATAGCAACTTATAAATATCATAATATAGTGGTACATTTGATACAAAGACTAAGGTTAAAATCTGAGAAATTCAGAAATTGATTCTAATGCTTTCAACTACATTGAAATAACGTTTTTCTTTACGGTTACAAAAAAAAAGAACAGACAGAAATGTTGCTTTACTACACATGTAAACATGCATCTGAGTGAAATTCTTTGACAAAAACACATTTTTTTCCAAAAACTGCTGTAGATCTGTCATCAACTAATACTTTTAATTATTTTATTGGATTCGCCGTTTGGATTATCTAAACATTTGAGAATTTCCACCATAACAATGTAGAGCTTTAAAGGATATGTTAAAAGTCTGTTTGCAGGTTCAGAATTTACAGTAGAAGTCTTCAAAATAGCTTAAAATATTGTTTCTTTTCATAAAGAGCTATATTTTACTTGTGTGTATTTTTTGTTTAACTTTTATTTTTAAATGCTCAACTCAAACCCCTTCTTAGCGTCCTTTAAAAAGACTCGGTTGTGTCATATAAGCCACAGAGGGTTGTTACAAAGTGTAGCAGGAAAAAATATAAGTATCTCTTTTTTGGGGAGTTTTGAATTTAAACTATACTTTTAATAAAAATGATTTGAAAAAAATGATTCTGAAGGTTCTGAAGCCTGGTGTCTAGAAAGAGATGTTTGCGGTAGCTTTTTTTGCTTTGCACCTTTGCCATTTTCTCTTCACCCACTTTCCTCTGCTCATACCATCCAACCAACTACACCTGTGCTGTCCTCCACCCACCCCTCTTCATCCTCATCCTGATTGTGACCTCAGTGAGGAGGCCGGCTCTCCCCTGGCGTGAGTACAGCTTCTTCGCTCTATTCTTCCCTGTCTTCAGTCTGTCATCGCTCCTGCTCTTTAGTGTGTTTTCCTCACGACTTAAGTGTGGGTCCTTGACGACAAACTCACTTCCTGTTACTTTGTGGAGTTGGCCCCACAGTAGGAAACACTTATCAGGCACTTCAGCTCAAGCACAAGAGCGCAGTGTGAGGTTTTAGAAGCAACTTTGTTTGACAGCAAAACAAATACAAGAACTACAACTTTTTATTGCACCTCACATTGGAAAGATTGTATTTTGATGGTTCAGCTAAAGGACAAGAATAATAAAGCAAAATTTGTGCACTGTGACTCATTGTCATCTCACAAATTTGAAACCTACAGTTTAATCCAGGACTCCACATAATTTAGCACCTCCTTGAACAAAAGAAAAACACAGAAGAAAACATTTTTTTACACAATTGAGAATAAATTCAGGCATGAAGGGGTATACTTCCTCTTTTTAACCCTAATGAGAATTAGGACATGCAAAATAATTAAGGAGCATAAATTAAAAAATAGGATGACACCAACAAAGACTGAAAGGTTTTTCTAATAAAATTTTTTTTTTAAAATTTAAAAAAGTTAAATCAGATACAGAGTCAAGATTAATTGTCCTTCTAAAAAAAAAGTATTAACTTGCCATTATTCACTAATTTCTCATGAGAGAAAATAAAATGTAAAAAAAAAACCTGAATGTGAAAAAGTACGTTTTTTCCTGGTTTTAACTCAAAATATTTTAAGATGACATAATACATCAATCTACGTAGATTGGTCGCACCCTCAACCAATCTATGCAGAAAAAAAGGACTAACGTTCCAAAAATAACAGTAACATATTTGTTTGTTTTTTCATTTTAAATCCTAAGTGCTTTAACTGTACGGGTTCTCTGTGTGTTACAGTGGGGTTCTGCCTGTTAAGGAGCCTGTGGTGGATTGTGCGTCTCCTGTATATCAGGCAGTCATCAGGCCTGGAGACACGACCCAGGACATGTCTGAGTGGGCTCGGCGTGCTGCCAACCTGCAGTCTAGAAGCTTCAGGATCCTGGCCCACATCACTGGCACTGAATATCGTGAGTCTCCTGACTCCTCTGTTGCTCCTTCTCTCCTTTTTCCATTCTCACTTTTTTCCTTGGCTGCTCACCTTTGTTTGCTTCCATCTTAAAGTGCAAGACCCTGATGAGGAAGCTCTGCAGAAGTCAAGGTAAGCGGAGTTTTAAAAAGGGCAAACTCTGATTACATCAGGCATAGTTTAGCACATGCATTTCTGAATAACAGGAATTCTATAAAGTATTCCATTTTAAAAGTGTACCCATTTACATGAGAAGAAAACTATGTTTTCCCTGCAAAGCATGAAAAAAATAGCAGAACACAAAAGATCAGGCCATTTTAAAAATAAAATGCATTGTTTTATATGAAAATAAAAGAAAAACACTCCCAACAGCTAAATTATTGGATCTTTAATTGCATCCAGAGGCAGACTTACCATTAGGCAAAGGTAGTCGATCACCTGGGGGCCCCAACTTTCTAGAGGCCTCGAGCTGAACACTCAATAAAAAGGTCTAAAATAAATTTTACATCCAGTAATATTTAACTCTCGTGAAAAAACAAACAAAAAAGTTTTTTTCACTTTGACCTTCATTGTTTAGTCTGTGATATTTGTATGATGACCTGTAATTTTATGTAATTTATGGATATTGGAAAGCACTTTGTGAGTTTTATCTGCAAAAGGTGCTGCAGTAATAAACATTTACTTACTTATTTGCTTACTTACTTACGTACAGTGAAGGAGAAAAGGGCGTCTTCAATTTATGCAAAGCATCTCCCAAATTTTCTGAAGTCTTGTTAGTTTTATTAATTTTAGGGTGTTACCTCATTGAAAAAAAAGAGCAGAAAAATATACCAAATCAGTTGATTTAATCATCCCTTGGTTGATTGCATCCAAAAAGACCAGAAATATTCATGGACGAAGTTCAGAAGTGGGATAGATGGGATAGAGGTCAGGCTATTGTTACCCTGGTTTAAATAACCACATGTAGAAGTCATAAAATGTCTGTTATTAAAGCCCACGAAATCAAAGAATCGGTTTAACATTTAAATTTTTGTGACTTAAGATGTGATAAAATCTCACCCAAAATTGTTTTTAATCTTTTTTTATGAGGTATAAATAATATCATATATGATTTATTGGGTAATTTGGTAAATCTTTGTTCACAACAATGTTAGTTTGAGAGGCAAAAAATATGAAAATGAGTGTTAAAAAAGCACTTAATGTACCCACTGTCTCAAATTTGATCCACACATTTTTATAGCGATGTAACTAATTCTCACCATAAAGTTTTGGAAAATTAGCTAAATGCTTTCCTGCCAAAAGTGTCTTTGATATTTCAAGGAGGCAGCCATTTTGAAATGAGCAGGAAACGTCCTTCTCCTGCCCTTAGTGGAATGAGGATGAACTACAGGGCAGAAAGCATGCACTTTGTTATATGCAATGGGTTTCTAAGTCAGTTGGAATCATACTAATGAGATAGGGGTCTTAAAAATGCATGTATCAAATATGATACGAATGGTCATATAGGTTTCATGTCATAATTTTGTCTTGTGCTCCTCATCATCAGAGAAAGGTTTGAGTCTGAAGTCAAAGGGCCGCGCTTTGCCAAGCTGAAGAACTGGCACCACGGATTGTCTGCACAGATCCTCAACATCCAGGAGTAAAGAGGAGCAAAGCAAGAGGGGAAAAAGACAAAAGCAAGAAAGGACATGTAAACATGGGCGAAACCTTCAGAGTTGACAGGATATAAAAATGGAGTGGAAGAGGCGGAAACTCCTCAGGAATGTGAGATCTGTGTAGCTTAGATTAGTGGAATGTGAAGTAGCACATGTTAGCGTGTGAATACTTTTATGTTGAGATGCTTAAATATTGAATATATTTGTCTGCTGCTAAAAACCATATCTCACATTTGGGTTTTTTTCTTTTTTTTTTTTTTTCCTGATGATTTGCGTTCTCCATCTCTGAAGAATAAAGTGTTGTACAAAAAGAGCAGCATCTAAGTGACAATGCAGAAATCACGACAGAAACTATGTTCAGAAATGCATGAGTTTCAACCCTGTTCACACGTTTGCCTGATGTGACAGTAGAACAAATATGTTCAGAGATATATATCTTCATACACCACTACAGTATGTAAAAAATGCACTCAAAAATGTACTAATGTTAATGTGAATAAATGTTTTCTTAAATCTACAGAATTTACTCAGTGGTTGTGAACTTACACCTGAAAGGGTCCCATTCTGTAATCTAAAGGCTGAAGGTGGATCAAGCATGTGTCAGTCAAGAGGTGACACCTACTTTTTTGATTACTGATGAGAGGAACAGATGATCTTAACTGAATCTGAATGACAAAACCTCAAAAACATGACTGGAGAACTGAAAAATAGTATTTTTTTTTCCCGTTCAATTCAGTTCAATTCAATTTTATTTGTATAGCCCAAAATCACAACAACAGTCGTCTCGATGGGCTTTGAAGTAAAACATGAACTCAAAAGGATCATAAATACAAAGAGTCAATAGGAAATTACTAAAACGAACTAACAAACTGACTAAGCTATACTGGCATCCCTGCCCTTAGACCCCCCTTCGCGGTAAGGAAAAACTCCAAAAAAAACTGATTCCGGAAAAAAATGAAGAAACCTCAGGGATGTCCACATGAAGGAGGGATCCTCCCCCAGGACGGACAGGCGATTACCAGAACTCATAGAGAAGAATTAACTTATCTAACTCTACATCTATATATTTAAAGTCCAGCAGACGAGCTTCATCCAGCCGGGGTTGGGGACAGTCAGGGGCGCGAGTCAAGCCGGAGACAGGAACCACAACCAGGTTTAGGAGCAGGAGCAGAGACGAGGTACACGGTCAAATACAGGAGCACGGATAAGCCAACTGGAGTCTGGAAGCACTACCACTCCCCAGGAGGGGAGAGGGAAAGAGGGACAATACATGAATCGCACTGCACCAAACAGAGGCATGGAGAACTAAATGATGAATGATGATCAAAAATAGAGAAGAGAGGAAGGGTAGAAATACATGAGAAAAGAGGACAGAACCCAAGTGCACCATAGTTACCCCAGCTTCAACTTTCGTTTGTAGTTTTCTTAGACATAAGTAACTAAAACAGCAGAAACAATACACCATATATTAGAGCTGCGTATCGCCCCAAAATATTTTTTATTGAGATTAGTTTTACTGAACTTTTCTATTTTTTGGTTCAATTAAAAAAATAATTTAGTATTTTGTGGTCACAAATTAGCATTTAATTAGCATTTTGAGAGCACAAAGTGTCAGAAGTCAGAGCTCTGTCTCCTCTGGTCACCAACGGGAACCATCTCTAGAGTACTGAGTGCCCTTCATCTAGCCAAGCATGCACATCCTGGATCCCACACACCTGACTCTCATTCACTCAATCAATCAAAAGCTGTGTCCGGAATCCCACACAAATCCCTAACTACTAAAAAATTATTTATTGTGGGACTATCTAGGGCTCTGGATTTTAAAAGCAATTCGCACACCATGCTCACAACATTTATTTTTTTAAACAGCAAATAGGTCGTCATCGATTTAACAAAGTGAAAATCTAATTGTTATGAGCGTTTTGCAACAACCGTTTATGAATCCACTAAGTTCTGGAGATGAAAACATTGATGATTTATTAAAAAAATACTTTTACATAAAATTTTTCTGCAAAAATTGTTCAAAGGCAATGCATTGTGGTCCAAATTCGCCAATCTAGTGAGCACGGATGCACACTGGTTTTATGCAGAGACTTCTGGGACATTTCTAGGGCGCTCGATTTTGGAATTGTAGAGTCAGGCAGCACTACAAAATGGCAAACACACTATATAGTAAGTAGTAAAGAAATTCGGACATAGCCACAGTCTACTTAAACAGAGGCCATCCTCTCCACCTCACATGCAGTGCTCAACCATGAGACGGAGATAGATGAAAGCTTCAGAGTCCAATCATCTACATCAGTGGGCCCCAACCCCCGAGCCACGGACCGGTACCAGTCCGTGGGTTATTTGGTACCGGGCCACACAGAATGAATGAATAACTTGCATTACTTCCGTTTTATTTATTTCGGAATTTGAAAGATGTTTTATTTTGAAAAATTGCCCAATTCTCTGTTACATCAGTCTATTCAGGGGTGCTCATTACGTCGATCGACCGGTAGATCTTTAAGACATGAGGGTAGATCGCAGGCGGCATAGATAAATGAAAAAAAAAATACTTCTAAACAATCCACCAATCAATCAAAATCCTTACCGAGAAGTACGGGACTTGATTGACATGCAGAACGGCCAATGGACATCTTCTAATACATACGTCACTGCACATGCGTGTTTAAACACACTGAGCGCAAATTCTGTCTGTCATCAGAAAGTGGCTTTCTGACCGCAGCACGTCAAGTCACTGGGAGAAAACCACTCTGGACAACCGGAGTGTTCATTGAAGCCACTTGCAGTTCTCGCCCGATAAATACGAGCTCATTAAGAAAGCTGTTTTTTTCCGTAGCATGCCTTTGTATGGAGCCAGCAGTGCCTTTGCAATGCCATGCTCCCCACATTGCACAGTTTACAACAGAGCCAGACATACGACAGTCGCTGCTTTTTGTCTTAATAATAAAACGCCTCATATGTTAATACTAAAGTGTCTTTGTGTAATCTTACTGTGTAGTTTTCAGTCATCAGTATATAAACAACAGTGTCCAAATAAACATGTTACTAATAAACAAACATTTAACAACAAGTATTTACTAATAGTATTTATTTTTGATGCATTCCAAGGCGCTCTTCTCAGTCCAAGATAAGTTACCGCTAAAATAAAACCCAGGAGCTAACAAAATGAGTAAAAAACAAAACGTTTCTCTGCTGAGGGGAAAAGGCCCAGCCAGGAGACAGAAGAGGAGCCTTCCACTTCCAAAAAAAGAAACTACATTTAATAGATAGTACTACTTTTTTGCACCATGAGTGTGGGAAGGGGGGAGGATGATGACACCTGTGCCATGTCAACTGTTAAGCGTGTCGAAATAAAAGTGCAGGGTTCGTCTTGTCACGTATTTGATCCTCCATCATCCTAGTATTGCTACACAAATCATCTGCCTATTTTGAAAGACCGGTCTGTGAAAGTTTGTGTGACGTCATACCGGTCCGTGGCATGAAAAAGGTTGGGGACCACTGATCTAGGACACAGCCATCTCAGCATCGTTCAATGGCTACCCGGCGCCCACACCATGCTCCTGATAGCTGTTACTGTTGTGGCAAATCCGGGCACATCGCATGCAGCTGCCCTGCGCCAGCACCAAAGACCAGAGCAACTTCGCCCAAGGGAAACAACAATAGGATGGTCAGACAAGGGGGCTGTCATCCCAACAACTAACACCTCTCCAAGGCCAATGCACACTGGTTGAACGCTTTGGTTGTACCAGAGGTCTTCACTTGAGCTGTCAACTGGAGGATCAACTTTGTCAAGCTCTGATAGACACCGGATCTGCCATCTCTCTTGTGCAGCCGGTTCTCTCCACTGGTTCTCTCCCTGACTCATAGACTCCCACCAGCACCCAGTCAATAACAGCGACAGGAGAAAAACCAGGAGCTGGTGGCAAGAAAGCTGCTGCGGATCCGAACAGGAGGAGAGGACATTATGCATGAGTTCTGGCTCGCCAATATTACAGAGCTGTGCATTATTGATCTTGACCTCATGTCCCTCTGGGGGGCTTATATTAATACTGGCCGAGCAATCATCACCTTCTTGGCTGAGACCATGGTGGTCTTGCAGATGCTGGAGAGTGGTTCTGTGTGGATTACCAGTGCCTGAACAGTGCCACAAAGAAGGACTCACATCCCCTCCCTCGGATCAATGATGCTCTGGACTGGATCACAGGATCCAGCTGGTTCAGTTCCCTCGACCTGAGGAGCGGGTACTGGCAGGTGGAGTTAGCCACCAATGCTAAGCCGAAGACTGCTTTCACCAATGGACAAAGTCTGTGGCAATTTAGGGTGATGCCGATCTTCAGTAGAAGAGAAATGGATTACTGCCTCTGAATCAAGGACGGCCTGCATGAGATTTGTTAATTCATCCGCAGCGCACAGTCTGGTGCTGGGATGTGGCAGAGGGCCCCTTACAACGGTCTGTGCTGGTGCCAAGAGTTTGCACCTGGGGACAGAATATGGGTGTACTGTCCTGGACAAAAAAAAGGAGTTTCTACCAAGTTAAGCAGCCAGTGGCAGGGACCAGGTGAGGTGGTGCACCAACTGTCAGACGTGGTTTATAGAGTGTGCATGCCGGGCAGGAGATGAGTTGTGGTGCTTCATCAGGACCGGCTGGCTCCTTACTAGCCCCAGGAGGTGGACCTACTAATATGGACTTTAACATTAAAGAACCCAATGCAATATCTTTAGCATTATGAATGTGCAAATTAGCATTTTGTGGCCAAACATTTGTATTTTGTGGACATATTAGCATTTTATGATGACACAAAATATCATTTTGTGATTTTTTTGACAACAAATTAGCATTTTCTTTGTATTTTGTGGCCACATATTAGTAGATTAGTAGCATGTTGAGTGTGCAAATTAACATTTTATGGCCACATATTAGTATTTTGAGGTCATAAAATTACTCATATTATATAATTAGCATAATCAAATTGCAAAGTAGCATTTTGTTAACATAAATTAGTAATTTATGGGCAAACATTGCATTTTGTAAGCATTTTTGTGCATAAATGGTTTTACAAAATAGCATTTTTCTGATAAGCATATTGTTAGTTTTCTTAATGTGCAAATTAGCAATTTGTGGCCATAAATTCGAATATTATGAGCTTTTTGAGTGCACAAATTCCAATTTGATGCCACAATTTGGCATTTTATTAGCCTTTGTGCACATAAATTAGTATTTTGTGGCCACAAATTATTGTTAGGAATGGAAAATACTAAAATTCAAGTTTGTGCGTACAAAATACAAATTTGTGTCCACATAAAGCTTTTAAAATGCTCCTTTTTGGCCACGACAAAATACTTATTTGAGGCCACAAATCATCATTTTTTAGGAAACTTTTTATTTTTATTTTCCAGGGCTCCGTAGATTATGCTTAAAGCCTCAATGCTGTTTATAAGTTTACATAAGGCTTTGAGCATAATTGTAAGTTGGACACACTGACATCTTAACAGGAAAAAAGAACCCAACCCCTCAAAGTGACAGAGCTGTGCTATGATGTCATACTCACCTCTGACCAATAGGAGGCAGTGCAGCTACTTCTATTTGCCATGGATTGCCCAAACCTTAGAAACATCTAATTGCAGAAAATATCAACAAACAGATTTTCTTTTCTCATCAGAGTTTCGTTTTAACCAATATTTAAAAGGATCCCGAATCAGTGCCTCTGGTATTATCAATATCGCTGCAGAACTGCTACTGCTGAGTTGGCATATTGGTGATTAAATGGATGAAGGTGGGGGCTGTGGGAGTGACTCATTCAAATAGAGGTGACAAAGCATTTTCTCTTCTCGCTGCAAAATCTCTGCATCTATCCCGAGCTCATGTAGCTTATGGCAGATAAACTGCCAGAAAGACGCCAAAAACCAATTCATGTTGTTGTGATGGCCAATAAATATTCAGTAAAAATATTTAAAACAAGAAGTGGCGTCTTTGGGCAAGCTGAGTGATGGTGGGTTATAGTCAGTAATGTGCAGAAATCCTCTTTCCCCAGCGACCAAACTCTGTTGGTTATGTAACAGAGCTGACAGATTTAGCATCAGAACAGGTCCACACAGAAAAATGAGTCCGTCAAAACATGCACGCAGACGGCAGAAGCATCCCTGATAAATGAAGGATGAGAGAGAAGGGATGGGTTACTGCATGGCTGGAAAATGCTGCAGCATCCGGCTGTCTCTCCTCCTCCTCTCTCTCCTGGTAACCAGCTGACTCCCTCCCTCCTCCTCCACCTCCTCCTCACGGTTTAAGGGCTGGGGCCTTACTGTGATGCTCTCAGTGTTGTAGCACCAAAGGGAGGAGGAGCCAGAGGCAAACAAACACTTTCAGACTCTGACATCCCGTCTCCTCTGCACACTCTCTGTAAGCAACGAGCAGCTAGTTTTGGAGCCAGGGAGCCCAGTTGTCTTGCAAACCCACGATGGATGTACTCATGAAAGGGTTCTCTATGGCCAAGGAGGGAGTGGTGGCTGCTGCTGAAAAGACCAAAGCAGGCATGGAGGAGGCAGCAGCCAAAACCAAAGAAGGAGTGATGTATGTAGGTATGTAAAGGGTCATATTTTGCATTCTTAGATCTGGGGTCCAAAGCTGGGACTATTGGGAGCAAAAGCAGGTAAAGGGAGAAAAAGAGCACAGATGGGACAGTGCTGCAGCACGGAGGGTTTGGGATGTGACGAAGGGTGGATGACAGCTGGACGTTGAGAAGTTAAGGACTGGTTTGAGTTCTGCAGAACGGAACAGAAGGGAGGTCAGGAAGAAAAAAGAGACACTGCAGAGTCTTGTGATGGTGCAGCTTCGGGCTTTTATCACCTTTCCAGAATTATTTACAGCCAGCGGCTTGCAGAGGGACGTCCAGAGAAGGGCTCTGCAGCTGAGTCCCCAAAGTGCCAGCTGTATGCTTGACCTACATTTGAGTGGGATGTGTGTATGCATTATAGATGATTAAACAGGCTGCCTATTTTAAGACTTATTAATAATTCCACAAATGTAACAGGACAGATGATTTTAAAAATTAGTAAATCGCTTTTTTTGCAGACTTAAACTCTGCTCCGTGTCCTGGCTTTCGTTTTTCTGTGCATTTATTTAGTTTTAGTGGCAACTGCGTCACATCTCAAGGTTACCTCTAGTACTACACTTAGACCAACTGAGGGGAGGTGGGGGTGAGGGGGAGGAGCTGATGAAGTCGGAAGTTGCCTCCTGCAGTCCGTCTGCGGCGTCACGCTGCAGCATCCGGATGATGAAAAAGAATTTTAAAGCAAAAGTCAGTGTCGCAGCAAGGAAAAGACAGACTGCCCATCCATGTTAGTGAAGGAAAAGCAAGGCTGTGGTGGTGCAGCAGCTGGATTCTACAGCCAAGGAGAGCGCAGGATGACGACAAGCCGTCATCCTCCACCCACTGCTCCTAAAACAACCCCCACCTCCGGGAAAGATGGAGGGATGCAGGCAAATGAAGAAGAGGAGAGGAGGGAGGGCTGTTATGTCACAGCTTTGAGTCCTGTATGAAAGCATGAGGGCAGAGGCCGAGTAACAGAGGGGACACCTGAGCGTTCCAGAGTCAGGACAAGGTCAGGTGAAGGAATCGAGAAGGTCAACAGGGAGACTCAGTGGAAACAGGTTGGAAAAGATGTGGAATTAAAAGCAGAGGAGAGGAGGAAGAGGAGGAAGAGGAGGAGAGGTGATCGCTGAAGTGAAGAGGGTCGATGGCACTCATAAAGCCATATGAGATCCGAAATGCAACTATGTGCTGTGGGATTAAATAATCCCTGGACACAGAAAGAACCCTCAGGAGCTTCGTTCTGTTTTTTTTTTTGTTTTTTTTTTTAATGTTTCTGACTCTAACCTGTAAAGTCTGTTTTGTGTGCACATTATTTTGGCTGGAAATTGTCAAAACTGCATTACTAAATATAAAAATTCTATTCTTGGAAGAAAAAAGCGACACATAAATCTAAAGTGGAGCAATCTCTGTTTAGTGGATTTTCTGTCAGGATTATTATTCAAGAGGACAGATCAACTTAGGTTCAAGCATTCAACACACAGCAGTGTCACTCGGGTATTTCTGAGCAGAAGGAACTGTGTCACTGCAGCCGCTGTGGGTTTTTCCTGCAGCGCTGCTCTGCTCTGCGCTCCGGCACGTGGCTCCTGTTCGCCAAGAGCGTGCACAGTCACAGGGAGAAGGAGGAGAAAGAGAGGACAGGTGAACGCAGGAAGCTGGAAATGTCAGCATCTGCATCTGTGGAGGGGGCAAACAAAAGCTCCATTTGCTTCTGCTATTTAATAAAGATGCCCTTTATCATGGTTTGGAGTAGAGATTCATCCTCCTTCTTTCCCTCACTCTGATAGGTTATATAATCTGCAAAAGATTATAAACATAGGGCTCAAATGTCTTGTAATAACACATCATATCTAGTTATCAATCAAGCTGAGCTTTCTCCGACTGCTTAAAAATACTATTATAATAAATTATCCATATATTTTAAGTGAAAAATGCCCTTCTTAGAGATGTATGTTCAAAACTACATCAAAACTAAAACATTTGTTTCCTCTTTATCTTAATTATATCTATTGCTCCTGTTTGGTAAATTGCCATTTCAAAGTGAGGTGCCTCACATTTATCTGGAGGGGCAGCTGCATTTGTGCCGTAAAGAAATATAGCAGCTATAATGAATAATAGCTCTATGTGCCCAAAATAGTGTTACATGTTTGCACAATTTGACTGAAGAAGTGGCAGTAATATATCTTATTAGATAAATTGCATTCATACTTTTTTTATTTTCTCATAACTGTTCTCCATTTTCTGCTTCAATCATTTCTATTGTGTGAATTTTGTGATCAAGATAACTTAATGCAAATAGAACTAAACTTAATTTAAAAGAACTGCTTTGAATTAAACTGAATGGCACCTAAGCTGAACTCATTGAAATAATTGAATTATTTGTTACTCATTTAAAATGAACATAAACATAGAAGCTAAATATGTCGCTTTGGTTTGCAGGCAATAAGACAAAGGAGGGAGTCGTCTCATCAGTAAACACAGGTAAGAAATGCTCTCACACTGTCACATCACCATATATATGGATAAGACAACGTTTAGCATGATAACATATTGTTTATGTGCCAACATTGAATGTTTTGTTTTAAAAGGTAAACAATATGCAAGCTATGTTTTTAACTCTGGAGAACCAACAGGTTCAAATTTGTTTGCAGTTTTTATTTTTATTTTTATTGTAACTTAATCCTTGTTTTCCCCCATTTTTATTCTTAGTCCTTTATTTTTTTGGCTGCTGACAATTGCTGCTACCTAAAATGAACAATTAAGAAAAAAGTTAAATTAACTTTATAAGCCCAAAGGAAAACTCTTCTTGGGTTTTTCAGGGTTAAATAACACAGGTGGGGCAGTAAACTGAATTGTAATAGGAGACAATTTTATGACCAATTTATCATGCAAATTGAAAAATATATAAATATATGACTGCTATACACAATAAAAATATAGTTACAAATTTCAAGCATATGTATAGGGTAAGTGCATTTAAGTATGCTGCGTGGTAGTGTAGCGTTAACCCTTGTGCTATCCTATGACCCCACCCTTACATTGACGTTTTCTCCCTACCATGACAAAGGTGGATAAAGGTTGAGAGGATTTCATGTAATCTATGGACACCAGTGAAGATCACAAATCATTGAAGAACAAAGGTTCAGCGCACTGTCTAGTCTAGTGGGGTCTAGATGACCCAACTCCCAATGTTAAAGTGCCTAGGATAGCACAAGGGTTAACACTCTCACAGAACAGGCTGGTTCCGTTTGCAGCAGGTTTATTAGCTCAGCTAAAAGTCCACAAAGCTAAATCAGGGTCAGGCAGGTAGGGGTTAATAACAAGCATGGAAGCATCAAAGAGGAAGCTACAGTAGTCAGGATCCTGGTGAGATTCGGGGCAGGTGGCAGGCAAACAGAATCAGAGACAAAACAGGGTGAAGAAATCAGAAGATCAGCTCCAGGTATAACACTTGGCACTACAGAGAGTATGGCCCAGGCAATACTTCACAGTGAGTGAGCCTCAGTCCAGTGCTTAAGTATACTCTGAGTGTCTGCAAATGAAAGTCAGGTGTGTGGCATCCAGAAATTGTGTGCCGGGGTTCCTCAGAGATGTAGTGTGTTTAGAACACTAGATGGTTCCCGCCGATGACCAGAGAGGGACAAAGATCTCTGACTTCTGACAGCAAGAAGGTTCAAATCCCAGTGTGGGTTATTTCCACGTCCTCTGGGTTACTCTGAAAATTGTGCCCTTTAGTGAGCCAGTGCAACCTGTCAGCGTTAATGCCTGCTCACCTGCTGACCTTTTCCTTTCATTTATCAGTGGCCAACAAGACTGTGGATCAGACTAACATCGTGGGAGACACAGCGGTGGCAGGGGCCCACGAGGTGTCGCAGGCGACCGTGGAAGGTGTTGAGAACGTTGCAGCGTCAACTGGGCTGATCAATCAGGTTGGTTTCCATTGTATCACTGAATTCAATAATAGATGTTAAAATTCAAAGATGCTTTATCAGCCAAATACACATTTCACTCAGGTTATACTTATAGATATATATTTTTTAAATACAACTTCAATCCCTTTTATTTTTGCAATTGAATATTTATTATAGAGCTATAAATCAATTGTCCCTGTTGTGGGAACAATTAAGTTCTATTCTATATTATTCTGTTCTGTTCTATTCTTAAAAAAGTTTAATATTGTTGAGACTTGTTTATGTTAATTTTTCACAAGCTCATACGCATAAATGAATCAATAAAATCACAAACAATAATATCCCTGTTACTGTTCTGAGTATTAAACTGCTACAACCTTTAACTCTTCACACAGTCACATATTTCAGCCCAAAATGTAGCTCCTCCAAGTCAAAAGAGCTCTAACACAAGCAAACATTGCACAGTTAGATGATAGATTTTTTCAATGTAAAGTAAACTGCTACAGTACATAGTAGTACACAGGTTTTAAAATGCCTTTAAAAAAATGTCCAGTTTAGTTTTAAAACATACATGTGTTCTATAAAAGATATGGATTCACATTGTTTAAGCTCTAAAATACCTAAATAAACCACAGAATAATAAAATTGTAGGTGATCAAAAAGATGTTTTTAATTAATTAATTACCATCCATAAAAGTCTTAATAAATTGCTGAAGTTTTTGTAAACATTTTGATTGGTTACTTTCTTATTTCTTATTACATAATAACATTTAAAGATTATTGTAGATAATCTAAATATTGTTATTTGTTAGCCCAGATTACCTCCGAATTCTTTGATGTCGTAGTCAAAATGTTTCCTTTAAGAACCTTAATTGTCTTTGAATCACTGTATTTTTTCTGTTGGATGTTATCATTTTATGTTTATGGCCGTAACTGAAGCTCTCAAACACTCAGGGCTAATAATATCCTTTACAACTGTCTGTCCTATTTACAAGTTACCACTAGAGGGAGCTATTTCACTTGTCAGACTTGGCTGCAGACCTTTTAATTATTCCTTTTTAATTTTACAAACATACACTTGGAGAAATGTTCATATAAAAATGCAGTCCATTTAGTTTAATTTATGTCTATGAACCTGTAAAATGTTTTTGAAGGAACTTTATTGACAAATTTTGTACAGGCAGAATGTACAGTGACACAAGTTTAAAGCACAAGTAAAGTAACAACATATCATTGAGGTTAAATAACAAATCAGTAAAAGTGGCAAAAAATAGGCCAATGATGTCAGCCGCCATCTTGTTGTCTTCACCCAGGTCCCTCTCTGAAATGTGGGCTTCTTACACTTGATTGCGGTTTGTTTCTAGGGATGTTACCTAAAATTTAAATGGGATAAACTTTTTTTATTTTAAACTTTATACTTTCTTAAATCCTATGTGTTTACTTTAAATCTGTTATATTTTCTTCTTGTTGACTTCCATGCAAGAGTTAAATGTCTTCACATTTAACAGACGTGTTTTTTTATGCATGCTTGTGTTTCTGTGTTGTCTCTTGTGTGCTGTTTTCATGTTGTGTTCTCATTTCTGACATCTGTGGTTTTGTTTCCTTTCTGTCGTTGTCTTTGCTTTCCTTGTAGGAGGAGCCTTTTTACGAGGTGCCTGTTGTGTGAGGGTCTCAGGGGTTGACTAGTGAAGAAAGACAGGGGGACACTACATGGCAGTAACACGTTTTGAAAGCACCCTCATGCAGTCTTTAGCAGTTATCATGCAACACGCCTGCAGTGACATCACAGATCTGTTGCAGGGACTGCAAGCGGTGTGCAGCATCAAGAATTAAAGCACACAAGATGGAAGCATCAGAAAAATCCTTGAGTGTGGATAAAATTTAGCAAAACAAAAATCCATAATTTATAAGATTTGGATGCTTTTTAAGTCTTGTGCTTTAGGCATCACTGACACTAAACATCTCATTTCTAACAACACTGCTTGTTTCTGGACCAAAGTAAAACACTAAATATTTGTACTAAGCTCAGAAGAATGAAACTTTGAAGCCTTAACTGTTTCAAACTGACAGGTTGTCATGCTTTAACCAACTAACTGCCCTTTTAAAGCCCTAAGCATGTTTATAATAGTTCCAATTAAGGCACAGCATGACAGAATGGCTAAAATGATCATTCAGACATCCAGCGATGCTTAAAGCAATGCCATCATCCCGTCCTTTCCTCCATGCAGAGCGAATTTACTCAGTCCTCTCATCTCTTGCAGGGAGAGTACGGAGGAATGGAGCAGGGCGGAGAAGGAGGAGAGGTAAGACGTGTGAAGATGGATGGTGTTACTACTTTAAAAAATAATTTGTATATTTTACAATCTTTCTGACAGACTTTTTAAGCACAAGGGTTCACTCAGTTTAACCTTTAATAAAAAAAATAAAAAACTAAAAACATGATGGAACATTTTAAAGAAAAGAAATCTACACTGCAGACAAAAAAAAACTAAAGGGAACACTACAAAAACATCCTATACCTGAATGAATGGAACATTCTCTTTAAATACTTTATTCTTTACATAGTTGGATGTGCTGACAACAAACCACACAAAAATTATTAGTGGAAATTTAATTCGTTAGCCTATGGAGGTCTGAATGTGGATTCATACCATAACATAAGTTTGGAAAATTCACCTCAGGCTGATCCAACTGTGATGTAAAGTCTGAAACAGCACCAAACCTCCACGTGCCCATATGTTGTCAGTCCGCTCCAACCTCCTATATACAATGGGCGCAAGCGGTCTGCGGCAATCTCTGCTACCCACCGACCTGCTTTGAAAGACGGACTGAGGAGTCTGACAGTTTGTGTGAATCTTACTCTGTGTGTACATTTATATAAAATCGAAACCATGCATCAGGGATACATTGCGTTTCCTATATAATGACATATTTATTTATAGAAACTGTATTGGAGTTGTCTTACTGATCACCTTTTATTTCCACCTGTTGTCTATTTCACTTGCACAAAAACATGTGAAATTGATTGTCAGTCAGTGTTGCTTTCTAATTGGACAGTTTGATTACATAAAATTGTGATTGACAAGGAGGAACATTGAGATATTTAAGGTGTTCCCTTTATTTTTGTTTTGCGCAGTGTGACAACATTTATTATCTAAATACAACAGCTTATCTAGTGGTTTGTTTTGAAAGCCATTTATAAAAATACAACTTTTCAGTTATATTTATTTCATTGCCAAGTTCAATTAAGGTACATTTATTTTTTTATGACTGAGGAAAAAATACGCAGCATGTCAATGTGTTTCTCATTTTTTTCTGATGGTATTATATTATAGTTAATATGTTAATGTTATGTTATGTTAATGTTAGTCTCGATTATGACATTAGAAGTAAACCGAATATTGATTAACTTCCCTTTTAACTTAAAGTTTAATTCAAAGTAGAATTACTTTAAAATATATTTTTTTTATGTTTCATTATTTATAAATAAATATTGCATTTATAATTAATCAGAAAGTTTTCATCAAAAAATGACTCAGTAGGGGTAAAAACTGATTAATTAAAATTAAGACTATTGAGTAACAGATATGGTATGTATCATTTATTGCCTATAAAGTATAGAGGTTGAGAAAAATACAATTTTAAACAGAAACAAATAAATAAATTGCATTACAATATAATATCATAATACATATTTTCAGTATATTCTGCAGAAACTTCCCTTAATTTACAACATTTTGGCCAAAGAATATCTTTCCCTGATGACTAAAATCAGGGTGGAGCTAGCCCATTTTGACGTTGAGGACAGGGCAGAAGACTTTGGGAGGGGGGCAAAACACCAAAGTGGAAGGCCATTACTAATGAAAGGATTAAAAAAATACGTATTTCTAACAGTTTAGTATTATTATTGTTTTGTTGATCTTTGTAAATAACGACTTAAAAATTGGGGGCGCAAGAGTGGGGAAAAGCTTTTGCTGAGGGGCAGCCCCCCCCCCCCCCCCAAGTAGCTCCACCCCTGTGTAAAATCAACTATGGATGCCTGCTATTGTATATGTATATGCAATCAATATTTAGCGTAAACATGTTTTCAAAAATATTTTGCATTAAAAACAGCTAGTTTGTCCGAGATTGGCAAATACTCGGTTGTACATCTACAGCTGAACTACATTGATTTTTTGGCAAAAATCTTTCCCTTTTCTTAAATATCTGCATACAGCAATATTGCGTTGCCAGAGAATAATCTCACAGGAATACATTTTAAAATCAACAAAAAACGTCTTAACTGTCCATCTGTACCACACAAGAGTTCTCAGTTTTCTCTTTTTTAAAGACTTAAGTAGAAGTTAAAAAGAAGCTTGAATGAAACTTCTCTTTGCTTCTGCCTTGCAAAACGGAGTCACAGAGTAAATGTCCGTCATTCTCTCCTGCCTCTGTTTCTAATTGTGTCTTTGCATTTCAGTTGAAAAGGTAGCAGATTAGTCATTTGATTTTATTTCACCATCTCATTGCCCACAGTGGGAATCAGCAAACTGGCTTTGATTAGAATAATCAAAACCTGATCTGAGTCTGTGATATCATAACATAATATAAATGTAATCTGCTCATTGAATCATATAAGGTTTAGCATCACCAACATGTCAGAATTATGTTTTGAAGAAGATACTTTGGGTTTTTATAGGAATTAATTCTCAAGCATAAATTTTAAAAAGGTTTAATGACATTGTTGTGTTTTTCTGATCAAGTAACAAATCGATCCAACTACTGATGTGGAACTCTGCATTAATCTTCATTATCTCTGTTTCTTTAGGGTTATTAGTCTTCTTTAGGACCCTCCAGGAGACCTTCGGCCTCGTCACCTCGCTGTTCAGATTCCCAACATGTTTTTTTTTTTTTTGTGACTTTACAAAACCAAAAGCAACTTATACTGACTTTTCCAGATGCTGCACCTCAGTCCTACTTGTTCAGTCCTTCCCAAAACAAACCCATGACACTCACCTTTTTTTCTTCCCCCTCTGGTTCTTCGCCCCTCTGCTGCTTCCCCACCTCAGTGCTTTGCGTCCTTACTTCACTTGTGTGTTTGTGTCGTTCTGAAATGAATCATAGTGTTGTTGCCATTCCATGCCTTCCAGCCCATGGAGAAGTTCTTAACACACATTCACATTCACACAAACAAGATGAGAAACTGTAGCAAAGTGAGGAAAATAAACATTTGCACACAAAACATTCTGTCAAATGCCAGCAAAGATCTCTCAGTCAGGAACTGAGACAGTTGAAACCACTGCAGGAGATTCAATCTTCGGAAATCATTTAAAAAAAAGAAGTCTTTCTATAGGAAAAACAGGAGAGGCCATGGCAGGGTGTGTGGTTAGTTTGCTAATGCATGCATGTTACCTGTACTATTACAGAGCAGGTGCAGGCTTTTCCATAAAGACAAATCTCCAGTGACTTGTGCAGGGATTGATGCAATAAAGACAGAAGACGTTCTGTTAGATGTACTGTGGTTTTGCATGCGCAAAAGTCTGCGCTGTAGAGTAGCAGCTGTCCTGTGACGCTTCCTGTGGCTTGTGTGTGTTTTGCTTCTGCATTTAGAAACTGTGGAGTGATGCTGGGAATCTGATATGATGCATGAACAAGTTGGTTTGTAATATGTGTGTGTATGTGTAAAGCTAAGATAATATAGGGGGGATGTTGATACAAAGCATTCATCAATTATTTACTGTATGTTTGAGTATTAGGGCAGTTCATGTGGAACGTCATCATCCTGATCAACTGATTATTTCTAAAAATCAAACACATTCTTTTCTGAAATCAAAAATTTAACTTTGGCAAATAAAAATCCTGTTTTAAAGCCTTCAGTTTATTGATGAGCAAATTCCTGATGATGAAAGTAAAATTAGGTTTCAATCAAAATCAATGGATTCATATGATCAGAAGACAAATTATACCTGTGTTTGAATGTTTCTAGTAGACTTGAGAGTTTGAATATGCCTATAGCAGTGTGTTAAGTTGCTACAGAGCACTTTTAAAGCAGTACTGACATAAAAAAGCTTTCAATGATTAAATGTCCCTTCTTATTTCATGTTTTAGAAAAATATTTTCAACATTTAACACTACAAATCAATAGTTGTCACTTCTTTATTGCTACTATTTTGTGAAAATTGTTTGCATGTTGTTTAAATCTAGTACTTCAAAAAGTAGAAAAAAAAAAAAAAAAGGACATTTGTGAATGTTTAATCATTTTTGCATGTGTGTTTGTGTGTAGCTGGGGTAATGGTTAGGACCACCGTCAGTCTGGATTCTTGTTCTTCTGCAGCTCCTTCCTTCAACTGTCTCAGGCTCCTCCCACAGCTAACCTGCCTGACATCAGCGTGTCCGTTAACGTGGGGCAGGTTCTGCCGGCAGAGTTTCTGAGCAACTTCTTCAGAGTTTGTGTGTTTTTACTTTGAGGCCGATGGAAACTGATGCCTGCATGTTGCCTTACCGAGCCATCTCAAACACACACACACACACACACAGCAAACATTTGTCCATCCGCACAAGTCACGCACTGTGTTTCAGTTGGCATCAAATCAGACTTGCTGATTTTATAAACAGTACCTGTGAAAATAAAAAGGTTTTTGTTGATATCCAACAGATGAGTGTAGTTTTTTGTTCAAAGGGGGGACTGGTTTCTGGATTTTGTGACAGCAAGAACCTGAATGGAGTTTATTTTGGTCCTGAGCTCAATGTGAGTGTTTTCATCAAAGGTGTCCAAGTACAGACAAAACTCCAAAATACACAACATGGTAAAGTACATTACTCATAATTAGTTAGGGATAGAGTAAAAAAAATCATGGATGTCGTCTGTTTCACTTCACAGATTTTCTGAATAATTTACCATTAATGGGGCGAAAGACACACCTTGTTTTGTGTTTTCTGCATAATGGTCTCGCTGTTTTCAGTGTATCTTATTTATTGGCACCAAAATCAAAAATTCTAATAGAATTTTTTTTCAATGTGACATCAATTTCAACATTCTGTGGATATGAAAAGCTGATTTAGCCAGTAAGCCATTCCAAGTTCATCAATCAAACAGCCATGAAAACGTGATGTCATTTAACGTACGAGCAGCCTCACCTGTCCATAGTGCTCCTTCAGATGTGTAGTAGGCTGTCAGATCAAGATACAGAAGTACTGGCAGAGTTTGTGACAGACTCAGGAGTTGAACCGCCACATTGACCGGTACCTAAGGACCTCTGCACTAAGACATGGCTTTGCCAACGGCACACAGCTGCAGCGACCTTTGCAGGTGACATCACTGACTCCAAGACATCACAGTGAACGGTTGCAGACCATGTGACCTGGACAATGCAACAATGGGTGTCAGTTCACTTTGCACAGAAATGATGGTCGTGGGAAGAAGGGAAAGTGAACGATACGCCGAGGTCAACATGTCCCCATGGTTCACTTTGGTGGAGGAGATGCAACAGTCTAGCCAGGCATCACCAGTCAGCGCAAAAGTGATTGGGTTATTGTAGATGAACCAGTCACTGCATGTTCTTACCTCAGAGACATCATGTAACCTACCATCATCCCCCAATTCCACTGGAAAACCCCTGACTTTCTGGTCATGGATGATAATGCTCCACCACATCCTACCAGAATTGTCACTTCAGAAAATTGGAGTGCCTCATATGAGTTTTTCTGGACTCAGGTTCAACAGAACTAACAAACAAAATACTAACAATATAAACAGGAAGTTCAGGGAAGACCATGTTCCTACAGGCCAATGTGCTGTTTTCAGATAAATAACCCACAAAATGCTGCATCTGCTGTGGCACCAGGTATGATTAAAATGTCTACCAGCAATGTAAATGTGTCCACTGTATACCTGAACATCTCCCAACAACTGCACACTACTGAATGAACTGCCTTTGGTATCAATAGAGCAGTGTTTTTCAACCTTTTTTGAGCCAAGGCACACTTTATTCTTGACAAAAATCCGGCAGCATACCAGCATCCAAAAATCATAAAAAGAGAAACTCTATAGTCAATTGATGAACAGTCCCTCCACATGCGTTTTTGTGATAATTGTGGCAGAAAAAGCTGGAAGTTGCAGCTGTCTTGTTTTCAGTAATAATTTTCAACTAAATTATTTGACATTTTACAATTTAGTTTAACTGTGTCTGTTGGTTCCTACACCTTAATCCTGTTTCTTAAATGTTGTTATTACTTCTTCTTAAGTTTAACATATAAAATAATCCAGACCTTATTAGAAAAGTGTTTCAGTTAGAAAGATGACTTGGACCAAACTCTGGGATGTTTGGCTGTTAATAAACACAAACCTTGATGGAGAACTAAACTGTTGACCTCTGATTTCATCAAGAAGATTTAAAAACTGTTTGATGTGTGTTCGTTGTGGTTTCAAGACATTTAACATGGAAGACTTATTGTACGCTGAGACGCCTGTCACTTTAACCCGATGCACCATGGGAGATGTAGTGCAAAACTGCTGCTGATCGCAGACAGACTCGCTTCTCTGACCTTCATTGCTTTGTTCACTTCTTCCATGGTCTGATACCGGATCCTGTGGAAAGCTACACTGCTAAAGACGAGCTTTAGCTGGTATTTTTGTTAGAAATGAGGGACTTTATGGGCAGAATCTGAACAAGGAAGTGAAAACTTTAACCACTTCTGATTGGTCAGACTGATGACGTGTAATTGAGCCTCCAAGAACGATTGGTGGAGACAGTTAAAGGGGCGGGACTTTTCTGAAAACAGAGCTGAAGCTGTGTCTAAATCGTGGTACTGCCATTCTTATCAAAATGTCTGCAAATAAAGACAAAGAAAAAAGTATTTTATGATCTTTTATATTCCTAACTACTCAGTGTTTTATCAGGGCCTGTTTGGATGAACACAGAGCTGATATCCTGGAGATGGTGAATGTTTTTAGATCAGTGAATGGGTAATTTTCCACAGCACACCTGACCATCTCCCACAGCACACTGGTGGAAAAACACTGACTTAGAGGTCTTATCATCCCTTGATTTAGACGCCTTTTTAATGGCACTTCGCAGGTTCATAGCATGCCGTGGTAAACCACATGAGTTATACTCCGACCAAGGAACCAACTTCAGAGGAGGGAAAAGGGAGTTGAAAGAAGCCTTTTTAAACCCAAGCCCAGGTCTACAGGAACAATTTTCTGTTCAGCAGGTCTCTCTTCACTGTAACTCACCTGGCGCGCCACATTTATGTGGGACTTGGGAACGAGAAATACACTCAGTAAAGTCTGCCCTCTATTCCACCATCGGCTCACAAACAGTAAGTGAAGAAGTGCTTATGACAGGCTTATGGACAGCTGATTTAGTCCCGGTCACACCAAACTATTTGTTGATGGGGCGGCCCGATGGTTCAATGTCGCAAATAATAATACTGTATTAACAATAACACATTTTATTTAAAAGCGCCTTTCAAAAAACCCAAGGACACCGTTTTAGGATCAAAAGTAAAACACAATAAAATTACAACATGTTGAAAACAATAAATAAGTTGAAATCATTAATAAAATCAGATAGCAGAAGATGAAGAGTTGTGATCTGGAAAAGCAAATTTAAACAGATGAGTTTCGAACAGAGAGGAGAGTCGTCAGATTCAACCTCGGATAGGACAAATGGTTTCCGTCCGTCGTGGATGGACAGTCTAAGGTGCTGATAGGGTTTGTGGAAGTTCGCTCATTTTGTGTTTGGATTCTGGAAAGCAATTGTTGGGTGTAATGGGAGTATGGGGTCCGGGAGCTTACTGAGGGCTGTCCGGTCTCTGTATGACCGGAGTAGGAGCTTGGTCCGCATAGCCGGCAGTAAGTCAGACCTGTTCCCGGTCCACGTTGGACTCCGGCAGGGCTGCCCTTTATCACCGGTTCTGTTCATAGTTTTTATGGACAGAATTTCTAGGTGCAGCCAGGGGCTGGAAGGGATCTGGTTTGGGGACCACAGGATTTCCTCTCTGCTTTTTGCAGATGATGTTGTCCTGTTGGCTTCATCGAACCGGGACCTCCAGCGTGCATTGGGGCGGTTTGCGGCCGAGTGTGAAGCGGCTGGGATGAGGGTCAGCACCGCTAAATCTGAGGCCATGGTCCTTGACCGGAGAAAGGTAGTCTGCCATCTCTCGGTGGGTGGAGTGTCCTTGCCCCAGGTGGAGGAGTTTAAATACCTTGGGGTCTTGTTCACGAGTGAGGGAAGATCGGAGCGTGAGATGGACAGGCGGATCGGAGCGGCGTCCGTAGTTATGCGGTCGCTCTATCGGTCCGTCGTGGTGAAGAGAGAGCTGAGCCGAAAAGCAAAGCTCTCAATTTACCGGTCGATCTACGTTCCAGTACTCACCTATGGTCATGAGCTATGGGTCATGACCGAAAGAACGAGGTCCCGAATACAAGCGGCTGAAATGAGCTTTCTCCGCAGGGTGGCTGGGCGCTCCCTTAGAGATAGGGTGAGAAGCTCGGTCACCCGCGGGGAGCTCGGAGTAGAACCGCTTCTCCTCCACATCGAAAGGAGCCAGTTGAGGTGGCTCGGGCATCTAGTCCGGATGCCTCCTGGAAGCCTCCCTGGAGAGGTGTTCCGGGCATGTCCCACTGGGCGGAGGCCCCGGGGAAGACCCAGGACACGCTGGAGAGACTACGTCTCTTGGCTGGCCTGGGAACGTCTCGGGGTCCCCCCAGAGGAGCTGGAGGAAGTGGCTGGGGTGAGGGAAGTCTGGGCATCTCTGCTCAGTCTGCTGCCCCCGCGACCCGGTCCCGGATAAGCGGAGGAAGATGGATGGATGGATGGATGGAGTTTCGACAAGAGGGAAATGGAGTTCTCCTGCTCCTGAAGGTTACATTGGCAGATGGAAAGGTAACTAATGTATTGCCAGGGCGAGATAGACATGTCAGAACAGCTGAGGTTCAGATAAAGGAGGATAAAGGAGATAAAGGTGTGCACAAGTCCAACTGTCCGCCTCATTGTTCTGACTGAGATACCGAATGATACATCAGAAGTAAAAGAGTAGTTTATCTGTGTTTTAGGAGTACACATTTAACATGTAATGCGGGGGCGACAATGTTGTAAAGACCAATAATCTAAGCGGGATTATATACTTGTGCGGAAGAATACCCCGCCCTCGGCTGCATTCACAGCAAGTGAAGGAGGAGAGGGAGCATTGATCTGAAGCTGAGGTGAAAGCTGTAACAACGAATTCAGCAAGTTACATAAGTTTATTGGTTCCTAATAAGGGACTACTAAGCACATGTACAGAGGGATGCTGCAGCGTGCATCACTGACAAACTGCCACACTCACATATCCAAGCAACAAATAATTATGTACACCTCAGTTCTGGACCTTATTTGAATGGATGTGAACAGATTCAAATAAATCTCCTCTCAGGCTTCAGACCCCACACACCCCAGAAAGACACTAACTCATGTGCGATTGAGTCAGGTTGCACGATTTCAAAGTTTTAAAGAACTTTTTTTTTTATCGAACTACTGAAGAAAGAAAGAAATATGAAGCATCATCCTGAGGCGGATATGAAAAATCATCTGGGTTAGAGAACGTTTTGTAGAATGTTTTGCTGTAATCTAGGGCGGCACTCTAAGAAAAGAAACATTTTGGATTTGTTTTCAGTGATGATATCTTTCATCTGCAATTGTCCTGTTACATTAATACATAATACATTACATTAATACATACATAATACATTAATACATAACACATTTAACAGTTATTATTTTGTCTATACCAAGTATTAGTAGATTTGATCTATTAAAATATTTCTAAATCTTATAAAAAAGAAGAGGTAAAGTTCATTTTCTTTCTAAGTAATTCCTGAAGAAAATGTGATTACCGTTGTGTTTAAATGTAATTTGATAACATGAACAAAGTTTTGCAGAAACATGACAGTTTGATGGGTGTAGTTTAGGGCTTGATGGAGTGGAGCTTTGTTAACAGATTATTAATGTAAGAAAAGGATTTTTCTTTTTCACAGCTTAAAGTTTAGGAAAAGTTCATTGAGCATCAATATGAAGAATTGACATATTTTGAAAACAAACAGTTTTTATCCGTGAGTTAGTGATGTCACATTGGTTGCTTAGCAATGAAAAAAACTTTTGGTTGGAGATTTAAAATCACTTGCAACTTTGTGCGATTGAGTCAGGTTGCACGATTTCAAAGTTTTAAAGAAAGGTTTTTTTCATAAAGCTACTGAAAATGACGAAAATTCATGGTCTAAAACAGGGGTGTCAAACATACGGCCCACGGGCCGCATCCGGCCCGCCAGGTGGTTAAGTCCGGCCCACACGTGAAGAGTAAAAATCATAAAGATGTTTAAAAAAGAAAGCAAGTTTCTAGTCCATTCCTGTGGCGAGTTATGATTTTTTAAAGAAATAACCGAAATGCGCAATTCCACCACTAGGGGGAGCAAAGGAAAAGCAAAACAGGTGAAACAGCAAATATCTGCACCTGCTAAAAGCAAAGCAAAACATAACAGCTGTGTCTAAGATTCACTTTGGTTACCTATGAGCCTTACCGCTGTTATCTTGCTATAAGGATGATCAATGGCAACACCCTAAAGACCAAAATATTGTCAAAAAGTGAAGTGGAGGGAAGCTTTCCAGGGAAAATTGACAGTTTCTTTTTTCACAAAGCTGAATGCAAAACCTGCATGCTTGGTATGTCATCAACAGGTTGCAGTTTTCAAAGAAGACAACATTCAGCACCACTATGAGATGTAGTTAAGAAAAGAGAAGATTTACCAATTGTTAGCTGGACTGAAGAACAGCCGTCTGCATTTACTGCAGCATTAACATCAGTGATGGAGCAGTGACGGCTACCTTATTGTAAACACGGGGCAAACATCCAAACCCTTTTCAGAGGTGAACTTGTGCCCCAAAAAGCTGTCAACCTTTGCCAACATGAGTCTGTCAAGGATTACGATTCCAGATCCAACATCTCTGAGAAGATTTGGACGGCAAATGAAAGAATCCAGTCATTTTTTGGATTTTCGGTCGCTATTCATGAAAACACCAACATCACAGATATATACAGCTGTGCATTTATTAGAGAGCTGAGTTTCTGGAGTTGATGGACACAACAACAGCTGATGACATACTGAGCTCTCTAGTTACAGCGCCAGACAGTGTTGAAGTGAACTGGTCATGTGACGTCAGTCTGGTCACTGATGGCGCCCCATCAAAGGTCAGGAAGAAGGCAGATGTTGCCACAAAATTTAGGCAGAAACCAGGAAAAGATTTTTGGACATTTCATTGTGTTTTGCACACTTGAATGAAAGGTAAATGCGTTTCTGCACAAGTTTTGAATCCTGGTATTGACAGTCAGGTGAAGTTTAAGGAGAGAAAGGGAGGATAAATGTTTATGTTCACAAAAGTTAGCAGGTTTAATTTAGTTTAATTTTGAATGGTTTGGACATTTACATTTAAGGCACAAGTTTTTTTCTGTAGCCCCTTTTAAGTTTATTATTGGGATTGTTTCAGTGTCAGATGTCAAATATTCAGTCTGTATAAAATTAAATATACCAACTTTTTTTTAAGTAAAATAATTTATTTTTAAATCCATTGGCCCCAAGTGATTAGGCTACTATGTTGGTTGAGGCATTTTTTCCAACTGAGTAAAAAAAACTAAAACAAAGCTGTTATTTTGCTTTTATGTTACCGGTTTGGCCCACTTGTGATCAGACAGGCTGAATGTGGCCCCCGAACCAAAATGAGTTTGACACCCCTGGTCTAAAATGTTAGAAATATATTATGAATTTCAAATGATTTTTCCCGTTAACTGTGATTTTTGTTTGACTGTTTTTTTTGTTTGTTTCTTGAAGATGAGGAAAAAACAAGCAGCAGCCAGTCTAAAGAAAGGGTCCCATCTAAAGAGGATGGAAGGACCACACCGGTGAAAAGAAAGCCTGTTCTAATGATGATGGAGAACCCAAAAAGAGGAAAGTTGAACCATCAGAGCCTGCAGAGCCCACGAAGCCCACTGGAGAAACGAAATGAATGAATAAGTAAGACTTTTTGGAGAAACTGAAAAAGCTCCTGGAGAAGAGTACCTTTCTCAGTCACACAAAGACCTCCTCGGTCAAGACTAGCAAAGGTAGAGACTTTAAATAAAATCAGCTACATCCAGTCTGATCCTGTTTTTTTTTTTTTTTTTTTTTTATCAAATAGTAGTTTATTGGTAAAATCTGATTTTAGTTTTAAGTCAAAAGTTCCTTCCTTCACACCTGAACTAACATTTCTGTTTTCAGATGACTTTGAAGCTAGATACAAGCAGATGGAGCAGTTAGGTGAAGGAGATTTTGGTTGTGTTTTTGGCGGCTACCGCAAATCGGACAACCTGCAGGTAAGTGTTTGTAATGCAGCTGCAGTGACCGAGCTTCAGACTTTCATTGGAAAACACACTTTAAACATAGATGGTTTTGCTTCATCTGGTCCATGTTAGTTGAAGGTGTAATCTGAAATGTCTGAGTCTGTCGTCTGTTTCACCTTCAGATTTTCTGACCACATGTGTTTGTGTCTTACAGGTGGCCATCAAACGCATTGCAAAAGGCTGCGGTCTAAATACAGTGGTGGTAAGTGTGAGTCCTGCAGCGCTGCAGAAGTCAAGATGAAGATCCCTGCTCTGAATGCGTTCCTTTGCAGTTCTCCTCTTCATCCTCTCTTTGTGGTGATTCCTCAGGATGAACATGGACAGTTACTTTCCACGGAGGTGGTTGTCATGCAGAAGCTCAAAGATGTGCAACTACAGTCTGCTGATAAAGCATCCCCTGTGATTCTGCTGGACTGCCAAGATATTTTACTTCTTACTGAGTCTGTCTCTTTTTGTCTGGTGTAATATTGTCATCTTGATCAAGAATAGAATATTTCTGCTCGGTAACAAATGATGGAACTGGCTGTGTGTCTGTGATAGAAAAACATGAGTTTCGGCATTTTGAAATGATGTCAAAGGTTTTGGTTCCATCAGCACAGATGGTTGAACTGTAGCATTTATAACTCCAAGAAGCTGCATTTGTTACATTTAAAGCACATTTTAGATAGAAAGATAGATATTGTTGTTCTCTGTCACTATTGGTGTTTAAAAACATTTATAAATCTTCTTTTGTTGATAAATGGCCAAATCCATTCTAGATTCAGGGGGAGCTAAAGGATATTTGTGAAAATGTGATCAATGTGTCCTAGATCAGGTAAATGAACATTTCTGTGCTGCTGCGTTTCATGGAGCTGCAGTCAAACATACGTACACTAGGTTAGAACTGTCACACCTCTGGAACAAGTAGGACTGACTTCAGTCTAATTCCGACAAGGTTGAGCATTTTCTGTTTGAATCTTCAACAAATATTACAAAAATGCTGTAAACTCAACATTTGAAATAATGTCAAACAAATAAAGAGAAATTGAAAAAAAAGTGAGAACAAAAACACCTCTGACAAAGAAAAGTGGAAACCTAACTCCTAAAAGTTGTCTATTCATATTCTTCTACTCATCTAGGGCGTGGAACCAGCGGTAAGTGGAATACATGTAAACCACAGGTTATGAAAAATATCGAATCAAAGATATAAATATAAATTAGACATGATACATAAAAAATCTATTATTATTTATTAGTATTATTATTATTATATAAAAAAATATACATGATCAAATAAATATCTTAGTTTAAAAAATGCTAAAAAAAAAAAAAAAAAAAAGGAGAGAATAATAAAAAAAAAGTAACATTTGCTGAAAAACATTGGGGGAAAGAAAGTAGTTCACTCTAAAAGAAATCTACAGACTGAAAAGTAACAAAATAAGAGGAAAAAAAATGCAGCACAGACTTGACAGCTGATGGCGCCCAATGAAACCTCAGCAGCATGGATCAGAGATGGACTGCAGACAGTGGTGAGGACTCCCAACATTAGCTGCACAGCAGCTAGAACTGCAGAGGAACAACCGTGAATGAGCCATGAGGGCATACATCGAGTCACAAAACATCAATAGAACAATGTGTGCATGCATATGCATGCTTGTTTATTAAGCTAAAACAGAATAGATTGCCAGGTGACAACAGCTGATCATGTAAACAATGCACCCCCAGATCATTTCAGATGCAGAAATGGTGGAAATTAATCTAAAAAAAAGAGCAGCAAGCATGCCTCTAAATAACTACAGATCCCATAATGCAGCGCTTCAGCTACCCAGCAAAATATATACCCTACAGATCCCATAATGCAGCACTTCAGCTGCCCTGGTGAACGCTTTAGCTAGCCCTCACAATGCCTGAAAACTGAGCCTTTAACCCAGAAGAACCCATGGGGACATCAGTGTAACAGAAAAATATCAGAAATGGATTCTGTAGTTTACTTGGTTTGTGGAAAAATACAATAGCTGAACAACAAAATTTAGCTTTGGGGTTCTTTTTGTCAGGAAAAATCATTATAATACACTTAAAAGCCCAAAAAGTTTATTTTTGATTATATACCTATATGCATAGTCAAAAAAATATTTTACTTACAAATTTGAAGATGAGTGTATAAAATTAAATATCTGTACACATTCAAATAATTGCTATATACGGTAAATTCACGATAAAAATCCAACATTTGCTGTTCTAAAGGCAGTATTTTTCTATTGAAGACATCATATTTCCTTTTATCTTATATGTTATTGTAACACCTCAGAGGAAGACTACAACAAAAACAGGACCAGAAGTTGGTTCAGCTATGACATTATTTGTGAATACATGCGCTTAAAAAAATTGAAAAGGCCAAATAAAAATTTTAGATTAACTGACTTATAATTGAAAAAGACATACAAAACAATGTAATGGACATCCACTTTAAACCAAATTACATCAAATCTTAATTCAGTTTATCCACTTGTTTGGATTAAACAGATTTGATTTCAACCTACCGGTAGTTATCCTTTCAAATAGTCCGTTCAATCTCTGGTTTGAGTCTGAGTTCTAGTTTGTTTTATGTTCTAGTTTAATTCTAACTGGTTTAAGTTCAAGTTTAGTTCCTGAAGTAACTCAGTTATATCAGAAATCTAAGTTTAGTTCTCTTTTATCACATTCACATTCTATTTAACTTTAAGTTTCTCTGAACTTTAAACCCTTTCTTAGTTACTGTTTCCCAACAAACAATTCAGTGTCACCAAGAAAAGAAAAAGAAAAGTACAATCAATGGTCAAACTCAAAATGATTCAGCAATAATACAGAATAAACCCGTTAATTACAAGGTTCAACCTTTTCTTTTGGCTTACAGTTCAATGGAAGAAATATACATTGTAATGGCCACAGGGAAGCTCTGTAGTAAGGCGGTTGTCTAACAGTTCTTCATTAGGCTCCTGCGTCGGGATGAGTAGAGCACAAGTGTAATGGAGTAAATGGCTTCTGCTCTGCGGGCAAAGCATTGACCCCCGCCCCCTCCATCCCACCAGTCACCACTGATTGGTCCAGCAACTGACAGAAAGAGGGGGACGCCTGCAATTCTGACTTAATATATTAAATAACCACGGAAAGAAATCCAATACAACAGAAGAACAAACTTTTTTTTTTTACAAAGAACTTTATTTACTTTATTTACAATTGAGTTACATTACATAGAACAGCAATAACAACAGCAACAACATAACGTAGAATAACAATCACAATTACCTAACATAAAATATAAAGCATAAGACATAACATATAAAAGACTAAACATAATAATAAAGATAAACATTAAAAAAAACGTAACTTTGTTAGGGATACTCATAAAGTTTATATTTCTTAACAAAACCAAGTTTTTTCAAGCCAGTTTTCCTTTTTGTATAATCGAGTGACTGACAATAAAGACAGAGCTCTTTATAAAAATGGTTAAAAAGTAGTTTGGTCTTAAAAAATGTTTTTTTGTGAAGAAAGAACTTTCCTTGCAATAGCAGGACAGTAGGAACTACGTTTTCTAGTCACCGCCCCAAATAAAACAGAAGAATACTAAACGCAAAACTCTTCCCAAAATGTATTTATAACTTGACAATTAAAGAATAAATGATCCACAGTCTTAATGTTAAACCAAAACTGCAGCGGTTCTCTTCAAAACCAAATCAATGTCTCAAAAATTCCTTGGATGAGTAAATATCGTTAATTGTTTTAAAATTAATGTCTTACACTGTTGGTAAAATTGAAAATGTAATAAAATTAGATTTCAATTCAATCACCTCTTCTGTAGAAAAGTGTTTAGAAATGTTTTTTTGATGACGTTTGGAAGAGTTCTTTGACAAACAAACTCTGTGTGAAGGTGCTTGGTAATTCTGTCTTTGTGACAAGCTGTCTGTCCAAAACGAGGCTTTAATTGAACTTTGTTTAACAAAATATTTAGTGATAATTGGACTAACGTCTGAGGAAGAGCTCTGATCACAGCATCCTATTGTTTCCGATCCGATAACTGAAATTTGGAACAAAAGTTTTCAAACGTCAACATATTTCCAGAATGATCCAGTTAATTCAAAACAGACCATGACCAGGGGTCTCTAAATCCAGGCCTCAAGGGCCGGTGTCCTGCCTTTTTTCAGGAAAACCTACCTTATTTGCTGCTGATTACCTGGATCAGGTGTGATTAGCCAATAAGGAGCTTCAATGGCAGGTTAGCTGGAAAACATATAGGACACCGGCCCTCGAAGCCTGGATATGTGGACCCCTCCAAACATTCAACATCAAAAGCCTTAAGTCCTTCCTCTAGAATGAGTTTTGTCATTCCAAATGCACTGAAAGTTAGCTTGATTTATTTATTCAAACGCAGGTTAGGGAAGGAAAAAGAATGGGCTGGGTAGATTTATCTTGATAGTGATTCCATCTTTACTAGAAAAACTCTGCCAAGAAGACCACAAATTTAGGTTTCATTTGCATTTATCTAGTTTTCCATAAGTTCAGATCCTCCAATAATTTGGTGTCTTTGGTTCAGTGGATACCCAGATATTTAACTTGTTATTAAGGTTTGTTATAAAGGGTTTTTAGAGTGGAGTCTTTTATTAGCAATATATAATTTTTTGACCCAGATTCCATCTCAGATAAGGAAAATAAGATGTACATGGATCTATTTCTCTGCAAGTGGATCCATCAGAATAGAGTGGAGCAGGTTTTCCATTGTAGATTCGAGACAACACCTACAAGCTTCCTCCAGTGGTAATTTTCTGTCTGCTTCCGATCATCACGATTTGAATAAAAGCCATATGCAGAAATGAAATTTTACGTATATTTTCTTTATATATGTCCTCAATCATCAAGAAAATTCCACAAGAACATGTTAAAAACACCAAAAACATCACTTTCATGGGAGTGGGTCTTTAAATAAACTACTTTTTGATAAAGAATCTCACTGAGGTAGTTGCTACAAGCCTAATCTATTTAGACTACCATTAGGAAATAAAAGGAAAGAATTCAGTATGAAAAATTCAAAAATATGATACATTATGTAAAGAAACTAGATTATAATCTTCAATAATGTAAATTGTTGATTTAAATTACAAATACTAGTTACAAACTTTTGAGTAAACTGGAAGAGAAGCGGTCACTGTAATGTGGTGCAGTCCTGTTAAAGGACATTTGGGGTTTTTCCGTGATACCAAATGTGAAAAGCTGGAGCTCTCTTGTAGTTTTTGGTAGATTTAAAAAAAAAAACACACACATTTAGACCACTATAAACTGTCTAGGTCCAGTGGTTTCCTGCTTATTTAGCTGCGTGTTCTGATTGGTAAATTGCTACAGCTGATCAAGATTATGGCTAAATGAGTATACTACATTTATGAACAATACAGTATTAGATAGAAAACTGTGACTGTCTTTCAAATCTTTGCAAATGCAAAAGTGACTAATAAAGTTTGGTTGTGGCGTATTTGTAACGACCACGACAGGTCAGGGTGCCAGTGGGAAGTGGAACACTGATGGTTAAAGAATGGAAAGGAATGCGTGTTCTTAGATATTCCAGGAGAAAGGTGGATGCAAAAAAAAGAAGGAAAGAAAAGGAGAAAGGCTTACAGACCAGGAGCAGGTTCAAGCCATTATGGTGAACCCTCCTCTTTTCTGATCCAATTAGTCAGATTTGTTTTTTGATGGGATGCGTCACTTTGAAGCAACATTTGAGTAGTACATCTATTGTATGATCTAACAGGAAGTGCCAGAATTGGAATCAAACTTTAACAATAAAAGTGTTGATTCTGCTCCGACAGTTTTCATAGACCTTCTTTGAAGAATCACACAAAATAAGATGTTTTTGAACACTTTATTGGTTTTCAAAACAAAAGAAAAAAATAAAAATATTTTCCTCCAAAAAGAAAATTTTCAGCTGAATATTAGGACAGATAGAAGAAAACAGGGTGGGGGGGGGTGGGGGGGTGGGGTGTCACAGAGTGACCTTGCGCCCATCTCTGCTCCTCTTTCTCGGCCGGCAGAGCAGTTAGGGAGAAGCTGCGCTGAAGCGAAGGGGAAAGATAAAAAGAAGGAAAATGTAGGGAAGGAGGAGAGCATCCACCCACAATACAGTAAAAACAATGGAAAAAAGGGAGTCCTAAAAGTTTGAAACATCACTGTTGAACTTGACACTACGAGATAGAGGATAAGCTAAAGTTCTTTTCTATTCTTTAATATTAATTATCTCTAAATGCTTTTAAATTAGCTTAAAGTGTCATTTTCTTTTTTTATTTTGAGTAGACCTCTTCCAGCAATAAGGCAACTGTAGTGGTGTCAACATAAACAACAAGAAGGTCACACATGCGCCCTGCAAACACAGGAAGAATGCGGGGAACATGGCTATTCCACAATATCAGAAACATTTGAGTGACGGCTAAGGGGCGGGGCCAATGCTCTGGACTTTCCCTGCGGACAGAGTGCTCAGTTTTCTCTGGATCTTCAGGCAGAAGAGGCGACAGAGCAGCGTCTGGACGGGATGTGGAAACATAACGGTAGCACGACGGTTACAGAATAAACACCAGGCCAGCTACTGAGCCTATAAGCAGCGGTAAACAGTGATATGTTCTGAAGGTTGTTTTACAATGTGGGGAGAAGCAGGATAGGGGAGGGTGTAGCCTGGGGGAAGGAGGAAGGTGAGGCAGTGCAGGTCTGGATGAGACGTCTATGTGAAGGTAAGCCCCGCCTCGTTGTAGACTTTGAAGACCTTCTCGATGGCGTTGACGTACGCCGCCGTCCGCAGGTCCAGACCCAGGTTGTATTTATTTGCTGTGCGCATGATTTGCTGTGGAAATGAGGCTTAAGTTAGAAAAATGAAATCCTAAAACAGGACAGTTGAGTCCTGACAAAACTGTTATGACTCATGGTTGGTAGAAAAGTGACTCACTCGTGCAGATCGTTCCATCGTGTAAGCCAACCCAGAGTGCACAATGTCCTTTTCAGAGGCACCCTGTGACAGAAAGTTATTAAAACAGTTTTATATTCTGGGGAAATATGGAGCAACCTTTTGTTTGATTAGTAGACATTAAAATATACATTTATATACATTTTTACTGACTGATAACAAAAAATAAGGCACAGAAACTGAAGTGACTTTAACTTTTTCTATAATCCTTTTAACCAGCTTTATAGGACTTGAGCCAACAAGTAAAGAAATGATTATTCTTTTGACAGTTTTGCTGCTTTTGGATGTTACTCACAGCAACTCGGGCCTGGAAGTCAGCGGTTGGTACGATGGGGATGGGTCCTCCCTGCTTCCCAAACTTTCTTTCTAAACTTTCCTGCACAGACACTGAACACACAAACAGATGGTTTTATGGAGATGTCACACCACAAACGCACAACAAAACCAACAACATGAAACTATTGGGAGACCCTTTGAACACTCCTGGTAGGTCTATCTACTAAAATTAATACAAAAGTATGACCAAAAAACGTGAAAAAATTTGTATTTTTTTTTTTTTTTTTTTTTTAGTTTAGGGTTAGAGACCATTTTCCCAAAAATGTTTATTTGGGATTGTGTTGTTGGTCAGAAATTGGAGTACAAATAAAGATCCTTAAAATCTTTTTAAATAAAAATATATATGTTAAATAATATTAAAGTTCTAAATCTTTTTATCAACACCACTTTAACATTTCTGTGAAACAGTCATTGAACCACAAAGAAAGCAGATCATGAAGTCTGCTAGTAAAAATGAACTTTAAAATGTTTTAAAAAATTAATTTCAATTGCTTAAGGCGACAGAATAAAACTAAAGCAGTTTTAAGTCTTTAAATGTTTTAGTTAGATTGTTTCATGAAGTTAAGGTAAAGGTAGGAATATGTGGTTTATTTACAGTTTTTTTATATAACCATATTCATTTTGACATGTTTTAAACCCTGAAGAACCCATCAGTGTAACAGAAAAACATCAGAAATTTTAGGGAAAAATGGGTTCAGGGTCTGACGAGTTAGAAATGTTTCCACACAGGCAGTCCTTTCCGGGCCGGGTCAGATGATGTAAACTCAACATGTCGATCTTTTTAAACACGTCTTAAAACTATAAACCAAACGCCGGAGCTCTTCTCCTAGTCTGATAAACACACGGCATGCCTCTGTATATAAAAAGGAACATTCAGAACTCACAAACCTCATTTGTGTCAGGTTTAAGAGAATGATAAAATGATTTATTCCCACCCAGAATAATAGTTCTTAAAAACTCATCGGTAGTTTCTTGACTTTTACATTTAGATCCTTTGTTAAATTATATTTTTAAAACATCTTTTAGTGTGGGATCATTTGTATGCCCATGAAAAATTTTAACAACCTGCTAAAGTCTTTAATGCGAGTGTAAATGCTGGGATTCTATAATGAAAGAATTTAAAGTGTGTCTTCTTTTGTTTACGAAGGTTTTGCAGGATTTGTTCAACACGTCTGTGCTTACTGAGAAGGTGGTAGTTTGAGTCCCTCTCATATTTGAAGGTCAGCCTTCCGTAACTGACATGGTTGAGATTCTTCAGCCACTCAAAGTAAGACACGGTCACACCACCGGCATTCAGGTACATGTCCTGCAGAGAAAAGAACACGGCAGTCAGATAGATCCACCCCTCCAGAATTGGGTCGAATTACTGTCCGTTATGAAGTCATATATGATTTGTTTTGAAATAAGAGACTTACAGGAATAACCATGACATTATTCTCCAGGAAGATCTTGTCAGCACCCGGGGTGGTGGGGCCGTTAGCACCCTCAGCAATGATCTCCACAGAAAAAGAAAAATGCTCCCGTTACTTTTTGCTCATCCTAATAAATCCTTCAAACAACAGAGATTCACAACAACTGTCGTGTTTGAATCCCGGTGTTTACCTTGGCCTTGATCCTGCCGGCGTTGTTACGCGTGAGCTGCTTCTCTCCAGCGGCAGGGATCAGGATGTGGCAGTCAGCCTCCAAAATGTTCCCTTCGTAGGGTTTGGCTCCAGGGAAGCCGACAATAGTGCCATGTTGCTGCAGAAAGGGAGAGGGGCGAGATTAGTGTTAAAAAAAAATTGACTGTTTACTGACAAAGAAAAAAAGTCTGATTACGAGAAAGAAATAACAAGGAACAATAATTAAAAGTTAGAGCAGAGATGCTGCGCTGGTACCAGTTTGTAGTCCTCCAGCTGTTTGGGGTCGATGCCATCTGGGTTGTAGATGGCTCCATCGATCTCACCGATGCCGACGCATTTGGCACCAAACCTGTGAAGGTACCTCATGGAGTGAAGGCCCACATTACCAAAGCCCTGTCGAAAGGCAAAGCACATTTACAATACAATACAATAATACAAGTACAGCATCATGGTATGTGCACACCACCCTCCGCAATGAGTGTTCAAGCAGCAACTTCCAATAAAAAGTCATTGTAAACACTAATGCATGTTCTGGGTTTCCACGTTCACACGCACGTTTGTAAGACGGTTTTTGGGTTCTACGTACAAAACGAGCATTGACAGCTAAACCCGGTTGAACTTTGACCAATCAGGGACTCTGATTTGGTAAACTCACCAAACTGAGAGCGTAGCTGGTTTATCTGGTGAACTGATGACATCTGCATTTGTTTTCAATTATGTGCATTAGCACAGTTTGTCCTGCTGGAGTGTAGACACACAAGCATTTCTGAATCAGGCATTCTGGGATTGGCTTGTAGTTCATGAAATGGGGTTTTTCTGGTGCATCCAGACGTTCGATCAGATCGGGATCGGATTACAGCCTTGAGAGTTTCTCTTAAGCTTGCGGCAGTTTAGAAGTTTGTGTGTCTATACTCCAGCAGGACGAACTCTGCTAGTGTAGATACTTGAGATGCTCCAGTCTCACTGATAAATCTCTAGTGAATCCTAATCTCAGCCCAGCATAATCCTCAAACACATACAAAAGGATTAGCTTTTTGAAAATCTGTGTCCTGATTCAGCTGTTGCCACGACTTTTACTCTTCTTTGATGTTTATCCGACCATAAAAACACACTCCTCACGTGCTGTTTTAGGAATAAAAAAACGGTTTCTTTTTTTATAGTTGCAGTAAGAATAAAGCAATATGGTTCAGCAAAACTGAGAAGGTCACAACAAACCTGCAAGGAAACATGAGCACAAACATGAATGCCACAGACGAGGGGGTGAAATCCATTTAAACAATAAAAAGGTCATAAATCCTAAATGTTAGATTGTAACTTTAATATAAAAACCTATAATTATATTTCTACGACGATGGTGCGTGCATGTTTGTTCTTGTGGCACACAAGGAACTGAAACAGGCAACACTGCTCTTTCTGTCTCCACACAGGGAGTTCTTCTTTCACAGAATGATTGTGTCCTTATAAGAAAGTGCTTTTTCAACACACTGGAGGATACATTTGTGACAAGTTTTCTAGAGAGACATCAAACTGGTTACAATTTCAGAGTCATTTTCTACAGTCAGACTTCAGCTCTCTACTGTCTGGATCTGGGTTAGAACAGATGGCAGCGCTTCGATTAGGGCACAGCTCCAAAAGCCCTGCGTCGGAAACTTTAATAAAGTTTTAAATCCTCCAAGAACGCGATTGTTTTGCACGACCGTCTGACCGATTCAACAGGGAGATTTTTCATACCTGAATGACAAAGGTCTTGTCTTGAAAGCCTGGCGTCAATCCCAGCATGCTCATGTAGGACGCCTCATTGATGAAGTTCTCGATGCCGTGGAAAACTCCACGACCGGTGGCTGAGATGCGGCCGTGGATTCCTCCCTGGCTGATGGGCTTTCCGGTCACACATGCGTGGGCATTAATGTCCTGAAAGGAAATGCAAAAAGAATCATGGGTAAAATGCAGCGTCAGTTAGAAATGTGTTATTGAGACCACTGTCT
Organism: Oryzias curvinotus; assembly: GCA_023969325.1. NCBI lineage: Eukaryota > Metazoa > Chordata > Actinopteri > Beloniformes > Adrianichthyidae > Oryzias > Oryzias curvinotus. Next base: position 13,131,447 of record CM043724.1, on the reverse strand, counting down.
TTAGTATTTTATCAACTACTAAAGACAAACAATATACTCTAAAAACTGTGAATGGTCTTCAAAACAAATACAAATAAAACAGTTTTATATTAACCTTAAGCCAAATATTTATTAGATTCAGAACTTGTTGGGTTCCCAATGCAACCCAAATGTTGCATTATTTGCAGCTCTCAGCAGTTTTTTTTATTTCACTTTCACAGCACTTCCAGTGTCTGCTACAGCGCTGGCTGCCTCGCATGCTACACATGCAGCAGAATTTGGTGTTGTGCCACCTGACCAGAGAGCCATTAAACTAAGGTCAGCACAAAATACCCACGAGCCCTCTGCCCTCAATACCCAACACCGGAATGTTTCCCATCAGCCTATGAGGGTTTCCAGCCAGAAAACGGAGAAGAAATTGTCGAGTAAAACACAGTTCATTAATGAAGGAATTATTCTGATAACATATAATCAGGTAAGAAATAACATTCATTTGTAAGCTCTGTGTGGATTTTAACCGTCTCCTTGTCAAGGAGTTTTAAAGTGATTATTTTGGAGAGTTCATGAAGAACTCATAGAAAAAATAAAAAAGGAAGATGGTTGGAAGACATTAGTAGTCCAAAACTCTGCTTTAAAACTGCAGCACTTTCACTTTCCACTAAATAACCAGGACAGGAACCGGTTTGTATGGAATCAGCATAAAGGACAGAACGTGCAAAAAAAACTCCAAAAAACATTTCCAGTTTGGTTCATTTCCACTGGACAGTGATAAACTGAGCAGATTAAAAAAAGAGAGACTCTCAGGCCTGAATGTGAAAGCAGCTTTAAAGAGAGGAAGAATGTCTCCATAGCTGTCTGGGAAGGGAGGGGGGTAGGAAACCATTGCTCATAGTTTAAACGTGACTCACTCCTCCCTTTAAATCTGGCCCGTTTCAGACTAAACTGTGGCCGTGTGTCAGATGGGTTATGGGTGCTGCACATCTGCGCTGGGAGGTGTTTTCAACTCACGGTGTGTGCAATGGTGTTGGCATATGTGTCGGCAATCCAGGACATCTCCCTTTCCCCGGTGCTCATGTCTGGTGCAGGGACATCGATGCCAGGTCCTAGTCAACACAAAGGGGAAAAGGGAGGGGCTAAGCAATCTGTGCAGGACGGCGGACGACGACACGTCTCTGTTTTGAGCTTGACTGCTCCTGTTGATCTGTGTGAATGTCCTGCAAAAGAAACGGGGCCAGGCCAAAGTGGAAATGCGAGCACCATGACCTTGTGACATGCATATTCACCCCCCCCCCCCCTCCCGATCTAAAAAGAGAAGTCGGCATGCAGGGAAGCTAGTGACATAGAGAAAGGGGGAACCTTGTATTCTTGAAATTCAAAACCGCAGCAAATGTTGCAAAAGAAACATATAGAGGTAAACAAGCTCGTGCATCAAATATTTACCCTCATAAAGCCAGGAAGAGACTTTCAGTACAGAATAAAGTATGGTTCATAGTAATGATCACAAATATAAACCTTCAGCAAACACTACAACCCTCCAAGGAAACCATTTTAGAGTCTCCATGATGATGTTCACTCTGCAGATTCATTATTCTCCCTCACTGCCAATTATTTGTTAACACTTAAAGAGCATTCACCCTTTCCATTTCAGAGTTACCGAACATATATGTTACACATTAGTTTGACTCCGCCTCCTCATTCATCTTCTCCACTTAAGTAAAAAGACGTTCATGGCACATAAGCACCACCTTTTTCCCAAAAGTTTTATTTTACTACAAATGAGAAAGGTAAACCCGCCTTGATTCAGTTGCATTTATTTAAAAAAAGATATGATTGTGAATGAAAATAAATATAATAATGTGAAATTCATTGTATAAATATGAGATCTGTTAAAATTATATTGCCTTAAAACAACATGGGATCTAAAAAGAATCTTTTTATTCAAAAATGCTCTTATAAAGTGTATAAAAGTTGTAGGATTCAGCTGTAAGTTTTTAAATACAACTTCTATCCTTCTTCCTTTAGTTCGTGTAATCGTCCCTGGCAGGAAGAAACACACCCATCCTGAACAAACAGGCCAGAAAACCACAGGAAAATGCCTCTCTTAATGGAAAAATACAAGCCTTTACGTTGGGGGGGGAGAAATACACAAGAGATCAAGCCACACCCACTGTGGAATGACATCACTCTAGGTGGAAAGGCAACAAACCAGGGTTCTCATAAGAGGACTTACCGATGAAACCCTTCTTGGCCAGCTCAATGGTGAATCTCCTGGTGATTTTTTCCAGCTCGTTGTCCTGCAACAAAATGCAGATTTTAAGTGGAACATCTCAACAAGTCGGAGACATTTTCGCCACGGTAACCAAACTGTAACCTCCGCAAGTGAAGCTTGATCAAGGAGATGAAACATTTTTGTTCTAATGTTGCTTTGCCTGAATGACAACCAAAGCTAAAGTTTTGGGGAAGTTTGTCGACGCTCTAATTGCTTCCATGTTTATTTTCAGGATCTGCTTTTGCACTTGAATACTGCGGCAACCATTTAAATGCACCTAAATGCGTTTGCGAGTGTGTGTGGGAGAGCCCAAGGCAGGAAGGAAGGGTTGGCATCCAAATGCTTACAGAATAATTCTTGGGGTTGATTTTAACTCCAGCTTTGGCTCCACCAAATGGCACATCTGGAAGAGGATACAAGTATTTATTTCAGAAAAGTAGGAGGGGGTCATTCCTTGAGCACATTTGCAATCAGTATAAAACAAACTAAAAAAATTACACAGAAAGCATGATCACAGACTTTAATACACACCTACAACAGCACACTTGTATGTCATCAGAGAGGCCAAGGCTTTCACCTCATCCACAGACACGTCTGTGCTGTAGCGGATACCTGCAGAAATAACAAAACCAGGCATTCAATACCCTCATTTAAAAGAAAAACAAATGTATGCAAAGTTTGTAAATTATAATACTGATCTGTCTAAAAGAGCCTTAGTGTACAAAGAAGGTTGAACAGAAAAGTTGTAGTACTGTCATTATGCTCTCTAGCACTACTCAGCCCGACACTCCATAAAAATAATGGGCGGGTGGAGGCCGAGATAGCCAATCACAGCCCTCCACTTCCAGCCTCTACCCCTGGAGCTACAGTCATATGTGCCTGTTGTGTGACGTTTACTACCGTTACTGTAGCAACAGAAGAACCACCGAACAGAGTCATAAAAGAGGGCTACGCCTGTCAAACGGCTCAACGTCATTGGCGCGATGCCTGCGTGAGGGAGACTGAACAGCCATACCAGAAATAGCCCTTCCAGGGTCCCTTTCACAGAGAAAAGCCAAGGGCACACCCCCAAAGAGGAGACTGCTTTCTGAGAAACGCTATGTGCACTGTACGTTAACTTCACTTTGAGCCTGCTAACTGCTGTCACATTATAGCAGATCAAGGTTTCCATTTACCCTCCACAGGCTGCATTTGCCGCAGCATTAAATTACACAGTGGTCTCGCACACAGAAAAGATGAAACCTTCTGGGAAGCAGCTTTTCTACTCTCGCTTAGACTGAACATCTTCTATTCAGGAAAAAAAAGACAAAAAATCCACATTAAGAGTGGAAAAAAGGCCTGGCGGCTGGAGAATATCACATACAAACATGCTTTTGTCCACCCAACCGACTTCCTGCCACAGCAACAAGAACCAAAACAATTATGTAAACACATTCCTTTAAAATGGCGAACAGAAATTGAGGGGAAGAAAAAACTAACTCTACATGCAGTTTAGAGTTCTTGTCTCTACAGCAGCTTTAGGTGTGCAGTCAGGACTGAAAGTGAAACGCAGTACTGCTCTTTCACAACTGAAGACGGCAATTATGTTACAAACTTTGCTCTAAAATGTGTATTTTGAATGTTATTCTAATTTGTGCATGACTGAACAGACTGGAGTCAGGTAACAAACAGCAAGTGGAGCAGGATTAGCTGGAAATGTAGCAGGGTGATGAGTGGGGTTGGACAGCCCTGCAGAATCAGCAGCTGAGCAAATAATGTCTGGATTGTCTTCTAGCGATAATTCTAACGAGACTAGAAAAATGTAACTTCCAGGGATGACCAGTAAAAAGCTGTACAATCCCAAACATCCATAGTCATTGTTCATTCAGGTCGCAGTTTGGCCATCAAAGTTGAGTTTCAAGTGCAAAAACAGCTTTTGCACTTTGTAGTTTGATCTTCATGCAGACATGGGTCTGCACTCAGTATCAATGATTAATCCATTTGAAAGATAACAGCTTGTTTAGTTGTTCCTATTAATCCTGACGAATCCAACTTTGCAGCTGCACAACCAGAAACGGATGAAGTTGGACATGACCAGTGCATGCTTTCCTACATTTAGACCAGGCATGTTCAGTCATGTTCATCTTAAGTCTGGCCCATATTTACATTTCTAACAGGTTCCTTTCAGAAAAATCAATCATGTGCGGCATCCAGTACTTTCTAAAACTTTGTGTACGATTTCTTGATTGTGGTTGGCTAAATTAACATTTGCCTTTCCATGAAGAGACGCTTACAGACAAGACATGCTATCTATGACATGCTTACTGGGAATGAACAGTGCGAAAAATTTACACATTGTCAGCTATTTTGGCAAAAACACATTTAGATGTTCTATGGGAAGAAATGAAAAGTATACCATTGCAATAAATGTTCATTGAAATACTCATTTAAATTGAATGTTATTAGATTTCCGTCGTCAGGTTGTGACTCTCACAACTCATCAAATCTGCCGCTCTTTGCAAAACGTTTGGACACCCCTGGTTTAGACCAATGACCCTGACGCATCTCCTGTAACACGATAAAAGTACCGGTACTCTCTGTGGGCACAAACCTTTATACTGTATAAAAAGGAATCGTTGAAGTTTGTTTTTTTGTAAATAGTAAAAGTTTTGACTAACGAATCAAATGTTCACTCAAGACAAATGCAATGGAGGATTTTATCTGGATGCCTAAAACATCCTAGACTTTTTATGAGATGGACAGATGTTATTGACTTAACATAAGCAACATTTAATGTTCTGGTGTACAGTGATGTTAAAACCATTTCAAAAGCAGAAACTAGCATCGCTCTAGTAAGAAAAAGAACAAATGTATAAAGGATGATAAAGCTGGCATCCAAGATCACTATTACAATAAAAAAAATATATCACTTTTAACAGCTGACAACATAAGCTGTCCGGCTCACTAATAATTTCCAACAAGCAGGTTTTGCAGGCTTTCAAAGTTCCTGGCACACCCTACCCCACCTGTAACATGCTAGCAAATCGCATGTCTTTAAACACTTACACCCCCATCTGCAGACTTCCACGCCTACTGGGCATACTATACATCATTGCCATGCATTATCAGTGCTCGGATTTATTAAAAGCTTGGAGCATTTAAATACAGTATAAATAATTGTTTTGCTCCGCTTCTTTTTAAGTTTGTAATTAATAGGATTACGCTCTGTAATTTTGTTTTCTTTTATTTCATGTATTGCTCTCTTCCTTCGCCTCGTTTGTTTAATTGTGTGTTATTGCTTGTCAATTTTGTTAATAAAGTTTTTTTGGGAAAAAATAATTCAGTTTGCCCTCGTAGTTAGGTTAGTTAGCATCTAGAGCTTGACACTTGCATGAACATCCTCTGAAATAAGCCTCCTTAGATTTGGAGTAAAATGAGTCCATCAAACAGGGAGCAACTGATACAATTTAAATGTACTCCAAAAACAAAACAACTGCTGAAGTTTGAGTGCCTTTTTAAGCTAATCGTCACCGCTAGTATCGGTGGGCAGGAAGGTCATTGGCATACATACGTAGAAAATTAGTGCCACCTCTCTCTAAGTTATGACTTTTTATTTTCGTAAATGTGCGCTAAATTGTACTTTTTCCCGTCTGTTTATAGTAAGCATTTAAATGTATTGCTAGGCTAGCTTAACTGCTAACGGACGCTACAGCTAGCTAAAGCTAGCGGGGAGTAGAGGAGGGCTTGCTCGGTGCTTACCCCCTTTGCAGGGCGTCCTGTGCTGACTGTGTTGGGCGCGGTACCCCTCCACCACCTCCCACTCTCCGTTGTCCCTCTTGATCGGGAACGACACGCTCAGGACGTGGTTGCATGGCTTGATGATTCGCAGGATGCCCCGCACGCGATGTCTCTTCTGCTCAGGGCTTTCCCTGGTCTTCAGGTCCTCCACCAGTTTGTCCTCGACGATGGTGGCACCGCGGTCAAAAAAGCCCTCGACCATCCTGAAGAAGTTGGGGTCGTCGGGCTCGTTGGCCGCATCGGCATAGCGACGGACCCGCATCAAAGACGACGACACTGGGAGAGCGGAGTCCACGCATCCCGAGGCCAGGGCACTGCCCGCAGAGCGGCTCAACAGTTCCCCAAAATACCGATACATAACTGAAACAAGAAGAAGCTAATGATGTAAACGAGAAAAGAACTAAACTACACGGATGGGGTGACGACAGGAGAGGGTGTAGAATGAGAGGCACAGCAGCTCCTCACCGTGTCCCGTCTTCTGGCCGAGTGAGAAATGTCACTCTGCGCCAGTTTGCTTTAAAAGGAGCACGAGCCAGGGAGCACCAAGATTTCCGCGAGAGAGGCAGCACGCGGAAGAGGAGGACCAACAGTGCACGCGCCGTTTGACAGCGCGCGCTCATAAGCCTAAAAAAAATTTTTTTTAATGTTTTTTATATTTAATGTAAAATGTATTTGAATTAAAATATGTTTCATTCTTATTGGAAATCTTACTAGTTACACATTTTTAAAATTGTATATTTCCCGACTTTATTTTTATGTATTTATTTATCAATATATCATTAATTTCATTAATTTAATCATTTAATCAATAATTAATCATTAATTTTAATTTCAATTTCTATATATGTGTCAACATTGTAGATATTGACAAATAAAGTTACTTTGACTTGACTTTGACTTGAATATTTTAATCAAAATTTGTTGAAAAAAGACAAATTGATTTAGTGTTTGCCAATCTGATGATGTCCATTTAAAAATATATCATGCATAGCAGGCTCAACCAAAATTGTTACAAGTCTTCAGCAGTATGTCTATGAAGACTCTCATTCATCCAGGTTGATTCCATCATAGTAGGTTTAAGGGCTGTCATCTGGACTTGGTTTTTAAAGTTGAAGACGTTTTCAACTTTAAAAACCAAGTCCAGATGACAGCCCTTAAACCTACTACTATGAAGTCTTCAGCAGCCATTTCTGACATTTCTGGCACCCTACAAGGACATGGCACCAAAGTCACATTTATAACATAGTTACTGTAGATTTTGTGAAAGACTGCAGTTATATTTTAGCTGTTTGTAATATGCAAAAGCATTTAGTCGTGTCATTCCTTCTGTTTATGTGTTTGTTCTGCAGGGTGAGAAATGAAACAGCAATTTCTGTGTTTAAAATGCAACAATGTCAATGATGTTCTCTTGTGAAACCATAAAGCTATAAAAAATATTTATTCAGTGTTTAGCATTTATTTTGAGCATTAATTTGCTTTCTTTGAATTCTTTAGTCCTGCTTAACTTTTTAGTTTATTTAAAACCAAAAAAGTAATCTGAAAGTCGTATCAGTAATATCAGCCTTCTAAATTGCCTTTCTTCTTCAGCATACTGCAGCATCTTGTCTGGCTTCAGGTGTCAGCATTCACACTTTCCAGTTTATATTTATTATCTGCCTGTTAGTACTACGCAGGTGAATTCAAGATTTTATATACTATTGTCCTTTCAAAGTGTTAAATGTTTGTAGGAAAGTTGACCATATGAAAATAAAGCACATCACATATACATTAAAGAATTCTTCTGATGACTTTTTCTAAAATACGTTCTTGATGCATGGTTTCTTACGATGAAGGACATATTTTGAGAAAATTAAGTTCAAGATTTCATTTCCCTATTTTTTTATTTATATCATTGTAAAGCAGAAGCAGACGAAAAACTATTGTTTGAAAAAGATCATATCTGTGACGTAGAAAATACAGTGGGCGGGGCCACAAGCTTCCTGCTCTGCTCCATTCCGATGCAGCCACTTGTAGATGATTAGTTTCATGTACATTTGTGTTTTCCTCGTCTGAGCCTTCATCTAGTTTAAAACTGTAAAGCTGTACCTCCTACATTGCTCGCCATTTTTGTTGCAACAGAAACGTTAGGTTGAGAGTGTGAGAGGCTGTGAACTTGCAGGAAAACATGTAAACAGAGACCTTTCAGTAACAGGGAGGGGAAGGGAGGCGGGGTCTCCCCATGCCAGAGGTGAATTTCTAATGAACTCCTCATGCTTTGCAGAAACTGTTTTGAAACACACGTTTTTTTTAATTTGGCAAAATATGGCATAGTCTTAATTAAAAGACCACTGGGAACGAGTTGAAAATAGATGAAAAGAGGATTAGGGTGGTTCTGTAAAAGTTAACACTAGGCCAAAAGCAACAGAGTAAATCATGCCCTTCATTTTTTACTTTTCAAACATGATCTTTATTATTTAAACTTGAAATAAATGCTGACGCATAATGGGAGGTTCAAAAGTATTTTTTAATGTTTAATAGGATAAATATGAGCATCTGTCAACATCAGCAGGTAGGTGGCTCAGCTTAGTGTAAATATTTGAAGGATTAAGAAACAGGAGTAAAGAAAACAGGTAAACAGGAGGCATGACTATATAGGTCAACAGAGGTCACAGCTAATCATAATTTTAAAACCAAATGCAGGCAATCTAAATACTGCGACAGACTGGCGACCTGTCCAGGGTGTTCTGTCCAGGGTGTCCCCTGCCTTCGCCCGTAAGTGGCCAGAATAGGCTCCGGCAGCCCTGTGACTCCGTAAGGGAAAAAACGGAAGAAGATGAATGAATGACTAATGCTAAATACAAATATACATATGGAGCAAGCAGTTGCATTAATTTGCAGAGGGTTTACCTTCGCCACACATGGGAGCTGTTTTTGTCCCTTTTGGTTTGACCAAAAGGTCTCTGCAAAGCCTGCAGTCATCAGCGTTTCTATGATCTGCTCGGTGAGCAGCTCTGCTGTGAGGGAGCCAGGAAGGCCAGTTGAGTGGTGCATTAACTTTCTTTGTGGGCAGCAATCATTAATGAGGTAGTCTGTGCAGGAATACAGTGCTAAAGAACATGGACTTTGTTTGTCACTGTTTTTAGAACAAGGTTTGCTTGAAAAACAGCACATGACTTACCCTCTGTGTACCTTCAAGAAAAGGGCTTCTGATCATTTTTTCAGGCATATAGTTTTCTGGAAAGAATTGTAAAAAACAATACAAAAAAAAGTATTTACTGGTCAAATAACCTATCAGTTTGCTTAATGTGACTAACAAGGCAAATGAAAGAAAATAGAATCATCGTTCACACAGAGGGTCAATTGTTGATCTTGAAAAAGAGAAAGCCTTGGGTTTAGACAGGAAGTCTTGTCTTGATCCACTACTTTAGATAGGAACAATAAATGTAATTGAGGTAATCAGGTCGACTTTTATCCTCCTTTGGGAAGGTGCAGTGTGCATGCTGCATGAATGACTGCGGAGGACATGTCAAAGACAGAAATATTGCCATGGAATTAGATCACAACCTGCATGTCCATGTCACAACCTGCATGTATAGGAGACAGCTACAGAGGTGCTTTCCACTGAGCTTAGCTGAAGCAACACAAACAGGTTGGCTGATATAGATTTGATCAGAGACTTGCTGACCCAGCACAACTCGGGATATGTCAGCCAATTTTATAGTTAAAGTGGAAATGTAGGATGAATAGTGACAGTTTAGTGGGGATTACACTAAAGCTCTCAATGCGCCACACTCCAAACTGCTTTTCAGGATGACTCTGTGTTCTAGTTTTATCTTCTTCCATTGCCAAAGCTCAAAGATATAGTGAAGTGATGCAGAGATGTTGCTCAACTTATTATCGTGAGTTTTCTGCACTTACACACAAACATGTACGCCTGCCGCTATACGCAACTGAGTGCTGAGTTGGACTAAACAAGGCCCTGACCTGGACTTGTACCTGCGGACTCTGCACACCAGATAAGATTACACTCATTTCCTGGGATGCAAGTACAAGTACCCGTTGATATCCTCAACCATCAGAACAAATACACACTTACACAACATAGTGTGAAAAGCAAAAGCATTTTGTGCAATATTTTACACACAACTTTTTTTTGTAATAAACCCTCAATTAGATACTATAATACAGAGTAATCCTGTTGCTACCATAACATCTAGGGTTCCAATCTACTAATGCAATATTGGCAGCCCTTATCTCCAGATTGCTTTGTTGTGTGGTTTTATCACCTCTGGAAAACAGGACAGTGAGCTGAGATTAGCCAATTTGAGCTTTCTTGATGCAGGCAGAGAAAGTAGATGCTGCTTGAGCGCTCATATGTTTGGTCTTTGTTTCTTCTGGGCGATAAGCAAACAGCAGTAAAGATAACTAAGAGCTGAACATGCAAGTCAATCTTTAAGACAATAGCTATTCCTGCCCAGCAAGGATGTAAACTAAAACTACACAAATGTGGAGATACAACAAATACATTTTGCAATGAAAAAATGATCATGTAGAGACTCCGAAACTTGCTTCTGTTAATGTTAATGTGTTAAATTTTTTGTCTGTTCACACAAAATACCAGTAGTTCATCCATTCATACCAGAGCTGTCAGTTTTTTTCATGAGTTGTGACTATTTTTGTGTTGCATCCTTTAGAGCAGGGGTCTCAAACTTGCGGCCTGGGGCTATTTGTGGCCCCCAAGATGATATTTTGAGGCCCTCGCCTTAATGTGAAAGTTTAATGTTAATGCGGCCCGCAAGTCTGTATGAATGACACCTTTTTAATTTTGTGCATGGAGCTGATGAACCAACCAATCACAGTGGAGTAAATGACTCTTGAGGGCGGGACATTGACCGGGCTTGAAAGCAGGAGAACAGTTAAGGCAGGACACCTGACCGCCCCCTCCCCAGACCACATTACAGAGTTCCTTACTTTACTTTTCAGAACATATTTAAATACATGCAGTCAGTGCTGAACTTTCCTCTGCGTCGCACAGACCCGGAGGAGGGCTGAGGTTATGATTACGCCGGTTAGGCGCGCGGCACCGACCCATTCCGCTCCCGCAAGACATGAGTCGCTACGGAGAATAAATGTCTCACCTCTTGCGTGACAACTAACGGTGCTTTGGCATCAAACACGTGCGAGCGACAACACAATGTCGTCTTAGACGCACTGAAAATATGTGGGGAAAATGCAATGGTAGACGATAGGCGAAACTGCAGCGACACTGAAGGAGTTGTCCTTAACATTCAACTTAGTTTTAATGTGCCTCTCCCCCTTAGTATGATCTAGCACATCCTCTCTGCCTTCTCAACCTTAAATGTCAATAAGTCCAAGTTCAGTCCAGATTTACTGACAATCATCTTCATCCAGACTGAGGGTCTCAACTGTTTGGGAGGAAGTGCTACCAAGTGTCCAGCAGCGAGAAGTAGACAAGAGAAGCCGTGTTCAGAAGAACTACTGATGGAAGTTAAAGAACTGTAGAATTGGAGTCTTCTTTAGTGTTTAATAGTTAGAGTTCAACAGTGTTAACTGAACTGTGTTAATAAGGACATTTAAATCTCAGAAAACAGCAGATACAGAAGACTAAATGAACAGAAATGTATTACTGATTTATTTACTTTTTTTTATTTACGTATTTTATTTGAGAGTTTTATAAGTACATTTTGTACAGAAAAAAGTTAATAATAGAGTTTAGTTAATAGTATAGTACATGTTCCATACATATTTATTGGCTCTCAGACACTCACAACTTGTGTGTGTGTGCATTGAAGTTGCAGCCCTCCCTCAGCTAGACCCCGCCTTCAGTGGCCCCCCAGGTAAATTGAGTTTGAGACCCCTGCTCTAGAGGATTTTAAGAAGAGGCTCAAGACCTACCTATTTAATTTCGCTTTTGGTTTATCTTATCTGTTAATTGAATAAATAAGTAGATAAGAAAAATGCATCAAGTAACATATACTAAGATGTATTTAATTTCATTTTATGCATTTAATCTTATTCTAAATGTTATGTTTTTGTATTCATCCTATGTATTTCATTTTATTTCATCTTATCATGATTTTAGCCCCAGTGTTTTTTGTGGGGATCTTTTCTGCCAGATCCTGCCGGCTTGGTCGGTGGTTGTTGCCGTGGATGTTGCCCTTACTGGGGCAGCTGGAGTTTAACACTGCAGCCTCACGGCTGTGAAGTGGACCCTTTTGCTGTTCCGCTCTGGCTGGGCACTGTGGTGATGTTCCTACGGCTGAGCTGGCTCCTGGTATGAACAGATTCCCAAATACTGTTTCCTCACAGCAGAGCAAAGCCTTAAGTTTCTTTTAGTAGTTACTTTTATCAGTATTCCTTGTGTTTGGGGTCATGGGTCCTATGTTTTCACGGAGGGGAGTGGGAAAGATGAAGGGTGGGTTGGGTTTATATTGTAATATTGGGTTTTTGCTTTATTTTTCTTCTAAATGGTAAAGTGCTTTGAGTTGCGTGAGGTATGTTAAGCGCTTGTTTTTATACATAAAGCTTAAGTAAAGTTTGAATTTCAAATGTCATCATGATAAAGCTATTGCTGATGTAATCAAAAACCATCCTATTGCTGATGTCATCAAAAAGCTATTGCTGATGTAATCAAAAAGCTAGTTGATGATGTCATCAACAAAATGATGATTGCTGATGTCATCAAAACCCATCCTATTGCTGATGTCATCGGAAGTCATATGATGCCAGTGCATCATGTGACTGCTGATGTCATCAGCAGTCATATGATGCCAGTGCATCATAATCATGTCAAAACATGTCGAAACGTGTCATCGGTCCAGTTTTCACATATAGGACCTAAGATAAATTCCTGCAAAGTGAATCACATCACTTGGTCTTTCGTGTTGAAAAGCTTCACTTGTGAAACGACGTTTTACAGAAAAGAAACACCATATCAACAGAGTTTACCAACTCAGGATTTCCACATTTGATTCTAGTCTAAGTCAAATGCATCAAATTCAAGACAGTCGAGAAGAAGTTTCCCTTTGGGAAATTTTACATAAAAAGCAAGTTTCTTCTTTTCACCTGAGAGACATCAACTTACTTCTGCATCAGGTGGCAACAGATTTTAAGAATCCCAAAATTGCTCATGGAATTCTGACACCTGAAAGGATTAGGCTGTTCGTTGGAAGGAACCAGGAACAACAGATCATCTCCATACAATTTAGCAGGATTGGGGACCTTTGTCTGGATTCATGCAGACACTTGAGGTGGTACATGGCCCCAGAGGCACTTGTGGGTTCACTGACCACTGAAAAATCCCACGTTTGGTCCCTTGCCTGCATTGCAGCCGAGATGTTTCTGGGATTTCCCTTCTACACGGCCTATTGTGATTATGAGATGATCTGGAACATAACACAGACTCAAGGTCTCTTTCCAGACCATGTCCTAAATGCTGGATCCAAAACAAAGGAGTTTTACTCCAAAAGTGGGACAAACCAGTGGCTTTTGAAGACACCCAGAGAATATGGAAAAAATATTTCAAAAGATGTCAAGTTTTTTTCACCGGAGGACTTCAGAAAACTCCATCAGAAGTCAGGAATCTGTTCCAAGACAGAACAGACTGATGTGGAACATTTTGTTGACCTGATAAAGCAAATGCTAACATTGGATCCTGCAACAAGGATCAATCTCAATCAGGTGCTGCAACATCCATTTGTTGCTGTTAACAGGGAACATTTTTCTTCATTAACAAAGACAGAAGACAAAGACGCCCCACACCAATCAGGCATAAAGTCCTCATTAGACAACAACCAAAGACAGAGGCTGTCAGAGGACAGAGAAGTGCCCACTGTCTGGATCATTGGGTCTGGTTACTATATCACTGGGGCAGAAAATACAGCTAATCGATGCTTTGGAGAAAACTTTGGTGTCAATGCAAAAATTCGTTGGATCGGAAAAGTAAACATGCGCTGGAGGGATGTTCTTAAGAATTTTTATTTCGAGTTGTCCCAACAAAGAAGTTCCCCAGACATTTTGGTTCTCCACGTTGGCAGCAACGACCTAGGAAACACAAATGTGTTAGATCTTGTCAATAAAATGCTCAACGACTTGACATACCTCCATCAAGCTTTTCCCAAAATGAAAATAGCCTATTCCTGCATAATTCCAAGGTTAGCATGGGGAATATTTGATCCAAGGAAACAAGAAGACGACAGGATGACAGTCAACAAAAATATGCTATACAGCGCCGGATTATTCAATGGTGCTGTGATGGAGCATCCAAAACTGACACCATTTGAAAGTCAGCTATTCAAACCAGGTGGAATACATTTTACCTCAAAAGGATTTGAAGTGTTTGTAACCTCCATCCGTGATACTATTGAGCAAACTCTCCGCCAGACATTTTATTCTACAGTTTCTTCTACATCTGGCCTAATCCAGCCTGGCCTAAAGCCTAACCTGAAAAGAAAAGTCAGTTCAGAGGACGTTTCACAGAGCACAATTGACACACATTTGTCCCCAACCAAAAAGAAGAAAGTCATCTGTGAAAATGACAGCCAGGATGGGAAGCACACGCTAGATTTTAAAAACCTTTTTGCTACTCCACTAACATTTGTGACAGAAATCCAGCCTGAAAACCCAAAGCCTAACCTGAAAAGAAAAGTCAGTTCAGAGGACCTCTCACTGAACACAGTTGACACACATTTGTCCCCAACCAAAAAGAAAAAAGTCATCTGTGAAAATGATAGGCAGCACAAACCAGATTTTAAAAGCCGTCTTGCCAATCCACCAACAACTGTGACACAAATCCAGCCTGAGAAGAAGGAAGAGGACACATCAAGCTCCCCTGACCTCAGCTTTCCAGCAGACAGTTCACCAATGGAAACACACAAAGTCACGGGACGACCTGATGTCTGGATCGTTGGCTCAAATTATATTTCACAGGCACAGCCTGCAGCTACACATCTTTTTGGACAAAACTTTAATCTTGATGCCAAAGTTAAGTGGATTGGAATGAGAGACATGGGCTGGAGGGAAGTTGTGGATAACCTTCATCACACAATCTCCAAAGAAGACGGTCCCCCTGAAGTTTTGGTTATCCACGCTGAAGGAAAAGAATTGGGACAAATGCCTCCACAACAGATCGCAAATCAAATGGTACAAGACCTAAGGGTTCTGAGACAAATGTACCCTCAAATGAGAATAGTTTTGTCCCTCATCATTCCAAGGAAGTGCAGGAAATTCGATCATCCTTTTCAGATAGATAAAAGCAGGACTTTGGTCAAAAACATTATGAAGTGGCATACCGACCTGTTCAATGTAGTGGTTGAGCATCAGGACTTGTCCCTAGATGATGAGAAAATGTATAGACTTGATGGAGTAACCTTAACGTTACATGGAAATCAAATCTTTCTAAACAACATCCGCACTGCCATCCAGAAATGCCTCCAATAACAAGAAGAAAGGATGACTTTTTCTCTTTACAAACCTTTTAATGTGCAGGATTTTTTAAATTGGCTGAAATAATTGACAGCAAGTAGCAAAGAACCTTGGATGACGAGCTTATCCAAATTCAAATTTCCTCCTGAGGGTTGATACATTTTGAATTGAAGACATATTTGTTTGGATGAAAACAGATTTCAAGTTTAGGCCTGCTATGTATGGGTTTTCTCCGAGGGCTTCGGTTTCTCCCATTATCCCAAAAAACATGTCATTGGTCAATGAGGGATTTTAAAATTGACATCTCTCGTTGTCTGCCTAAAAGTCTGTCAAAGACAAAGAACACCACCAAACCTCAAGAGCTCAAATCGAGGCAGCAGTTAAAAAGAAAAAGAAATCTTAGAAGATTTTCTTTCAAGCATCAGGAACGCCATCTTAAAGAACCTGGTGCAACCCCCACCCCCACCCCCCTAAATAAGAAACAAAGGTGATGGATTTAACAATTCAAAAATCCTTCAACAATTTGGCCACTGACTGCCAGGTCTGTACCTCCAAACCTAAGAAGAAAATCTTCCTCCCTATACGTTTCTCCACACTCAGTAGAAAAAATGAGCCTTAAAAACAGGGGCAGCACGTTGGTGTGTTGGCTAGCATGGTTGGCTGACAGGACCTCGTCTGCGTGGGTTTTCTCCGAGCGCTTCGGTTACCCCCCACTTTTACAAAAGCATTAATATAAGTATTAATATTATGTGACATTTATAAAAAGGATAAATAATTGTAAAAATTAAATCTTTCAAATTGATCCAATAAAATAAATTACCAGTCACCAAATTTCTAGGGAAATAAGTCAAACAAATCCTGGCAGTTGTGGGTTTTCTCCGAGCGCTTCGGTTACCCCCCACTTTTACGAAAGTATTAATATTAGTATTAATATTATGTGACATTTATAAAAAGGATAAATAATTGTAAAAATTAAATCTTTCAAATTGATCCAATAAAATAAATTACCAGTCACCAAATTTCTAGGGAAATAAGTCAAACAAATCCTGGCAGTTGTGGGTTTTCTCCGAGGGCTTCGGTTTCTCCCATTATCCCAAAAAACATGTCATTGGTCAATGAGGGATTTTAAAATTGACATCTGTTGTTATCTGCCTAAAAGTCTGTCAAAGACAAAGAACACCACCAAACCTCAAGAGCTCAAATCGAGGCAGCAAATACAAAGAAAAAGAAATCTTAGAAGATTTTCTTTCAAGCATCAGGATCGCAATCTTAAAGAACCTGGTGCAACCCCCCACCCCCACCCCCCTAAATAAGAAACAAAAGTGATGGATTTAACAATTCAAAAATCCTTCAACAATTTGGCCACTGACTGCCAGGTCTGTACCTCCAAACCCAAGAAGAAAATCTTCCTCCCTATACGTTTCTCCACACTCAGTAGAAAAAATGAGCCTTAAAAACAGGGGCAGCACGTTGGTGTGTTGGCTAACATGGTTGGCTGACAGGACCTCGTCTGCGTGGGTTTTCTTCGAGCGCTTCGGTTACCCCCCACTTTTACAAAAGTATTAATATTAGTATTAATATTATATGACAATTATAACAAGAATTTATTAATTGTAAAAATTCAATCTTTCAAATGGATCCAATTAAATAAATTGCCAGTCACCAAATTTATAGGGAAATAAGTCAAATCCTGGCAGTTGTGGGTTTTCTCCGAGGGCTTCGGTTACCCCCCACTTTTACAAAAGTATTAATAATAGTAGTAACATTATGCTACATTCATAACAAGTTTTAATAAATTGTAAACATTAAATCTTTCAAATTGATCCAATTAAATAAATTACCAGTCACCAAATTTATAAGGAAATAATTCAAACAAATCCTGGCAGTCCTGTGGGTTTTCTCCGAGTACTTCGGTTTCCCCACAGTAATTGTTAGTAATTGGCTAGTGACTGATGAATTCCCCTCCCTGAATCGCCACCTTATCGTGGTGGAGGGGTTTCCGTGCCCGTATGACCCCTTGAGTTGTGTTGCTGGAAGCATTTGCCCTGTTGGGCTGTTTCATGGTAAACTGCTCCTGGGGGACGGGCCAGACTAAGGGCGATTCAAACAAAAAAAGATTTTATTACAGGATACAATTATTCCTCCCAACAAGATTTACCTGGGTCTCAGTCTGGAGCCAGAACTGGAGGAGGGACTCATGAACTTGTAATGGCTGTTACTTCCACCATGTTTTCATTTGGGCTCAGTCCAAATGAGCTTCATGGCTTCACCTTTGATTTTGGTTGAAACTTTGATGGACAGCACTGCTTTGGGCATCCAGACACAGAGGCTTGACTTCAGCAGCCTTAGAATGCCATCTAGACTGTTATGGAGTGAGTGGTACTCGGAGAGAGGTTCCTTTTCACAGCAGAAACAAACTTAGACTAGGAACTATGCAGCTTTCTGAAACGGTTCAGTTTAAATTTTCCCCATTTCAGTCTGGACTCAGGGGAGGAAGTGGAGGGGGGTGCAGACAGTCCAGTAAGCTGAAACTTGGTTGAGGCACAAGGCTATCCTAGGTTCTTTTCATGTTTGGTCTAAAAAATAAAGACACTGATAATGGTATGCCTGCTTTAGCAGGGTAGGGTTCGATTCCCTACAGTGCTCTGCCAAATATTTGGACCTTCATGAAAAGATGAGCATTGCAACCATAAAGCTGGATCAATGCTTATGTCCACCTTAGGATCAGAGAAGAGTGTGAGTGGACGACGGCTTTCAACATTTGAAATGCTTGGTTCTGCCATTCGGTCTAACTGATGCCCCCACAGTCTTTTAAGTCAGGGTGAACAACGTTCTTCATGGCTTTTTGTACCTCTTTGTTTTTGTATAACCTGATGGGGATTTTCTCCAGGAATCAGTCCGACTACGTTCATCATGTCTGTTTGGTTTTGCAGCCTTTGCTGGAGAACTCCTTGCACATGAAAGCAGAAGAATATGAGCTCCTTTATCCACCTTTCTTGGATACATTTTGGTCTCTGAAACATTGAGTTTTCTCAAACACAAGTTCTCTTCTGCACCAATTCTGACCCAAGCTGACCCTGAAAAACCATTTGATGTAGAAGTGGACGCATTACACTCTGCTGTGGTTTCTATGCTCTCATCATTTTCTGATAACAGGACTGACTATAACAACCTCTCTTACCTGATAGACAGCAAATGCCTAAGTCCCCCGCACGCCAGAGGGTCTTTGTTTCTCCACCGCTTCACTTTTACTATTTCCTTTAGAACTGGAACCAAAACCCAGACCTCTTGTGCTCTCTCTCCACAATATTCCTTGGACTCGACTTCCTTTGTACCAGAACCCATCCTGCCTCTCTCCTCTGTCATTGCTGCGTCATCTGGGACACAGAATCAGTGGTGAGAGAAGTTGAAAGTCAAAACCACTGAGGCCAAAGACCAACGCTGTCTTCCAGAAGCTACACGCTCCCAGATGTTGAAGTTATTTTTATGCCATTCTGGACTCTTTAAATTATGAGTTCATTGTTGATATAAAGGATGGTGACCAATTTCACATGATCTTTATAAAAAAATAAAGCCATTAATTAACTTTTAACTTGTATAAAATCCTATTCAGTGCTTGAGGAAAACAAAATCTGCACTGCTATGATTTTCTATTTTTTATCACACTGTTTGGCGGGCACATGCACACTTAAGGCCCTTGGGCTGCTTGTAGGATGTCTGTGTTTAAAATATAACCATCTGTATTAAATTTGAGTCATGATGAATATGCCTGTGCCACATTGTGCCAACTTAAATAGTCTCCAGTACTTTATTGCTTTGGTGTTTAGCAGTGCACACCCAGAACTCTTCCAGTCACCACCAATCACTGAACTGAACTGAATTTGGGTTCTTAAATAGTCATTCACTATCAAAATAATCACTTCTTATTCTAGGTCACAACCATAAAAGCTTGTTTTTAATAGAGACTTGGAACTCTGGTGCACCAGTCTCACTGTAAGACCGGTGAGATTGTCACTACCCCCTTTTATCTTTACAAATAAGGACAGAAAACAAGGCAGGGGTGGTGGGACTGCTGCAATTTCATCTGCAGGTATTGGTTTTAAAGACACCATGTTTAATAATAATAATCCATTTAATTTAAAGCACCTTTTATGAAACTTCAGGACACTTTACAAAACAAAGGTTAGAAATAAACATTGAAAGCACAGTAAATATAAAAGACAAAATCAAAGTGAATCATGATGGGAAAGCAGAAATAAACAGATGAGTTTTGAGTTTAGATCTGAAAGTTGGAAGAGAGTCTATGTTACGGCGGTCAGGAGGGAGAGAATTCCAGAGTTTGGGAGCTGAGCAGCTGAAGGCTCTGCTTCCCATGGAGACGAGTCGGGCTGGAGGGACAGAGAGCTGAACAGAGGAGGACCGAAGAGAATGAGAGGGGGTATTGATATGGTTGAGGTCGGAGAGATAAGGAGGGGCCAGGTTATGGAGGGCCTTAAAGGTGAACAGGAGGAGTTTGAATTGGATTCTGGAGGTTATGGGTAGCCAGTGCAGCTGGTGGAGACAGGGGTGATATGACTAACGGAGGGGTACTGGAGATGATGCGGGCAGCTGAGTTCTGGACCAGAACATTCAACTACAAAAACCGTCAGGACACATTTCCCACAATGCATTGTTTTGTAGTCATTGGGCGGCTTGCGGTCAGTGCAGTACTACATTTCAGGCTGCGTTCGCTCAGGTTGGGGCCTTGCTCCCGCACTTTCTGGTGATATTTTTGTGATGATTGACAGGTGATGTTGGAGCAAAAACAAAAACATACGTCACTCACCAGGTGATCTGCGCAGCGTTTCGTCCACCTGGGTGATCTCAAACACGCTTATTGTGCATCTTGGCTGCACATATTTGGATTTGCCAACATGAATTTCCATCCGTTTTTTATGAAAATATAGGAGGGGCTGACCGGCTGCTCTACAATAACTGGTGACCGGGGTTTAAATGTGAAAAAAGTCATAAGAAAGAAAATCCAAAAATGGTTACTGAATTTTGTTTCTCCTTTACTAATTTGGGTTTTAAAAAGTAAACTTAAAAAAGAAAATTCAACACAGACTCAAAATTGGGAGCACATCCTCTCTGCCTTCTCTTCTTAAATGTCAATAAGTCCAAGTTCAGTCCAGATTTACTGACAGTCATCTTCATCCAGACTGAGGGTCTCAGCTGTTTGGGAGGAAGAGCTGCCAAGTGTCCAGCAGCGAGAAGTAGACAAGAGAAGCTGTGTTCAGAAGAACCATTGATGGAGGTTACAGAACTGTAGAATTGGTCTTCTTTAGTGTTAATAGTTATAATTCAACAGTGTTAACTGAACTGTGTTAATAAGGACATTTAAATCAGAAAACAGCAGATACAGAAGACTAATTAAACAGAAATGTATTACTGATTTATTTACGTATTGATGTTTTTATTTACGTATTTTATTTGAATGAGAGTTTTATGAGTGAATTTTGTACAGAAAACAGTTAATAATAGAGTATAGTTAATAGTATAGTACATGTTCCATACAAATGTATTGGCTCTCAGACACTCACAAGTAGCGTGTGTGTGTGCGTTGAAGTTGCGGCCCTCCCTCAGCTAGACCCTGCCTTCAGTGGCCCCCAGGTAGATTGAGTATGAGACCCCTGCTTTAGAGTCTCCTTGCATGTTTAATTTTATTGCTGTGATTCTTTAAACTCTCTTAAATGTCTTTTTTTGAACATTTGCATATACATCTTTATTACAAAGTAAACATCTGCACAGCTTTTACATTGCAGCTCCTTTTACAGTTTCAGATTTTAAAAAACTTTAACATCTAACAGAATTGTAGGACTTTGGCACCTTTTCCTTAGTAAAAACCATCCAGAAGTTTAAAAATGTTAGTTTTTTAAAGTTAACTACAGATTTTTTTGCACTCTTTTGGCTACAGAGAGCTGTCATGTCTTAGAGTTTAGTCAGGACTGAGACAATGTAGCATCAGCAGAGTAAAAAGATATTCATTTATCAAATTTTAGTACTCAGAAATCTCTCTTTAAAAAAAAATCTTTTTATATGTAGTAGTAGTAGTAGTGTAGTTTGCATTATGATTTTTCTGTTTTCAAACACCTGCAAAAATAAAAACTAAACACATTGTTTTTTCTATATACAAAGAAAAACATGATCAAAAATGTGATCAAAAGGTTTTTAAAATGATATAAAACATCAAATATCTTTCTGCACTGGACTACATGAAAACCGGTTCTTTTTTTTTTTTAATCTTTCCACCGTTTTCCTGCTTGCCTGCTCTGGCTTATCTCTCATCATATTTTCCCCCACTCCCCTTCCCTTTCTGTTTTCCTCATTACACTGGCACACATTTGATTTATCTTAGCCTGTGTCAAAGGGTGAACGCTCTCATGTCATTGGCTGCCTGCCTGACAACTCCCACCCAACCGCAGAGGTGTGGCCTGACAGGAGAGGAGAGCCGGGAAGCAAACAAGAGCCCGAGCAACTGAGTCACATGGTGCTTTACTACGTCAGGGGAGAGCAGAGAGTGGTTGCTGGTTCTGGGAAAACCTTTCATGCAGATCCTCGAGCCGTCACCATGACCTCCTCGTCCTTCTGAACATGCAGACAATGGAGGTCTAAAGAAACACAAGGCTCTCTCCTCAATTTATCTTAAAAGTGGGCACCCATGGTCAAACTTAAATGTTTTAATCAAAACAAGAAAAAAATAAAACCTACTTAAGAAACGTTAACATTAATTCTGAAAGATCTCAGCAAATTATTCTATAGAATGCTTTACTGGAAAACATGTAGGACTCAATGTTCCCCTCTATAAGTTGAGTGTAGGAAATCATCTCCAAGGTCAGCTGTAATCTGAATCCAAGTCTGACCAAATGGGCAAAAAAGAGTCCAATTTTGGATTCATTTTAGTTCAGTTCAATAATCAATACAGGAAATGATAACCGGAATTCAGTAGAAATGATGCAGTTGACAATTAATATTTTTACAAAGACACACACAAGTATGCAACACATTTTCAAGTAAGATTCAACAAATGAAAGCTTAAAATAACAAAACAAAAAAGGTTATTTAAAAAAAAAAAACTCTCTTAAAACACTTGGGTTGTTTCTTTAACCCAAGTCATGGGTTTTTCATGTTGGAATATATTTTAGGAGAAATACAAATATTTGTGGTTTCATAGTGGTTTCTTTCTTTCTTTTTTTTTTTTTAAAATAACCTAGAAAAAAGTCAGTCCCGTCTTCGGGTAGCCTAATGGGTTATTATAGCCTAATAACAATGGGTTATTATAGCCTAATCAGCCTAATGGGTTATTTTTACTATGGAATTTTTTTGGTGCAAAGAAGTGAGAAAATACCTTCACTAGATAATTCCCTTTTTTGTCTCATGTTTTTCTTGTATTACCAATTTAAAAAAAAAAAACATCTACAATTGTTAAACATTGAAATGTAACTGTGCTGTGGTTACACTGGCATTCAAATAATGCATGTTTAATAGTTTCTAACAAATACAAAATCAATCTGAATATATTTTTGATTGCTTTAATTTGATTTAATTTTGGTTTTATTTCCAGACATTTTCAAATTAGAATCATGTGGAATGAAAACTATATGCTGCATGCATGTTAAAGTCTGAGTTACAAAGTAAAGTTAAAATTAACATTACAGTATCAAAACAGCTTTTATATTATTTTTTTCTAAATGAAAAAAATACAAACGATTTTGTATCAAGAACTTAATAAGCACTGCTTGGATAAACCAGCCCCTTGTTGTGACGTTTCTGCTATGACTGCAGGGACAATACATCAACACTAGATGGAGTAATTACACCATCACAGCATGTTGTAGTAGAGCAAGAATAGAAATGGATGGAGGCCTCCCAATGCTGGTGACAAATCAAACCACCTAAAAACCTTGGAAAGTGTTTCTCAAAATGTTATTTTAAGTATTTTAATATTTACTGCAAGAGTGACACTGTTCAGTAAAAGTGTACTTAAAATTAGTGATATAGTTTTACTTCATTTCATTACAGTATGGATTTACTTTGCAGGATAAATGAAGAATTGAAAAATAGAATAGAATAGAATAGAATAGAATGCATCATTGCCATCATACAGGACCACAATAAAATTAAAGGTAGCTATCATGGTAGCTATCATCAAATGATAGCTCTCTTCCAACTTTCAGATCAAAACTCAAACCGCTCTGTTTATTTCTGCCTTCCCATCTTGATTCACTTCTGATTCTTGTCTTTTATATTTATATATATTGTGCTTTTAATGTCTATTTTTAACCTTTGTCTGTACAGTGTCCTTGAGTTTCATGAAAGGTGCTTTAAATACAATGGATTATTATTATTAATATTATTAAATTAAATGTAAGGTGCAAAACAAATGGACAAAAATAAAAAGCAAAAATATAAGTATAAATATACAGTATAAATATGTATATACAGTACATGTCAGTATGCAACTGTCATGGTGTTGTTTGCTTCATTTATGAGCCTCATGGTCCATAGGTAGAGACCGTCTACTCATAG
Source organism: Oryzias curvinotus (assembly GCA_023969325.1). Lineage (NCBI taxonomy): Eukaryota > Metazoa > Chordata > Actinopteri > Beloniformes > Adrianichthyidae > Oryzias > Oryzias curvinotus. The sequence goes on along the minus strand of CM043724.1, from coordinate 13,107,434 downwards.
ACCTAGATAAACGAGTTCTGAAGTTTTTTTTTCCACTTAAACCAGGGTAAAATTGCTGACTATAAACACGATGTGCATATAAATCTATAATCTGAAATCCTAGTTTCTTGTAATTAGTGAAAAGTACAAACACACATGCTTATATATACACAAACATATTGATTTAAGTTAAAAAAGGAAAAAGTGGATTTTGAGAAATCGTTTAAGTGTATCTAGATTGTGAGCAGATAAGATTTTTAGTAAGAGGTTGACACAGAAAGAGAGTTGAAAAGTTGGAAAAAGTTATCTTAGCAACTGAACTGATGAATAACTTTGGTTTAAAAGCACCATGCACTAAAACCTGAAGATTCTGGACAATTTGTATTAGCTTTTATTACATTTAAAACAATAGAAGGGCAAGCACTTTTTGTATGTTTTTCAACAGACAAAAGATCAATCAGAAAAACTGTCGACTGAAATAATGTTTTCAGAAAAAATAATAATAAGAACGCAAATAAAACCTTTGGGGACAGCAATTGTGCGACTCAGGATGCACAGAAATTGAGAATTTCACCCCTGAAGCACATGCCAACACAGGATTTAAATCTGACAATAGGATGCGGTAGTCAACAGTCAAAAATGAAGATGAAGAGCTGATGATTTCCTGCATAAAACCACAAGGTATGATGGCAGCAGGTCATGCAGGGGGCAAGGGTCATGATACTTCCTCTGTTTGCTTCCACTGGCATTTCAGTCAGAGCATTTGTTTCCTCTGCAGTTTAACTTCAATACAACAAGATGAACCGAAACTTTAGACATCATGCATGTGTGCGTGTAGAAGGGGAGAGGTAAAAAGTTAAAGAAGTTCCCACGAGAACTTTCCTATTGAGTACTTTTGCTCAGGAAGCTGTGGCTTCAACTTGCGTCTACTCACATCTCCTGATCAGCAAAGTCTGTATTTCTCTGTGCACAGCCTCTGTAGACAACACGTGTCAGGTGGCCCAGACGGAAACCTCACAGGAAGTAAGGTCAGGCCGATGGAGGTCAAAAAAAAGTCAAGAGACCTGCTTACGTCAACACACGTGATCGGTTACTATGGACCATCAACTGTCAGTCAACCACAGTCGAAACCTAAAAGCTTCCAGTCTTCGGTTTTAGAGATAAAAGTCAAGGCTTCTGCACAGATTATGCAACTGAGGACAAAAAGTGAGAAGTGGGGAGTTGCTATCAGATATTTGCAACACTGAAAAACAAGAGAAAGACTCTGCAAAGTGCTTTGAAGATAGACACATTTTAATGTGGTAAATTAAGTTAAAAAAACAAACATCTAAAAATTTAAACAAAAGACACAAAACGGCTTTATTTTACTAAGAGAATGGAGATTAATGGAGATTTCAGGTTAAGTATTTAAGTATTTGTTAGTGGTTTGGTCCAAAGAGAGCTGTAGAGAAGGCTCCTCCACCCCACTGTAACACACAAATACAAAGAATTTAGATTATGTTACAAACAAACAAAAAGAAAACAATGTATATATATATATATATATATATATTTATATATATATATATATATTTTTTTAAACTTGTCCCTTTCACCCTTCCGTGGGTGGTTTCTCACTCAAGCTGGGGTCCTCTACCAGAGGCCTAGGAGCTTGAGGGCCCTGCGCAGTATCTTAGCTGTTCTTAGCACTGCGCTTTTCTGTCTGAGGTCTGAGGTCTTTCCAGGTATCTGTTGTAGCCACTCCTCCAGCTTGGGGGTTACTGCCCCGAGTGCTCCAATTACCACAGGCACCACTGTCACCTTCACTTTCCAGGCTTTCTCCAGTTCTTCTCTGAGTCCCTGGTATTTCTCCAGTTTCTCATGTTCCTTCTTCCTGATGTTCCCATCGCTTGGCACTGCCACATCCACCACAATGGCTTTCCTCTGTTCTTTGTCCACCATTACAATGTCTGGTTGGTTCGCCATTACCATCCTATCAGTCTGGATCTGGAAGTCCCACAGGATCTTTGCCCTCTCATTCTATACTACCTTCGGGGGTGTTTCCCATTTTGACCTTGGGGTTTCCAGTCCATATTCTGCACACATGTTCCTGTATATTATTCCAGCCACTTGATTGTGGCGCTCCATGTATGCTTTACCTGCCAACATCTTACACCCTGCAGTTATGTGCTGGATTGTTTCAGGCGCCTCTTTGCACAGCCTACACCTTGGGTCTTGTCTGGTGTGGTAGATCTGAGCCTCTATCACTCTGGTGCTCGGGGCTTGCTCTCACCCTTCCACGGGTGATTTCTCACTCAAACTCGGGTCCTCTACCAAAGGTCTGGGAGCTTGAGGGTTCTGCACAGGTTTTCTCCAGGAATTCCGGTTTCCTCCCACATGTGTTGCATGGGTTACTAGAAGATTCTAAACTGTCCCTGGTTTATATATGTGAGTATGTGGCCCTGCGACAGACTTGCATCCAGTTCAGGGTGTAGCTGGGACAGGCTTCAGCAACCCCGTGACCCCCAAAGGCGATTCAGCGCGTTTGGAAAATGAATGGATGTTATTGTGGGTTCTAATCTTGTGGCAGTTGTAGCAGTTCCCTAAAAACACTCATCCTACTTCCCTTTAGAGAATAATAAAGTAGAAGTAAGCATTTTTGAATTTATAATTGGAATTAATAAAAGAAAAGAGTGAAGGAAAAAAATATTTGTTTTCAACAAAAATTCTATTATATTTTGCCTTGATTTCCCGTTTTGTAAAATTTGTCTAATCATAATGATCATATGGATGACTATACACATATTTCAGAATTCTGTGCAACAAATTTGTAAAACTAAAAGTACAGTGAAAAATGAACATTTGTTTCATTCATGTTGAGTTCCAGTCTAAGCCAATGAACCTCACCTAAGAACATAAGTCACAGTCAGGATGCAGAGGGGCTGGTGAGCCATGGGTCTGGACCTGGAGGGTCGGCTGCTGGGGATGACGGCACTGTGACTTTCAACCCAGACATAACCTCCACCTTTCACCATCATCCTGTACTGACCACTGACAGACTGGCTCTTTAAACACACTGCAGGGGACAGGAGAGGTTATAAAAGGTGCGTGCAGCAGGGCGTGCATTTGTGAGGGCTTTGTGCAACAACACTTACAGTTCAGATGGTTTTTGTTCAGGCAGTTTGTGTCCAGCGTGTGACAGAGATCGTAGATGGAACGACCCAGCAGCTCGTTGGGTCTGTAGCCTAAAAGAGAAGCCACTCTGCACAAAGGAGAACACACAAAGGTGGTCATTTTCTAATTATCAAAGCAAAAACAAAGACAAGTAAAAAATATTTTTAACCTTTTTAAAGATTTAGAATTTATATTCCTTTGTATTTTTCTATTACCAGAAGCTTCATTAAAGCTTTGAGTAAAAAAAACCTTCTAATCAATAATCTGATCTAAAATTGAATCATGCGCATCATTAAGTTTATATTTTTCTGTTCCCACTTTGTCAGCCCATGTTTCAAAAGCTACGTTCACACCATCCACAGCAACAGGCGTTCAAACAACCACTTTGAATTAAGTCTGTAAATGCATATGCATGTGTGCTTCAGACTTTTGCATTCAAAACTCTCATGTTCACACATACCTATGCACATTTTTAAGATCTTTTTGGGCTCTTAAAAACGTGCATAGGTATGTGTGAACATGAGAGTTGTGTTAAATGTGTTGAAAGCTAAACCAGTCTGGACTTTGGCCAATCAGGGAGTGACAAATAGATAATTTCTCCTTTATTTCCTGGAAGTGGCCCTCGTTTGAAAACTGGTCATGGAAGACAAATGAACAAATTGCAGTTTTGTGCCTGACCAAAATGATTGGACACCAAGTGTTTCATATATTGGAATAGAGCTGTGAAAAGAAAAACATGGAGCAAGATTTGCACCACTTTGACATTTCACACCAAGCCTCTTCCAACTGTGCGTGGTGGATATGCGCTAGTGAACAGTAAAAAAAGAAACTTTCCCTTTCAAAGATGCTCAATTTAAAGTTCCTACTCTAGGTCCTTCACTCTTGCCAGAAACGATGGTGGCTGTTCTTACCTTTGTCTACAGTTGATCTAGTTATTTTTATCTGCAAGTTAGTGTTTTACTGTATTTATTTTTAAATTGAATTACTCTATCCGCTGGGATCCCTTTTCAGTAACAAGGACGCCTTAAAAAAACCCCAAACTGTACATTTCTTTAAAATGCACATATCACTCATGAGTTAAAGCACCTTTGGTCGCAGTATGTGAACCTCATGTCCATGCTGTGCTGGCTGGTGAAGGTGTGAGTGCTGAGGAGTGTGTGTGAGAGGGGCAGAGGGCGGCAGGTGAGGAGGAGGCAGGACGCTGCAGACGAGGCCATGCACACCTTGGCTCTGCCCTGACAGTGCAGCACCTGGAATACCAGTAAAATGACAAACAAAACGTGTCAAACTGATTTAAAACTCTTTAGAGTGGCTAAACCGTTTTGCCATTTCTATCAACCTTCCACGTGGCTGATTTGACGTTAGCGCTTCTCCCTCTGTGCGTCAGAGTGCTTTTTATCCTCATGACAAAGTCTCTTTTCTGGCTGCACCAGACATCCTCTAAAAAATAAATAAAAAGAAAGATGTACCGATGCTAGAACAAAACACACACTCTCTGATCTCCAGAAGTCTCACACACCTGCTGTCAGACGGAGGTTATGTCTGATTTCCTCATGATCACACGGATGAGAGTACTCAAAAATGTTGTGCCCCATCAGCTCCGTCTGCCAAGAAACAAACAGCAAACTATTCCTCAAACATCTGTTTTTAAGATGGAATATCCAGCTGTTACATCACCTGAGTCAAGCCCATGTATTTGCTGACGTTGTCGGAGAGGAAGATCATGTCCCCCTCGGTGGACAAGACCATCACGAATCCCTCCATGACCCTCAGATACATGTTCATCTCCTCTGATTGCATGAACTCCTGGCGCTCCTTCTCCTCCACATTTTGTCCTCCATTAAATTGCTCCCCTACATCCAGTCCTTGTTGAACCCAGACTGTGTCCCTGGCTCCAGCACTAGCCCTCATATTTTCTTAAACAAGGAACACGGAAAACAGTCAAATAGTTAATTTTCTCTTTAGTCTCCATTTTTGTGGGAAGATCAACAGAAGTTAGATGTCTGAGTAAATTTCGCCCACATATGAGGGTTTCAGACAGTGAGACTTCCTGTGGCGCACTTTGTTTTCTGAAGCAGCAGTAAATATAATGGAAACAGCAAGTATAACTCTTTATATTTTCTATTTAAGATTGATAAAATAGTAGTCCAGTAGGAATTTACTGCATTTCTTTAAATTAACAGTAGTCTGCATAACTCTATCACTACTTCTTTTGCCCTCCACCTGTCTGGTTTCTATACTATTCTGAGACTGCATCACTATCTCAGATTTGCCTACTTTTAGTCTAACATCTCTTTTACCATGGAGTAGAGCATTTTTTGGCAAAAAAAAAAATTATAATCCTTAGTATTTCTTTTAATTAGGAAAGAAGAAGGGACAATAGTTAAATAACATCTTAGTGTTCTCATGCTACCTTTGAGCAGAGTCTGCATGCGTATGTAGCTGAGAGTAAGCCGGATGATGGAGGGTTTATCCAGCTGAGATTGGACAGAAGGCTGCAGGGGTAAGAGGCGAGATAAATCCTCAAAAACGTCGGTCTCCACTCGCCTTCTCTTCTTGGCAGCTTCTCGGCTGATTGCTCTGTGATGAAGGGACAGGTTCTGTTTACTATTTTTGTTAGTACATCGCAAAATTGGTATGAATGACAGCTAGATGTGGCTGCTTAGAGACACGAATCGAGGCAAAATTGCTTTTCTGATGAGTTCATGAATGCAACTGGAAAAGCTCAGTGACAGGAAATGATCAATTTATCTACTAGATGTTTGGTGGAGCCTCTGTGACTAAAATGGGTGAGTCCATCCGTGTTTTTATTTGTACCAAAAGTAAGGTTAGAAACTGATCTCTCAAATAATCTGGTTTTCTTTGTATCAATAATTGGATCAGTGGAGGGGTTAGGAAAGGCTGTTTGAAGTGTTTGCTTTCTGCCAGAGAAAGCATTTTTCTTAAAGGCACAGTCCGATCGCTTTTTGATGTATTGTAAAAGCTTTCCTCAGTGGCTTTTTAATTATGATTATACTATTTTTAGCCATAATTTAAAAAAAACCTGCCATTTCTGCAGAGTGTCAGTAGTTTATCGATCTAGAATTGAATGCATCAGAATGGAGCAGAGCAGAGAGTTTGCAACATAGGTTCTACATCTCTGAGCAGCACATTTACATCCAAACCTCAACTTTTACAAGAGGACGAAACTTTTAAGTTGGTAGCTATTTCTAAACTTGGTTATGACTGTAAACTGAGGGGAAACACTGATTTAAAAGCTCTAATAATCCATTCCCAATAAACATGTGATCACAGTTGATCTGTTACAAAATTGTTCCCATTGTCATCAATGCTAAACACACACAGTTTCACAACAGCAAAAAAAAAAAAAAAAAAACATTCTTACTTTAATTCTCTTGTGCTAAATTCTAAATTGACTGTTCTGGAGTTAAGATTTTTAATTTAACTTTGTAGATATTTTTTTTTACATTTTGGATCCAAATTTAGCAGAAATAGGGGTACCTATTGGATTGACTCTTACATGACCTTCATTTCAGTGATGTGTTCTTTCACAACTCAGCCTGTCTTTGTAAAGAAACTTTGGTAAAAAAGACAAACATCACAGATCAACAAGACCAGCTTCAAATGGCCTAACAATAAAAAGAATGGATGACATTTTGCACCAGTTTTTCCCTTGAAATCAAGTTACTATTACAAACGCTGTAACATATGGAAAAACAAAATGTTCCATATTACCTCAGAATAATCAAGCTACTTTTCGATTGATTGATTTGGTTTATTTCAAGCAATTTTCATTAATAAAACCAAAGAAAAAAATCTGTATAGCTAGTATAGCTAGCTAAATAGTTTAATTAATTAAGATTATATAATCCTATCCTTGTTTAGTACTGCATAGGATGAGCTATGAAAACATTTCAAGAAAGAAGACTTTAAGACCAGAACCACTGACTTCAAGACAACATAATTCACTTCATGTTAATATATAGAAATAGTTATTTTATTGTAATGTTTTTCTCATTCACTTCAGTCCCAACTGGTCAAGCCTGATGTCCTTTACAGTCTGAGGCTTCTCTCTGTTCATGAAGAGTCCGTCCGCTCACCTGTCACCTGCTCCGTTGAACCAAAACAGATTTTAAAGCAATTTTTTTTGTTTCAAAGACGAGAAAAGCAAAATATTACCAAAAATGTTAATGTTTTTTATGAAAGCTAGGGTTTGCTGATGTGTAAATAAACAAATTTAATACTAAATGGTATTGTAGCACCCTGATTGCTGATGGGTGCATGCACCTTTCTGTACATGGTCATGTACCTGATGTCGGTCCTATAAAGTGTCTTTTTGAATGAGTGCATCCCGTTGTTGACTAATGAAACGTCAAATAATGGTCTGCACAACCCGGTTTTAATACACCTCATGACCCCACAGCAACCACTGTAGAAACTGACCAGATTAGCACTTACAAATATTTATTCTGATGAGTCAACTGTAACACCAAAACTGTTAATCTCTAAATATTAGATCTATATTAGATGACATTTAAAACTAAAGGGGGAAAAGAGCAAAAATTAACAAAAATTTACTTTAAACTTTAAGGCAATGCACTAAACTTTCAAGAAAAAGAATTTCTCACAATATGTGGAAGCTTGTGATTATTCAACACCCAGGACCCAGCTGCTCCTACTCCTTTATAAAATGTTGACTTTGTGCTTTTAAAGGACAAAAAAAACACCTTTACCTCTTTTTTTCCTTGTCAGCTGTCATCATGTTCGTCAAAAGTCTTTTTCTGGTGCTTTCTGGCTCAGGAAAGATGAGGTTTGCAGCACAATCTGGAGCCTACATTTTGCACCACCACAGACCGTCATCAGGGAGGCGATTAGCGGCGCCAAATGTCACAAGGCAAGTGCTTCCCATCAGCACAGATGATCTGGATAGACTCCAGCGAGTGATTCTCTCACCCCCCCCCCCCACACACACACACACATGCAAATCACCTGCAGGCCTCCAAAACTGAGTGCAATGATAGGTCAGAGAACCAGAAGAGCATCACTCTCCTCCTTCCCGCCACTCAACTCCACCCTCTGCTGTTTTAACATGCATTCTTGAGCATTTGTGTGAAACAAAACTACCAAAGACAGAGAGATGACACACAGGTTTATGTTGACAGCTCAGTGTTTTATTGGAATCAGACCAGGCAGGAGTAGCCTGGCTGTTGCACTACATTTTGGCACAGAGTAAGATAGTGTGACCAGGAACAGCTCTACCCCTGGGTGCACAAAGCGTCACTACACACCAACTCAACTGCACAAACAGCTACCGGTTCGTCTTCAGATCACTGCTCAACAGTCCTTCTCTGCGAGTGCATGTGTTCGTGGGAGAGACAGTAAGAGGGAGGGGCCAAAAAGGAGAGATGTGTCTGAAATGAGAGTTAACTTGACTGCTGGTTCGCCACAATTCCTAATAATTGGCTGTAACAGACCAATAATGGAAAAGTTATCGTATTATACATAACGATTTTTGTCCACTTTACAATAATAATATTGATAATAGGTGATAATAAAAAAGAGAAAGCCGTATGAAAGAATAGCCATTCGTTGAAAAAAGCAAATGGTTTTGAGTTGAAGGGGGAAGTCTGTATTTTGGATGCAAAGGAAATAGAGGAGGAGGGAGGGGATTTGAACACAGGCGGTTGCTATAGAAACAGAAATGCTGAAGACCAAATAATTCCACAAAACAGGAAGGAAAACAATAATAATAATAATAATTAAAAAAATCACATTCATGCACACAAAAATCTACATTCACTGTAACACGCGCGACACATTCACACCTGCAGAACAGTCATGGACTCCCCGACAGTGACAGGTGGATGAAAGAGCTTGACTTTTCGCTGCTACACAGGCCGCCCGTAACCCTCTGCTCCACATAATTAGTTCAATAGCCTGTAACATTCACTTTATATACACATGATAGGAGGATAAAGAGTGTGTGACAGTGAAAACAACTCTATCATCACCCAAATCCACCCCCGACCCCCCCAAAAATATATGTCTTTTGAGGAGAAATAAACAAATGAACCATAAAATATATAGATAGTCAACGTATTGCACAAAGGGGGTTTGGCCCTAACTGGTCCGCCATAAGGGACAGTAATAAAACAGATAGGGTGTTTGTCCATGCGCCACAACGCTCCATTACTGGCAGACAACACGATACAGCCACTCGACAAAGGCTATGTACAGGCCTCAGCACCTTCACTCCAAACTCATGGAGGTGCAGACAAAGAAGCAGTAAAGCGGTGTGTTTGTTTCTGGGTGTGAGAGCAAGTACAAGTGTTGGTGTGCACACCAGACAGTGTGTGTAAGAGCATGTGCATATTCATATTTATCTTCATATTCATTATTAACCCAGGCAACAAGAACAACACAATGCGTGCAAATAATATTGTAAAAGTAAGAACCAATAGCGATAAAAGTACTGACTGTGTGCATGTGAGCTGTTGATGGGTTCACGGTTCTACTGAGTGTAAGCATGTGTGTGCACGAGCATGCCGGGTTTAGAGTTGTTGAATCGAAGGGTGGGTCTGTGTGTTAGGTCTGCGTCTCCTCGGGAGCACAGTAGGAGAAGTCCTTGAACTCCTCCTGGTTGATTTGTCGAATAATGGTCTCATCTGTGGGCGTCAGCACGGGGTCCTCCTTGGTGAAGTCCTGGTCAAAGTTATTCACATCTCGCTTTGTCTTCTGCAATTGCACACACACACACATGAACACAATGAGTAGGAGGCAGAGACAGAAAAAAAACCACTCACATAACGTAAATAATGTTACAGCGCCACCTTCTGGTGATTGTTTGTTGCCACCTATAATTAATAGAATTTACTACTGTTGTAACAAAACCCAATATCTCGTGATGTCCACAATGGTGGACACCAGTTTCTTAAAGGTATTACAAACAAAAAAATTCTACATATATGTTAGAAAACATAGGCACACACATGCAAAATCCCAAACTAAAACTATGCAGCAGAGTGTGTTTTTGCGTGTAGATGCGTTTGTTTCTTACAATCCGGGGTTTAAAGGGCGGTTTCACTTTTCTCTGCTCCAACAGAACCCAGTCGATCTCTCGGAAGAAGGCGTGGGTCTTGATGGCCTCTTCACAGCCCTGGCTAACCACGCAGCCCAGACGCTTGGACGGGTTCTTTGTCATGAACTGCACACAAACACACACTTTCAGCTCAAACCATCCATAAAGCGGAGAGGACAGCAACACAATGCAGGGCTGAGCGGAGACGCTCCGGTGCTATTAATAGAGCGGAGGCATTTAATGGCTCTGTGGACAGCTCCAACAGGAGGAGCACTTCTAGAGCTGCTGCACTCTGTGATTTCGGCACTTTGTTTAGTTTGTTTAAAAACTGTTTTGATACCTCTGACCTTTTCGGCGAAGAAGTCTCCTCCGTCAGAGGAAAATCTGTGTGCACTAAGTGAACTTGAACTGTTAAAGACATGTGTTTGCAGCTCACAGGATAGAAATAACAAGGCAAGTGAATTATTAGGATATAGTAGCAGGTCATAAAAAATGTAATCTACCCTAGTAAATGTTCTTTACATAGCCGACTGATAACTGGAATTAAATGACATCTCGTGTATCTTTAGTTCTAGGCTTTGGAGATGTTGGAGGCAAAATCAAATAAAACATTTTTTATATAATTGATGGTTCAAAAGGTTAAAACATTTTGTGCAGAATGAAATAAACTGGTCTCTTCTAAATTTTGCATGTATATAATGAGAGTTTTTGAAGAGTTGCATAACTTTATTTTTTATGTTGGTTTTCCTTACCTTCAATTGTTTTGCACATTTTTTTGTCTCTCACCTTTGATGCCTAATCCCCAGAGCTACTGTAACAATACAATTTCCCCACGGCGGGATCAATAAGGTTTATCCTATATCATCTTAATCAGAAAAGTTCTATAGATTTAATACCTGTAATTCCACATTTTTGAATAAAAATACAATCCAAACAACACAAAACAGTCCAGTGTAACAAAAACTGAAATAAAAAAAAATCTGATATATTTCATTTTTAACTATAACATTTTAATAGTTTCTGGGAATCAATTATTGTCCTTAACTTGCAGATATTAACAGAAAGCAACTAGTAAATACTAATTTAAGATTAATTCATTGACCAAATTAATTTAATATCAATTTCAGATCCAAAAAATCAGGAGTTGCATAAAAAATGACAGCCTCTTACTTAAAAAAAATAAAAAGATCAAGTTAAACAATTGGAGTGGTGAGCCGATACGCACCGCTCGCAGGATAGAAACGGCCTCCTTGCTGAGCCACACAGGATACAGGACGTCATCGTGTAGGATGGACTCAAACAAGTCGTCTTCGTTATCAGCTTCGAACGGAGGCTGCCCCGCCATCATCTCATACATCAGCACCCCCAGAGCCCACCAGTCCACAGACGCCCCATACTCCAGCTCCTGCAGGATCTGAGTCCCACACAGAGTGACACAAATCAGCACAGTGGGCAGATTGCTCTTTCAAAACACTAACTTTTAAACACCAGTGTTAATAAGAGCGGTCCATTAAATGTCATCAGAAAAATATAATGTCACAAAAATACAGATTTTGTTCCAAAAAAAGGGACTAAAGCTGTATAAAATATCAATCATACTTTCCCACTGAGTAAAGGAAATCATAATTCCAACATCAGACCACAATAGACAAATATGCATGTAATAGGAAAATGTGCAATCTAAAATTCCTTGAAATTTCAAAATTGCATTTCAGTAACCTGCAACCTAACACTGAAAACCATATTTTAGATGTCAAAGCAATGGTTTTTACTAGATGGATGTTTGCATTTATGTTCAAATTTAGCTGAAGTGCACAACAGGACGTAGAGTTTTATGGAGCTTTGAAGACGCCGTGGTCTGTGTCCAGCTCACCTCAGGAGCAATGTAGTCAGGCGTGCCGCAGAAGGTGGTGGTGGTCACCCCATTCATGATTCCTTCTTTGCACATACCAAAGTCCGCCAGCTTACAATGACCCTCTGCATCTAAGAGGATGTTATCTAACTTTAAATCCCTATGGAAGGACAACAGACAGACACAGTGTGACCATCTTAGGACAAGTTAGTTTAAAGTGAGAATGTCTAAAATCTTAATAGGTGATGGAAAAAAAAAGATTATTTTCTTTCAGTTAAAGTTTGTGCTGAAAACTACAAACCCACATGGCTTTTACCTGTAAATGACTCCGTTACGGTGCAGAAACATGAGAGCTGAAGTGACTTCTGCGGCGTAAAAACGAGAGCGAGGCTCATCAAACTTCCTGGATCGCTGGATTTGGAACATTAAATCTCCTCCGTTCACGTATTCCATAACAAAGAATAAACGGTCCTGCAAAGAGGAAAAATGAACGCAGGTAAAGAAAATGACATGTTGAACTGAGGCAATGGTGTGATTGAGTTTGGCTCCTACCCGGGTCTGGAAACAGCAGTAGAGCTGGGTGAGGTAGGGGTGGCGGCGGGCGAGAGCGAGGATTCGCTTCTCAGTCAAAGTGCAGTCCACGTCATCGTCCTGGAGGATCACATCCTTCTTCAAGACTTTGACGGCATAAACTTCATCTGTCCCCTTTAGCTCCGCCAACATCACCTGGACAACAGGAGTGGGAAAGCATGAGTCAAAACGGGCCAAGACCTGCACTTAAATTAAACCTTCCTTATAAATCTCAGTCATTCATGTTGTTAGGCGTGAAAAAAAACAGATATTTTCTTTGAATAATAGGAGAAAAACTCATTTATGACATGTCTCACGGTGGAAAGTTAAAGTGAGACAACAAAATATACCAACAACCAATAGCAGAGCCATAGAATTGTGAGATCTACACCTAACTATCTGAGAAAATGCCAGAGATCCTGGCACTGAAGCACAGGGGAGGGAGTTCATGGTATGGGGCTGCAAAAGGGCAAATGGTGGTGGCATTGGTTAGCAGATGACGCTTTATTTTGGAATTATAAGAGTTGATCACCAATCTGCGGTGGCCCTGAAGTGGAAATCACACCGACAAAACACTCAATGCAAAAAAATATTAAAGATCACAAGGACAATTAAAAAAGCAGAACAAATAATAATAAACAAAAAAGAAGCAACGATAAGTTTTAGAAATCAAAACAAAATTCCAGAAACAAAAAGACAATTCCACTTCTTTTTTGCCTTTTTTTTATTGTTGCTTTGATCGTTAATATGGTTTTGCACTGAATGACTTGTTGGTTTGAGTTACCCTTCAGGGCCACCGTACAAATCCCAGCATACCGAGCACTTTACACAATGTCAAAGTTAAAATGTCAAGAGGACGAAACAAAAACAAAAAAGTTCAAAACTTCGGTGAATGTAAAAATACATAATACCTTTCTGAATTTCATCCATTTTAAACCCTTTCCAAGGCCTCAATGTTTTAAAAGCTCAGTGTCTGATAATTAACAACAGTCATGTTTTCAGCCTCCTCCTCAGTCCCGCCTCACCTTGCCAAAGCTGCCCTTGCCGAGAACCTTGATAAAACTGAAGTCCTTGAGGTTCCTCCTTTGGCTCTGTCCATTCTCCTTGGGCGCAGAGGAGGAGGACGACGACAAAGAGGAGTTGGTGGAGGAGGAGGGAGAGTGCTGGGGTCCCTGCTGATCGAGTGAGAGCGAGTCCTGCAGGCGATCTAACTCTGCCAAGTCTGTGGGTGTCGTCAGAGAAACAGATCAGACTTTGGTGTAAAACAGCCTGGATGCCTTTTTTCTTGTCCACGTTAAAAAAAACGATGGAGACAGGTTGTGAAACATCTATTTTCTCTTCATTTTTCATGATACGCTCTCCATCAAATTAAAAGAGATTCCTTATGTGTATCATTAACAGAACTGGGAATATTTCCACAAAGAGAAAGTTAACTTTCTAGCTTTAGCTTGTGAAGTGTGATAAAGGGATGACTAACTGTGAAAGCCAAATGGTGGTGGGCGGTGCAGCACCGTTCCACTCGCCTTTTAGATGCAGAAACACGTTTCCCCACTTATTTCTTAAAAGAAGCAACAATATTTTTGCTGAAATCAAATCCTTGCTTGTCGAAGTAACACATTGGAGCTGCGAGAAAAGTCTACTCGTCTGGATCCAATCTGTTCGTCATTGGGTGCTGTGTGTGCGGGGTTACCCTGCTGCGAGGGGGAGGTGGGGACAGCTGGCTGACTGAAGCTGTTCTCCGTCTGGGAGAGATCAGGAGGAGACTGGGGAGGGTCCTGCCCTGGTGTCAGCTGGAGGCAGAGAGACAACATGGATGTTCCTTTGAGCTCTTCTTTGATTCACGTCAGAAACTTTATCTCTGATGCAAAGTGTAGAGTTAAATAGAAAAATCCTGCTTTGATGTGCATGAGATAAAGTTGCTTACAGTGCATTATATTGACTGTATGGTTAACCCTAGAACAATGTCGGGTTGTAAAGCTTGGGATCCAGCTCCTTGCACATGAACTGCTGTCTTTTCCCTGTTTTTTTAATGAAATGAAGATAAAAAAAATATTCAAAGTTGACTTTTACCTTTAAGATACCGATAAAGTATTTATTTAGGTAAAAAAAGAACCTATTTTCTGGAAATATTTCCCTTCTAGACATAAAATTACCGTTAAAAATATAATGGTATTATTAGACTGTACGTTTTAAGCTGAGCTTTGGTTTCCTATTTGCAGATGAAGTTTTTAATGCAAAACGTGAAAAAGGCTTCTTAATTCAAGTCTTCTAGGTGGCACCACGGTTACCTTTCTCCTGCGTTGTGCCGTGTTGGAGATTTTGTCAGGTGTGACTCCCATGTCAGAGAGGACTTTGGCGATTCCTCGGGCGTCAACACCACAGTTTGGAGCTACATTGGTCTCACACCGCCTGTGCACATTCATCTTACACACTGCAAAACAGGGAAAGAACAGGAGATCACATATTTAAGGTTTAGCCAAAAATGGCTTCCTGACTGAAATTGTAGAATTTTCTAAATAGATATGTTTAACAGCAAAAAAAACTCTTAGTAATTAAAAAGTGTAACCTAGATATAGATCTGGGTTTAAAAAAATAATACATGTTTTTTTATCAGATTTATTGTTAGCTTTTAACTGCAAGACTGTTGAATAAGAGATCTAGTTTTTAAAAGGACTCAAAAATACTAAATAAATTGGCTTTTTACTCATTTTTTAATACATACGAAAATGCACTGAAATTACAAAAATATCACTTGCTGATTTAAAAATTATAATATTGAACTTTTTCTGTGCATCTTTAAAAAGACGACTTTATTGGTTTCAAACTGTCAAATATAAAAATGTCTCATTTGATTTATATTAATGAATTACACATTTATTTTCTGCAGAGTTAATCAGTTAGATGAGGGTCGGTATTCACTCCGACGCAACAATATTAACAGTAAAATAAAAATGGTTTTTAACAAAATATTTTATTTAAATTAAAATAATTTGAGAAATCAAAATTATTCTATGCAAATGTGAACAATAAGAAAAACAAGAATTAAAATGATCTAGACTCAAAGCACTCAAAGCATTGGTTTAACTATACTGATAAGTCCCACTGTCAAATAAATTCCCAGCCTGGCATGAACCATGAACTCACCTTTGCACTGTAATCCCTGCCTCATGAGGCCCCACAGCAGGGAGCCACAGTGGTCACAGAAGGTGGGAACCTTGTAGTTGTGGATACTGAACTTGTGGGGCATGTTAACACTAAAGCGCTGTGAACCCACCTGCAGAGGGAGACACACACACACACACAGTGTGACACAGGGAGGTAGAACACATGTGGGTAAATTACACACATAATAAAGAACCTGATTTGCATATTCCCAGGTTTAATGATATCTCATACTGTTTGAAGCAGGATAATTTGGAAATAATTCATTATTAGGAAAAGAAAGAAACAGGAGTCAACATTTGCTTTGAATGAATGATGAAAATTGGTCGGAAACTTGAGATCACCTCCTCCGCCGTGTCTTCTTGCTTCTTCATCCCTGCACATTTGGTGATGATGAGCTCATGGCAGCGCTTGTGAACCACACACGTGCACACTGAAAGCACCAAAGGGATGCAGTGGAAACATTAGTTCGGGGCAGACATTTATTCAAATGTATCTTTGGAAATATAATTAGAATATTACGACATTTCCGTCCTTTTTGTTTTTTACCTGCATTAGATTTACACATGACATTTTTGATATTTGACAACATATTAGTCTCCACAGTGTAGTTTAAGCAACAAATTAGCAGCATAAAAAACACAAGCACCTCTATCTAACGTCTTATTTTGCAAAACCTGACTCCTACAAAATAAAAGGCTCTTTTATAACAAACTCCAAGTTTCTGACAAAAGTTTCATGCACTTTAATTTATTGAATATTTATGCATGAATGAGATCAACTCAAAAGATTGTATTAAGTTTGTCTTTTGTGTTCGATCCATCATAATTACCATAACTTTTTTTAATTTGGCTGCCTTAGTCCGGTTTATTCTGGCTTTTCTACTTTCAGCTACGGTCAGCGAACACTCACCTAACATTTCAGTGTGGTTCTGCTTAGTTTATGCACCTGTCTCATGTTCTCTTTAGGGTTTTTTTTAAGAGTATGCACTTTTCAATGCATTTTACATAGAGGACCTGCTGGACTACTTTGTTAAATAAACCATCTCATCTTCCAGAGAATTTTGAGCACAAACAATAAAAAAGAAAAATACAAAGAACTTTGCACTGAAGGAAAAAGTCTGAAACGTGAGACAGAAGGTGCAAAATAGCAAAAGCTAAACAGTCAGCAGAATCCCTTCTCTGTAGAGACACATTCAAGCAACTGAAAATACCTAAAATACTTTAACATTGTAACTATCGTATTTTTCTGAGTACAAGTCGCATTTCTTTGCACAATTTGGTCGGAGGTGCAACTTATATGGGACTTTTTTTTAAATGCAAATACTAGAGGGCGCTCTAGGTGTGTGTATCAGTATTTGCTACTGACAGGAACACAGAAGAAGCACATCTCAATCTTAAACTACGTTCACATCGTCCTCAGCAATGCGGGTTTAAGCGACCACTTTCAATGAAGACTAGGTAAACTTCCGCGTTAAAAACTCTCACATTGATGTATCCCTATGCTAGTTTCCATGACTCTTTTCAGGCTCTGCGTACAAAATGTGTTAAACCGGGTTGAACTTTGATCAGTCAGAGACTCGAATTTGATTATTTATTTAATTCACTGAAGTGACAACTGTAAAAATTGACAATGGAGGAGAAATGAAAAATGTAGTCTTTCATATATCGGACTAGAGCTGTGAAAGAAAAAGCCTGAAGCAAGATTTGCGAGATTTGCACCGTTTGCGCTAGTTTTTGGTAGCGACAGTCCAGGGGAAACACTGTAAAAGCGCGTTCAAGAAACTGCATTCAGTGCGTTTTTAACATGCCCGGTGTGTATGCATTGATCGTCATTGGACCGCTGCATGTTCGCTGACATCTTTAGTAAATGCCAATAAACTTTTTCCAATAAACTCATTTTACCTTCTCCCTACATGCAAAACTGAAACACTGATTTGATGCCTATAAATTTCTAAATATCGTTACAGAATGTTTTACCTATATTGGTCTGATACTGTAGGACCTTGGCTTTTGCCCAAATCACAGCTGCCAGCCAGCAGCCTATAATCCCTTCCTGTGTTCTCACGCCTCAATAATAAATGAAGTGCAATGTTACCTGAGAAATTGGAACGTGCCCGAGAAAAGTACTCACCCTGACACTGGTATCCCTGCTTCCCCAGCACACCCCTATCAGATGGCAAAGAAGCATGTCAGCCATGTTGGGTTGAGTGACACCAGAGAGCAGCTTGACCGCATGTGTTACTCACCAAATAAAATCTCTGCAATGCGAGCAGTATGTCGGCTGTCTCAGGTAGGTGGCCATGAACTTGTGCCCATTGACCTGATGGACCCGTCTTCGGACGGCCCCCTGCCGCCGCCGAGGGCCGATTCTCTCGCGGAACACTCGCTCTTCATTCTCATTTGTACCTGAGGCTGATAAAAAAAAAAGCAACTTTATTCAAAAAACATTCATTAGCAAAATTAAAATGACATGTTTTTATGCTTTCTGAGTTACTTTCTAAGGTTAGGCATCAGTTTTCACTCCGTACTTACACAGAGTGTGTAGAAAAGGACCATTTGCATCATGTTGCTACGGGTGTTTAATCATTCAACAACCTCTCATCTTCCTCTGTTCCCCTCTTCCTCGAAAATACCCCACACCTACCTATGCCTATGGATACATATGTATGCAAGCTATTTATACTTCCCTGTGTGGGCCTAAAACGAAGGACAGCATATTAGACTACTCATCCTCAGCCAACATCATCCAACCAGTCCTCCACTTCCTTTCTGCATCTCCCTGGAAAGATATACGCTTTCCGAGTGTAACCTTAAGACAAGAGAACCACCTCCACTCTTCCTCCCACACACCCTTCTTCCCTCTGCGCTCTCGTCCTAGTTAGCCTTTTTTGGGTTTTTTTCCCTCGCTCTTCCAGCATCTATCTCCAGGGTGCGTTGGAGATGTGGTTACTGCTGAGCCTCAGCAGAGTTTGATTACAGGCAGATAGTCTTGGGACTTTGTGTGTGTGAGTGTGAGTTTGACTCTGTCTGTGTGTCTGAGATGTCGCTGTTGGTTGGAGGGGAGAGGCAGCTAAACAGGCCATTACTAGAATCATTTTGTTTTTACATCATACATCATCCATCTGTCTAGGACAAACACAATCACACTCAGTGTGCTGACAAGGAGAGGAGATTGTGGCATAACAGCAGTTATAAGTTGAACCCGGTGAATTACAAGAAAAGAGATGAGTACACTTAGAAAAACAATCTGATTTGATTTCAAATAAATATGTTTTCAATGATGCATTTAAAGATCTAATCAAACAAAAAATGTTTTTGGGGTGTTTTATATAAAGACAATTAAGATTAAAACTCCAATTCTGAGTATTTCTTTATTCAAATGGTTGTGAATCCGGAGCTTGTAGGTGTGATGTAGAAGTTACTACGGCAAGCCAGCAGCTCCCTGCTCCGCTCCATTCTGATGCATTTACTTTCAGAAAATTTGATCCATTCATGAATGTAAGTGTGCAAAAGTTTTTCAAATGAACCTTCCACAACTTTTAAAAGTGGTTGACAAAATTTGAGTAAAACAATGGAAGCAAAACTCGTATTACCTGTAAATATATAATTTTTTTTTAATTTAAGGTAAGACAGAAAATTACTGACAATGGTTTGCGTCTCACTAACAGTCGAGCAAATTCTTTTATTCTTTTATCTTGTTTAACATATTCTAGTGAGTTCTATATTGACCCACAATTGCATTTAATTATGAATGCTGGTCACTCACTTCCATCCTACTTGTGCTGAAATAAGAGACTTCAAAGTCTTTCATTACAGAGGGTAATGCAGATACACTTCATTATTTGAATGCAACGATTAGAATGTGTGATGGGTGAAGGCAAGATTTATATGATGATTTTTTTTTTAAGGTTTATCTTTTCTTTTAACATTTTGGGTCCAGCTAAAGAAGTTATCATGTACGTCTTTGCAAAACATGAGGGATTTTATGCAAAATAAACATAAGTAGTTATGTTTTGCTAAATTGTATGAAGTGAAGTAAAGTTGAGATCAATTGAATGTTGGGTATCTTTACTGTACGGATGCTGAAACCTGCATCTTCATCCATCCCGTGCTATAAGGATTTTGCACATTAGTTGCCTAAAGCTTGAGTGTGTCTGCATTTGCATTTATTTATTTTTTATTATTATGACCAAACAAGAAGATGGTAGTAAAAAATAACAATTGGTTATGTCCCTCACAGTGGTCCACAAATTATGCATTTTTTAATGAATTATTTACAACTTTATTGATTCCGGTGCTGGTTAAGCTATTGTTAAAGCTGTGATGGGGGACCAGGAATAATGTTTCTTACTTAACCATTTTATGCAATGTGCATTTTTCCTCATTTTACCATCTTAACTTCCCAAATATATGTATGATATTTGCTGCTGTCAGTCTGAAAACCGGTGTTTGGGAATCTGTTTTCCTCCTTGGTTATCTAAAGCCAACAGGTGAGCAAAATGTCAGATTCTGATTGGGTCGGATGTTAAAATGTTAAACAATAGGCCTAAACAAATAAAAAAGGAATTGCAACATCTCAATTTAGTCTATTTTTTTACTGCTTTCTTTGCATCATACAATTAACCTTGGCTTTTTAATAATTTGAATAAGATATTTTAAGCATCAGTTGACTGTTGATGATGCAAAAATCAGAGTAGATCAAGACTTCCGACATAAATGTGGCCAAAAGCATCTTGTTTAGCTTAAATGTGTGGATAAAGAGCTTTAGTTTTTAGTCACTGTTAAAATAAATATGAATCTATAAATTAATTGGATTTTCCAATGTAATTATTTATCTCTCGTAGCTCAAATAACAATGGTTATGTTCAAATTCCTTCACTACTCACTACATAGAAATCCTACAGAACCTGAATCAACACTCACTAGATTGGCAAATATAGACCACAATGCATTGCATTTAAACATTTTTTGTGGGGGGAAAAAAAATCTATTTTATTATTAGTTTTTTATAAACCATCACAGTTTTCATCATCAAAACACAAAGTATTTATAAATAGTCTTCGTAAAATGTTTATATTTATTAGGTTTTTACTTTGTGAAAACGCTGACATCTTATTTGTCTGAATTGCTTTTAAATCCAGAGCACTAGATAGTCCCACACTATATTGATTTTAATAGTTAGGCATTAGGAAGGGAATTCGGGACATAGCCAATATTTATTGATCAATTAATATAATTTCTCTTTAAAAAGGCTACTTAAAATGTGGATTTACAACACCCAGCAATTTTTTTAGATTTGTAAATGTACTGGTGAATTAGAAGTTATCTTTAGTAAGCTTTATATTTAACAAGCAATGTATTGCTGCTCATCAAAAAGCTCTATTCCTATTCCAAGGACCCTCACAGTCCGAAAAACTTAAATGGTAAAAAAACAGCTAAGTGGAGTTTGTAGGCAAAACACAGCAATCAGTTTTAGGATCTCGCAGGAGGAAATATAACCTAAGGTACTAGAGCACAGTGGATGTGCCGTAGCAGGATTTAACGACTTAAATCAAGTTGTATGATGTGTTCTTCTTATCCAGACTTATACCATGGGCCGGGTGAAAACTCGATTGTGAGTGGCTGCTGGGTGTGCATTAAAAAGTGATAATCAACAATGATAATGCACGCCTCAAAAAGAAGTTCCGGTCATAGCATAATGTTCTGTATCACTGCACTGGCTTTTTTAAAACAAACTTTACCTTCATCATATGGACAAAAACAAGCAGTAAGAGGTGAATTTTCTCACAGAACTAATGCTTTATTTAACCCACAGTGACAATCAGCATATATATCACTTTCCTTTCCCACTGAAGTTGAGGTCGGTGCCGGTTCAGCCGGCTAAGCAGCGCGTTGTCACGGTAATGTGACAACGCGCCGCACAACGTAACTAAAGTGTCCACTTTTTGTGAAAAGCTATCTAAATCGAACAAATAACAAGAATAAAGTAATAAAAACTGGTTAAATATTGACTTATTTCGTAAATGGTATAAGCGGGTTAATGGCCTTTGAAGTGTGCATTATCAGAAATTATTAATTTCGTCAGCCATTGACCTTGGCATAACTCTGTATATAGAAAATAGAGATTACGGTATTTTATTCACTGAGCATTTCTAAAGTAATTAATACAAGCTAAGGTACAAAAAAAATGCAAATAAAGAGACATTTTTGAAGGAACCTGGTACAGTGAATCTATAAAACAGACGAAACAACCACAGATGGTCAGATTAGGGGAGATTACTTTTCTGCTTCCTGGAAACAACAGATGCAGCAGGATGAAGAGGACAGAAAAGGAGGAAAGAGAGGATGGAGAAGAAGAAGAACACTTCCTTTGAGGCTCTGAAGCTGCAGTGAACAAACTGTACCAGTGGGAAAAAAAATAAATCTGCTAAAAATACCCCTTCTCCTTCCTCTATATTCTTACTCCAAATTTCACTTCTGGCAGCTCCCTTTATCAGCACACTCACACATCAGCAGCCATTTGTTTTAATCATTATGCATTAACATGTAGCGTTTTCTATAGGGCTGAACTACAGCAAAGAAGTTCAGAAGTGGGTGGAGAGTGGGATGTGAGGTCACAACCAAATGCCCAATCATTGATGAGCAGGGCAAGACATGGATGCTAGAGTCTGGTGTGTGTGTGTCAGTTTGTGTGTGTCTTAGCTATGTTCTGGTCTCGCCAGAGAATTTACTAGCTTTCGTTGCTCTCGTCATTCATTTTACAGTGAAAATGTCTCCTTCTGGGCGCGCATACACGCAGAAGAGGAACACACATCCTGCAAAGCAGAAGAGCTGTTTCTATTTCTGTGGAGGTGTGAAGCAACCCAGGTGCTGGCGGAGATCTTTTCAGCCCGAGAGGGAATAAGTGTGTCAGGAAACAGAGGTTAAGTGACGGATGTTTTTTCAGATTCTCCAACGTTCAAATCAAAACAAACAAATATGGAGTTGAGGAGCGAGAGAACTAGCTTTAGGAACAACACAGCTTTCTAGGAAAACAGGAACATTTCACCCTTTGGCCTCGAGCTTCAAGGCTGTTAACGGCGGTCTGGCTTCTAAAGTTGAACATCCAGCCACTTGGTGGCAGCGGAAACTAACCTAGACTGAACACCTTCTTTCAAAAAAAATGTTTGCATATTAAAACATTTAAAGATGATAGAATTAGTGCAGTTTTCATTTTGTTTTCTAAGCATCTGAAAGGTTTAAGTTCAGTCTTTTGCAGTCTTTTCTTTGCATCTAGAATCAGATAGCTGAATAGGCAAGTTTCTGTATAACAGATTACAAGTGAAGACAACTGTCTTAGTGATTTAAAAATATCAGATTTATATTAATTATCCGCTTTTTTTAAGTGTCAGCACCAATAACCATTTTCCCCTACAGTATAATTACAGAATGTGGGATTATATAAATTCGCTTCCTTCCACTCCCTTTCAAGCAATATTTATTAATATGTCTAATTATCCAAAGTTTGATTAGTTACTGTATGAATGTATAACTGATAATTGTATTGTTTTTTTGTGTATTCTTATTTGATTGCTTGAAATAAACCATTTCAAACCAAAACCAAACCAAGAATGGATACATATTGTAACTTTTTTACTGTTTGTTGGTCCAACGCGTGATGACAATGTTTGCATTTAGCATTAGGAGTTATTCATAGACGCGGGAGAACATTAATGAGTCTGCAGACCACACGCAGCTCCAATGGTTTACAGATTTTTCTGTCTGAAGCTTCAATGGTTGCATCCAACCGCCTACTAAAGTTCCTTTAAGCAGAGGAAGAGGTAAAAAAGCGCAGCTTATTATCTCTCATTAATTCCACCTAACCGGTCGCATTGCCACCAGCCCTTCACGCGTCGTTACTGAGCTTCCCAGCACCAGGGTTTAGCTCGGTTGTTTCAAATCTAGTTTTTGTGAGGAAAGGAAGTGTAAAACTGGACAGAGTAAGCACACTCTGAAAACCGTTTGCAGAAACTTTGCAAACATGTGTTTTATGAGTTTTTTCTTGGCTCTTTGTACTTATTTTTAAGTGCTAACCACATGTTCTATTGCCGTCTGAGGCGAAGACTGTCGGGGTTGTCTGCTTGTTTCTGATGGGAAAACAGCTCCATCAAGGCCTTATCCTACTTCTGCCCGATTAGCTGGATTAGGTCATTTCAGGCTCTGGTTGACACGTCTGACACAGAAAGGTGTAGCCGGAAAGTGAAAGATGGTGAAGGTTGGATGGTCCTGGTCTAGAAGGTTCTAGCATCTCTGGACATGTATTTAACATGCAAAGCTACTCATTAAAAATACGAGTAGTGCCAGTAATACGATTAGTGAAGGAACTAAACTGCAAGTTTTGTTAAGCCTTACGGTTTGCTGTGTTCACACCGAATGCAATGCACGCATCAAATTCCCTTTGGCCGCCTCTATTTGGACAAGCAGCAAATACGCCGCTCGACGCCTGTCCAAAAATGTCTTCATAAACAGACACGTGTGGGAGGAGCTACCACCAAATGTTTTCAGCCTGATCGCTACATGGAGCTGTTTCTGTGTTTATCTCGTTTACAATGCATGGAAGACATGGAGGGCGTTGAGGGATTAGATTTATTTATTTTGAAGAGCTCTGCAAAAGTGTCTGGGTTCATGAGATCTCTCCCAGTACGATGAGGCTCAACATCTACTACAGGGGCTGCATCTGCCATACTTCTGTGTCTCTGTGACTAAGTAAGGAAAAAATAACAATAAAATTAGAGGCTATTTTATATAACTGTCTAGATGAAAATAAGAAAATTATCTTGAAAATTATCTTGAAGTTCAGAACAATCATATTTTACCCATGTTGGATTTGGACTTCGCCCAATGATCGGGTCATTGAACGCGTCACGCACCCAAAGCTGAGTACCTGATTAGTTGATGCAACGCGTCATCCCGCCAAAATTCTAATTTTTTAAGTGGCGCAAATGGTAAATGGCGTATACTTATATAGGGCTTTTCTACCTACAAGGTCCAAAGCGCTTTACAGACCCATTCACCCAATCACACACACATTCACACACTGGTGGCAGCTCCACTGCCGAACACTGGCGCCAGCCAACCACCAGAGGCAAGGTGGGTTTCATGGTCTTGCCCAAGGACACATCGACTTATGGGCGTGCAAGGCGGGAATCGAACCTGCAATCTTACGATCATGGGTTGACCGCCCTACCGCTGCACCACGGCTGCCCCCGAACATCCTGCAATGCCTAAATACCGCTGCAACACTCATATTGTGCTGCAGGATCTTAGATCACAGCTTCACATTGACTTAACATTGAGACTGGGCACACTAATCGCGTTTGGTGTGAAGGCAGCCTTAGTCACATTCACCAATACGGGTGTTGATCCATACGGGTGTTAAGGAGATTTTGGGATGTCCAGGCCCTTGGACGATTGTAGATGGGAGTGCAGGTATGTCGAGCAGTTCCCTTATGGCTAATTCCTCAGAACAGACCTCATGGAAATGGAACGTAACATTGTCATGTGTGTGGTAAGAGTATCAAAAAAGTAACAGGGCTAAACTCCTGAAGGCCTGCCCCGTCAAAAGCACTCTCCTCCTCCACTCTGAACAGCTGTACGTTTGCGGGGCACAAATGCTCCAGCGCGGCGGTGCTTCTCTTTAAATTTTACACATCGGTATCACTTTCAGCTCGAATCTAATCAAAGGCCCCACTGTTAAAAAATTCATCCTTGTTTTCAGGCCAAATGTGATGGTAATCTCTCTATGGCTTTGCAGCATGGCAGCAGCGGTCTTACCCTCAGTGGAGGATCCGGACAGATCGATGACCACGTACACCTTTCCCTCTGGCTCCAAGTCAATCTAGACACAGAGAGATGAAAAAAAAAAACAAATGAGGGAGAAATTCTGCAGCTGCAACAGTGAGTAGATGGGGGAGGCAGTCAAGTCCCCCAGGACAAACAAACACACATGTAAGTGGTCATTATCTTGCCAGTACATATATTATTATCAGCCCTTAAAGCACCATTGTTTCAATAACTATCACTCCAAGTAATATTGAGTTTTTTATCAATGCAGTTATCAAATGTAAATCAGCTTCTTTTGGTTTTGAGAGCAACACTTTGAGCCCACATCCTAAAGCTTGATTGGATTACCTTAGATGAGGTAGACCAAGGTATACTTTGGATTTCATCAGACCTCTCTCCTCAGTATTTTTTTGGATTATTTGGGTTCTAAAGGCGGACATGTTGGAGTTCTCAGCTACTAAGAACCTTT
Source organism: Oryzias curvinotus (assembly GCA_023969325.1). NCBI lineage: Eukaryota > Metazoa > Chordata > Actinopteri > Beloniformes > Adrianichthyidae > Oryzias > Oryzias curvinotus. The sequence continues at coordinate 13,081,347 of CM043724.1, read as the reverse complement.
GATTCCTTCACTGGTTTCAGCATATCACAATTATAATGGACTGTAACTGTAACAAGAGCTCTGTTTAAGACATTTGTAGGGTGCAATGTGTAAAATATGTGTACAAAAAAATGCAATTAGAGATTAGATATTAACAGTATTGCAATTAATTTGGTTCCATTTACAGCCATTAATCCATGACTGTAAATTCCTCCCGTTCCTGCTGAACGTCATGTTTTGCATTCACAGTCTGCAGCCTCTGCTATCACCAAGGTTTCCCACACAGTGTTAATACTTCAGCGGGCTCTTAAGCTATATAAACAGCGTTCTCAGATGCTCTCCCTTTGTCAAACACATGCGCGCACAAACTAAACTTAGGGACCCTGCCCGCTTTAATGCAAACACTGAATCAAAATGCAGTCATGCCTGATAGGAATTTTATTGCACCGTCACCAAGAAGCATGTTTAGACCCCTTTAAAGACCCACTTTGAAAAAAAAAGTGTCTTTGGTGTTTTTAACATGTTCTTGTGGTATTTTCCTCACAATGGAGGACATATACAGAAGTGTATTCCAAATTATTGTGCACATTGTATTTTTCTATTTTTTTCCTAAATACTCAATGTAAATAACATTGCATTTAATTTTCCAAGTCACTAAACATTAAAGTATATATTAAATGTTATTGAACAAATCTCGTAAAGATAATTCTAAAGAACTGTAAACGGTCATTTGTTAAAATTGCTGCATTAGGAGGTCAGATTTACTCAAAAACATCTTAATAAATCAAGTTACATTTGAATATGGGGCCGCTTTGTTTTGTACAGCTTCACAATTCTTCCATATGTTTCTGCTTGAACTTCTTGAACTGCCTCCCTCCCTCATTGATATTTTGCTTGAGGATGCTCCAAAGGTTCTCAATAGGGTTGAGGTCAGGGAGGATAGGTGCCACACCATCAATTTATCTCCTTTTATGCCCACAGCAACTAATGATAAAAAAGGTATTCGTTGTGGCTTAAAGAGGATTTTCTTATGAAAATAATGGTTCTTCTTTACTTTTTAAAGGTCGTTTTCACACCTTCAGTGACGCTCACTCCCTATGATTCTGGCCCAAAACATGACTCTGTCACCTCCTTACTGATGTCGCAGCTTTGTTGCGACCATCCACCAATCACCCACGACTCCATCCATCTGGACCATCCAGGGTTGCACGGCACTCATCGTTGAACAAGACCGTTTAAAAATGAGTGTTCATGTATGTTTGGACCCACTGCAGTCGTTACTGCTTGTGAGTATAGTTTAGGGGTGGCCAAATAGAACTGAAAGCCTCTGGAGGATCCTACACCTTGATGTTTGTGGTACTCCAGAGACACCAGCAGCTTCAAGTATCCCTCTTGAGTTTAGCAAAATAAATAACTTTATCTTCTAGACACTTAAATACAATTTGCATAATCATTTGGAACATACTGTACAAAGACATTTAAATTCAAAATTGCCTTTCTAAAAATGTCTCTATTCAAATCGTTGTGAATCAGTGGCAGACACACAAAAAAATGCAGTTTGTAAAAGATCAAATTTGTGACTTAGAAAATACAGTCGGCGGGCCACAAGCTCCCTGCTCTGTTCCATTCTAATGCATCCACTTGCAGAAAAATAGATTCAAGTAAGTCTTTGTTTTCGTTGTCTGAGCTGGGATCTGACTCAAAAATGGATAGCTTCAATATTGCTCATTATATTTGTTGAACCGGTAATGTTAGGTAAACTGATGGGTAACGGGAAGTGGAGTTGGGCTTGCTTGGTCCTAATAGTACTGAAAACAGTATCAGAGGCGAACTCCTGCTGCTCTGCAGAAAGATTGTCAGATTGGGTCTATAAGTAATGTTCATTTAGTGCACAAAATAATGAATGGATCTTAGAGTATAATTTTATTACAAAACAGTTTTTATTCATTTATTTTCCAGTTTTTTAAGGGCTATACATACCTTTTGAGTAAGGATAAAATGTGTAAGTGTGTCAGAATGAGGTAAAACAAATTGAGAGTTAAAAAAAGGGTTATTAAGCACTCAGCCACACATGACATAGTCCAACAGAGAGCACTCAAGAGGCAGATGACAAAGCAGGAGAGAGTGAGAAAGAGAGGTTTAAATCCTTCTTTAAGCTCTGGGACAGCAGCAGATCCTCTTATGCAACACACACACACACACACACACACTAACACACATGTTACTTCCATTGCATTGCTATACAAAAAGCACAGAGAGCACAAACAAATGCTAAATGAACTCCATGTACCCCTCACCCTCCATCTCCCAGGTTGCTTGACAATCAGGTGCACAACATGCACTCCATGAAGCAAAAAAACCCTGAATGTGATCAGAGGAATTTACAGAGCTGAAAACAAAGAGAGGAGATCAGAGAAATTCCTTTCTATAGTCAAATGAGCACAACGCCTACGAAAAATATCTCTTTTTGCCTGGACACTTTATGGTTTGTATGGAACTCAAGCTTAAATCATCAGTCCAAATTAAGATCAAAGATGTAAGTCCCATTTCTGCATATTTCTATATAAAACTTGTCAGCTGTTTCACCAAATATTGTAAAAGTTGATATTCCGATGCCAAAGAATCAGCTGGAAGCATTTTGTTGGGAAAGGAACAAAAGACGGGATTAGTGACCTATAAAAGGGCGGCGAATTCTTCATGTCTCCCCCTTTAAAATGATGTGCTAATCCCCAAATGTAACCTCTTGCATAACAGCACATCACTGTGGGGATTTTAGCCGAAAGATGGACTGAGTCTGATTTGGAACAGAGCAGAGCAAATGGACGACACGGTCATCGATTTAGTGCTGGACTTGTGAGGTGGCACGCCAGCCAAATAGCTGTTTCCACATCGCCAATTACTGACATGAGAGTCAAGCTATAGCATTTTAGAGCAAGTCAAAGGGGAATTTCCTCTTTCCACATGCATGATAACAAAAAAAACTTTTTTTTTTAGGATGAGAGGAAGTAAAGTTGGAACTTTATGCATTTTTATGTGTCTTTTTGTGCGGTTTCAGAGCAAATCTACACCAAACATGAGTTCAAAAACAGCCTTTTTTTAACAGTATATATAACTCAGTATGGGCCTGTCAAGCCCTGCATCCGTGACTTATTCACATGGACTAAACTGCAACATGTTTAATTTAAAGAGAAAAGCTGGAATCTTTGCCTTTATTTTCAAAGCAAGTTGCCTATACTAGGAAAGAAAACAAATACAACAGATCACACGGCAAATCACATGGCTAAAATAATTAGCTAACGTCCACGAGTTTGGAGATGTGCAGAGAGGCCAAAACCTTTAGTAAGTGCACTGCAGCTCCAGCTAGATGCTTAAACGGCTGTACTGTACTTTTTTTTATTTTAGTACATGCCTTTTCTTTCCTTTTTGTGTGTGTGCACTTGATTAGTTCCAATGGTTTCTGTGGTGTGTACTGCTTGAACAGGGTTAGTGATGATCACACAAGTGGTTGCACTCAAAAAAAGTACCCTCCACCCTTATAGAACCTGGAAATGATCATATTCAGAGAGTTAATTACACAAAGAGGTGGATTTAGTGTGACTTTAGCCCTGATAAGCCAACACGTAAAATGATCCTCTTTTGTGGTTTCAAGATCACCTGTTGTGGTTTGGCTTGTATTTGCTGTGATCTCTTTGAGGACATTTACGTAAGGCATGACAAATAGGTTTTATTCAAACTCATAAATCATTTTTCAAGCGATTTAATCAAACAACAAGTGTCGAGTATGAAAGTGGGGCAAACCACAAACAGGTGCTTCTCTTAATTAACTGAAACGACAGATTATATCTTGTTTCCAATCAATTCAGTTGTACTTAAAGACCAACTTCATTGAATTATTTATTGCATTTTTCTGATGATAGACTTAATATTAAGAAAATAATAGCTTATAAATTGCATTTCTAAGTATTCCTTTATTCAAATCATAGTAAATCAGAAGTAAATGAAAAAAGGCCATTTGAAAAAGAGAATATTTTTGATGTAAGGAGTGGGACTTTAAACAAATGCAGCATAAAATCCAACTTTTATTGTTAAAATGTGTTTAATTGAACCAATTACATTGGACATTGACAGATTAAAGAATTAAACTCCTATTTTCCAGGGACAAACAGAGGTCAAATGAAAGAGGTGGCACAGAAATCAGTAGCATCACTACCCTGATTTCCCCTCTCAGGGCTTTATCTAGCCGAAATCTAACTAGGTCTTTTCCAAATTCCCAACTCTAGTTATAGAAAAGTGATATCTAGTTTACATGATGCTTAAAGAGATTTAAGAAATCAGATGAAATCCAAGTTGGATAAACGCATGTAAACAAACCAACTGTAAGATCCACTGTGCGTTGATATGAGGCTCCAAAGGTTTTACAATTAAGAAATCTTAACAGCTCCATGTTATTTATTTTCATGTGTTTGGATTGTTCAGACAAAATACATCAACAGATGAAAAATCAGTGTAAACAACTCCTGGATGAATAATTACACCAAACACCATGTTTAAATATATTTCATAAACACGTTTATTATATTTTTTGGTTTTGCATCTTTAGACTTTTATTTGTGGTGGAACATTTAGTTAAATAGGAGGGTGATTAATAAATGCCAAATATAATGCAAAAAAGCAAATGTATTTATAAACTTTACTATTTTTTTCATATTGTAGCAAATATTGTGCTACAGTACACAGAATGCAGTAGATACTTATAAATGTGTTTTTTTAGGTAGTTATAATAGTAAAATATGTAACTTAGAGAGGTATTTGTTCATTTTGTATACAAATATTTAATTAAATGTATTTATTTTAATATTTCTCATGAAAATGTAAAACATTTAAGTACATGTTTGACCTAAAGCTGCAGTTCCAGATTGCAAATATGGATTAAAATAAATATCTGTAACTTCATTCTTAGAGTATATGTGAGATGACAATGAAAATCCATAAGATTTTTAGCTTTATAATAATTATGATCCTTCACTGCCAGAACAAAAAGGCCGATTAATATCCTCAAGTGAGTGACGGATCCCCTGACCCTTTTAGCACCAATAAAACTACCTGCACTGCAACCAAAGTATTCACCCCCACCCCCACCCGTGCTTTGTAAATGGATTGTAACGTGACTTGGATTTAAGAACTGCGTGTACAGACACACACACACACACACACAGGCGCTGGGTTCCCCGCCCTGACAACAAAGGTTGGAAGGAGGCAGAGCAGGAGAATCTAGTTCGCCTCATTAATCCTGTTAGTCCAATTAGGACACTGATACAGACTTCTCAGCCGCTCGCCCTGAAACGCACCAGCTGAACGTGCCAGTGATCCTGGAAGGTTAGCATTAAACACACGTTTCAGCTTAACTGAAGACAAAAAGAACACACGAGGCAGGCCGAATCGAACACTCACACATACCATATGCAGCAGCACAGAGAAGCACTCAACCAGGCAGACAGGGCACTCAAAGCTTGCATTATATCAATACTGTGGAACTAACCCCCCCTCCCACTCTCTGACCGTCCAGCTCGCAAACGCCGTCCAAGCAGACAGCTCTTTCTGTCTCGCTCTGGAGCGTTTATTCTCAGCGACTGCCTCCCACATCCATCTGTCAAACAACAAATTCCAGCTTTAAGAGCTTGACCGCATTCACACAACAAGACGCGTGGCTCGTCCTGCTCCCCGTTAAGCGGCAACTGGAGCGCGCACAGGAGACCCATGCTGACGGAGACAGCGTGAGAGTCATGCATCTTTAATGTAACATCACAGACGGCTAATAATGTAAGAAGAGCGCCGCTGCGTGCTGGTGGGGGGAGACGAGGGGGCGAGCACACATCCCCATGTTGTTGTTTGACGGCAACATTTAAAATAATCACAACAAAAAATAGGAACAAGCAGCCCCGTCCTCAGAACAAAAGGGAAAATTTGGATTGGACGTTCCCAGTTGGAGTCATCATCCCAGGAATCACAAGAAGAGGAAGAGTGAGTGATTTCCAGATGGACTGGCAGACGGTCTGATGAGCGGCCTTTGAAGATCAGACAGTCACCTCTGTTGGATGAAAACAGCCAGGATTCGAGCTGAAAAAAGGAAGCCCTGTCTGGAACCAGAACCAATCATGTAACTTCCCCCCCGTGTTTTCTACTAAACTCGGCGTGGTCGGTTCAAAGTCTCGCCGAACAATGACAGTTCGAGAAAATAACAAAGAGGCTTTTGTTGGTTTCTGATGTCATTTTCTTAGAAAGCAGCATAAGACTAATCATTTATTTCCAGTTTTTACTGTGAATCTGCACTGAAACGCTGCTTTTTAAATAAAAGAAAAATATTAATTTTTTATTTAAAAAAATACTTTAAGTCATATTTTTTCCAAACAAAAATGTAAATACAGACTGCAACAGATAACTATTAATGTATATATAACAGCCTGTCTCATTAATCAGCTCATTTTATCTTAAAGACTTCATTAGTCAGAACTCAACTACAGCCTTTAAATAGTTACAAAGGTGCTGCCTACTATGGAGTCCTAAGCTGTTCATAATTAAATAAATAAATGTGACCTTAAGCAAATACACAATCAACCAATACATCTCTCATACATATATAAAAAGATCATGAAATTGTGAAAAACCTGCACATGGATTTCAAATTTGCCATTATATAATTAAATATATTTAATTTTGCTTTAAAAACCTGTTTTAAAATTTTCATTTTAATCATGTTGAATATTATTATAATTCTGTCTTTTTTCAGAAACTCGGATTTCAAAATCAATATTTTCCAAAGTATGTTTGTTTTTATTTCCCATTGCTGCTTTTCAGCGCAATGCACACCCCTCAACACTAGGGGGAGTATGCACCTCTACAAATCCACAGTGTTGCCAGAAATTGGGTAGTTTTGGTTCCAAATTTGCGGATAAAAATGGCTTTGGGCGAGTGTGCATAATTTGTGATTTTGTGGTTGGTTCGGCGGTTTTCATTTTCTCGTGAAAATATAGTAGTGGTCTAAGTTAGGCTGGTGACTGTTGGAGTTCCAATGAGCTTCTATGAACTGGAGTTCCATGAACACACCAAACCGCGTGTGGGAGGAGCTACCAGCTCATGTTTTTAGCCTGATAGCCACATGGAGCGGTGTCTGTGCTTATCTCTGTGCGTGGATGCACAATGCACACGTTAATGTTAAGAGATCAGGTTTATTTATTTTGAATAGTTCTACATGACAACAACGTGTCCTTGTCTGAGTTCATGAGATCATCCCAGAGAGAGTCTCTGTAGTGAAACTACATCTCGATGATGGCCGTCTCAGCGGTTTTTCATCTCTATCAGAGCAGGCAGCGCAAGAGTGTGTGTGAGCGCAAGTTAAGGGTGTGTTGCTCAGTTCACCGGAAAAGTAATAATAATAAAAGGTTTCCTCCAAAAGAACAGAGACTGGCTCTTTTATTTACCCGCTCTGAGCGAATGGCGTGAGAGCGAGAGTCAAGAGTGCTTCAACGGGGGACTTCAAGATGTGGACGACCGGAGCTCCTCTGTGGTTTGGTCCACACAATCCCTCAAACTAGAAAACAGTCGTCCATGTTTGCATCTTCTGCAGCAGACAGATTGTTTGTTTCTATTTGATCCTATTATGTCAGCAAAGCCGTGCAGATATCTCTGAAATATGTCATCTCTCTGAATGGAACACCGCAGAGCTGGTATCAAGGAATACGAGTCGATTTCCAGGGATCAGCCAGTGTGCGTTTAGAACCCACCTACTTTCACTGATTGACAGACAGACTCATTTTGCTGAAAAAGCTCTTCATGAAATAAATAAGTCATTCTGAAAAACAGCAACATGAAATAACAACAAAGCTACTTTGGAAAATATTGATTTTAAAATCCAAGGTTCTGAAAAAAGACGTAGAATTATAATTATATTCAACATGAATAAAATAAATATTTTAAAATGCTGTTTTAAAATAATGAACAGGTTTTTAACCCTTGTGTTATCTTAGATGACCCCACCCTTACTTTGACGTGTTATCCACACTGTCTAGTGGGTCTAGATGACCCAACTCCCAACGGTAAAGTGCCTAGGATAGCACAAGGGTTAAAGTAAAATGAAATATATTGAATAATATAATGGCTCATTTAAAATCAGTGTACAGGTTTTTCACAATTTCATGATCTTTTTACATATTTATGAGAGATTAATTGGTTGATTGTGTATTTGCATGAGGTCGTATTTATTTATTTAATTATGAACAGTTTAGGACTCCATAGCCTACAGATAAAGATTAGACAGAAAAAAATCCCATCAACCAGGAAGGAAAAAAGTTACAAAAAGGAAAACTAGTTACGGTAGTTCCAGACGTCCTCGGACCATCATCAGCGTTTCACCTGCTTAATACATCAAATTTGGTAATGAAAGATATCGCAGGATGACCAGTCTCTGGCCTGACTGGGGCTGCTCCTGGGCCCTGGTGGAGGGGGCTCCTTGTTTGGACCCTCCCCACCTTTCTTGGGCTGTCGAGTCAATATTTATGGGTTTGTGCATGAAAATTAGCTCTTTTGGTAAACTTTGTATGACAGCGATAATATTAAACCTCAAGCAACTCCTGCCTTTGTATGTCTTTGTGTAAACCCCACCCCCATTTTAACTCCTCCCTGACTGAGGTCATAGGGTACTTTTCACTAGGTAGTTGACCCCAAAGATTATCTGTCCAGTCATGTATATGTATACCCAGCTTTAACTGCCTGGATTGTTCTCTAATGTGGCGTAGTGGTTAGCACTCTTGCATCACAGTAACAGGCCTTGGTTCAATTCCCAACCTGGGACTTTTCTATGTGGAGTTTGCATGTTCTTCTTATGCATGCGTGCATTTTCTCCAGACACTCAGCATTCCTACCACAGCCTAAATAAATGCTTCATTGGTTAATGCCTTCGCCCAACAGTAGCTGGGATAGGCTCCAGCAACCCAATGACCCTGAAAGGGATTTTGAGAAATAGAAGGACAGGGCACCAATTGCAGAATGGAAAGCCAAGTTTCAGCTTGTAGAAACAATAATGTTTGTGATTGATTAGTCTAGCGTAGTGTAGCGTATTTGCAGAAACACATTCAGATCCAACATGAGTGCAGTTGAGATAATCCACTTGTCAGAATCTGCCAAAAAAAGGAAGCTTGTTTTGTGATAAACAGTACAAAAAGTTAGCTTATGAACACTTAAGAAAATTTATTCACAGGTGGAACAAAAAAAAACATCCCTTCAAAGAAATGTCTTTGATTTTACCTTCAAACTTGTGTCCCACAATGCTTCTTTACAGACATGTCTTTGTGCCACAGAAGTGGGGGGGGCTGTATTAGTTTCACCTGCTGTCCCTAAGCTGTCTAATCATTTTACTTTTTGTCCTCCTTTCACTGATTTCATGCGTGAAGCAGCCCGCAGCATCAACACTTGGATGGCTGACCTGCTGTGGCATCGCCGGGGGACCGCGTCCATGCCGGCCTTTACGCGCGCGAGCGGGGGCACTGTCACTGTGATAACAACACATTTTTAAATCCAACCTGTCTCACTAATCCTGTAGGCAACCAAAGGGTGGGGTGCATGATGTCACTGTCCGGCGACTTGCCATGAAAAGGGAATAAAGTCTGTAGGTCAGGAATAAAATGAGGGATGATGTAAACAGAGTCATGACCTCAAGGATAATCAGAGTTGTGAAAGAGGAGAGCGGGAGGGTGGGGCAGCGGATGATAGTGACAGGCAAAGGTACAAGGATGATGCCAGCAGGCAGACCTTTAACTCAATCTGGCTGCTTTGGAGCATAAACTGGGATAACATGAATATGTTTGCATGGTGAACTCAGTTTTCTTTTCTTTTGTTATTTTCATTGCAAATGATGCAACACAGCTGAATTTTTTATCTCGCTCAACCTCTTCAAGGTCTAGCACTTACATTGACACTAGTTTTTTTTGGGTATTTTCACAGCCATGACCCATCTCTAAGGATAAAAATATTTTGCAACCCACCCTCCCCACGTCAGTAAGGGCAAGGGTCAAATATGCCTAGCGCCACAGTCAGCAATTAAAGGCTGCTAAAAAAAGGACTCTAACCTCCCTGTCAAAGTTCAGAAACGTCTCGCAGGACTGCAGAGTTTGTTCAGTCTTGTACTAAAATGTGTTTGCTATGAGGGTGCAGTTTATAAAACATTTAACTAGGCAGAAACTTCACCCATTTTACCCAAAATTTACCCAGAAATTTACACAGAAACAACAACTGACTGTAAGAAACAAGAACTTAAAAGCAAGATTTTGGCCGATTTGGGGCCGAAAGATGGGGGAAAACCTTTTTTTGCTTTCAATTTATGTTTTTGTCCAGTTGGTGTGTAGAAGCACCTTTTTCTTTAGCCATTAATAAAGGCTGCTGAGTGTGAACGTGCACAGTTGGAGCTGATGTGGTCTATGTCACCATGGAGCAAAGTTAGACTAAGGGGTTCGCAAGTTACCACCTCCCCAAAGCTCAGCACTAACCTCCAGCCTGACATATTTATACGTACAGTCCCTGACAAAAGTCTTGTTGCTTATCCATTTGGTAGAAACAAAAGCGTATAACCTCACTTTTAATGAATCCATTGGTTTTAGAAATGTCTCATATGAAAGCTAAAACCCTCCCAAATTATGTTCAATACAGTAAAATAAAATTGCTTCACTGAAGACAGATTGATCATTTAATGAACACAAAAAAGGTCACATTTTGGCAAGACAAAAGTTTTGTCGCCTACAGAGAGTAATGTGAAAATGTAACAAATAATTTACTTCAAAAACAAAAATGACATAACATAACATCAGTGAATTAAGTAGTGCTACTGTGAGATCCATATTTAATATCTTGTATGACTTCCATGAGCTTGAAGAACAGCATCCATGTGGTTTGGCAATGATTCATACAATTTATAGATGATGTCATCAGGAATAGCAAAGAAAGCAGTCTTACATGCCTCCCAGAGTTCATCAAGATTCTTTGGTTTCGTCTTCCATGCTTCCTTTTTCATTCTACCCAGACATGCTCAATGATGTTCATGTCTGGTGACTGGGCTGGCCAGTCCTGGAGCACCTTGATCTTCTTCACCTTGAGGAACTTTGATGTAGAGATGGAAGTATGCGATGGAGCACCATCCTGCTGCAGAATTTGATCCCTTTTATGGTTGGGAATGTAAGAGGTAGCTAATACTTCTTGATATTTTAGGCTATTGATATTGCCTTCCACCCTGCAAATGTTTCACACACCCCCATACTGGATGTAACCCCAGACCATGATTTTTCCACCACCAAACTTAACTGTTTTCTGGGTGAATCTTGGGTCCATGCGGGCTCCACTTGGTCTCCTGCAATATTTGCGGCGGCTGTGATGTAATTCAACTGAAGACTCATCTGAGAAATCCACCTTCTGCCACTTTTCCAGCGTCCATCCTTTTAGCAGGCTGTGGGCCTTGGCAAATGCCACACGTATTTTCAACTTGCCTTTTGTTTAGTGCTGGTTTCTGGGAACTGATTCAACCATGGAGGCCATTTAGAGACAGAATTCTACAAACTGTTCTGGTTGACACAGGGGCTCGAGGTGACCAGCCCTGGTGGAGCTCTGCTGCAGTGGAAAGGGGGCTGACCTTGGATTTTCGAACCAACATAAGGTCCTCCCGAGCAGTTGTCTTGCGGGGTCTGCCGGACCTGGGCTTGTCAAAAACATCTCCAGTCTCTTCAAATCTTTTTCTCATTCTTTGTACTTGACGCTGAGACACATTGAAGGTGTCAGCCACCTCAGCAGTGGATCTGGTCTTCAGCCTCTTGATAATCACCGCTTTGGTCTCAGGGTGAATCTTAGGCATGTTGTCAGAGGTCAAGTTGCAGTTGATGTGAAGGCCTGGTGTGCTGGGGTTCTTTTTATACACACCCACTAATTGATTGATCAGTAATTGATCACAGGTGAGGCTGTAATCTAGGATTGGGTGCATCATATGACAAGGCGACAAAACTTTTGTCTTGCCAAAATGTGACCTTTCTGTGTTCATTAAATGATCAATCTTTCTTCAGTGAAGCAGTTTTATTTTACTATATTGAACATAATTTGGGAGGGTTTTAGCTTTCATATGAGACATTTCTAAAACCAATGGATTCATTAAAAGTGAGGTTATACGCTTTTGTTTCTACAAAATGGATAAGCGACAAAACTTTTGTCAGGGACTGTACACAGAAAGGATTTCTGCACCTCATCTCCTCTGCCTCCTCTCCTTCATCACCCAGTTACCCTCTCCGAGGAGATATCCCTCCTTTCCGTCTTCTCTCAATTATGTTGAACACCCTGGCCTTTTTCTGCTTTCTTTCTGCTAGCGGCCACACAGCTGAAACACACACCAAACATTCAATCGCTATCTGATTTCTTGTGATATCTGATTCTTTTTTCAAGTGTCACATAGTCAGGATAATCCAATGTCCTTTATCTAATAACGCCAGTTATCCGATCCTCAGACATCAGATAAACACATGTAGATTTTTCCCTGAAAAGCCGATACTTCCGGACATGTCTCCACTTCTATCCTATATATTTCATGGTTTTAAAATCTGCACATGTCTAAACAGAACCCAGGAGATGGAAGTCACACAAGACCTCAGATTGGTGTTGCATGTCCAGAGTCCCAGACAATCGCCGTTTCTTCCGTAGACGGCATATGAAGGCAACGGGCTGTTCTCTGTTTCCATAGAAACAGCGACAACGTGCTGTTTATTTTGCAGAGCAAAGCTAAGCTACTGCTACAAATGTCAATACCACCATGTTTAGCAAGAAAAGACCTGCAAAACAATTGAAAGTAGACAGGAAGTTTCTAAGTTACATCACTACGTATACATAAAGTTCTTCAAAATACATCACATAATTGATCAGAATTTTCTGATGATTGCAAATTCATTGTCAATTTGTAAATATCTGATATTGTCATACACTTCAACAACTTTTACCCATAAATAAAAAAACAGCTGCACAGTTGGTTTATTCACATGATTACCGGCCGAATCCAAATTCATTCCCTACCCCTCTGTCTCCTCCCTATTGCTCCAATTGTAGGGACATTTGAAGCTGTAGCCGAGGAGCTGAGGAGAAATGCATTTCTTCTTGTGGGTGTGCTCTGAAGCACAGAGGTTCACACCTAAATGTAAGAATTGAGTTTTTGTTTTTGCATGACTTTTTAAACTGTTAAGTATTACTGGCAGCTAGTCGCTAACGTAGATGACATCATCGAGCGGTAGTAACGTCTGAATGTGAAGACACTTTCATTTCTCTCTGCTTGGAGGGATAAATGTAGGGATAGGAAGAAGCTTTAGGGGTATTGAACAACAATTGCAGAGCTAAAAGGAGCATACAGGTAGACACTACAGACTTCCTTAATCCTCAGTAAAGCACCCAAAACACATCTAGGGACAAATTTAGCAGAGAAGACCGCAGAAAATCTGGGCATGAAGTATACAGAATTGAACTTCAGATTCCTCCATTGACGTAAAATGGCAATGGTGCCTTAAAGTAAAATTTGAAGCCACCCCTTTGTCAACCCTCTTGCCAATCACAAAACGCATTCCTAAATCCGAAAATTTTAGCTCAGATGAAATCAGAACTGATTTTTAAACAAACCTAACGCACACCTCAAGAATTCATTCTGACTTTTTAACAAAGAAAAAAAAAATCTCAGCCTCTAGTGGTCTTTGTTGGAACTGCAACACTTGGTACGTCCTGATTTACGTCAAATTAAGAAACAGAAAGTCTATCCCCAGTATTTTACTGCACCATTGTTATTTGTATAGCATTTTAATGACGTGGATAGATATTACAACGCATCAACAATAAAACCATGCCAACAAGTTGTTATGATTGACATTATTGATTATGACAACAAATCATTGCAGGCAAATAAAAGAATAAACATAAATTGGCCACGGGTTTATTCACAAAGCAGATATGTAGGTGCCATTCAGCAACTTATAAAAAACATGACTAGGTTTAAAATGCCAAACGTATAAAAAAGAAATAAGGCTAATAATACATTATAATACTAATAACATGCTAACAATACAATACTTTTACAGAGTCTAATCAAGACTCTGTAAAGGATTTAATATATTAACATAAATAAAATGACTCCTGTTTTCAAAGAACCCCGAAGGTCTGACCTTTTGCATCCCTTTAAGCAAGTTTTACACATAAATGATTTAAAAAAATGAATAAACTTAACTGTTTTTCAGGAAATGGGAAAAATTGCCCTATGAATAAACTATTAAATAATTCTTAAATATTTATTCTGACAGTAGAATTTTTATTAAACCATTAAAAACTCAGATAAAAGTGTTCTAATAGGAAGAATAGGCACACAAGGAGCTTTCAGCATATGAGTTGTTGTAGAGAAGGGGAGGTTTCTCACTGTAAATTAAACAGAAGTTTGACAGTGTTTGACTGATAAAAAACAAACTGACAGATATATAAACAGGGTGGTAAAGTTACCGCCATCACTGTTTGCTGGCCTTCTAACTTTTATCAACTCTTCCTTGATGTGCATCAGTTCTAACATGCCGTTTAGCCGTGTGCTTGGTGCCGATTACAAAATGTAGCCGCATAAATCAATGCATGTTTGTCCTTTCTGCTGAGACGTGGACAGAACTGACAATCAAAAAGCATTTTGTTGTTAAGTCTCTGCCTGCTTTTTTATTGAGACAGCTGACTTATCTTTTTATCAGTAGATCAGTCTCCTTGCGCTCTCACTGACAGACTGGTCCCCAGAGATGTGTCGCTGCCGCCTCACCTCCCTGGTTGAGGGCAAAACTCCCAGTGCTCTCTCCCCCAAGAACAAAACTAAAGAAAATATCCTTCCTCCTGAGAATGAAAGCAATAATAGCAGCCCCCAATAAAAAGCAAAGTCGGACCCCCCTCCCTCGTTTCTGCACCTGGTACATTCCAATTAAATTAGTAGCATTTAAGCTGCAATTTCAATTAATCTGCGTGTACATTACACAGATTGACTTTTGATGTTATGTAACAGGATGCATAAGTGGAGGGGGAAAAAATGAGAAAACTGCTTAGGATGTCAACTGTTGGTTATAAATTCTGAATATCTTGTTCAAGATCCATTCTGATGAAAATTGTGTTTTTGGAGTTTTTTTATGTGTATTTGTGGCATTTTTCTCATGATGGGGGACATATATATAAAGAAATTTAAGCCAAAAAATACATTTCTGAGTATTTCTTTAGTCAAATTGTTGTGAATCAGGAGCAGATCCGAAAATGCTGTGTAAAAAAAAAACAAAAACAGATTTGTAATGTAGACAATATACTGGGCAGTTCCACAAGCTCCTTGCTCCAGGCCATAGACAGTATATCACTAGAAAGCTTGACCCCCACCCCCTCGTGTTTTAAACAGGAAGTGCCCGCTGGCTCCAAGAAGCCATATTGAGAAATAAACAGTTATAACTCAGCCATTCTATTGGTCAGAAGAACCATTCTTGCACTAATACATTTTTTTTCAAGATATTCTTCTAATTCTATTTTTTGTTCACAATATTTTATTCTTATTCACAAGTTATTTAAATTAGAAACTGACCAATCAGATGCCTCAGTAAGGCCCCACCAGTATTCTTGCAAGCCTCCACCTTGAACGTTTGACTGACAGATTCTCACGAGTCCACTTTCAGTGGAAGAAGTGTGGACCTCGAGCAAGCTTACTTATGATTGGTGACAGTAGTTGCCTTAGAAACGTGACTAAGACTGACTCAGACCACTCACTGTTGTCTGGCTCCAAATGGTGGTGTCCTGATTTGTCTTCATTTAGCTGGAGCCAGAAGTAAGGCATTTTCCATGGGTGGGGTCACACACCCTTCATCCATCTTTACGTACAGGCAATGGTCAGAGCTCTGAGCAACAGGTAGGGGAAAGAGAGCAGAGTTGCTTTTCGCCAATGGTCCCGCCAACCACTCAGAGGTGAATTTCTAATGAACTACCACTCGGCAGAAACTATGTCCTAGAAATCATTCATTCATTTGCTATTCCGCTTTTCCCTTTCGGGGTCACGGGGCTGCCGGAGCCAATCCCGGCCACTTGCGGGCGAACGCAGGGGATGCCCTGGACAGGTCGCCTGTCTGTCGCAGTAAACTCTAGATCATGGGGAAGGTAACCGTTTTACATGGTCAAAGAGCCAGTTGGGAAATGCTACGTTAAAAATAAAGTCACTCGAGCCACAACCCATTTTGACATCATTATATATATTATGCATGTATATATTATATCAAGGGTGCTCATTAAGTCGATCGCGATCGATTTTCAAGGACATGAGTGTAGATCGCGGTCCAGAAAAGATAAAAAAATAAAAAAGTACTTCTTTCTTTTCATCGTCATGTTTATTAGTTACATGTTTATTTGAATATTATTGTTTATGTACTGATGATTAAAAACTACACAGTGAGTTTACATACAGATACTTTTGTATTAACAGATGAGACGTTTTATTACAAAGACAGAAAGCAGCAACCATTGTATTCATGCTCTGCTGTAAACAGTCCAATGCGGGGAGCATCGTGGCATATTATGAGGCATTTGGTGCTGCTCGCTCCGTATTTTTGAACCTTTCGTTGCGCGATGACTTCTCTTTTTCTTTCGTCTTTCCGATAATGGTCAGAAAGCGCAGGGGAGATTTCCTCCAGGGCCGAAGGCAATTCTCCTTCGGGGTTCACTTCCCTGTTCGAACCCTCAACCTCCAGAGCGGATTAAAACTGACTCCAGAACAGTTATTCTGGGAACGACGACTACTAATTTAGTGCTCCGTCCTCCGAACACACAATATATTTCACGCACACACCTCCCTCCGTGCTCACACCCCCATCTCCACCTGCACGCCCCCCCCCCCTTCTTTCTCGTGGCCCGCGCGCCGCTCAGCACAAACACACACTCTGCAAGAGTATAAAGGCCTCGCAGCTTCCTTGATGAGCTCGTATTTATCGGGCGAGAACTGCGGAGCTTATAGCAGGAGGAGACACGCGGGGCGGCTTTAATAAACTCCGGTTGCTGGACTTCTACCGGGGACGTGATGTGCTGCGGGGAGAAAAAAAAACTCTGATGACAGAGTTTGCGCTGAGTGAATTTAAACTCGCGTCTGCAGTGACGTATGTGTCAGAGGATGTCCGATTGGCCATTCTGCACGTCAATCAAGTCCCGTACTTGTCGGCGAGGATTTTGATTGGCTGGTGGAATTTCAAGAAGCACTCTCTTCCCCTTCAATCTCCCCCACGTGCCCGAAGATGACCGGACGATCGTGACCGACGCAACGAGCTCCCCTGCTCTGAAACACACATCACTGCACACGCGAGTCCAAAACACCGGCGCAAACTCTCCGTAACCAGAAAGCCGCTCCCCGCTCCGCGCCACGCCAAGCCCCCGCAGAAAACCACTCCAGACCCGGAGTGTTTATTGAAGCCGCCCCGCGTGTCCTCCTGCTATCAGCTCCGCAGCCCTCGCCCGACAAGCACGAGCCACCAAGGAAGCTGTTTTTTACGTGGCACGAGGCACAGAGCCAGCAGCGCCTTTGAAATGCCATGAAAAATGAACAAACTAAAAAAAATTTGAATTTTTATAAAATACTAATTATTTTCCAAAGTCACAGGGAGCCACAACAGAAGGATAAAAGAGCCACATGTGGCTCCAGAGCCATGGGTTGCCGACCCCTGCTCTAGATTTTAGTTAGTTTTAATGGTAAAATATTTAATGCTGTTTAAATAAATTCCACGTTTACTCAGTTTATACAACTGGTTGTCCAAAAAAGTGCTTTTTTTAACCAAGTAAAATAGGCTTTTAGCACAAATTTCAAAAAAAGTAATCAATATTTGAAGTATTCAAATAGTGGCATGCCTTAATATACATATTGAAAAAAAGACCTTATTAAAATTCATCGGAATGGTCCCTTGAAGCTGGAGGAATGTTCCAGCTTTGATGGAGTAGCATGAGGCTCATCTGGAGGCGGCAGCACTCAGTTTCCACATGACTAAATGTAAGGAACACATGGTTTGTTGTCAATGTGTAGAGAAGACATGAACAGCAAGTCTAAACAAAATTGTGTTTTGATCTAAAATACAGCACTACGATGGGATATTTGATTAAATTAGTGGATTTAAAGAGGTATTTCAACTGAGATTTATTAGACGAGTGAATTTTACTTTTAAATTTGTCAGATTTAAGTGCCTAAACTAAAACTACCTCCTTCTGTTTTATTTCCTCTGGTCTTCCATCTCCCCTTGATGCTCATGTACCCATCCTTCTCTCTGGTGTGTCTGTGGGGGAGAGGCTGTCACCAAGGGGACAGCCTGCTGCTCGTCACCATGGGGACGAGCTCCGTCAAGCATCTCAATTATCGAGTGGGACAATTAATAAGCATCAAAGGCTGGTTAATATTTCACCAGCTGCGTGGAGCGGGAGCCGGCACTCGGGTCTACGGGAGTTGGAGAGGTGGTGGGAGACAAAAGAGAACAGGAAGTGCTGCGACAAGAGAGCTGGAGAGAAATGACAAGACGAGATGTGAGAAGCAGCAGAAGGGCGGAGGAAGTGTTGAGACGGGAGCCGAGGTACACAAGCAACAGCGTTCATCCAAACAGCAGGACGTCAACCATTTGGTCAGATCCGTGTCATCTATTCCGTTTCAAGATAGCACTGGACCCCATGTCCTTTAAATGCGAGGTCACGTCAGACCCATTCATGGCCATAGAGTGGCTCATTTAGCTGCGCCTTTGCCACTTTAATGCCTTTCACCCAACTTTCAGCAGTTCCTCAAGCACCTTTTTTTTAACCTATATTTTGAAACCATGCCATATCTTACCTGCAGGCACAGAGCAAGGAGAGCAGATAAATGCTAAGGACATAGCTGTGCTCTACATTTACTGCAGGCCAAGTGTGCCACAATAAAAGGCTGAAACAGGCTTGAAAACAGTGAGACGCGGAGAAAAACAAGCATAAATGAATATTTTAGAAAACTGCATTGTTTTTTTATTTTGATTTGGCAACATAAAAATATCCATCCATCGAATGGGAACAAAAATACTATTCATTTTTTGGTAAGGTATGGTAGGTACTAAATGAAGATGTGTTTACATCCTAAGCGAGTAGAGGAGAAGACCTAAACAATGATTTCTATACACATCCTAATCTCTGTGTCAAAGATGCAAATGTATGCTTTGTTTGCTACTATTTTGAAGGAAAAAAAACATGTCTTGAGCCAAAGATCCAACTGCCTTGCGCATTTTTATCTTTTTAATAAAGTATTTTTTTAAAAACCAATGTCTGGATCAGTTTGGCTGCCTTCTGTGAAGCTGTAAAAGCCTTCATCGCCTACTGTTCAATCAGATCACGTCTTCATCCTTCTAATCATTTTCATTACATCTAATAAATGTAAACAAATCCTTTACTGAGTCTTCGTCTTTCTCTATTCTGCTTCCTATTTACAAAGTAGGTGACGAAATGCCCAATGTTTGTTGCCCTCGTCATACAAATGCAGCTTTTACTCACATTAGAGGTCGTTTAGATATTTTTTTTTTGTACATTAATCTAAAATAAATGATCAGGAACATTCAAGTTTTAGATATCCCAAAGCCCTAATGGTGTTAACAAGCCCCCACCTTATACACTTGAATCTGAAACACTAAATTGTGCAGTTCCTCAAATGACCACTAGAGGATGGTTTCAGAAGGGTCCAATTTCTTAGTGGTGTTAAAAGATTCATATCTATACATAAAAGTCTCGTTACAAGCTCTTTTTTATAATGTTTACTGCTAGATTTTTCCTTTCATGACAACTGTGGTGGCAAGGGAGAAGCCAATTTCATTTTAGAATTCAGCAGTCAAACGTGATAACAGGGTTTTGCCTTGCAGTTGTATGGATATCTTGCATGTTATTTTTATAGCACATTGTGTTTTGCATCCTGATTGGCTGGATGCCATTGTCAATCACTCTCCTCCGTACCGTTTTTCCTGTACAGACTGCATAAAGTTTGACAAATTTACTTAAAGCTTCAATCACAATTGAAGATCATTGGTTTCATTCGATAATACTGACCTTTTTTTTCCTATGGAAGCTCTTTGAAAGAGTTTCATGTGAAAAGGTGAATCTCTGTCTGAGAAAATGGAGTAAAGGAGTTTTACAGCCTTTTAAACATCTATAATACATTGTAAAAAATGATGATGTCTACTTTACGGATTTAGCTTATTGCAGGTTAATTTTACAATGTACGTCTAAACGAGAAACCACTGTAGCTCACATCTGTCAGGTCACACATTTCAGCAAGATGGTAGAACCAACATGAGCACACCTCTGGTCCTGCTCAAGTTTTTGGAACAGAAGACTTGGGCAGAGCAAACTCCATGGCCATCCCACTTCAGGGTTCATGTTTGTCCTCCAGAATCCAATGTGTGACGTCAAAAGCTGTTGGTCCAGCTAAAGCTATGCTCACACCATCCTCAGCTATGTGCGTTCAAATGGTTACGTAAGTCTACGTAAACATGCATAAATGTGCGTTCTGAACTTCTCCGTTCAAAACTCTCATGTTCACGCGTTTTTACGTTTTTAAGACCGTTTTCGGGCTCTATATACAAAACGTGCGCCCATTTAACACATGTTGAAAGTTAAACCAGGTTGAGCTTTGACCAATCAGGGACTCCGATTTGGTACTGACTTACGCATAGCCTCCCTTTCAAATCACGGAAGTGCAAACCATTTGGAAATTGATCATGGAAAAGAAATTATTAATTGCGGTTTGTGCCCAGCCGAAAATATTCGACACCAAGACTTTCATATATCGGAATAGAGAAAGCATGATTTGCGAGAATTGTACCGCTTTGAGATTTCGCACCAAGCCTCTTCCAACTGTAGGTGTCGGACATGCGCTAGTAAACATTGGGAAAAGAAAAGAAAAATCGCTTCGCTGCTTATCCACTGTGAACACCAAATGCTTGGTGAATCTGTAGCTTTAAACTTTTTCTATGGTTATAATTAGGAGGCATTTCTGAAAACGTGTAAAAGGGTCTTGGACAAATACTACCTGAACACAAGGAGTGGCACCTAATGATGTTTATTTAAAGCAAACAAAGAAAAGTCCCGATGTAGTTGTCTGTCGGGAGTCACATCCACACGTGTGAAAACCCACCTTTAGCAGAGATGGGCACAGCTTGTGAGGGTTCTGTTGCTTAGTTTGGTTTTTAGGCTGTTTTGGTCATGTTCTGAGTTGACCTGTCTGTCACACCAGATCCAGGTTTTTCCTCCACAGCTGGTCTTCATTTGGTTAATTACCCTCAGTGCATATAAGTGCCTGGTTTTCAGTTCATCAGTCTCAGGTCATCTGCTCCTTTCTACTTTGTTGCCTTTTTGTTTCTCCCCATAGTTTTGTCATGTTTCCGTTTTTTTTTTAAATAAAGTGTTTTATTTCCTGTCACCAAGCCGGGTCTCCTGCATTTTTGGGTCCTCCACCATCAGTTCCTGACACAGATGGTCTCACACAGCAGAAACTCTACTGATCCCTGATGGAAGTTTAGACAAACCAAAGACATGTCAGAGTTCTCAACACAGGGAAGCGCAATCAAGGAATCTGACAGATGCCCCATTGTAGCAAACGCTGCCTTGCCAAAGGTGTGAAACATGACATTGTTCTGCGTTGGGGCAGTACGCACTAAAACAAGAGGGGGAGGGGGGGGGGGCGTTCAGAAGCAGCACAAAACACTGTGCAAATGGGGCTGTGATCCACATGATGGAAGTGATATGACACTTCCTGGTCCCGCCACATTTACATGACTCTTTACAAAGCAAAGGGCTGTTTGTTGGTTCACTGAAAGTTCCAACAGAGGACGGCCGGGCCTCATGAGTCGCACAGGTGGAGGAGCACCAGAGGAGAAAGCTATAAGGGACGACATAGAGAAAAGCAAAAGATGACAACATCGTGGATAGAAGAGGGTTTCAAGTCACACACGAGTGGCGGCAAAGGGAAGATGACAGTTAAACGCTTAGATTGGGAGGGGGAGGGGGAGGTGTTTATAAGACGAGTGAGGAATTTACAGTTGGGGAGGGGAGGAGACACGGGAAGCACGAGTGGTGAGTAATGCAGGGAGGAAGGCGGCGGAGGGGCCAGTAGGAGACTGCGACGCTCCGAGGCAGATGCATCGACGGCTGGCTGATCGATAGCATGTGATCAATCCACAGGGCTGATCCATAATCCCCGACCTCACCCCTCCGAACAGCTGAGCTGAGGCGTGCGTGCCTGTCGTTTACACATGCTTAAGTATTGCTCGGTTGCATAACATTACATCACTGAAAGTCTTACCTTTCCGCCTCTGGCTGTGAAATCATATGCTCCTTTATGTCATCAGTAAAACACTGAGATTATCCACAGCTAAAATGAGCTTCGGAGTTGAGATTAATTAAACACTAAAGTCATTATGCTGTCTCCTTTTTTCTAACATTACATCATGATCACATGTTAATCCAGCTGATAGCCGAGTCTATGGCAAAAACCCCATCATCCAGGAGTCATGTCATATTAAAAAACACCATCTGACAGAAAAATGCTGTAATAAGCACAACTGCTGTCGCAATTAAACCAATTTAACAGTTTTTAATGGCTGGAATTTTCCCCGATTTTGTGTGTGTGCTTGTGGTAAAAGAGATAAATAAGTTTAAAATAGATTTTTTTTAAGCATGTTCTGAAAAGTTATCTATAGGAGTCTAAATCAGGCTAAAATATGATTTTTTTTTCTAATATGATGGTAGAAAATAGGTCCTGAAATGAGTATTTTTGTCCTTTTCATTTAAGGAGTCAACATGAAACCAGCATAAAGAGTGAGACAAGATCACATGTTAAAGCAAAAGGCTAAAAAACTACAGATGCAGAACAAGCGGCCCTTTATCCGGACACAGATCTGCATGTAGCACTCTGGTGGCAACGTCCCCCAAGAGGAGCAACTTTTAAAACAACGTCCAAAAATGACGTTTCTATATGAGGACTCATCCGAAAAGGAGTGATGAGGAATGTAAAGCTAACCAAAGGCCACTTAGGGGGATGCCCAGCTCCGCTGCAACACAAGTCCTGACAGCTCCTCGTCTGCGATTGAGAGGGTGAAAAACAACTGGAATCCAGTAAACAGCATACTTTTATGGTGATTACTAGATGTAGATCTGCTGCTGTGCTTTGCAGCAGGGGTCCCCAACCTTTTTCGGGCCACAAACCGGTTTAATGTCAGACAATATCTTCATGGACGAGGTTGAAGTTAGAGTCTGATTTTTTTTAACTAGTCCTGTCCAACAACTGAGCAAACAGATAAGAAGAGCTGAAGGCCTTTTGTGTTGCACTTGAAAGTAAGGTGATATGAGTGCCAAGCTGCTAATTTGAGTAGGTTATGATTTTAAGCTTCAAAACATTTATACTAGATCTGCTGGAAAGACAAATATTACATCCATGAGGGAAATTCTGACACTAAGATAAGCGGAAGATATATGTCCATCAATACACTGTTGGTTAGGAGGAGGGATAAAGCAGACAGGCAGCAGTGTGACAATCTACAGGTGCACGTGGGGGTGGAGATGCAAGAACACTGCGGAAGTGTACCATGTGATCATTAGGGGGAACCAGATCCTCCCCAGCCTGACCGGCCAGACCAGTAGTAGAGAGGGAGCAGGAGACCCCTGGCGAAAGGAGACCGGTCACCCACCCGGCCAGGTACAGAGGAGGTACCGCTATGGGGGCCCCTCCAGCCCCGCGGAGCACAGGTGACCCCGGATCCCCCTTGGTGACCCCGGATCAGGGCCTATAGGCCACAGGACAGGCACTCAGCTGTACCGGACGCCAGCCATTGTGGCCACCGGGCGCTTGACACAGAGACCCGGGCAAAAGATGGAGCCTGGACCCACAGGCAACAGGAGCCACCCAGCCGGAGTCTCATCACCACAGGCCAGAGCAGGCCCAGGCGCCCAACCCAGGAGGCCTAAAGATCACGACGCAACCACAGTCCCAACCCTATCCCCCCAACACACTTCACTGTCCTCTACAACCCCCCCTCACCCTACACCTTCCTTAACCCCTCCTCCCGTATCCGCCCCCGGCGCCCTCTCCACCATGCAGAGGCGAGGCAGAGCCCCAGCGGGACCCGGCGAGGTAGCCCCCACGCCCGGGCAACCGGCCCCCAAGCCAGCCACTGTAGGTGCCTCCACCTCCAAGGGCGACCGGGCAGCCAGGAGGCAGCCAGCCAGTCACAGACAGAGGCCGAGCCAGTTTAAATGTGATTTCGATTTTTCTTTATAACCCATAACTATCAAAGTGGAAGCTGAAAAAATCAGACGTCAACTTCAGCCTCATCCGACTTTTAAGGTTCAATAGATAAATGCAAACAAAACGATCACAAAACTAGTATTTTCTAAATTTAATAATAAACTTTAGGAGCAAAGTTATTAGCAGCATCCTCATAACATTACACAGACAATATTATGCATTGTTATTATGGTGTGTGGGGAAAACTGTTTGCAAAAATCCATATTTGGAGTCCAGACTCCTGGTTTTTATCTGTTAAATGCAGATTTCTTTTATTTTGAAGTCAAAGGGTCATTTTCTGTTTCCTCACTGGCCTCACTTGTTTTTTATTAACTTTGCTGGCTTAATTATTGGGTTTCAATTTAGCGATTGGAGCAGCCACTTCAAGAAAGCAGCGGATGGATTTTTGACACGTGACCGAGCGACTTGACATGCATCAAGATTGCGTCGAATATAGTGGGGAAAATCTGTCAGTTTTCCAAAATAAAACTTCCTTCAGAATCAAACAGGACTAAAACGGTAAAAATGTTTGTTTTTTCTCTGGGGCCCAGTAACAACTGTCCCAACGGACCAGTGCTGGTTGAGGGGGGGTTGAGGACCACTGCTGACCTTGACATCAGGAGTCTATGACTAAATAAAATACACAGCAACTAGGGTTGATACAGTGAAATGACTTAATCAGTGGGGTAGAATGTTCTAATAATGATCCCTTCAGATTATTATTAGGATGAAAAGAAAGAGTGGGCTGAACTTTAGGGAACTAAAATGTGAATGGATTTGCCATTAATTCTTGTTTACTTGTTAGTTTGTACACATATTTAATTTCCACTTGATTATCTTGCAAGAAATACAAGGAATCTGGAAAACTTAACTTGCATTGTTTAGTACCAGGTATTTATCTCTGAGTCACACTGGTTGAAGTTTTGACTAAAGACGTCCTGGATTGATTTTAGGTCAGTGAATCAGATCAAAATGAACTAATATCAACTATAAATCCTATTGAATCGAATCGAATCGTTTTTAACATGAATCATAACACCCCTAATAGGAACCCAACAAGACTTCATCTGAAACCGAATTTACAAACCAGTTCTTTCAGAAAAACCTTGGTTAATTAATATTCTGATGTTAGTCTTAAAAATGAAGAAAAACAATGATGACAAGATTATAAATTCAAATTTGCCAGGATAAAAAAACAACCAGAAAGGTTCAGGTAAAGGCCACAGGCTCTGTATGGGAATCCCCTGAGGATGACCGTAAATGTGATCCGATATATTTTTTTTAATGTGTTTGGTTATTAATGCAAACAAATATGACACTATACACTCATTCAAATAAATACTTAAACAAATAAATAAAGAGCCAATTTTATGTGTGGGGGACAAAATATACATACTTGATTTCTTTATCTGTGTGAGAGGAAATCTGACATATTGGAATAGAAAACCAATGTGGTGAGTACACAGATCAGTTCAAATTTTACTATGCAAATGAGCCAGGGCTAACTGTGGATTCCCTGCTGTCTCCACCCCCTACATGTAGCTGTCACCAAGGCCGGATACAGGCATGGGACTGTTCCCTCCAAATGTGTTGGTCCTCAACAATCCCAAATGAACTAAAGAGATTTTAAAAAAAAAAAAAATGACCAGGAAAAACAGAAATAAATAATCAAAAATATATGTAAAATGGAAAAGACAAAAGTTTTGGACAAATAGGCAGAAATAAAAGAAAAAGAAAAGTTAAATGCTGCCTGAACAGGATAAAAGCCAGTGTCCTGCTTGTGCCTGTACCAAGTAAATCCACATAGGACACACGTCAAAGGAGACCATATGGATGAACTGATATGATGATGATGGTTTTCTTTGCATTTTAGGGGCTTGGAGGGATATGACACCCTGCCACCCCCTGATATTCTACCTGCCCCCCATAGTAGGGCTGCCTGGGTAAATCCGTCCACATGATGGTTCCAAACACACACAGAGACCTAGGTCCCACACTCACCCAGTCCTCATAGTGCCTGGTTCCGTTCTGCAGCAGGTCTTCCAGCTGGATGGTGCAGTTGGCCACGAAGTCATCATAGCCGATGGGCGCATCGTGGAACACCGACAGCTCCAGACTCCTGCCCTCGCGCACCTCCGTGCAGAACTCCTGGTGCCAGGCCGGGCTGTTGGTCTTTGTTCTGGTTGCAGTCTGGCCCAGCCGGGTCTGGTCCAGGTTCAGGGCCAGGTATGGGTCCAGGAGGAAGGAGCCGCTCTTCCCCACAGCGTGACGCAGGGCCCACGGGGTGGGCTTCAGGTCCACAGCCTCACACACTCTCACCTTCAACAGGCCACTGAACACAGGCATGGCTGTAGGCTGCTGCGCGCGTGTATAGAAGGATGAGTGTGTGTGTGTGTGTTGAAGCTTGTCTGGCTGTTCCTGCTGCTGCACAGACCGTTTCCTTCCAATGAGCGGGGTCACTGCACAGTTCTGCTACATCCCATAATGCCGCTGGCTCCTCATAATGCAGCCATCAGAACATCACAACAGAAACTGGCGCTAACAGCGGAGCTAATGGGTCTCCCAAAAACGCAGCGAGAGCGCAGAAAGGTCACCTGCGGAGTGACTGCTCCCGCTGTCCGCACAAAGGCGGGAGGATTAGCGGCTCCTCCCGCGGCGCTGCGCCGAGTCTGTGCCAGGTCAGGGCGAGCAGCCGCGCCTAGCCATCCGGGAACGGCGCTTGCTTCGTCCGCTCCTCTCCAATGTAATCTCCCCCACTCCAGCCTCCGCGATTCTCAGCGCTGTCCCCACTACAGCAACGCCACCCTTGTCAGCCGCCCGGTGGAGTCGTTTGGGGGAGGCTCACGAGCGCCTCAAACACATCACAGCGCCCCGCTCCCGTTTTTTTTCTCCTCTTGTTTCCCGTCCCTCTCTCTCCCTCTCCTGAATCCGTCAGTGAGCGGGACCTGCAGGAAATGCGCAAAACGCGTCACTCCAGCCGGATGAGAGGGAGAGCAGTGTGCGTGCTTTCACGAGACGTGGAGGGAGGACGGAATTCACCCGCGGGGATGAAGCGCGCGTGCGTAACGAGGCCAGAAAGGCAATCAATCAGCCCTCATATTTGACCACAGACAGAAGCAACAGAAAACTATCTATCTATCTATCTATCTATCTATCTATCTATCTATCTATCTATCTATCTATCTATCTATCTATCTATCTATCTATCTATCTATCTATCTATCTATCTATCTATCTATCTATCTATCTATCTATCTATTTCACAGTTTAAAAATGTCCTTTGATCAGTTTTTAAATGAACAACCAGAGTCACTGTTTGAAAATGCCTCAAGTCAACCACAGAGGTTTAGTATTTGTTTCTTGTGAAAAATGTCTGTTCATTTTAATCAAAATACTTCTAGCCAGAGGATTTTCCATATAGTGGGCTATAGGTTCTTGTGTAAAATCTCAAATCTCTGTTTTTCCCTATGGTTTGTTATAACCAGTTAGGAAGCAAACAGCTATTTGTTTATTTGCTTATTGGACAGTAGAGATTGGTGAAGGAGACCTGGTCAGCGGCGCCATCTGCTGGCTTGAGATGTACATTACATACAGATGCCGTCAGTTTACGACAACTACCCCTGACTGCAGCCTGAGCGTTCTGCAGGCTGCAGCCAGGGCTTACTCGTTTGAGACGCAGATGTCGTGGATGGTGCGTTCAGGTCGACTCAGAGCAAAAATAATAAACCACCGTTGTCAAGATAAAAGTTCTGATTGCAGGCCGATTTAAGAATTTTAAAACCCAGTTTTTGCTAATTCGATTAAAAACATATATGTGGTTTATAAATTGCTTAAAGAAAGCTTTTTTAGTAACGGAAACCACCATCAATTGAAAACGGACAACTGTAAGTCATAGATAAATTTAGGTGGTCATTATTTGATGTTTATATTTTAACATCTACCGTGAGAAAAACTATTTGGTGGCATGAAGGTGTTAACATTTCTGTTACCACCAGAGGGTGCTGCTGTGCGCCTTCACACCAATTTGAGCTTTGTCGAGGGTCAATCTAACGCTTGATTCATGAGAACATAGGACTAAAACCCTTTTTTTTAAACAAATACATTTCAGTTTAAGATAGGTATTAAATAATATTAGAATTAATTGGATAGTTTAATCATCGATGAACTCCACATCCTGTTGAAGAACTATTGGAACTCAAGATTTTAAGTTTATGAAAAAGCAGTAAAATTAACATTTACAGAGCAAGAGATAATCTGGTTATTTATTTTGTTTGTTGGTTTATATAATTCAAAATCTTTTTTTAACCGGTCTTTGCTTGCTAAGAATGTTTTTTGTATTACTTTAATAAGTGAGAATTTTTTTAAACTATAACTCCAAACAATAAAAAAAAAGATTTGACTAGTAATGAGTTTGTTGCAACAAGTGACCCATACAAACAACTTAACACTGACAAAAACGTGTACCCTCTAAAAATGATGAAGATAAAAGAAGAGCCTTACATAAATATGTTTATTCATATAAAATACTGAAGCATTTATTTATCTCCAGCATAGAAACACACAGCTTTGACACAAACTTCACAGTGAGCCTTGAAGGAAACTGTGGTGAAAGCAAAATGAAAACGGAAGCAACTAAGCTTTTAATCAGGTACAAAAGGAGGTAGAATTTGCTGACATTGATTGTCTACAGCAATACACATCCAACAATACTCCAGGGGGATCTAATGGGGAAAATGTTCAATAAAAATGGCATGAAGATAATGAGGACTTATTTTTTGGAGTTTTCAGTCTGTCAAGTCTTACAGAAATCCAGCATATGATATGGGATCGATCCAGAGGAGTTTAACATCAAACTGATGGTTAAAATCAGTACTTTTGATACAATAAAGACAATCTAGTTAAAGAAATGGAAAAGACTGGTTGAAAACCTGTAATAACATTTACTGTTTTTCATTCGGGCATTTCTCTAAAATGCGAAATAACAATAAGAAATGGGATGCATCTGATTTATACCTGGATTTGTCTTTTTTTAAACCACAAAACTTGGTCTTGGTCTTGTTTCCCCACCTTGGTGTCCTTATCTCCTCATTGTTACAAAAATTTTTTGAAAGAAAATCTTCAGACATCTAAGTCAGAGTCACTGTCCGTCACCGAGAGGAATGTTTCTCCATCTGCCCGCTCGCTGCTGTCTCCCCCACTCAGAGTGCACGCACTGTCTGGACAGATGCGGTGGTGCTGCAACCTGAACAGGAAGAAGAAATGTGTTTAAAAATGACTCAAAAGAAAAAGACAAACATGATTTTTTTTAGAAACATGACATTCTAGTTAATGTTTTTGAATAAATAGTATCAGAGCCCCTTTTCTTGCGTAAAAAGCAATTTGCACCCTGCAGATTGACTGACCCGCACACTGACCCTGAAGGAAGTGTAAAAGGGAAAGTAAGATGGACCTGCTCACACCCACTGAGAAAACACAAAACCCTACAAGCTGAATGGATGTGCGCTTTTACGCATGAGTTGGCCTTTTACGCGCAATTTTGGCAGATTGTGGAGAACAGCTTCGTGGCAAAGAAAGTGAGTGAGCAAGAAAGAAGATTAAGATGTGGTCCAAGGCAGGTTTGATGGTTTCCAAATGTAGAAACATGCGAAGTCTAAGCTTCTGTGCAAGAGTTTACGCAAAAAAAAAAAAGTGCAACTCTATAGTTTGAAATCCGTGGAGAAGATGAACAGCTGACCTGTTCTTAGCTGCTGCTGCGCGGTCCCGCTGTCTCCGGTTCTTAAACCAGTTCCCTACTTGAGTCGGGGTCAGTCCCGTGGCGTGGGCCAGCTCCCGCTTCTTTCCCGGGTTTGGGTATGGATCCTGCAGGTACCACTCTCTCAAAAGTCCCCGAGTGCGCTCCTTAAAGCAGTGTGTCTTCTGCTCTCCGTCCCAGATGGTTCTGGGTAAAGGGAACTTCTTCCGTACTCGGTACTTGTCCACCGGACCCAGTGGCCTCCCCCGAAGCTTCTCCGCCTCCCGGTAGTGAGCTTCCAGCCACATGGCCTGCAGTTTGCTGTGTGAGGCGCGCGTGAAGCGGTGCGTCTCCAGGATGCGGTAAAGCTCGCGATAGCATCCCGTGTGGAAGGCCACCACGGCGCGAGCCCGCTGCACCGACTCGTGCTCGGAGATAGAGTCGCGACCATCTGTGGTCACCGGGAGAGACCAGAGGAAGCGGGCCAGCCGCTCGATGTCCCCGGTCTCCTCCAGAGTCTCACACACGCTGGCGATCTGCGTGGCGGAGAAGCACAGTCCTGGCAGGGCGAGGGACAGGAACCCGGGGGAAGAGTGCTCCGGCGACCGGGACCGGGGCAGTACAGGGGGGGCATCTGCGAAATGAGGCAGGAGGAGGCGAGACGCGGAGAAAAAGTCAAGCGGAGCTCTGAAAACCATCTGAGCGCGCGGGGGAAGGCAAGCGGCGGACGGAGAGTTTGTGTAAACACTAAGAGAAATCAGCTTAAACCCGACTCTTTAGTTTCACCTGGGAGTCAGGGAGGGAGTCAGGGCTTGACTCCTCATTGGACGGCCCTGAGCTGATGCGGGGTTGCTATGGCAACGCTGTCAATCAAGCTGAGGACTTACTTCACTCCTATGGAAAGCTGAACAAGGGAACTTTCTGAGCAGCTTCTCCAGTACAGTCCACTCTTTAACTTATCTCATTTATGTATTGTTACAAGATTTTTAAATTCAAATGTCTTATTTTGAATCATTAACCTGAGTTTACTTATTTTACAAAAACAAAAATCAACAAATTAGTATATAAAATAGAGTTTGGATTTTGGTTTACCTAAAAGATCTACACCAGTGGGTTTTCTGCTCTTGTTTGTCCCAAAATTAGATTTTCTTTTGTTCTATACATGCAATAGAAATTAATGTATTATGAAATTATTGATACAAATATATATATATATATATATATATATATATATATATATATATATATATATATATATATATATATATATATATATATATATATATATATATATATATATATATATATATATATAATATTCTTGCACAGACATAATACATTGGGCCTATTTAAAAACTGAATTACTGTCTATTTGTTTTTTGTGAGGTGTACATGAAATCGCATTTTAATAAACTGGAGGGGAAAACAACTACTTGGGAAAACACCCAACTAATTTAGTTGAAAATTATTGTTGAAAACTATTGCAACTTTAGGAAAAACAGCTGAAACTTGAATTTTTTGTGCCTCAAATATTACAAAAACTCCATGTGAGATCGTGAAGAGATTGTAGATCAACACAGAATAAAGAGATTCTCTTTTTGTTAAGGTTTCAGTTGCTGGTGTGCCTCAGGATTTTTGTCAAGGAAAAAGTGTAGCATGGTTCAAAAAAGGTTGAAAAACACAGATCCATTCACCCATATCTAAAGTTACCTGTCTCATTAATAGCTAAGTTACACACTAGGATCCCTCTACAAAGAAGAGAAAATGATTTATAAAACAGTATCAAAACTATTTAAATTTTATTCCTAGACCTGCATCGCCCTTCTCTCGCCTGAATCTCATAGCATTTCTAGTCCTGCCAGTAAGCTGCTTGTAACATTAACAGCAGTAACGCTGATCGGTGTGATCAGAAATCTCATCCAGGCCTGAAAGCGTATGTTTCCCTAAGTGGTGACCCACTCTAATCATTTTCTGATCACTTTTCTATTTCCTAATAAACTCACTGGATTAGTAAGGAGGCTGTGCAGCCGGCTAACATTAGTGTAATGGAGCAGCATATTCAATCAACATTAACATTTGGCTGCACTGGACCATATGCTGTGGAGCACATCAACACTCCAGTGTGTGTGAGGCACACATCTGCTCAAGCACTTGGAGGACACGCCTTCCTTTTTTGGGGGCACATCATCCATAATGTCATTATAATGGAGGTTTGTGTCACACATGGAGGGATTATGAGGACGGGGGAGTTTCTGGAAGTGTGTGGCTGGAGTTCATGCTTTGGATTGAAGTGCACTTATGAAATGAAGAAAACATTGCTCAAAGGAAACCACTTTTTGTCCCATCTCGTGAACATGCTTTCAAATGTGATATGCTGGGCGTCAAAAATGGGGTCGGTCCGCATTAAGGAGTTAATGCCAATTACCCCAAAGGACAGATGTCCCTGCATGCTGGGTGAGGAACCGTGTGCCACTTTATAGCTCGGACTAAATCCGATCAAATGAGCTTTAACATGAAAAATAAATAAAAGAAGAAGTAAGCAAATGATTAAGTACAGTGACACAATCACTTTGAGACTTTTTGTTCATTAATTACTATCACCAATAATCAATATAATAACAACTAATTTTTTTTGTTGTTTCATATTTTCTAAATATTTGCTAATATTTAAAGGTGGTTTGTAAAAAAAAAGTTATTTTTATGGATTTCTTTCCAGTTATATCTAAAAGTATACATAATGGCTTATTTATTATGTATATATAATGTATCTAAAGTTCCATACCAGCTTTTAGGTGCTATAAATAAACTTTTTGCCAACTATGTAATGTTTTGTCTGGTTTTTTTTTTCTGTACTTTTACATTCTCAGAAAAATATCCATGCGGATACCCATCCATTCATTTTATCCAGCCCTTCATCCATTTTCTGATTCTAGAGCCAACCCAGCTATGGTTGGGCGAAGGCGGGGTACACCCTGAACAGTTCTCCAGTCCGTTGCAGGGCCACACACTCAACACACACTCACATGCATACCAAGGGGGAAATTGGAGATATCAATGAACCTATCAAGCCTGTCTTTGGACTCTGGCCGGAGAAAACCCACACGTGCACGAGGAGAACATGCAAACTCCACAAAGAAAGGACCTAACCGGGATTTGAACCAGGGCCATTTCACTTAGAGGTGGCCCACTCCACCACTGTGTAGCCCCCAGCATCTCCTTCATCTAGCTAAATTCAGTCAAAATAGTTGGTAAAAAAAACTGTCCTTGGTTGATTATTTATTATAGAGGATGTTTTACCACGTTTCCATAAAGTTTTAAGAAAATTAAGGTGAGGCATTCTAAACTCTAGAAAAATGTCAGTGGATTGAATATACCATGTATTTGGAGTGAAAAAACACATTTTGGCGATTAAACACATCGATCCATCCATTTTTCAAACCCACTTAATCCCTCTCGGTGTCACAGGGTTGCTGGAGCCTATCCCAGCTCCCATTGGGCAACCTGAGCATGTCGCCAGTAAATCACGAGAGTACAAAAACATTCAAAATCGACAAAAGCATGTTTTTAAAAAATATCCAGTATCAGTTTT
The DNA here is from genome assembly GCA_023969325.1 of Oryzias curvinotus. Taxonomy (NCBI): domain Eukaryota; kingdom Metazoa; phylum Chordata; class Actinopteri; order Beloniformes; family Adrianichthyidae; genus Oryzias; species Oryzias curvinotus. Next base: position 13,047,684 of record CM043724.1, on the reverse strand, counting down.
ATTGATTTTTTTGTTGTTGTTGATCACATTTTCTTTTACTTTTAAACTTAAAAATTAGTTCAACTGTATGTTTTAAGAGGAGTATAATGTCTCAATTGCAATGAATTTGAAATTAATTGGTAAAAATGGACACACAGATTGGAATAAACTTGATTTTATCTTAAGTTCTTCTGTTTTATAAACAAAATATTCCATAAACTGGGATTAAAAAGCAGAAAGTTTAAATCAATGGATTTTTTTTCTGCATTGAGTCAAAAAATTAGCTAAATTCCAATCATATAAAACATAATGAAAGCATTTTATTCATTACTTTAAACTAACCAGTCTCAGGTGGTATTAAAATATTATCTTATTGGATCGAAACATTTACCAAAATAAAACTCAATCTTTAATTTCAAACTGAACATATACATTGTTTAGCTAATTTAATGTGAGTTTTGTGTTTCTGTTTTCAACATCTCCAGCAGACCAATGTAGCTTTTCTCTTTAGCTGTTTTAATAGCACAACAATGGCAAACACGCACAGCAGTCATGTCCAGAGCTCCTCTATTTTGAAAAGCGTATTCTTTTAATCCAAGCAGGAAGGACATACCAATCATAGCTAAGGAGCAACACTCGGAGGTAGGCTGCGGTGGAGGGATGGTGATGGTTTCAACTGAGTTAATTCATTCACGTCTCCATTTAGCGATGGAACCAGGAGGAGGAGGAGGGGACGCAGAGCTAGCTGAAAGAAGGGTGGATGACACTTTGGTTGAAGGAACACACCATGAAGACAAAGTAAATCCCCATCACTCCTCCTTATTTTCCTAGTAAACAAAGGCCAGACTCCTAATTAACCTCGCTGCTGACCTCCACAACTTAAAACTAACCTCTTAAGCCATGAAACTTTAACCTCCTTACCAGCCTCTTGGAAAAGGCCATACATCCCTCTAACTCCCTCCCCAAAGCCTCCTCCTCATTAAGCCACTAATCACTTCCTGAGTCTTTGTTGTGCTTTTGTGCTCGTGCAGGTCTCCAGGAGAATCTGGTGGACAATGGTACCCACAAAACGAGGCAGAGGGGGGGTGAACTGAATAAGGACGTGGACAATGTTCCCTATGCTAACGTGATCCTGACTCCGGGACAAAGGATCACCTTGGCCTCTCGGAGAGTCTCTTTTACCCATCCTGCAAAGATTCACCGAGATTGTTTGAGTTTCTCGTCTCTGTGACCAAATAAAGGAGAAAAATGTCCCAGCGGATGCGGCGACGAACAGTGCTAAATGTGGTGTGGTCACTCCTAAGCCGAGGATGACGGGTACTCAAGTAACTGTACCTGTGCACCTAATCCCACTACCTGATTGGTTTGTAACCCAATACCCTATACTAAACTAATCCTGCTGTTCTATCAGGGAGGCGTTAGTTAAGCTATGCCGGTGCTGAAACCGCAGGTGAGCTCAAAAACACCTGACACACAAACTATGTATCCAGATGGGCGGCTGATTGCCAAACAAACAAAATAATCAGATAATTTGACTAATAATTCCTCAGATGTGCAGAGCTTCAGACTACAGATTAAGACAGCGAGGCCAGATGTAAAGGCCCTAATAACATAATTATCCAGTGTTTTGTCAGTGTCACCTCACCACTCAGTGTTTATTAATTAATCGGTTGGCTGCTGGTGATAAATCAACACCAGCAGCCAAAAATACAAACAGCTGGAGCTTGAATCAGCAACTGGCTGCCAGATTCTTTGTTGCACGGATTTAGTGCAAACACAGTGAATACGCTAACGCCCTCCGTGTGTCCGAGAAACAAAGAGGACGAAGGGGAAAAAGCTGTTTTCATTTACACTGACCAAAAATATAAACGCTACACTTTTGTTATTGCTCCCATTTTTTATGGTATGAACTCAAAGATGTGAAACATTTTCCACATGCACAAAATAACCAGTTCTCTGAAATATTGTTCACAAATCTGTCTAAATCTGTGATAGTGAGCACTTCTCCTTTGCCAAGACAATCCATCCCACCTCACAGGTTACTATAAAAAATTAAATTGTTATAAACTATTTTTTATTTTGGGTGAATTTACATTATTTCAGGAGACATAACCCCCCCTCCCCACCTCCTTACTACTAGCACTTTACAAATTAGTAATAAGTAAATATTTGATTATTTTTGCTTCTTCCTGGGTACAGTTACAACCTCAACCGTCAACACCAGAAACACAAAACATAAATTCTTATTCTGACCAATGAAGGATGGAAGCATTGGATTACACTGATCACAATTTACAGGACATGGAATACGACATTGACCCAATCAACCATTTCTTCTCTGCCATCACAGATAATTGCAGTTACTACACTGAAGAGCTTTATAAATTCAACATTAAATGTAAAGATAAGTTTTCACTTGTTCATTTCAATAGCAGAAGCATGTATGCAAATTTTGATAACATTAAGGAATACTTGTGCAATTTTTCACAACGATTTAGTGTGATAGCAATTTCAGAAACATGGTTCAATGCAAAGAAGGGAGTTGAAAACTTTCATTTGGAGGGTTATGAACTCAGATACTGTAATAGACTAAACAAAGGTGGTGGAGGAGTTGTTCTATATGTGGATAAAACTCTGCATTTCAGAGCAGTGAATAGTATGACAGCTGTTGTTGACAATATGCTTGAATGTTTAACAATCGAAATCTCTCAAGAAAATAAAAAAAAATATATAGTTGTCAGTTGTATTTACAGAACACCTGGCTCAAATATGGATATGTTTACAGGCTGGATGGAGAAAATGTTTGTGGATAAAAATAAGGTAATTTTTGTATGTGGGGATTTTAACATTGACCTCTTAAATCCTTATAAGATTAAAGCAGTTGAAGAATTTATTAATACCATGTACAGCATTTGCTTATTTCCAAGAATTACAAAACCAAGTAGGATAACTGCAAGTCGTGCAACATTAATTGATAACATATTCTCCAATGACACTGAAAATAAAACAGTTAATGGGTTGCTAATTAATGAAATCAGTGACCATCTTCCAGTTTTCACAGTATATGACAGTAGTTATGTCAACCACAGGTTGCATTTCTCAATGGGATACTGACGAATTAAAACAGAAACCTCCATCAATGCACTTAAAGCTGAGCTACTTGAGCATAATTGGGATGTTATTTATCAAAAAGAAACTGTTGATGAGGCTTATGAATATTTTTTGCGGATATTTGGTTCGATGTATGATAAACATTGTCCAGTTAAAAAGTTAAAGGAAAAAATTAAGTATTTCCATTGTCCATGGATTACAAAAGGATTGCAGAATGCATGTAAGAAAAAGAATACTCTATATAAAAACTACTTAAAAAAGAGAACAAAAGAGGCAGAAATTAAATATAAAAAATACAAAAATAAGCTAACGCAGATCATAAGAACATGCAAGAAGGAATATTATGGAAACATTTTTGGAGGAAAACAAAAGTAATATAAAAAAACCATGGGGCATACTTAATACTATTCTAAGAAGGGGTAACAAGGAAGACTCCTATCCAAAGTACTTCATTAGTAAGGGTGAAGGAATAGATCAAAGGGAAGAGATTGCTAAAAGATTTGATGATTTTTTTGTAAACATGGGACCTGAATTAGAAAAGCAAATCCAGATCCAGGAACATTTGGAAAAGGATGTGCAAATATTAATTGACAGAGATCCCAGTACCATGGTTCTTAACCCAGTAACTGAAAATGAAATATTAAAGACCGTGAGAGGAATGAAGGGTAAACTCTCTACTGATGTTAATGGCATTGATATGTCTTTGGTGAAAACAGTAATCAGTGGAATTCTGAAATCATTAGAATATATTTTTAATTTATCATTCCAAACAGGTTCATTTCCTAATCAAATGAAAATTGCAAAAGTTATACCATTGTACAAAACCGGGAACAAGCATCACTTCACAAACTATAGGCCAGTTTCTATGTTACCGCAGTTATCAAAGATATTGGAAAAAATGTTCATAACCAGATTAAACTCTTTCATCGAAAAGCACAAGATACTGGACAAAGGACAGTATGGGTTCAGGTCAAATCGATCAACATCACTAGAAAATATAACAAATGCTATTGATAATAAAAAACATGTAATCGGGGTATTTATTGATTTAAAAAAAGCTTTTGACACAATTAACCACGGTATGTTAATTAATACATTGGAACGGTATGGCATTAGGGGGTTAGTGCTAGACTGGATCAGAAGCTATTTGAGCAACAGAAAGCAGTTTGTAAAGGTTGAAGGTGCTTGTTCCCAATGTTTGGACATTGTTTGTGGTGTCCCTCAGGGGTCGGTTCTGGGACCAATATTGTTTATTTTATATATAAATGACTTATTTAAGGTTTCTAACAAATTATGGCTAGTTCTATTTGCTGATGATACAAATGTGTTTTGTGATGGGGATGATCTGCAGCAACTCATTGAAATTGTTAAGAAGGAGATGGAAAAACTGAAGCTGTGGTTTGATGTAAATAAGCTTTCACTAAATTTAAGTAAAACAAAAATGATGTTATTTGGTCACCATAAGGGTAAAGATATTGACATTGACATGCACATAAATGGGGGGAAACTTGAAAGAATTTATGAAAAGAAATTTCTTGAGGTCATAATTGATGACAAACTTACCTGGAAAGCACATATTAGCTACATACAAGCTAAACTACCCAGAAGTATTTCTGTCTTAAATAAAGCTAAACTGGTTCTGGACCACAAATCACTCCACATGTTACACTGTACATTAGTTTTACCATATTTTTCTTATTGTGTAGAGGTTTGGGGGAACAACTATAAAACAACGTTACATTCACTTTCAATACTTCAGAAGAGAGCAATACGAATCATACACAAAGTCAATTACCTTGAACACACAAATAAATTATTCATAGAATCAAAATTATTCAAATTTTACGATCTAGTAGAGTATTGTACAGCTCAAATAATATTCAAGGCCAAAAACAATTTATTACAGACGAATAGCCAAAGGTTATTTATTACAAGATGAAAAATACAATTTTAGGGAAAAAGATAAATTTGTCATACATAAAGCAGGTACAAATAAAAAGAGATTCTGTGTTTCAATTTGTGGAGTGAAGTTGTGGAACAGAACAAGTAAATGCTTGAAACAATGTGCAAACATAAAAGAATTTCAATATAGATACAGAAAGATGATAATGGATAAATATGTGCAAATACAAAAAAATACAGAATGTCAGCATTTATAAATCTGCATACTTTGACAATGCGTTTTGTTATTCATTTGCATGTTGTTTGGAAATGAAAATTACATGTATATATGTACATATACACTTGGGTAGGGCACTGGACTCTGATGGTGGTAAAGTAAGGACTTAAGGTAAAGGGGGGGTGAGAGTTTATAAGATTTTTCTTCTTCTCACTCCCTTTTGGACTGGTGTTTTTTATAATTTTGTTTTGTTTTGTTTTATATAATTTACTTGTCTTTTTCTTGTTTTTTGCAAGTTTTGTCTCGTTTTTGTCTTATTTTGTTATTTTACACTTGTTTCACTAGTCCAAAATAAAAAAGACTACTACTACTACAGTTATAAAAGGCAATTTTTACATTTGAGGTTTTTTGTTATTTGTGTTCATTTAAAAACTGGCATTTAGGTCAAAACAATTCACGTGCAGCGTTTCACATGATCTTAAGTACCGGTATGCGTTTAATTTTGTTAAACTGTCTCATATTTGCAGCAGTTTTAAGAACTTCTTCTGATGTTTTTGACTCCTGATTTCTTTGAGCAACAGTCATTAAACTGAAATTTAAACAATAAATTGATAGTGAATGTAATGCTGGGGCAGTGGTATTTTAAATCTAAATTAATTATTTTACTCCTGCCTTTTACTTATGTCATGGATTTAGTTTAAAAAAATTTTTAAAAATCTACACAGTTCATGAAATCCATAGAAATCCTCACGCTTGAGTTTAAATAATGAATCCATTCGGTTTTTAAAACTGCTAATATGTCGTTCGGGGTCACGGGGTCCTTGGGGCCTATAAGGCTGCTAAAGGGTGGGGGGTGGGGGGGTACACATAGTTCACCAGTCTATTGCAGGCCCAATACTTACATACTCTTGAACTAGTTACCAAACTTTGCAATTGTTTCCTTTATTTTGTTTTCACTAGATAAAACATAGACCAACACCCCAAACATACATTTGAGATCTTTCACAAATTTTCTACAATCAGAGGACAAATGGATAATATATTTTTTCTTTTGCTTGCATAAGAAAATGAACTACTTCACCCAAAAGAACCCAGACCCATTAAAAAAAAACCCAAATATGTGTATTTTGACCACAAATCAAGTGGAGCACCCAATCTATTTCCGATATTTGAGTTCTTCTGATAATGACTTCTTCTGGGTTAAAGAGCCACAAAGATACATTTGTTTCCTTCATTTTGTACCCCCACGGCATGCATTTTTAGAGGAGAGGAGCAGCTGATGAGGCAGGTGAGGATTGAATAAGTGAAACTAGGTGGGGAATGAAAGCTTGATGGAGAAGCAGGCAGGAGAAGGAGGCAGACTCCCGTCATGTCTGGTGTTGTTGGAGTAATCTGGATTAATCTGATTGATGTTAACCTATCTGAGCAGCAAGAGCCAGATTATCCCTCTAACAATGGCCAGCCGCTCATCTGCTAAATTACTCCACTCAAAATCATATGCTCAGACACACAAGCAGCACACATCATCCCCACTAAGACACACACACTCATCTGTATTTTATATTTCACAATGATCTTTATTTATTTATTAAATAAAAATCAAACATGGAGGGAAGCTGATTTTTTTTCTGTTCAAAATATATTTTTAGAAAACATGAAATATCTTTATACTTCTTGCCCAAAACCAAATTTGAGACATATTTTATTTAGAAAGTAGGGGGAAATAAGGGGGAAAGTTGGAGTAAACATGGATTATTATTATTATTATTATTATTATTATTATTATTATTATTATTATTATTATTATTATTATTATTATTATTATTATTATTATTATTATTATTATTATTATTATATTAGACAAATAGCAAGAAATATGAAAAAATGTACAGTGTCATGTAAAGAATTTAAAGTTCAGACCCCTCTGATGCTAAAAATAGATACATAAAATAATATCTTATTTTAATGCTGATACACAACACCTTGTATTAGAAACTGTAAAATATAATGCTTGCTGCTGTTGAAACTTTACAGGCTGAAAGTAAAAAAAAAAAACTTATTTTCAGTGTAGTTTGGATTAGATTTTTCTGTATGTGTTTTCTTTTGACAAAAAAAGTATAACCTACTTTAAAATAAAGGAAATTTGAATAGAGAGCTGATGTTTGGTTAGTAAAAACATTACTACAAAATAAAAGCCCACAGTTGAAGCTGCTGTTAGTCCAGGTTCTGTCAAAATCTTTAGACTAAAAAAAGGAGGAGCAAAACTTTTTTTTGCAGCAATATAGTTATAAAAATAAGTCTCCAGGCGGTTTAAATGTGAGACAGTTGGACACTTATTGAAACTTCAGAAAAGTGCCGAAACACTGAATAAAAGAAATTGAAGTGCAAATTTTAAAAAAAGAAAGTAATAATAACAAAAAAACTGTAAACCACATTTTCAAAGTTAACTCCTTAACACATGAATTTATTTCCAGCTACAAAAAAAGGATGTTTTTCCTTTCACTTATATGCTAAATTAAGGTAAATTTGGAGCTGAAGTGGTTTGATGCATATTTGCATCAATAGCTGTCGAGGGGTTAAAGCAAAAGCTATCTTTAGTAAAAACGTATTGCAAGGCCAATCTTTTGTTATTTTAAAATCATGAACAAATGTAGGCTATATGGAGGGATGGAAATGAGGCTAAAAAAGCAATTCTTCCCTCACTCTGCACAGGTCTATAATTAGAAAAAAGATTTGGCAAAAAAAAAAAGACTACTCCTATCTTCCTTTTAGTAGTGAAGTCTGGAAGTTATCCTAAAGTTTTAAATTTTCTGGGTTTTTTTTAAAACAAGATTTGCAACGTTTATCATCATCTGTGTTCAACAAGAGTCATTCGGTCCAACAGATGGACGGCTTCATCCTAATTAGATTCAGGTTAGTATTTTAATGAACTTGAATTAAACTTGTCTTTAATCTCAGAGACCTAGATGACATTTGTGCAGACAGGGTCTCCAAAATTTTTAATTAAAATAACAAAAAACAGCCATTGGATGAGGTGCATGTAAAATAAAGCTGACTTTAAAGAAAAATATAAATTTATAGGGTTTTTGTTTTATTTTGAAGCATCATTTTCTACTAAAAATGTAACTGTATTAATAGCGCGCTTTCCCTGTTACAGAACACCTAAAAGTGCTTTACATAAAACAAAATAAAATAGGTAAGTAGGTATAAGTGAACAAATGAATGAATGAATAGATAGATGCGTAAATTAATAAATAAAATATGTTGGTTCTATATTTTTACATACTTTTTTTTAAAGAGTTTTCCTGTTAGCTTTAGCCTTCACGGATGGGAACTTCAAACATGTTCTTTCAGATGGTCAAAGGTCAAATGTCAACAGAAAAATGCTTTATGCTGCAGGGAAGTTTGACGAAAGAACTTTTACATGTCTTGTTTTTTCCGAAATGCGGCTTTGAAGAAAAAAAAAAAAAAAAAAAAGCTGGGTCCAGAGAAGGTGGGGACATTTCTGAATGATGTTTATCCTCTTCCATCTCTGCATTAAAGCCAAAACAGAAATTCTCTGGAAGTCGTGTTTCTTTGTCATCGTGTCTATTTTTAATGCTCTGCGCTATAACACCTCAGAGATCACAAGCATTCAATAAGAGCTACTGTTCTCATCACGCATGTGTGGAAATATCACCCAGTTCTCTGAAATGTTTAATGGTATTATGTAACACAGAATCAGAGCTGATTTCTTCCTGATCTTCACCTCCAAACAGCTCGGCCTGTTTGGGATGCCCTTTTTTCCACAGACAGGTCTGATCTTCATACATGCAGGTGCATTTCTTTTCAAATATTGATTTTTTTTACACGTTTTCTAGGTGATTTTGTGTCATTTTTGAGGACTATAAAGATTAATAGGATGTATAAAGTATATTATTACATCATTTAGCTATTAATCTCGCCAAGCTTTTATTGAAATTGATTTAAATTGGTAAATGGCATAAACTTAGTGCTTTTCTACCTTCCTTGAAGGCCCAAAGTGCTTTGCAGTCACAAACCCATTCACACACTGGCAGCAAACACTGGCACCAACCTTCTACCAGAGGAAAGGTGGAGTTCAGTGTCTTGCTTAAGGACACTTCGACACACGGGCAGGCAGGGCGGGAATTGAACCTGCAATCGTCGGATCAGAGGTCGACCGCCCTACCACTACACCACAGACGGCGGGTTTTACTTTTAAAAATAATTGTTAACATTTTTATTGTTAAAAAATTACATGAATTTTGGCAAAACTGAGCAAAGCTGTCCTTTGAGTCGCTAACGGTTCATAAAGTGAACAAAACATCCACAAAATAAATACAAAAAGGAGGGAAAAAAGAGTAATTATTTGCATATGCAATCAATAAAAAAACATCGGAATACATCTAAAAATCCTAACTGTGGAATAACATCAGTCAAGTTTACTGTTGGCTTGTTGGAGCCAATGTTGTGATTGTTCATGGCATTGATCTGCAAGTTAAACTCTTGGTTTGTTATTTTCTTTGTAAAAATATAATAAATTGAAGTGAAAGAGATTAAAATTCAACAAAATGAGGGTGACCAAAACCCAATTTTTAGCAGGTCAGAGTCTGTCAATTTTGTAATTCAGGCTTAAAGTGGATTCAGTGGGTGCACAGGAGGGCACGCCGTGAACCCCACCCACCATCACCAAATTAAATTTACTCCTCCTGATATATTTGGATCGGCTGTTGATGCTAACACGCCCAGGCCCCACAATCACATAATCCCACACCAGATTGAGAACACCTTTAAGATACGATGTGATTATGATTAGGGATTATGATCAAATTATAGCAGAGTGACAGATTAGATGGGGTTGTGTGTGTGGCTGCACACAGGAAGTCAGGTGGAATCAAAGCTTATGTTGTTTCTGAGCGCAAACCTGTCAAAGAGCGATAACAACAACAAAAAAATGCTGAAAAAGACCATGAAGTTACCGTACCTGCAAATCCAAAACGGGCTGTCAACATGTTTCTAAATCTTTATATTCACAGACAAATCATGGACAAGGAGCTACACCATGAAGTGCCCGCAGTACAGTAAAGGTCAGAGGCCATCTGTTACTGGGAAAAAACCCTCAAAACAGACTGCCTTTAGTCATTTTCACACTCAGACATGAGGTGTTCAAGGGTGAAATACTGTTTTGCACAGATCCCCTCCTTCTGTTCTTGAGTTCCAAATGTTGCAGTTCCACCTAAGACCACTAGAGGCAGGTTGCAGAAGAGAGCGGCTCTCAATTGCCTTCCATAGTAAAGTTAAAATTGACACCAAAAGCAAACATACGAACAGCTTGGTTTCTGACATCTTTGTGTTTCATTTTATTTTCTAACAATGACAACTATTAATGTGTGTTTGGATGGGATTTTTTTTTAAAGTATGTTAACCTTTATTTGAGCTCAAATAAACAATGTTGTCAACTGTGTGGAATCAACAGAGCTTAAAAATGTACTTTGTCCCAACAATTTAATTGAGTTTGGCGGGATTTCAGTTTATATAGTTCTTTGATGTCACAATGAGGCAAGGTAAAGAGAACAATAGTTTTATTTTGTGTTTCTCTGCAGGAAACGCACCATCAGCTTTAACTTAAAAAAAAGACAATCTTTGTTTAATTAGATTTATTTTGCTCCTGCAAGTTGAGTCTTTAAATCCAACCTTTTGTGTGTAAGTATTTTGTTTTTTCAAAATGAAAGAAGTTAAACAGTCTTTTCTCAATATCACTGCAAAAACTAAGCAAGTAAAAAGACCTTTGTTTAAAAAAACAAAAATTCTTCTTTTCTGTATTGCAGACAAAATAATTCTATCAAGAAGGATTTTCAGTAGCAAAATAATCTTCATTTGAGGCCCTTTGACACACTGGCGAACTAGTCCAGGGTGTACTCCACCTTCACCAAGCAGTGGGTTATGCCCCATCTTCTTAACAATGGGTTAAGAAGATGGATGGATGAATCTTATTTTGAAAAAACATGTCAAGAATTTTTTTTTTTAAATAAGAATTCTTGATAAGACAATTGTTCCCCACTGACAGATTATTTTGCTTATTTAAAATCGACCAAAAAAAAAGAAAAAACGAAAATAAAAACTTTCCCATTGCTGTTTTCATTGTGATTATGACCTACAACCTAAATGGTAAATGGCGTATACTTATACTTTTCTACCTACAAGGCCCAAAGCGCTTTACAGTCACAGACCCATTCACACTCTGGTGGCGGCTCCGCTGCCAAACACAGGTGCCTGCCTACCACCAGAGGCAAGGTGGGGTTCAGTGTGTTGCCCAAGGACACATCGACTCATGGGTGTGCAAGGCCGGAATCGAACCTGCAATATTAATGTCATGGGTCGACCGCCCTACTGCTGCACCACGGCTGCCTAAATGTCTTAAAAAGCCAAATTTCATGTCTATCTGAAGCCTCCGTTTCCAAAATCACCTCTATATGGGCGTGGCCATTGGTGGTGAGCTAAGAGCCCCGCCCTTAATCCCCCTTTCTGATAGCTGTGTCTTGCATGACTGAAGAGGTTGACACAGGGTGGGGCGGGGGGGACAAAAACGACACTGACTGACCGTCTCTATTCTCTAAAGTTTACCTTTAGCGATAAAGAAACGGTGAAAAGTGACAAATGAAAAATAACTTTGATGAGCCCATGAAAAATGCTTTGAATTACATTAAAATTGAGGCTACATTCCACCAGCTAGCAGCACTGGCTGTGGCTCAGAATTGATTTGATGCCAACCCATTCAGATTGTTCAGTTACCTTACACAGCAATGAGATGAAATCCCACAAAGAAAGTGACTATTCACAGGTAATTATCCAAATATGTGAAAATTTTTTCTTGGTCACACGAACCTAGAGGAAGTTTAGGATTACGGGTTAGGGTTAAGCTGTGTTCACACCGAACGCCATTCGCAGAGGTCCAGAGCATCTTTGCCTCAGTTTGATTGACAGCAATTTAAAAGGAGAACTACTTTGAAATGTAAAAAGGAAATGATTTCTTACTATATTTGTTCTCTTTCATAAGACAAATACCACACATCAAAAACTTAAAAAAAAAAATATATTTTCAGACGGGAACTTTACAGAAAATCTGCTAATGGAGTAAGAGTTTTTGACTTGTGAGGTCTCTGTTTATGCAGCGTATAAGATGCACACATATTTTTTTTCCATCATTGGAGATATTTTACCTGGTATATCAGAAAATAACATCAGGTTAACATAAGAATTTGTGGACAACCTATATTTGACTAAACTCTTGGAGTTAAAAGGAGTTACTTGAAATAAACGCTGCACCAAAAGAGCTCTGCAGCTTTTTAGATTTTATTGAATGTGCCATAATCTATGCATGAGATGTTGCCTGAGCCAAGAATACAAGGCTAAAAGGTTTTACGGTTGAAATATTTACAGGGAGACTGTATTGATCGTTACATTTTTAACGATCTTTCCTCACTAATGATTTCTGCTTTTAAAGCGTTTTAATAGGCATTTACATACAGTATAATGTAACCTTTGGCTGGGAAACACGTGTTCAAACGGCCACTTCCAATCAACATTCTATGTAAATGCGCGTTTCGGCAAAACTCTCATGTTGACGCGTCACTACACAAGTTTTTACATTTATTTTCTGCCTCTACTTACAAAACGTGCAGCTATTGAACGCACGATGAAAGTTAAACCAGTTGGGCTTTGACCACTCAGGGATACAGATTTGGTTGCGACGTATAGGTGGCGTCCTTTCCAAAACCATGAAAGTGCCAAACCCTTGAAATGTGATCATGAAGGAGAATTTAAGAATTGCAGTTTGTGGCCGGCCTGAACAAATATCAGAATAGAGCTGTCCAAGAAAAGGCCTGGAAAAAAGATTCAGAAGATTTGCACCGCTTCTACATTTTGCAGCAAGCCTTTTCCAACATACGCTAGTATGGAGTAGCGATAGTCCAGTGTGAACACTGTCTGCTAAACTCGCGTTTCACAATGCTCGTTTAGAGCGTTTTTGAACCTGCATCACATGCCCAGTGCGAACGTCGCTAGAGGGTTAGTATGTCTGCCAATACGATGATAAAGCACACAAACACAACGGTCCTTGGCAGGTATTTTATTTCATATATAGACGCTTTCTGTAATCAAATGTGAGTGCAATCAAACAACAGCAATACAAACATTACCAATGCAGTCTGAGAACCAGGGAAAAAGGTTAAAACAGGGCGTTCACTCACTCTACACAGCGAGCAGCTATAGTAACCTGATGGACAACATTTAACAAAAGAAAAACCTTTTCTCAGTCAAGACGGTCTGCTGTCACATGCACCTCCGTATACCATACCTGTGAGGCGTACACTCTTCATACAGTAAGTCCAGCCAGTGACACAACAGTCGCCCACCCCGACCCCACCCCGAAAAGCCATGATTTTCAACTTCAACTCAGCTTTGCAGTGAAAACCTCCCACTTCTCGGTTATGATTATCATCTTAGTAGAATCTAAAAAAAAAACAAAAAGGAAAACAAAAAGAGGAATTTCCAAATCATTTCTCACACAGCAGGAGCCTATAGGAGTCTGGAGGTGCTTCGGGTTCAGTCGTTCTTACCCAACGGTTGACCATCCAGAACGATTAGAAAACCACATAGTTGTATATGTAGAACCAAAGTCCTCATGCAGGGCCCGCACAGGTACCTCAACACATACGTGCACAGGTGGAGGAGGAGATTTTTTTTTTTAATGTTTTTTGTTTTTGTGTGTGATATGATAGTGAGGGAAGAAGCAAGAGTGTTAGGCAATGATCAGAACCAGGAGTATTCAAATAAAAAAAAAAAAAAAAAAAAGAGTTCAGGAGAAGAAAACATTACAAAGTCCTTGTCCTCATGGCCCTCACTGAAGCTGTCTCGCACTCAAAACTCTCGCAAACAAACGATAGGTCCTCATGTCATTGTGAAGTCATGTGTTCAAAGTCAACATTCAAGGAAAGAAGGAGAAAAAAAAAACACCTCAATGGTAAAAATCATCTTTACCATCACAATGCTTCAGTTCATAAAATCTTGATATTTCTGAGAAGTGATTCAGCTTTCCTCCTGGTTTAAAGCAGTATGCGTGAGTTTAGTTGTTGTAGTCTTTGTCCCACTGCTGCGAGCGCACACACACACACACACATCCACGCACAACCGACATACGCACACTCACGCACTCCAGCACACACCACATGTCCTCTTTGGAGAAAGACATGGCGCAATGGAGACACTCCTCTTGGGCGGATGCGTGGATCACCAGGAGGAGACATGGGGGAGGGTGTGGTTGTCACGGCTACCAAGGGTCCTCCAGCTCACCAGCGCTCTGGTAAGAAGAGGACACACACAAGAAAGAGGGAAGGACGTGAGAGTTGATGTGGCGACTGTGGTGACAGCAAAGATGAGACTTTTGCTAATCTTCTGGATCTACACAGTGATGCTCCCCTGAGCAGCCAGACCCTCACACGACTCACCTTACGGAGAATCACAAGGCCAACTGTCAGACTGAAAAACAGGGGAGGAATGGAGAGAAGATTCTCAAAAGTCTACGCAGCATTTTTTTTTGGAAAAATGTGTTTCTTGAGGTTCTGATTGAGATTTTTAGGGACAAAACTGACCCTGAATTAAGCTACATCAGACACAAGAACAAGGAGATTTTAGATGTGCTGTTATTGCTGCCGAAACAAGCAGAAATATGGAGCAGCTGGAGTAAATCTGTCAGGGAACAGATAGTACCACTGTGCTTTACTGCTTTTTAATTAAATATAAATGAGTTTAAAGACTACAAGGAGGTTAATGTGACACAAGACCAAAAGACAAGGACCAAAAATGGAGAATTTACGAGGAAAAATTAACATAATTGACATAAATCACATCATCGTACCTCAATATTTATTTATTTGTTGTTTGCAGGACAAATAGTCATATATATGCAAACGTACAGTGCTTAGTATAATCTCACCATGGAGCTCTAAGAGCTTTACATTGGGAGTTCAGTGCTGATGGATGAAACTTTTGATTACAGACAACAAAAAGTGAATTAAATGTCACAGTCAGAAGACGCACTGTAAAACCCTGTGAAACTAGCGAGGGCAGCTCTGTTACATTCAGATATGGATGCCTGGTTATTGATGAAGGCCTTTTTAACAGCTGACTTTTAAATGAATAAAACACATGTCCAAAAAAAAAAACAACAAAAGTAAAGGATATAACGCAAAAAAATCTCCATCTTGCACATTGGCAGGAAATGCTTTAAAGTCTACTGAATTTATTAGACCAAAGCAAAAGTGCTCTATAGTTTAGCGCAACTCTAAATTCTTCAGAACACATGGGCTGAAGCTCCACTGTGTTCTGAGATGAAGACAGATGATTAAATTCTGCTGATTTTTGTTCTTTCACTTCCCAAAATCAAAAGTGCTCACATTTCATGTGTTTGGATTCAAATGTCTGTCTTCATTTGTGTACAGAAATCTTAACCGACACATTTGTAGAACATCAACGAAAGAAACCAGGAATGTGTTCTGCAATGTTATGGGTCCTGATGGCTGAGGAGACTCACAGGGCTTAGTACCAAAAGATTTAAGATTCAACTTCAACTTCAGGATACAACAACAACCAACCACAACAACAAAAACACACAAAAACGAGGAGTGTTGATTGTTCTCGTGGTCAGACACACGCATACACAGAGAGGAGCGTTCTAAAGTCTTTAGATTGGAGGAGGCTTGGAGACAACGGAGCATGTTCAGTGTCTCCACTCCTGTTCTCTGGCAGCTTTGGGGTGAAGCTTGGGTGGGGGAGCGAGAGGAGAAAATGCAGGGTAGAGGTTGGATGGAGGGTCATTCACAAGGATTTATTGGAAAATGTTGGTATTAGAAGACGACGTTCACTTTGGCGAGTTGTATTTAAGGCCTTAGTCACAGCCCGTACCGGTGCTTTTAGTTTTGGGGTTGTCCGGGCCCGTGGAGGATCGTGGTCAGGAGCAGCCGCACCCTAAAGGAATCGTAGGTCTGTCTTGCAGTACCCTTGTGGCTCGTATGACCACTTTAAGGGACATTGTGAAATTGGGGCGTACTATTGTCGTGCATGTGGTAAGTGTAACGTGAACTGTTTGTAAAGATGATGCAAGTCGCACATACTTATTGTGTACAGGTGATGCTGTCATACGGTGTCCTTATGTTGCACTCTAATTGTTAGTAAGGTGCACATGCTGCATGTGCAGTACAGACCAAAAGTTTGGACACACCTTCTGATTCAAATGAATGAATGGGAAGGTGTGTCCAAACTTTTGGTCTGTACTGTAAGTGGTGTGCAGATGATACACAAGTGCCCATTGGACACCTATTGAATACCCACACAAACTACTGTACGCTCTGATTGTCTAATTTTCTCATGTCTAACAGTCAGACTGAGCGCATAGATTCTATATACCATAGAGTGTACAATGAGCGAACAAGGAGAGTCCTCAGGATTTGGGGTATTAAAAAAAGGACAAATTGGGATGATGTGCCTGCCTTTCACCTACTCTACCCTTACACGGTGTATGAGTGTTAACTACGACCTGTCCATTTTGGCTCTGAGGGTTCATCGAGTGGTCTACGATCTTAAAATTTTGTGCATGCCACCTACAAGCCCCGTATAGGCGTGCCCATTTTCTGCCCGCAAACAGCCCATATCCACCCGTGGCGGCAGTTGTGACTAAGGCATAAAGTACAAACTGCACAAGTGGCTAACTTCTTTGGAAAACTAAGCCAAGGTGGATAGAAACTACTTCTTGCTACATGTGGAGGGTATAACTCTAAATAGGTTTCAGGGACAGAATTTGAAACAAACTAAGGCCATTTTTCCGTTTTTTCATTAATGAGTGATGGCCAGCGTGTCCTTTCAAGTTCTGTTCATGTGACGAAACAAGAAGAAACATCACAGCACATCGGATAACTGGAATGGCATTAGTGAGCGGTGGATGGGTGTTTATTCAGAGCAGACATCGGACTTTGGGGCGGAGCCATCTTCACTGCTCTCTGGCTCTCCTGTGACGGGGGAGGGAGGGGGTGAAGGGGGGGAGGGAGGGGAGGCAGGTCGCTCCTGGTCGTCATCATCGTCATCACTCTCTCCTTCTTCCCTCACAGAGCTCTCCCCCTGCAGGTGGTAGGTAGCCAGGGACTCTTCCAGCACTGTGCGGTACTGCCCCCGGTGGTGAAGGCGGAACTGCCGCAGCGCTTCCAGCAGGTGAGCTGACATGCTGCCACCTCCCTCCTCACTCTCCTCCTCTCCCCCCGAAGGGGCCTGAGGTGACACGCCAGGGGTCAGACTCTGCAGACACGCTCCATGTTCAAACACATAAGGCCACGTTCAACATAGCAGCGGCAAAATATTTTTACATGGCCGTTGCAAAACTGTAATGTGACAACGGTGGAGACATCCTCGCGCCACACCATCATGCTCATGCAAGAGCTACCTTCACCCTCTGGCAAACATCCTTTAGGTGAGATTCGCTGGGTTACACAACAGAGCTTGTAGGTGGACAGTATGGTTACAGCCCAGAGAAGAGTCCAATCAACTAAAACCTCTTTCAAAACCGCAACAACAACAAATTTGTGTATTTTGGCACAAACATACATCACTCACATCTAGACTGCTTCACCACTAATACATTTCCACAAGCACCTCTTCAAGCTTATTCCTGTCAATGCAGGAAGTGATCATCGTCCTTCAGCTGCACTAACATTTCCTGAAATACTGTACAAAAAAAATAAAAGCCTGAGATTATTGGTTCTGCGTAAAGCTTATGTTCTCGAATGCTTTGACGGTTTTAAAAACAAAAACTTTTACCATTTTCATTTTGGGTTTGGCAAGCTTACACTACTAATAAAAGGTCCTACATTTTTGGAATCATTGAAGCCTTTTTGTGGTTTAGATGCACAGTATGGAAGGAGGCATCACACTAGACATCAGTTTCTAATTGTTAGTTGAATTAATTGAATATATATATATACATATATATAAAAAAGTGGGAGGGGCTGAGTCACTGGCTGCAGCACTATTTGGAAATTGAATAAAAGTCCTCATAAAAATAATGTATCATATCTGAAAGCTCATGCAAAGGCTCACTTTACAAAGCTATCACAGATGTGCAGCCTGGAAGTCCCAGACAGGGACTAGCATGTTTAACCTAAAATACAGACGCTAGTTAAACAAACAGCAACCTACAATCCATCAGAATTGAGTTGGACAAGTGCTTTAATAGCTGCTACAAGTTGCCATGCACTAGCCCTTTAGAATTAAAGACTTTACTTTAGTAAAAATATATTAAGTATGAGCCTCTCATAATATTTTATGGATCAAATATGCAAAGATTTACTACTACAACCAAAAACCTAAAACTAAATTTTTCTGAACTAAATAAATGGACAAAGAAATATTTTGATTGTGTGCAATTAAACGTTTTGTCAATCCTCACAGTAAATAAAAGCCTGTGCAGTCGGACAAGCAACTCATTAGATTTAGGAACTTCTTTAAGCATTACATGGTCTGTTCACACATTTTATTACTTTGATTTAATTCCAAATTAACAGTAAATTGCCATTAGACTCAAAGAATGACTCATCAAAAGCTGTTATTTAAGATCATTGATAATGTAAAAGGAAACCTGAAACCTGCATATAACAGCTCCACAGACACCCTTCCTCTCATATTCTATGGGGAAAAAAATGACTCTTTGAATTTAGAATTATTTTCCAAATGAAATATAAAATGGCACAGCAGCTGGGAAAGTCAAGAATAGTTTTCATATACGTTCTGTTTGACCAACATTTTTCAAGTGTGTCATAGTTTTCAGCCAACCTAATGAACTAATCATTACACCTAATAACCTTTTAGTTTTATTTAATGACAGATAAAAAAAAAAAAGATAAGCACTTTCAGATGGCCGATATACCAGTAACACTCACTGATGAGTTTGAATGTATAAAGTTCAGTCTACAGAAGGTCATTGTCAAAAATAAAACTGACGAAAACGTATGTACATACTCTACCATATATTTTCACACGTACCGTTTCTTTTTACCCACAAACGCAAGTCACACACACAAAAATGTGCCATTTCCTGGGTTAGTGTGTGTCTAAGGTCATGAAGGAGGGTAGGAGGGTTGGGGACATGAGGGCTTAAAACTCACCCCTTCTTCTTCTCTGTGAGGATTCAGCCTGTTGTACACTGCTTCTATCACACTCCGTCTGCAGAAATAGACGCAATCAACATGATCACTATCTTTCAAATATCTCCAAGGCATGCTTAAGAATATAGATTCCATTTGGAATCTGCAGTTTACCTCCTAAAATTTAGACAAATGCTGACAATGAAAGTGGCAAATGCAACACAGCACTTTTAATTTGATCTTGAAGAAATTGGCTTCAACCGGATTAAATTGTGGCATTTGATGTTTTGTAGAATTCAGGTAAAACTGCAGCTTTTTCAAAATGTAAACACAGCCAGCGATAGAAGACGTGAGATTTTGTAGAAGTTGGAATTTGAATCCTTATCTCAGTGCATTTTGTTAGGATCCTGCCAAAGGATGCAAAGTTGAAGATAAAAATGTACATTCAGCAAATAATATTTACTTGCTGGCCAGGCCACCACCAGGTGGAAGGTTAGGGATGTTCTCTGAGGCGATGCTCCTTAGGACAGACACCAAGTCAGGGGCTCCTGTTTCCCCACAGGTTCCCAGAAGCTCTGTAAAACAAAAACAACAAAAAAGAAAACTCATTATAGGGTTTACCCATTTTTCTAATGAATCTCAATGGAAGGTTTAGGTGATTAAAACCTTCTAGATGAATTTTGTATTATATTCATATGTTTAAGAATGATCTTGATGCTGACCTTCAACACGGGTTTCTAGATATTTATCCAATTCCTCTTCCTTCTTTACAGCTTCCTCTGAGATTTTGGGAGCCCCGGGAAAACATACCAACACCACGCTCATATTATCTCTGCTCCCCTGCAGAAAGATAGAGGGGAAAAACACACATTTGTGTTACATTTGAGTTTAAATCTCTGATGGTTTAAGCTATAGCTGGTGAATTAAAACAAAACATATTTTATCTTACTGTTCCTAGTATGATAGCTTTTCAGCTGTTAGGAGCAATCTGTGTAAAGCTACGTTCACCCCTCCCTGACAACACACATTCCGGTGGACACTTGCAGTCAAAAGTCTCTGTAAACACACATGTTTGGGCTTACGCGCTCAAAAGTCTTGTATCAAGAGTAGCTGCGCAAGTTTCTAAGATCATTTTAGGGCTCTACATGCAAAGCGAGCGGCCGCTGAACGCACGCTGCAAGTTAAACCAGGTGATCTCTGACTATTTAGGGACTCTGATTTGATTGAGACGTCCAGTTTATTGCCAACCAAGTATATCAATAATGGAGAAATTATTTAATTTGGTTTGTGACTGGCTGGAATTTTGTCACATCAAGTCTTCCATATATATAAAAAAAACAAGAGCAAGATTCACAAGATTTGCACCACTTCAACATTTCGCACCGAGCCTCTTCCAGCTGTAGGTGGCAGACATGCGCTAGTGAACAGTAGAAAAAGACAAAAGCAGCCCCTCCCTGCTTTTTCAGTGTGAATGAACACCATGGGCTAATTCAAGAATGTTCGTTGCACAACCGGTGTGAACGAAGCTTGAGTGTAAAGGTCAAACTTAAAGCAAACACGTCTCTAAAAGAAAATAATTAAACACCTATAAGAGATAAATAGCCTTTATTAAATAGTTTATTATAGGTTTGCAATAAATATTTAGGATGACTGGATAAAGATTTAACTAGATCCTGAGAGATCAAGTTTAACACTGGCTTTCTGACATTATTCCACCAAAAATTTAATTTAAAAAAAAACAAACAAAAAACACCAAAAAGAGGTAAAAAAAAAAAAAAAAAGAAAATGCCTCATATCATCTGTTTGATTTTGACATACATCACACAAAAACCTTTTACAAATCAATAAATACTAGATTTTACAATCTTTCATCTGATTGTAATGAGCAAGTTTGGTGTGGAAGAACTTAACTACCCCAACCTCAGCTCAAAGGAACATCTTTGGGATCATTTAGAGTAAATCCAACGATGACAGTTCTTTAAAGAGTGATAAGAAATTCCTACAAACGCACTCTTCAACTTTGTGGAAAGAGGGTCGTGGAAGCCTTTATAGCAGCAAAGGGTGAGCTGCTGTCATGCTCAACTATTGATTTTGAATGGGATCGTACTTAAGTTCGTATGCAAGTAAAAGCAGAGGAGCTAATACGGAGACAGTAAAGATGTCTGCAGCTCCTAGTTTGCCATTGCAGGTCTGAACAAGGTTTCTAGAGGCTCACTGTCCCAAGGTTTATTAATTTGCTCCTCAGATGAAGCTCAACGTGCTCCAACACAATCTCAAATACATGCCAAGACATACAAAAATAGGTCCACCACTAATCTTTGGCTGCCATGTAGCTTTTCGTGTTTTAAGTCTCTTTTTCTTTCTGTAACCAATGCAAAGCAGGCCAAAGAAGGTACCCATCTTAGGTTTTCTCAAGCACTGAGTTCATGTTTATGGTCCATTACATACATGTGACAGACATGAGCGACATATGGAAACATCAGCAGGTATTAGAAGTCTACATTTTGGTAAAACGTGTCATTTAAAGGGGTGAAAAAATGAAGCAGAGAGCTGAACCATTCATGTCTTCTTGTATGGGCATGAATTTCTGTCTATACAAAAAGATTCTGATGTCTGGTGTGGAACCATCTTCCTGACAGCCATGCAGTTTGGCTAAGATTGGCTTATGCATCAGGTAGGCCTGGGCGATAAATCGATCAAATGAATTAATTCGAATTTTTTGTTACGGACGATTTCAAAAATAACTAAATCGAGTTTTTATGTGGCGCATTTTTGGCTCCCCAGAGCTTCCGTAACTTTATTATCACACGGCGACACGCGACAATCGACACACGAAGCAGCTAGCGACAGCATGGCTACCGGTGACAGTGGGCAGTTTGTTCCCAAGAAAGGACTAAAATCATCTGTTGTTTGGAACTGTTATGGGTTTGCTGCCACAGACGTGGAGGAAGAGAGAGACCCCACGCTGCCTAAAGCCCATCGAAGTCAAGGCTCTCACGCGCGCTCGCGTGGCACGCGCCCAGTCCTCTTACACATGCACGCGCCCTGACACACACACATATACTCATTCTACAACGCCTGTATTGTTAGTTCATTAGTTAGTTAGTTAGTTGTTACTGTTATTTGTTAATAAAGAATACTGCGTTGTAATTATTACCTGTGTATTCATTTGCGACGCGGCTGCCGTAGGATTTTGTTTTTGTAGGAGGCGGCCGCGGGGGGCGGGGGGGGGGGCGTTGACCATGACTCCTGATGCTTCATCATTTTCTCCGTGGAGAAGACGGGGTTTATTAATTGAATTAAAACCTTAGACCCCAGATATGAGCTGTATTGTTAACTTTTTAGAAAATGCTGCTACTCTAAGGTGAATGTTTGTCTCATTTTAGTCTAGACTACAAAGTGGGACTGAAAACACAGCTGGAACTTTAAGGAAGTAACCTTTTTATTTTGGACAAGTGAAAACAAGTGTAGAATAACAAAATAAGACAAAAATTATATACAACAAGACAAAATTATATAAACACGAGTCCAAAAAGGAGTGAGAAGAAAAAAAATCATATCCTTAACTTTGATTCCAAGAGTGTGTTCATTTATTTATAATTCATCCAGAAATGGGGGTTAGATTTGTCTTGTGTTTGATTAATAAAAGCAACATTTGCTTTAAGTTGTCTGCCGTTTGTACTTATTGCTTTCTCTAAGTAGGGGGGAAAAAAAAAAATCGGGAAAAAATCGTAAATCGAATTAAAAAAAATAAAATCGGAGATTTTATTTTTAGGCCATATCGCCCAGCCCTAGCATCAGGAAAATGATCCCAAACAAAAAAGAAATATCAACAAACTGCAAGACAAAGGTAACGCATCAAAGTGTTGCAACAATACTATCAAAGTCCAATGCAATCCTGACAGAAAAACTGAGAGGACATTTTAAAATACTGTTTAAATAATGATGAAACAAAGTTTCACCACAACGTAAAGGCTGATTGCAAAACAAATAGTCATAACCTCTAAAGAAGTGCCTTTCAGATATTAAATGCTGTTATTTTCCTTGATCTTTTCCAGTCATATAATGTTATTTAATTTAATGTAATTATATGTTTCAGGAAAAATACTTTTTAAAAATAAATCTGGTTCATAAATACTTTCCTGAATGACTATAGTTTGTTTTACCTTTTAATGTTTTTTTTTTCATTGGTATGAAAAATTCTAAACACAATTAAATACACTAAATCATAAAAAAAAGGTGACAACAAACAAGATGACACCACATAGACCTGAACCATGCATGCAGAGACACAGTCAGGTCACTTTTTTCTCCCCTATATCAAAGACAACAGTCTCATAAAGTTCAATGCCTTGAATAACCGTATAAAAACAAAATAAAATTCTCAAAAGTGTATTTAGAGTGGATTTAATCCTCTGAAGGAAGTTACTGAGTTTTACATTTAATTTAGACAGGATTTAGATTTTTTTTTAAATAAACATTGTATTGAAAAGTTCAGAGCTTACCTTAAAAATCTTAAGTTTATGATAAGGACGTCGTTGTTGTCTGCATTACTTAGTGAAAATGAAAGCATGTCAACAGATTTAGGCATAATTTTGTTTGGCTATTTTATTTGTACAGTTGATGTGGGTCAATATTGGGTGTGTGTAATGAACATGTTGCAGCACTGCAGCGTCACTCGGATGTCTGTGCGTTCCGTCGTCAAAGGTAGGGTGCATTTACGTTTTTTTGCAGGGGGGGGGGGTTGCTTCAAGGCGCATCGAAGACGCCTGGGAATGCAACAGCTGCATGAAAGGACCCCATACCCCAGCATGCTTAACTGATGACGAGGCATGTTAATGCAGTAAATCTTTGAGCTCTTTTCTTCCAAAGATAAAAACTCTTTTTATCAACAAACTGACCGCTTCACGTCTTTAGCTTTTTCGTTCTACATTTTGTGCGTTTGCTGCACAGCTTCTGGGAGGAAGCAACTTTAAAACACAACATTTTAAGAGTTGGTTATATTGTTTGTTATTTTATACAAATGGATTTCTGGCCTTCCACCCTGTGGACTGTCACTAACTTTGTCATAAAGTTATTGTGGTTGCAGCAAGTTCCTTTCATGTACAGTGTCACGCGCATCACAACAGCAAAGAAGATTTATGATCTCGCAGTTATGTGAGATGGCCCCTCCAGTAAAGTAAAAATAACTTGCTCAATAGACATGGGCGGAATTGCAACTGTCGGTGTAGTTCTAAGAACCAGAAGAAAAACGTAATTCATTTCTAAGATTAAATAGCAATAATCTAATAATTCTACAACTAGGATACAAAACAAGCACCTAAATTAATAATGATACCTAGGAGGAAAATGCCAGCTTACCTTATGAAGGCAGGTATCCACCACTGAGTTACAGACCTTCTCCAGGTCGTCACAGACCAGCAATCGTGAGCGTACAAACTCGCACAGCTCCTCATTGGACATCACATCCCAGATGCCATCGCACGCCAGCACCACAAACTCGTCTCCTTCGGCTGCCCGCTCTAGCACACAAACCTCTGGTTCAGGGCTCACTAGCTGCTCTGTGGGGCCCTTACCGTCCACACATTTGTAGTCATAGTCCCCCAGAGCCCGAGACACAGCCAGAGAGCCATTTACCCTTTGGATCATCACTGAGCCACCGGCATTCTGTATGCGCTCCTTTTCGCGGGGGTTGCAGGGCTTGTGATCCTGAGTAGAGAAGCCCACCTTGCCATCTCGACTTAGCACGGCCCGCGAGTCGCCGCAGTTAATGAAGTAGAGGTGCGTTGGGCTGAGCAAGACGCAAACAGCTGTGGATCCGCTGCGGTCCAGCCCTTGCCGCAGATCAGAAAAGTTGCGCATGTACTCATCAATGTTCAGGAACCCAGAGCGGATGCCATCCTTCACACCTTCCACCGAGCTTGGCCCCTGACCAAACTCAGCCCCACCTGACAAGATGTGCTCCAGCAGGTGTGCAGAGCAGTAGTTGGCCACCCGAGAACCCGCGTGGCCGTCGTAGACGGCAAAGAAGGACCAGTCGGTGAGTCCATGGGGAAGGCCAACCACGGCTGTGTGGGCATCCTCCATTTCCACCCGCCAGCCCTGCATGGAACTCAGGCCATAGTGCAGCCCATTGCCCTCTCCATGGGCACTATGTTTCTCTGTTTTCGGCTTGTCCAGGAATGCGCCCATTGTTCCTTAGAGCTGCAGATTGAACACACACAAAAAAGACACAAAGAAACTTAACTTGGAAGCCTTTAAAATACAATAACATGACATTAAAGACCCAACCCAATCATCTTTTGAGCTTTTTTTTTTTTTAAAGCATTCCTATTGGTCTTTCAATTTTGATTATGCTGTTTTTAGCCAAAATAAAAAAATGTGTCATTTTCTAGGCCATAGTTTCTGCAGAGTTCACCAGAACAGAGTTGAGGGCGGGACTGTTGGCCTGGAGTAAACCCGTCCCCACTTCCTGTCACCCATATGTTTACATGCTCTCCCACTAGCTACTAGCGCAACAAAAATGGCGAACAATATTGAAGCTATCCAGCTGTACATTTTTGGGCCATATGCCAGCAAGGAAAACAAAGACAATACGTGGATCTAGTCGTCTACAAGTGGATGCATCCGAATAGAGTGGAGCAGGGAGCTTCTGGCCTGCCCACCGTATTTTCTACATCAAAAATTCCCTCGTTTCCATTTTTTTTGTCTGCTCCTGATTCACAGAAGAAGAGGAAAAGAAATACTCAGATATGCAATTGTAAGCCCAATTTTCTTAATAAATGTCCCCCATCATGAGATAAATGCCACAGAAAAGGTTAAAAACATCAATAACACCATTGTCAACAGGCAGGTCTTTAATAGTTTTCCTAAAAGGACTTTTACAGTTCCAAAAATAGTTCAAATACCCTTTTTTGTCAATGCCTTTGGAATCTGACAAGAGAGAACAGCACATTTTGTGCTTGTAGAATTCTTTCCTGAAACTAAAAGTATTACAGTAAAATGTTGCAAGTTCAAGTCAAAGAGTCAATTTGATTTCAAAAAATTTAACAAAAAGTAATATTTAGAAAGCATAAAAATAATGCAGAAGACATGCTCTGTCTGTCTACAGCAGGACCAAAACAGAAACATATGTCACCTTAGAGCAAAAACTTCAACGTGCTCTTATCGTTACATGCCCAATGTGGGAAATAATCCATTTTATGTTTCCATAAGTACCATGTTTAGCCAACTATATTTAAATTACAGCACAATTATTGAAACATTTGTTATAGAGTGAAATAAAATAAGATATATTTAAATATATTTTCTTTAAAAAACCAAGCAGTTATATTGAAAACCGATGGAAAGATGTCAAAATAAAAGCACCAAAATATATTTTATTCATATATATCCAAGTCATGATCATGACTACAAAGATGAATTTTTATTAGCTAAACTATCAAGATTATGAAATCAAAGAAACGCTGAATATCACAGGGGTTGATTTTTTTTTTTTAAGGAATTCCATCCTACATGTCCATGGAATGACAGCCACGAGGCTAAAAAAGTCCTTCCAATGTAACAAGTGATCACAGCCGGTTTCAGAGGAGGGCGGTTTTGTGTGTCTGTTCCTGCTACAAGCATATGTTCAGTGTCATAGTCTACAAGTAAGAAAAAGGTGCTCTAAAAATACTCCTGTCTGGTTTACATTTCATTACCAGAGTGAAGCGCTCATTCAGGTCTCCGCTGTATGATCAGACCACCAAAATGTTACAAAAGCCAGACCAACATGTGGCTACATTTTTATTTGAAAGGTTTTATACATGTATTATGAAAAAAAAAAACAACGAATCTTCTAATTTTGATGGGAGAGATTCTCTCTAAAAATAAAACAAACACTGCTGTTGCCTAGCAACCACCCACCCTGCTGTGAAAACATCCAGCCATGGCTTCATTCAGTGACATCCCCCTTCCTCCCAATGTCATTCTCTCACACGCTAAAAACAAATTCACACACACTCAGCTGCTTGGTAGTGAGAGGAAGGAGGAGTTGCATCATCCGCCTATTTGGGCAGTTGCGGTGGTGAAAGGAGACGTGAGGACCGCTAGAACACACGGGAACGCTAACGTTTTGTCGGTTGTGAAACGCCGATTGAAACAAAACAAAGCCTATCGCACTTCTCCACAGACGCACACAGAGAATTCTCGCTCACTTAACCTTGTGTTAAGGACTCTCACCCACACTGCAACTACTAGTTATAGCCATCCTCTCTCCAGTGCAATAGCCTTTTAAAAGAAACCCATGGTTTCCAGCAGGGACGTTTCACGTCAGGGTTACATAACACTGCAGAGAATCCAAATGCTGCTCAGAGAACACTTTCCAAGTTACATTCTAAAAATCACACCTACTATAGAAATTCACACTACTCAATGCGGTGTTGTCCTTTGCAATCTTTTTTTTGTTTTTATCTGTCAGACCTTACAAAGATCATGTTAACATAGCATCACTACAGTTTTTCTAGCAAAAAGATCAAATAGATTTTAATTTATCAGTAAACAACATAATCTCTGAATCTTGCTCATAACACAAGGGAGATAGTTGTTAGAGTGAACGACTAACCTAATGACTATCTTGCATTTTCAAATAGGAGCAAACTCAGAATTCCAAAAACAGAGGGAGCACCCCCCCCCCACCCACACACTTCTTTGTGATGTCATGGGGGATGCATAATATCCATCCAAAATGGGGGAAATCGTCTCCAAATACGCAAGTAAAGAGAAAAATATTTAAACTATAGTAAAATTCCTGGTGGAATTTTAAGCCCTGAATTTAAACAGAACCTCCACAGAGTTTAACCCTATCAGGACAGTAGAGCCCTATTTAGATAATGGAGGGGACTCTCCATGGAACCACAGCATCACATGACTGGTGCTCTCTCTATTTTTAGCCCCATGTAACAAACTCAACTAACTTAGAAAACCAAAAGAGAAATTATAAAGTCCTAAAGTTTAATTCAAAATGAATGTGTTTGGTTTACAATGAAAGTCTTGCTGTGCAGATGATTTTATGGATCGCATATACATTTAAAATAAGCAAAATAACACAATCCCTTTATGCAAACACAAAAAGCAGACACTGCATTAGCTCCTCCTTAAAACTGAAAGTGTTGATATTTCATGTAAGCACTCCATTTGTTTCTCTTTGTCCATAAAAATAAAACACATCAGGACTCTAACATTAACGCGCCATTAATGTATTTATTATTTAACCTTTCAATTACATTTGCCACTTCAACAATCGACGGTTTTAAAGTTTTGCAGTTTCATCTCCACAAGTTCACCAATTATCTGAATGCCATTGCGTTTCATTGACTTCTCAGTCTTTCACTGTACTGCTGACTTGGAGACTATCAGCTATTGAAATCCCGTTATCGAACGAGCAGGGACGAAACTCAACACCGAGTGATGTCATGTACAAGACATCAATGCATCTTATTGTAATCTGACAAACGAACAAGGCGGTCAAAGAAGCTGCATTTCCACACTGTACAAAACATCATAAAAATCATAAAGACGACCTCAGGCATTTTCTTTGATTCCATATCGCTGCGGTACAGACACACAATGTTAACTGTTGTGTTATATGGGCCCATAAAATGTCTGATCTTTATAGATGGATACAAAAGTCTGTACAAAGTCAGTTGGCAAGGAACAACAAAAAATCTTAGAAAACTGCCAAACTGTTGGGAGGAATAGTAGTAATTCTGAACACCTCAAAATTTTAAATAAAAACCTGAAGTCAAACAGAGAATTAATCTGTGAAGAATTATAACAATTTCTGATCTGATTTCAAGGAGGGTTAGGGCGCTTTCTGACCTTTACTGACAGATCACAATAATATTAAACCAGAATCTCCTAATGGGGAGCACCTAACACAATAATGTGCAACAACAGCAATACATACAAACTTCGACTCCATAAGCATTTTTTCATATACAACTGTGTGTAGCAACAACAAAATTTGGTAAGTGCAATTGAACTTACATCTTTGGTGTGAGCGAGCCCCCAGTATAAAATCAATCCCATCTGTGTCAATCGATCTGCAGTGCTTTACAAAGCAACGTACAGTGTACCACTTCAACTAATGGGAAAACATTGAGAGCGAACTCTGTCAAGATAGAAGCAAAATGTATGCATGTATGTAAAAGGAAGTGATCGAAAGCTTGAATAAAATACAATAGGACTTTTTTATGTCCCTGCTTCTCTACAGGCATTGTAGAATTGTCAATTAAAATGAAACTACCTTTCCCCTAAAGCTAAAAAAAAATCTCACAGCTTGTACGTGTTCTATCAGATATAAAGAAGTAGACATATTTAACTTTCTAAAAGGCAACTGTTACTGTTTACAATAGTCTGACAAAATCATCCTAAAGATAAACGGAATATATGCATTGTTTTTAAACATGTATCTTGATGAAACCTTGAATTAATGTGAGAGCTATTCAGGAATTTTATTATTCATATTTCTGAGATAATTTAAAGTATGTTACAACATCAATAATGTTGAGTGCCATGATACAAGGCTCTTAATGCTAGCCCCTGAAGACCAAAAACAAACAAGTCAATGACAATGAAAAAGGAACAAAAGAAAACACCCTAGATTAATAAAATAACTGCAACCAAAGTAACCAAAACGATACCATAAGATATCAAGTTATATATTACCAGAAAATAAAAATGGAGGTCACGAGATTTTTTTAAATGGTAGCTGAAACTACCTCTATTTAAATTAGGATTTTATTTTTTAAACGGCTGTCAACTTAGCTTCACACACTCAGACGAGCTTTAAGAAAGTGCTAACATTTAACGTCACGAAATATTTCTGTAATAAATACCAAACGACCTATAACAATAAGCAATATAAATTGTTGACTTTAACAGTGGTTCCTCTTCGTGCAGGCCCAGTTTTCTGGTGTGTTGGGTTAGCATGTCAGCTAAAGCTAGCTAACGTGAGTTAGCTACCGTTAGTCACGGCTCTCCGGAATGACAATCTGGAGCTAATAATGTTAGCATTATTAGCATGCTACTTACGTTTTCCAGCTGCTGAACCAACGTAGATCAATCTTAAATAAACGACTCTGTTTTAATGTGAGGATATATCGTTTACTTGGCTACCAACAGAGCTAACGTTAGCTAGCTATGTTGTGATTCCTTAATTTAAAAAAAATAAATAATCAAGATTGGCCTCAGATGAGCGGCGATAATTCCTTTCTCGGTGGTTCCGTGCTTGGACAGCGTTGATTTTTACGCATGTTTGACGCCACTTCTGTCTTTCTCAATAAATAAAGACTGCGATCGTTAAAAAAAAAAATATGGAACCTGGTGATAGGTTATATTATTATACAACACTAACAAATCTAGCAATTTCTTCCATTGAAAGGCCAGAGCTATCCTTCGACTTTAGGTGCTGAACAAGAGGAGGTGTTATTTTTAGCATCTGTAAGATGATTGGCTACAATCTATTTGCAAAACGCAATTTAATTGGCGGATTCGCGTGTCAACTAGTTTGATGCCTATAGATGCTACATTCTGATTGGCCAATTTTGGAATTCTAGCCTTCTGGGGTACACTTGCAACTCCTTTCGGCGTACACCGGAGAAACACTGATTTGCGTCTTTATTTCGTTATTTAAACATTCACCTGATTGAGTTTTCATCATGTTGGGCAGAACTAAATTTATGTTAAACAAAACACCACAAATTAAATTGCAAGGATAGTTATTATAAAAGTTTGAAAGATACCAAAGCAAGCGTAGACATCTCGAAAAGAGCAACAAACGTCACATTGACAATTTCTTGTTAGATGTTTTTTTTGTGTTCTTAAATTTTCTGTTGTTTTTATTTTATTTTAATTAATTTTATTTTAGCTTCAAGTTTCTTATATTTAACTTACTTATGCCAACAATAATGAACTTGGGAAATACAAATTTATTTTAAAAATAATCCACAAATCATTTCTTAGGTCAATGAATTTATCGATGAAGGTTCAGGGACGGCTGGCTAAAACTTTACCCACCGCATTTGATTTGTTTGTGCAATGGTGCATTTTAAAAACAACTTTGATGTAAATTGTGTTTTTACCATGTTCTGATGATGGAAGACATATATATTTAAAACAATTCAGATTAAAACTGTGTTTCTGAGCATTTCTTTATGTGGTGAACCAGGAGCAGAGGAAAATTTGCTGTTTCAGAAAGCTTAGAAATTAAAATCAGTGGGCCACAAACTCCTTGCTCCGCTAAATTCGGATACATCCCCTTGTAGACGACTAGATCCATGTTTGTCTGCGTTTTCCATATCCGAGCTGACATCTGGCTCAAAACTGTACGGCTGGGTAGTTCCAATTTTGTTTGCCATTTTTGTTGCACCACTAATGTTATGTTAGGGTTGTGAGGGGGCTGTAAGCTAGCAGGGGAGAATATTAACAGATGGATGATGGGAAGTGGAAGCAGGCTTTCTCCACAGCAGCGGTCCCACCCACAACTCAGAGGCAAATATCTGATGAAGGACTGCCCCTCTGCAGAAACTATGTCCAATAAAAAGACAGAGGTTTTTTGATTTGGGCTAAAAACTGCATAATCATAATTAAAAGACTCCTTGGAAAGCTTTATAAAATAGATTAAACGATGATGAAAGTAGGACTTTACCAACTTTGAATCATCTACTGTACATAAACATCCAGTATGTGTTAAGATTTATATTGTTTGTATTTCTATTTGTTTCTTTTTTTTATCTTATAAATAGAAATACATGTAAAAAAATTAAAGTAGAAGTATGCAATAATGTCTCCTTTTAAAGGCTTTTTTCAGAAGTCTGTTAGAAGATATTTGGATTTTCTTTCATTTTTTTCTATACAGCAATCATGACCAAATAGTTCCCTTTCAGATCAATAGTTATGACTCAAAAAACCCTGTTTAATTTACTCATCTCTATAATACTACCTTTTACTAACTTCCTGCTTCAGTAAACTTATCCTTCAGCCGCATAACTCATATATTTTTTAATTTTGTTTTTATAGCAAAACAACTGATTACTCATCAGGATATGTCAATGTTCTTCTGACTGACTCATGATAAAAACGTTAAAGCACTATTATGAAAATTGGAAAAAGGAGTAGCTACAAAGCTCCATCTACCATTGCAGCTTTACCCTGTGCAGAGTTGCTGGAGCCTATCTAAGCTACTTCAGTGTAAAGGAAGTTTGCAAGTCCGTCACACGGCAACACAGACAAATTATGAAACACTGTCCACTGATTCACACTCACTTTCTATTATAAACATATGGTTAGTTTAAGAGGCGACAGATAGGAATTTTCTCAGTGGCTTATATTTTAACTTTTTTTTTTCAAACAAACTTCAATAATCACCCATGGGAAATGACAAAAAAAATATCAAACTTATATCAGGAAGTTTTTCAGAACAACTGTAAATAAGATTTTCACTCAATAAAACAGAGTGTTTTTGGAAGCTGCTAAGATCGTATCTCAACGGTTTGGCCACAAATACTTGTACAAGCAAACAAATCTAGGCTAGTATGGGTTTTGGAGATTAAACTATAATGTAAGTGCATGTATAAGGATGTTTAGTCATAGTACATCGGCGAGTGTCTCTTGTGTGTCTGAGCAGTCTGGCAAAAGCGCGGCTTATCCATTGTCATTTTGTGTTTTCCCCTCCGGATTAGAGTTGTGCCTTATTAATAAAAAACTCATCAGATATCAGAGAATTTCCCTGAAGAACCAGGCAGGGTTATGAGACACATGTTAGATAAAGACTCCAAGTGTCTTACAGAGGGATATAGAGTGTGTGTGAGCAGTGGAGAGTGGTATTTAATTTTCTAAGATGAGGGATTATTACGGGCAGAATCTGATCATCCTGCTCTGATCTGAGGATGTTCAATCAAAGCTTATCCCAAATATTAAACTCTCCATCTTTTGCCCCTTTTTTTTCCGCTTCTCAATCCTCAACACACAAACATCTTTACACACACACACACACACACACACACACACACACATGCTTGTGCTGCTCGGATCCTTCTCGTAGGATAAAGTGGCCCGCTGGGCCTCCTGGCAGGAGGGTGTGTTCTGTGACGGTTTAGCCATCCGCTGACCTCAAAGGATGGGGAGGGGGTCAAGTGTGAGAAAACAGGCTTTAGTGTCTTATTTAGCAGGCAAAGAAGAGTAAATTAAAAAAACTGTTACTTCTAAATCCGGAGCACTGAGAACAAGTGGCACACGCTCCAAAATCTGATCCCATATGTTTACATGGATTTGGATGAGCTTAAACACACACACACACACACACAAGTGTCATTATGCAGTCGACTGTTAAATGCTCTGCTGTGTTTCCCCTACGGCCGGATGGAGTGAGGCCACAATGGTTGTGGGGGCAAAGGGAGGTGCGAGGTCCCAATCTGCACTCTCATTTTCAGCCCCCGGATCTGCACCCAGGACATCTGGGTCATGTCATTACTGCAATCTCCTGCTTGTTCATTCCCAGCTCTACATGGCTTAAAATGGACAGATCGACAAACAAATCCCATCCGCAGTAAGCGGACATGTGCACTAGTGACATTAAATAAAGTAAAAAAATAACATGATAGAAAAGAATTAAAATGAATGACAAAGCTCAGGACCAATTCTAAAAGTAACTATATTTTTAGAGTTGAAGATATCTGTCAATTTGCTCTCCAAAACTTGGAAAAACTAAAACCTTTGGAGATTTGAGGCTGTCAGTTTACCAGTACATGTGGTTACAGCGCCCTCTAGTGGATATCACACAGCTTTCCTTTTGAGTAATGTCCAATAGAGGGCGCTGTTAAACAAAAGATGCACGTGGCTGGTGAAAAAAGACAGGGTTGGTGTGGGTTAAAAGTTAAGTGTAATATTTCCTTTTCTATTTAAAATACAAAATTGCGAATTAATATTCTAAACTGTGCTTTTTTATTTAAGTTGAAGCAAAAGAAATCAAAGCAGTCACAGTTTAACACTAGTCTGCAAAACTTAGGTATCTCTTAAGTATAGGTTATTAATTTTGAACAATATATTGTTTAGCTTTTAGTCAGTTCCACTTTTTAACATTCTTAGAGTAATTTGGAATCCTTTGTTGCTTTAAAAAGCTATGTAAGTTGTAATTATACATATTTCTATAAACAAAACATCAACTCAGAAATTATAGACCAGTGTCTCTACTCTGCCAGTTTACAAAAATTCTTGAAAAAGTATTCCTCACAAGGCTGGAAATTTTTGTTGAGAAACATAAACTAATGTCTGATGATGTATATGTTTTCAGAAAAAAATAGATCGACATATTATGCAGTTAACTGATGAAATAATAAATGGCACAGATAATAAGGAGTACACGGTAGGAGTGCTCATCGATCTGAAAAAGGTTTTAAAATACTTTTAGATAATTGGAAAGATACAAGGACTGGCATTAAGTGGGTTAAACAGTTTGAAAACAGGCAGCAGTTTGTACAACTGGGAAATTATAAATCACCCCTGCCAAATTTAAGTTGTGGAGTACCACAAGGGTCAATATTGGGTAAAAAACTGTTTATCCTATATCTAAATGACATAAACACGGTGATAAATACACTCAAATACTTGTGTTATGACAACATAAGTATAGTATGTACAGGGGAGAATCTGAGGGAAGTTGTGAAATGAGTAACTACATAGCTAGGGAAACTTAAATAATGGTTCGACATAAATAAACTCTGACTTAATGTTAACAAAACTTTATAAGTTATTTTTGGAAATTGTTGATAAAAACATTTTTCTCATGAAAAAAAAAAGTTAAAAAACAATACATTATAGTTTTGTAAGTGGATAGCGTGTTACCAGCAATAAGTGAATACAACTCAGCGTCTGATAAGGCTTCAGAGCGCACCATGTATGCCCAGGTAGCACCTAGATTCAGGTTCATGTTTAAAAACGCTGCTCCAGGTGAGGCTCGAACTCACAACCTCGGCATGTCTCCGCTGAATACTGTTATATAAGTACCGCGCGCTAACCGATTGCGCCACTGGAGCTCTGGGCCTTTCAATGTAGTGACTTTTTCATAAGACCACTGAGCTTCTTTTTGTCACGAGCGACTGCGTCGCCGAACTTGAAAAATTACGGTGAGGGGGAACCGCTGACTGTAGAGAATAGAGATGCTGTTGACATGTGCAAAAATGTTGTCAGTTTCATTATTTTTTTTAACTGAACAAATATTACCCCAATGAACTAAACCCTAGTTAACTTTAAGAAAGCCAGTATCATTTTGAATGTTTTGGGTCTTTAATTTCAGACTAATTATACTTTTTCCAACAATGTTGCAAAAAACAAAACAAAAAAAACTGTGAACCCGTTTATAAAAGAGGCAGACTGTTTAATTTAGAATTTAGCTTTGTAACAGACAATCATTAGTCCCTAATATATGTGTTTATGTATACCGGTACATATATTTTATTGTAAAAATAGGAATTTCTGGTATTTTTGCAATCTGATCCTAGTGTAAACTATCTTTTTGAGCAATCTTTTCAGCAAAAACTTGCTATCGTGCTGCTAAAAACAATAAAACTTTCCCCTGTGTAAGGGGAAATCTACTGGTGATGAATAAAAGCACACCTGAAAGTGCGCACACTAAAGCAGTTTAAGGCGACCCATGAGTTTTAACAAACACAAATAATATTCTGAAAATGTTCCTCTTTACAGAGTCTTATTTTGAGTCCATAAACATACCTGCCATGTTCTCCCTGAAAGACCTGCACAAAGAAAGATCTCAGACACAGGAAGATACAGAGTGGGAGGCTGGCAGAAGGGGCAGGATGTCAGAAAATAGAAACAAAACCTGCTTGGTTGCTTTTTTTTTTATTATTCTGCTCATATTCAACACATGACACACAAGGAAACACTAACAAACATTCTGAATGAAAAGAGAAGAAGTCATGTGACCTATCGGTCGGAGACATGCACGGCAATACCTGGTTTAAAAACTGCAATCACACCTCAAGACTGGGTGAGTTGACCAACATTTACAGGCATCATAGCAGAGGAAAAAGTATAAACTTTCAAGGTAGAAATCCAATGAAGACAAGAGATGCTTCAAGGTGGTTTGAAACACTGCTGATTGAAGTTTGCACCTTTTTTGGCCTCTAAAAGTTGAAGGGAGTTCAGAGTCTGTAGGGAAACATAATAGATCCATGCCCCCCTTTCTTCTGCAAGGGAAATGCTTTATTACTCATGTCAGGGCTAGGTAGCCATAGAAACTGGATGAGAAGAATCTACAGTGATGTAGCCTAATGAGATATACACTGGTACACGTGAGAGATCTTTGCTATGTTAGATGTAAGCTGCCTTCAGGTTTTGTTTTCTATTATTTTTTTTTTTCTATTTTCCGACTCGCAGAGCTGCCATAAATAACGTTTTGAATCAAGAAGCTTTGATGGATTAAGAGTTCAGTTTTCTTGAGAGTTTGAAGCTGTAGTTCCTACTAATGGAGTCCTACCCCTCTCCCACCCAATCATAGCCAAGACACCCCCCCCCCCAAAAAAAAAGCAACTGTACAAACTGATGACTGCGCACAACGATTCACCACCAACACAAAGATCACACAAAGATTGCTATGTCCGACCATGAAAACTAAGAATGGCTTAAACCTTGCGTCGTTGGCATGACCGCGCACATACACACTCTGGCTCGCACACACAGGTACACTATGTACACGCAAATTCTCAGAGGTTCAGCCCTTTCATTCACAGTCAATATCACATCCTTCTGTTACCAAACAAGTTATGAATCTATTTACATGATTATAAACTGAGGACTTGTAGAAATAACAGAGGGGTTAGAGGTTAGAACTTGATACAGGTGGGATGTGAAGGTCTGAGAGTTTCAGTCAGTCATGGATAACGATGGGGCCACGCATCCTCAGACTGGGGTGAGGGTGAGGGGTGAGGACCAGCCCCTGAGGGGGGCCCTGGGAGACCCTGCGCAGCATTATTTGCTCGCAGGGCTGCCGACAAGCGTGCCTCAGCTGAGAGCGCGACAGCAGCCTTCGAGCCCTCCTGCAGAAACGCAGAGACAAATGGAGATATTACTGAAGATGAACATTCAATAATTGTAATACATTTATCAAGTTTGGAAGCTTTTAGAAGCTTTGAAAATTAAATCTGCCTTTTATATTGAATAATGACATTTTCTGGTGATTTTTCTAGTACTCCGTGACTTTAGTTCTGTTTTTATGTTATAAAACCCTTTTTAAGCTCTCTTCTGCCAAGGGCAGTGCGGTTTAAAACGGTCACTTCCAATGAAAAGTCTATCTAAATGTGTATAAACGTGTGTTTGAGGCTTTCAAAACTCTTGTGATCAAACATAGCTACTGTAAGCAGGTTTTTATGACTGATTTTGGGCTCAACATACAGAACTGGGCTTAACTTTGACCAATCAGGGACTCGGATTTGGTAGTGACACATGGATGGCGTCCATTCTAATACGCAGAAGTGCTAACCATTTGAAAATCAATCCTGAAGGAGAAATTAATAATTGCGGTTTGCGGAATTATATGACACCAAGTATTTCATGTGTCGGAGTAGAGCTGTAGAGAACAAGCCTGGAGCAAGCACCGCTTCAACATTTTGCACCAAATCTCTTCCAACAGTAGGTGGTAGAGAGGCACTAGTGAACAAAAATAGAAAAAGAAAAAAGAAGCCCTTCCCTGCTTGTCCAGTGTAAACACCGTGGACTATAAGTGCCTTTAGAAACGTGTTTATTGCTGTCTTAAAGTCAAATGCTCGTAGATTTACACGCCTCCTCACTTCCAAAATAATTAGTCATAGGTATGATGAAACAATAAACTCAAATGTTTCAATGCAAACACTAAAGTTCAGCTTGAGGACTTCAAATTAGGCAAACTTTCAGATTCCCTTAAACAAAAGTAAACATTTATAGAACGTGTGAGACATGAGTGGGTGTACATATGTACTATCTTAGGTTTGTAAAGTTCTGAGACTGCTGTGAGCCGTAAAAAGAAGGTTTAACAGCCCAACTCCAGTTAACCAAAGAGCGTGGCTCACACGGCCATTAGATATGAGGCTAGGGGGAATTCTATTTAGCTGTGTGAGGTGTGTGACCAACATATACTGATGATATTTCACGGTTTACTGCTAACAATTTGGCATTTAAAACTCCTCAAGCACTTCTTTTTTTTGTTTTGTTTTTCTTGTTGTTCCCTGGACGGAGAAAGGATCCCTGCTGATGATGAAGCAAGCATGATAAATTATGTGCCTGCATGTCCGAGGCCTCTGAATGTGCTCAGAATCTGCATACAACACTCAAGCATGTCTACAGACATCTGCCAAGTGCAGTGTCCTCACAAATGATCACAAAGCAATATGTGCTCACACTTCCAGTTCCAGCAGGACAAAAAGTGGAAACAGATTTTGTCAATTGTAGAGCCTCATACAGCTTTTCTTTTGGGTGTTTTCAGGAGATGAAGGCAGAAAATATGTGAATTTCCTCTCAAAACTCTCTGGTTTATTGAATCTCATCAATTCCAACTGTTCAGATTGAAATATTTTAGTGTCTGCAGAAAATAAAATCTGAGCAGTGTTTAAGATGATCACATAAACAGAAACAGTGAAAACAAATATTGCATTAAAAGAAATGAATTGTGCATGAAAAAATGCACACACCTGGATCAAATACACATTTTACTCCTTTCCAATATATAGGCTACTGTTGGCCTGATTTAGCAGTTCAAGTCTCCAACTATAAAGAAATATGGAAAAAATTGAAGGACAAATGAAACAGCTAAATAGGTCAACTGATTTTATTTCTTAATTAGCAAACTTTAAGTTCTGAAGTTTGTGCAAAATTAGCTAATCTGCAGGAAGTCAATGAATATTACACAACGAAGATAAACAAGGTGATCGGAATTTTTTTGTAAATTCAATATAAAGTTAGCTAAATAAAATTTAGAATAGCTTTCAGAGAACTACTTAAATAACAGGAGCTTTGCTTAGCTTTAAGGTTAAAGACAAAATTGGTTTAAAAATCAAACAACAGTGGTAATTAAAGGCGGCATGTCATCAAAGTGTAAAATGTCTCAAAGAATATAATAACGCCAGACCAAAATTAAACTAGCATATCATTAAAATACAAATAAACTTTGTGAGAATTTCCAATAGTCATGTTAACTTAATATTACAAATAGCAATAACTGTAATACTTGTGAGAAAAAAAAACAGCATAATGCTTAATCTGTCTAAAAAAAAAAAAAAACAAAAAATGCCAAGAGGTTCGAAGTCTCATTAAGATTCATATACATGTGTAATTTTTTTATTTACAAGTCGATGTATCATGTAGTCT
The DNA here is from genome assembly GCA_023969325.1 of Oryzias curvinotus. NCBI lineage: Eukaryota > Metazoa > Chordata > Actinopteri > Beloniformes > Adrianichthyidae > Oryzias > Oryzias curvinotus. The sequence goes on along the minus strand of CM043724.1, from coordinate 13,007,895 downwards.
TGTGTATTGCAAAAAATAAGGCTTATATGAATTTGAACTGAACGGCAGACTCTTAAGATTTTTACTTCCACCAAAGCCCTTTTCAAATTTTGCATATTGTCATTGATTGTTACATTTCTGTTTATTATACCAATTTCTCTTTTCATCACTAGAGATAAAAAAACAGCTATAAAAATGGATGGATGGATGGAAAAAATCCAGACTTGTTACATACATTAAATTAATTTTGATGACTGAATCAAAACTGTATTTTTGATTAACTGTACATCTAAATATTCTTAAAGCGATATGTTCCAACAGCTATTTAAATGAGCTTTTTCTACAGGTGTGTGTAGCTCCTGGATAATGAATGTCGCCTGCTTCAGTGATGATGACATTTGAGAGAGAAATATAAATCAATTTATATGTCCTTTTTCTGTTGTTTTCTGGAGCTTGAATTGTTTTAATGACATTGTCACACATGGTCTTACTTAGGATTAGATTTGTCATCTCCATTTCCGTTTCTATCCGTCTCCCTCTCCTCCCTGATTAAGTGGGAGTGATATCCCACCCGTTCTCTTTGCTCTGAAACGCACTGTGTCCTCCATCACACTGAGAGAAAAAGAGAGGGATAAAAACCGAGAAGGAGAGAGAATGAATCTTCCATTCATCCCTCATTAACATCAGAGCTAAATTTTTTATTCAGAGAGACATTCATTGTCTCACTGGATGGCTGAATGACAGTATGATATAACGAAGGGTACAGACTGGAGATTGATGCTGTCTCAGTCACACATAAAGCTGTTCTGATCACCGCTGAGTGATCCATGCGAGTGCAATCATGGTTAATGCTGTAATGATATTTCCACTCAGAGCCCAGCGGTTCCCATCTGCACCAAGTAGCTTCTCTAATTTTAGCTCTGGTGGTCCGAGGGCGGCTGCGAGAGCCGGGTGCCACGGCTCATTTAGGAAGCAGCTTAATGGACGAACATCTTTCTTTCACACAAACCAATGCTGCAAACTTTGATTAGATATGTACTCACACACACACACACACACATGCATAAGGCATATCTGTGCGTGTTTAGGGATGGTAAACCTATTCAACACAGCATTTTATTGTTTTTATCCGAGTTTGCAAAGCTGGACAGTTTGAAACTGTAGGAAATTTGAGTCTTCTCCTTAATAAATGATAAATAAATTAAAAGGACAATTGAGGCATCCTCAGTTAATTTGGTAAGTAGATTTCTGCATTTACAAGAAACCCTTTGGACATATTTTTTGGCAAATCCCTTGTCAGGAATTACATTTCAGTTGGACTCCATCTGACTCATAAAAACATCCTCACAGTCCCCCAGACAGAGATTAAAGGGCACAAAAAAAGCTGAGTGTTGCTTTGAACTAAAAGCTCATGTCAAATGCTAACATACTCATAATGACACGCTGACTTTCAGCTGCTTGAGTGGTGACCATGATGCAATTTGAGCTGCTCTAATGGCATGAAGCGGTGTAGACTTTCAGTCTCCTAAGTGGTTAATGTGATTGCTCTGAAGAGGGTTGGAAGTGGTCTGTGGCGTGTGTCGTGGGATGACTGTGACAGAGATGAGAGGGCTACAAACTGACAATGGAATTTCCACGTGTCGTTGTCATGGAGCACTGAGTTTAGGATGAAATTTAGAAAAAAAAAAAGAAAGAAAAGGTAATTTTCTCTCTTATTTCTCTGTGTCAGATGACAAGTGGAAAAATGGATTCAATATCTCTTAGGATCAACAAATTAGATAATATGATCACACAACTCTGCCTGAGGACAGTTTGACATGTGAATATATCTATAACCATCCATTTTATTTGCAATTTATGCCTATTTTGTCTACATTGAAAGCATTAGAACCGATTCCAGGAGCTTTTGATTTTATCGATCTGTTCTTTTCTTTAGTTTAGTTTGTCGGAGTGCAGTAAAAAAAATGTTTTTTTTCCCCTACTTTACTGTAAAGTGACTAAATTTAAATTAACATCCACATTTTTATGGTTTTTGTTTTTATTGTTCCATCTGCCTGACCTGTCAGGGATGTTTTTAGGTGAACTTTCCATTTGTTTGCTGCCTGGTGTCACCGCAGGGTAAAAATAACCGCCCTTTTGAGTCACAGCCTGTCTGTCTTCACCAAACACTCAACATCATTTGCTCTATCTTTACGCTCAGAGACAGTCAATCAGAGGTCAATAAAGGGGTCACCTTTCCTTACCTGGTCTCCCGGGTGACGAGGAAAAAGCTGTCATCAGGGGCATCGATCCAGTTTGGGCGTCTCTTGCGGATCATCACTCCGCCCCGTGTGTTTCCAGAGCTGCTGCTGCGGCCATTGTGCTGCCAAAATAGAAAATAAAAGAATGCTATGTTTTAGCACAAGAAGCAAAACCTTGTGGCAGATTTCTATGAAAGGTCCACCTACCATGAGAGCTCCACCTGTGGAACCAGGGTTCTCTGGAAAAAACATGGCAAAGCAATGAGTAGGTGGTGGAAAACACTTTAAACTCTCCTGGGAAATTTGATTAGTTTGCTCATTTATTTAATTATAAGAAAAGATCCAATATTACACTGCTTTCATTTGAATAGTGCAGTTTCTAATAAAACATAATTCATGGGCTGAATTTTTTTTCTCATAAAAAATAACATTTACAAGTCAGTTTTCACTAATTTGGTTTTGTATGACAAAAGACTAATTAATATAATAATATAAAAGCCTGTTGGTCCCCAAGGTTAAGTCATATTGGTTATAATCTAACATATTTTTCAATTTTGTAGATCTTTTTTGTAATATTGCTATGGAAACCATTTTTACTTTTGCTTATGAGTAGATCTCTCTTCTTGAGGTCTTGCATGTACCTGAGCGCCTCTCTGGCTCCGCCCTGCTGTGGTGATGGTAGCTGCGTTTTCCCAGCATGCCATGAGGCCCGTGCGGAAGAGAGGACAGGAGGCGACGAGGGGGAGGCGTCTGGAGACCTGGGGTGCGGTGGGAGCGAGGGGCGTGGGATGCAGGACGAGACTCTGGAAGAGACACCACACTGGAGCTGCATGAACTAGCCCCTATAGGCCCATCTGAATAATTAATGGTGAACTGATGCTCATATAGAATGCGTCAAATGAACCTGGTTGTGATTGAAACTCAGGGCTGCATGTTGTTGCTTTTTTTTTACCTAGAAACTGCAGAACACTGGTCAGAGTGCTCCTTTGGGCGGCTCTGGTTTTGGGTAGGCGAGTCCCCTGCCCTTCGGACACCCTTAACATGTCTAAACCAAACACACACACACACACACGTTTGTGTCAGTCATTACTGGACTCATTCTTTGTTGATTTCACCGGGAGGAAGATCTGAGTTAAACAAATACACAATAGAATTAACTTTGTCTAATATGATGCATCAGATGCATAAATCAGCTGAGATGAGTAAATTATTAAGGATTGATGCAGTATCTTGATTTTAGGGTACCAAAAGAAGACGCCACCTACCCCCTACATGCAATAGGAGTTCAGTACATGCCTACATGCACACTTAAACATGTAACTCAAGCACATCGAATATGAGAGTTATGATTCCATGCTGGTAGGAGGAGGAGGGTTTGGGATGCTGGCGTGGTTCCTCCGAGTGCAGTGGAGTTGATGGACAGATAACACAGACACATGAAGCACAAAGACTCGGAAAGGATGCTTTCAGGTGCGACTTTATTTGAGCTCTACTCACACATTCACACACCAATGAGAGAGCAAAAAAGAGGTAGAAGATGAGCTTTGTCATATGAAAATGAAGGATGTTGGGGGGGGGGACGACGACTATAAAACTAGACGAGTCTGAATGACAAATCCTGTCCCTGGGATCTATAAGCACAGACTAGGCATAAGCATGAGGCCTCATTAATATTGGAAGAGCAGAAGACAGGACATGAATGAATGGTGAAGGTGCATCTTGGTGTGGAGGACGTCATTCTTTTATAAATAAGCTACAATGGGCAAGTTAAATGAGTTATTTGCCAAATAACTTTCATGTCAAAGAGGAATCATTTCATCTAATAAAGTCATAATAGAATGGACACAAACAAATGGAGACAGAAATGGAGATGCAAACACAGTCAGAGGAGGCTCAGTTGTATTAATCTTTTTTTGGCGAGACACTTTACTAAGTTCGGACAGTTCATATTATGCTTCCAAAATGTACCAGGCAAAATAGTTTCTCTTAGTAAAATACATTCTGCTTTCAGCAGATATATGGCTCAGACATAATATGACTCCAGGTGGAAGCTATTGCAATCTTCTAGTTATTAACAGGAGGAGCTTCAGGTACGGATGTGCATTTTTTTTTTTAAATATCTCTGTAGGAGGTCTTCAGTAGTTTTCAGCCACTAAATCTTTGTGTTTGGTTTCAGAAACAGTCTCTAGTTCACATCTGCAATAACCATCACAGACTGAAAAATAAAGCAAACAAAAACACAAATGAAAGGATGATCAAACTCATAGTTATGAGGACAGGCAGTCTTTATTGGAAACGGGGTGGGAGAATACAAAATAATAATAATAACAATAATAATAAAAACAGAAAGAGAGACAGACGGAAAGGGAGGGGACAGAGATGGGGGTTGATGAGAGGGCAGTCAGGGCAGGGAGGGGTGAACAGGGGTCATGTGTGTGTGCTGAGTTGTCTGCAGATGTGTGTGTGGCCATGTGGCAGGAGTTAGGAGGAATTGAAAGAGCTCTTACACTCTGCCTTTATGGCCCCACAGTTAATGGGGACAAATGGGCGGCGCGCAGCACGGCGCAGCTTGATGATGTCACGGCACATGTGCCGAGCCAGCTTGGTGAGGCGCGTGGCCTGCAGCAGGAAAGCCTGCTTGGTCTTCATGGAGGATTTGGGGCTGCCGCTGTTTCGCATCGGAACCATGTGGTTGGACTGGCGAGCGGTGTGACCCCTTGGGCGGGACTCCTGAGGCAATCAAGCAGGAAAAAGGTCATTTTTACATTTGAGATGGTTTATCTAAAGCTAACTCTCAAAGACATAAACTATAAAAACAATCCTTTTTGCATTTAAATGAAGAAATCTTCAAAGTAAGCACAAAATAAACAAACCCTGCCGAAGATGAGCAATAAATTACTTAATCTGACAGAAGATTCTGGTGCCGCTGTGTCAGAAGGAGCAAACGTAACTTTCTAACTAACAACCCAAATTATTTGAGTTTAACACACAAAGTTAAGTCCTTAAACACCGGAACAGTAGGTCCAGGGGTGACGCTCTTTAAATGACCGGAAAATACATTGGGTGGGCTACAAGGTCTTAGCAAACGGTGAAAGGAAAGGGGGTGGGGGGGTTGCAATTCGCCAACTCTGACACCCACAACTCAGAGACAAATTTCTAATGAACACCTGCTGCTCTGCAGAAACTATGTCAAAGAAAACATCACAAGTTTTTGGCTAAAAACAACATAATCATAGTTAAAAGACCACTGGGTGCACTTTTACAAATAAAAATGATCTTGAGTGTGACTTTAAAGGGTTAAAAAGTATTTTTTTAGGGTGTCTGAAATAAAACCAGGAAGGAAAAAGAGAGATGTGACAGTAAATCCTGCCCTGCATATAACACCCCTGATTATAATAATAATAAAGAATGTATTCTTAACTGTCTATTTTGAAATATTCTTTGTTGACACTGATTTTGTCAATTTAATTAATGACTGGACTTTCCTGTAAAAGAAAAAGGAATAATTTCTTTAACCTCTACATACAACTCAGATTTTTATCAAACAGCAAAAGTGGACAGTTTGTGTTTGCCCTTGGCCGCTGTTTTTCAACAGTTGACAATTTCTGCAGCCTTGGCAAAGCTTGTCAGTGCAAACTCTTGAGATGCAGAGTTTTATCAGTGTTCAGATACAGGTAAAGAGATCTACTAATCGTCATATAAACTTCTTGTTTTGTTGAGCTCACATTGCTTGCTGGACTGGGCGAGGTTCTCTCCTCCGGACCTTCGGCTCTGCTGGGCATCTTCAGCCCCCCGTACTTCTTCCAGTACATCCAGCAGGAAACGCACAGGCGGCACTGCATGTTCGGAGGCCCCCAGGAGTACCACTGAGCTGACTGCATGGCTGTTTAAGGACAAAAACACATTTGCGTTTGCTGGCTGAATTGCAAAAGCAAACTGGTCTCGAGACACTCAGATCATTGATCTCCTTCCGGCTGTGTTCATCCATCCCTAAATACATTGATCTCCGGAAGGACTAGCACTGCATGCTCACTATCGACTGTCAGCAAACAAACAGCCTAAACTCTGTCCACACGGCTGCAAGGACAAGAAATAAGAGCAAACACAAGGATTGCTTCTTATTTAAATTTCTTTCCATTTCTGAGTTGAAGTTTTTCCTGCTCACAATTGGACTTCAAGTAAAAAAACACAGATTTTTATCAACCCGTACCTGTGCATCTAATTTAGGATAAAGAAAAAGAAACAAAAACAACTCAAACGAACAACAAAGACTTTATTTCATCCTCAAATAATGTCAAAAGTTCGGTATTTGCAGAGTAAAGGTTCGGTTCATAATTAGAAAGTCAAAATGAAAGCAATCTGTCATTATCGGCTCAACAACAGGAGGAAGCTGACCACTGTGATTGAGATGAAAGTCAACACTTTTCTATTCTCCAGTCACATCTTAATACAGCAAGAAAGGCAAGCATTACTTCCAGCTGTAATAAAAAGGAGATTTGAAATTCACATCTGCCTCCTGATGCAGAACTTACTGTAGCAGCTCTCACAGGCCCTGCCCCCTCCTCCTGCAGCGTGGAAGGCCCCGGGGCCCGCTCCATTTACCGTCGCCATCTTCCCATTCGTTACAGAGATCTGGTTTGGGTTGGGTTTGTTGCTGCCACAAAGCAAATACGTACAAAGAGAAATACTAAATGACAAGACAAAATGATCAAGTGAAACAGAAATGCTTTAGAACATAAAGAGACTTACTATGTTGGAATATAAACCTGCTTCAGTTTGCTTTCTGCTTCAGCTGCCTTCAGTCTCTTCTGCTCAAAGAGAAAAAGAACAACTTTATTAATATTAAGAAAACAATGCTCTTTTGCATATTTTGTCCACAATGATTTATAGGTAACATGACAAACTATTGTCACTATTATGTTTAAAACTTTATATAATGAAGCCAATATTTCCTAAACACTGACTTTTTAAATCTAGAGAAAGAGAAGCTTTTCAGTTCAATTCAATTTTATTTTTTTTGCCCGATATTACAACAATAGTCGTATTTGTATACCAGTATTTGTATAAGAACATGAAATTATAATGAACATGAAGTCATAAACTAAACTAAACAGACTAAGCTAAACAGGGCATCCCTGCCATTAGACCCTCCTCTGAGGAGAAATCAGCTGCTCAAGTTGGACATGGTACACTTTTTATAGAACCTTTTTCTTGTCTGATTTTATAATTTGATAAGAATAAAAAGGTAAACACCAAAAACCCATTTCACACTCAGATTGAATAAGTAGTTTACAGAAGAGCAAAACTCAATCCTTTTTTAACCCTATGCTGTTTACAAGGGATGGGTACAGAAACTCTGTGCAAAGTACTAATACCGACGGATAGAGTAGCAAGGGTGGGCGGAGCTTCAGTCAAAATGCTGTATTTCATGGCAAAAGATTGTAATTCAGCGACCTGCTGAATAAGTGACTTCTCCAACGCTATAAAAACAATGATGAGCGGTGAAATCCGTGTTTACTTCAGCGTGTGTGAAAACAGAGATGCAGCGCTGAGGTGCAGACTGTCAGAAAAAAATGTTATAAAGCATCTTAAGCTCATGCAAACCCTCTTCTTCAACCTGTGGCGCTGCTTCATCCCACTTTAATGTTTTTGGAAAAGACTGGTGCATTTTTATTTTTTCTATTTTGGAAGCACCTGCTTAAGCACCATTTAGGCACGCGAACCGTTTCAAAAGTACCGATTTAGCATAAAATGTTAAAGCATCTGAATACAGAAAAAACGGAAGTATCCCTTAAAAATACTTCGATTTCTTTGCTTAAATCCAAATATATAAAGGTAAAAGGCAATTTAGTGGCAACATAATGAATTTAAACTACATTTAAGATACTCTCACCTGTTGCACATATCTGTCTGTAGTCTTCCACATGTAGTAGTACTCTATGATACTGGTCAGAGACTTCCACGGCAGCTAGAAGAAAGAGCACAATGTGGCAGGAGGGTGGAGATGGAGCAACAGAGAGCAAATTCATTATATTAATATCTCATGTTCTTGCCATGCGGGTGTGAAGTCATGCATATGTATTAATGAGGGAGATCGTGACCCATAGAGCCTGAGGATCGACTGCTTTTTTTTCCAGTTCTGGCCAATGATGAAAACAGCCGTGATTCACACATTTAATAAGTATTCATGAGCACCTGTTGCCTCATGCACCTATATCCTGGCTTGATTCAAGCGCACAGGTAATTGGTAGAAAGGAGAGGTCAATAGCAAAATGAAGACATTAACTCAAAGGACGTCCAGATGACCAAACAGAATGTGGAATTTTATCTTTGTGAAATTACAGATAACTATTTTTTTTCATAAAAAAAAAAGCTTAAATACAGTGTTTATTTTCTAAATACAAAATGTCTAGGATGTCCTTATTTTCAACGTTCTGCTGAAATGTCTAGCCCTTAAAAAAACAAGACATGGGAGACTAGACAGCGTCTTTTTCTGCACTAAAAACATTGAGGAAATAATAAAAAATATTGATTTTTTTTTTGAGGTTACACATTTCTTTTTACCGGACAAGACATGGATTTAATAAAAAAGATCAAATTGAGGATAACTGAAGACAAAGAAGTCTCATCTTAGGAATTAAAAGAGGATCAAAGTTCAAGAGCTAAACTTTGGTTCTTTATCGCATGCGGCTCTTTCCTCCCTGTGCTGCGGCTCTCGTGGTTTTGTAAAATAACTACTATGTTCTAAGATTGTGGTGGTGCCTTTAACACCGTCAGGATGTGCGAGTCAGCAGAAGGGACAGCAGCATGAACGCGCAGGGGGGGCGTGTCTGCAGCTGTAACCGTGGAGCAGAGTCTGTTATGGGATGGAAAGTTCTTCTAAAAAGACTTGTTGAATGAGAAATGAACAACCAGGTGAGCTGCTCGTCCCTGGAGCGGCTCCCCGGTGCTGACGACTACAGTCGGCGAGCAGTAAACAGGAAAGGTTCATAAAAATAATTTTAAAAAACAAAACAAAAAACTAACGGGCTGAGTATTAGGTTTAAAAAAAAAAATAAAGAAAAGAAAATCCTAATGTAGACATTTTCCAAGAAGAGTTCTATTTGACGATTGACCTGCGTCACCGCCACAACTCCCGCTGGCGTTTAATCCCAACAACGTTCTGACCCAGGTAGAACAACGGTGGAGAATTTAGAGAAAGTGGAAGTTCCTGAAGAAAACAGTACGTTTAATGGCACCTGGGCAGATTTGTTTGCTTTCAACAACTTTACCTGTATGATTATTAGGTAACAAGGAATTAACAAACAACAAAGTCTCAAATGTGGCGAGACATCCCAGAATGAACCTGCAGCTTTTGCTCAAAAACATCCTGATCCACATGCGGAAAAAAGTTGTTTGTTCTATTGGAGAAGCGGATTAACTGCTGGTTAATAACGACATATTTGCTAGTTTTGTGGCCTCTTGGGAAATACTTCCCATCGGAACCCATTAAATGAGACTGAAGATACAAAAAGAATGAACATCTCTTCATGAGCTTTAAAAAACAAGTGAAACGATGCCATTTACTGGAAACACCGGGTTTTCCACAGGGTGTTGCAGCTCCCTGTGTTTTCATTTCTGCGGGAAACTGATCCAAATGGCTCTTTGAGTGGTAAAGGTTGCCGATCCCTGATCCAGATAATATTAATATAGAAGTGCCATTAAGCAAAAATGATCTTTTTCACTTTTCCTTTAATCTAAAGTAAAGTAAACTTTTATTCATAGAAGAAAATCAAAATAAAGATTACCTTTCAAATCAGTTTGCATATGAATGACACGTGAAAGTTCTATTGGGGACACAAACTCACAAAATCTTGTCGGATGTCGTTGAAGTCTTTCCCATATTTCTCTAATGCCTCTTCAAACATGGCTGCTTCTGAGGCACTCCACTCCTCCATCTCATCCCTGCATAGTACTGGACCGCCCGCTGGGACCAGGACGCTCAGCGCACTGGACAGATCGTAATTATGGCGATGCAGTGTGTCCATCGCGTGGAACTGTAGCCGGCACACAAAAGAGAGAGAGAAAGCGAGAGAGAGGGGTTAAAACCTTTTCCTGGAAATCCAAGGAAGAGGCTGCAGAGAGAGAGAGAGACAGAGAGAGAGAGAGACAGAGAGAGACAGAGAGAGAGAGAGAGGGTCAAGCTCACCAGTGTGATGTCTCGCGAGGCTGCAGCTGCACTCATGTGGAGGCTCGGCTGTCTGACTGAGCTGCTGCAGTCTAATGCTCGGGCAAAAGTCCCAACCGCCCTGAACAGGAGCAAAAAAAAATAAAAATACACAGTTATAAACTTATCTGGTTAATATTGTTGTTTTTTTGTAGCAAAACTAGCTGCAAAGACAAAGATACTAGTTCAAAGTTAATTGCAGAGGAACATGTTTTCTTTTAAACAAAGTCCATAACTCCCTGCATCGAAAATTATTCATTTTAATCTTATTTTGTTATTATTTAAGTCAAAATAGTGTGGTTAAATATAAAATGCTTTGTTTTAGGGTAAAATAATTAACCAGAATGGGCCTTAATATGCTTTTACTACATCTGTAGGTGATTAGAGTTTTACAACATTGTGCTATGTCAGGAAATTGCAGCTGCAAAGGCCCAAACTGAGAAGTGACCTACCGTGCCACCACTAAGAACTGGTCTATCTGTTTGTTAGTGAGGGGACACTCTGGATCCCAGAGCTTCTCTTCTAGTTTAGACTGGTCCCTCTCATCAGCCTCACCTACAAACAAAAGAAAACATTGACTTAAAAAATAGTGTGGAAAACATACAACAATAATAATTTACAGATCTTCTGCAGAAATTGTGTTCATGACTAAAAAAAATGCCTACGAAAACTGCCATCTTTAAGACCCACTCAGATGAAAATTTTGTTTTTAAAAAGTTCTTGTGAGAATTTTCTTCTAAAAGAAGTCATATATTAAGAAAACAAAGCTTAAAATTGTGTTTCGAGTATTTTTTTTATTCAAATAATAGTGGGCTGGACCATTGCTCCGTGTGAACGGTCCCACCCACAGCTCAGAGGTAAATTTCTAATGAACTCCTGCCAATCTACTGAAACTATGTTTTAGAAAACACAGCGTTTTCTCATTTTAGCTCAAATCTGCAAAATTGTAATCAAAAGGCCCTAGGAACGGTTCTACAATAGATCAAAAGATGATCGGAGTGGGAATCTAAAGTTTCCAGAAACGTAAATTAATTTTTTTTTTAATATGTAAATAGGGAAAGCATTGTTGCATTAACAACACAATGTTTTTTGTACCCTCTTGTAACATTTCAGGTACATCTGCCTGAAAACGCGGTCCAACTCGGATCTCTCCTTTGTCGGCCAGCAGAGTCTTCTGTGTGGGGTCGTACACAAGCGAGTAGAAGAAGGTATCCTACAAAAATATAATAATAATTAAGACAAAAATAGATATATTTTAATAAAACAAAAACAGAATCTAAATATTGAAAATTTGATGCATTTTTTTGAGAACTAATACATCTTCTGTCTCTTCTGCAGGAAATAAATCCACTTTGTTTGTTAAAATAGAGATCAGCTCCAACTACACTAAAAATAAAGGTCAGGTAGCCAAACAGAAAACTGAGAGCCATCTGCTACTTTATCCATTATTTTTTACTGTGGTATTGATTGTCAAAAATATGGATAACAAAAACAGAGTCTGGTAACATTGGATTTCATAGAAGAGATGTGTTCTTTATGTTGCGAGTTATTGGTTGTATAGTGACAGAACAAGCACCAGCTCAATTTACTCACATTTGAAATCCAGTAGAAAGATATGAAGTCTGAATATCTTCGAGAAGCAATGACAGTCTACTTTGCAGCACCCAAAACAAATAAAAATAGTCAACTTCTCTTAGGCTTACCTCTTTGTCAAGGTATGAAAGAACGGATTCAGTCTCATTCAACAACGCCACACTGCACTTTCCCCTAATGGAGAGGAAGAAAGGGAAGCATGCTGCATGTATGACACAGACAAAGGAAGTAGGCAGTTCTTGCAATGTGTTCACGTTTGAATGAGTGACTATTCATCTGCACAGCCTGTTAGCAGTCACGTGCCCCACTTGGTGTATGGGCGTCTTTGTAGTACCTAATATGAGTCGCAGGTAAACTCTCGTACTGTCGGGAGAGGAAGAGCTCTCTGTGGCGAAGCTGGTGTTTCTGTTTATCCGTTAGCTCTGTTTCTGTTGGGTTTTCCTTCTCCTCTTCCAACTCCTCTGCAGAATAAAAACACAAAGACCAAATTCAAGACTCACCATCATATCTGCATCTCCGGGGAGACTCAACAGATCAAATTTCAGATTATAACAGTATCAGAAGCCACTTAAATGTAATTTTTTTCATTAGGCAATATTATGTAGAAATACGCTTTTCTGATTAAAGTTTTTGGGGGATTTAATTGAACTCGATTCATATTTATTTTATGTGTAAGAGGTTAACACTAGAGCATTTTTGAAAATGTGTTTTTATTCAGCAAGTAAAAACTTTCGCATTAGGCACTCTGTTTTCGCATTATAGCTTTAAACTGTCTATTCCTGACATGATGTCAAGAATATATGCATGTGCATACATGCATAATGATCAAAATATGACCATTTTTATATAAAGGCACGAATTACAGTTTAGGAGAACAGGTTTGGATAAAAGATCAAATCGATATATTGATGTTTACTTTAAAAGTAAATCTATGATTTATAAAGTTAATAAATCAGTTTGACCTCAAAATACTACCCGCTATTTTTGAAAGCAGAAATAATCTGTTTTCAGTAAGTTGTAATATAAGACTTTACATAATAATTACTATTTATCTTAAAAAGTCTTTTTAATTCCAAACAATGGACATTTAAAAAAAAAAAAATCAATTTCTAACTAATCAAAGTGATTTCAGCGATTTAAAACCTTAAGGGTTAAAACACTTGGAACTACATCACTTTGGGATAACAAACATACAGCTTCAATTATAAACTACAGAAGGTAAACCAAAAAGAATCATATTTTGTTTGCCTTCATAACACTGACAGAGCATGCTCACACTTACCAGAGAATGACAGCAGTAAGGCGCTAAAAGAACTCAATGCCTTTAACTGAATATATTGGTTCAACTGACCTTGATTATGCGAAGAATATAGCAAATCAATAGAAACGGATAAGACTAATACATTAAAAAAATTCCTCAACTTAGATAGCAGTCTGAAAAACTGATATTTGGACTCAGTTTTGTAAACTTTGCACATTGCATTTTACTTTGGAAAGAGCAATTTTACTTTTTTAACTAACGTAAGTCAAGTGACCTTTTATTTTTTTAACCAAAGTTGGGTATTTTGTCAACAGTGGGCCACTTTTTCCAATCATTTGGAACTACATTAATCATCTTTATTTTGTATGCTGCGTTTGTGGCTTTGCTTCTACAGATGGTTGCTAAACTGAAATTTTGTATGACTTTATAAAACTAAACACTACATCATGATCTAAATCCATCAAATAGCTTTTGTAGTATCATTTTACTTTGAAAAATATACCAGTCCACTAGTTTTAAAGTGGAAAAAGAAATGGGTTATGCAGGCGGTGTTGCTGGGAAACCTTTTTTATTTTGCTTGCTTGTTTACCTCAACCCTCCAATCCATGTTGCTGTAGAGGGGCAAAATAAATCAATGAAATTACAAATTAAAAATAAAATACATTAAGAATATTAAAAACACATTTTCATTACCTGGATAATTTAATTTCAAGTTTGCATTTATTGTTGTAATAAATCTTAGTAGCAGTTATTTGTTGTTATACTGATATTTTTGTTCAGAGTTCATTGTGATTCTGAGTAGAAAAATGTTTTAGTATCATTAAAAATGTTCAAACAATGACTCATCCACACAGATGTTGCATATTACATACACTATATTATCAGATATATTTCCTAACTCATTCAAAATATTGATTTCAGAAATGGAAAGCGTTAATTGCGCAATACTCAAAGGATTACAGTCATTCAAAGAGCGCCTGTTATTTCCTGTCACCAGGGGCAGCTCAGATGTTAAACTTAGGGTCTTAAGAAAGACAGAAAAATGCTATATGATTAGACATAATTTTCCATTTTTACTATTTGTTGTAGGTGCCAAACCTTAAGTGTGTTTGTTTGACTAAATGCAAGTGATTTCCTGATTACACTGGAGTGGTAGGTGTTACTCAGGCGTTACAGCGCTGATCATAAGTGGAGTTTATCTGTCCACTCGGATGGAACGGAGACCAATTGGAGCAGGTGGGCAGGGGATGCAAACCTGATGTTGACCGCTTTCAATGTTGCCTTTGGAATTGTTTTCTACATAGCCGTTTACAGTAACACAGCCACAAGTGTCAATGAGCACAACTTGTGCACATCATCAATGGCCATTTCTCCTTTGTTTGCTCGCAGCGGAACATGTTTAGTGGAACGGACATATAGCTGCTGTTTGTTTTGCCCAATTTGTCTTTTTTGGCTAAATGTTTAATGGGGTAACACAAACTACCACCAATCTGCCTGGCCTGTTTTTATTTTCCTGAAAAGAAAAAAAGTTATTTTTATTTTCCAGAATTCCATAGGTATTGTCAGAGATGATCCTTCCTGGGTGAGTGTGTTTATCCATTTATCTTTGCATGTCCCAACTTCAAGTGACATTAAGATCAGCACCTAATATTGCATAGAAAGCTTTGTAGAATAAGCTGCATCACAACCATGTGTCACCTAGTGCAGTGCAGAACATTGGATGCTGTAAAGTGTAAAGTAAAGTATGCAGCCACTGGACACAGTCTGAATAACCAATCTAGGTTTGTCAGGAAAAAAGCCCCCGACTGACTTCCTATTGTGAACTTTGGTGAAGAGGGGATTATGGATTGTGGTTGGAATCAGGAGCCGAGTTTGGCCTGTTCATTTAAGCCAAAAGACTTCTGAATATTTAAGCAAAACCAGACATTTTGGAAAATTTGTGTTTGACAACACAAACGTTCTTCTGGAAGTGTATTTTCCTAATCCAGTCAAAGCTTCTTTTTTTTTTAAATTGTAGCATCAAATAAGACATAGGTAAACAAATCCCTGTCTCTTCTCGAAGTTCAAAGCTCTCAGCTCAGCGTGGAGCGTGCTGACAGGACACACCTCTGGAAGCATCTGCTCGACTGAGCTGGAGCTTATAATTAATGGGATACAATTAACTCTTTAATGGGGAATGTCAGCTTCGTTTTTGACTTACTTGCATGTTTATCTGCGAGCTGGATGAGGCTGTGAGAGATGTCTCTCCTTCTGTAAAAACAAACCACCTTGGCCTCCACATTTCCACTAGCAGTCTGCAACAGAAAAAGACCAAGCATCCAGGTGGAAAAAGGCATCACTTTCCTGCCCGAAACGTCAGTTTTCCCCAGCAACCGACTGCTTTGTATATCCATCAAGCCACACTGCTGTGACATGCTGACCAGGCCAGCAGCAGTGTTTTCTAAAAAGATGATTGATTTATTGTTGCCCTGTATAATTAACCCTACAGGCTTAAGGTCTCGATCAGTATTAAATGCTGTGACTGACACAGCGACTGGATGTGTGGGAAGAATGTCTGACTGCTTGCATAGATATCCTGTTGACTTTATATGGGTGTTCCAGGTTCGCTTTTGAGTATTTTATAACATTTCTCACATTTCTGGGGGCGGCCGTGGTGCAGCGGTAGAGCGGTCGACCCATAATCATAAGATTGCAGGTTCGATTCCCGCCTTGCACGCCCATGTGTCGAAGTGTCCTTGCCTCTGGTGGGAGTTGCGCCAGTTTTCGGCAGCGGACCGCCATCAGTGTGTGAATGTGGGTGTGCATGGGTGAATGGGACTGTGACTGTAAAGCGCTTTGGGCCTTCGTAAGAAGGTAGAAAGTTCTATATAAGTATACGCCATTTACCATTTACCATTTCAAAGAGAAAATAAGAAAAAAATATTAAGGCTTCAGCTGAATTTGCAAAAGGTCATAAGGATATTGTACCCATTTAGCTATGTTTTTTAAATCTAAAGATTCTGTTTTGTGCTTTAAAAATAAATACCTAAATATTATTTGGCATAATAAGTATAACACTTTACAAAAGCTCAAGACTGTCCTATTTAACACCAAAATACACAAAAATTCCACTCATATGTGTACATTAATGACAACATTTAGGAGTCAAGGACAAACCTGTATTTTTAAAAAATACCTTTACTAACTGCTAATGGTTACAGACTGCCCCCAAACCATCTCAACACGAGGGCAACAAGGACACAGGTAGGGGAGGACTCCATGTTATTCACCCTCAGGCATAAACACCCTAAGATAAGACGGAAAACACAGGGCAGTACCTTGTTGAGTTCCTCTATCCGGCGGATCAGGTAGGGGTTACTGGAGGAGTTTTCAAAGAAAACATAATCTGCAAAAAAACAAATGAAGCACAGATAATGTCAACATGAGCGATCACTAAAACACTGATTAAAACACAAAGGTCAAAGTTACATTTTAGAATAAGGTGAGAAACTTCTTCCAAACAAGTAAAAATGTTCATTTAAAGGAGTCAACTTTGCTTAGTAAAATCTCCTGGTGTTGTCTTTCTTTTTTTTTTTAAAAACATACAACACAGCAGCTAATGTTAATTAGTTAAGGTGTAGACCTCAGTATGAAGTCATAGATTTACCAATGAGCCAAGCCTAATGTTAAATGTGTTTCACACAGACATCCCAGATAAACAAATCATAACAAAGCCATAGAAACTATAATATGTTCTATTTCTGAGTGTTTATCATCCGTTAAGTGTTTCAAATGAGTGAAGTTTAAGTGCAATGGCAAAAAAAAAAAAAAAAAAAACGTTTTTCAAATAGTATTTTCAAATTTTTTTCTTGACGCCTTCACTTGTGACTAGATCCATGTACGTCTTGGTTTTCCTCATCAAAGCTGGCATATGGCTCAAAACTGTTTGCTTCAACATTGCTTGCCATTTTTGTTACACAGATGACGTTAGGCTGGGGTTGTGAAGGGCTGTACACTAGTGGGAGAGTGTAAACCGATGGATGACGGGAAGAGATGCAGGCTTACTTAGTGTCAACAATCCGCCAACATGTCAGAGGCACATTTCTAATTACTGCCACTAAATATTTGAGGCACTTGGGGTTATCATTGCTATGTGATGGTTATCATTAAAACCAGTATTACGTTTAAAAAAAAATAATATTAATAATTATTATTATGAGTGCATTAATGTTTTTCAATCCCATATTGTATAACACAAGTACTGATATCTTAGTGCAAAATAGACTTTTTTTTCAAGTATACATTCCCTTTTCTGCAATTTTGCAACTTCAAATAATGTCAGACAAAAACTGTAACCCATGAAAGGAGGTATATGTTTATTATCATTACGATCAATACATACATATATATATATATACATACATATATGTGATCCCATGCATGGAGTTCACACCCATAATCATAAGCAATAGCAATACTTTTCACCGTGTTTGTATTTATCTTAAATGCTATTATATTCAATGCAAATCAATTATTAAAATATCTGCAGTATCACTGACTGTGAATGGGTTAGCCTCCCTGTCATGAAACTAGCAATAATATTTTATAGTCTTTTACATTTATTTTAATCTTTGATTAACTTTTTTCCGTGGGCATAGCTTAGGTTTGGTGAAGAAATAAATAATAAAGACCATTCACAAAGCTCAAATTTACAAAGAACACCTGAATGCAACAACACAATACATTTATGATCCAGACACAAATAAAACCCCCCACTGACCTATTAAGGCTATTTAGGTGAGAATAAGGAAGCTAATTTTACATTTAGGAAGACATAATAACGTCGCTGTATTATTTTGATGAAGATTTTAGTAGACAGCTAACCAGCTAACTGGCCAACCACAACAGTCTTATTTGCCAATTAAGTGCAGCTCATGGTTAACAAATGTGCTTAACACAAAGAATATAATCAAATAGACGTGCAAAGACAAAACATACAAACAGTATGCTCTAAACTGAAGCGGCGATAATGGTCACCAGTGAAGCCACAGCTGGTGCTAACGTTAGCCAAATAAGGATTCGCACTATGGCTGCATGCCAGAAGAGGCAAATACAAAGACAGTCTCACACTGACCGTAGTAGCATTGTAACAGCCATATAAACAAATGCTTAGCCGACTAGTCCCACTATGAAACATTTCGCTAGCTCCCCAGTATAAATGTGAACTGAATGCAGGAGTTGAACAGGTGCCGGACAAAAGATTAATGTTTACATTTTAAGTTAGCCACTTAGCGAGTTGGCGGCTAACTCCAGTAGCCACGACAAACGCAAGGCCTGACCCATTTTGAATCCCAAATATTGAGAAATTCTCACCTTCCTGTCCGAAACTGATGCATCTTGGTTAGCTTAAAACAACTGTACCCAAATGCTTAATATGCAAAATCTACAACAATGCATCATAGAGCCTGGAAGGTGCAGAAGTAAGAAGGTTCATATTTGATTAAAAAAAAAAAAAAAGAAACATCCACATTGACATACGTACATACCTCCGACCCGGTACATGTTGGCCGCCATTTCTGCCCTCCCAGAATGTTAACGTAAAGCATAAACTAAGATAATTTGAATAAATTAATAAAAACGATAAAAATGAATTTGTTAAAATGTAAAAGGTGCTTTAAATTACGAGCACCGCGACTCTGGATTGTACCCCGAGGAGGGAATTTTGTCAAATCAGCCCCCCTCCTCCTCCAATTCACAGCACCTTTTACAATACCCAGAACTCAAGGCAGCCGAGAGGAGTCGGATCTACCCGAACAACCGCCGAGAAATGACGTGAGGGGGGGGGGGGGTCTACGCATGCGCAAACGCATGCGCGGACATATGCAGCTCTGCAGCCATTCACTGATGGCAGTGAGTGAAACACGCAAAATAAAAAAAGCTACATAGAAATAAATTATTTTAAATGTCGCATATACTTGTTTATGCTCATACTTACCTCCCAAAGTCAGTTTATTATAACTACTTAAATAATCATTATGTATTATTTATTTATTTAAAAAATATATATTTTGATTACATTTTTGGTTAAAAAATTGATAGATACATTGTATCTAGAGGTTAAAAAAAGTTGTAAAATTAGTATTTTCTGTTTAAATAGAAGATCTCCCATACACATCCACATTATTTTAAAAAAGCAAAATAGTATATGTATATATGAATAACCTATTTTGACAATATTTGAATATGTCCTCTTCCAAGTTGAAAAACACGTGGAAAGCTTTTAAATGTCAAAATTGGAGGGAAATGATTTCGAAACCTTAATACAGGGTTCTCAACAATTAAATCATACACAGTGTTTTCATATATTTTTAATAACAATATTTGACTAAACTTATTTTGTTTGTCTGCTATTTTGTTTTAAAATGAAGCATTTATTAATGGTATTCTTATATTTTCATATCTTAAACTTGTTAAGAGTTGAAATAATCAGTCTGTCTATGTCATTATAGCAAAGCAAGTATTATTTGAAGATCAAAATTAAGATCATATTTTGTTTCTGTGCGTGCGTAAGTGCGCGCCTTTGATAGCGACATCACTTATGGGATTGGCTCTCTCTGATGGGGTGGAGAGTCTATAAGCAAAAGAGAAAAGTGGGAAGAGAGTGAGACACAGGAAAATAGTTTTCCTCCAGCCACGGACGCCAGCGCGCACAAGACCACCTTCACTCACGGAGAACCACGCCCCGGGGGCGCAGGAGGCTGTAAGCTCCCCCTGTTGCTTAAACTCCAGCTGTGGCAGGAGGAATGGACTCCGAAGAGGAGTCTTAGGATATTTGTAGCCAAGATGAAGTTCGGAAAGAGCATCTGCGTACTCAATGTTGGGGGAACCCGGTACGCCTTCACTCGTGAGGTGATCAGGGATTTCCCTCTTCGGCGCGTCAGCCGCTTGCATGCATGCGCAACCGAGAAAGAGGTCTTAGAACTGTGTGATGACTATGACCGAGACCGGAATGAGTTTTTCTTCGACCGCCACGCACAGGCTTTTGTCTTCATCATGTTGTACGTTCGCTCCGGCAAACTCAGATTTGTTCCTGGAGTGTGTGAGCTGTCCTTCTACACAGAAATGCTTTACTGGGGGTTGGAGAGCGCGCACCTGGACTCCTGCTGTCAGAAACGCCTGGATGAGAGGATGTCTGACATAGGACTGGATACTCTTTCGGAAGGGGACATCGTGTTGTCAGGGGACGAGCCTGAGACCCCAGACGAGTCCGCGCAACGCATTGCGCTCACCGGACGCGCCAAATGGCTTGAGAAGATGCGCAAAACATTTGAGGAGCCCAACTCTTCTATTGCAGCACAGCTTTTAGCTTCAGTTTCTGTGATTTTCGTGATCATTTCCATGATAATGCTGTGTGCCAGCACGCTACCGGATTGGGATACAGCCAAGAGAAATACAGTAGAGGAACACAGGTAATGCTGAGCTGTGCTGAGTTGGCATCGAACTGTGTTGTAAATGTAAGGATCACCCTCCGGAAAATAACGGCTTCAGATTAAATGTGCGCAATACGCAATAATATGGCAGCAAATTTTGTGCGTAAAATAAGTCAAACAGGCCAGCATTTGGAAAGATGTGCCCCCCCCCCAAAAAAAGACAACAACAACACAGTATTCCACGAATAGATAAATAAGATAAAATATACATTTACATCAAAAATAAGATCTATTCAATTTATAATTTTATTAAAAAATGGTTTGGGGTACTTTGTATACAGAATTAACCCAATTAAAAAATACACATCACACATTATTGCATTTCAAAGTGAACTGATTCTCTTTTTGAGCTGGTTTAATGGGTTTCTGGTAGTTCCAGCAACCCTTTTTAGGTCAGACTCCCCAAGAAGCCAATCAATAACCAATCTATACTATCTATTAACAATTAGGTGTGAATAATTACTTTCTCTACCTTTCCTTTCCCCAAATGTTTTTCCAATTTAATCTGATTTTTAAATGAGTTTGGCAGTTTGAGTGGGAAACAAAAAAATAAAAAAACAACTTGTATGTGCATAATACAACAGGACAATGTAATGAGGCTGTCCACATGTTAAAGCTTAAAACCAAACTTAAAAAATTCCACTGTCGTAAATCAGCAAAGCCACGTTTTAAGCTTTTACTTGTTTTGTGGCTTGAAGAGATAGGAAAACAATAGTTTTTCTTTTTCTGGATTGTTTCTTTTAAAGCCTTCTCTCGAAGAAGTGCAGAGGAGACCATTTTCTATATAAGGTTGGATTATCTACAGTTGGGCTGCACATAGTTTTGAGCTTTGGAGCATTTCCAGTGGTTAGGTAATCAACTGAAAGTGCAGATTTTACTGGGGGCCAAAGGGATTCAGCTTCATGCCAGTAGATGATACAAATTTCTCAGCTGCTTCATCATTCGGTTTGCTTTAATTGCCTTCCCGTGGGCACTATTCTATTTGTTTTGCTTCGGTGCTTTAATACATATTTTTAAAAATCCAGAAAAACAAACAAAAAAACCCCCACTTTTCTCCTCAGTTGATATGACATTACTGAGTAAATAAGCGAGGAAATGCATTTTTACTTATCTATTTGAATGCTCATATTTGATCCCTGTGCAATCTTAAGTGTATCCTGATATGTTTGTGTTATTATATTTCCGTTTTTTTCCCATAATTCAAATGTCAATGCTCTTCCTCACATCTACTGATTGTCTTGCCACATACATCATCCATATCTCTCTGTGGCTTCCGTGTCATTTCCTGTTTATTGTTGAGCTGTTTTTCTCCTCTTCTCTCTGTAGGATAGTGGAAGCAGTGTGCATTGGCTGGTTCACTGCAGAGTGCATTCTGCGTTTTCTGTTGGCCAGAGACAAGTGGGACTTCATCCGCCATCCACTGAACATCATTGATGTGATTGCCATTACCCCCTACTATGTCACCATAGCAATGGCCCGTGCAGGGATGCCGGGTGCTGGGCTCGGGGTCGCTGGAGTGATACTTCGTGTGTTGAGGATGATGCGAGTGTTCTGGCTCATGAAGTTGGCCAGACATTTCCTGGGTCTGCAGACTCTGGGGTTGACGCTCAGGCGATGCTACAGGGAGATGGTCATGCTGCTGGTGTTTGTATGTGTTGCCATGGCAATATATAGCGCTCTGGCCCAGTTGCTAGAACATGGCTTGGACTTGGGAGCCCAGAACCAGGATTATGCCAGCATTCCAGCCGCCGCCTGGTGGGTCATCATCTCCATGACAACAGTCGGATACGGAGATGTTTACCCTATAACAATCGGGGGAAGGGTCCTTGGGGGAATGTGCGTCGTCAGTGGTATTGTACTCCTGGCACTGCCCATCACATTCATCTACCACAGTTTTGTCCAGTGCTACCACGAACTCAGACTGCGTTCTGCCAGATATGCAAGAAGCCTTTCTACAGAGATGCTACAATGATCGAGCGTTTGTGCAGCAAGCTTCCGCTTCCATCAGAAAACTGACAAGCTGTCACAAAAACATCACAAACTTCCCTGCTTTCCCCTTTTCCCCATGTTTACTTCCTGTCAGTATATTGACATCCAATAATTGTTTGCGTGAAGTGCTGCTATCTCTTTAGGGAACTCATGTGAACATAACACTCATAATTATTTATTATAGACACACAGGAGCAATCAGTCCAGTTTAGACAGTGTCTGCTGTTTACACTGTATTCCCATGGTTACAATTCCATCCACTGTAAGGTGTGCACTCATGTTTGCTTGGCTTTCAGCCTTTACTTTGTTCCAGGAGCTACATCAGGATTGTGCAAGTTACACAAGATTGAAATGTGACCTAGATGCATCCTGTTA
The DNA here is from genome assembly GCA_023969325.1 of Oryzias curvinotus. Lineage (NCBI taxonomy): Eukaryota > Metazoa > Chordata > Actinopteri > Beloniformes > Adrianichthyidae > Oryzias > Oryzias curvinotus. The sequence goes on along the minus strand of CM043724.1, from coordinate 12,984,783 downwards.
AATATGTGAAATAAAAAAGCTGGAAGAAACAAGTGTGAGCAAAGTGGGCATGGAGAGGTGGTTCACACAGAGGACTTCAAGTGTTAGAGAAGCTCAAGCCAAGAATAATGAAACATGAGCTCAGGTCAGAAGGGACTACAAAGTGGTAGACGGTAAAATGAAGACTGATATAACAGGGCAGATGGAGAGCGAAAAGGAGGATAAAGGATTTTGGAGAGAAAAAAATGACAGAATGTCATAAAAGACTGATGAATAGCTGCCTCAATATTTGTGAGTGAATATAAGGCATTTTGTGTTTCTGTGTCTCCAAGGCAACTTCATCCTTCAACATGCCAAACATAATGGTGGTTGATTTGTGCGTACACAAATAGGCTACATCCACGCATACCTCCTGGCTGGTACACAACATTTTCACCCCTGGATTACTTGAAATATCACAAGATGTTATATATAAAAATAAAGGAACAGAGGCTGTCGCAGACTATGCTTCTGACATTCCTTATTCACACATGTTTGCTGCATCCATCCTTTGCCAAGATTATTCGACTAGTTCAAGAGACACATGATCCAAATAAACAAATCAACACCTCTCCCACACAACAGTCTTTCTCTACTTTCACTCTTCCCTTCCTGTTGTTGCCATCAACCTCTCAATTTTACACACAAACATATCAAGATCATGCTCTTCTCCGATGAAAGAAATTAAATTGATGTTTTTATCCTCCGTTTGTTCGCGGATTTGTATCTCATGTGTGCTTGCAGCAGAAACCTAGCAGCTCTGTAAAGCTTAGCATGTACTGTGGACATCTCGATATCCCTGGTTTTGTTCTTCACATGCTTTATAGGCATTCTAGCTGTCATATAATATGAAATCAAATCAATATTTAAGGAGACACTTAATGATTCATAAATCATGTAGCACTGTATATAGCCCGGTACATTTGGCCAGGTCTGATTAAAACCATCAATCAAAACGTTTTTATTATTAATATGATCATTTGTGTCAAAGCTTTTCTCCTGGCTTTTTTTTTTAAATAAAAATGACCATATGTTAAGCTCACAGTGTCTAACTGAATACAACAAATCTATTTATTGTACAATTGTATTTTTGAAAATCTGAAGTGTAAATAAAAACAGAACTGAATGAACTCAGATGGAGAGAAAAAAATAAGTGGCAGATGTTGAAAGTGAGAAATGTTGTCCTTATGAAACGAGAAACAGCATACTTTTTGACAATTATCTGGCTACTAATAGTTTATTTGGCAACAGACCAGACTTCGTTTGAGTTCAAAAACCTTTAAAAAAAAATATTTGGATACAAATACAGATTTGGAACAGCTTTAAATATGATATTATTTACATTACATAACATGATCAATAGAGTTTTAGAAGATTTCATGGTCTTCACAAGGGTTATATCTAACTATAATCCTGATGCCCTTGTGCTCCTTGAGCTCTCAGGCAGAGTTTTAGTAAAAGGAGGCAGAGTTCTGTAATAAAAATCACTGCATGGGCTCAGAAACATTCCTGGAACTCATTGCCTGTGAGCACAGATCCCTGAGCCATCCAAAAATGCTGGCTAAGGGTCTGTCATATAAAGGAGAAGCTGTCGTCTCTTAAGCAAAGCTTCATTTAGAATGGACTGTGGCAATGGGGGGGAAAACTGTCTTGTGGCCAGAAAAAGAAAACTGAATTTTTAATCGCTTCTATGAAACCAAGTATAAGCCTCTGATTTCAGAGAAGGAACCATCTGGCTCATTATCAGCCCTCAGTTCAAAAGCCTCTATCTCTGAAGGCACAGAGGGGCAGACGTGTTACATAGAAAGAACACCTGACACATTTAGAATAGAAAGCATCTTTGGTAGATAATATATGTACTTAAATAGTAGAAATCTAGGGAAGCATGTGCTCCTGGGTGTATCGAGACATCCTTTTGTTGTCTTTGCAGAATCCTGACTTCACCTTTTGAGAGTCCAGCATACGACTTTTCACCATGAAAAACTATTTGGCAAGTTTTAAAACAACAAAAAGACAGAATTGTTAAACAACTCAAATTCTTAGTCAGAGAAAGAAGAGAAGAGACATTGTTCTCCTTCTCATTTTAAAAGATTTAAAAGAAATGTCTCAATTGTCTGACCCATTCTTTGCCCCGATGTAAATAAAATGTTTTTCTTGATTAAAAAAGTGTTCAGTTGTCTGCTTTCATCAACTTTTTCTACAAACTATTAAAAAAATATCAAAATTGGGTTGTAAAACAGAATATATAAAACATGTTGCATTCATGATGTTTTTAAAGTTTAAGAAATAATTCATAAGATATCCAAATCCTTTACCTTTTTGGACAACATTTACTACTGGGTGAACTCAAGACTTTATTAATAGAAGATGGGTTGATGGAGTGCTTTTAATGTGGCAGAGTTGAATAATCTGTACATCTGTCAGCTGTAGAAGACGCTGTGAGGAACACTTGAGCCAGCTGGCAACAGCATGAAGTTCTTTAATCAGAGTCACAGGGAAAAGAGCACAGCAAACCAGAAATAAAAGTAAATTCAATCAAGAACCCTGCTCTAAGGAGTAAAGAACATTCAAACTCTTTCACTTTTCCCCCCTTGGTTTAACTAATAGACATATCATGTATGTGAAAAAAAATAAAAATGTGAATTCTTGGAATGTATGCCCCTAAAGCCACTGTAGTGCTAATTATTCAAATCTCTTCCATTCTTTCTAATGCTGTTATGTAGATTTGGAGAGATTAATTGGACAAAATTCCAAATACTGAAAACTCAAACACTGTTTTTTTAAATCCTATTAAAATCATCCACTAATTTTTACTACTAAAAGACCGTCTAAATCTTAAGAGAAACAGAAAAGTGGGGACTACGCAAGTATTTTGCCTTGACGGTCAGTTCTTTGGGGCTTTATTATTGACATTTCCAAAACACAGATTTACAAACCAACATTCATTGAACATTTCATTGTTGTTAAACAGTTAGGTACCCATTAATTTTATTAAAAAAAAATAAAACTCTAAACTCCCTTTTGGAGTATACTAAAGAGGAAATGTATTGTCAATAGATTGATTTCAACACTTTTTTTCTTTTGGTGGCTGAATTTTTGTATATATGAGGTGATTTATTAAAACTTATGAACAATAAGATCCTGTTTTAATTTCACAGTCTCTGTCTAAACCTTTATGTGACAAGAAAAACATTTAGTATTTTATCTCAAGCTAGCCTCATAGTTTTTTTGGACTTCTACTCTAAGGTTTAATTAGGTTTATTAATTGTTGAAAAAATAAAATATTTTTTTCTGAATGGTAAATGGCATATACTCTATATAATGCTTTCTTACCATTTTAGAAGGCCCAAAGTGTTTTACAGTTACAGTCCCATTCATTGTTTACTTTAAAAAAAAAACATTATTAATCTTTGAGGAAATGTTACCCTTAGGGTCACACAAATCTCTTTAAAAAAATTGTTTGGATCTCTTTTTTGTCACTGGTGTACACTCAGTATACTAAACTTTGACAGATTTCAACATAGCTCTGTTTTTGTTTTGTTTTTTCCATCTCACAGTAGCCACACTGCTAGTTTTTCGCAGAAGAATGCCAAACCATGGTTCCATCTGATTACAGAACAGATGCTCACTGTCTTCCGCCCATCTGATATTAACTTGCATCCAGAGAATTTGCCATGATTTCCATACAAAGTTATACAAAGTTAACATGACTTCCAATGAAGAAGTGCTTAGAATTGAATGACTACAAAACTTAGATTCCTAGCTGACAATAGAGTGTTACTTTAGATGTAAAGGAGATATAACACTATGTGAACAAACTGTGGCCGAATTAGGGTTAGACGCACTTGGATATAAAGTAATAAATGTCTTGAACACAAAATCTAATTTCATACTTAACAACTTTATTACACTTTTAGTTTGATGTACATTGTTAGCATGGCTCTTTGAGTGTGGACAGTAGGTGTATAATTGATAGTAATTTTTTATATTTTTAAACATTATTTTCCTCACCAAATATACCCTATTTGTCCCTTTATGCATACGATTATTTATATTCCGTTTTATCCGTCCTATACCCTAAGCAAAAAGTAGTACACTTGAATTTTATTTTATTAGGTATAGGCCTTCAGCATGAGCACAGCAATTTTACCATGGATCATGTCTGTGGAAGTATACCTGAATACTTCTTTAGACAAATTTGGAACATCTTAAGTTTGAAATATAAAGATAGTATATAAAAAGTAACATTCAAGTATACTGTCTCACTTCTAGTATAGCCAAGGTATACTTTTAGTACACTTGACTAGACTTGACTACTTTTAGCTGAGGGTATGAAGTCTGTTGTTTTCGTTTATGAAAAATGGCCTTATATGTTCGCAAAATTTGTTGGAGTAGGTATATTAACTTTAAATAAATTAAGGTTAAATTAAATTAATTATTTTTGCAATGTTTTGATTTCATGCAGATAACATTTATGTACACTGTAACTCCCATGTCCACGTATCCAGAGCAGGTCTAAACCTGGATATAATTTATGATTTACAAAACTTCTGTATGTCCGATTGGTCTTTGTTTTAACTTTTACTAGCAATACTTTATTTGAAAGGAAGAAAAACAATTACTCGTACTCATAAAATGTGTTAGTAACAGATGCTCATCTTCCTCAGGACTCAGCTGGAATTTTAAGCAGGCAGTGTGAAGGCAACTATCTCTGCGTCACTTTCCTTCGACGTCGCAGCCCTCATGACGGTCCTTACCGGTTGATCTGTTGTGGTCGCAGCACCTTCCTCTGTCCTTCAACTGGAAAATGTACTACAAATTCAGCGGATTTACTCAAAAACTCACGGGCTCTGCTCCCACGGTTGCCTACAATCCTCAGGTAAGACAAGGGCGCCGTTGATGGTGAAAAAAACAAGTCTGCAACAGCTGGGATGACCTTGCTAGCACTAGCATTTTTGTTAACGTGTACTGCGAACTGCTCTCCAGGGAGAGTAGATAGAAAACTTTGGTAAGAAACGGTTACTTAAAAAGCTTAAAATCCTGAAATATATTTGAATGGGTATCAACCGTGGTTTAGTCTGTGTTGAAAAAGGTTGTTTAGAGTAACCGTGTGGTGACGCTGAAGCTTTGCTAGCTGATACACAGTACATCCTGTGTTTTCCAACAAAGGTGAAGTGCGGGGCATTATTATTTTTAGGTTGTAGATTTTTAAGAATTTTCTGAAAGTTTGTGCAAAGAAAGTTACACACACACACACACACACACACACACACACACACACACACACACACACACACGTAACCTCTTATTTTTAGACAGACAACTCAACACTATTTTTTTTGTTTTGTTAATTGGCTCTTATTCGTGTACTCTAATACCTTAAAGATGAAACAAAAAAAGGCACTACTACAGTAATATTATAAAGACAAAAATAGAAGTAAACAGCCATAAGCTTAATCTTTAACATTCAGTTCATTGATCTTTCAACTAAAAGCAAAGTTAAATTGGCACACTGGCAAAATCAAAATAAAGCACACTTTTTTTCATCTTATATAGTAAAGCCCCCCCCCCCCCTTTTTTTTTTTTTTTTTTTACATCAGCCTAAAAAGGTATGACCAAAAATGAATCAGGTATTAATCAAAGTCCTGGAAGTTGCCGGCAAGTTTAGCAATATTATGATCTTTTATGTGTTTTTGCATTAGCAACTTTTAATACTCACAAGATATATTCTTGTCAGTCTGCTTATTGTTCTATAGCACCAGTAACCGATATTAAACATAATTCATGTTTTCTAAACTAGTACTGTAGACAACAGGCTTCACTCAGTTACTATTGTACATTTCAATGACATTATGTCTTGGAGTAAAATAATAACATAGTGTAGTGATCCTGTTGGTGTGGCTATGCATTGTGGGAGTTTTCTGTTTGCTTTGTTGAAACCATGAGTGAGTTGGGTACCTCCAGTAAAGACATTTACAATGTTGGTCTGTTATGTTTAGTTTGGAAAAGGCCTAATAAATGGTTAATCTGAGGACATCAGACTCTGCCATTTTATTGTGCCTCCTGAAACAACAACTGCCTGGAGTCGTGCGGTGTATGGGGCACAGGTCAGCTCACTTTTAGCCTGCTAAAACAGTTTAGGCGACAGGCACTAGCACCTCGCTAGTTAGCTTAGCTGAGTTCTGCTCCATTCTGACCTACGTGAGGGAGCAGCCGCTACAATAGGAACAACCCTAAAAATATTTATTTGTGTTGGGTTTCTGACTTGTGTTTGCTGCTTATATAAACCCTAGTCCACAGTTAATCAATGATACTGGCAAAATAAAATGTAAAGCAGGGCATCACCAATAATTTCCTGAATCGATTCGATTCACGATTCTTTCGATACACCTGATTTGATTCAATTCTATTCAATTTTGAATTTACATGGTTTACACATTTAATCATATTTGTATAGAAAAATACAGTTTAAATTTATTTGTTTTAAAGTTATTCATATTTAGTCAGCAATGTATGTTTAGGTCAACTGAGCGTTAGCGTTAGCCGTCCTATGGGAGATTCCATTATACGATAGCATCAAGCAAGCGGACTTCAGCTGTTATCCGCTAAGTCACCGGAAAAGGAAAGGCATAAAAGATTGACTTGCATGTTTATGGATCAATTATTGATTTATTAAGCTTGGATCAATTCCGATTGATTAATCAATTTTCTTTTTTAACCCAGCCCTAATAAAAAGTATTAACATCCTAAATTGTTGTTTTTTTTTTTTGTATTTCTAAACTGACAACCTTCAAAAATGGTCAAAAATATTTGCCCCCCCCCCAAAAAAAAACAGCATTAAAGAAAGGTTAAATACCCTATGATTTGTGAAAATTTTACAGTCATCTAATTACTGTTTGAAATAGTAATTTTGAGAAAAGCATGTCTATCCAAAACAAACACCTCTTACTTCCTGTTACTCTGTTAATTAATTGTCACTGTACGTAGACTGATTTCCTTTTTTATTGTGTACATCATCCACAAAAACACTCCTGTCATCAGTCAAAATAATTGTAGTAAAAGACATTTTACACTCTCAAGAGTATTGAACCTAAAAATCCTGTGTTTTCCTGACGGGATTTCTTTTTCATGTTTGCAGTAAGCGTTAAGGACATTTGTAAAGTTTGGATAATTTTGAGCTTTTTGGTGGAATTCTGATTGGATAAGTGAAAGATTAAGGTGGTTCTCCCTTTTGATTGTACAGCCAATTTTTAGAAAGTAACACATATTTGTTAGCTTCTGCTATGCTTGAGCTTTGCTGAATTAGAAGTAAAACTGATTTTCTTTTGTAAATCAGTTATTCTTAGAACCAATGTAGGATTTTGAAAACAACAAATATAATAAACCACATATGTACACTAGGATTAAACATTCTACTACTTGTAATTAAGCAGCAACAGGTGGTAAACATAATAAATCCTGATTTACTGTTTTAACAGCTTACTGGTGACCCACCTGAGTAAATGTCCCATGTTCTTTTACAGCCTCACTTCTTGTAAACCAAGTATTTCCAGCATCGTTCCCTGCACATACACGCCAATGTTTCTAAAGCTCCAACCTCAGGCTGTTAATCTTTATTGCTTCACAGGCAGCTGCTGCTGTTGTAATTTTGTTCAACTAATTTAAAATATATATTTGAAAGAATTTTTCCTTTTTTTTTTTTTCAACAGTAAAGCAAAGAAGTAAAACATCAATTTTTTAGGAAAACGTTACAGTGGGAAAAGGCAGGACTCTAAATTAACCTTGGAAGTAAAGGTTACTGCAGGACTCTTGTGTAAAAATAAAGATGCTGACTCACAAACAATGTCTTTACAAGTGAACAAAATAAGGGCAATATTGAAATAGTATGACCTAATTTAAATACAAATAAATACCTGTAGTAAACTAGAGAATAACCTGCTACTTTAGGTCAATTCATACTTTTTATATTTGATTATCGTTTACTCTTTGCAACTAAACCTTTTGAAATTCAATTAAGGTGAAATGCATTGAATAATTAGTTTTCGATAACTATATTTTTGAACTTAATGATTTGGAGGCCGTGTTTTTTCCAAAACATTCTGTCGTCTTCCACTTTCAGACTACTGGTTAATGACATGAGGTTGTTGTAGGTCAGTAGTCTTAGCAGCTGACTGACAATTAGTTTGGACTTCAACTCAGGCTCTGCAATCACTGTGTCCTTTGTATAGACACCTAATCCCACATTGACCCCAGTTGGAAGAAAAGTTGGAAGTCTTCGTTTTTTCAAGATTTTTGCTACTGTTAAAGGTGCATTTGATCCGAGTGGTTACTTTATAATTAGTATGTCTTAATTATTTAGTGGGGAATCAAAGGAGTATAGGTTGTTTAAAGTTTGAGATGAGCTATGCTTGAATGGTCTATGATCCAGATTACATTATGCTCTGGATACATAAAAGCCAGTGTTGCCTGTCCTGTTAAAATCTGTTATTTTATTTATTTTTTTCTTAGTGCCTCTGCAGTTCTGCTTGTCAGATTTAATTTTCCCACTCCCACACCATCTGCCTCCACATGCTCTGAAGAGGTAGTAGGTGTCCCAGTAACTTTCCAGAACATGTTTTCAGTTGAGACGGTACAAGCACATCAGTCATAGAGCAAGCACTCACGCAGTGAAATATTCCCTTTGTCTCATTCAGATCTCATTAAAGATCAGTAAAAACCAGTCTTGTTGGGGGATGTGCATCACCTCTCTGTCCCTTATTCTGACTTTTTATGTTAATTCTTTTATTTTTTCTCTCTTGCAGATTTAGAGATAAAATGAGACTTTTCTTGTTGAATAAGTGTTATGTTAATGTTGAAAATGACAATCTTAGACAGTGGACTTGTGTCCGTACTTATACTTTTGGACCTCAGTGTTGCTTTAGGCCATTTAAAATACAGAGACTATAACATCTCATTTGTATTACATGATCTGCTTTAAAATGGTTTAAGTTATTCGTATTTGACAGATTCCAATTTGTTTATAGAAGTGTTGAGTCTTCCTCTCACAGCAAAGAGGTGTACCACAGGGCTCTGTGCTTGGTTCTATCCCATTTGGTCGTTACATGATTCCATTAGACAGGATGGAATACTTTTGCATTGTTATGCTGACAATACTCTAAATAATAATAATACTCTAAACGTAGACATTTCTGGTTGTTTAAACAACTTCCAGATTGACTTATAGCCTTAACAGCTTTGTTGATTTCCAATTTATTTGAACTAATTTCAGACCAAATATGTGTTCTTTGACCAGAGCACTTTAGATACTCACTTGGTTAAAATACTCATACTAGTTGGTTTCAATTTATTGTCCAGTCTTACTATGGCAAACCTTGGAGTCATTTTTTAATGATGACCAATTTTTAACTCTATTAGAATGAACTGGCCATTTTCCTTACCTTCTTTCCTCTACACATCTTCAGTCTTCTTTTGTTGTAGATGTGTTTTTTTTAAGTTACTCGTATGTCTCTTGTGTCGTGACAGAGGTTCCACTGTTTTTGTGTCTGTTTGTCTGTCTGGAGTTTTCATCCCGTTCTTCCTTAAATGGAGTTTTCCTCCAGTTTTTTGCTCAGTTTAAGTCAAAACTCTTCAATTAAATCTTCTAGTCACTAAAATAGTTTTGTAATAAAATACATTTTAGACAAGTTTGTATTTTTTGAATGAATAGCTTAGAACAATCTTGAATTATTTTGAATAAATAGGATTTTAGCAATATGTCTTGTATTTTTCTTCGATTTGTGTTTTTTGTTATTGTGTGTTTATGTTTAGCACCTCAAGGAAAGCCCTGAATTGAATGAAATTAAACCTCACATGCCTTTAGCCTTCATTTACAAATGCTTCCTTGACAATGCAACATATAAAAAGGCAGACTATTGAACAGCCTATGGAGCAGAACTGTAGCTTGAAAGAGGGAATCCATAAAGCATTTGTGTAATTACTAGTTGTTATGCACAAGGGAGGAGTTTTCAAAGTGACTATTGAACAGTTGTTGCAACTTTTTAAAAATAACTTGGATCAATAACATCTATGCTTTCTTGTTTTTAGTCTCCCAGATAACTCTGTAGTCTGTGGCTTATTTCCTACTTTTGTTTCATATGAAGATAGTTTTCATTCCACAACATGAAAAGCATTACGTTTTTCCAACCATTTAATTTGAAGGTTAAGCAGAGTCCTAAAGAAAAAGAGGATTCATTTTATTTCATAATTCTTTACATTGATTAATTATTTACATTTAAAATTGACTTTTACATATTCCTTCTATGTATTTTTGGAGGTTGAGACTGGCTGTGGAAGTACCACAGATTATTGAAATGATAACTATTTAAGGAGTCATCAGTTGAGAAAATACCTTTTTTTTCATGTTTTATTAAAATGTAGCTTATGATTATGTAAATATTTGGATGCTCTTTTTGCATGATCTGTTTTTTTGTTTGTTGTGTTTTAGGGGCTGAAGCCATCTATCCCTGCTGAGTCCCCCACAATGATCTTCGCCACCCCCACAAAGGTGGTGTCAGAAGCGGGGGCCGTAGCAGAGTACATGGGCGCAAACAAGGTTCCTGATCTCCAGAGGTTTTTCCAGGTAAAGAGTTTAACAAAATGTGCAAAATGTTGTATTTAATCATTATTTTAAGTTATGCACATTCGTGAGAGGTTTTAATTATTCAAATTAGAAATATGTTGCTCGTTTAGTGTGTATTTTTTTTCTTTTTTTTTTTAGCCACAGGTATTCATTATTCAGCATCAACTGCTGAACCAAATATACTCGCTAAAACTTCCTCTGTTGTTTTTTTTTCTTCTATACTGCTAGAAAAACAACTAAGCTTCAAAAGGAAATTAAACTTTAGAGAAAAACAATTTCTAATAAAACTGTTAGTTTTGTTGTAAGACATTGACCTTGTCAGGCTTTGCTGCAATTTTACTTGCTGTACATAAATGCAGCATTCACTAACCCAGTGTTTTTCAACCAGTGTGCCACGCCACACTAGTGTGCCGTGGGAGATGGTCAAGTGTATCGTGGGAAATTGCCCTCATTAACTGATCTAGAAACATTAACCATCTCCAGGATTTCAGCTCTGTGTGTTCATCCAAACAAACCCTGATAAATCAATGAGTAGTTAGGAATATGAAAGATTGTTAAATACTTTTTTCTTTGCGTTTATTTTATTTTATTTTATTAAAGACATTTTGATAAGAATGACGGTACCGCGATTAGGCTGCAGCTTCAGCAGTATTTTGAAAAAAGTCCCGCCCCTTTAACTGTCTCCACCAATCATTCTTGGGGGGCTTAATCACATGTCATCAGTCTGACCAATCAGAAGTGGTTAAAGTCTTCACTTCGCTTCCAGCTTTTTCTGCCACAATTATCTCAAAAATGCTCGTGAGATTGTGGAGGGACTGTAGATCAATACAGACTATGAGCTTTTCCTTTTTTTTATTTTATTTTGATTTTTGGAGGCTGGTGTGCCTCAGGATGTTTTTTAAGGTTAAAGCAGTGTTTTTCAACCTTTTTTGAGCCACGGCAGACTTTAACCTTGAAAAAAATCCTGCTGCACACCAGCCTCCAAAACTCAAAATAAAATTAAAAAAAAAGGAAAAGCTCATAGTCTGTTTTGATCTACAGTCCCTCCTCGATCTCACGTGCATTTTTTTTGATAATTGTGGCAGAAAAAGCTGGAAACAGCAGCTGTTTTTTTTTATAAAAGATGTAATAAAAGTTAAGTTAAAAGATTAAAAAAACTGTTTGATGTGTGTTCGTTGTTGTTTTAGGACGTTAAGAGGAGAGACTCATTGTGCTGTCACTTTAAACCAATGCATCATGGGAGATGTAGGACAAAAATCCGCCGACCGCAGACAGACTAGCGTCTCTGAGCTTCATGGTTTTGTTCACTTGTTCCACGGTCTGACATAGGATTCTGTGGAAAGCTACACCACTAAAGACGAGCTTTAGCTGGTATTTTTGTTAGAAATGAGAGGCTTTTTGTGCAGAATCTGAACAAGGAAGTGAAGACTTTAACCATTTCTGATTGGTCAGACTGATGACATGTGATTAAGCTTTCAAGAATGATTGGTGGAGACAGTTAAAGGGGCGGGAATTTTCCAAAAACATCTGACGCTACGGCTAAATCGCGGTACCGTCATTCTGATCAAAATGTCTTTAATAGAATCAAATAAACACAAAGAAAAAAGTATTTTACGATTTTTCATATTCCTAACTTCTCATTGATTTATCAGGGTTTGTTTGGATGAACACAGAGCTGAAATCCTGGAGATGGTAAATGCTTCTAGATCAGTTAATGAGGGCAATTTCCCACGGCACACTTGACCATCTCCCACGGCACACTAGTGTGCCGCACTGGTTGAAAAACACTGGGTTAAAGTGTGCCGTGGCTCGGAAAAGGTTGAAACACACTGCACTAACAGAGTCAATTATTTAACTTTTATTTGTTTACTGATCAGTTTTATTGTCTGCCCTTTTTTTTTTCTTCCCCACTTTTCCCTCTTCTTCTCAACAACTGTGTATTATTCCCTCCCTTCTCAGACATCAGACGGCGTTCCCGTTCATTTAAAGCGCGGGTATCCCGACAAGCTTCTGTACCGCACCACCATGGCTCTGACTGTAGGAGGCGTCGTCTACTGCCTGGTGGCTCTCTACTACGCAGCTCAGCCAAAGAGGGGGTGATCAACAAACACCAAGGATTTTCTTTAAGCACCTGTGACTTTCTGCTGCTCGCCATTCAACCTCTTTGGACTCTATAAGATGAGAATTTATCACTTAATACTTTCTCTTTCACACCAGAGGGGTTGGGCCCACTTGACCAAGGTTCAAAATGTAATTAAGTGAAGAGAAATAAGTTGATGAAACTTGTTTGACAAGTAACAAACGATTTAAGACATTCAGATCATCATTTCTTTATTTACTATAATTCAATCGGAATTTTTTGGAAGGTTTTCCTGTTGTTACTGTATATTCTGGCCCCATAATGTTTATAACTACACACACACACACAGAACAAAACAAATGATTGCAGTTAAAATGTCTGTTTTGTTTGGAAAAGACATATAACTTAATAAATTTTAAATGGTATTCACTTTGTTTGGTGTCACTTTTATCACAGCTTAGCTGCAGCATCATTGGAGCAAAGGTGTGATCAGTCCTCTACAGGTGCAGAGCATATATGGATATTGTCTCTATATGACAGAATCTCATTAAAAACTAGGATGGCGATACCCCGTCTGGAACATGGATGCTGCTCACTTGACTCGTGCTGTGTCTCATGCGTGGGCTTCAGCGTGATATCAGATGCTCCTCACTGTCACATGTCACAATGTGGTAAAGAGACAGTTGGTGCCTTTTTTTTTGTTTTGTTTTGTCCTTTTCTTCCATTCCTGATTCTTCTGTTGGAATTCTTTCAAACTGTGTAAGTGACACAATATCAACATTTTAATTAAATGTAGATTTTTTTTGTTTAAAAAAATATATTAGGATGCTTAAATATTGTAAATGCTTGAAAATGCATCTGAAAAATTGTTTACTTACAGACTTTACACCATCTGCCACCTCACACACTGCTTTTTGCATATGGCACCACTGCAGATTCAGATCATATGCTCTTCTCCCTAATCCTTCTATTGTTTTTTAATGATAAACTCAAGCAGTTCAAATTATTTGTTGAAATATTTGAGACATTTTAGTTTGTTTTTTTAAATGGTGAATTTGTTCCATGCAGTTGCTTTTGGGCATTTTGACCCAACCTTTATTAATATATAAGGTGTGTGTATGCATTTTTGCAAGAGTTTTTTTTTTTTTAATGTGTGTCTTGTTTGCTCAGAAAACCCCCTAAAGTATGACAACATATTAAATATATGTTGGACCCTAACATCAACACTCCAAAATGATGCTGACAGTTAAATTCAAATCTTTTTTTTTGTGTGGAATTGTTTTTTTTAAGCAATCGGAACAATAGAAAAAAGAAGGACAAAGAAAATGTGTAATATTTATCTATTAAATTTGCAACTTTTCCATGTGCAGTGGTGACAGGTGTTTCAAGAAACACTCATTGAAATGTACTTAAAAATATTTTTATTTGTTTGATTTAACCATTTTAATGTAGAAAAATACAAGCACAACTGATCAAAAGTGAAAACTTTGAGGGACTTTTAGCTCTTTTACAGATTTCTCTGCACTTTTTTTGCACTGCAATAATTCCTGCAATCATTTGTGAGCCTGTTTGTGCTTCAGATTAGAAAAAGGTTTAATATTTGCAGCCTTATAAGAGTCTTTAAGTCTTTAATGATTTATATTTGTTAAGGATGGGCGATATATCAGTCCCAGTATTGTTATCGGCCGATATTCATCTGACTGTTTTAAGAAACACTTTATTTTTTAAATGTATACTTGTTCCTTATAGATTGGGAAGCTTATCCTTACAGTCATATTCAGTGTTGTTCCTAACAGATCCCAGGCAATGAGGAGCTTATGGTTTACAGTTATGTTGAATATTCAATAAATGGTCTGAATACTTACAGATATATTTATATGAAAGTTTTAAAGTGAGACTTGTTCCTATGAGATTCAGTTGCTTTGTTAAAAAGGTCAAGTACAATGGGATTTTCCAGTAAAAGAAAAATTGTGCATTTCTAATAAAGAAACAAAAAGGTTGTCAAAAAAAAGGAGGTATGAGAAATGTAATACAAGCTGAAAGCTTTTTGCAATTGTTCTGAGCAGAAGAGCAGCTCTGAATGCAAATCATACCAAAAACAAACAAATTATGTCTTTGCTCTCTCTGTGTGCAGCTGGAGCCTGGATAAATGAGTGTGATGTTATGACTCTACACGCATGCAGGGCACTGTTTGTCCCAAACTGGTATTTTTCACTGGTCAACGTTGGATTTTTTAGGACAGTTTTTGGAGCTAACACAATTCAGTCATTTCTGGGCGTAAAACCTCTTTTTGCAGCCTCTCTGATGTTTTTTAAGGGGCCCTGGACATGACAAACACAAAATAATAATAAATTGTTCCCTCGTATTAATAATTAAAATTTCATGGCTACAAACTAGCATTTTATTAGCATTTTGTAGGCATGAAATAGCCTTTATTAGAATTTTTGCGCCACAAATTAGTATTTTGTGGTCACTAACTAGTATTTTTTTTGCATACAAATAAGTATTTTGTGGGCATATTAGTATTTTTGGTGCGCAAAGTAGTATTTTTATTTGATACTACCAATCTTTGGCCATGAAATACTAGTTTATGTGAACAAAATGCTCATTTGTGGCCACAAAAAAGTAATACAAAGCTTATTTGATGCCATGAAATACAAAATTGTGGCAACAAATACTAATTTGTTCCCACAAATTTCTAGGGCTCTTTAGGTTTTGGTCGGCAATCAGCAATCAATTTAATGATCACCAAACTTTTTTCTTCTTTTTTTCCAGTCACATTTCATACATTTCCTTTAGAGGTGTCCTAGAATTAAATGTAACAAACTCCCAGCTGTTCACATCAGTGGGTTGTTTTTTCCTGATACCCTCAGAGCATTTCTGTGCTGATTGTGCAGTGATGAAGCAGGATCACACAAAGATCTATGACTGAACATCTACAGCCCGTGGCTTTTTCATTGCAATTGCTAAACAGACTGTAGACATCATAAATCCTGAAACCTGAGCGGTTATTCTGTAATAAACCTACACATTTGTGTGTGGTCACACATGAGAGACAAGAGAGATGGTGCTTGTTTTCTGTCATTTTAAAATAATGAAAGTCATGTAATAAATTAAGACACCCCAAAGAACATGCTGTAAACACCTCAAATGATATAATGTCGATGATGTTTTTCTGTCTGGGAAACTACATTCTGAATTTTATGTTTTCTTTTTTTCATTTTGAAAGGGTTCTGTCAGTGCACGTCTTTGGAGAAAGGCCACTTTGTATGAGTAGTTTTGAAGAAGCATACATTTTCCAATCGGCAGTAACAAAAACCTGTACAATTCTTTAGGAGTTATACAGGTTGTTCTTGGGGTGACCTAGCCTTGATGACTATATATGGATCACTCCAGGCTAGGCTTGCATACCGCAAATTTATCGTTATCGTAATATCCAGCTCTGCAATATGCATATCGCAAAAGATGGCAAATATTGCAATAAATAAATCGTAAATCTAAAATGTTTTAAAACAATCTTATGGCAGCTTGAAGCATTTAACAAATCAAATAAATCCCTTTATGCATTTGACCAATTGGATGGACGCCTCACGTTGTTGACCAATCAGATGGAGGCCTATTTTGTTAGATGTTTGTAATCTATGTCGACAAGGGTCATTCGGAGTATAATTGTTAAACTGTTGCAATGAAATGAGAATGATGTTTTTGGTTATTTTGCTATTTGTTTATATACCACAAATTATATCATTAACGCAATATTAATCTCTAATATCGCATATCGCGGGTTTTCCTCATATCGTGCAGCCCTACTAAAGGCCTTTTGAATTTCTCTCCTGGAAAGTGGAATACTTCTTGTTAAAATTTCTTAGTATACTTTTAATTCCTTTCAAGACTCACAAACTCTGATGATATTAATTCAGGAAACCTTTGACTGTTTTTGTGATTCCGCTGGGATATTAAGACTCACTTTACCAAAAGTAACAATATCTTACCTCTGAGTGTCAATTCGGCTATTTTGACTCTGAGATAACATAGGGAGGTACTCATTTATGACTCCTAAAGATGTTATTGGCTTAAATGTATGTGGTTTAAAAATGTCTTCTATAGGCTTGGTTTATTTCATATGAATCTCATCCATCCGTCTTCCAAACCCGCTGAATCTCTTTCAGGTTCACAGGGTTGGACCTAACACAGCTACTGTTAGGTCCAGGCAGGATACACCCCAAGCAAGTCGCCAGTCTGTTGCAGGGACGCACACTCACATGCACACCTCGGGACAATTTAGAGTCACCAGTTAGCCTATGGAGCATGTTTTTGAACTGAGGGAGGAAGACTAATGCCTACCTCACAACATTAGAGACAATAAACCACATCTCATACCGGCCAAACAAGGTCTGGGTCAGGTGCTGAGGGACCAGAGCACCCTGATGGGGTTTTTTAGTAATCAAGTAATCCCACCCAGGGGGGTTACATGCAGAGAATGTGGAACGAATGGATGCTTCGAAACCCACAATCAAGGCTAACTGCCAAAACAACTGGTAGCCTAATTCCCTAACATCCATAAACGGCAACTCCAATCACAACTTGAGATTGAAGTGATACAATACAATGCCACGGGAGAGCCAGAACAACAAGTCAGAGAGGAGGCTGTACCACACTCACACCCTGAGATTGGGTACACAGCCCCAACAACCACAATTACGCTGAGCGAGGCAGCAACTGACCTGAAATACAAGATCATGTCTACAATGAACACTAGGCAACCCCGACACCAGCTACAACGGTTAAGTAAAGTGCCGCCTCAGCAACAGCTCTGGTGGACATTCCTGCTATTAGCATGCCAATTGCACACTCCCTCAAAACTTGTGACATCTGTGGCATTGTGCTGTGTGATACAACTGAAGATTTCAGAGTGGCCTTTTCTTGTGGCCAGTCTAAGGCACACCTGTGCAATAATCCTGCTGTCTAATCAGCATCCTGATATGGCACACCTGTGAGGTGGGATGGATTGTCTTGGCAAAGGAGAAGTGCTCACTATCACAGATTTAGACAGATTTGTAAAAAATATTTCAGAGAGAACTGGTTATTTTGTGTATGTGGAAAATGTTTCACATCTTTGAGCTCATACCATATATATATATATATATATATATATATATATATATATATATATATATATATATATATAGCTGTTGCATAGATTTTTAGACAGAAACATTGTCTCTGACTAATATTCAATCAAGGCTCCATTGTGAACATTAACATTTTTGGAACCAAGAGCCTTTTTGTTGTTGGCAGAAGCAGCTACCATGTCTCCTTCTGGGGGTCGTTTCTTTTAACCAAGTTGCAATTATTCTAGAAAAAACAAAGTCCTCTGCTCTAGCCCTCCATCCATCAGTTTAATCACTGACCTTCTGACAGCCACCTTCTCCAGGTCATTCTGTAGTCAACGACACGCATGTCTGGTCTTAGAAAACACCCTGCTTTTCGTGTCCAGGTGTTTATAGCCAATCAGAATCTTTAATCACCTGATATAGAACGGTACATGTCTGCTTCTGGTGAGAAATGCCCAAAATCTGTACTAGAGGACACCCTGGCTATAGGGCAGAGACTTTACTCCAAGATATTTGTGATAACTTAATGTTTTAACCCTATCTGTAAAGACTTGTTACCTAGAACGATACATATTTTTCCTATACCTCTTCTGAGATAAGAGAAAATATTCCGAAAGTGAATGGCGTCTCCTCTTATCTTTTCTAGTCATCACTCAGTCAGAGGAACACAGCCCCAGGAGACAATGGGAGGAAAAAGACAAGCATGTACCCAAAAAATATTGTTTTTACAATTGCACTTTAATAAATACAATAAATACATTCTTTTTTTCTTTTTTTTTTTCAAAAAAGAATGAAAAATTATTGACAAATAGATGATTTGGTTGCTAAAGCCAAAAGGTTTATTTTATTGGTTACCCTGAATTTAGTTTTGGACAGCCCTCACTGTGCTCACATGAGATGTTCAAGAGTCATCTAATATCAAACCCCATGCTTGGGTTTTTATGGAAGAATCCTTCAGAAGCCCCTTATTCAGTTTCTGTCTCCCCTTTGCGTCATCATAGCCCACTCGAAAATCCCCCAGGAACAATGGATCCTTTTGTTGTGGCTCTTGGAGCAGTCAGAAGAGATGTGAGACCTTGACAGCGACGTGTTTACGACAGCACTCCGACTGTCAACTGAGCATTCTGCCGAGGGAGCTTGAACTCAGGAAAAAGAGGGGAATTAAAAAAAAAAAAGTCAAAACTCAGGAAACAAGTGGGATGTGACGAGGGTGAGGATAAATGTGAGAAGAGAGCTGTTAAATGGAGGATGGGTGTCACGTAGCAGAGGAAAATTGAAAATAAATCCCTGCTTAACTGGAAGGAAGTGAAAAGCTGTTTGCATCTTGGAATCATCTTTCCTGTCTATATGCTTCTGATTTAAAAAGATCAAACGATATTCTCAAAGCAGATTTTTACATTTCTTTGATTCATGTATTGTTTTGGCACGCTACAAATATGAAGAACTGTTTAAACTTTGAGAAAACAGCATATCTAATTAAACTGCGCTATTTTTCATATTGGACATGTTGCCAGCCTGTCACAGGGCCACACAATCACACACCCATACACGTATGCACACCTAGTGACAATTTAGAGTCATCAATTAACCTATGAAGAATGTCTTTGGACTGTGGGAGGAGAAAACCCACGCATGCACAGGCAGAACATGCAAACCCCACACAGAAAGGTCAAAACACAAGTTATCAATGCAGTAATGGAGATAAAGACTTTATTAATCAATATTGCTTTATAACGATTACAACTTTTCTAATGGGATTGAGAATAAAAAAAAAAACAGCGTTAACTTTTTAGTTAATTCACCCAAAAAGAGATAAAAAACTATCTCTAACAATCTCTTTGTATGCATTTCTATTTATGGATGGGGCAAATGTAACCGAAAAGAAAATGTAGAAATGATATTGCACATACACAGACCCTTTGCAAAAACTGAAAAAGTGTATTCATTCTATAATTCCATTCCAAAAATTTTAAGCTTCTTTTTACAAAAACTATTAAGTAAATTGTGATTGAATTTTTTATGCACTGAAAGACAGACAGCAGTGGGAACGAGGTTTTATTTATTGCAAACTTGTATGCATTTTTAAAATATAAATGAATTATCTTAAATGGTAAACTAGGGATACAGTGACGTCCATGCAGTACATTAATATAATGGAATGAGAAACTCTGTATATGGTTTGTATTCAGTTCCCATCTTTTGTAAAGGATGTAGTTTTCATATGTGCCTAAATAAAAAACAAAAGTGGAGCCACTCTTTTGGCGTTCTTCCACATACATTTTGTGTTTGTTAGACTTTAATCTGTTTCTTCAACTCTTTTTTTCCCCTTCTTTTGTTGATATTTCATTTCTAACTTCAATTAGCCTTGTTTTTGTGTTTTTTGGAATTGTTCTCGAAAATGAAGGACAGTTGGCTCAGCTTTTCATTTCAAAAACATTTCAAAGGCTTCCAGCTCTGTGAGGCTGTCTTGAAACAAATGCTTTAATGTTCAGTGCCACAGAGCTGCAGAAACTATTGCCATTCACCAACAGCTGCCTTAATGCTGCTGTGTCATACCCATTGACTGGAAAAATGCTACTTTTATTATACATTTAATATTTATGTCAGTACTCCTTGTACTCTTGTGTACTGTACTTGTATAGAAACCATGCAAGGGGTTGTTTTTTTCACATAAATCCAGTATTTTTGTTCACAGTTTTGCATATTTTTCCTCATTTCAAACATTCTCAATAATCCATGACTTTAATATTTTCTTCCTGTTGCTCCAAGAATAAAATATTGACATCCAAGGTTTTTCTTTTTCTTCCAAAGCACCAAAAAAAAAAAGGGTTTCATTTAAAATATGCTCATCTTTGAGGCAGACGCCTTGACACTTTCATGAAGTCTTGGCACAGATTCACAAAGCCAGGTCTTATTTTTGCAGAAACATGAAAGAGATTTTGTGACAATCACAAACCAGTATCTGACTTTTCACAGTTTATTTTTTTCTTAATTTTTGCATGAATTTGATTTCCATTTCCCTCTGTTTAAAAAAAAAAGAGATATTTAAATTTTGCAGCCACATTAGCATTCATCCAGTGCTGCGTGTTTTATCTTTTAACGAAGAAAAAAATTTAATACACTGCTTAAATCTTTTCAGAAGAAGTCTCTTTTATTACTCTGACCTTCTCTGCCAGATCGCTCTGGGAGTCGGCTGCTTGTTGCAGGGTTAGTGCTTTTAATCAGAGCTTTTTAGCTGGGATCAGCTTTGCTTGGCAGCTGCAGATATGGGCAAGTAAAAGCCGAATCTCAGGCTGTGAGCGCAAAGCACTCAAGAAAAACACCCAAATTATCTATGAAAAGAGAAAAAAAAAGCAGCTTATTTTATTTGGACTTTCATCAACACTGAGAGCCCAAACATTGATTTTCTCCACAATATTCAATTCTTTGTCTTGTAGAAATCTACAAAGAGCCAACACATGCACAAAACAGCTGCCTTTCAGAGAAGACGGAGGAGAGTGGATGGGTAGGGACTGACAAATCACCCTTTCTTACAATGCCCCGCCACAATAGCCCTGCCTGAGAACAAATAATGAATAAATAAAGTTCTTGTGAGATTGAACGAGAGCGGCTCGTGAGGCAGAAGCGATGGTGAGTGTGTTTTTTGAGTGGCCTTGTTCTTGTCCAAGTGTAATTCAACGCGAGAACAAAGCAATCCCGACCATTCTTCTCCCTGAAAAGAAAATTGATCACATATGAAGGGAAAAACAAACAAAAAAAACAAAGCAATGGGGCTGAAAAGGAGACACTCAGACATCTCATCTGACTCATCTGTGCTTCTCCTAAAACGTACAATGGAGCTGCATAGCTGCTGGGTGCCACATCAGAGCATTAGAGTGAAATTCTGCCCAGGTCAGCTTAATCACACACTTTGCTCCACAGGATTAACAATGACAAACCACAGCAAAGGTGGAAAATCAAGAGAAAAAAAATCGACAAGACATATGGAGTTAACAGAATGAGGTCAGAATTCATTTTATCAGATGAGGTGAGAGTCTCGAGCTCTACAAAATGTGTTGATTAGTGTTGTAAGCATATGTAGGCTTCTTGAAGGGCTTTCCATCTTTTTCTGATACCTTCCTTTAGGCTGTTTTTAGCTCAGTCCTGGCATCCTATGCAAGGTTTTAATCACAGGGCGGATGCCCCCCAGCATTATCCAGCGTCATTAAGTCAGCAACACAAAGTTCAAATGGATGTGTTGACACTCGTTCTTCCAAAAACAATTGTTAAAGTAATAGAACCCCCCCATTTCCTTCTGCAGTGCAGAAGATTTAGACTTCATTGTGGCTAAAATGCTGTGAGGGAGGCATGAAACAGAGAAAATGAATGTCCCTAGAATGAAAGGGAATCAATATGGTTGCCAGAGGAGGTGGAAAAGGTGGAATGAGAATGAAAGTCAGGGCGGAGGGGCGTTAAAATGGGCTATTAAAGATTAATAGCTTTTTAAAAAAGGAGAATTAATCAAACTTTAGATGTTGAACATCTTTTGTGAGTAAATGGTTAAGATTGTGGAGCCAAAAATACAATTAAATTCTGTTTTTGTCAATAAATGATCATCCAAACCTAATTAGTTTGCAGTTCTTTTTGTTAGATTCTCTATCTTTTTTGTATAGGTGGTGATTCAACAGCGCCATCTTCAGGTCAGTCCACAAGAGATCAACCAAATAAACTCCAGTTAAAGCTCTAACGTTCACATAAAAACAGATTCAGTGAACAAGTGTAAATGTTTTATTTTGTCAAAACATTTAATACTTTTCCCCTCGTGCTTACAAAAGCGGTTTGTCATTACAAAAAATCTAGAAACGGCTTTAAACAGCAGCCAAATAAATAATCTTTTGAAGTTCAAGCCCTCGCTGGACACCCAAACTGGACACACGCGTCCTCTCATCACTTGCACTTGTACGTGAGCTGCTTGCGATGGTAGTGGATCCAAGTGGGAGCGGCCACGAGTCCGGTTAGGTAGCCGATCGTAGCTCCTAGGCTGCAGGAAACGGGCCAAACCTAGAGGATAAATAGAGGGTTGTGTCTTTGTGCCAAGTATGTCGACCACATCACTCTCAAAATATAGAATGAGGGGAATTCTAGACCCTGCAGGCTAGCTCCAACTCAAAATACAACAGTGTCATTTAAGTCAACCCCCACCCACATTTAATGTGCTTCTTCAGGGAAATAGACGGAAATATGAAAGTTTGTGTCTTTTAAAAACAAAATAAAGAGGGAAAAAATAGGTTTGAGAACATTTTCACATTACATTACATTAAATGTTACAATAACGGTAGAACTGCTACCAGCTTCATAGAGAAAATAACCTCCCATCAAGCTCCAATCACATCCTTAAAATATTTCAGCATTTAAATTTGTTTTTACATAAATATTCCATTTTATTGTAAGTAAACTATATAACAATTTGTTTCAAAGTAAATTTATATATATTTTTAGAATTTTCACATAAACCTTCATGACACTAAGAAGTCTGTATTCAACTATAATGTGCATCATTCACAGCATATTTTATATATAAAAACAGAATTAAAGGAATAAAAAAAATGTAGTTTGATCTAATTGTCTGGCAGTTTTTTATAAGATTCATAAAAGTAAATATTTAAAACCTTACATTTAGTCATTTTAATCTTTTAAAATGTTGATTAAAACGTTCAGTAATATACACAAATAAGTCCCCTAGACCCCCTCTTCCCACCCAAGGACTTTAACCTAAATATAGGTGGTTGTAAACAAATTATGATGTTGATCAAATTTGCCAATTGATGCCAGATGAAAAAATTCTAAAGTAAATGTGCCTTATTATTAACAGAAAAGGGGCACAAATATTAAATATTTTGATTTGTTTTTAAATACCCGATCATATATATATTTGCTTTTAGAATTAACAGTTCAAAATCTTGCTACTAATTCCTTAAAAAAAAACTTTAACCAGATTTGTTCTAAAAAAAAAAGTTGCAGTTTAAATATGTATGTATTATTTTCAGTTTGATCAACATCCAATTATATTTCACATATCCTGACGGATTTTTCTTTGAAATGTAAATAAACTAGTAACCCTCATTTGTTTTTATGTAGAAAGATTTTAAATTAATGAATACATCCAAAATAAACTTCACAAACAAACTGGAGTGCAAAGGCACTTGCACCTTTAAAGGTTTTACCTTCATATAAGGTTAACTCAAATCTATCCAAAAAGTAATAATCTAACATAACTTTTAAAATGTTTTCATTACTACCACACCTCTATCACCTAGATTTAACTTTAAAAACTAAACCTTTTCAAAAATATAAAGATTTTTGAAAGTTGACAACACTGACAGAATTCACAGGTAGGATTTATATGTATATTTTAAATTATATTGATTGTCATGTTCACCTCATTATAATGAAAAAGGTGCCTCTTTTTCTGTGTGAAATATATCTTGGCTAACAACACAACTAACACACTGTACTTTGTCACCGTATTCTCCTCATTAGACTCTTTCAGGCTTGGGTTGCTTGATTTTTGCAACTTTTTACTTGTTTATTTTCCAAAGTTTAACTGTACCCTTTTTTTTTTTTTGGTTGCTTTGGATTATTTTTCTCCTGGATGTAAATAAGAAGTAATTGTGCATCTAAGACTTGATAAATACTTCTCATGCAAGAAAATTAGAGAAATACACGTTTTATTTTAATCAAGATTATTCTATCAAAGCTGCTGACCTGCCAGGGCCTGTCCCAGTCCAGAGGTATTGGGAAAGCTCCCACCCAGGCCCCTATTAGTGTACAAGCCACTGTAATCTGCAGACAGGTGTCCCATACAGACATGGCTCTAAAAAAGACAGAGCAAAACCCTTTTTGCATTAGAATGAAGGAGAAACAAATGTAAAAAAACAAAAATAAAATAAGAGAAGAAGCTTACCCATGACGACTGAACACTCGTATCCAAGCCTGGACGTTTGGACCAAGAATACAGAGACACCTCATTGTGGTCAGTGAGGTGAGCAGCACAGCAAGAGAAAATGTTTCTAAAGCAGATCTGAAAGAAATAAAAATGTCACTATATCAGATACAGTTTTGCAAATAAAAATAAAAAAACTGATTTGGTCAAACGGAGGAAAATGCACTAAAGTTGTCTGCATGCAGAAAACATCTGCTCTTTTTACAGATACATTTGAAATACAAGTACAAAGATTTTTTTTTCTAATAGACTTACTCAATCAACGGGGCTCCATAAAGGACAATCACAGTGTGGAAGAACAGACATGACAAGAAAAAGTAAAGACAGGAACGAAACAGCCTGGAGAGCTGTGGAAAGAAACAGAATTATCATTATTACCAAAAACAAAAAGCTACAACTTATACATCTGAGAAAAATCCACTTAAAATAACCAATGTTTATATGTAAGTACTCAGAAAAATAAAATTTTTATAAATAAGAGTTTGCGCAAGCACAAAAATGTTAACAAGCAACAATTGCATATTGAATGTCATATGAATTTAAAATATTTAACGTGAAAATAAAGCATTGTAGTAAATATTTGTAAATAAACTCAATTAAAAAGATGTTCAAATCAGAAATATACATTTCTAATTATTACTGAAACGTCCACATGCAATTTTTTTTAAAATAATACAAAAATGTGTTTTTACGAGTAAATATTAGGAATTGATTTGAAAAACCTAAAGTTTTTCTATTTTTTAAACTGTGTAATAATTACTTCTGATGCTTCTCTCGAACTTTTATCAATTAATTGTAGGACTATTTGGCAAAAAAATAAATAAATAAATAAATAAAAAAACCTTTAGAACAGGTAAAAATCAAGAACAGTTTTATTTTCTTTGGGTTTAGACAAAATAAAGCAGAAACAAAGAGATTCTGACCTTATATCCAAGTGTATGCTTTTTAGTGGACGGTGCGACGCCGAGGAGCCAGAAGACGACGACACTGACAGCATTCACAGCACCGGACGTGCAGTACAGCCACAACAGGTGAGTCCCGTACACCGAGAAGCCCAGAACAAAAACTGCAGGTAGCACCGTAGCCATGAACATCGAAGCGGCAATCAGAGCGTGGGTCGACACCATGGCTCTGATTTCGTGGTCCCACATGATGAAGACTTTCACTTTTCACAACAAGACAATAGAATAATGTAGATAATTTCAGCAGAGGTGGCTAAAAATTCCAGTAAACGAAAGGACACGCAAATCCAAGTATGACTACGCTTCCGTAAATACGAAAAAAGAGCAACTTCCGTTTGAATTTCACAATAAAATAAAAGGTTCGCTTTTAATTATTTATTTCTACCAATTTTTATTTTTTTTTACATACAATGCCCAACATATTTAAACCCTATTCAGCACTTTATAATGAACTACTATTTTCTAAAGTGAAAATTATATTTTCGAGTGCTGATTCTGTGGGGAAAGTATCGTTGCTCTCGTTTTACTTTTATTCTGGATTTTAGATATGTGCGTCTAGTCGGAGTGAACGAATCACATAACGTTTTACTGACAGAATTACCCAATGACATGTGTTTTTACAAGTTGACGAAGACAACCGGAAGTTTACATCATTGGAGCTAGCTTAAGCGCTTGTACACATTTCATATTAAGATAGCACAAATAAACGCAGCTGAGATGGTTTGTGAAAAATGTAAATATCGAACTTTCAACTTGTTCCTTACATAATTTTACACTTATAACATAGTTAATATCGTTAGTTAGGGACATTTTGTTGTTTTGTTGGGTGGCTAATATTTTGTTATGCTAGCTTTTGTTTTTTCTTCTTGTTCGTAGTAGATTTCATCAGCTTGTTAGCTTAATTATTAAAAATTCTTTGTTAATGTTGGATTTCCTTATATTTTAGGTGAAAAAAAGCTCGGAAAGGTCATCACTCCTGACACTTGGAAGGATGGAGCTCGAAATACGACAGGTAAATCGAAGTCTATCCGAAGTTAATTGAGGAAACATACCCTAAAATGTATTACACGTTTAATTTAGACAATGTGGAACGACAGGTAAAATATTTAAATATGTTCCAATAAAAAAAAAAAAATCTGTCTTGTAAATTAACGTCATTAGAGAAATGGAAACGACACAAAGGAGAAGCTAGTTATGCTAAAAATATTTAGAACAGCTACACACATACATACTCAGTTTACATATTTTCCTCATGACTTTGATGCACTATATATATTCAGTTTTTGGTTTGTCATTATATGTATTGACAATCACATCATATGGTGTTTTATTTTCTTAGAGAGTGGAGGTCGTAAACTAAATGAAAACAAGATGTTGACATCTAAGAAGGCCAGGTGAGTATTCCACTGTGAGAAAAACTTTTATTCATAGATGAAATTGCAGTGTTGTAGTTTCTAGCTTTCTGTAAGCACAAGTAATTTATTTTGCTGTCAATGTTCTTCGATGTTGCTAATTCTTAATGTTTAACTGTGGTTTTTCTCAGGTTTGACCCTTACAGTAAGTCGGGCTTTGCCATCTGCAGAATCTGCAAGAGCTCTGTTCATCAGCCTGGATCACACTACTGCCAGGGCTGTGCTTACAAGAAAGGTATAGCTGTGCGCTTAACTGCAAATATGCAGAAACTCTGTTTTTATTTATTTATTTTTTACTTTGAATAGAAATTGTTTTTCTTTCAGTTGGTATAAGTTGGGGTATACAATGTTTCCTGGGTCTAATGCAATGATCTGTTTTGTTTTTTCTTCAAGACAAATTGAAGGTAACATGTCCAACATTAACACAATCGTATTGTAGAGCCAAAATCACATTAAAGCAGAACAGTATTAAGTAGGTTTTTCTTCATTCATAATATTGATATAACTTTGTCTGTAATTTTATAAATCTTTACACTAACATTGTGCTGGCATATGTTTGTGTTTCCATAACAGAAAACACATTTATATAAATGTAAATTATACATATACATGTTGGCAAGTCCTTTATTATCTTCTTACTACACACTTTAATTTATAACATGCCCTTTGATGTAAATGTAATTTTTTTAGGATTCCTGGTGACTGATATGAAAAATGTAAAGGTATTCAAATAGGTTAACTTAACTGTTTGTTTATGGCTGTAAAGTATTTGAACTGAGTGATGAAATTCAAACCTCAAAAGCCATATCTTTACAAACCTTGACCCCAGCCCCTAGCACTCGGCTTGCAGAAATGGATACAAGGTTTTACACTGATTGCAGAATTGGATGTTGTGCCCCAAATAATGCGGCTTTTGATGAAGTGGTCTAAAATAGCCCCTGCGCTAAGAATTATGCCTGAATAAATGCACAATCCAAACTGCTATAAAACAACTAAATGGACAAAAAGGGCGAAAGATTCTGCTCCTGATGCTCCTGGTTTTTTCTCTCTCTGCAGGAATCTGTGCAATGTGTGGAAAGAAAGTTTTGGACACCAAGAACTACAAGCAGACATCTGTGTGACTGAGAACCAACATCTGTACATTTGAGACAGACAAGAACAGATTTGGAGATGACTGTATTCCTGTTAAACATGCTTCAATAATACAGCACAAAACATGATCTCCAAATAAACCATTAAGCTTAAAGTCAGAACTTTTGTATATTTTAAAATTCAGTTTCTGAGATTTGATTTTTTTTTTTTTTTTGCATTTTAGAGCATTGATTTATGTTGTATATTCTGTGTTGAGTCAATTAAAGCTTCCATTGTGAGGAGATTTAAAGAGTCGACTTGCCTCATTGCCTGTGGGCACAATCAAGTACAATTTTAGCCGCTTACGCACAATACATCCAGGTTTTAATAATCTGTTTACGCTGACATAATCATATTTAGAATCCGCCTGCTGATGCCGGCTTTGACCCCCCCCCAGCTCCACCACCCTATCCCAAATCTGCTGTCAGTGATGAAGGTTACAGTTCAGCAGTTGTTTGACGACAGTCTCCCCTGTGATATTTAAAGGGCTTGCTTTGCCTCAGGCTTTCTATCACGTGTGCACACCCTCGCCTTTTATGCTTCTGGATCATTTCTGTTGCGCCACAGTTAAACTAAGCCTCCGCTCAGGTCAGTTAACAGTGTAACTGCTGTTACGTAACTACATATTGTTGTAACTGTGATCTTGACTAACAAACATTGGTTGAAGATTCCAGGAGGAACTTTGGTGTGAGGTGATTAATAAATGTTTGCTTGTGTGATGCGTTTAAAGACATGCACACAAATCTATACCCAACAAAATATTTTTTATACAAAGTCATGGCAACACAACGATCAAAACAAACATTCAAGTGTGTCTTCTAAGCCATTTATCAGAACATATTCAGTGGATTAAATGCAATAAAATGCAACAATGTGAATTTTTCTTATTTTTTAAATTTACTATGAGTTTATTCCTTTACATCAATAAGTAGAGCTGTTTCTGTTCCAGGACTGTTTGTGTGGAAGTATGACCACATTAAAAAAAATGTTCTGACCCGGTTGTAAAACTTTCACAGGATTGTGACGAGTTTTGTTGTGGCTGACCAGCGTTTTTACTTATCTTTATAGCAGGTTGTTTACCTCACAGTTTAATACAACACAAAGTGCTGCTATTTGCTGCTGCTGTGAATTAATAATTGCAACAAAATCACATTTATATGTTCAGTTTTTATCATTTTTTTCACTTTTGAGATCTATCAAAATCTGTTTTATCCTTTCTTTCCAGCTTGTTTTGCAGGAGCACCCCAATGGCATGGTTCTGCATGCCAATACTCCAAAAGTCAAGGATGTTTTGTGAGTGTACTAGTTTTTCTTTTTTTAAGCCACTCACCAGCAGCATGGTTACATGGCAGATCAATAAAAATAACTGATAATAGAAAGGTTTGTCTTCCCCATTCTAGTGGAAATGATAATTAATTTTATATTGTAGTAGAACGACATTATTATTATTAGTATTTTCAGTAAGTAAAGTATTTACAGTCCTTGTAACCCTGAGACAATCAGATTCTGTAGTAAAAAGATCAGAGACCCAGTTTTTTCAGTTTCTGTTGTTTTTATTTAGGACTCTTCAGGAATATCACCACCATAGATCTGAAATCTACATTCATTTGCTTTATTTGTTGGACTACAGATATAAATTCAGTTGTACCATAAAATGTCATAGAATACAAAGATTTTAAAAAATGTATATAAATGGCACAGACATCAGTGAAACCTTGAAACCAGTGGATTCTCAACACGATAACACAGAGTGGAACAGTTTGGAAAAGCACCAATGAAATTTCCATCTGAAAGGATTTTCACATTATGTTATTGCACTCAGCTTTTTCTATATTTTATAATAATAATAATAATGTTATTTGAGACTAATATATCTACAATAAAAGGCACCATGAATCTTTGTGTTCACTGAGATCTCCACTGCCGCAGGACTGTAATCTTTCAAGCGTCGCTCTTTTGGATCTTGTTCCTAAAGAGTTGGAAGTCTTGCAGCAAAATTTCTTAACACTGTGCTTGTTGTTTTTTAAAAAGCCACGCTTAATATCTTTCCGAACAATTCTGCAAGCAGGGATTAGTGTTGGAATAGTGCTTGTAGTTTGTTAGTTGCGCATCGCGAGAGTCAGGAACTCCTCCCGGGTTTTGGGGTCCTCCAGGTAAATTCCCAGCATGGTGCTGGTCACCGTGCGGCTGTTCATCTTCTGGACGCCACGCATCACCATGCACATGTGCCTGCAGACCCAAAACAAAAGTGTCAGACTTGGAGCCGCAGCATTTCACATGCTTCAAGGAAGCTTGTAATGCAATTGGAAAGGGGAACGCCACAGATTGTTCCACATCAAGTTCTATTTATTAGTTGTTACATGTTGAGATAGAAGAAGTGGGACTGAGAAGATTGAAACAGACAGAAGTTTTTTTTTTTTAGTGCTTACAAAACAAATCAGCTTACTGCAGTGTTATATGAATTTTTCCATGTTATCGTTGACTTACGCTGCTTCTATTACTACAGCTACGCCCTTTGGTTGCAGAGCCTCACAAATCGCCATGGCAATCTGCTTGGTCAGACGCTCTTGAACTGAACAAAGCAAAAATAATTGGACTTGTGGAATTTTGATATGAGGATATTTATCAGAGTTCATCTCGAGTTTTACTGTCGTTCCACGTGTTTTGGATTCGCCTACCTTGAAGCCTCCGACTGAAGATCTCTGCAATCCTGCAGAAGACCAGAACGCAAACAGAGCACACAGGGGTGTCTTTTACATCAATTGTAATAATGATTAATCTTTCGTTAAACACAGACTGGCATCAGTCCCTGACCTGTGACCTCTGATGTGGCTATCTGACTGTATATACTCAAAATCTGTGAATCATTCACTCTGGACATTTCACTGGATATGTTGTGTACGATTCAAAATGCAAAAGTTCACCTAAAAAAAAACCCTGGATGTCTCATTTTTTTCAGCTTTTCTGGGTCCCTTTGATCGGATATTCCCAGGAAAAAAAGAGAAGGAGACAGACAAAGCTGCCGTGAAAATAAGGCCTATTCCCACAGATCTGAGGGGGATTTTCTCATGGTTCGAGTGCGGATGAGCTTTAGATTTGTTTCTGTGAGTGTGCTAGATGATGGCCAGTGGGCTCAGACTGTAAGCCTCCAGGTCAAAGCACTAAGACAACAGAAGAACGCAGCCACCCATCACTAACGCCTGAAATATACGGCCACAATGCCACCAGGAGGGCTCATGCGTGATGAGTTACCTTGCTAGTTTGCTCAGTCCCACCACTTTTTTGTTGGGAATATATCCAATGTGAACCTGCAAGAAAAAAAAAGAAGTACTTCAGCATTTTACTTTCTTAGACAATATATCTATTACAGTGCAACTGCACAGTACCTTTCCAAAAAAAGGCACCAGGTGATGTTCACACAGAGAAAACATATCAATGTCCTTCACAATCACCATCTCCTCGTGATCTTCATCAAATATGGCATTGTTTAGGATGTCTGTTGGGGATAAAAACACACATTTCATTTCTTTATGAGTTCCTAAAGCAATGTTTTGTTAAAACATTTGACCTATTTTAAACCCTGACAGTTACATCCCATTGTGTAGTAAATGATTCAGATAAGTTTATGAAAGAAAAGTATAGTAAATTAAATGAAACTTTGACTTTTGAAGATATGGAGTTTCATAACTTTCCTGAAAAAGTTTCTGATTGTATTCCGTTTTATTGATGGACCTTCAAATGAAACTTCTGAAAAGTGTCATTTTAAAGACAGAAGCTCTACAAAGATGCATTTTTTTTTGTGCGTTAGTTTCGACCAAAAGCTTTGGAAACAAACGCTGCTGCTGGATGTTGAACTCACCGTCAATGGTCTCATGGTAGCCCTTGGTAAAGAACTGGATAGCTTTGGCGGCGCGCAGCGGCGTGCGCAGCAGCCCCTCCCGGTCCGTGTCTTCCCCGAGGTGCCGGAGGATGCTGGTGTAGGCGGCCTCCAGCAGAGGCAAGCGGGACTCGTCTTCGGACTCTTTGCGGGACGTCTCGTGCTTGCGGTGCACGACGACGGCGGACTTCTTGGTGTCTATGATGAGGTCGCTGAAGCCGTTGTTGAGGTGGAAGTCCTCCACGGAGTCGCTGACTTTTCCATGGCAGTGGGAGTTCATGTCGCCGCAGAGACAGACGGAGGTGAAGGACCGACAGGAGGTGTTTTGCGGCTGCGCTGGCTCGGTGCGGCTGCTTGGATGACTGCGCCACGGACGCACCGTTTTTATAGCGTGCCGGAGGAGCGCATCAGCCTCTCATTCGTCCGGACGCTGCGTGCGTCAACACACCTTTGAGAGTGGACGCGGTCATCACAGAACCCCCACGCACACACACACACACACTTCCCCTAAACATGAGGTTGAATTTGTAACACATTTTCCGCATCTGGCATCACTTGACACTAAATGCACGGACGTATCTCCAATGAATTGGTTCCGATTGTGTTACACTAGTTTTCTACAAACGCTTCCTTAAATACTCACGAGTCTTATGATAATTTTTTTCTTTTTGAGAAACCATAGGCTTATTATGACTTTTAATCCAGGGAAATCAAATTGCATAAGAGGTTTTAACCTTTAGTAGCATGCAAATGAGGATTTTTATTTATTTATTTTACATTGACTTGGGAATAAATTGGTTACCAAAGAACATTTAAGTTCAACATAAAACATTTTGCATTTTTTGCAGTTATGTATTTATCCAAAGCATCATAATTTGATCATTGATAGTTTAGCCCCCCCGCCCACACACTCACACACACATGTATTTACTGAACAGGCCGGATGCCCAAAACTTAGTAAGAAAAGAGTTTTTAAATGTGCTTTAATGCAGATTTTTGGTTCAGTTTTTATCATTTGTTGCTCCTCTTTTCAATGGAAAATTATGCTTTTTCTGTTTTCAACATGTTCCTGTTGCATTTTTCTCACAATGTATGATATAGATAAAGAAAATTGAGCTTAAAATTGCATTTCTGGGTGTTTCTTTATTCAAATCACTGTGAATCATTGCTTCCTGCTCCACTCCATTCTGATGCATCCACTTGTATACTGATGGATCCATTACGGCTTTGATTTCCTCATCTGGGCTACCAACTGCCTCTGAAGTGTACTGTTGGATAGCTCTAATATCGTTTGCCGTTTTTGTTGCGCCTCTAATGTTAGGTTGGGGTGTGAGGGGCTGAAAGCTAGCGGGCGAGCATTTAAATAAAGGCATGTCAGGAAGAAGGGGCAAGCTTACTCTGTGCCAACAGTCCTACCCACAACTCAGAAGTGAATTTCTACTGCCACTCTGCAGAAACTATGTCCTAAAAAATTACACAAGTTTTTGATTTTAGTCCAGATTTTTTATCCAGATTTTTTATTCCCTGGGTAATGTTACCCTACCAACCAACTTACTTACTCATTAACCAGATAGTTGGTCAGAAAGCTATTTAATGTGAACTCCATGCTCCATCTTTTAGAAGCCTATGTTCTTTCTGCTGGCTAAACGGATCTGTCTCAACATTTTGTCAGACAAAATCTGAAAATAGGGTAGACTCCTCACAGTACAGAAGGAATCAGGGCCCAGGTGGCTCAGAAGATTATTTCCTGTGACCGCACTTGATTTGTTGCAAATCAAATAGCTTGGAGATGCAATGGTGACGGCATCAGGCTTCAAAACAAACAGCTCCAGCACCATCGTTTACTGGGATTCTCCACATGTAGGATTCTGAAGGCCTGTGCTCACGACTTATAAAAGCAAGCGGCTGCTACCTCTCACAAACTCTAGATGATGTGTAAAATGAATTTCCAAAATGTCAATATGTAAAGAGTTAGATGTAGATATCACAATTAAATGATTTATTTAAGGAAGTCCATGAAATCCCAAATCCTTTTAACAGCCTTTATGATCAATTTACAGAAAATGTAGATTAATTTAGGGCAAAATTTCTTTATTAAACTCCAATAACAGATTTTTAAGATCCCCAAACGATTTTAGTTCATCTCTGCACTGCTGGAAAGCTGGTTCCATTTCCCAAATCTATCATGAATATTATGAATATGAACTTTCTAAGCCACTAAAAGAGATGAATGGACTCATTACCAACAACAAAAAAATCACTGGATAAAAAAAGGATTTTCTTTTCCTAATTGTGCTCTTTTGCAAGACCTGTAGTGTTTCATCTAATTTCTGCAAACTATCCACCTCAATCTTTATTGTTTTACAGAGCGGTCTTTTTCAAGCTCATACTTTGATCCCACCAACAGATGCTTCACCTCCTCAGTTCGGTCCAAAAAAGTTCTTGCTATTCGTGTTAACAAGTTTTAGAGAGAAACTTTGCAGTTTTTGTCATGTCATCAACTTTGTAACAATGATCCATAATCAACAAATATTCCTACATATACAGTTTGGGACTAGACCAACCAGGTTTGAGATAATTTCATCCGTCCATCCAAACATCTTAGAACTTGCTGAATCTCTATAGAGGTCACAGGGTTGCTGGAGCCCATCCAACTTAGACCATGTTAGAATCTGACTCCCAGTTCTTGTATTAGTTTATGAATGTCTTAATGGAATTGGACTTTTTAAAAACATTTTTTTTAATCAGAACTGCTTTTAAATCATGACCCTCCCAGAATCCTCAGGTCCTCAAGTGCAGGTTTGCCGATGGTCCCCAAGGAATAAAAACCCACGGTGTCCACAGATTCCAGCACAGCTGGCCTTGCATATGGAAATGTCTGAGGGTACGACAGCTTCATCCACTGTGGAGGTTAAGAAAAAACTCAAAACTCATCTTTTTAGCTTTTAAATAGCTTTAAATAGTTTTTCAATTTTCTCATGTTGTCGTTTATTTTAATGGACTTTTTTTTTCTTTGTGCCTGTGTGTTGCTGTTGTTTTTATTATGATTTCTATTTTTCCTTTTATATTGTATTATTTCTTTTATGTAAAGCACTTTAAGGGTGTTCTGTAGTGGAATTTGAAATCCAAGCCACAGGTGGGGTACACGCTGAACAGGTCATCAGACCTTATGGACAACGTAGTGATACAAATTAACTAAAGTGTGTTTTTGGACTGTGGGAGGAACTCGGTGCCTGGAGAAATCCCACACATGCACAAGGAGGACGTGCAAACTCCACTCAGAAAGGACCCAACTGGGATTCAAACTACAGCCTTTTCACTTTAAGGTGAGGGCACTAACCACTGTGTCACCATGCAGCTCATTTTGAGATCATTCTGAAAGCTAATCATTTCAGGTACACAAACTAATTTACTCTCAGTCAGGTTTAAGCACTCAAACTCAAACCGTCTGCTGCACGGTAAGCTGTTCTGTTGTGCGGTTGAGCTCTCTCTTGCAAAGTTTTGTGAATATTTCAAAGTGGACTTATCAGAAATGTAGGTTTTCTTTTCAGATATTTTCCTCTTTTTCCACTTTCCCATAGCTATCTTATTAATTGATTGTCGTTTGCGACGCCAAATGTGTCTGTGCACGTCACAAATATGTACCCGCTCAGGCTCAATCAAAAGCCAATTTGCCTTGTTTCTGCAGCCTCTAGAGATTGTAGTGTGAAAATCAAGCTAACAATCCCTGTTGTGTAAAACTTATCTAACGTACTACTTTCCCTGAATAAACTCTGTCATTAATTTGGTTTGTTTTCTTACTAGCAGAACTTTTTAAAGCACTCTGGATGGAATATTTTTACATTTTTAGAGTTGAGGTTAACCTAAATGCACCAGAATACATTTTTGTGGTTTTCTTTTAATGTATTGCACTTTTACTTCTGTAGATTTTATGTAAAATGATAAGTGATGCATATTACTTCTTCATTTGAATATTACATGTAATATGACTGCAGCGGCTTAACCACAAAAGGTAGAGGCTTATTTCATAACTTATTTTTATCCATATTAAAGAAAAAGAAATAGATATGTAAGCGTGTGTGTGTTTGTGTAGACTGTGGTATGAATCATAAGTGTAATTCTTTTCAGAAAAGTACACAGAAAGATATTTTTAAAGCATATCTTGAGTGTAAATAACTCTGCATTCACAAAATGCAGTCAGTAACCAGAA
The DNA here is from genome assembly GCA_023969325.1 of Oryzias curvinotus. Taxonomy (NCBI): domain Eukaryota; kingdom Metazoa; phylum Chordata; class Actinopteri; order Beloniformes; family Adrianichthyidae; genus Oryzias; species Oryzias curvinotus. Next base: position 12,948,379 of record CM043724.1, on the reverse strand, counting down.
TCAAATCATCACATGTTCCTTAACAACTATGCAGTCAACAATGGAACAAGAAAGTTTGTCATATTTTTCCTAGAGAAACCAATTAGTTTCGAGCGCCTGTGTCTGATGAGATTGGGTAGGCTGTCCTTCATGAGTGTGTAAGGATCCAGGCTGAAACAAAGGCTGTTGGCCCACACTTTTCCCATTTGTACGAGAAATTAATTTTAGGTTGTGTCACATAATACCAGTTGAAGATTCTTAGCAAATTGATGAACTGGTCGTTCAAGCTAGTTGGAATATGTTTGGATTGAAGTGTTCTAAGCTTCAAAACCAGGTAATGAATCCAAATGTTTATTTTGTCCTTTGCCAGACTTTTTTCAGTAGATTTTTGCAAACCCTTAGGGATCAAAGCACAACTTTATGTAGTAAAATGCAAATCATAGGGTTCTCAGGTATACGTGCTGCTTGTGTACATATGAATGAATGAAATACATTTCACCAATCCATGGAAAAAAGTTGAATTAGGGTTAAACTATACATCAATATTAGAGTCAATAACGCACCTTGTGCAAACATTTTGACTTTATCCGTCTGTTTTGGCAGTTTTTTTTTGTCCAGTTTTGCCATCTCTGCTGCATTCTGGTAATATACTGTACATGAATACTCAGTTCTTTGCAGCACAAGATGTTCTCAATCATGATCTTGGGACAATTATGCCCATAAAGACATGACTGCATGAAAGTGCATTCAACTCTGATTTGTGCTTTAAAAAAATACAATCGACTCCTTTTTGTGTATGCGTATGTGTCTGTGTATGTGTGTGTGTGTGTGTGTTAGGTTAAAAACTATGCACATGCACTCAGAATTAAATGTAGCAAATATCTTTTGCCAGTTTTAGACTTAGTCAAGTGTGAGAGCTCCAACATTATAAAAAAAAAGTATATTATGAGCTGGTTAATATAACTATTTATTCACAAGTATTTTAATTATGAAGTACTTAAAAAGAGCAATTTCTTAATTCTTAAACGCCAGATTTAACATAAAAATAAATAAGTAACGAAGATTTCTTCACACCCGGATTGTTGCAGTAGAACTTTCTTTGGCTGTAAAGAAATTTGCTGTGTCCAGGCTGTCACAAACTGTGCTGGGTGTCTTTTAATCCACACCAGCCCCCATCACTCCAGTTTTTGGACCTCTGGCCTGGCTTTGAGTTCATTAGAATCCATTTAAAATCCTGAGTTTTTGCTTGTAGAGCTCGACATGGTGAGGCTCCACATAATATTTCTGAGCTTTTAAAATTCCATAAACCATCTTGTGCTCGTAGACCACTGGGTCAGGTTTTATTGGTTGTTCCTTACAAACATTTTTTAATTAAAGGAAATCAAGTGTTCCAAGTACGGAAGCTCTGCTGACTCAGTTTTGCACCAGGGGCTGGTATCATTCCTTCTCTGACTCCGGGTCAGGTTGGGGCAACCCTCTTGGGGCCCACATTTGCTCTGGGTCTAAACCCATCAGGGCTGGGGGACCAGTCGGCTCTGTCCTGGGGGGCTGCAATGGCAGCACTGGACCTGAAAGGTTGGAGTTTCAGTGTTTCCAACACGTGTGAATAATTTAGTCTAAAAATAATCTAATGTTTTGGAAACTTTAATTGTGTAGATAAGTTAAAATTAGCTTTCATATTTTTTCTGTACGAAACTTTTCTCGAACAAGTAAAAAAAAAAAAAAAAGTCCTCCTCCAAACCTCTAGATGGCGGTGTTTCAATTAAAAAACGTATGTTCTAAAGTCGAAAAAAAATGGTCTCTTCCTCCGGCACCTCCGCCAACGTTTCCATGGGAACGAAACAACGTAAACGTCATTTCCTGTTTGGCTCCGGTGTCTGGCGGGAGTTTGCAGCATGGCGGTGCAGCCGAAACAAAACCTCTCCATGGACAGCGCGGCCGAGCACGGCTTCTTGAGCTTCATTTTCTCGATGCCGGAGAAGCCAGACACCACGTTCCGGATATTTGACCGGAACGAATACTACACGGTTCACGGGAAAGACGCCATATTTGCTGCCAAGGAGGTTTTCAAAACTAATGGAGTCATCAAATATTTAGGCTCAGGTAACAACACGCGGCAGATCGGCGTTTGTAGTCTCTGTCTATAGTTTTAAAAGCTATTAGGTGGCCCCTTATATAGATAAACGTAGTCGAAATATTAATAAGAAAGATTTATTGAACGTGTCTCCCTGGGGGCAATTCAGTAAGTATAGGTGGTACTAAAGTACTTAACATCATAACATTACTTAAATATTCATCAATGAACACATATTTTTTTAACACAAGTTTTTTTTTTAATTTCATATTCAGTGGAATTCATATTTTAATTGTATATTTTTTTACTATTAGAATCCCACTAATTGAGTGTTTTACACAGAAAGTTTATCAAAGATGTACTTTTTTTCAGTTTTGTTTTTAACTCTAGAGCTAAAGGGTACAGAGCTAAAAAAAACAAACAAAAAAAAAACACATATTTGGTAGTGTATTGCAAAGTAAAAGGAAAACAGTTCAGAGTGTAGCTCTGTTGCTGATGATGATCTTTGCATTTTGGTCAACAGGCAGTCGAAAACTGGAGAGTGTGATCCTGAGCAAGCTGAATTTTGAGGCCTTTGTGAAAGACTTGCTGCTGGTGAAGCAGTACAGAGTGGAAGTTTACAGAAACCACAGCAAAAGCAGCAAAGAGCACGACTGGAGAATTGAGTTCAAGGTACTGAACATGATGTGCAGCAACCAAACAAGCTCCCGTGAAGTCTTCAGTCCTGATGCCTGATGTTTGTCTGTGCTCTAACAGCCGGTTCAGAAAAACCTTCTTCTCTTTTGGTGATCTCTCCTTTCAGGCCTCGCCTGGAAACCTGACTCAGTTTGAGGATATTCTCTTTGGAGGTGCGACAGGAGCAGAGGGCTGCGCAGGAGTTGTTGCTGTTCGGTTTGCGACCGCAGCTGACGGGCAGCGCGTGGTTGGAGTCGGCTATGTAGACGCAGCTCAGAGAAAAATGGGAGTTTGTGAGTTTCCAGACAACGAGATCTTCTCCAACCTAGAGTCCCTGCTCGTCCAGATAAGCCCCAAAGAGTGTCTCTTAGCTCAGGGGGAAAGCAGCACTGATGGGAACAAATTGCGGGAGGTATATCGATGGATGGTATTTTGACAAAACCATACAGAACAGGAAAGGTTAGTGTAGAAACACCGTATTTTGCTTGGTGCAGGTGGTGCAGCGCGGAGGGATGCTGGTGTCTGACAGAAAAAGAGCTGACTTCAGCAGCAAAGACATCACCCAGGATCTCAACAGGCTCCTGAGGGTGAAAAAAGGAGAGGCAGTGGCGAGCAGCACACTTTCTGAACTGGACAAGCAGGTGATCACAAGACATACATTGACCTTTTCTTCTTGACTGGAGAAAGTTAGGTGAAGTACAATCTTCCAATCCACTCGGCTCCATTCCCAGGTGGCCATGTCGTGCTTGGCTGCAGTGGTGCGGTTCCTCGACCTGCTTTCAGATGAGTCGAACTTCAACTCCTTTAGCCTGGCCTCACTGGACCTGGGTCAGTATATGAGGCTGGACAATGCTGCTGTCGGAGCTCTCAACCTCTTCCAGGTCAGTCTGAAAATGCCGTCCGAGTTTTACCCCAAAAAAGGTCATCTAGTCCTTTGGATTTGCAGGAATTCTGAATGATTTTATTCCTTTCCTTCAGGGCTCACCTGATGACATCAGCGGCGCTCATTCATTGGCCGGTTTGTTGAACAAGTGTCGGACTCCACAGGGACAGCGGCTGGTCAACCAGTGGATCAAACAGCCGCTCATGGACAAAACCAAAATAGAGGAGAGGTAACGGCAGATGTATTACACGTAGATCTTGATTTATGCATCATTTGGTCAAAGATCGTGATGTTTTATTGTCTTTCTTGGCAACAAAAACGTAAATTCAGGACATTTTAGGACCTTTGAGGGTAAAAAAAAAGTCCTTCAGAGTGGCAGTTTTTGTGTGCTTCCAGGTTGGATCTCGTTGAGAGTTTTGTGTGCGACTCTGAGCTGAGGCAAACCTGCCAGGGGGATCTGCTGCACCGCTTTCCTGACCTTCACCGCCTGGCCAAGAAGTTTCACCGCCACTCCGCCACACTGCAGGACTGCTACCGCGTCTACCAGGCTGTGAGCCAGATCCCTGGCCTCATCGCAGCTTTGGAGAAGTATTCGGGTATTCGCTGAACCAAAATCTCTGAAACACACAACGCAGATTTCTAACTGCTGATCTACATCTTCATTTCGGTAAAGTCTTAGAGCAGTTAAAAGGTGTTGAGGCTTTTCAATGTGTGTGTTGGCTGCAGGAAGCTACCAGGTTCTCCTGCAGGCGGTCTTCACCTCCCCGCTCACAGACCTGCAGACTGACTTCACAAAGTACCAGGAGATGGTTGAAACCACTCTGGACATGAACCAGGTCTGGTTTATGAGTCCTTTCTAACGTGCAAGAGCATTTTGTAATTTTACATTTTTGTATGTTGCCATTGTTGATTTTGCGCAGATTGATCACCACGAGTTCCTCGTGAAGGCATCGTTCGATCCCGTGCTGACTGAGCTCAGAGAAAAGATGGACGACCTGGAGAAGAGCATGCAGGCGGTTCTGAACAGTGCCGCCAGAGAACTGGGTGATTACACAAACACTGCTGTTGTTCCTAGACTCCCATCAAACAGATGGGATGCAGAACAGATCAGGTTCTTGTTTGGTTCCATAGAAAACACTTCAAATCAAAGCCTCGTTCAGAGCAGCTTGACCTATTTAAATATGTTTACAGCCATTCAGCACCAAAGTGCAAGACCACAGGAAACAACTGTAGTGCATTGATCTCTTTACAATTTTACAGTGGTTGACTATTAAGGTTATTTTAATTATGAAAGAGAATTTCCAACATTCTTTGTGCTATAATCTCTAGCAGTGGTTCTCTAACTGGGGATACATGTATGGTGGGGGTACATGATAGTACTTCAGATTAAAAGATATATCCTACAAAAAACCCTCCAAATAAAAATAAATTCTACAATTACAATTTTATTGATAGAGGTTTATTTAAAAAAATATATTTATATTTAGATCTGCACCAAAGTGCATTTATTTTTTAATTGTATTTCTGCTGTTTCAGTGTAAAACAAATTGTTTATAGCAGGGGGGGGTAAACTCATTTTCACTGAGGGTCACATCAGCATAGTGGCTGTCCTCAAATGGCCAGATATAACTTATACATGTAACAAAATTTTATGAAAAATGAATGTAAATACTTCTTAATGTTAAATAACTCATTATTTATTTACTATAACTTTTTAAAGTGACATTTACACTTGCATAGAAACCATATGTTTGCTTGTTACTCTAGCATAGATCCTTTTAAATTGGATTCTGTCAGGTTAGGTTATATGGACAGTGTTTAAGTCCTAATGTATAGTTGCCCAATGCAATATTTCAAGTCCCATTCCCACTAGATATGAATAAATACATACCAATTTTTATATTTTCTTTTAAGAAATTAAAAACTTTTCTGCTTATGCGGGCCACATTAATGACATGGAGGGCCACATTTGGCCCGCGGGCCTTGAGTTTGACGCATGTGGTTATAGAGTTTGACAAGTTGCTCATTAATATTGAACGTGTCAAATTTATTGGAGGTGTTTGGTGGAATTTCTTTGTTTATTATAGTAAAAAGGTTAAAGGACTACTGATCATTAGAGATAGAGCGATGTTTACAGATCATTTTTATTTTATGTGCTTTTTTAAAAATTGTTTAAGGATAGAACGAGATTATTGCTCTTGTGTCGCAGCAAAAACCAATAAAACAAACACAGAAAATGTTTTAAGTCTGCGTCTCTTAGTGCTCAGTGGCACCAGATTACGCTTAGTTCAGCAGCTTTAACCCACTGAAGGGCAAATGTTTGACTTCCAGATTGAAGCACATTTGAAAACAAGGTAATTGGAGCCAGGTGCAGCAAGGCAGTGTCCATTCATTCTAGAAACCACACCTATTGTTGTTGTTCACCTGTCGTTATATCAGTGTTTTTGCTTTCACGCACGTGGTTTGGCAGAGATTTTTATGCTGGATGCCCTTCCTGAAACAACCCTGTATTTTATCCGAGCTGGGGACGGGCACAGGGGGACCCAGACTTGGGCCCCTTGTGGCTTCATAGTTAGGCGGTAGCACTAAGGGTCTTGGCCAAGGACTTGCACTGGATTAAGTTCATCGTGCCCCCTGGGAAACGAACCATGCGCCAGTCCTACGCGAAGGCTGCTGGGCCATCCAGCCGCTAAACTGGTTTTAAAATATCCATCACCAATGTCATGTCTCATGATTCACTTTCCTTAAACTGTTCATTAATAGCGGTGTGACATCAGATTCATCACGTTTTAAAAGCTGTTAGGCTTGTTCACCCCATGAACCACCAGCATCCAGCAGGAGCCTGAGAAGCTGGCGCCAAATCGGCTCAACATGAAAACAAAAGTTCATGTGACATCTGGCTCCGTCCAGGACTTACACAAGCATTGGAGACGCCAAATCTGTGCCGAATGGCAATGACAGTGGAATTATCAAGAAATAAATAACCTCCTCCTCCTCCTCCATTATTCATCTTTCCTTGACAGCCATCATGCAGAGTTCAAGCTACTGTTTACACCTTTAACCTGAAGCCTGGTGCATTTTGGCTCCTCCCAACATGAGGGAAAAACAACAGCACAGACAGGTGTTATACACTAAAGAGAAAAGTTTGGATTGTGCCTTTTTTTTTTAAGTGACTGCATGAACTGTTTTGCTCCTTTACCGTGCGGTGTTACTATAAACCCGCGGCGAACGGATTTCACGTTTCAGTCGTCATGTGCTACAAGTGTGCGCACTGAGAAGCCGTAAGTGTCGCTCTGCTCCCACTGACTCTAAGGTTAAAAGCTGTGGCAGGTTTTTCCCGTGGCGATAGCATCCACTGGAGATTTTATCTCAAATAACCCGAAACCCACAGAGGGAGTTTCATGTGGACTCTCTCTGCCGCCCTCTGGGTTCCCTTAGATAAAGCCCTGAAGCAAATTAGCCAATTAAAGTGTGTGAATACCTCGAAGCAGACATGAATGATCTGGTCACGTGTCTGTCATTTGACTATTGGAGGACTAGGAATAATCCACTGCAGGTAAAGCATTTATTGGAATAAAGGAGCGCAGAATATTCCTCTGTGTAAAACAGCCATGGAGAATTAGATGAACCCTCTTTCTACTTTTATTTTATGTTTCTTTCTGCAGACACAGTCCAAAACGTTTTTGCATCTGATAATAGAAAAAACAACCTGTCGGATCTATAAATAAATAAATCAAGGTCTTTACCTGATCTTTTTTGTTGGAAAATATGATCAAGTCTTTAAAGAGGATTTTCTCTATTTTTGTGTAATTCACAGCATTTGCTTCTTGCACTGTTTTATAGCAGGTTTTACTATTTGCTTCCAAAGATCAGACTTTCGTCAGATCATCCCACCTTTCTGTTAATAAACCGCATTCTGTTGTAGTTTGTCATTGTTTTTGGTGAAAGATTTTTTTGTTTTTTAACTAAGAACACCAAATATTTTGATCTTAAAGCCCCACTTCAGTCATCTTTTGATCTATTGTAAAAGCTGGGGTCTTTCAATTTTGATGATGCCGTTTTTAGCCCAAAATGTAAAACACTTGTCGTTTTCCAGGACATGGGTTCCTTAGAGCGACAGGAATTCATTAGAAATGAACCTCTGAATTGTGGAGGGACTGTTGGCATGGAGTACCCCCCCACCGCCACCACCATCAACACACACAAAGAGATGTAGTCGTCTATAAGGAGCCTGCTGACTGTGGTTCTACGTCACAGCTACAAACATTTTCCAACTTCATGTCTTTGTGTAGCTTCGTGTAGCTTATTTTTCTTAGTATATGTCCTCAGTCGTTATAAAAATGCCACAAGAACATGTTCCAAACACCAAAAATGCAGTTTTCTTCAGAGTGGGTCTTTAAGCACTAAAATCCTAATGAGAAAAACTGGGCTGGAATTTTACTTGAGAATCTAAGAAGTTGAGCCTTAAAGTTAAAGTCTTGGGCTTGACAGCCAAAAAAAATTATTATTTTTGGAGCTCAGAATTGTGCATTTTTGGGGTATGTTTGTTTGTCAAGTGGATAAACCATTACTGTATATAAGAACAGGCCTGGTTTAGGAAGTAACCGCTGGATCCTACAGAACAACTTAAATTGGGAAGCAATGTTCATATAATCCCTTTTTTATGATAGTTGTTTTTTTTAAATTTATTGCAAGTTATTCAAGTGATTAACTGACAAATCATACGCCTTGGTAAAAGGCGTCAGTCAAACAAACGTTTGACTGACAGATTCTCCCAAGCCCGCTTTCAGTGGGGGGGGGTGGGTGGGGGGGGGGTGGACTTCAAACAAGCTCACTCCTGATTGGCGTGAGTGGTTGCCATAGAAATGTGGACTCAGACCATCTCGGATCAATCACTGCAGACTGACGTCGTCTGGTTCCAACGTGGCGACTAGCATAACCCGAAAAAATGACTGAATTGACTTTTACTTCGTAGGAGCTGGAAGTCAGACATTTTCTATGGACGATGTCCCGTTTTCTGTAGGCGACGACAGAGTCTATATATTTAAGTCTATGCGCTAATATTTTTGCAAGTATGTTTTCTTAAATTTTACAATAGTGGTTTCTCTTAGTAGGTGGTTATGTCTTTCTACGCTACATTGTGTGGTCAATTTTCTAGTGGTCTGTTACACTTTTACTATGAACTCTAGTCACTTGTTGTTTGACCCCTGAACAAACTGCTGAATCGTCTCCGTGTTTTAGGCCTGGAGGCGGGTAAGACGGTGAAGCTGGAATCCAACGCCATGCTGGGTTTCTACCTGAGAGTCACGTGTAAGGAGGAGAAAGGTCTGCGGAACAACAAGAAGTTCACCACCCTGGACGTCCAGAAGAACGGAGTGCGCTTCACCAACAGGTGCCTCGCCAGCGCCGTACAAGCCGACCCCCACCCCACCCCTGCTCCCGGTCTCAGCTGACTGACTGACTGACTGACTGAACTCGCTAACGTCCTCCTTCACGTGTCCACAGCAAGCTGAGCTCTCTGAATGAGGAGTACACCAGAAACAAGGAGGAGTATGAGGAGGCCCAGAACGCCATCGTCAAAGAGATCATCAATATTGCCTCGGGTGCGGATCCCCATCACATGTTGCACGCGGCGACCCATCAGCATGGCATTGATTTGACCAACACTGGAATCAATGTTGTCTTGTCTTTGAGAAAATACGAAATTCTTACTTCTTAAATGTCCCTTTTTGTACTTTTGATTAATTGATTTCATTCAGATTTTCTCCAAAGGTCAGTAAACTGTAAGAGTCTTTGAACTTGTAAAGAGGAGTTAGTGTTGGTGAGGTTAAGGTCTGCCGCTCAGCGTTTTATCGATTGAAAATCTTTTTGCTGCCTGCACATGCTCCAGTCTCCTGCCTGTGATTTATTCCTGCTGCTCATTGAAGGGTTTGAACTTTCTTCAAACAGGTTACGTGGACCCTCTCCAGACGCTGAGCGACGTGATAGCGCAGCTGGACGCGGTGGTGAGCTTGGCCTTGGCGTCCGTTTCGGCGCCCGTGCCGTACGTTCGGCCCCGTATCCTGGATGAAGGCTGCCGGCGCTTGGAGCTGGTGCAGGCCCGCCACCCCTGCATGGAGACGGACGCGGACACTGCCTTCATACCCAACGACGTCTCCTTCGTTCAGGGAGAAAGGAGTTTCTACATCATCACAGGTGGGGGGGGGGTCAAAGGGATGTTGATCTGAGGGGGGTTGGGTTTAAAGCTGAGCTCTCTCCTGGTTTCAGGACCCAACATGGGGGGGAAGTCGACGTATATCCGGCAGGTGGGTGTGATCGCCCTGATGGCTCAAATTGGCTGCTTCGTCCCATGTGAGAAGGCGGAGCTTAGCGTGACTGACAGCATTCTAGCGCGAGTGGGAGCTGGCGACAGTCAGGTGAAAGGAGTGTCCACCTTCATGTCGGAGATGCTGGAGACCGCTGCCATTTTACGGTAAGATCAAGACGCACGAGGCACAGGTGATGCTCCGAGCCAAGCTCCGCCTCAGTCTCCGTGTCCATGACCCTGCAGCTCGGCCACCGAGAACTCGCTCATCATCATCGACGAACTGGGCAGGGGCACGTCGACGTACGACGGCTTTGGACTGGCCTGGGCCATCAGCGAGCACATCGCATCCAAAATTCGCTGTTTCTGTCTCTTTGCGACTCACTTTCATGAGCTGACGGCGCTGGCATCGCAGCAGCCCAGCGTGCACAACCTGCACGTCACGGCCTTGACGACCCATAACACACTCACCATGCTGTACAGGGTCAAAGCAGGTCAGTCTTTCACTAGTATCCTATAAGTCTAACCCAGGGGTCAGCAACCTAAGAGCCATATGTGGCTCTTTTACCCTCCATTGTGGCTCTCTGGTTAAAGAAAAATAAAGTTTTTATTTAAAAAAGTAAATGTAAAATAAAAAGTACACAAAAAATAAAATAAAAAAATAGTAATTTAGTAGTTTATTTAACTCATTGCGAAACAGTTGAAGGGCAGTACGTATCACTTCACGTGGTCCTGACTACAGTACCCATAATGCTCCAACAATCCATCAAGTGATGTGGCCTTACCAAAGTAGTGCTAAAATACTGGCAGATTTCAGAGGAAATTACTTTGATATCAGTAAGATCAGCAAGAATTCATGTTTAAGGTCCACCAGATTACAAGATAGATTTTATATTTTTTGACAAATTATGGGATTTTAAGTTGGCTTTATGGTTCCAAAAAATGGTGGGGGTCACTGATTAGATTTTTATTATTTGTATCTGTTTCAGACTGAGATAGTGCGATGTCATCAGTAACAGTAATTTACTATCTACTACTACATTTGCTGCATTACGATAATCCTATATGGGACCGAGTGTCTTTTATTTTGAACGGAAGTCAAGTGAACCCTTGTCAATAGTTGTAAACTATTTTATATTTGAAAAAAATTGAGATTATTTTCATTATTAAGTTTAATTCAAGCCAAACCAACCCATTACTTTGACTCTCGTTGATGAGCTTGGTCGGCTTTGTCCTCAGGTGTGTGTGACCAGAGTTTTGGGATTCACGTGGCAGAGTTGGCCTGCTTCCCTCCAGCTGTGCTCGCGGTGGCGAGGGAAAAGGCAGAGGAGCTGGAGGAGTTCCAGGAGCCCATGGGGGATCAACGGGAGGAGGATGAGCCCGACGTCAAGAGGAAGAGGACGGACAAACAAGTGCAGCTCACACCAGCACATCTGAGTTCATGCAAAAAGTTTTCTGTTTACAGTCATTTCAATACCTATCTCCTGTTAGGTGGGAGAAAGTCTGATCCAGGAGTTTCTGCAGAAGGTGAAGTCCCTTCCTGTCGACACCATGGCAGAGGAGGAGGTTAAGGTGGAGCTGAGGAGACTGAAACAGGAGCTCGTCTCCAAAAACAACACCTACATCAGTGACATCCTGGCTCGCTGTGTTACTGTAAAAACGGCCTGATTTTCAGACGGTTCTTCCACTGTAGAGAGCCACACTACAACACTTCCTCTGTATAGTTTCCTAATAAAAGTTTTCTCTTTGGTAGTGCGTTGTGTGGGCTCATTTACTGGCCGTCTTCCTCAGTTCCACTTGGAACGGGTAATGCTTTTTGGTGGAAGGCGTCCCATAAATTAGAACTTTGTTTCAAATGCAGATCTGGACCTGCGTCAAATGATCCGCATGTTCAGCTGATGTAGGTTTCCCAGAACCTCATGATATACATCTTACGTGTGGAACAGGCATGTCTGAAGGCCCCTCACTACATGTCGTGTGTTGGTCACATTTGATAAAGTGACACCACGAGATTTACTGCGTGTAATTGACATTTTCCCCTTATAGAGCGCTGATGACTTGCTGTACAGCACACCATTTCCATCAGTATATTGCACTGACAGTCCACGGCCTCAGTAATTATGTACATTTGCTGTCCTCACTTTTTTGTTCTTTTTTAAAACTTTGGGTCTTTGCTTTATAGCAGATCAGATCAGGTATTATTCGTGGACGGTGAACAACATCTGAAGCTGTGATCTTAAAATAATTTCCAGGAGCTCCTGTCTTTGTCCAGAAGAACTCCTTGTTGAAAGTCTAAGACTCAAAAGTAAAAAATAGAATAAAAAAAATTAGGCAAAGCCTTAAATTTTGTGAAAAGGTTTAGTTATTAGGATTGATTAGAAAGAAAATAATATCAAGACTTCAGAGTTGCTTTGCAAATCTTTTTAATTTTAAGGAAGATAAAGTCCCAGATAGATTTTAAAAAACGCTCAATCTTGGTTAAAGTTACCTTACTTTTTTGATAGACTGATGTTTATTTTGCAATACATCTTTAGGTGCTAAAGTGACGTTTTGTATTCATTTTTGTAATCTATCATTTCATTCAAACTTAAAACTATTTCATTCAAAGTTTTATCATCGAACATTCTTATGTTTTAGTTGACCTGCTTTTATTTTGAAATTCCCCACAAAAACCAATATTTTTAGACATAGAATTTTAATCTAGGATAAAATAGGATTTAAAAATGCTCCAATTCAGGATGCCTTGGTTATTCTACCTCCAAGATAAAGCTCAGTGTTTTCCACTTACAGGACAACATAAAAGCTTATTGCTGAGGAACTCTTACTTTGAGGACTAACTTTCTGTCAAATAAAGTTAAAATCTGAAACAAAAACTGAGGAAAACAGACTACTAACTTACTGTATGGGTGCTATAAAAAAAGAATGACAAAAAAATCCTTATTGAATGTTTTTGTTTCTTTTTCAGAAAAGAAAAATAAAGCATTTTGATTTTGATTGACAAACTTTATTATTATTTTTAAGTTTGATCTGAACTGGATTATTTCCTGCTTAGTTGAATGTGTAAAAGCTGTTGCCATGTCAAAATAAGAGCACGCTCAGGTGGTCCAAGTTTCTTTGTTCTTCATCTTACAGTGGGAACCGTCATGTCTGGTGACTCCTGCCACATCATTTCACCCGTGTTGTTCCGTTTCCTTACATCAAGCTCATGTTTTTACTGTGATGCAAGAACAATCTACAAAAGAAAATATTGAATTTTTTTATATTTACACCAAATTGCTTCAATTTGTGGCTTTTGGGGTTGCAGCTTATGTGAATAATACTGATTATCTTTTTTTAAAAGCTGCCAAAAACGAACTGAACTGGACCTTTGAAGGACACAACTAAGATTCAGTCAATGAATGAACCTTTTCGGTTTATAAATGAGGTCACAGCTAGAATCTGTTTCTGGGAGGATGTGTGGACTCACCGGAACAACCAGAGGGAGGGAATTTTACACTTTGTTGAACTCACTTGATATCTGGAGCATGAAGTTTTCTTTATTTGCATTTAAGCCTGCTGACTTTTGTTTCATGTATTTCCTCACATTTCTAGAGTTCAGATTTCTCATTCATTCACTTAACACTTTGATCATCATTTCAATGGATTTTTGAAAGGGAAGAATAAAAAAAAAAAAAACAGCAAAGATGATCCGTCTTTTTGATCACCAAATCCTTGAGGGACAGGAGAACCGTAACGGAAACCGTTTCTGTCAAAGTCCATGTAATCGGGTTATCCAACTGAACAAATCTTCCAGGAATTAAAATGAAAAAGTCACAGATTTTGAAATAAATAAATAAAAAAAGGTAATTGAAAGACAGACATGTTAGAGCTAATAAAGATTTATTTTCTTAGAAATGGCCAGTCTTTTCCGTTTTTTTTTTTCTTTCTAAGAAAGTATACCCCTTTTTGAATTCCAACTAGCATCTACATAATGGTTATTGAATACTTCACAATATATTAAGTCTAGATGTTATGGTACATGCATTCGATTCAGGCTGCATGAGGAGCCACAGTCACCACAATACACAGGAGGGGGGAGGGGGGGGGGTGGCGCTGCAGGGCGACTCTTCAGTTCCAGTTCAGAAGGAGCTCGGACGCCTCCTGTTGAAACCCTCTCGGCAAAGCACAGACTGCATCGGCTTAGAAACACGCACACACAAACACACGCGCAACCCGCACTGTACAGCACATTTACATACACCTCTTTATACAAGCATGGAGTCGCTCCACCCGTCATTTAAACCAACACGCCGGAGAGGGTTTAGTGTTTAAACCAGATTCTCTTTCACAGAAAGAATTTCACCACTGGGCTGATCAGAGTTTCTGCGCTTTTTGACGAGTCGGGAGGAGGACGCTAACCAAACAATAATAATAATAATAATAATAATAATTATATCATAAAAATAAAAGACATTCAAATACAGATCGCTTTTTGCTTGAAAATACAAAACTACGTGAGAAAGCATTGAAATAAAATCCAATGATCGGAACATATATATATATTTATATTTAAAAGTAAAAAAAAAAAAAAAAAGCCCAAGTGCTCCGTCAAACACACTTTTTTTTTTTTAGTCCACACACAGAAACATCCACCCTTTCATTGCAGTGTTGCAACTTCCTGGACAGTCAATAAGGATTGGATGCTGCAAGGAAGCAGGAAGTGTTTGCGGCATCACTTCTGGAGAAGGTAAAGAGGAAGGGCGGAGCTCAAAACGCCAGCTGCTGATGTCAGCAGCCCACTGGCTCCACCCTCCTCCTCTACCCTCTTCTTAGTTCAGTAAGAAATCTCTCATGGCCGTTCTTGTGTGTCTTCCCTCAGCTTCTCCCTCCATCGCATCAAGTCCGACTGCCGATGGAGGGGAAAAAAAAGAATGAAAAGAAAAAAGCTGCTTCCTTTGCAGCATCTTCAAACTCCACCCCATCCGAGAGCGCCGCAGTCAGAGTCTCTCTGGGTCCTTACGGCTGCAGATGGATGTGTGTGTGGCTGTGTGTTTGTCTGCTTATGTGAGGGTGTTCGCTTGACCACACGGCTTCAGTTATGCTGCAGCGTGTTGGACTCAATAGGCGGCGCCGAGTCGTACAGAGTGTCCGTGTCGTGTGTGGGCTCTCCAGCAAGCGTGCAAGGGTTGGACAACGTTCCTGCTCCACAGTCACAGAAAAACCTGCAGCAAGGACACCAAAAACGAAGGAAATCAGTAAAGCTAAATGCAAACGCTAAGTATTTTGACTAAGTGAAAGGAAGGTGTTAGCTTTTTTTTGTGGAAAAAGTCAAGCAAAAGTGAACAGAAATGTTTTATTTCTTATTCAAAGAGAGTAAAAGCTTCCACAGGTCTTACCGATCATGCCGTATAAACTCCACATCATGTCCTTGGTGACATTTTTTGATGCAGTTGACACAGATGGCATTCCTATCTGTTGTATTACAGGTGTGACATCTGGAAAAACAAAGAAAAATGCTCTCACAAAGACATAAAAAGAATAGAAATAAAATGATGAATTCAAACTTACTGACTTTAAAGTTGCTGTAAATATTACCATAATTTTCAAAGAATAAACTGTGTTTTTTTTTTTTGCATAGTGTGGCTGAGGTACAATTTTAAAAAAAATAACTAGCATCAACCACTAGAGGGCACTGTGTCAGTACTGACAGAATTTGTAGATAAAGAAGTATTGCTCTGTTTTACATGGGGCTTGATGGAATTGTTCGAAAGCCACACAGAGGATGAAGAATTCAACAGATTTAATGTGTTTTTAGTGAAATAATAATTTATGCTATGGTTATCTGAGTTTTTGTTCATACTTTTCTTTCCAGGTTTCTTCAATCAATGTAAAGTCTAAGCTTACAGTGCTTTTATTTATATTTAAATGTCCACTTTTTGAAACATCTGCAACTGCCTTTACAGACAGTAAATCCTGTTTTATATCAACAAACATTTCCCTTTTTTCCCCCACAATTAGAAAGCTGTTTAGTTTGAAGACATAATAAAACACAAGCTGGAGCTTATTGTGTTTGAATTTGACCCATAAAAAGCACAAAGCTTTCCCTGCGTAAACTGTGGCTAAAGCGGCTTCCAGATTCATCAAAGATCTCTGCACATGCCGCCTGCTTCTGTGGTCTGGCCTTGTTTTAGTTTAATTAATAACAGGAAATGACACAAGTGGGTGGTCATGTGACTTGGTAATTACAAATAGGAGGCAGATAATTTTAGAAATGGAAGGAGATGTTCCCCAATGTCGCAGATGTTTTTAATTCCTTCCTAGCCTTTGAACTTCTGTGTGGGTTGTTAATTGTTTAGTACTGTTTACTTTTTTCTGCAGCCTAAACTTTGCCTGTTCAATAGATGGATATCTGAACTGTCTTCTTGTGGCATTATTTTAAACTCTAGTGAGATACTGCTGTCAAACGGACCAAAACCAAGCTGGGTTCACCTGTAGAAGTCGTGCATGGGGTAACTGGTGTAGCTGGAGATCTTGTACAGACACTGTCCTCTGCTCACTGCTTTCTCTATAGCATCCTGATTATTCAGAATCTTGTTATCTAAAAGCAGAAAAAAGGAAGCTTGTAACCCAGCGTTATTGCAACGGCCACATTCATTCGAGCAACGGCTAACCTTTCATAGTGACGTTGACTCCTGAGGCCAGAAAAAGACCCCCAAAGCGGTTGTTGAAGATCTGGTTGCCCTCCAGTGTTGCCGTGGCGTGATTAGTGATCTCAATACCTGGTTAGGGGTAGAAAGAAGGTTCTAATGAGGTAAAAGGAGGTCAACAAATGTCATTTGTGCTGAAAGGCTTGTGAAACGAACCTGCCGCAAAGCCGTCAAAAATGCGATTCTTGCGAAGGATTGGATGGCTGTTGGTGCTGATCAGGACTCCGGCCTGAGCGTTCCTGAAGATGTCGTTCTCTTCAAGAAGACCTGAGAAGAAGAAGGGAAGCTGGTGAGCTTCACGTGTGTGGACGTGACGTCACAGCAGGAATAACAGCGTCTACCTCTGCCTCCGTTAAAAATGCAGATGCCTCCGTCTCTACCGTCGTGAATCTTATTTCTCCTCAAGGTGGGGTTGCTGTCCGTCTTGATCCACACCCCAGCCATAGCATTGTCAAAGATTTCATTGTCCTCAATGAAGCCCAAACCTGGAGGAAATGACAACAGGATTAAGTAAAGACACACTGGTGCAGATGTTGTAGCAGAAGATAGGAATACAGACCAGAGTTGTACACCAAAATCCCTCCATTCTGTCCTCCCCAGATTTTGTTGCGCCTGATCTTGGGATTGCTTCCGGTCCTGTGAGGATTCAACATAACCTTCAGCTAAACTTGAAGCAAAACGAGACTGATTGGTCAGTGTTGCAGTTTTAATTTGATTTAGCTCCATTCTTCTCATTTTGAATGATGAGTAAAATAAAAACTCTTAGAAAGATACCTTATTTGTACACCGGAGTACATGTGATTGTAGATGTCATTGTCTTCCAACACACCGTGGCCGTTGTCATAGAAATAAACGCCAACCTGCAGACATTTCAGAACAAACTGTCATTAGATCCACATTTAATTTACTGTGATTCCAATGAATGTACATCTTTGATAAGTGTAGCTGTCGTTTCACACATTTTAAAGGAGAACTTTTTAATCATGAAAGCTGAAAATTATTCAAATAGAAGTCGTGTAAATGAAGCTTTCATTAAAAAACAATAAAAAACTTTCATCTTTAGATGATTGCAGATTAATCTGAAGCCACAGATTGCATTAAATTCAAATTTGAATCAGAAAATACATTTGGCAAAAGTTGCATTTAAATTGATGGCAAAACCAACATGAAGCATTTAAATACTTGTGCAAAAGTGTTCAAAATGCAGAGATGAACAGTTAAAATCCGCACACTGCAACCCCTTCCTCAGGAAACACAAAGCGTTCAGTGAAGTGTTGTACCTGTTTGCCACTGTGGATGCGGTTCTTGCGGAGAACAGGGGTGCTGCCTGTGGTCACCCAGACGCCAGCCAGAGTGTTGCTGTAAACCTCATTCTCCTCAATGACCCCCTGACCTTTCTCATGCTGAAGAAAAAAAAAAAAATAAGGGAACAATTGAAGAAGATGCTGTTTGACCAAAAATAATTTCCAGCTGTTTCAAATATTTTGTGCATTTACCACATAGATGCCCCCGTGCTGGCCGTCGTGGATCTTGTTGTGCCGAACGATGGGGCAGCTGTTGGTTCGGATCTGGATTCCAGCCAGGGCGTTGCCATAGATGTCATTACTTTCTATCAAACCCCGCCCATCTCCAAATATGTACACTCCTCCTTGATTACCGTTGAAAATCGCATTGGCCCTAAATTTGAAGGAAAAGAGAAACAAGTTTAAGGACCTTAAGAAGATCTTTTAGATCAGTGGTCCCCAACCTTTTTCATGTCACGGACCGGTATGACGTCACACAAACTTTCACAGACCGGTCTTTCAAAATAGGTGGATGATTATTGTAGCAATACTAGGATGATGGAGGATCAAATACGTGACAAGACCAACCCTGTGCTTTTATTTTGACACGCTTAACAGTTGACATGGCACAGGTGTCATCATCCTCCCCCCTTCCTACACTCATGGTGCAAAAAAGTAGTCCTGTCTGTTAAATGTAGCTTTCTTTTTTTGGAAGTGGAAGGCTCCTCTTCTGTCTCCTGGCTGGGCCTTTTCCCCTCAGCAGAGAAACGTTTTGTTTTTTATTCATTTTTTTAGCTCCTGGGTTTTATTTTAGCGGTAACTTATCACGTGACTGAGACGAGCGCCTTGGAATGCGTCAAAAATAAATACTATTAGTAAATACTTGTTGTTAAATGTTTGTTTATTAGTAACATGTTTATTTGGACACTGTTGTTTATATACTGATGATTAAAAACTACACAGTAAGATTACACAAAGACACTTTAGTATTAACACATGAGGCGTTTTATTACTAAGACAAAAAGCAGCGACAGTCGTATGTCAGGCTCTGTTGTAAACCGTGCCATAGGGGGGAGCATGGCATTGCAAAGGCACTGCTGGCTCCATACGAAGGCGTGCCACGGAAAAAAACAGCTTTCTTAATGAGCTCGTATTTATCGGGCGAGAACCGAAAGCTGATAGCAGGAGGACACGCGGGGTGGCTTCAATGAAGACTCCGGTTGTCCAGAGTGGTTTTCTCCCAGTGACTTGACGTGCTGCGGTCAGAAAGCCACTTTCTGATGACAGACAGAATTTGCGCTCAGTGTATTTAAACACGCATGTGCAGTGACGTATGTATTAGAAGATGTCCATTGGCCGTTCTGCATGTCAATCAAGTCCCGTACTTCCCGGTAAGGATTTTGATTGACTTGTGGATTGTTTAGAAGTATTTTTTTTTTCATTTATCTACGCCGCCTGCGATCTACCCTCATGTCTTAAAGATCTACCGGTCGATCGACGTAATGAGCACCCCTGAAAAGACTAATGTAACAGAGAATTGGGCAATTTTTCAAAATAAAACATCTTTCAGATTCAGAAATAAATAAAATGAAAGTAATGCAAGTTATTCATTCATTCTGTGTGGCCCGGTACCAAATGACCCACGGACCGCCCGGGGGTTGGGACCACTGTTTTAGAATTTAAAACAAATGGTATTTTAGCCCCCCCCAAACATCCCGCTCTTCGTCCCTCCTCTTCTTTTCCGTCCGGTGCAACAAAAAACGATTACAAATATAATCGATATAAAAATAAATAAAGTTTGGTCTAAATTACAAAAGGGGGTTTATACAAATATACACCATGTGAATCAGAAGATTCACAACCCTTTGTTGTAAGAGTAAAATATGTCCGACACAAGAGGCCTTCAGCCTCTTTACCATCTGCTTGTTCAGCTGTTGGAGAGAATAAGATATATATAAAAAAAACAGTAAAAAGGTATTTAACCCTAACCTGTACTTTAAACATGTCCAAACTGTGGATTCAAAAAACAGACAAAAAAACTCTACTCATTTCTTTATTTATCCTTTTTATTAACTCAATTTATCTAAGCGGCAACAAAATCTGTGTCTAAATTCTCTCCCTATTGCCCAACTACTAAGACTATGGAAGCAATTTAGACACCTGTTCACTACTTTTTTCCCCTTTTTAAATAGCAAATATGAGATCACCAAACTCACAAAGTAAAAACCTAATAAAAACATTTTACAACCACCATTTATGAATCCATTGTTCTCTGATGGGAAAAACTGATAGTTTCAAAAATAAATAAATACAATAATTAAAATACATTTTCTCACAAAATGTGTTGAAACGCAATGCATTGTGGTTTATATTTACATATCTAATGAGCACACTGGATTTAGGAATTATAGATTTGGACAACTAAACAAAATGGTGAATGCACTATAAAATGCAATAAGTAGTGAGTAATGAAATGATTTATAAGCAACTGATAACTCAAAAGCAATCTTTGTCAGACTATCCATATGCAGCACACACACATAACAGCCATCAGTCTGTAGTTATATTTACAGCGCTCTGAAAAGGCTGTTGCTTAATTGTTACACCTAAATCATTTAGGAAATCTTACATTACTAAAGTATCCAAAGTAAAAACAAATGAGTACTAGGAAATTGCTCTCCAAATCTCCTTAAAACACAGCAGAAAAACCAAAACCAATGTTATGAATAAAATTCTTAAGCTGAAACACATTGACGTGTCTGATTCTGGACGGTTTTGCAAAGCTCTTTTAAAGGCGTTGAGCTATTTTTCTGATTCTTCCTTGCAGCATTCATCCTTTGACAATGATGGGAAAAACTCATAACTAGATTTAGAGGCAATGAACTTTTTCAATGTGAGAACTTGTCTTCCTTACAGGAGGTATGTCAAAGATAGATCTTCATTTGTTGCACCATAATAAGGGACAAAGATAAGTTAAAGATAAGCATAAATTACCTATAATGCTTTAAAAAAAGAAGAAAAAAAGAAAATCAAAGTATTTTTCATCCACTTCTTACACAAAACTAAAAGCGAAAGGAGAAGAACTGAAAATATTCTTAGAAGGAAAACACAGAGTTCAAAAAGCTCCAATACCCCTGACTTTTATAGAAAGGTGATGCACCTCTGCAAGTCTACTACACATATAATAATATATAATAATCGAGATATTAATATAGATTAAATGGTAAAAGAGTAAGCGGAACAAAGGGTTATTAAAAAGGGATTATGTTAAATAAATATTTTTACCGTATCGTTGGGTCACTGTTGGATGTGATCCACACGCCTGCAAAGTTGTTGGCATAAATTTTGTTCTCTATAAACTGGCCCCGCCCCTTCTCGTGGACATAGATCCCTCCCGTTTGGCCGTGGTGGATCTCACACCGCACCACTGTGGGGTTAGCGTACGCCTTCACCTCAAAGCCTGCTATGCGATTCCGATGAATATTACAGTTCTCAAAGTAACCCTGGGAAAAAAAAAAAAAAAAAAAAATTTAATGACTAAGTATTTCCCCTGTGAATATTATATAAAATAAAAACAAAGGGCTTTGCTGGGTGAACTTACCATGCCGTGATCAAATGTGAACACTCCAACATCTCGGCCGTGGTGAATGTGGTTTCGTCTAATGATAGGGTTTCCGTGGTTTTTCACCCAAATTCCTGCTAGTGCATTGTTGCTAATTTCATTGTCTTCATAAATGCCCTGAAATGGAAAAAATAAAACATATGATTTAGAAATATATATTTTAGTTGTCTGTCTGCACATTTATAGGAAACAATGAGGGAAGAAGTCCTTTTTACCTGTGCGTGGTCTGTAATGTACAGTCCTACATTCTCACAGTCACTGATGTTACAGTGTTTAATGGTCGGACAGGCTCCCTGTCCACTCACACACACCGCCGACCCCACTGCACAGAAAAACACAAGAGCCAGACTTCAGTAAAAGCAGCCGGGCCACAAACAAACACAATTTTATAAGTAACACAACAACAAAAAAAAGATCATTAACTCTTCAAAAAGCCAATATCATACCAAAGATTTGTAGGCTAAACTAAATTAAAACAATAGCTTTATATTTCTATAAAAGATATATAAAAATCTTTAAATATAAGAACTGAAATACCATCACTACAGACAAACTCGTAAAGAAAAGGCTATCTTACAAATCATCTTCAAAGGCACACCTTTAAAAAATCTTATTATAAAATTTGTTATATTATTTATACAGCCCGTAATTAAACTGGAAATCCTTAACCAGTTATGTTATCAAATCCCAAAGCCACAGAGGATCAATACACAAAAAAGCTCACATATGGAATCCTTTTTCAAGGTTTCTCAACACTCCAGTCTAACAGCAGAACATTCAATTCAACATTCTTATCAGATATGAATAACTAACTAACGACAAACATCCCATCACAAGAAGGTTTAGGAAAAATCAGCAATATAAGCTAACCTCTGGAAATTTTAAAGACCCAACAAAGAACAATGTTTTCGTCATGTAGAAATGTGCTGAAACCAGGTGGAAGAGTGGGCGGTTACCTGTACAAGTGGAGCGGATGATGCAGTGGTCGATGTTTGGGCTGCAGTTGACGGTGATCTCCAGACAGTGATGGGCGTTGTGGTGCTGCGCTGATTTATCGTCAGGATTAAACTATTCAGAGAAGAACAGCTGAGGTCACACAGGGGCTGTTAGCCAACTGACACATTCAAGTCATGCTTCCAAGCTTGTAGCGATATAAATAAGGCAATAATGTAGTTGTGAGTATAATTAAAAAGTAAGAAGAAAAACTGGACATATAGCCACCTTTATGGTCATGTAACCCACGTATGCATCCTCTGAGCCCTCCATGAAGACAAACGTCGAGTCACGCGTGTTCTCGATCACCACCTTATCTGCTACTTTACCAGGAGCTAAAAGAGAAATGTGACAATCCTCACAAGAGCGCCTTGGCGTGCAGACGAACACACAAGCGAGCCTTCTTCTCCCCTTATGTCCAAATACTGACCATACTACACGAAAGGCCTCAGCAGCTCTCAAAGAAACATACTACTTACCTGCGCCAATCATGGTGATGGGGGACTCTATATAAATCCACTCATCTGTATAGATGCCAGAGTGAACAAAGATGAGGCCGTCGAAGTGGGCTTCCTGTACCCCACCCAGTGCATCCTCAATGGTGTCATAATACTGCAGGGGAAAGAGACACTTTCAGGCAAAGAATTGAAATTTAAAATTAAGACTTCAGGGAGCAAGCAGAGCAGATGCTTAACCTATTTAAAGCAGATATGTCCTCCTACTATCTAGTGTAAAAGGCAGTCGTCCTAGTATGTTTACTTACCAGCATATTATCTCTGCCTTTGTATCTGCTCGGGCTACTGTAGAAATGCTCAGCAAAGCCTGGCTTTACATGAGCCCCTTTATACTGCAAGACAGAGAATATCAAAGTTAGATCCACTGATGCAAACAGCACCTTGGTTTTCATGCACATTTATTTTTAACTTGCACCTGTCAAGCTTTTTTGGGGATAATTTTCATGCTTTTTAAGCACTTGTTTTTACAACTCTAAAGACTCAAAAATAAGTCCTAAAAATATTTGATCTAAAATCAAAAATTCACATTATGCTTTTAAAGAGATTCTAATAAGTATTTTTGAACAAGTAGAAGAAATGAATTGCAATCCTTGTTCTTCAGACAGAACAAAACTCTTGTTAAGTTAAATTTCTTCATCAGACATTCAGTCAGAGTTCTTAGTTGTGAATGAAATATCAGTGGAATATTAAGCTTCATCCAAAATTCAAGCCATTTTTTAAACAGCATTAAAATGCAGGCACTGTCAGGAACCGCAAAAGACCAACATATAGAAAAAGTAGGGGATGAAACAGTTCACTTTCTGCACAATGAAAATTCAAACCTCAACTTTTGGGTTACATCTTTTTCTTTTCGGTTCAATGTATGATTTGTGTATCACAAAAAAACAAAAAACTAAAAATTCAGAAAATTCCTTCTATGGGTTTGCTAATAAGCAAGAAACAATAACAAAAAAAATTTTTTTTAGGGCTTATACTAAACATAGTGTAACGTAATAAAACTAGTTCTTATATTTGGTGTTTGACACTTTCAATGTATACATACTGATGTGCAGTAGGGATGCAACGATTCACAATTTAGGTCAGAGGTGCAACGTAAAGTTTAGCTTTAAACAGAGAATTGTGACATCTCTACTAACCACACAGAAATGTACTTTCTAATATGTGAACAATTCTACAACTGAAAAATAATGAAATTTGTTGATTAGTCACATATTAATAATTAAAGGTAGGTGTTGCTGTCAAATTCCCAAATAGACTACATTTAGATTCACATATTCATGATTTGATTTACAGTTGAATTCTGTTGAATTTATTTTTACATTTGATACATTTTTAACTGAACCAAATGGGAATTGTAATCAAAAATGTGTTCATTACTGCTAAAACAAAGGAAAACCTTTTCTGCCTTAAAAATACATGACGTGCGAATATATCCAGTAGAAAATATTGGAATATAATTGATTTGAGCAACACAACTACCGTTAAATAATACTTAACTGTTCCCATATCAATAATACTAATTTGAAAACAAAGACAAGCTTACTAGCTGCTGGAAGCTCTCCTTCCAAGGGTTTGGGTGTTCATACTCCTCAGGGTTGACCTGGTAGAACTTGCCGGGCTCAGGATGCATCATGGGACGTGTATACTCAAACACATCCATATATAAGCGTTTCCTGCAGTATAACAAACAGCCACATACAAAGAAAACCTCAACTGGTGATCTTTAATGACTGTCACATGTAAGAACAGGCTGGTCGTCAGCATTACTGACCAGAGGATGGGATCGTTTGCTAGCTGGCTGAATCTTTTGCAGACACAAGCTGCCTGGCATAGGTCCTGCTCCAGTAAGTAGGAGAAAATCTTCAAAATAACCTCATCTGGGAGCTTCTGCTGCAGATATTGTTCTGCTGGGGCTGCTAAAATGTAGACAAAAATATAGAAACAAGTGTAAGTGCAACAATCTCATAACTTGAGGGTTTTTATGTGTTTAAGGAGACAGAAAAGAAAACAAAGAGGGAAAAGAAACACTCCTTATCCAGCTGCAGTGCTTTTACACACACCTGGGAGGTCGTGGCTCTTACCGGACACTCGTGCCCGCTTGGCTCGATGGCAAAAGGCTTCTGTTGACGAAGTGGAGGCTCCCTAAAGTAATAAAAAAAAAAGACAAATGTGTTAGGATAGTATCATGGTAATAAGTCATGTGTCCAGAGAAAATTGTAAGATGCAGGGGAAGGAATCTAACCTCCATAGGACCCTTGCTGGGACAGGCAGAGGTGGTGGCAGAGGCAGCTGTGGTTCTCTTGGGTAGCAGGGTCTTGCGTCGAAGCTGGTAGGGACTGTTCTGAGCACCAGGACCGGACTCTTCAATAGCCATCTCTGCTGCAGCTGCTGCAGGAGCCTCTTCATCTGGGCAGAGAAAACACAATGATTGTTTTGAGCTGCACGGACAGACTTGTGCATAAAGCTGCACGTTTGTGGCATTGCAATTAGAATGCGTGATAAGTATAGAATTGGGACTCTTGTTTTAGTTTTACAAAATTAACATAAATAAATAAGTGACTGTAGTGTGCAAGGAACTCAGACGCTGCACACCAAATGCGCAGACTGAAACCAGGTTAATCGCTGGTATGCGAGACAAAGGTTGGTGATTGATAATGGCAGATGCGATCCCTGCAGCTAAAACACTCCACCACAATGCGAGCGGTGCACAATCGGGTTCTTTTGAGAAGCTACAAAAAATACGCCAGCCGTATTGCTGTCAAATCTGCAACCATACAAAAAATAACGTCCCATTGGCGTCCGGCTAGCACAGCTACAAACTGAACTGCGTAGCTGACAAATCCGCGGTGTAAACAAATGGAGCTGCGGATCGCAGACGCCACCAGCGGAGGCTAGCATGTCCGTTCTAGCAAATAAACTCAAAAGACGGCAGGCCCGTGTTTAAAAACGCCTTCGCCTGCAGTGTTATCTATCACAGCTGATTTGTGTGGCCTCTTTCAGCTGTAGAAGCTAGTTAGCACCAACAAATAGGCGCTAATGTTTTGGTTAACAACCCAAGAAAAATGGCAGTCTGAAGATTTACCCCCATGATCGTAACAGCTATGACAGCTGGGAATGCGGTGGCCGGGTAGACACAAAGCTTCCGATCGAAGACAGTCGTCTTCTCTCCAGCAGAGGAATATGAGCCATGGATGATGGCTGTGCTGCTACATACGCAATACGTTAATAAAGACAACCCCCAACCTTATCCTAACCTGGAAAGCTAGCTGGCTCCGATCACTCAAGCCAAACAAAGCGCGGCCTGGCCTGAACCACAGAGCAACAAGCCTCGGGTTTTCCTACTAATCCCTCCCGTCTTTAGCAATGGTGAAAAGTCAATAGGGCTGCAGAAAAACCCGACACCCTCCACTATCGTTTTCACCAATTACACTAGCTTAACGTAGCCTAGCTTACCTCTTTCTGCGTTGTTCCGTTCGGGTTGTACCGGGCGCGGCCTCGACACTCGCCTTGGTCTTCTGTTGGTAGCCCTGACGGAGTTCATCTGGGGAGTTGGTCGTCGAAAAATAGACCGCTGTCCTCGACCACCCGCCGCTAAAATTAGCCGTCAACCCCAAGTGCCACCGAGACAGCCTCTTTCACGCGAAACAAAAAAAACTGTTTTGCTGGGGGGAAAAAAAAACAAGCTTTGGGGGTTAAGTTGCGTTTTTTCTTCTCTACGTTGTGTCACAGCTTCCCCCGTTCCACTGCTCGGTGCAAACTCTGTCTCTGTCTACAGCAGGAGGAGCCATTAACCCACACGGGAAACAATCGCGAGAAAAAAGAACAGAGTGTTGGCTCCACCAATGCCGTTACGCGTTTCAAGAGTTCCCTTGAAAGTAGCCAATCAGATGCTTTGTTTTAAGCAACTTAACAAACCTATCTGTTGGGGTTCAGGATCGGTCAATCGGCGCCTTGATTAATTTACTGAATGTGCGCATCAAAGGGCGTAATAGTAATCAATTTATGTTCAGGCATTTCTGCCATGACAATACAAATTTAATGTAGTTTGCAGCAGAGTGACCCACAATGGTTAGTTAACTCAGCTCACGGTGTTTAAACAAATTGGTTTAACCCAAATGTGTTAACCCAAGTATTCTAATGATTTTTAAAACTATTTACAGCTTCATTTGAAGGTAAAATGTTCTATATATGAATATGCCATGCCCCCCAACATGGTTTCAAATTAATAGTAAATATATAATAGGGCAGTAGACTGACTAAATATAAAATTGGATCAAAATTTAGCGCAATTTTCAAAATATTGTTGTTGCTCACCATAACAAATTAAAGCAGGGGTGGATGGAACATTTTTTGTTTTGTGAAGGTTTTAGGTGTCAACTTTTTGATTGAACGTAATTTTATCAAACTACCACTAGAGTGAAGTGTTCAGCTGAAAATGTTTAGCTTTGATAAACAGAGAATTACATTATTATTATTATTATTATTATTATTATTATTATTATTATTATTATTATTATTATTATTATTATTATTATTATTATCATCATCATCATATTTGAAATGTAAATATTTAAAAAAGAAAAATGACTGAAAAGAGAGTCAGTCAAATATTTTTAGGTAATGCTTTCACATCCTTGGTGCTTCTTCCAGTGAAGGTGACTTTGGACATCTTCGCTCATGTCTCATCAGACCTTTAACTGGTCCTTTTTTATTTTATTTTATTTTATTTTATTTGAAAGATTAACTGGCAGTGGCTAAGAATCTGCACAGAAAGTTCAGACGCAACAGCGGCACCTGGTGGCTAAGGTGTAAAAAGGCACCTGCACACTGAAAACGTCAGAGACATAAACTAGTCTGAGGAGCCAGGCACCTTCTTGCAGCTGCAGCCTTGAAACTCTGGCTTTCTTGTGAGTCTATGATTGTGTGAGTGTGTGTGTGTGTACATATTATCTTGCTGCCATATTCATCCTCCTGTACTAGCAAGATAACTGAGCAGCTGTATTCTCTCCTCCTACTACCACCCACCCACTCTGGTACACAGAGCAGATTTTGGTATGGTCACTTTATCCTTGAAAGCTTTGGATTCCGTGAAGGACAGCATTGCAAGATAAAGACCACTTTCTGGAAAAGAAGGCATGAAAGCTTGAGAGAGAAGCAAGAATGTTTATGAAAAACTTCACAAAATGTCATAAAGTTTTATAAACACAAACAACTTTATAAAGACCAAATATACTCTGTATATGAAAGAAAGAAGCATGACAAAATTTCAAAACTGATACCCTTCTGTTTACATAAAAATAAGAACTGAATATTTGTGACAGACTGTAAAATTTTTGTAAAGCAGCACTTTACTTTGTCATAATAAATATTCTTCATTTCATCAATAAATGTGAAATGAAAATGCACCATATGTTACACCATACAAACCTTTTTTATTTTTAGGTTTAATTATTTTAACTTGTAGCATTAAAACTGGTTCATTTCTAATGGGACTCCAGATGGAAAAAATGTTTTAAATGAAAGCAACAACTGACATCGTGAGTTCACTTCTCCTTATACGGCCAACATAAAGCCTATAACTCTACCCATCTAGCATTTCAACCAAGCTAAAAAAATCACAAAGGTATATAAAGCCCAGTGATATCCTAATTATATTGCTTTAATTAGTTTTGGAATCATAAACCTTTTTACAGGACTCCATTGGTGGTCTAAATGATTTCAAAATAAAAGCAGGCATTTCCTGTTTTGTGCTTGCACAAAGTTAGAGGTTAACAAACACAATTCTAGATTAAAATTTGCATCAAAGAAAACAAGAGGGAGGATCTGGATTGGAAGTTAATATTTTAAGCAGCAATGCTTAAAATATTACACTGAAAAAAATGTAGCGTAATTTGTTGAACTTTAGGCCATATGGGGTTCTGATCGTATTGGCTAAAAGGACTACTACATGAATAAATACAGGATGATCCACTAAACTGTGTACTGGTGGATAGTTGGATGACAATCAGCACTCTTGTTTCCCATCCAGACTGAGTGTATTGGCCAAGGAGTACATCACACGGCTGCTCTTTGGTGAGGTCCAAGTTGGCTGCTGACAGGAGGAAGTCTCCGTCCGGTAGATCTGCGCTCGAGTCTTAAACAGGCCAAAGCGAGCCGCGAGGAGAAAGAAGTCCCGTCGAAAGGTACGGGTGAAAAAGGCGTACAAGAACGGGTTGGAGCATGAGTTGATGGGGTAAAAAAGGACCAGAAGGAGTTTGGAGTCTGACACAGTGATGAGCGGGAGCTTCAGGGCAGCCGAAATGGCGAAGAAAGAGACTGGTGCCATGCCTAGGAAGTCTGTGAAGATGAGGATGGCCATGCGCTGAGCCACACGAGTGTCGGCATGAGCTGGAGCAGATGAGGGTTTGCGGTAGGTCAAGTAGATGCTGAGGTAGCAGCCACACACGCAGAAGAAGGCCAGGATGTTTAGGAGGAGAAGAGAAATCAAGTAAACCTGGGAAACCAGAGATTCCACATCCATGGGCAGACAGACACTCACCTGCAGGGAAAGGAACAGACACGAAATAATCATCAAGACCTTGATCCAGCAGCTCAAAAATATAAATACACTTTCTAAATAGAAAGCTATGCTATCATAATTCAGCTAGGAAAGAATGATGAATAAATGCCAGGCAACTATACACATTTCACTGAAAGGAACCAGGGAACAGGGTGAAACCAAGAAACGGTTTGTTAAAAAAAATGGAGCCACAGAGCACAAACCTGGCTCATGTTCTATAAATAATGATGAGTATCTTTTAGATGCTTTGCTTAAAGAAAGTTTTAACATTTTATGTCATATCCACAGATACAAGACAGGGCACCAAAATAGTTCAAGATTCACACATTTAAGAATGTAAAAGTCTAGAAACAAACTCCTAAAACATGAGAACAAGAGAAAAAATAGAAATAAGAGCAAAGAAAAGTCATTTGGTTTTACTGCAATCTTAGACTTTAGCTAATGTGCAAATTCAGTTGCACTGTCTGGGTAATTGTGTCTACATGTGCAGAGGAGATAAGGTTTAGTGGACTTGTTTTGAAGACTTAGAGCAAAAGGCAAAAAAAAAAAAAAAAAAAAACCAGAGAGTCAGTCTGGAAGCCTGTGCACAGACTTTATAGAAACAACTACCAGACAGCAGAAGGTAAAGGATGATGTGACTTGAGTGGGCGGCTTCTGTGTTGGTGTATCTTCGCAGACAGGTGAGGGGGCAGGAAATGATGCGCTCTGCGATTCCCACTACCTGCTGGACAGTGCTCCAGTCTGCTGCACAGCATCTGCTGCACCATTAAGGTGATGGAGGCAATCACAGTACCTCTGTAAATGTCTGAAGTCTTCCCAGAAAAGACAGGTTTTTTGTTCTATGATACAGCTCCAGAGCTATTTAGGGTCTTTGTGAGATATTTGCTTAAAATTCAGAATATTAATTTTTTTTAATTGAGTTACAAATGTACTGAATTATTTGTAAAATTTAGATTTGAGCTCAAAGCCATTATTTATTCAGCTGAAATCCTGAGGATTTCTTTATAATGCTTATTTTTTGTGTGCATCTCTTTGGTTGTGTACACTGAATTGTAAGAAAACAAGCAGATCCTTGTTTCAAGAATTTTTTTTTCATTTTCTGTCTTGCAAGAAAAACAAATTTTATCAAGAAAGTTTTTCAATAGCAAAAAAAATCTTAGCTTAAAAAAAACGTTTCTTAGTGACTAGATTTATTTTCTTAAAATAAGAAAAGACAAATTTTCTTTTTCCATTAGCAGACCATTTTTACTTATTTAAAGAAAATTTTCTAATTTTAAGATTTTTGACTTATTTCTAGGGGGTCTGTTTTTGCAGTGTATAACACTTTATGTATTTTATGTTTCTTTGCACTTGAATCAAATGTTATAAAACACATTTTTATGTAAATGTCCATCTTCTGATTGGATAGTTGGCCTTCACATATACAGCCTACATGTTAAAACGGCTGCAAGGGGAGAGTAGGAATTTATCATTGCACAAAAAGAAAAACATGTATCTACCGTCTGAATTTTCTTCTAGACATTTAGATATTGCTTGCATATTATAAAAAGACGGAAATCACTGATGTGTTGACAGAAATACCGCCCATCTTTTTCAAGATTAAAATTGTCAAGGCGGAATAGTCCAGACCTGCAGTTCAATCTTCTGAAACACCTTCTGATGATTTTGCAGAGTAGATTGCATCTATTTCCATGACAAACTATATTTGGGGGAAAAGACAAGCTGACACTTGACTCTCCAGGTCCTCTGGGTCTGTGGCTGTAAGCCCATCAGCTATTTTTTCCATTACTGGTGTTGCATCAACAGTGTTTTTCCATGTATGCTCTCTCCTTACAAACCTCTCTCAACAAGAAAAGGACACAAAGACAAATATTTAAAGACCCATTCCAGTGAAAATAACATTTTTGGGGGTTTCTAACATGTTCTTGTAGCGTTTTCTCATGATGGAGGACATATATTAACAAAATTAAGGTTAACGTGCCATTTCTGAGTATTTCTTTATTCACATTGTTGTGAATCGGATGAAAAAATATTGTTGTGATGTAGGTGCTACAATTGGTGGGCCACGAGCTTCCTGCTCCGCCCCATTCTGATGCATCCACTTGTAGACGACTAGATCCACGTACGTTTTCCTTATCCAAGCTGGCATCTGGCTCAAAATTATACGGCCGGATAGGTCCAAAATTGCTCAAAATTTTTGCTTCAGTGGTAGTGTTAGGTTGGAGTTGTAAGGGGCTGTAAGCTAGCAGGAGAGTGTGTAAACAGATGGATGACAGGAAATTGGAAAATGGGGGCGGGCTTGCTCTCTGCAAACAGTCCCTACCACAACTCAGAGGCAAATATCTGATGATCTACTGCCGCTCTGCAAAAGCTATGTCCTAGATAATGACAGGTCTTTTTAAACTGAGTTAAAAATCATATAATTGTAATTAAAAGACTACTGTGAAGTTTTTTTTTTTTTTTTTTAAATAGATTATAAGATGGTGGAGTGGGACTTCAACTGTTTTAATAGAAAAAAAAACTGTTACGGGTTCTAACTCCTAGTTGTGACAATTGAAAATATTTTTGGAGTTTTAGAATAAAATTGTGGCATTTTATAACGTTGAGGAAACTAAAAGTTGGAATGTGTGAGAAAAACCAAGTACCCACTTTGCTGTAACTGCTGACCCCAACTGTGGGTAGCAGCGCAGCGAGTGAGGAGAAGATCCAGCCCGCTGCCATGATGACACACGCATGCCTCATGCGAAGTTTACGGTCAAGTCTCAGGGCATGTGTGATGGTGTGCCAGCGCTCCACCGTGATCGCTGTTAATGTGAACACTGAGAGCTCACTGGCAAATACCTGCAGAGGAAACATGTATTGGCTTTAAAAAAAAAGTATTTTTATTCATGTTTGTTACAATGAGATCCATGCATACAGACCGTGAAAAAGCCTGCCGCACTGCAGCCGAGGCCTGTCTGCCAGTCGATGGCATAGTTGTAGTAATGGCCGTGAGTCAGCATGTCTATGGTTGCTATGATGATCAGGTAGATACCCATGCAAAGGTCGGCAAAGGCCAAGTGGCACATGAGGAAACGAGGAACAGTCAGTTTGGAGCGACTGCCTGATCACACACAAGAGAAAATCAAAAGAGGAAACAAAACCAACAAAAGTCACTCCAGAAATGCGTACAACAACAGTATTGGGAAATAAATGTCAAAAACTCTTGCCTAGCAATACAACGAGAACTACTGTGTTTCCCAGCAGAGCGAGGATGGAGATGATCCAGATGAGGACCCGCAGAGGGACTGGAGACATGATGTCCTCACAGGGGTTAAGGTTGTCTGGTGTTGGGCTGCAGGTGATGGAGGTGGAGTTGGAACAGTGCTCCCTGTAGAAGTCAGTGATGTATTTCGCCATGGGATGGCTGCATAGCGGGCTCCACTTTGATCTGGCACAAAACACAGCATTAAAGTCTGGCTGCTACATGAAAACAAAACCACAGCTTCACTTGAGCAGTCTGTTAGGCGCTAACCAGTTTTAAAGCCACATTAAAACCGAGTTATTTAGGCCGATTTCAGTTTTCTTCGTTTCCAACCCTTAGCTTTATTAGAGTAAACCAACAGGATGTAACATTTTTACATTCAGTATCTCCCAAGTAACATTTACCGCTGAGCAACTAGTGGGAACATTTTAAAGCAACAGATGGTGACAGTTTGAACAGAAATGGTTCCTAAAATATTCTCTCTCTCTCTCTCAAAAAAAAGGTTAGTTTATCTAGACATCTGTACCTGCTTCTCGGCTTGTTTTCAAAGGCGCAGCAGTGTGAGGGGTACGTCAGCTTAGCCGAGCGCAGTTTGGCGAACTGTTGAGGGGGAGGAAGGATTTTCAGGTGATAAGCAGATTCTGCCAACAGCTTCTTCAGGCCACTGATGATGTTATCGGGCAGAGAGCTGATGGCTGTTTCAGAGATGTCCCTGCAGAGGTAAACAGAAAAGCAGGGACAAAACAAGCATTTTTTAAACATATATTATGCCTTTTTATTTTGTAAAATTAAAGGAATATAAGGCAAAACTTAGATTCCCTTTATTTAAATAAAAAAAAAACATATAAAAATGCAATATGTCAGATAATCAAGCAGCTTTTGTCGTTCGATTGTGGTTTGTGTTTTTATAATAATTTCCACAACCCTCAAAAAATCTCAAAGTAAACATCTAGATCAACAACCTCCAGTGGCTGACACATTTAGTATTGTAGAGCTCCAATTTGCATGCCACTAAACACCTCCAGATTCAGCGTCTGAGCATAACTCTGCAGCAAAAATCCAGGAAAGAGCTTAAGAACATCTACGACAGTCAGTCAAAAAGCCCAGTCTGTGGCAGCATCTATAAGTGCGGATTTTTATGCAAAGACACATAAAAAAAGATTAAGAGACAGTTTCACCTCCCCTGGGCCCTGCTTGTTAAAAACAACTTTCCTATAGTGAGCTGAATCCAAATTCTGTGTCTTATAAAGACTTAAATCCAGTCCATTGACTGACATTCACTGAAAGCAGTCGTCTCATTAGGGAAACAAGGAAGACCGAAGCAGCTGGGCTGTTTCAGTCTCATACCAAAAAAAGCTTAAAGAAAATGTTTTGATTTTTGTAAACAGCAGTTTATCTCAGTTTCAAATTAATAAAGTATATTAAGGAGAGTATGTGATCAATGCAACACAGTATTAATATGGTTGAATATACCAATCAATTTCATATTAAGATTCATTATGCAAAAGCCATTGTGCTTTATTTTGAAAAGCATGCTTCACAAAATGTTTTAAACTGAACCAAATTAAGGAATATTGTAATTTTAAATTATTAAATGAATACAAGTAAGTGTTTTTATTTTGCAAAAATAAAGGAAGGGACACAAAATAGAAACTTATTTCTACTCTTTGTGCCCTAAATTAGGTGAATTAGGACACATTTGAGCATAAAAAAAAACACAAAAAAAACACAGCTCTTAAAAAGCACCTATATCTACAAACATTTCATTTTGTGTTTTTTACATTTTCTATTAGAGCTCAAGTGATTAACAGCAATTTTATGTTTGCAGTTTATATTTTTGCACACATTTGGAAAATAAACTGATTCTTTCTGCAAGTTATTTTTGTACAAATAATTCTGGGATAAACTAATTAATTTAAAATAAATGCCAGAGTTAAAAGCAAGGAATTAAACTGAAGGGGGATCATTCCATTGCCAAATATCTTTTGGGTGAGAAAGAAAAGAGAGAAAAAAAAAACCCCAGCAATGGCTGCCCAAACACAAATGCTTTTTTTTCTGCAACCGCTAAGAAGGATTTGTGTTTTTCCCACACAGGCCACATTTTCTCGTGTAGACTAACAATGTAGGCATAAGATGTTGGAAGTCATTCTTACAGCACAACCAACTCACTGGAACCCACAAAGGCATCGCCACTGATGTGAGTAAGCTGTTTGTTGCCTTTCAGATACCTATTAGAGAGGAAGAAAAAAGAAAAAAGAGACATGACATATTTCGGCTGACTATTTCTTGTAAATCGTCTATTCCCAACTGTGCGTCAGTCTTTGACTCACAATCTGTGCATCTTTGTTCCGTTGAAGGCGTCACTTGCCACCTCCCTGATGCCATTTCTGGTTAGCCGTCTGTCATCAGGAGGAGATGCCAAGTTGTGGTCACGTGGTTTGAAGACAGAATATTTCCAATGGTAGGATGACACGCCAAATGCATTGTTTTAGTGCTCCTGTCTTATTGTTAACTAAAATTGTAATTTGTGCTGTTACATATAAGCCCTTTCTTTTCTTTCCTTTGTAACAAACTTGTTCTCTTTTACATTTACAGTTAATACACTTATATTAATAATACACGTTTAAATGGAATTTCTCTTGATATTCTGTTATGTTTTTCACAAATGTATTATTATTTTTTGCAGCTGAGAGTCAAAATGCTTCCTACATGGACTTTGAATAGCAATTGGAGCAAATTGCGCTTTGTGGAAATCCCAAATGTACATAGTACTCCCTGATACAATAAAAGTTCAGATTATTGCCTGTTTTAGAATGAAAGTATCACACAGAGTAGATGTTTGAACACATGAACAACATTCAAATAAAGAACTAATTAAGAATCAGGGAAGAGTGTAGTCCAAATCAAGGGATTTCAGGGCATATTTCTCTCTGTCCATGACATGTCCACTGGGGTCTGTATGTGGGCGGTAAATTTATAAATAGAAAAGATTAATTTCTTACATCTCTTCAACAGTTTGAGTGCAGAGGCCCCTGAAGGCATTGGCAGGGATCGCCTGCATGTAGATGTTGTCCTGTAAGTCGCTAAGCAACACAAAGATAAAAATCACACAATGAATGTATGGAAAAAACCTGATAGGTATTTGTTAAAACAGTTATTTAAACAGAAAGTGTTTTTGAGGTATAACAGTATGGTTTGTTGACTTATTGTGGTAATAACCCAGGTATAGAATACTTACTGGTTTGCTGTTGCATTGCAGTTAAACCAGGTAATTTCTTTGCATTGACTGAGAAGTTTGTAGTATTTTAAACAGTGGAGAAAATGTTCACTCAATTAGGATTCCACAGTTAAATATTATGCTAATATGCAATGCAATATTAACCTGTCACCTTTGTCTTCAGTCAGTTACATTTCGTTTTTAATAAGTTACCACATCTTGCAGGGTTTTTACACAATTAACAAATTGTCACATGCTTGGAAATTAGGAACCTTGGCAAATGTTTCCAGATCTTTGAGCAAAATTCGAGTCTGTTTTGTCACCAATTCATCATACTAGAAAAACATTAGGGTTTTTTTTTTACACTTTTATTTTAATAGGCAAAACCTAACACAAAGATTTATGTGTACCTTTTGACATTTTGAACCAAACAGAATGTTTTGTCCAAGAAGCAAGATTTTTTGAAGTGCAGCAACCCAAGGATGAGGCCCTGCTGTTCACTCAATAAAACATAAATGCTTGCAAACTGCAAAATAAATGTATTTTTATTTATGATTTACCATCAGTTGCAGCTCACTGACATATTTCTTCACACGTTTATTTTTACAACTGGGTCTTTTGTAGTAGAAGTAGTGATTGGTGACATTTTTACAAAAACACCAATCTCTTCGAAACTTTTTTTCTTTTTGAAGCTAACGTTTTGAAGTGTTTCTTAATATTTCCAGATATTCCATGCAGTACATTTTTGCGTGATTTGATTGGAGTGCATTTTGTCTCTGAATGCCTGTGTGTTCAGGTGCTCGTGGGAATAGCATGTGTGGGTGCGTTTCTGAGCGTGAGTTTGTGGTTTATTTCTGTCTTCATGCTGACACCTACAACATGAAACGATGGGCTGCAGAGTGGATCTTGGAGAGGTCCGGAAAAATCCTCAAACCCGTGTTGGTGATGATTCTGTGAATATTCAGGAGGCAAAAGCTTATTAGATTCACAAAGGAGCAAAAATTCAGAGGCTGAAAGCAATGACATCTCATTTCAATGAAGTGCCTTTGGTAATAAGTCAACCAGATTGGATGGAGAAAAATAAAATAGAATGCAACTTTACAGCTGTAGAGAGAAAAGGGGTGCATAATAGTGATAGAAAAAATAATCCAAAGACAAATAGTTTCAAGTAAAATTTCAACAGATGTGAATAAACTGGTGCATAAATGCTAAAATTCATGAAACTAATAATATTTATGGCATTGTTCTCTACTTTCAATGTAATAGTTTTCACTATTATTTTTTACTTTAATTAATTTCTTTTAAAACTTTGTTGTTCAGAAAATTTAACAATTTTGTAAATCCTTTTATTTATTTATTTTGTATTTTGTGTCTAAAAGTACATTTTAGTTTAGATTTTACCCGATTTTTAGAGTACAAAATTTAGAAACACCAAGTAAACAACTGAAAAACCTTGGATATTTAACAAATTTGGTGTGGTTTGGTATTTTTTTCTGGTAGAAGCCTCATACATTATCATTATTGTGTTGCTATCAGTATGGAGCTGAATTGGGTGTCAATTTTCCTGAATTCCAAAATGTTCAAAAAGTTATTTTTCCTTTGATAAAAAAAAGAATGTAGTCAAAACTACTTTATTTGCCAGGATTTTTTTTCTTCTTTAGAATAGACCTGACCTTTTCCCTAAACTAATGGATCCTTTTGCATTGCCACAGAAAGGCAGTAGAAAGCCTCACTCACTAAAGGAAAATTAAACTCTAGATTGTATTTCTGAGTATTTTTTGTATTCAAATTGTTGGGAATCAGAAGCAAACAAAAAATGGTGTTGGAAAAAGAGCTCATTTGTGATGTAGAAAATATGCTGAATGGACCACAAGGCTCCCTGCTTTGAAGCAAGTTGGACTTACTTTGTGCCAACAGTCCTGCCCACAACTCAGAGGTGTATTTCTAATAAACTACTGCTGATCAGCAGACACTATGTCCCAGAAAACAACTAAGGTTTTTTGTTTTTGACTACAAACATCATAATCATAATTAAAAGACCACAGGAAATGCTTTTAAGGCATTTCAGCCATTGGAAAGTCATATTATAGTGGGTTATATGGCCACATATTCACTCACAATAATGTAGAACCACCTGTCTGTCAGCTTGTTTTTTGGGAGAAAACCAGCAAAGACCAGAGCTGGGGTTTAAAAAGGACAAATTTGCTGTAAATAGACTGTGTTATCACGTCTAAAATCAATGTGTTGATACTGACTCTTGACATAATGTACCCCACTGTGACTCCATCACCCATCATACAAATATTAATAAACAAATGGCTGACTTTTTAGAGTTATTGCTCAAAATCTAAGAAATACTATTGTGAAAGCTATATTATATATTTCTTTTGAAAAAATTCTAAAATCTTTCACTATCTAGATAAAGAGAGAGTAATAGATTGTTTTATAACAAATATTTGAAAAGAAATGGTTTCAAAATGGTTTTCAAACAAGCACAAATTGTGAAACTGGTTTCAGGAGAAAGATTTATTTATGTATAACCTGCTCCCCCCTCCGTGTTGCCCTTGTTTAAACATGAAACATTTAAAAACATTTTTTTTTCTCAATACAGTGTCAAGTTTGTGTGCCCCAGTTTTTACAAATTGGGACAAGCACAACAGAACTGATGACACTGTCCCTGAGGGATTTTAGAAATGCACCATCTCAGCTGTACTTTGAGTATATTTCAAAAGATAGAAACAAATTAGTTAGAAAACAGAAACACATTAATATGTGTGGGATATTGTGTTGTTAATGTCATGGCAATGTATGTGTTTTTACTCAGTATTTATTTATAAAATTTGTTCACAGTTGTGACACTTGATTTTTCTTTAAAGGAAACTAGGCTAATTAATAAATCATGTTTCTGTTTGTTTCTGCCTAACAAAATTGGGGGCCTGTCACCCAACAGCTATTTTGAACTTGAAAGGAAACATAAAGTTTTGATTTTTCTCTCAGTGAGTACTCACAAACGGCGAAGGCCCACAAGGCTCCTGAAAGCATCTGGGTGGATGGAAGTCAGCTGCTTTGACTTGGTTATTTCTCTGCAACACATATATTTTATTTTTCAGGCACTTACAAAACAACTAATGCCAATAACCTGCCTCAATACTTACATTTCTGTCAATGCTGGAAGATTGGAAAATGCAAAGGCTCCTATTTTCTTTAAAGCCATATTCTGAGAAATTGAGCTAAACAGAAAACAAATAAAAAAAAAGAAGACAGTAAAATTAAATGACAAGTTAATGTTTTTCAGTCTTCCAATTAAAGAGCCGTTCCATTACAAGGCAGGAAAATAAAACAAAGGCTCCAGCTTGTTAAAAATACTCACACATCGAAGAGCTGAGGGAGGTTTGCAAAGGCAGATGGACAAATACTCAGCAGCTTGTCGTTGTCTATTATGGTTCTGGGGTTGAGAGAGGCAGAGATGGAGAAAAAAAAAGAGAACTATGTGGGAAAATGTCTCTGAAGCTGCAGTAACAAACTACAACCAAAATTCTTAGGAGAACTAAAACAAAAAATTAAAAAGAAAGTATCGTGCAAGTTATGATTCTGTATTTTTTTTTTTAAAATGTCTCTAATTTAAAGCTTGATATCAGCGCTGGGAGTCATTCCTGCAGAAAAGCCTGCACATATTTTATGCAACTTGTTATAAAATAACACAACTTACTTTAAATCAGTATTTTTTTTATTTGTACAATGCAGCAACTAAATAAACCAGTGGTCAAAAGCTGAAAAAAATTCCTGTTATCAGAAAAATAAAAAGCAAACATGGAAAGTCCATATCTGATGTGTTTGGAGAAGAAACAGGAACATCAAACCAGTTCTTACAGTTTCTCCAGGTGCCGGAGACCAGTGAAGATGCTCTGATCAATCGCTGTGATCTGCGTCTGTTTTATGTTCCTGCAGACAGACAAAACGAACCCACATCAGATCTACGTGATGCAAGAATGAACATTGTCTGGAATAATGATATGAGAATTTTCACACATGGCAGGGGCACGTTTGGTATTCACTCGGACGTGTGAACTGAATTTTTAAATGCTTGTGATGAGTTTTGTTCTTCACACCAGGGGTGTGCGAGCGTGCTGTTGAAGATTATTTGAAAAGAACATCCAATTCTGCGCTCTTGTAAATATTTCAGTTGTTCCTGAGCCTTGACCTTTGAGCAAAGCAGAACAGATGGGAACACACGCATCGCCACCTGGGAGTTTGCAGCATATCTCTTGGGAATAGTCACTACTTTTGACACAAAGTATGTCCTTGCCTTCTGAGAATTGGTGTGTGTCAGCAGCACTTGAGTAGCTGCTCCTGTGGATAATAAAACTATTCATTATTCATGTAAAAATTCAAATTTTTTAAATTGATTTTAAACTTTGTGCTACCATCTTTTTGAGGCTTCAAGATGTTCTCAAATGTATCTTGCCAGCTTTGGGTGAATATTTAAGGCTAAATTGGACTTTTAAAGGTACAGCTGTGCAAAACCAAAAATCAAAATTATTCAAATCTAAAACCTTCAAATTAAGAGTAAATGATGAGGAAGGATTCTGAGGTTTGCTCAAGCTCTGAAAAAAATATTGTTTTTCCAATTCATTGCCAGATTCTCCAGTCTCATTTGACAACTCGGGGCGAAAGAAAACCTGCAAAGTTCTACAATGGAGTAAAAAAAAAGTAGAATGTAAGACATGATAAAGCTGATTTTCATGGAAATATGATCACACTCTGCAGCAGCAGTTATTAAAAAAAATGTTTGATCCAAAACCCAAATATTTAAACTTGGCAAAAACAAAAGAGTAAATGTACTATGTGTTTATCAGCTTAATAAATTATTGCTTTTTTGACACATTTATACATTTTTTTAGCAAACACCTTTGCTTTCTAATGCATATCTTACATTCTGTTGAATAGCCATTCATTTTTGAATTCAACAAAGTAGCTGCATGCACACAATAGTAGTAAAGAAACTTGTCAGCAAGAAAGAGAAGCAGACTAAACACAGACGCTGTTGAGAAGCTGATTTTAAAAAATATATTTTTAAAAATAAAAAACCCACAGGATATCTTGAATTTATGGCTGCAGAGCAGAAGACTTGCATACATTTGCTCACTTGATAAATGTTTTATCAAATCAGCAATACCATGTCAAGATTCAACCAAAAGGAAATGGGTACATTTGAATTATTATGCACAGTGCCAAGACAGAAAATGGTGAATTGAAAATGCTTTTAGATCTGAGCTTCACAGCAGCTTTTTATTATTTTCATGATGAAATCAGCTACTAGAAGCTGCATTCTGTCAGTTTTATCACCTCCTCTTTAATTTGACAGCATTATCTAAGAAGTTTCAATTATTGACATTTTTCATCATACTTTGGGTTAGGAACCATTTCTAGCTTTGCTTCATAAAGAGGACTCTGCACCTTTGGAATGTTTTACTCTTAAAATTGATGATGATTTTGTCATTACCATATCTGCCACCAAAACAACTGGCTTACCTGGACATCAGAGTCTGTATATTCTTATTTACTTACACGACTGTGGAGTTGCTAGAGATGCTCCTGAGAAATGTGCTGAACCCCAATTCCACCTGGAAGCAGACATCATCTAATTCTGTTTCAGGCAAAGAAGCGCCTGCCATCTGTAACCTAAGCAACACCAGCATCATCTGTATCATTACCACCATACTTTCAGTCAGCTTTTGTCCCTAACAGCAAAGAAAAAAAAGAACTTTTCAAATCTCTGTTTGTTTTCCGTTTTATCTTCCACACATGTTTTCTTTGGCATAGGTAGGCTCTTCAGTGCAGCCCATGCTCCAGAACAAAGTGAATGTTTTCGCCTGGCTATCCGTCTGTCCCCTTGAGAATCCAAAGTCAAATCAGACACAGGAAATGTGAGGTGTTTTGGTGTTTTTGTGGAGTAGTGAATGTTGGGGGCGTGTGAAAGGCTTCAAGGGTGGATGAGGTTGTAGGAGGTCTTTTCTGGGTTGTGTTTGGTTACGAGTACTTCAGAGTAGAGGGCATAGATAATGTGAATAGCTAGTGAAAAGATAATTTAAAAGGATATTTTAGCATTCATGCAAATTCCATCATTCAATTTTAGTCTATATCTGTTAATAGCACAAATCACTGTGTTTTTCCATGAGCACAATGATCAAATATGGTAATTTAGTTGTCAAAAGTTGTGGTGGCCCTGAAGTGCAAATGCCATTAACAAATCATTCAGCACTATTAAAGATCACAACTACATTTAAAAAAGAAAAACAAAAGGTTAGAAAAACATTACATTTTTAAAAATGGAAAAATTCCAGAAATCAAAACACGATTAGAAAAAATGAAAGGAAAAAAAGAAGTGTTTCAGAAAACAAAAGTCATTTCCAGAAATCAAAATGAAATGTCAAAAACAACACACAATAAGAAACCATGAAAGGCAGCTACTATTTGGTTAAAATAATGGTTCCATAGTGCCTTATTTTTTTTTGTTTTTTTCTTAAAAAAATTTTTTTAACATTTCATTTTTAATCTTTAGAAGTTACTTTTGTTTTCTGAAATGTTTCATTCTTATTTCATTTTTTTTTTGCAATTGTGTTTTGGTTTCTGGAATTTTGTTTCAACTTCTGTAATCTAATGTTTTTTTTTTCTTTCAAAATTGTCATTGTAATCTTTCATATGTTTGTGCAATAGTTTGTTGGCGTGATTTGGACTTTGTGGCCTGTGCAGAATAAAAGCTGCATAAATGATAATGCAAAAAACCTATACATTGTATAAAAATGTCTTTTGAAATCTCTGTAACAGGATGAAAGAATGGTTGAGTAGTCAACAGGCCAAGGCTGCAACACAAAGAAGCTCAAAGAAAAGGTTTTTGGTTCTTGGTTAAAAAAAAAAGAAGAAAAGAACTGATTCACTATGACATACAGGAAGCAAAGCGTGTCATGGCTGTATACAAAATTTCATAGCACTTGGTTTTTTGTACTTGTTTTTAGTTGGATTTTTCATTTATAGAGCTTCAAGCCTGGGTTGAATTTAAAGCTGCCACAGCTGCACTTTCCTATCCCTCTGAGTAATTCTTCAATGAATTTCCCTTGAATGTTTTTTCCAGTAAATTGTGCTCCTTTGAGGTAACCTGTGGCTCTCCATAGAAGAGAAGCTGAAACTTGAACATTTAATAAATAAACTTCAACAAGTGGCAAAACAAAAAGGTGACAGAGCAGATAACCTGGAAATAAAGAACTGAAAACCAGATTTTTAAATATACTGAGGGCAATTAACTTAATAAAGACAGCTGTGGATGATCAACCTTAACCCGAGGTTAATGACAAGGGGACAACTCCAAACAGAACATGATCAAAATCAAATCCAGATGCACAATCCTCATTTTCCCTATATCGTACTTTTTAGGACGTTTTTTGTAAAAAAAAAAAAAAAAGAAAGAAAAAAAAGTATTTTGTGAAAGTAGGATAATAGAATGTTTGACAAATGTTTATATTATGATTGTTAGCTTAACTATGAAATTATGTCATTGGATTATGACATTTGCAGTTTAACACAAAATAAAGGGACAAATTGCAATAAAATGACACATACTTTGGTACTGATTTGTACACTATGATTGCCGCAAGTAAATTTATTTTTGGTGCTTGTCCTACTGGGGAAGGTCTATAACTCATGCTGTTTATGCTTAGAGTCAGGGCTGACATGCAGACATATGGGATGCATTTGCAGGATGCCAATAAACAAAGAGCATTTTCAATTTTTTTGCATTTATTACAGCATATTGTTGGTTGTTGAAGGACTCAAATGGAACTGAGGTGGAGGCAAGATGACAAAGACATTTACATTTTGATAAAATAATCAGAAGAAATAATGATGATAACACTAAAAGATACGCAGAAACCAAAAGTATGGATTTACATACACTAAAATGCAAAAAACGAATTGAGGGCAGATGTGGTGATTAGTAACACAAACCGTGAACCGTGAACCAACTGTTGTCAAAATCACCTGAAAAACTAAACTTATGATAATAAAGAAAGACCCAGATCCTCACACAGACTGAGATAAAGCCCACTGCACTTCTCTGGAGAAGTGAGCGTCTTAAATTAGGATTCTGGAAAACGGCACCCTCTCTGCTGCTGCTTTCTTTGCCAGCTTCATAACTTTTAAGCAGCTGTGCACCATGCATACAAATGACTCAAGCTAGCTCCTTCATGACTAAAAATGGTCGAGATGTATAAGAATGAATTTGATTTAATAACACAAAAAATGCTTTAACAATAGAGTATTTCTCATTTGACTGTTACTATTTAGGTAGAGATAAATACTATCTTTAAACAAAGTTAAATTCTATTATTCTGTTATTTTTGCTGCTTGAATGAAAGCTCCTGTTAAAGTTTAAATACATTTAAAATAAAAAAAGCAGCTACTGTTCTGTCTTTCATATAAACATGGTGTAACACTGTTTTGTCTCATATCTCATATTTGTGCTGAATGATGAGCACAGCATGATAATAATGAACAAAATACACTTTAAAAGCTCTCCTCTTTTGTAAGCAGGCCGAGTAGCCAGCTCACAAGGACGCACTGACGTGCTCAAAACAACACAGACATCTGTGGGGCGGCCTATTAAAATCAGATCCTTTTAAATTGGCTAAATTCTGCTATCCACAAGTTTTATGGTGCAAAGATAAGGACTGCTGCACGTGTGTCTGCTGCTCTGTGGGAACATCACTTGGAAGAGGAAAAAAAAAGGTCGTCCATGATTTATTCCAGAGGAAGGAGGAAAGAAAATTCAGCCTTGAGCTCCTGACACGACAACACACTCGCACGCAGACACACAAATACTCTCTCCCACAGCTCCTTGCTTGGATAAA
This sequence comes from Oryzias curvinotus, assembly GCA_023969325.1. Classification (NCBI taxonomy): domain Eukaryota; kingdom Metazoa; phylum Chordata; class Actinopteri; order Beloniformes; family Adrianichthyidae; genus Oryzias; species Oryzias curvinotus. Next base: position 12,903,442 of record CM043724.1, on the reverse strand, counting down.
AAGAAACAAAGAAATTGAAAACCTCTGATTGGATGAAAAATCCAGCAGCTGCACAAACCTGTACTTACATGAGTTTGAAAATAAAATTGCCCCTGATGCTCCAACACGAATGCAGGGCAAGATGAAGAAACAACTTCGCTTTCTGTGACTGTTTCAACGTGTAGTCAAATTTGAAGGTTATTCCGTTTGATCTGCCTGCTTATGCATACATGAAGTAATTTTCTTTTCTTTTCAAAGAAGACATCACTCATAGACTATACATTTTTTTTAATTTATAGTTGGATTCTGTATTTTAAGGCAAAACTACTGCTTTTTTCATGCAAACAGTAACAGAGTGGAGGCACGGATGAAGGAATCCCAGTGTTGCAGCATGTTGTGCTGATGTCGGAAGGCTGGGCTGGAACCCAAGGCCGAGAGACCCAGAGGCTTTGTCCAAAAAGTGCAAGGTTATTTTTTTTAATTTAGTGGAGAACAGCTGTTTGTTTAGGCGAGCTGTGGTTGGGAGGGGGTGGGTGGTGGGTGGTGGAGGGGTCACAGAGAAGCAACGAGAAGACCTAATTAGACAGTGAGACACTGCAAAAATAAAATGTATAATTAGGACTTCTTTTATATTATATTACATGTTTGTGTCAGGTGTTATAATTCTGAGCTGATGCTTTGGACACAAGGCCAGTGGAAAATCCGTGAGGTGGCCAAACAGCTTTTTATGGGATTGAAAAAGGGTTAGAAAAAGAGATCCAGAGACCCCAATTTAGCTGCTGAAAATTTTCAGAAAGACCTTTATTGCTAGGGCTGCACTGTGGCGTTGTGGTTAAGGACCCACTTCGATGAAAATTGTGTTTTTGGTTTTTTTAACGTGTTCTTGTGGCATTTTTCTAATGATGAAGGACATATTTGAAGAAAATTAAGCACAAATTTGCATTTCTGAGTATTTCTTTATTCTAATTGTGTAAATTTGGTGCAGACAAAAAAAATGCGGTTTGAAAAAGAGCGTATTTGTGACCTTAGAAAACACAACGGACAGGCCACAAGCTGAGCTCTCAGCAATTGGGAGGAGAAGGGGGGTTGTTGTTCTATGCCAACAGTCCCTCCCACAATGCAGAAGCAAATTTTTAATGATCTCCTGCCGCCCTGCAGAAACTATGTCCTAGAAAACAGCGACATATTTTTTTAAAAGTTTTGGCTAAAAACAGCACATTCATAATTATAAGACAACTGGGAACACTTTTAAAATAGATCAAAAGATGAACGGTGTTGGACTTTAACACTATCGTCAGACTGAAGAGGCCCTGGATAGAACCCCGGCTGGGTCCCACCCACTTGGAGTTTGAATGTTCTCCTCATGGATGCATGGGTTTTCTCTGGGCACTCGAGGTTCCTCCCACAATCTAAAAACTTGCTTTATAGGTTAAGTGGTGACTCTAAATTGCCCCTTATATGTAAGTGTGTGTGGTTTTAAGTTCTTGTGATGGTCTGGCAACCTGTCCAGGATGTACTCTTTATCTGACAGTAGCTGGGATAGGCTCCAGCAACCCCTGAGAGGGATAAAGCAGATTTGGAAAATGAATAGATAATTTATTATTGTGTATTTGCTTTTTGGACAGCTTGGTTAATTTAGCAACAAATACTCGGTTTAACATGGAAAAAATACATCCGATTTTCGCTTAAGATTCAGTTTCCTGTTTCCCAAACAATTGAATTAAAAAAAGAGCATTTTCTGGTTTTAGATTATGACTCCAAATGCGCTGGCAGCTGTTTCTTACTGAGAGCCAATGTTTACATTTGGAAGCAGCTTATTTTTGGCGGCAATGTGCACAATATTGTTTGTGTAGGAGAAGCACTGACATTTTCTGTTGGGCTAAAAAGAATCCCATAAGATCCTTGAGCTGACTGACTGGGATGGGTGAGGCTGCAGACAATGGCCTGATCTGCTGGGAGCACCTGACAGCATGGCTGCAACTGAGCGGACAGAACAGAGGACTTTGTTTTTTTTTGCCTGCGGCACCAAATGAAGGCTGGGCTGTGACTGAAAGCAAGAAAAGGAGATCATCAAAGGGTGCAGGTACCAAAGCAGAAATCATCACATGCAGAAAATGAAGAGATCTGAACAAAATGAGCGACTTCAACTACCTGAGATTCTAAATACTTTTTCAAGGTGATTTTCTCTTTTGGTTGGATGATCCCTAGAATGACTGACTTACATAATGATTTTTTCAAACAAAACTGTCCACTTTAATCGGATAGGGTATTATTTTGGTGTTATCCATTAGTTTTAGAGGCACTTCTGGGGTCAAGGACGGCAAAGCACAGAATTTGTTTCAGTCTAACGCAAAGCTTTCGTGAGCACAGCTAACAGAAGACGAAACTAAAGGTAGGTAAAAAACAAACGAGGAAGGAAAAGATAGCAAGACAGGAGTATTTATTTGAAATAGCATCCCTCACCTGAGGATGCAGGCTCAGTCCTGCAGTCTCAGGAATCTTTCATCCAGAAAACAATAAGTCTGTGGAGACTTATAACATTTGCAGCACTGACTCACACTTCAAAGCCCTGCTTTGCACGCGCAAGGGATTATTTATACATCGACAGTCCCAGTTAAACAGATCATAGCTGCAAAAAAATAAGAAATAAAAAAATAATTGCGAAGCCTTTTCATGTTTTCATGACACAAAAGGTGTAAAGGGAAATCTGCAACCTATCTGCAGCTGCTTGCAGACAAACAACAGATGAGGGGATTGCGGTTAAAAACTCCTTTACGTCCTCAGAGAAATATATATTTTTTTCCATTTCTAACTGCAAAACATTTCATTGTGAACTTCCGAAGTTGAATGTGATGTCTTTAGTCGTCTTGTTTTGTCTTATTCCCACCCTGAAACCCAAGCTTGTGATATCATAGTTAAACCACAGCTATAAAATATCCCCATTCCTGGATTAAAAATGAAATAGTAGTTTTATTGCTTCCCAGGATTTAAACTGACAACAACACAAAGAAGATAATCACATTTCAAGTGTTTTGTTCTTGCTATCTAAACTTCGCTTCCTGTCCCCTCAGGAACACATTTGCCTTCAGTTTTTATTTTCAAATACACTCCAGAATTAAATGCAAATTAGTATTTGATTCAAGAGTTTTTCTGCTCCCACAGCCGGGAATAATTGGATGACAGACACCACGCTGATAACTACAGGCAGACGGGAGCAAGAACCAACACACAGACGCACTGCAGGCTCACTTGGGTAATATTTTATTTACTCATTAATCTTCAAAACTATTTTTCATAATAAATTCTCACTTTATGTTCATCAAAGAACAGTAACAATAAAAATAAAAGTAAATACTGTAGAAAAAGTGTACATATAGAAAATAAACATGGTTAATGGAATCCCATTGGTTGACACGGCTCTTCTTTTTTTGTTTAGGATGGCAATACAACAGATAGAGGGAAAAGAAAGCTGAAGACATGGAGGAACAGAGAGGAGGCAGAAGTAGATTTGGAGTGAGAGAGAAAAGGAAAAAAAAGACACCAACAAGACCAGTTAGAAAGGACAGAATGTGGAAAGTTAATTTTAACTGAAGTCTCACAGTCCTTTTCATGCCTGTCGTTACACCGGTTCATACTACACGGATCCGCCTGTTCGCTTACATTGCTGGAAGAACTGAAGGGGCTTGTCATGGCACTCTTTGTGTTGTTAATTTATGGGGCAACACGTTGTATCGTGAGGTTTAGAGGACTCACACGCTCGCAGGAGTTTGCAAAGAAAGAAAACACACAACCCTGTTATGACAGAAAAATTGAGCAATCAGTCACCCATCTTGGACAGCATGGCTGCTAAGAGAAAAGGGGAAGAGCTGTTACAATTAAAGCAACTCAAATTGTAATATAGGCCATGGCATCCATAGTTATCAGTAACACATTTACTTTTCTGCTTTTGATTCATTTCCTCAACTGTTTTATTATTTTTTCATTTCTTTTACTATAAAAGGGGGTTGTTAGAGCAGGTACAGTGGGGGTGGCGTTAAAGACATCAGGGTAGAAAACAGGACTCGGCAGTCCTGCGGGGTAGTGGAACCCATCCAGGTGTCACATTTCACCATGCAACACCGTCCGCCCGCCCCCCCACAGACAAACACATCTGGTCTTAGTGGAACACGCCACCACTCCACGGCACAGCTCGAACACGCAGGCATGCAGCACACTCCAGATGGTCACACTTTTGCCAAAAAAAAAGTTAAAAAAGATTCTTTCATCCATTTAAATATTCCTTAAAAACCATTTGTAGTGGGAGCACTTCAAAGCCGACATGGTCATTTTATGATGGCGTGTTATGGTGTGACCTCAGGAGTTTTCAATGTGGTATAAATCACACGGAGTAAGATAATTCACGTGCAATAAGACCCCCATCCCTCCCCCCATCCCTAGAGTCTATACTGCCCAAATGTTCTTCATAATTCATCAGCATCTTCATCGTAACGAGTATCATATTGAACATTTTCACCTTCTTGTACAGTCTTCAGAGTCAGTTATGAAGTTAGTGGGAGTCTGTAGCATTACAGGTAAATCTTCATCTGCGTGTGTTGTCACTTCAATATTCATTTTGTATGCAAGTGTGACACTGCAGTCGTGCAAGACTGGTGTCTGTAGGTAGCATTTGAAGTCTCAAGTATTTTGTCCGGGAGAATATCTCTCAGGTTCCGTTGATTCCACCTTGTGATTTACATGTTGCCGTAAAAATATCGGCACTGCAGCATCAATCCACTACATGAACGGGCAATAGCCCTGCCTCTTCCACTAAACTAGCTGTTTTTGTGGTTCCTCCTGAAGCTTGGTGGGGGGGGGGTTAGGACGAACTGTGCTTGTTTCCTCCGCATCCGCTGTGCTTCGTTGAGTCCCGTCTGCTAACAAGGATAAAGGCCAAGAAGCTTGGAAGAGACACTTAAGTGCTTGTCTTAGTGCTTTTACATCATCTCTCTTCTGGTAGACTGCTTCACTCCAAACACAGTCTGCCATGTGCTTTCCTTAAAGTCCTACATGGCCTTCTCTCCGTCCGAGCAGAGGTCCTGCTTTGGCAGAGAAGTGTCTGGCGCTTTTTGTTGTTGTTTTGTTTTGATTTGGCTGGCCCCAAGTTGGTGGGAAGTGAACTGGTGCTTTCTAAGTCATTTGGAATGGTGTTGCTTTGTAAAACGAGGCTCTCTTGTGAGGCTCTGCTCATTGGTAAATACTGTACAGTGAGGGGTTGTGCCCCCAGACCAGTTTATGTGTATGTTTGTGCTTAAATGAAGATTTGTGGGCATGATTGTGTATGTCTATTCTTGCCAGAATGTGTGCAGGTACGATATTTCAAGAGTAAACATTAATAGTAGTATGTCTGTGTGTGTGTAAGTGTACTTTTGCTTTTTGATTTTTTTGAGAATATATCTATTTATGTACATATATTGGTATATAGAAAAGTGTATGTGTCTTGAAAGTCTTCCAGCTCAGACATAATATTCCTTGTCTTTGTTCTTCTTGTTCTTAGAGATCTTGGTGATGCCCAAAGGCTTGTCCTTAGCACTGCCGTTGGGCTGTGTGGCTGAGTTGCTGATGTAGTTGCGGCTCTCGTCCACACGGTAGGAGCCTTCGTCGCGGTTGCGATACTTGTACATGGCGTAGAGGAGGATGAGGATGCAGAGGGCGGCTGCTGCAACAATGCCCACCACCATCCCTGTGGTGCTGCTGCTCTCCCGCACCCCTGGAGATGGATCTCCAAATATAGGAACCTCCGGCAGAGGAGAGCGTGCTGTGAAAAGTATGGGTGAGAACAATGCAAAGCATTATGTACTGTAATCCAAATACAGGTAGCAACAAGCTCCAGTCATAGTGCTGTCTAATTTTGCTTTTCAAAAAAGTGAAGCTTAAGCCATGTATTCAACGGGTTTGTTCACGAAGGTCCTGAACGTGGGTTCTTCAAAGCACTTTTAGCATATGGTTTTGACACTGGACTGTCGCTACCCAATACTAGCGTATGTGCAAAATGTTGAAGCCTGCAAATCTTGCTCCAGCAGTTTTCTTGAACAGCTCTACTCTGATATATGAAAGACTTGGTGTCATATAATTCCAGCCGGGTGATGCGTGCATTCAATGGCTGTGTGTTTTGTACGAAGGGCCTTAAAACGGACTTAAAAACTTGCGTAGTGACACGTTAATGCAAGAGTTTTGAATGCGAAAGCCAAAAACGCCCACATACCAGCGTTTACAAAGACTTTTCACGGTGGTTGCTCGAACGCACGTTTCCGAGCCCGGGGAAGCTTTAATAAATTTTCCTAATATTCTATTTGATTAACGTGATAAAAGGAATATTCCTTTCAATAGTCTGACATGACATACAAGGAATTCACATCTTAATTCCAATAAGGCAAGGAGGAGGTCAGTGGAATGAAAGGATTAGAAGTGTTACCATCAGATATGAGTGAGGAAAGCAGATAAAAGAAAAGGAGCAGGTGGGGGAGGGAAGAAGCAGAGAAAGAAGATGGAGATGGGAGGTGGTTTCTGGAGGCAGACAGCACAGTGAAAATAAAAAATTCATAGCGGTGAGTGACCAAACGGTAAAAAAAGAAACCTGAGTGACAGTGAGCATAGAGAGGACATCAGAAATAAGCAGAAGAGAAGGGCTTTTTCACCTGAACTGGGATCACAGGGGTCAATGTCTTCATCGTCGCTTGGACACTCGGCTGACGCCACCAGCAGGTCGTCCGCAGACTATGAACAGAGCAAATTAGGATAAATAAATCATGTGAGTGCCCGTGTTAACACAGGCGCTACCTGCATTTCACAGTTCTTCATTTTTTAACAGTTTTTTAACAGAACATGCACAGTTATCACCCACTTTTTTTTTTACTTTCCCGCAAACACTTAGGCCCCCCAGCATTTGTCAGGCGGCCAATAACAAGAAAAGATGAGGGGGGGGGGGGAGAGACAGAGAGACAGAGAGACAATGAATCCTGTTTAAATCCACAGGGGGACAACCGGTCATCATCTTTCATTCTTCCAACCCTCCCCCCTTGGTTTCTCCTTATGGCTGTTCGGTTTGTCTACTTCCTTTGCTTTCCTATTTAGTCCTCCTCATGTGAAAGTATTTGAAACCCAGGGATGCACCTGACCAGGTTGAAACTAACTTCATTTAAAAAACATACCAGGTGAGGATACACAAACCGAAGAAAACCTTCACTCATCAGACATTCTTGTTGAACCTGAAAAGCTGCTTTCCCAAATACATCAACCAACTTGTACCTGAACAACAGCTCTATCTCTGTGCCTGGCTTCCTCTCAATGGAACAGGAGCCCTTTTTCCTCTCCATCCTTGCTCCTCCTGTTGCCATGGTAACTCTAAGTTCAGGCTTTTAAAAAATGATGGGGAATAAAAAAAAGGGAGTGTTCAGCCTCAGTGGGGACCTGTGTATTGATTTGCTGTTCCAGCCAGAGTGTGAGGAGAGAATAGGGAGTTGGTGAAAGATAGATGGATGGATAAAAGGAATTTTGAGGAGTCAGTTGGGAAGACAGAGAGAGAAAAGAAGACACGACGAGAGGAAGACTTCAAAGAGCTGCTGTCTTTACTTAACACCACACTAATGTGCGCCGCATATTCATGAACTACTGTTAAACATCGATGTTCCTGAGGTTTTGGCCATGAGAGATTTGAATGAGTGCACATGTGCGCAGGTTTGGGTGCTCAGTGCTGGCACTAAATTAAAAATTGGATTGTGATGCATTGCAGTGGATGAAAGTAACTCATTGAATGAATAAAGGAGAACAGAAGGCAGCTGCAGAGCTACCAAAACAGGAGATCTCCAAAGGAAGATTACACACAAACTGGAGACAATAAAATTGAATCCAATCATATCACTAAGTGGTTGGTGGTGCTTGTGGTTAGCAATTACCGAAACATAAAAATCAATCAAAAACTGTTTCCTAGACATGTGCGTTTCCTGTTACATGAACTGAACAGGGGAAAAGGAAGTAGTTCATTCAGCTGTTCATCAAAGCCTTCACCAGCCTTGTAAGGTGTGGCACTGGTCCTGACAAGTATTCTGTGGTTTAGGTTGGCCTGAAACATATTTTAGGTCATCGATGCTTGACTCTGACTCCTCTCTGCAGCTCCTTTCCAATCAGTTCTGCCCACTGGGCTGTCAAATGCTGCTAGGCTGAACTCAGTCTCTGGAATCTAGCCAGCCAATAAAACCTCTATGCCTTTGCCAGGACCTGAATAGCACATGAACCAATCACCAGCCGGAAACTCGTCACCCATGACATCTGTCACTGATCAACGTCCAGCCGCCGTGCTCAACCCTTTCAGGAAACACACCCATTTAAATTTCTATTTGGTGAAAATAAAAGCAGAAGAATGGATTATAGAAGGTCCCTCCTCTGGTTTGTGACATCACTTCATCAGCTGACCTCCCAATTCAAAGTGGAAGCACAAGTATTGATTTGGCTATTATACAGGACACGGTGAAGTTTAACTAGAGGCAAAACACGAATTCTTACTTCTACTAAGCCTCCTTTTCTTATTCTCTTTTTGTCTTATTCTTTCATTGTCTGTCACAGAACACGCTGACATAACAACGGAGGTGGCAGGACGAGAACAGTAAAGGAAGAGAGGGATGCGAAACAAATAAGACAGAAAGAAACGAGGACGGTATCTGCATGCCAAAAGAGCAAAATCTCTACCTGAGCAGCCGAACAGTGCCAACGACCATCCAAGCCTCCCTGACTGCCTACTTCACACATAGTACCTGCTCTAGGTGCTCACACACTCTCCTGCAGAAGATTCAGTAGTTTTCCCGCTGTTTTATACAGCTGAAAATGACACACAAACTGTGGAGGAGTTAAGAACACTCCATTGATCTATCAACAAATCTGCAGACACATCGCCGATTCAGGTTCAAGTTGGAAGGCTGATGAAGAGATCCTGACGAGAGAGAAGAGGAGCTAGCTCCACTACTGCAGATGGTGAGATAGACTCATACAACGCCTGCATTAACAGCCTATCACTGGAGCTCAACCATAGACAGAGAGGGAGGGAGGGCATGAGGATGGGAGGAGGGGGGCAATGAGTAAATATGGAAAGATATGGAGGCAGAGGGAGAAAGGGAAAGTGAGAGGAGAGGAGAAATGAAATTATATATAAAAAAAGGAAGCAGGGAGGGGAGAGGATCTCTGCAAGATGGATAGAAAAAACACAAGGTGGAGACAAAGAGGGCGAAGCAGATAGAAAGAAAATAAAATGAGGGAGGGGATAAAAAGTGTTGTGTTTTTGTGAAAGTGTCTGTGATAGCCGATCGGGCACTTCTCAGAGATTTGTTTTTTTTTTCCATCAGTCTTTGCGTCAAACAAAGAAGACACAAACACGGACGAAGATGTGCACAAAGGCGTACAGACAGACACCGAACATCAAATCCAAACTCGCTCTCTGTGACTCAGAGCGCCCCTCTAGCATAAACACACTGCCTCTCTTCTCCTAGCTGGTGCTCAGCTGACATGCATTATTAATCCCTTCCACTTTTTCAGCACAACGCACAAATCAACTCACTGTGGACTTCAGAAGGCAGCGCTCAAAAATTGTTCTCTGCACAAAGCGCTCATGGTACAGGTAAACCCAAGGGGTGACTTAGGCAGATCTCCCTTTCTCCCCCCTCAAAGCTCGAGGTGTTTTGCTTTCAACCGCGCGATTATTTAGGCTTGTAACACATTTTCTGCCCCGCCTGTGATGCAATGTGCTGCAAAGCTGTTGTACTAAAGCCACCTGAGTGTTTGTGTGTGCGATCTGTGCATTGCTTTACACTTTACGTGTGTCCTGGTTAAGGCCATGTTGGTTGCCAGGCAACCCAAGGCAGCCTCGGCGGAGAAGCAATGGATTCTTTTTTAAACAAGTACAACACAGAGATGCAGAGTTCGGGAGGTAAAAAAAATGAGTGACTTAAACACAAGTACCAGCACACTTTTCAGTATTCTGAGCATGCAGCCAGTCTGACCCAGATTTCATACAGTGGTACTGATGCACATATACTTGTCAGACTTCAGCATCTGTATATCAATTTAGTTGAGCGTTTCATCCAAACCCCGCAGACATGGACAGGAAGAAAAAGAAAGGTGAGGTGTGAAATCTGCCTCTTTGACAGTCATTTCGATCTGCGCTGCAATCCATCTAGCTCATATATCCATTATTGATGCCTGAGGGTGATCTCACAGCCATCCGTGTTTCATAATTTATGTCTAAAACAGCTGGTGGTTTTATACACAGAGGAAACAAGCCTCTGTGGGAGCCTGGACAAGTGAGAAAAAGTAAGCTGCGGGTTGTGGGGTTCACTATTTCCATGGCAACTCTTATCATGAAGAACAAGACAAATATATCTATATATATATAGATATATATATGTTCACAAATAAACTGCAGCACACACTGACACCCACAAAGAGCCTGTCATCATTTCTTCAGTCATCTGAATGGATCAAAAAAGTCTGTGCTGTACCTGCTGAACATGCCCTACTGAAAATAACATCAACTCAAAGTCCCCATAAATAACAATTATGTGTTTCACTTGTCCCTTCTCCCGCTTTTGTCCCATTTGCATCTGTTTACTGAACCCATAATACAGAAAAGCTATTACATCCTCCATTAGCACACGCATTTATCGTCTTGCAATTCTGCAGGGAGGGACCACTTACTTGAGATTTTTTGCCATCTAATCCGTTTAAGTAAATGTGGTGTAACAGAAAGCGACGAGAGCCCTCCATCCATTAAATATCCATACTGTTTTCTTTTATTAAAAAGCTCCAACATACAAACCTATGGAGACCGTGTTGCAAAAATACATAAAAGAAGAAAATGTTGCTTCCATTCCTGAGAGTAAACACTAAGCCTTGCTTGCAAACACATGCTGGAGTTTACTTTACAGCTGCAAATTATTTATCCGTACTTTTTCTTTTCTTATATGCTTTGATTTTTAAAATGTTTTAAAATATTTATATGGAAATATGTTGAGACATGAAAAACACATTTTTTGTAATGTTCACATGACTTTTGTGTTACTAAAATGCTCATTCTCTTGTTATTTACTTTTACTACTTGTTTAGCTGTTATAAGTAAACATTTTCCACTCATTCGTGGTTTTTTCATCCATAATGGGAAAGGTTCTATATCAATTTATGTTAAGTTAAGATTACCGGTAGCCTTCAGAAAGCACAGCTTTGATCAAATAAAAAAACATGGGCTAAACTCAGTGTAAATCCTTCCAACTGATTCTGGCAGGTCCTCACTTGGGAAAACACTTAGGCTATGTCCGAATTCCCTCCCTATTCCCTAGATATTAAAAACAGTGTGGGACTAGAATTTTAAAAGCCATTCAGACACCATGCTCACTACTTTTTTTTAAACGGCTAATATGACATCACCCATTTCCACTCCACAGTGCACTCTGTAGAGAGTAGTGAAGGAATTTTGAAGCAACCTCAGTTAGTGATCTGTGTTCAGACTCTTCTTTCTCTCAGTCTTTCTCTCAATCAGCCCGTTCTGATTGCTAATCTTAGAGGAAGATAAAGCAGTGATTGAACAGATTTTTATGGTTTCAACACTTAAAGAAAGTTACACAAAAAGGTTGTGACTTGACTCTGACCTGTGGTGTGGCACCCTGCTTCTTGTTGGTGGCTGTCGTGGTTGTGATGTCACTTATCGAGGGGGCAGAGTCAGATCGGTTGCCTGCAGCGCTCGACTGCGGGGTAATGGAGGAGGAAGGAATGTCGCCGACCAGTCGCAAACTACCCTCCACTTTGATGTGTGGGTGTCCCTCAGCAGCCATTTTGAGGATACGGAGGCCGTTGTAATAAAGACCAGACATCTGTCCCTGGAACATGGATATGCCTCTCTCATCTCCACCAACGCGCACCGTCGTCTGGCTGTTGAAGATGGTCAGCTGCCGACCTAACAACACGCAAGCCAAAACCCACCGCAACATGTCGAGGAGAAAATTTGACAGACGACACACACACACACACACACAAACCGGCAATCACATACGTGCGTACATCCACACATAATAATTCTTGAGTGTTACACAATCCATCATCCCCCAAGGCATGGTGAGAGGATAGGATAGATTAAGCATGGCAGAGCGAGTCGAAACTGTGGAGAAACGTGGAGGAGACTGAGAGAGATAAGGGGTGAGGACAGTATAGAGGAGAGTGGGTGAAGATTTTGAAGAAGTCAAGAAGGAGGATGATGAGCCACAGAACAGAAGGAGGAGAAAAGGAAGCGGATAAGAAGAGTCATAAGGCCCCGAGAAGACAGGGCTGACAGATGGTTGCTATGGTGATGGCTGTGCGGCACAACATTGTATTTGAAAGAGCAACAGACAGGCAGACAGAGAGACAGAGATCTAAAGAACTGTTGTCACAGCCCTATAAAGCATGCACAGTTTATAAGCTCTTGCACTGTTAAAGGGACTAGAGGCTAATTTATGTCTTTCAGCTGTAGTTTATGAGGAAATCTTTTACTTTTTTTTCAAAAGGCATTACTCTAATAATTAATTTCAAATTTATATAATTCTTACATGTCATCATACTTTGCATGTACTTTAATTTGATAACAAATCTTATTTTCATCATATAATCTTTAGTAAATGCTTAGCTGTTTACAATTTGACAATTATTTACCAGTCTTAGTAAAAGCATCTTTTATCAGTAATTCTTTGCTATTTACTGATTTATTCACATTTAAATTTCTCCATCGTCCCTTTAACCTGATATTATAAAATACACACTAACAAGATACGTTCACAGGCACTACAGTTTACACAGTATTACACACTACAGCTGCTCAACTTTTAAATACTTAGTTATGGATTTAGATTTTTAGATGTTAGTTGATGGTGCACAAGAGTATAATCAACTGCCTTGAAATTGTAATTTTAAGCTGAAAGTTTTAAGGAATTTTAATCAGGGTTTTTACCTTTGTCGAGTAGCCATTCGTCAACTACTCGACCAAGCCGATAGGGGATTCGCTGTCTGGCGATGGCCAGGCGCTCGTTATCATTGTTGCCTTTAATTTAGAGATGAAAACACAGTAGTAATTACGCACATACAGGAGCTGGATACAAAAAGAAAAGCAATGAAAAGAAAGTAATGGTCCATTCAATATTTGCAAGGAACTGGGTCAGCTTGAACTTCCCTGGGAAACAGAGCTGAGATCACTAAGTCTCCAGTGAGCGGACTCTTACTCTCTGTTCATTGGCTTTAATTTAAAGAAACATTTCAGGGGTTAACATTTGAAAGAGCACAGTAATGTTACAGCTGCCACATAAAGCCTATATAACTGGCTAAGTTTAGAGCACAGGAAGAACCCTCACACACACCTCACAACCGCTAGCATTTAGCATTTTAGCTACCTAAAATCTTACTGTTAAAGGCTGGCACCTAATATTTACCACTTTAAAGATAAAAAAAGCAAACAATTATAAAAACAAAAACTATATTCAACAACATACATTTTTTCTTATTTTTTTCTCTCTAGTTAAGCATTTATCTCAAAATATAACAAGTTTTTTAAAAATTATTATTTGTCCAAAATGCACCAGCTGTTATTATTTCTTTTATGAGGAGAAAACAAACACTGACACCTAAAGTTACTATTTTCATAAGTTACCTTTAACTCTATTTAAAAGGCCTATCAAGACACAGCTGTCTAGTACACAAGCTATTGCAGTAGCTGTCTTATTTTATTTATTTAAAAGCCATGTTTCTTGTCAGATCACACATATTTCATTTCAAACACATCAACATGAAACAAAGCTTCAACTCTATATTTCAGTCTGGAAAATAGACATTTAAAGGAAGACTGATGTGGCTCATCAATTAGTAGGAAGAGGTGGGTTGCTTTGAACTGGGGTGCAGTTAAATCTGCCACGGGACAAGCAGTGCTCTGCTGGGGCAGTGGGCGGGGCAGGGCCTACCTGAGGGGAAACGCTCTATGACCTGCAGGTCATCCAGCTGGAGGGTTGCATTGCCACCACTGCGGGTGAAACGAACTATGTGGTATCTCCCGTCGTTGACAAACCTGGAGCTCTCTTCTATGTTGATATCATCAGTTCCAACATTAAACACCACTCTAATGTTGCCATTATCCTGAAGAGAAGATAACAGAAGTGTTTTGTCAGATTTTGAGTAAAAAGGTATGTTTGAGGTCCTTTAGGATATTTACAATGAGCACGTGTGGAAAGTCTTCACTAGGAAGACTTAAGTATCTTTCTCTAAATATAAAATGCTGCTTAACCAATGAAGTTTAGGCTCAAGGTTTACCGTTATCTATTTAATTCTTCACAGCACATTTAAAGACCAACCCCATTGAAAATGCTGTTTTTGGTGTTTTTAACATGTTCTTGTGGCATTTTTTGATGATCAAGGACAAATACAAAGAAAATTATGCTCTAAATTACATTTTGGAATTTGTCTTTATTCAAATTGTGAGTCAGGAGCAGGTACAATGATGTAGAAGCTTCCACGGCTCCATTCTGATTAATTAGACAACTAGATCCATGTATGGGTTTGTTTTCCTTGTATCTGGCTCAAATCTGTATGAATACCTCCATTATTGCTAGCCATTTTTTGCACATAAAGAAGGGGATGAGGGTAACTGCAGAAACTATCTCCTAGAAAATGAAACAGGTTTTTTGATTTAGGCTAAAAGTGGGAAAAACACAATTAAAAGACCATTGGGAATGCTTTTACAATAGATCAAAAGATGATTGGAGAGGGTCTTTAAGTTTTAAAATAACACCATTTGACACTAATGTATTTTTGTCCTACTGTTCTTGGCTAGGATCTGATCATCCTATATGTTCAGGAACTTACTTAAAATTACCCCCCAAAAAACCCCAAAAAACAACTAAGTATAAAAAGAACATAATATTTGGAATTTGATTCCTGAGAAAAAATCAGGAACAAGGATGATAATTACCTGACAGAATAATTGCGAATTATTCTGGCCCAACGGCCAATACCTGCTAATAATCCAAGAGTGTCTGCGTCATGTATGACTGCAAACACATTAAGGGTTTATGGGAGCCCTTTAGGAAGCTGTGGATTAATAAGGCAAGCAATCACCCAGAAAATACAAATGCACGACTGAGTAAAGCTTGGTTATGTTTCAACATAATGGCCTCATGAGTAAAATAAACCACTCGGCACTGCTGCCAAAATAAAGGGCTGAGAGAGAACTGCAATGACGGCTTGATATTAACTGATATATTTGTGGGGCAACAGTATTTTGGGGAAATGGAACCATGTGGTGTGATACACTTGGTGAAATTATTTGTTTGAAGAAGTAATGACTAACGATTTAGCAATATTTGTAATAAATAATGTCTACAGAATTGTATCTGTGTACTCAAGCGGCAGCACACAAAGAAATTCTTTGTCTTATTGTCTTAATGTGACTGTCTACTTACTATCTGCAGCTGTAGGTAGTCTCCCAGACCAGATGAACTATCTACTCGGAGCAGAACAGCATGTTTCTGTTGGGTGCTGAAGCCAAGAGCCAGCCGGTCTGCTCTGGTGCTGGGACGTTCATTAGGGGGCCATGTGTAAATCACCAGTCCTCCGCCACGGCCAAAGATGTAGGTAGTACCACCTTGGTCATGCAGATTATAACAAAGGCAAAAAACATACGCTTAAAAACACATTTAAGATCACAATTTTACCTAAGAAAAAACAAAAAGTTAGAATAAGCTTTATTATAGTGTCCTATAATTCAGATTGTTCCTCCTATACGTCTTTAAAAAGCCAGTTTGGCACATATCACTTCTGTGGGTGGCTGAAGTTACTCATATCATGAAAAACTCTCATGGTTCTCTGTCATTTGGTTACATTAACCCATTGAAGCCTGAATTTATTTCCAAATCATTTATGTTTTTCCTTTCATGTATTTGCTAAATTAAGGTAATTTTGGAGCCAAAGTGGTCTGATGCCTATTTGCATCAATAGGTGTCAAGAGGTTGAGACAATTTGTATGTGACTTTAACCTGAGGTGAAATTGAAATGATTGTATGGCAGAGACTTCAACAGCCTATTGAGATGGTAGTATTGTTTTATTTCAGAAATAGTTGACAGTGCCCCCGAGTGGTGGATAATTACACACAATAAGGGTTATGATGCTTAACCCTTGTGCTATCCTAGGCACTTTAACATTGGGAGTTGGGTCATCTAGACCCCATAAGATGGTGCACTGAACCTATTTTCTTTAATGATTTGTGATCTTCAGTGGTGTCCATGGATTACATGAAATCCTCTTCACCTTTATCCACCTTTGTCATGGTAGGAATGACACGTCAATGTAAGGGTGGGGTCATAGGATAGCACAAGGGTTAAAACCACACGTCCAAGAAACATGTTCAAAAATCTACCAGTGATTTGCACTGATTGGAGAATTTTCAAAATAAAGAATTACCAGGCAGAACTATAAAAACATCTCTTTTAATTTAATTTAGTTGGGAGAACTCACCGTAATTGCATAGAGGTCCAGCATAAGAGGTCATGCTGCAGTCGCAGGTGAAGCCCTCCCATTGTTGCAAACAAACTCCCCGATTTGCGCAGGAGTCTTCCTGACATGTGGTGCTGGGACCTGCAGTAACAGACATGATGAGGTGATGAAAGGTGGCAAAAGTTGAAAGAACAGAAAAACAGTGTCCTCTCTTTCTTTTATTTTTTTTGGGGGGGGAGTTGTCGACAGCCTATTTTGTTGACAACATTCACGCAGGAAAGTGGGGCTGTCTTAGAACTAGATTTTCTTGAAACACCTTCCAGTTTAAAAGCACAGGAAACAGGAGATGCTGCATTATATATAGTAGAAACTAAATCTAACTTATATGAGTGAAAAGAGCTAAATGTGGAGAGCATGCAGACGTTAAGGTTAAATAAATCCGCCAAGGACAGGAGGAACAGCTTTACATAAGAGGTAAAGTTTTGTTTAAAGGCCTTTAACCCAATACTCTCTCTATTGGTCTGGCACCTTTTTCCGCCTCGTGCTAAAACCAGACAGGAGAACGTCAAAGATCTAAACTTAGTTCTCCTTGGCTGTGCCTGTAACATGAGGCATGGAAGAAAAGGTGTAAAATGATTCAGCAGTGGAGTATTGAAGTTTAGTTTGGGAGTCAGTGGGAAGGGTTGGAGAGCATGCAGCTAAGCATGCTGGGTGGTGGGATGGTGGTCAGTTCAAGTAAGTTGAAGCTACTGCGCTGTCTCACACCAGCTAAATCCAATCTGGCCTTTGATTCTGGATCACTGGGATCCACACAACACTGGACACCACTGGGTAGTTTCAATACAGCTGCTTAGACACACACTCACTCCCACGCATTTCTGCACCCTCAAGCATGTGTCTCACATGCTCACATATAATGATATACCTTTCAAGTCAGCTTTCATCAATGTAACTTTTGTCAGCAAACAAAAAAGCAAACAAGCAAATTAAGTTAGATGGTTAGTTAATGCACACAGTTGCCTGTGAAGTGAGTAAAAAACAGTGTGGGGAATGGCTGAGGACAGGATGCTTAGAAAGAGTGTAAGATTTACACAAAACAAACCAAGAGCCGGGTTAGTCAGGTATTAAACAGGGTGCGTGAGCTTTAAAATAAAAACTGGAAGAAAAAGGCAGCAGGGATTATGGGATAAAGAGGCGGAGGCAGGTGGGGACAACAAGTTTCGGGGATGTTTGCGCTTTACCTTCACATCCTCTTTCCACTTGCCCCACAGTTGCCAGGGCATCGGCCAAAAGGTCCGGCAGCCGACCGTTCAGATCAACCGTTGCTAGGCAACCCTGAAATCCCTCACGGGAGTGGACCAGCTTAGGCAAGTCTCGGTACATCTCTTTGGAAACACCCCCAATGTACAGATCACCTGTCAAATGAATAACACCCAATAACTGATCCCATTTTGGACAAATCTTACATTTATGTCAGTACAATGCAAAAACTGAATCTTAACGAAGTAAAAATACAAACAAACTTGTTTAAAGAAAAACGTTCTTAATTTTTGTCTTGCAAGAAAATAATCTTAATAACGTTTTTTGTTTTTTTTTTTTGGCAAAAATAATCTTAGTCTAAGACAAACATTTTAGTGACTAGAATTTTTTTCTTAAAATAGAAAAAACCTTTTTCTTAACTCATTGGTAGAATATATTTTGCCTTTTTTTTAAAGAAAAAAGTTCAATTATTAAAAATTTTGACTTCTTTCTAGAGGGCCTGTGTTTGCAGTGTAGCAGCCCAATATACAAATATTTTAACTGGCTTGTATTGCCACCTGTTCTTTGCAAATGAACTGCCAGCATTTTTTTTATAAATATGAAAAAAAGGTAATTACTTTTATTGCAGCCTATGAATGTGGAAATTTTATTGTTTTATTCTTGTGAGTAACTATAAAATGGACATCACTCTCCATGCTTGTAATTGCTGATAGCACTGCAAGACAGTAAATTAAGCTGTGTGCAAAGAGTGTAATTACTGAGATTACAAGACCCTGGCTCTATCCAAATGCAGTAAACGCTTCTTTTCATTTGCTGCCTGAGAAAAAACCTGGCATTGAATGCAAAACCTAAAATAGAACCTTTGTTTTTAGACACCTTTTTTCTTAAAAATAGCAGGTGTTAAAGTGGAATTTTAAACACAAGTTTTGATACGCCTTCCTTTTTAGGGTGATCAAACATGTATAACAAACTAAAAAAGCATTAGCAAAGAAGCATTAAAAAAAATTTAAATTAAATGTTTGCACAAATGCTCTTTGCTATAAGAGAGCATAAGATAAAAACCACAAAAAAAGCCATCCTAAACACAGAGAATTAAGGTTTAAGAAATGTTTTTGAAGGTGAAGATGTTTTTTTTTTTTTGATATTAATATACAGTGCAAGACGGAGCAATGCAACTTCAATTAACCTCAAGAATGAAAGGAGGAATCGGAGTACCAGAGGTAAATTGCTTGAAAGACGTTCAGGACAGAAGAAAGAAACAACTTAAAAGAAGTCGGTCTCTTGAGGGATTTTTAAAAACTCTTTTAACTGATAGCGAGTTCTTTATTTTCCTTTTACTATAGCTTAGCCTACAGATGCAGAATCAGAGAGCTGTTGGAGTACATTAAAAACATTTAAATCACTAACTGAGCTATTAAACATGGAAACCTTTTCTTTATTTAAGCAAAATGGATAAAGAAATGCATATATTATTGATAACTAATGTCAAAATTGCGTGTACCCTTTAGGTCAAGGTTTTTAGCACCCGTCGTAGTCTGTGTGGTGACTTTGGTGTCAATCTTGACTGTGTGAAGATTGTTGGTGTCCCGGGAAATGTGAACATTGTGCCAGTGGTTATCATTCAGAGGGCTGTTGGAGCTCCCTTTGATCAGATGTGCTCCATTTCCCAAGTCAGAAACGTAATGAAGGTAGCTGTGTCAAGGAAGAAGAAAAGAAGGGTGGAGGCAGGTAAATAGGCAAGAAAAGAAAAAGCAAATTAATCAAGTACATTCTCAAGTACATCACAGGGTCATACTTCAGGTCTTTATTATCCTTCTTTCACTAGCTTGATTACAAGAGCAAATAAACAGCCAGTTGCCTGCAGAAATGCAATTTTTAAGGCCAACCTTTAGGTCGACACTGTTTCTTTTTGCTGTTTAAATCCCATTACAGTGAAAAAACTGAGAAAGCATAGCGAGCATTTTCATTTTAATGAAATTTGGCTTCATTTGTATGTTATTTGTAGATACGGGTAAGATGTCGGAATGTCATAAACAGTCTAGGCAGATAATTAAGCTGCTCACCCTTTAACCAGCTCTACAACTATGAAGTCATTTCCATCTCCCCTGTTGAAAAGAATGAGTCCGTCGGGAGATGTCGTTTTGAACTGTATGAAGAGATGCATGGAGTAGTAGGCCTGGAGCGTGGACAGCGTGACAAAGCTGGAGCGGGAGCGAAACGTGACGGGGTCGGACACAATGCTCTTATAACCGATGACGGCGTTGAGCTCGCAGTAGTCGATGTCGCCGTTCTTGCATAGGTCAATGTACGGCATGCCGTTGAGCGTCAGGCCTTGAAGGTGGCCAATGAAATTGGAGGGTACGGCGGGCATGAAGCGCTTCTCCGTCACGATTCCCGTCTCCACATTATGGAACTCCAGCTGGGTGTGGTCCCCTGCCATCTGACCTGGTGGTGTGGGTAAACCTCAGAGGTAAGAACTGAGGAAAGATTGTTTTGAGGTGCAGCTGTTGCTCAGAAAGCAAATTCTAATCAATTTTGTATTAAAAAAAAAAAAAAAAAAAAAAAAAAAAAAAGCTTACTAAAAAAATAAATATATATATAGCTTTTTGTCACTTACATATATAGATGTCCTCCAAAAAGAAAATATGCTTTCAAAAATTAAAGTCAAATAATGTATTTGTCGTTTGATTAGCAAAAAAAGTTGTCTTGGTTACCTTCAACAGGCTGAAGATCATCCACGGTGAGTTTGAGGTTCTTGCCACGGCGCACAACCCTCACTGTGTGCCACTCATTATCATTGAGGCCTGACCCAGCAAAGATGGTCTCAGGGCCTTTACCTACACATAGCCCAGATCACCATTAACGTAGTGCACAGAAGGGAAAAAAACAGGGTTGCTGAGATAGAGAAGACAAGAAAGCCAAAAGAAGAAGGTGAGGAAGAGGAAAGCGATGATGAATCAAACTCCAAGGACAGAGAGAAAATGGAAGTTCGAGGCTGAGGGGAGAGGAAGCATCCATACACCTCTGTGTCAACTCACACAGATGGAGAAGTCTCTTTTTAGATATTCCAGATTGATATGTGATGTGACACAGACAGACACAAAAATTAACATAAATGAATGCCTAAAATGAGTCACAACAGGCCCACTCTGAGACGGTCCATCTGTGGGCTTATCACGTCCACATGACGAGTACCTACCCACACCACCACCTACTAGGGTGCAAACTTCCGACTACTCAACTTTCTCTTAAAACCTTTAAACTCCACATATGTAATGGTGTAACGTTTTTGTGTTTTCCGCTGACTGCAGTGCTGCAAGGAGCCTCACGGTGGCAGTAGACACACAAAAGAGTGCTGTAGTGCTGTCCAAGGTGCTGATATGCAGCAGAATGAGGAGCGGCGATGTCTTTGCATGATGTCTCCCTCTTTGCCCATCTACTACTTTTTATCTTCCCATACTTGACTGCACACATTTGACAGACTGACAGTCTCCTTACTCTTACTCCTTACAAGCTCCACTCCAACCTTGAACGTGACATTCAACACCACCTCCCAGCACACGTACGCACAAACAAACATCAACTCTTTTCCGTCTCCAAAGTGCTTTCTGTGTGAGGAGTGTGACTGTGTCTGCTTACAGTGACCTATAGGAGGTAATGAGTGGGGGAGGTGAGAAGTAAACTGACCCGAGGAGATTCTGCATCGGAAAATGTCAAGCGTGTCCACATCAATCACAGAGGCACACAGGCAGGATCGCACCGAAACACACACACGCAGGTAAAGAGGTAAAAGGAAGATGCTGTGGCGCAAGATTAATTTAGCAAAGATGAGAAGTCAATCAAACTGGACATGGCAGAACGGAATGACCTGCAAAGCTGAAAGAGCGTTGTGTGTTAAGAGAGAACAAGCTTCCCCTGAGGAGACTCAGCTGTGCTCTGGGCATGAGCATCTCATCCTGTTACCATGGATCACTGCCTAGCACCAAAAACGGAGGGAATATGTGCATGCCTCAATGTGTGTCCATTTGCACACGTAACTGAATACTCAAAGAATGTGAAAATCAGATGCTGATCTATCTCGGCCTTGCAGCCGGACAAAGGAGCACCTGTTTTGGGTGCTCAGACAGTAGCGAGTCAGGTTGCACACTCGTCTGGATACTGGGCCAAAGATAGAAGACATCTTAAACAAGAAGACATGAGGGGCCTGCTCGCTGCAGAGGAAACACAGATCAAACCGAATAACACAAGCTAGTGAGGATTATGAAAGCACAATAATGAAAACAACATCGCAAATGTGATTCATATTTAATTAGCTCCAAACAACAAATGGCTTTTCTGAGGAATAAGCCTCAAATCTCTGAAATGCCAAGGCTTTTATTCCACTGCTGAGTGGACTGTTTCTTTGGCGCCTGGCTGTTAAATAGACATTTTCCTCCCCTTTGAATACGATATGTATAATTTATTGTATACACAGTGTGCTAGAAAAGTGGCTGCCTACTGAAATGTTCATTGAGACAACTGGTCTAAAATTGGCCAGCAGACATGCGAAATAGCAACGGCGCTGTGTGGCTAGTACGGTTTCTATGGCAACTGCAGTCGTCCATTTCACCACCTCTTCGTCGTCACGGAGTATTCACCTCTCTTTATCTCACTCTCTCCTGTTTTTCTGCCATCGTGACAGAGCGAAACTCCCTGTGATGGAATTATACTTCACTCTCACCAGGACCAACCTGAAATGCCCCAAATAAGACACCACCTGAAAGTCTTTCATGTGGGGCTTAGACAAGAACAATGAGCAATCAAAGAAAACAAGCCGGCTTGCTGGATGAGGGTGCGACAATGCGAGATAGAGGGATGACACGTCTTTTGTCTCTGCCATGAAAAAGTAATTTGCTTGCAGCTCCAAACTGCATTCATCTACCTGCTAACTTGCCTCGCCTCTATATCTCTCCCTTCTCACACAGTTTCACTGGTACACCTCCTACTCAGATTCTCTCCTTTCTTTCCCTTTCTTTCATTTTCCCCTCCCTCAAGCTCCCCATCGTCGCCCTCTCTTCCCCTCCCTTCCATCTTTGCTAAAATGGCCGGCTCGAAAAACCCTGGCCCTCAGCAAAAAACACCCTCGCCTCTCCTGCGGTGCAGCTCAGCACTCAAAGGTGAATCTCCTCCGTTCAGCACAAACACATAGATCTGCTTGGAGATGCGGTGATAATTTGAATTAGCGACGAGAACAAGGCAGATGTGAACGTTGAAAACAGATGTTAAAAACAATCACCATACATACAGAGAAAGAGGGGGGGTAGTTTAGGTGAGATGGAGGATCACTTACTGGCGGTACAGTTTATCCTGATACAGTCTGGAGGGAGAGCAGAGCAGAGGGTTAATGCTGCACACACAAACATGCCCTCCACGCCCTGGGGACGCACACATCGACACACCGTGCACATATTGCAAGGACACAAACACTGCTGAGAAAACACACTGCTTTGTCAAAGCATAAGGCTCATGTGTTTTCTCATGACAGTGTGCAACAAATGTGATTTATTTCCAATTGGGGCATATCCAGGGGGGAAAAAATGGAATTTTGTCCCAAAATGAGCAGTTTTTTTATCGGTTGCTGTGGCCTGAGCGATGCTTCCAGTCACCAGGTTAAAATATCTGGTGACTGAGATGTGTCAAGGTGTTTAATGACACCAAACACATTCTAGTCGCTCACCCAGCCCAATTGTTTGACCCACAATGCCTTGGTGTGTCGTGCGGCGTCAACCACGGAAAGAGCGTGGATGCAGACAACCAGAGACCAACACATGCACCCCTGTGTACCAACGTGTACTGTGAATGTAGTTGAATCCTAATGCAACTGAGTGGAAATATTTCACAGCTAAAAAAAAAACCAAAACAAAAAAACAGGGCTGCAGCTACCTGAGTAATAAACCATCTGTGTGTTTTCACAAACTGTGAGTTTGTTACATTGATTCCTTAAAGATGTTGGGGATGCACAGGTCTGCTGGGAGTAAGCAAAGAATGCAGCTTGTTGCTTTACCCTCTGTTCAGTGGGAAAACTTCAGTTGTGTGCGTTTATGTGTTAATAAATGCACTCTTAATACGCCACACAAACACTGAAAAGCAACTACTAGAGTCAGTAAAATGCTATCGACTGACTTTAAACTCAGAAGAATCTCCTGAGGGATGAAATTCCTACACATATTAACCTTAAATAGAAGAAGAGGTTATTGATAAACACTTAAAATGTTTTTTTTTTTTCCCAGCTGATTCTTCCAACAGGCATTCAAAATATTGTTTGACACTCACAGCTTCGTGTGCATGAGCATACCTAAGTTGACAGTGAGTCGAACGCGGGCACCATCCAGCTCCAGACGAAGGGTATCTGCCGAGTTACGGGATGTGGTTGCCATGAGAACGCCATAGGCCCGCTGGGAGCGAAAGCGTAGTGAGACGTCCTCCGCCTCAGTGTGCATCGCCACAGGCAGCTGCACCTTCATAAACTTGCTGCTGTCGTAAGAGAGGATGGTCGCGTCTGCACAAGAAGTGCGGGGAGAGACAGATGATAAGGAAATGGCAGCAGATAGGAGCATGCAGGAGAAAATGTTAAAAAAGATAGTTGACAGGGAGAAAAATCTATTATGGAAGAAGGAGAAAAAGTATATTGACAATAGATGAATCTGATTTAGTCGACTGGTTTTCTTGTCATGGCATGTTTAGACCCAATACATAAAAAAATGACTTTTCACTTCAGAATTTTCATCCAAGTTCGCCTTGAAGGAGCCAAAAAAAGCGAAAGCTGTTGGTTGGTTATTGGGCTAAATCAGGAGGCCTGATGGTGAGTTTGTTAGCCACTGTCACTGACATCCTGGACCCTGAAGTCATAATGTAACAAGCCCAGGTGATTCCGCTTTAATACCTTTGCATATTCATTTACATATTCATAAACCTTCTCTCTTCTTCCTGCTGGGGCCAATCTCTGACGCCTAAACTGTTTACCTCAGAGAACTCTGCTTTTATTGTGCAATTACATACACAGCTTAACACTCTCTCCATGCCTTTGTGTCTTTTTCCCCCATTTCACCCCCCCTTTTTTTCCCCTTATATCTCCACACACAAGTTATGCCTGATTTTTGCTCGCCCCTGTTTCTGTGGGAGATGGCTGAAGCCGAGGCAAATACAAGAGAACAGGAAGGGAGGAAGGCGTCATGAATACTGATGAGCTGAGGAGGAGGGAAAAAAGAGCGGTAGTGTGTTTGTGTGTGTGTGTGCTTGTCAGAATAAGTGAGTAAATTTAAGTGTGAACAGAGGAGGGTTTAGTAAAGTGAGACAGGGGAAGAGAAAATAAGGACAGAGTATGAACGGGAGACACAGGGAGGGGGGGTGAGACAGCAAAGCTCTTGGCTAAAATGCAAATGAACCCTCATTAATTTGAGGGAAAAAAAGAAAAAAAAAGGTGGTTGGCCTGTTAAGTCACAGATAACACAACCAGCAGTCATGCATAGACATGCTGAGGCGCACACATATGATTTGAGATGAGAGACAGCTGACTGCCTTTTCCCTAACCACAGCACCTGGCTCACCATCAGGCAGCCAATGGATGCCGAGTTGGTGAGAGGAAAAGTATGCAGGCCTATTTATGTCAGGAAATGGAAAACGCAAATGGGGGTACGCTAGCTGTGTCACAAAATGTTAGAAGCCTGTAGCCTTCCCTAAACAGGTGATGAAACCAGAAAAGGTTCTGTTTTTTTTCTCTCCCTTTTGGTGAATGAATCTACAAAAGCCTCAAAAGAGATGCATTTAGCCTGTTTAGTTTGTAACAACATTTCTCTGGTAATTAGACTCAAGCTGAAAATACACACAGCAGTCTGGAGGTAATTCAAAATTAGTTTCAAAGGTGACACAGAAGTCTTTATCCACCTTCACTGAGAGTGGAAACAGGGATCGAAACAGCCATGACAGCTTGTTGCCAAGTAAGGCAGCTCTTATTTATTTATGCACTCATTCAACTCACAACCTAAAGGATTTTTTTAGTGCTTGAAATGGAGACATTTTGCCTTCACTTTCTTTGAAAACAATCTAGGAATTCAGCTTAAAAATTCTTGTAGCTGTTTTTCAGCTAAATTTCCACATAGACCGTTAAACAGATGCTCCTCTGTGTTCAGATGTCATTGTGAGGTTGACTGAATACATTTTATGATTTCAATACATTTTAATGGGATTGTGTCTATTGTAAGATTCTTTTTTGCTTTTATATTTATTCCTGAATCAACATCCTAAACTCCACATATGTAATGGTAAAACGTTTTTGTGTTTTCCGCATCCTACATCCTTTTCCTTTTTTGAAACACTTGATGATTTTAGTCTGAAAAAAAAAATGCCATTGGGTTTTTTTCATCATATTTTTTTGGTTTTGTTTATACTGGCTGTTTTTTGGTTGCTGCCCCAAAATGAACAAACAAACAAAAATAGTCAAATAACTTTTAAATTTTAAAAGCCCAGAAGAAAATTGTTCTTGGCTTCTCCAGGGTTAAAATAAAAAATGGCCCCATTACTTACAACATGAATTCAGCAACAGTTATTTGAAGCATTTACTGCAAAAATACTGCAGCTCACAAGTACCTACTGGAAATTCCATTTACAAAAAATGAATGACACATCAAATGGTTTTTCATATTTTCAACCCAAAATGTTGGACAAAAGGTTTTCACATAACTAGAGATTAAAACCAAAGACTTTTCATTTTTAAAATAAGGAAGTTTTACATCAAAATAAAACTGTTTCTTTTTCACTTTTAAATAAAAATGAGTGAATTAATTACTCATATTCTTAGCAATTACTAGCTTGAATTATCGCTTTTTAAATCAAGCACAAATGTTAAATACTAAACACATAGCTAACATTAAAATGTTGCTCAACAAACTGACTGCAATGTCCAGAATCCTTCTGGTCTAATTTCCTAGTTAGTATGGTTCTACCCCAAATTCTCAGTTTTTTCCAAACAGTTTAGGAACATAAGAATGACATCATAGACAGTAAGGCCTCATAATTGACACTAAGAGCTAAATTCTAAACTTTAAAAAGAAAATCATAAAATATTAACCATATGGATTCATAGTTGGCACACACCTTCTAATATCATTACTCAAGATGATTATTAAAGAGGCATTTGGCCTCAAAATAAACATCTATGTAAATAAATACCCCATAGAATATATAAAAATTACAAAAAACCTGCATATGTTTGGGGCAAGAATGTCCTAAAAATAAATTTTTTAAGGCTTCAAAAATAGTTACGTTTTAAAATGTAAAAAAAAGAGGTATATGCTGAGTATTGAATTAGTCTAATAAAAAAGGCTGGATAGCCCTTAAAAAATGTGAAGAAAAATAAAAAAACGATGTAGGAGTTGGAGCATAACAATTCCGTTTGATTGTAAAAAAAAGAAAGGATAGGGAACAAAGGAGAGAGCGAGAAAGCAAGGGAGGAAAAAAGGGATGGGGAAAACCGCAGGTAGAAGGCGTAAACATGGCCAATCATTCTGTCCATCTGCTTCTCCATCTGTGCTTCCTTTAATCCACTGTACCACCAGTTATTGACCCCTCAATGCACACAGAGAGGGGAGAAGAAAGATAGAGACCGAAAAGAGAGAAAAATGAGTGCATAATGCTGAGATTTTGTTCTCTGAATGCATTTTCCGATCGACACCAATGCAAGTATGCAGCGCATACCTGCTGTTACAAGACAGTACAATCATCACTTGAGATGCATCAGAAGTTGAGGCAAACAACGTTTTCCTCTCTTGTCTGACTCCATCTCTGTTCTTTCGGCGGGCCCGTGTCAATCCCTCCGCCAATCTTTTCTATTTGCTGCTCTCCCTGGATCTGAGATCATACCTTTTTCTCAGCTCTCTCTTCCACTGTCAGCTGTCATATGGTGGTTCCAGCCCAGTGAATTTACCCTCCTCCATCACGGCTCCTGCTCCCTGCTTTCTGCACATTTCCTCTCTCATCGATTCTCAGTCACTACATTCATAGAAGTCCAATATTCCTGTCTGCAGCTATGCTTCCTCCCACCTCCTTCACCTTTGTTCCTCTTCCTCTTTCCCTGCTTGCATTTTATTCTGACACAAATATTGAGTGATTCAGAATAAAAAAGGATGGAAAAGCATGTATTATTATTGTTGTTGCTTGCAATTTCTGCTAAAAATATTTCTTTATTTTCACCTTTTTATAACATTTCATACCCACTGAACCCGTTTTATTCCCAGAATTCCATTGTCATCCCATTCTACCTTTATATAATATATCTAGCATGAAGTTTTATGAGCGTACTTTTAGCCCATTAGTACTGTCATGATGTTGTAATCTGTTACGATGGGGATGTTTAAGAATGAAAATCATAAATCATGGCTGTAATGAATAAAGATTTTTATGACTCACTATAAATGGCAGTTCTAATATAGTTTTAGGAGGGATTTCTGACTTTAAAACTTCTGATTTTCCAGCCCACATCATCTGTCATCTGTCAGTCATTCATTTGGTTTGACACAGTGTTCTCAAGACAAAAAGCCAGGATAATGACAAGGCTGTCATTATGACAATATTTCACCTCATGACATTTTTGAAATTTTCATGAAAAGCTGTTGATTTGTGGCTGTTTTTAGTCAGCTTACTCATGACTGTTGTGAAAATGATTCACCATATATTCTGTTCATCTTGAAATACAGTCTGGTAAAAGTCAACTGCCAGGGTTATTTTTATACCTATTGAGTCATTCTCTGTTATGCTTACCTCTCTCACAGGACCGGCCCAGGTAGCCCGTCCCGGAGCAGTCGCAGACGTACCGGTTCCAGCCCTCTCTGCAGATGCCGTTGTGCTGGCAGGGGTTAGACAGGCACTGTTTTGACTGGTCTTTGGAGCACGAAGGCTTGACGCCCACCGCTCTCTGAGACTCAGCCAGCCGCCGGATGTCTTTGCTCTGCCCGTCCACAAACAGGTCTCTGATGCAGCCTACGTAACCGTAGTTTAGCAGAGCCGTCCAAACCTGAATGAGAAATTGTCAGCGTTGAGTTGTGACTGTCAAGCTCCACGCGTGTGCCTGCTGATATTTCCCCTTAAAATCAGCACGCTACAGCAAGTCAGCATTTTTTCAAGTAACAGAAGACAAAAACACCACACAGACAAAATATTTTTCCTTTATGCCGTCTCCAACTGCTTGCTATTCATAATGAAGAGCAGGTAGTCAATCAGTGAAACTGTAAATGCAATGACCGCACTCACTGCAAATGCAATTACAGTTAAGGCTCCTCAATTATTGAATGATTTCTGCAGTGCAGCAGTGTGTGGTGATGGGACGAACATGAAAGAAACTGGCAAAGAAACTAGAGCCAAACACACCTTTTACAGTCATGTGAAGACATTAGGACACTGTCATTAAATAATCAGATCTGTCTTAAAAAAATGTTCATATATATACATCAATGTTCAACCTTATATTGAAAAATTTCAACAACAAAAAAAAAGAAAGTGATTTATGGAAAATCTAACTAAATAAAGCATAACTAATAGTCTACTCATAGAAGAAAATCTGAACAAAATTCATATTTTATTGGAGGTAAAAGTTTAGACCTCCTGCCTCCTTTTAGCTATCTTTGCTCCTTTCAGTGATGTTCAAATTTATATTAAATGTGTATGTACATGTGGAAAATATAAATATGTTTTATATCTTATAGCAAATATTTATATTTTATACATATAAAAAAAGCAGCAGCTGTTTTCTTTTTTTTTTTTTATAGATTGTGATTTGCTCTGGGACACTTTGCAACATTTTGGTTTGTTGTATTAATTACAATTATATTTTCTGCTAAAAAAACATTGATTTGGATCTTTTTCTCAAACCCAATTTTAGTTAATATACACCACAACACTTGCATTATGGCACTAAGTTCTTTATCTTAAATATAAGTATCATTTCAATAACATTTCTCATCGTGCACGTGCTGTAGCGAGTATGCTAGTAGTATCAGTACTGTAATTGTAACTGTAACTGTAATTATAATCCCATGAAAACATTTTGCCCTGATATAATAGCTTTACCTATACGCTTTTTCACAGCCAAAACTGACATTGATAAATTTGTATTATTTACTTTTTGGTGACCTCAATTAGCTTCAGGTGTAATTTATCTGAAAAAAGTCAGTCAAACATTTTTGCTAGATTATAAGAAAAGAAAACATTGGATCAACCAATAGAAAACTTATTTTGAAAATTACCCCAATTGATTACCTATAATTTCCCTAACACATTAGCCAAACAAGCATAAAAATCTGAACACAAAGACAGACACACAAACCTCAGTGGGGAAGATGAGTCCAGCACGGTCTTCGGGTAGTCCTCCTAAGTACAGGGCGTCATCCAGGTCCAGGATCTCACTGTCTCCCGGGGCCGTGTAAGCTGTTCTCACACTATTCACGGAGATGGTTCCTGAATACATCGAAATAACCTCAGTAATGATTATGACCTTCGCTTTGAATGTTCTCATCAAAATCCTCCGCGTCTCCACTGCTATTATAACTGCCATCATCATGTTCGCCCCGCTTTCTGTTCTCTTCATTGTCATCACCACCACACTTCACTGTTATAATCAGAGCCAATTGAAATCCAAAGCCACACAGGCCTTTGTCATCAAGCAGAAGCTCATCACTAAGCTCGGCACTAATTTTTTTGGCAAAATGGGGAAAAAAACATAATAATAACCTATAGGAATACTTTATTGTAGGTTTTCTGAGTCAGAGATTTATGTTTTCTGACTTTCATAAAATCTGGCCCCCATAGGACAGAATAACTCATAATATAAATAGGTTAACCAGAGTACTTTTGCCCAAGAGAGACGGCTTTGAGTCCTTCCAGCAATGCCCCGTTTTTTTGGCTGCATGTGAAATCTCTGCATGTGTTCATGCTAGACTAATCACAAAGGAACAGGGCTGAAGAAAAAAGAAAAATAAACGCAATACTTTCTATCTCTTCTTTCATCATTCCTCTCCTTTTTTTCTAACTTTTATGGATTTCCGCCATCTCCAGCAGGTTTTAAAGTGCTACGTCTAAAAAAACTGTCACCAGTGAATCATTAATATGTTTATTTTTAGATGTTTGCTTGGGTACAGTAAACAAACAAGACCCCCGTTAAGAGGACTGGCAGCTTCTGCTAAAGACATCCAAACTACGCAGCACATGACCGATTACCAGGCTAATCAAAAACTGTTAATTTTTTACCTGAACTATAAGACTTCCTTCTGACAGTGAGGCTAATGAATGATGATAATAAATCAATCATCATTCAAATAATGAAATGGTCTTAATAAGAGAAATAATAGTTAAGAAGCTTTTGGTTGTACCTGAACGCCCGTCCCTCTGAAAGTCAACATGATACCATTCTCCATCGTTGACTTTTCTGTCAATGGCTTTGGTCTTTGTCGTTCCAGAACCCATGTCCAGCAGCAGGTACAGGTGTCCATCCAGCATCTCAATAGCAAAAAAATCCACCTGTATGTTTAGAAAATGTAGCATCAGTAAAGAAAGGTGAAGCTATGGTGTCACCACAAAGAGTTTGGTGAAATACTGGGTCAGTTCTAGCATTCATAGATAGTTAAACGAGTCTATCCTACTAGTCTGTTTGTAGACTTAAGAAAAAGCTACTATCATACAGTTCATGCTGTCCTTAGGGAGAAATATGGACTACATTACCTTTTTAATTGGCCTTGTAAAACAAGAATATGGGTCGATGTTAAAGTCTATTAAGTATGACCAACTTACAGTCAGTTAACTGTCAGTTCTGCCCTTTGTCAGCTGGGATGGGAATCCCTCCAAATGTTCAAATGCGTCTTAAAGTTGGTCCAGTTTTCTGCCTCATGTGTAGTTTGATTTCTTGTTTAAGAGACTCGAGGAAACTGGATCATGAGACTGACTAACAGGGGCAGTCTACACAGTGACACAGATGCTTTACTGGTCTGCCTTGATAAAAAGAGGACGTAGCCAAAGGCCTGAAAGTTTGACTAAAAAGTAAAAAGTATGATCCCCATATGCACGTTAATGTTGGGCTACTTAAAAATATGGGACTGAGTATGGGCAAAAATGAGGGTCCCATGTAAATTCCTTGACTCAATTCCTTAACCCAATGTGGTAAAAAATATCAAACTCAAGAGGGAAATGAATGAATCTAGACGCTATAGGGACTCATTCAATCAGCCACCTAAATTGTAGGCTGATTCTTTTCCAGCCAGTGATTGGGGGAGCACTGAGGAACCAGCAGACATGGGGACCATTCTTGAAGCTGACAGTTAAACCCCTATGGCCCAAATGCCGGGTAGGTAAGAGAGAATGAAAGACGTTTTTCTTATAATAAGTAAAGGTATTTGGAATAAGGTTACCTCACTATTGTAAAAAATGGAAAAAAAATGGCATGTAGGTTTTGATTTTTTTCCCCCCCAGCTGATTTGACAAAAACACATTTTGAACAAAGCCTCTCCTAAAGCGTTTTGTAAGCACCCACAATACATACAGTTATTACTTTGTTGTAAACAAAATATTAGATTTTACCTTGACAGTAGGAGGCGTTCTTGGATCCTTGCGTTGCAGTTGCCGAGGTTTCCCGTGACTGAACAGCATGAGCCCGTTGGGCTCTGTTGTCCTGAAGTCAAAGGAAATGGACCCTGCCTTCTTTGCAGTCCACTTGCTTAGTGCCACAAAGGACTCTGGGGTGTCAAAGGTCACTGGGTCCAGCGTTGCTACACTTTCACACTTAAAGGACACCACGCCACTCACCTTGAAAAAATGCAGGGGAGCAAAAACTGTTTAGGAGCTACAGCAGTTGAAGGTTTGACCAAATAAATTTAGTCTATTCTCATGCAATGGTTGTTTTGTAGTGGAGCTCAGTTACGTATTTATGTAAAGTTAAAGATTTTCCTTCAATCAAATACTAAGAAAAGTGACTTTTTAAAACACCAAACTATTTAGACTATTTTTGCGCAACACATTTGCATAATAACTTTTAAAGTTTAAAGTTGCTATGAATAATGGAATTTCATTGTTTTGCTGAACCCATTGAAATGAGTCAACCCCTTTTTTGAACCCAAACTAAATTGTGAAGAGTTTACTAAAGGAATATCAATTAAAAGACCCTTATCATCTTAGTCCTTTAGGCTATGACAAAAAAATGTTGTGCTGTGTGGCAGCTGGGCATACCTTCATCTTTGGGTCTCCCTGTTTAGCCAGTCTAGAGAGCTCTAACCGCACATCATTGTTCTTGTAAACCACCTTAAAGGGAGAAAAATGGGGATAAACATCACTAACCCTGAATTCCTTTTAATAAAACAAGCATTTAACTTTTTAATGTGTGAAAAATGATGCACAGAAAAAAGTAAAATAACCATTCAGGATGTTGAATGTAATATTGTTTTATGTGTAGAATAAAAAATACAAATACATTAATTTATGAAAAGGTTTAGTCAATTCAAGGCTTTACATTAAAACTGCAGAACTCTACACGATACATGTTATTTCTTTCATTTTTCATCTGAGATTATGTTTTCTTTATTTGAAATGTCAGGCCAGACTTTAAAAAGTCTTTTGCATGAATGTAAACATTTTTTATCATTCGCGCTTTTTAAACATCTGATAGATGCAGATTAAAATATAAATAAATAACTATAACCAAGCAGCTAAAAAAAGGGTGTGCCTAGTTTAACAATCACTCTATCCTTCTGTGAACTGAGAGCATCAGATGCTTTTTGAAACATAGGGCTTCCATCCCTGCTTTCACTTTCCGTTGGTCTCTGGGATTTGTTTGTGCGGTCAGCATTGAAGGTGACTCGCAAAGACAGTGGCTACATTAAAGTGCCGATAGCATTTTCCCCACGAGCATGCCCACGAAACGCTGAATGCAAAAAAAAAAAAGAAGAAAACGTTGATCGTTTATGCATGTGATTTCCCTACATTCATCCTAATTTGCTCACATGGATTATCATATCATATTAACTATGTAAATGTGTCAGTAGAGGGATCACTTTGACTGTGGCAGCCTTGTTTAAAATGCCATCATTCTTAATGAACTAACACAGGGCGCATTCAGCGCTGACACAGAAAGCTCTCTGTTTGGCATATCATCTGTCAGCTTGTTTGGTTGCTTGTTTATGCCTCTATGTGAGTCTGAGTGAAATGGAAGCTCAGACAGGATCCCCATTTGATGAGTGCCAAGGTATATAGTTTTATCGAGTGCATTAAGTAACGTGTGTCTGATTATTTGAAGAGTTTGCAATTTATTGGAACATTTTATGCAAAGTTGCAAACACATTCATGCAGGTCGAGATTGTGAATAAGTGTGCAAAGTTGTGCATTAGTGTGTTGTCATGTGTGTGTCCTGTGAATTTTGCCATTGCAACGTTGTGGCCCATTTCAAGCAGAGCGGATGGATGGAGCATCTCTGTGGCATAACTAATTAGCATGTTAGTGCTTAGTGCTGTATCTGCTCCCTCAACGACACTCATCACTGATTCCGTCTGATGCTGAAGAGGATGTGTGTGTGTCTAGGACTGTTTGTATGAGTCTGCCAAATGGAAACATTTCTCTGTGTGAGTCTGTGCATGTGCGTTACAAGTAACTCTGTGTGGAAACGCTTGCACGATGCTTGACAGAAGGGAAAGTAAAAGACAGAAAGTTTTGCAAAAAAAAAAAAAAAAGAATATAAAGAGCAATAACTTTGTTCACAAATATAAATAAATCCACTATGTGAAAGTACGTTTGGCAGTAGCCAAATATGAATAAATGTCTCACCTTGCAGTGAGAAGGCCATGGTTTGAATGGGTTCTTTATGTGCTTTCCTGTGCATGCGTAGGTTTTATCTGGGAACTTTGAACTCCTTCCCACAGTCCATAAACATGCTTTAAAGGTTAATTGATGTCTCTAAATTGCCCCTAAGATTGCATGTGAGTGTGATTCATTGTGTGGCCCTGTGACAGACTAGCGATCTGTCCAGGGTGTACCCAGCCTTTTTATCCAGCAGTAGCTGGGATAGGCTCCAGCAACCCCATGACCTCAAAAGGGATTCAGCAGGTTTTGAAGATGGATGGGTGGCTGGAAATCAATGCCTGTTCCATCCATCCATCCATCCATCCATCCATCCATCCATCCATCCATCATCCATCTATCCATCCATCCATCCATCCATCCATCCATCATCCATCCATCCATCCATCCATCCATCCATCCATCCATCCATCCATCCATCCATCCATCCATCCATCCATTGACAGACTGGTGTTTCAAGCATTTTCTCACCTCTTTGAGACAGCCCATAAAGTTATTGCTGACAGGAGATCCAGGGAGGTCGGCAGTGCTGGGGCTCCCCCCCACATAGAAGAAGTCGTCCGAGCCCAGCATCGTGTAGTCTTCCTGAGTGTAGCCTGTAGTGGTCAGGATGCCGTCCACAGAGATGGTCACCTACTCAACAAAGCACAGGGAAAGGACACGCTGTATACTAAGCGCTAGCTTGGCGCTGACCAGCCAAATTAGCCCCCCGTAGATTTGGTGAGCAGTATGTATGCAGTCTTGTTGGGAGAGATGGTTCGGGAATTAGATAGATGTGCTGCTGTTGGGACTTTTTGGTGAAGCTGGCTCAGTGCTGATATTGAAGCATCATCGAATGCTGCTAAATTTTGACTCTTCTCCTAGTAGTTTGACTTATAAATGGCTTCTTTGCTGCAAAAAAAATCCCTATCATTCATTCTACCCACAGTTTTTGACGCAATTAGCAGTCCCATCTACCACCCGGGTCTTCTGGGAGTCAGACATATAATCTGCCAATACAGAGCACAAATAATAAAAAGTGGCGAATGGGGATTCAATCTTGGGTTTAGGCTGTACTGGTAGCTGGAAAATCCCCCGCTGTGAGAAGATATTACTAAATGAATAAAACTGACTTAAAAAGCTTCTCTGCTTCTGCTGCTTTTCATTAAAAGTTTATTACAATATTTTTATGTTTTACCCTGTAAATTTCTTTAAAATGATTTACTCCCTCACAGAAAAACAACAGCTTTTAGTTTGCCCTTTCTTGGGGCTTTTAAAGACCCACTCCGACCGTGTTTTGGAAAGTTCCCACTAATCTTCAAATTCTAATTATGCTGTTTTTAGCCCAATTAAAATAAGTAAATAAACTTGTCATTTTCGAGGACATAGTTTCTGCAGGGCAGCAGTAGATCATCAGAAATTCACCTCTGAGTTGTTGGCGCAGTGTAAGCCTGCCTCTACTTCCCCTCATCCATCTGTTTACACACTCTCCGGCTATGCAGCCCCTCACACCCCAACCTAACATGACCAATGCATCAAAAATGGCGAGCAATATTGGTGCTATCCAGCTGTTTTAAACCTTAATGCATCGGAATGGAGTGGAGCAAGGAGCTCGTGGCCCGCCGATTGTAGCTTCTATGACAAAGTTTTTCCAAACAGAATTTTTGCTGTTCTGCTTCAGATACACGTGATTTGTATAAAGGAATACTTAGAAATGCAATTTTAATCTTAATTTTCTTTTTTATGTATTCCATCATCAGTTTAATGCCACAGGAACATCTTAAAACACCAAAAACACAATTTTAATCGGAGTGGGTCTTTGACTGCCACTGCAATCATGTCCTGTAAGTTGCAGCTTGCGGACTCACTTACATTTTAAGAAGCAAATTAATAACCATATCTGATCTGTTCATAAAAGCTACTAGCACATTACTTTCACTCTATAAATGCAATTCTCTGTTACTGACACTACTCAGTAATTCTGGGCAATCCTGCCCAGTCAGGTGTTAGTAAGTATGCAGGCATTCGTGCTTTTAAGTAGGTGTTAGTACTATGCTAGTGCACTGCTTCCAGCCAAAATATTGTCACTTGTGTCAGGGCAAGCCGTGTTTGGATCTTAAGGATCGGGTTAATGATGCGAATGCGGTTAGTAGTCGGGATGATGTTTTTTTGCGTTGTTAGGGTGATTTGTAATGAAGGTGTTAGGGGGTTTGTTGGATCAGCGAGTCCAAATGAGATGACACACAGTCGAGCAAACCGATACTGATGCGCACGCACAGGTTGTTAGATTTGATGCAGCT
Source organism: Oryzias curvinotus (assembly GCA_023969325.1). Lineage (NCBI taxonomy): Eukaryota > Metazoa > Chordata > Actinopteri > Beloniformes > Adrianichthyidae > Oryzias > Oryzias curvinotus. The sequence goes on along the minus strand of CM043724.1, from coordinate 12,866,539 downwards.
CACTCCACTCATACACACGCATACACACACGCACACACACAAATACACTAACATGCGTCCTGGTCCTCTCTCTGCATGCAACATCGGCAAAGAGGACGCAGGAGATAAAGAAAGGACAACAAAAGAATAGAATGACTCAGAGACACCATGGAAAACATGCAGTGGCAGAGTGTGGGACGAGACAAAAAGAAACACGAAGAAAAAGAGGAGCCTCTCTATCCAACGGACCAATCAGAAGGGGGAGGGGTTTCTGACTCACGCCATGCACAGAAAGTTGGGAATCGCCATTTGCGTGCAGGTGAGGGATCTGTGCACGCCTAAATGTCATTAAGAGTGATGTTGTGTCAAACAAAAAGAGTAGAAGGAAGGAAGGAAGGAAGGAAGGAAGGAAGGAAGGAAGGAAGGAGGGAAGGAAGGAAGGAGGGAAGGAAGGAAGGGGGGGTTAAATTAAAGAAAGTGGTTGGCAACGAGAGGGGGGATAAGGGGCTCTTCAAGCGTAAAGAATTACCAACCGCATTTATCCTTTTATTGGTTTAGTTTTGATGTCTATGATTCAAAAGGAAATAGACAAACCCAGACTAATAAACAATTAGAATTATTTCTTCCGAACAATGGAGTTTGTTTACCGTAGCGTGTCCAATGCCTGAGTGCTTTGTAGAAGAGGGGGAGAAATAAAAAGCAAAAAACTGTGAACAGAACAACTTTGGGAAGAAAAAAAAAAGGCCTCAGGTGATTTTTTTGTAGGTTGTTTGGAGTGGTTTCGCTAGGAGAAGGGCACAGGTTAGGTTAGTAGAATGAATCATTCCATGAATGGTGGTTAGTTTCACTAGCAGGTTAGTAAAGTTAGTAGTCAAGTTAGTAGTACAGACAGGCAAACGGCAGAGGCAGAGCACAAATAGGTTTACAAGCACCTGACTGCTTGTGATCCTCGATGTTTGCTGGTTCACTCTTTCTGATTCATGCACACATTGGAGTGAAAAAGCACTCACCTAGAGCTGAAAGCAGAGCTGTGCTGGGGGTAAACTCACTGCGAACTAAGACCAAAACCTCACTAACACAATATTTCTAGAGATAGACAGACTGACACTAGCAGTTTTCTTTTTCTACATTAGATATATCTTATGGTTATTTCCTAAACAGGTAAACTGTTACATTACTGGGAAAAGTCTGTCGGGATTCATTTTAGTTTTTCTCCTTCTTGCCTCTGGTTCTCCACTAGAGAGCCCGTGGCATGAAATTCAAGGGGAGGCAAACATCATTTGGAACCTACTCCCAAAAAGATTTGGCTGTCAGAAAATAGTCAACAACATTAATTAGAGCCACGAGAAACATTTAATTAGATTCTAATTTATGTATGTATGTATATATATATATATATATATATATATATATATATATAGTTTCTGTTGCTTGCTCTGCTACTTTCATTAAGCCACTGAGTCTTCCACCTGCTGTAGTCTGGTTACTTTTTTGACAACTTCATTATATTTTTAGAAAAATACAAACAGAGCAAGTCAAAGACTAAAAATAAAGAAGCATAAAGAAAGGAAGGAAAAGAAATATTAAAGATATTAAAAAGAGTAAAATTAGTCAATTAATCAGTGTGCTTGAGAGTAGCTGTCATGCAAAACAGTTTTAAAGATTTGCAGATGTTAATAGTCTTTGGAGCTTTTTTATTTGTTGAGGTGGAGATTGCTTTTATTGAATGTCCTAGTGGGAATCAGGAAAGACAAAAATCAACAATGAAATTTTGCCAGAAATTTTATGTAAACATGACCAAAACAAGGGAGCATATGTTTCAGGTTGCTCCTGGGAAAAAAATATATTATTTCAAAATAAAATGTGGGTAAATATTTTTCTGTAGGGAAAATGTATTGATTAAATCAAAATGAAACCTGTTTGACTTTATTTGTTGAAAAGAATCTATGCAACAAACTTGTGACACGCGACAAAGTTTGAACAATAAAATGTGTCTGATGGAACACAAATAAGGGCATCCTGAAACAAAGCTCTCATCTTTGGGTTCCAGTTCTTTGTTAGCAAACATTACCAAGAGAAGGCTGTAACACACTGTGGTCTGGTTACCTGTCTCAGGTTGCGGGTGACTCTGACATCATGCCAGTCGTTGTCGTTGAACTTGCCGTTGACGGGCTCCACTAAGGCCTCGAACGCCCCAGAACCGAGGTTAATGACAAGCGACACGGCACCATTCTTGAGTGCCAAGTTTACGTAGTCGGCTGACTTGCCCGTGTGCAGCATTAGACCGTTGCGCTGCAACGTCTTGAAGGAAAGTGTGATTTCATCGCTGCTCGACTGGATGGGGTTGGGGGACAAGTCATAACAGAAGTACTCAGAGCCCTTGAAAGTTGCAACGTACTCCTCACGTGCTAAAAAAGTAAGGAAGAGATGGAAAAAAGGAAGAAAACCATTACATCTATGTTTACTGTGATCTAGTAGTTAGCAATAATTTTTTAAACCATCGGTGGGACATTTTGAGTGTAAAACTAGGTTCACACCGGGCAACTGTTGCACATTCAGCTCATGGTGTTCACACTGGACTGTTGCTACCTGATATGTACGCCACCTACAGTTGGAAGAAGCTTAGATGTCGAAGCAAATCTCGAATATCAGCTCTATTCCAATACCTCCATAATTCCAGAAGTGCACAAATCGTAACTATTAGTTCTTCCTTCATGACCAGTGTTCACATCTGCATCCCTAATTAGTCAAACTTTAACCTAGCGTAACCTTTAATGCGCATTCAATGGCCACATGTTTTGTACGTAGAACCTGGAAACAGTCGTAGACACCTGTTTAGCGGCATGTGAGCGCAAGAGTTTTGAACGTAAACTTTTATTGCAAGTTGTTACTTAAACGTGCATTGCCGAAGCTACATGCACTCCGGGCATGTGTTGCTCATTCAAGAACGCGCTATACAAAATTTCATGAATGTGCTTCTAGCATATGGTGTTCTTCTTCTTTTTCTACTGTTTACTAGCACCTGTACCAACAGTCGGAAGTGGATTTGTGCAAAACATCGAGGCGGTGCAAATTTCACAAATCTTACTCCAGGCTTTTTTGTTCAAAGCTCCATTTCGATATATGAAAGACTTGGTGTCATATAATTCCGGCCGGGCACAAACACATTATTAATTTCTCTTTCATGATCAATTTTTAAACGGTTGGCACTTCCATGAATTAAAAGTGACGGCATCTATTTGTCACTACCAAATTGGAGTCCCTGACTGGTCAAAGTTTAACTTGGTTTAATTTTCAATGGACGTGCATTTTGTGTAGAGCCTGAAAATGGTTGTGGAACCTTGCGTAGTGATGCATGAACTTGAGAGCCTGAGCATATGCACGTGTTTACATAGAATTTTCATTGGAAGTGCCCACTTGAACATGCGTTGCCGATGGTGATACCATAAGCATAAAAGTAACAGCCGTCGCTTCACTAGTGCACATGCGTGGGTTCGTTTTGAGGAAATTGCCACTTATACCCACAATACATTGCGTGTTGGTCACATGATATGTAGAAGTCCATTTCTAATAATTCAAATGTAGCTTTCTCTGGCTTCATACTGTTGGGCAGAACAAAAACGTTTTTTTTTTGAGATGCAGAACATATTGGTATTGTTGAGCAAAGCTTCACTGATGCCAACACTCCCTCCATGCCTCTAATCATTCCATAAAGTTGTGCGTAAACAAGCTTTGATCAGTCATGTGGGTTTGAGATTAAACAGAGTGGATGTGAGAGACACAGTAACTGAGTGTGCAGCATTCCAAGCTCGCTTCAAAAACCTGCCATCCACTCTTTTGAGAGAACAGCTGTGCTGGCAGCCCAAAGTGATGTGGACTTGTTTGACAACACGGCTCATTCCAACATGTTTTTTAAAAACCCAGAACACAGGTGTAAGGATGTATATGCAGGAGCAGGACCGGAAAGAAGGGATTTAAGGAAGGTGGTAAAAGCTGATGAAGGGAAAAAGGAAAACGGCAGCATGTAAGCGTCATGGAAACCAAAATCCTGCAGGAATAGGCGATCAGAATTCAGAGTAACAGGCAGACAGCCAACAGCAACTTACCTTGCAGACCCCTTGTGACCCCCAAGGACACTGGACCAAGGTTTTGTAATCCATCATCCTTAAACTCACATTTCCTTATCTGCTCTCTCACACCGGCTCACATATCAGGGCATTGCTGCACCAGCAAGGGAACAAATATGCACGCACACAACTGCGTGGAAACACCATCATACCATTGCACTGCCGCAAACAAGCAGGGTGGACGTTATCTGTCTCTTTCACCAACACAAGCCAAAGCCCTTTTCTTCTGCCTCTGCTCTTGTGTCCTTTTCGCCATGATCTCTATATCGCTCACACCTCCCTCCTGGCCTCACGCCACCTTCCCTCTCCACACATGTCATTGGCCTCTTTTTCCCTCCACAGTGAAACCTCGAGCACAACCACCATCTTGCAGTTTGGAACAATGAAGACAACAGAGACCCATTTAGCAAGCACTTGGTGAGAACTGGAGAAAAAGAACAACACTTGGAGCAGGGGAGGAAAAAGACTGTCACATAATGAAAAGACTGAAGTGTAATAGGTTATTAAGGTAGTAAGAGGCGAAGAGAGGAGTGTTGAAATGGAATTGGCCGCACTTGAGTGAATAAAACACATGCAGCATAATGAGAAGGAAAAAGTGAAAATGTTTCACTATTCCAAAGGCCAATTGTGGCAAATTGTCTTTCTTTGCCTCTGTCGCACAAAAAAAATCTAAAGTGTGAATGTCAGTGTGCGAGTGAGAAACAACACGTTATTTGCCAGCATGTGTGCGAGCCCCCCCCCCAGTGTGTAATTCCTTTCCTCCCGGCATGTTAATTAAGAGTGTGTGTGTGTGGCTCATAAAGAAAATGGCAACTTTGCATCTAGGCGTTTAAAAGTATACATACACACAAACAATTATTTGCTTTTATTTTATGCGTGCGTGAAATGTGTGTGGGAGTGGGTGGGTGCTGGTCTCTGTAAATATTGGTGTATTGCTGTCAGAAAAGCTATTACCAACTCAGGGCCTGGGGCTAGTCTTTACTGAGAGGAGTGAGAGCGAGGAGGGGAGGGACGCAAACACCAATGCACACATGGACGGGAAACTTTAACGCAATCGCACATGTTTGCTGACACGCACGCAGACAGATGTAGATGAGAAGGAAGGGGGCAGGTTGTTCTGAACACACACAGCCGTCGAGCGGCATTCAGGCGGTAATTTACAGAGGTGCCATTAGGTTTCAGTGTGGCGCTCCACTATTCTGTTGCTAATTTACAGACATGCCATTAGATCAGACAGGGGCACATAAAGCATCTCTGCATCGATCAAGGAGCTGGGGCCCCTGAAAACACTCTTTTCCATCAGGTGCACAACCAAACGAAAGACACAAATGAACAATATAAAACACAAAGAAGTGTGGAGTTTGGATGCCATCACTGTACCTACGCACCTAAAACACACAGAAAACGTGTTTGCTCTCAAGCGGCAGGTTTAAGTGGATCTGCTGTAGCTCAGATTAATGTAGTGAGTCAGTATTAGCTCAGAGTAAACACTGAGGCAGACACTGACATACACACCACATGTCACACTTCATCCCGCAGAAAGCACTGTCGATCAACGTGAGGGAGTGAGGAACGAGGAAACAGTGCGTAAGAGGGCGAACCGGCCAAATGAAAGGAATTAGAAAGCGAAAAGAAAGAGGAGAAATTACTAAAACATGCCTATTTCAAGCTCTATTACCTTGTATATTAAATAACTTGCACTCTGCTGTGTAGTACGGTAAGTTTAACCATGTTAATAGTTTCAAGTGATTTGTAGTTCCATGGAAAATCTGACTGCAGGGCCTTTCTTTTTTTTATGGTCTGCCTCTTGCACAGACCTTAATCTAAAACTACTACCTAATCATATTGAGTTAAACAAATAAAAGAGAGAAGAGAAAACTCCCTGCTTGTCAATTCCCCAGGAGACGCTGCAAAAAAGCATTTTTAGCCGATTCTTATCATCTTTCTTGGATATTTGCTGTTGCTTATTCTTTTAAGAAAATAATTAGCTTACATCAAAAATAACCAATTAGCTTATGATGTTTTGAACTGTTAATTTAAGGCTTTATAAATAAATTACAAAAGAATGCAAAGACAACCATAAAAAGTTTAAAGAAAAATTAAGTTTGGTTTGTTTTTTAATCTAATGCATAATACACTACATCCATTTTAGCTCTCTGCTTCAGTCTGTTTAACATTAATGAAGTATAACCTTCATCTGGTATAACATATATTTCTCATTAAGACACACTGAGAGACTGAATAAAAGATTTCAGCAGCAAACAAGCTGCTGAATTTAACTAATTATAGCTTACACCTCAACGTGCTTATTTTCTAAATGACACCCTATGTGTAAGACTGCATTCTTCCATCTATATCACAAATAAGTCACAAATAATTTCTTTTTCAAACGGCATTTTTCCCTCTGCTCCTGATTCAGAACAATGCGAAAAAAGAAACATAGAAATACATTACTACCGGTAAGCTTAATTTTCCAAATATGTGTCCTCCATAATCAGAAAAAAGTCACAAGAAAATGTTAATAACACCAAAACCGTGATTTTCGTCAGTCAGTTTTTATATCATTACTAGCAATGCATTGCAAGTCACTTTGAGACCTTGTTTTGATCATTTTTTCTTTAATATATTCAGCAGAATATTTTTAAGATTACAATAGAAACCATGCCTTTGCAGGCTTTTTGGTTTTAAGACTACCAGTAAACAGTAGTTTAATTCTTTTCTGCAGCGATTTGCTAGTATGGAATGGAACTGTCTTGAGAGCAGTTATCATATGTATTTAATATATTTAAATACATTTTATTTTCACGAATGATGAAAAGTAGTAAGGAACACTAGAAGAAAACATGAAAAAGTAAATATTTTTATTTTGAGAAATACTGCAAATCGTTGATAATGAAGGTTGTTTTTTTGCAATTATAAAAAGTGTGTAATACTGAATTAATTGTTACATGAAAGAAGCTTTGCTAATCTGTATTTACTCCAACAAAAACTCGTCTTCAAAAAGGCCAAATTTTGTTTTATACAACATTTATAGACACTAAGGAGGATTCTTTTCAAGGTTGGCAAAGTGCCGAGTCCGCCTGTAATTTTGCAAGGACTTCACACGGCTAATGCAGATTACTATCCAGGAAACATAGCTACAGGCCATAATTACAGCTTCCACAAACAGTGGAATAAAAGTAATGTCATTTTCATGAGAATGGCTTTTTCCCAGGAAAATGACAAGGAGGAAAATGTGGATATTATTCTAAAAGGAAGGCCGAAAAGAATCAGGACAAGACATCAAAGAAGGAACACGGGGAACCTGTAGAAAAACGATTTGAGTTTTGGAGGCTATAAGGGGAATAGATACAGATGTAAAGATGATTGGCATTAGGCCTTGAAGGCTGTCATTAAACTGCCACTCTAATGAATAAAGCAATCTGTTGGGAGGCAGGACAGAGATGGAATAACTGATCTGATGCTTGCTGCATCAGGGACCAGCTGCATCTGCACCACCAATGATCAAACACACTTCACATGGATTTTTTGGTGAGTTTCCACACATATGGCGATGTGTGTGTCATTTGAGGCGCTGTCTCATCCCGTGGGTCTCCTCCTCAACATCTCACATACTAATTTATCATTTCCATGACAACCCTGCATTAAAGGGGGCTCCAGCAAATGTGTGCATGGGTGTCTTAAGGGGAGAAAGAGGGAGACAGGAAGGGAGATTGAAAAGGAGCGGAAGAGAGAGAAGTAGTGATTGAGTGAACAGTACATTATCATGGACAGCTGTACTGAATCAAAATGGCGGATGGAGGGTGGGTGCACATCAGGGGAACCTTCATTATACAGCACCTGATGGAGGGAGCAAGATGAAAAGATGCAAAAAAAAAAGGGAACGGCACACAGGGAGAATTTGAAAGCAAATAAAACAAGAAAAGTGTGGGAGGAGACATGTATTGGAACACAAAATGGAAGAAAGGAGGAAAAAGAACAAAGAGGGATGAGACGAGGAAAGGCCATGGCCAAGGGGCCGTGATAGTTGGCTGGGAAAAGGACGGGAGCAAGAAAAATGCTGGTGTGTCTAAATCCTAGAGTAGCAAGCCTCAATCATGGCAGCCCTGTCATTCCAGAGATAGTACACTGCAATTCCCCAGCACCTCGTTTTTAGCCCACCATGCAGTTCTGCTATCAGCTCCTCTCAGCCTGCACACACACATCCACCCACACACACACACACACACACATAAGACATCCCTCCTTAATAACAGACAGGTGGATTAACTAAATACTCATACAGATGTAGACGACCACTGCTGTAAATAGCTTTGAAACCGATTGGGTTATCACATCACAGCCAAGGGAGCAATACTGTAGAGGAGGATATTACTGTCACAACAGTGATGACGGATTGGCTGCCTGAACCGTAGATCTCGTATTTCTTTTTTGTTGTTGTTGCTACGAGTGCTGGAATGAAGGCATTCATGCTGAATGTGGAAAGATGTGACAAAATTCAGGAGGAGGATCTGGTAAAACCAAATATAGAACTGAGGCTTTAATAGAGATGAGATAAAAACAGCCAGCAGCAATATTAATGCTACTTTAATTATTTCAAACAAGCACGAGTGTAAATAATGACAATTGTAGATATATCTTACATTTCTAGAAAGCGTAAGTTTGCTGTTTAAGTACATCTGCCAGCAGCAAAAAAAAATGTATGGTATACATTTTTATCAGATGTTTGATTTTTTTTAAAAATAAGTCAAAATCTATTCATTAATTTCTCAATTAGTGATGCTTATATTTTTAGTTACTGTTGATGCTGGTTTGCAACATACCATTTAATCCAGAACTCCACTTAATTTAGCATCACCTTGTAAAGAAAAAAAACAAAATATTTTTTAAAATATTATTTGAAGGCAGCTGCTAAAACATGCATAATAAACAAGAAAAATCATATACAGTACAGACCAAAAGTTTGGACACACCTTCTCATTCAAATAAATGGGAAGGTGTGTCCAAACTTTGGTCTGTACTGTATAAGTCCCACCCTTAGTCAAACTATTAAAAAAAATGTGAATTATTCTCCGAAAAACAGAGTCATTGAAAATAATATCAGGTATAAAATGATTAATTTAAATTGATTAGAACAAAAGAAAGTATTTATGAAATGACTGTAACTGAATATTCATTTGAAAACCCTATGTTCACTTAGGCTTTTAATCTGAAAGGGTAATATTTAACAGTGCATAGCAGTAACTCCCCATTTAATAAGCAAAGAATGTCAACAAAGCATGTTTTCTGCTTAGCAAAAACTTAACCCTTTCTGCCTGAATGAATTTTCAGCAACAGAAAAAACAAAAAAACAATAAAAAAAGATTCCCCTATGGTTTTTGTTTTCATGTGGAAGCTAAATGAAAGTAATTTTGGAGCTGAAGTGGTTTAATGCATATTTGCATCAATAGGTGTCAAGGGGTTAAGGTGCAGAGCTAGTCCTCCAAAGAAATTTCTTTGTCATACTTTTGTTCTTATTTTTATACCCTTTTTTGTTCCTTTTATCTCGTCTCTCTTTCTCTTGGTCTCCGTCTGTATAGCTCGATTTTGACTTTCTGTCTGGTACCCAGGGAAACCGGCTTGTTTCCATGACGATGTCTTTGGGCGGAACAGTGCATTTGTCTTAAGCTGGATAAGATCGGAGTCGGTTTCATCCCTTTAGACATGCAGAAACACACACATACACACGCACGGGCACACACAAAATCAAATTAATGCACCCATATATCATGTCAAAAATACAGAGCAAAGTTCCAAAAGACAGATAAAACATCCATATTGGAAAAATTTGCATTTGGGTAAGATAGTCATATTAACATAGATAAATGTGTGCATTCATGTGTTCATGCTGAAAGATCTCACACCCACAGAAACATATCCAATGACTCGTACTGCAGCCTTTTAAAAAATAAAGCTATAAGAAACTCTACTTTTTCAAGTTTGTGGTTATTTTATATCATAAAAAATGAGGCAATGGGAGTGTTCGTGTACATAAATCATCTAAGTGTGTCTCTCGTGTATTTGTTCCTGTTTTGGCAAATACAAAAGAATTGAACCTCAAATGCCAGATGGGGTACTGGAGTGAAACGCCAATTGGGTCGCTACTCCCAGCAACTGCCAATAAACAAAGGAAATTTCTAGAGCAGGTAAGAGACAATTAGAGCACTAGACTTTCTTGTTCATTCCAAAACGGGAGTGCATGCGCACTTGTGTATAAACATGTGTGTGCAATGCCACAGTCTGATGAGGCATCCGCATCTATAATGACTACCATTTTGGGCTGTGCAGACTGGTGAGCCCAAGGAGAGATGCAGTGCTCCTGCTGAGAAACACTGCAGTCTTATCTTCTTCCTTGTCTCCATGCGCGTCGCCGACCTTCTCTTACCACCTCTCTTTTCCCACTTTCCTATCTTTCCTTACCATCACTTTTCTACACTCCTTATTCTCCTCCCAGCCTCCATCACAGACTCACAGTCCTCCTCTGCTTTATCTTGCTTTTTCATCCTCAGGAAACAGGAAGTTCATTTGATGTCTTTATTTTTAGACGATTACTGGGTGCATCTGCTTCCCTATTAGCACAGTAGTAACTGCTACAAGTGCAGTTTGTATGCTTGAAAAAAGGATGGGATTTTGCAAGCAATTACGAGTAAAAGTATGCATTACACTGAAATTACGGCACTAGTCCAATTTTGACTTTGTGCATGGACATTAAGCATTAATGAGTGCTCTGATGCAATAGGAAGTGGTCACAGAGAGAGCTGGCTAAATTGGTCCCATTAGATAGGAGAACATATCTAGAGTTTAGTCATTTTGCAGAGGAAACTTTTATGCAATTGCATTACTCATAGCCAAACTAAAAGCACTTTTTTTTCTCTTCACAAAATCTTAAGACTCGGCCATCAGGAGCAAAATTGATGGCAGTCAGCGAGTTTGACAGCCAGTCAACACACTTGCCTCTTAACACCAAACGTCTTCTCTCTGTCTCTAGTTGGACTCTGCTCACTTGCCAGTCCTGCAACAGTGTAAGCCTGACAAGCAACAGACCAACAGGGACCTATTGGTGCCTGAGAAATACATTGAATTCCCAATTATGCAAACTGTCTTGCTGTTTGGTAACAGAACCAATATGTGCTTTTTTTAATATATGTTTTTGTATTATGAAAAAAACCCTCAATTTTCTTTGGGAAAGACTGCCAGCAAAAATATTTCCTGTTTGATCTCTGTAATAAAAAAAAAAAAGCTTTACCAACATTGTTTTTTTATCTACACAATATAAATATTGGCAATGCAATAGGAAAAATAGTCTTACCAAGAATTCTTATTTCAGGAAAATAAATTCTAGTCACAAAGACATGTTTTCTAAAACCAAGAATTATTCTTCTATTGAAAAACTTTCTTGATAAGATTATTTTTCTTGTAAGACAGAAAATAGGACAAATGTTCTTGAAACAAGGGTGTTTTTACTTTTTTAAAATTCTGCTTTTGCAGTGCACTGGGTGTGTGTTCTGTTGTTATGTAGACTTTTGGTAGCATTTTCCCTCATAATCAATTATTTGTTGGAAAACTGTTATCATTACTCTCTGAAGTTTCTGTTTATATAATACTTATAATAACAAAATGCCTGTTACAAATAATAATAGTACTATTTTCTTTATCTATAAAACACTGCATAAAAATCTCAATAGATTCTCTTGCACTGAGGTGCACCTAAGGTGTCCATAAATCCATCACAAAAATAAAAATTAAACTTGCAATTTAGTAGTAATTTATTGTTTTTACTGCATGTTTTTATTGTGATGGTGCCTTTTGGCCCTTGTCTCCCTTGAAAAGGAGATTTTATCTCAATGGGACTTTCTGGTAAAATAAAGGTAAAAAAAAAAAAAAAAACATAAAATAAAGTAGTCACAACTTAGCAAAATCTAACTGTTTGTGGTAGTTTTAAGTTAACTTTGCTGGTCCTAAACTTAGGCTGGTCCACTTCAGGAATCCAGCTTTTCATTTAGCTTTTTTGATTCGTACATTCTGCTTCGTAAGACTGTTTTCTAATGTTTGTGAAGCCTCAGTACTTATGTTTTCTCTCAGTGTGGTTTTTGGTTTGAAGCTAATTTTCCTGTTTGCATTCATCTGGTTATAGGTAATTGCTTCACAGCTGCTTTTCATTTATCGTCACCACTATCAGTATTTAGTCACTTTGGTTTCCTTTGCTCATTACATTTTTTCTTTGTTTACTTTTGATCTTATCCTCCCTCAGCAGTGCTTGTTACGTGTTAGATTTGCTAACAATAATTCTGCATTGTTGTCCCTCAAAATTAAGACACAAGCTGCTTGTTTCTTCCAAGATTCCTATTTTAGTAATGGAATCAATCATTATCTGTTTTTTTTGGATTTTTTTTATTGTTTAAGTAGAGAAAACTGGAGATACGTGTAGTGATGCAGCCTTTTTTTGCTACGCTAATAATAAAATAAAAATTAGAAAATGTTTCCATCTTAAAAAGCATGTCTATACAAACCGTAAATCCTTGTGTGCTTTACTTTCTAGTCTTACTAGGACCATATATGGTGGTAAGGAAGAGGTGGGAGACATGCTGTACTTTGTTGGTATTGACTGGTTCCTCTTGTCTTGGCGTCTGTTACCACTCCCAACCTAACATATGGTTGAGTCAGCATGAAGCTCGTCTGATGTGAGTTTTTATCAGTGCTTGTGGGATCAGCTACATCATAGCATATGTGCAAGAGAAAGTAAAGGGTGTGCTTATAGCCGGATTTTGAGTGGCACACCAATAAATGCATTTTTTACCACAAGACAATGTGTTAAAAAATGAGGCACTTTTGATTGCCAACGCTTTATGAGTCACAAATGATGACTCGCAATCCACCTCCCCTCGACATCACTCACAAAACACACACACACACCAACCTACAGACACACACTTTGCTCCCTCTCCTGCTTTTATCCACTGACCGTGAAGAATATGTGCAGGCAGCCTTACTCATGCATATTTACACTGAACACACACTAACTCACCTACTCAGCAGGCAATCTCTAAAGGTTATTGTGTATGTCTGTTTGTCCGTCCGTTCACGTACCCGCGTCTTTAAAGGTCACTTGAAGCAGCGCTGGCCACTTGCCTAAGCTGCGCCAAGATTGTTGGACTGATATGGAGAACACTTGGACATGCAGACAAACAACCATTATTAAGGGGACATCCTGCCCCAAAGCCAAAAAAGAAAATATTAATATAAGCAGGCATGGCAGTAAATTATCCCCAAGAAGCACTCTGTAGTTCCATTCATGGCAGGCCATCACTCGTGCTCCCAGGACCCTGATTCTCAGACTTTGTCTCTTTTTGGCCAAGAACAGGGAAGAAAAGAGCTAAATCTACTTGATTTTGAGCACATTTTCTATCCAGATTATCACTGCTCAATACTTTTCACAAAGACAGAAAAAAAAAAATCAATTTTCCCCTCTTTCCTTTGGCTGCTCAATCCTTATGAAAATCCAATTTGGTTCCTTCTTTTCTTTCTTACTTCCACCATTTGTGCACTATACCCACTCCAAGTGATTAGTGATCTGTGGGTACCATTTTCAGGGAGAATGATAACTGTATTTCACGGAGGAGGGGAAAGGTCTGATGGGCTGATGTCCCTTGGAGAACAGGCTGGTCGAGGAGGGCAGACAGGAAGGCTGCTGTTGCTTTGGAGATACAGCAAGAGAAGACGACTCACTTCACGCCTCCCTCGCTTCCTCTTTGCTTCATTCATTTCTTTAGCAAAGGCGCAGTTTTTCTCTCTCCACTTTTTTCACAGTGCAGGCACATATATGCACCCACACATGCATGCGCACACATCAGCCCCCTCAAAGAAACTCATTCGAGCTTTAAAGTCTCCTCAAAAAAAAAAAAAAAAAACTCTTCACACTGAGCTAACCTAGGCTTGGCTTTGCCTGCACCATTTGACAGCCTTTGCATCATATGTGGAACAAGAACACACTCATAAAACCACACATAGCTAATCATTTGTACTGAAATACACTCCAAACTCTGGGGGGGGGGAGTTACACTTTCCGGCCAATCATTATTACATAGGGCTTACAGTAGGGGGGAACCCACAAAACAAATACATTAAATATTCTGTTCATTTATGCTCTAAACATATGTTAATGCACATCTGTTGTTACACAGATGATTTAAGAAGTTTCTCTGAGGGTAGATGAGGCTCTAACATTGTCAGTGCCACTTTGGTGTTTAACTACAGGCAATTTAAAGCAAAAATCAACCAACAGATACATTTCATCAAGCGATCCGAAGCAGCAAAAAAATGCATCAATATGACTGGGATCTTTCATAGAGATACTATTTGTGCACGCTGAAATGAGCGGCTAAGCACCTGCACCAAATAAAACATTTCACCCAATGAAAGGCAGAGCCATCACAACAGGAGACAGCCATCAACCATGTCGTCTCTCATCCAATCAGAAGGCACAATGCCAAGTCACTTTCAGCCCCTTTTTCATGTGTGCCAATCAGTGTATTCATCAGCGTCACGCAGAGCCAACCGACCGAGCAGCACCTACCTTTAGAATTTCAAAAGCCGGGAGCTTCTACTCATTTGCACGCATGCAGACACACACACACGCTTACACGCATGCAGCAAAATCTTACCTTACCAAAAATGGCACATTCCATCCCGCTCTATCCCCAAGAATTTCATAAACAGCTCTGAACTTTTTATTTTAACAAGGACTAATCAGCACTTTCATTTTAAGCCCTAATACCCCCATAGTCAATAGGGAAAGTAAAATCAAGGATGGGTCTCTGGGATTTCCTAAAATCACAGTTAAAAAAAATAAATAAATAAAAAATAAATTAGGAAAAGAGGAGACAGGGGCCACTATAAGTCTTATCAATGAACTTTTTTGTTTTAAAGTAGCTTATTTTTGCATCTTTTTTTTTTTTTTTTTTTTCTTTCAAAAACACCAAACATTTAAAGCTCTGACACAACACATCTACTTGGAATGTCATGAGCTTGCCAACATGTGATCAGGAGCCATGTGGGCACCAGCAGACATGCATGAAGCAGATCAGCAGCCATGGAGGTGTAGGGATGAGCTCTGCACTGCAGTGACTAACGGCCACGATCAAAGATTAAACCTGCTTGGAACAGGGAAACGTGCATGCTTCCATTCGGGTCATGCATGCACAACCACACTAGCCCCTCGCATTTTACAGCCCTATAAATGTCAATTCACACTGATGAAGAAATGTGGAATGAGGGAGAGGAAGAAAAAAAAATCAAACCATCCTTGTTGTCACTTGGTCACGTGACCCTATGACCTTTAGCTCCATTACCATGACCTGGATTGGTGTCAAGTCGATTCCAGCCAAGTAGCATCAAGTGGCAACCAATAATACCCCTCCCTGGGGTTTCCCACATTAACATCAAAATCATTGCATTTACATACAGTAAATATGAGAGCTTCCTTAAAGAATGCTTATATTTTCTAACCCATATTAAATATTAACTTCATGACTGAAATATTCCACTTTATATTCCAAAGAAAGCTACATTTTTGATCAAACTCGATCAAAATAATAAGCAGCGAGATTTGATAAAAATATAACTGACCTTAGCTCAAGCCTACAGAGACAACTGCCCAGGGTGTTGATGAGGTGAGGGGGAGGGGATACGAGGGACTTTGATCGTGGGAGTGTGAGGAAAAATTAAAGGGTGATGGCAAAGCAAAGGACAACAGGAAGTGAAATAAGATGAGGCCATACCTTGGTCGCCAATCATCAGGTGTGCCAGACCTTAAAGGAAGACAAGAGCACAGTCAGCACAGCATAGGATCATGGGGTGTGAGATGTGTGTTTGTGGTGTCTGTCAGTGACATGCTTCTGGAGGCTAAAGTTGCTAAGTACTTTTGTGTGCGTGTAAAAATATAGATGAAAATATAGGAACTTTAGTGGAGGAAGCTTACGTATTTAGGCACCGATCCTATGCACAGACACGCTCACAGACTTCTGCACAGTCATGAAGGAGACTGTTTTCTGAGCAGTTTTTTTATGTTTCTATGTCTACGTAACCTTGAGGCAAGAGCTACTTCAGATGATTGTGCAAGCGATGCGGTACTTACCAGATGTCAGCAACCAACCCTTTATGTGCTCCCAGAAAACCTGTTTAGCCTGGATAAACGTATACTGCTCTGACTACCTACTGCTGACTGATTTCCTTAATAGAAGGTAATGACAGTGATAGGGGAAGAAGAGATGAATGGAGCAAAAATTGAGAGAATTTGAGATAGATAGATAGATATATAGATAGATAGATAGATAGATAGATAGATAGATAGATAGATAGATAGATAGATAGATAGATAGATAGATAGATAGATAGATAGATAGATCGATAGATGGATAGATAGATAGATAGAAAGAATGAGAGAGAACTACCTACCTGGCGTGTAGCTGTGCTCTGGAGGGGTGTTGCAGCCAGGCGAAGAGAGAGAAAGACAGACATTCATTAACATGCATGCTCAGCCCAAGGGTCACCATGGCTACTTACTGTACATGCACACCCGTCCTGGGTTTCTGTGGTAGCATACATGCAAGTCAACACAAACATCACGATGGGTACCATGCTGAACTGGTAGCCAAAACTGAGGTTTGTCTGGACATTTATGCACACAGCCACATTTAAGAAAAGCCCATTTTCTCTCTACTCCACTTGTGTACCAAGACAGTTACCTATGCAAACATCCACACGTGGTAGAAGGGAAGGGTGGAGGGACTTGGTATGCATTCCTACCTGTAGATTTGGATTCAAGAGCCATTTACCCCAAAACTTACCTTGTAGCTGTTTTCTTTCCCCAGAGCACCCCGACAGATAGCATGCAACACACAGACACACGCGGGCAAACACATTCCCTCTCACAAGTTCTCTCTCACTCCCACTGCCTTCCACATACACACACACTAACATTGACTATGGCAGTAATTATGATGTGAAATAGCAGGGTAAACATGTAGGGATGGATTAGCAGTGCAGCAGGACGAAGAGGCATGCATGATTCAGAACTGGATTTCCGTGTACTTGTGTGCGTACGGAAGTGTGTGTAGTGGCCTCTGTATGTCGATGTGTGCTCAAATCGGTGTGTTCCCTTGCCTCTTGCCCTTGTGCATGTAGCATGGCAGAAACAGGAGGAGCCATTAGCATGCTAACAGCAATTTGCCCTCAAGGACAATGCAAGCCAGCCAGGCCTAACGAGCCAGGTTGATTCTGCCCTCGCTGCAAGCCAAAATGCCTCAGATGGTTACATTTATTCACAGACCTGCCTAAATTGTGTCGTTTTATGCCGTCTTATCTCTGGTTATTTATAATTACAAAGTTTTTGCAACACAACAGCCATAACTAATTTATTCTGCAAGCCTGTAAACACATATCTTGCAGTTTTCTTGGGAGAAATTATTGTTTTCGTTCTCAGATGGTTTCTAAGCCGGTCAACGATCAACACAAACAGGACTACAAAAACTAGGAAGCCCTGAACATAATAACTGCAAACAAATTAAGAAATAATCTATACCATTGTCTACATTTTCTTCTTTCATGTAGGAGTTTCCTGTTCCAACTTTCTTTATTGGAAATGAAGAACATATTGTTAGGGTAATAAATCTTTGGCTTGAATTGGATACCGCCGTCTGTGCACTTTCATTCCAACAGAATCTCCACACTTCAGAACACACTGGACAGGATTTTGGTCCATCACAGAGCCATGTGCGGAAAGTGGCACTATTGCATCTAAACGTCTCTGTCACCTGTTGCCAATATTCCCTTTTTACAGAGTCAAATTGTAAATCTTTATCACACACATTTATTGAGGGTTATTTTATGTTACACCAAAAAGGGATATCTATTGTTCCTCTTAACTAGCAGTAATGCCGGCTTATGCCTTAGTCACATGTACCTGTATAGGGGTCGACCCTTATGGGTGCCGCAGGTTTCTTGGCTTTGTCTTGGCTTTGAGGCTCATAGAAAAGACACAAGGTGTGTCTTGCAGTTTGCTTGAAACCCGTACATCCTTTTTTAAGGGGTGTCACATTTTCGAGAAGTATTCATAAGAGAACTGTAAGTTGCACGCACTTCTGATGCACAGCTGATGCTGTCATATGTTGCCCATATGCCACACTCTAGTCCAGGGTGTCTACAGATTTATAGAAGTAAATTTAAGAAGTTTAAGACCTTTTTAAGACTTATTTTAAAACACCTATAATCTAATTAAAGATTGTACGTACAAAAAAAAAGAAACAAACAGCCCGAGTCTACTGTTTCTTGCACTACACCTGATTTGATTTGAACCCATTGATTCCCATTGTGCCAAGTATGAATGTCTTTCAGTTTGCTTCATACAGATTTCGACTAACCGGTTTTAACTACCATGAGTAATCCCTATTTCATGCCATTTCTCCATGAATTTGCATTTCCATTTTCCTAAACTGACGAGCTTGAGCTAATTAGCTAGCTGAGGTTAAACGATTCATGACCAGTACACGACCTTATGACACAACAAATCCTGGAAATGTTGTTTATTATTAACAGGAAGTCAAAGCTTTATAAGGCCTTATTATAGTTCAGTTAAATTTTAGACCTTTTTTAGACCTTTGATGGGTTTTAAGGATCTGCGGTCACCCTGTAGAAGTAAGGTCCAAGCAGTGGCTTCTTATTGACCAGGTGCAAATGCTGTACGCACAAGGTGTTCAGGTAAGGAGTGAGCACTTACCACTTGAACAGCACTAATAGGCCCCTTGTGCAGTTCCCAGGATTTGTGAGGGTTAAAATATTAAAAATCCAGACAATGTGCCTTCATTTCACCTACTTCATCCTTATTTACCCTTGCATGTGTTTGCATTGACATGTCGTGCGTAGAAAAAAATCGACATTAACCTTTTTGCAATACAGGTTCACCATGTTGTCTACGATTTTAATCTGTAAGAACCCATGGTGACATGAATGTAACAGAAAAATATCAGAAATGTGTTTAGTGGTCCAATTGGTTTGTGGTGTATTATTTTTTTTACAGAAAAAATGGATCTGGATTTTTATGTAATAAAATTTCCTGTGGGCCACTTGCGTGCCTCGTGCGGATTTGCCCGTTCTGTCTACCCATATGGTCAGTTGTGACTAAGGTATTAAACTTAAATAATTGCAAATGGAGGTATTTTACACTCTGAATTTTGGTAAACTATTTTTTAATTTAACGCCAATGGGTTTTTTAGACCTTTTTACACTTTTCTCCCTTCTAGCCACTTTATTTCTTGTCTTTCATTCCAAACAAATTTAGACTTCTTTTGGCCAACTCTAAATTAGTGATTGTTTCTGATGGTGATCCATATAGTAGCCTGTGGATTATGTGGCGAAAAATATGTCACTGATGGCAGACCAGAATGAACAGCAGTATATGAGGGTAGCGATTACAACTAAACACTCCAAACTACTTGAAACCACCCATAAAAATATATTCTATACTCATATTTCAGTTCGTAGACCTCTGTATATCTATATCTGTACGAACTAAATAAAGAAAACAAGGAATATGATTTGGATGGATCCAACTAAAGAAATGTCATGACTCCACGCCGAAGGGATTTGTGCAGAGATCGTTTTGCTTTCAGAAGAAAAGCACACTGATTTCTGTTTCCTTCAAGTAAATTACTGTAATTCCCCTTTCCTGCAAGTACATTAAAATGACTTGAACTTCTTTTTCAAAGAGGTTATTAAGCTACTACTATTTATCATCATTTTCAACCAAAAACAAAAAGAATCTCTACAAAATGACACAACTTTTAAAAATGTGAATAAGTTCTCAAAAAATAAGCCAACTTTGCCACTCTCCTTTACAACAAACAACATGTGTCATAATTAAAAGTCAAACTTTCTGGGAAGAAAAAATATATTTTGTATAATTTATGGTTTTACACAGAAACGTGTCATACTGCTCAATCTGTACACATCCTCTAGCAGACCTCTCAAGAGTCGTGTGAATATTACCAGCTACTTCTGTAGGGAGCATAAAATAACTTCTGCAGACTTGTTTCACATCAACACATCTCTATGAATAGAAAACTCCCGCTTCTAAGAAAAAAAGCTAGCTCGTGTTGAGTGACAAGTACCAGTGCAAAGTAGGCCGTGCATCTGGTGCGAGCATGTATGCAGAATATCCGCAGCTCACATTTAGTCTGCAGAGCAACACTGCTGTTAGATGAATGAGTGAAGATGTGGTTGATCACAGCAGAGCCTGCACAATTTATTGATTTATTCCTTCGTGCGCACGTATATTTACGTTGTGTGGGTTTGTGCGTTTAACCCCATGTCTGCGCTTCCCACTTTGGAGAAAACCGGCAGTTTGGATTAGTCTGGCCTAGTTCACGAGAACTGTAATTTTCAGCACGGCAATATGACTCAGTTGACAGCTTCACCTGCCACCTCCTAAACGCTCAGAGGCAAGAAGTCAACTGCAATGAATTGTGACAGTGAGTTAACATTTAACTGTCTGTCATCAATTGCTTCACTATTAACTTGATTATGATAGTCAGTCAACTTAGTGTTTAATTCTAGGTTGAGCTGCTTATTAACAAATTGCTGCTTCAATTGTTGACTCTTTAATAAAAGATTTATTTTTTTACCTGAATGCACCAACGAGCATCTCCCAACTCCTTAGTAGAGATCAATGTGTCTTGCATCTAATAACTGCACAAACACACTACTATAGTAGATAATCATTGTAGATGTCATGCCTTGAGAGCTGAAAACAAAGCCCATGTGACAAAAAATATATTTGATATGAAGAGGAGAGACTGAGAAAGACTGAGAAAAAAAATGTTCCTGTTACGTTACCGTGGTAACCTTAGACATCCCACCATCCACTGAATGCTACGGTGCAGTCCAGTGGGAGCCTAAATAGCTGTAATATGCGGTCATTGGTGCTGAGTGGAGCGGAAGGTTGGGATGTCTGTGCAGCAAGGCCACTCTTCCATTTTTTGGGAGATGCATTAATGGCACCAAATAAGAAATCGGTCGCTGAGCCTTGTTTGAAGGGGAGCTTGGTGTACAGTAGTTTGGAAAGCTATTGATTAACAGTGCAAGCTGGCTCTGAATCAACTCAAGCAAATCTCACAGCACGCACACACACACGCGTGATTTAGCAGGAGGAAATTACAGCATTTGCAGCCTTGGCCATTGCAAAGCAGCAACGTTCATTAAGCAGCTGTTTTGCTTTTGTAATGACCATCATTACACTGCCCTGTATATTGGCACTTGTACTGACCAAGGGCTTGTTTGCCTGTTAAAAAATTGGGTACCCTTCAGGACTTTAATCGTAAAATATAATTTATCTTTTTCCATTAACACAATAAAACTTATTTAAAATCTTAATGACTGATAAGACATTGTCTTTTATATATGCTGAAAAGCTAAGACAAAAAACAAGCAAGCAGTCATTCACAAACATAGCAATCTCTGAAGCTTTTAAAATGATTAGAAACAAATGAACACACCATTGCAACAGAATGGTTAAAAACTCCCTATGATCAGTGCATGATCATTACAAACAAGATGGCAAGTATTGTAAAAAACAAAACAAAAAAAAAAAACCTCCATATCCATCCCTTACTAATAGGGCACAGGTCAAAATCTAACTGTATTTGATTGTTTTGCTTAACACAAAAACTGAGTCTTTTAGAGCTTGATGAATCAGTCAAGTCTTAACAAAGTTTCACTATTATTTTTAAATAGTAATGATATGCAGGATCTGAAGCTTCCATACCGAAATGAGGCTTTAAACAGCTGCTGTCAAGGTCTCGGCTTTTGCTACAGTCACTACACTTCCAAGGAGGATGCTTATTTTTGGGTTCTGAATGAACACGGTAACCTAGTAGCCATTTGGAGGCTAGAAATCAATATCAGACATGATCAGTTTCATGTCCTGCAGTGTTTGGGAGGTCTGCTGAGCCATACACGCCAACTCAATGTACTTGGGAAGGTGTGAATGAAAAATGTGTTTGTCCATTAAAGTATCTGGTGTTGAGGTCAAGGTTGAGCAAAATGGAGTTAGGAGACACATATGTGCATGTGTGTGCGTATCTGAAGGATGAGATGTTTATGATGGGTCAGCATGATCTGAGCCTTACCTTCGCTGCAGTCATTGCCTTGGTAGCCAGTGTCGGAGCAGTCGCAGACAGCCTGGTCATTGATGACACTGCACACCCCTCCGTTCTGGCACTGGTGGTCAGGTCCACAACCAGCTGTCACTGAGACACCCTCTGAGCTGTCCAGTGTCACTAGCGAACCATTGATGCTCACTGCTGTGATCCACCCACGGAAGGCGGGGTGTTCCCGCACTGTGGGTGAGGTGAGGCGCAGGGGCGAGGAGTGTAGGTCTGGTGACACCCCACCCATGTATGTGTGACTGAACACTGTCATGTCTCTTCTCTTACTCTTCACCTCCGCCCATCCCTCCAGTCGCCCATCCACCTCCAATGAGGTGTTCCTCCAGTCCCGCTTGACACGCACCGCATGCCATCGTCCATCGCTCACCGCCACGCCTGACTGAAGCTCGGCTGGCTCGGCACAGAAAATGGAGAAGCGCAGGCGAAGGTGGCCGTGGAGAAGCAGCAGCTCCAGGAAGTCGCAGAAACCCTCATCATCCAGATAGAGCAGCAGGCCCTCCTGGCTGTGAGTCCGCAGGCTGAAACTCAGCACACTCTCGCAGCAGGCGTTCCACACGGGAAACCGCCCCCACTGGTTGGATACACCTCCGAACTCCAGGATTTCCCCTTGGGCCTGGCCCCCTACACTGCACAGGCACAGCCCCAGGAAGAGCAGTGGGGCCGCCGCCCAAACGCAAACCGCCATTACACTCATACACACACTCACTCTCACACTCACACACACGGGAGAAGACTGACACTAGTGCTGGGGGGTTTCCTCTAACCAACAGCTCATGGTGCAAACTGGAGGGCACTTCATAAAGCACTGTCTAGGCGTCTCCTGTATACCTTTGGTCTTCACTGTGTCTTTTAAGGTGGGAACTCCAAAGGGGGAGTGGGTTAGACAGCAACACCCTGTGTCCTCTTAGCACATATCTCACGTCTTCTTTTGCCTTTTCCCAGTGTTTGTCTGGTCTGTGGGATGTTCAACGCCTCCTCTCCGATCAGTCTTTCATTCCTCCCTTTAGACATGAGACTCCAGGTGTGAATATGTTTGTTTATGGCTGTGAGTCAAATTTGGGACAAATACGATGTGAACTCCATCTTTGTGCCCTAGATAGGGCTTTATTCCCCATGCAAGCAACTCCCCACGGAGAGTGTGAGCATGTGTGTGTGTGGGGCTCACGCACAGTTAATGGAGAGAAATGACACCGTCATAGCAGTATTTTCTCCCCCTTTCTCCCTGTTTTAGTAGGTCAAGACAGAATGTGTGTGTGGGCAATTATCTATGTGTGTATGGCTGCTTGTGTGAGATGTATATCTCACAGCCACGTCATCATTCTCTTTAGAGACCTGCAGAAAGAACAGAAATGGCACAATCAACCGAGGTTCAGATGCACACAGATATCCCATGAAAACAAGCATGCACAAATTGTAGCAGACGCACACACAAATATTCTGTTCACACTTAGACATCCGATTACGCATTAATCAGAACTATAAGCTTTTACATGTCAGTGTAGAGGTGTATTTAAACTTCCTCACATCCAACACACCAGTAATAAGTATGGATATGACGATGAATCGATTAATTGATTTGTACTCCTATGATTCAACCATATTGATCTGAGACAAGTTGTTAATCAATATTGGAAAATCCTGTTTGATTTCAGGCACTGTAGATGTATTTACTCTAAAAGCGACCATCACAGCGATCAACACACATGTGATGGCAGCAAAAAATGATTAAGCCATCATTCCAGTCCAATGTGTGGAAACACTTTGAATTTTGCAAAGACATATGACCATACAGTGTGGCAGAATGTTCTACTAATGTTCCCTATATGTAAAAAAAAAAAAAAAAAAAAAAAAAAACCAGCAGTGGGCTGAACCTTATCAAACTAAAATGTGAACTGATTTGCCATCAATTCTTGTTGACTTGTTTGTACACATTTCATTTACACTTGATTATCTTGCAATAAAAATGCAAGGAATCTGGAAAACTTCACCTGCACCGTTCAGTTTTTATTTCTGAGTCACACTGATTGATTTTTTTGGCTGAAGATGTCCTGATTAATTTTAGGTCACTGAATCAGATCGTGCAAAATTGTTGTTAAAATGAATCCTTTCACTCTTACTAATAAGTCAAGTCAAACACACACACACACACACACACACACACAAAAGACCACACAAACAGCACCTCATTAATGCCGCAGGAGATTTTTTTAGACTTGCCTTAACTGGATAAAGTCATTTCTTTAATGCTACTACCAGACTCACCGAGCATTCAACGGAACAATTCAGCCACTGCTGCGTTTTTGTTGAATTCCCCTCAGAGCTAAAAGGGTCGCCAGAATTTGTTTTGGCTCCACCACAAAGAACAGGAGCAGCTCCGCGCGCTCTGCGGCGGATGACTCAAACCGTTTCGCTTTATTGAATTAACTGATACACATACTCTCTCTTAGAAAAAAAAGAAAAAGAAATCATATTGACAAAAAAAATCTAAAAATCCAGTCCCAGACCAATTGGCTTTCTTCTTTAGGTCTTTGAAAGGCGGTGACATCCCAGTTATTGATGGAGAGGGTGAATGAATGCGGTTGAATTATCGATTGTCGATTTGCGGCCATACCTCCTCCATTTTTTTCTCCCTACCACCCACTGCTAGACTGTACCGGAGGTTCCGACTCATCACCTCAAAAACACTACAACCTATTGGCCCCTACTTTTTTGCGCGCATTGGCAACTATATTGACATATAAATACCTGTAACTAAAATGATTTGTGATTTATAAATAAAAAAGACTCACCCCATGCACATTCTTTGGGTCCGTGGCAACAGCGCATCGATTTCCCTTCCCATTTGACGGGAATTTGGAGTGGGAGGAGGGAGGTGCTGCGCGCAAAGCAGGTCCGGACGGAGATTATTACAGCCTCGCCTGGAGACGACCCTGATGCTGTGTCTCTCTATAGCTCCGATCCCTTCTCCTCCTGCCCGTAACTCCCTCTGTCTATCTCAGTGTCTCTCAGTCCTCTCTCTCTTTTCCTGAGGAGGAAAAGGTGCAGTGTGATGCTCTCGCGGCAGACCAGCCACAGTCACGTGGTTGCGCCACAGAGAAAGAGAGAGAGGCAGAGAAAGTGTGAATTTGAATGCGTGTGCGCGTTGGAGAGAGGAGGAAGAGCCGCGGGCGGGGCAGCGCGCCGCTGCAGCACCTTGGACAGCGCTCACTCACGGCAAACACGAAACAAACATCATCTCCCCCAGGCAGACATGAGACAGGAGAACCGGGGAAGATCAGAAAGATGAGCACAGACCTTATTTGTCCCACTCTACGGTTTGTCAGGAGCGCGGTGATTAGAAATTTCCAGACTAAATGTGATTTAGAGAGGGTAAACCCTAACAGGGACTGCAACAACATTTGACTTAAGAATCAACAAAACAGAAGAAAAAATGGACACAAATCTGCAACAAAACAAAACACCAGACTAATTTTTGGAAGTAATAAAAGTATTGTAAAAACCTGTCTAGTTTTGGGTCTGCAACCTTTAACCTTTTAAAAAAAAAGCACTCTGAGTTCTTATGTGTTAAAGTCCCACTCGAATCATCTTTTGAATAATTAGAAAATCATTGCCAGTGTTCTTTTCAATTATGCACTTTTTTAGAAAAAAAATTAACAAAACTGTCATTTAGGACATAGTTTCTGCAGAGTGGTCAGAACTTATCAAGAATTCCTCTCTGAGTTGTGGGTGGGACTGTTGCTGTTACTGTCACTTTCCACTATTCTTAGTTTACACTCTTTTTCCTTACAGCCTCTCAAATCCCCAACCCAATATGACCGGTACAACAAAAATGGCGAGCAATATTGGAGCAATATTGGTTTTAAAGTTTAAAACCAGATGCCAGCTCAGACGAGGAAAACAAAGATGTACTAAATCTATTCGTCTGCAAGTGGATGCATCGAAATGGAGCGTAGCACAGAACTTGTGGAATTATAGCAATAAAAAAATAAATAAATACATATAGTCATACATTTTTCTATATGCAGTATAACTATTTTACCATCTTTTACTTTTGCAGCATAGCAAATTCCTAATAATAAACCACTCAGACAACAGATACAACATTTTACCATCATTTTGATCCATTTTCTGACACGAATGACAACTTAACTAAAACAAAATAACCAAAACTACAAATCATTTTAAATTGCTAGCATCGAAAGCCAAAGAGCAACAATGAAGGAATAAAAGAGCCGCATGTGATTTCGGAGCCACCATGCAGACCTCAGGTCTAGTTAAAAACAAATTTTGCTCAAAGCAAACAGCCAAACATTGTTTTAGAAGAATAGTAAAAATAAATTGGCTATTTCACCAAAAAAGATAAAAAGAAATGAAATTTCAAATACAGTTTTCCTAAAATCTCATATAAAGAACAACCAGCGCAATGGACAGCAGGAAGAAGACTAAAGGACAAAAACACTTAGGCTTAAAAAATACTTTGAGGAAGGTTTAATGTGGCAGTAAATAAAGGAAAAAGTGGTTAAAGAGCTTCATTTAATGTTCTAACTAATGATAAAAAAGAAAGAAGCAAATTTTCTCTCCATGTCCATTTATTAATAACTTCCACAGTTCATGTCGTCACAGATATGATTGTCCTCTCCAGATATGAGTCACACACGTGGTCTAAATCGGTTCCAAGATCTGTGGACACAACAGTTGTTTTAGTGATTAGTTAAATAGAGACATGATTTGAAGCTAAATAACAGAAAATTAAAAGAAATACATTATTCATTTTAGTATGATGACTGATATGACTGTTAAAATGCATACGGTTTGACTTCATGCTGCCTGCTTTGGAAAGTAAGTGATGAAGGCTCCAATTATTTCACAAACCTTTGAAGATGGCTTTTGAAGACCTGTAGTTTGATCCTTGATCTTCTTATTATTTTGTGTTACTCATCTTACGAGAGAGTGGAGCTGAGAAGTAAAAGGCTGAAAGCAACACAGAGGTTAGATGCTTACAGAAGGTTTTGAAATGCAGAAATAACCAAAACCTAAACACAAATTCAGCCTGAAATGCGTATTCCTGTCCTCGGAATGAGCATTTCAGTCTTACACGTTTTTTTTTTGGGTCCATAATGCAGAAAAATAATGTTCAATGAGAGCTTTTGCAGGATAAAGGGAGAAACTTGTCATCTTGAGTCTTTCATGGTCCAGGAAGGCCTGAAAACCAAAGCATCAGACAGAAGATCAGCAATGATGATGCTCCTTTTCTTCGTCTCCTTTACTTAAATATTCTGATTAATACTTTCACCCATGATTCATTGCATCATCTGTTTCTTATTGAACAAATTTTAAATTAAAGGTTTATTGCTTTAACAAAAAGCCTTCATGTTTTACACAGACACAGTCCCTTTTTTAAATACATTTGTGTAAAGTTTAACCCCTCCAAGTTATCATCAGCAATGTGCAATTACCAGGTTCAAGGATGAACAGCTCAGTAAATAGTTTTTTTTTTTCTTTTAAACAGACACTATAGGCACTGAGAGCCTATGGAGAGTACCCATTTCACACATCTATGACCTGTTTTGTCTGTCAAAAAGGAAAAAAAAGACAAAATAAGAACTGGTAGACAAAAAGAACATGGTCGATGAACAGCTCTTTTATATTCCTCTGGTCTCTGAGATAAAGGCTTCCTTTAACTAAAGTCCAAGGGAATAGTTGTTAACGAAAAAGACATGGATTATTGGAAATGGCCGGTGAAAGGAGACTCTAAGAAGGAACTTAGTCGATTTTGGTTCATTTTGCACGATCCTGTCAATTGACAGATGATAATGAAACTTCTGGTTTTTAGTCAGGTGATCTACCCTGACCATGTCATTATCAGGAATGGTGTGAAAAGTCTGTCCGTGAAGTGCAAACATGTAAAGACTCCTCATTATTCTTGTTCTTATTCTACTTAGATTTGAGTCTGCAGGAGCTTTCATTGGACAACAGCTGGGTTTTAAGGTGGTAGATCACACAAATACTCTTTCTCCTTATAAATTTTCCCAGTGTCAAAGTTTTCTCTCAGAGAGTCTCGAAAAGGGTTACAATTTTTGCTGTTGGCTTTTGGCGTTAACCACTTCACAACTGTGCAGACCTCAGTAGTGATTGGACGTCAGTTTTGGTATGGCGTCTTGTCTCCAGTTAGAACAAAAGTTAGTTATATTCTACCTTTGAAGACATTTAGACTTTAAGCCCTTCTTGGCTGAATTTATTTCCATCCATCCATCCATCCATCCACCCATCCATCCATCCCTCTTTTTATTTATTGTCAGAACTCCCTGAACCTCTTTCAGGGTCAAGGAGTTGGTGGAGCCAACCCAACTACCGATTGCCAAGGCGGGGTGCACCCTGGAACACGGCCAATCATTTACACACATGAACACACAAAATTTAGAGAGACCAGAGAACCTATGTAGCATGCTTTTGGACTGTGGGAGGAAGCCAGATTTCCTGCTAAAAACCCACACATGCACAGGAAAAACATACAAACTTCACACAGAAAGGTCCCAGCCAGGATTTGAACCAGGAACTTCTCACTTAGCCAAGAGTGCTAACCACTGAACCCCCAAATGTACTTCTATTAAGGTAGGGCCCTGGATTAAATGGTATGTTGCAAATCAGAGACATACAACATGTAGTGGTTAAAATTCCTAGAATTGATCATCACACACTTTTGACACGCTCTTACTTTTAGCCACTCGTGTGTCCTCTACTACCCCACCAAAAAGTAATACCATTGCCTGCAGCTGCGTCAAACCCAGCTCACAGTGCTCTCACTGGACTCCCTGTGCCAGCTGCTGCCCTTTTTTCTAGAATCTGTACACTTTAGTCTTACTAGAGCATGACTCCTCCCACTTTCACTTTACACAACTGCTTTTACTTGGCAATGCCTCATCCTGAGCTCTGAAAATGTGCATGAGATTGTCAAAATTCATGTTTAAAGCAGAAACCGTTACATCATTCAATATGCCCTCTCAACATCTGAGACGTGAAACAGCAGCCATCCATTGTCTTTGTTTGACAGTTGTCATCCTTACCTGTCTCTTCTATCAGAGGATGCTGGAATGTAAAAACTACATGATTCTACAAAATACAAGATGATATTCAGTCAGACGTCTGTTAGTAAGACAGCTCATATGGTCAGACCACAGCATATCGGCACAACCACACAGCTGGAACATGAAGACTCCAATTGATTTGAGCAACAGATATTAAACCAGAAAGGGCTGGCCGCAGAAACATTTGCTGGGAGACAGATAGGAGCTCTGAGTACACAGTCGTGCCCGTGTCTCAGTGTGAGTTACATGCATGTTAGAAGGGAGGAGAAGACTGGGTGGAGGAGACGTTTCTATGGAAACTATCTTAACATCAGCACATGGTTTTTCCACTGGGTTGACCACCACATTACCACATCTTCCTCATACTTTACCACATATCTTGTTTTGCCTCCATTTTTTCCCAAAGCTGAATACCTAAATGACAAATGTAAAATAGAAAAAAAAGAAAACTCTCATACAATGACCTTTAAGACTAAATTGCATCATGAAACAGTAACATTTCACAAACCCTGTACAAAACAATACAGCTGACTTTCAGAGCAGTGAACTGTACAGTGCATATACAATTTAAATGCGTTTGTTCAATGCAGCTTTTACTTTTTAAATAACATTTTTTGGTCAAATTCTTAACATATGATGTAAAATTAGGTTCACCCTGCTTTTGTCCTTATAGCTTTTTTTAAATGTCCCTTTGATGCAAAAATATGTACAACTCATGTCAAGATTTTTTGACACAATTGAGCAAAGTCCTACACCAGGAATAATAAAAAAAAACCTCAAATGTTCCACTAATGTCAGGAGCGGGATAGTCATTTGTTCAAATGTTGTTTCACCAGTCACTTTTTTTTCAAACTGAAACAACGATATGGGTTAAAAAGATTTTATAAGTAAGAAGTGATCTTAAAATGCATTGTTTAATTTGCTGGTAAGTGCATATTTTATGAAAAAGTATGGCTTGCCAGGCCATCCATTGCTCTGGAGCTTCCATTTCTCCACCTGAGCCCGCTGGAGCGGAGGCTGCCGCTCGTCACCCAGCTGTAGTCGCGAGGAGACCCGCTGGGAGACCCGGACCTGTGCAGCAGCCAGGGCTCATTGTGGGAGACTCCGTTGTCCGGCATGTCACGTCTGCCATTCAGAGTCATATACCAGTCTGCATCACCAATAGATATTTAAATCATTTCCATTTACATCCACATACCTTATATGTTAGATGCCTCTGCACAATTCACCCAGCAGTCACAAAACATATATCATGCTCACATCAGATCTTACTTACAATGATAAAGATGGCTCTTCTGAATGTCAAATCACTTTAAAATAAGTCTTTTGTCACTATTGATCTGTTTTAGACCACTATTTAACCCATCTGTTTTTAACTAAAACCTGGCTTGGTGCTGTTGCACCAGCAACTCTCACTGACACTTCTTCACCTAATTTTAACTTTTTATTTTTAATCAGTGGAGGAAAGAAAGGAGGGGGTACTGCATCGATTGCTCACAACAAAAATAACATCTGAAAACATTTATACTCAGCATCATGCTTTTCTTTTTGGTGACCCACCTGTTTTACATGTCACAGAATTGTCTAAATCATATCTTCACATTAGGTACAATAAGATTTTAATAACTGGTGATTTTAATTTACATGTTGACAAAAATGATGACATCTTTGGCTGTGAGTTTTAAATCTTCTGAGCAGAATGGATTTTCAGCAACATCACACAACCATCTCACAACAGAGGACAAACCCTGGACCTTGTCATTACCTACGGCCTGTCCGCCGGGGTGTCCTCTGTTGTCGACTTGGCCATAGGAGACCATTACTGTGTGTTTTTGATTTGATTTGATTTGATTTATTGATTTATTTCAAGCATTGTAGTCAAAGCAATAAAGAAATTACACATATTTATCAAACTCATTACATAAATGATGAAATGCATAGATTAAAAAGACAGAAAACAAAACAAAAATGTCACTTAAATCACATTTGCTTAATTAAATACAGTGATCATTAACTGAAGTATAAGTAGAGTTTGATTCATTGCTTGAAAAGGAGTGGGAAGAAGCAAGCTTATATAATCCCACCCCTACTGAGTTAATTCATTTGATAGTTTTACAGTGTTTTAACTCCGGTTCTTATCCGATAGATTCTCTTGAAGTAACTAAATCCAGTGCCTAGTAATGATTGATGATCTTCAGAAAACATTCATTCATGATTTCAGTAAACAGTAACGATACCGATAAGTAATAATAATTGATTATCTTTAGAACACATTATCACATTAAACCAGTAATTATTGTTACACATTGCAGATCAAGTAAACAAAAACTAGAGCTTATTGGTTGTAATTCAACCCTTTCAGAAATCATTATTGCACATTACAATGTAACACTCATTGGTTGTAATTAAAAGAGCTTTGATTATTTCACCACAATCAAGTTCACACATGTATTTGGAATTATTCACCACCTGTTTTTAATGTCACCAGTGTAATCCAGAAGGAAGCCTCTGAGAGAAATGTGAGGAAACGGTATAAAACTCCTAAACAAACTCCTGTTCAGATTTCACCTGCACCCGGTGATTATATTGTTGATCATTTTAATAATAGTTCAGTCTTCCATAGATGCAGTGGCTTCCTTCAAGACAAAAACATTAAGAATCACTCCTAAAATGCCATGCAAGACTGATGACATTAAGCGTCTGAAGACCTGCAGGAGAGCAGAGAGGAGATACAAGATCCAGCTCAGTGGCCTTGTGGTAGAGTGTCCACCCTGTGACTGGAAGGTCGGTGTTCAAATCCAGGCCAAGTCATACCAAAGACTCTAAAAATAGGAGCCAATGTCTCCCTGCTTGACACTCAGAATTAAGGGGTTGGATTGGGGGTGATTAATCCACCGAATGGTTCCAGTGCGCGGCTGTGTCTGCAGCTCACCGCTCCCCCAGGGGATGGGTCAAATGCTGAGAGCAAATTTCCCACACCTAGGTGTGTAAAATGGTATTTTAAGCTAATGGTATTTTAACTTTTAAGAAGACGAAATTAACTAATTTTATCGCACACATTAAAAGTGTTGTTAAGGCTGGATTTTATTATCTTAAAAACATTGTCAGAGTCCGCCCATTCCTCTCTCTTGCCAGCACAGAGGTGCTGATGCATGCTTTTATTTTTGGTCGTTTCGATTACTATAATGCCCTGCTCTCTGGTTTACCCAAAAAGTCTCTTTCAAACCTACAACTATTGCAGAACTCTGCAGTACGAGTTCTGACAAGGACCAGGGGGCGGGAACACATTATACCCATTTTAAAATTGCTGCATTGGCTCCCTGTGCGTTTCAAAATTAATTTTAAGATTCTTCTTATGGTTTATACATTTTTTAATGGTATTGGGCCTTCTTGTTTCAATGATATTCTTTTAAAATATGAGCCCTTGCGGACCCTGAGGTTATCCGGGACTGGACTTTTAGTTGTTCCAAAGGTGAGGACCAAAACTAATGGTGAGGATTCATTCTGCCATTACTGCCCTCACCTCTGGAACAGTCTGTCGGAGAGCAGGGCCGGCCTTAGTCTTCTGAGGGCCCTAAGCGAAATTTAATTTGTGGGCCCTCTAACTGATCAGCAGCACCAACAAAGCGCAACTGTTGTTGTAATATAAATGAGATCTACATTTCTCTATACATTTTGTGAATGTGTTATTGTTGCTGCCGAAGAATTAACTACAGTATATTGCCTGCATGTTGGATGCACATTTAGTGGTGCCAAACCAATTTTAAAAGTGCAAAGAAATAAATATGAATGACAAATGTATATATATATATATATATATATATATATATATATATATATATATATATATATATATATATATATATATATATATATATATATATATATATAAAAACGCCCCTCTCACCCTCCGTGGGTGGTTTCTCCTCCAAGCTCGGGTCCTCTACCAGAGGCCTGGGAGGGTTCTGCACAGTATCTTAGCTGTTCCTAGCACTGCGCTTTTCTGGACTGAGAGGTCTGAGGTCTTTCCAGGTATCTGTTGTAGCCACTCCTCAAGCTTGGGGGTTACTGCCCCGAGTGCTCCAATTACCACAGGCACCACTGTCACCTTCACTTTCCAGGCTTTCTCCAGTTCTTCTCTGAGTCCCTGGTATTTCTCCAGTTTCTCATGTTCCTTCTTCCTGATGTTCCCATCGCTTGGCACTGCCACATCCACCACAACGCCTTTCCTCTGTTCTTTATCCACCACTACGATGTCTGGTTGGTTCGCCATTACCATCCTATCAGTCTGGATCTGGAAGTCCCACAGGATCTTTGCCCTCTCATTCTCTACCACCTTCGGAGGTGTTTCCCATTTTGACCTTGGGGTTTCCAGTCCATATTCTGCACACATGTTCCTGTATATGATTCCAGCCACTTGATTGTGGCGCTCCATGTATGCTTTACCTGCCAGCATCTTACACCCTGCAGTTATGTGCTGGATTGTTTCAGGCGCCTCTTTGCACAGCCTACACCTTGGGTCTTGTCTGGTGTGGTAGACCTGAGCCTCTATCGCTCTGGTGCTCAGGGCTTGTTCCTGAGCTGCCAGGATGAGTGCTTCAGTGCTGTCTTGTAGGCCAGCCCTTTCTAGCCATTGGTAGGACTTCTTGATATCAGGCACTTCAGTTATGGTCCGGTGGTACATCCCATGGAGAGGTTTGTCCTCCCATGAGGATCTGTCCTCCAGCACTGTATCCTCTGCTCTCCATTGCCTGAGACATTCACTGAGCACACTGTCAGTTGGGGCCTTCAGTTTGATGTACTCATGTATCTTGGATGTTTCATCCTGGATAGTGGCTTCTACGCTCACTAGTCCTCGGCCTCCTTCTTTGCGGCTAGCATACAGTCTCAGAGTGCTGGATTTGGGATGGAACCCTCCATGCATGGTGAGGAGCTTTCGTGTTTTAACATCCATGGTCTGTATCTCTTCCTTTGGCCATCTTATTATTCCTGCAGGGTATCTGATAACTGGCAGTGCATAGCTGTTTATTGCCCGGGTCTTGTTCTTGCCATTGAGCTGGCTTCTCAGGACTTGCCTTACTTGATGGAGGTACTTAGCTGTTGCAGCTTTCCTTGTTGCCTGCTCCAGGTTGCCATTTGCCTGGGGAATTCCAAGGTACTTGTAACTGTCCTCAATGTCTGCTATTGTTCCTTCTGGGAGTGAGACCCCCCCTGTGTGGACTACCTTGCCTCTCTTTGTCACCATCCGGCTGCATTTCTCGAGCCCGAATGACATCCCAATGTCATTACTGTAGATCCTGGTGGTGTGGATCAGGGAGTCAATGTCACGCTCGCTCTTAGCATATAGCTTGATGTCATCCATGTAGAGGAGGTGACTGATGTTGGCCCCATTTCTGAGTCGGTATCCATAGCCAGTCTTGTTGATTATTTGGCTGAGGGGGTTCAGACCTATGCAGAACAGCAGTGGGGACAGAGCATCACCTTGGTATATCCCACATTTAATGGACACTTGTGCAAGTGGTTTCCCATTGGCTTCAAGGGTGGTTTTCCACAGCTTCATTGAGTTTCTTATGAAGGCTCTTAGAGTCCTGTTGATGTTGTACAGCTCCAAGCATTCAGTGATCCACGTTTGTGGCATTGAGTCATAGGCCTTCTTGTAATCAATCCAGGCTGTGCACAGGTTGGTGTGTCGTGACTTGCAGTCTTGGGCGACTGTTCTGTCGACCAGGAGTTGGTGTTTGGCTCCTCTGTGTGTTACTCATGAATTGATCCATGTGCCTATTTATCTTGGTTGCAATGATGCCTGACATGAGCTTCCATGTTGTGGAGAGACAGGTTATTGGCCGGTAGTTGGATGGGACTGCACCCTTTGAGGGATCCTTCTGGATCAGGATCGTTCGCCCTTCCGTTAGCCATTCGGGGTGAGTCCCATCCCTTAGCAGCTGGTTCATTTGTGCTGACAGGCGCTCGTGGAGTGTGGTAAGCTTCTTTAGCCAGTAGCCATGTATCATGTCAGGGCCCAGTGCTGTCCAGTTCTTCATACCTGAGACTCTTTCTTGGATGTCTGCCTACTGTGATGGTTACTGGATTCTGTTCAGGGAGGTTGCTGTGTTCTTTTCTCAGAGAGACCAGCCACTGGGCATTGCTGTTATGTGCTGTCTCTTTCTCCCATATACTTTTCCAGTACTGTTCAGTTTCTAGCCTTGGTGGGTCTGCTCGGCTGTTTTGACCCTGCCACTGAGCGTACACTTTCGCTGGTTGAGTTGCGAAGAGCCTGTTTATTCGTCTGGCTTCATTGTCTCTTGTGTACCTCTTTAGGCGGCTGCTCAAGGCTAGGAGCTAGGAGCCTTTGTTTGGCAGTTTCCAGGGCTTCAGGTATGGGCATCTTGCTGTGCCTCTGTCAGCTTACTCACATCCTTCCGAGTTGCCTTGATTTTGGCCTCTCACCGTTGCTTCCATGGTGGGTATTGTTTTCTCCCATGGTTACTTATAGCCAAGCATCTCAAGGATCACTGCCGCTGAAGTGTAAACCAGTTCATTGGTTTCTGTGATGGTTGTGGTAGGAATTGCCCTCAATACTTCATTCACAGTTTCCAGTAGACTTTCAGGCAGTACATCACTTAACCGTTGTAGCTGGTGTCGGGGTTGCCTAGTGTTCATTGTAGACATTGTCAGTTGCTGCCTTGCTCAGCGTAATTGTGGTTGTTGGGGCTGTGAATCTCAGGGTGTGAGTGTGGTATAACCTCCTCTCTGACCTGTTGTTCTGGCACTCCCGTGGCATTGCCATTGTATTGTATCACTTCAATCTCAAGCTGTGATAGGAGTTGGCGTTTGCGGATATTCGAGCATTGGGCTAGAGCCCTGCGCGGGACTATTTTCTTCATCCCGCCCGCGCCCGCTGAATTTCTGACCAATCCCGCCCGCTCCCGCAACGTATGCGTTACACTCCCGCCCGCTCCCGCAATATGTATGTCCACTCCCGCCCGCACCCGCAAAACTCAGAGAATTTAGTCCCGCACAGTAATAGAGATGCATTGATTTTGTATCGTCCCCCGTCCCGCAGGAAAAAAACACGTATTTGTATTGATATTATTAAAGAGATTCATGTCCTCCTCCAGCCTCATCTTTTGATGCATTCTTCTCTTGTGTAATGTGCAACTTAAATATTAAATATATTTTCACAAATCCTGTTCGGTTAAAAGTGTGCGTGTGTGCGCGCGCAGACAGACGGCCTGAAGCGCGCTCTTAGTAAGAGGCGGGGCGGGGCGTTGCACACCCCCCAACAACAGGTTTGATGACAGAGGCCATTGGGCATCTCTACCTGGTGCTTCACGGAGCTTCAATACGTAAGACTCCAACAACAGCCGCACAGCCTAACGTAGTCCGCTATTATATATTCATCCGATATTCATGCCAGCACTGATCCCGCGGGGTTTATTTTTTGCCGCCCGCTCCCGCCCGCAGCACAATCCAAACCGCCCAATCCCGCGAGATTTGGGTTGGGTCCCGCGGGACCCGGCGGGACCCGATCCCAATGCAGCTCTCTACATTGGGCTACCAGTTGTTTGGCAGTTAGCCTTGATTGTGGGTTTCGAAGTATCCATTCATTCCACATTTTCTGCATGTACCCCCTCTGGGTTGGATTACTTGAGTAGTAGCATTCCTCCAACTTATTAAAAACAGCAACTTAATAGCAGAGAGTGTGGTTGGCCATTCAGCTGGACCAATGGATTTGAGGTAGGTGGAATTTTTGATCCAGTAGGCTCCTCTTCCATACACACCTCTCTTGGAGCCTCTGGAACATAACATACATAACTTCAACAAACAGTGATAAGTCAAACAGTCCAATCAAATCTACATAATAGTTGGTGTGACGCTGGAAGCAGAATGTTGGAAAGAAGTGCCTTCACTTTTGTGTTTGCGTGTTAATGTATGACTATTTTTCCAAGTAATAAGGAAACAATAAGTTTGATATAGGTTCCATATTGGCCAGATTTGAACTTACCAGCAGCAACACCAATGTTTTCCCTGTCAACAGAAGATGTGATGACAGGAGTTTCTTCTGCAGCTAAAAAAAAAAAAATGTTATTATACAATAATTAGTAATGAAGCTAATAAAATATCTATAGCAGAATACTATAATAATGTAATGGCTCATTTAAAATCGGCATGCAGGTTTTTCACAAGTTCATGATCTTTTTATATACTTATGAGAGATTTATTGTTTGATTGTGTATTTGCACAAGGTCATATTTATTTATTTAATTGTGAACAATTTGGGGTTCCATATTCTTCAGCTGCTGTTTATGAGAAAAAAGGGGTTATGCAGACACTGTTTTTTTAATGACTTTACAAGCTATTAAATTAGGTATTAACTGAGATTACACCTTCAGTGATGTCAGGAACATCTTGGGATGTGGATGCTGCACCACCTCCAATACTTTTTGATACTTTTTGAGAGCAGAAGAAACTATTGGCCGAGAAGGAACTGTGCAAAACATCATCATTATGTAAAAACCAAAACTGTCAAATACAAATAACAAATAAATGTACCATTTATAAATAATAGATGTGAAAAATAATTTGAGTATAAGTGGAAATATAAGCATTTATACAGTTCTCTATATTTTTGTATGTTCATAATTTTTAAATTAGTACATTTATTTTGTTTGTCATTTATAAATGAGAAACTTTATTTCCTATTTGTATTTGGCAGTTTTGATTCTCCATATTCCATGCCAACACAAGATTTTAAGACACACTCATTTTTGAAAAGTCAGACTACCTGACTTGCTATAACAGATAAACAGCAGTTTTTATACTGACATAAACTGGAAAATGCATAACGCACTAAATATGTGTTAGCAAAACAATTAAACAATATGATAACATGAGTTAAAACAGTTATATCAGCCCACCATACCATTATCATCATTTACTTTTCTTCACTCTCCTCCGTTTTGGAAGGAGTTTTCTGTTTGGAAATTACGACAAAAGGGGTCGTTTATGTGCAAACAAAACCTCATCTGTGAGTATTTTAAGTAAATCGGGCAGCTGCACAGAAAGGCAGGTTAAAATTTAAAAACACGGCCCCAACATCCTCCAAACATACCTTGTGATTGATGTTGAAGTTCTTCATCTTTCTTCTTCTTTCTTTTTTCAGCACCTGATAGATAAAGTCTCTTTGGCATGATGTTCTCTTGTTGTCGCTTTGATCAATGTGACAAAATGCGCTTGTAAATGCACACCGTGCCACGCTCAACGATGCTGACCAATGGTTGCTAAGAGTAGCGTAACATCATTATGTGGGTTGCCAGATTGGTTCAGGTGTGTTGAAGTGGGGGATCATTAAAGTGCCCATTAGTACGGAAGTGCTATGAAATGGGTTGCCAGATTTGGGCCTTATTTCCTTTTTTTTTTTTGCCATTTCGGGGCCCTGGTGGTAACGGCGGGGTCCTACACGGCTGAGTAATTCGTGTATAGGGAGGGCCAGCCATGCCGGAGAGCCTCAGGGCTGCAGAGACTGTAGAAGTTTTTAAGAAGGGGCTCAAGACCCACAATTTAAATTTTGCTTTTAGTTGATTTTACCTGCTTATTTATTCTATTAATTTGAATACATATTTTTTTAATACATTTAATCTTTTTCTCAATTTTATGTTTAAAAAAATACACTTTATGCATTTAATTTCAGCATTTTATGATTTTAGCCCCAGTGTTTCTTGTGGGGATATTTTTTACCAGGACTTGCCGGCGTGGTCGGGGGTTGTTGCCCTTGCTGGGGGGGCTGGAGACAGGCAGACAGCTGGCTCCAATGGCAGCTGGTTTATTAGCTCAGCTAAAAGTCCACAAAACTAAATGAGAGTCAGGCAGGCAGGGGTCAGTAACAAGCATCAGAAACATCCCAAAATCAGGAAGCAAGAGTAGCCAGGATCCAGACGAGATTCAGTGCAGGTGGCAGGCAAACAGAGTCGGAGTCAGCGACTAAACAGGGTCAGGAAATCAGAAGCTCGTGTCTGGCTCTAAAGCTCAGTAATGCAGGCAGAGTGGCACAAACAATACTTCACACTGAGTGAGGCTCAGCCCAGTGCTTAAGTATACTGTGAGTGATTGCAAATGAAAGTCAGGTGTATGGCATCCAGAAAGTGGGGTTGCTGGGAGATGAAACGCATTCAGGACTCTGGAGACGGTGACCAGAGGGGGAGACAGAGCTTTAACTTCTGACAGCTGTGAAGTGGACCCTGTTGCTGTCCTTGTCTGGGTGGGCACTCTGGCGATGTTCCCATGACCGAGTTGGCTCCTGGTATGAGGAGATTCCCAAATACTCTTTCCTCACAGCATTGCCAAGCCTTAAAGGTCTTTTAGAAGTTACTTTTATTAGTATGCATAGTGTGTTGGGTCATGGGTCGTATGTGCTAATAGAGGGGAGAGGGAAGAGTGAAGGGTGGGTTGGGTTTTTATTATAATAATGTGTACAATTTTTGTTTTATATGTTAAAGTGCTTCGAGTTGTGCAAGGCATGAGAAGTGTTTTATTATAAATAAATTTGATTTGATTTTTAAACTGCAGTACCAAAGTTGGTGTTAAATGTCACCAAAACAAGATAAAAAAATCAAGAAATAAATCCCACCACATCAGCAAAATATATTAACAAATGAATGATAGCTAAACTTTTTCAATTTCATTTATTTTTATTGTAATTTATGTTAAAAGCCTCAGTTCACAACCAAAAATAAAACAGAAAAATAAGAACCATCAAGTTCAGTTAAATATATTAAGATTGATATAATCAATTTCAGTCCAGATTATTCTAAAAAGGCTACAAGTGAAAAACAGACTAAAATGGAGTCTGTGGAGAAGAAAGCCACCCTATAAAATTTCCAAGAAACCTCCAGCAGAACCAGACTCAGTCAGAGCGACCAAGTGCAGTGACCGGTTTGGCTTTAAGACTACAGAAAAGAAATATCTGTTGGACAACTGAGATACAAGTTAGTAAGTTAGTAATAAGACATATTTATTAATAAATGAGAAACAAAGCAGGCAGGAAAACAAGGCATTCACAGAGGAATGTTGAGAAAACACCCAGTGCATCTATAAAAGACGTACGTCCAGCAGTTTATAGTAGTCTTGGCTTTGGATCACTCTTGGCAACGTAAACTATTAGCTTTATTTGAAGGGAAAATTTTAAGTCTAGCCTAAAGGAAAGAGAAGGTGTTGGTGCTCCAAAGTGTTCTGCTGGTATTTGAAGTCGATTGCAGTGTGTCCAATTTCCACCAATTTTCATTAGAACTCTGGCTGCAGCTTTTTGGATCTGCTGGAGGTTTGTTCATTAGAACAGCCTGACATTTTGGAACTGCAGTGGTTTTGCCTTGGAGAAACAAATGCATTAGCTATTTTATCTGTGTCACTTTAAAAAAGGAGATCTCTTTTTTGATGTGTTACATAAATAATAGAAATAGATTCCTACAAACTGCATTAATCCAATATCAGACATCCATATAAAGAAATTAATTAATGAAGGACTACTGGGTTTCTTACAGTAGGTCTGGAAACCAATTTCAGGGCACCCAGTGTGATTTTTCTGTTGCACTGTGGAGCCCAGAAGCTTCTTTGGTCCAAACACAACCACTTTTGCTTAATTGAGTTTAGATTATTAGAAGCACTCTTAATCTTTAATTGAATCTTTAAATTTTATATACTTTTTTCATACTTAAAGTTTTGTAAACTTTGTAAGTTTTGTAAATAAATTCATAAATGTTGGGCCACCCCTCTTCAAAAAGATTTCAGATCTAATAGAATGAAAAAAAAAGATTACATTGTGGATAAAGCACAAAGAACTCAAATGTTCTAGAATAATTGATAAACACAATACTGAGATGATCAGCTCATAAATCCAGAGTTCCACTCATCTAAAGCTGCATTATATGCTAAATTCTTCAATGTTCTTAAATATTTGGACGTTTAAAAAATAAAAAGTGGTGTCTAAAACAGAATTTTTTTCTTTTGCTTCCAGATATTTTGATGCGGTACACAGCAAATGTTCTTGCCCCTTTAAGTATAAATCCAGTCATCTTTTGATGTGTTTCAAAGCATTCTCATTGGTATTTCAATTATGAACATTTTTAGCCCAATAAAAAAAAACTGTGTTGTTTTCTAGGACATAGTTTCTGCAGAGCGCCAGGAGTTTGGGGGAGGAAAAGTTGCCATGGAATAAGCTTTCCCCCATTTCCAATGAGGCAATCTACTGCTAGCCGCCCCGTACAACCCCAACCTAACATTACCGATGCAACAATAAGGGCGATCAATATTGGACATGTTTAGTCAT
The DNA here is from genome assembly GCA_023969325.1 of Oryzias curvinotus. Classification (NCBI taxonomy): domain Eukaryota; kingdom Metazoa; phylum Chordata; class Actinopteri; order Beloniformes; family Adrianichthyidae; genus Oryzias; species Oryzias curvinotus. Next base: position 12,824,769 of record CM043724.1, on the reverse strand, counting down.
ACAGTTTTGAACCAGATGCCAGCTCAGATGAGGAAAATTGAAGACATTAAGGAATCTATTATCTGCGAGTGGATGCATCAGAAAGGAGCGGAGCAGGAAAGTTGTGGTCGCCGATGGCAACACCAACATTATTGCTCTGCGTTTTCTAATAGGATTTTTTTTGTCTGCTCCTCATTCACAATGATTTGAATAAAAAAACACTCAGGAACGCAATTTTGATGTTAATTTCATTTCTATATGCCATACATCAAGAGAAATATACAAGAAAATGATAAAAACAGTAGTGGATCTTTACATTTTCTGATTTTTTTTACAGTCCTGGCAAAGGTTGTGATTAATAATTTCCGAAGTGAGAGCAGTGAACTCCCTGTGACTTTTGTATCATGAAAAGGCACACTTTATGAGATTAATATGGGATTACATTTCTGCCATTAATTGAAAGGGCGTAAAGACAACTGAGCGGGCGTATTTAGGAACTGAGTGAGTGAACCTTACAACCACGCTGGCGCAATTCTAACTAAGCGACCCCGTATTTTACAATTGAACGGCTGCAATCCTAACTGAGCAGTGATCTTGCTCAGTCAGATCGTTTTTGCGCGCTCACATGAATTTACCGTGCGGTCAAATTGTTTTTGCGCGCTCACATGATTTTACGCTCAGTGTTAAGGGGGCGTTTTTGTCACTTTGTGGGCAGAAACCTTTCTGGTTGATCTGATTGGCCGAAATTTGCATGTCTTATAGTGAGACAGAGGGGCGGAACTTTCATTTTTCAGAGCCGGGCGGCTCTTGAGCTGCATGCAGCTCCCTGCCTCTTAGCATAGTTTCTAAATACAGCACTTTCACAGCCATAAGGTGAAAGTTTGACATTTTCTCCTAATGTACAGAGCAGCCCTAATGTGTTGTTGTGTGACTTCGGAAACCCTGGAAATGCAAAGAGGCACGGCACAGTTTAAACTGCAAGCTATCAGCTACGCGGAGGAACACGGGAATCAAGCAGCTGTAGTTCGGTTAAGTTAGATCTTCACAGATTCAGACTTCCTGCTTCAATAACTCTTCTGATAAACGTTCAAATGTGTCAGCAAGTACCTCAATCATTTTGTATTAACACAGAGAGTGAACTACAAAAGCATTTTTAAAGGAAAAAGATAATTTTATTGCCTTTTAATCAGAATTGTTCGTTTTAAGCTGTGAATGCAAACAGGGCAGCGAGCCGGCTGCTAAGGGACCGTCAATAAAGTGCACACCCTGTGAAACACCTGTAAAAATCAGTAAACTTTTAAAAAGTGAATACATGTCTATATTTATATGAACTGGTAATGAAGACTCGTCAGCATAGTCATGCTGCATTATTATTATTACATTAAATTTTGATGGAAAGTCAGTCTCTGTTTTATTGCTTATATTTTTTTAAAATTTAATAGAGATATGAATCATAACATACATGCTCAGTAGCTCTGAAGATACTGTATTTACTGACACAAAACTTACTGTACTGACTAATCATGACCTTATTTTCCTACTACAATAAAGATTATGTAAAAAAATCTAGCATCTTCAGAGCTATTGAGGATTTTTGACCAAATTTGATCAATATTTAAATATGAAAAATTCCTATAAATGAACAAAGTGAACTATTGACATTTATGATATATATATTTTAGTATGACAATAAGGTCAATATTAGTCCGTACAGAAGGTTTGGTGACAGTAGCTTCAGTATCTTTATAACTACTGATAACTTTAGTCATGATTCATATCTATTAAAATTTGAAAAAGTATGTGCAACAAGATAAAAAAAAGATGGACTTTCCTCCAAAATATTTATTGTAACACGAATATGCTGACAAGTCTTCATTACCAGTTCATATAAATATAGACATGTATTCACTTTTTAAAAGTTTACTGATTTTTACAGGATGGTGTTTCACAGGGTGTGCACTTTATTGACGGTCCCTTAGCAGCCGGCTCGCTGCCCTGTTTGCATTCACGGCTTAAAACGAACAATTCTGATTAAAAGGCAATAAAAATTATCTTTTTTCTTTAAAAATGCTTTTGCAGTTCACTCTCTGTGTTAATACAAAATGATTGAGGTACTTGCTAACACATTTGAACGTTTATCAGAAGAGTTATTGAAGCAGGAAGTCTGAACCTGTGAAGATCTAACTTAACCGAACTGCAGCTGCTTGATTCTCGTGTTCCTCCGCGTGGCTGATAGCTTGCAGTTTAAACTGTGCCGTGCCTCTTTGCATTTCCAGGGTTTCCGAAGTCACACAACAACACATTAGGGCTGCTCTGTACATTAGGAGAAAATGTCAAACTTTCACCTTATGGCTGTGAAAGTGCTGTATTTAGAAACTATGCTAAGAGGCAGGGAGCTGCATGCAGCTCAAGAGCCGCCCGGCTCTGAAAAATGAAAGTTCCGCCCCTCTGTCTCACTATAAGACATGCAAATTTCGGCCAATCAGATCAACCAGAAAGGTTTCTGCCCACAAAGTGACAAAAACGCCCCCTTAACACTGAGCGTAAAATCATGTGAGCGCGCAAAAACAATTTGACCGCACGGTAAATTCATGTGAGCGCGCAAAAACGATCTGACTGAGCAAGATCACTGCTCAGTTAGGATTGCAGCCGTTCAATTGTAAAATACGGGGTCGCTTAGTTAGAATTGCGCCAGCGTGGTTGTAAGGTTCACTCACTCAGTTCCTAAATACGCCCGCTCAGTTGTCTTTACGCCCTTTCAATTAATGGCAGAAATGTAATCCCATAGATTAAATTTAAAAGAAAGACAGTCATCCATAAAGCAGCTGCAGGAAAACATGCTACTTGTTAGTCCTGACTGCTAAAAGTGATCAAGGTGTGACATGATGCATCTTCGGCCTGTATGAAGCTGTCTTCCACCACCAGCATTTTAAACAGCCGCGACTCCATCAGCCAACAGCCGAGACAGATATGAGCTGCCACTGATTGCATTAGTCTTTACTAAATAATGAGGTGGACGAGCTCGACTCTTTACATTCCTTCAGCCAGAATCTGTCTTGCTCAACCTTTTCTCACTTCACTCTTCTTTCTTCTGCTTTCCCTGACAAGCTGACAGCAAGCAGCGACCCCTGACTCTTTGCCTACTCAGCAGAGAGAAGGTCAGTCAATGTGTGTGTGAGTCTGGGAGTGTATACATATTTTCTTTCCATACTGTGTGTGTGTGGGTTCGCAGGAGTGCTTGTGCACTGGTAATATGTGTTGTACTGCCAGCAGAGAGAATATACAGCCAAAAATAAAAACTCATCTGTCAGCATCCAGTCGCTGTGTGTTCGTGCACCCATATTTTGTGCTCATATTTATGTTAGCTTACACTACAGTGTTTGGAGTTGGGCTGGAGACTGTAGGGTTTACTCAGGTAGAGCTGTGAATGGGAACAAACTGCCAAGACATAATATCTTGTAATGGTGATGTGACATAGAGGGTGGGGGATCATATTTAAGTGGAGGATTCTTGGAGCCATCTGCTCCCTTATTGGAGAGAAAATAAAAAGGAGAATCTTTTTGTGAGTCAGTCAGAGGTGTTTGATGTCACTCAGAAAGGCTACTCTGCATATGTATGAATATGGAACTGTGCGTGTGCATGAGTGAGATCGTGTGTGTATATAAGAGCGTGTTTGACAGGCACCAACCCTTTTCTAAATGAGATTAAATGGGAGGTTTGTCTCTAATCTTGTTGTAATGAGTTTCTGTGTAGCTCATACATTTACTAATTCCACTTGCCAATAGTGGAAACAGCCATGTGTGTGCATGTGTGTGTGCGCGTGTGAGGTGGGCGAGGTCACCTCCCAGCAATCTTCCTCTCATTTATAACAATACTGGTGAGCTGTCCTCATCAAAGGATTGCAATTTCTAAACACAAATAGCATTAGCTTCTGCAGCGGGCCCAAACGGGCGCCCACACTCGCACATCAGCGCACAAGCACGAGAGCAAACGTGCAGTCCATCTGTGTATGGATCTGTGTGTCATTAGGACTCTCAGCAGGCTTCGGCATTGATCATCTGACCAGCAGATGGAGAGTGACCGACAAGGACAAAACAAAGCCTGTCTGAATACGTCCATGTGTGAGCATCAGTGTGAACACAAGAGGCTGAACGAGAAGAGGTGGACTTTATGAGTAACTAAAAAGCATGAAATAGGATCTATATTGATTAAATCTCCTACTACACAAGTGATGTGCAAACAATGTGTGTCTGTTAGCATCAAAATGACCATAATTCTGACCTAAAGACTGGGGTTGTCATAGCGACAGAGTCCTTCTTAGCCTGAGGCAATCCATGCTCTACAGTGAGGGGTCAGAGGTCCCATCAGTTGGAAGCAGAGAAGCATTCTGGATAATGATCAGCGGAAACAGTAACAAGCAGCACATTGTCACCTTTTAGCTGGACCTGTGGCCTCTTAGCTTTTGGTCTCCAGAATGTCAGATTAGCTGCAGGGCACACGCCAAGAACACTGCAGCGCACTGTTACCTGAGGCTACATGCACCTCACACAAAGTTGATAAACCTGCAGAACATGCACTCACACGTCATGAATAAACCAAAAGCTGATTTTATTAGAAATATGCTGGTGCTACAACGTAGTTTGATGGCTTTCTTTGAGATGTCCTCAGATAATATGCAAATGGTGAAAGTCAAGAAGTATAATTTTTGTTATTTGTAGGTTTCTGTTATTGTCTAATGAAGGCAACATGCATTTTCTGTAGCGGCACAATCTCCAAACCTTTAGGCTAATGTTCTATGACAACAAAGCTTTTCTATTACTTTTGCTTTTTTTTTTCCAGAATCACATGCACTTAAATAATGAACAGGAACATTAAGTCCTGGGCAACCTATCACTTATGATTACATTACCCAGTAAGCTGAAAAATTGGGCTATTAATTCTGGAGGCTAAAATAGAATTTACATTTCCACATCCATGGCTTGACTAAATATGTTTGCCTTGGCATCTGTGTCTGGAAGATGTGATTTAGCATCAATCTGCGGTTACAGATCTTTAAATCCACGCAATAGTGTGGGTTTTTATGGTAACTGATAAGAGCAGTTTGAACTGGTTCTGAAAAGTTGTTTGGTGTTTTCTGTCACTAAGACAAGATCGCTACATCATGACAACTTATGACAAACTCCAAGTACTATTTGAGAGGAAGTCCTTAAGATAAATCTAATAATTGTAAAAGAGATGGATGACAGATCTGGTCATGTGAGCCACTAGTTTATACTGAGCCAATTGGAAACCTGTTTTTTAAGCTGTTGTTGCTCTTGGCATGACTTTACTGAATCCCGGAATTCCTGAAAATGGGCATAAAGATGGAACGGATATTGAAAGCTAAAGCTGATAAAAGCTGTAAAATAGTCACATCTCACTCAAAATATTTCTCTCCCTTTTTAGCACAAGTCTTCAAATGTAAACTTTAAAACAAAAAAATTAACACAAAACGAGAAAAGCATTCTCCATAGTTAAGTTATTGCCACAATCTAGCCAAAGGGGAAAAACATTTTTGAAACTTTGTTCATTTTTGTTTTAGAGTTGAATAATTCTGTAAAAAGGAACCACGCCTGAGAAACAAGCCCCCTAGTGATTTTCAATGAATTTCCATGAGATACGGGTCCTCTTTTTTTATTAGGACCATGCCATTGTGGGGCAGCCATGGTGCAGAGGCAGATTGGTCACCTTCTGATGGGAAGATCCTGTCCATGTGTTAAAGTCTCCGTGGGCAAAACACTGAATGGTGTAATCCAGCCATGTCTTAAATCCACCTTAAAGAAATTATTTTCGTTTTCTGTAAATTTAAATATTAAAGAAGGTGAAAACTGAGTCAACGTTTCTTTTTATCCAAGATTGCTGCAGTATCAAGATTTCCATGAATAAAAAACAGATGAAAATTGAGTTTATATTGATCATTGTCAAAAAGGTGACAATTTGCATGTTTTGGATGCCCAGGAGCATCAGGGTGCCAGAGTGAACGCTTGGGCTATTGGGGAAAGGGATAACATGAATTAGGAAGCATGAGCGGAGAGAGGAGGGGTTACTATGACAACAAGGGAGAACGTTCCAGGTGACAGTGAACTCGTTGAGATGCTAATTGTCCATTTTCAATCCCTCATAAAGTTTAACAGCCACTCTGTTGCTGCATGTTTTTCTAACTTAGTCACAGAGGATACCTCCAGGATGTACAGTTATCCCTCCCTCATTCTAAATGGCATCCCTGTCTTCCCTCCACACCCTTTACTCCTCCTTATTCCTCCTGTCATTGCACATACGGAAAAATGTATGCATGCAGACATCATAGACATTTCGGAGCATATGTGTGCATCTCTCATGAGGCCGAACAGCACCTGATTATCAGACTCTCTTCTACCCTCCTCTCTTTCATTTGCTTCGTCCTTGCTTCTCACCCTCTCCTCATTTTTTCCCTATCCAGATTCACCACCTCCCAGACCCCCCTCCCCTCCCCTCGCCGTCCACCCCCACACTGTTTATCTCTACCCCTGCTCCTTCCCAACGCACTGCATTTAACCACTTTGTTCCCTTTTAAGATAAAGATAATTAAATCAGATGCTAAATGAGAGAAACTGTGCTGCTGGCGTCACCATGGCAGCCCTTTGATGTTCTATTTCTGCACGATAGTATCAACATTGTGTCATCAGTCACAAACTACTGTTGTGCACGCTCAGTCACAATTGTGCACATGTGCAGGATTCAGGCATTCATGCCACCTATTATACCCACCCTCCCACCTCCTCCTACTCCTACTGTACACACAAAGACAGATTTGACACGCTAAGCTCTACTGTCTTACTTTAGGTCCTCTTTCTTGTCATCCAACCACAGCATTCTTTAGTGCTGAGCTCACCCACTTGTCTTTCCTCTTTCCTTCCCTCTCCAGTCTTCTCTCATTTCTAATCTTATGCTGCTCCCTCCCTCTCTCTTTCTCTTGCCTCCTTCTTCCGTTCAGGAGGTTGCTAGGCAACTGTGCTCCATTGATCTAGGGGAGCATGATGACAAGCTCCCATAACTGACTTTAAAGTACACACACACACATATACACAGTGGTACAAACACACACAGTCATTGGAGACATCTGGCGGCTTCTCTAAAATGAAGGCGTCCGCTTATCTGATAACGAAACGAAACAGGAGGAGAGGAGGACAGAGTGATGCTAATGACAGAGGAGGAAAAAGTGGAGAGAATAGCGCTCTGTGTCGCTTCTTCACTCTTACCCTCCCTTCGCTGTTTCCATTGCCATTCCCTATTTCATCCTTTAGCCTTCCCTGTGTAACCCTTGCCATCCCTGGAAAACAATTACCCTCCCTGGTGGTCCTGGCTAAATTTTCAATCTAACCCATCACACATCAATGACTGTTTCATCACCACAAGCCACCAACTGGCTGCAGTCCAATTGTGGCTCTGTTTTAGCACTAATTACTAAATTGCTTAGTAAAATGAAACAAAAGGAAATTTATAATATTCAGTAATTTAAAATGATTGACACTGAAATATCAACAAATACTGAAAAGCTACTAAGTTAAACATAATCAAGCCATTAAAACAAATACACATAATCAAGGAAATATTATCATCTTCAGTTTCTTCAAAAGAATTCTTTAAAATGCCTTTTTTTCCCTTTGATGTCTGTTGGTAGCAGTTGTGAGAATTCAGTCAGGTCAGTGAAGATCAGAAAAGTGCGGGACTGAAGATAATTTTTTTTAAACCCAGGCACATTTAATTTTGAGATACAGAGAGTATTGAGAACAAAACAAAAACGGAGACCTTCATCAATAATCTCAGTTTGCATAACACAAAACTAGAGGGTTTCATTGTGTGTTAGACATTTTAGATGGTAAAGAAGAATTACTCCCCTCGGTCAACCTAAACCAAAAGAAAAAGTGTCTTTTTTTAACCAAAGTATTTTTCAATTTAAAAAAAAAATCTGAGATAAATGTATTTTGGAATTTCTTTTATAAGAAGGCCAACAAAGTCTTCAATCAAATAAATCAGTTGGTTACTGAGTTCTATGATAGTTGTGGATAAACAAATGAAATACATGAAACACTAGAATTCGCAAAAATTTGATTTATTAAACAAGCAATCATTTAAGTTAAAAAAATATCTAAAAAATATGGCATTTTTTTATCTAGTGAGTTTTTCTTCTAGTGCTAAAAAAAATAAAACATTTTTTTGTTTGGTCTTGCACTGCAGTCATTTTGCGCCTCCCTCATCATAGAGCCTTTTAACAGTCATGTCTCAGATACATCCAAACATAAAGGAAAACCCCTGTTTCCACCCCTCCAGCTCCTCTGTCTTTACCAACCAGGTGGAGACACTGAACCAGAACGAGACTTCGGTTCCAGAAGGATTTCATCAGTTTTATCTGTACTCACAGTGAGTAAACAGCACAGTGAGTATCATGCTCTTTGATTCTTATAGTTTGTTAAATTCAATTCAGTTTTATTCACATAGCCCAATATTACAACAACATTTGTCTCAATGGGCTTCATACCGGTAATTGTATAATAAACATGAAGTCATTAAGAACAGGAAGTCATACAATTCAATGGGTAATGGCTAAACGAAACTAAACACACTAAGCTAAACTGGGCATCTCTGCCCTGATACCCTCCGCCTCAGTAAGGAAAAACTCCCCCCAAAAAACAGAGAATCCTCAGCGGTGTCCACATGAAGGATGGATCCTCCCCAGGACGGACACTGTTCAACACAATTCCAGTCTTTACACATCTAGAAAACCCTTGCTGATTTGTTGACCACTTGACACATTCTGAGGCTGAATATTTTTAGATCTGGATTGTTGACAACTCAGGAGCGCATGACACTTCGGACTTCCAGTGCAACTTGTTGGGTTACCAATTGGAGAAATATACCATCTTTTAACCTTGAAAATGAAAAATAAATGGCAAATGAGCATATTAAGAGCAACAAAGTAAACCTAACACTTTCTGCATCACTGACGCAGAGGTGGGGATGATGAAGAACCCCAAAAACGTCTGCATTTATATTCAAAATACACCTAAATTGCAGATTTGCAAATTGCAAATTACAGGTCATGTTTCTGAGAAAATGCATGTGTTGGTTCAGGGTTACCAAGATATTTTGGGTCTTGCTTGTAGCAGTAATGATGAAAAAAACGAAAAGAAGGTAAATTATCGCCAGAACAAAACATAAGATACGCAGACTTTTCTTCATTTTAACCATGTTTGTTACACTGCTTTCATTTATTCTTCTATAATAATCCTTCTTACGCTTTATAGAATGATTACTCCCAGACTTAAGAGCTGAAACAAGTCGGGTTAATGATTAGATGAATTTCAAATCCCTCTTTAAGGACAAATATGTGAACACATTTGTCAGAATTGCTGGTTTTCTTCTGTTTTCTTTCCAAAGATCAAGGAGTAAATCGCATCTGGAAAAGGTTTTTGTTCAAAAAGTAACTGTAGGAGCTGCAGAAGAGATTACAGTTGGATTGAAAACAAAAAACAGAAAAGGAAAAAAAACTTAAAGGAGAAAAGCATAAAGTAAAAATGAGGCCTGGCAAAATTCCCACTACGAATAAAAACTAGTGAGGATCATATTAAACCGGCTGCAGCAAGTTCTTAGTGGGACAATGCAGAAGTGTGCTTAAAATTTGATTGATTACAACTTATATTTCATAATCATTATTGTGTCTACTCTATTTCTTCTCAACAGCACAAATCTGTACACATGCTTTTTACTTTAGTAACTGCTATGTTTTAATTTATTGGTTGTTATATTAGTTCTCATTGAGGAAACATTGTGTCAAACGTTTGAAGGCGTAAAATTGTAAGGTTTAAGGTGGTATTTTGTAATGCACTGCTAATTAAATACCTTCCTATCTAAGAAATATTTTCCTAAATCATTCAGCTAAATGGAATTCTGGATATTCATCAACCAAGCCAAAGATAAGAAAAAAAGTCACAAAAATTCTCTGCAAAACTATTGCTAAATGTTTTATTGAGACAAAAAAAACGTTGAATACATTAAAGAATAAAAACTTACAAAGTATGGCAGTAAATAAAGCATTCTAGAAAAGGTAAGAAGTAGATTTGATTTAAGTAACAGACGACATGTCTTAATCAGCTCAGCGGGTCAAATTTGCTATCAGAGAAAATCAGAGGAAATCACGGCTGAATGGAATGGATCATCTGTGGATATTTAATTTGCAAAAAAAAAAAAGTGAAAAGCAAGCCATCATGTCATTTACATAAATATTTGAAGTATGCATTCACCAAAAATAAATGAAGGTATTGCGCAATCAAGATTGATCATTTTCTCCAAGAAAAAAAAAGAGGAAATAATTTGCTAAAATAAAAGAAACAGGAAAATGATCAAAAATTGGTCAGATTTAAACATTTTAAAAATAATAAAATACAAGACCTTAACTTCTCAAATATTGCATGAATGATCCCATGGCTGTAGTGAAGTTTAGTGTTTGGTTTACATCTCCCTCATCTGCCAAGCTCAACAAATCCACCAAAAGTAAAATTTCTTCCTGTCAGCTTTTCATTGGGCTTCTAAAACCAACAAGTTAATCAGGTTTAGAATTAGAGGTATAGAAGAAAATACTCTTCAGTTTTATTTACGCTTCCACTTTTTTACTCTGATTTCAGTTTAAACTCCAGTAGCATCTCACTGGCTCTTCTCCAGCAATTATCTGGTTGGTTCCACTTGGACGCAACTCTGACTCCACTCATCTTCTCCCTCGTCATCATCTTCAGCCTTTTCAGCAAAAGCGATACTCTCATTTGACTTCAACTCCCACTTTCTCCAGAATGGGCAACGTCTCTATGTTCGCTCAAAATATGTCATGACTAAATCTCCTTTCCATCTCTCCGTGGCTTTTTAACAAGACTGACACAGTCATCCGATGTACTCTGATATTGCAGTAACTCCATCCTGACCATGACTCCATGCCAACTGTCCTCCAGCTCTGATTCATCACTGCGTTTAAGCCTCAAACTCAAGCTCTTCCTTTTTTTTTCTTCTCTCCAATCAAAAAATTACGTCAGCACACTAAAGACTTAAGCTTTTCCTGAATAGTTGGCACTGATGCTGCCTACTTCATTATCACTCACATAGTCAGGAAAATGATTCAGTACATAAACGAGTTATCACAAGGAAGCTAAATTCAATTTGGGATGCCCATGACCTTTTCTCAAATGCCAACAGCAGCTTTCTCTTTCTTTTTTTTTAAATGATCTTAAAATGCTTCAACAAATAACCTCAGTTTCCGCAAAGAGCCATGGTCATTATTGGATATTTGCTTAGCACCAATCTTACACACATGGTTTTATGTGAAAAGCCTTATTCAGAGGGCAACCATGACATCTAGACAAAAATGAAAATTTGCTCAGTAAAAAGAATTAAATGCATGTGTTTGGGTGAACAATACATGTATTTATGTATTGCTATCTCCTACATTTTAACATTTTTATTATTGGACGTTGCTTTTATAACATTCATGTACACGTTATATATATACTTTTTTTTTTACGTTTTTCATGAACCCCATGGCTGTGGGGTCGAGGGGGAGGGTCTTGCCCTCTCGTGGGGGGGCTGTCTGTAGGATGATGGTGGGGGTGGGGGGGGGGGTCCCACTAAAGGTATAGGGCCTATAGTGGTAGCTCCTCTGGGGGGAAAGCTACTTGGCAGTGGCCCCTCTCCCAAGGTTGTCACATAGAATTGGGCCCCTCCCCTCTCGCTTTTAATTGCATCTTAGATGTGTAGAAACCCTTGGTAGGGAGGGTTGGTTGGACATTATTGCCAGCAAGCAGGAGATGCCTTTTCAGCGCCCCAACCGCCAAATTTAATGCTTGTCTTGGGGGTGCTCTCCAAGGGGGCAGTCCCGAGCTGGATTCCCTGGCGGGGCGGAGGGCTATCCTCCTGGCTGGGCTGGGGCCTGCACTCTCCGTGCTCCTGTACTTCCCTGCTCTTTGGCGTATGGGACCTGTAGTGGTCCTGATAGCCCTGGTCCAGGTGTCCAGTGGGCTGATTTCTTCTATCTGTTATGCTATGCCGCTGTCGGTGGGCCCTGGCTACCGCTACCGCTTCGGCGGGGGTCTTGGTGTGGGGACGGCCAGGCACTCTCCCTCTTTTTGCATTTCATCATCCACCTCAGCAGAACATTAACACCCACCTGAGCACAGGTGTCAGCTCACCTTTGCACAAATGGTGTGTGAGACAGATTTTTTGGAATTTTTTATGTTTTTCTTAAATTTTATTATACTTTATTCATCCCACAATGGGAAATTTGTTCACCGCATTTGACCCATCTCCTGGGGATTTTTATTTTGGCATAACTTTTTGCTGATTATTTTATACGTAATTAATTTTAGTACTTTTGATGCAGTTTTTATCTAGTTTTTTTTTTTTTTTTACCCTGTGTTGTTAAGCTCTTTGTGCATTTTTCTGGGAATAGTGCTTTTAAATAAACACTTACCTATTTTAACAATTTTATTTCTATAGAAAAAAAAAAATCCTAAACATTTATTCTTACCTGCTGAATCCCTTCCTGGGTCACTGGAGCCTATCCCAACTACAGTTGAGTGAAGGTGGGATACAATTTGGACAGGTTTTCTGTCTGTCACAAGGCTACACAATTTAGAATAATCTATTAACCAATGGAACAAGTCTTTGGACTGAAGGTAGAGTGCCCCGAGGAAACCAACATGTGCATGTGGAGAACATACAAACTCCACACTGAAAGCTCCCAGCAGGGATTTGAACAAGGGCCTTCTCACTCAGAGATGAGTCCTAACCACTGCACCACTGGGCAGCACCACATCCTGAAAATATGTGCACGATAAATGACAATTTTATTTACGTTTTAATTCATACAATTTTTTTAATTCAAAAGCCTAAAATCTGAAAAACTTTAATAAATTGTCATTTGAAACTCAATACGTTGACCTTCTTTCCCAGTAGGGTTAGAGACACAACTCCACACATTTTTAGATCATCTTGTATTTTCAGATTCATATCTGATAAATGAGATCAAGATGGATAGAATTTTGGTCACATTGAGGAGTCATGATAGAGGAGTGTTTGCAATGTTATGGTAAAAAGGTTGTTTTGTCTCTATGGGGACAGAACAGCTTTGAGTCAATTACACTTTCAATCTTCTATTAGGCAGCTCTGTATCTCAGGAAACTGTTGCCCTGGTTGTGCCACTATAGCTCGTCTTCCACACACCATGCTTGCGCTGTGGATTGAGCTGAGCGATGACACTTGAGCGCCACATTCTGCCATGTCGGTTGTCACTCATACAAACAGACTGATCCTTCGTCCAAGACTTACAATGCAAAAATCTAACTGATGCTAAGTTACCCCAGTTATCTGTAGACTCTAAGAAACGTAAGTACACCAGATTTGGCAATTTTGAGTGTCACATTAACTTTAACTCAAGGTTTCACTACAAAAATGTTCAGATATTTTTTATTCCTCGTAGCTCAAGTAGACTCAGCAATACACAAAAGACAAGGAACTCATAATAAAGTTTAACCAAGCTGGTGTCAGAAGCTGGTTGGTTACAATGTCAAAAAACAAAGTCATAAGTCGAAGACTCCACACAAGAATATCTATTAATAATTTTGCTGACTTTCACTGATTTTGAGACTTCTTTCAGCATGTTGCAGTAAAACTGACACTGTAGACTCCGCTTCACCTCTGCTTCCTGCATTATCAGCAGGCGACAGCTCCCGCCTTGAGATAGTATTTTGATGCCTCTTGTTTCTGAAGAAAAGCAGCAGCATTCATCTATAAAACTCTTCTTTAAAAAAAAAAAAACATCAAAAATCCTGTTGTTACATTGCAGTTTGTAAGACAACGACCATGATCAAGATCAAAGTTTTTGTTTAAGCAATTCTTTGGGTATTTTTTAAGTGTAAAAAAAACTCTAAAAAGTTATAGGAAATTAATATTTAAAAGATCTTATTGCCATTCATATCAGCATCCTTGCTATTCTCAGAGTCACAAATAAGCAAGTGTGACACCCTTAATGCAGGGGATGTGGCTGCATTGTCCATATGAGAGCAATCTCAGGAGTCGTATGAGCAGTTCATGATCAAACAGTCTGCAGCCTTGCAGCCAGAAATGATGCTCTCAGCTCCTCTCCTCTCTTACAGCCGACTTTTACAACTCGGTCGGCCAATTTTTCGCTGTGGCTGCTGAGATGGAGTCAGAAGTTCAAGAGCTTTTTTGTGTGAGACCACTGTTGCTAGAGTAAGTCGATGTGCTGGAGACCTTTGAATGGGTTTTGAGAACCTGGGTTGCTGTAAAGAGAACAGCTAAATACCGTGGGTCAGTCTGTGGAAAGGAACATCCTAAAAGGAGACAAAGAGAAGAAAAGGTTGCAGTGGCTGAAGAAAACTCTTTTAAGAGCCTAATCAGAGAAAAAAAAAAAGGGGGGACAGCCAAAGGAGGTGACGGACCATAGTAAGAGCAGTGGTAATGAGGAAGAACATGTCATAGTTTCCTCTTTTAGATGAAACGAAATATAAGAAAAGTTCAGGATGTTGGAAACATTGTTTAACTGTGTTAGGAAGAGGAGGGCCTTGGCACATCTCGGAAAGAACAAAAAGAGACGGAACACAAAGACTTTCATGGATTTTATGTTCTCGACAAGAAAAAAACTATCAGAGCAGATCTATGTAAAGGAGCAGCGAGTTTACTTAGAGCTGAGAAACTCGGACTGGGATAGGAATCACACCTTGACATTTGTCACATTTTTAATTAGCAGATTTATAAGCATCCTTTGTGAAGACACTTCTAGATTAGATCCTGCCCTCGAGATCCCGGTCCTGGATTGACTAAAATGACAGCTTTGTTGAAGCTTAAATCACTTAATAGTAATGAATATTACAAAAAAATTGTTCTTGACAACAGCAATCATGGCTAAAGAAGGGCTTTGTTAAGGGCCAGTGGTCTGTCACACTGAAGTCTGGTATTCTGGATGTCCATCAACATTGATATATTCACCACACTTGATAGCTCTGCAATGTGGAGCAGGTTTAGTCAGAGCAAAACTAAATTTGTACAGGAAAAGCAAAGGCCAGCGCACATGCTTGCAGTAATTAACTGTTTTGACAAAAAGGAATTCTTTAATATATTGCATGAATTATTTATTGATTTAGTTTGTTGTTGACATTGTGACTCTTAAGATTGGAACAGTAATGAAGGGAAGAGGCAATTCTATAGTTTTATGATCTTCACCAGAAACCAAGATCTACAAGACAATTACATTACATTTACTATAGTGTCTGGGGATGCCAGAATTCTCTAAAGCCGAATCATATGTTACACCATTGAACCGTGGGGGAAGTGTGCATCGTTGAATCCGAACACATACTGTTAGGTTTACGATTAAAAAGTCAAACGTGTGTTGTGCTACATTTAAGAAGGATTTATTATTTATTGTTTTGTGACATTACACCAGGCTTAGTATGGACCCATACTGGAAGGTTTTTCTTGATTGATACTTGCCTACAAGCACTTCTAAAATGTGTTTTTCTTAATTTTGTGGGGTTTTTGTTGTTGTTGTTATGTTGTAATACAGAAATCATATATTAAACCAAAACAAAACTGTGTCCCAAAAATTAAGGTTTGAACCAAATTGTGAAAAAGTGTGTCATTGCATCCCCAATAGTAACACACTCACAAAAATATCCACAAACACATTAACATCAGTTTTTCATCTTAAAATCCCTTTCAGTGCCGGCTCCACTAAACTGTGGAGCATATTTAGAAAGCATATTATTAAAAACATTGATTGTGTGCATTATCCCCTAAGGCAGTAAGCAGCAAAAAAAAAATTCTTTCCAATTGATTTGGTCTAGGTAAGGTTGGTAGAGGGTTAAGTTGTGTATGAATTTTGTCAAAACAACTGTTAGTTCCTCAAATAGATGATAAAAATGTTAAATTAGCAACTTAATACAAAAGCAGCCAGCACTATTAGATAAAAAGCAAATGAACGTTCATGCATTTTCAACTACTTGTATATGGATTCTGGTGAAGCCCCATCCCAGCTGTCATTAGCAAGAGCCATCAACTATTTCCAAATGGAAAACTACAAAAACCGTGGCATATACTTGCTTTTGAACTTTAAGAGGATGCACAGAGGAAACCTCACATTGCACTGTGAAAAATAGGCACAAACTCTGGGAGCTGAAACAAGGACACCTCGCAATGAAAGTAGGGTTGACAACCCCTCAACATACTGTATACTAACATTAGAACGTGATAAACTAAAACCAAAAAAATCTAAACATTAACATTTTTTTTTTCACTTATGGGCTACATTGAAACTTGAAGTGTGTGCCACAAATAACGAAGAGCAAAGTTACCAAAACAACACAAACAAACAAACAAAAAAAACAATTAAGGACACCAAGAATAACCAATGAGATGATATCCAAATATTTTTTATTAGTTTTTTCTTAAAGTAAGTAAAAAATCACAAATGAAATTTGAAAGCAGATCAGGTCTGTTCAAGACCTGTTCAAGAGTCTGTTGCAATGAACTCAAGTGCACTTGTTAAAAAATACTTTGCAATCCTCATTGATACCCTTTGTTCAAGTGTTAGTTTTAAAATATTAGTTGACATTCAGTTTTTACTTTTATTCTGCAGTGTTTGAGTTTATCGTATTTCTGTAAAATGACTGTAAAATAAGGAGAATTTTTTTTTCAGAACATATACATTCAAAGACTTCAAGTGAAAAAGCTCTATAGAGGAAGATCTGGAATTAGATTGTCGAAGGGTGTTTCAACAAAATACAGGTGATAAATATGACAATATGATTATATACATTATGAAGTCTGACAGCTGTTGAGGCGTTCTCCTGGACACTTCCTTGAGTTGGTTGATGAGGAAAGGAGCAAACAGGTCATAAAAGATTGGATGAATGTAACCCAAAACTGTTGTGTGGTCATGCTTATACTTTCAACTGTCTGACTGGTCTCTGTATCTATTCCTCCATTAGGTATAACAGGTGTAATCTTCCAGTAAGGTTCTCAGTGATCTTCCAGTAGAAGTTCTAGTAATCTTGCAGTAAAATTCTGTCCCCTTGTCTCTGCCACAAGGTTTTCCTGGTGCGTTTTTCAATCCCTCTGTTGAGCAAGAGTATATGTTATTTCAGCACAACTTAACAACTGAGTTAATGTTTGCACCCCCTTAATATTATAAAACATACTTTATCCCTTCACAGCACTCTGTTGGTTCTTTCTTTCCTCTAAATGTCTATTTTTGCATTTACAAATTTTGCAAGTGAATGCTTATTTTTAATCACTTTAATATGCTCCATTTTAAATGAAAAATACATACAGATTATTTGATTTACATTAACAGCACAATTACAATCTTGACACCACAAAATGTATGTGTAGTGTTCACAAAGCCCATCCAACCTTTGTGTTCATTTCTGCTGGAAAAACTGAGCTTTAGACTTGTCCTAGTTTAGCTTCAGTTCTAAGAAAGGCTTCCAATATGCCAGATCTTTCCTTTGCAACCTTTTTCAGCCCAGCTGGAGAGTCAAGCCACAGAGTCTGGCACATTGCATCAAAGGTTTGCTGACTAACATTTCTCAGAAAGACAAGAATGAGCATGGCAGCTGTTCATGGAACTAACATTACAACAGACTGCTGCCATCCACTTCATTTGTTTCTAAAAAACTCACACACTTGCATAAATGAAAATAATTTGCTATGGAAGTACTAAATATGAGGCAGTATGGAAATAGAAAGTCAGCACCCCCTGCTGTTAGGATAAAAATCTGTGTGCTCAGTTCATAAATGCAAATGACACAAATGGATATTTATTGAAGGGAAATTAAAAGTTGCTTGTTAATAAAGGCTAATAGGAAGATTTTGTGTTTGGGATAAATAAATGAGTTCAGATAAAAACGAATTAGTCCTACTAAGCTCGCTAAATAGGGTTTAAGTCACCAAACATCTGCTAGAGCAGCAAGAAGAAGTCATATGTTATTTGTTCATCTGCTAGTGTAATATGCAACTTTGTAAATAATGTAAAAGCTTGCATTTATTTATCAGTAACACAAATAAACCCAGTCCAGGACATGTTTTTATTACAATTATTTATCTATAACTGTTCAAATATATTTAAAAAAATATCACTTTGCCTTAAGTGAGCAATGTTTCACTTTTGCTGCAAACTTCTCATAGAGGAGCACAACATTTCACAATAGATAAACTAGACTGTCAGTGATTTTATTTATCTATTTGTTAAATATATAATTATTTTTATGTTCGCGTTTATCGCACTAGTGTCTTCTACTTAAATCTCACCTGTACCTTTTACCCTAAAAGATTATGAGATTGAAAAAGTTAGATATCCGGCCAGGTGACTTCCCTTCACAATAAAAGTCTAATTTCTGAAAGCAAAATAAGCATTACAACATCGCATTTCCTATTGATGTAAGATATAACTAAATGTGCCCTTCATAAGTATATAAAAAGTAAACGTCTATCCTTGTTTTGTATTATTTCAATATCATTAGAAAATAATTGACAAGTGAATTTTCTTCTGAAAGGGCGGGAAAGGAAATGGTTCTAGTTACGTAATCAAAATGACGTGACAATTTCTTTTCGGGACATGCAGGTGTCGTATCGAGTATAAATATGCCGGTAGTTAAATATTACCTGTACGCTGATAGGGCAACATGTCTGTTCCGCTTTAACCTGTAAGCTCCTTGAACAAACCTGCTACCTCTCATCCAGCTCCGACCGTCTCTGTTGCTGTCAAGGTAACGCTAGCTTAACGGTACTATGTGGGTGTTCGGCTACGGCTCCCTCATTTGGAAAGTTGATTTTCCTTATGAGGAGAAGAGAGTTGGCTATATTAAAGGGTTCAGCCGGCGTTTTTGGCAGGGCAGTACCGACCACAGAGGAGTTCCTGGCAAGGTAAGGGCTTTGAGTTTGACGCGGTTATTCATGAGCATTTCCTAAATGCTCACAAGTGTGCTTGTAGTACATACATAGTTAAATATCTCTAATCTGTATGCCATCATCAGACAGGTCTCACACTTGTACGTCATTGTATAGGTTTGTGGTGGTAATGGTATCAAATGGAAAATGTTTTCACCAGAATTTAACATCTTTATCAAAACAGCTGCCTTTCTATATATAAGTAATGCTGGTGGAAAAGATTGTCCAAAATTGGAGACTACAGTGAGTCTCACACCCACATATCATTCGCGGGGGTTAGGGACCGGAGACACCCGCGAAAAACAAGAACCCCCCCCATCCCCAGCGGGCGAACAATATCCTTCACCGATCCTAATTTTAAACACTTTTGAATGATTTTATTATAATTTTGCTTTGTAAAACATTCATTTAAAAACATTGGAATATTGCTAAATGTAAAAGTTTCTTTTTAAATATTCCTAGCAATAGACTGTACAGTAGTGTAATTTATAATGTACACAAGATGTATATTTGTATAAACCCCTTTTAGTTTTATTTATTATTGTTTATTTATTTTTTAAATTTCAGGTTTTATATAAATATATTTTCTACTAGTGAGCTCACGAGCGCCCTCTCTGTTGAGATGGTGCTATTGTGTACCTCACCATCTGTCTTTTAAGTGCGGTTTTATGTCACATTTTGACTCAAAATAAACTAGACAAACATGATACACAATAAATCTTAAATGAAAGGGATGACATGCAATAAAATTTTGTACAAAGAACACCGGCTCCCCCACTTATTCGGTTTCGCAGGTTTTTGTTAGTCACATGACTCCTCCAGTTCATCACAAAACTCAGACAAGTCATTACGCTTGTGTGAGACTTTTGCATCAACAAGAAAAGAAAGTGGTTTTGTATACCAGCAATTGAAGGTTGGTTATTGGTTGTTCTAACAGCCAAAGTTTACTGTAGTTATTAGATCACAAACTGGTAGGCAACATAACACGATACCAGGGATGTGGGGCATGGAATAATCCTGTGTTTTATGAACCCCTTCCCTCAATTTAAGACTCCTATTAAAGTAACATTTGATACAGTGTTTTGCAACCTTATCGACTAATCCCTTTTGTTCTTTCCAGCCCTGGCCGTGTTGTTACTGTGGTGGAAGATCCTGAAGTAAGTCAAAGTCTTGACTTGAAAAATTACTCAAAAGTTGTCATTGTTCTTTTGTTCTACAGTCTGTTCAAAAAACCTTGAAAAATCTCATCCCAGCCAGCCTGCGCAGTATACAAAACCTGTTTAAAGACTTATTTAAAATTATTTTTAAAAACACAATGAGAAAAGTCTACATTAATTGAGAGATTATCGAAACTGTGAATAAATGCTTTAAATTAGGAGTTTAAATGTAAATATTGTCCGTAAATGCAACAGTAATGGACTCATTTCACATAATCATGATTCATTTCCTACATCCAAGTACAGACCATTTTTTACTATGGACATTTTTCTAAAGCAATTATGTTTTCTTTGATAAGGTCTGCCTACTTGTTTGCTCTTTTTTTTCTACCTGCAATTGTTCTTTTATTGCAGGACAGAAAGCAAATGAGATTTGTATCCCATAGTAATCAGAGTATATTGGTACTTATAACTCAGGATTGATGTAATTTCAAAATAATTTTTGATTCGAACTTTAACAGGCTATATCTGCGAGACGCTTCAGTCAATTACAATGTGTAAAGAGTGCTAACTGTCTCCTTCTGTTTTGTACCAGGGATGTAGTTAAGTGATAATACAATCAGTCTTATATCTTTGTATGGCCCATTTTCTAATGGTACCACTCTGTTATAAGCAGCTGGATAAATTGATCCATGTAAGTCTTCGATTTCCTACTCCGAGCTTCCATCTAACTCAAAAGGGGGTGTAAGCTAGTGAGGGGGCATGTAAACAGATTGATGATGGAAGAAGGGGCGGGCTCACTCCAAGCCAACAACCTTGCTCACAACTCGGAGGCGAATTTCTGATGAACTCCTGCCTCTCTGAAGAAATTTATATTTAATTTGGTGACAGTTTTAAAGTTTTGTTATTATTTAAACATTTTAGAAAATATTGGTTTTAAATGTGAAATGTTTAGTTTTTTTTATAAAAAAAAAAATATATATATATATATATTTGCTTGTTTTTTCAGTTTTACATGCTGGTGGTATATTTTTGCGTGTATAGTTCAACATGGTGCCTCCTCTTGTGGTCAACCTATCCGTTTCTGCTTCTATACTATTTTATACTATTTTTCAGGGCTGTGTTTGGGGTGTTGCCTACAAGCTGCCAGAAGGCCGAGAGCAGGAAGTGAAAGACTACCTCGACCACAGAGAAAAAGGAGGATATCAAGTCATCACTGTCCCATTCTATCCCCGTCCATCATCCACTTCTTCACCATGTGAGACGCTGCTCTACATCGGCTCTCAGGGTAATCCAAACTACCTTGGCCCCGCCTCTATGGACGACATAGCCAATCAGATTATCAACTCTACAGGCCCCAGCGGGAAAAATACTGAGTATCTGTTCAAGCTAGCCGATGCTGTGAGGTCTATCCTGCCTGAGGATTCAGATGCACATCTGTTTTCTCTTGAATCCTTAGTGAGAGAAAGATTGTTAAACGTACAGAATAATCTTCCTACTCATCAAGTCTTCATTCCTGCTTCTTCCTAATCCGGGTCGCGGCTGGAGCTTTTCCCAGCAGTCTCCAGGTGGAAACAGGGAGCACCAGGAACAGGCCATGCCCATCACATGCAAAGAGGCCAAGGGGCCAAACCCAGAGGCTAACAAATTCACAACAGCATAGCCCTGGGACAAATCAATCACAATAAAATGTAAAGATTTAGTAAAAATATTTCCTAAAATGGCAACTTTTGAATGTTTTTTGCAGGTTTTAAGATGGTCGAGGTTTTTCAGGGTTTTATTTCTGCTTCAGAATCTGTATTGATCACTTATGTCACTGCAATCAGATGTTAACTTGCTGCTTTTTGCTAAAAACTCTAATGTGCAAAAAAAAGCCTTTTAAAAAAACAGTCTTAAAATGAGGATTTATGGTTGTTTGTTCTAGTTCTTGTGTGGGGTCAGTTTGTCCTGAGTGTACTCTGTCTTCTGCCTGACAACAGCCAGGACTTCTTCTTCATGACAACAGGATGTGTCTTTTTACAGAAATGTTAAAGTAGCAAATGAAAAAATTATATTTTGGAGCCAAAATATTAAGAACGTTTTTTTTTTTCTTTATTACCCATACTTGTAAATTGTTAAATACAAATAATAACTTTTATGTTTTCTTTTTGGCCAAGCTGCACATCATGTTTCACAATAAAGGCGTGCAGGACATTCTCAACAACTCTACCTGTATTTTGTGTGACTAAAAGCTGTCTTTAGCTTTGTTATAGGTCATTACTTTGAAAGGAAATCACATGTAATTTTAATAAATGGAGACATCTTAAGATTGCTACAATATTGCAATGACGATGTCACTAAACTCCATGGGGCAAACTGCATCTTTATGCTGGACAGTCATCGCCCATATGCACCATACAAGTAGAATGATAGATCAAATATATCAGCATCCAATTGAAAATGTCCCCAAAAAGGATAAATATCCTCATTTAGAAATAACAAAAAAAAAGTAGTTTTCAAGATCTCAAGCATTTCTTTGTTACTTAACATCCTGAAAAGGCTGTTAACAATGGGATGGCACCCAATTCCCATCACTATCAGTACAAAACTACAGTAAGAGCAGAAACAACAACCACACCTTTATCTGATTTTATTTTTTCCTTTCAAACAAACTCAATAGAAACTCTTTACAGGTATTTATTGGCTGTAGCAGGAACAACTTTAAACATTTTGGCACGTAGCTAAAACCTATCCATGCAAAAAGAAGCCTTTGTGGTAGAGTGCTGTGTAGAAATAAAACCGGAGCTTTAGAAAACAAATTTAGCTAGCGAATGCTTTCTCAGTTTAGTAGGAATGTGTCTGATTCTATACAGTATTTCTTAGTTTTATCAACTTCCATTATATATAGTTAGACAATTGTGTTATATGTAAATAAAATCGGATTAAATCATTTACTTTTATGTAATAATATATTTCTTGGTTATACTCTAGTTGTTTGACATTTAATGTCCTGATTTTAGTTTTTGTTTTGATAATATTGCTATAAGATTATTAAAAAGTGGAACCTAAAGGATTTTAATGCTTTTGAGGCTGCTCTGCAGCCTGGTGAACACAATTTGAAATGGATTTCCTCAGAATTGTTTTGTAATTAAAGGCCAAAAGTGGCTCATGACGTCCCAGAATTATCCAATTTTTTGGAGTTTCCAGCTTTAAAGAAGTTTCTTTTTCTTTTGTGTTTGGAAAATCCAGCACAGGGAGAGGTAGGTGGACCTTTAGGCGTAGTAACAGGGAGAGACCAGCAGGTTTGTGAGCACGAGCAGCTGGTCGTCAGTGAAGCATTGCCGATGTTCCTGCCAGTTGTCATGGTGAGTGCGTCTGAACTCCGACAGGGTCTTCTTCACCGTCATCTAATAGGAAGATCGCCAAACATCCATAAGTTCCAAACCTCCATAAACACATAACCATACTTGCATATAGATTTTAAGTAGGTTGGACAGCACACCATAGCTAGTTCTATATTTATTTAAAGTGACAAATTTGCTAGATTTCTTTTTTTAAGTTAAGTGGTTTTCTTGTCATGTCATTTAAAAGATAATTTCCCAAATACATAAAAAATTAGAATTACCTTTAACGTAAAAGTTCTTCCAAATTGCAAAAGAATGTCTATATATTTAGTGGATCACGTACCTTTCCTTTGCAAGAAGGATACAAACTTATTAAAATATTAGAAAGTTTAAAAGTTGTACAACTTGTAATTAACTTCCCTACTCAAGCTAAACAATACGAATACTCATTGGATTAAAGAGTAACAACCTTTTCTCAGCTGAGCCCAAAGGGCTGTCTGTAACTCATTATCAGAGTGCAGAGCAGAGAGCAGGGCTGCATTAAAGAGGATGTTTGCAGCAATTCTTCCTCTTCATTAATGCTTAGGTGTGAAAACAGATAAAAACTAACCATAGCTCTCGGTCTATATTTCATTGCTGGATTTCACATTAAAACTAGGAGAGTGTGGGCTGAGGGTGGCTGGAGATGAAACATTAAGTCTATACAGCAGCCCTCACATTAACAACTATGTGAGCTCTGTAAAAACGTAAACGTTGTTGAGCTGAATCAATTTTTAATCTGTTATATGATGCAAAGAATATCAGTCTCAAGCAGAATAAAAAAAAGCAATATTATGATTTTTTTTCTACAAAACTAAATGCTAAAAATATGAAATAATTTGTGAAAAATGTTTTTTATATGATTCCCTAATATTTTCTTTCAACTTTTTCTTATTTTTTTCATTTCTTTCAGTTTTCATCAAGAACCCTTCAAATTATAAAATGTGGAAGTAAAAGTCTGCTCTTGGAGCGACACTGTGTGTATTCTTCATGCTTAAGATAGACTAAAGATCAATTTTCTCCTCAATTGGACAATGAAATTGTATTGTTTCAAATCACGGCTCTCAGGGCTTCCTGTCTGAGTGTAGCGGACGCACCTCTATAGGCTGCGGGTCGTTGAGATGGTCGCTCAGCTCCATCAGTATCTGAGGCATCCACTGCGGGACGTCATAGGGGCTCGACAGAATGCACGCACTCAGGCCGAGCACTCCAGCATGGCGCCGCACTAAGTCTGGATGGAAACGTGCAGACACACAAATGGGAAAGTGAAAATAGGCTTGAAAACGTCTAAGCTTGCAATTCCCCTGAGATAAGGAAGGGTAATAGGGCAAGTATTGCTGTGATTGCCTTCTTGTGTGGAAGTGACGTGAGCTGAAGCATGTACCTGTAGAGGCCAGCTCCCCTCTGGCCTTGGGGAGGCAGGTCTGACTCAGCGTCTGGAGCTGAGTCTGCAGACTGGACTCCAGAGGGATGAACTGGCACTGCAGTAAACCGCTGAGGGTGGTGCACGCCATGTCCCTAACCTTCAGGGAGAACAGGACAGAGAAGAGAGGAGGAGTGTAAAATTAGACCTGGTAAAGTCAGAAGAAGCTTGTAACCAACTGAGTGAGGGGAAGGTTGCTGTAATTTATTAAAAGCCGTGAAAGGGGAGGATGCAGGACAGAGGATGAGCAGAAAAGAAGATGTTAGCTGAACATTAGTGCCCTCTTACATCCCTTTATGTAAATTATGAATATCCTGGGAGTGATAGTTGATGTGCTAAAATAGAAACTTCCACGAAGACATAGCAAATACTGCAAATAAAATAAAAAAGATATAATGGATTTTGCTTTTCTGTACATCCAAATGGACACTGCTTAAAAGCAGGCAAAATAGGTAAAAATAACTACAAAAGATATATGACTTTATCAAATCATGAAAGAATAGTAATAATTCTAAGAAAGACCAAGAGAAGTTAAATGCAGTTGGGTTTTTGGATAGCTAGTATGAAGTGCTAGGCTACAGCTGTGTAATCGGAGCATGAAACAACGTAGAGAGCTATCTTTTAGTGTAAATTGTAAGAGCTGGCAATTATTTATTTGAATAGAGGCGTCTTTTTGTGGAGTACCTCAAGCTGTTCGTCGAGCAGCAGCTGCATTACCAGTTTTTGGACACGCAGAACCTCGGTGGGCAGACTGAGCACGGTGAATAGGTTGTAAAAAACCATGATCTGGAGGAAGGTCAGCACCGAGAAGCGAGCGTGCCACGATCTGCTACCAGTCATCTAGAAACGGAACAAGGGGGGAAGAGAAATATGCAAGTTTTAAGTTCTTTTTTATTTTTTTGTGACCAAAATGTCCAACTTAGGAGACTCTGTTCGGAACATGGCTCTGCTATCTTGTGCGACAGCAGTGAATTAGCGTGGACATTTTTGGGCCGATGCAGCATGACTGCTGTGTGAAGAGCTTAGGAGCAGCTGCACTCAGACGCATAAAGGCTTTTAGCAAATCTGGTGCGTCTGGTTGCTTTCCAGGCTTTTTTTTTCCCGGTATGATGACATCATGGAGTCCCAGAGGAATGTGACATCCTCTGCTTCACTGCCGTGGAAAGGAACACAACCCCAAACTCCTTATCTGAAATCTTTTGTGCTGATCATAAGCTTTTAATTGGAAAAAAAACATCCCCCAATTTCTCTAATTTATTAGGTTATTTAGAAGGTAGGCTATTTAGGGGCATAGTTTGTTTTAAATCTAACCTATTTGAGATAGAATTTGGTTTAAAGACTCACTCTGAAGAAATTGTGTTTTTGGAGTTTTTAACGTGTTCTTGTGGCATTTTCGCATGATGGAGGACAAACATATAAAAAAAAACAAGTTCTGAGTATTTCTTTATTCAAATTGATGTAAATCAGGAGCAGAAAAAAAAGTTCCATCAGAAAAAGCTTGTCGGTGTGACATAGAAGCTACTATGGCAATCCACAAGCTCTCTGCTCCTCTCCATTCTGATGCAACCGCTTGTAGACGACTAGATGTGCATTTTCCTCGCAATCAGCTCAAAACTGTATGGCTAGAAAGCTCCAATATCTTTTTTGCACCAGTAATATTTGGTTGGGATTGTGAGGGTCTGTAAACTAGAGCATGTAAACAGATGGATGATGGGTATTGGGGGTAGGCTTACTCTGTGCCAACAGTCCCAACATAACTCACAGGTGAATTTCTAATGAAGTCTGCAGAAACTATGTCCTAGAAAACGACACTGTTTTTAAAACTTTGGCTAAAAACGGCATAATCATAATTAAAAGACCACTGGGAACACTTTGAAAATGGATCAAAATATGATCAGAGCGGGGCTTTAAGACACAAGGACAGTTTGTTTTTATTTTTGTGTGGACATACCTCCTCCAATCCTGACAGAACCAGAGGGATATGTTCAGGATACAGCAAGCCCTGGGACATGAGAGAAAGACACGTGCGCGCATCCTGCTTCATCTCATCATAGCTCTCATCAATCTCCACTGGGGCAATCTGCAGGGAGAGACAAACACAGAGTGAGACAGAGAGGCAGGAAGACACACAGCAACGCACCATTTTGGGTAAATGAAGAGAGAAATTGAGTTTAATGGGCAAGTAAGATTGAGTGGGTAATAATGCTGTGGTGGGAACTGTGGGCTTGTGTGCTCTTACCTTGAAGAGCAGAGGCAGGAGCTGCAGCTGCTGCTGAACAGGGGTGGTGAAAGTTCGCCCAGCGCTCGCCATCAGCCACTTTAACACTGCAAACACACAGGAAAGGTTTGTGTGTGCATGCACACATGGGTTACTGCCAAATGACAGGAACTTTAGCTGGAACATAACTGCACAGCTCTGCTAGTAAAAGACAAATCCCAATTTATAATGTATAATGTATAATAGAGACTGCAAAAAAACTAAAAAACAATAACAATAGCTGTAAAAAAAAAAAATGGAAGAGACTCTGCCAAAGAGGTTATAAGAGTGGAAAAGATAAACGTAATAAAAATACAAATCTGAAGACAAATGAACATATAATAGGAGAGGTTTTTAAGATGCACATTGGTACGCTTGTTTCTGTTGGAATTCTGGTCACAGGAGAAATCTGTTCATGCTTTTCCATGAAATATTTTCACCTTCTCATATGGAAATAATTTCACTTTTTTCTTTAAAGCTGACAATGCAGTCTTCGTCCCACAAACGCTCAAAAAAGTTAACTAAAATCTTGACATCTGTTTTTAACTCTGTAAAGCCCACAAAATAAAAGAAAATTCTATTTTCTTTTAAAAATTAAATTAAATTAAATTTTTTTAAACCTTTTAGATGAAATCTACATTTTATTTTGCAATATTCACAATTTTCTAACATGTTGTAACTGTATTATAAAGTATTAATTATCAGCAAAATTTGAATTATTATTATATAACAGCAAGTTGTCATTGAAAAAAATGAATTACAATAGATGAGTTTTTTTAGCCATAAAACTTTGAGTACGGTGGCCCAGAAGGGTCATAACACATTAACTTACCACACAACACATTAACCGTATTTGAGTCTCTTTTTGAGATTTCATGAAAGCAGCCATTTTGAAATGAGAGGAAAAGCCCTTCTACTGTTTCTAGTGGAATGATAAGGAACTACAGGGTAGAAGACGTACCAAGTTCTATACAATGGTCATGCTCATGTTAATGCGATGGGAGTCTTAGAAATGCGAAATCAAAGAAACCTGTCTCATTTACTAGGACATAGTTTCTACAGAGCGGCAGTAGTTCATTAGTAATTTGCCTCTGAGTTGGTTTGTAGTAAGTCTGCCTCCATTTCCCAAAATCTATCTGTTTAGACGCTCTCCCATTGGCGTATAGCACCTCATAAATGTTGTGGGACAAAATTTTAAGAAAGGGCGCCATCATTTTATTTTCCAGGCTTATTTCTTTTTTTGTGGAATAAGTAAACTATGTCTGATTGGTTGATTTTTAGCACATTTTCCTTTGTACTTTTGCCACCGTGAAGTCAAATTAGGGATATTAGTGTGTGTTTTTCTTTCATTCAGAGGCTTACCAACAACTTCGTCCAAGTGTCTCTACCTACTTATTTATTCAGATTACATTCACCATAACTATGTCTCACCTGCACATACAAGAGACAATAGGTGCCAACAATAACCCTTAAAGCTGTCAAATAGTCAATATGCAAATCTGTGCAAGAATGACACCACGCTGCATGTCAAAGGATGAGCTTCAACACTGCCTCATCAAGAGATCGTTCAGCACCAACACAGAAATGGAAAGGTCACCACATCTGCAAGTGACCAGTGCAAGACCTAAATATCCTGCACCCTAACAAAAAAAAAAAAACAGTAGTCCTGAAGGAGCCACGAATGAACGCAATTTAATGATAAAATACAGCTCTTAAATGACTGTAACACTGCCAAGATCTGACTTAAACTCTTTTCATAAATTCTATTAGAGATCCTGAGAACTGCACGACATCAGTTTACTTTCAATCTGCATCTCAATACATTCTCTTGAATAAAAGTAAAAGCTGAATACATAAGAAGTTTTCAACTTGAATTATTCTGTTGAATCAAGAAAGACATGGAGGAGTCGTGTATTTCCAAAGCTTTAGTCATCTGTGGCCTCCACCACGTTCATCCTCCACACAGTTAACAGTCCAGCATCCACATTCTGACCTGTCTTGAGCAGTTTGACAGCCTGGGTGCGCTCATCTGTCTCCTGGGTGTTCTCCTCGTGGACGTGGTTGTGGATTTCTGGCTCTGATGTGAGGGGCTTGAGTCTCTCTAGGACCCGAGTGACAAATTCTGCCACGTGGGGGGAAGACGTGGGCCTGGTGTGTGGCAGGGACACGTCTATCATGAAGATATAGGTCAGGACACTGGAGAGAGGGGGTAAGTGAGGAGAGAAAAGCAAGACGAGGGGAGAAGAGTAAAATGTGTAGAATAGAAGCAACGAGAAGAACAGAGGACAATTGAAGTTGAAAGAAGTTGGATTATTTTTGTTGTTGCTTTACCTGCCAATCCGCTCTCTGACGTTCTTGTAAGCCTGAGTAAGTTTAGGCTCCAGATAAGCCAGCAGCCTGTGCAGCAGTTCAGAAACCCTCCACTGCTGCTGGGCCAGACCTCCCTGAAGCACATACAGCAAGCTAAAAAATACACAGAAGATGGACAGATACGGTTTGATGTGCTTCACTGCAGCAAAATGTTTCAGCTCATGTCATTACAAGCATTCCACATCAGTTTTTCACACCTGGCATCCCTGAATGAACCGCTCTCTCCGCTTAGAGGACTCTCCATCAGCAACTCAAACAGCCAGTGGAGTTTCCTGGGGTCTCTGCCTTCCTAAGGGTCAACATCCAAAAGCAGCACCAAGTTATTTTTAGCAGAAGTAGCTCAAATGAACAAGTAGCGGTTTGATAATTGCTTGAATGTTTGAGTCCTTTTGGAAATACAATTTTTATATTTTGACAGAAAATTTGCATTTCAGATACTGATAAACTAAAGTTCTTGACTAACCAATACTATTTCACAGTTGTGATCATCTGTCCAAATGTACTTAATCTCAAATTACAGATTAATTGCTCAAAATTTGCCACTTTTATCCAAATTCATCCCTAATGTTTCTCCAGTTGATTCGATTTTACTGGACTTTAGCTAAAACATCTCTTAAAATATTGGGGAGTGAATTTTCTAGTTCAAGTTGCTCAAAATTTTAAACTTTTTTCAATACTTAAACAGCAGTATGTCCTTAAAAGAGTCATTGCAGGTGACACCATTTAAGAGCCACTGACATGGAACAAGTTTGAAGGGAGGCGGTGATAAGACCGAGAATTGGATGTTTTGAAGTTTTCTGCAATGGTGGTAGGCAGTGTATGTGAAGGTCAAGCAAACATTAACTGAAAATCCACAACCTCTACAACTTTTAGTCAATATAAATTCATTAGGATTAATGTCATTATACATTACTAATTGTAAGCTGTCACAGGTCTGTTTTTTATCTGCTGACTGAAGCAATCTTTTGTCTTTCCTCCTTTTTTGTGGCTGGTAATATAATTTAGAGTCCCTCTCCAATAATCTTTTGAGTTACTTTAAAGGCGTTCCTATTAGTTTTTTATTTGATTATGCTTTTTTTTTTAGCTAAAATAATATAGAAAAAAAACAGTATCTTTTTTTAGGACAGTTTTTGCAAAGTAACTGTTATTCAATAGAAATTTGCTTGTGAGTTATGGGCAACCCCAACCCCCCTTCCCCTCCCTGTTGCCTAGACCTCGGTGCAGTGTATTTTGTAGACGTTACAAATTAGCTCTTTTTGCAAACATAATTTTTTTGTCTGCTTCTGGTTCACAACAATTTGAATCAAGAAATACAATTTATAGAATAATATTCTTAATATGTGTCCTTCATGGTCAGAAAAATGCCAAGAGAAAATATTAAAACACTAAAATTATGATTTTCGTAGTGGACTTTAAACAAAAACTTAAAAGTACAAAAAATCTAAGTCTTAACGAGTTCCATTAAGCTATAATGCTAATAACTATGAGTACTCATTAGAAAATGAAAGATTTAGCTGTTTTTTTTCATTCAGAAATTCTACACCGACACAATTTTCTGCTTTAGATTTGCTGTATTGATTTATTGACATACAAAAAACACAAACAATAATAATACTTTTGAAAGATTGTCAGCAGAAAACATTAATTTCTAATTTGTATGATAAATCTGTTTGCATGAACTCACACAAGCTGTGGCGATGCACGTGCCCCAGTCTGTGAAGGTTTCCACGGTGATGTTGGCTAACGCTGTCCGGATCAAAGGGCACAGAAGCCGCCATAACCTGTCCAGCTAAGCACACACACAGGCACACACACAAGCAGTAATGAAAGTTTCTTATTGATATTGACTTTTCTTATCAAAAAACCTGTGCAGTGTGTTTTTTCTTTTTGATGCGTGTGTATTTCCAGCACCTTGCTGAAACTCCAGTGCTTGCTACCTCTGATTAGACCAGCAGTAATCTCACACACACAGCGCTGTGAGCTCTCGTGGGGGTCACCGGCAAGCCGCTCCAGGTGAGGCCACATTAATGGCAGGAACACGTCGCCATAGTTACGAAAAAGTCCCTGCAAATCAAGTGTGCATGAACATAAGGGTTCGTTCAGCGATGAAGTAAAAAAGATATATTTTTTTTTCCTCTGAAAAAGACAGATTACAGCCATTTGGTTGATGCAAGTGAACCGCTCTCTGACAGAGAACAATAAATCACAGGAGATGATGAAAGAAATTGCAGCTTTCTTGAGTTCAGCCTTGGTGAGAAGCACTGCGCTGTGTCACTTCTTTGTCAAAAAAATGGCTTGTCATATCGTCACAGCATGAGAGTTTAAACTGCACCTTGAAGAGACAAAAGCGGCGAGGGTTGAAGCTGTCTTTTCCTTTCCGTTCCTCCAAAGACAGAAACTCTATCAACTGGACAATAAACTCGGGGTCTGAGAAATATTCATATATGATCTTTTCACCCTGAGAGACAAAAAAAAAGAAGTATTTTTAAAACATTAGAGAGGCCTCACAGTGATAATGTTGTGGGTGGTGCAGCCTGAGAATGCACCTCACTCATTTCCTCATATGGCAGGTCATCTTGTGGCTTTTCTGAAGCTGCATAGATCATCATTTCTCTGAAAGGAGCAGGAAAGAAAAGCAGGCAGCTGTGATTTATAGATAACAACACAAAGAAGAAATCTGGATAGACACATACTCTCTTCAAATAAGCACAAAGGATAAATGGATGATTATAAAGTCAGTTAGTCAGCAAGCCGCCCGCATAGCACGACAGCCAGCCTATACATCAATTCTGCTATTTAGGGCAGGCAGTAAGTCGTTCATTCAGCCTTATCTGGGCTTTGCCATGACAGGAAGTCAGTGCAACCCCCTCCGTTAGTTACCCAGCCCCCCCAGATCACTCATCCAGCAGTTAGTCTGACACAAACGTGGCCACAAAGCCACAAAGACAAGCTCCAAATCAGCCAGGCAGTTCAGTCAATCAGATATTTAGTTCATTCCAACAAAACAGTTAATCAGCTGCTGGTCGAGCACCGGCTGAACGCTCAGTCATCTCGGCTTTACCTCGGCCAGGAATAGTAGCCCCAGTGGGTTTTCTCCACAAACTTCAGTGAGTCCCACTGCTCCTGACTCAGGGGGAGGTTGTTGCTGTCATATTGCAGCCAGCGATTTGCCTCACGATCACCTACACACACCCCCTCTGGATCCTGGATGCCACCTATACGAAAAATGCAAAATATTCAAAACACACACAAATGAGCCTATTCAGGCAGTTGCAGGAGGAATAAAAACCAAAACTGGCCTAAAACTTAAAGAAATCCATCCTTTAACAATCACCACATCAAGATGTATGCTGCTTTCTAAGAGGCAATTTACTAAGTAAGTAAGTAAGTAAGTAAATAATTTTTATTTATATAGCACCTTTCACAGAGAGCGACTCACAAAGTGCTTCACAATGTTAAAACAATATAATATCAGTAGCGAAATAATTACTTAATACTACATGATGAATCATTTATTTACTTAAACAACACCAAGAACTGCAAGGACCCATTGCACTTCATGTAAATAAAGGGGAATCATTGCTTATTAACTCACTTAGATCCGACGGCTTCACAGCCACTTTCTTTCTTGGCCGTTTCAGCTGTTTCAAGATACCAGCCATTGCTGAAATTGCAACCTAACAGCAAAAAAAAAAACAGAAAAAAAAAAAACAGAAAAAAATACATGCTTTTATACAGTTTTTCAATGTGTCTCTTGTCTGTCATCATAAAACTTCCCATATATTTCAGAGAGGCTTTTACTGACTACCTTTAGGTCTTGTAAAATAATATTATGGAGAACATAATATCCTTTCAGGGGATTTCCCCTTCTTTTAGTGTTTTTGCATCTTTTTTTTCTGCATGCAAAAGTCTCCAAAAGAAAACAGCCTTAAGTCCAAACTAAAGTAAGTTATTTTCTGTTGTGTGAGATAAGACTTCTGAGCTATTTATACAACTTAATTTAGAGTTTCTTTTTTATTATTTGTTTCATTCATCAAAAAAGCAGGCATAATAAGTCCTGTTTAGTGAACATAATAAATGCACCTGCCTGTTTTTAACAAACTTATATCCAAATTAGAAAAGACATGGCCTTTAAGGGGGCCTAAAGAGAAAAGAACTAAAATGATGCATTGCTGTATAGACAGAAGGCAGGGGGAGTGCTGTGACATGGAGAGAAATAATTTGTTCTTTTAACGAGGAAGTGTGAAATCTATTCTTAAAAAGCTGCACGTTTCCTGCATTGAGTTTCAGCGTGGTCGCTTGTTTAATAAGCTACAATACAAAGCGGGATGTGGGCTCCTGTGTGCATGTAAGTGAAAAAAGTTTGCCTTGTGTTCAGCTCTGTTTGAAAATCCGCTGTGCTTCAGATAAAACACGGATGTTAGACCTTTATGAACTGGCAGTATTGATCAGCAGCTGTTAGGAGCTGCTGTTATGACACAAATATATTACTACATTTATTGTTCTTTTATTGTTTTTTTGCAGGACAGGCAATTCCAGCTTAACTTAAGCTATTATTTGAGACGTTTATATCAAAAAAGAAAAAAAACCAATACCAAAAGTAAGTTTACTTTTTGAAAACTTAACATTAAATAGGATAAATATAGTACATGCTTTACAGTTCATATGTTATATGAAAGTGGGACACAGCAGCTGTTTCTAGACCACTTCAATCACTGCCTGGACCTGTGTGTGAGCGCGGCTTTTCAATATCTATGCTTATAAGCTGCTCTTGCATGAGAAACCACAGGGCAATTGTGTGTTGGAAGCTCAATCTTACATCTGAAAAACTGCAGGAGGAAAAAAAAAGCTTTTATTCACCACATTTCCATTTTCATAACCCAAGGGAGGAAACAGATCCTACCATAAAGTGTTTGGATTTTTAGTACAAATGAAAAAAAGAAAATCTATACAAACACACAGCAATGCAGACCTTGCGTATGCTGATGGAATCATGTACAAGGCTCTGTGTGAAGTAGAGTACGGCATCTGGGGGAAGTGGGTGATCATCCCTCAGCAAGAGAGCCAACAAATCTGTAGCCATGTGTTCAAACTTCCAGGGCCTGAAATAGAAACAAACATTCAAAGAAATGTTACAATATTCATTTGGTTCCCTTTTTTGTACTTGAGACTTTAAATTAGTATGATTAGACAAATATCCCTCAGTATGGTGCGTTGTAAATGCACTGACTTTTTTATGTTTAAGAATATAACTTCATGGTGTGTTCTGACCATTGACTGTATATGAGAACTGGACTGAGTGAACCCTCCTCCCTTCAGTTCCAAACAGGACATACCCACCAAAATCCTAAATGCTTCTATTGTAAAATGAACAGCTATTGCCCAGTCATTATATTTGTCAGAATAATAATTCTTGCTCTCCTACCTTTTTTTAACATGTTCTTCCTCATTTTATTTTTTTCCTATTTTTCCCAGTCTTTTTTCTGAAGTGGACTTCCAATATGCTCATTCCTGATCGATGAGAATGTTTGCCAAAGAAACACTGATTCAGACTGGCGCGGACCAATCACTATTGTATACTGATGTTGTTTGGTTCCAAACATCGCAACTGAATTGACTTCATTTCGTTGGAGTCGGAAATGAGCCATTTTCTATTGGTGACTCGGTCCATTTCTCTTAAGTCAATGGTTTGGACTCAAAGTTCTTAGATCGAAAAGCCACTCACAAGTCTCTGTCTTCAAGGCAGTCCAACAGGTCATTGACCAACTTCTCATACTTTCTGTTTAAAGAGAGCATAAACATACTGGTGGTGAGTTCATTCATTCATTCATTTTCTATACCGTTTATTCCCTTTCAGGGTCACGGGGCTGCCGGAGCCTATCCTGGGCACTTGTGGGCGAAGGCAGGGGATGCCCTGGACAGGTCGCCAGTCTGTCACAGGGTAGAATGTCCTCAATCACACACCCATTCACTCTCACACTCACACCTATGGACAATTTAGAGTTGACAATCAACCTATGAAGCATGTTTTTGGACGGTAGGGGGAAGCCGGAGTCCCCAGAGAAAACCAATGCATACATGGGGAGAACATGCAAACTCCACACAGAAAGGTCCCCCATTGATGTTGTGTTTTTCATGTCCCCCAGCCGGGACGTGAACCGGGGGCCTTCTTGCTGTGAGGCAAGAGCGCTAGCCACTGCATCACCGTGCAGACCACTTTTTTTTTTTTTCTTTTTGAGGTTACCTCAGCGCTAGAGAACTATCTCAAAGCAACCTCATTTCAAGTAAGACTGACTTCAGAACACCTATTGGAATATATCATCCTACCGTGCAGCAACCACATTTCTGATTCGCTGGCGTTGAATCCCCTCTTTCACTTCCTCTTTGGAGGGTATCTCTGAGCAAGGCATGGGGCTTTTAAGGTGTGCAATTTGGTTGGCTATCTGGACACAACTCTCAGATACCTAGAAGGAGAAAAACAGTCAAAGAGGACAAATGTGGTTCATAAACACCTCGTGTGAGAGCACAGTGTGGTCTGCTGGATGGGCGATCTGCTTACAGTGAAGCAGATCCCGATGGTGTCGTGCAGGCGATGGATCCTGTCTGTGATGTCGTCCAGCAAGCACCCAATGGACGGCTTCTCCAGGGTCATTGAGGGCGACAAACCACAGCGAACCAGAGCGGGCCACACCTCCCCCACACAGTCCCAGTCCCTTACACTGGCCACAGAGAAGCCACAGTGTGCACCCAGAAGGCAGTAGAGAGCACCCTGGTAAAGACATGCATGTTATGAGAGCACACAAAGCAGGAAACGAAAAGTCTCCGCCAACAAAATAAAGGTACTTTTAAAAGATTGTGGTATTTTGTCAAATTTAAATGACACTACAGAAACTGTGAAAACACATGAGTTCGGGTCTGGAAATATCCTTTCCAAGAATGTATGTTTGTTGAGGCGGCCTTGTCAAATCCTTCACCATTTTTCATTTACACCTACTTTCAATTAAAAAGCCACAGAGGTAAACTGTGCTGTTCCTGCTGAGTAAATCATGTTAATCCAATACTCATTGCTATGGAAGGCGGGAACTTATGTTTCCCATTAACTGTATTAATTCTCTGAACATTTTCCCATTAGTCTAAAATGCTTTAGACTCGTTGCAGGCTAAGAACATTTTTCTTGTTGTGTTTTGTCCTGCTGTAAAGTTTAAATTAGCCTGAAACTTTTGGCCTGGAAGGCAATAATCAAAAAACATTTTTCTTCAACAAAAATTCTGTCAAATGATTGTTTAAAAGTCCAGGAAATGCATGTCAATTCCTTTTATTTATGACCATGCATTAGTTTGGTGACTTTTTAAATATTTTACAGAAGTGGTATTCTGACGTTACAAAAAAACACCATTGAAGGTTTCCATCCATCCATCCATCCATCCATCCATCCATCCATCCATCCATCCATCCTTCCATTTAATTTTACTGGCTTATTGGAGCCTATCCCAGGGCAGGACACACAGAGGTGGACAACCGGAGTGCACACAGAAAACTCACGCATGGATGGAGAAAACATGCAAACCAAGGCCTTCTCACTGTGAGGTGAGTGAATTAACCACAACACAACCATGCACCCCCCCTCATTGATACCTTGAACTGCTGCTGCGTGCCTGCAGTGTGTTGTGGCGACAGCAGCTGGATGATGCGCGGCATCATGTCCCTGTAGGAAAAGCTAAAGGTTCCCATTGCAATCATCAGCACATTCTGGGCTCTGCTCCGCACCTGCAATCGTACAAAAACACACCAAAAGACACATAAAACCACAGCCAGTTCCTCCTCAGCTCAGATTGAAGACCTATGGACACCACTGTGAGTCAGGACCGTGCTGATGTTCTCATTTCATTTGTTAGTTTTGTACCTGGCTGTATGTGCTGGTGGACAGCAGAAGCAGATCACACAGCAGCTCCTGATGAACCACTTTATATTCACTGCCTTCAACCACCAGCTTTCTCATCTGCACAAAAGAACACAACACTCAGTATATAAAACTAACTAAATCCCCTCTAAGTCATGCATGCTTCAGTCTGTGACCCTGCGTGGCGTTTATGCCCTGTCAAACCGACCTCATGCTGGAGTAAAACCCGATCAATGAGCAGCGCTCTGATGTGCTGTTTTTTCCCATGAAGCTGCAGGACAGATGGCATATTAAAAAAACAAGAAGTCATGAGATGGATTGAAAATGAGAAATCCCTT
Source organism: Oryzias curvinotus (assembly GCA_023969325.1). NCBI lineage: Eukaryota > Metazoa > Chordata > Actinopteri > Beloniformes > Adrianichthyidae > Oryzias > Oryzias curvinotus. The sequence continues at coordinate 12,786,957 of CM043724.1, read as the reverse complement.
CATAACAACAAGCCTTTAACTGACCCTGTTTTCCATGGACTTCTTGACGAGAGTGAAGCTTTTCCAACGTGAGTCGAAATCTTTTTTGTGAGTGCCACGGAAAAACATGAGGTCACTGATGATCTGCAGTTAGACAAACAGAGGGCATAGTGAGACTCTTACAGGTCTACTGTGGGACTGAAAAAACATTTTTTTCACTACTGACAGAGATACTATAAGGGCTAGACACCTTAATGATGACAAAGAGGGACTTTGTGTCATCCTCTGAGTGCTCCAAGATGTGGTCTGGGTTGAGAAAAATGGATTTTACTGTTGTGTGGTCAAAACTCAAGTGAGGATTGAAGAAATGTTTGGGAAGTCTTCACTCACGAAGCAGCAGTCTCATGGTTTGGCAGATGGACTCTCTGTAGTTTTCCTGTGAATCATCTGGCAAGGACGGGACACACAGACATCCCTTAGGGGCACAGAATCCAGAAAGAGCTGCCCTATCGCTAACTGAGCTGCGTGTGTGTGAAAGTGGGCTGTTGGCTTACTGTACTCAATGCCCACATGCAGCTTGATCTCCCCCAGATTGACCATGGATGGCACCCTAAGACGAATAACGTGAATGACGCTGTAAAAGAAGCACTAATATTTGCGTGCATAGTTGCAGTCTTACAGGTCTGGTACGTGTGGCCCATCCAAAGGGGGCAGCATGATTCCAGCTCCCAGAAGGCAGTGCTGCACAATAGCGAGACTTTGCAACAACTCCTCCCTGTGAAAGAGAGACTACATTACACTTCTTTTACAGATTCAATCCACTAAAACGTTTTTGTCTGTGTTTTAACATCTTCTTGTGGCATATAAAGAAAATTAAGATTAAAGATGTGTTTCTGAGTATTTTTTTATATGCAAATCATTATGAATAAGGAGCAGACTCAAAAATGCAGTTGGAGAAAGCACATAGCAGGGACGTGGGTGCTACAATCTGTGGGCCACAAGCTCCCTCCTCCGCTCCATTCTGATGCACCCACTTGCAGACAAATAGATCCATGTACATTTTTGTTGTCCTTGTCTGAGCTGGCATCTGTCTCTAACTGTACAGCTGGATGGCTGCTATGCTCACCATTTTTGTTGTGAGGTTGTAAGGGTCTGTAAGCTATCGGGCGGGAGAGAGTGTAAACAGATGAATGATGGGAAATGGGGGGTAGGCTTACTCGTCACAGTTCCACCCATTTCTAATGAACTACAGCACATAAGTCAAACTTAAGCCCACAAGATCATATCAAATGTGCATAGAGCTGGCCTGCGGTAGATACTGTACCGCTCATACTACAAATCCCAGAATGCTGTGCTAATACGTTGGCACGCAGGCGAAACCAGCAAGCGCTGCTTTTTTCTGATGACAGTCACTGACAGCCATGCTCCAGTCACATCGGATAAATTAATTTCACCCTCCAAAAAATGGCCAAACAAAAGATGGACAACGGGAGCTTTCAAGACGGGTGGAAGGCAGATTATCTGTTCACGAATATAAAGGAAAGACCTGCTTGTCTTGTGTGTGGAGCTAACGTGGCTGTAACGAAAGAATACAACATAAGAAGACACTATGTGAAAAGGTTAAACATTACATATCAGTTGCAGTTAATTTTTCAATAAATATTCAGTTTGGCCCTTGACTTTACTTAACTGCCTATTTTGGCCCACTGTGAATTTGAGTTTGAAACCCCTGAACTACGGCAACTCTCCTAAAGCTATTGAATAAAAAAACAACACTTTTTGAATTTTGGGTAAAAAAGGCATAACCATAATTAAATGAGTAGAGTGAGCCTTTAATATAGTGTGTGACTGCTTGAAATATTTCAACACTTTTATAGCACTTCAGAATATGACATTAGGTTTGCGTTTTGCTTCAATGCGTGCCTAGTTACAAAGGTAGACTGCGAAACTGTGGTAGAGTAAAGAATACCTGGGCATTGGCTGAACTCCAGAGACATGCCGTCTGATTCGCTCCAGTTCGGGCCGCAGAAGACGAGACAACAACTGGAAGACAAAATTCACCTCGTCTTGGCTGGGCACATGCCAGCACACACCCAAGTTTGCCACATCTCCAGCTCTGCCCCAGTCCTAAAAAACAAGACAGAAATTGTTTGAGAGCTGCTACCGCTTTTTCCAAGAGGCAGGCCAAACTACACAGCCGGTCAAAACCACAGCAATGTTTATCTAAATAATTAAAACACGTGCATAGGATTTGAATCCAGCCACAAGAATGTAACCCACAAAACTCTCATACAAAAACACCTACAAGTCAAATCTAAAGAGAAAGACAAACTTTGTGACCATGAACTACTGCTGCTGACATTCACAACTACTAGATGGAGCTTTAGAATTTCAATGAGTAAACTGCCAGCAAGAATGCTAAATAAATTCAAGATTCTTTCAAGCTTGTGCGTAGCTGCAAATTATTAATAGTTGTATGGAAGAAAAAAAGATATTGACAAACTGAACTGTCTCCGGACAAAAGAAAAGACGGAAAAAAGTCTAAAATATACCCATAACAACAAGAGTAAACGAGAGAGAGGTCTTTTCTTTATAATCTGTTTTAGAGAGCTTTTTAATCATTAAAGACCCACTCTGATAAAAATCATGTTTTAACATTTCTCGTTACATTTTTTTGATGATGGAGGACATATATAAAGAAAAGTTGCTTATTTTTGAGTATTTCTTTATAAAAAATATTTTAAATTAAGTATCAGTAGTAGATGAAAAAATGCAGTTTGAAAGAGGAGCTTATTTTGGGTGGGTGGGTCACCAGCACCATTCTAATGCATCCACTTCCAGACATATAGATCAATTAATGTCTTCTATTTAATCGTCTGAGCTGGCATCTGGCTCACACTGTAGGGCTGGATAGCTCCAATATGGTTCGTCATTTATGTTGCACCAGTTAGGTTAACGTTAACGTTAGGTTGGGTGTGTGAGGGGTTCGCCCGATAGCAGGTAAACAGTCGGCTCAGTTATGGGTGACATAAAGGGGGAGTGGAAAGTGGATCAAAAGATGAATAAAGTGGACACTTTAAACCCCAAAATTTTCAGAAGGAAGTCAGTTTCTGTCAGTTGTCCTCAAAGAATGAGTTTCTCCTATTTTGAACATTAACGCATAGATATTTAGTCCTAAATAAGAAATATGTAGTTACTAGTAACCTATGATATATGGTATTTGTGAATCCTGTGTTCTGCTGACACACATATTCTCTCTGGAATAGACAATATACGTCTACAATCTATAATTGCGACCTCAATCACAATCATATGCAGAACGCAGATAATGTTTGATTAAAAATGTTTTTTCCAAATCCAGTTTTGCAAAGAATCTACAACAAAAACTGCAAAATCTTCTTTAAAAGGAAGATCCAAATAGAGTCCAAGAACTGTTAAAAGTTTTGAATCACCTTGACAAGTTTTATCACTACTGACTCCTGTATGTCTTCAAACCCTAGTTGTAGTTATCAAATATCAGTGACTAATTTCTAGCAGTCAAAGTTAATAGAAATCCACTCAAAAAAACTCATTTTAAAGTACTAAAGTGAGGTTACTTTTGGTGCTAAAAAGTATATTTATTGACTAACTACTGTAATACCAGTGATGGCAGCCAGTAAACAAATGGAACTGTTTTCACCTAAACTGTGTGCTTACACACCAGCGGCTAGATTTAATTTAACTGTCAGCTTGCAAGATTAAATAATGTGCCTTTTGTTTTGTTCTCTTTGTGCTGCTGCTGCAGTTTCAAGGTGTGTGTTTTACCCGAATAGGGAGGTCGGTATTAAAGCCTCCAGAGGTGCTGCGGTACTCGGTGGGATAAATGAGGGACAGCGACCGGAGTGTGTGTTCCAGCAGACTGCAGGCAAGTGTGTACGCGTGCTTGCAGCGCAGACGCACACACACGCACAGGATAAGCTCCAGGTCCCCTTGGTATTTCAACAACTGTTCACCATCCACGCGGGTTACCTTAACACAAATGCACACACATAAAAAAAGCACAGACACACTCATATGCAATTCAGTGGAGAGTTGCACCTTAAATACTAAAGCCGTCCAATAAATCACAGCGTCTGGCTCACTCTGACTCGCTTTAAACTCCCAAGGGTAATAAAGCAAAACTGAAAGAGTGTCAATATGTTCAGGTTAACGGCGACACTCTCTGATATTTATGACCACGAGAATGCACACTGCAAAAAAATCTCTTTTGATTTGACCTCTTTTTTTGTAAGTGCAACAATTTTTTATGTTTATCAAATATAGAGACAGATGAAAGTAGTGGTAATCTAATCTTTTTAGTCAATTTTTTTAAAATACTATACAAATTTAAGTTGAAATATTAACTTGAGCTGTCAACTTTTTGTGTTTTTGAGCCTCCAGACATTATGTTTATGCATTAAAAAATACAAAATGTGAAAAAAATGAAAACATGGTTCCAGCAGAATGTATCCTTTATCTAGAATTTATATTTATTCTTAACAAGTCTCATAAAAACCTGTATTAAAAACAGAATTTCAAACAGTAAAGAATGGAATTGTGAGTCTGGTCATGCATTCCTGAATGCCTTGGTGACCAAACCCATCAAAGACACTGACAAAAAATATATAACAATAAATTTCCGCACATGACAGCACACAAATATGAAGTCAGTCTGGTTAAGTTTGAGTTTGTCTCCAGCTTTGGCTATAAAATTAGTTCAGGTTCATGTCTCCACACTCAGGTCTGTTCACCTGCAGCTTTGATGGTCTTTACTTTTTTCTTGATATAATCCAGACTGCTTGTGAGCTTTAGATCAATCATCATAGAGCAGATAATGAAGTGTGTCTGTAGTATCAAGCAAATGTAATCCATAAAGAAGCCCACCAGTTTGTTGTTTATTTTTGCTTTGGATCTGAAAAGTAAAATATAAATGGGTCCACATGGGCAGGACATCTAACCCCCCCACCCACAGGGAGGGGTCTTTATGACTCATCCAGGGATGGAACTTGATTTTGCTGGTCCATTTTTTTAAACGTCAAATTTGTATTTTATTTCAATTTTAATATGTAATTTAGGTACAAATTCATGTCTTTTAATGTGACTTTAAATACTGTAGATTTTTAAATATTACTGGTTAGATGCCCTTTTGTTTTAGTATGTAAACTTAAAAGCAGGCTTCTACAGTTAAACTATTACACTATTATTTGCCAACAACTGTTAGGTAACATTTGAAATCATGTAATTGTATAAATATGAACCCCTATTATTAAGAAAAACATGTTCCTAGGATTTTTAGTGTGAAGACGTTTAACCAGGGGTGGAGCTGCAGGGGTGCAGTGCAGGAGGCCCACCCCTTGAGTGAATATTAGTATCAGTTTTAGTTGATATGTTGTCATATCAATGACAACACACATTTTTTAACCCATTCCCTTTCTACTCTGCTGGTCTCATTTGCCACCCTTCTAAAGTCTTTTGCCTCCTTACCCCCCCCCCCCCCCCACACACACACACACACACACTGTACTAGCTCGGCCACTGCACTTAAGCCTTTGTCGTCTCACCTCTGACAGGAGCTGTAGATTCCACAGCAGCTCTTTATCCAGCCCCTCTTCATTCTGGAGTTCATCATCTACATTAACAAAAATTGTTTCATATTTATGCTGTGTTTAAAAAAAAATAACAGTTTTAGTAAACGTCCTTTCTTGTTGTGCAGAAATCAGCTGTCTCAATTTTGCATATAAGTGCACTGTGATGCTGCATTCCAATAGTGTCTAAAATATGCTGGCCACAACCCTGGATAATCCTTTTATAGCAAACAGTGAGTAAGGATTAACTGAACCAAGAGACAATTCAAATTCAGATATTGTATTTGCAAGGAAAAACAGTAAAATTACCTGCATCTATTCAATGTTGATTATTAATAAGAGGTACCAGTAAGTGTTAGAAATAAATAAGTACATATTTTTATGACTAAATGGTTTAATATTCAAAATGCAATATTGTGCACTCTCAATACACAATAGTAAACACCTCTACAGAAATAACAGAGTAGATCCATTCTATAGCGAGTCTTTAGACTCCAAAGCTGTTAAAGAATTTTAAATGATTAAATTGCAGGCTCAGCAAAAGCCATGTCCATTTCAGTCATGACCATGCTGCAAGTCTCAGGAGCCACTGCGCTACAGTTGGCAGTTTTGCAAAAAGTGTCAGTTACTCTTTTACAACAGAATCTGACTTTGTGACGGTAAAGAGACCTCCGGGGAAGAGGATAAAGAACCAATAAAACTCTCAAATAAAACGGCATATCCGTTTAGCTGACACAGCAGTGCTGGTGCCTGCAAATTGTCCGAGTTAGTCCTTTTTTTCTCTTTTCATTTTCTAAACTCTGCAAGTTAGAAGCGACAAAAGGGAAAACCCCTAAATCATCACAGAAATACAAATATATTAATATTTTAGATGTAAAACAGAAAATATGAGGCATGAAGGTGAATTCAAGCAACACATCTATGTGATTATTATGCTGATAAACCTGAAATAATGGAAAACAGATTGCTGCCAATAAACATCAACCAAAAGGGTTAAGAAAAATGTCTGTGCAGAGTAACCATCAATGAATAGGTGGAAACAGTTCAGTAAATGTGATAAATGATTGTTTAAATCCACATTATAACGACTAGTTGAATAAAACATAAAAATGAGATGAATTATCTGATCTATATCCTTAATTCTCTGCTGGGGTTTCTGGTATTTATTATTTCGGAAAATATTGTTGCAAAACTGCTTCCTGTGTTCCTTATCGTGATCAAACATCTCCCTGATGGAGCAGAATGGAGACAGAGAGAACATCTAATGAGAAATCCAGTCCAGTTACTTGGGCCAAAACTGTCCTGCAGCAGAAACGACTTTAATACCAGTACACATCTGTTTCTTGCAGGCTCTGAAGTCACCTAAATTTTTTTTTTCAAAATCGTACTCTAAAATTTATATTTAATTAGTCATAACTTAGACGCACATTAAAAAAAACCTGTTTGTTTGTGAGCATGGTAAGAGCTTTCCTATTCAATGAACTGCACTACATGCACAGCGTGGTACTGACTGTCAGTAATGCGGGAGATGACGCTGCAGCAGTGAGGGACGAAGAGACGAAGAGACTCAGCAGGATGACACTGCAGACACAAGTGTTAGACACATTAAAAGGGTGTGCACTAACAACAAAAGCATGCAGGAAACAGACATGAGAAAGAAAGTAATTGCAGGACATGAACAAAATAAAAACACTTTTTCTCTATATATCTGCATTTGAAAGCAAATACAGTTCAGTTTGTAAAAATATGGGAATTACAAATTTCGCATCATAGAGGACAAGCATACCTTTGCTGCAGCTCTGCACATGTCAGCCACCATCCGACCTGAAACACACGTCTCAAAAATGCTGGACGTGGCAAAGTTATACAGCTTCTGCAGCGCAACCTGAGGCAAAAAAAAGAAAGATGATTCCCCTCAGGTCTGTGTGAGGACTTTTTTATTTTCAGATAAAAAAGCGTCCCCTTATGAATGAAGGGTATTGTTCACAGCTTTACTTTTTAAAGCTACCTGCAATCCTAATCTCATTGCATTTAAAATTTTTAACAGTAGTTATTCTAGACTTGTAATGTTTTTTATGTAAAGTTGGAGACAGACAAATCCAAATCTTTAAAGACTATAATGGATGCAAAAAAGCGTATCACTTCTGCTCTAAATTTCAGTAATGGCCTCAGTTTTCACAGTTTGAAACTACTTGGCAAAAGAAAAGTTCATTATAGCATCTACAAACCCTCAGAAAATAGGGCAGATCAGTGGCGTCTTGCCATTTCTGCAGCAGAAGCTTATTTAGTGTTAAAACACCCCATCATGATAATTCAACTTTAAGGAAAACATTCCTAGAAATGACTTCCTCACTTCCTCAAAAAAAAAAAAAAAAAAGATCTCGTACACTTAGACTTTTGTCGAGCACAGTGAAAGCACACTTTTATGGTTGCATCTGCGCAGGATGTTGGAACATGACACAGATATCACACGCATCCATGCCTTCCTCAGCTTATCCACGTAGCTTGACATACTTTTGAACCAAAACTGCATCTGACTCATATCTTAAAAGTTGCCTTTGGGCAACTTCCTGAACGTGCTGGAAATATCAGAGGCACTATCTTCAGCATCTACTGAACGACACCAATGCTGGTATCCTTCTGCAGCGCCACGAGTTCCATCATTCATTCAGTACGGCATGCAGCACAGATTACACATCTACTTGACAGTTTGATGTCATCCTTTCCATGTCTTGAAGTGCTCTATTTTTTGCCCAGACACTGGCAGCATGAGGCGACACACCAGGAGGCTCTTTGTCACAACTGATTTTTCACTTTGATTATCACTAAAGGAGCCCTAAGACAAGCCACCGTGCGGGTGCGCTCATGCGTTACCTTGTATATTTCTGTGGAGCACTGTGTTAGGATTGTGCTCACAGTCGAGGACAGTCCCAGCTCCACAAGACTCTCCAGATGAGTCTGCGTATCTGTCTCCGTCTCATCTCTTGTCTGTTCCAACGTACTGCTGTCTATCAGAGCGAAACACCTGCACAAGGGCAAACACACACAAAACACACAAACGCTAAAGTCACTTGTCAGCAATAAAGATGTCAACGGTAATATGATTGGCAAAACTAAAAAGCAGTATTACTTGAAAGGCAGTGAGTTTATTTTTCAAAGAGAAAGACAATCATGTGTTCAGGCTCTGACAACAAAGCTCCACTTGTTACAATCTGACTTGCTAATTTATCGGTACCTGTCCAAGAACTGCAGAACGAAGTCTTCAAACCCAGCAGAGGCAAAACACAGATCTTTTTCAATCTGGAGAAAAGACAGACAATGTAAGCAAATAATATCTTTATCGTTTTTAAAGGACTGAAAGAATCCTTTAAAAGTGTGTGGTTTTAAGTGATGGAGATGAGCTTTTGTATTTTGGAGAAACATTTTTAAGATGAAATGTTAAAAAAGCAGCTGAAAAACCTATATATTTCACAACAGAATAAGATTTGAGCCTTCAATTGTTTATTTCATGTTCCTAATTTCTTCAGTGGCTGGGGGGAAAAGGTGTTGTTGGCCAATTTTAAGGTTTTCCAGGAAAAACAAAGTCTGCTTTAAACAAGCCCTTTGGATGTAATGTGTTAAGGGTCTATCAGTCACAGCAATCTGGATGAATGCCCATATCCTGACCAAAGGAAGAAGGTTTTAAATCTCCCTGCTGGCCTGAGAGGAAACACAATGAGTTCCTTTTAAATATGGATGAAATAGTCAGCTGAGCACAAAAGCTGGATGGAGGGCAAATAAAAAAAATAGCTGTCTGTTTCTAGAAACCTCAAAGTGACAAGGAGGTTCAGATTGAGAAAAAAATCAATATTGAATTTATATACCTAATTTTTGCCCTGGCTTATAAATTACTTAAACTAACAATAGCTGGATGTTTGAACATCCTGCAAAGCAGACTGTGCCACTGTTTTCTCAGTCAAAGACATAGGAAGTCTATTTCTGTCAAATAAGTGGAAAATTTGACATTAGTGCACTTTCTAAAAAGTATGAATTTATTAAATCAGAAATGAGGAATGCATTCCATCATTGTTTTTTTAAAGGTACTGTTTGTATACTGTGGTTGTAAAAAGCTGTAAACCTTATGACAGTTGCTGGATTTTACTCCAGATACCAAAAAAAAATTATTTAAACACTATAAACATTTACACTTATTTAAACACAAAAATAGTTGATAGTTGACTATATTTGCTTTTAATCAGATTATAGAGAAAAATGAAACTGTAACTCTGTGCCCTGCCCCAAAATGCAAAAGTTTTGGGGGAAAAACATATACTACAAATGCAAAAGTACCCGGCCAGACATGTTGGATCAATGCTAGATTTAAGCATTGTTTTAAAAATAATTATAATAGGTTAAGTAAAGATTGTGAAATAAGGTTAAATATAGTAAATAGAGCTCTAAAACATATATATAGGGCGGCAGTGGCTCAGGTGGTAGAGCAGGTCGTCCAATGACCGAAGGGTCGGCGGCTCGATCCCCGCTCCCCCCATCCAGCTGTTGTTGTGTCCTTGGGCTAGACACTTCACCCTCCTTGCCTCCAGTGTGGCTCCACTGGTGTGTGAATGTGTATGAATGATCCCGGTGATGGTCAAAGGCGCAAAATGGCAGCCACGTGTCTTTCAGTCTGCCCCAGGACAGCTGTGGCTACATTAGTAGCTACCATCACCAAGTATGAATGAGGAGAGAATGAATAATGGACACAATGTAAGTGTTTTGAGCAACAAGAAAAAGCGCAGATAAATCTAATCCATTATTATATAAAAAAAAGGCTGCACATCCTAAAGTTCTTATGTAAAAACTTGATTCCAAATCCTTGAGGTAATTTATAAATCGATGATGGATAAATTAAGGTTTAATGATCTTTTTAGCTAAAACTATGCCAAAATCTTAAAACAAAATAAAAAAAAAACACAAACTAAAAGTAGAGCAGCATGCTTCTAAACATTCAGATAATTATGTTAATAGGTGACTCAGAAGTACATATGCGTTGGCACTAAAGGGCAAAGCATAGACAGAAGAGGTGACACACCTGCACTAACTGTAGAGCTGGTAAGATTTTTTCAGAGCGGATTAAGTGGAGGAGTCATCTGCTAATTCCTAACCTTGACATTCTACATTTTTCCTCGGGGTAAACACGTAATCTTTTGCACTTGACGCTTCCATCAGAGTGTGTTCGATGAGCAAGTGTGAATGTGTGTGTGAACGGGTTAATGTGGCTTGTGGCAAAAGCCCTTTGAGTGGTCAACCAGAATAGAAAAGTACTACCTTAATACAGTTGGAATAGATTTGATACAAAAACTGTTCTGCTGCTGGAGGCTTTCATGACATAAAGTTGCACTGCAGAATTGATGCCAAATGCTTTCAGAATTTGGACAGTAGCATCATAAGTTTTCCTTCATGCTAACCTTTTTATTAGGTTAGCACTCTGTCAAATATGATCTGAGTCTGCCTGCAATGGCAGGCTGTTCCTATACCAAAACTAAAGTGACTTCTCAGAAAAAGCTTTATAAATATACCTCAAATCCCATTCTTAGTTCTTGCCATCAAATATTTTCCAAACCACACCTTGGATTCATGTCTATGCCTTGCAGAAATAATGGTCATAAGAGTTTGTTTGTGTACATTATTGTGTCAAAATTATGGAACTAGACATTAAGCTGATTACATTTCCTTAGGAATATTTAACTAAGTATAATTTGATGTTAAACAGAAGTTTTTGAACATGCCTTTGGCCCATGGTGTTCACACTGGACAAGCAGGGAGGGACTTCTTCTTTGTCTTTTTCTACTGTTTACTAGTGCATGATTGCCACCCACAGTTGGAAGAGGGAAAATATCAAAATGGTGCAGATCTCATGAATTTTGCTTCAAACTTTTTTTTCCTCACAACTCTGTTCAGCACAGGACAGTGTGAATGTCTTTCACCTTTCTGGAGATGTCACACATAATTTTTGTTTATACAAAGTCATTCATTTCTTCTGCATTTTACAAGTCACTTACAGGTCAGTGTGTCAACAATCAGAGTCTTTCTGTGCACTCTGTGTGATCTCCTTTTACCTCTGTGAGATCGGAGCGTTGAAAGGGAGCAGATGAACAATCCACTAAAGGCACCAGAGCTGTGAAGGTGGTGATGAACTGGAACGTAATCTGGATGGAGGCAAAACGGATCGATTTATGTCGCCTGGTGTGATCATGGTTCATGCTAAACTACTTGGCAGGTAAGAGTCTTCAGATGCCTTCATTTATTTTGATCTAAATATTAATTGGGCAGAAACACAATGGGTGCAGCCAAAGAGAAAACTGGTCTGTTTGACTGCTTAAAGCAGGCAATGGAGGCAGATTAGTCTCAGGTTCTTCAAACTCAGTGACTCACTCAACCTTCTAGAACAATTAATGGTATAAACCTCAGAAAGCAGGCAGGGAATTCACAAAGACAATGAAACAAGCATGCAGTGTATAGTTGTCTAAAATTCTTTTTAATTACTAATCAACTCATTTATTATTTACCATGCACTTGCTGAAGTCATTGGGGTCAATCCCTGGGAGGGAGCCCATAAGCAGTGGGAGCACGTGCGCACGGCCTTCTGGGTAATGGTTGTTAGGGGAAACAAGACTCCGTGCCATGCCAATCATGCAGCTGAGTGTTGCAGTTAGGGTGTGCGGCTCCGTCAGTGTCTCCATCGCAGCGTAGGTCCTGTTGAATGGATGTCGTGACAACAAAACAATAGAAGAGGAGAGATGATTCAGTGACAGGCTGCATATAATTAGATTTCTGTTGAAACACGGCACCTTAAGTCATTCAAATAAAAGAAAAGCAGGAACAAACTGGCAATCTGAATTCATGTTTAGGGCATATGTCATAAATCTTACTTTTCGAGTACAGGGGGTATGACCAGTTCTGGCGTGAGGAGGGCGAGGTTCTGAAAGGCATAAGCTGCATCTGTGCTTCCAGTTTTACTGCAAATAACAAAGGAGAGGGCACACGCACATAAAGCGGATGTAAAGCAGAGAACAGCACGGACAACAACAGGCAGATAATCAGACATGACCTGTCTTTGTGCAGATTATACTCACTGCGGCTGGGGCCGAGTGCATCCAACGACTCATTAAAGAGGCTCAGCGCTTAGATAACTAGATGCGTGCTCAACGGCTGTTTACATGTTTACAAGTCACTGAACATAGATATGATGAGCAGGGACAAAAGCAGTTAGACAATGGAAATGCTCACTTATCTGCTGGATTTCTGTTTAAAGCAACAAGTCTGCCTACATACAGTATTTTAGGTCTATTATAGGTCTGCTCCAAATGAATTTAACTGCAGCTCTGGTGAAAAAACCTGCAAACATTCTGATCATTAAATGTTGGCAAACACGAGCACTGACTAGCCCAGACAAAGCAACAGAATGTAGCCACTTCCACCCACAGTGACACCCCTAGTTTTTTTCTATAAATCTTTTTGGATAGAAATAATTTCTATCAGCCTTCGCACATACGTTTGGCTTTGTACTGTGTTTGTTGTTTTTTTAATGTCATTGCACAGCCTGTTTTTGCAAAATAACGTTCCTGAAAAACACACCATAACAAGATTTGTTTACTGACTTTTTTTTACTTAATTTATTTAATCTTCTCAAGTTTATTTTATTTTTATTTTTTGGTCTTTAAAAAAGTGACTAAAAACACCAAAAGGAAAAGTTTATTATATGTGTCACTCCCTGAAAAAATAATTAAATGGAGTCTGCTTGAAAAAAGAAACTTAAAAATTCTTAAAGTCCCACTGCAATCATTTTTATCTATTTTAAAAATGTTCCCAGTAGTCTTTTAATTATGATTAAACTGTTTTTAGCCAAAATCAAAACACCTGTGTCATTTTCTTGGACATAGCTTCTGCAGAACGGCACAGTTTTGATCCAGATGCCAGACATACAAGGATCTTTTTGTCTACAAGTGGATGAGAATGGAGCAGAGCAGGGAGCTTATGGATGCTTATGTCACAGCTACAAGCTTTTTTAGCTGGCATTTTTTAATCTGCTCCTGATTCAAAATTATTTAAATAAAGAAATACTGAGAAATGCCTTATTTATATCCTCCATCATCAGAAAAAGGCCACAAGAACATGTTAAAAAAATTTCCATCAGAGAGGATCTCTTTAGGTGCAGTACCTAAACATGGCCAGCAGGGTAGCTCCAGTGAGGCTGCGGGTGAACTCCTGCAGGTCTGCATCACTTAACCGGTGACTTTCGGGCACTACTGTGATCCAGCTTGGTGCGGCATGACGCTCCCTGTGCACACGTCGCACGACACTCACCGGGAGACGCTGAAGCAGCCGCATGAGTCGAGACTGCCAGCAGAGATTTAGAATTCAGAAAGTGCTCGGTTTACAGAGGTATTACATAAATGGTAAATAAACCACAAGAGTTTCTGAGTGTGAGGAAAGGAGCTATACCTGCCAGCGGCCATGATTCGATGGGTGGTAAAAGGAAGCAATGCCGTTAAACAGACAGGTCAGCTCTTTCTGTGCTGGGTTTCCTGCTCCACCCTACGAGACATAAGTTAGGAGACAATCACCAAAATGCAGTTTTTAACTAATCAAACTAAAAAAAGAAATTAAAGATTTACCAGAAGAGCTGTTATCCATAAAACCAAATACCCAATGTCATATGAGTTGGTAAGATATCGTGGCGCCACAATCTGACTGACCCCAACTGGAAGGTTCAAACTGCGCAGAATCCTGGTAAAAATCTACACATAAACAGTCATTTCATTTTGCATACATGACTCGGTGTTCCCCCAGCCAAACAGACTAACAAGCTCACATGGACATGCATATAAGTCTGCTAATGACTCACTGTGGGAATATAAGGAGTCCAGTCCACATAGCCGATGTTATCGTTGGCCAGGCGAGCAAACAGGTTCACAAGGTGCTGCAAGATAAAATTTGGAGAGCAATCATTGTGAGGCCACGGAAAATTCCCAGAAGTGAAGTCTGATATTCGAAGAACAGATACGAAAAAGGAAAAAAAATGGAGATGTTTGGGGGTTGTTCAGCCAGAACGGCTTGGGCCTGAAGGCTGAATAAAAGCAGAGCAAAGCGCAAGTGGAAAATCTTATCTTCACGCTGAGTGGAAACCGGCAACAGTTCAACAACAATTCTGTCATCATGACAGGAAAATTTAAAGAGTGTCATTCCAAACTACTCCATCTTTTTTTAAGAAAACAGAACCCTCACAAGTCGATTCCTTAGCACGATTGAATCCATTTTAATCTAAATTTAAGGTCTGTTATATTCATCAAATTTGAACTTAATGTAGATTTCCAATGACATAAAGAATTTAGAAATCAACCCAACTAACTGTTTGGATTACAAGATTTGAGTGGTTCTGAAAAACGGCGAGATCACGGCGAGTAAGTTTGTGTCTCACCCCTTCCCAGCTCGGCTGGTTCTGCACGGCCATCCAAAGATTCATCAGCTCATTAAACCATAACCTGAAAGAACACAACAGACACAAAATAAAACCCTTGGCTTAACATCCAATGACACACAATCACTAAAGGCTAAAGTCTCCCTAATTTATCTTCAATCCCAGAGAAGAACATGAACTCACTTTCTGTTCTATATAATCTGAGCGAGATATTCACACATTGATTGAAAAAATGGAGATAACATAAAGTGGAAATTTTCCTGCAATTTATTCCAAAAGTAAATCCACACATGAAAAAACCTTTGGGTTCAATGAAGAAGGCAGTGAAGCTGCCAGCTACAAGCATCAGTAAAAGTAAAATAAAATCAATTATTTGACACCAAAACTTGCTTTGTTTCCATAGGAAGGGCTTTGTGTAAACGCTCTAAACCCTGCATGTTCCCTTTGGATTTAGACATGGAGCACCTGGCACACAATACTGTTTCTAAAACAGAGCCGCTCCAGCTGGCCCCACTTACTGGAAGCCCTGGCTGTGTTCCTCAGGGGGCATGATGGTGGGCAGGAACAGCTCCATGTTGCTGATGGCCTTCTGCATAACCACGTCAAACACACACAGTAGGGGGCGCCACTCATCAAGCATCTCCTTTGTAGAGGACGCAGGAAAATACCTGGCAATGAATCCAACCAGCGCATGCAAAAACACAAAAAAGACCAGTCGTGAGCGCAAACAGATGTGGACAAAAACACAGACTGATCTACAGCACAGAACTCGAGTGAAGATCAGAGAGAAACACGAGCAGCTTAAATGATCACAGCGAACGAGACTTACAGTCTGCAGCTTTTGATCAAAGCCTTCAAAATGTGGTCCACTGAGCTGTAGAAAAGAAGAAAGAAACATATGTGTGTTTGTTTAAATAAAAGATAAGGAAAAAGTTGTCAAGTAGATGTCTCATTATAACTGACCAACTGTTTCAAAGTTGAACAAAATGATCTGAAGGAAAAAAAAAAGCAGAAAAACAAACAACACTAGAGAATCAAGCAACACATCCCATGTTAGTCTCCATTTATTCCCACCATAGTTCAATTTATTTGTATAGCCCAAAATCACAACAACAGTCATCTTGATGGGCTTCGAAGTAAAACATGAACTCAAAAGGATCATGAATACAAAGAGTTCAATAGGAAAATACTAAAATGAACTAACAAACAGACTAAGCTATACTGGCATCCCTGCCCTTAGACCCCCCTTCGCGGTAAGGAAAAACTCCTAAAAAAAACGGATTCCGGAAAAAACGAAGAAACCTCAGGTGTGCCCACATGAAGGAGGGATCCTTCCCCAAGACGGACCGGTCGATTACCAGAACTCTTAGAGAAGAATTAACTTATCTAACTCTACAACTACATATTTAAAGTCCAGCAAACGAGCTTCATCCAGCTGTGGTTGGGGGGACAGTCAGCCAGAGGCAGGATCCACAGCCAGGTGTAGGAGCGGGAGCAAAGACGGGGTACACAGTCAGGAACAGGAGCACCGATGAGCCAACTGGAGTCTGGAAGCACTCCCACTCCCCAGGAGGGGAGAGGGAAAGAGGGACAATACATGAATCGCACTGCACCAAACAGAGGCATGGAGAACTAAATGATGAATAATGATCAAGAATAGAGAAGAGAGGAAGGGTAGAAGCAGATGAGAAAAGAGGACAGAACCCCAGTGCACCACAACTACCCCAGCTTCAACTTCTAGCAGCCTACTAAAACAAATAGTTATTGTTATTAGGTTTAATTTAAAGTAAGTGGTAGTAAAAACGTTAACACCTGAGACCACCAAGAACAAACCATGAAAGTAGTACAAGAACTGAAGCAGTGGTGTTTTGAGGAAGTATTGAAAAACAACAAAAAATAACCTCCTAAGTGCTGAATGTCGTCTGATTCTCTCCGGACAGGTGACTCGCACTTTGGTGGAATTGTGTGTACTTTGAAAGTGTGTTGCAGAATAGCACCAGATGACCCAAACACTAAAGGCAACCCATTCATCCATCCTTTATTTGCACCCCCTTTAGTTAAGCATTGGCACAATTTCAGCAAGGAGGATTACTTACAGGTTGTCCTGTCACCCTACACACCATTATCTATTAGGCTTTTTCTTTAAACCAATAGCTAAATAGCTCACCTTTTCTCTCAGCCAAACACAACCATATTTCACATTGAAGTTCATTAATGGTTGTCTCTGTTTTCTAGATGGTTCACCAGTCCTCCTCCCCCCCTGAAGCAATGCTCTGGAATAGTATGATCTCTAACCACCATCAGCATCTAGGCTCTGGGGTTCATTCATCTATGGCCCGACTTCATCCTAAGCACACAAGATGTCAGCGGCCCAGTAATTAACCACCAAAGATAATGAACGTATTTCATTCTTATTTTCATCCTTATTGAAATGTCCTTTGGGGGCCACTGAAATAACAGAGCCAACCCACTTTTTACAATTTATAGTGTCACCAGTTCACCGTTAAAGCATATTTTTGGACTACTGGAGGAAGAATGTGTGGAGAAAATCCACCCATACATAATTAGAAGATACAACATAGTCCACCAATACATCCAATTCATGTGAAAAGTAATCTATAGCTCCTTCAAAAACTAAAACTGAAATAGGAACTCACTACAGCTTAGAAATACTGCAGAGAAAACTTTATCTTCATAAGTGGTTTCTTTCTGAATTATAATAATAATAATAATTATTACATAGTTCTATGTGTTTGTTTGTTTGTTTGTTTGTTTTTGCTGCTGTCCCAATTCGTTCTTATGCTGCTATATATAATTAATCAATTTTTTAAAGTTGTCAACCAAATATATTAAGTTAATCAAATCGAAGTTGATCAAACATGTTGGAAATAAAACAAACTATTAGCACACAGCTGAAATTATTTTTAGCCAAATAAGGGATTGTTACTGTAGTGCCTTTTGATATTTAGGAAAAGATCAAGTGGATCATTTTATAATCTGATTAGGATTTTTGTTATTGTGAATTTCACTATGGTATCTGTAAAATTGTGTTAGAGGATAATACAATTCTGAATGACTTCCCCAAAAGCACAGATTTTTATTAATGGTTACCATAAACAGAATTTGAAATGATTATTTTCTTTACTTCACATAGTACATTAACATAATTTTCCAAAATTATTTTGTAAATATTTGATATAAAAATAGTATCATGCATTTTATGTTCATGGCATAATTTTAATCATAACCTTTTGACTTATTTAAAAACCGTCACAACAATTTGGCCTCATTGTGATGAGTTCGTGCAGTCTTCTTGATGTTATTTTCATGAAAATCTTGGCTCTGAATTTACACCTTTAAATAATCAAATAAAATGAGCACATCTTTAATTTCACATTCTACCTACTTGCAGGTAATGTCTAAGTGAGGCTGTTCAAAAACACCAAACACATCTGCAGACCAACCAAGTAGATTTGTTCCACATCAGAAGCATCTGTCTTCCTATAAAAAAAAAAAAACTCCTGGCAACAGAAAACTTTAGCATACTTTCAAAACTCAACCCTCCTCCCCCAAAAGTTTGGAAAAGCAGAACCTCTGAGATAAAAATAGATTTAAAAAAATGACTGATGGAAAGTGCCCTGATGCAATGCTTCATCACACAGCAGTGACATGTAGTTGTAAAACTACATACTTGGGGAACCAGATGAGTCCCAGATGCTCGGTTTTGGAGTAGATGACCCTTTCGTATAAATCATAGAGTGGTCGCCATGGCAACTGCAGGTCATCCCTTGACAGCAACTCCTTTTTCCTGTTTGAAAAAAATAAAAAAAAGTTTTAAGCGGTTAGACTTTCAGAGCATGTCAGGTATGGTCATGAATATTCATAGAAGTGGAAAAGAATTGAAGGGGAAAATGGTGCAATAAGAGGTGGTTGATTGTGTGATCATGGGAAAATGAGCCAGTCTCACATGCAGCTCTCAATACAATGACTTAAAGACAAGTCTGCAAACATAACCCACTGATTCTTTACAGTTAATAAAGCGTAACAGGAATGACAGCTGCAACCATTAACAATTTACTGGTGCATGCATGCTCGGCTAGTTTGAATGCTCACATTGCAACCCACATGCATGTGGTTCCACTGAGATTAAGAAAGATGTTTAACATCTGAACGTCAACATAGCTGCTCGCTAACATTAGCTTTTACTCCGAACATCCCGCTCAGCTTTTAGATTTCATATCAAGCCACAGGCGGGTGCTGCATGAGCTTAATGGACAGACGTTTTTTTTTAATTCTCTGTAGAATTCTTTATCTGTACTCGATTACCAATGTGTCCCTGTAAATTCGCAGGCTGTGTTGGATTGAACTTGCTGAAAGGGTTCAAAATGTTTTCACTTGGGAATATGAAAAATTTCCACATCACCACATTCCTCATGTCACCTCCTTGCTTTATCCGTCTAACAGTGATGGAACAGACTCTCATTTGGGAGGTTTGAAAAATGAAGAGGGGAAGAAACAATAGGGGGAAATGGCTGTGAAATGCGAGGGATGGCAAGAAAAGCCCATTGAGACCTAATGCTTAATGTTACGTATCAAATTCAGCTTTTAGCTGTGAGATCTGGCACTCAATATACCGTTAGCCCAGATCTTTCTCTTTTCATCTCATGGAAAACCTTCAGACAAATGGCATTCGCATGAAGATGTTGCTCTGTGATGGATGTGAAAATCAGGGGAACAACTAAAGACAAATGGGAAGTGACGAATGGGACGGTCTTAGAGAATATCCTAGCGTCAGTGCAGGAGTGACAGATCTGACCTGTGAGACAATAGCGTGGAGTTTGTGGTCTGGTCAGGGTTTAAAGTGTAAATAATGTGCTATAGAGCTGAAATTCTTCTTTTGTGTTTTTATTTGAGTAATTCTGATTCACTGCCTGTTTAAACGCAGAGATATTTCTCCTATTTTGTTCAGTTATTTTCATTTTCTGCCTTAAAAACACTTTAGCTGCTAAATATTCATCTTATATCCAGATTTCAAAAACAACAAGCTTTGAAAAATCCAAGTTCAGGTTGTCACCAAATAGTGTGTATCTTCATCACTTCACTAAAGTATCAATTTGAAACTCAAGTACTTTTACACATTTTTACAAAAAAAAAAAAAAAAAATTATCTTAGTGGTGTGTTTTGTCACCCACTGATTGCAAACAGGATAAACCTACAATAATAGGCAGAACAAACTTCTTCTTAATGTGCCCTTTGTAAAAAAAAAAGCTGCAAAAACATTGGGAAGCAACCTAAAAATAGGAGACGTAATACTTCAAAAGACAAATAGTCCTTAAACATCTTCTGAAGCACTTTTTCTCTTTTTTATTTGTAATTATTCAAGAACTTCCTTATCAATCAAGAAATTCAAAATATTTTCAATGTGCATTTCACTGCTCGCAAATGTGACTTCATGAAACTTAATGAGGGGCTTTGCTTTATATAAACAAACAAACAAAAAAGTAGCCATCAGATGAACAGAAACATATATTTTGGAATGAATACAAAAGACTGGCGACTTGTTCAGGGTGTACTCTGCCTTCACCCTAAAAGGAATTAAGCGGGTTCTGAAGATAGAACCCGATGGGATGTATATTAAGTGCAAATTAATTCATTAAAGTTTAAATTATACAGAAGGAAAAAAATCTGATATTTTACATTTTTGTTTATTTGTTTGTTTGTTTTTGTTGGAAAATTTCTGAAGTTTTTATGAAATCAGCTAAATAAAATGCATGTGGCCTCAATATGACAGTTAGGTGATATATGATATTTAGCAGTGTTGGAAGGATCATTTTAAAAGCTTTGCCTTTATAAAATAAAAAATGCAGGTCCTGAAATGCACTGAAAGGCTTAATCTTGTATTCTAACTGCTTGGAATACTTTAAATTATACTGGAAAGTGCCTTAAAGTGGAAGAATAGTGTTTATGTGTATGTTATAACATTTCATTTCTCCACTTTATTACAATCTCTGAAAAACATATTGAAAAAAATGTTCTTGGTTTTAACAAAAAAATATTTTAATTTACTATTGATATGTTATTTTAATGACAATACACATACATTTGCAGTTTGATTTCAAGTGTAAAATCTGAAATACAGGTTTTTCCACCACTGAAATGCATTTCAAAATAAGAGAGATAATCTATTGTAAAAATAAAACGTTGTAATTTAGCTTTAGAAATATTCTATCAGCTGTCTTTATGACGCTGATGTGAACAGTGTTCGTATTTTACATCGGAGTTCACACAGATGGGTGCTTTTATGCCACAGTGAGGCAAATAAAGTAACAGAGAGGGAAAATTGAATTTTTGTTCTAATGAAGTGTAAAGGGTTTTATTGATAGGGTTTTATTGGAGTCCACAAAAGTATCCAGAAGCAGCGCTGCTCCATTACTGTGCATAATGGCACTTGGCTTTTGAATTTTCCTCAGAGTGAAAACAAACAGGCTGTATTTGGTGACTTCCTGACTTTTGTTTCTGTACCTTTCTTATTGGATTTATAGATAAAAAGAAAAAATATATCAGAATGCTATTCTCTGTCTTTAAAAATGTAACTGTATTCTATAAAAAAAACTGTATTTAAATTGTAATTGTAACAAATTTCAGTTACTTTTATTTTGTACTCTTAAATATTTACTACTGTTACATGGATTCTGTCAATGTGCCACCCACTGATTGTAAACAGGATATACCTCCAATAAGAGGCAGAACAACTGAGGATGAGGAATTTAAATGATTTTCTCGTGTTACCAAAACTGATGTCAAAACAGCATCAATTTCCCCTGCTTTGCATGTGTTTCCACTCATGCAGATCAAACGATTGTGTAACAACAGCGGTTCCTGCAGCTGCAATCCAAGCACATCTTAAGTGTGTCCAATGTAATTTTTTGTGTGCTTTCCATCTTCTTACAACAGCTGTGGGGCTGCCATATCAAAGAGATCAAAACTATTTTTCCTGAGAGCAGAGTCCAAAAAAATGAACGGAAACTTTTTACAACAAATTATGATATATTTTTTATTTTATGGAGAGTTTGTTCAGGAGACTTCTAGGGAAAATTATTGCATAACTAACTTGAGGAATTTGGAGCAATTTATATCGAAATAGATCATTTTTTAATTTTGAAAAGCACATTCTGAAAAATGTTCAAGGATTTTAGGCATTGATGTGAACCCTGACACTATTGGGACAATGTTTTTAACACGTATTTGTGCCATTTTTCTAATAATATAGAATAATAAGAAAAATTCAGCTTAAAATTGTATTTCTGAATTTTTCATTCAAAGTGTCGTGAATCAGCAGTGGTCAAAAGAAAATGCTGTTGGAAAAAGGTTGGAGGTGTGACGTAGAAGCTTCTACGGCAAGCCACAAGCTCCCTGCTCTGCTCCATTGTGATGCATCCAGTTGTAGACAAATAGATCCGTGTGTGTTTTCCTCATCTGTGCTGGGATCTGGCTCAAAACTGTACGGCTGGATAGCTCCAATAATGCTTTAGTTGCCCCGATAATGTTAGGTTGGGGTTGCGAGGGGCTGTTAGCCAGCGGGAGAGTGTGTAAACAAATTATTAAAAGACCACTGGAAACACTTTTAGATCAAAAAATGATTGGAGTGGGACTTTGAAGCCAAAAATGCTGGGCTTGACTTCAATGAATTAACAGAAAAATAGACATTGTGTAGCAATATGGCTTTTTCATTACAACCTAACAATCTTTTCAATGAATATCTATGCCTGATGGACTCAAAACTTCACTCGGGTAAAACTTTTCCTAGATAGGATCTTCTCCAATTAGCAACATTTGTCCTTTCTCTTCCTCAGGTCACTCAAATCTGCAGATGGCTGCTGTCCAAAAGGTGGAGAGGTAAGTAAGAAATCCACTTTAACAACATCATGTGACGACAACCAGTAAACCCTCTATCAGTAGCGATATTTACTAACAGGGCTGCAGTCTGATCTTATTATACATCGAAGGTATATCTGGTGGAATTTAGCTTCAGTGGATCAAATGTCTCATGTCAGATTATGTATTATTAGGTGTGCAGTCATTCTACTGTGAAAGAGAGCTCTCTCCAAGCCGTTAGCACATTTCCAGGTCAGCAAAAAAATACAGTATATATCCTTCTTCCTGCAATAAGCTTGGATGCCACCGGGAGGAACACCTTAGGGAAAAGCAGCAACACATCCATTACATGCAAGTGCAAAGGCTTTCTACTCACTTGAGGAGCTGAATGAGCAGCCGGGCGTAGCACTGCATCATATTTGGCTCTAGGTTTGGGAGGGTGACCAACTCGTAGAGGAGTTTGATGAAGAGGATGTGGTCCTCCTTGCTGAACCTCCGGCCATACAGCTTCAGAAATCTGAAGGAGGAATCAGTCTCTTTAACTGGTTCTGGTTCTCTTTTAGGCTTAATATCAGAGAACAATTTAGCATCATTTATTTATAAATGTGTGTAATTAATCATTTATTGTAAATTTATTTATATAAAATTCGGTTCAAGACTTACGAGAAGAGTTTCCTGGACCAGAAAGCGATCCCGGGCCAGAGTTCCCTGAGGAGAACCGCCCTGCACAGGTTGGTTTTGATCTCTGACAAAAGTTCTGTGGCCTCTCGGTCCAGTTTGTCTGCGTACGGCAGCAGGCTGTTATACACTATCTCCTTCTGGGGGACAAACTCCTCCATGTCCCCATCCACGGTCATGTCCCCCCCGTTGGTCACCTGGACGGACAGAGTAGCTTCCTGTAGATTGCAGTGGCTTCTGGAAAGTGCGCCGCTGAAGTCAGAGGACATAATCCGCTGTGGCCGACCGTGGAAAGTGTGTCACGCTAATTGAGCTGGCCAAAGCTCCCGTGCGTAAAGGAGAAGGGGCCGCTTCCGCTCCGGCCTCACATCACTCTGACACCCGCTTAGGAATGGTGCACCACAGGGGTTAATGGCAAATGGGGGCCTCGCAGGTTCTGCAGGGTAAAAAAAAAAACAACTTACTTTTAAGTCAGACTCTGATTTAAGCAACCACCAGGAAGAGGTTTGATAAAATTGGACTTTCATGTATGACCATGGGCGTGGATTTCAGTTTATTTTAACATACAGTAATGGGGGCACAAAGTAGGGGTCAAAGGTCGCCTTCTGCATGTATGTGTGTAATTAGAATTTCTCATTTGCCATCTTTTAAGTGTGATACAGTACATGCTCAACTGTTAACCTAACTGTTTATTTTAAGATTTAAGGTTTATAATCAAATAGTTGCTGAGACTTTCTCTAAAATACCTTAGAATTCTTTTAATCTACAAATTTAAAAACTTTAATCTTCACTGTTCTATAAATACTCAGAAAAATCAAGGAGTAGATCCAAAATCTTTTATTAAACTGTAAAATCTAAAAAATCATTTTGTTTTTGACATTAAGTAATATGGCATTCTAGCAGAGCTGGTTAGGCTGATATTTTAGACAAATTGTGCATTTTGTGGAACAAGCACCAAATTTGCCATGGTTGTACCAAAAATGGCAGCCATTTGTAAAGGTGGTGGCCATACAATATATTCAATGTCTATTTGCCCCAGTATAAACAATAAGGGGTTATTCATGCACAAAATTCATTCTTTAACCTTTAGGAGTGCCTACATAATATTTGTATATGTACATTGCATTATATATATATTTTTTAAAGTAAATAGATCCTTGTTTCAAGAAAATTGTCTTATTTTCTATCTTGTTGACAGTAAAGTATGTATGCTCTACTGTATTTCAAAATAAAAGCCAACAATTCTGAAATGCTTTGATTAAGAGGATCTGCATTCTTATCAAACTTTTTTTGACACTGCAAAACCTAAGACTTGAGAAAACAAAAAAATTGTGTTTTAAGAAAAATTAAATTAAATTATTTTTGGTCTTGCAAGAAATATAGTCTTATCGAGAAAGTCTTTCCATAAGAAAATAATCTTGGTATAAGAAAACATGTCTTGGTGACAAATTTTTGTCTTAAAGTTAAATTTTTCTTAACCCATTGGCAGAAAGTATTTGCTTATTTGAAGATAAATCTGTCAATGGGGTTAGAATTTTTCACCTATTATATATAGCAGTGGAGTAAGTAACGTGAGAAATGTTGATGTCTGGACTACAAATCCCAGTAGTTCTTTATTTGTGTGTAGTGCAAGATAATCTGCAGAATATTAGGATGATCTGATAAATGGATTATTGCACCTTTCCCACTCCACTGACCCACTAACCCATCCCTATTCACTTCCACTAACAGGAAACGTTCTCTCTTTATTTAGGAGAGTCCTAGTCTTGTCTTTGTGGCTGTTCTTCGTTCTTTCAGGACACCTTTAACACCAAGTTCTCTCTTCTCACTGTGCGCTATTCCACGTAAATCCCTTTTGCTTTAAGCCCATGTAATTCTTTGAAGACTACATGCCTAGAGCAGTGCAGCAAGAGCAGGACAAAAGCAGCGGCCCACAGAGACGGCTTAGAGTACAATAGACCGTCCTTTTGAGTTCTCTGGCTATTTTAAGAGAAATGAGGCAATTGTTGCATTGCGACTTTTCTTAAGCTGCTTGATTGTCTACTGCTTTCTCAATCCTCCTTCAGTCCCTTAGGTGTGTACTCATAATGTAGCCTGGTAAAATTGGAACATCCTTGGTTTTATTATTATTATTTTTTTATATTTGCAAATATGCAAGAATTAGCAGCTGCTGTACAAAATCTCTTCAGATGGTTGGAGTGAGTTAATCTGGATTGTAATGGAATTTCTGATTTTGAATATAAATATTATACTGTAAAAGCGATTTTTTTCCCCAAGGTGGGGTGCATTCAAGATGTTGTAAGCCTTCCCAAGAAAGAGTTTAGCTCAAGGTCAGAGAATGCAGTGCCTAAAGAATTGAAAAATAGAAAACAAAGGTGCTGCATCTCAGACCCCACAGGTTCATGCATCATGTTCAATGTCAAAATGAAATAATAAAAAACAAGCTTGGTTTTTAAAGGGTTGCCAGAAAAAAAAATACAACTTTTATTAAAAAAATTTTAAAAAAAGATTTAAAAACAAATGTTGTCTATTAACAAACTCATAATGAACACTTTCCAATGAAAGATGAGGCCAAAAGTAATTTGGCCTAAGTGGCCTGTGGCATGTTTACAGAAAGTCGAGCATAGCTTTGCAGCAGAAATAGTTTACATCATTGTCAGATATGAGTCAGTAATTATATGGACTTGTTTTGCAGCCAATGGAGCTACATAAGTTGAGCTCACTGGGGTGTTCAAGGGGGCATGTATAAGGCCATCTGTCCAACAGCTTAAACCCTATCAGAACTGGGCCAGAAAGCAATCCAAAGTAATGCAGCAAATGTGCAACAGAAAAGCAAAAAGGGATTTTTAAGGGGCCCTGTCAATATCAAAAATTTGACCCAAATTTAATCACATAACTTTAACAAAACGAATATTGGCAAAGTAAAAGATGGATAATCTATTACATTCTTCCATAATTATATTGTCAATGACCCTACAAAAAATGAAAACTGTTGTTTAGCCGCACTTTTTTGTCAAATAAATAAAGGTTTGGTTATAAAAAAAATTATACTTGCTATTAAGAGGCTGCTTTTGACGTCCCCTCTCAAAATAAATAAAGTCTAAAAAAATTTAAATTAACTTAATCTAAATATATAGACTACAAATCCTAAATTCGGCCATTGTATTACTAACTTTTTAAAATAGGCTTGGGTACAAAACATGTTCAACAGGGAAAAGTAAAGACAAAAAAAAGACAATCTTTAATGTATTCAGAAAAACCTGATCACTTTGAACAGTCTTAGTTTTTCACAATAAAAGCATGTAACCATGGTATCACCTGCAGGATCAAAGTACCCTTTAATTTTCTCACACTCTGAGTGATGTGCCATGTTGAAACCTCTATTTTTTTTCTAATACACACAGCGTGCAACTGAAACCTGAAGACAAAATCCAGAACATGCTGTGCCTATGTTAGTTCAAAGGTTTTACCTCAGAATTTGCTAGGTAATCTCACTAAATTCTTTTTATATCTCCTTAGCTCATATTCCCTTTGGGCTTTTGTCTAAGGAGCGACAACACCTGCTGCATTGAAGCTCCTTCAGATAGAAACGTGTTATCTGTTCCTTTTTGCTCTTTGTGTTTTAAGGTACTTGTGCAACATTTGCTTCAGTGTGAATGTATGAGCAGACACTTGTGTGCACTGTGCATCTGTGAGATTCATTATTCCACAAGTGGAGTCTACAGATGGAAAATCTGATTCGGGACGATGATGCCTTTTTGACTTTGTGGGGAAAAAAACTAACACAGAGACATATTTTAAAAAAATTCTATGGGCTTGCTCATCTTTAGCGAATGATCCTCTGCAGACTGCTGGGACACTAACATGCACACACACAAAAAATGTTACGTAACGCCTACTTTTTGAAAAAAAAAAAAAAAAAAAAAGATTTATGGCACTTTTTCCACTCCCAAAATATTGGAAAACCTGCGTAGCCAGCAAGCGTGTGTGTCATTGAGGGACGACATGGCTTTGTGTGTTCAGCTTTGGGAATACAGAGTGTGGCTGATGTGTCTGGGAGACCAGCATCAAGACGTCAACACGTGCACACAGACACAGCTCCCTTCATCCAGCTGGGTTTCTCTGAGATTTCTGGGAGATATGCAGTGCAGTTCGTCGCCAGACACACGGGTAATATATGGCCCCTGCTCCAGCCTCATGCACACACACACACAGACACACACTCATTCAAACAAATACATAACTGCAGAGTTTTTCTACAGAACAAACAGAGCTGTCTTCATGTTCTACATCCAGGATCCAGGCGCAGGTCTGTAATTCAATTCGAATGCTTCAAGTTATCTTTTTGGTCTGGAGGTGACAAGAAAAAGCGACAAGGAAGCAAGGAGAGGAGAGAAGGAGAAAGACATTCCAGTATAACCCCTGTGGAGCAGAGGGAAGGACGAGCCTACCAGCTGTGATTTCTAATCGCAAAGAAAGGCAGATCAACACCAAGTAAGCAGGGATGCAAGGTTAATTCCTTTTTGATCCTCATTTTTTTAATCTTCTCTGTAAGGCAAAAGAGCTGCTTGCTGTTTGGAATATATACTGTGGTAATTTATGATTATTACAAATTTGATTCATGTGTGAACAGGAATGTGGCCTATGAGGGATTTGCCCTGGCTGTTGTGTTCCCTCTTTGCAGCAGCTGTGTGCGCAGGTACCACACATGTGTGTTTGTTCATGGACTCCGGGGGGCGCAGTGATATAGACATACACCCCTAAATGTACAGCATCCCGTCTTGTGCCTCATTCACAGGTGGAGCAAAGGTCAGCAACATTTCATCGGAAATGTGTCGTCATCCTTGTGATGAGTTAGTGGATTTGATCACTGAGATCCACGGTCTGCGTATAGTGACTAGCAACCTCATTGAAGATCTGGAGAGAGTCGTAAGATGCACAACTTCACAAAAGGGGAACACATTGTCAAACATCTTGGAGAGTTTATCTGAGTAAAAGTACAAATTGGTCACTTTATACTCAACTCATTCAAAAGACATTATTTACTTTGACTGAAACTTTGACATATAATTGAGATTCAGATATAATTTGTGTGTGTGTAGCAATGTCATCTCTTTTTTGTGTCTAGTATAGATTCATTTCGGGCGATAGACTTGTTGCATTTTCCTAAAAATAATAATTATGTCTTTTTTCAGTGATTTTCAATCAAAACAGAGGACGCGGCAAAGTCTATATGTGGTTTAAAAAATTCTTCAGTAAAATCTCAGAAGCATTAAGTAGTGTTTTGTAAAAAATGAAAAAAATGTTTAAAAAAATGAAGCAATAATTCATTGAAACTGCTAGAACAATTTGAATCAGCTCAGAACTGGTTTGTTGTTTTATTGTAAATAAGCAACTGAAAAATAGGATTCTGCAGCTGCAGAGCAGTGGCATAATTTTGTCCTTTAGGATATGATTACTGAGAAAAACATCTTTACTGGTAGATAGAAAATAACATCTCTTGAATTACAGGATTGCAGCTCAGAGAAGGAATCTTTAGCTTTATTTATCATAAACTTGTTTTTTGTTTAAAGAAAAAATGTGAACTAAAAAAATACTTAAACAGAAACAGAAAAACGTTTAATTATAATGATCAGTTATTATTAAAATTGAATTTTTTTTTTTTTATAGATTCATTCTCAGTCAAAAGGATTTTTCTTTAGGGTTTAAATCCAAAAACAACACAAACATAAAAAACTTGTGAAGCCAAAAGGTTTTTGCACAATTTTTAAAACCAAATTTGTCTTCAAAAATATGGGAATTTGTGAGTTAAACTCCGATGCTTGAAGGAAAAATAAGTACAATCTTTTTTATAACCTTGAGCTTCTTTTAGTAGTAAGCTTCGTTTGATGAAGGGGATAAAATAAGAAAAAAGATGACGGCTTGTCTGCTCGGCGTTGCACTGTAGTTCTTGGCCAGAGTAGCTGGACTTGCTTTAGTGTAAATAAAACACAGTTAAACAGAAATGCTTTTAAAATGTTTTGTGTATTTTCTTGTGTCAGTCAAGAGAAAATGAGGAGATGAGGATAACTCTGGCCGAACTGAGCAACAACAACAGCAGAGGCGATGGAGCTGGACACAACAATGACATTGACAAAGACAGAGATGGGGAGGTGTGGTGTGTGCAGGACGGACGGGTGTACGAAGCAGGGGAGGAGTGGGAGGTTGACAGCTGCACTTCCTGTGCTTGCCAGGTCAGTGTTGAACAAATATCATGCCATGACATTCTGACTCAGACGCCAAGCAAAGATTTTCTTTATAGAGGATCAGCTGCTCAAATCAGCTCATCTGCCTCAGCTCTGATCCATATTTATGACATGTCATTTTACACATTTTGTTCTGCATTAAGAAAAAAAATTACTTTAAGACAAGTTAAAAGTCTTTGTAATAAAAAAAAACTTGTTTTAACAATTATTGAGCTTGCACTACATTGAAAAACAAATGCACACCAATTTGCTGGTACTTTTTATGTTTTGGATGAGAAAGACATACAATATCTACTATATTTAGACTATAGAAAAGAATGTATGGCAATACTAAATGTATTTGGTGCCAACAGTTTTCATTTTATACAGCATGGCCATGAAACAGAACATTAATTTGCTGAAAAATATAAACTCTTTCTTCAACAAAAGAATATAATTACTTGGACTTGAATGGAAAATGTTTTTGTTTTTTATTAATTGCATGATGGTTACAGAAGTAGATGTGTTACAAACGTACTAACAAATGAAAATGTGTGAAAAAAGTAGTAAAAAGGTAATAAAAACATACAGAAATTCATTTTGTGAATACTTGGAAGTGTAAATCTGAGTATAGATTAGTATTGAGTAGATCATGAGGGTTGCACAGTTGTGCAGTGGTTAGTGCTAACACCCCGCAGTGAAAAGGTCTTGGTTGGAATCCCAGCTGGAACCCTTCTGTGTTGAGTTTGCACGTTCTCCCCAAGCCTTTTTGTATTAGCCCTCTATGGCATGAATTTTTATTTTATGAGGAAAAAAATATTTCACCCCAGTTTTGGGACCTTGGGGGGGTCCTTGTAATATATCAATCAGAAAATGTGCCCCCTCCCAGCCCCCCCACCAGATTTTGGTTTGTTGCCTCAGAGCAACAAGATGCTATGAAGGTACTAAAACGCCAAGGTTTTCTATATTATTTAATAAGTGGAATGAGTAACAAACAAGCATTAAATACATTACAAGAAGTTTTTTTTTTCCAACAACAACAATTTCAGAAGTTTTCTTTCAGTAACAACAATTTGAAAAAGTTTCTTTCAACAACTTTTTCAAAATTTTCTTACAACAAACAGCCACAAATGGTTTATCAATGAGTACATTAGAGATTAGCTGCAGTGTGTGTTTATGTTTATGAACGTGTGTTCCTGTCGGGTACTGATTTTTGACAAAACACAGTCTGTATTATTCTGTATGGAAAAATTATTCTGTATGGAAAAAACAGAAAAAAACATCTTGAAGTATTCGTAGGGGGACTTGATATCGTCTGATTTTGGAAATCTGGCCTGCTTTTCTGGGTAATTAGTGATGTTGGCATTGTGGGGTTTTCTCCAACGGGGTAAGCGTGGAACATCTTCCTGTGATGCTTCATCCTCATTTTCCTCTTCATCCAGTGACTCATTGTCATCAGGCATGCCAGCTATATGTTTTCAAAAGAAACCAGTAAGCATAAAATTAGAATAGGTCATATATACCTCTCCAAACGCACAAACACACACACGCATGCACACACGCGCACACATATGTTAATTCCATACAGTATATTACTCTGCTGACTGAACCCTAATCTCCTAACTCTCCCTCAAACTTGATTCTGGAGTCCACTCTTCCTCACTGTCAATCTCCTCGAGCTCACTATCCTCACTGTCGGAAGGGATGAGCCTAACCTCTTGATCATGTTTCTTAGACCCATAAAATGTTTGTGCATCCATTTCCTGTGAATAATAGTAGATAGTAAAGCAAAAAATGATTATGTTGATAACTATGCATCCCTGCACATCTCCATCCATTAGCATGTTGTAGTTCACACAAAAGTGATCTAACTGCACAATGTTGCCCTGAGGCAACGAATGAAAAACTGCCATTTTAGTGTATAAATGAAGACAAAAAGTATCTTTACTCAATCAAATATGCTTCTCTACTTATTCATGCACATCATAGATATTTTTTATACAAAGCAATTTAAATGTAAACATGTTAAAAAGTGAAATTTATCTTACCTTCTGCTAGCAGTGTGTCCAAGTCGGCTGTGGTCCCAAAAAGGACTGTTTCACCCCAAGACGAAAGGTCAAAGTCACACCCAGCTCAAATTTCATTGGTCACAGACATATTAGCAGACTTTCAGTGTAGTTTTTTGATTAAAAAAAATTAAAGGGATGGAGTGTGGGCCAAAATAGTGGTTTGTTGCCTGAGGGCAACGCCATGCCATAGAGGGTTAGGATACATTTTTCTTGCTATGCACATCCAAAATTCTATATAGACTGGTGCAGGAAAAATAATTGTTGTTCAGCATTTTTCTCTAAAGATGCATTGAAGCTTTTTATTTCTAACTGTCCATCTGGGATGACTTTCCAAAAGAAAAAAAATATTGGTGATGAGTTGATTTATTGCTTCTTATTGTTCCTTGAGGTTACTCTGCAAAGGACATTGGTTTTCCAATGTACTTCCAGGTAATTTTGTGGTTGCATTCATCACAGTGGCACGATGATTTCTTAAGCAGTGCCACGGAATGTCACAAACGTTTGGACCTACAACTCCCTGACAACCTTACAGAATCTTCTCACACTGTTACGGCCCATTTATTTGAGAAAATAGGAACACGATATGCTCTGGTTTTTAATTAAAATCAGGTGAATAAGTATGATTTATTGTTTTAAGTGTGTAATTCCCGGCTTTAGCATTACTGAACAGAGGTGGAGAAAATCTGCTATTTTTCCATGAAGCAGAAGATCCTAAAGCCACAGAGAAAAGGAGGATGGAGACAAAAAGTAACTTTTAATGTGTTGATTCCATGACTTTAGGTTTCCAAATCCCCTCAGGCATTAATGGAAAAACAAAACCTGCAAGGAGCGAGTTTTTTTTATTTTTGGAAATGTGTTTCCATGGCTGACCAGCTGCGTGCAAGCCTCACACCAGCAAGTGTGATGTCAAGCGCCAAATCCGAACTCGACTGGACTATGGCGCAGTGGAAATGTGTTCTGTTGAGAGATGAATCACATTATTGCTGACTGCACTGTGGCAACTGTGAAGTATGATGGAAGACAGATAATCGCATGGATCCTTTTCCCAGGGCTTTAGCCTGGTTCTGACTTCCAGAAAAAGGCCGGTCTCAATGCTTCAGCAAACAATCATTTTGGGCAGTGCCACACTGTAGAATCATCTTTCCACTTCTGCATAACAAAAAATCCCTTTGCATGATTATAGAGTCAAGAAGAACATGAGAGAGTGGTACATCTGTGACTCAATTAACAAATTACAAGGACCTACAATGTCGAGGTAGACTTAAGTTTATAACATCAAGTTTTTTTCTAAAATTAACAACAAACAATTCAAATTTTCATTTTCAAGTTTTCACTTTAACAAAGTTACAGATTTACATTTATATAATTTAATTGATTTTTGTAGGATATTTCCTTCTCTAAAAATACATTTAAACCTTTTTTTAAAAATGAAATTATTTCTTTAACTTGACTTTAAAAGTTGTATGGTGTTGTGTGTGCAACCAATATGGTTTCATTTAATTCTAGAACGTTTTTCTACATCATACTTTTGCCTCAAGTACCTCCCTGTCTGTTTCTCTTTAAGAAACATCATTTGTTTTGTCAAGAATGTGTTAAGGGAGCCAGACCTATTCCTGAAAGCATATCATTTCTCTGACTTTAGACAAAACATCTGGATCAGATGACATTATATTTGGCAAAAAATGTAAATTTATCACTGCTGTTCTGTCTCATCCAGGATGGGAAAGTGGTCTGTCAGCAGGTGTCATGTCCCCCCGTATCTTGCATCAATCCATCTTTTATTGATGGAAAATGTTGTCCTGTTTGTCCTGGTGAGTGAGATTATGTGTCAGAAATATGCATTTGGAATCCCCAAAACTCATGAGTTTAAACTTATATTTTACATTTCTTTATGTTTGTGCACTAAGACAATAAAGATGGATGGTCTCCGTGGTCCGAATGGACGCACTGCTCAACTACCTGTGGGCGTGGAGGGCAGCAACGTGGCCGGTCCTGCAACAGCATCATGCCTTCTTGCTCTGGCCCCTCGCTCCAAACTCGCAGCTGCATGCTGACAAAGTGTGACCGCAAGAGTAGGAAATCCATCTGCATGTCTGATCTGTCAAATGTTTGAGTTTCCATTTGTTCCAGTGGTTAGAAAAAGCCAAACCATGACTCAAAATGCAGTTTTTACAGTATAATAATAATAAATTAAAAGTTATTTTTTATTAATGTGGCTTAAAGCTGTAGCAGAAGAGGATGTTTTTTTTTAATATGTGCACTAGAAAAAGATTTATTTTACGTGTCTTTATTTTTCAGCACGGGCTGGTGGGAACTGGGGTTTTTGGTCTCCTTGGTCTGCATGCACAACCACATGTGGAGATGGCAACATCACGAGGGTACGACTGTGCAACAATCCTCCTCCTCAGAAGGGTGGCAAGGCATGCAAGGGTGTTGCCATGGAGACCCAACCTTGCAAAAACACACTCTGCCCAAGTAAGAACAGAAGCACATTTAACATATATCACAGTTCTTCTTTAGCTTTGATGTAAAGTCCATGTTTGTGTACAGTTGCAGGAGGTTGGACGGCATGGAGTGATTGGTCAGAGTGCTCCATGACATGTGGAGGAGGCCTTAAGAGTCGCCAGCGCCAGTGTTTAAACCCGGCCCCTCAGCACGGTGGAAAGCCTTGTGCTGGAGAGGCTGCAGACTATGAGGCATGCAACAAGCAACCATGTCCTATAGGTGCATAAGCCTGCTGGATGCATGTTCATCTTATCTCTGAACTGTAAAAACTACACTTTAAAAAGTCAAACAAAACAAGCTTAAACTACTGAAGTGAAGATAATACTCATCAAAACCAAGAAGGCTTGTGATTCTTTTTTAATTATTGCAATGCTGGTGACCCAATCATTTGTTTTTGTGTTATGGTCACTCCAAACTCCTCTGTTTTCACTTTTCAAATGTCCATATGTTTCAGATTTGTGCTTGATGTCAAATCCCTGTTTTCCTGGTGTGGAATGCACGTCAACAAGAGACGGATCTTGGGAATGTGGACATTGTCCGCTGGGTTTGAAAGGGAATGGCACTCACTGTGAAGATGAAAATGAGGTGAAAATGACAGAATAATAATTAGACTGCATAAGTAAAGTCACACATAGTTTTGGACACAAACAATCCAAAAGAGATTTTAAAGGTATTTTTAGATGTAGTGGGTCAAAAACATTTGTGGTCAGCTGTTTTTTGACCCATACTTTTACTCATACTTTCCTTTCACCAAAAACCTTAGAAAAATGTCCTGTATACTTTTACATTTCTTTTAAGACTAAAAGCATTAAGCTCCCTCGCCCTCAACAATGCACATGCAAGCAGCCACTTCCAATGAAAAGTCAAGGTAAACTTGCTTCCGCATTCAAAACCCTTCATGTGTAGATCCCGCCACTGTTTTTAGACTCTATGCACCAAACGCGTAGCCATTAAAGAGATGTTGCAAGTTAAACCAGGTCAAACTTTAACCAATTGGGAACTCGAATTTGGTAGTGGTGTATGAATGGCGTCCCTTTTAATCTACAGAAGCGCCAACCGTTTGAAAATTGATTATAGAGGAGAAATTAATAATTGTGATTTGTGCCCGACCAGAATTCTATAAAACCAGGTCGGAATAGAGCTGTAAAAAGGAAAAGCCTGAAGCAAGATTCGCAAGATTTGCACCGCTTCGACATTTTGCATCGAGCCTCTTCCAAATGTAGGTGGCGGACATGCACTAGTAAACAGTAGCAAAATAAAAAGAAAAAGCCCCTCCCTGCTTATCAGGAATGCACATCTAGCGCATTTGTTTTTCTTTTGCAGTCTTCAAGCGAAAACTACTTTATTATCTTATCTGTTATGTCCTTAGTGTGAAGTGGAGAGTGTGTGTGTAACGAAGTGCATAAACACAGACCCTGGGTTTTACTGCCTGCCCTGTCCTCCTCGATTCAAAGGCACTCAGCCGTACGGCATTGGGCTGCAACAAGCCCTGAATACCAGGCAGGTGGGTGTTTTCTTCATCAAATAAATATTTTAAGCATGTTATTTTTCTGAAACCCAGGAATAATTGAAGGTTTTGGATTCAGTAAGCGGTGTTCTGGTTGTAGGTGTGTGAACCATACAACCCTTGCAAAGATAACACACACTCCTGCCACAAGTATGCTGAGTGTGTATACCTTGGCCTAGCGTCTGAGGTCCTGTACAAGTGCGTATGTGCTGTCGGGTTTGCTGGCGATGGCTTTCTTTGCGGGGAGGACTCTGATCTGGATGGCTGGCCCGACTATGCACTGACCTGTAAGCAGAATGCCACGTATCACTGTCAAAAGGTAATAAGGTAAAAAAAAAATTGGGTCTCAGGATGTGATCTGATTTGATGTCATTAAAGAGAGTAATGATTGGCTGCAGGATAACTGCCCCAAGCTGCCAAACTCTGGGCAAGAAGACTTAGACAAGGACGGACAGGGAGATGCCTGTGATCCCGATGATGACAATGACAACATCATAGATGATAGGGTAAGGTACAAAGTTGAAATTTATCACAGTGAAAACATGTATATTCACTTTGCCAAGAGTGTATGAGCATGTTTTTGTATGATGCAGGACAACTGCCCACTGATGTACAACCCACGGCAGTTCGACTCTGATATGGACGGTGTGGGAGACAGCTGTGACAACTGTCCTTTTGAGACCAACACTCTGCAAAAAGACACTGATGACAATGGAGAAGGCGACGCCTGCAGCATCGACATAGATGGAGACGGTAGGATACGGAAATAAAAAAAAAGACATTAAACAAACTGTCAAAGCAAATTTTACACCAAATTGATGGCTTTCAATGCTTTTACATAAGCAAAAAAAATAGTATGAAAGAAATAATATTGAATGCTGATGGTAGAGTGTAGAGCAGCTAGTTTGTTTAATTGGTAGAAAATCATTGTTATGGTTAAAATTCTCTACTTCAGTGAAGGTTCTTTTATTTTAGAAAATGTGAAAGACTGTTCCAAAATGGCAACTTAAAATTTTATACAAGTGATCGCCTCAATGTAAAATGGTCCATGTTTACAACAGACCCAAACATGCTGCCTAGTTTTAAAAATGTTAGCATTTTCGCAACTAGATTTCATATTTATAAAAACTGCACCAGGGACAGTTTTTCCAGTACTTCAATTTTTCATTTTATATTTTGCTCTGTAAACAGCAAAGAAGCAGGACCGTTGTGTGCAAAAATGACAGGAGATCAACAAATTCTCACCTTTACAACCTCTTGACTGGATGTGTTCTAACAACTGTCAACCTTGTTTGCTTCACCTATTTGTCCATTTTTTAAAAGGCCAGGGTTCAGAGACATCAGAGGCAGCCAAAAA
This sequence comes from Oryzias curvinotus, assembly GCA_023969325.1. Classification (NCBI taxonomy): domain Eukaryota; kingdom Metazoa; phylum Chordata; class Actinopteri; order Beloniformes; family Adrianichthyidae; genus Oryzias; species Oryzias curvinotus. Next base: position 12,749,703 of record CM043724.1, on the reverse strand, counting down.
AAAGCTCAAGTACACATCTAAAATAACTTTTTAGATGCGTCTGTCATGCATCTCCCGGCAGTCATTTCATGGCCTTAGTCACAGCTACCGTATGGGTGGAAATGGGCTATTTTCAGGAGGAAAAATGGGAATACTTGTATGAGGCATGCAGGTAGCCTGCAGGAAATATCCAAGTCGTAGACTGCTTAGTGAGACCATAAAGCCAAAATTTTCATGCACATTATTTTCAATGGGTATGCTGTGGGCAACATGTCATAGTGTACCCTTATACAACACATAAGGATAAGTAAAGGTGAAGTAGGTGGGAAACAGGCACGTCCTACAGATTTTTCATTTTTTCAAAACCCCCAAACCTTGTGCGCTGTGCAAGGGACCCATAAGCTCTCATCAAATGATAAGTGCATGCTCCTTTATGCCCCTTGCATGCAGCCTTACTGTTAGAATTGAGGAAATAAGACAATCAAACAGCTTGTGTGCATCCTAAACACATCCTTTGGGTATCTTATGTGCATTTATGTATTACCAGCTCACCCAGTGCAAACAGCATTTGTGCACGGTCAGTAAAAGTACATTCACACTGGACAGGTAGACTCATGTCCAACTGGCCACTTTCAATGAAAACTGAAGTACAGGCAAATAAAGGTTCATTTTGGACTTCCGTGCCCAAAACTCTTCACGCATCACTACACAAGCTTCTAATTCCAGTCTCGGGCTCTACGTACAAAACGCCCGTTCATTGATCATGCGCCAGGTCTTATATTGGAGCTGTGAAAGAGAAATCCTTTGTGGGTTTAGCATCGCTTTGACTCTTCACACTGAGCCTCTACCAATTGTAGGTGGAGGACAAGCGCTAGAAAACAGTAAAAAAAACGGAAGAAGAAGAAACATCTCCCTCACACTCCTTGCTTGTCCGGTGTGTGTACACCACCAGCTGAATGCACAATCATGCAACCGCGTATAGCGGGTTCATGAACACGCAACACATTCTCAGTGTAAATGTAGCCTAAGGAACCAGTGGACAAGACTCGCTGTCTACCAGAGTACTTTGGATATTCTATCGCCAACCTCTCATCAATGTTTCTCTAACACGTTCTGAAGATCAGGAAAAACCCTGGTGTTCAAAGGACAAGACAGAAATAGACAGTAGTTGAATCATTATCTAGCCTGCATGGAGTTCTGCCTGTGAAATAGTCTTGAATGTATTCACTGGATCAGGAGTCCTTCTAAAAGCCATAAGCAGTGAAAACACTTCAGCACTGCTATCACAAATGTACATTAAATGTTTCAACACAAGGATGAAAAGCATGAACATGCCTCAGAGACCCTGCAGCCTTCTCTGGGCAAGCTCATTTAAGATGGAATGAGGAGAAGTGGCAATTTGCCGTGTGGTCTGATAAATCAAGTGTTTAAGTTCTGGGAAAACTCTGGGAAAATAGGTTTTTGAAATCATACATAACATCTGCAGCCATTTTTTAAAACGTACTTGCTGCCAAAACAACGTCACACACATATTAGGACTAGCAGACTTTATAATAAAGATAACCAGGTGCTGGATCTGGCCTGCTTATGGTCCAGGCCTGTCACCCCATGAAAGCATTTATTTTATAATGAAAGGGGAAAAATGCAATGAAGGAGGCCCAAAAATTTATCAGCTAAAACTGGAGAATATTTACCTGTCAGACTCAGAGCTTGGTCTCCTAGCTTCCCGAAAGCTCACAGAGGGTTGTTTGATGAGAGAAAGATGAGATGATGCAAAACGGGGCAAATATGTCACATTTTTCTGTTTTTGTTTAAATAATAAACTGGCAGCATTTCAAGCTACAATTTTTACCTTGGTATTTAAATTAAATCCTCAGTCATAATGTTTCCAAATCATTGAATTTTGTTACACACCAAACCTATTTTCTTGTAGATTACCTTTTGAGTGAATAGCAAAAAGATCAATTCAGATTCTATGGGTACACAGAGACGTGTCTAAACAAAAATGTGAACTTAATGAGACATGAGGGAACCCTCAATCACTGAATGAGTCCTAAAGGACTGAAATAAAACCCTTTTTGCAATCTAAGAGCATTGCTACAGAGGTAATTAACTACATACAAAAAAGACAATTTCATTTTAAAAAATTAGGAGTTGGATCAAGCTTAATCAAGCTCTTCATTTTAACGATGTTTTCCAGCCGAACTGTTTACATGCAGTGTTTTGTTTCTTTCAGAGGTACTGAATGAACATGACAACTGTCCATTTGTGTACAACACTGACCAGAGGGACACAGATATGGACGGTGTTGGAGATCAATGTGACAACTGTCCCCTTCTAAACAACCCACTGCAGGTTTAAAAAAGAAAAGAAAAACAGAATAAACTTATTTCAGTACTGCTTAATATAAAGCATGCATATATGCATGCATGTACAATTTTCAATGAATGACTGTGTTTTTAGTTGGACTCTGACAGTGACCTTGTGGGAGATATGTGCGACAACAACGAGGACATAGATGAGGATGGTCACCAAAACTCTCTGGATAACTGCCCCTACATCGCCAATAGCAACCAGGCCGACCATGACAAGGATGGAAAAGGAGATGTTTGTGACCATGACGATGACAATGATGGTATCCCTGATGATCGGGATAACTGCAGGCTGGTTCCCAACAAGGACCAGTTAGACTCTGATGGTAAATGTGTTATTTAAATGGGCACGAATGAGTTGTCTTACTTGTCCTTCATCGTGTAAATATTAGGCTGATGCCTTCTAGAGGTTCGGGTAACTGAACCACTTAACATCAGTATTGTTGTCCAACCTAAAACTGATCAATGTATTCACTTGCAATCATGATTAAGTAGTTGTTTGGTCTCTAAATTGCAAATGGCATATACTTATATAGCACTTTACTGCGTTCCTTGAAGGCCCAAAGTGCTTTACAGTCACAGTCCTATTCACCCATGCACACACACATTTACACACCGATGGCAGCTCCACTGCCCAACACTGGCGCCAACCTATAACCACCAGAAACAATGTACGGTTCAATGTCTTGCCTAAGGACACTTTGACACATGGCCTGGCAAGGTGGGAACTGAACCTGTGATCTTCCAGTCAGAGCTTATCCAATACTGACCCATATTCTGCTATCTCTCAGGTGATGGTAGTGGAGACGCATGCTTCGATGACTTTGATAATGACACCATACCAGATGCTCTGGACCCTTGTCCACAAAACCAAGAGATCACTTCCACAGACTTCAGGAAGTTTCAGGGCGTTTTGTTGGACCCCAAAGGAACCACACAGTCAGACCCCCTCTGGATTATCCGCAGTCAGGGAACTGAACTGCTGCAAAAGGCCAACTCAGACCCTGGGGTAGCTTTAGGTAAGAAGATTTTTTTTATTAGTTAGCTGGCTGATAAAGAAAACTGATAAAGCTTTGTTTGAACAGGATTTGACAAATTCAGCGCCGTAGACTTCAGTGTAACATTTTATGTCAACACCAACCGAGATGACGACTATGCAGGAATCGTGTTTGCATACCAGTCTAGTCGGCGCTTTTATGTTGTGATGTGGAAACAGGTACAAACAATCCTCAGACCAATCTTTTAATGCTGTCCTTGAACTGTGTCATTTGTGCCATTACATTACAGTTATCTTACATGAGCCTTAAAGTTTGAGTTTTAGATGATGTTATATAATCAATCCTGGGAGTTTTTGTCTATCTGGGGGACAGGTGTCCCAAGCTTACTGGGAAAAAAGACCATCTAAAGCTTTTGCAACTGCCGGACTCTCCATCAAACTCGTGAACTCCAACACAGGACCAGGAGAGTTTCTACGCAATGCTCTTTGGCACACTGGGAACACCAGAAAACAGGTTATAACATTTCATCTTACTGTCTGATCAACTTTATTCATAATTGCAAGACATTCCTTAGTGAAAATATTAACCTTGAAAGTGTCATCTGTTGGTTGTGGCTTCAGAAAAAGTTGTTCCATCATTTTTAGGTCAGGACACTGTGGCATGATCCTAACAAAATTGGCTGGAAGGACTTCACAGCGTACCGGATGCACCTAATACACCGACCAAAGACTGGCTTTATCAGGTAGACTTATGACAGAACTGAAAAAAAGTAAGAACAAAGCCAAACTTATGTGAATTTTCTTTACCATCAAATGACAATTACACAACCAGTTACCTTAGAAGATTATCAGCTTGAGACAAAGACACATAAAATAAAAGTGTGTGGTGTTCTGAGCTATAGCTCCAAAAAGAGATGGAAAAAATTGTGTTCCTTTGAAGATATAATCAATGGTGGTAATATTGAGTAAGAAAGCATTAGTGTACTTACAAATGATCACAAGGGTGTACTCTCAAGATGTGTAATTGAAAAGGATTTTTACTGATATTCTTGGTGTGATGTTACCATGTTTTTCATACCTACACAATAATTTCTAAACAAAATTAAAGCTAATTACCTTCAACATTACTTCTCTGTCAAAAGGCTTTGTATAATTGTAAAGTGCGTTTTTCATTTGTCAAGAAAACATACATTTGTGGAATAAGCATTGTGACAATGAAGAAAATACTCTGCCAGTGTCCAACAGGTTTCTTTGCTCTTGTTCTGAACTCCTTTAACAGTCAGCTCCAAGAATTACTGTGCTACATGTAGTTGATGTAAATAAGAATTGTGCAACAAAGCCAAAATGTAAGCCAAAAGTTTATGTTCTTTGGAAGTCGCCGTGCTATTTAATGTGAAACTCAGTGTGATTTCAGACAGGAAGATTAAATTCCATATGTATTTGCTGGTGGATGTAACTCATGCACCAGAACCCAAACAAGTAAGAAGGAGGACTTGTTCAGCATTTAGTTCAAATTTAGTCAACTGTGCTATTTTGCATCAGTATAGTGTTAGATCTTTCGAGGAGCGGTGTGATGGTTTGAGGACATTATCCTAAATCTCTGCGGAATAAACTCCTTCACCTTCTGTGTTGAAGAGGTAAAATGATTAACCTCAGTTAGAAAAATCATAGGTTTGGTCGTAGTTGATGTGGCCTTTGGCAAGACGCTGAATCCCACATTGCTCCTGTTGGTTGATACCAGTTTTCGGTTGTGGAATTGTGTGTAAATGTGTAAGTGCATGGGTGAATGGGCCTATTACTGTAAAGTAGGACCCTCTGAGAAGATAGCAAAGTGCTATAGAAGTACATATTATTTACCATTTTCTGAGATTACTATATTTGCTATCAAATGGTGGAGTTCATCACGCAAAACTTTTTTTTATTTTTAACTTGCCCTGTCCAACAGCTGAGCAAACAGATGAGAGCTGAGGGCCTCTTGTGTTGGACATATTTTACTTATACAACATGGGGTTATGAATCTTCTGACACACCAGATGTATATTTGAATAAACCCCTTTTGTAATTTAGACTAAACTTTATTCATATTAATTATATTTGTAATAGTTTTTTGTTGGACCGGACGGGAAAGAAAAGGAGGGAAGAAGAAAGAGGGATGTTAAGGTGGGAGGGGATCGGAGGGGGATAGGAGAGATGAAATCCAGCCTGGATTTCATCTTTGCTGTTTGTTGCCCAGGCTAATGTTCCTTACATTCGTAACCATAAAAAATGACTCCAAGCTCGTAACGATAAAACCAAAATATATGTTTTTCAAATCATTTGTATGGTTTCACATGATGACGTGTTTTTTTTTTTATTGTGCTGCCCGGCAGGGTGGTGGTTTATGAGGGCAGAGAGATTCTGTCCGACTCAGGGGCAGTGTATGACCACACTTTGGCAGGAGGCAGGCTGGGATTGTTCGTCTTCTCTCAGGAGCACGTCCTCTTCTCAGACCTCAGATACGAATGCAGAGGTAAGATCTTCCATCACAACCTTCGATCCATCTGATTCATTAGAGATGAAAAACAATCTTAGTGGACACTAAGAAACTGACTTTGAAGATAGAGGATGACATAAAAATACATACTTTGTTAGTTATTGAGTTGGATGTATGCTTTTTATTTGTTCCAAAAACCTTTTGAATCTAATTTTCTCATTTTGTCTTTTTGCTAAATTATAGTAGCTATTCCATTTTGATCTTTATCCAATTGCTCACCATCAAAAAGTTTCAAGAAACACCACAACTTAGTTAAGCATCAGTCTTTTATTGTTGCACAATGATTAGAAAGTTTTGGAATTAAAAAGATGTCCTTAAAAATCCTCCTTTTATTGTGGACTATGAAACAAAAGTTTTAGTTTGCTGGGGAGGAAGAGAAAAATAATCTATTCTAATAAGTCCAGACTTTCCCTGTTCAAGACCAATGGAAGTGATGTACCCAGCAAACCAAATTAATGTCACACTGCTCAGGCTGTACAAAGTGTGGGTTGTTTCATTTTTTTTTTTTCCTTAATGGAGCAGTCCATGCATGTGTGAATAAATCTGTGATACCACAGACTCTTAAAAAATCATGAAGTGGTTAGAAGAAAAAGTAACATTCCTCTTTGGGATTTTGGCATTAAAATGTGATGCATTAAATGGATTTATTTGATCATAGTATTACGATACAGAAGCTAAATACCTCCACTAATGGCACTCTTGTGTTACTAATGAGCTATTTGGGGTTTTTTTTGTTTTCAGACAATTGAACAGTTTTCATCTTCAAGATATTCCACAACAGGATTCCAGAGATCCACACTGAATTCAGAAAATATTCATAACAATGAGAGAGAAAGAGAAGAGACGATGCAGCAAAAATCTGGGCCTTCATCCAGCCAAGTCTATTAATTAGTGACCATCATCTATCTGTCTGCTTTTTATGTAAGAGTATTGATTCCGGGCTGTCTCATTTGCTGTATATTACTCCTCTAGCACGCTTTTCATTTGCACCTTTATAATGGCTGTAAATAATTATTTATTGCAATAAATGAGAGAGATGGATAAAAAATGATAATGAGGTAAGCTGTATAAAGGAAAGTAACTTATTGATAAAAAAAAAGGCTTTTTTTTAAATCAACTCTACACACCCATACATCTTTTGTTGCTGCCCCTTTTTTATCAAGTGACACAGAAGCAGAAAAGATTGCAAAACATATTGTCTCTGGCGCCATCTGGTGGTACTAGTAAAATCTATCAGTGATGATGATAGAGGAGGAAATGTTGTCAAAGTTCCTTTTTGGGTAAACACACCTGATCCAGGTAATCAGCACCAGGTAAGACAATATTTCTGGAAAACCAGCAGTAGGCCGCCCTCGATGCCTGGAGTTTGACACCCCTGGTGTAGGGTGACTTTCATGGTGAGAAAGATGAGGAGGACCAAGTGGTGGAAGTTTAAAAAGGACGAGTGCTGTGTGGCTGTTAGGGGAGGAGTTGAAACTGGCTTTGGGAAATCAGGAGGTTTTTCAAGATGACTGGACAGCGACAGCTAAAGAAGACTGGGAAGAAGTTACTAGATGTGTGATCTGGAATGGGGAAAGCAGAAAAGAATAGTTGGTGGTGGAATTAAGAAGTTCTGCTGTGAGCTTAGAGGAAAAGGTTAGCTAAGAAAAAGTAGGATACTGAGTTAAATGCAGCACAAGGTGATGGTGGGATGGTACCAAGGATCAAATTTAAACCCATTCTTGTTATGCAAGAGAGATGAAGAAACTGACAGATGATGCTAGTAACAGAGAGGGTGGGAAAGAGGTGAAGCAGGTTGGAACGGGTGGAGCAGGGGTCTGCAAGTTGAGGCTCCAGAGCCACGCATGAATCTTTTACTCTTTCATTGTGGCTCTCTGACTGAAGAAAAATAAAAGGATAGTAAAGAAAAAACTAGTTAGTTAGCACTAATTATGTTTTCTCTAGATATACTATATTTATTCATTTTTGGTCTATAGTCTTATAACATTAGGATAAACTGCAATTTTTTTTAAACCACCAACGACATAAATTAAAGAAACTGTGCTTTACCAGAATGCCCCATTTTTAAAAACTTAGCAAAATGTTAGTAAAAACTTTGAATTATTTTGTAAGCTCTGTTTATTATAAGACAAAGGTTTAAAGACATCTTATGCTACACAACATTGTTGAGGTTGTCCAGAAGAGAATGGCTTTCAAAATTCAAGTTAACAGTAACAGGAAGTAGATTAAATGATGAGAACCTGCCACAGTAAATTCAAGATATAACAATTGAAGAGGCACATTTTTTATTTGCATTGTTAGCATTTTTTTTTTTGAGTTAATTTGTTACAGCAGGATGATTTTCTGTTTCACAATGTGTCTTATTTTTAAAAAAAAAAGCTAACTGTGTGTTTGTCAAAAGTAAAAATATATTTTTATAAAGGCAATTTTTCTTTATAATTCTATGTTTTTATTTGTGCCCCAAAAAATTAATTATTCATTATGCTTATTGTAAAAGTAACAACAACAAACACAAAGCAATGTTGTTGTTTTTCTAGCCAAATCTTTGTGGCTCCTCCTGGGTAAAGAACACAGTGAACTCCTTTTGAAGTGTTGAAGGTTGCAGATCCCTGTGGTGGAGGAAGGTTTCTGGTGTGACTAAAGAGTATCAGCAAGAATGTAAGGAAAGCTGTAGAAGACTGTGGAGAGAGCAGCCATGTTTGAGACACTCTGAGAAAGAGACAGGAGGAAGAGCTGGAGGTAGCAGGGATGACGAGGTTCTCTTTGGGAGTGACCGGGATGGAGATAATCGGGAATGAATCCATTGGAGGAACAGCTCATGTCAGATGTTCTGGTGATAAATGCTAGAAAGCCAAATTGAGATGGTTTGGACTCATTCAGAGGAGGAACAAGGATTATGTTGGTTAAAAGATACAGAGGTTGAAGCTACCAGTAAAGAGGCCTAGAGCAGGAGTGTGGAACCTGAGGCTCTGGAGCAACCCAGTCTCATCCCAAAAGTGTCTGGAGCCACATGTGGCTCCTCTAGCTCTAGCTCTGTGACCTCCTGGCCAAAGAAAAGATTTAAAAAAGTACAGGTCACCTACTCATAGCATTTAGTTTTATTAAGTCAAGTTGATGAATACATGGCTGAAGTGCATCCAAAACAGTCAAACTAAACTGTGAGATGTTTGGTTAAAAAAAGATATTTGACCTCTTAAATTTTGCATTATTATTGATGATAAGTGAAAATAATGGATTAAGATGTTCCATACAAGTAACAGCAACATAAATACAACATCTCCTATAGGGTGAAGTAAGATTGTGTGGCTTCTACTGGGTTTGGCTCTGACAGATATTGGTCGAATGGCTCTTTTAGTGTTGAAGGTTGCAGATGTTCATATGTAGTGAAGGAGGAGGATGCAGAAGATATACAAAGAATATGAGCGAGAAAGAGTTGGGTGACAACGTTGATAATAATCGTAAAAATCCTCCTAAAACTGGGATAAGTTGGTTACTTAGGCTAAAAAATTATATACATACAAAGTTTAAAGTAACATGTCACTAATAAATACAAACTAAATGGCATATTTAAATGGTTCAAGTAGCAATACATTATGTCTCAGTATTAAACTAGATCAAGTGTTTTCCTGGATTAACATGCAGAAGAAACTAGAAACATAGAAAACTGGTTACACTGACTGTTCAAGATTCTTTGTGCCTTGAAGGCAGAAAGAAGAGTTGAAAAGAGAAGCCCTGCATTGACAAAGATTAAGATCCAACAATAAAGCAAAACCGACAGAGAGAATAATAAATAAAGGTAACCAAAAAAAAGTCCTCTAGTTAAGTTTAGCAGCTGCAGGAAAAATTGTTAATTTATAAAACACAATTTTTAAAAATCAATTTCTATGTTATTTCACTTAAATTGTAGTTAGTTCTTTTATAGTTTGATGCTTTTAACTTGAAACTCAACACCTGTTTAACCTGTCTGACCGGCGACTACCCGAACATGCGCATTGCAACAAACCGGCTGAACACGCACGCCCTACCTGGTAAGGTAAGTCACTGACGTCACGCCGCGCTTCCAATGAGAGGTGAAGAATGAGGAAGACAATACAAAGAGGTAACTTTATTAAATGACACTGCTCGAGCGCAGGGAAACTCGCTTTCTTGCTTCTTCATGATTATGTGGCGCTCCGTGGAGAGCTGGTGCGCTCTCTGGATGCACCGGCACCAGTCCACCATCAACTTCGTGTTTCTCGTCGTGGCGTACATCTGCTACCTGTTGTTCGGCGCCGGGATCTTCTCCGCCGTCGAGCTTCCCTACGAAAAAGAGCTTCGCGACGAGCTGAAAGCCATCCGACAAGACTTCCTCAGTAACCACACCTGCGTGTCCGACGCGCACCTGGACAAACTTTTGGCTCGCGCGCTGGAAGCCAGTAATTATGGAGTATCCGTCCTTGGAAACAACACCAGCCTTAACTGGGACTTTGTGTCTTCCTTGTTTTTCGCCAGCACCGTGCTGACCACCACAGGTGAGCTTCACATATTGTTGTGTTCAGCATTCTATGTATCCTGTAAGAACATCTAGTCTATCTCTAAAATTAACATTTTTTTTTGTCAACTTAAAAGAAAATAAAAGTTAACCAGTGACATTGTTTTGAAACTTTCACCTTTTGCCCTCTGAACACGACCCTCATCAGCTGACCACACAAAAGCATCGTCTGTCAGGCTAGTTTAACCCTAATAATTAGGAATGTTTTAGAGATTGGGAAGAAGTTTTTTTTTAATATATATAATATATATACAGGTATATATATATATATATAATGCTCAGTCTGCTTATCTAGGCTCAGTTTTTCATTTATCTTTTTCTTTTACATATTTGCTCTGAATAGGATAGTAGCCTTTAAGATCTAAAATGTTTTCAATGCATATTGTGTGAAAAATTAAATCAAGTAAATGAGCTGAAATACATGATCCTTGAAGTACTGGTGTTTTAAAATAAAGCACCAGTACATTATTCCAGAATAAAATGTTAACAATCTGAACATACATCAATTAGAATAAAAGCTTCTGTGAACATCTGTGAATGTAAAACACACAAACAAATAATTTCATCTTAAATTTGACAAAAATGTACACTTAGGATAAGATATAAAGCCAGAGAGATTTTTTTAAAGTTTATCTTAAGACTTTTATAGAGTTTCTGGAGTTTGGTTAAAAAAAAAAAGTGTGTTGCTTATGTTCTCGTGGTATTTTTGTCAAGATGGAAGACACATTCAGAAAATTAGGATTAAAATAGCATTACTGAATATTTCTTTTTGTAAACTGTTGAGAATCAGGAGTAGAAGAAAAAATGCAGTTTAACAAGGGTTGCAAGTGTGACCTACAAGTTACTACATCAAGCCACAAGCTCCTTTCCTCGTCTTCCTCGTCTGTGCTGTATGGCTGGATAGCTCCAATATCGCTCACCATTTTTGTTGCACGGATATTGAATGATACATTGGGGTTGAAAGGGGCTATAAACTGGTGCAAGGGTGTGTAAATAAATGGATGATGGGAAATGGGGGGAAGGCTTACTCCACGCCCACAACTCAGGGGTGAATTTCTAATGCTCTACTGCCCCTCTGCAGAATCTATGTCCCAAAAAAAAACACAGGTTTTTCAAATTTTCCCTAAAATTGGCATAATTTGAATTAAAAGACCACTGGGGAGATTTTTACAACAGATCAAAATGATCAGAGTGGGACTTTTTCTTCAGTTAACCACTTGTTTATTACTTGTATCCAGTTCAGGTTTGTGTGAAACTCTGAATCAGACACTTTGGACAGAGCAAGAAACCAAAACAAGGCATCTTCCTGTATTTTTATAAAGTTTCACTTTGCTTTGCTAGGTTACCTAAGGTTCAAAATAAGCCCCCATTTTACTAACAGAGTTTTGTTCTGTTTTGCTTCCAGGATATGGCCACACTGTTCCCCTCTCCGATGAAGGGAAGGGTTTCTGCATCTTCTTTTCCCTTTTAGGGATTCCTGTGACCCTCTTCTTCCTCTCCACCTGTGTGGAAAGACTCGTCAACCTCCTGAGTCGACGCCCCGTCTCCTACTTCCATCGTCGGTGGGCAATATCAAAGTCAAGACTGGCTCTGATCCATGCCACTGTTTTAGCAATCATCATGGCGGTTCTTTTCATATTCATCCCTTCGTGGATTTTTGTCACCCTGGAAAAGAAATGGAACTTCCTCGACTCTCTTTACTTTTGTTTCATCTCTCTGACGACAATCGGCCTTGGGGATTACGTTCCGGGGGAAACTCACAGCAAAGGGGCCAGCCCCCACCCACATCTGTACCGGCTGGCCATCACAGGTAAGCATCTGCGTGAACAGCCAGCCATTCAAATCTGTTCATTTTAACTTTAATTCAAAGAAAAGGCCATTATTTTGTCTGAGAACTGTTAACGTCAGCTTCCAGACTATTACACACAAACCTTTTCTAGTCTTTTTCATTTGAGGCAACATCAGGCTCCAAATTTTGCGCAACAGGCAAATGCTAATTTTTCTGACTCAACAGTGTACATTGGATCAAATACACACCAGCAAACACACAGTTAATACAGAATCTAATACAGTTTAGCATTAAGTAATGTTGTCATACAGATTATTCACCTAGAACACGCCTATAAACTACCTTTTAAGTAACAAAGCAAAAATACACTAAATATCTTTTAAAATGGTTGTTTTACTTGCAGATATGATGCAATCATTTTAAAGGTTGTTCATGTATGTTTTGTTTATATTTTATCATTGACAGTTAAAGAGAAAACTGTGGAATTTAGACTGTTTTTCGTGCAAAATGCAACTCTGTCCCTCCCAAGAAAAAAAAATTACACTTAAAACCCATTTGCAAAACAAATGAAGAGAAAACATCAGAGATAAATCCACTTTGAAGAGGTTTGTGAATTTATTTTAATGATGTTTTCAGTGACTCTGCTTTAAATGTGAAGTAAAATAATCTAAAAAAAAAAAAAAAATCAGCAGTTGAGTATGTCTGTAGACAACATGTATGGATGTTTATAAGAACTTAGTATCTGAGATGCAAGTTTGATCTTTTGTGGATGTGCTGATTGTTGACATTATCCTTATAGTCCCTCTGTTAGTCTTCACTCTGCAATTTTGAAAATCCACACAGAGAGGCACTGAAGTATTAAATATTTATTTCGGCATCCCTGTCTCCTTTATCTACTTAACTCTAATTTTTTATGAAAGTGAAGAGAATAATTTGTTTCTTGTTCCTCCCTTTTGTATCAGTTCTTTTCTGGTCTACATCCTTTATGCCCAAACATTACTTTTATTCTGTGTTTGTTTGCCTTTAGTCTATTTGCTGCTGGGCCTTGTCTGCGTCCTGGTGGTGATGGAGACGTGTTGCGAGCTTCCTCAGATGAGACGCTTCAGGCAGAGGTTTTACCAGGAAAATGTTCGAGACCTGGACTCTGAGACCACCAACATCATTGACCGTGATCACACGAGCGAGCAGCTGGCAGAGACCGCAGATCACATATCACCTCCAGATCCACAAATGGTCATCACATCTGTGTCAGAACAGGCAGCAACCATTGGTCACAATGGCACATCAATACCTTACATCCCACCTTCAGGATCAGCTGTTAACTGAGAGCAGGGAAAAAAGGCATCATCTCAGCCTATAGGGGGAGTATCTAGTTCCTTTTATTTTAAAGGAATTGATTTATGAACTTTTCTGTTAGGCTTTGTTGCTCAGGATGCACCTCGTCTCTAAATGTTAAGAGTGTGGGCTTTCCTGAGAGTAGATTGCTACTCAAGGGGAAGAATTGAATCGTTCAAAAAGCGATTGCTCTCTGCCAACAGCAACACAGACATGTGGTGTGAAAGCAGGAACCACCCACAAATGATCAGAATGGCATTGTTTTCTCTGCCGCTGCTGCTCCTGGCTCTGCAGATATAGATCTGAGGGAGAGGAAGGGCCGGGCCTTCAAAAACGGATGGAAATGCCACAAGTTTCCATTTCCTGGCCCAGTCTTGAAGCTGAAACTGCTTAGCGGCACACTTTGCTCACTAGACACCCACAACATCTCTTTGCACATATCTATAATGGCATTTGCATCAGAAATTTGCCTTTGAGGGAGAAAGAAAATAGTGCTAACCCACAAAGTTGAGCATTTTTATTGCAGATAATGTATTTATATTTAAAAAGAAAGTATTGAAGGTGTAGATATGTTTACCTTCTTGGTTTCCTTCAGGTCATAACAGGCTTAGTTCCTCATGTCATGTAGAAACTTCCTTCCATTACCACTAGAGGGAAGTATTTTCATGTTACACGTGGGTTTGTTTTTGACAGTGTTATTGGTTCTATTCTGTACATATGTTATTGTTAAATGTATAGATATTGCATTGTTGTAAATCTATGTCATTCATATTTACTATCTTTATCCTCTTAATTTTCATTTTTGAAACAGCTGTTACAAATCTAAAGATTATAAATGGGCTTCCAAAGGTTCTGCTGATGTTTTTATCTTTGTGGTTAAGGAGTTTTATGAATTACAGGTTCTAAACTTATTTGTTTTACATGTCAAACCCAGTTCACCCTTTGAAAATAATGTAAATTGTAAATGGTTGCTTTTGTTTTATTAGTTTCTCAAGGAAGCAGAATCATTGGTTTATGTATAAACATTGGTTGTTTAATTAAACGGTTACATTTTCACATTTGATTTTTAAAACACTGATATTGCACACATTCACTCTTTAAAAATTTTTTTATTCATACATTCGTGTTTAGACAAGCACAAGTTGAAATGCAAACATTCTCTGATCCGTCCACACGTGTGGGGTATGATAAGTGCTAATAAGAAACGTATTCGTAAAGACAAAATTTTGCACAAATTAATACTTTGTGCACAACTTTGCAAAAATATATAAATACAATATTTAGTTTTACGTTTGATATGTCTGTTTTGAATACGACTTTTGCAAATCTTGAATATGAAATTTGTCCTCTTAGCTCACTGTAAAAAATACAGTACTGACCAAAAGTTTGGAAGCACCTTCTCATTCATGAGAAGGTGCTTCCAAACTTTTGTTCTGTACTTTATGCCCCGGGGTCACAGGCATATACATCGAGACCCGAAACATCAATTCAAACAGTTAACAGGGTAATTCTCGTATTCAAGACTCGCACGAGCCATATTCAAACAAAGAAAAATCTATTTAAAAACAGACATGTCAAACGTAAAACTAAATGCATTCATATTTTTTGTCTTTATGAATATGTTTCTTATTGACAGATTCCTTACCCCATACACATGCATCTCTGAAGAGGAGAGTTTTAGTACTTCCAAAACATTCAGCTGACCTTAGTGAAAAATCGACTGTAGCCCATGTACATGCTCCTACACACACACACACACACAAACTGTCACACAAACCATGCATGTTTGCAAAATCAGTGAATGTTTCACACAAATGTTTATATTATCTTTGGTTCTGTGTTGCATTTGGGCCATAAAGGGTAAAAGCCGAGGATGAAAATGACGAAGAGCAGTATTGCCATTACGGTTACTACAGAGACGTAGCTGGTGTATGTTAGAGGAGGAGAGTCTGGAGCTTCAGCTGGAATCATGTTGGTCAAATTCAGCATGTAGCCCAGAGTCCAGCCTGCATCGCTGTTTTTTATCTGGCAGATGAAGGGAAACATACATTACTCTCAAAAAACAGAAACCTGGATGATCATGACAAAATTCAATTACATTTTATGTAAAAATATTCCTGACTTTGGATTTGTATTATTCATAGGAGACCTCGTCCTGTTTTTTATTATAGATTTAGGACATCTCAGTGCACAATTTTTCTATTTACAGATTCTGTGTAACTAGTTATTGTTCTTTCCCTGCACAAACCCAGGGGTGCTTCATGATTTCTTAAGTACTGTGTAAGAAAAACAGTTTTTGCAAGAAACCTCAAACCACAAAAACCTGATGCTCCTTTGCTTTTCTGTCTTTATCAGTTCATCAAGTTACATCAGGTGGTCAACAAATAGGAAAATATCAGAATGAAGATCCCCTGATTTTTTGTTTTTTGTTTATGTATTATAGATTCAGTATAAAAAAAACGGCCACAGAAAACCAGAAAGTTATATGCATACCAACCACATTTACTGATTATCCTTTCCATGATAACGTTTGTTCAAGTTTACCAATTTTTTTTGTGAAAGCGTTACTTTATATCATGTTAAATACGCCATGTGCACATTTATTATTTTAAGTGCCGTATTCTCTGTCATTAGTTTATTATCTAATCCTAGTTTTATCATTTCATATGTAGGGATAGTAAATTCTATGGCATCTTAAACAAGACTTAGATTAGGACATTTTTGTTTCTTTGCATATAAAACACATTTTGATGGGGTTCTTCTTTGCATGACTTTCTTTTTATGTCTGCAAAGAAACATTTTTTGGCTTGAAAACGTTAAAGTTGCAAGTTTCAGAAACAAGTTAACAGCATCGAATCCACATATTAAAACAATTTTTTTAAATGAACAAACTATATCTCTTAAAATGCTTAAACACACGTTATCACAGTAAAATGTCTTTTTAAAGATTACAGGACATGGACAGTAACTAACTGACCTTTTGGATATATTTTACGCTGGAGTAGGTCTCTGAGGTGAAGTTGTATCCTTCCATCATTAGGGTGAGGATGTATGTGCCGGAAAAACAGTACTCAGCCAGATATTTAAGTGGGATATCATGTTCTTTCTTGATCTGTATGAGGCGTTGAGAGGGAGAGAAATGGATGGAGATTACGGGCAGACAGGAACTGGACAAGTGCTGCAAGATTAATTTCCATGCTGAAATATGCACAAACCTGAGTCCAAGGAGTGGCACAATAGTCTGATAATTTTTGCATCACCATCTTTAGAGGGACTGATGTATCAGTCAGGTTTAGAAAGTTCATCACAAAGAAGTAAGCAGAAAAAGCCTAAAAATGAGAAACAAACATTTAAGGACAAAGGACAAAATCTGTATCAACCCTTAGTAAAAAGTAGATTGAATGTACTACAAGTATACTTAGTCTATACTAAAAGTGAGGCAGTATACCTTAAGTTTACTTTTTATATGCATTCTAATAAAACTTAAAATGTTCCAATTTAGCCTAAAGAAGTATTTAGTTAGTATACTTCCTACACTACACATACATGTACAATAGAATAGTTGCTGTACTTATAATCATACTTACAATAATTTATAATTAAAATAAGCTTCAAGTGTACTATTTTCGTGAAGAGCAATGAAGTGAATGTTTAATGTAAAAAATGACAGTAAAATACTGAATTTCAGACTGAATTCAAAAGGGATTGGGATGTAGCTGTTATGAAAAAATGAAACGAGGCATAAAAGGGCAGGAGCCCAATTCTTATAATGACATTTGAACTTTACCACATGCAATCATGTTTTTCAACTCTTAAAAAAAACAGCTGTGAAGGGTTAAATGTGGGTCAGAAAGATGTCTTGCCAATTCCTAAATCAAAAATTGGTCATTGTTTCTTTGAAATAAAACTTGTGGCCTTGTGTATATTGAGGAATCGCTGGGTATGGATGAACAGTACGAGTGCCTTGGTGGTGAAAGATTTTTGTGTCATTTTACCCCAAACTGCCCTTGCAGAGGCGGCTGAAAGATTCCATTGAAAGAGCAGCGGCTGTATCTGCAGGAAGTAAAGTTGAAGACACTTTTGATGACTTCCTGGCATTGTTTAAAGTTTCCTCCCCCCAAATGGATGAAGGTTTCCGAGACTGTCTGGGGTTTCCGGTCTGACACACAGGGACTGTCATAGACGGCAGCATAGTGCTTTGTTTCATTGTAACCATTATGGAAACAAGGATCCGTGATTGTGGTTGGAGCTGACTAGGAGAGAAAGAAACATTAGGAGAGAAAATGGCAAGGAAGCCTCATAAATTCAACATTCATTAAACATTTTATCATATATTTCAGCACGAATGTCTTAGGGTGGCTCTCATACATTGTCATTTTTAGGCATTATAAATTGAAGACGTTTACTTTAGTTTGGTGTGCCAGCGCCAACCGCAGAGCTTGGTCTTTCCCATAACACAGGAAACTGTGAGTATACAGGGTGTAGTCATATCCGTAGAGCCGAAAGCTCACTGCATTGTCAGGTGACTCTGACCCGTTGTACTCGTCAGAAACAAAACTAATTTGAGTTGAGGCTCCACCAAGGTCAAGGGCACCTGTGGTTTCCAAACCCTATGATGAAGACAAACACAGAGACGTACCAGTAACAACATGAGCATGCTAACAACCGTGACGGCCAACAGTTGCTAAAATAAACTGATTAAATATTGGGACAAAACTTCAGGTGAATAGAAGTAGCAGTAAAAACATCAATTAGGGGAAAGTGAAGTATTTGGCTTAAAAAAAGCTTATGGGATTTTCTGCAACTTGTTCTTGCATTTATCATTTGTGAAGCAAAGTGGCCTTTATAGGAAAGTGCTCTGAATGGTGGCAAACATGAACTTGAATGACTTGGCTTAAAAAAGAAATTTAGAGCAAAAAAAAAAACAGAATAGATAATTTGAGCAAGCATACATCCTGTTTGCTTACGAAGAGATTTGAATATGTTTAATGGGAGGAAAAAGCTGCACAGACCAAAAAGTGAACATGAAAGTGGCCCTTTGCTGACTCATATCCATGGCTTTGCAAATGCCACCGTCTCAGCTGAACACCATGTGACTGACACCAGCAGATAGAAGAGATGTACAGGTCTGTCACTGACTCACTGAGGTCATTGAGGAGCTGTGGATTTTATTGTCACCTGTCAATCAAAAGACTATCAGTCCCCCAAACAATTTAAGTCAAAAAGGGATTTTGGATTTTATGTTTATTACTGTACTGCACACTTTTTCAAGCACATGGAACAATATGCCATGTTCTTTTACTCAAGTTTGCTTGCTAAATAACTAAAATTAAAATCCAAAGCATAAAATCCTCTCAAATCATGTATTTATTTGTTTTTTTTTTAAAGCTATGTAATTTTAACATTCGATTTTCTATGCAGTTGCATCATTACAACGTGTGCAACTTTTTCCCCTCATGTGCAAACAAAACCATGCCTTGTAGGACATTTGTGCACAGAAGTGCATTTAAAACCTGTGTGAGGCGATCATCCAGGTAGTTGACCGTAACCCAGCCAAATGCACCCTCCTCCTGACCAGTGAGTAGTCTGGCTCCCTGATAGGAAAATGGAAAACTTCTGAGGGTTTTTTCCACAGCCTTAAATACCTCATCTGATGCTGAGCTGTTCTCCAACCTGTATACAGACAGTAGATCCAGCCACATCCATTATTCATGTCAATACAGCAGCACATAAATAATAAATAGACTGTATCATCTAAAATGGGTTTGACAGTAACATATGCACCATGGCAATAAACTTTACAAGGTCATAAATCACAATGTTTGCATGTGGAAACAACTAGAGACAAGTGCATTTTGTTCTTGCAGGGAAAGCACGTCTTCCTGGATGAAGCTTTAGATGGATCATAACAACGTGAGTTGCATGGGCTTTACCCATGAAATGATGCAACTTATATTGCTTTCCCCTATTCAGGCTGTGCAATTATTTTTTGCTATGCAAATTGCATGCACCCTAAATCCATGGAGGATTATATTGCTGTGGGTGCAACTGTCCAAAAGTGATTTTATCGAGAAAGGCTTATGTCAGTGTTAATGAGGGTCTTCTGCTGAAGTTCCCTAAAGGTTTGAAGCCTGTCATTACTATTTAGAACTAAGCTTTAAATGAGAACTAAATTGACTATTGTAGAAAACATTTTCTATTCGTATCATAGTTTGGTGCAATATTGGTGTTTCATATAACAATGGATCAGTAAGTGCTGTCTATCCTTACAAGCATTCCCAATTCATACAATGCTATTGTATTGTTGTATTGTTCTGGGTAATATCGTCAAAGAAAAAATATATGAATACATTGTATAGCCTAGTATGTGTACATGTATGTGTTTGTGCTGCATACTTCAGCAATCTCATTCCTGCAGTAGCTCCTAAATAAAGTGGGGTCTCTGGGTGCATTTTCTGGGGGATATTCTCTTTAGCCTCTTCCAGACAAGAAATTAGCGATTCCCCTGCCTTATAAGGTGTTGCCGTATAGCTTGAGATCCCTTTACCTGTCACAAAAATAAAATCAAGTGAGTATATGTGAAGTCCTTTAATTTGACATGCTTTAAAACATTCTAAAAGAATGACATCCCTCGTGCATTTAGACCTCAAGGTTTTTTTATGTTACTGATTAAATACCTGCATGCCATTGGGTCAATAATGAAGTTAACTTTTGGTGAGTACTTTAGCATCAAGTTGCACAAAACTGAAGTTGCTCTTAGGATGAAACACTTTCTGAAGAGTCAAAATGTTGTTAAAATTTCAACACAAAGTCTGTCCTGAAATAAAGTTTACTCAGGCATGATGGGAGTCTACACTGATTAATAATAGTCATTAAAAAAGAGATCATTATAAACTTAAATTAGAAACTCTATGCATGATCATATAAAAAGAGGAATCTAATAATTAATAAAATGTTAACCTTTTATTCATACACTATAAGAAGAACACTAAGAGACATAAACATTTTCAGGGGGTAAATGTAATCATTTGTCTATTCCTAGTCAGAGTAGTTTAGATCAAAGCTGTTGTCATTTTTTGTATGTATATCTAAAAATATACGTTCGATATAATGTTTTTTTTATTTCCTTTACGGAGAGAATTTGCCTTCTTAACCTTCTTTATGTTTTAAGCTCAGAAGATGAATCACAATTGTAAAAGAATACAATCATCTGTGATTTTTCTTTCAATAACACCTCCATTTATATTGCATATATTCCTCCTTTATTTTCCTTTGTTTTTTTGTTTGTTTGTTTTTTTTGGTTCATGCCTAGCATGGTGACATTGCTTTGTTCTGTTTGTAAGTTACATTAATTGACAAGGGAATTTTTTGGTTTTCAACCTGAGTATCAGAGGTCTGCTTCATCCTTGTTAAGGACGGTACATTTAAAATGGTTCTTCATACAATAAATCAACCAGATTGCTTTAACTATTAAGTATTAAACCATTCACTCTCTGTGAACAAACCTGGCAGCTCTAGACTCAGCATCCTTCTACCAATACATTTATTGTCTCTCCCCTGGAGATGTGTTAACCATCTCAGTCTGGCCTTTGACTTTATCCCTAAAACCTCTAACATGTGTTGTCCCTCTGATGTACTCATTCTTGAACCTATCCATCCTGGTCACTCCCATTATGGATAGGAAACCTCAGCATCTTCATCTCTGCTACCTCCAGATCTACTTCTTGTCTTTTTCTCAGTGCCACCGTCTCTAGGCTGAACAACATGGCTGGTCTCACCATAGTTTAGTACCATTTCCTTTATTTAAGCTGGAACTCTTATATCACACACCTGACTCATTTCTCCACCCATTCCAACCTGCCTGCACTCACTTCTTCACTTATTTTCCATACTCTTCATTTCTCTTGAATTGTTGACCCTAGATACTTAAAATCCTCCCTGTAACCTCACTCTTCCACTCGGGTTTCTCTAATTCACAAACACATACTCCATTTTGCTGCGACTAACTTTTATTCATTTCCTTTTCAGGACAAACCTCCACCTCTCTAGTTTTCCCTCCACCTGTTCCCTGCTTTCGCTACAAATCACAGTATCGTCTGCAAACATTTGATTTGATTTTTGATTTGAAATGGTTTATTTCAAGCAATTAACTAGAAATAATACACAAAAGCAATATAATCATCAGTTATACATTCATACAGTAACTAATCAAACTTAGAATTCTTAGACATATTAATTAATATTGCTTGAAAGGGAGTGGAAGGAAGCCAATTTATATAATTCCACCCGTTATACTATAACCATTTAACTACAGGATTTATCAATATCCGGTTCCTAGCTTTTATCAGGCAGAATTAAGAATCATAAAGTATCAATAAAGCACATGACAAAGATAAATTACTTAATTATTATGTAAAAAATAACTATTTTAGAAATCAACATGGCAAATGCAGATGAGTTATCTAAAATATATGCAGATTATGTTACTTATAAAAGTCATTCATATGATTAAAACATAATATATCAGTAAAATAGACAACACTGTTTCAGAGATTTTCATAGCAAAATTGCATCAAGTATCAAAAGTTAAAAACATGTGCAAAATTATGCTACATTAGGAAAGATTTTTGAATCAATTTATCAATTTTTGGAGCAAGTGAAGTAATATCATTAAATGTCGATCAATTTAACCGATTTTAATAAGTGATTAATCATTTGTTTTACTTTTTTGTATTTTGTATTTTTATTATTTTATTTTTTTTATTATAAAGTAAGTCCATGGTGATTCCTTCTGTGATTCCTCTGTTCTCTGCACTTCTCTGTCATCCCTACAGCACACTTCATTCACCACATATATGTCCTGCACTGCTCTAACATATTTCTGTCACTCCAGACTTCCTCATACAATACCACAGTTCATCTCTGGGGACCCTACAAAAACACAGTGTAGCTCTCTCTGACCTTCTCTGTACTTTTATATCAGCGTCCTCAAGGCAAATATTGCATCTGTAGTGCTCTTTCTTGGCATAAAACCATACTGCTGCTCACAAATGTTCACTTCTGCTCTTAGTCTAGCTTCAACTAATCTTTCCCATAACTTCATTGTATGGCTCATCAGCTTTATTCCTCCATAGTTGCCCCAACTCTGCATATCTCCCTTACCACCACCATCACACTTCTCTTCCATTTTAATTGCATTTAAAATGCTTAACTGTAAAAGTAATGGCAGATAACTACAAATTTTCTGTAATTCACAATTAAGTATGTTGGAAAAAGTAGAACATTGAATTGAAATGAACTAAATTAAATGATTTAGTACAGTGTTTATGGAATTCATGTTAATTCTTACTTTGCTTCAATCTTTGTACTGACATTCAGTTGTGTTTGGACTGCTGCAATCAAGAACATCTCTCTTCACCCAGCTAATGAGTGCATACCTCACCTGGTACCTGGCAGTTATGTTTCTGTTCAACTCTTCCAGTGTTGTTATCCTTTTCTGCTGGCCATTGATAGATAAAAAGCGATGTGTGGGAAGAACCAGCATCCAGCACAATCCCATACTGAAGTGAGGAAAGAAAGGAATTCATGTTATGATTAGTGAATAAGATACACCCCAATATGGAGAACCTAGAATTTAAATGTGTATATCTTTCACAACAACATTTTTTTAAATACGAAATTAACATCCACTGTTTCTTAAACAATATATGTTATTAAAATCATAATAGCTACAAATAGTGTTTAACTTCACCATAAGACAATCAAGTCTACAATTGACAGATCGTTTCAAACATTTTACTCTGCAACATACCTTATATTTTTGGGCAATAGTCCTGTTTTGTATAACTAGAACTGTCACCAAGGTAACAATCGCTATGACGCCAATCACAGTGATGATGATGGTCACAGGCCGGTGCCAGGGGTTCCTTTCTTTCATCTCTGGGAGTGGGGGCGGAAAGACAGACAAACAGGAAGGAGAAGCCAGGGGGTTGCGGGGTTAGAAAGGGGAAGACAGTGAGACATGGAAAGAAAAAAAAACGGGGGCTTAGTCTTGCATCCAGATGTGGATGATGCTATAAAAATGTGTTTGGGGCCATGTGGAGTGCTTAATTGTTTTGTTTGGTAACTAAGGACTGCAGATGGGTTTTTGATTAATGCTCTGAACCTATGCCAGTTGTAATGAACAGAAAGTCTATTCCATTCTTCATTTTAAAGATCAACAAGATTTCTACTTAAAAATAAATAAATGGCTTTGTTTTGGGAACCAACTGAACTAAAATAAAAATAAATAAAAACTCTTTATTCTGTAAATGTTGACCAAAAAGGACAAAAAAGCTCAAAGTTGTGTTGAAGGAAACTTTGTTTATGTCCCATTCCATCCTGAGTGCCCATGGGGTTTCCACCTCTAACCACTGAGACACAAATACACGTAGATGGTGTTGTTGATAACATATTCCCTTGTTGAGGAAAATAGGTTCCCTACAGTCACATGTGACGCAAAAGTCTGCACAAAAATATCACACTTACATAAACACAGGTACAATAGAAGGCTGGTAACTAACAAACATGCTGACACAAATGAATTGCACTTGACGGCTGCCCGGCTCCAGCAGCTGGGACGTCTCCTAACTGTGTAGAATGAGCATATAGCAGTTGAGGAACAGGAGTGCACCTTTGTCCACAGCAGGAAAACAAACCACACTAGAGCTGCAGTGGCTAACAGATAGTAAAAGAGTGCACTTACCTCAAAGCCAGTGAACTCTGTTCTAATAGGGGAGAGGGGGGGATCATAAGAGGAAGAGAAGAGAGGAAGTGAACGAAAGAAGAGAAGAGAAAGTGGGAAGATGACTGTTTTTTCCGTTGTCGCTGGACAGAGGGTTGGAACACAGTTTGTGTGTGTGCGTGAGTTCCTCTGAAGCACCGAGTTTGGCATTTCCTTTCCAAGCTGGGGCCGTAAAGCTGGTCTCTATGGAGACACAGCTACAGCGTGCTTGCATGTGCTCTCTTGTGCATGTGAACCCCCTTTAGAGGAACTCTCTGTGAACTAATGAGAGTTACTTACTCCACTGATCCTTCCTATTCTTCCAGTTGCACTCACAGGAGCAGCAGAAGCAGGGATTCCCTTGTTTGGCAGTTTTTTCCTTACAGACAGACTGTGATGTCATCTCAGTGAAGGATTGGGATCCCCAGCTTCCTGCATCGGCTGTGTGTTTACGTGTCTGCATATTTGTTATAAGTGCACTCGTTGCTGAGATCGTTTTGTGTATTTGTAAGTTTTTGTGCAGACTCAAAACATGACTTGCTTGCAAATGTATGGATCCTTTCACAGATTGTGCTGATGCTTTTTACCTCTCTTTTGCTTTACTTTTAAACGATATATTTAAAATATGCTAACCAGAAAGTGAGTCACTTTACTAAAAAGAATTGTGATTTTCTTGTACTCAATAAAGTTTCCTTTTTAATTTCCACCAAAGAGATAGTTGCAAGATGTCTTATTTTGATTGAAAACTCTCGTGTTTTCAGAAAAACAAAAACATATTCGGGTTGAAAGTCCTGAAATGTGTGGCTTTAAAATAGCATTTTCATGATTAAAAATGAATCTTTTTTCAACTTGAATGTTCACACATGACAAATTACAACTTTTCTTTACTCTAACAAAATATTTTAAAAAATTACCATTTGTAAACTATTTTCTAAATGCAGATTTTTACTGCCAAGAAACCTTTTTGCCACATCTGCTGCAGCAGCAGAGTGAAAAAGTATAACATTCGATTTGATTTTCTTGTTTATTGCTCTTTTCTATGTTCTTTTCCTATTGAAATTAGACGGAGTTCCCATTTTAGTATATGTGCTTGTCGTGTTAGGAAATAGTTCTCTTAGTTTGAACTTTGAAGTGTGGCTCTCAATGGTGTGGTGCACTTTTGGCAGCATTTGACGATATTGATTGAGTCACAAATGCAATGTGGCTTGTATTTGTGAAGAACAATTTTTGATATTTGTGTAATAGTAGTAGCTGTAAAGGAAATAAAAAGACCTATATATTAAATATAGAGGATATATTTTATCTTTTTCAAATAGTATTTGGAAAACATTTAAAAGGCAACAATGGACAAACTGTTTGAAAAGTTGTTCTTAAACTTAGAGCTTAAATAACAGCAACAATTTTTATTGTGCTGTTGCAAAAAACTTTTTTTTATCTGTCACATTATATCTTTTCTAAATTTTTTCATGTTTTTCCTCCCTAAACTTGTTAAAATTCACAAGGCACTGTGACTGTAACACAACTTTCAGGAAACACAGGAAGTGAGCTGCCCTGCACACGGCTATAGCAACCAAAACCAGTGCAGCCGTCAGTGCAGCTTTCCTAGAAAGTGCACGTACTAGGAAGCACAGTAGTAAGAGAGTTTACTTGATTTGCATTTACTTTAACGTTTATAATGGAACTATTTACCAAACTGAGAATGAAGGAGAGCATCTGGGATTTGTCTGCTGAAATCCGTAAACAGTTTTAGCGTCAGTGATGTCTGGATGCAGTTACAAAACCCCAACCCAAGATCTGTCTGTGTGTGTTTGTGTGTGTTTATAGAGCTCTAAATGTGTTACTGTACATTCCTTTTTTTTCTGTTACGTTTAGGCCTCTTAAAACAAAAAATACTTTTTGTTGTTTTTAATGAAGAAGTAAAAAAAAAAAAAGGATTGAATCATGTGCATTTCCGGCTGTTTTCCCAGCTTCTGGCAGCTGAATGAAAAGAAACACTTGTCGAGACAGAAAACAAGACTTTCCAATTATCTTAATTAAGGGCTTGAGATCACAGGATGGCTTTCCTTGATCCAACTTCCAAGTGTGCTCGTGTGTTTACCTGTCCTTCAGCTCAGTTTTGTACATACTAGAGATTCGATTTCAGTTGCTGTTCTAAAATCCTTTGCTTCAACCTACCAACATTGCAGACTTCCTCCCAAATTTAGCCTTTTCTGTAAAACCAAACTAACACGTTGGCACACTCATTTCACAACTGCTTTTATATGCAATCGCTCTGCAAACAGATTAAATGTGATGGCGAGGCCAGCATGGCTCACAATGACTAGGGGAAAGAAGGGGGGAAATAAACAGGAAGTAGAGACCTGAGTGGGGAGTAAAACATCAGCAAACACTTAATCAGTTCAAGGAGTTTAATGTAAATATTGTCAAGTAGTCCAGTCCTAAGGCCCAGTTTAACGGAGACCTTTTAAGATATTTAGGAAATCTGACATCAACCCATTTTTCTCAGTGCAGGAGTGAGTGTTGTGTAGATGAGTAGAACTCAGATCATTTATCCCCCAAACAAAAACTTTAAACATTTAAGACATATAACACAACGTTCAACTGGAAAGTTTTTTCTAAGGATGATCATTTACTGGATGTTGGCACAAATCCCCAAATGCTACGTTACACAAAGGCAAGGTTGTGACGTTCTATACTTGAGAAAGACATAATGCCAGGCCAAATTATCTCAGCAAACATGAGGTCTGACATTTAACTTGCAAAATCAAGCTGGGTATTCATACAGTTAAACAAATTTAAAGGCTAGACCCAAGATACACAATGCGTGGTATGAGACTATCTGTAAACGAGGTACACATCCTGGTAGTATCTGTACCTTAGCTAAATGAAGACTTTAGTCAAACATGTGACCATGGAAAGACTTGTTAAGCTTTTCCAGGAGCTACGATAACAGGAGGAAGGCGGTGGAATAAGGATGTTTGGGATGTAGTTATGACGGTACAAACTGCAAAGAGTCAAGGTGTGACACATCAGATGACTACTTTGTGGCTTTATAATGATAGGAAGGGTGACAAAAACAATATGACAGGTGGGTCTTTAAAGGAGTTCTGTTGTGGTGATTTGGGAACACGGTTGTCACTATGTTTGAAAAGTGTCCTTTTTCTACATTGAACATTAGAAATATAAAAATTAAGTTTTAAGTACTAACAGGCTCAAACTTTACTGTGTTTTTCATACATTGTTAACAATACAACCCCTTGACATCTAATGACACACATGTCATCTAACCACTTTGGCTCCAAAGTTACCTTATTTAGCATCTACTTGAAAGCAAAAACATGTGGGAATTTTTTTTTCCACTGGAAATAAATTAAGGCGTTAAAAGGTTAAGATCCTCTTAAGGGAAATAAATAAATGTTAAAAATTAAACTTTAAGAATGTTCGTTTTGGAGAAAACATAGAACCTTAAAGAAATATTGCCTTTAATAAAAGGTTTAAACCTATAAAATAACAGAATGTGATGAAAGGAATTACAGGAAAATTACCTTCTCTACCATCATTTTGGGATTAAGATTGTTTTTGATGCTCTTTGGATGTCTGGATTTAGAAATTGGCTAGTATTTCTTAGAATAATTTTAAATAGTATTCAAATCACTAATAAAGTTATTCATGTTTAGGGGGACTAAAGGTAATTCTTTTCTGCAATACTCATAAATTTTAATAGTATTGTCTGTATTAAGCATTTGCTTTCTAACTGATGTCAACAGAGGCCAACATTTTATTCTTTGGTTTCAAACTGTGTGAGCAGTTTGAATTTGGCTGTACTTTACATTTTTCTGTCTTATCTCACAGCACAGTGAATCCTACTGTAAATGTAAAGAGAAATAAAACCTTTCCTGACCACACAGCAGCCTTTCAGTTTTTTTTTTTCTTGTGCCGTCCAGTTAAAAAATACTTTTAAAGTTAGACACCAAGCCTGTCTAACTAAAGACGCATTATAAATGGGAACAGGATATTGGTTTCGTTTCTTGAGAAGAGTCTTAACTTTGTCTGACAAGTGCGTAAAATGAACATTTAAAGAGAACAAGGAACTTCGCTGACTATTAAATTAGCAACAGTTGCACAGTGTGCTGTATGGTGATACACACATTACCTAATTTCCCCTTTTCATCCATGTGTTGGTGCCATCTTCTTTGGAAAGCAGCTGTCTATCATATTCTGGTATAAGAGCCCATTGTTAATATCAGGGCATCATACAGAAGACCGTGATTAACCGTTAGATCATTAACTCAAACAAAGATAAAATAAAAAGGCTATTGGGCTTGTGCTAGTCTGCTTTTTATTCTATTGTGGTCTAGGAAACAAAGCTGCACTTTAGACTTCTTCAGAATATTTTTTTATGTAATTTAACTGTTTAAAACATCACATGACGAAGCAGTTTCACACTCAAATATTTATTTTGCTGCTTCTCTCCAGGATTAGGATTTTCCAGAAGCTCCTAAGGCCACATTTATGGTCTAGATGCTTTTAATAAAAAATATTTGAGTAATGACTACTCTTTTGTTTTTTAAATTTGAGTATGTTTTTATGTAAAGCACTTTGAGTAACACAAGTTGGAAAAGTTCTATACAAATAAAGTTTGTTTTGATTTGAAGAACTGGTGGTGTAGTAGGACCCAAAATGCAGGAGACTTGGCTCGGAAGAGGAAATAAAAAAAGTGTAAAAAATGAATTTGAAAAAGACAAGAACCAGAGCAAAAACAAAAAGGTGACACAGCAGATGACCTGACAATAAACTGAAAGCCAGACACTTAAATACACTGATGATAATTAGCACAAATCAAGACAGGTGTGGATTATTTGCAACCTTAACCTCACTGACAGAGGGAAAACAGCAAAAAGAACATAAACAAAGCCATGACCAAAAGCCAAACCAAAGTACTTACAGTTATGATGCAAGTCCACCAAAACCTTGGTGTTGCCAACCAATTAGCTGGCGACTGTGCTCCAGCATCAAAGAAGCAAACCCTGCCGCCTTTGTCGGGCAAGGAACTCCTGCTGCTGGATCCATGTTTGCAGAAATATTCTGTTACAAGAACAGGAGGACGGCTGGTTCCAACAGCAGCAGATTTTATTAGCACAGCTAAACGTCCACAAAGCTACATCAGGGACAGGCAGACAGAAGTGAAAAACAAGCATGGTGGCATCAGAGAAGAAAGAAGGGTAGTCAGGATCCAGGCGACATTCAGGACAGCCAGCAGACAAACAGAGTCAGAGACAAAATAGGATCAGGAACTCAGAAGATCAAATCCAGAAATAAAGCCCGGTAATGCAGGCAGAGTGGCACAAAGAATACTTTGCGCTGAGTGAGGTTCAGTCCAGTGCTTAAGTATACTATGAGTGATTGCAAATGAAAGTCAGGTGTGTGGCATCCAGAAACTGTGCGCCAGGGTTGCTGGGAGATGAAGGGCATTCTCTGTCGGGCTACTCTGGAGACGGTTCCCCCTGGTCACCAGAGGGGAAGACAGCGCCCCAACTTCTGACCAACCAAGACCATTTAATATTGATATATATCCTGTTAATAAATAAAATAAAAGAAGTATAGTTAAATTAGACCCATCCATCCTTCTTTAGAACCCGCTGACTACCATTCAGTGTCACAGGGTTATTGGAGTCAATCCAGCAACAATGGGGCGAGGACGGGGTACACCCTGAACAGGTTGCCAGTCTGTTGCAAGGCCAAATTCGATCCAGCATGTCAGAAGGCAGAACTCTGTCTCCCCCTCTGGTCACCAGCGGGAACCATCTCCAGAGTTCTAACCTCACTACATCTACCAGCAACCCCAGCACACACTTCCTGGATCCCACACACCTGACTTTCATTTCACCCAATCAATTAAAGCATACTTAAGCACTGCACTGGGCCTCACTCAGTGTGAAGTGTTGTTTGTGCCAGTCTGAGTGGTGTAGTTGGACCTGATCTTCTGCTTTCCTAACCCTGTGTCTGACCCCATGTGTCTGCTGCCTGCCCCCTGCCCCCTGCCCCGACTCTTCTCTGAATCCTGACTACCCCTGTTTCTTCTCTGATGTTCTAATGCTCGTTATTAACCCCTTCCTCCCTGATCCTGATTTAGCTTTGTGTACTTTTAACTGAGCTAATAAACTTGCTGCATTTGAATCCAACAGTCTGCCTGCTCTTGTGACACCCTGACCTTAAATTTTGATTTCAATTTTATAGGCCTACTATTTTATTTTGACTTACTTTTGAAAAATAAATTGTGGATAAGAGTTGTTTGCAGCTTAGAAGAAGGAAGCAGTTCTCTACAATACAGGTGAAACTTTACCTTGAAAATTGAGAGCGCTCTTACAGTTGAGCCCTGAGAGAAACCTCTTTTATCCCTTTAGTTCAAAGATAGAAGCATTGAAAAGATGTCAGGCTGGCCATAACAAAGTAAAGTTTGAAGCTTAAAAACCTGCAACTTACCTTCTTTAACAAACTGAGAAAGGAAGCGTTCTTCTGAGAACTATATGTTTAAAATGCCATGTTATGTGAGTGACATCTGGCAAATTTAACCCATAAAGTAGAAGGACTTTTATTTACAAAGCTCTGATTTTTAAGACTATCAGCAAAATGAAAAGAATCTCTTAAAGCTCTAGAAATCTCTCTGAAACCTCGTGGGGGGTGTTTTTCTACAGGAAGACAGCAGTCTGCATGAGTGAAATAACAAGCTGTCAGACACATATAAATGGAGTACTAAATAAAACCTCAATAAAATAATGCTTGTTGCTTATCCTGCTCCAAATAAACACAAAAAACTGCCTCAGACTTTCCAGAGTCCACTTAAGACAACCTAACAATCTGAGGAAGCGGGACACGATAAAGCTGTGTCACACTTATCTAAGAATGTAAAGACATCTATAGAAAATACTGCCAGCACACGCCCATCCTGATTTTCACCACATTTAAAATAAGGATAATGAAACTTTTTTGTCTGTTTGAAGAAGCAACTTTGTGTTTAAGAGCCTAATCTTCTGGAAAATCCGTATAAATTATTCCGTCTACTCAAGTTTGTTCTTCTTTTTGCCAAAAGTCCTGCTTAATAATGTTAGATGGCAATTTGACATTTACCTAGTTACAAAAAAGCTAACAGCAGCATTTTAAGAACACACTTTTAAAATAGAAGTAGAGGCTTGTGGAATGAAAGTCAGACCATCATTCGCAGTCTCTCCTTATATTTATATTAACATCTTCACCATGATGTAATGACACATTGCTGCAAAACTTTGCTGAGAGGATCTGGCATTGTAAGCCACTGCTCAAAGCTGTGAATAATTGTGTAACCTTATGTAATACTGAGGATAACATCCCATATGTTAAACAAGAGGATTACTTTCTATGCATCCTCTTATTTACTCTTTTTATTGATTTTGTTCTGCAGCTGTTTTACTGTCTAGCACACTTGTTCAGCCACAAAGATCTCTGTTTGTTAAAGATATTTCTTTGTCATGTAGTCTTGCAATGAGACACTTAAGAGGAAAAAAAATATTCACAAAGGTTTGTAGGCTTTTAAAAAACAAATCGAGCACTTCCAAACAGACAGCAAAGTCAGCTTCTGTGAAGTCTAGCCAGGGCTATTGTGAAATACCGAAAGGGAACCTCCGAATGCATCATCTGCTATTTGAACTGGTTAGAAAAGGAAGTGCTTTTTCCGGCATTGTCACACGAACAAGCTGGCATCACCTTGTGATTAGACATCTTCCTTAAAACCATAAACTAAAAGAAATATGTGATGAATTACAAGAAAAAGGCTTTCTACTGGTAAAAATGTGGGAAACTGCAGCAAACATGCAGCAACTTCATTCAGCAGATCAATAACTGCCCAGTTTCAGTGTTGAATCTAAATAGTAAAACACGTAAAGACAAACAGCACGTCAAATTTAGAAAATCTCATGCATTAGGCATTTTGTAGTTTTATGGTCATGAAATATGGCTTTCTGGAGAGAATCTAATTAAAGGAGTTCATTGTGCAAATTCCTAAGAAGAAATAAACTGAAGAGATAAAAAAGAAGCACCAAAGAGTTGACAAAATGATCTGCTGAGCTCACAGTGTTCATACAAGACTTAGACACACACAATCTAAATAAAACCATAAATCCCTTTAACACTGCATGTTTTGGACTTGTTATCAAATTCACTTATGCCTTTTAATAATTTTGTACAGCAGCTGCAATAAAAAAACACAAATAACCCTGAGGGTTAAACTTTCACTAACCCATTGAGAGCAAGTTCATCAAAGGCATACAAAGACCTTTACCTGAGAAGATTATCCCATGGGAAAAAAAAGCCACTGTGTCACTTCAAAATAAAAGCAGACAAAAGCACCTGCATTTGGTTTTCCTCAACGCCTCCATAAGGGATACACCTGCCTCACTGCTTCACAGCGGTTGCAAGCAATGAAGCAAGGGAGACGGAAAAAGGAGAACACACTCTGCTGAGACCTCACGTATGGGTACATGCTGCTGGAGACAGTGGGTAATAAAAAAAAATGAAGGTTTCCTGCCCCTGAGCACATGTGTACCAGTCATAGCAGTACACCTACCTCTTTGTGTAGACATGGGTCCTTTCTCAGCAGCTACACAAAGCTCGTTCTATTCTGTTTTCCTCTTCCTCCCTCTCTGTTGTAACACCGCTCCCAGCTCAGTCTAACGTTTCTCACCGCCTTCCAATACACTCGCTTTATTAGAAGAAGCAGAGGTTCCCTCCTCTTTCTGGTTCAGCCTATACCCTTCAAGGCACCCTGAGCTGCTTTCTTTCCCCCCCTTTTTTGCTGGTTTAGACCTTTCTCTTCTTCTCGACTTTTTCATTTTGTCATTCTTGCTGTTGAAACTTGATGGATACATTTTTTTTTTCAGTTCCCCTCTTTACATTTGTTATGTCCTTCTGCACTAACTTTCCTGCTTGCCAGTCCTTTTTTGTCTTCTTTATCAATTTCCTTTTTCCTCTCCGTCCTTGTAATCATCTCCATCATGTAAAAGTAGGTCAAACATGAAAGCAGTACTGAATCTGAATGCAAGCTGAAAAGAATCCGGAAGGGATTTTATGGAAAAATTGGTCTGCTTAACTTGTTCTCAGTCTAAAGTTCTTCTCAGTTCTTCTCTAAAATTTTAAAATAAATTAAAAATATCAGAGATTCACTCTAATCGGAAGGCACCAGGTTGAATTTCTACATGCAGAGATAACAAAACATCCTGAGGTCATTGCGTGACTTCTCTTCCTTGTGTGCTTTCCACACGCTGCAAAACAAAAACCCTTGTTGTTTTTAAAGCGTGCCCACTGGGAACCCAGCAGAAGCCACACACTGGGGGACATTTAACCAATACTCATCTGCAATGTCAGGTTATTAAAAAAAAAGACCTACTACCAGCAGAAGCTGTTGATATTTGGGTGTGATCTGTCTGTCTGTCTGTCTGTCTGTAGAGTTAAATCATTCTTATTTTCTATACTGTAACAGCAGGAGGATTTGCTGTTAGCTTCAGACTCACCCAGTGTTTTGTGCAGTGATCAATCCTACACTATGGTTAACAATAGTCCCGCAGACAGTTGATGAGGCTTTAATGCTCGGCCTGAGTGAGTAAGCACGCCATCTATGCGTCACCTCACGCAAGAGAACCATTAATAGTGAGAGTTGACGTTTCTCCATCAAGTGGCGTGAGAAGGGAGAGCAGATGTCCCTGCAAGTGTCCTTGGATCTGGACCTCTGCTGGTGTGATGTCTGTCTGCTTGATCCCAACACATGTACAGTACGTTTAGCATCAGTTCTGAACAGTTACAAGTGCATCTCTTAAACATGACTACGTCTCTAAAGAAAAATACCAATCTGAGTAAAGTTTTTAGTAAGTAATAAAAACCCCAAATATTTCAAGCAAACATGCTGGCCAGTCAGGCAAAATCACTGACTGACTTGCTACTTTTGCCAGTTAAAATGATAGGAAATATTGTCATACCATGTACTTATTTTAACCAACACTGCTTGAATTTTGGTATAATACATCATTTTCCTTAGGTTGGTGGACTGCAAAATTCAGTGGACTCCTCTCAGGGTGTGTTTAGAACAAGATACTTCTATAGACTTTCATTGAAGTATTTCACTTGAAATGCCTAAACCTTTCCTTACATTTAGGCTTTTTTGAAGTTTCCTTGCCCTAAACTCCCTGCTTTTGCATGTTAGGCAGGTTTATCTGATTCAGAAATAATTTGTTTGATGAAAAAAAAGTTCCTTTATTGCCTCAATGATCTTCCAGAAGCATTTTTGTAACTCCTTGAGCAACATTTCTTTGCCAAGACACCCTTAAAGTCCCATTCCGAGAGAAAACAAAATAATTTTAATCAGTAGACAGTGCAACACAAATTGTGTCTGCTCAAACTCAGTAAATGGACAATAATTTTACCATTGCTTAATGAAAAATGGTCCTTTAATCATGGGCTAGGAGCTTATTCTGTCCATTTTCCCTTTTTCTTTTTTGCACAACTTGTTCTTATGCCTATGTTAGATGCTGCTGAGCAGCTGCATGCTTAAAATATTAAATGAGAACCATTGTCAGCACCAGAGGGTTTCATCAGTCTTTGTGGCTTTAGAATAAGTACATGGAGTGGTGTTTTATAGAAATATGAGCAAAAAGAAGTAAAAACAGAAGAAAAGTTCAACAAGTTGCACTAGTCAGACAGTTTGCAACGGCTGTGGTTTCTCAAAAGAGCTAGTGCATTATTGTAAAAGCACATCAGAGGCATGTTTCTATGGTTTTTTAAGTGGTTCAGCATGCAAGCTAAAGTGAGGTCAGCAGCAACACAGTCAACAACAAAAAAAAACTCTTGGTTTCCGGCGCATTCTGTGTAATCATGATACTTAACAGTTAAAGCCAGATGTTCAGAACACTCAGTGAAACTGACAAAAAACAGGTTTCACCCCTGTAACTGTGGAAGGGACCGCTTTGATCAAACGGTGCGATTTACTTTTGCAGAGGTCAGTCCCTTCTACCATGACATGCAAGATTTAAATCCCTGTGTTTTCCAAAGAACCCACAGTAAAACGATTGTGACATTGTTTTGTTGTGATAAAGGGATTAGTAAGACATTAAAATCCCACTTTGATCATCTTTTGATCTACCTTTTTTTGGAGTATAGGTCTTTTTTGCATAAATTGGCATGGGGTGTGACCATATTTAAAAATGTATATTATCTCTTATGTTTGTTATTTTTCCAACTAACAACAAGTAATAGTTCCCCACTAAAAACCCGTAGAGACTACTGTATGTGTGGGTATCAGTATTTGATGCTGACTCAGCGCAACAACGCAGAAGAAGTGCTGTCCAAAACAAACATGGAGATCGTTCTCCTCCTGAACTTAATGATATTTTTCTTAGGTTAATGTTATATGCACATATTTAAATGCAACCAAGCACAAAACCGATTAAAAAAACAGATTTTGGCCACACCTAATTCGTGCAGCCAAAATGCACATTGCTGCAGTGCCCACACATATTTTAACCCTAACCTTCACCCTACCCTAATTAGATCCATTTTTTTTGTGCATTGAGACAATCTTGTTTTTTGTTCATATTTTTTCTTTCCTTTGACTAAAGCAGGACAAAGTCCCGGTTCCTGAAACGTATACTCTGAAAAATATGGTATTTTAAAAGCATCTTATAATTATGATCATGCTAATTTTAGCCAAAATAAAAAAAATAAAGCCCCTTTAATGTATGTGTGAATATGGAACCAGTACACAAAGGTCTCTTGTAATAGTAATAATAATAATAATAAAATAATAATATCTACTATAATAATGAAACCAGGACTGCAAATGTTTTCCATCCGTTGCTCTTGTTGCAAAGCTGCAAATGCATTTCCCACTTACGTGATTAATAAACTGCCAAATCTTTGACATACTACTGCTAATTACTAGCTTGGATAGTGACGCTGGTGGGGTTTTCCCCTTGCACATTTGTGAGTCACTGTGACCACATGACATTTCATAACAATTTATTTACCGGTCCATTGTGGTGAAGAGAGCACTGAGCCAGAAAGCAAAGCTCTAAATTTACTGGTTGATCTTCGTTCCAATAATCAGCTATGGTCACGAGCTCTGGGTCATGACAGAAAGAACAAGGTCCCGAATACAAGCGGCCTAAATGACCTTCCTCTGTAGGGTGGCTGGGCGCTCCCTTAGAGAGGGTGAGAAGCTCAGTCATTCAGAGAGAGTTTGGAGTAGAGCTGGTTCCCTCCGTGTCCAGAAGGAGCCAGTTGAGGTGGCTGAGGCATCTAGTCCGGAGGCCTCCTGGACCCTGAGGAGGTGTTCCAGGCATGTCCCATTGAGCAGGTGTCCAGGGAAAGACCCCTGGACACGCTGGAGAGGCTATGTCTCTCGGCAGGCCTGTGAACACCTCAGGGTCCCCCAAGAGGAGCTGAAAGAAGTGGTTGGGGAGAGGTAAGTCTGAGCATCTTTGCATAGACTGCTGCCCCGGTCCCTAATGAGAGGAAGAAGATGAATAATGGATAGATTACCCTTAATGTGTTGGGTTTACATCTACAATATAAGATGCAGAAATCGATAAAAATATCACTGGAATCGTT
The DNA here is from genome assembly GCA_023969325.1 of Oryzias curvinotus. NCBI lineage: Eukaryota > Metazoa > Chordata > Actinopteri > Beloniformes > Adrianichthyidae > Oryzias > Oryzias curvinotus. The sequence goes on along the minus strand of CM043724.1, from coordinate 12,712,775 downwards.
CAAACAATGGTGAGATATGTTTTTTTAATATGTCCAATATTAAATGTATTTTTTTCTTAAATTTACTTCTCCAGTAGGTTCTAAGTTTGCTTTGCACCAATTTTTCCATCTCGTAACGACAATATAAAAATTAGATTGGAGAGTTCAAGATCGTTACCAATGTTAGCTGAGTAGCCAGTCCTGTAGTTGTCTTAAAAAATATATTTAATTTATTATTCATGGGCAAGATGTAGAAGGCAAATCAATGTGCTTCATAGCCAGTTTGACACATCCTCCTGACTGCCATAAATGCAAATTTGTCCTCTGTAGGGGACATTTATAAACCTGAATATCTTCCAACCGCTGCATGCTACAGAATTGACTTCTTTTTGAATGCATAGAGGACATTTGGGGCTTTTTTTTCTGCTAGTCAGGAGGTTATGGAAAACAACAGAATAACACTGTTGGTCACACTGCATCCTTTTACCATTACAGTAGGTTCAGTCTGATTCAAAACACTTTAACTATCTGTTTGCTGCTCCGAGTGTAAAGCTGTGCTCTAAAAAAGGGAAAAAAACGGACAGACAAGACAATTGAACCAGTTTAGTTTAAAGGCCAGACTCTAAAGGGGGGTGACAGAGCTATAAATAATGTATATTACACTTTGTGAACGTACTCCATCATCCAAAGTCACGCTGAAAAACAGAAAATTGCTGTATCCACACTAAAGGGTCATTTGATATGTACATGTTTGTCCTTCATTTTTTCTTCTTTTGAAAGCAGCCAAAAGCCTATTTTATATTTCTAAGCTGGCATAAACCCTTTTTATTTAAAGTTTATTTAGTTTCTATGTTTTATTGTTTGTGGAAGAGAGCAGAACTGTGATTTAGCTGTCATTTTACACTTCCTTTTATTTTTATTTTTCATAGGTCATTATTTCAATAAATAAAGAAATAATTTTAAAAAAAAAACAGAAATTAGTCCACACTTTAATAACGAACTTCTGCGTTTCAGAAAAAAAATCTCAGAAATAAATTGGGCTTTTGGCATAATACAAATAATATATCAAAGTGAATAAATGAACTATGTAAAATGTGAATTTCATATTGTTTGATTTTAATTGATCCAATTTTTTAATTGAAAATTATTGCTCTTACACGTTGTTTTAGGCATAAAATAAGCTTAGAATTTATCTTTACACCAGTTGTTTGCTTACAGGAGGAATTTTCTAATTGCAAATGATAGAAGTTTTTTCTTTTAAGTGGTTTGTTTAAAAGAAAATGAATTGAAATATCAGGTGTAATATCAGGATTTTTCTACAGTTTAGGATGAGTCTGAAGATGTTTTAGGGACAAGTATTCCACCCTTATATAGAAAATCCTGTTTTTAAACCGGTATGAAAAAGAGCAAACAAAGCTAAAAGAGAAATATGAAGCCTTAATGGCCATTAGTCACACATTACTTTCCACATCTATGCACCAAACAGGTCAAAGGTCCAGTCACTGGGGTCCACATTCCACATTACGTTTCAAGAAAAATGGAAAGCATTGTAAATGAGCAAAACATACATGAAATAGGGTTCGTCTATAATATGATGATACTTAGGAGTAATGCATAATTCATGTGACCTTTTCACTCTTTTAAAGCAGTTTCCTTTTTAAGCCACTCTATTGGGTGAGGTGGGAGGGTTTCATAGCAACTGGTCACTGGGGAACTAAAACACTTTTTTTTGTGCGTTTTCTTTTTTTTTGTGTGTGAGATATGTTGTATAAAAAGATTTGCCTTTATGCCAATCCTGGTGACATTTTTAGAATGTTGTTTTGTGTAAACATGCACAGTGGAAATATAGTAGTATGTGTTTTATGTCAATAAAAAAGCATGTGAGCTTGACCCAACGTAAGAGGAACTTCTGAGTCTGTCTCAGAGTCATGTCAGTTCATTTGCATTTTTCTGAAGTTTTACTATAAAGGCTTCATTCAGTCAGAGCTACTGCTCACATAAACAGAAATCAGATTTAACTTTTAAGGAAAAGTTCTGCTATCATTCATGTTCTTCTACAAATATTTAAGGCTGAAACTCACTGAGCTTCTGCTTGACATTAACCTTTAGTAGTCTGTGAACTCACCGGTCAGTCACATCGGCTCTTTACAATGATGTAGAAATGGATCATTGTTCAAAACAAACATAATTAAAGTTGCGACACATAATTGTAATACTTCTTGGAATAAATCCTTGGAACTCAGTTTATTGTTTAGTGGAGTTTGTCTGGTTTTTTAGACATTTTTCACAACTTTTTGACTTTGTCTTTGCTCTGTTTTTAGATATTATACATTTCACCTTCATCTCACAGCAAGAAGACCCTGGTTTGAATCCCAACTGGCTCTTTTCTGACTAGAGTTTGCATGTTCTCCTTGTGCATGCAAGTGTTTTCTTCAGGCACTCCGGCATCCTCCCACAGTTCAAAAACATGCTTCATAGGTTGATTGATTACTCTTCATTATCCCTAGGTGTGACTGTGAGTGTGTATGGGTGTGTGATTGCGTGGCCTGCGACAGACCTGTCTAGGGTGCACCCTGCCAGGCTAGGCCCTTGCAATCCCATGACTCTAAAAGCAACATAGCGGGTTATGTAAATGGATGGATGGATCTAAATGTTTGACCTTTGTTATAAAACATAAAAACCTGTATAATCTCACATTTTTGGAATTTATGCATTAAAAAAGAATTTTTACTACTTGTAATTGATTTTTAGACAGTTTCAGGTTCATGTGTAATTACTGTTTAACATATCTTGAAAAATATCAGTAAAAAAATAAGTTGGGGTTGTGTGTTAAGCATTGCCACAAAAACAGCTTTTAAGACATAATTTAAAGTTAAAATCTCATTATCCTCCAAATTTGAAGAAGTGAGCTCCAGACAGACACAGCCATGCTTTGGAACCATTTGGTGGTTTACCCCCCCCCCCCCCCCCCCCCCAACTAACTCCTTAATGTGGCATGTCAAGCACTAAGTTCTGTTTTATTTATTTATTTATTTATTCATTTATTTAACAGGGACAGTACACATTAAAAGCATGGCTGCAATATGACAGAATTAGCTCGAAGGCTATTTTTTATCTGTAGTCCCAGGACAGGTGTTAAAATTGTCAACCTAAAAACCGCAAAGCATCAGTTAATTGCATTAATAGACAATACTCATGTAAAGTAAACAATCATTTAAAAACAATAAAAGCATGCACACAGTGGGAAACATAAAAATAAATATATAAAAGACACAAAGGTGACAGATTGGACAAGGAGGGGCAGGCAATCAGTATAGTTCAATGTAGACATGTTTGTTGTGATATAAACCCGTTTTTTAGGTGTTTTTTTAAACAGAGTGTATGTGGTGAGGTCTCTAATAACGTGAGGAACAGAGTTCCATTCTTGTGCTGCTGTTACGGAGAAGGCGCTCTGGCTGAAGGCACTTCTCCGCAGAGGAACTATAAAGTCTTGACTAGAGAAGAATCTTATTTGAACAAACTGAGTGGAGAGGATGACAGACCATTGATGATTTTATAAAACAGGTATAGTTTTGTATACTTATACTTATACTTATGTTCTCTCAGCTTAACAGTTTGTGTTTTTGTAAAATGTCACAGTGATGATGTCTTAATGGTTTTTTATCCAGTACTTTAATTGTTTGTTTGTAAAGTGACTCCAGAGGTTTTAATGCTGATTTGTTTGCCTGCGACCAGGTAGTGAGACAGTATGTCATGTGTGATAAGGCCATTGCATTCATGAACATTGTAGCAGCTTTCAGTGACAAATTTGCCCTAATAATCTAAAATTAGACACGTTAAACTTAACACCGTCACATACTTTTTGGATTAGAGATTTAAAATTGAATGTTGTATCAATTAGAACACCAAGATATTCCAAATTTTCAACAACTTCTATTTTCTTTTCTGCCACAAAAACATCAGCCAGAGAATTTTTACTGTTTGTTTTGAAAAAGAACATTGCAACTGTTTTGTTTAAATTGAGACGTAAACTTGACTGTTCCAACCATTCTGCAACATGTCCCATTGTTTTAGTGAGATTCTCTGCCACTTCAGATATGTTTTTGCCATGTGCATAAATGACAGTGTCATCAGCATACATCTGAATGAAGACGTTTGAACAGAGGGGAGGTCATTAATGTAGAGAGAGAAAAGTAGAGGCTCTAGAATGGAACCTTATGGAACACCTGTAGAGATATGGAGAGGAGGGGAATGGTGATGATTTATCCTAACTGACTGAAATCTATTTGATAAATATGAATCCATCCATTTTATAGTTTTCAAGGAGAAATTCAATTTGGTTAGTTTAGTCAATAGTTTTTTATGATTTATAGTGTCAAAAGCTTCTTTCAGGTTAAGAACCAGCCCCAACTACCCCACCTTCATCTAATAGATGTTTTGTGTTTTCTATGATAAAGCAGTTAGCTGTCTCTGTTGAGTGCTGAGCTCTGAAACCAAACTGCGTTGGATGAAGAGGAAAATATGAATTGTTGAGGTGTGAAATAATTTGTTGGGCAATACGTTTTTCTCAGAGCTTGGACAGTGTGGGTATGATACTGATTGGCCTGTAATTTGAAAGCAACATGGAGTCTCCATTTTTGTAGATTGGAATCATTGCTGATGACTTCCATGCACTTGGAAATGTTGATTATGTGGACTATTTTATGGTCTTTTGGTATGACACGGATTTGAGCTCACAACCTTCCAGTCTCAGGGATAACATTCTACCACAAAGCCGCTGAACTGGTTAATAATCAGAGCAAATTGTAAAATAGTAAATACGCTCACAAAGGCTCGTACTCAGAACATCACTCACACAATTATTACCAGAAGCTTTAAAGAAGCTCACATCCTGAGATTTAAATACCTTCAAGGAAAATGCAGAAGAAAATTTGCTCCTGATACTTATGCAAGCAGACATTTCTTCTGTGAATTTTAAGACATACTTAAGGAGGACCTCTAACCCATGTGACAAACTGCATATCTCAATCACTTAACCTGAGAATTAAATGTTTTTCTGCCTCCTGGAATTCTTACCGTCTCGTAGCTTCTTTCTTTTGTGTTGAGTGCTCCCAAGCGTACTTTCTATCTGGGTAGCACATTTGCTCACGAAGAAATGAAACCGTTTGGGTTCAAATAATTTGACGGAAATGGTCTACTCTCTGGGAATTTTTCCCTTTTTTGAACTTGGACATCTCAAGAAATTTCAGAAAACTTAACATTTTAATAAAAACTGCATATTAGTGGACAACAACCAACTGTTTGTTTTTGTTTAAAAAAAAAAACTTTAGGAAGTTGATAGGAAAGCTGCTCTTCACCTTCATTTCTTCAGCAGGTGCAGGAAGTTAGGACCCCGGTTCATTCCTGTGCAAGACCATCGGCCAAACCTTTTCTGGCATGCAAACCAAACACTGCATTTAAGAGCCACTCTACAACCTCTAACTGGGCCCCTGTCAGTGGCTGCAGAGTTGGGGAAGATCCCCCTTCATGCACACCAGTTAAAATATCTTCACTTTGTTGTATAACTCCTACGTCAGCCTCAGCTGAGAATATTTTTTTACTCATTGGGCCTATTAATTTATCACAGTCTTTCTTTGAAGCACCATGAGGGTTAATCTCTGGACCAGCAGTGATCTTTCTGTTCTTTGGCAGTGGCAGAGAGGTCAGGACCTCTGGAATGCAGAACTTATGGTAGAATTCCTACATGTGTGGTGCTGGTTTGAGTCCTGAGCTGCAGTTGTGCATAACAACAGAGCAAGGAAAGGTAGTGGTGGTTTATAAGTGCTTCATATCCTGCTGGGAGCTAGAAAATTTGAAGAAATAGCTGTCAAAATACTTGCCACTTGTCAACCAGTTGGAAAAGTTCAGAACACAAGACCCAATGAATCAAAAGCTGAAAGACATTACACTCCTGATCTGAAGCTCCCCTTTTTGCTGTGATCCCCATCTGAGAGCTCCAGGCTGTCCCCCAGGGAATGAAGAGCCTTCACCTTAGACTGATTTAGCAAACCTTTTACCAAAACCACTGCAGGATTAGTCATGTGATGCTGCAACATCTGCTTTTTGACTCCTCTGCTGTGCTTGTAGCCCGGTCTGGCTGTGATCATGACCTGTTGGTCTCTGGTCTGACTCCCCTGGTGCTGACAAAAGCAACAACAGTCGACAATTGGCCCTGTTTTTTCTTGACTTGGAACAAATTAAAAATAAAAAAAAAAATAGAAAAACAAAAATAATAAAATAAATATAAAAACAAAACAGAATGCTTGTTTTTTTTTTCTTTTTAATTTGTATTCAGGTCAATCCATTATTTGGCTAAGATAAGTTTTCCAGAAGTTTTAGCACAAGGCGCTGCTTATGTTCCTGCTAAAATGATCCAAAAGAGTGACAATTAAACATTTATCTCATGTTTGGACTAATTTGGGCAGTTTAGCACAGAAAAGCTACAAAAATTAAGTAATTGGGCTTCACTTAAATTGGTATCAGATGTAAAGATGTTTATGGAAATTCATATTATGTATGTGTGCTAAATAAAACATCGCCCCCTGCTGCTTGATTCAGTTGTGCAACTAAGAAAAGCAACAGATCTTCACAACACAGATGTGACAGTAAGATTAGTCTAAAATATATTTTTCCTCCTAGGTATTATTATTACATCCTGAAAAGATAAAGGAGTGTATGTGAAAACAGCTGCCATATTTTTGAAAAAAAAAAAAAAAAAAAACATTCACAGACAGTCAGAGCATTTTTAGGTCATTTTAATATTGCAACTCGCATTTTAAAGACAGCGTCTAAAAATGAATAGACCACCCACAGAGAAAGCAAAGGCAATGAGCTGTGGTTGGAACAGACCTTCATCACTATTCAGAAAATTACTACATAGACAGAAAATAAGTCCAGTGAAAAAGTCTTAAGATACTCTGCTTAATGCACGTCACATCTCTCACAAATACTTAATGTACAAGTCGCACACGCAAAAAGAAATGATTATTTCAGCTTTCTGCTGAATAGCAACTTTCAGGTTAGCACTTTGTCATGTAGCATTTACATACAGCCAAAAATAAAAAATAATTTAATATCCGAGTACCAGATGGAGTTACTAACTACAAAGAAATACACATAAATTATGTTAAACATTCAAATACTTTCCGAAAGAAGTATTTTCTTAATTTTTATCAACAAAATGGAAAAAACAAACCTTAGTATTTAAATTTATTAGGAATAAGGAGAACATTTGTTCTATTGTTGTTTTTCTGGCTCAAAGCAGGCACTGAGGCACTATATTTATGTGATGTGGCTTTCAAAATCACCTTTCTAAGCCTTTATCTGCTTTAACTTATCATTCCAGGATTAACAACTAAGAAAATTATACAAATTTGTGAAAAATCTCTACTATGACCAAAGCAGTAAAAAGGTTCTCTTTAGCATAGGTTCTTGGCAAAAGGTCTCTGTGATGTGCTTTTGGGTGTACAGTCATTTTTAGCAAAAATACATCCTGCTGTCTACAGAAGAAAAAGGTAGATTTTAGTCCTAACGTGTCAATGTTTAATGCTTTTCTTACAAATGTATCTTATAAAGTTGATTTAATGGGCTTTCATCTCTGTTTCGGTATATTGAGCAGACATCTGCATGAATCTGTTGTCCAAAACTCAACTCAGTCTTTAATGTTTCATTCACAAACACATTATGCTTGAAATTATTAAATAACTCTGACAATTTTTCAGTTAGAGCATCACATTCATGTTGGGCTTGATTCTTGTTAAACATGAACAAAAAATTAAGCCTCAGTCTCTCTTTTAATGTCAGAAGCAATCAAAAGAGCAAGAGGATTTTTTTAGGTATTTTTTTTTTTACAAACAAGATAAGAAATAAAAATCTTAACTTTAATATAATATTTTGCAAGCAAGAGAGGAATGTCACTGTCAATACATAAATACATTTACAATACCTACATATTTTAAAAATATGTTGTCACTCCAAAATAACACTTAGATAAACATTTAAGATACAACATATACAATAAAAGTAAAATTAGAGACAAACTGTAACACATTGTGACATGGGCATTTAATATACATTTGGTAACATATACACTATTATTTTGACTTTTTTTTCTTCATCCTCTTATATACTGTAGCTGGAGTTAATGGTTGGACAAGTGCATAGCAAAATAGAAGATCATTTGGCCAAGTTAAAGAGCCACAAAGAAGACAGACAAAACTGCTTTAGAAAAGAACATTTCAAAAGATGTTTTAAGGCAAATCTCATTTAAAATTGGCATAGTCTGAAAAAATGTCAACGAAGTCTTGTACCACCCTGTAGCAGAAGTCATATTGCTCCTGCAGGAAAAAAAAACCACAGAGGGAGAGATTAGATGATAGGCAATGAAATAAACAATTCTGAATCTTTCGGTTTACAGGAGAAAGCTTACCACAGTTTGGACCATATGAGGCCTCTGCATGCGTAAACTCTTCACAGTCTGAAACACGTCCATCAGGCCTTCTGCTTTGACCCGTTCCAAGATATTACTCAGTGCAATGAACGTACCTGTTCGCCCTGCACCCGCACTGTAGCGCGGAAAGAAAACTTTCAGAAATGAAAGGTACTCAACTCTCGGACATATGCTGTTCAAAATGAGGAGCCCCTACCTGCAGTGTACAACAATGGGATGGTTCCCAGACTGCTGTTGCTGTTTCTGCACGGAGGCGATGATGTCAATCATGCCTTTCCCCTCGGCAGGGATGCCGACCTCTGGCCACCCGTGGAAATGAAAGTGCCTGATCGTCCTCGTCTGCTTCTCCTGTGAGAAGAAATGTCCTGATAAGTGAAATTATGACACCAATAGAGGATCATTTATCAGAAGTCCAAGAAAAGGAGGTGAGCTTTCAGTGCTCGCCCTGTGCAACTGATAATAGTTGAACTTTCTGGGAGGCAGGGATGCACTGCCAAGTTCCGTAAAAATTGATGTGGGTCTAAGGCAATAAAATATGCATGGGATGGGAGTCTCTCATGTCAAGACCATTTATCAGAAGCCAAAAAGATTTTAAGCAAAAAACTTTCTATTAGAAACAATTCCATGAATTATAATTTATTTTGAATGTATAAGTAGGACATGTACACAGATGAAGGAAAAGTGTTGATTTGGAGACAGCGCTGTTGTTAGACGCCAATACTATGATACTAATGATCCTGTGATAACAAGCTGTCCTATGTGTCACCTAAATGTAAAAATGGACCAGACTTTAAGACGTAGGAGATAAATAAAACAAAAATAATTCATAGGACATTAATAAAAAACGCTACTTCATAAAAATAATAATAGAACTGAATTCACTTTGTTTCAGCAGCGTCTTTGTATCATTACAGAGCTTGTGTTACGCCAAAAACTGTGACCTGTCAGATGTGCTGAATCCTTCCGCTTATCGTGTTCCTTCAGTGCATCTGTTATGTTTAAAGTATGATACGAAATAAATATTTAAATCTAAACCACCTGCTGATGGTTACACATTTCTCTTATGAGCAGAGTGTTCAAATTTGACAATTAGTTATTTGGATTATATTATGACATATTTTGTTAGCGTCTGATATGAAAAAAACTATATTGTAATATAAAAAAATTCTATATGACTCAGCCCTACTGACAGATAGGGCAAGGATTTGCTTACCGGAACAAAGGTGAGTACCAGGTCTCGTAGGCTGAAGGTTTCACACAGAGTGTCTCCCTTCAGCTCCACAATGTAATTTCCATAGGTGACCGAGTCTTCTGTGGGCCAGTACTGGAAACATTTGTCCTGCAAAAGACACACAAAAGAGCCCAGAAAAGCTTATGTTTAAAGACGCTTTGTCTAAAATATATATTTTTTAAAAAGGTAATGGAGGTATTGGAAATTACAGCTCACCTGCTCCCTCTCCTGGAGCTCAGTGAGCATGACAATGGAGTGACATTTCCACTCCCACACCATCCTCCAAAAGTCCTCCACAGTGTGAGACAGAGGGCCCTGTGTGGCGATGAAGTAGTCCTTCTGTCTGTATCCCTAATTCACCACAAAAAATGTATTCATTTAGTCATTAAATGTATTAAAACTCCAAAATATCTAAAAATTTCAACAAGAAAAACTTACATCTATAAATGATGCATTGATATAATCTGTGAACTCCTGACCTCGTCTCATTGAGAGAATAACTCTATTGAAGTCATCTAAAGTGGACATAAAGCATAAAAACATGCACATGAGGGACATTTTCCATAAAGTGACTAACAAAAAAAACTGTTCCTTAATCTCTTACATGGAATTATTTGAAGAACTCGGTTCTTCTTCATGTTGGCAGGGAGGTTCCCCGTTCTCATGTTCTCCTTCATTATTCGCATGTTGGTCAGTTTCTGAGCAGAAATTAAAAAAAAGCATTATAAACATGTGTTAGGCGTAAATGTAAACTGACCTTTGCTCACTATAATTAGCTTGTCAGAATTTTTGAATTTTTGCAGCATAACACAATTCTTTTCTAAACATATTCTGTTTTTCATCGGTAACAGTGAAAAGCAAATGATTATGAATTTCCAATTCCAGCTTAAATGAACTAATTTTGTTTCAGTAAAAAATATCAAAAATAATTTTCGAGAAACAGCATAAATATAACTAGTAATTCCACGGAACAGTATTTCCAAGTAAACTGAAGTAAACTGTATTTCCTCAAAAAAAAAACCACATGACCACATGAACTGTGAAACTAAGAGGCTTCAATAGCATCTCCTATGCGTGGACATAACTTCAACTAATCCCAGTGTAGAATCTGAATTCGTACTTTAAATTCTTCCTCCAGGCCGACCCGGTCACCGTCTGCAAAGGTGTTGTGCAGTTTGTGCAGATGTCCTTCTAGAGTGGACACGTCCAACTCTGTGTCTCCATAGAGGTAGTATTCAAGCAGGGCCTGGTAGACAAATGAGTACTGCATCTGCAGAGAGATTATTTTATGGGCACATTTGAATCAAATAGAACGGGATTATCAGTGATTCAGGAAGGAAACAGTCAACCCTGACTCACATCTGTCTGGATGAGCTGCGACCGCTGCTCTCGTATCCTAGAAACGAAGCCAAACACGTCGACTTTCTGCTCGGCGTGCATCATGTCAATCATTGCATCTATGACAATAAAGGTTCCTGTTCGCCCAACACCGGCGCTGGAGACACACAAACAAAGAGCACACAGAGTAAGCACATTGCTCAGCTAATACCTAAAAATATTGGACGGCAAGAGGCAAAAAAAGGAACCTCTGTGCTTGAAAACATATGTTTCGTCATAGTAAGCCAAAATATTTGTTTGCTAAGGAACACTCTTGAGGAAACCAGAGGATTCAAGTCAACACACATTCAGTTTTGTGAGCTCAGCATTTTGTACCTGCAATGGACCACAATAGGCCCAGAAAAGGGCGGATTCACTGCCTTGACCTTTTTGAGGAACTTTAGCATGCCGATGGGGGAGAAAGGAACACCGAAGTCCGGCCAGCTGGTAAAGTGAAGCTGAGTGACCAGACGCGGAGTCTTAGCGGCCTCGCTGGCTTGCTGCACAAACACGAAAGGGAAGGCAGAGTTTTACCTCATTAATGACTGTTGTTAAATAAAAAATAAGAAGAATTTCAGTGAAAAGAGAAATATAAATTTTAATCTCATGGGAAGCTTGAACATACATATTGTACACAGAACTTTCGAATGGTATAGTCCACCAGGACAGTGAAGTCTTCAACGGCCACCCTCACATTCCCATAAGTCCAACACCCCTGATCTGGCCAGTATTGGTAACACTTGTCCTGCAGAGAGACAACATACTGAATTTATAAACTCAGAAAAAGCAAGCTTTTCATAACATATTCAATGAATTTTTATAAAATAAAAAAATTGCATTCATGCACAGGTTCAGCAAAGCTGACATGCCCATGCGAATGCTTCAATTTCACAGCCAATCAGTCTGCTTTAGGAGTGAGAGAGGGCTGAAAACACTCAATAAGGAGCTCTGCTGGGTGATTACCACACTGCTTTTGAGGACTTAATTACACATTACACAGCCATTGATTTCAACCCATTCACACACTGATTTTAAATGGCCGCCAGTTCTCCTCTTATTGATCCTTTTCCACTTTTCTCCTTCTCTTTTTCTTCAGTCCTGATTCACAACAGAACCATGTAATTACAGCAAAGCAGCAGGTGTTAGCAGAGATTAGAGGTGGAGGATGAGGAGTTTAAGTGATACCACTACTAGACTCCTGTTATCAAAATCGAATTTGTGAAGCTGTATTGTGTATCAGGAGGGGAGGTGACCCTACAATAAATGATTTTGTAAAAAAAAAAAAAAAAAAAAATCAATAAACTGCAAAAAGCTTTGTTAACAAAATAACAATGCACCTCCTTTCTTTCTTTTAAATTTGTCAGCATGACAACAGTTGCCACCTTCTGCTCCCAAACCATCCTCCAGAAATCGGCAACGGTGTCTTCCTTTGGACCTAAAATGACAAATAAATCAACAAAAATATAAGGAATAAATATCGTCTTTATTTTTTAATAAAACATAAATGAAAAGTACATTTTTTCTTCAGAAATACCAATTAAGTTTACCTTGTGCAGCTATGAATTTGTTTTTTTCAGTGTAACCCTAGTAAAAAATAAAAGTAAAAAAATGAATGAAAACAATTTCACTAAATATTTACGACAAAATATTAGAGTCAAACTTTTTAAAATGTGCTCAATTATTTCTATAAGTGCTGTCAGAATCCTAGAGACAATAAAAAAAAAGAACTCACATCAACAAAAGAGGCATTCACATAGTCTGAACAGGGGTTTCCATCCAGCTGAGTCAGCACCACTCTGGAATTATCATCTATAATAAACACAACAGTAAAAATATGAAATATAACAAAATGCTGGTTTTGTAAAAAGCAAAGACCAGAAAAAATTGTGAAAAACCCTGACCTAATAGCTGAACTTATTTGTCCTTTTTCCCAAGTGATAGATAAGATGATTTTTTTTCACACATACAGTACTTTTCACAAATCACAGGAAGCTGCGTACAGCAGCACAGAAGATGGGCTTATAGCAAAAGCAACACAAGTTTAGTTTATTTTGACCCTAAATTATACAAATGCTTGCTCAGAGGTCTTTCATACTATCAAGCTAATTGTCATTTACATTGTTGAAAATAAATCCAGACTACACAACCCCTATATAAAAATAAGCAGTGGCACATAACTGTTTTTAAATGAAAACTTTTTGATTTTTTTTAGTTTTAGACCCTCAAGTCAATGCTTACAATAATTAAAACATGAAAAATTGTGTAATAGCAGAGGGTAAAAAGACAAACAGATGACCAAAGTGCATGTGAACTGTAACCTGGGGGAGGTGTAAAAACCATTTTGCTTGTACAGGAAACTGCGTGCTTGGTTTGACTCGAGACCAAAGTTGTGTAAAAATGAAAGTAAACTCACAGGGAAGGATGTTGGGGTATCTGTTTTTCTCCTTGTTTTCATTCTTGTTGGCTTCCTCATATGTCCCTTGAGCACTACCTGCCGGTAACGACTGCAAGACAAAGTTTCACGCTTTAGACAGGACACCTTATTAGCAGCAAACAACAACTGAATAAATAATTTTGATCATTAATGTACTTCCTCTACTATCAGCGGAACAGTCATCCGTCAAAGTCAAATAGTTTCGACTTCCTTTGTGTATACTGACGAACAGTTCAAACGGATTTGAACTTGTATGCGATTAATAGAAGCAACAACTCATGCATTATTTTGAGCATCTGCTTCCCATCGGACACAAATAGACAAAAGGTACTTTTTTATTTGTAAGTGTGAATGACAACAGTATATGTCATGGAATATATGGCGCCTCTTGCTCATGTGAATTTCCTTGATAAAAATGAACACATGTTGTACATATTGTATCATGAGTGCGCACCATGTAAAATCAAAAGATGATAACTTTTGGTTGCATCAAAGACACTTTTATTCTTTTCTACATCATAGTAGAAGTTGGAGTATGGAGTAATATTAGGTGTAAAATTAATTTCTGCTCATTTTTCTATTTGGTAATTAATATTAATATAAATCAATGTTTCGATACTAACAAAATGGAAATACAGAGTAACATACACCTCAACCCATAATGTAAAGCGTTTCTTAAACTTCTAATACTACTTTTAAAACTGTGTACAAGTTTATATCAAACCTTAAAAACAAAGCAAAAGCGATAAACTTACGTTGTACTCCTCCCTGAAGAGTTTTCCATCATCAGCTGAACGGAGTCTATACTCTTCCTCGAGTTGCTCAACTGGGATGGGGGCGTAGGTCTTTGAGGATGATTGGGATCTTGGCAGAAGGACCACCGTTTGTTGCTCTGTTGAGATTTAATGGTAAAAACATCACTTCTGCTGCTTTCTTGGTGTGGTTGACATGGACGAGTTGTTGTTTGCATTCACATATAGATAAGTGTATATATACATCAGTGTTGTACTGATCTGCTAATTAACCGCCAACTCAAATAATCAATTTCTTATAGTATTATTACATCAATAAAGCCAATGTCTGTACAACACTACCCTATGCATTCAACCGATTTCAAAGCATTTTTATTAATTGATATGAAGCACGATAATAGAATTTCCACTACTGTTACTCTCGTTTTCATTTGATTTTCTCTTCCTTCATATGTTTATTTTAAAACATAGCTATTTCAAACACTCTTCTGTCATGGTGTGACCTCAAGAGCCACAGTTTTGATTTTTTTCCAACCTCTTAGTGCTTCTTCTTGGCAAAAAAAAAAAAAACACCTGATCAAGTAAACTCTAGGTAAGGCAAGCCAGATGCTCTTGAGACCTGGAGTTTGACCCCCTCCACTGTTTGCTTGTCTGGTAGTTTTAGCTATAGAACCCAATCCTACATGCAATTATATTTGTGCTCTGATTGGGATTCACTCAGTTACAATCACACCAGTTTGGGTTAGAGATTCAGAAACTTCTACACAGCATGATGACACTTTGGTACATGCTTGCCCACACCTATAAAGCATTTAAAGGTCACAAGCAGGAACCCTAGGGCAGAACCCCTTTCCATTACCCTTCTAAGGCACTTTGTTAATGCTCACAACAGTCTGGAAAAATGCAGAAGGTGTTAGTACCACTTAGCTACTTATACCACCACCCTGTATACCTGACCTTTTGGTATAGTGATGCATAAGGACTCTGGACTGTCTGCAGTCTCTAAAACACAGCACATACAGCACCACATCACATCAAATAGAACAGGAAGGAACACACTCAGATTTAGCCTTATGTTTGCTTTGAAAAAGTAGAGGTTTTTTTAGTATTATTTAAAAAAAAATGTTTTTGTTTGCTCCTCTCAAATAATATTTAAACATAACCAAGAAATACCAAGATCTTACATAACATGATCACTCTGTTAAAGGACATATAGCTCCTTCCAAAAATTCTGTTTTCCATTTATGAATCACCACAAATAAGTAAACCTCACAAATCTAGAATGTAAATCAAACTCTGCAAAAGACAAATTGCTTCAGCTTCAGAGATTAAGAAAAATGATTTCGGATAACTCCAAAGTATCTGAGAATCAACAGCAGCCCCTCCTGGTTCTTTAACATTTTCTGCATAGCCTTTATGCATCTTGACACTATTTAGATCTCTTTTACTTATTTTTTAGTGTTTATAACTAAGAACTGCTTTGCAAACTACATTGTTGAACAGTAGCTTCACTTGGAGAACAAGCAAAAAAGGCATAGACGATTGTGATGATGGCTTCTACGGTTTCTTTTCTTCTTTTTTTTCATGTCAGCTTCAGGAAATCTCACATAAGACCGCCTGCAGATGCAACAGTTTCTCAAACATTATATCAGTTGTCTTACCTTGTTCCTCCAAGATGCCATTTGGTACTTTCTTGTCAACTGCTGTGACAACTACTTTCCTTTGGTTTTTTAACCTTAAAAAGCAAAAGAAAACATTAAGTTACAAAATAACAATACAAAAATATATATTAGGGATACAACACGCTTCCTACAAAAGGACGGCATTGATCTTTCCTACCATCTGAAACTTGAGGTGCTTTTTTTCATTAGTTGATGTCTTCAAAGTTAGCGTAAAAGTCAAAATGTGACACACAACTGGATCTTTCCTCCCTTAAGTTGCCTGCGTAGCTCTACATTCACCGCTTGCCCCGTTCTCACTGAACATGCGAGGGAGTCAGCTTGTCGAGCTTCCTAGCTGGGCCCCGCCTCGGTGACTAAAAGGAGGAAGTGTTTGTCACCCGCAGCTCTGCCCAGGAGGCCGGTTCAGCACAAGTCGGCAAAAACGCACATGGTGCAAAAGTGAAGTAACTGAGACTCTCCCGGGTTTCTATTTTTTTTTTTCATTTATTTGTTGTTGTTTTTTTTACCTGAGGAAATACCAGACCAGCAGTGCAATGATGATCAGCAGCAAGAGCACAACCAGCACAGTGGGAAGGATGTGGTGGCTGGAGGATGTAACATCTTCTGAGGAAGGAGAGGTAAAAGCAAGGGGGAGGGAGAGGTCAGGGAGAAACGCCAACAAAGAGGCAGGAAGAACGAGCAAGGCCAGCAATATACACACAGGCAAATGCCTAGCTGCTATCCTATGTGCAATGCACAAAAACCGATCAGATAAATACTTGGCAAAACCAAATACCTTCTGAGTTCTTTCCAGACCACAGAGCCAATTTATTAACTTGCCTCAGCAGTATTTTGTCAACACAGATAAGCATCATCCTTAGTCCTCTTGTCGGCATATTATATATAACTAGAAAATTAGAGGCTCTAAAGATAGAGATTTGGCTTGAAGTCAGTTACAAAGTTAGTTATTAGATCTGATTATGAAAGTGTGCAATAAGCAGTAAATTACTGTGCAGGGCTGCTGAGCTTCATTGTGATCTGGTAATAACAAAGCTGCAGAAAAGGCTATTATTATGCAGGTGCATTCACAGCAGAAGATATGCTCTAATCATATCTTTGCAAAAAGTGATGACTGCAAGGAGCAGGAATTTGTTGTTGTCACGCGTTCTGCAGTCAGGCTCACATGTCGAAGTGAAACTGGCCTTGTCCTTACCTTTTGTTTGGTTGCCATTGCCTGTCGAATTGGATGTTGTTGTGGCTACCACCAGAAACACAAGAGGCACCATTGTGACTGCGGGAAAACAAAATGAAGGAGGATATTAAATTTAGAAGCAGACATTTCTGCAATCAAGATGCGCGAGAAGACGGCGGCCGGATAATATCGCTATTCAGGGTGTACAAAAGCGTTTGACAGATCTGACGCATGCTCGCTTGTTCATGACTGGAGTTTTCAGGAATGCGCTCCTCGGTGCAAAGTTCACAAGGACACAATGGAACAACACACTCATATCCTGGCCATTTATTAGTGCAGTCATAAATCCCATGCGCAGTTCTGAGCATGTCCATGTGATGGCGCAATGCTTTCGTTTTTGAACCATTGGGCAGCTTGTAATAGGATGTTTTACATCAAAGTAGAAAAGAATAATAGGTAAAAACATTTAATACTGATTCATAATTTTAATTTTAGCCATTTATTTTATTGAAGTGTGGTTCTAATTGAGAAATGCGTTAACTACCTGTGTTCATATTATTATCCGTTAGGAAAAGAAGGAATCACTAAGGTCGCCCGATCCAGCTGACAGCTGAACGGGCAAGGCTGGCAATATACACAGATGCAAATGCCTAGCTGCTATCCAGTGTGCATTGCACAAACTCATCAGATAAATACTTGGCAAAACCAAATACCTTGGACTACCTGTGTTCATATTATTATCACTTGGGGAAAAAAAGTTTTCACTAAGTTCGCCCAATCCAGCTGATAGCAGCTGTATTCCTTCAGCTATTACAGCAGCAATGCCATGCCGGAACACACAGGATTTCCAGGATATTGCTTGTGTAAGGTTTTTGAGTGTTTTGTTTTGGAAGTCTGAAAACACCAACACAGCACAACTACTAGCAAAATAAGTCTAAAAATAAGCATTCAAACTAATTTCAGCTGTTAAACACATGTCTTTTCTTTTTCTGCTTTTCTGCCACTTCTTTCCTTTCCTTCAATTACACAGAAACACTCACAAATCCCCATCATTTAAATCTACTTTAATGAGAGTGGTCATCTTGTCATTTTTAACACAGTTTTCAGTTGTTCACTTCTTGCAATCAAGTTTTAACAGCTCTGCTGTTTGCAGCTTTAAACACTGTTTCTTCTGAAGAATTCAAGGAGCTGGAATGCACCAACAGCGATCTGCAATCACACCACTGAAAAGGTTGCAGGTGTGCAAGTGTGGGTGTCTGCTAGATTGCAGCTGCAGAGGAAAGAAAGCCGAGGCCAAGAGCTTAGTCAATGAAGATACTGTTCAAGCGTCCACGTTGTGCCGCAGTGTCCTGCTCCGCGTCCAAGCGGGACACCGGGGGAATGTGCAGGCAAGCAACCAGAGACAGCGACTGCAGCAGAGAGAGAAGGAGCAGAAGGTCCAGCTCAATAATAGTTCCAGGAGCGATTAATAAACCCTGACATGTCAGGACCAAACCCTATGGGAATGACTGATGAGGGAATTCTAATGAGAAGATAGGAGGAGCACCTCTCCCTGCTGTGCTTTATCTCCTCCTTTGCTGCTAAAATGTGACCAGCTTGCAAGAGAGTGTGAGCATCCTTAAGGCAGGACTATAGTTGTGTTGTGGTTTATGTGAACATTGGGAATTCCAAATGTCCGTTTGGTTTTTAATGCATGCAACAACTCAACATCCAGCCCAACGCTGACAGCTTGGCCTATGGCTAAATCTTGCATCTTAGATTTGTTACTTTTTAAGCATCTTCCAGATCTTTACCTTCTCCGCCTCTGGAGATACAACTCCGCCATGTTTAACTGGTTTCCTGCCTGCCTTTTTGAGCGCCTCTGAGAATATCACTTACTTTCCTCCCTTTGTCCAGAACTCTTCCATTCCTTTGGAAATCCTTTGGTGCATTTTCCTTCAGCAACATAAATCAGTCTAGACGACGTTTCTTCCATCTTGTATTTTTTGCCTTTATTTAAATGGGTCAGACTTGACTACAACAGCTATCACTGCATTGTGAAGGCTCTCATCTATTGTCCTCCCTCCATTTAGTACTCAGCAGCTAGTCACCCAGCATTAGGCTAGCCATAATGAAAATGGGTCATGGGACATGTCAGCCAGGATGGAGCTCTAGGGCAACCCTATTTTCCGGTAGAAGTCCTTTGCAAGAACCTTTATGGATGGACATTTGTCTTAACCAACTAGACAGGCAATTTTATTTTCTTGTAGTAACAGTGACTTGGGTTACCCGACCAGAAAGACAGCTCTGTGACTCTGGTAAAGTTTTAGTATATACTACAAACGAAAGGAATCAACTATAGTAACAGGAAATGCACTGCCATGCCAACTGATTATGTAATAGAGAACAAAGAAATGACAAGAATGACAGTAACCATTACAACCATTACAAAAATTTCATACATGTCCGTCTCCATTTACTCCAACATAATGGAACTCCTTTACAATAAAATAACTAACCTAGTAGCCAAGTTTCATGACCTTTTCCCATTTTTATCATTGCATTGTATATTTATGATAACTTTTACCAAAGGTGAATTTTGGAAACTGTTGGATTGTTTTTTTCTTCTTTTTTTTTTGGAGCATGAATATTGGCACAGGACTACATCCTTTCAGGGTGTACCCCACCTTCAACCAAAAGTAGCTGGGTAGGCTCCAGTAACCCCATGACCCCAAAAAGGATTAAGTGGGTTTTGAAAATGAATGGATATTGGCACAAACGAGGTGAAAAATGGCAGACAAAGTCTCAGCTTTACCATGATCGTGTCAGGACTGGTTATGTGCCTTTTTGCCCATTCTTAAAAAAAGTCAGGATTTAATGATGTCATTTCCACTTAAAATAGCGACAACTGGAAAGCTATAAAAATGTAAGCCAGTTTTATTCAAATTTGTTGTGTAATCACAACTGCAATATAACTGATCATATGCCAAGTATTTAATTTCTACCACCATGTATGCTAAAATTTCATAAAAGTAGAATTAAAAACCAGGAAACTAATTTTCAGATTCCAATTTCCTTTAAAATACAAAATTAGGTAAAATGAATTAAGCATTCCATAACTAAATGAAAAAATACATGTTTCTAGTACATTGCTGTAAATATAATTATCCAATTTGATGAATTGATATGATTTAAAATGTTATATTTCTTCTATCACTCTGTAAAAACAAAAAAGTTTTTATTATGAGAAGTGTCTTCAACCAGTGTCCTTCAAATTGTAAAGTTTCATAATTTGACACAACAAAGGGCTATCTGAATCCTCACTGTTGAAAAAAATATTATTAAACTTTGATCTCTGGGCCCTTGGGAAGCAATGAATCATCAAAGCATACACAGGAGGAGGAAAAATCTCGTCATGATCTCAGAAAAACAGCTCATTATAGTGTGCACTGTGAAAATGGCACAAATGTCAACAAGATTTTAAGATACTTATCAGGTTTTTTCCCCCTTTACTTGTCCGTAATTTACAAGATAATACATGTAATCTGTAATTTTTTTATACAAAAAAAAATTAATAATGTCACGAGCATGATACAAGGTTCACTTATTGGCCCATTAAATCATAATTTTCATGGCCAAACGTCAGCAGCTCTTGTGTTTTCTGATGGAGGTTCAGCATCCAGCTGGCTCTATGAGTCACAGCCCAGTCTGCACTGATTATAGTCTGCCTCCTGTAAATACCTGGATATCTCACAGCAGGCAAACAACAATGTGGACATGCACAGGTAGCAGCATATTTCATTTCACATGAGGGCCACAAGAAATTCTTAATCTACAGTTCACATAGAGAAAAAAGTGTACATTCGTAAAGATTTTTTTCTGTGTTTTGACTTGAAGGATAAGTTCATCTTAAAGATAACATAAGATAAGATAAAATACTTTATTGATCCCAGCTTGGGAAATTGGGTTGTTACAGCGTCGGCGTTAGGCTCATGATACAAACATACAAACAATAGACAATAGACAAGATACTGATGTTTTGAGTTATACCTGTTTTTTAATTTAGTTTTTTGTCTTAAAAAAAGAAAAAAAAAGTCACAACTTGCTTTTTTTTTACACTTTTCAGACTGGAAGCATCAAATCATACAACCTTTTTGGAATTACAAGAAAAGACAGGGAAATTAACTAGGAGGGTGTATCGGCAAGGGTCTGGTGATACCATACGTATCCCGATACACGTCCCACGATACACACCACGATAATGTACCGGACCACATTTACTTTTTTAAGAGTATGACTTAGAAAAAACTCTACCTAAATACGCCTTTCATTGTAATAAATGGTAAAAAAATTATTCAATGATCACAATGTTAAGCACTGCAACTGTATCTCATATACAAGTTGCTTTTACCCTGGCAAATTCATAGAGCTTTTATTTTGGTAACTTAAAATATCTGTGTTCTTAAAGGTAACAGTCAACATTGTCTGATTTTCACAACAAAATATTTTTTAGTATAAGAAAAAAAAATGAATGTGCCTTAATTTTAAGGTTTAATCTGAAAGTATGATTGCGGAAATAAAGTGCTTATTTTCAACATTGCTTAATGTAAACGCGGTAGCTTTTCCAGCACTTTTAAACAGTTCAGGAGCCTGAGCGGTGCTTCAAAAGCAAAGGAGAAAAAAAAAAATTCTTTCCAGTAACAATAAAGTGTGATGAGGCAACATGACAGGTTGCAGGAAAGTGCTTTAATGTGGCTAAGATGCTTTATTTGCATGACAGTCTGCACTGCAATTCTGTTTTCTCACACGCTGACGTAAACACATATTTTACCACTCGTCGGCACGACATTGGCCTTTTTCAGAGTGTTTTACACATCACTCTGATCCATCAGGTCTACAAGAATCTATTGCTGTGAGTTTCTGCAGAACTTTGACCCGCTTTGCTGACAACATTTTGGCTGATGCTCCGTGCATGAGCCGCTGTGCAGCTGCACTGCTACACTCGTTCTTTATATGTTAACAACAAAACAAGCTGCTTTTTGCTGAGATCTTGTAGTTGTTGTGTGTAGAGCTGCTCAAAAAGACCCAGTGCCAACTAGAGGTCTGGGGTTCAGTGGAAAGCAAGAGTCAACCGCTGAAGGACGTTCATAAATAGTTATATTATTGTAATGACAGCATTTTAAATCGATACAAATATCTACCAAATGAATATCGCGATATATCGTCGAATCGATTTTTTCCTACACCTCTAAAATTAACCATCTTTGGCAGAAACAGTGCACTGTCAGTCCCACTGAGCACTGATTGTGTCCTATCCAACTGTCCTTTCATTAGGGCTGTAACGAGTATCCGTTTACTCGGATACTCCCAATCTGCTCCTGAAAATACGAGTAAAAATATTCTCTTTTGATTTCTCCTTTGCGATCTTTATAAATCTAGTAGAGTGTAGTAAAAATACAATTCGGGAACGATATATTTATTACTCTGTAATGCAGAATAATGTTGGATTTTAAGTTAACAACCTCAAAACAAGCCAAATGCACAGCGCTACTGTCACCAGAAATAAACACATCATCGAAATTAAGTGTCGGGAAGCTTTCCTTTTTCAAAGTAAAACTAGCGAGTGTCTTGTATAGGTGAAACAAATTAGAAAGTTTCGCTTAGTGACAAAAGCTCTGGAAAAACGAAATAAGCTCCATTGTTAACATTCCTTTGATTCCAGTAACTCTTCAACAGTTTACCCAAATAACATAATTCGGAAGCAGAGAAAAGCCGCCTTGTGCTGATATGCAACGCTGCACAGGAGAGAAGTTATATAATCTATGTGAAACAGCTGATTCTAACACGCTTTTCATAGCGGTGTGCAATGTTTTAGAACGTAGAGGAGTGTTACAGAGCTTTGAGGGTAGGAAAACTACAGAAATTATTTTTAAGTTTTTTTGTTAAGTAAATGATGTTTATGTTTTTCATGTTACTGTT
Source organism: Oryzias curvinotus (assembly GCA_023969325.1). NCBI lineage: Eukaryota > Metazoa > Chordata > Actinopteri > Beloniformes > Adrianichthyidae > Oryzias > Oryzias curvinotus. The sequence goes on along the minus strand of CM043724.1, from coordinate 12,689,703 downwards.
AAACCTAACCAGAAGGTGGACCTAACCAAAAACAAACAAAAAAAAAACCTGACAAACATCATTTCTTTCTATTTAAATCTTTGTTGTTGTTTTTTTATCTGTTTTGTTCATTCGGATCACCTGTTCTAAATAAAGGTATAAATGATGGTTATGTAGTTCAAATAAAGCATATAGCAACTGTGAAAACATGTTATATGAAAAACTAAGAATCGTGGTTTGATCTGGGAATTGTTGAACTTCAAATTGTTGAGCTTCAAACTGGGAATTGTTGAAATCATGATTCGAATCGGTTAAGAAATGATCCACATCCCAGCCTTTCATATATATCAGGAATTTGGAAAACTGGGCTGTGGGCATCATGGTAACCTGACATAGTGAGAAGCAGGATGTCTGATATTGGCGTCGTGAGCAAAAGCACTGCTGGACATTTGAGCTACAATGTTTTCCCACTAAAAGCTGAAGGATGGATGTATGGGGAAGTGGAAGGTGTCAGGCTTAATGTAGATCTTCTTTTTGCCTAAATGTGCTGACAGGAGTTGCTGTCTGTTAGTTCTAACCCTTCTAGTGAGATTATACACTGATAATTTAGTAAAGAGAGCAGTCACTAAAGTGATCATAAGAGAAACCTAATACTAAATATCAAAATGTGTTTCTGAAAAATAAAATCCAAACATACTTCTTCAATGTAGCACATTTGAAGCAAAAAGCACTGCTACAATGCAATGTGCTTTTTGACTTCAACATATGTAATATTGTTCTTCAAGATTAATATTACAATATGCATAATAAAGAAAGATACAACTGTGATTATTAGTGGCTCCCTACAGTGGTATCACGATGCTAACTTGCAGTTAGTCCAAAGACCTTGTCATGCTTATAAGGTTGTGTAGTTGTGCAAGAATGTTTGATTAAAAACACAGAATTAATGTGGCTAAAGGTCACAAATTCGGAAGTGTAGAAGTTCGACCCATTCTATTTGATAACCTTAACGTTGTGGAGATGCAAGGCAAATAACCAGAGGTAGTCAAAACAATCCATTGCTGCAGCATCCTGTCAGATCTCATTAAATCATTAAAAAGAAATAAGGCGCCGGGTCACAAGATAATTCAGTTTTGGCCAGTTCCAACAAGGTCACCGCACTTGTTCTGGTTGTCCTCAAACCACACTTCCAGGTTTCTGCAGGGGTTACACAGAGATGCAAAACCTGAGCCAGGTCAGCTATTTTAAGGACACTGCACTAAATTCACAGCCTTGACTGAGGAAATAGTGCTGTGATGTCCATCTGCTCCAGCAGATGTAGCCTGCCGTACAACCCACTTGGACAAATATTCCGTTTTGCCCTTTTTTGAACTAATATGACCGTTCCTGCTGGCTCTTCTTTGAGACTAACATCCAGAACAGGACTTCTGAGTGGATAACAGTGCCGACCTTGTGGACACAGGTTTCTTTTATAAATCCACAAAAGCAAAGAAAACTGCTACAGTTTGTTTAATACATCTAATGTTGATGCATTCAACAACAAAAAATGTGTTTATTAAGGCACCAGATAGACTTGAATTGCTTACATCACACGCAAATTTCAGAAAAATGTGTAACACATTTTTTAATGTATTATTTGTTTTAATTTTAGTATTAAAACCAGTTAAATGGCCAAGTCAATATTTTCAAATAAATTCTGGAATTAATTTTATATTGTGTTTAAAAGAACTTTGTAATGCAGTTTTTATTATTACACCTTGGCTTTTAAAAATCTGTTTAATTAAATCAAGGGGAAATTTAACATATTAACACAGAAGTTACATGAACTAATGTTTAAGGCTTTCAGTGTTACAATATGTTTTTAACTGGAACTTTTCAGCCCATATTGGGTTAAACCTGGGAGAAATGCACAAGTCAAGGTCGCCAATGTCTCAAACTAAAGTTAACAGTGAGCAGCTGCTGGTGGCAAAAGGTTAGTGCTTGATTTTATTAACAGTTATGTCAGACTCAACACTTACTGTGACCTTCAGTATATGTACACAACTTTTTCTTCTTGTTAGAGCGATAAATCCATATGAGTCACAGTTGAAAAAAGAAAGAAAAAAGAAGCTGTAGGTCACTTCAGCAAGTGACATTAGCCGCTCTAAATAATTGTTCTTTTTAAGATGAAATTTTAGGATTTCGGTTATTTGAACGTACTAAATTATTTTATGTGACTATGTGATATACTTTTTCCATTAAATATCAAAAATATAAATTAAAAGGCTTTTAAAAGTAATGTAGCAGTGCAATTCCACTTTAGTCCAGTTGCAAATCCTGATTTTGAGCACAGCTCATCACCACATTAAGACAGTTACCAAACGAAACAAACTATTGCAGAGCTAAAGGAAAAGATAAATAAACTAACAGCAGAGTTAAAACAAAAGGAAACACTCCTAACAAGCGCTTTCAGGGTAGCTTCCAAACAATCGAGAGTGATCATTGAGCTGTCAGCTGCCCAGGACACTCTTCCCATGGACTCTTCAGATCTTCAGAATCCACACCAAAGAACCATTCATCCTGGACTGATGAGGACAGATGAGGCAGACATGACCTCCCCGGCTTGCACTGTTAAACCAGTTTGCTGTTCTGGCGGATGACAAGGCAGCCATCTCTACTCCTGGGGGGCTTGGCGTGCAGTATGATCCATCTTCCACCATGTCGGCTCTGACGTCCGGCCCCCCTACTGGTGCAGAGAGCAGTGACATTTGGGGCTCAGAGAGCTGATGGTGTGGCTCCATCCTCTTCTTCCAGGTCCAGGATGAGGGAACGATCCACTAAAACATCCCAGATGGTACGTAGTGACACCGTCCCTTCCCACTGGAGGATTAAGCTCCTCCAGGATGCAGTGGCCGGGCGGTCTGTCGGCCTCCAGGACCAGCTACCATTGGTTCAGCCTGGAACTCCACTATTCCGCCCAACCACCCTGATTGTTGGCGACTCCAGAACCAGACATATTAGGTACATCAACGCCATTACCAGATCCTTCCTTGGGGCTAAGGTGAAGCATCTTCTTCAAAAGCTCCCTGATGTTCTGCTCTCCCTCCCAACCAGCATCATTTGGATTGTGGTTCACATTGGAACCAATGACACAAAACTTCAACAATCCGAAGTCACAAAAACAGAATTAAGGGAACCTTTCTTTCTTTAATCTGACACTGGAAAAATAGTTTTTATGTCTGGACCTATTGCCACACTTACTCGAGGATCTACATGTTTTAGCAGGATCCTCTTCCTCCACACCTAGTTGCTGTCCATCTCAAAGTTTGGTTTTATTGGCAATTTTAACCACACTAAATCTCTGTCCCTCCCTTAGGCCCCCTATATAGGTTGTCTTCAAAACCTTCAATAACACCAACCGTGTATCCCATACATCCATCATATCAAACCGATCCAGTATTCACGTCATCTCAGATCACTCGTGTGTGTTTTTTTACTGTTAAAGGTTTTGTCAGAAAGTTAGAGGGTGTCTACACCCTGACGTGGTTGCAAACTTCAGCTCACATCTGGGAATCAACCAAACAAAAACTCTAAGTTCATCTGTTGATTTATCTGCCCAAAATTTCAATAACAACCATAAATCAATATTACACAAAGTTGCTCCTTTAAAAATAAAAACAGTTAAAACCAAAGCACCTCCTCCTTAAGAGAATCTTCAGGAGTGCAAAATGAAAATGGAGCAAAACAAAACTGACAACTCATTACAAAATCGTCAAAGAAAAACTACCACAATACAACAACTTTATTAAACATGCAAAACGGGAATACTATTCAAAATTAATAGCAGACAATTATTCTAAACCAAATATTATTTTTTCCAACATTGACCGACTAATCAATCCAATCTCTTCCAGTCTATGTTCTGTTCTCAGCAGTTGAAAATGTGAAGAGTTCGCAGCCCACTTCACTGACAAGATAAATAACATTAGATTTTATATCACCCACCGACCACTAACAGTTCATTCTGTGGCATTCCCTTTGGCTTGTGAAAAGACACTGGAGCATATGAGGGGCCGTATAAGACATTATTCATTCTGAACCATTCACATTCATACATTCTTGCTCTCACATTCATATATACTCTCTTTCGCATACATATATTCTCTTACGCATACATATATTCTCACTTGCACATACATATATTCTCTTACGCATACATATATTCTCTCTTGCACATACATATATACTCTCTTTCGCATACATATATTCTCTTACGCATACATATATTCTCTCTTGCACATACATATATTCTCTCTTGCACATACATATATACTCACTTGCACATACATATATACTCTCTTGCACATACATATATACTCTCTTTCGCATACATATATTCTCACTTGCGCATCAATATATTCTCTCTCTCACATGCATATATATTACCTTACACATACATACATTCTCACTCTCATTGTCACTCTTAAAAAAGAATATATGTATGTGAAAGTCGAGTATATATGTGCGTGTGAGGAAAAGTATATATGTGCGTGTGAGAGAGGAGTATGTATGAAAAGGAAGTGACTTTGCATGAAAAGGAAGTGACTTTGCATGAAAAGGAAGGCAGATGATTTCTCGTGCTCTGATTGGACGAGAGGCCGCCACCTCCCATTTTGAACAGACGCTAACATGAACTAGCAAACAAAGTGGCGCATTACCGCCACCACCTGGTCTGGAGGGGAACTACTTCTATTTAACACGGAGAATGACACCCAGTTGTCAAAGTAAAAACATAATAAATATGAACATTTTTCGAAGACTATTTATGCATCTGCTGTGTTCTGATCATGGAAAACGTGCCTGATTTATAAATAACAAAATTAAAAACACATTGTAGATTTTATGTATTTGTTCATAAATAAACCCCCAAGTCATTAGTCCATGGCAATATTCATTTTTGTGCCGCTGAACGATTTATGGGCTCTTGCAAGGAGTCATTTTTTTCTGTAGTTTCCTTTTCTACCTTACTGAAAATGGCTTTGAATATGAATCTGTCCGTGTTCCTGGCAATAATTAAACCGTTTTTCGTGGGATCAAACCGAAAACGAGCAGATATGCAGCATCACAGGGCGGCTAGGAGAAGCAGACGTCTCAGAAGATTTCCTCTGGATGCCCTGACCAGACATGAACAACCTGTAAGTTAAACTTAAAGTTTTTTAGTTAAACTTAAGCATCTGTTACTAAATGTGCTCAAGGTTACACAGTCTGCTGGGTAAGAGTTTAACATTCTTTTTCAACACTGGATTATGAGTTGTGTAGTCTAACTACATGAAACACTTGTGAGTTCAAAGTTTAGTATTTTGTATTCAGAGTCAAACCATATCACTTGTTTTAAACAAAAATACTTTAATTTTTAAATATTTATACAAAAATCCAAAAACCCAGCAAAAAAAAAACACAAGATTTTCCAGCATTCAAAAATACTTAATAAACTAAAATGTAAGACATCAAAATAGAATGTAACATCCAAAAAATCAGATTAAATTTTCTCAATGAAATAATTATTGTTGCATTTTACAGGGTCTTTCACATCTCTACTGCTTTGTAAAAATAAAGGCCCTGGCCCTTTACGCTGATGCTCAGTCTGACACAAAACCAGACTTTCGGTTGACCCGCAGGACCATGGAGCATCTGGTGGAGCAGCTTCGGGGTTCCTCTTACTCTGGGGGGGACACAGGAGACTGAGGTCCTGGTGTTTCTTTTCTGGCTGGCGTGTGGCACATCTTACAGTGTGGTAGCCAGAGTCTTTGACATGACACGGTCCACTGTGAGCGACGTTGTCCACAGGACGGCAGACCGCATCCTCCAGCTGATGAGCAGGGTCACCCAGCTTCCCAGTGGGAATGAACTACAGTCGCCTCTGGATTTTTAGCAGCTCGCTTGGTCTTCCACCTTCCAAAAGGTCGTGGGGAGCATCGATGGCTGCCACTGAAGAATAAAGGCCCTAAAAGAAAATGCAGCTTGTTATTTTAACAGGAAACTTTTTTATTCCATTCAACTGCAGGCTGTATGTGACTCTAATGCCAAATTTATAGATATTTTTTTGGGGAATCACGGATCAGTCCATAATGCACAGGTTCTACGTAAAAGCCCAATTGATGTAAATCACACATACCCACCTGAAGGATCCTGTTGGGTGATGGTAGGTATCCCTGCATTGCTCATCCCATCACGCTGCTGACACCCTACAGGGAACCCATGAGGAATGCCATTGAGGCAGTTACAACCAGAACCACTCCAGAACACGCTCTGTTGTGGAGAGAGCATTTGGCATGATAAAGATGAGGAGGAGAGCGCTATTTCTGGGGGCAAACCAACCTTTGCAATGAAAATCATTGCCTGCAGTTCAGTTCTGCACAATCTGTGCATCAGCAAAGGGGACTGCTTGGAGCCACAGATGTTGAGCCACACCAGGAACCAGTAGGACGGGTAAAGTGGCGTCCGTCTGCGAGGACAAATCTCTGCATTCCTTTCAGCTCCAACTGTGTCACACATGACTCTGGAAGACCAGGGGCCTGTTTCAGAAAGGAGGTTCAACCAACTCTGAGGTTGAACTTGAACTCTGAGTTGGTCTACCGAGAGATTAACAACTCTGAGTTTTCTGTTTCAGAGAAGCTGATCGGAGTTAGGTTAATCAACTCTGAGTGGACTGAATCGGAGTTGAGCGTGCGCACCGCGACCATAAGAAGCCATTATCAATGGAGCGCAGATATTACGAATCACCATGGCAACCGTGGAAACAAAGAGGTCTGCATATTTTTCTCCAGCTGAACTTGACATGCTGCTGCAGAGTTACAGTGAATATGAGCACATAGTCCAGAAGAAAAGCAACACCGCTGCATCTGCAAAACAGAGACAGTTAGCGTGGGAAAACATAGCTGCTCGAGTTAATGCGTAAGTTTGCATTTAAATCATTGTTATAAAATATTGGCTGTAATAACTTTCTAAATAGCGTAAGGAGTGAAATTAAAAATGGCGATATTTCGTTGTACTTTTGAAGTGTTATTCCTGATGTAAATGCATGAAATGCTGCATAGTGTACAGAACCAATCTGGGGGAAAATGCATTTAACGTCGGTAATGTTTAGAGGACTTTTTTGTTAACCTTCCCCTCTGGCAAACGTTGGTCAGTTTAATATTAATACATGCAATTGTGTTTTTAAAAATAAACTTTTGTCTACTGTTGAACCTTTCGCTGCGCGAAGACTTCTCCTTTCTTTTCTCTCGTCTTTCCGATCGTGGTCAGAAACGCAGGGGAGATTTCCTTCAGGGCCGAAGGGAATTCTCCTTCGGGGTTCACTTCCCGTTCGAAACCCTCAACCTCCAGAGCGGAATGACTCCAAAACAGTTATTCTGGGAATGACACATTCTCTTTATTTAACTAAGTGCTCCGTCCTCCGAACACACAATATATACCACGCACACACCTCCGCTCTGTGCTCACAGCCCCCCCCCCATCTGCACCTGCAATCGCCCCTCCCCTTGTCTGTCGTGGATCGCACCCCGCTCAGCACACACACGCTGCAACACTACCCTTGTATTGATCATGTGGTATAGGTTTATATGGGATTAAGAAAGTAAGCAGTACTAGCAAATTGTGTTTCCAAAAAGTTATTGTTACATTAATCTAATTCCATGTCCCTGATTTCATTTTCATGTAGATGCAATCCTGCAGGAATTAAAAGAACATGGCAGCAGCTAAAAATGAAGTATAAAACATAATTCAATCAGGTAAAATTTGAGCATGTCATGGATGTAGGCTTTGTTGACAATATTTGACATATGAAACATCTACATAGCAATACATATCTAATGTTGTTTTCATTGTATATATGTAATTGACTGCAACGAAAAACGGTAACGCTCAAACAAAAACGTATGGGGAAATGACAAAAAATCGAGTCTTCTCAAAATCCTCGTACGACGTAAATGTAATTCTCTATGAATTAATGCAGCCTCCTCGTCTATTGGGTCCTCCAGAAAAGGACAAGCCATTCTTGTCACTTAGACCGTCTCTGTGTGACGGAATTGTGGGCAATGAAGGTTAAAGCAACAAATGCCGCTTCGTCTTTAAAAAGGGGAGGGGACCAGCAGAAACCTTGAGTTTAGAGAATAAAACCTGCTCCCGACCAGGTTAGGTTCACAGCATAAGTAACCATGGACACTGACTCAGAGTATAAGTTACCTCTCTTTCAGAAACGGGTTTGACTTACTCTGCTTTCTCTGGTTTAACAAACCTCCCATTCTGAAACGGAAAACCCAGAGTTTCCCTGATTTCAGGGTTAACTCACTCAGAATTTACACTTAACCTCCTTTCTGAAACAGGCCCCAGGATTATCGTTAACATGTATAAAGAAATGCTAACATATAAAACGAAATTGTAAATATGTACATCTGATATTTATATGAAAATCCTTTTGAGATTGTTAAAAAATTGCTCAGATTTAAAAAATACATGTAAATAATTCATTTTTGTTCATGCATTTATTAAATAAATTGCAAAAACAACGACAACGTTACATTTTGTGAACAATATTTTAAACTCAGCTAAGCTTAACAGACTCTCCTGTCACTCTTAGTCCTTTCTTGCTCTTTCCTCCTCTCTTCTCCTCTTTCAACAACAACCTTTACCCGAACATGACAACGATCACAGTTTAATCATAAATAAATACAAATCTGATCAAGTGTCTCTTACTCTCATCATCCGGCACTAACTTGACTGAAAACAGGCTTTCTCCATCCACAGATGAATCAGATTTTCCTCATCCTCGTCAGCCCCTACATATATAAACACATTTAAAAACCGTGTTTAACTCATGACTACCGTCAGAACTCACTCCTTTTTTTGATGTAATATCAACAGCGTTTGTTTTTAGCCTTCGGCGCTAATTCGCGCTAGCGTTAGCGTTAGCATTACCGAAATTGATTAGCTTCAAAACAATGTAGATTGTCGATTGAGGAATAAAAAATATCAAACACATCATCTTACGTATTTACAAATATATTTTACAACAGATACTTGACACTTTTAAATATACTTACATTTTTCAGTCCTCTTTCTCACACAACCGTCCGCCATCTTCAAATAATTCAAACGCAGTGCACCGGTCACACGCAATGCCTGTTCAAAATGGGAGGTGGCGGCCTCTCGTCCAATCAGAGCACGAGAAATCATCTGCCTTCCGGTTCATACAAAGTGCCTTCCTTTTCATGCAGAGTGCCTTCCGTTTCATGCAAAGTCACTTCCGTTTCATGCATACTCCTCTCTCACACGCACATACATACTTTTCCTCGCACGCACATATATACTTGTCTTTCACATACATATATTCTTTTTTAAGAGTGGCAATGAGTGAGAATGTATGTATGTGTAAGGTAATATATATGCATGCGAGAGAGAGAATATATGTATGTGTAAGTGAGAATATATGTATGCGAAAGAGAGTATATATGTATGCGAAAGAGAGTATATATGTATATGCAAGTGAGAATATGTGTATGCGGAAGAGAGTATATACGTATGTGCAAGTGAGAATATATGTATGCGAAAGAGAATATATGTATGTGCAAGAGAGAATATATGTATGTGCAAGTGAGAATATATGTATGCGAAAGAGAATATATGTATGTGCAATAGAGAATATATGTATGCGAAAGAGAGTATATATGAATGTGAGAGCAAGAATGTATGTATGTGAATGGTTCAGAATAAATAATGTCTTGTACGGCCCCTCATAGGAGCATTTTACCTTACATTGATACTGCAAAGCTTAGGAAAGTTTTCCAACCTAAAACTAAAACCTGTTCTCTTGATCCCATTCCCACCTCACTTTTTAAGGCAGTCAGCTCAGAAATTTTTTTTATATGTTTAATTGTTTCCTAGTTAAAGAAAATTACTAATCAGAAAAGATTTCGGAACTTTAGATCAGTGTTTTTCAACCAGTGTGCCGCGGCACACTAGTGTGCCGTGGGAGATGGTCAAGTGTGCCGTGGGAAATTGCCCTCATTAACTGATCAAACAACATTTCCCATCTCCAGGAAATCAGCTCTGTGTTCATCCAAACAAACCCTGATAAAACACTGAGTAGTTAGGAATATAAAAGATCAAAAAATTATTTTTTCTTTGTGTTTATTTGATTCTATTAAATACATTTTGATAAGAATGAAGATACAGCGATTTAGCTGCAGCTATTCCTGTTAGCTATACCAGTGCCGCCCCTTTAACTGTCTCCACCAATCATTCTTGAAGGCTGAATCACATGTCATCAGTCTGACCAATCAGAAGTGGTTAAAGTCTTCACTTCCTTGTTTAGATTTAACTCAAAAAGTCTCTCAGTTCTAACAAAAATACCAGCTAAAGCTCGTCTTTAGCGGTGTAGCTTTCCACAGAATCCGGTGTCAGACCGTGGAACAAGAGAACAAAACCATGAAGCTCAGAGAAGCTGGTCTTTCTGCGGTCGGCGGATTTATGGCACTACATCTCCCATGATGCATTGGGTTAGAACGACTGTCTTAGCGCACAATGAGCCTCTCCTCTTAACGTCTTTAAACAAGGAACACACATCAAACAGTTTTGAATCTTTTAACTTAACTTTTAATACAACTTTTAGAAAAAACAGCTACAACTTCCAGCTTTTTCTGCCACAATTATCATGAAAATGCCTGTGAGATTCCGGAGGGCGGGGGGGGGGGGCTGCTGTCAATCAATACAGACTGAGTTTTTTCTATTTTTTTTTTTCTTTTTTTTTTTGGATGCTGGTGTGCCGCGGAATTTTTGTCAAGGCTTAAGTGTGCCGTGGCTCAAAAAAGGTTGAAAAACACTGCTTTAGATGATAGATAGATGTTAACTTTATTTATCCCACGATGGGGAAATTCACGTATCTGTGGCAGCAAAAACAATATTCATAAACATTCATATATTCATAAATAAATAACATTAATAAATAATATTTATAAATTCATAAATAAATAACAGCAAAGAAAAGGACATCAAAAAATGAGTGCAAAATGGCATTCTCATTTTAAATAAATACAGCTACAAAAGTGGCGTGTGATCCACTGCAAACATGCAATACAATTTATTTATTTATTTATTTATTTTTAATACATCCAAAAATAAATAAGTAAAAAAGTACATACCAATCAAACAACCGTTTAGGAACAAGAACATTTGAAAAACAGCAACAACTACAACAAAAAGTAAATAAATAAATGAGTGAATGAAAAACACTAATGAAAAAACAACAATGAAAAAACAACCACGGGACCGTGAAGTGTCACTTTAACACGGTGTTGTACAGTATGATGGCTGTGGGGAGGAATGACCTGCGGTAGCGCTCCTTCTGTCACTGTGGGTGCAACAGCCTTATTTAAACCTTCTTTAAACCTTTGACCTCTCCACTAAACCCACATTTTAATCAACAAAACTAAGATAATATCCAATATAAATCAGTATGCACCATTTTTGAATAACAATTCTCTAAAGCAAATGACTACATCCATATTTACTGCTTGACGCAATATGCCTGTCTTTTCACAAGAATTTAAAATGTAGAGAGGTGTTGACATCATAAAAAAGAACAAGCCATAATTCGAAGGAAACATGTACCTCCATTTAATTGTGCTCAAATATCCATCAAGTTCATGGGATTATTTGAAAAAGACAGCTCTATCTAGAGCAGCAGCCTGAATATCAATGATCAAAGCTAGGTTATCATGACCAGAATAATCGGGTCAGACTCTGCAGTATTTCACACCAAGACCAACACAGAAAAGCAGCTGCAGCACAGCGCTCCCTCTCATGTGCCGCTTCCTCACCCTCTGTGCTCACAGCATTGTCATTAATCAATTCTTGCCTCCTTCCCAGTGCACCCAGACGCTGTGGCAATGGTAATGACCTTGGGGACCTGCTGATACCTCTCCACAGTGTCAGCCCTCCACCTCTGTGTGAACAAATATAGCATCTCCCATGGAGATCTGAGCTCGCTGCCTGACAAAACAAAACGTATACTTGCTGCTGGTCTTGATAGCAGTTATGAGTCAATCAGAGGAGGCATTTTCTGAGTGAAATATTAAAGAAACTGCTCAGTTGAACAAAGCTCCATACCAAGGGCAGTTCTTCACTGAGAAATAAAAACCCGTGAAGAACCATGGAGAGAGAAGGAGCTCGGGCTTGGCGATTAATTGATTGATTCGAATTTGTTGGTTTAGACTATTTTCTGGGGGGAAAATCAAGATCTTCCGTTGTTCGGAGTACAGTCAGTCCACTGGTCTCTTGCAAAGCGCAGATGTGAAAACAGCAGCAAGCAAAGAGAAGCTACTTCCATGAGGCTGAGGCACGTGCCCCGAGAAGAGCCCCCAGACGAGGCAGTTAAATGCAATCAAATTAATACATAGAAGAAGATTTATAAACTGTGTTTTACTTGGTATGAGACTTTATTAGAAGGGCTTTGGTAACATTACGAAGCCAGTGTGTACAATATGTGTTTGGCCTGCCAGATAGATATGGGGCCACTAGTGATGATGACGTCACACTACGGTAACAACACTCAGACAAACTACTAATAGCCTGCCATAATTCCCATACTAATCCCTAACTACTAAAAGCTATGGTATAAAGAGGGGGACTATGTAGTACCCTTGATTTTAAAAACAATTCAGTCACCATGCTGACTATTTTTTTTTTGTTCCAGGCCAATATGGTGTCAACCATTTCACAAAGTGAGGATCTAACTTATATATGCATTTTGGGATGACTATTTATGAATTCACTGTGTTCTGAAGATGAAAACGTTGATTGTTTATTAGAAAAAAAATTTGAATAGATTTTTTTTTATTCAAACGCAATGCATTGTAGATTATATTCATCAATCTAGCGAGCATTGATGCACACTGGTTTTTCACAGAGACTTCTAGGAAATTTCTGGGGGACTCAATTTCGGAATTGTAGATTTGGACAGCTCTACAAAATGGCGAATGCACTATATGATGCACTATATAGTATACTATTTAGTGAGTAGTTAAGGAATTTAGACATAGACATATTGTACATACGCCGACATTGAGCTGAAAAAAACCCTCTCGTGAGATTGCTGCATCTTTACTGTCAATGGCAAGAATCCAAAACTGGCTTGAAGTATGTTTTTGTTATGACTTCATGCAAAAATTGATAAACTGGAGCCAGAATTATGGGAAAAAAGTGATTTTTCTGTTAATCTGCTCCCCTTTTAGTAATCTGCCCTTATTTTCTCAGGAGGTTTGAATTTTACTTTACAGTTGGTTCAGACTACAGGTGACTGAAACCTGTTGGTCAACAGGAAAACAGAAACAACTCATTTGTTATTTTAAAATAAAACATTTCATAGACAGCACGAAAACACTAAAAGCATAGAGCAAAGATGGGTTAGAAACACAGGAGTTCCTTCATTATGTTGTGACTCCCTCTCTTATTGCATTTACCATAGTTTTATTTTTTAAAATAACACCTGTTATTTTTCTTTGCTAAATAATAGAATACATTGATTGGTAGATTTTTTAATCAACCAGCCAACTTGGCCAGTGAGGCAACAATTAGATTTTGGTTACTGGGGTTGTGACTTGAAACTTAGAGCATCAAACCACATGCTGCAAAACCCATTTCAAGGCTGTTGCTACCAGAAATGCTCTGCTGAGTGCGTTTGAGTATTTTCTTTTTATGAGATGCTAAAGCTAGTGGTAGCTCACAAAACATCTGCAAACACTGTACAGTTTGTATTTAGTTGAACTTTGTGTTGGAGCTAATTTCTAAACAAGATGTTAAAACAAAATAATTTTTGTTAAATATATTCAATCATTTGTAATTTTTGTTCAAGGAAGTAAAAGCAGGGAGAAACAAATTGATTAAAATCAAATAACAGATTTGGAATGACAAAAATAGAGATTTTATTTTTTAGCTATATCGCCGGGCTCTAGTAAGAGCTTTTATCTGCTGTTTTTAAAACTACACATGACAAGATCACAAGTGATTAGTCATAATCCTCTGAAAACATTTAGTCAGTTTAACCAGCTTCCATTTAGTTGCACTGCATGAAAACCACAACTGCCACCATCAAGAAATGCTTCATGCGTGTGGGCTCATTGTACTTCCAGACTGCTAAAAATACCAATATTCATTTTTAGGAGTTAAAAAAAAAACATTTTTTTCTCATCCTGAGACACAGATAGATGTGTAAAGCACAACTTTTCTGCATCAAATCTAAAAACAATTGCCAATCCCTGAAACACAAAGTGTTAGAGCAGGCATTTCCAAAGTCCAGCCCATGGGCCAAATGTGGCCCACGTTTGATTTTTCACCAGTCCACTTGCACCATTCACAAACTCAATAATATGCAGTTGCTGGCATGGTCTAAAAATTGTATGTACGATTTCTTGATTGTTGTTGGCTAAATTGCATTTTAAGTCATTGTGAGCCCGTGGCAATACTGTCATGTCTGTGACACTTTCTAGCTTATTACTGAAATATTCACAACAGATAAAAAAGAAAAGTTGACAGTGGGGGCCGCCGCTTCCAGGACAAGTGGTAGTTGGCATATTCTTTCTGTGAAGTATGAAACAACTGTGTGTGCCTAATATTCCAAGAGACTGTTTTGAAGGAGTTCTATATCAAGAGGAACTACCAGACATCCACAAAAAACTAACTGGGAATGAATGGTGCAGAAGAGTCATTTAGGGAATGATGTATTTAGATCTTTTTGCTTTCTATGTAAAGAAATGAAAATTATGCCATTGCAGTAAAATGTTCAAGAGTTCATTTGCAATTAATGCAATTGAAATAATACAAAGAATTTCATACCAAATGGTTGAGCCTCTTATATTTTAATCTCATCTAATCTAGCCTTCTTTGCAAAAACTTTGGACACCCCTGTTATAGAAGGTTGGTGAGGAGCCACCAGGCTCTTCCACACGTGCTTTGCGTATGTGTGTGAGGGTGTCACAACATCCATCTTTCTCCCTTCTTTTGACCGCTGGGAATCACCTCCATTTATCTTCTTTAAAAATTCAAAGGTGGGGCAATTACAGGTCAGACTCAGAGATAGCAGGAGCAGTTTGTGGCAGCTGGACTCAAAATGAAAGGGTGTGCATTGGCTCACATCTCATTATGGCTCGGCACTCCAACATTATCTTAAAGTTACTATAAATAGATGGCAGAAGAGAAAAAAGATTAAGAGAAAAGCAATTGTGAGAGGCAGAAGAAAAGGACAACAGAGAGAAATGGTAACATAGTGACAGTTCAAGATCTGAAAATGATAAGTTTCTCAAAAATAGCTTCTTACCCACAGTTCAAGATCTGAAAATGATAAGTTTCTCAAAAATAGCTTCTTACCCAAGGCAATAACCATGCTAAACTCCAAAATGCACAGATAAAATCTGCCACAGCACATTTCAGTGTATATGTTTATGTATGTCTATATGTATATATCCATATGCATATCCCATGTAAACTGTTAACTCTTTCCTACCTCCATGCTGTTTGGCACATCTGACATGTTTATATCTTACATATCACTGCACCCAATTATGGCCATTTTTATATTTGCACATTTCATATTTTGCATTTTGCACACTTCCATTGTACACTGTATCTATTGTACATATTGATCATTTTTATATTATACTTGCTAGGGCTTGTCTTAGCACTGTAAATGGCGATGGGTTCAATTTTATTCTCCAAGTGGACAGTGACAATAAGGGCACATCTATCTATATAATGTGGCAACCACTTAGGTTTATTTAAATTGCTCCACTTGAATTCCAATATTAAAAACTCCTGGCATTCTGGCTATATAATCATCCAATATGGGCACAAACAGAAGGTGCTCAATGTAGCTGAGATGTTGTCTTGTTTGTTTTATTGTAAAACAGATTATAGGGCGCTTTAGTTGTTCACAAATCCTTCTGTCCACTCAGTGATTTCACGTTCTAATTAATCTGATGGATGATTTAACAAAATAAAAGACCCGATAAAGATGTAAAATGGTAAATGGTGTATACTTATATAGCACTTTTCTACCTTAAATAAAGACCCAAAGCGCTTTACAGTCACAGTCCCTTTTACTCATGAACACACACATTCACACACTGATGGCAGCTTTGCTGGAGGCAACCTGTAACCAGCAGGAGCAATATGAGGGTCAGTGTTCTGCCCAAGGACACTTCAACACATGGGCAGGCAACCTGTGAAACTGCGACCTTCCAATCAGACTCTACCACTGCACCACAGCATTTTTTTTGGTTCAAATTCAAAGATAAATGGTATTAATTGAGACTATTTATTTTTGAAATGTAGTCTTTCTGGTAAGATGTGTTCAATATTGACGATTTCACTCCATCAGATGATGGGTCAAAATCAGGAAACAAATTTGACACACTTAAAGTGTGACAACTAGATAGATCTTCACTTTAACATACTAATGGTTACCCAATACCAACATTTTGGAGGAAAATGCATCATTTTCACAAGTGTGTTTGCTCATCCCTGTGATTTCAAGCACTTATGAAATGTTCAGATTTCAAAAGCAAGTCACTAAACATCAGGACTGAGTCACTCTGACTAACTGGGGACCTTCTGTCCACCGGAGACTGCTGAAGGAAAGATCCCAGATGTTTCCTGCAGGGCGCGATGTACTGCTTGATTTGTAAACCTCCTGTGTTTGTGCCTCAGGGAATTTTGACGGAACTTTCAGTGACAGCAGACCTCCCTAAATAAACTTATTAAATTATTACTTCTTCGGGCAAAAACTGATTTAAAGGAGATTACCTCTGAATCTTTTACAGGTGTGGGCTTATTTCCATATTTGTGTTGTTAGTGTTCATGAACGTCAAGAAGTCTACATTTAGAAGAATATGGAAGCAATGTGGTCTTATTATTTTTGCTTTAATAAAATCCCACTGCAATCATCTTTTGATCTATTGTAAAAGCATTCCTAGTTGTCTTTTAATCAGGATTTTGTAATTTTTACCAAAAATCTAAAAACTTCTAGGACATAGTTTCTGCAGAGCAGCAGTAGTTCATTAGAAATTCACCTGAGTTGAATCCACTCTTGAGTTGTGGGCAGGACCATTGGCCCCCATTTCTAATCATTCATTCTGTTTACACTTTCTCCCACTAGCTTACAGCCCCTCACACCCCCAACCTAACATTACCTGGTGAGCAATGTTGGAGCTATCGAGCTGTACAGTTTTGACCCAGATGCCAGCTCAGACGAGGAAAACAAACATGGATGCAGTCATCTACAAGTGAATGCATTAGAATGGAATGAATTTACAGTGTTGGTGACAAACGTAAATATACCTTACAAATGTGAGGTTAGAGGGCATTAAACCCATCCCTGTAGAATCATATATTATGTTTCACAAGGACAGACATACCATGCAACTGAGAATCCCATCATATACCGGTAGCTTAATTGCAGTGCCACTCCCTGTAAACATTGAAGTAACAATGTTTTCTATTGTGCTTGTTTGAGTTGGAATTTAAGGGAGCTAACAGAGAAAACACACATTGGGAGCTGCAAAGTGGGAACAGGATCTAACCCCCAAAACTCCTTTTATTACGAGGTAGAAGGTAGGGGTGGGCAGCAGTGGAGAAACAAGCGATCTCACCCCTGCGGGAGAACAAAAAGCTGCTTGGTTCAGAAAGAGAAGAGTAGGAGGAAAAAAAATGAGGGACTGGAGGGGACAAAAGCCCATGGTGTGCTGATGAGGAGCCAGCCTCCACTGCCCTGCAAGCACGTCTCTTCTGCAGACTCAAACCAGTAAACCTTCCTCTTTGAAAGGAGTCTGATAAAGTGTCTTCTGAATCATGACTTGTCCCCAGACCGTCTGCAGGGGAACCTTACTTCTACACTGCTCCAGTTGCCATGGCAAAAAACAGCCTTTTTACAGAGGAGGTTATTTATCTTCTCAAATACCGGCTCCCTTTTATTCTGCTTTATCACACTCTTAGCGAGGACAAAAAAAAATCAGAAAAACAAAACTTCTTTTATAGCCTGCTTCGTTTTCACAGAGGTGCACGACAGCCGATTTGAGAGGCACCTGAGAAAAATGTAGGAGGCCGAAATAAACATGGGCCACAAATCTCAATATATATTTTTTTAAAACCTATTTCTCAGGATCACAGCCCATGCAGAACACTCTACCGACAACACTATGGTGTTTAACATTGTGTAACATTGTTGTTGGTCTGCAGGAATATGAGTCATTCAGTGGGGTTTTGGACACCATAGTAAGCTTCATTGTCTTCCATTCTAAGCATGCTTGTAACACAAATGAGGAAAATCCACAGACCCACACACCACAGAGCTAATGACCAAACCAGAGAGCTTGTTTCTCTGTTTAAAAAGGAAGTGCAACATCCAGCCATCAGATAGCTGCACAGACATTGCATGAGGCAAAAGAACAATCTGGAGAAAACCTTTATGTTGCTAACAGCTTTTGACCTGGGCATGGAAGCAGGTTTGTGGGTGGAGACGGAAAACCACATCTGGCTGACATAATCAAAAAGGATTACAAGAAGTTCACAACTATCAAAATATAAAGGGATAATTGAAAATTCAGTATATAAAAAATGTTTTGGCATGCAAGAAAATCAACTGCCATATACATGAATAATAAAGTTTTCATTAACCTAAGAGAACAACAGAAACAATGTTCAAAAATTCGTTATATTTAGTATTATTTAAAGACAAATGCCAATGTGACCTCAATTATTCTTAAACTTTATGATAAAATCAACTATTTTTCATGGCTAACATTTATTAGGTCACATTCCCAAAAAAAGCGACTGCATCAAATACATAGGCCGTGCACGGCTGTATTTGTGTGTTTCTGCAATGTAAGCACATGCTGTCCTCCATCTGCCGTTTGACAGAGGCCCTTTCCTTTCCTGTGCCGGCAGCCAGGCAGCTAGCTTTCCTTCGCTGCTCCAAGACAGCCACACAATCCTCACAAACACACTGAAAACATGTAGACGGACAAACTAACGGGCGCATGACAAAATCTAAACCACAGATTTAACACTTTAGGATATTCCACTCTGCTTTACCTTCCGCTTTGAATTGGAAGTTCCTTCCAATTCAAACTATGTTTGCCTGCAAACATTTCCTGGATGCTTACCTCATTGTCACATGCTTTCATCACTAAACGGCTTGGGAATGACTAAAATATGCCCAATGATTAACTGAGTTACAAGAATAAGTCAAAACCACCGGATTTCCTTCCTTAAAATCTGTAGTGGCTGTAGAAAAATCCCCCACCAAGTAAAGCCAAAGTGGATCTTTATGTCTTACATTTATGACCTAAATGTTCATCATGATTCTTTGTTCAAATGAAAAAAAGTTTTTTTTTACAAAAATACAAATTAGGAAAATTCCTATGGTCCAGCCGATAAATAAAAATAAAATAAAAACAATCATTTCCTGAAAAGATCTGCCGATTTGTATGCAAAATAGGCTGGCAGCTGTTGTAAAACAACCATTAAATCAAATAGAGCCTGGCCTGCAAAGTTACAGCATCCATTTAAAAAACAGCATAGCAGTGAGGAGAGACTATGAGGAGAGCCGAGGTTGATTAAGGAAATGAACAGATGGGAGTTCAAGAAGAGGAGGACACCAGAAGAATATATAGTGTCTGTTTGCTGCAAAAAGTAACCTTAAGTGATTTTGGTTACTTCCCCCCTGGGATAAAAACTGCATTTTATAATAAAAAGAGCTGGATATCCACAATACAGCTGAGCTATGACTGATGCTAACAATGATCTACTCCTGAGCCTCCTTCCCCTCTCCCATGGTGCCTATAGCAGTGCACGCTTCTCTGTTATAGCCTTTCTGCGGTGCCAAGCAGCAGAAAGTATAGCTCATATGAAGCAAATTAAGATTAATATCAGTCAAACCTGCAAATGCACCTGGAGCTCAACACCTTGAACAGAGAACAATTTCAGTTGGTCTGTTTGAAGCATTACTTAATGAAACAGTGCAGACAGACAACAATAGAAATACAATTAGACAAACAAATGGCTTCAAGATCCTCTTGCTAACCTATAAGGCCTTACATGCTATGGCCCCGTCCTATATTAAGGACCTCATAGTCCCTTACCACCCAAACAGAACACTTCGCTCGCAAAATGCAGGACTGCTTGTGGTTCATAGAATTTGTAAAAGTACAGTTGGAGGTAGAGCGTTTAGCCACCAAGCCCCTGTTTTATGGAATAAGCTCCCAGCTCATGGAAGAGAGGCCGACACAGTTTCTACATTCAAAGTTAGACTGAAAACATTCCTCTTTGGACAGGCTTATTATCAGACTAGTTAGTACTCAGAGACTATTTAACTTAATGTTAATGTGTTTAAATTAAACTTAATAACAATGACAATTTGGTTTTAGTAGGCTGCTAGAAGTTGAAGCTGGGGTAACTATGGTGCACTGGGGTTCTGTCCTCCTTTTTCATCTACTTCTACCCTCCTTCTCTCCTCTATTCTTGATCATTATTCATCATTTAGTTCTCCATGCCTCTGTTTGGTGCAGTGCGATTCATGCACTGTCCCTCTTTCCCTCTCCCCTCCTGGGGAGTGGTAGTGCTTCCAGATTCCAGTTGACTGGTCCGTGCTCCTGTACCTGACCGTGTACCTCGTCTCTGCTCCTGCTCCTAAACCTGGCTGTGGATCCTGTCTCCGGCTCGACTCGCGCCCCTGACTGTCCCTCCAACTCCAGCTGGATGAAGCTCATCTGCTGGACTTTAAATATGTAGTTGTAGAGTTAGATAAGTTAATTCTTCTCTATGAGTTCTGGCAAATCGCCTGTCCGTCCTGGGGGAGGATCCCTCCTTCATGTGGACATCCCTGAGGTTTCTTCATTTTTGCCGGAATCCATTTTTTTTTTAGGAGTTCTTCCTTACCGCGAAGGGGGGTCAAAGGGCAGGGATGCTAGTTTAGTTTAGTCTGTTTCTTAGTTCAATTTAGTATTTTCCTATTGAATTCTATGTATTCATGATCCTTTTGAATTTATGTTGAACTTTTTCAATTACCGATATGAAGCC
The DNA here is from genome assembly GCA_023969325.1 of Oryzias curvinotus. Taxonomy (NCBI): domain Eukaryota; kingdom Metazoa; phylum Chordata; class Actinopteri; order Beloniformes; family Adrianichthyidae; genus Oryzias; species Oryzias curvinotus. The sequence continues at coordinate 12,668,619 of CM043724.1, read as the reverse complement.
CATCGAGACGACTGTTGTTGTGAATTTGGGCTATACAAATAAAATTGAATTGAATTGAATTATGAGGACTGAAATGCATTTACTGAGGAGTTCTGGGCTAAGATTACTTAAAGACCCACTCTGATCATCTGCTGAGGTATTTTGAAAGTGTTCCTTTTCCTTTTATTATAATTATTCCAATTTCAGCTGAAACCCAAAAACCTGTGTCGTTTTCTACGACATAGTTTCTGCAGAGCAGCAGAAGTTCAAACTTTGATAGCTATTCCAAACAACTGCATCGCTAACCTAAGCATGTTTTTGTACACTTTTAAGCCACAAGATTTAAAAAAAATTAAAAAATACCTTCATTGTTTAGTTAAACAAGCATAATGTAAACAGTACCAACTATAGTTCTGCTGTACTGTGAAAGCCTTTTCTCCCTGCTGTTTCACATCATCAACCACTTCCCATTTAATTTGTATTTTTTAGCACCAGTACAGATGACATAACCAGATTAATCATAATTCTAAAGTCTCTTTGTGATTGTAAAGCAAATAAACTGTAAAAAAAAAAAAGTCTATCATTGAAAAAGACTAAAATTTGAATACTTGAAACATTTCCAGTTCCAGATGCAACCATGGCCAAAATCAAATGTCTTCTTACCTGACTGTGAGATGATTCAATGTGTCCTTTTTTTTAAATCCATAACAGCAGGCTGCATGGTTCTGACCAAGCCCAGCATAGTCACAGTCTTGCTGTCTTCATTGATAGAGTCGTAGTAACTGTGACAGCTCTGGGAGGAGAGACGATCCTGGGATCCAGGCGTGGAGCTCTGCACTTTCCAGTGAGCAGTTAATCAAGTAGCAACCAGCTGGAATTCTTAAAGAGCAGCACTGGATGCCTTAAAGGGCTGCTCCAACTCCTGCAGCTAGAGAGACAGTGAGAGAGACAGAACACATGTCGGATAATTAACAACACACCATGGTAAGGCGGGTGATGAGAAGCTAGAGGATGGGGCAAGGTGTCATGTACTTCCTGTCTAGAAAAGGAACATTAAGTCAAAAGCAGAAGAGCACATAGCTGAGAGAAAATAAACGCTTCCTCATAAGAAGAGACAGCTGTCTGAGCACCACATATTCATTTAAAACTATTAGAAGAAAACACTAAGGAAAGCTCAGACATTTTGTTGAAGAAAACAAGCTCATTTGTGGAGAAATTCAAGGTTCTCTTGAATAAATCTTTTCCCATTGCTAGAGAGACTTGTTTTCCACCAAAATCAAATGTTCACATTCATGAAGCAGAACTGGATGTAGAAACTACCCAAGCTTCTTAATATACAACTCCCTCCACTGTCTTCACCCATGAGGGAGGAAGATATACTCTGATTAAATGGAGACAAGAACCACAATTAATGTACCTGGGAAAGACAAGCAGCCAATAAATCTGAGAGCAGTGTTTCTGCTGGAAACAGGTTTGAAGGCAACGACAAGGCTCTTTGTTAAAGTAAAGAATGATTAAGCTTGTAGTAAAGGCCGTTAGACGTATAGTTTAAGATGCAATCATTTTACTTCAATGAGAAGCATGCAGGCTGGTTGCTATGGTGACCAGTTTGCTTATGGCCAGCTAAAAGAAGGTGCAGTGGGAAGGAAGGGTTTTCTGTCTCAAAAGTTTGTTTTATTTTTACTAATAGATACTTTTCCTGCCTTCAAGAACTCAAAAATATGGAGTTCCATACTCTCCTGCTCAATGACGTGCTTGAAGCAGACCACCAAAGCATCCAAATCCTTGCAGGGTTAGGTGGAATCGACACATTGAGGCTCACATTGTTCAGCCTTCTCAATATACAAGTTCAGATTTATGGCTTGTTTCCTGGAAAGAACTGTGTGGGAGCACTTGAAATCAGATATAATCTCAAAAGTTCATAAATAAATTATGAGGTCTGACAGAAGGGGAGGCAAATCAAGCAAACTATTGAATAATAGAAGAACCTTTCTCTAATGCAATCAGATACACAGTGATGCTCACCAACAATCAAAGGAAATGATAGCCATACATGAAAAAATAGATCATTCATACAATTATATATTATTATATAAATTCATGAATGAATACATGTATTTGTTCTATTCGCTATTTATTGTAGCATGCAAACTTAAATCAACCTACACATATAAACAGACTAAAACATAATGCCAAAGAGGTAAAAAGACATCGCTTGCACCTTTATGATTGTTTATTTTTGCTTCTATTTAAATTTTAAAAACTTTTTTGACAAAAAAATGAACTTGATCATTTGACCAAAAATCTAAAGGAAATCACAGCAGCGTGTGCTGTAAAAAAGAGGCTTCAAAGATGTATCACCTCCTCACAGTCTGTTACCACAGTGCATGTATTAAACACCACATTTGCATGGCTCTCACTTATACAGACTTGAAACATAAAACAACAGAAATTGCTTGCATCTAATACCATAAATGTTCTTAACTGTAGTATAAAAGAAAAACCTCAGAAGCAGAAATGAATGGCCCAAATGTTAGTTTATATTTGCTAAATTAATTAACAAACTTTTCACTTTGCACTACAGTCAAACTTCAGATGTTTAAATGGCAAAAATACCAGTCTTTAAAATTTGCATGGATTTTTGGAATATTTTTGGGTTCAAACAGCTCCGAAGAACATTCAAGTTCTCTGAAAATTTTGGGAAAAGATTAATCTTTACTCCATACCTGACTGAGAAACATTTCCTTTAAAGAAAAACTCAGCTTTTGTGGTAAACACTTTTATTGTTGTTTTTTTTAAGCAATTTTATTTTACGGTTAGGCTCTACTCATTAAGTCTGTTAATCTATCAAGTTTAAATGGAATGAAGTAAAAAAAAAAAAAGGTACTTTGAAGGGAAGAAGTTGCCCATATTCGTCCCACCAGCTTTTAATTGACAAGTAACCCTCATGGTGTATCATTACATGACATAGTAACAATATCAAAATATTGTTCAAGCCCACAAAACTTACAAGTAAACTTTTTTACATTTTTAAACAGAAAAAGTGAAAGAAATTCTGAACTGAAGAACTACACTTAAAAATGTTTTTGTAGGAACCAAAATGATTGATTTTTGAATATCAAGATAATATTGAACTTAGGTGATTTTCTTCTTTGAACTTTATCTGAACCTCTGTAAGTGTAAGCTCTGCTGTACAGCTGCAGACTAAAAAAAAAAGCAGAGGTAAATGAAATCTCTCATGCAAGTGTTATTTCTCCAAGACAAACCAAAGGCTGGCTCCCATCGCAGCGTGGTGAGAAATACCAGCTGGACAGACACCTCGATACATGCAAGCAGGTTCACACAAGTCTCTCTTTCACCATCTGCACCTCCGCAGGGTTGTGGTCAATCAGATTAGGCCATCATGCGGAGATCTCTGAATACACCAACACAAATCCATTTAAAAAGATAAGCTCTGAGGGTAATGGCTGTGACAAGAGCACACAAATACATATCTTACAGCAGAATTCATGTGAGAAGTGAGAGATCCTTCTTTAGCTGAAGAGGGTGTTAAAGCTCCAGCAGGATCACATTAACAGACTTGCTCAGACCCCCAACAACCACAAAAAAAATCCCGGATAGTTCATGAATTCTGTAATAAAAAGTAAATATGACTATATAAACCTTTTTTTCTTCCATTAAGACAAAAACATTGTGTAACAGATTGGGATCTATCAGTTTGTGACACCTAACTAAAGGCTATGGAAGAGGCTAATAAGATATGTAGCAAAGGAGAGAAAATCTTTTTGAACCAGGATTTAGATGGGAAAAAAACAAGTAGGGCAACTCCAGCACTACTTTCCCTGTCAGTGCTCCAGATATTTTCAAATTAGAGAAAAAGGGATTCATGATGTTTACAGGTGGACTCGAAAGAGGTAAAACAGAAAAAAAAATACTAACTCTTCCCAAAAACTGCTGGTGGGGGAAAGAAAATTATAAGAAAATAGAATGTGTTTGTGTTCAGACTGTTGCAATTAGATGTTCCACTCCAGAAAAAAATGAGTTATTGGTGTTTTTTACATGATCTTGTGGCACCTTTCTGATAAAGAAGGACATATATAAAGAAAATTAACCTTAGAATTGTGTTTCTGAGGTTTTTTTTTCTTATCTTCTTCCATTTTGTCCCTTTCGGGGTCACAGGGCTTCCGGAGCCTATCCTGGCCACTTGTGGGCGAAGGCAGGGGACACCCAGTCTGTCACAGGGCTACATGTTACCCATCCATTCACTCTCACACTGACACCTATGGACAATTTAGAGTTTCCAATTAACCTATGAAGCATATTTTTGGACAATATGTAAACAGTGGGAGGAAGCTGGTGATCCCGGAGAGAACCCACACGCGCACGGGGAAACAAGCAAACTCCACACAGAAAGGTCCCCCATCGATGTTCTGATTCAGGTCCCCCAGCCGGGACTTGAACCGGGGGATTTCTTGCTGAGAGAGTGCTAACCACTGCGCCACCGTGCAGTCGTTTCTGAGTATTTCTTTATTCAAACCATTATGAATCATGTAGAAACTGAAATCAAAAGGACACAAGCTCCCTGCTCTGCTCCACTTAAATCTGCAATTCTTTGGAGACAGAAAAACAAACAACTACTTTTTTCTTTAATAAAAAGAAAATATGCAACTGATTATGCCAAACAGAGCTGCCCTTTTTTTTAGCCATAATATGAAAAAATGTGTCATTAACTTGGCACAATTCATTGTGAAAATATAACAAAAGCAATGAAAATAGATGTAATATAAATAATATATCATTTAATTTATATGTATTATCTGTATCGCTGTTATACGTTTTAGCAGCAAATTCACTTATAATGTCCTGAAATTAGAAAGATGTCAAGGACTATGTAATAATCTTTTTTATGCTCTTGTATATAAGTCTGATTTAAAAAAGATGATCAAAATAAACAAAAGAGGATCAGTATGACTTTAAGTCACAGGACCCAGTCATGACTTCTAGTCTAATTTTTTTTTAATCCTTGTTTCATCAGAAGCCCTAAATATAAAGAAAGATATTGTTTAGGCCTCCATTAGCCGTCCGATGCTCATTCGCTCTGTGGTGTCTCCCTTCTCTTCCTGTTCTCTCATCCTTCCCCAAAGCTCACCCTCTCAGGCGCCTGGGAGCTGCTCAGACAGAACACAGTTTGGATTAAAAATAAGCTCCCAGAGGAGGATTCCCCCACAACATCCAAACTCCATGAACTCAGTGCAGTAAATATTCATGACAGAGGAATTGTGGTGCTGAACAACACAAGAAGAAAAGCAAATCTCTAGACAGGAGTATTTATAAAGCATCCTGTGTTACTGTAAAGATGCAAACACAAAGGCGGGGAATAATAAGCATGTATGTGAACCCACACAAAGAGAAAAAAAAATCTGTGGTCGACCTCTGCATCTATACGTCTGCCCGAGGCAGCATGTCTAGTCTGCCTGCAAACACACTGGAAAATGAAGATTTCAATTAAAAAAAATGGAAAATGGGAAATGGGGAAAAAACAGCCAAGATAAAAAATGCAGTAAAAAAATAATAACACACATCTGGTTGTAAACTATAACAGCCTCGACCTTTTTATCCGCTTTAGAAAATTGGGTCCTGTTTTGTAGAGTATTAGAAAACAATAAGGAATTAAGACATTTTTATGTTCCTTTAACTGCAGTTGTAAATGAATGTGTTAAAAGCGAATTCTTCAACTTCATGGCCACTCTTTGAAACCGTGACTCTGAATCCAGTAGCAAATCATCAGGGAACGTGTGTGTTTTACTTTGTGTGAAGCTTTTCTACAAAAGGTTCAATATCAACAGGCAGGAAGTGAAGGTTTCCTGTGTGAACTGTGGTTATAAAATTAGCAGGACTGTGAGAACTAAAAAAGAAAGACAAAGAAGAAGAAGTCCAGTACCTGCTTTTTCTTTGCCTTAAAATAAAACCAAACCGCAAGATCTCTTCTGAATTTGAATGACTGAATGTGAGTCAGAAACAAAAAATGAGAAAAAAATTAAACATTGAAACTAAATAGTTAATAAACAGTTTAAAAATAGAAGAAATAGTTAGTTGTGTCATACAATTCATAAAACAAATCTCAAACTTTATTTTCTTGAGTCAAAACCACTAGAGAGGAAAAAAAGATTATTTATGTTTTTGAATTTGAATAGTTTCTCTTTTTGTCATTACATCCATAACATTAAATAGCATGTTGGACTATTCCAAGGTACAACAAAATACCTTCACTTTTCTGAGTTTATTGTATACACCAATAGTATTGGTGTATAAAAGCAATGTGGCAGTATTGTTACAATCAAAGCATTAAAGTGTTTAAAGAAAAAGTAGATTAGATGATTATTTACTACCCAGTTACTACCCATGATTTGAGAACAAGCATTTAGATTAGTAATCCATGTGCACCAACCACACATCAGACTTTAAACTCCTGCTCACTGTTGTCCCTGTTTATACAGTTGATCTGCTTGGAGCCAATCAAGACATTTATTGTATACACTGGTGTGATAAAGTCTGACGTCACCCACTAATGAGATACTTGGTGCAGGTGAATCATGGCAACATGAGGCAGACATCCGAGTTGGAGACTGGTGACATGCAAAGGGCAGAGGGATAGAATCAACATCCAAATCAAGGTCCAATATGCATAGCAAGGATCATAAACATCCATCCAAAGAGGGAATGATCCAGTCCTTAAACCAAAAACTAAAGTGGAGCACAGCAACTTCGTCAAGGAATATACAGGCAAACTCAACCAGAACCAGCTGATAGGGAGTGAATGAACCACATGCCATGACAAACACAAACAACATTGTTGTGACTAGAAAATAAAGCAATAAACGCACACCAAGTTTTTTTTATTTTTATGAACCAGGTTGTATATGCCTAATTTCAAAGAAAAAACCTGACTTTTTAACATGGAAGTCAATGGGAAACTTCTTCCTTCTGAAACTAACCTCTAGTGGTCATTAGAGGAACTGCAACATGTGGTATTTCTGTGGGAATGGGGGAACATGACATCAGCAATTAATATTGACTGATTTCCAAATGAGTCCAAGTCACAGGTGCTGAAGTTGAAGTAAAGCGTAAGTCCACAGCAAAAAAATTCTGTTCACTTTTGACCATAAGAGAAGGGCATTTTAAAAAGCATTGGCCATTTTTCATAGACTAATAGCTTCTAACAAATATTTTATCTGAAAACTACTGTTGTGAATGCTATTGTTCACTCGCTATATCACTTTTTGAGGTCTTGATGGTTCACCGATTTTCGTCAGTGCAATTTTGCACAATTCTTTTTGTTTTATTTTACAGTGCACTGTGTTCTGCGTCTTGATTGGCTATAATCAATCTCCCCCATGTCCTGTAGTGAGGCTTTTTACAGCCTTAAAACATATATGATCCAACTTTGCGGATTAACTGTAGAAAGTAAGGGGTTACATTCTACGATTAATTTGCGATAATCGAGAGAACACTGCATTAAAATTTATCACATTGGAATGAGTACTGCAATCTTGAAATCCTTTCAAACGTAAAATATTTAAAAAAAAAAAAAACTTTCCAATATATTAAGTAAAATTTCAGAAAAGTCTACTTTGATTTAATAGAATACTCAAAAATTGTGATAATTTCATACTTAGAGGATTGTGAGCTTAAAAAGATTAACAAACAAAAAACTGAAAAGAGCTCCATTTTGTATTTTTATCGAAAGCTAAACCTGCTATATGTGAAGAAGCTATCGGGCTAAAATTAAAGCTGGCATGCAACCCCTGCTGTTTTTCATGAAGTGGCTGGCTGTGTCTGCCACGTCTGATTTCAGCTCGATTTTCATCTTAAATTCTGCCAGGTCGATTTTTAACACCTGGCTACACTCAAAAATCAAATTGTGAAAAACATAAATGGAACTTTTAGGGTATACTTTACACTTCATTTAAGAAAAGAAAAACATTTTAGATTTCTAACCAGTTTAAGAGACTTTAAGGGATGTGTCTGTTTCAATTACCGTAATGTTCTGTTCAGTTTAATTCAAAGATGGTAGGAAAACGTAGAATTAATTGCCATCTATACAATATATTTCATTGTTTTGAATTGCACATAAGCAGATCAAATTTATAAATAAATATTTGGAGATAATTTTCAAGTAGCTTTTGAGGATAACTCTAAAACGTTTACAGCAAAGCTCAACTATGATCTCTGTCTTCCAGCTGTAGGCGTTCTGTGGAGACCAGAGTTTGCCTGGGACAGGAAGTAAAAGCTCATAGGAAGAGCACCCTGTAAACCTAAATCAACAGGATACGGATGATTTATGGGATAACGTCCACAGCTCTTAGGAGCAGCAGCCAGCCACGCCTGAAATAAAGCTCTTAAACTTCTTTGTATCTTTTCCTTCAAAGGCATCATGGCAGCTGATCTAAGAGCAGGGCTGTGCGCATGAGTAAACACTGCTGTCTAGTCACACACATATGGGAATGTGCGGCCCCCGCAGCCTTACAGGAAGAAGCCGTGTAAATACTGTGGAGCATGACCCCTGACATGTAACGGAGGTGCAGTAAAGGGCAAATGGATTAAATGTGTATTACAATGAATTTAGTATCAGAGAAAACGAATAATTTTTCTTTGTTGTTCGGAATTACTGTCAAATATCTGACTCCGTTAAAAACAGATATCACCCAGGGAATACCAGATGCAAAAGCTGGGTTTTGTTGCTGGTCTTATAGCGACCCTGAGGGAAATCAGCATGCCAAAAAGCTGAGCGACAACCCGCACTACTCCATCTTTTAACAGCCAACGGGAAACTGGCCATTCAGCAGATCATCCACAGGAGCTGCTCCATCAGCATACATGCTGATGGATGGTAAGTCACACTCGAGAGGCGACCCGATTGATTCCCCCCTCAAAATGCCACAGACTGCTGATACGAGATAACGTTGCTTTTTAATGGCTTTGTGCCGATATTGTGATGACAAATTCAACTGAAACAAATACAAATGACTCCATGATTACCAACAGGTGAGATTTATTAACATTTTATTTGTGTAGTCTAACAAATCTGTGACCTTTTGGACAGTAATGATCCTGAAGCTACAGTAAGTTGTTTATTGGGAAATCATTTCTGCAGAGCGGCATTAGTTCCTTAGAAATCTCTCTCTAAATTGTGGATGGGACCATTGGCGAGAGCAACCCCACGCCTCCTTCCCCTCCACATAGCTGTGCGCTCTCTCTTTTGAAGCCTGCATGGATCTAGTCATCTACAAGTGGATGCATCAGAATGTAGCAGAGCAGGGAGCTTGTGTTCCGAACCGCGTGTTTTCTATGTAACAAATAAGCTCTTTTTTCCAACAGCATGTTTTCATCAGCTGGTCATTCACAACGATTTGTAAAAATAAATACTCAAAAATTCAATTTTAAGCCTATTTTTCTTCGTATATGTATTCCATCATCAGAAAAATGCGACAAGAACATGTTAAAACACAATTTTCTCTGGAGTGAGTCTTTAAAGAGACACTGGATAGAAGAATTATCACACACACAAAAAAAAGAACCCTTCAATAAGTAAATATGCAGCATATACCTGTTCACTTGAATAATTTAAAAAATATGCAACATATAAAGGAAGAATAATCAACTTTCTCATTGGGTTTGAGTAATATTTAATACATTTCAACATTAATATTAAGAGTTGAAGTTTCTTTAGAGATAATTGTGCTATGCTGCCAAGAAAAACACTAAAAACATATACATTTCGATTAATTTAAAATTTAAATAAAAATAGACCTAAACTCACGTACATTTTGTATTTCTAGCACGCTTGCAAGTCTTCTTTTGTTTAATATTTAATTTAAACTGCAGTTGGAGTGTGTTTGTTTCAGCTAATTAAGGTAGAATGTAAGATTTAACAAAATCTTATACAATATGTTCTGCAGATGTTTTGCTATTTTTTATCAACAACTTTACAAATACAAAAAATAAACGTAAAGAAAAAATAAAAAAGGTAGAAAAATATCATAAATTCTTTTTTATGGCTAAGTCATAAAGCTTAATGTGATTCTGTTTAGAAAAGCTATATTGATGTTGACATTTACAGAGATTAGGATGTGGAAGGCGGTGTTGACATGTGTTCAGCTCACAAAAGTCATGTGACTACTGTACTCACATTTGAACTGCATCCACAGTTTCCATGGTCACAGATTTTCTAGATTAGATCTGCAAAAATCCCTGATTTCCACATCAATGCAAAGAGGGTTTTTCTTTTTCCTCTCAAGAAGAGATGCACAACAGAGATAACAACCGAACTGAGTGTCTTAATTCCAGCTCCCAGCAATGCCGGTGTCAGACGCTCCTAAAAAAGATGTTAGTTCAGAGCATAGGCTGCATTGCTTTGTGTCACTGGGAATTCTGGGAAAGAGTTGTAAACAAAAGGCAAAACGCAAAGCTCTGAGAGAGAGAGATAAGGGATTGTGGGAGGGGTTCTGGTTGTAAAAACAGCTAGGATGGTTTTGCAGAGCTAACAGCATCCCTCTGAGACGTACAGAGATCGACTTTTTATGCCAATCCGTGCAATTTCACCTTTTTTTTAAAACGCTGTGATTCCTAAATATTACAATACAAAACATTTTTCATTCATCATTCATTCATATTCATTCAGTCCCTGGTTGTTTCTGTCACAAATCCAGAAACATGACAGAGCTGCACTCTCAGTGCTGATGTCAACAAAGGCAGCCTCTCGTCTAAGCAGGAAAGAAAAGCCTGACAGGATGCTAAATCCCTCATGACATAAGCGGAAAGCATGCCTTTCAAACTAAAATCAGCGATACTACACAAGCACGTAACAACAGAGATGCCCTGTCTGCCTCTCAAGAAGGTCAAAAATGTGCGGATTAGACCTTCATTAATACTGAATCTGGATTATTTCAATCCTGTGGCAGCACTACGCCTACAGATTACTTCTATCCCAGCCACGGCTTTAAAAGACAATAGCACTTTTTGTTTCGCTAGAACTGACAGTACCGCGCAGTAACAAAGAGGGACTCATTTCTAATAGGGTCAGGAGTGATTAGAGAAGCGGCGGCACACAGAAGCAAAACGATATCCCAAAGAATCCCCCAAAATCCGCCAGGATTTGCTAGATTATAACCTAAGCAACTCCAGTTAGCCCCTTAGTGCTTTTAAAAGCAGAATTAACTATTGAAAATATATCTTTTTAAAGACATTTTGAAGCATCATTTGGCTCAAACACAAACATCTAACGGGTAAAAAACGACTCCCAGTTGTCTAAGACATCTCTCAGTTTCTTTTGATGTTAACCAGCTTGGCTGTGGGGGCTTTTGATGCATAATTTATTAGAATCCCATTAAAAAGACTAAGATGTGATACATGTAAAGCTGTTGTAAATGTAAACAGATGACAATGCAGAGAGAAGCCATGTTACTTAAATTTTACAATGGAAATTGCAAAATTGTGATGTTGTTTTTTAGATGATCTACATTTTATTTCTTTGTTTTGGCTACAATGAGAAGTGAATATTGTTGTCCCCGGCTCAATAAAGAGCCAAAAGTGAAAACTTATTCTCGTTTCTGTTTATCTGAACAATGAAAATTTTCTTTTCATTGGAGGAAAAACAGACAAAAATGAAGAGAGAAGAAAGGGAGCGCTGATCAGTCAGCTCGACCTGTCCTTGTCCCACAAAAACAAATGACATCAGAAATGCTGCCAATCAGCTGATGTGACTCAAAGGGAGGCTGTCAGAAAACACTCGATCTTTCTTTTCGACTCTTGGCTAATAAAAATGGAAATGGCTCAGCTCAGTCACACATGGATCAGAGCACGCCAAACACAACTCGCATCATTTTGATGCAGAGATTTGTTCAATCTGACAAGAACTGACAAAAACACCCATTGTTGCTATGAGTGAGAAATATAAACATTAGGATTTTATTTGATATGGTTGATGTGTTAAATTGTCCTGTCGCTTTTTGGCAATAGCGTACAACCAGCACTAAGAGCGGTGTAACACCGCAGGAGCTCTTGTCGACTGATAATTCGGAGCCATCAGTTTGATCCCACCCCTAGAGAGAGGTGTGACAACCCACCATTACAGCAAACGACATAATGAATTTATTTACTGTGCCTGACATCTTTGAATAAGATGTCAGCTATCGATCCAAAAAGATTAACAAATAAATACACCTTCAAACCAGGGATTGTCCCAAAAACAGACTTTTTTAAACCACAATAGAGTGGAAAACATCCTTCAACCAAAAGTAAGTTTTCTTTACATTATGGGGTTTAGCATGGCCAAAAAAAAAAATTAAAAAAGTTAAATTCATTGATTTGGTTAGAATAGAATAGAATAGAATAGAATAGAATAGAATAGAATAGAATATCTATTGATCCCACAAAGGGAAAATACCTGGTATAGCCATATTAAAAACAACAGATGATAAAAAAAACACTAAAAATCCACTTAATTTTTTTTAATAATTACTGTGTCTATGATGCATTCTAAAGTCTAATGGATGTCAGAAGTTTGATCTGTTATAGATTAACAAACCAGTTTCAAAATTTTTTTGAAATGCATGAGTTATTTTAGGCCCTCAAACCAGCTACATATGACCTGAAAGACCTTTGTTCTCTCTTATGTTTTTTGAAACATTTAAAGAAATTACAAACCGCACAAATAAAACGATTACCGGTTTAGACAGTTAGCATTACTTTTAACATAAAGAAATCTTCATCCTCTGTTAGATTAAGACATAAAAGCTTCATAGTTAGGAGTTTGTTTTAGTATTTTACATAAATTAATTGTTGATTAAACGTATGAGCAGTTTCTAATGTTTTTTTTTCTTATTTAAAATTTTATTATAAATTGACTACAATCAAATCAGAATTTGTTGACGTCAGAAATGCAAAAGTTTCAATTTTAACTGCTATACAGCTTGTAAACTTATTTTTAATTGTTTGCTTTATCTGATGAAATCTAAATTTATTTAAGAACAAAAGCAAATTAAAACCAAAAATGTTTTTATGTTTGACAGATGGCATAAATATATATTTTAACGCCATCAGTGCTTTTGATGAAGGACAGGTTACAAGTATTTCACGTACTTTCTGCAAAATAAAGCAAAATGAATTACTTCAAATCCGGCCAACACTGGCACCATTTCTGGCAAACATTGTGCTTAAAGGGAAAAGGTCCAAGAAGCAGGCATCCGCTGCCATCAGCACCCCAGCAAGATGTAAAGTAAACCTCATGAGACTAATTAAATAAGTGTTGAAAAAACACTTTATAATGGGGGAGGGGTACAATTTATCACTATATATTTTGCCTATTAGGAGATTTTTCTTAGCTGGTTGTGTTTGCAGTTTTAAATTAGATTTGCATTCACACTTTTTTTTAACCCCTCTGGCTCCTAATCGCTTACACCCACCCCCACCCGCATCAACCTTACTTTGACAAGAACCACTTTACAGGCACTTGGAAGTGAGGAGAAATCCACGGCCTGAAGCAGGCAGGATTTTATATCAGACTCTGAACCCTAATATGATCAAATCAACAGGGGTGGGGGGCACCATTAAAACAACCTTTTGCTTCGCTCACGCCTTACCCTGCAGCGAAAACACTGACAGACTTGGTGGTTCAATTCTGCAGGCGGAAAATAAACCCAGTCAAGAGGAAGTGTAGCAGTTTAAGTGGGAGGAGCATAGCTGAAGGTCCATGTGTTTACTGATGCACACATGGTAAAGTGAACAACTCACACTTTTCCACAAAGTCAAAAGTATCTCTGCGCTTCACCAAGTGGATCACTGCTTCCTGCTGAGGCCTTCTTCTGAATGAGAAAGGACAGCTCTGCTTTAGTAACACAACGCAGCCTTTCATTTATATGCAGTCATACTTAAAAACCCACACCAAAGGAAATTTTTGTGTTGTTAACATCTTGTAGCATCTTTCTCATTTTAAAGAATAGAAAATTAACATTAAAACTGAATTTCGGAGTATTTCCTATTCGAATCATGGTGAATCAGGAGCAGACAGAAACAAAGCCATTTGAAAAAGCTTTTAGGCGTGATCTACAAACTACAATCACGACGGACGACTACATCCGTGATTTTCTTCTTCTTCTGAGCTGGCGTCTGGCTTAAAAACTGTACAGCTGGATGGCTAAAACATTGCTCGGCATTTTTGTTGCACCGGTTATGGGGTTGCAGTTGTGAGGGGCTGTAAGCTAGTGGGAGAGAGTGTAAACAAAGGGATGATGGGAAGTCAGGGCAGGCCTACTCTGGGTCCACAACAATTTCTGATTAACTCCTGCAGAAACTTTAGAAAAAAAACACAGGATTTTTTTTTTCCTTTGGCTAAAAATGGCATAAGCATATTTAAAGGACTACTGGAAATACTTTTAAAAATACATCAAAAGATGATTGGCGTGGGACTTTCAGCAAAGCCAGACAGGAGCTATGCTTAAGCATCAGTAAAATGCCTCCCTCCACTACATTTTTTCCTTTTCCTTCAATAATAACCACAGCAACACATAGATCTTTGTTTTGAAGAGAAATCCCAAAAATGTTGTAATTACTATTGTTTATCTTTCAGGAGTTCATGTCCGTCATGGGCTTAATGTGTTCAAAAGGGAAAGGCCTTTTTTCCTCTCCAGGGACACCAGATATGATGTCCAAATCCTTTCCTGCCTCCTTGTTTGTCCCGCCATCCTGCGCTACAAATGTAAAAAGAAAACTTTTTTCTTTTTAGTGTTGTTGTTTACAATAATAGGTTGGCTCAACTGATGACTTCAAGATAGCTGATAAAGGTCAGAAATGTAACAAACGTAAGAATCAAACAGAATTTAGTAAACTATTCTATGACAAATTTCCTTCAGTCAGTTGCGATGTAAATGTAGTTATTCCAGCAAGGACATTTCTGGGTAAACGTAAAAATAAACAGAATTAAGACTTCCTAATATTAAAATACATATAGTTTTCATTTCATCTGCTAAAAAAAAAGCGTGAGTGAGGTGGAAACTGATGAATGAGACCACACAAACACCAAGAAAATGCGAAGAAATCCACAAGACACAAATTAATATTATTTTTCTCTGATCTTTAATCTTCTTTTGGCCTTCTGTGAGGGGCAAAAAACGCACTTGTTTGTCAGTAACCCTCTCCTTGTTCTCTAAGCAAAGCTGTTTCACTGTGTGCACTGAGAGATAGGCAGGAAGTGAGGCCAAGACAGTGTGTGGGCACTTTCAGCACTCGCTCAATTATCTCCATATGGAGCCAACTACTACGTCAAGACATGCAAAGTTGTTAAATGCTTCAGAGCACGGCTCAACCACTTCAGGATTCAGGCTTGAAGATTCAAGATCAGATCTGTCCACCTTTAACTGTTTGATCCTCTTCCTTATGGTTTGGTAGTTTGTTCTTTGGTTGCACCAGAATTCTTCCGAATAAAGACACTTTCCAAAATGGAAAGATTTGTTATTTCTTTTTATATAAAAATCTATGAACTATATCTTTATTATTACATCAAAAAAAACAACCAGATAATAAGGTAGAAATAAGAAAAAAATTTGTTTTTGAGCAAAGATAATAAAAACATTTTCTATGTCAGAGTGCTTTTTTTTTAAGAAAAAAATAAAATAGAACAGTATTGTTCTGTTTCTTATTTCTTTTTTTAACATTGTTTTGCAGTTGTGCTAATATCAGACCTTTGTATGGGGGGTAGAAATGAGCGGCACAGTCATTTGATTTTGTAGGTACAATAAACACTCATCATTTTGAATTATGAGAAACTTGTTAAATTACTTTTTTATGTATAAAACTGGTAGAGGTTAATAATGATTCCAGAACGCTTTCAGACCAATTGCTGACAATCAAGTTAGTTTTGCAGGAATGACAATAGAACAGATCAGAGCATTCCACATTTTGCAACTTTGTTTTTGCCCTCCTTTCCTATATTGTTCAATGAATTTAACAGCAATCATAACAAGATAATATTAGCAATTCAATGCCAGTCATATTTGTTCACCAGTTTTTGTGTATTTGTCTTTTTCTGGTATTATAACTTGTTTAGTTATGTCCTGAAACGTGATGCACACATTGATAATTTGATCTGATTCCTGCTTTTATTCATGTCCATAACTGGCCTTATTTTGTAGGAACTTTCCAAACTTCAAATTAAAAGGAGAAAGTTGTACATGTCAAAATCCTCTTTTGTTTAACTTAATTAAACCATTGTATTAAAGCTACAATTACAGTGCATTTACTTATTCTTGCGATAAATGTGGTTTGGAAATGTTTCCTTTTTTCACACTCCTTATTAGAATTTTTACATTAGATTTAGATCAGATTCGACTTTATTGTCAGTACATACACATTTACAGGTACAAGGCAACAAAATGCAGTAACCCAAGGATGGAACAAATAGTGGTATCCAGGAAAAATGAGCAGGTATAACTGCAGAAACTGGAGAGACACTGAGCATGCAATGAGTGAGCACCACCATTATGGGCTAGTTTACACTTGAAATTGAAATGGACCAAAAAGTATAGTTAAAACAAAAATGAAACCATTAAAATATTGCTTTTATGCAGTTCATACAATTTTTCAAAATTGTAACAAAACAATTTTTGTTTAGCACAAATTTTGTTTTAGAGTTCTTTTGATCTGTTTCACTCTAAATTGCACATTTTTTGTAACAAAACAAGGAGAACAATGTTTTTTTAATTATGTTTAAAACCAATCAGCTGATGAAATTTTCCTAACCTAAATCTAAATACAATCTAATACAATACAATCTAAATATGTATTGAAAATTTTTAATAAATCAGTACATTTGATGTTTTTCACCGTGCAAACACAAATAACGTCTGATGAAGTGTACAGTATAAGACTGAAAACATTACCTTGCTTTTAAGGATTTTTCATTTCTGTTGGCATCAAAGCAGATATTGATAATTAAACCCCCACCACCACCCACCCCCGTGCCTGTAAGTACATGCTTTGGATCTGGCATTGCACAAAGAGGCTTTGGCAGTATTTTTGGGAGTGTTATTGTCAACAGTGTGGTTTCCCAGAGGGAAAACATATTGTATGGCCAAATGCTGCGGTAGTCATCCAAACACAGAGCAGACGATTCCTGTTTACTTCCATTATAGTGTGGAAAACAAAAGAAAAACAGCCAGTAAATACAGTCATGAGCTATTTTACTTCAAATATCTCAGAGTCAAAATGCTTCACAGCATTTTTAGATTAGTTCACCTTTGCTGAAGGGCAGTGTGGCTCAGTTGTGTTTTCTTACATGCATGGATCAATGCAATCCCCCTCTCAAGAGACTAACACTCTCCAGCCAAATGTATTATTGATGACTTACTGCATTGGTGTATTTTCCAACTGAAAAATGAAACAAAAACCAAACCTGCAGAACTAGAAATGTAAATCGAACACAGTGAGAGCGAAGCAATCGCACCTGTCAAATTCCAATGCCTAGACTGTCTTTAAACATGAACATGAGCAGACGCCTGACAACGAATAGAATCAGATTGTATCTGTCATCAACATCATTTAGGAGTTTTGCAGGGCTGCAGCTCAATTCAGCGATCAACAGAATAACACAGGAAATGCATGTTTATCGTAAAAATAAATAAATAACAGAAAATTTTCTACAAAAAATTCTGCAAATACATAAAATTATGATGGAAGCATAAAGCCTTATTATGACAAGTTATAGTGTTTTGTGAAAGCTTTACAGATAATTTGATTTCATGATCCTTCAGATGTCGACAGTAGGACAAATGTAAAGGAAAACCTAATGATGGCCAAAAAATCTATTGAAAAAAATAGTTGGGATTTATCAACTTTCCTCTAGACATATGAACACTAGACACATAATTTCTGATGTAATGCATATTAGATTCTCCACAACCAAAATAATGCTTTAGGTTGGATAGGTACTTTGAAGTTTACATTACAAAATAGGACAAATGGGTGGGACAAAGTCAACTCTGGGCCCTCTAGGGTCCACGCATCTGCCAATCAAAAATACACACCCCTAAAATCCAAACATTTGAATGCAAACAAAATATAAACATCAAAAATACTAGGTTGTACACAAAAAATTGAGCTTTTTGACGTTAAAGTTAACAGGAAACTGCTGCCATCTGACACCTGCCTCCACAGGTCCTTTGAGGAACTGCAACATTTGCTACTTCCTGGTTTGCATCAAATTTGGGAACAGAAGCAGAGCAAGCAGCATTCATGAACATGTGAGTTCTCTTTTCCTTCTTACTCTGTTTTTATCTAAATCCTAACCCTCAGATTCATATAATAGCTGCTACCTTACGCACTGGCAAGAGTCCAGAAGATCAGACGCGTTCAAAGTTCAGAGCAGCTCTGGTTTTCATTAGTGCTTTCTGAGCCTGCCTGCAACACGTCAAGAGCATCTATGTCAGATAAAGCCCAACTGTTGGCTCTGTCCCTCATCCAACCACATGTTTACACATTTTCCACTCGACAACACTTACAGAGCTTCTCACAGAGCCACAAGCTGGGATGCAGAAGACCTGACCTTGCCCTTGCCATCAAAAAAGGCTACAGTGAAATAAGACACCTTTCTGTCGCCGCCCGCCTTTGTGATGCGATCAGCACATATTTGATTACAGCCACACTCAAGAGTTATGGGTGTTAAAAGAAACCCAGAAACCGACCTTTGACTGAATAAAGCGACGTGACGTCCGACTTATTTCTGCAAATTCAAAACGAGTGTGGCATTGTTGGTATGGCGGCTCTGAGTTTATCTCCAGTGATCGAGGGAGCCGTCATGCTGAATGACACTGTTGTTCTTGTGTGCAAATGTACACCAGTGGGAGCCCACTGCCATCAAACTGCATCACATTGCTGAGGGGACAATGAAAATATTGAGAAATGACATGACAATCACTACTGCTTTTTACAGAAGGCTTAAAAGAATGAAGAGGAAACTGGCCTTTACAGCAGGCATCCATTATTCATAAAGCACAGCACTACTCCCTGTCATCATCCTCTGAATTCTATCAACCAAACCATTATTTCACCCTTTTTTTCCTTTGAGGTTTCATCAACTTAGTTTTTTTCTCAGCATGAAATACACTCCAGCATAAAAACACCAGCTAGTACCAAACTTTCAAAGGTAGACTAGAAAGAAATCAATTTAGTTAGTTTCTAATGAAAGAATGAACAGTTCTATCAATAGAAGGTCCATCTTTTAATTTAAATAGCTAATTATGTCTGTCATTAGATTGTGTATTATTATCCATTAAAAACTGTTTTTGGGTAGTTATTGTCAAATAAATCAATATTAAATTGAGTCAATTAATTGAACTAAAATTGAATTTTCTCAGTACTTTAGCAGTGACGGCCAACTCCAATAAAAAAAGAATGAAAAAACTCTAATCTGGTTAAAACATAAAATTTTACTTTGAAACATTAAGATAAAACTGTTCATGTACAAGTAAATTATGTGATGTCTTTTATTCGTCAAATCTAACTATTCTGCCTTCTGCAAGAGGAATATTTGAATTTTATTGTACTTAAATAAACACACGTGTTTAAGATCTGCATGTTTGCTTCCGTTTAATATGAGGTGAGTCACAGAACACATGAAGTTAATCTTTTCTGCACTCCACCCCGTTCTGTCATGAGCGGGTCATCGAGTTAGGCCGTCAAATTTTAGCAAATATCAGCTCAGCTTTTTTCCTTCCAGACTAAAACACAGACAAACTACACCCTGGTTTTTAGTGACGTCCCAAAATGTTTGCTCTAATCACCCTGTAGTGTCTTTGGTACTCCAAGCTGACACTAACACAGGAAAGAAACTAAGTGTTGCCTGAAGCGACGACACCCACAATTCCAGTTGTGGAGTGACATCAGTGGATTCCTGGGATAGGTTTTCTGCAGACTGAGATGGTGCTTTCCATCAGGGGTGAACTATCAGACAGTGACGTAACAGAGAAAAACATTTCTGTAGCGTGGTATGTTAGCAGCTGTTGGCCATGACAGAGAAGCAGCAGAATCTCAACCCTCCTCATCTAATATCTACAAACCTCTGCTTGAAATATGATATGTGTGTGAATCAAAAAGGTCCAGCAGAAAAGTGTTACAAAATGCTGAACTTTGGAGTACACACAAAACAATATTGTAAAGGTACCAGAGAGAACCCTTAACCTGGAGCACATTCAATTTGGAGCTTTAACTTTAAAAAAAAAGTCACAAAAGATCATTGAGGAAGTTCAGAAAGAGCAGTGAGTCCTGTAGTACATGCACGTTTCTGTCTTTCCCATCCAAAACTCCCACATTCACGCATCACTGCGCACATTTTTCAGTCTGTTCTTGGGCTCTATGTACAAAACCCATAGCCACTGAACGCATTTTGAAAGTTGAGCTTGGACCAATCAGGGACTCCGACTTAGTAGTGACGTATGGATAGCATCCTTTTTCATTCACCGAAGTGCCAACTGTTTGAAAATTGATCATGAAGGACAAATCAATAATTGTGGTTTGTGCCCGCCAGAAAATCTATCGTATATCAGAATAGAGCTGTAAGAGAAAGATCCTGGAGAAATAATCGCAAGATTTTTCCTGCTTTGACATTTCGCACAAAGCCTCTTCCAACTGTAGGTACATGCACTGATTATCAGGTAGCGACAGTCCAGTGGGAACACCGTATGCTAAATGCGTGTTCCAGAACCCACGTTACATGCTTGGTATGTACAGAGCATTGCAAGTTCACCTTTAAACCGTCGCCACAGCGAATCGTCTGCCTCCTGACCCCATCGTCTGCACCCTTTTTATACACAGCAAACGCCCTTATGTCCCCCTACTCTATCCATATATCTCTTTCTTTGGTCTTCTTCTAGAACTTTTTTCTGGTAGCTCCAGTCTCCAAACCCTCAGCAAACCATCTCAATTTGGCTTCACTACATTTATCTCTAAAGCATCTACCCTAATCTGTTCCTCGGATGGATTCATTCCTGAACATCTTCAGCTCTGCTGCCTCCTGACTTTTTCTCAGAACCTCTAAACCAACAACATGGCTGCTCTTTTACATTCAACAACATTGTTGAAATAATAATAATATTAACAGCAAATATTTAGCATTTGTTTGAGGTTTTCTTGGGGTGGAAGAAGATACAGGAGAGTAGAAGTTTGTACAGCTGTGGACAGTCACTAGGACAGATGTGTTGACTACAGACTCCTCTGATGACACACCCTTTGTGTGTCATGGTCTCTACTCATCATGTGGCTTCATGGCTTTCTGACTTCTATAAGTCTTCTCAGCACTAAAAATATCCCCGTTCAGTTTTCTAGTTGTGATGTAGTTTACACTTAATCTAACTAAAACCGTATTATTTCATCCTGCTCATTAGTTTACTTAGCTAGGTTAATGTGGGTCCAATCTGTTTCTCCTCTCCTCGAATGACTTAAAATAAGTGTTATCATTTAATCTAGTCAGAAAGCAGCCAAGAACCAAAGAGAATTCGTCCGCAAGCACAAACACGCCTCCAGTTGCAAAAGAGTGGAACTCTGTGTGCTCTTGCAAGGTTTCTACTGAGCCACAAAAGGAGGCGGCCAAATCTGACAGTTAAACAATTAAAATTTATGACATGACGACGTCAAAACACAACGTTTCAAAAAAGAAAAAAACAAAAAAACTGGACCATAAAAGTGTGTTGGATTTATTGCAGTCTTTTTATGTGTGCATTCACTCACACCAAATAAAAGAAAAGAACTGAAAGTGTGGCTCATGTGTTTGCAGTGTCAGGGAGAAATGCCTGAGCAGAGCTGCTTAAACTTTGAATCTAAGAGCTTCCACCTCTTACAGCAAACAGGAACGAGGAGCGAGGAAAGGCGGGGATGTCAAGTTGAGGCTCATATACAGTGAGTTCTTAGAAACTCCAGGTATGTGTATCTGTCTCCATATGCCTGTGGATTTCATAAGTGCCCACATGCAGCAAATTCAATTTGGCATCAGAAAAAAGGAAAGAAAAAAGCTTCAATAAATCAGAAATCTGCACCATCTTGATTAGAAATTGCACAAAAACACCTTTTTTTCACAAGTTAACTGTCTGACCCAGTAAAGTCGTTCATTCCTTAAATATCAGGATAAAAATGAAACGCGGGAGATAAGATTAGAGCATGAGATAGATGAGGTGAGAGTACTTCAGCAGAATTATTAAGGCTAGAAAATGAGAGCCAAACAAATCTGCCAACAGCTCTTGGCAGTCAAATACTGTCACCTTATAGAGGCTCATTTGTCTTGGCGACGCGGACTGTTCATTTCATCGGATCCTCATTACCCTCCGCCAGATCAATCCTTCCTGGAGTTTATGCAGCAAATTGAAAAACGAAATACAACAAACTGTCAAGGCAGAGACATTTACGCCGGCTGTTTAGAGCGTTAACCCACGTTGATCCATCTCCCAATTAAAAGCACGCCTGTTCGCTCTGGAGCCTGCTCTGCTCCATCCACATTAACCGAAGCTGTCAGGATGATGAAGACTGACACATAAAGCCATGTCCGGTCATAAAGGGTTCCACCACAACAGGAATGATTTGATACTAACAGCTTACTGCCTTTTTTATGAAGTGATAGAACACTTTTCTATGTTTATGGCCTAATAAATGAACTCTCAGTCCAGTAGGGCATCATCCAGTCCTTTTAGCCAAGAATCTGCTATTAGCAATCTGTAACAGGGATGCTGCCTGAGCTGTGCTGATCCTGACCTCTGACCCCCTCCACTACAGACCTTGCCTAATCAGATTAGTCATCCCCAGTGATTATAACAATTTGACCCATAATTTTTTTTTTCTAAGCCATCATTCTACAGGAGGAGATGAATCTCAGCATTCCACACACCTGGCAGATTTTGCAGATCCAGCCTCATATCTCAAGGACCCACAAAAAAAGCTTATTTTTACATGGACACGTCTGAACTGGCTGGGCTGCAGGCCACACAAACGAGGAGGAAAATACAACCATGCTTTATTGTGACGGCAGCTGAAGACAGATCATACAGAGGATAACCGAGGCGCGGCGGATCAGGACTCAACTCCAAACCCATGAACCCACTTTGACGCACGGCTTTGCAGGAGTCCCTGCGGGCTGTCCAATAACTCCAAACGCACGCGTGGCTCCCTCCATTAAAACAGGACTTACGCCACCCGTGTTTTCCTCCACACGTTCACGCGGCGCGCCAGTCTGTGTGGAAAAAAGCCGCGGCGCTGCTGTGCGTAACGGACAGGTAAAACACGTGTGACTGCGACCCTGACGCTCCCTGTAAGAATCTTTGAGAGGAGAAAAATAAACAGAAAACGACGCCATGAAAACAGATACTTACTATGAAGGATCCTGCATTAAGTCCAGAGACCAGGTTGTGTTGAAAACGGCGAGGCGAGGCTTCAGCGCTGCCGCCTGTCACCGGGAAGGAGGAGTTTCTCCTCCACAACAGAGGCGCTGCCTGCCTGTCAGAGAGCCGCTCCAAACCTGCCCCTCACCTCGGTGAAATAGCGCCTCCCTCTGGTGCCTAACGGTGTTACAATATTAAAGCTTTCACCTATATCTTATTTAACCCTTGTGCTATCCTAGGCACTTTAGCATTGGGAGTGGGGTCATCTAGACCCACTAGACAGTGCGCTGAACCTTTTTTCTTCAATGATTTGTGATCTTCACTGGTGTCCATGGATTACATGAAATCCTCTCCACCTTTATTCACCTTTGTCATGGTAGGAATAACACGTCAATGGAAGGGTGGGGTCATCTAGACCCCACAAGATAGCACAAGGGTTAAATATTATCTTTTTACAGTAAAAATTAAATGTATACTGTATCAATATTTATCATAAAGTAGTTTAAGCATTTTCAAGGTTTTTTGGTCTTAAAAAAACAATTGGCACATATTTTGGATAGAGTCCGATGAAATCAGGAGTGTTTCATTTTTGGTTAATTTATTTTTGTTTATTCAATGTTGTAGCTGTTTATTATTATTATTGAGTAATCTTAAAGTACATATTCTAATATCCAATAACCAATGTCTAGTTGCTGTTCAGAGGCAACGTTTTAAAAGTGTACGATTGCATTTACAAGTATAGATGATGTTAATTGAATTCTACCTTTCTGTTTCTATTGATTAGTAAGGGGCATAAGGTTTGACTTCATTTTTTTTTTTTGCTTTTTTAATCAAATAAATCTGCTGAAGTGGGAGGATGTTATTTGGCACATGCTGTATTTTATTTTGAAAGGAACCTGTATGTGCTGCTGTCAAAAGTGGAATACATTTTAATTGTTTTATATATATAAATATAAATACAACACTGCTATGTTTTAATTCTTGTAAATATTTAGAGCTGCATTTTATAAATGATGCGCACAAAATCATAAATAAAGAGTTTTTTTGTTTGTTTGTTGTTAATAAAGTGGGGTTTTGCAGCTTTTGCTGGATTTGGTCCATAAGAAACACGCCTAAATATCTCTTTTAGTGTGAAAGGTTCCAGACCCCTGGTCTAGAAGGTCCTCCCTACTTTCCACCTGTTATCACCTGAAATCTGACTCTCCCAACAGCTTTACAGCTTCAACCAAAAGCAGCTCCTTCTTCCTGCTTTGACTCATACTTTATTTCATGCTGTTACTCACTAAAACTCAGCTCAATAAAAAGCTCAAATGATGCCTGTCATGTTGCTTTCCACCATGCTGTCTTGTTTATCACTGCAATTCTATTTATGCTTTCTTCCAGCTATATAACTGTGCTAGAGGAGACACGCCCTTTTCTTAGTTCATCACTGGTTAAGATGATCCTTTTTTTCCAGTAATGCACAAGAAAGTAAATGATTAATCTAATTTAGGATTTTATGGCCCATCGGTATCAAGACAGAGAAAGGACTTTGTATCCAAAGAACAGGGATCACAGTGAGAACCAATTAAATCACATGCACATAAACATCTTAACTACAAGTTTAATAAGGTTTTCTTTTTACCTTTTCTTAAATGATCTCTTGAAATGTTATAGTATTCAAAGTCAGGGCAGGAGTATTTGAAAAAAAAATCTGTGCAAAATCCTAAAATACCATCATTTCCTCATTGAACCTAAAACCACAAATGACAAATTTATTGTGTTTAGCAACAGGTGTTCTTACTATGACAACCAGTACACTCTTTTCCTGTCCAACCAAAGGTCAGCTATAAAGTGATGCAGTTTATGACCTGCAGTCGTCATTTTACCCCACCCTGGAGAGAATAAGGAGGTCTTCAATACCTTTCAAGACTTAAACAGGCTTTTTGAAAAACAAAAAGAGCATTTGGATTTTTTTTTCACTAAAAGGGGAAATATAAAACAGCAGTCATGCCATCCAGCAAAAAAATTCTCCATTTCATTTCTAGTGCGGTGTCGACAGCCGTTTCTGTTGGACTTTTGGGGTTTGGAATGTCACAAGAGTGGTCTACAACAACTGTGAAGTGCGCCAGAGATGGAACTGATGAATTCAATGGAACTGCAGCCGTGACTATGGGCCTTTTCAATGGATCCTTATTTAGAGACAGCTGTCCTGGTTTTCAAACTGAAGCTTCTTTTTCAGGTAATTTTACTTTGTTTGATTAAGAAAGGAAACAGTGACATAAGATACTTCTTCATACAAGTGAAAAAAATGAAGATAATCCTAAACTTTGAGTGAGGACAACAAATTTTCCCTTTGTGGTATAAAAATATGCGAAGCCCCTAAAGGCACAGAGAGGTTAAAAAAATGTTTTGGTTTCTTATGCGCTCCTGAAAATAACCAGAAAAAAGTACACTTTTTTTTTTTTTTACTTCTATGTCCCTCTAGGGCAGGAGTGGGCAAAGTTTTGTTGAGTTGTGGGCCACAAAGCTTTCTAATATTTGACAGAAGGGCCGGACCAGTAGCGGATGCATGGATCCAATTCATTAGAGAAAGAAAGAACATGGAATCTGAATGAAAACATGCTTTAACTTTGAAAACTGAACATTTTGGGGATTTCATTTCAAAATCAGTGGCTTTCTATCCCACTCTAGTGCCAATTGCTCCAATAGGTTGATGTCCCTCTGGGAAAAACACAAACTTAAGAAAATGCTGCATTCATGTGCTGTTGGAATGATAAAAAAAAAAAAAATGACTGTCTGACTTGGAAAACACTGCTTGAATGTAAAAAGAACTACACATCTTCCAGAATCAAATGAATGCAGAATAACGTTTGATAGTTTAGACAAACGTCATTGTTTGTTTTGCACTATCTATGGAAAAAACACCAGTACAACAAGAAACATTACTTGGGATTATCATCATAATTTATTCCAGTTTGGCGGACCAGATTAAATAGTTTAACGGGCCGCATACTGACCCCGGGCCTTTTTTTTTTTGGTTAAAAAAAAACAAAGACGTAGATAAATGTCTGTTTCATAGGTAGAACTTTTTTTTCCTACTGCGTGGACTCTAGCCGTACATGTGGAGGTTTTTACTAGTTTCAAAGGTTTAAAACGTTAAAATTACAATTACACAGAAAAAAATTATTCAGTCAGGGTGTCTTTTATTGTTACCATGCAAAAAAATAATAATATTAGTCAGAACTGTTGCAGATGTTTGGTTTCACACAGCTTCTCGTGCATGTTGCTTTTTCACCAATGTAACATTTGTTCTGAAACTCTGAAACTTTCTTTTTTAATTTTTAAGGAAAATGTCGCTTTAGGTGCAACTTGCATTTTCTGTGTGCATCTCAAGTGATGTTTTCTCATCATCCTTTGTTTTTTTTTTTGTTTGTGTAGCATTTGACAAACTGTTGGAGACAGGAGGTGCCCCTCCAGCCCTGCACTTTCTGTCTGTGATCCTTTTGGCCTTGTGTCTGCTGTTTTCTGCCGGCAGCATCCTCCTGTCGCTCTACAACAGTGTCAGCAACCCTTACCAGACATGCATGGGCTATGTTGGAGTCTACGCCTGCAGCTCTCTCAGCGGTAAGCTTTATTTCACCCTGTTTTGGAGTTGGAGTATTCCCTTCCTTAATTAGCTTTTTTCTTTCTCCCTGGCAGCTTGTTTGTCTGTGCTGGTCCTTATCCTGTTCGTGATAAATGTCAGTGTGACCGACCTGGCAGAAAAGGTGGTTTTCACAGTTGTCAGTGAAGTGGAACTGGGCAAAAAATCTGTAGAGATGAAGGTTGGATATTATCTGGTCATCCCTTACACAGTGCTCTCTCTTGTTGCCATTGGCTTGATCTACTTTTATGAGCATGCGGCCTACACGCACAAGCAGGAGCAAGAGAAACCCACAGAGGATGCTCCAATGGAAACGATGATGTATTAGGGCCACAGGGGGAACAGAGTCAGCTGTCGGCTGATGAATCGATCAATATTCTCAGAGACATTCAGCAGAGGAGCATAAAACATGATGACGGTGATGTGTTCAGGGAAATGTGGACATCCAGCTTGTTCCGTGAAGAAAATCTGACATGAAAAATGCTCATTTTACACCTGAAATGTTTTACCTTAAATTAAATATTTGAATTGAATAGATTTTGAGACAATAAATCAATTTTGGTCTGTACACAATAACACTTTATGTATTTATTTTGTGTATGAACAATGGAGTGGGTGCTATAAAACAGTTTATGGCACTAAAAATAAAAAATCAACCAACCAACAGGCTTTAAAGTTAAACAATTTTTAATTAAAAATCTTGGATGGTTTCAGTGTTGCTGTACAACATTTGACATGTGATAATTTCCCTACCATGACAAAGGTGGATAAAGGTGGAAAAATTTCATGTAATCCATTGAACCAGTGAAGATCACAAAAAATTGAAAAAAAAAGGTTCAGAGCTCTGTCTAGTGAATCTAGATGACCCAACTCCCAACGGTAAAGTGCTTAGGATAGCACAAGGGTTAAACATAGTGCATCAAGATAATAATTGTATTTCAAACATTTTTTTGCCTGTCATTTGAACTTGATTGAATTTGCTGCCCTCTATCGTTGACATGATGTAAATGCACTTTCAAAACTACCAGGAGCAAAAGTTTGGTTTTCTTTGCTTTGCTCTTTGAAATTGTTTTTGTCAAATAGAAAATATTATTGAGGGATTCATTTTATTAAATAAAATCCTACTTCACAACTGAAGCTTTAACTGTTACCCCCTGAGTTTAAATTAATCACATAGGATTATTCTGATTTAAACACACTGAATTAATCTAGCTCTGGTGGAGGAGGGTCTAAAAATATCAGACATGTATTTTTATGTTTCCCGTATATAAAGTAAATTTTTTTTAATAATGTTGTTATTATGTTTATCCAGCCTTGTGATGGAAACGCACAAAACACCTCCATCGGCTTTAAATATTTCTGATAATGTTACTGAAAAGGATAAATGACCAAATTATATGATTCATTTTTTGAAAATTATAATTTTACATCATGTTGCTTTTTCCACCATCAATACATCTCTTCTTACAAGATAAGATCAAAAAAGTACTCTATAGTGTTGTTTTTTTATTCTTTATTTTTTTCCCACCAAATCTCTCCTGCCTCCTGAATGGATGGCTTTACTCACTTTCATCAGCTGAGCTCTTTAAAGTCAAGTCATGCGTTTCATCTTAAATGTATCCTCTTCCAACCTGTAAAAGCTACAACAAGAGATAAAGATCTATATGTTTGTTTTATGAATCTTGCTGGTTAAAAAAAAAAAAAAAAAAAAGAAGAGCAGCATAAAACATAATAAGCACTAGCGGACGAGCACAGACACTGAAAGAAATAATCTGAAAGATCCTGCTGAG
Source organism: Oryzias curvinotus (assembly GCA_023969325.1). NCBI lineage: Eukaryota > Metazoa > Chordata > Actinopteri > Beloniformes > Adrianichthyidae > Oryzias > Oryzias curvinotus. The sequence continues at coordinate 12,639,814 of CM043724.1, read as the reverse complement.
CGTTGGCCTCTATTGTCTCCTGGATGTTCAGACATCCTCACAGCTGTGATTCACATGGCTGTGTTGACTTTAGAGCACGGCGGAGGTGTCCCGTTACCTTTCCCGTGTCCCATCACTCAGGGCCCAAAGTCTGTTTGGACATGCCCTTTGCAGCGCCTCTCAGCCCTGCAACGCCTTCTATCTCCCATCAAAAGAACCACTCTTCCTTCAAGTTTCACACTTCAAGGGAGCTGTGGAAGGATGCAGCAATTTGCTTTGTTGTCGTCAGCTCAAATATGGATTAAATTTCTGGGAATTCCTGCTCTCTGCAATGAATCAAAGAGATTTCGGACTTGTTGGCAGAGCAGAGAACCCAGCGTATCCTCTGAAGTGTAGGTGAAGTCGACAGATTTGACTCCAGATCATCTGAGCAGAAATGAGACCGTCAAGATGACAGGGGACAGGTTCCAATGACCTCCTCAAGAACACTAGAGCTTTCCTTTCCTCTTTTTCTTCCCTTTACAGGCACCCTTTCCCCATCTCACCCTCGCAAACAGTCTGTAAAAATGTTTAAAGTCGTTTTTCTTTTACAGTAGGCTAAAGCACAGGTAGAGCAGGAAAAAATCAATTCAATGTGTGAAAGAGTTTCCTAGCTCATAACAGAAACATTTTGTAGCAGCTCACAAAGGCGATATTTTATTTTATCAGTCACAAATCTGCTCCAGTGAGCACTGAGGTGGGAAATCCCTGAATCGCTCTGTGGTGCTGTTTGCTGTGCAAACAGTGCCTGAATTTGCAGAAAGGCCTGCAGTAATCTCTTCCTCTTCTCGCCCTCCATGTCTCAGAGCGCACCAAGATGAATCAATCTGGAGCCCTCAGCACTGACCACTTACTCTGCGGGACGGGATTAAAGCTGAAACTTTTGTACCTGTGAAACGCGATCCTCTAAGATCCCGCATCACGAAGGCCTGTGAAACAGACTCCTCCAGCTGCAGGGCCGAGGGGCCACATTCACAGCCAGGCAGGGTTCTTCGTGCTGAGGAGAACCTCTACTTTTATTTTAGTACACCTGTTTCAAACATGTTAAGAATTAGAATTGTATCCATATGAGACCAACTTAGATAGATAACAATAGCAATAAGAATAACAAAAACAACAATAATAATACAATTCATTTATATGACAATCCATGTTTACTTTTAAAATCTTTCTTAACATCCACATAATTATCTTTACACATGCTATTATTTATTCTTGTATTTTTCCCATACCATAGTTTAAAGGTTGCTGTTCCTCTTAGATTGTGAACATTTTTTCCTAATATAAATCATTTCTGGATCTATTTAGCAGGAAGTAGTTATATGTTTTATTTTATATTAGTACAGTTTCAAATTTTATAAGGCATTTTTGTGAATCATTCAAACTGCTTTTTTCTGTAACATCTATGATGGATATAGTTGCAGATTTATAAAATAAGATTTGCAATATAAGATTTATAATGATTCCACCATATTTAGTAGGGGTAGGGGAGTGCTAAGGCTACAAAGGTACGCAGAGAGTTGTACTTAAGGAGGAGTTTCATTTTATTTGTTATTGAAAGATCTTTTGAGATTTTGGTTTCTATGTGTCTGTGTTTTCCATGATTCTTTACTGTTAATTATAAATCATAAAAGCTAAAAACTTGTTCTCTTGTACACATTCATATGTACATTCGGGAAGTGAATGGAAACCCAGGAAAATAAATTTAAAAAAAAACACACACAGGTGTTTTTTGTATATATATATATATATGACTCCTATGTCTATCACAGATGAATCTAACTTGATTGGTGTGTTTTGGTCCTGAAGGAGAAGAGTATGCAATCATACGGGAATATGAAGCCCATTTAAGTGTGATCAAAATTCTAATATTGACCTTTACTGACTAAATTGTGACTGGTTGTGCACTTGTCTGCGTGTTGCTGAACTCACAAAGGTCTCCCACGCTCAACCTGCCTGACTGATACTGGAAGCTGGGCAGGCTCCTCACTTATCTCCGCCATTAATCTTCATTTGTCAGTGGAGGCAGAGGTGAAGGAGAAGGAGGGAAAGAAGACGAAGGAGGTGGAGGAGGATGGCTAAAAGGTAATCGCACCCCTGCTGCTGCTGCTCCATTATGGTGTCATGCCTCTGTTAACAGAAGATAAGATCTTTTTTTTTTAAATCACCTGAAGCCAATTGTCCACTTTACCAGGCTGAAACAGAGGAACTAAAAGAAGAAGACAGAGACGTGTCTACCTTTAATCAGACTAATGATCAGGTTTATTGAAGAAATCTGGGCCCAATGCGATGCATTGCTGCTGCAGATGGAAGAACTCTTGGAGGAAAGGTTCCAAAACTTTCTCTGTCTGACATTGTTGACTGACGTGGTACTGATTGGCAGGCGTGATTGTACGAGTGACCCACATGGACAGGCCCAGTTAACCTGCTGACACATCACACAGCTCAGCTTAACTGTTCCAGTTTGACCCGACACACAAGACATACAGCAAGAATTCCCAACCAGATGGAACTGTATTCATGTTTTATCAGAGACTTTATGAAAGGATTCACCTTTTTAGTCTAATACACATAAACTGAAGTCCAAAGCTGAGGCAAATTTCACTGCTGACCAGGAGGAAAGAAAAATCTTTTAAAAACTTGACTATTTTTACAGCCCAATCCTTTTTAACCAATAAATGTCAAGGATTTGCATCCAAGCTGCAGCTGAAACACGTCAGCAATTTTGTTAAATTTTTATTTTTCAGAAAGTGTCAGTGTTGAAGGATTTAGCCAATAAATGTATGAGTGTCTGTAAGATTAACCTATCAAAGATGCTCATCATAACTTAATAAAAAAAATGAAGTCAAACCTAAACTGTTTCAGAATAAAAGTTGTTAAATATAAACTTTTAAAGCTTTAAATTTTCCAGATTAAATTTTTAAGATTGCGTGAAGTTACGCAATGTAAGAAAGTGCAAAAAATATTGCAAAAGCTTTTTTATTGTCTGAACATGTGCAACTTATTTGTATTTCAGCAGCTTTATTTGGCAGTTTTTATCGCTGGAGTTGGGAAAAGAAATGGAACAAAAATATTGTTTCAAATAAGTAACTTAATTGAAAAGAAAATTATGAATCAATAAAAAGAACAGAACAAAATCATATTTTTATCATATAAAACAATACATAAAATATAGGAAATCTTAAGAAAACTAAAGACAAGTAAAAAAAAACTTTTTAATGGGTCAAATATCAAAACTTTTAGTTGTTGCTACAGTTTTATTTGAGTGCTGAACAAATTTTAGAAATTTTTCTTTCAGAAATGCAAAAGAGATGCCATCACTGGCAGAAGTGACTTCAGAGCACAAAGTATACTGAAAAAATAAAAATTAAAAGAAAAAAACTGTAAAATGAGTCTCATAAGTAAAAACTTTTTTTTCATTGTCAGAAATTATAGCTCCCATTTATAGATTATATAGACTCCAGAACAGTTTTTATCTAACGACCACATGGCTGAGAAACATTAAACAGGGACCTCTTCTTGTAAATTGTGTTAAGGTGGAAGTTTTTTGAAGCAAATTTTATTTATTATTTTAAGTAGCAAGAATTTTTTAGAAGGGGTTGTTGATTGATCGATTGATCGGTCGGTCGGTCGTTCTGTCTGTCTGTCGGTCTGTCTGTCTGTCTGTCTGTCTGTCTGTCTGTCTGTCTGTCTGCCGGTCGGTCGGTCGGTCGGTCGGTCTGTCTGTCTGTCTGTCTGTCTGTCTGTCTGTCTGTCTGTCGGTCTGTCGGTCTGTCTGTCTGTCTGTCTGTCTGTCGGTCTGTCGGTCTGTCTGTCTGTCTGTCTGTCGGTCTGTCGGTCTGTCTGTCTGTCTGTCTGTCTGTCGGTCTGTCGGTCTGTCGGTCTGTCTGTCGGTCTGTCGGTCTGTCGGTCTGTCGGTCTGTCGGTCTGTCGGTCTGTCTGTCTGTCTGTCTGTCTGTCTGTCTGTCTGTCGGTCTGTCTGTCTGTCTGTCTGTCTGTCTGTCTGTCTGTCTGCCTGTCGGTCTGTCTGTCTGTCTGTCTGTCTGTCTGTCTGTCTGTCTGTCTGTCTGTCTGCCTGTCGGTCTGTCTGTCTGTCTGTCTAATAGTTATTTAAGTAAGAGGATGGGATTAAATAGGGATACTGATGTTTGTGGTAGAAGAACCACAAACAGAACCATAAAACAAAACACTTTTTTCCACATTTTTACTGTTGATGGGAGTGATTGAAGGCTGCTGTAAAACCTGTAAAAAAAACTGACAGTTCTTCCTCCCAGATGGGCAGAGGTGTGAGAAAACCCACGATCAACTTCTCCCTGTTGAGCTTCATGACGAGATTAAAGGATTTGCAATGCTCTGCCATAAGGCTGTCAGTCACTATCACACCTGTCTGACAGCCTTTAGGCCGCTGTCATGCAGAGCATAACTTAATCTGTCAGTCTGCTCAGCGCTTTATCAACACCTTCAGCATCACACAGGACAAAGAGAGATTTAAACGTTGACATTAGACACTGCAGATTACTGCTGCACCTTGCTCGCTGAAGTTTATGTCCAGGAATGCTGCCGCAATTTGATCCTAAAACACTTCTGCTTTATTTCTCACCTCGTTTTCCATATCTCCTGTGCTGCAGAGGTATTTGAGCTTGTGATGTGGACTGTGCAGTTTTTAATATTCTGCATAGGGAAAGGCTGCAGCCTCTCTTTAACCGTATGCGTCACTTTGACAGATTAAAGGTGTTTATGGTAGTTTTGAAGACAAAGACATCATGCCAGAGCATGTGGTTGTTGTTTTTTTACCACATTCACATAACTAATTTGATAAACTTACAACTAGTGGAACTGAATTTTTTAAAATGACATTCATAAAAATTGAGTTTCAAGTACTTTGAACACTACAAAAACTTGTATTTGACTCAGCTAGTAAATTTATTTAAAAAAAAAAGTTATCTTAAATAACTTTAATATACAGGTAAACAAACTAGCAGAGACAGTCAGTACTGTACTATCAAATCTCAAACCTGACATCCAAAATGATTAGATTTAACTTTTAGGGGTTTTTAAAAACACAGGAAATGCAAAATTTCAGAGTAAATTTATCTTTTCCATAAATATTCAGGTCATTTTAACTTTAAACTTCATTTTTTCAGTTTAAAGCCTATGTTTCACCTTCCTCTGTAATTCGTGTTCAAGCAGCCACTTCCAGTGAAAAGTCTATGGTCAAACTTTGACCAATCAGGGACTCTGATTTGGTATGGATTTGTGAACCCAGACACGGCGACAAGCCTGACGACATCTGTGTTTGTTTTTCAAATAAAATGACATGATTGTGATTCATATCCGCTATTGCAGCGCTTCAACATTTCGCACCAAACTTCTTCCAACTGTAGGTGGCAGGCGTGCACCAGTAAACGGTGGATTAGGAAAAAGACAAAGAAGCCCCTCCCTGCTTGTCCAGCATGAACACAATGGCCTAAGTGCGCGTTTAAGAGCGTTTAGCGCCACATACCTGGTGTGTACTTAGCTTAAAGCATTTTCATAACTGTGTTGCAAGACGTGATGACTGAGCAAATCCACATCTGAACTTGGCATTCTGTCCTATCATAGGTTTGAAAAAGAAAGACAAGTTATTCTATTTCTGATCTTTCCAACTGCTTTTGCTCCTGCTCATCTCTTTTATTGATTAACTTGATGTCAAACCAACAAATTCCAAGCAGCTGGTTTTGCTTTACACTTCATTTTTTAAAACACATTTTTTACCAAACTATTGCCGCCTTTCGTCTATTCACTAAAATTCTCAGGTGTCTGGCCCTAAGGATATATACAGAAATTGAGTAGAGTAGTCAGAACATTTCATTCCAGATTAAAAATGTGTAGCTTTTAAAGGGGTTTTCTGTTTTTTTTATTTTTATTTTTTTTGGGGGGGGGGGGGGGCTACAAAAAAATGCTTACATTAGAAAAAATGCTTACATTAGATTTAGAAGTAGGCCTAAATGCGATGGCACAACCAGGAAAGGAGTGGAAATGGTGCAGACTCCTACAGCCCTGTCTTCACCCTCTGACTCAACTCATCACCTCCCAGTTTGGTGTCAATAAGGGGAGAAAAAGGAGCGAAGGAGGAAGGAAGAAGCAGGGATGAAGGGGGCTGGCGGTAGATGGATGGGGGGAGGATGAAGGGATCACCTTGCCAAATCCTCTGTGACAGTCTCCTCTCTGTGCACTTAGCGTAGCAGCCGGAGCCAACACATCGCCGGGTGTAGGTCTGCCTGAGGCGACACTCTGGCCTCGGACTCCCTGCCATTGTCATCTGTCCGTCTCTCAGCCTCTCCATCCAGCAATCCGCCTGGAGGAAACCCACTTCCTCCCTTCACATTCTTCCTCCCTCCATTACCCCCAGGAGGAGCAAGGGAAGTTGTGTTGAAGGGGACTCCCAGCAAAGGTCAAGCTAGTATCACTGTCAAAGTTTCAGGGGTGGCACCTCGCCACCAGTTTTTCATTAATCAAGCGCAACGAGACAAAATTAAATAAAGACGGTGAACATTGTGCTAGCATAGTTTGATTCTGATTAGATAGATGATGTCTGATTTGAGCTGCTTGGCACATGACAGTGATAGGAGAGTGATAAGGTTGTGGCACGCCTCGCTGAGTGGAATGGCAAATATGTCATCATCCTGAGACGGGGTCTGGCTGGGCCGTTTCAGTGAGTGCACCCATGTCAGGGTGATGTATGGACGCAGTAACAAAACCTCTGAGAAAGCATTTGGGGGTGGCTGCAACTGCCAAGCCACCCTTCATATCTTATGCAGAGGAATAGGGGCCACATGTAAACATCAACTTGCAACTCCCAATCTGTCTGAATTTTAACAATCCAACTGAGAAAGACATGCCTCATACAAAGGTCAGCCACTCTGTGGATTACACCTTGAGAGGTTTGTCCAGCAAACCCTGCCCTTTGGCTGGTTTCACATTTGGCGAAGCTTTTTCCAGTTCTCTTAATGGAAACGGCTGGGAACTCATTTGTGTGGAACATGAAGAAAACACTAAGTCTTGAAGGAATTTCTTCCCCTGGGGATCCTACCAGTGATGCTCATCTCCTCTCAGTCATTTGGAGTTGAGAGTTGAGAGCATGACTGACACTTTTTAATCTTTCACTGGAGAGCTTTTGAGCCATCAGAGCTATGAAAATGTCTTTTATGTGCGAGAATTGTCCTAAATTCTAAAAGTATAAACTTCTTGGTTCTGTCTTTCATATGCATCTTAAAAGATGGTCCACGAATCAAGACATAAAAGATTTAACCTAACGTCATGGCAATAGGATAAAGTTTAATTTTTAATTATTATTAATTCAGTATTTAAAACTGTAAGTGAGCATGCTTTTTAACAGAAAACTCAAGTTTTATCTTATGGGCACTTTTTATTTTAACCAACATCAATTTGTGTTTGACATAAGAGTTTTAAACATAAAAATGTGCATTTTGGTGTCCTTTAGACAAAGTTTGCCAGGAACCGATTATCAACTTTCTGGTTGATTTTAAACCTTTTTTTATAAACATAATCTGTTTTGGGTCTGTGGTTTTCAACTGGTAGGGCTTTTACTCTCAGTGGTCGGTTTATTTTTCGATATGTAGCTGCATCCTTTACATCCTTGCTCTTATGTTTTGTAGCCATCAACTCTTAGTTTTAGAAACAGAAAAAGTAAGTTGCTATTAAAATGTCATAAATTAAAATATCTGAGTTATTACATTTCTTACAAAAAGAAAGAAGCAATTAGTTGCTTAGTTGTAGAAGTACAGTATGTGTCCCAAGTCCTGCAAGAGTGTGTCACCGATGCATTCAGTGCCCCAACCTGCCCTGCAGAGGTCCTCGCTCCCTGTCCTCACGTCAACCAGAAACTGAAATCCTCAAGAACCAGCGTGCGCACACAGAGGATCCTAAGACACAATAAAACTGGAGATGTATGGGAACGGTTGAGGTGGATGTCTGCAGTGATTTATCCCAGCACAAATTCCCAGTTCTAACTCAAACATGACTCCATCTGAAGATTTAGATGTGAGATACAGGTGAGAAGGGATTTAAAACAACCTTGACAGAAGCTATAAAATACGGCAACAGAAATGTAGCGTCTGTCAAGAAGGTAAAATATAATCTGAGTAACACATACGGAACCATAGAGAGAACCCCTGCCAGCCTCTGGAACAGTGCCCGAATCTCCATTTGCTCCCTTGGCTCTCACAATTTTACCCATCAAGCACAAATCTGCAGCTCGGACAAACCAATAAAACGATGCAGAAGCTGATTGCAGACACTTCTCTTCATCCTTGTCCTTCAAAAGCGCTCTAATCCTTTAAGTGTGACCCAAACACTCAACAGAGGAATGCTTCTTTGCTGTGCTTAAGCACAACCCGCTGAGAAGAGGACTCTACTGCCATCACATGTCAAAATAATCATCTCAAAACGTTGAAGAGCTGGCAGGACCTGAAAGAGCCGGCCGTCATGTGTGACAAAGGCAGAGTATGTGAGCGGCACACAAAGGAAAACAAGGCTACGATTGTGAGACGATAGAAGCAACAACAAAACAAACACGCACACGGGGAATACACTGATACTAATATTCTGAATGTCAGCTGCTGTACCAGTAGCAACATTTGAAAATGTTGGCAGAGGTAAGACTCTATGCCAATATTGATAAAAGAATCAAAATGTCATCCAAGGATGTGGTCGTTTAGTGGATTGCACACACAAAAAGAAGAACAATCTGCACACAGAATACATACAATAACTAATCCTGCTCGGGGGGGTCCAGCAGCGCTGGATGGGCTGCCTATCTACACCTGGGGCTGGGATCAACTCCTCCCTGGCTCTGGGACGGTGCGGGGCAACCCTCTTGGGGCCCCCGGTCGTTCTGGGTGTCATCCGCTTGGGCTGCGGGGTGTGTGTGGGGGGCTTGTCGGCCCGGTCTTGTGGGGGGGGGGGGGGGGGGGCTTTCTGGGGGGGGGGCATGGGATGGGACCTTGGGGGTTTGACTGGTCGGGGTCTCCGCTGGTGGCAACCGGCGGTTGCCCCGGCCGGTTGGCTGCCTTGGTCCCGTCGAGGCCTGACCAGAGCTCTCCCAGGGCCGGCGCCTGAGGGAGGGGGCCTGGACTTGCTGGGGCTGGGGGACCTGGGCCCTATGCTGGGGGGGGGCTGGGGGACGGCTGTTTGACCACCGGGGGACAGTCTACCAGCTGTCCCCAACTTACCCCCTTCCTCTTATAATCTCATATTAGGATGAGGGGGTGGGGGGTTTAGCCTGCGATGCACCTTGGGGGGGGCTACTTGGCAGTGATCCCCCTCCCATGGTTGTGGTATGGAATGGGCCCCCCCTCTCTCGGTTTTATTTGCACCTTAGACATGTAGGGCCCTTGGTAGGGCAGGTGCTTGGACATCACTGCCAGCAAGCAGCAGATGTCCCATTAGCGCCCTACCCGCCAATTTTAACCGCTCCTTAGACATTTAGGGCCCCTTGGTGGGGAGGGTGATGGGACATTACTGTGAGTAATCAGGAGATGTCCCCTCAGTGCCCTACCCGCCAATTTTAACTGCACCCCCTTAGTACACACCCTCCCCCCCTCTAAATATACATTTCAACATAAACACACACACATGCACACACCCTCACAAGCACACACACCCGTTCCGCACGGAAGGTGGGACCTTGGACCATCTGTCCCCTACCCCATCCCTAGTAGGGGGTACTGGGCCCTTGGCAACGGCGGCCCTGTTCCCTGGGTGCTGGCTTCCTGGGCCCGGCGGTGCTCTCTCCATGTAGGGAGAGGGATCCCTGAGCTTTCTGGCAAGGCCATAAGCCGGGGATCATATCACACCTGAGCCGGGGGTGTCTGTGTCCCTGTGGGGTGGGTTCTGGTCTTTGCCCCCGGGTGATGGGCTTTGCCAAATTTCCAACTGTGGCCGAGCCTGGTCAGGCCATGTCTACAACACCCTCGTGGGCCCCCTTCTCCCCGGGGTGCCCCCCCCCGGGCAGGGGCGGCTGGCCCCTGCCTTACTCCTTCCTGGACCAACCGTGGGCCGGGTGGGTGGCTGCCTGGAGTGCGGATCGGGTCTCCCTTGGGGGATCCTGGCTCGTTATGGTCTTACCCCCCCCCCTCCTATGATCACCCTCCTATCCCCCCCTCTCTAACGTCCCTCTCTCTTCTTCCCTCCTTTCCTTTTCCGTCCAGTCCAACACCAAAGATTCTCAAATATGATTCAAATGAATAAAGTTTGGCCTCTATTACAAAAGGCGTTTATTCAGACATACCTCTGTTTTGTCAGAAGATTATTAACCCCTGTTGTTAAAGTAAAATATGTCCAACACAAGAGGCTTTCAGCTCTTATCTGTCTGCCCTGCTGTTGGACAGGACAAGTTAAAAATAAATGAATAAATAAATAAAGAGCAGTGGGAATGTTTCTTGCAAAAAATTTTATTTTGCTAAAATCTTAACCAAAACATTAATTTGGATTACAAGACGAAAAGTTTTTGTTTGAACCATTTCCTTCAAGCTAATTCCAAATATTTTTCCAATGCGAAAAAGAAAAATATACTGCAAATATTTTTTTGATTTATTTATTTTCTTTGTTTTTCTATGACAGTTTCTGCAGTTAAAAAAAAGAGTTGTGAGTGTGACCATTGGCATAGAGAAACTCCGCTCCCCTTCCCTCCCAGTCAATGTGCACGCTCTGTTTACACTTTCTCCTGATAGCTTACAGACCCCCTACACCCCCCAACCTAACATTATTGGTGCAACAAAAATGGCGAGCAATATTGGAGCAATCAAGTCCTCCAGTTTTGACCCAGATGCTGACACAGAATACAAAAAGGAAGAGGTACAGATCTAGTCGTCTACAAGTAAATGCATCAGAAGGGAGTGATTGTAGCTTGTACGTCACAGCAACTAACTTTTCTTTTTTGTCTGCTTCTGATTCACAATGATTTGAATAAAGAAATACTCAGAAATGCAGTTTAATTTTTCATTTAAGGAGGAAAATGCCACAAGAACATTTTCATCAGATTGGATGCTTAGGTTAAACCTTGCTTTTATAGAAATGTTTGATGTTTATCTGCTGTCGTTTTTCTCGTCTGAGAGAGTCATTCAGTGAAAACAGAAATGTGGAGCAGAAAGTCGAATGGTGTCCATGATAAGAAGGTAAAACGTTTGATCTACTTCACTCTGAGATTTCTAAGATTTACTGTAAATATCTTTAAAAGATTTTGACTGTGGCAGGAAACAATGGCATTGAGAGCAACTCTGCAAGTTGCAGCAGAAAAGGTTTTAAATGTTTATTTTTATTGATTTGGTAAGAAAATCTCAAATTTTGGCCGATAAAAAATGAACTATCTCAATTTAACATTTGGTGTAGAATTGAGATACCTGTTGCAGAATAATGTGCTTTAAAAAGCTTTTTTCCCCCAAAATCTTCTTTTTGTATTTCCGTTTGAACTCAGCTTATTTCACAGAAAGATGCTCTGCTTCACACAACACTATCTGCACACTTTTTTCTAGCCATTTCTTCACTTTTTTCACATTAGGATGGATTTTTTTTAAACAAATTCTGTAAGTAAAAGAGCTCAATGCTAAAACGAAAAAAATTCAATTACTAAGAGACATCCTCACAGTGGGGGCTTTCACGCACCCTCAGTTAAAAACATGGCTGATTATTGCACCAATTACGTCCATGAGTGGCACGAATCATCTGCAGATCTCCTTAAATGGCTACTTGTCTCCGAGGTCCATCCATGCACTTTAGCAGGTGGATTTTTCATTAAAGCTAAACGCCTGATGACCGTGCTCTTCATTAAAGGCAGCGCGGTAATATGGGCCTGAGATGATTGCCCCTGCAGTGGTTAAATATAGTGATTGGACGAGGCCTGCGCTGCTGTGTAATGAGAAAAAGTCCATAGAGTTGGGGGCCATTATGCTGTCAGCACTCATACCATTACACACTATTTAAAACAGCTCAGCTCTGATTCATCCCCATTATATTTATTGGATGGATGGAACCGTCTAATTGTGGAAGCAGTCGCAGGCCTACTTGGATCAATGTGTGTCACTGCTGCACCTCAGGGAAGCCTCTCCTACTGGAGCATTTGGAAACAATATACAGTAAACAGATGTACTTAGGGGTTTTTATGTCTGTAAAGTTTGTTCGAGTGTTCAGGAGCACTCAGCTGTGAAGTAAATTAACACGTGGCCGACACAAGCTCCTGCTGTTGACATGTACACAGAAGGCAGCCTCCCTTTCTCATTTACAAGGCCGAAAATGAACCACTTCTCACCCTTCCACAATCAAATGATCGGACATCACCCCCCTTCCGACAGAAGAGGCATCTTCATTTGTGATGTTCGCTCATATCTGAGTGGCTCTCGAGGAGGCGTCTGAACGGCGGTATGCAGATAGGGTTCCTCCTGAATGGCCTGTGGCCCTGCAGACATGTCGTGACCCATCAGCCCGCAGACACACAGGTACCTGACTGCGTCCACCAGACTACCTTGATAGCAACTGTTCACCTCCAATCCCACCCCCCTCTTTTCTCCTCTCAACCCCATTGTGATTTAACTGCTGTTCACAAGACCATTTGCATAATGATAAGAGCTAGTGACACCTCTCTTTGAATTCTATCAGGTAGCCTGAAAGCTTGAAGTGTAATGAAAGGGGTAATTACACGATTTATACAGGGAGGAGCACTGACAGCTGCACAAAGCTATCTGGCTAAAGGCCTGACCCGCCTGATTAAGATAGCACGCCATCAATCTTGATGTCCCATCAATGAATCAGTCTCTTGTAGTTAAATGTAAATAAATAAGTGTGTCTTGTAGACTCCAAAAAAAGAGCTTCCACTCCATACCTCACATCTATAGGTAACAAAACGACTTAAAAACGCTGGAAAAATGCTTGAATTGTGTCTTGTTCAGCATGAACTGAACTTTTTTCCTTTTTTGATAAAAAAGGAGGCCACCGGGGGACATAAAAAGGTCTGGTCCTTAACAGAAAAATCAGCACTCCTCCTTATTTTGTGGACTAAATACAGCTCTGCTCGTGATTGCACCCTTTGTGTGCCTCACATTATGTCAGACTTGTAAAGACCTATTTTCTTTCAAACTGAAAATATATATATATATAAAAAGGCCTCTTTGTCAAGTGGGGGCATGTCAGCACTCTTGTGTGGATGATGTTAGCCACTCAGCTGTGCTGTCAGCTCCAGTGTTGAGTGGATGCACGCAAATACACACATACACACACACTGAAGCGTGCATGGGCGCACGTGTGGTTTATGTCACAGTTCAGGAATGCCTGGCAGGAACAAGTGCAGACTGTGGGGTAACAAACGCAGAAACACTGTTGTGAACGGCACACGGCTCTGAGCTCGGGCCGAGGAGCAGCAGCCATCCTGAGATCGGCTGTTTCCCCAGACGGGCTGCGTGTCGCGTGTTTGTGGTTGACACATAAGCTGTTTTGGGTTGATGGAGTCCAACACCAGAGTCAACACAGAGCACTGATGTTTGTTTGAACTCCTGTCAGGCAGGAGACCATCTTCTCTCTTGGAATTGCATCAGCACAAACAACATCCATCACTGGGATGATCCCGCCGCGTGAATCAATTTTTTCCCAATAAAGTCATTTAAATGAAACTGATTAAAGAGCTCCGCCGCTTCGCTTCTCCGGGCTCCTCAGGGTGATAGCAGCTGTCTTAGAAGTGAGTCGGGCCTTGAAGTGCAGACTGGGATTAGGGGGCAAACACAAAAGCAGCATTCGAGCCTTCAGCCACAGATCATCTGTAGCTTACATGGTGAAAACTTGCTTGAATGTTGATTAAGCCCTTTATTCGTCTCTGTGAGGGGTGCGTTTGATGGTTTGAGCCACGAAGGGCTCCAGAGGTCTTTGACGCTCAGTCTGTCTCTCTTCTCCTGTCTGTCTATTGGTATGCATCCCTCATAATGGAGGCAGGAGGCAGGGGGTCTCATTAGGGGCTGGGGGGGGGGGGGGGGGGGGGGTCGATGCAGTATTGTATGAATTCCTCAGGGCTGATGCAGTATCATCAGAGAAGAGTGGGGCTGCGCGGAGCTTTCTGGGTGCAGGTGAAACTCCTGCATGTCTGAAAACAAGTGGCTCTCCAGGTGGAACGTGTCTTTTGGGAACGTGATCTTGTGCCGAGTTTAAGCTTCCTCCAGCACCAACGACTGATGTTACAAAGACAGCAATGGCAACGATCCCTCGAGAACTAAATGATGTCCTCACCTCCGATTTGCCACCAAGAGGCCTCACTGGACTGGCTGAAACGGATTCCCTCTGGGTGACTACTTCCTCAGCCATCTGTCACCACTTCCTGTCTGTGATCAGAAGGTAATGACAGCATGCAGGTGTTGCAAGCTGGGTGGGATGTCTGCAAAAAACAGATAAAAAAACACGTATCCCCCCCCCCCCTTTTTTCCCAGTCTGAAATGACCCGTCCTCAGATACTTACTCTGCTACACATCAGAATTGATGATCCCTGGATACTGTTCTCATCAGGTCAGAGTTTGGAATTTCAGGAGGGTGATAAATGGTCACAGATTTCCCGAGGAGACTTTAACTGCACTGAGATAAAAAAAAAAGGAACATAAAAATGATTTTTCTTGAAAGATTTTATGTTCAAGCACTAAAAGTCACCTTAAAAAAAATAAGGCAGACCCACAGCTCTGTGGAAATATCCCAGAGTGTAAAACGACTGCCATGGTTTGTTATGACAAAGGTCACGGATAAAGAATGATCTGCCCGCAGTCCTCTAATGTGAGAACAAAGACTTTGTCAGAATATATTTCAGCACTGGAGTAAGCGGAGGATAGGTTACACGGTTTGGAGGATACGTTTTCAGGACATTGATGTGAAGACAGACCGTGATCGTGGATTTACAGGAACACTTTCCAGTCCGGTAATCCTTGAATGTCTTTGACTCTCTGCAGGTTACTCAGCAGTAAACCTTACAACTCCCCTTCCTGTTCTCACCAACACAACCCCTTATTACAATTCTCCCACCGCTGTAGTTGCAGGTTAGCAAGAAAACCAAAACTCCTACACATTTTAAAAAGAAAATCAGGGATCTTCACTGTCATTCAGTGGCCACATTTTAAAAAAATAAAGAGCATGTGGTGCTGGAATAGAACCCCTCCACGTTTTTCAAGTCCTCTCTGAGCGATTCTTGTTCTGTATAAAATAATCCATATGTCTGCTCTTCCGGAGCCGGGGTGGGGTTCCGTGCCAGTATGGGCTGAAACTTTGGTGTTTTTACGGTCTCACACGGTGGAGGATGAAACCGAATCAGGTCCTGCCAGCTGATAGACATTCTCCTCAGATATCATTTGCAAGCACATTCCTGCTTAAGTGTGTGTGGAGAGCTGCTGCCGCTGTTCTCGCATGCTTACAGGCGTATAGTTGCTCCCCCAGAAGCTGTCATCATATTGTTCTCCTTAATATTTAACTTCCTCAAGAGATTAAGCTGAAATATAAGAAAGTATGCCTAAAAACAGATGTGCAACTTCAGGGTAGAACCAGGCTGTTTTCAGCCCGCGAGTGGCAACAGGGATCTCTTTTCTTGCTTTCCTGCTCAAGATGGTGTGCTATTCCTGAATTTTTGACAAGATTTTTAACTGAAGGAGTGCTGCCAAACGTGTTCTGGTTGATTATTTATAATTTATCAGCTGCAATCTAGCAGAATGGCTAATAGGAGCTTATTTGTTGACTTTGAGTGCAGCCTCATCTGGCCGCGATGCACCACTCTGTTGTCCTTCAGGTCCAGAGATACAAGTGTTTTCTAAGCACCTATAATTTTAGTAAATTTGCTTTGCTTTCTTTGTAAGTTCCACTGTTGTTGTATAAATTTAAACTATCCAGTTCTAAAACATTAGCTCCTTCCATCACAAGCCAAAGTCAGCTATGGAAAGGTGATTCTTTGAGGATGAAACCCATTATTAAAGGTTTAGCCCACTGGGCATGTGTGTGAGAACCAGGGCCACCCGGGCTGACGCAGGGGGACTCTGCAGGGCCTTTAGCCAGGGGGGCCCTGGAGCAGGTAAAGGTGTGGAGACACAGTGGCCTGACTGATATTCATGCAGTGGAGTAAATGTGCCCTTCAGGCAGAGCTGGACCAGTGGAGCGTTGCATTTCTGAGAAAGGAGCTGACTGAATCAAGACTGGAAATGTGAGGTGGGGGTGGTGGCAGCTCACTGAAACTGGCCTGTGGATCCAGATCCACATTTAGGAGCAGACATCATATCTTCAAAAACATTGTTCACTAAGTTAAATCCAAAATATTAGACCTTTAATTTAACCTATAATGTGGTTTTCAACTTTACTGATTGCTGATGAGAAATTGAGTGAATTAAGAAGAAAATATGTATTTATAAATAGTGAATTTTTTTTTGTTTAAACCTTTAAGCCGAAGATCAAAAACTGACAGTAATGTGACCTAAAAAGCTTCCATTGACTGGTTGTGGAGAACTTGTTACTGTGTGAACGGCTCCTGCATGACAGAAATCCTCTGTGTGTGATACTATGGTCCTGCTCCACAGATAATGAAGCCAAAAGTTTCATGCGTGGGATAATTTGTTCCCAGATCTTCAGATCCTGGTATTTTAGATTTGAGCTCAGGAGGGGATCTGCTGGATGACCAGTTTCTTTTGTGCCCTAGCAGGGTCCACGCAAGCCGCGTCAATTAATTTTTCTTTTGTTCTGGACCAGAGAGCGCCTGAGCGGATTCAATTATCAACCAATTAAGAGGTGTTTCCCTCTATTGACAGGCTTTGATTCCGTGCTGTCCGCATTGTTTGAAGAGAAGGCCGAGGCAGGGTGTTGTATTGCTTGAGAACTGCCATGCGTGGGCCTCTGTAGGCCCGCTGGTGCGTCACTCGCCTCGGAAGCGCATCAAAACGCAAGGATTAATGGTCAGCACGAAATCAATAAATAAATAATCACTCTTAAATATGTTCATATATTTAAACTTATTGAGGATTTTAGGGGAAAATAGTTGTGTGGAGCTTTGGTGAGTCTGTAATTTGGGGTGCAGGGACGCAGAAGGCACTGCGGGGAGTGGAAATGAATTTAAACGGCCCATTTCACAAAGCGGTAGGGTCTGTTGCGCTCTGAATAATTAATAATTTATGACAATGATGTCATTCCGTTATTATGACCCAAAATGCTCCTGTGTCCCACAAGATTTAGTAAAATTACGCAGAGAAATGTGACTTTTGCTGCAAACTATAGGTCCAAACTGGATCGGTTCTCCTTAATAAAAAGTACAAAAAGAATAATTTGCTGTCAAAACAATCGACTTTTATTCAAACGTGAGTTTAAATAAAATACATGGTTTCTCTTATGAAAATAATTTCTGTACACCGGAGGATTCCATTTTAAGACAAAACTTGCTCCAAAACGAGCAATTTCAACCAGAAACAAACAAAAAGAAGTCAGATGTATGATCATTTACAAATAAACAGAACCCAGTTAGGCTAAAGGCACATTGTGGTGAGGATGATGGATGCTGCAGGGACTCAGAAATGCGTAAAAATGATCATAAGTCTACACCTCTGTGCCCTCCCGGCTGTATATGAGGTTATTCACGCTGAAGTGGTTGGAGAGGCTCTGCATTGATGGATAATAGCTCATTCTGCTGTTGTCAGAGTTCAGGGGAGACACAAACGTGGGGGAGTAGGAGCCCAGTCCGGACATGCCCTCCCGGTTGTGCGCCAGCCCCGCAGGGTGCTGGGCGCCGCAGTCCCGCTCCCCGCCACCGCTTCGCGGGCTCTCGCTGGCCCCGCTGGCCGCCAGCAGGGAGCTCACTGTGGACACGAAGTTGCTGAAGCACGGGCTGTTGTCCCCGGAGGGGGGCGGGGGGGTCTTGGTCTCCGTGGAGGCCGGGGATCCGTGCAGGCTGGGCGGAGAGGAGCTGAGCAGACTGGCGGTGTCGGAGAGTTTGTGCGGGTTGTCCTCTGATTTGACGCACGGAGAGCCGCTCTCTGCGCCACTGGCATCCGCTCTCCTCTTTCTCTTCCTCCTGAAGTTTCCGTTGTCGAACATCTTCTCACAGTTTGGGTCAAGCGTCCAGTAGTTCCCCTTACCTAAGAGGGAAACACATTTCTGTAACTACAGCCATGACGGACATTTCCAATTTTTTTCTTAAAAATCTTTATTCTAGATGCAGAAATAGGCACAAGATTTTAAAAAGTTTCTTGGAATGAAAAAAAAAAGACTCACCTGGATCATCCTCGTCACGGGCGACTTTTTTAAAGCAGTCATTCAGCGACAAGTTGTGGCGAATTGAATTCTGCCATCCTGCTTTACTCTTCTTATAGAAAGGGAAATTGTCAGCAACGTATTGATAAATCTGGCTGAGGGTCAGCTTTTTGTCCTGAGAGTTCTGAATAGCCATGGCTATGAGAGCAGAGTAGGAATACGGCGGTCTGACCATCTTGAAGAGCTCCTGCTGGCTGGATATGGACAACCAGCCCAGATCTGCTCCACCGAACCCCGTGGGAGGCGGCAAGAACTGCCTCTGGTTCGACCCGTATCCAGACTGGAGGTAGGACGCGCTGTTGTTCCCGGGAAGATAAGGAGACGAGTTGATGCCCGGTCCGTTTAACCACAGGTATGGGTTCGTGGACTGGGAGGTGTACTCTCCGAGGCCATAGCTGGGTGGGTGAGGCGGCGGCCTCTGTGGGTGATGGTGGTGGAGATTCTGCTGGTAGACGCCGTAGTTGTCGCAGTATACAGCCATGTCCAGGATCTCCTGCGCGCTGTGCTGGATGGGGCTGCTCTGCTGGGTAGAAGGTTGGTGTCCAAACGCGTTCATAATCCACTGAAAGTCGATCAACCCAAACCTACTGTCGCCCCTGTCTCTCCCTCAGGACTGAGGTCGATATCAGGAGGGGGACTATTTATGCGCAGCGCCGTGAGCCTCTACAGGTAGTCCTCTGAAGAAGGAGGAAAAAAAAACTTTTAGGATGGTCACACCCCTCTGGTGCGCGCTGCGCTTAACTCCCACTCATCCATCAATGAGCACTGAGACTGTCCTGTTGGTTGTAGAAAGAAAAAAAACTCATCATTTAGATACTTCGTGGATTTTAGGTAACATCCGCGCGTAATTACGCACAAACACAGAAGATAAAAACACATTAAACATACGTGCAGAAAACCCACGGGGATTTGCGCGTGAGCGCCACGGTGTCAAACCCAAACACCCGCGTGTCTTTGTGAGGGGCCTCTTTCCTCTAAAAGAACATCTTTTCCAATAAACACATTGAAAACGCTGCAGCAGGTTTAGTGTCAACAGGTTGGTTGACTTTGGAGGTGAGCAGTCGTGTAAAAAGTGGATTTACGGTTTTATGATACTAAACAAAACTAGATTTGCACAAGAAAAAATGGGAATTAAAATAAAAAAAATCAATATTGGCAAGATTAACATTTGTTTGCTATAAACCATTTCCTTCCTTCTTTAAAATGTGCTTTTATTTTAGGTAAAATCGCTCTAACTCTGAATAATAAGGAACAGTATTTGAGTCTAACAGACAATAATTATTTCTTTAAAAATCCCTTTCGTTATCTGAAATAGTAAGAGGACTTCTACCCCAGCATTAGTCTGATTTAAAAATAATTTGAGAGAAAAACAAAAACAAATCCTAAAATTAGTTTTATGAAGTTTAAAAGTTTCTTCAAACTCGCTCTGCTGCGCATTTTACGCACAATTGCAGTTCTACTCCAGAGAAAGGGGCTCGTTTCGGATCATATTCTTTGGTCTTCATGCAGGAAAAGCGGGCTCTGCGGGTTACCGCCGGACCCCCGCACTAATCGGCACAACATTCCTCCTCTCCATGACCTTGATGTAATTGTTTGGCTCCAAGGTGTTGTCCCGAGGTCCAACAGCAGTGGGAGAGGCGGCATTTGAACCTTCATATATGATGTTAAATGTCTGACTCAGCTAATTATGCTGTTACACTACAATGGCTCGTGGGAGAAAATCACATCACAAATTTGATTCTGCTTTCCTCAACCTGATGGGAGGACGATTCACCTAGAAAAGAAAAGTCAAACATGCCGGCTCTGTGCGTAAAATGGGTGTGCCTCCTGTTTCCTGGAGCCTTTTTGAGGTCCTGGGAGCTTTTCTTTGGGATATCTAGTTAATCATACACGGGGGTATGGCAAAGCCCCTGCAGACCCCCTTCAGTCAGACCATAAGGGAATGCTCTGGTGCACGTTTATGCGCTTTTCAACCAATTTTACAGCCCCCATTCAGGGTTGACATAATGTACAGTTTTCAGTAACCAGACACTTTTCTGCTTAATTTTGTACATTTGGAATCATTACAAAACAGTATAGGGGGAAAAATATACATGATTCTGGTGTGAAGTCAATATTTTTGACTGCAAACATTTTAGTCGCCTTTGACCTTCACTGTCTCCCTCTAGTGGACGAAGACGGTAGAACACCCACTTCACTGAAAATGCTCAACTCCTCTGGTCTGCATGGAGAACAAGAGATTAATGACACTCGAAGAGCAGAGGTCTGAAGCTTGGCAGGCAGAGTGACACTCTGGCCTCAGAGCATCCTTCATTCACTTTTTTATTCTTCTGAATGGCAAAAGCAAGGACACTCTGGGGCTTTCAGCTAAGCTTTGCACGTTTTCTCTGAATATTTTAATGATTTCAAGTGACTGCACTGCATAAACGTCTGGAGCCAACCCACTTCATTAAATAAATAAAAAATCAGCATGCATGACTCTGGAATCTTTTATAGAGCTCTTTAGACAGCTCTGCAGGCTTTCTGAAGAAAATTGTGAATGTTTTATCAAATATCTTCTCACACACATTACACTTTGCCCTTAAACTTAGAAGTAAAATAATAAGAAACATATTTAAAATTTTAGAGATATCGGTTTGCAGGTTCTATTTATATGTTAATGATCAAAACAGGTATGCATCACTGTTGCAAGGTTCTAGAATTGACCACAGAAAGGGAAATGGAGAGTACAACTAGACTTTAAAGAACATATAAAACCAGAGGTAAAACAGATATATTTCTAAAATAGAAACAATCTTTGTTTTGCTTCGGACAGCAATTTGCTCAGCAGGATGGTGCACAATTATGGTGAGCCATGTGCACCTGCATGCAAGTGCAAACATCAACCTCAAGATGGTTTGAGGGTTAATACAAATGCAATATTTCAGTAAATCATGATGCTCAATTTGATGAGCAATTGGTCCAATGCTTCTTAAAATCATGGAAAATCTAAATTTATATGTTGGAAAAATTCACAATCTGCATCAACATTCTCTACCATTCCTAAAAAAAAGAAAATATAACTCTGTCAGAGAGACAGGTGTCAAAAGAATCGATATAAATGTCAATGTTGGTTCAAAAACTATCAATCTAAAGTAGACCCACTCACACAAGTGCAGTGGAGAAGCCTTTTCTCAGCAATTAGGCGCTTCTGTGTGCATGCTGCCCTCTGGCCATTTTAGGTTGGGCCTGCAGCCTGCCCGCTGGCCCAAAGCGCACAGTCTAGAAGACTGAATTACAAGCAGCTGCGCTCTCTGCTGCTGCTGCTGGCTGCATTTACTTCTCTATCTCCTGCTCAGGACAGATGGAGACCAATGCTCCTGGTTAATATCACACGCTATCGTCTGCAGAGATCAAAGTGAGAGCCCCTGATATTGCAGTGACAGCATGCTCCAATGGAGGGCAGCATTGACGCAGAAACGACCCTTTCAGTATTTATTACACAGACTAAGAGCCATCCATCAGCCCTGCTGTGCAGCTCTCTGTGGGGAAAGATAAATCAAAACCTGGAATCTGATCAGTGTATTGATTTTAAGTAGATAAGAGTCAAGAACTACAGGAGAGTGAATTTAAAGTGAAAGCAATGAAAAATGCTTCACTAAGAGGACGTTAGAACCCTTAATGAGCAGGATTGAGTCGTTACAAGATTTATAATTTCGCCAATATTCATTCTGCAACTCATTATGTGCAACATTACCTGCATGAATACACTTTGCAACAAAAAGTTGAAGGAAAAAAGCGATGCGCAGGGTTCTGGCTCTCAGTGTAAACACGGGAGGAAACTGAAAAATGATCCAAACGTAGAAAATTCCCCATTGAGCTCAAAGAAATGTTCAAAAAAGACTTAAGTTATAAAGATGTAATTAAGTGGTTCAAATCAATATTCCTCTAGTGGGTCGACATGCCTGTGGCACTCATTAGCCATTTCCATGTGAAGCTCAAACTAGTTGGGAACTCTGCCTTCTCATCAAACCACTTCTCCGCCCCCGATCTCTAGGTACGTTTCCTAGCAACGCATCCACCTGACTGCCTGGGAAAACCCAGTGCTTCATAATAGCCTTGGCTAATATAGATCAACACCACTTGGCTCTGTCCCTTCAATCTACAATAAGAAATCTGCTCACAAAATATATCTCTTAAAATAACATTTGCACAGACAGAGTCATTTTTAAAACTGTATTCAAATGTATCTTTTTTTTTCCTGTGTCTGCAGCAACTGTTTGTGGATCCAGGCAAGAGTGATAGTTTCGGTCAGTCGTGTGGATGTTTGTGCAAGCTGTTTCCCCTAAACCTGTTGACATAAAAAAAAATACTCACAAATAAACAACCCCCCCCCCCCAAAGGGGTGGTGGTGCTCAAAGCAGAATAGAGGCTGCTTTTTTTTAATTTAATTCCCTCCATCAACTCACACGGAGACAGTTTTAAGCCAAGGTCACTTGAGGGCGCGATACAGAGAAAGCAAGTTATTAATCCAGATGAATTCAAAAATCAGTTAAAACTGTAATAAATTCAATTTTAGTGAGGAATTCAGACTACAGAGAGGAATTGTTGCCAGGAGCTCCTCTACAGAGCGTGCATGATCAAAACAGGGAGATCATTAAGAATATCAACTTAGAGAATATGACTTGGAAAAACTGCCTAAACGTTATACAACTTTCACACGAATAAAGTTGTAAAATATAATCTAATTAATGAAAGTTTTGTTGAAGACTTTATTTTGGTACATTTAGAAATATTGTTCCAATACGTAACGTTATTGGATTTTCACAACAAATATATTTTTTAGTATAATAATTAAAAAAAAACATAGAATAAATGTGAATTAACCAATAAGTTTCTATAAGTCCGGTTGAAAACATAAAATACTGTTTATGTCCAACACTGCTAAATTATAATAAATTAGTACTTTTAAAACAGTTAAGGTGCCTGAATAGGTAAACAGGTTTCATTCATGAGTGAATGAAAAGAAAAAATATTATATAAATAATTTTTATAATTAAAAATTGTCTTGGCATCATTTTCAATTAATACACGTATCGAAAAATGAAACATTGTGATATTTCACTGGATCAGTTCCTAGTAGACATGCTGAGGCTGTAATCTCAGTTACTAAGTCTATGGAACAACACAATAGCTGCATCCACGGGATGTAAAACATCGACAAGACTTTTATTTTTGTTCGTTGTCTTTAAACAGGAAATATATATTAAATTCGATCAAAAATAGATCAGCTGATTGCCAGGTGACGTTGACTAGTAGAAGAAATAAACTTGTAAAGCTTAACCACTGGTCCTTCAGTGGGCTGTGGCGTTCTGTTTTTCTCAGTGTCATCCTCCGTCTCCTTACTTTTGGTTATTTAGTTGCAATCCGTGGGTTTGGTTCGTAACATTCGGGGGCTCGTCCGGGATATCTCACAAAAAGGTTAATTTGGGACTAATTTAAAAAGAAGGCAGAAAAACAAGAATGTGCTCGATTCATTTAACTGTTCCAGATCAAAAATTGTATGGAGAGTGGTATTATGGTGTTTGATTTAGAAAACATATTTGTGGAATGGAAGGTCAAGAAATGTATGAAAGAAATGTATGCAAAAAGTCAGGCATGACAAAATGACTTTGAAAAAAGAGATTGTATTTCTTAGAGTTTAGCAAATTAAGTTTAACAGTAACCCCTGACAGAGTTCATCACTAGGACTCTGAAGCTGGAGACTCCATTTGGATGGAAATAAGGCTCGAAAAGAAGACAAACATTTGTGGTGATTTATGGAAATATCACCCTCTTATTAGGCAAAGGAGCCATTTAAAGACAAGCGCACACACTTCCTCTCAGCAAATGAAAGTGTGTCAGGAGAGACGGAGAAATATATACACGTTATTCCTGGCTGAAATGACAAATGAGACGGGGATGGAGTGTGTTGTAAATACATTTCTCTTTCAGAGGGGAAGCTCGCTCACAGCTCTCCCTCCAACAAAGCCGGTGGAAATCCTCTCAATTAAGCCATACTTTTCCCTGTGCTTTGGGGAGAGGAGGAGAGGGTGAAGCATAATGGCACAGCACAAATCACTAAGAGCCTATTGAAATAGCTGCCAGAGAACGATGTAATATTACCACCACCGAAATGCTTCACCCTTTATCCCTTTTCAATTGCAAGGCTTGATATTGAGAGTGCAGTGGGTATTCCTGATAAGTGAATTGTAATATTGATGAATATTCTTATCCTCTTCTCGTGGGCCGCAGTGAATGGATGGATTGTTGTAATGAAATAAGCAAGTTGGTGTTAAAAAATATAAAATAAAATAAGAAAAGTCTTGCAGCTAACGAAGCTTTGAACCTTTGAGACCAAATAACTGCCAGATAACGTGGGAATTTATCGGTCACAGAAAAAACAAATGCTAATTCAGTGTGTTATGATTAATCACCATGATTTTTTTTCTGTGTGAAGAAACTTTTAGCACTTTAGCTTTATATTAACTATTTTTTTATTCTTTTCTGAATTTAGGCCCCAACCTTGATCACTTTGCATCATTTGTTCCCTCTAAAACCTGATTTTAATGACAATATATGGATAAAGCATTGTGTGATGTCACAGTCACCATAGCAACATGAGGGATGGATGAACCCTGAGGTCATGTGACTTTTTTGAAGGCAGTTTTTCCATCTCCCTGGTTGATGTGACGCCAAAAATAAGACAAAACATGGAACACGCACCTAATGCAGAACCATGAGGAACACTTTAGCTTGTCTGCATTAATATTTTCAAACCAGAGAAGAAAGTGATGCATGATGGGAACATTTATTCATTACACAAATTCGAGTCTTAATTTTCAATAAAGGAAATCAAACGTTTAAAAAACAATCATGGAAAGGCTTCAACTCATTCTATTAATTCTAATTTTTTGTATCTGGATAAAAAATTTTTTTAATGAAAAACTATATTTATGAAGAACTTTTCATACCTCTTTAACACAAAATCCTCTGCAGGATAAAAACAACTTTCAGACTTAAAAACCAAAAGCAAAACAAAAGTATTAAAAAATAAATAAATAAAATTGATGTTTAAATACTATGTAGCTCATAATTTGCACCATTTTCTCCCTGCTACATTTTTGCTCTTACATTTGCAAAACATTTCACTTCAATTGGAGAATTTAGAATCCAAGAGTTTTCATTTTTGATCACCTTTATCTACCTTTTGAATCATGTTGTGTATGATCGTTATCTTGCATCGGTTCTTCTCAGATCTCTTACATGGTGGATCAGGCCTGCTCAGTCCTAGTCCTCAAGATCTACCACCCAGCCTGATTTCAGCACTCACTATCCCTTTTGCTGCTGACTCAGGTGTTTGCGTGTTCTGCCTGACTGAACACAGCTGATCAGCAGCAGGAATTGCAGGGGGAGCCAGAAAACAGGCAGCGTGGTAGATCTTGAGGAGGCCTGATCATTTACTTTCCCTTTGACACAACATATGTCGAATTGGTTCCAATCAGGAAACAGCGTTTCACCTCAACTTCAAATAAATCTCTTTACTTTGTGTTTGTGGAGGAGTTTTAAGTGTTGGACCTTATGGGTTAAGGTGTTATAAGTGGATTCTCTCATGACAACTTGACTCTTTGACTTTTGAATACAGACAAACAACAAAAAGCTTGCTGAAAATGTATTAATGTGCTTTTATTCAGAAGTTTGTGATCACTTATTTTACCTAAATTATAAATCATACATTAGACTTTCTACTGACTTTTAGCTTCTGAGCATTCAGGTAAATGTGGAGTGCGTGGAATATGTAATGGCCTTTGAGGAAAGTCAAGTAACGTGGAGATTCAAAAGGTAACTAAGGAATGACAGAACAAAAATTGCAAGAAAAATGTTAAGCTTTTCTGAACACATATGAGTAAAAATGAGACAAAAAAACAGCTGTTATCAGCTTTGGGAAGGAGTTGAACCTTTGCCAAAACTATTTCCACTTCAAGTCCAGGCAATATCATAAAGTGGTAGAAAAAATTGTATTTACCCAAATTTTTTTGTTGAATGTAAAGGTCGCATTCAAAAAATTGATAATAAATGTAATAAATTTCAAACATTTTAAGAAAAAGTATCAGTATTAGTATGAATATTAGTGATAATAGCCCTGTAATTACTTGATATCGGATGGATATACAAATTCTGAGTTTATACATGTATTACCAATAATCTCCAGTGTCTGCATAAAAGCAGAAAAGTATCACGTTAGAATGAACGAAGGCAGATCATCAAAACAGGAAAATGCTGCTCACATAAAGAAATTGCAAAGAGAGTCAAGGTGTCCATGAATAGTTTTTTTCTGCTTTAAAAAAGGGTCAGAAACTGAAAAGAACTGCCACAGGAAGAGGTCTGAAAGTGTAAATGCATAAGCTTAAAATCAAAAATGTATTCAAACATATATAGGATTAAAGTGTCACTTCATCCGTTCATCCACAAAGCAAATAAATCAAATGAGAGAACTTGCGGCAAAACTGCAGGAAAACACTAAAGTAGAGAGAATTTCATATTTCTAATCTGCAGAAATCTGTTGTGTCAGAAAACAAGAGATACATTTTAGATTGTGGCAAAGTAAAGCAGCTCACAAGCTACAAGTGGTCCCCTCTGACACCCCCCCTCCCACTCCCAAAAAAGAAAACAGGACAAAATAGAGGGGAAAAGATGTCACTCAGTGCTCCTAATTAGGACGAGAGGGCTTTATTTTAAAGCTTTGAAAGCGGAATCTTTTTTGAGATAAAAAACAAAAAAAGCTTCAAACAACAGATGCTGCAGTTGGAGCATTTCTCCTCAGGCAGACACCCACTCACAAAGTGTCAGCAGAACAGTCGAGCGGCAGAGTATGAGCCACCTGGGGCAAACACTTCAAAAAAGGTCCCGAATGCAGGTTTTTGTGGCGCAAAAAAACAAGGAGTAGATGCACACTAAGTGTGCAGAGGGGTGGCTCAGAAAATGACAGGAGAACAGAGCAATTTTGTAGCAGCTTTGAGCTGCCATCGCACAAATGAAGGCTGGAAATGGAAGCCAAAAACAGCTTCCCAGAATACCCTAAGACTGAAGGAAGGGGGCAGAGAGAGATGCTTTGATTTTATAGTAAAAAGGAAAACAATAAGGACTCAATTTTATGCTCATTTTACAAAAAAAAGCAGCTCTAAAATTGTAACTTGGTGAAAAATAAAGGCACTAGATGGAGAACAAAAGCTCAATTTAATGTATGTTATCCACATGTTTAAACATGAATTTACCCCACAATGTCAAAAAAAAGATTAAAATTACCAACTGAATAAAAATAACAAAAGAAAAAAGAAAAACTTGTATAATGTGGTGAGGGAAGAAGGTTTTTGGGAGTTTTGGTGATTTTCAACAGCAAAAAGAGCAGATCCAAGCAAGCAAAAAATAAATAAAAGCAGGGAGTGGCGTTGTACAGCTTATGGGTGCTACCAACCCCACCCTCTTTGCCCCCTTTGACCTGGCCTTACTGGCTAAGCGGCTGCACACGCCCAATTCTTCCCAGCCGTCCCGATTAGAGCTGCACATGACAAATTGATGGAGAGGAGAAAAAAAAAACTTCTGATGGTTTTATGTCCATAGCAACGATTTTATTTTCTTCTTTCTTTTTATTTTAGTCCCGAAGGTGACGGACAGGTCTATGTAATTTTTAGATCAATCTGCTAAAGTAATCTATTGGAGGTTTTTTTTTGTGTGTTAACCACACACCTAACATTAGTCATATCATCTATTATATTGTTTCATTCAGCTTAGCCATGTTAATGATGTATTACATTTTCACAATATTATGGTAAAAATGTGCAAACAAGAAAGAAACTCCACTTCTGTAAGCTCGCAATATGAACGCCTTTGAAAATTTCCAAGCTTTAATTGCAGCATTTTTTCCCCCGTAGCTTCCCGTTGATGCTCAAAGTTCAAAATCACTAGGAGTTCATAGCTGGTTCTAAAGGGGATATTTTTGGAAGATTCTGTTGTGGACGCAGGTCCTGGGGCCATCCCATAATAATTTTAAAACTTCCTTTGGACACCCCTGTGTGTTTTGGTTTTGTTAGAGGAGGGGTTCCCGCGGGAAGATTTTTTGTGGCCCTCAATAAAAGAGAGCCAGAGCAGGTTCCTTTGAGGAAAAACGTGTTGGCGAGAAGAGAAGGCGCTTTCGAGCGACGTGGACAAATGTTTACTTTGTATGCTTACCTCATGGGCTGGATAAAGTCCTGTGACTTATTTGCAAGCAGATCAATCCAATGCTCAACTAATTCAATAAAATCGTCACTATGTTACAAATCATAAAAACTATGACTAATTTACCGGCGAGGAGCCCAACAATGAGCTCCAACAACTACAACGAAGCTATGCTGCACAGCAGATGTTTACAAAAATGGTGAAATCCAGTGAAGCTGTGACAGAAGCTAGCTACGTTGTGGCTTTGCAAATGGTGCGGCGTAGCAAACCCTTAAGTGACAGGGAGTTTGTAAAAAGAATGTATGCTGACAGTAGCTGACATCGTTTGTCCAGAACAAAAGAAAGTCTGTCAAATGATACAAGTACTAGACGAGTAGAAGATCTGGGAAGCAACCTCTGACCAAAACTGGGAAAACATCTGGAGGGCCTGGTTAACTGTACAAATGACACTTGGTCCTTAAAGTTTTTAAAAACAACTTTTTCTGTTTATCCATTTTTTTTCACTAAAACTGGCCCCCACTCTGATGTCGAGGTCCAGTTTTGGTGCTCCACTACAAAAACTTTGAGAACCTGTGCGTTAAAGGATTTAAAAAAAATGTTAAGCCCCACAAGACATTTTGGGCTCCATTCGTGTTCTTGATGGTTTCTCCCACTGTTATGTTATTTTTTGGGGGGAGTCAAAAACCCATTTTCACCGGATACTAGGTACGTGCAAATTTTGGTCAGTTTTTAGGTAAGTAGCCGTCAATCCCGCAGAACGCTTTTCACCAAGCATCTCGCTGAATAAAGACGTCAAGTTTGGGCCAAAAAGGTGCAAAGAAATAACAAGACTTTTGAAAATACATACATTTGAGATTTTATTCAGTAGTGAAGTGGGAAGCCATTTATTATCACAACCCAGAGTTACAGCGTCCGGGACAGTGATGCGGGAACAGATGTTAGTCGTGTGCGCACGACAAAAACGCTTACCTATGAAAAGTCCACGATAGTTCCCACATGCCGGGAATCCCTGTCAGTCCAAACCTACGAGCCCTTCTTGTTTTTTATAAATGCCACTCAATCAAATGAGTTAATACAAAAAGAGTCACATCACTTACAAAAAAAAACCCTGAAATACAATAAAATCGTATATACAAGCAGCTGTACACAGTGGGAAGACACATGAAAGACTCAAGGGGGGACAGTCCTGGAAAGCTATTGGTCCAAGTTTGTATGAACACAGACACCGCCTCATGTCAAGGTAAAAGCGTTGATGTGGCGTGTTAACAGCGCCGCTTGGTTTGTGTTTAAAAGAGCATCGAGGTGGAATGCGCGGCAGTAGAAGAATAAAGGCGAGAATTAGAGATGGCAGGAGGGGGCGGGCTGCTGCGAGGTATTCGTCTTGTCAAGCTGGGACAGGGAGCCAGGATCGAGTGGGAGAAAACAACTGCTTTTCTGTTGGTGCTTTTATGTCGTGTTGCTCGGGCTTCGTTTCGGCGCCTTTTGTTTACTGTACAATTCCCGAGTCGACAGAGGCCTGCTTCCTGGTAGTCTTGGGGGGCGGTGGAGGGGGGGTCTTGCTGGGTAGAGGAGGTGGAATGTGCTGAGAAAAAAGAAAAAAAAAAAACACCTTCAACTTTATCATCAAGTAAAAAAAGACAAACAGCAGTATCATTGATTGGATAAACAGAGCTTGTTTACATATACACTTTATGAATGAATAGTTGTGTATTTTTTTGGGGGTAGAAAGACAAAGACTCTGGAGGAGGGGGGTCTTAAAATATCTCAAAAAGTGGATTTTTTTCTGATGTGTTTGTATATCCGAAGCCCAGATGACAGCACAATTATTTAGCCCCCCCCCTCATTTCCTGCCCACCCCTGTCTTTAAATGGGAAAGTCATTTCCCATCTGACAGCTTGTTGTCTGATGCAACAGAAAAATGCACATTAATTTCTGCCTATCTTACATATGAACTAAAACACGTCCGTGTTTTAAAGTGTCTGGATGTTACAACAGAATATTCCAGCTCCTGCTGAGTTTTTCTGCTGCTAAACGCAGATTTTAAACTGTATTACAATACTTTTATCCATTGTTTCTTCTTCTTTGCTTTTGAAAAAAATCATTTAAAAGACCCATCTTGATGAAAATTGTGCTTTTAACATGTTCTTGTGGAATTTTTCACATGTATTTAAAAAAAATTGGCTTAAAATTGCATTACTGAGTATTTCTTTATTCAAATCTTTAAGAGTCAAAAGCAGACTAAAATAATGCCGTTGGGAGAAGCTACAGTCGTAGCTCCCTGTGTTGCTCAATCACTTGCAGTCAAATCGATCTGTGTATGTCTTCCTTTTCCTCGTCTGAGCTGGCATCTGGCTCACAACTCTACGGCGGGAAAGCTCCAATAAATTGCTCGCCATTGTTTTTGCATCAGTAATGTTAGGTTGGGCATGTGAGTGGCTGTAAGCTAGCAGGAGAACACATAAAACAGAGAGCGCTCAGCAATGGGGAGGGGAAGTGGGGGCGGTGCTGCTATGTGTGGCATAATCAAAATTAAAACATTTTTTAAAAAAATGCTCAAATGTTCCTCTCTCTCTAAAGGTAAATAAACATATTTTACATCCTGAGAGCTAAAGATGAATGTTTAAAATCTGATAAATAGTTTAAGTTCACAAAAGAGCAGGTTAAACCATGCAGCTCTTCATGACATTACAGAAAAACCAAATGATACACAACCACGACTTAGTCCACTGTTTAATTCTCCAATCCAACTGGATCAAAAAATTAGGATAGTATTAATTCCAGATGGAAAAGACCTCAAACAGCAGAGATGATCAATAAGGAATAATAGAGTCAATTTATTTCCCCCTTTTTTTTTTTTTTAAAGACTTTGGGTGAAGAACTGCTGCCGTCTGCTCTCCAAACATGTGCTCTTCCCACATTACTGTCAGTCTGCTGCCACACGGTGTGCCCCTGCTCTGTTTTACTACCCGTCCTTTGGCCGTGACAGTGGATAAATAAGAATAGTTAACCGAGCAGCAAGGCGAGAGGGTGGCTTGAGTGGAAGTCCGCGAGTGTCGGCAGACGAGCCGCTGATTAACAGCTGGAGAGCTTCTGATGGATGTGAGCGGTAAAGTAATCATCCAATCAATCACGTCGGAGCACCAAGCCGGCTTGAGGGAGAGTATAAATAACAGCAGGACGGACAGGCAGGTATGAGCTGCTAACTGACTGATGCCTACATCCTTTCTGTGACACACATCCCAAAATGACAAATCCAGAACAAGGTTGACCATGCACTTCCTGCACAGATGCGAAACGCGTGAGCACAGGATGCCTAGAAGCTGGCGTCTGTGTGTGTGTGTGTGTGTGTGTGTGGGGGGGGGGTCCTGATGGAGGTCAAAGCAAATGTCAAGTGTGCGTCGCGGACGCTCGTTTCATCACGAGAGCCGCACATCATTAAGATGCTTCACTCAGGCCTAATTAAAACACCTACTCTTTGATGTGGTGGGGGCAGCGAGGGGCTCGTCAAGTCTTGATTATCAAGCAGGTTGCCGTAATCAGCTGTGTTGCCTTTCACCGGCAGCGGGGGAGGGGTTTCACCTTTGTCGGGGCAGCCCATCCCGTTCGGCTGCAGACCTGGGGGGGGGAGGGCGCTCATCAGCTCACATTCATCATCACAACACACCGGCGCTCCACGAACAGCCGCACGTCCCAGCTGGACGCCCAGCTTCTGCTGAAGTCACCGTAACGGCGTTTGAACTGCCGACTTTACGGAAACAGCCGTCAGAGGTGGACCTAAAACACTGGACGGCATGTTTTCAGCACAAACCTGATGGAGAATCACTACAAAAGCAGTAATGGACGCCCGTCTCCTGCACTGAACACCTCATCCAAATCTAGTAAGGTCGTCTTTAAGTAGCCATGACTTAAGTAGCTTAATAAACAGTCGACATGGTTAAGAAGGGTTAGGGAGGGAGGGACCTGGCTGCAGACAACAAGATGGTGTCAGACATCATCGGCCAGATGTGGAAATTAACTTAAGGGGGAAGCAAAAGTCTTTTTTTGTTTTTTTTTTCTGTTTGCATATTTGACTGACAATTCAGGGTTTTTTTTTTTTTTTTAAAAGGCAGTGTTTGTAATCCAGTCTTTCCACAAAAGTTGAAGAAATGTTTAAGTGAGTTATATTGTCCCTTTGTTAAAATTTGCTCTATTTTGTAGGTTTGAAATGCAAGTTGATCGTATTTGCGCGCCTATAACGAAAATAAACTCTTTGCGGAGGAATCTTTCTGATATTTCTGTTTATTGTTTTTTACCTTTTCTGGTCTTTCCTTTAAATCATTTGTCTGAAATGCAATAATACAACATCATATTGTGCTTTTTTACTGAAGTACAAGTCATATCATCTTGAAAGAACAAATGTACAAGATGTATAAATCATAACTAGACATATAATATAAATATACTGTTTAAAAAGGTTTTCTGAATAGCAGCAGCAATTACTAAAGCTGAACCATGTGACTAAACTGTGACTTTTACAGTCGCCAGTACAAAATCAATCTTTAGTGAGCAAGATAAGCTTAAAATGGGGCAAAAACGGTGATTGCTCAGAAGTGTTCAGATGGCCGATGATGTCTGCAGCCGGGTCCTCTTGCTAAGAAGGTAAAAGAAAAGAATTCACAAACATCTCATAACCGCTGCTGCTCCTGAAAGGGTGAAGACATGGAAAGTTGCTATTCTAAAGGATGAATCTTGTCCTGCACACTCATCTAGAGCAGAAGGACGGCGTCTTACTGGAACCAGTGTGCACGCTGTGAGAGGGTTTCCTTGGCATGATGGGTGGGGGTCCTGAAGAGGAGGACGAGTTCAAGGAAGAAGATGGAGGTCCGGGAGACACGGAGAGCCGGCGGTCTCCACCTATTTGGTTCAATAGTTGACTTTTTGGTCTTTGAGGCCGCAGAGGGCTGATCTGCACAGACAGTAGAATGTAAACATTAAAAAAAAAAATGTGTTCAAGTCAAGAAAACAGAGGTGAAGGTTTTTTCTGGCACAAACAAGACCTACTCTACCCGCATCTTTGAGGATGCTGTGCATTTATCTGCAAACACAGTAACTAGTTAGTTGTTTTCCAACAGGAGAAATCAATTTGAGTAAACGTGTTTACATGTAACGGTGGGTTCCCCCCTCACTTTATTATGTCTGGAATTTGAAAGCTCAACAATGCAGACATTACACAAAAGTATTTAGTAATTAAGCGTTTGATCAGGAGGGAGGCATTGACAATGACTCGCATTCCTTCCATTGGGTGTCAAACAGGGACGTGCACAGGATTTTAGAGGGGCAGGGGCTCAAAGTCGGAAAAGGGCAGCAAAAACACCGTTTTTTTCCTTGTCCTTTAAGCAAAACAGAAATTAAGTCAAATTTTAAATAAACTACTAATAGATAAATACTCAGCTACTGTAGGTAAAAGTAAAACAACTGTCATTTCTTTCATGTAAAGATTATTGGAAACATGACTTTGTTCGGTTTATCAAAGACTTGAAGGACATCAAAGCAATAAAACGCTGACGGTTATTTCTATTGGCACAATGTGCTGCAGGCATAATCAACATGAATCAAGTTTAATACAGATGGTAATATTTTAAACACAGACATCCTACAACTGTTATCCTCAAAATGCTGGAATCATTAATAATATTTAATGATATCATACTGTTCTGCTGTTGAGTTTTTCCGTGATGTTTCGGTCATGTTCTGTCCTCTGTCAGTCACTCCAGGTTCATGTCTTCATTTCTGTTCATTGTCTTTATTGAGTAGAAGTGTCTGCTTTTCAGTTCTATCTTGTCAGATTTATCTGCTTTTCGTTTTTCTTCCTCCTCCTTGTTTTTGTCCTGTTTAGGTTTATTTATTAAATGTTTGCGTCTCGCCTCCAAGCCCAGTTTCCTGCATTTTGGCTCTGACACCTCTAGTTCCTGACAGCTGCACCCAATGTGACTCTTCTTCTAGATTGGGATTTATAGCTCAATTCTGTTTTGCATCGTGTCCCCCAAACATGGGTTTTTGTTGTGATTGGAAACATTTTAACACAGAAGGTTGTGAAACTGAATGATACAGAGTTTAAAGAACGCAAATTTAATCAGAAAATATAACGTTAAACAGATAAATGACCTGTACTGAAGAAGCTATGAACTCACTATAAATATTATTCCGTTTTTCAAAATTCTCCCAGTGTTTTATTTTGAACTTGTTACACAACTTCTTGTCCCTGCACGATCTGCTCTGTGTTGAATTGATGCGCCGCTCTGACGTCTGGCTAAAGTAAAGAATGACTCCTTGACTGATATAGAGTGTTTTTCTAAAATATGAACCATATTTAAGCTCTTTGAATCAGTGGACGGTGACTAGTTAGACCAGAGCTCTCAGATTCAAGTAGCTTTACTGTCACATGGTCTCTTCAGTTCTCTGTGGGGCAGCAGCTTCTCCCACTGCCCCCGGCTGCCCCCAATTCTCTCTGGTGGCTCCAAGTCCGAGCGGAGAAGCAGCAGCTCCGTATTATAGAAAAATGAGCTTGACAGAATACTGGGGGATTTTGTTGCCACATTTTTGTATGGTATTTCTAACAGAAATTTATTAATGTTAATAAAAAAAAAAAAGAAAAGTAAAAACAGAGGGGACTTTTTATTACGAGGTAAAAAGGACAGGTGCTCAAGCCCCCTTTAGGCCGTATGATCGTACATATTTAGTGTGAAATGTCTCCAAAATGCAGAATAAGTGAATCCTATACCGGTAAGTCCTTGATTCTTTGAAACCTTATATGATAATTAAAAAGGGGAATTGTTCTGCTGGTCTTTAACAATATCAAAAGGATAAACCCAGAAGAACCTCACTACCGTTTCTGAGAGGATGACGGCTTCTGCTGGTTGGTTGATTTCAGCTGCTTTCAGATCTTTGTCAAAGATCTCTTGGTGCTTGCTGTTCCTCTTCTCCTTCTTTTTCTCCTTTTTCTGCTCCTTCTCAGGCTCGTCCCGGTCCAGTTTGTCCTGAGACTTGGCGTGAAGCTTCTTTGGTAGTAGAGGCTCCAGGGCGAAGCTGAAGTAATACAGCAGCAGTCAAGTTTAATGCAGTCAGCTTTGAAGTTCCACTGTAATGTATGTCGACTCATGCAGGAGCACTTTTTGCAAAAACATTGCACATATTCTTTATAGCAAAATGCTGCAATGCTTTTTTTTCTCCTTCACATTCGGAGCCTCTGATTGGTGCAGAAACATAATGAGAATCCAAAGACAGGCATTTTAAAAGCTATAAAAGTGTTACCCGTCTGAGCCAGGTCTGGAGGGAGAGTTGTCCGAGGAGATGGAGGTGACTGACGCCACAGACAGCGGCCTCTGGGAGGAGGGCATCGTGAAGGAACGCACCATGGAGGCCGGGCGAGGCCCCCGCCGCTCATCTGCTGAGGGCTAACACCACAGGAAAAGGAAACGGTGTCACTGTACGAGCTGGAACTAATGACCTCGATCAGTAATCATCGCTGATTGTGCGTGGAAGCAGCAGAACTGAACTAGGATGAACTGTAAAAATGAAGAGACGCTCTTTAAAGTGATGCCATGTTTTTGTGAGCGAGAGCCCCTTTACTTCAGGCCAGACTGACGGAAGTGCTTGGCCAAGCAACAATTAAATCTATCCAAGAGAAGAGCAGGATAGCAAACTGCTGAACAACATAAAGAAGAAGTTAAACGATAGAGCAGGGGTCGGGAACCTATGGCTCGCGAGCCACATATGGCTCTTTTGATGGTCACGTATGGCTCGCAGACAAATCTTTATTTATACCATTTTTTTTTTTTTTTTCATTAGACCAGTCCTTCTCGTGCGCGATGCGATGCCAGAGGCGCGCAGTAGTAGCGGTGCTTGGAGAGAAAAATCTGCGCCAGCACTCAGTTTACTATTATCTACTATTTCACAGAGTTTATTCTAGCCGGAAACCTATTAATTGCCGTGCCTAAACCTGCGCGCTCCCGTCTCTGAGAAAGAGCGCGCAGATACGGGGACGGGATGTGAGGAAGAAAGCAGAGGGTGGGGGTGTCCCCCACCCTCTGCTTTCTTCCACAGGCAGCAGGTGAATCGCACAGGGATTGTAATAACGTAAAACCCGCTGTACGTCACTCACTGCAGTGTGAGTGTGTGTTTGTCTCCAGGTCTGCATGTGAGTCTTTGTCACATCTACAGAACATTCAGACCTACGATCACGTTTAAAGTCTCAACGCCTGCATGAAGCAGAAACTCACCACGTATCAACCAGACTAGACCATCAGCAAAACCACCACGAGAAATACTCATCATTTATTAGCAACAGCATAACGATGTTATTAAAAAGAACCCACAGACTTATTGTACTTTAAAAGTGTTGAAATTACATCAAATGCTCACATTCACTTGTATATTTAGTTTTAAACATATTGTTGCGGACTGAGTTGGGTCCGCTGTTGGGACGCGTTAAAAGTTCTGGAGTTCAGCAAACGCATCAAGCAGAGATCTGATTGGCTCTCAGTTCTGTCGCTCAGCCTGTTGTTAGGTAGTTTGGACCAATGGGGTTCAGCTATGGGCCTGAATAAGGGGAAATAGGGAGGACTGGAGCGGGAGCCTGGGAATATAAAGTTGGGAGAAGCGCTGTCGTCTCAGCCGGGAGAGATTGAGGAGTTGCGGAATTAATTTTGACGGCGTTTTGCTGCGGTCTGCAGGAACCAGAATAAATTACCTTAAAAAGAGGTTAAGTCTCCGTGCCCTCGGTGTGGGGACAGGGACGCTACATTATTGTATGGCTCTTTCTAAATTACATTTAAAAATATGTGGCGTTTATGGCTCTCTCGGCCAAAAAGGTTCCCGACCCCTGCGATAGAGGTTTGGTTGTCAAAAATAAAAAACATAAAAAAGGCTGAACTGTGATGCTTTTTTTAATATTTCATTATTTTTAAGTTGAATTTACTTATTTATCCATTAGATTATTTCACATTGGGCATTTAAAAAGCATCTCTGCAGCCAAAAGGCTGTTTTTGGTCTGTCATCCCTGGACAGTTTGTCTCCCTAACAACTATGTGAAAGTAACACAAAAATACAACAACAAAAAAATGATTGCATGTATTATATAGAGTTTTATCATACATCTTTGTGTTATTTTGATGAACAATAAATCGATTGATTACAGTAGAAAGGTAGTGCCTAAGGGAGCAGTCAGTAAAAAGGACTAAGAAGTATTTTCCCCCTGAAATAATGACTAAAAAAGTTTCAAGCTGAGCAGAATTTTCCACCTCTTTTTGCTGCGCCTGCATCGAGCGTGAGACAGACGAGGACATAACCTTGTTTTAAAAATTGACAGACCGTTGAGAGATTCATTAGGTAGCCATGTGTGATTTCTAAATCTGCATGACGAGGGCTCATCCAGTATTCATGGAGCTCATAAGGCGCATTGAAGAAATAGAAAATATGAATTCTTCTTTTTGCTTGTCTTTGCAACCTCATCTATACTTGGCAGTGTGAAGAATAGGACAAAATAATTTATGTGAAGTACAATAAACTTTAAAACAATTAAAAAAGGAATTATTCAAATAGGGCATAACGTGAGTTTTAATTGAATGTTTGGTATCAAAGCAGACTTAAGCATTCTAAAATTCACTCTTGAAAAGCTATTTGCTATTTTAAACTTTTATTGTGAAATAGCAACTGTTTCATTTATTTAGGAGCATTATCTGCACAAAAAGTTTAAATTGAGCAAATGTGCTGGAAAAAAAATCAAAGATCTTGATGGAAGCAGACATGAGAGGTGGTGCCAGCCTGGCTAATTTTAGACCATTTTATTTGCAAGTTTTAACAAATGTTTTAAAAAAGCTAAAAGTGTCACTGCTATGTTTCCTT
The DNA here is from genome assembly GCA_023969325.1 of Oryzias curvinotus. NCBI lineage: Eukaryota > Metazoa > Chordata > Actinopteri > Beloniformes > Adrianichthyidae > Oryzias > Oryzias curvinotus. The sequence continues at coordinate 12,601,381 of CM043724.1, read as the reverse complement.
TTTCTAACTTCCAGCTGCCTCGAGTAAAATAAGTGGAAGTGACAAAATTGTTTCATAAATGAAGTAAACAATCAGTAAAAGTGTCTGAAATGACAAAAAGAAACTGCTGAGATTAATTTTGTACTTTATTTTTTCCAAACAAGAATTTTCTGTTAGTTTTAGGTAAAAAAGAAAAAGAAAACTTTTATTCATATTTTCATTCTAAGTAAAATTTCAAATTGTTCCTTCTTTTATATAGTTTTCCATAAAACAGAACTGAAAACATTTATACTTTACTCATCTTTTGAGCTTTTCAGGAGTAACAGCCTAAAAGCTGCAATACGCCAAAATAAAAGCTGCAAGAAATAAAGATCTTACCTCATAAAAATCCTTGAAAGAAAATGAAAAATTGCACAAATGTTTGAATTAAAAAAAATAAAAGAGGAAAAATCTCAAGGACAGAACAAAGCTCCTACCAGAGTCTTCACACCGTACTGTTTCTCCACCTTCTCGCGCAGTTGTTTGAAGCAGGCCTCCAAGCGGTCGTGGAAAGGCCTCAGAGCCTCGGTGACCTTCTCACCGTGGATGCGAACACCTTCAGCGAGATGTGGAATCTAGTGAAACAAAAGACAAGCATGACAAACCTTCACCTAATAGATTTAAGGGAGCATGGCCACATTTCTCCCAGAAGAACACATCAACGTCCTCCTGCTGATATTTAATTTAATGTAAGTGACCTTAAAGCCTCCGGCTCTGCACGATCAGCACAACCGGTAAATGTAGATCCGCTTAGGAGCAAACAAACAAACAGGTGAAATGATGTTAGAGAGAATTCTCTTCTCCCCTGACTCCTTTCAGCACCAAGATCCCCACATGGCAAACAGCGAACACGCAAAAGGAGAAGGTTCAGACTCACTACCTCCACAGACAGGAGCAAGATGTTCTCCATCACTGACGCAGGTTGTGACGCAAGGAACCCTTTCAAGTTCGATGCTGTCTCACACATTTTAAGGAGCAGGTGAGCAACAAAAACACAACACCAGCACGGATGCTAAAAGGAGAAACTGAAAGTGCTGAAAGCTAGTAATTAGGGAACCCCGATGCCACAGTCAGTGTCAGCAAGCTCTGCTCACTAAATCTGGAGAGATGAGGGAGCGTCATTCCTTGGGGAGCTTGCAGCATATAAGGATTTTTTATTTATTTATTTATTTTTATTTTAGCTGTGTTAAATCACAAGAGAGGTTATTTTGAGGGGTGTTTGTGTGCTGCACGGCATCTTTTGCTGTGGTAGAGCTGTTAAGAATTGCACAATAAATCACTAGAAACAAGCAGAGATGCTGGAGTCAGATACAGTAACAGACGAGCCCTTCTTTCATGCAGCAACTAAACAAATATTCACAGACTTGTCTTCTGCATTAAAGTTACGCAGCTAAAGCTGAGAAATAAGCTGCTTATGCTTGGATACTTTTGAATTAGACCAATAAATAAATATATTCCCCTAAAACCCTGGGAAAAATAGATCAAAGCAGCGGCTCAAAGTACAAAGGAGCGATCTGACAGGTGGGCAAGTAAAGGCGAAGCAGGAGTTAACCTGATATTCTCTGGAGTTAGCGCGCCTTTCTGCCTTTCATGTGAGGTCAAACTGCCCCTGCACAGTAGACTGTGGCAGGAAGTGACTCCACTCTGCAGGCAAACACCACCAGTTCGCCTCTGTGATGCAATCTTTGGTAATCACCTGAAACATGAGATGCTTTATTTACACATTAGCTGGGGTTTCAAACGAGGACCTGGAGTACAACAGCATCGACGCGCTGGGATGCCCTGATGGCATCTGGATGACGAACACAGCAAGCAACAAAACAACTGAGCAAGTGTCCTGCTCTCGGAATGACAACGAGTGATACTGCGGTGTTCCCAACAAAGCTAAATCACAGAAAGATTAAGGAAAAGACAGACACGGCATGCTTTCGAGCAGCTCCATCATCATCATCCCTGCTGGGACCTCTTGGATGGGAGAATTAACGCAGGTTTACAAAGAAAAAGGTGAAGGATAGGAACAATAAGCAGGGGTACAAAGCAAGAGGAGGAGGAGGAGGAGGAGGGAGAGGAGCTGGAAAGACTAGAAAAAGAAAGTAAGAGTGAAAGCTAAGGCAAGATCCACGTTTCCCAGGATACCCACATCTTTTTATAGACCTAAAGATGATTGAGAGCGACTGAGTGGCGGCATGGCAACAGAATTCTGCTTGGTGGCTGCACACTGATAAAGCTTATTGTGTCACACTCGGGTTATATGCTAAATCACACACGCTTCTTTAATTACATGAAGAAAACTTTTTTAAGAAGCCTTTTCTTCAGTCCACTGGTCTAAGAGACATCAGTTTAATGATTAGGGATGTGAGAAAAAAACAGAGATCTCTGTTGAGGCAGAAATCAATGTTACATAATTAAACACTGGAGACCTGGTGCTGCTTTAAAAAGCCCCGACATTACAAACACTCTGACAAAATAGTCAACCTCATGTATCTGATTCAGTTTGGGAAGGAAAAACTGAAATCTGATGAGTAACAGATACACATGCTGGCTTGTTTACTTGAGCAAAAATCTATATGAAATGTAAATACTTATGAAAAGTTGAAAGAGTGACGCTTTAAAGACCCATGGAGGACATATATTAAGAAAATTAAGCTTAAAATCGCATTTCTGATGATTTCTTTATTTCAATCGGGAATCAGGAGCTGATGAAAAAATATCATTTAATAAAAAAGTATTGCATTTGTCACATAGAAAATACAGTGGGCGAGCCACAAGCTCCCTGCTCCGCTTTGCTCTGCATCGCAATGAGGAGTGGAAGGGGGCGGGGCTGCTCAGCACCATCGGTCCCGCCCACAATTCAGAGGCACATTTTGAACAAGCTTCTGGCGCTCTGCAGAAACGATGTCCTAGAAAATGACGCAGGTTATTAGATTTTGGCTAAAAACAGCATAATCATAACCAGGAAAACTTTTAAAATAGATCAAAAGATGATCAGAGTGGATCTGGAAAGAATGAAAAATTTTACTATTATGTAGTAAAATGAACTTTGAAGATAAGGGCATTTCTGAGCACGACTTAGGACATTTTTTTAATTTTGCATACATAAAAAAAAGGAAAAAAAAATAGGTAAAAAATTTTGCAAACAGTGCTAAACATTCATCAAGTGAATAATGAGGCAGGAATGAATTTGCACAGAATTTGAACAGATTTTTTTTAACTGTGAAAATGTGAATTAAGAAAATCTAGAAATCAGAGAAAAACACATTTCAGTGTAAATATAAAGACTTTAGTGGTAAAAATAGAGGAAATTAGGGGTAAAGACAAAAGGCTTCACAAATACAACTTTTTTAAAGTTCGACCAGAGGCACGGAGCTCACTGTTGACCTGCCGAGGACGATGACTGCAACATTATTGTGTCGACATGAAGAGCAAGTGAACAGAAAACTCTCTGGTATTCTTTGCTGAAATCTTGGATGAACCATAAGGCAGAACACATTGATTCCTAGATTTTAGAGTGAGCCACAGTTCAGAGCAAAACAGGAAACAGAAGAAACAGAACGAAGGACAACACAGGGAAAGCTTTCACATAATGTAACGGCTGGCTGGATGTAATATCTGATCCTGCCCCTGACCTTTGAATGAAGATTCGAACGGCTGTTGGCTGCACACTGGTGCAGTGGTTAGCTCCTTTCACCTCACGGCAAAAAGGCCCAGGTTTGAATCCCAGCTGGGACCTTTCTGTGTGGAATTTACATGTTCTGCTCGTGCGTGAGTGAGTTTTCTCTGGGCACTCCAGAGCCATGCCATTAGCCACGCCAACAACTCCAGGGTAAAGTCCTAATGATCTACTGCAGCTCTGCAGAAACTATGTCAGAGAAAAGGACGGAGGTGTTTTGATTTTGACTAAAAAACGGCATCAAAATTAAAAGGCCGCAGGGAACGCTTTCACAGTAAATCAAGAGATGATCCGAGTGGATCTTTAAAGGTCTAACCCTTCCAGAACCTCTTTTTTAAGCCTTCTATTAAGGTTTTGATTTGATTTGAACTGGTTTATTTCAAGCAATTAAATAGAAATAATACACAAAAGCAATACAATCATCAGTTATACATTTATACAGTAACTAATCAAACTGAGGATAATTAGACATAATAATAAATATTGCTTGAAAGGGAGTGGAAGGAAGCGAACTTATATAATCCCACCCCGTTATACTATAACCATTTTATTACATGATTTATCAATATTCGTTTGAGTCACAAAAGCTTAACTATAAAAAAACTATAATTCTCTTTGTATATTAAGGACTCTCAGGTACAAAAATGCACAGCAGGAATAACATTCTACCATACTTGGACACTGACTTCAAAGTGGAGTGGTTGAGGTGTGGAACATGGAAAGAATTCTACAGCTTTAGCACTCACTGTAAGGCAAAACCAAATTTTTGTTATAAAGCCTTTATTCAGGTAAAAGGCCAAGACAGAAAGGCTCCACTTCTGCCTGTTAATCTAAAATTATTTTTGCCTCCATGTTTATCTGCTAAACTCAAGTACATTGAATGAAATAAACTGCGTCAACTTCAAAGTAAACAGCATGTTTCAAGCTGGCCATGGCTGTCTGTCCTGACCTATGACACGTTCGATGAAACTGATTATTAGACTAATACAAAAAAACAAAGAAAAAAACCCACTAAAAGCATCTGTCTCACCTGCCAAGCAATGAGGTCTTTCAGTTTCTCTATCTTCTCAAGGTCCTCTGGATGTTCCTGCATGTACTTGTCATTGAAGAAGGCCTGAAAAGGACGAGACAGAGACACTGGCATAAACCTTTTCATATACAGATGAAAAATGAAAGAAATCTAATATACTCTGGAAGAGCTTGTTAAAAATCTCGTTATAATGTAATACAGATGTGCAGCAGGGACCAGACTGAAAATGGGGGGAGGGAGGGGGGCTTTGGGATTTCCTGTTAACATGACAAAAAATGAATCTAGACACCAGTCTGACCTCCATCACATGCCGCCCCCCCCCCCCCCGCCCCCCCCCCCCACACACACACACTATGATGAGTGACCAGACGTCTGTCTATGGTCTCACAAGTTATCTATCACCACCCGAGTATAAATATGTTCCAAGAAAAGAATAGGTAGTTGGTATAAAGGAGGATTCACAAAAGTAGGGACTGAAATGTGGAGAATCAAAGCCTTAAAAGATTCTAGACACCAAAGATCTCAGTTTTTAAACAAAACCTAAATAATTGCCAAAAAAAACTTTCAAGTGAACAAAGAAAACATTCTAACCATAAACTATGACAATGGTCAAAAATAATAATTTAAAACAGAAACACAATATAGACTATTTTACATTAGAAAGTTAACCTATCCCTGTGAGATTTTTTTGTCTACTTTCTAGTTGAAATACACTTGATATAAAGTGTGAAAAATTAATGTTTACTGACTCAAGCTCTACATTTATATCTATATTTAATGACCGTAAGCAAACTGTGCCATTGCTTTATTTCTGTTTTTTATCTATGCATTATATAATCTCTGTAAAAAGTTTGATAAGTCTGTTTGATTTTTATTGTATTGACTACAATTAATGCTCAAAATAAATCAAATTAAATCAATATAAGATAAAACAAAATTACTAGTAACTTTTGAATAAAGAAAGCAAATCTTAAGGTGAGTCATTTGACCTTGAAAATATCTTATTTAAAGTAGTATATCTAATGAAACAAGTTATTTTTTCCATTTTAGATAATATTTCTAAGCAGATGTTTTATTTGTGAATGGTGGTGGGAAGTAATTTAGGAAAAGGACATGTTTGTTTAGGGAAACTGGAAAGTTTGATCTCGATTGCAGTTTGAAAGTAAACATTTGCTCATAAATCACCTTAAATGTTTAATTCCAGTCTTACTTTCAGATTCTGGTCTAGAAATAAGGATAAGTGACCTATTGTGGTCCCTAAAATACAATATATTTGGGAAAAAAGTATAGATGTACTTTAAAGACATTAAACTCTTTTAAGCAATTCAATCTTTTCTTGAGATATGATATTTCAAATTACCAGGGTAATTCACATAAATGTGAGTGTTTATAGCTAATTAAAAGATTTTATTTGTCTTTAATGGGCAGGATACCACAAGTTATCGTAAAGAATCTTACCAAGACAAATGCTAGACCTATTAGCAGATTTCTTTTTACTTGTAGCAAAAGAAATAATAAATACAGTATTTCTCTTTAATAAACAGTTACAAGTGAAACATGACAGAAAACATTTACACAAAATAATAATCAGCCAACAACACTGCAAACTCTTTGATGCTTGCAAAGATTTAAACCCTTGTTTTTAGAGGTTCTAGGTTATTTTAACTTCTCTTTGCGCTACACTTTTCCAAGCTTTTTTCAAAATCAACACAGTTGATCATTTTTTCTCATTAAGAGCTAGAATCTAGAAAAGTGGAAGTTGTTATTAAAGAGTCAAAATGATTTTGCTCCATACTCAAGACGAAGAAAAACTTAATTTAGGACTAAAAACACAGCCGTTTTTGATTCAATTTTGGTTGATTCAATTTTAAGGATGTTCTCTTGAAATAAATGTTTACAAGTTAGACAGGCATTCTTTCTTATTAGTCTGGAGGCAAAAATTTAAATGTATGTTCTTAGAACAAAAGCTAGTTTTAGATTGTATAAGGGTTCATTAAAATGGACCAACTTAAGATAGGATTCTCATTTTGTTCTAAAATCCGTCATTTCCACTCATTAAACTGTGTCACTGGAATCAAAATGAACAACAATTAGGTACATAAAAACTCAAACTTGTGTTTAGAACTAGCAAACAAGTACCACTAAATTATTGGACTGTGTAACACTCACTTTTTTAGCTTATTTTTCCCCTTTTCGATGCTTGGAACTCCTTGTTTCTAGATTTTCGGTGATTCTTTTTCTTAAGATTAGTGCCCTTTACTATTTTCAAGCTACCTCCATTTGCAGTGTACATGGCAGAATGTGTAAAAAAAAAAAGCTGATTAAGCTTAGTTAAAAATTTGAATGGAGACAAGAACTGATTTATGTGACTTTCAGTGATTTACAGCCAAAGGTGGCACCAGGGAAATACAATTATGATGAATAGTAAAGAAATGACTACCTTCTCATAGTTGGCAAAGCCTCCCATGACAGCTGGATCCACAATCCCATTCAACAACATGGAGAGAGGGTTGATGGGGAGGTTGGGGTCGCTGAGATGCCTTTGCACCATGCTGCTGATCTTCTCATTGGTCAGCTGCATTGTTTCCATGGCGTTCTCCAGTGGACTGATCTCCTCCTGTGCAGCAGAGGGGATTCATCATGACAGATAGTATTAAAAAGTACAAATCAATTATTATAGTAAATACTATTAATATGGACAGTATACAGACTGTCTCTTCACTTTAAAGGAATTGGGTTTAGGGGAACATTTAATCCTATTTCTGATTAAAATATACTTTTGCTGCATTTCAGAACTTTGCAAAAGCAAGGCTTGAATTGAGAAGTGACAATCTCCCTACTAGGATGGGGAGGGAAAAAAAACTACTGAGGTTTACAAGGGACGCGAGCAGTTTGTTGAGTAAATGTCACATTTAGAGCTGAGTAGAGAAAGGTAAAGATGTCATGGCGGGGAGACAAATCTCCAGTGTGTGCCAGGATGTCTCGGGCCAGCTTGATAAAAAGAATTGTCAGATGGAAGGATTAAGCTTTGTGAATCTCAGCCTAGTCATTAGGCTTTAAATAGCGAGTCTGACCTTGGAGACCTGGCCTCTCCCTGCCTCATCTGGAGGGCAAGCTGCTGCTTACAGTGTGTTCCAACCCAGCCTGGAGGAGGAAACTGCTCTGAATCCTTATGACAGACTTCGACTCCACCACGCAGACTTAAGAGGCGGGGGAGAACGATGGAATGCCTTCATTTTGATTAGGGCAAGGACATAACCAGCATGCTTTTGTACTGAATTAAGTGCACAAGCTGCCTGATGTGTGAGAGCCATCTGGTGCTATTTGCTAAATATTAAAGCAGAATAAAATGCCCTAAACAAAAAAATCAATGTGAGAGGCCTTACACACATGAACGAGACTGATCGAAGCAATAAACTAAAGTTCCTATGTGATAGATTGTGTTTTCCTTAAGCAGAATCATCTGACTAAGTAGAACATTTGTGTCGATGTACATTTCAAAGGGGCAGTAGTCTTTGCTATAAGCGACAATGCAATCTGCTTTCTAACTTATCTGTTTTTCTCCAGGATCCCTCACCACACAGGAAACACGTCAGCTCACAACACAGGCATGAAAGCAGCACTTTAAATAAGCAACCGCCAGGGAAAAATGTAACTTCGACCTTAGCGGTCCAGGGGCGAGAGGTAAAATGAGTCATTATAGTCACTGAAATCAGATCCAAGGATTTTTCCAGGGAGTATCATAATTATGTGTCAGAACTCATGTGCTAGTTTTACACTAAAAATGTCAAAGAAACCTTCACATTAAATTTAGATTGAAAACAATTCTATTACAAAAATAAACATATTCAGGAAACAATAAAGGCTGACTTCCTGTCTGAACAGGCCTCTCTAGCTGTATTTGTGCAGAGAGGCTATTTTCACTGGAAACAAGAGTGTTTGGTAAATCAATGGGAGCCATCTGGCTAACAGAGAACGTGTCTTGTTGTTGGTCCAGCTTAGCTTAAGTGGACTAATCATATTGATTGTTTAGATGCAAAGGTGCAGAGCCTCATCTGATTAGAGGGTCTGCTCGGCACGCGGGCCTTTCGTACTCACCGTGGAGACTGACTTGACTTCAAACCAGCGCAGGATGCCAGGAAGTTTGTACGCCGTTGTGAAAGTGGTCCTTTCGATCCACATGTTCTGCAAGCAAAGTGACAAACATCAAAATCGAGGAAAAAAGAGAGCACATTTTAAAATGCAGATCTGTAAATAGAAGTGCCACTGCCTCAATGCGATGTAAAGACAGCTGAGCTGCTTAGGGATGGGAAATTGCTGAATCTGTTTGGCTGAGCAATAAGACACGCAAAAATAGATCCGCCACTAAAGCATGAAGATGCTCGTAAAGAAAAGCTGCTGTAATGATCTTTCTAGGAAGGGATTTTCAATATCTCTCCTTTAATTTGTGTCAGAGGACAAGGGAGAAAAAAAAGAACAATCCAATATGAACAATAAAAGTAAACAGTGTCTTGTAATCCATAAAGCGTACTTAGCACTCACTCATTCACTTACCCTGGAGATAAGATGAATTAAAAACAATTTGTAAATGCAGACAGGTCTGCCAGATCAGACAGACGTTTGTGTCTTGCAACAGATATTCATAATCTTACTGGCAGGAGAGACTGAGTCCAATCAGTGTGACAACAGGGCTCAGTCTCAGGTGACGTGAATACATCAAACTGTTCTGCTGAACTGATGCCGACGCGAACACACAGAAGAACGCGTGACTGGCTTTAATTTGTCGCCCTTCCACTGTTACCTGGATACCAAAAGTGTCAAATGTAAGGGTGAAAAAAAAAGCTTCATAATTCCTGTTCTGACTGGTTAATGAGATGCACAAACCTGATTTTGATACAAACGAACAATTAATGAGGATTATTCTGTTTGTAATTCAAATTAGAGAAGGAGTTTATCTTGCAGAGGTGTTGTCCACAAACCCACTCTGATGAAAATTGTGTTATTGTGTAATTTTTCTGATTATGGAGGATATATAATGAACATTAAGCTTAAAATTTCATTTCTGAGTATTTCTTTATTCAACTTGCAGTAAATCAGGAGTAAATAAAAGAAATGCAATTGAAAAAGTACTGTATTTGTTAAGTACTACATATGTTAGACCACCAGCTCTGCTCCATTCCCTCGTAGACGACTAGATTCATGTACGTCTTTGTTTTCCTTGTCATATGGCTCAAAACTGTACAGCCGGATAGCTCCAGTATTGGTCGACATTTTTTGTTTCACTGGTAATGTTAGGTGGGGGGTATGAGGGGCTGTGAGCTAGCAGGAAAGCAGGTGAACAGTGAGCTCTCAGTAACAGGGAAAGGGAGGGGTTGCTCCCCACCAAGGGTCTGACCCACAATTCTGAGGAGAATTTCTATTGAACTACTGCTGCTCTGCAGAAACTATGTCCTAGAAAACCACATAAGTTTTTGGATTTTGGCTAAAAGCAGCATGATCATAATTAAAAGACGATTTACATTTTTTTAACCATAGCTTAAACGATGATTGGACTAGGTCTTTAACTGTTGATTTTATTTATTGTTTTCATTTAATATATATATTAAATCATTTTTTATTAAAGAGATGTAGGTAACGCTACATCTGGGTAGCATCAGTTAGTCTACCAACACTGGACCCTCTCTATAATGTAAAATAAGATGAATTGAATAAATATTTCTAACAAACAAGGCTGAAAGGGCTGCATAAAAGTGCGTATGCATTTATCATTTAGCTGCAGACGGACATAAATTATGAATAAATTAAATTATTTATGAAGAATAAATAATGAACTAAGCTATAGATCAGTCAATAGATTCATTATCAAATTATGTCTTATCCCTAAATAAATGTCTTATATGTGGTTTTGCTGAAATTGTGTTGAAATGACAGAGAGAAAACTAAACATTACAGATTGTAAAGGCTGCCTTTGCTCAGCAGCCAATGCTGACAGCTGATGTCACTACTCGCCAGTACTTGTTTTTAATCATATTGACGTCTTTATTTAGGCTTCAAGCCTGTGCCGCTAAGACATTTCAATTGAAAGATTGAAAACTAACCCAAACATGCCAAACAAACCTAAAATAAAAAAGTCTGGTAGAAGTAAAGGTTGTAAATAGAAAAAAAAAAGAAATTACAGCAAATTCGTTGTCAGGGTTGTTCTCTCCTTTCCTCACTGGCCGGGAATACTGGAATTTATGAACTTCATTTACAGTGTAGAAGCTGAAAAGGAAGCAAAAATCCATGAGTGAGTAAAATAAAAATATTACTGGTAATCTGCAGTGTGATTGATTAAAGCTGATTGCTTTGTCTCAGGTCAAACACAGGTCAAGCTCTGCATTCAACCTCCGGATTTAGTATGTTGGCTTCCAATCTCCGGAATGGCCTCATCTCCATAGGAAATCAATTAATTTAGGAGTCTCACACATTGCTGGACACTTCTTAAAGTTATCCCGACATGCAAATAAGCTGTGACACAACAGAAGGACGTGACGAGCAGGAGTGAACTCTGCCAGATCCGGTTAATAGACTTTTCACAGAATGGAATGATAGAGGCAGCGGGGACAGCTGTCTGCATGCACTCATTCACAAAAAAGCTCAAATTCTTACTTTGATTTCTAAAATCTCTCCATATGTTTGAAGCAACATCATTTGGGTTATTTAGCTAAACATCCGAAGAAAGTAGGAGCAGAATGAGCATCATTACAAAGCCACCGAGCCTCAAAGGGAAAGCAGTAAAGGTTGCAGACAGGAACCTATGCCACTAACCGCTAATGTTTTCCTAATTACCAGACCACACAAGTCTTTAGGTGACATTTGAACCAGACAAAAATGATGGACTGTTACCATATATGCACTTTTATTGCACAGACATTTAGATTTTTCTTACTGAGTTTCAGTCTTAGTCACATGCACCCAAACAGGGGTTGACCCGTACGGGTGCTATGGGTTTTTGGGTTGTCTGAGTCCGGGGGTGGCCATAGGGAAGAATGGCTGCATCTTGAGGAGAGCGCAGGTGTGTCTTTTTCTACGTTCACCCTGGCCTCAGCAATGGGCGTTCAAACTTCCAATGAAAGTCTGTATAAACACCCTGGAAATGGGCTTCCCCTTTTACTTCCGTGGATTAAATGGCGTCCTCTTTCATTCACAGAAGTACCAACTGTTCGAACATTAATCATGAAGAAAAAATGAATAACTGCCGTTTGTGTCCGTCCAGAATTCTATGACACCAAGTCTTATATATCGGAATATAGCAATGAAAGTAAACGCCTGGAGCAAGATTCACAAGATTTGCACCACTTTGAGATTTTGCACCAGACCTCTTCCAACTGTAGGTACGTGCGCTAGTTTCATGTAGTGAAAGTGCAGTGTGAACACCATAAAAGCCCGTTCAAGAACCAGCATGTTTTTGAAAGTGCCACACGTGAACGTAGCTTTTTTCGGTTCTATTGAGGCTTGTGAAAATAGAACGTACCATTGTTTTACCTGTGGGAAGTGTATCGTAAAGTATTTGTAAGGTTTATGTAAGTCGCACACACTTATGACGTCCCGGTGATGCCGTTGTACGGTGTCCAGGTTTTGCGCAGGGTTTGTGGGAGTTAAAGAAAAAAAATCTGTATGAAGTGCCTGCGTCTCCCCTACCCTACCCACCCTTGCCTGTTGCATAAGAGTTAACTAAGACCTGTTGCCTACGGCATACCCGTAAAAATGGGTTTACGACTTTAAAATTCCCTGCGGGCGCCGTGCAGGTTTACATATTTTACGCCAGCAGACAGCCCATTTTCACCCGTAAGGTCAGTTGTGACTAAGGCCCAAGACAGTCAAAAAGGCTAATATAGTTGCCAAAATAAAATTGAAAAGAAAAAAAAATGACAAGAAGAAAAGTGGCCTCAAAGAATAAACTCAGACGACATTTTTAAATCAAGCAATCTGCAGTGAAGTCTTATACATGTCATATCCTGGCAGGCCAAGCATAATTGTAGCACTTTATGGTAGAGCAAGGTCAGAAAGGGCTGTGTTGTGTCGGTTGTAGTGACCCTTTGGCTGAATTTGCTCAATCTCATTGCTATGCGCGGTGTATTCCTGCACTGAATGAAAGAATAAATAAGGGAAAGCAGACAGAGCGGACAGAGCGACAGCTGGGAGCCGCATGGTGAAAGAGAGAGACGGAATTGGCAGAAAAAACGGATGGGCAGTTAGTCTGAAGCAATTCTCCAGTCAGTTTCTAAACACGACTGTTTAATTTAGGACATGAACAGAGTCCCATATTATAATCAGACACAGTTAGCAAACAAAGTCAGTGGGCTGCAGAAAGGATCAATGCAGAGGGAATGAGCCCAGCACTGCAGGCCGATGAAAAGATCAGCTCCCAGGTATATTTGCCCTAAAGGTTTTCCCAGGAAATGCGCTCTTTTAATCACGCTCATTGATGCGTTGGGTGTCATTTCAATGTGAATTTGCGCAGCTGAATGCCGCGGAGCTCAGTTGGCATGCAGACAAGTGGAAGGGTAGGGGAACAGCGTTTGCTGTGGCCCTGATGTTCCAACACCGAGCTATTAATGATGGCAGAGGAACAATGTTGCTCTTGGCAGAGTGACGAGCGGCAGATGGCTGGTGAAAGTTAATAACCACTAGAACAAGTAGAAGGTCAGCCGGTGTTTGTGGAACACTGACCCAAATTTAGATCAAGATTTAATCAACTTTTGCCCCTGTCCACCACACACAAAAAAATGCTAATGCTCTTTTCTGTGTCATCAGAAGCGCCATTGACTAACTGATTGACAAGCGGATTGAAACGCATGCTGTGTGACTCTGAGTTATCCGCTTCGTAACTGTGAAGAAAAGAATGAAGTTCACCTGTTCAGCTTACCTGACTATTTGTTCAGACACGGGCTTATTTTGAAACTTTGCAGGCAGTTCAAGGATGGTTTTCACTGTAAAACACTGGATATCTTGAGTGGAAAAGTTAAGGAAACAAGTTTAACAGCAGCATCCACTTGTATAAAATGACAGCAAATATTCAACACATTCGGATCTAAAAGCAGAAAACAAATACTAAAAAATACACGGCTTAAAATGCCTCAGTGAGGATACACTGCAGAGAGGAGTTCTTTAGGTCTTCGCTGGGCGGCGTAGTGGTCTTCATCTTTTCTGCATTGGGAAACTGTGTGAGGAGCCGTGCTTCAAAGTCCTCTCTGCGCTCGTACTCCTTCCCACGATAAATGAACATTTTATTCTGAAGGACAAGAAATAATCGGTTAGACCTTGAGCTTGTAGGAAAGTGCATGCCTGTAATTTGCAAACATTATTTCCATGCGAGGTATACTGTGGCAATTTTATGTAAATAAGTATGAAAAATATGGTGTATACATTATTAAAGCACCAGTTAATCTGTAGAATTCAATCCCAAGGATAAAGACAGAACAACCACTAGGGAGGTTGTAAATCTGCTTAGCCTGGAACTCTATCCAGGTAAAAACAACTGATCACAATCTTTTATGAGGTAAAGCTGTTTGAAAGAAAGTGAAATCCTTTTTGGTACAGTTTCAGCAATGACTTAATTAAAGTTTTTTTTATAATAAATATGTACAAATATATATTTATAAAAAATTATTAAATGAATATTTATAATAATAATAATAATAATACATTTTATTTGTTAGGCGCCTTTCAAGGAACCCAAGGTCGCGTACATAAAGGTGAAAATAAAATTGAAAGCAATCGAATGTACAATAAAATATACATTTAAGATAGGCAGGAATAACAAGTTATGGGGGGAAATAAGCAAGTTGGAAAAGTTTTTTTTTAATGTACAATATATTGTATTATAATACACAATATATATATTGTACGTTGTACATGTACATTTTATTTAAGCATTTTTTAATTATTCAAATGTAATCTCATAAAAGTAATAGGTTTGTGGATATTCCTAAACTAAAATAAAATAAACACATTAGAAATATTCCTAAAATATATAATTGTATTTGGCCATATATATACGTATCTATCTATCTATCTATCCATCTATCCATCTATCTATCCATCCATCTATCCATCCATCCATCCATCTATCCATCCATCCATCCATCCATCCATAATGGGGATATATATATATATATATAACAGTGTTATATATATATATATATATATGCATATACTGGTATATATAATTTATTTTTTCTTTTCTTTTAGTTCAACACTTCTAAACTCGACTTTTTGACAGTACCAGATAGAAATAATAAACTCAGAAGTTTACTTGTCCCTTTGTACAAGAAAAGTCTGAATTTGACCTATGTACTGTAGGAAAAATATATTTAATAGAACAAGCTCGTCTTTAATTAATAAAATAGTTTGTCTACCTTTGCTTAAAAGAGTAACTAAAAATGCCTAAATTTAGGTGCATTAATAACCAAATTATTTAACGTTTGTGGTTCTCTTGATGAAAACATAACATCAACAAAAGGCTTCTCATCAACAAGTCCTTTGCTTGTTGACTCCCATATTAATTAAGCCAAAGATGTCAAAACTAAATGGCTCATGACTTTCAGAATGGATGACTGGAAGAAGTGCATAGATTTCCCCAGAAATCTGCCCATTGTCATAAATATTCAACAGTTCTTTTTATTCTCGATCAAACTGTGTGATGTCAAAAACTGATCCCTTAAACTGTTATTTCAAATCTTGTTATGACAGTTTTTTAAATCAGATTTTAGGAGTTTTCAGTATAGGTAAGGTGGACTTTTTAATACTGGGTGAAAACAAACATACACACAATAGAATTGTTTTTTAGGTTGGACTTTGAATATATATACTAAGAAAAAACTTTAATTCTGGCAGAAAACATCTATCAGAAAAGAAGCTAACAGAATCAGATGTCTTCCCAAATCTATTGTACAACCACAATATAAGAAGTTTGTTCTATAAAAAGATGTGTGTACATTAGAAAAAGGGTGCATTCAAAAGCAAAGCAGCATTCATCTGGCAGAGGGTGCTCAGAGGTCTGCCTGAAGAACATTTGACAGAGTGAACATGACAGCTCACATCCAGACTCTAGTATGAGCTTTAAGATACATATCCTGACACATCCTGAGCTGCTTCTTTGACATTCAGATTAAGTTAGGATTTAGACAAGGAAGCAATGAGCGAAAAACAAGCAAACGAGTGCGATTTAGAGCAAACAAATACCGGTAAATGGTTTTAGCCACAGTTCAAGGGATCTGTACTTTTAAGTGTTCAGACATCCCATCTGCTGTTTATTCTGCACTTGTATTTACTTTGTTTGACAAGTAAGACAACAAATCAAAAGTTCAAATGTTCATAAGTCCCTGGGTTTTGTTTTACAAGGACTGAGTGCATTATAGAAGATGGTGGCGATAAATGGCTTTCCTGCTAAATAAATTTCTGCTTTTGTAATTAGCAAATACCCTTGTGCCTAACTGTATTAGGGTCTAATAAATCTTAAGCAGGTGAATTAAGGACTCTTTTTAAAATCAATTTGTGAGGGGGCTGGACACAAAATGCCTTTGTACAATTATTGATTTTCCCACATTACTGACTTTTCCCTGAAGGCGCCACAGGCTGCAACACAAACAGCAACATGCAGGGAGAGTGAAAACTGCATGAGCTAAGGCTATATTGAACTGTAACACTGTTAAAAATTAACATGACGATCTTTCAACTGCTTTAAAAATAGTAGAAGAGCGAGAAAAACCTCTTCTTAGTGATTGAAAACAATTGAACTAAGTTTAAATAAATGCAGTATGGTGCACATGTACTCAAAACTACTAATTAACTTAGTTAAAAAGTCGTTTTGTCAGATCTGAAATAAAAAATAAAACAATTGGAATTGGGGCAAAATCTGTAGGTAGAGTGAGATACCTCACAATAAAGGTGAAATCATGTTTTACAATAACGAATGTATAGCTTTGGACTAAAATGATGATTTAAAATCCACTAGGTTGGCACTTAGAATAATAAACTTAATTAACTTGAGTTGACTGCAGGGGATGGCACTGGAAGAAAAAGTCTCAGTGTGGATAAGGAAAGTAGGATTTTTTTTAATAAGCTGCAGAAAAACGTCAAACTTTACGCAGTTTTCTTGAAGCTGCTGTTTTTGTAAAGCCTTAGTCTTACACACCCGTTGGTGGATTGACCTGTATGGGAATTGCGGGTTTTAGGGTTGTCAAGGTCAGTGGAGGGTCGTAGACAGGTGCGGCTGCATCATAAGGCAGGAGCAGGTGTGTGTTGCAGTTCCCTTGAGGCTCATGTGGCCATCAATTACTCAAGTTCTCGGAGGATCTCAGCGCCGTAATGATCGGACTACCTTAAGCTGTCCTGCAGTTTGACGCAACCTTCCTCCTTGTGTTCTTTTATCCGTTTTGTTCCAGTGTCAAGTGGCCAACAAGTTCTTTCAGCTTCCTCTGTATGGACTGGCCCATCTGGCATTTGAAAAATTACCCATCCAAGCCTGCATGCTGGTTATGTTGACTCAGTCAAAAAACAGAGCTTTAGTTAAAACATGCATCTGTCATGGCATTGTTTTAATAAGCCCATGTTATTTTGTACTATTTATATCTTTTTTTTTTTCTTGGATCAGGACAATTCCTAAAAAAAGTATTCATGTTCTGAAATTACTTACAAACCACTATATATATATATATAGTATATATATATATATACTATATATATATATATATATTGCACTATTATACTATTTTGGAGACAGTGAATTCTAAATAGGACAGTCTAGATTTTCATGGTTTTCTATTTTAAAAGGAATTAAAAAAGGAAAATGTGCAAGCTGTACAGAAAGATCGTTTAAAGAGACAGTTAGATTAGGCTGCCATAGCTTGCCCTGTCTGTAATAGAGTTCCTGCCCTAACAGATAAAAAGGGTCAGTTCGGATTTGTGGAGATTGGAAAGAATAAAAGGGGGGGAAAAAATCCAGTTTTTAAAGGAATACAAAGGCTTGATTGGTATTATCACTTTAGAGGACCCTTTAGTGCTCGTTTGATGAGAGATTATCCTCCTCCAGTACAAGAAAACAGAAAATATCACACCAAAAAACAATCTAGACCATGTTAGCACCACTTGTGTTTTTCTTTGCCAGTATGAAGTTTAAGATTTTTGTACCAAAAACAGATTAAGTGTTCAAAATGTGTAGAAATTAACCCCAAAATGTATCAAAACATTCTTAATTAAAAATACAAAAGGTTGATTTTAAACGTACTTGTCAGTGCTTCCAAATAATAATTTATCATTTTGACTGTTTACTTTTCATTTCACAACTTTTAAGAGTATTTGGAGTCAATAAGGGTGGTTGTTGCAATGTCACAGGGCTGTGCAATACCTAATACAATATACTGTGCAATATGAAACGTATTTCTGTGCAATACTCATCAGAACCACACCGTAACATATTAATATCATATTGATATTATATTATTTATTATGTCTGAATGTAAACGGCTGGCCCGGGACCAGAGAGCCTAATTTCGTTTTATCATAGATAAAATGACAATAAAGTTTTCCTGATTCCTGATTCCTGATTCCTGATTCCTGTTCGTGCTGTGCAGGACCAGCCGCTGCTCTGAATGCCACTAAAAGCAATTTATAAAGTGACCGTATCACTTCCTTTCACTTTGTTTTGAAAGTCTAGTTTTGCTGTGCAGATGGGGATGGGACTTCTTGTGATGCAGGCCACACGTTTAGTGAAAAGTAAATGGTGTTTTGCTGAAATTCAGGTGACAGTATTGGAACGTGATCAGAATGAATGACAAATAAGATTGGGTTGTTTTTTTCTGCCCTAAATTAAAGAGGATTTTACAGTTTTTAGCATGAATCATCCAGCAACAATGCTAAAAAAAAATAGACAAGACAATTATGACAGGATGTTTTAATCATGCACAAACCATAAATTAATTGTAATAATTAGACAAAAAATGAAAGCAATCAGATGCTGTTCTACTCTAATTTCCTCTATTTCTTCACATCCTTGTTTTATTGTTTCCTCATTAAAGGTGATGCAGTTGGCTCCTAGCTTGGCATCTTCTCTATAAAATAATCATGTAACACCTGATATATTTCTGGCTTTACGCAGGACGCATTTCGTGGCTCAAATTCACGTCTGCTGCTTTTTTTGTGACACGCGTCAAATGTACTGTTCAATGCCTTGACGCCCCGGCCGCGGAGCAACTGCCAACGTTTTTCATGACTTCATTCACTGCCACATCATGGAAAACATGGATGATGTTGAGTGAGCAGCTTTAGTTTATATGCTTTGGAGATCTCTACAGAGGCGGCGGCAAGCACGGCGCCGTGTCTGGGTTTACCATTTCTCTCCCGGTGCACTTCACTCCTGCAGCGAGCGCTTCACCTGGGTTATGGCCGTTTTAAGCGTTACTTTTTTCTGTCTGTGGCCCAATTTAAGCTTTGAGCCAAGAGGGGAAAAAACAAAAAAACGTTTTATTATTGTCTAGATGAAAACAAGGCAAACATCATAAGCCCATGGAGCTGAAGTGATCACGGCCGCTATGACAGCACTTGCTCTCCGTCTGCCAGGCAGCTGACCACCCGTGGGCCAGCACAGCGTGTGCCGCTACTCAGAGTCAGACTGCTGGTCCCTGAGTAGTGGGGTTCGATCCTCTTTCTCTGGTTGCTTGCTCACTACAGTGAGTTGCCAGAGACTGTCCCAGTTACTGTTGAGCAAAGGCGGGTAGACCCTGGACAGGTCGCCAGCCTGTCACAGAGCCCATCGAGCTGGAGCTAGAGAACGCCGCCGCCCAGGGTCGGGCTGGACCGCGGTTGCTGTCTTAGCGGGCTCGATTACTGGCGACCTGCCCAGGGTGAATCCCGCCTTCGCCAAACAGTAACTGAAACAGCCTCCGGCAACCCTGCAGCCCCAGCAGGTTAAGAAAATGGATGGAAGCTTAGGACAAAAACCATCGCATTGAGCAGCCATATTGGATTTATTTCTCTACCCTTGATCGTGTCACTGAAAACGTTACATGTCCAAAGCTGAACCCCTGATTGGTTGACGCGGCGTGTCAAGCTCACCACGCTGTGCCCGATGCCCCAATTGGACCACAGACGCACATTTGGTGTGATCGCAGCACTAAACAAGCTGCAATTACTTTACAACAAAACATAAATGTAAAAAGAAAAAGTTGCAGCAATCAGATAAAACACCCAAAGGGCAACAACAATGTCACAGAGAACGTAGGTTCACGTGGAAAAAAGGAAAAGCAATGAGAACACTCACACGCAGGAAAGAGGGGAAGCCCATTCCATAATAGCCCACAGCAAAGTAATCAGGTTTGGGCCGAATAACCTTCACAATGTTCTCGTAGAACTGAGCCTGTTTCCGCTGTTGTGGGAAAGATAATAAAATGTTAGGGGGCCGACAAAACATTTAAATATTTATGGCACTCCTGGGGTAAATTTCCTTTATAATCGTACAGGAGTTTTAAGAACACACCCAAATGCCTATCTACTCCCATCTAGTCCATATATGTGGTTTGTTTTTCTGAAATTATAAGCTTCAAAGATTAAATGAATTAAAAGATAAAACTATGAACTGAAAACTAGATAGGAAATAGTACTACATTATAAAAGCTGGTTTGGATGACTGAACTAATGTTTTAAATACTGGGATGCATTTTTACAATAAAAAAATGATTTTACTTACCAGAGATGCACTCAGCTGCTCAAAGTCAAACATTTCATTCTCATATTGTTCCGCCAGTTCTTTGCTCAGAATAATTGCTTCCTCCCACATCTATTAAGAACACAGACACTCAAAAAATTAATTAATTACAACCATTAATGTGGAGATGAAGCAATATTTCTTTGCAAGCTACACTCCACTGTGAAAATCTGCATTTTGTCAAAGCCATTTCATTTTGCTCCGTTGATCAAATAGCACTAAACTTTACATCTTTTGTCCTTTTTATTTCGCCCTTGAGAGTTCTCCAACAGACTGAAAACTAGATTCAAACCCAACAAACATGTTGAATTGAGTAGCTCTCTGATTCAGTTGGATGGACTGAGCTGGCCCACACCGGACCAGAAGTGGATCCAAATTGCCACTTGGATTTAGTCCGCCATCATTTGGAATAGTAATGTCAGCAGGAAATGATATCTACACGGCTCCCATCGCACTCACGGACAATGTTTTCAGTCAGACGCAATGGCGTGTTCTTCCAGCCACTCTGACACTGTGATATCCCTCTGATGGGTTTATCCAAGTTTCTATCAAATTGTTGTCTGCCTAAGAATCCTTCCAGTGGGACGGTTGGCTGCAGAGCCAAGAGCGGTGGCTGCATCTTCTCTCTGATGACACACGTAAAGCTTTCTGACATCATCCACAGAAAGCTCTGGCTGCAGGTCTGCTGACCCATTCCAAGCTTAGCTAACAGTCTGAAACGGTTTCTTTCTCCACTGGAAAAATAGAAATATGTCGAATGTTGACAGGTCGCAGTGCAGCCTGAACAGCTCCAACGAAAGGGAGCTTTTTCTCATTCTCAAGTGGCATAAATGGCTGTCGAGTATGACGCTGAAGTGGCATTAAGGTGAAAATGAAAAAGAACACAAGAACAGATAAACGGGAAAAGGGCTTTTATGAAAGATTAGGGTATAAGAGAAACTATAAATATATAAAGTAATGCCCATGTAGTCACATGAAAAACATCAGTCATGTAAAAAGGGCTACAAGCATATTTTACAAAAAGAGCTCTGCTACAAATCTTACCTTGCCCTTGTCGAAGTAATTAATAATCTCCTGGTAGAGCTGGTCCTTAAGCTGCCCTTGAGTGGCAGCCTGGTAACCATCTCTCTGCGTCAGGTGGGCTGCACATGGCTCGTCTGACCACTACAGAGAACAAATTAGCACTAGGGGTCAAAACCATGCAGGACCCTAGTTGAAAAGGTGACGAGAAATCAATCAATCTTCTTTCCTATGCAAAAAGGTGAAATTGATTTGCGTTTTTGTGTGTGTACTGTTCTAGATTTTGGCAGGGAAAAAAACAGAAATTTAGATTGTAATGTGTTTGTAAAGACACAGAAAATGTTGTTCAGAAGAAAGAATACTCAATTCATGTTTTATATCTCTTGATTTATTTTCCAAATCATGTCATTACACCCCGAGAGACTATCGATCAAACTGATGCTTTGTTTTTAAAGTATCTGAAATATTTCTGCCTTCCTAAAAGGAGTTTCAAATTCATAAAGGAAATCCATCAAACTGCTGTTGGGATATTTATGCAAAACACTGCTGCAGTTGCAACGGGAAACCTAACGTTTACAGATGCTTCTTTGGTATTTGGCAGGACAATCTCATCAGACAAAAAAACCCTAAAGAAAAACATGCCGATGCTGTTGTTTTTTAAAAACCAGGATGGAGAGTAACTTGTGCTCTGGAGGATCCAAACAGCCTGGCAGGAGGACACACAATCTGTTTGACCAAAGTTTTGGCCATGCACTCTTTTGCATGTTGTAGAACAAATACAGTTAGTTTGAAACAGGATTCAGAGGTGCTGAGAACTACCTGAAGAAGTGACATCGATCTATCAGTGGATGTGTGATAGGAACCTTTAGAACAGTGAAGCCTCATGGCTTGGAAAAGTCCATCCCCTTCTTTAAATAATGGCCTCCACATTGTTTCTTATGCCACATTCACATCTAATGCAATGTGAATTTGCTGTGCAAATTGCGTGCGGTGTTTAATTTACTCCTCGACACTTGTCGAAAAATGTGTTCATAAACTTTATGCATGTGGGAGGGGCAACTGTCAAAGTTTTTAGCCTCATCGATACATGGAAGCCTTGACTGTATACCTTTTTATCTTATATACAGTCACTGAGAGTCATGAGAATGCCAAGAGTGTGCAAAGCAGTAATCAAAGCAAAAGGTGGCTAATTTGAAGATCCTACAATAGATAGATAGATAGATACAATAGATAGATAGATACAATCCTTCAGTGTGAATCTACAATTTTCATAGTCATAAAGTTCAGGAGGAGAATGATCAGACTCTTCTCCGTGTTGGTTTAGGACTTCACCCGCAGATTACATTATCAATACATCCAGGGCCAAAGCTGAGTCCCGATTTGTTGACGCAACACAAATTCTTCACAAAAAGCTCAAATATTTGAACTAAACACCCAGAACGTGCTGCTGCCAGACTGCCACGCCTGATGCTCAAAACCCTCTGCAAGACCTCTGATCGCATCTGTGCGTTGACTTGACACTGAAACTGGACACGCCCACCGAATTGCACTTTTGAATGTTTGGTACTCATATTAGCACTGATGCTAGTTTTCTTAAGAAAACCAAATACTTATCAGATGTCAGTTTGACATCATATACTACTTTATGGGCAGTTAACCTCAGTTTATCTTTCTTTAAAAAGTTAAAAGCATGAACGAAATGGTTAATCAAAATGTACAAACTTCCACACATAAATGGAAAGTCTTTCTTTTTGTTTGCTGTAATCAGGAGGAAAACAGATGCTAAATCACAAGTAGATTCAAAGTAATAAAACGGACCCCCGCAGATGAAACTGTGATTAGTCAGCGAGCAAAATGGGATTCAGTCACAGCCTGTTTTTATTTTTTTTTTCTGAAATCCCAATTTGAAGGCTGATGAATACACCGATTTATGCAAACCCAGATGAGTTTTGGGGTGATATAATTTGCCAGAAAGGTGCAGAGGATTGACACAAAAATATACCGGTTTACCAAAGCCCCAACCGGGTCAACAAATTGCGTGAGAAATTGTGAAGTGTATTTTCAGCAAAGGATGATGAGCTTCTTGATAACCTATTTATCTACATGTTTCTAACTGAAAGGATCAGGAGAAAATAAGCCTCTCATCATCATGAAGCAATAAAACAGAGATGATGTAGATTATTTAGATTTAAAGTAGAATGCTCTTTCCTCTGCTTTGACTATAAGAATTCCTATTTTGTTTTATAACAAGACAAGTTTGGAAAATGTATGTTATTACTGACCCTGCTTAACATTTCTTTTACTTCAAACACATTAAAATGATTTTTGTTATGTGTAAGGTTAAATGTGCGTGTATTGCAGTGGAAAATCTGAGCAGATATGGCTTGTTAGTGTGTTGTGTCTGCTTACCTTGAGTAGTTTTGCATGTAGCAGCAAGGTGTAAGCAGCCTCTGTGTAGTTGTCACACTCTCTGTGTAAGTCGCACAGCTTGTACAGGTATCTGACAGGAAACAATGCTTTTAGATTCATATGGAAGAATGCTTTTCACACTTAACCAACACCTTTCTTTCTGCTTCAATAAAACGACAAAGGCCTCCGTATTGTTTCACTTCAATAACACTTGACAGACAGCAGGGGAAGGAAAAAAAAAAAACCTCACACTGTTGTAATTTGAAAGAGGAGGCATATTTAAAAAAAATGGAGCTCCAGGGAATTACAAGAATAAAAGAGGATTAATGTTCTCCATGTAATATACCTTGGTGTTTTATATTAAATGCCTCAAGGGGATGGATTTTAGTTGGAGGGAAATTCAGGTCTGGGTCTTACCTGATGTACATTTCTTCTCTGTCTATCTCCTTGTAAAAGTTCTAAAGCAAAGAAGAAAAGAAAAAACCATTTAAACCTCTCCAGAACACCGTCCTGTAACACTCAGATCCCAATTTAAATGCATGAACTGCAGGTGTTTTTGTTATAAAATTCACCTAAAAGGTGAACACATGACTTTCCGGCAACATTTGATAGAACACAGCTTTGGGTAAATGTTAGATACAGGCACTGATAGAGCACGGCTCAAACAAATGCTAACTACAAAGCCACAGGTCCGCAGCCTTCTTGAAACCTTTAATCATGTGGGATAAACCTGGCATTTCGGCACCACCAGATAAAATGTCTCGTACCAAAAAGCCATTGACTAAGATTAGCCGCTCTGTGATAACATCTCAACACATTCTGTCACGTGCAGGTAGTTTTTTTTTCTTTTTTTTTTTTTGTCCGGGAGTAGATGGGATTATGGGAACTTATATTTGTGCGTTCCAGGTGTGGTGGAACAGCTGACTTACGAGCACATTGACCGTGCAGCTCATGCGGTTTTCCTTGTTCTCGTCATGCATGATGGTCCTGTAGTCCAGCAGCCTCTCCAGCAGACGCACTACCAGATTGACGAAGAGCTCGCCCATTCTTGCCAAGTACTTGTGCTTCCGACAGTGCTCCAGCAAACTGGTGTTTGTTACAAAACATAGAAGAGGTAGAAAGAACGTATTAAGAGACCTAACACAAAAAACAAAAACCTGACAAAGACTTAAGTTTGTGTCACACAATTTACGCATTTTCCATGTATGAAATTTCGGTCTTTCGTGACACATAAGTGATATAAGTAATTCATAAGTCTGTCTTGCGTTCATCGATGAGCGCAGATAGATGTCCATTGGGTTTCGGTTGATGGGACATTACATGAAATCGGTTTTGAACTGTTCAAAATCTTTGGTTGGTTGGAAATAACGCAGTTTACGCATATTTTACATACAGTACAGACCAAAAGTTTGGGCACACCTTCCCATTCAAATATATGGGAAGGTGTGTCCAAACCTTTGGCCTGTACTGGAGTTTATATGAAAATATTACCTAATCCCTACACAATTGAGTGTGATTTCTGCGAGATGGAACGACAAAATTAGTAAAGAATTGCATATGAAGCGTGCAATAATCACACACGGATCATGTTCTACATTAATTTATGTGTTCTTTGCTCAGTTTATTTATCTTCTGTGGTTTTAACATGGTTCATTCGTGATACATCTGGGAAAATTTCACATAAAGACCACAACTTTCCTCGCTTTTTCCCTGTATATTCATGTATGACCAATTTTCATCCGTGCAAAATGTACGATGTACAAAATGTATGACCCGGCCTTTTGGAAAATGTAAAGTTTTTGTTTTTGCTGTAACTTATTTACTGTGATGGGAAAAAAAGCTCCCATAAGATGTCACCTGTGGTTATTTTGAGGACTGATATGTCGCAATTAGCATGATCTAACGTAAGGTTCAGGCGCAATCCTGCCCATTAATCAGCGCTTACATTTTCTGGAAGAGGAGTTTGTACTGTTCGTCTCCGTGGCCTCCTTCCACCTCGTGATCGAGTTTGGTGATGATCTCGTTCTCAAACTGCAATTAGACAGAGCAGGCGTAAATAATCAGCGTAGCTAATTTTTCAATTCATTAGCCCCATCCCTCTTCTCACCCTTCATTTAGACTTAGGGTAAGGCGGCTCAGGCTTCAACTTTAATCGTTCTTCTCTTGCAGAACATCTGGCTGGGATCCTTAACATTTATTTTTTCACATTTAATTATTACTAATGTTCTTCTTTGGCTGTTTACATTTTTTGGAGAAGCGCTAAACAAAGCAATATGACAAGGCACAGCATTACTCCAGCTGCATTGATGTTTTCAGCGCTGACAGTGATTTATAATCCCTTTCTTACCATTTTTTATTTAGTTGAGATGAAAAAGAGGATTTTTTTTCTGTTCTAAATAAAACACCCAAAAACTTTTACATTTTTGTTTTTGTTATTCCCAGAAAGATACAAAGACTCTAAGACTTAAGCATAGAAAAAAACAAAATTAATTAAAAAATAAATTAAATAAGGAAAATTTGTCATTAATATCAAAGAAGGAAATTCAACAAGCTATATCTGTTTTTAAAAATAACTAAAAAGTAAAAAAAAAAACAACAACATATTTTTTCTTTATATTTTATCAATGAAAACAGATATAAAAAAAAGTTTCTCTTGAATTTGTTAAGATGTAAGCAGAGAAACTGCAACAAGGACTTTTTCATGCAAAGAGGATTAATTTCACACCAACACTGTCGCTCCCCATGTTCAGACTGCTGATTATTGCAGCACAACAAAGCAGGAATGAATTCTAAACAGGAATTCGTGCTATGAATCAGACTGACTACAGTGAACTTCTCCTACTTTACACCTAACATCTTCATTAATGCCCCTCATTTGTTTTGATTTCCTCCTTCACAGTTTTTTTTAGTGACAGACTGTTATATCCTAGGTATTTTAAGGAGCGACATCGTGTGGTAGTTTCTTCCTGCTACTTCAGAATCACCTTAGCTGTTACCTCCCATTCACTTTAAAACTAATTTTTCTAACTCATGGTGCAATGACATTTTTTCCCTCTATTATTGAGTAATTCATTGTGATATGTTTTCTTTTTTTTTTAAATTGAACATTCTTTTATTTTGTTCTTCAGTTGAACTGTAATACTTTAAAGTGGACATGTCACCAAAACTGGACAAATAAATACATTTTGTTTATCTCCTATCTTAATTTTGCTGCTTTTCTTTAAGCTTTGAGACGCACCCTTTGGAAGCTGCAGGTAAAGTGGAACTCGCACTGCATCATGTCAAAGAAGATGGGGATGGTTGCCTTTCGAAGCTCAATCTCTGGAACAAGCGTCATCTCCAGAATGGGGCCAACCATCTCCGGAATGAACTTTATCTTATGGGGTCCTTTAAGATGGAAAAATACATTTTACAGCAAAAAACAACAAACACGTAAAAGAAATTTGGATTCTAAAGTTGTTAAAGAATGAAAAATGTTTAAAGAAAAACTGCTCTGTTTCTCTACCAGAAATCAAAAATAATAAAACCACTTTCCCTCAAACTTCAATGAGCACAACTAAAAAGCTCAGTATGACAGAAAGCTCTCATAATAAAATCAAAATGAGACAATAATGATGAATGGGGAGACTCAGGTGAGGAAATCTTACAACCTAATTTGAGAGAAATCTCCATCCTGTGAGAGTTGATTGCCCTCTCAGCACATTACAAACATAATTTTTTACATTAGGCTCCTTAATTTTCACAGATTTTCACTGACTGGCAAATAGAGGCAGAAATTACAGTCTGCATCCAATCATGACTACTAAAAAAAAGTATTTCTATTCCTGTTAAATAAAAACAAAAACCATTCAATCATCAAAGTACTTTTTAGTTAAATTAAAAAAAAATGCTGTTTTGTAAAAGGCCTCAGAGGAGAGTGATGGACCACAACAATAGTTCTGAACTTGTACCATGTTGCTCTATTGCAACACATAGCTTATTGCTCCAATAACTCATTTACTGATGATAACTATATCCAAGAAATACTATTCAGTGGAACCATTCAAAACGTTACTTTACCAAGATTGTACCACATATCCCTTATTTCAAAGCCAATCTGTCTTCTCATGTCCTGGTACCTGCAACACAAAAATGGAGAAAAACAATTTATCATCCATCTGCATTTCCAAAAACTGAATCTTAAGAAAGTAAAACGACTTTTGCTTTTAAAAAAAAGTCGTAATTACTGTCTTGGAAGAAAAATGTTCTTATCAAGAGATTTTTTCTCTAAAGCAAAATAAACTTAGTTTGAGAAAACTATCTGCAAACGGTGTAAGAATTTAGGGTTTCTTTTCTATAGGGCCTGTTTTTGCAGTGTGTTCGCATCCAGAATTGACTTGTTATTCTATTCAGACAGAGACATCTCAACTCCTTTTTTTTGTGTGCAAAAAAGCTCCAAAAACATTGCAGTTTGTTTACACTTTTACAGAAACAAGTATATCCAGTTGATGGTTGAAGGTGGTTCACGACTTTCAGAGTGAAATCTATAATGTAACAGATTTATAGTGCCTGGTCAGCATTAAATACAATTTTATGATGCTCCCTGGCACAGAACGCTAATGAGTTATAGCTGCCATTCTAAGTTTACAACATGCACACATGCTGGTAGTGAAGTGGCTGTCAGGGATGATCCATGTCCTGCTCAGTTTATGTATTCAAAGAAAAATAAAGACAGGGCGGATGACAGAACGTATAGTGTTTGATCAAGCACTTTTACGTCGAGGCTGCAGATACAACGAAGACAAAAATTGCATCACAAAATGGATTCTTCCCTGCGTCACAGTCTCCGGTCAAAGAGAGGGCAAGGTGAGCCGAAAGGTCACAGAAGGTCACACAAGGAGTAAATGTAGAAAAGTGAAGTGAAGTCGTTCTCTGAAACTTACCACCTGAAACACATAAGAAATGTTCTAGAGGTTTTAACAGAACACCTAAACCATTTCAAGGATTATGTTGCTGAGAGGGCCACTTGTCTTCTTCTTATGCTTAATTCGACCTATAACAGCTCATTTTTGCTGCATCACTGAATGCTGATAACTAAATAAATGCGTTTTTTTTTACTGCTGGTTAACCACTGGGAATAAAAAGCACTGAACCCTAATATTGTTTTGGAGCTTTGCAACAAAACTCTGCCGTCGGCCTGGCTGTGTGGCTGATTGAGAAAGCAAAGCAACAAAACACCCATCCATCCAGGGCTCTGCTGGTTTATATCTGCTGTAAACTGTGTTTACAACACAAATAAAAAGATAAACAGCATCAACTTAAAGATCCTCTTGGTATCATGTAAAGCACAGAGTAACATCTTTTTTTTTCCTGCAGAGAATAGCTAAAAACCCTTCAAATTGGGACTTACACATGGGAACGGGCCTTTTCTACAAATTTCAATTATTACAAATGTTATGTTAAGCTGTTGCTAATGAACTCCGTGTATAATTTTCCTTATACTTGTTGATTTCACTTGTTCACATGCATTCATGTGCCTCTACACGCATTAATCTACCAATCTGACATTTCTGATTTGTTCTTCTTTTGAAGGGCGCGTTTCTTCAGAGGATTCAGATCCTTTAAGGCAGACTGAGAGGTGGTGATTCAAGGATTTACAAGTATTTCTAGGATCTTTGTCAATATACCACAGGGTGAAATGAAGTAATTTTAAAATTACGTAACCCATAAAGATATTTATATGATAACATTTTTGCTAAATACAATTCCAACAGAATGTTGCTAAAACAGTAAATTGCAAATAAGGCAAATCAAAACTTTCACTTTACACAAAAATATCAGATTTTTGCTTGCTTTTACTTGGGATCCCCTTAAATTTGCTGTGTTCTAGTCAGCTGCAGCGTTTTCTACGTCAGAGACTCATGTGGACAGGTCGGCATGCCAGATGACCCCATGTCTCCCCCTCACACCCCGATTATATGAAACCTTGGCGCAAAATTGCAGAGCACTAAACGGACTCTGATTTATAATCGACACCGCTGCTGACCCAGAACTAATACCAATTCAGAGCCGTTTTCACATGTTCTGCTACCTAAGAGAAACCAGCAGCCAAAACAGAATTCTAAAACCAGGCCCACAGACCAGCAGCTTCACAAAAAGCGCACTAATGTGTTTTGATAGGGAGGAGAGGAGTATTCAAATACTCCATCAAAGGAAGCTGCATCATCTCTTTACAGGCTGGCCAGGTCAACGCACTTTAAGGTGTTCAGCCTTCAAAGAAAGCATTGATGCAGGGCCTGTGGTCTGATCCTGGGGAAAGGCTTGACTGAATTATAAATTGTAAAGAAAAGCCTGTTTCTAAATGGATTTATGGATGTGTTAAAGTGTAAGGCATTATGCCGGAGATCCTTGACTGCCTTTATTCATATCCGTGTACTCACTTGCGTGCAGCATGCTTGACTGTTGGAAGGATTTCCACATAAGGGTATGTAAATGACGGCACGAGACATTGTGTCTTCATCCGCGCTAAGAAAGATGCAGGCTGCTTTATTCTGTCTGTACACAGCGAGACCGACAGCTGTGAATGTGGCCTGTCAGGACCTACAATGCATACCTGTCAGCGGCGGGAGAAAGGGATCTCAGACGGGTTAACTAAAAATAAGGCGCCAACAGAGAAGCAGCAGTGAGCAGGTCTCTGCAGCATGTGTTGAGCTACCCAATTGGGTCAGCGGGAAAAGGATTTTGTTTGACAGGGAAACAGGAGAAAGAATGGGTGATGGAAACGGAGTAGATGGAGAGTAAAATGAAAAAGAGAATGATAAGATTTGGAAGCATCCGTTTTTAACAACAACTAAGACCAAAGGATACATAAAAGAAGAATAAAATCGTCAAATAAGCAAATGACAAAACTTCTACTTGCTCAACATCCCGTCAGAAAAGAGCTACAGTGTAAGTTAGATAAAAACAATTTTTTCTCTGGTAAGTTTTTATTTAGTTGCACAAAAATTAAGTAGAATTTGCAGCTGAGTTCTGAAAGCTCAAGATTGACTGTACTAAACAATAGGATAAAAAAGAAAAGATTTGGAGATTGTAAAAAGGCAAAATCCAAACATTATTATCACCAATTGATTTTCAGCAAAGTCAAAACCGATGTCAATTAAAATATTTTTCTTCAACACAAGCCAAAATAATTGTTCAAGCTAATCCTAGGATTCTTGACATTTTCATTGAGTGGCAGAGGGGGTTGTAATATCGTTTGGTGTTTTTTAGGACTTCTGTTCCAAAATTGTAGGAGTTGACATGCTGAGTGTTTACACTGTGGAGAAACAAAATGACATGTTTTTAAAGTCCCACTCTGATCATCTATCATCTTTTTTAAAGCCTTCCCAGTGGTCTGTTAATTATGATTAGGATGTTTTAGGCAAAAAAAAGAAAAAAAAAAACTTTGTCGTTTTCTTGGACACAGTTTCTGCAGAAGTTTATGAGAAATTCGCCTTTGAGCTGTGGGCGGAACTATTAGCACGGTGCAAGCCTGCACCTACTCCCCATCATCCATCTCTTTACATTCTCTCTGGCTATCTTACAGCCCCAACCAACATTACAAGTGAAACATAAATGGTGAGCAGTATCAGAGCTATCCAGCAGTACAGTATTGAGCCAGATGCCTGCTTGTCTACCAATGGATGGATCAGAACGGAGCGGAGCATGGAGCTTGTGGCTTACTGTAGCTGGTTCTACATCTCTGCCACAAGCTTTTACTAACAGCATTTTTTTCATCTGCTCCTGATTCACACCTTGAATTAAGAAATACTCAGAAATGCAATTTTAAGCATAATTTTCTTTATATATGTCCTCCATAAGGAGAAAAATCCCACAAGACGATGTTAAAAACACCAAAAACACAATTTTTATCATAGTGGGTCTTTAGAACCTTTCAAATCTTGAAGTTTAATTTGATAGCATATTTTAAAGTTAAAGTTTTATAATAAAAAAAAAAACCTGTGAGGAACTGGAAACAAACATTTCAAA
Organism: Oryzias curvinotus; assembly: GCA_023969325.1. Taxonomy (NCBI): domain Eukaryota; kingdom Metazoa; phylum Chordata; class Actinopteri; order Beloniformes; family Adrianichthyidae; genus Oryzias; species Oryzias curvinotus. The sequence goes on along the minus strand of CM043724.1, from coordinate 12,569,482 downwards.
ACCTGCTGTTATAGCATTTTCAACCAATTTTTATTCAAACAAAATAATCCAAGCTAAAAAAAATCCAGAATATAAGAAAAGGGTTTTATGATTAATGATAAAATAAATACCAATAAAGAAAAACTACCAAAACATAATTCCAAATGGGGAAGTTGCTACAGACTCTGGAATTAGATTTTCCCTTTCCGAGCCTCTTTTTTTTTTTTTAGCTTTATCTCTGATTTGTATCAGAAGGTTTGAGAGTGACATTATGATTACACAGACTGCAGTAATGGACAAGAATGTCACAGAAAGCACCAGCAGCTGAATGATGAAGGAAAATGCCAGGCTCCAAAGAGTACTTCATCACAATCTCTCATTTCACCTCTGTTCTGCACTTCTCAGCAGGACACAATATTTAGTGCAGCAGACAGAGCTGACAGTTCCTTTGCCAGCACACCAGACAACTGGATGCAGCGAGGGTGAGGAAGAAGAGGGAGGGTGAACAGCATGTGAAGCAGGGACAGAGATACAATAGCCAAGAATGAGCGGGGGTGAGTTTGCACTAGAAATCTGACAACATGTGTCTAGTGCTTCTTTTCCTTTCCAGTGAAAACTACCAGTTTGGATGGAAATGACATGTTTGGGGAAAGTCAAATAAACAATCTGGAAATAGCTTGAAAGCCCCCGTTCTGTACTTACACCAAAAATTGCAAGTCTCATGTAGGTGAACCAAATAACTGCTGCTTTTGGGGAAAGCTGTCAAGTCGAGAAAAGCGAGGTGTGGGAGGCTTGGAACGACTCGTCTCTGCACTTGGCTGTTGTCTTGCGTGTCACTTTCCATTTTTTCTTTATTTTTTTTTTAAAAAGGAGTTTATCAGGGCTAATAATAAAGCCTTAAGGAACAATGATTAGCCGAGCTGAAGCCACTGTGACAGTTGCCCCGCTGACAAAAGCTAATTCAAACAAAGCAAATATGCCTCAATAGAAAGGATGCATCTGTAAGACTGCATTATGAGACTCTGAGAAGCACTAATGCAATAAGATGCTTCTTTGTAGAGACAGAACAGATGAGTGGATGAGGTAAGTATAGGTTTTAAGAATCTGAGCAGCAGCACATTATGTCCTCTTTCATATTCTTTCAAACTAGAACTAGCATCTTAGTATGTAGTTGCACTTTGTTATGTTCACTTTATTTTATTTTTGTATTCTGGAGCTGCAATTATGACCTACAGGTGTTGCTTTATTCTCTATTACTCCTTACTGGCCACGCCTAAATGCTACATGGGTGTGCCTGTAGGATGCCCACAAAAAATACGCTCAGATTGTCTAACTTCCTAAATTCCAACAGTCAGGCTGCAGTTACCACTTGAACAACACCGACTTGAAAATTTTAAAAATGTAAATGTGACGTCTGTGTCTCACCTACTTCCCCCCCTTACTTCCCTTTGTGTGTTAAGTGTTTGCTTCAACCTGACGTCCGCGTTTTCCCGAAGGAAGGAAAACATGTGCATTGTCATTTTCTCTCTGCAGGCTCACCGAGCGGTCTACGACCTTAATATTTACTGCGAGCCCACCACGCGCCCCTTACAGGTTTGCCCATTTTTCACCCGCAGACAGCTTGTATCCACCCCTACGGGCAGTTGTGACTTAGGCCTTCACCTGGAGGATGAGGATGAGCGTGCCCTGTGAAATCAGAGTGTTGTTACTTACTTCTGGAAAATTTTGGCCCTTTTGTCGCTCGAGAAGTTCTCCAGCTGCAGTGACTCCTGAGTGAGGAAGGCTACGGCCAAGTGGAAGTAGTTGTTCCACAGCTAACCCAGAAAAACCGACAGAAACAGTGTAGAGGAGAAAGAAAAGGCATTATTCAACCCACGCCCTCAAGGCCCGTTTGACCACGGTGCTATTCAGTGCTGCACAATGTGGGCAGAGGAGCTTTATGGTTTCATTAAATCAAAAGCTTTACAGGAGATGGTTATACATCTATGTCAGGAAGCTGTCCCAGCAGATGAAGAGGTCGGTGATTTAGTTCAATGTCTTTGAGAGCGTACTTTCAATCAGACAACAGCTGGGGGAAATCTAAAGTTGTAACCATTTGTCAGTGCCATGCAAAGAGCTGTGCACTTGTATGGGATATTACATGAAGAGCTTCATATTTAATCTAAAAGAATATTATTTACAAATTCAAATCAGGACTATTTAAGATAGGTTTGGAGGAAAATAAAAGTAATCATTATTTAGTATGGCAGATGAGAGTGTTCTGTATAAAACCATCTGACTGCAGATGGTTTAATTTTTTATATGTAACACTAGAAAGTCTAAATCCACCTCTGTGCCAAAGTCAGGAGAAGTTGTGACAGATGACCTAAAAAGTATTTTTACAGTGCCTAATATGTCGCTGTAGTGCTGACCTGACAAAAAAAAAAGCTACACTGAACGTCTAAGCTGTCAAAAAGTTATTAAATAAAAGAAAAAAGAAAAGGTTAAGTGTTATGCTTACCTGTAGTTCAAAGTTGGTTAGGTCCAGAAATTTCTTGTTCAGTACTGCAGCGTACTGACTGATAGCCCGAAGAAAAACCCTACAAACCAAAGAAAAGTGTGTTAAGCTACCGCTATGTACTAAACAACGTGGTTTTCAGTTCATTTTACAAAGCATTTCCACTTTTCTTACATTTGTTTCTATTAATGAATTAATATCCATTTACATGACCCAATTAAAAATGAAGGAAAAGGTTTGGTTAGCAGCCTCCCAATAAAACCCCCTTTGTGCTTTTTTCTGAGACGAAACTCTCAGACACAAATTTAATAAACGTATTGTCACTTAAGTAAAAAATAAAAAATAATAATTCAAAACTAAAAGCGAATGTAAAAATGTTTTCTTTAGTTGGATTTAAGGAAAAATATAACCATCTATTGTTAATGTTTTGTTTATTGTGACGCAGCAGAATTAAATGTTTGTTTTTTTTTTTTTTTACTTGTCCTGTCCAACAGCTGGGCAAACAGATGAGAGCTGAAGGCCTCTTGTGTTAGACATATTTTACTTTAACAACAGGGGTTATGAATCTATGACAAACCAGAGGAATTTCTGAATAAACCCCCCTTGTAATTGAGGCCAAACTAAATTAAATGTTGATAACTTAAGTGGGATGATGTTTTAGAGGCGAGCTGTCACAACCACTCAGAACTACAAGCCAGTGTTCAAACTCCCAACAGACGTGTGTTGTCTCTAAAAACTACATCCATAAAAAGAAGCTTTTATTATAGAGGAAAATCCAGCAAAACTGTGTATATATTATTTTTAAATCAACTAGAACTTGTTCAAATGCATGTTCAAGATTTTCTAAAAAAAAAAAAAAAAAACCAACAACTTATGCCTAAATTAACACGTAGATGTGCATCAGAGAATAATGCAAAATGGCAAGGTTGAACAAGGACAATTGGTGTGCCACTTGAGTAGATTGCATCAGGGTTTCATGAGCGGGCTGTGAAGCAGCATCAAGACGTAATGCTGGAGTAACCGACTCTGGCAGGTGAGCAGACATCTGCTGCACACAAAGCCCCAAAAGAGCTATCTGGCTTTGTCGTTATCCAGGTATGACCTCTAGGTTTCTTATTCTGCATTTCAGTTTTTTTGCACTGAGGATCTCGGATTATTGGAAGGTCAGTGTTTCAACACAATGGAAAAAGAATCTTTTTTTTTTTTTTTTTAAATGCCCGAAATAACTGATCTTAAACAGGAATGTCATTACTGTTAACACAGCGGCGCTGTGAGACCAGGTTATTCTCAAGCCATGAAATATTCATGTTCCACATTTATCAACATTGCTGACCAAATTGTAATTCGGGGCTTATGTTTTATACACATTCAGTTTGACCCTAATTATTAGCTAGAGGTATGATATTTTATTCAACATGTTTGAATTTTCTATTAGAACTGATGTCTGCAGCTCTAAAGCTATGGAAAACTGACAGTCCATTACCACTGTCCTGTCTGTACCTCGACATGATACCTTCAATGTGTGTAATAATGGAGAACTATAGGAATGCATTTACTTCCAACTGCACGTCAAAACATAATATAATGTGAAGCTACATAAACCCAAACATAAATGAGAATATACTTAAAATATCAGGACGATAAGATGAAAATGTTATTTGGTCTTTTCTTTAAATAAAGCAAAAACCTGGCAACATAAAGGTTGGTGTGGCCAGCCTGGTTTCAAACGAGAAAAAAAGGCTTCAAAGACAGACATTGGTTAAATAAAGGAAAAATCTAAATCTAAATCTAAATCTGCTAAAAATCTATTAGACTGAAAGACTATCATTAATTTTCTCACTAGAATTCCAGTTTTTATCTGGGAATGCATTCACTCCTAATTTTCAAAGCAAAAGATGAACACAAGACTGCGCTAAGCAGCAGCTCACCATCTACTTTTTGCTCCACCTTTTAATTAGAATCGTGGCAACTTTAATTTGAACGACTAAAAACCTGTGTTCTACAGATAGCGACCAAATTCGCAGTTAAAAATTCTAATCAAGCTTATTTTAGTGTTGCTGAGCCATTTTAGTAAACCCTTCTAAAAGCATTCTAACAGCTTCATAATTAACCTTTTTATGTGATATTACCCTTTCATTCTGAGATTTAAGTACTATTAGCAATTGTCCATTAGCTTTTAAAAGTACAGAGAAAATGTGTTTGTTTCAGTAAAATCTTTATTTAGTGGGTAATAAAGATCGAGAACAGACTCAAAATCAAGAGCTGCTGAGCCTTAAACGTTTTTCTGTTTTTTTGGAGCTCAATGTCAGAAAGAATATGTTTTTAAGTACATATTTTGTGAGATATATCTCTCTAAATTCAACCAATCTGCAGTAAGGGGTTAACTAAATATAGATACTCAATCTAATTATTTTAAAACGGTTGCACTATATCTATGTTTGGATATAAAATACATAATAATTTGCTTCAAAACCAAAAGTAAATAACTTCAAGGAAGTTCATATAAATGCATTATTAGGTCAAATGACCGATATTGCTCTGAAAGATGTAATAAAACACAACGATGATTACACTAAATACACATACTATATGTAATTATTTCTTTTCTCTTGTAACTATAATTTTTCCAGATATAAAACGTGTTCACAGCTCAAATCTGTGGGTCACATACAGAAGAAAAGAGCAGATCAATGCTGCTCACAGCTTCCAGCTAAATATGACTCAACAGGCAGAATGCAGCTGCAATCAGCAGCATTTTCCCTTTCAGCTCAAAGGTGGGGGAAATATCAAACGTTCCATTCTCTCTACATAACTGATCAGTGTTATCTGTAATCCGATGTGAAATGCTTCCCATAAATTTGTCTCACATGGAGTTAGTAACAACAAAAAGCAATAGAAGCCAAGAGTCTGTGTGAGAGCAGACGTATAACAGACAAGACGGTTCCTTTGGAAGCTCATCCTCCCATTAATTAAAGTGAGAAAGAAACCTAATGAGATGGATAAAAATAGAATATACTCTCCTTCACAGAGGACTAACAAAACCATTTTAATCAGGTCTACATTAAAAAACAAAAAACAAAAGCGTGTGTGGATCTTGTTGTCTACAAGTGGATGCATCTGAATGGAGCGGAGCAGGGAGCTTGTGGTCCACCCAGCAGATTTTCTACATCACAAATCTGTTCTTTAGTGTTTTAGGCAACATTTTTCCTTCACTCCTGATTCACCCTGATTTCAAATAAATATTTACTCAGATATGCAAATTTTGAGCCTATTTTTTAATTTATGCACTCAATCACCGAAAAAGGGGATTTTGATAAATGTTTGTTATCAGAGTCCTTGCACTGCAAAGGAAAAAAAAACAGATACAAATGAATGAATGACAAAACAGTTTTATCAATTTAAATGAAACATTGTGACAAATAAATGTACCTTAAGTACAAAGGCTTCTTGGTTTTATGTTTAGGATTTTAACAGAGAAAGATAGCATGTATTACTTATTAAAAGTAGTAAAAACGATCATTGGAGCAGCAACATAGTATCTCCTTCACATTTGTCACTATAATACTGCAAATATGGGGCATGCTGATGATAATTGGGCTAAATAAACCCAGCAGATACATTTTGTAAAAAAAAAAAAGTGTAAAAGTTGAAATGAGTCGACTTCCTATTTCTGAGTTGAGCTGTCAGGCGATCTGCACCTAGGCTATATGCTAATGACAACTTATCACCGGATGATACTTGCTAATTGAGTTCAGAGAGCATCACCGATAATCATTTCTAACCATTTGCATATTATTGCTGAATAGCTGCCACAACTGTGTGTGCATGGAGATAATTCAAGGTCAAAAACATTTCTTATCGCATCTAATAATTAAATTAGACTGCCTTCATTTCAGACATTTGATCTGATATTAACAGATTTCTTTATATGCATTTTAACAGCAACAGCAGAAACATAAAAGTGGCTAAATCACATTATGGCATTTCATATTATCTGGTTGCATAATGAGCTGCACACCCTAGGGAAGACGCAGGAAGCATTAATGACTTAAAAATGTCACTGGAGTGAGTCAAAGTACTCCAGTCAGCTTCTAAACCTTTATGAAAATTTACAGCAAGGGACAAGAGATACTCACTCCATTTCCCCATTAAAACAGCTTTAAGCATTCCTAAAGCCCCCTCCTAACTTGAACAACTGTTAAATATCTGGGGAAAGAAACTAAAATATAGCTTTGACAAAACCTTCACTTGAATACAAGAATTCTGAGAGATTTTAAAGTGACAGTGTGCTGAACTTTAGTTAAATCAGCATGAAATCAATGTTTCGCATTACTATTTTTTGCATTCAAACCAGCATTCCCAGTAGTTCTTATAGTTGGCCTAAATAAGGAATCTTGTGGGATTATAGTCTGATGCAAAATCAACCAAATATATCAAACAGGTGTGAATGATCATCAATGCCACACGTGGGTTTGAAACCCAGTCATGAAGTGAAGCAGAAACAGCTGCGTGGGAGGGTTCAAACCGGGTGAGCAACAGCCAAACTCTGCTATCAAGGTGAGTTTGTGTAAGACAGGTTTATGTTGTGGTAAGATTAAACGCAGCAACAGGAGACAGGGTAGTTCGAGTGCATCAGCGAGGCCTCTCACAGGCAAATATTTCACTACAGACTAGGGTTTCACAATGTGCTGTTTAAGCGCGAATGAAGCACCAAGAAACAGCCAAAATTGAGGATAGTAGATCTTAGTGCAGCAGATAAAAGACACATCATGGTTATTAACCATCCAATTCACCTGTGCTATGAGATAAAAACTGGCAGAAAACAGTGGGACCGAGGTACACTAATCTGTTGTTGGGGAAGTGTGGCCAGAAGGGGTCTTCAGTGGAAGAGTTGAAGCCAAAAAGCCAAATCTTTGACATAAAGAAAAGGGCAAGTGACTCAAGTATGCAGGAAAACACAAGAACTATGGTACAGAGAAATGGCAGCAGGTGCTCTAGACTGGTGTGTCAAAAACTGAAATATTTAGCTATAGCAGAAGGCAAAGAGCTGGAGAGCAGAACAATAAAGAGAGTTTGCAGGCAGCAGTGAGGCATGGTGGAAATTCCTTGAATGTTTGGGGCTGCATTTCTGCAAATGGAGTTAGAGATTTGGTCTAATGGTGCTCTCAATGCTGAGAAACACAGGCAGATACTAAACCATCATGCAATACCATCAGGGAGGAGCATGATTGGCCCCAAATGTATTCTGCAGCAGCAGAATGACCTAAAACATAGAGCCAAGGGCATTAGGAACCCTCTTCAGAGTTAAAAAGCACAAGATGCAATGTAGGTGATGGTATGACCGTCACAGATCCTTAAGAGACAAAAGGATGTGAGAAAGACTACATCTACAGAAAATCTGGGGTTAGTTCCCAAAGATGTTTGGAACAACCTATCAGCCAAGTTCCTTCAAAAACTGTATACCAAGATGTTGTTTTTAAAATCAAAAGATGGGTCTCACCAATTGATTTAGATTTCTCTTTTGTTCATTCATTGTATTTTATTCACCGGTGAAAATCAATGCTAAACATTTAGATTTTTTGTTTTTTATGCACCAAGTTAAAACATTTGTTGTATTAAATATTGAAACTTGTAATCCCCTAATAAAAGATAATTAAGAAATTTAGGACTAATGTGGGATTTTTAACCACAACTTTTCTAATATCTCAAAACTATTTAATATAAATATTGCTTTTAAAGTTTGTAACAATTCTCAGACTTAAGGATAAGGTATTGTTATTTTTCTAAAAATTAAAATATGTGTTAACAATTGCACACCAGGGAAAAGCTGACTTTCTTCACTCAGATTAGGAAAAGTGAGACCTCAACTTTAATACAAAAGAAAAAAAACCCTGAATATTTAGCTCTTCAACATCACTAACAATCAGTGCACATGAGGGTGTCATTAGGGGATATAGCATATTAAGAGACTTATCTCTTTATGCCATGGGTGCTGCATTAATCACTGTTGATTGCTATGTGCATCAATGCTCATTTGAATTCCAAATTTAAAGCACATCAGATTAACAGTCACACAATGGCACTACTACGTTTGACTTATTGTTGATTTCTAAGGACAAAATTAAATGACTGAAGAAAGATTTGAGTGTACCTCCCCCACCAAAAAAGAGAAGTTCCAATCAGAGAGAAGGAAATAGAGGAGTTGTACCATTTAAAAGAGTTAGTAAAAGAACATTTCAATTTACAATTTTTGCTAAATATTACAGTTAGATGCTTCATTTATGTGTTTTGATCTTTTAAACATGTGCTTTCTGAAGATTTGTGGGATGAGTCCAAAGACCTGTCAATAATATATAATGGGTGAATATTGATTATAAATTCATAGTGCAAGACTAAGCTAAAAAATATATAGTTATATTAAATGTGTACATGGTTTTAGGAAGATGTCACATATTTTATACATTGCTAAGGTAAAGCAGCATATATTGTAAACTTGCTAAACTACACAGAATCCTCAGGATTACTGTTGTGTGGCTTTGAAAAAAGGAGGTTTACTTTTGAGGAGCGTCATGCTGATCTGAAGACAGAAATCCAGCTCTGCCTTTAGAGGGAACTCGGAATTGTGTTAAGTCTCTTTTGCTGTTTTCTTCCTATTCTGTTTCACAAGTTTGCGTTTCATCACACACTGCATGACGGCCGTGTGGATGTCTGAACTTGTTTCACCTAATGGCCGTTGTTTCCTCACAGAAACACGCTTCACCATTTATTCCCAGCTTCTGGAAAGAAAGAAAGAAAGAAAGAAAGAAAGAAAGAAGGAAGAGTTTGGCCTATTTTTAAATATTTATCTATCTATCAAATATAAATTAAAGGAAAATGATTTAAAGTTTGAGCTTACTAAAAACAAAATAAATTTTAATTTAACAAAGCATTTCTTTAAAGATTTATTGTTGAAGAAGAGCTTTAGAAGTTTGTAGAAAGATTTTTAAATATATGAAACAGCATGAATTGTATACGATTCATTACATAGTAAATGAATCAAGATCAAAAGGCCTACAATATTTAACAGGATTCATTCCAAAGATATAGCAATAAAAAATAAAAACTGGGTTTGATGTTGAGCATGGCGGTAAACAGTATCCCAGCAACTTCATTGCCTTCCAGATCTCCCTTTAAAACATTAGCCGACTCCATCGGAATGGAAGCCATCTAGCTTTAGAATTGTGTCCTAATAAGTTTTTGAGACATTAAAGGAATACAATATAGGGAGAATGCAGAAGAAATGTATATGAAATAGAGGTGTTACCAGGGAAGAATGAACAACTTCAACATTAATTCATGCTCAGATTTAATCCAAAATGTTTTTTTCAGCAGGTCCCAGACGCAGGCCTACAGGGCATTTTAAAGAAAAGCTGAATAAAATATACAAAATGTAATCAAAACTACACAGAAATGTTTAATTTGTCTTCTTAGGCTGCATAAATACGAGGGAACTGCAATTCCAGAAGCTTAATTATAAGTCTTAAAGTGCATGCTAATTTAGTCGTGTTATGAAACAATATTTTATCTTATTTGTTTGATATCTTTTTGCTGTTGCAGTAATTAGAGAGGCTAACGTGTAATGCTCTCAGAGTGCGAGAACATGTTTGATAAACAGCGTTAATTACACTTGATCATGTAACATCATTTTGACTCAGTCAGTTAATTAAGTTTTGCCGTTACTGCTGTTGAAATGTTTCACCAAACAGCTGGAAGTGACAAACATTGCCGGTGGACATTGTTATGAATGAAGTCTCAGAATTGTAAATCACAGCTCAACTTTGTATTGGGAACTCAAGGAAAAAAATGGAAGCCAGCCTGTCCTTTGTCGGTTTTGTTATCAAGTCGTGTCTGTTTTGGGGGGGGAGGAAACGGCGAGCGATAGCTGACCACACTGATGCCGCTGTCACCATAGTAATTAGAGCCAATAAATCAGTTTGCAACTTGAAGGAAGTGAGCGCTGATGGGCAGGAAGTGTGCAGGAAGTGCTGCCCATCTCATTAGTGGTGATATCATAATTTGTGGAAAGCTAGCCTCGAAGCAAGGCACTGTGAGGAGGACTGACTGATGCTGAAATTTAAAACATCAAATCGAAATCTATTTGTTTTATTGTGTTGATTAAAAATATAGCAACTCAAAAATTATAAACTTTTTTCCATATGCATCATATTTTTATATTTACATGAAATAAAATAAAAAATCGACAAGGCATGACCTTTTAGTTGCCCTTAGGTTAATATTTCTCTTAAATATTCCTAATTTAGCATATATTTAATCTTAGAGTGGTCAAACTCATTATTTTCTACCAGGAGCAGCAGCAGAATTTGTATTAGTAGAACAGCTTTACTGAAGCTGATTTAGCCCAACCCTTCAGCATGTGTGATTTACTAAGTTAACAGGTAACCAGTAAGCTAAGCTGGAGTTTTAACCTTTAATATCAGAGCTTTAGCTCCAGTGTTTACATTCTTTCGACTACCCTAAATCCTCAACCACTAACGCAATTTAAGTTAATGGTCGAAAAGAAAGCAGTGTTGCACTTTACAATAGCATGGTGTTTATGCAGTCAACGTAAATCCACTGATTCTGATGCAGAGAAAAATGACTTTGGATATGCAGTGTTGCATAATCGCTTTAAAAATCAAAGAGTTAGAGCGATTCAAACGGGGTGTGTTATTTAGGTGTCGCCTGCAACATCTCTGGTGTTAAAGGGTTAACCCTAACCCTAACCTTAACTCAAACCCTAACCAGGGTTTCATGTTGCCGACAACATTTTTGGTATTAAAGGGTTAAAGACCAGTAAATATTTAATTCCTGTAAATGAAAATGACTCATTAATGCCACAGTCTGCTGCTGAACAAATCAATTTAAAGGTTTGTGAGCAAACAAATTAGTATTGGCTGATGTAACTTTTCAGAAAACAACTTCAAACAGTTACCGTCATAAAAATAACTGATTATAATTTTAAAAGAAGACGAAGGCAAACACAAAAATAGAGCTTTACAAAATGCCACAGATGCCTTTTTCTCTGAATGTAAACTTTTAAAAATTAGGATACTTAAACTCAAAGTCAAATATAATATATATAATATAATAACAACAATCAAATATATTTAAAATTCTAATGAATGTGAAAATAAAAACACTAACACATTTGCACCAACTCAGTGGCCTTGTGGTTAGAATGTCCACCCTGTGACTGGTAGGTTGTGGGTTCAAACCCAAAAACTTTATAAATGGGACCCAATGCCTCCTTGCTTGACACTTATAACTCAGCATTAAGGGGTTGGATTGGGGGGTTAAATCCACCAAAATGGTTCCCGAGTGCGGCTGTGTCTGCAGCTAACCACAGGGGATGGGTCAAATGCGGAGACCAACACCTAGGTGTGTGACAGATAGTGTTATTTAATATGATTTTAATTTAAAACTCAATTGCTGAAGTTAAATTACATACATTTTCTAACAGGTAAGAGTTAAACTGTTCAAACTGCACATATTCCGTCCAGCCTCACTTAAATAAAATCTGTAAACATAGCTTGAACTTCTTTTAATGCAAAAACATTCATCAAGAAATTTTAAGAGGGACCGGATGTTATAGCGCGAGTTGTCACCATGAGAAAAACAATCCGATCAAACAAAATGCGATGATTGTTAATAGTTTTTTTATGTCACACATCAAAGTAATAATCACAAGTTCAGGTAAAGAGATGAGGACAGGTGTCTGAATTTGACAGGCCAATATTTCACAGAGCTAAAGGACAATTTAACTTTAAGCAAGTGGCTGAGAGCACGTGCTAGAATGCAGAATTGATCTTTAAGCTGTCACTGTAAATCGGAGTGTACAAAAAGTTTTGCTGACGAAAACTCCGGCAGGGTATCGAACATGACAAATTAGTTTCAAGTCTGCGAGACAAAAAAACGAAACTTTTCCAAGACTGGAATACAAAGCAGCAAGTTAGAAAGAACGAGTGGGAGCGGAGTAAAACTCATCATGGAGATAGCTCATTAAAGGACGTGGGGCGTCTTCATCTATGAATGTGCGTTCAAAGTGAAGCTTATTTACTGGTGTACTCTAAAACAGATGTAACCTGCTCACCTGCGGGGCACAGATGAAAATCTTGAGGAAAACCTAAACTGATGCCTTTGGCTTTCCTCCCCTCACAGATTACAGATGATGTTATTTATGAGTCTGAATTTTGAAAGAAATATGGCTTCCAGCAACTAGAGGGACTAGTAAAAGCACTAGACTCAGAAGTCTAGTCTAATCTCCTAACTGGAAATGATGTCGCATTGTTTTTTTAAATGAGTGGGCAGGAGCAATAAACTGCAGTAAGCACAGAATTTGCTGATAAGTGGCAGTGTGTAAGCAGAATCCTATCAGAAACATTTTAGTCTTTTCATTTCAATTTCAATCTGTTTGTCTCATGCATGTAACATTACACGGACTCTTCTGCTGTTTCTCATGTTAAACTATTTATGAGCGCAACTAACACACACTCAAAATCACACACAAAAACAGATTAACAAATCATTTCAAGGGTAATGTAATACATTTTAACCATAACGTAACCTAATAAAAATGTGATAATCAAACAGAAAAACTGAAGCAGCCCGAGTGATGAGATGCTGGGACTAAGTTTAGAGATTAGTAGACAGCAAACACCTGAAGCATCTATAATTCATGTGATTGTTTGCGGCTGCACTGGCAGCTCATCTGAGGCCTTTTCTGATATTTGCATGGAAAGAAGAACATTAGAAAAAAATATTCTTACTAGTTCAGACTGCTGTTCCTTAGCAACACCAGAGAAAGGAGTCTGAAGCAGCGTGCTCTTTTATTGCACGCGTTTGTGTGCGTGCGTCACTTTGCAGCATACTCGTACTTACTTATTTTGCATCATGTTCATGATTATCCAGTCTGAGGGGTAGACATTTTTCCCAATGAGATCTTTGAACATGATAAACGTTTCCATGAGGAAATCCTGCAGAAGAAACAACATTTTACAAAGAAAACCTTGAAGATAAACACAATGAGAAACAAACCAGTCAATAGCAATAGCTGTGACATTTTTGGTTTGTAAGTCAAGGATGTGAATAAGGTTTTTCCAATTAGCAGAAAGCACTTGATTTCAATAACCCAGTGTGTTTTTAAAAGCTTAAAAGTGACAAAAATATGGCAAACGTGACATCTTTTATTAATTTAAAATAATTTTAAAAAACGGCCTATCCTCACGTTCCATCTATGGTGGAAGTCTTTTCCACTCTTGTTCCAGTAATATGGTTAAAAACAAGCAGTAGTTTTGTATGAGTCTTTTTAGCTGTACTTATTCTTTGATTAGATGAGTCACACCGTGTTCAAATGGACTAAATCAGATGGCACCATTCGGATTTCTCCTGGTTCTGAAATGCATTATGTGGCCCACGCTAGAAGAGATCTTGAAGCTTCATGGGGTTTCTTTGTCTTGAAATAAGATAAGCCATAAGTCATACAGAACTCTATTGTTCTGTGTAATTTTCTATCCATATATTCGTGCAAATTTTGCACAACAGCCACCTTAAAATGATTGGATCACTTATGATGTGTGCATATAGAAGATTTATCAAATAACAATTAAACTTTTTTTTTATGAAGAACTTTTTTAGAATACAGAGGGGTATGTCTAATGCAAATTAGATTTGTGTGCTTATTTCAAAGTGACTCAGTGGAATAAAAGCAAAGGCCAGGATTTTGGTATTTGTTGGAGTGAAGTGATAGAATCCAAATCTGCTAGCAGATACTACAGAAATGTCATTGTGAGCTAATTCCGAGCTAAAATCCAATACCAGCAGTACTTTGGTTCAAACAGGCGATGTGCTTGTTCAAAGGAAGAAATTCAAAGTCACAGGTATTTTTCTGACAAATAAAAGATTTTATCTGACTACCAATTTCTTGGAAAGACAAGAGGCAAATATTTTTTACGTTATTATGCGGCAATTTCGATTGAAATGACTTATCTTCAGCAGCAGAGACACTGAAAAGATGTACTCACCACCACATCACTTCTTATTTTTCCGAACGTGTTGATCAGATGCGGGTAGTGATAGTCTTCCATCTGCCGCAGTGTAGCAGTCATGCAGGCCACGAAGCTCCCCTACAGAAGAGAGAGAAAAGTGCATTCAATAAACAATCAGGTTCAAATCGAAGACTGCTGATAGAATGACTCGGTGCCTGTGAATCTGATGTCTACCAGGTAGCGGTTTTGATTGGATCCGAGTTCTGGGGCAGGCTGAGCCTCCCAGGTTTGCCTGGGTAGGCGCTCTCACACTGCGGGCGATCTCATTAACCTGCTGCCCTCCACTCCTCTGGTCTTTGTCTCCACTGATTATAATGCCTGTGAGCCCCAAAAGTGCTGTCTTTACTGTCCAAAGCACCATCCTGGCTCTGTTGAGCACAGTGTAACTGTGCTGCCAAGGAGAGATAAGGTAAAGCCAATGTGTGGTTGGCTGTGTGAAAAAGCAAATGCTTCCGCCACTGTGTTGGGTGATTCCTTTGATGTGAATGGACAAAGCTACATTCTGGGGGGGTAAATCAAGTGAAAGAGCAACTGGGGACTGGAATTATACTGGCGGAGTCTCTTCTCCATCCTTTGTGTGACAGAATGAAGAGGGAGCTTCTTCCAGCTCAGACGCAGGACAAAAAAGACTCTTCAAACTTTTTGCTAGGGCATCAGAAGACCCAAAAGAGCTGTTAGTAAACAAAATCCAACTATAACAAAACAGTTCAAATGTTTGCAGATGACGATCCGGTTGGTGTGCAAATTGAGCAAACATTTTGTGAATGGACCGCTGAAAGTTCAATTTAACAAAAGACGATGATAATTATTATTTATAATTATATTATACTTTTAAGTAATATTTTATGGTATTTTGCACACGAAATACCAAAGCCAGTAGAGTGAAAATGTTAAAGCAAATTTTTTCTACGGGCATGCTGGGAGACGCAGGTAGTAGTGAACAATTCCATAACATGCAAGGGTAAAGCAAGGGTGAAGTAAACAAATGTGTTGCATAGATTTTTTTCCCTTTTTTCAACCTTCTATATCCTGCATACTTTGCAAGAGCTCGTAAGTAATGTTCAAACATGCGAGGTGTTGTCCTCCTTGCGTCCGCTCTAAAAGTTTGCCCATTTTTGCAGACAGCTCATATCAAGCCATTAGGGCAGTTGTGACTAATGCTTTACCAACAACTAGAGTGTGATGTAAGGAAACTGTGCGACAGTGTCAACTGCAAGTCATTATTGTGTGGAACTTACATTAGCCTTAGAAATACTTCACGATACACCTACGAAAGGCACAGCAATGGTTCGTTTTATTTTTAACGAGCCTCAAGGGATTGGTAAGACACATCTGCTTTCCCTTTGAGATTGCGCCTTGAACTGGCCGTTCTTCTTGACAACCCAAAAAGAACTCGTAGGGTTGACCCTTATTTAGGTGTATGTAACTATACCTGTGATGTTTAAGGGGGACGCATACCAGTAATGTCCTCAGACAAAATATGTCATGACTCTAGAGATAAACAAGCACTAAAGCCACATGAATAAATCCAAACAGGCAAAAAATACAGAGCTACCGTGGTTTGCTTTATTTTGCAGTTCAGTTTTCCTTAAACAAAGACATGACACTTATTTTTAAAAGAAAGTAATGATTAGAGACAGGCAACAGGCTTTCAGAAGTCATCACCACCTTGTTGCTGCATTTTGCTGTGTAAAAGACCCTGAATCAGCTGGAGGGTATCCCACATTTGTTCCTTTTCTGTTAAGTCTACAGCTCTGAATGTATCCACAAGATAAAGAGCCTTCAGCTGTCTTCAAATGCTGTAGCCTCAACGCAGAACCTGCCAAAGGGCTCCAAGGCAGAATATTGTAGTGTGAGCTCCTCAACTATAGTTTAGGTCTAGACAGCCAAAAAGAAAACCTACACAACAGCGTTATATTGATTTTATTCCTGTAATGCACCACTCATGAATGAATCTTAAGCTTAGATTAAGGCTTTGGAGGATGGAAGCAAATCCTGTTGGGGGAAGTCAAACTGTACAGGTGAGGAGGTTTTACAGCCAAACTTATAGCTAACTGCAGTTTAGGAGGGTAAGATTTAAAAAGAGTATTTGTGAATAGATAAAAGAATACAGATTGGGATAGAAATATATTATTTTACCATGAAAACACCCCCTTTATAAAACACTGCAATCTCAACAAAAAGGTATGAAAAGGGAATTTTAAACCAGGGATTTTTGAAGTTCTACTGGACTAACAAAGGCTTAAATAAAACCACATTTTTGTCTATTGCTTTTTTCTTCAAAAGTCTGCTTCAGCATTCCAGTTATTGTTGAGGGCAAATAAAATGGAGTTTTGGTGGAGATGAAAATAAAAAATGTGATTAGGGAGCAAGGTCGGGCCTGTCAGCCTAATCTCAATCTTACATCCCTCCAATAATTCATCTCACTTCAGTCCCTGACAGCAGTGAATGAAAATGAATGTTTGCTCCAACAGGGAAGGGCTTTTGCATAGAACATTGTTTAAAGCCTTTAATTAAGCCAGTGGGGAAAACCTCTGCTGCTCTACAAAGAGATGTATCCAGCGTCACAACAAATCTCTGGAGGTGAGAAAACTGACACATAAAAAAAGACAAGGAAGAGGTGTAGCTGACCAGGGATCAAGATGACTTCTTAACCTCTTTATTAACTAAGAAGTGTGTACAAAATACATATTTTGGCTCACTACAATGATATTTCTGAGTACAGAGAATACCTCACGCTTAGACTGGTACATTACTCATCATTACATGAGATTAGACAATTCAAAAATAAAACTGGACAACACAATAAGGCAAAAAAAAAGGATAAAAAAGTAAATGGCGTATACTTATATAGCACTTTTCTACCTTCTTCGAAAGCCCAAAGCGCTTTACAGTCACAGTCCCATTCACACACACATTCACACACTGGTGGCGGCTCCAAAAACTGTCGCCAACCTTCCACCAAAAGGAAAGTGGTCAGTTCTTTTCTTGTTTTTTGTTTTTTTAATATACACATTTAACTTTTTTGTGGCTAACCTTCCTTTAAAGAGCTGACCTAAATTCACTGGCCTTTTTTTCTTTGAACACATAACTAACAAATCAACAATAATAGTCCACAAAGGACTCAGTGTCTGGTACATACACTCCTCTACTGAGAGGAACAGGGACACTTGTTACCAATTAGTAAAAACAAACTGGTGTGAAAGCAGTATGAACTGAGAAAGAGCAGTTCAAGTGTTGATGATGAGAGGAAGACCAGAGCACTGAGTTTCTAGATTTTAGTTACTAAGACAAACTTCATTTTTAAAATTTTTGTATCAATTTTAAAAATGAAAAACAACTTACAAAATATGATTACTCTATTAAGACTGCCTTGAGTACTACTGTTGTATTTTTAATTACCTCCTTACCTATTTAAGACTAACAATGAGACACAAACTGTACTGCCTTGTTTCAAACATGATCAGAATCCAATGTCTTTATATTACTTTGTTATTCACACACTATTGCCTTTTCTAAATAAGAATGCATGCTTTAAAAAAACAAAAAAAAACAAAAGAAAAACCTTTCAAAAAATAACTGCTTTGTTTGACAACAGCATTGTCTATATTGTGTATAGAAGGGACAAGGACATTGAAGAGTAGTACCCCTGTGGGCCTGGCTTTGTGGTGATGAAATCAATAAAGAGAAAGGAGCAACTTGACCACTGCCATCGGGTTATCCACATCAGAAATGGCTTACACAAGCAGATTGCTGAGCAGATTCCCATACAAGAAAATGGCAACACTTATTTCACCCATACAAACTGTGCAGGATCACCTCTCGAAAGATGTTCACCCATTTAAGAAATGTTATTACAGTGGGTTTAAACCCAAAACACTCCAAAGCTCCATCCAAGATCCTCAAAGGTCGCTTCTTTATAGATATTAGATGGCTTTTAAAACCCAGCTAGCATCTTGTTGTCTTCAGCTCAACACCTCTTTAGTTGAGGGGTGTCACTGTCAATACCTATCAACAAGCCAGACTGATTGTTCAAAATGCTGATACAGCAATGTGAGGCCTAGATGGTGCAGTCAGTATTAATACCTGATATGATCCAACTTTAGTCATGTATGTTTATTGCTTCAATCGTCTACAATACTAACAAAAAGAAAGGCCCGTCTCTATGAAGAGTCAATGATGGATGGAGCTGCTTGATTAAGACTAGACAGATGACTATAGACTGTATGGTAAACAACCTTAATCCACTAATCATCTGTAAAATGCACTTCCATTATGACTTCTAAACTTTTTAACAAGGCAAGTGCGGTGTCTACTTCCACCATCCGTTCATCTTCAGAACCCGCTGAATCCCTTTCAAGGTCACGGGGCTGCTGGAGCCAACCCAGCTACTGTTGGGTGAAGGTAGGGTACACCTGAACAGGTCGCTAATCTTGGGGTTAACCCAAGGGTGAATTAGGGGTTGTTTAGAGAAACCAGTTAACCTTATGAAGCGTGTATTTAGACTGTGGGAGGAAGCCGGATCGTCCGGTGAAAACTAAAAGACTCACGCATATGGAGAACACGCAAACCCATAGAGGTCACAGCTGGAATTTGAACCAGGACCTCCTGCTGTGAGGCAAGGGTGCTAACCACTACGCCAATGTGCAGCCTCTACTATCACAGTACAACAAATAAATGATCATGTCTGAACTGATCCTGAAACAACTTTATTATGTAACCAAATAGAAAAAGAATAACAATTATAAGAATTATAGGGTTTAAGCACCATTTCATCAAACAATGCTAAACAAATGCATGCTAATTGGAATAAAGGTTTTAAGGAAAGTAGCGTAGGAAAAAAATTCCTTTGGAACACTGATGGAAAGACTTATCAGATAATATCAGAATGTTTACTGAATGGACTGAGAAAGATAGAAAACTTCAGTCAAAGAAAGAAGATTTAAAAGTTTGAAACAAAAATCTGTGGAAAAAAAAGACTTCTGCAAAACAGAAAGGAACATCGACACAATTTAAGAGGTTTCCTGAATAAACAAAAAAGACAAAGAAAAATCCTAAAAAAGGCCACTTCAAGCAGACTATTTGTTCAGTCTTTCTTGTTGCTTGTTGTAGGGCTCCTTGTTAATAAATACTGTTCATTTGGTCACTTTTAATGGAATGTATGATTAATTCTGTTGCACTCTGATGAAATGCTAATAAAAATGTGCACATGTGCAATTACAAACCCAACACAGAAAAGGTGAAGAGCAGGAAGTTCTGGAATGGTTTTAGCTGAAAGTCACAATCCTTATATTGAATTAAACCCATTTTCACATCTTTTAGTTCCTCCAGACAACTTCCACAACCTTTGGGGAAAAACCTTTTTCTAGTTTGTGTTTTCCATAATGACTTAGAGTTGCAAATGCCCCAAATCTGGTTGATCAAAAAAATCTAAAGGGAAAACAAGTAATACAAAAAATAAAGCAGCAAATAAAAAAAAAAATAACGGCTTAGGTTGGGTTTTTCTAATGTGAGGTTTTGGGGACATTTTTGATCCATAATAATACTGAATTCAGTTTATTTTTTGCATAATAAAGGGAAACCTTTATTATGCATTTTATTATTCACCATTTTGATGTTGTGGTCATCTCTGGCAGATCTAATGTTTTGAAGCTGCTCACACACACTAACACACACATTTGACAGAGCTGCTGTCTAGAGAGCTGCAGCTCATTACCATGATACCTGAGGCTTAAAGCAAAGCTCGCTTTTTCCTGTTAAAAAACAAGAGTGAGCCCAAGCACTACAATCATCTAGCCAGCCTTGCACGGCTCCACTTTTACATAAAGGTTTCTTTGAGTGTGTTCCTCCTCTTCCATCACTTATTACTCATTCAGTTCTGCAATTGTTTGCCACAAATCCAATTAAGTCTGTATAGAAAATGGTCACTGGAATTTTTTTTTAAAAAGCTGCTTTTTTTTATGCTCGCAGTGTTAATTCCTGACTAGCCAGTGACATATGGAGAAATAGCTGAGAGATCAGACAAATAAGGGTTTGGAGAGCAGATGGAATCATCTTCCTACACAAAAAAAAGAGCTGTGACGACTGTGGGAAATCAAGACGACAGAAGGTGAATAGACTTGTTATGAAAGCATCAACATAAAAACCTTCCTTCAAAAGAGATGTCAAAAGAACATAAAATACAAGTGGAGAGATGGCGGGGAAAAGTGTATTATGAATTAATTTTCCTGCTCTTTAAGTCTCACTCCAATCCTCTTTTGATTTATTGTAAAAGTGTTTCTAGTTGTCTTTTAGTTTTGATTATTTAGCCAGAATCAAAACGTCCGTCTCGTTTTCTAGGACATAGTTTCTATAGAGTGGCAGTAGTCCATTAGAAATTCACCTCTAAGTTGTGGGTGTTGTTCGCGTGAAGTGAGCCTTCCCTCATTTCCCATCATCCCTTTGTTTCCACTCTCTCCCGTTAGCTTACAGCACCTTACACCGCCACCCTAACATTAGCGGTGCAAAAATGGTGCAACCCCAAGCTGTGGGGCGGAAGAACAAAAATGGCGAGCAATATCTGAGCTATCCAGCCGTGCAGTTTTGAAACCAGCTCTGACGAGGAAAACAAAGACGCCCATGGATCTATTTGTCTGCAAGTGAATGCATCAGAATAGAGCGGAGCAGGGAGCTTGTGGCCCGCCGATTGCAGCTTCTACTTTAAACCTTTTCAAACTGCATTTTTTCATCTGCTCCTGATTCACAACGAATTGAATATAGAAATACTCAGAAACCCAGTTTTAATTTCCCTTTTTTATATATATGTCTTCCATCTAGAGAAAAATGCTGCAACAACCTTTTAAACACACCAAAAACAGGATTTTCATTGGAGTGGGTCTTTAAAAAAGACACTAAAACTTTGTTGCATTGAAACATGAATTAGGAAATAGTCTGAATGGTAATAAGGTGGCAAAAAAAATGCCTAAAAGTGATGGATCATGAGGAAATGGTTCATGAAGCGGCCAGATGTAGACAAAATCAGCACTCCCCCAACTTAATCTCCCTCTCCCTATCTCTCTCTCTGTCTGTCCGTCTCACCCTCCCCTCCACACACACTCAGACGCACACAAACAGGGGAGGCGAAAGCCGGAGTGCAGAGCTGCAGCGGAATGAAGGGGTTATTCTGCCGGCGTGGGCTCCGTCTCTGAGGTGTGCGGAGTTCAGCCACAGTGCGTGTGTGCCTCCCCGTGTGTGAATGTGTGCATGCATGCAGGAGCGACTGAGTGAAAGCAAGCCCTGGCTGACAACGTGCGGATAAAGGGAAGGGAATTAGAGGTGATCGGATGAAGAGGGAGAGAAACAGACGGGGAGTGCTGACTGTTTGCAGCTTAGAGGAACCTAACATCACTGGATCAGAGGACGCAGATGTGCAACAACTACTCCCAACTACTGCCGCCGGTTCTCAACCTCCCTGCACATCGTCTTAACTTCGGCAATGGCATAGCCTTCTGTCTCAGATCGGTTTTAATCCTCTAGGAAACGGGCATGCATTGGCACAATCAGGGATCAAGGCTATCATATCCTTTACGTCAGCATTTCATGGTCTGAGGTGAGTTGCTCCTCTTTCCTCTTGTCCTTTCTCCCTATTTCATCTCTCAGTCTAGAGGTGAAGGACAGAAAGTGTTCCAATAATCTCTGAGAGGGAAATCCGGGAAATCTACTTGTTCACAGGGACTGAGCTTTGGCTAAGCCATAAAAGATATTCTAACAGTCAGGTCGGCTGATCAAATATAAAATATGTCGGGCAGATAAAAGGAAGACATGTTTTTTCTTTAGTGGGATCGTCGGGTTGGTACAGAAAGACTTCAGGCAGCAGTTGTGCAAAGCTTCAGAAAACTTTAAACCCACAAATGTTTAAAGCTGCAGTGAGGAGAAGTGGAAGCTGAAACGCATTCACGGCTGCTGCTCGCCCGCATTAACAACAACTGACAGGTCTGTTTTGGAGATTTTGATCCAGATTTAGGGCGACTCGGCCAGCATACTTGAGCAAAACATTTCATGTATCTAAAACCCTGCATGATGCTGCATTTCTCAACAGCTTTGCTGACCGAGTGTTATATTACAAGCCTGATATTGAGGCCCACAAGACAAAAAAAATGTAAAAATGCTGCACAAAGCCTTTCATTAAGGAGACAGCTGTGTTCTGAAAGCAGGTAGCTTGCAGCAGAGGAAAAGGTAATGAGAGCTCAGTTTACTGCATCCACTAAAATACCTTAACTGTAAGCTGATTTAAATAAGCGAACTTGGTGAAGACTGCATCTCCTTATAGGTTATTAATGTGGGTGCATGAAAAGAAGAGGGAAAATGGGGGGTGGTATCACGTCTCCATGGTGTTCAATTGCCACAGAAAACTCACCCCCAAAAAACTCTCACAATCTGCCTTTCACCTGGAGCTCACATCAGTGCTCTGATACGATCTCCCCTACGCTCTATTTCATTCCCAACATGCTGAGAGGAAAGGATGTGAGGGAAGTGATGAGGATACCCCTGTCCGAAGACATTCAGAGTTATGGGATAACACTTCACATCTAATCTTTATGTTTTTAAATCGCTGGTATCAGCTAACAGGCATGATACTAGACAATATGACAAATAATTTAAGGTGGATTGATAAGATCAATAAAAGGCTTTAAAACAAGTGGTTAGAGGAGAGTCTTCACCTCCCTCCATCCTCTTCAGAGTCCTTTCACACAGCAGGGAAATCACTCAGCTGTGTAAATGTGACAGTTAAGTCATATGTTCTTGTGCTCATAGATTAGACATTAGGAGTTCTGCTTTTAAAGCTAGGGGTGACAACAACAGCTGATGACGGTTGTGCTGATGTAGAGAAAGATTTTGCAAGTTGTCTGTTTTCAGAAGACCGCACATCCCACCTGGGCTCACCTGGGATGGATGCCAGTGTGAGCTGGTGTGTTTGTGTGTGTTTGTCTCACTGTTTTGAGGTTAATAGCCAAGTCAGCTGAGGCTTCAAGCTGTTAAGAGCAGAAAAGTAGGAGACGCAGACATGTTTATTTTTAATTTGGTCAGAGTAAAGAGTAATATATTTTGTTAATAAGTGTCAACTTCTTAATATACAAGTAAATCTTTGATTTAAAAAACAAATGATAAAATGAGATTTTTTCCTTCATTTTTATTCTGACATGTCTTCCACATTTGTGGTTTTCTCAGCAAACAGCTACAGTTTGTGAAGGCAGTGAAGAACTTCTCTGGTTATCTATCAGTGTGTCTTGAGGGCAACAAGAAAGGGAGACATCACAACAAAGAAAATGACAATCAGGGTACTGCAGAGAAAGTCGCAAAAGGACAGGGGGAATATAATGTTCTGTATAAAGATGAAGACTAGGAAAAAGAAGAGTGATCTGATGCATCCTGATTAGAGCAGGCAGCCCTCTCTGAGGTCTGCTCTACCTCTACATGCTTGCGTGTCCAGTGATGTTTGGACAGGCTGGCCAACAACTTGTCAAGCTCTCAAGAACCCACCTGGACAAAAGCATGTCGAACAAAGCTGACTCACTTCTGCAAGTCTGGATGTGAAAAAGTTCTATTTAGCAAGAAAGAAAAGGAAAAAAATGAATAAAAGGGAGATTGGATGTCTTGCAGGCTAAAGGATACAGAAAGATAAGGAATCCCTTTGAATAATAGCAGTAATACAGTAAATTCCACTTACTTACACAAAGTGTATTTTAGCATGAAAACCAATAGCAGGCACTGTAATACAAACAAAAGTAATAAAACACAGAAATACTGCAGTGGTTAGTATTCCTTCGGTTTTCCTACTCTCAGCATCTTTGTCCCTCTAAAACAAGTATTATTGGTGGTAGTGTCCTGCATTATTTAGATAGATATCTCACTTTATAGAACAAATGAAGTTGGTTGTAGGAAAAAGGAAAAAAGTTCTCGTTTGGTCAGATGAAAATGAGAGTTAGTAACGTGAAGGGAATTATGGTGACTTCCTTGAGGCTTTTTTTTTTGTTTGTTTTGTTCTGTTTGAGAAAAGTACCTACTACACCTAGAAGTAGCTGTTCTTGAAAACAGCATCTAAGAAAATGACAGTTTATGAGAAGAAGGTTGTTTGAAGGAGGTGAAGTGAAAAAAATGTGACCGTCACAATTTTGTTTAAGCTTATGTACCAGATATCATATTTCCTGTATTCGTGTATTGATTTTTAGACAGGGAAAAACTGAGATTATGTCTTAAAAATACTAAACTGTCCCAAAAAGGGTCAAGAATCAAGAATTATTCTTGTAGGTCTTGTGGGAAAATGTGTTAAATAATCTGAATTCATGAGTTGCTGCCATGTGTTTGTAAAAATCCATAAGAAAGACTACTATCATAAAAAGTGTAGACATTTTTGTAACAGAAAGCAAAACCTTTTACACATAGGAATACTTGAATGTAGCTATGCATTGTTTAGAAACTGTGTGCACAATGTTGAACACATAAATACCTTTAATCAGAACCAGACAAGCAGAAAACTGTCCAGTTTCTGTCCCCAGCTGAGCAAACAGAGCATGGTCAGTCATAAGTGCAATAATACTTGCTGATTCTGAGAATAAAATCTTTGAAGCAGTTCTTGGCAACAGAGCAGAGGCCCATTGTGGCTGATCAGCAATTGCTTGAGAGACAATCCTCTAAAATCCTGCTATATCCAGTGTTATGCCATGGCATTAAGTGACAGAAGATTTGCTGCCTTTGCTGCCCGTCTTAACAAACTGTACCACTGTAATGCCTCAACGCTGACTTGTACAGTCAGTCATGGATCTGAACAATGACGGCTTACAATGAAGATATGACTGCACTCTATTTTACCAACAAGTTATCTTAAAGACAAAGAAAAAACAACGTTGTAGCTTTAAATGTCACAATCATCCAAATCAGTTAAAAGAGATCTAAAGACACAGATCCGGGTGTGTCTGACAGGAGAAAGGCATAGGAAACCAAAACAAGGGTAGATAACGATGGATTACAGTCGATTTTTAAACTTCCATTAGTGTGATGATACTGCGACCCATTTCCTTCAAGCGGCATCTGGCCTACAATAATGTAAAGCCACAGTAATTCTTCTTATCATATAGCACAAAGTCAGGCTTCAAGTTCATTTTGTGTTTGGAATGGAACCATTCTCTATTATACCAGACAGTACAAGACAAATGAACAAGTCTTTTCAAAGCCAAAGGTGTTTTCTACAGTATTTTCACATCAAATTGGATGGTATCCTGCAGGAAGGTAGAGTTTTAGTTTAACCAAAATGGTTCAAGTCTGACCTTCAGTGAAAGCACATTAACATAAAGATGAGCAAACCTTAGAAGTCTCATATATAGATACCTAAAAAGCCATTTTTGTCAAATACATTTATATAACTGCAGAGTTTAGTGTTAAGCTTCAGTTCTGCAAAAACCATAATATTGAAAACATGAAGAGCATAAGCTGTCTAATGTGCTCTACACTGCTAATATTTTTAAATTCATACCAATGGTTACGCTGTTAAACAAGAAAAAAAAAAAAGAATAACATATAAGCAAACATGCCCGTTTGCCAAGATTGTTGTTCCTAATTGACATGCGTATCCGTGTTTTTCATATTTAATAGATCCCTAGGCTAGAACGGGAGGTTGTCACTCATAAAACTGCTGACTCATAAGCTTATTAAGACATGTGCTGTTGGTTTCATTCCTGAATGACCCTCGCCCTCATTCCAGGCATTGAAAGGTTAGTTTCTTAATAGCCGTTATGATGAATCAGACAAACTTTACCATCAAAGATGTCAACGCTCTGTATTATCTTAAAAACCCACATTAAGCTTTACTTATAATTATGGGTGAGATGCACTGAATGAACCCTGATGTGCTCCATAAACTGCTATAATGACTAAATTTATTCTAAAACCCCTTTCAAACAATCAATTGAGCTGAATGGGCTCTCCTAAAGAGAGGCTGCTGAGAGGCTCTAAAAATATCCTAAAAGCGACCCATTGTGCCAGAGTGACAGTCACGTGAGCTGTGTGGCTAAAACAAGGTCAAATGTGAGTGTGTGGATGTTTGGACGTCTGTTTTCTGATCTGAGTAGAAACGCTAGGTCAGCTCACTTGACTAACGTGCCCTTTGATTTTAAAAGGCACCACGACCACCACGTGGAGGGGTCAGTGGTCTAAGCCAGTGTGCTGAATCATGCCGCTTTCTGAAAAGAGGCTGTGGAGTGGTAATCCAGCCGCGGGGGGGGGGGGGGTGCAGCACTTGCCCAGGTCTAAGCCCAATGAATGAATCAGATATGTGAAACCAGGGACATCATCATTTAGCCTGGAGTGCTGAAGTGTCAAAAAGGATCAAGTGTAAGTGTGGATGTAACAGAACACCTGGTGGATGTGCATGCATTGAGTGACTTCTGCATAAGAAGAAATCCTAGAAAATTACAAAAGCATACTTGAGGTTTTTCCTGAAAAAAATGTATAAATATAAGGCTTGTAATGTGTTTCTGAATACTCTGATATTCACAATCTGTTCAGGAAAAATCGAGTATGAATATTTGGGTTGTTAAAGATCACTAATTCATATTCTTTAAAACTATAGCAGAGTTTAGTTAAAACACACTTCAGGCAATGTAATTATTCTTGTAACATTACAGAATAATGTTGGATTTTGGGGAGGTAAACCTAACAAACCATATGCATCACTGTCACAGGAAGTAAAAGAAAATCTTCAAAGTAAAGCTATCAATTGTTTTTTGAAAATGACAAAATATGAGATGGAGGTCGTTTACTGAAAAACTTCAGAAAAATCTATTTTGTTTTAATAACAGTTGTAAATTAAAAAAAGGGAAAATTGAATAAATAAAAAATTAAGATTATTACAAAAATCTTATGATTGTTTATGTGACGGCATATGACTGTCTGAAAGCATAAACTGTACCAGAACACAACTTTAAATTTTTCATCTGAAGTGGTGGAGTTCTTTCCTACAAAAGGTGGTTGAATAAAAGGTCAGTTAAAACATGTCTGTTGGAAATAAAATAAAACACAAACCTTACTAATCTCATGAGAAGGCATCGCTGAATCAATCTGTTATCAAAATGTTGGGTAAAAAATATAGATATACCAACCAAACGTTTGCTTGTTTGGTTCATATTTTCTTTGAAGAACTTCAAAGAAAAACTTTATAAATGAGCAAATGTTTATGCTTTTGTCTATTACTAAAGTTACATAGTATACATAAAGTTGATTACATACTATTTTAATTTTCATGCAGTAAAAACCCATGTAGCATCATAATATATTAAACAGTAAGAACTGTGGTTCGATCTGTGAATTGTTGATGGTCAATTAATTGAATAGGATTACCACCTAACTAACAATCCACAGCCCTGATAAATAAGATAAGGTGTTCAAGAACTATCTTGCATCAATTTATAAGGAACTTGAGCCTGGCTGGAAAGGGTAAAGAACTGCAGTTGAGGAAGGGATGATGACCGAAATGATCTTGTGTTCAAAATGTCACCATCTGTACAAGAATGAGAACCTGGGCAGCGATGGATCAGGGGAACGCAGTAAAGCCGATGTAAAGACACAAGTCTGAAAATTAATTTGACTTTATCAGTCAGGAGAAAACAGAGAAACGTTCTAAAATGTCTTTAAGCCAAAGGCTTCATGCACATGTGGACAGCCGGTGTTACCATTTCCAAAATGAATGGATTTAGGAGATAAAGCTTTGATTCTTGCACTTCATTTTCCTGTAACATGCTCCACTTTCACAGTCCAATCAGTGAGGTTAGGAGTGATTCCGGGATTTATATTTTTATAAAACGTGGAAATCGTGCTGATGCTGGGGCTGCCGTTTCCACTAATACCTGAGTTAACTTCATAAAAATGCCCAGTAACTGTGGGTGGAAAGTAACTAGGCTGTAATTTATCTTAAAAACACTGAGAATAAAACTTTTTTTTCTTCTTGATATTATATCTATAAATAAAGTTAGAGGTAAAAGCATGCAAAAACTGAATACACCTTTTAAGTTCCATTGAAACAAGAAGGGACAGCTTTGTTTAAGCCTTCAAGTGAGGCGGTGGAGAGGTGATGATTTTGGGTTCACTCAGCCATGAACTCTGTGCACAGCTGTATCCTAGAGTCAAAGAAAGCTCGCCTGGGAATGTATAATGCAACAGCACAGTGATCTAAGGAACAACAGATAATCCACATTGGAAATTCAGAGTGAAGGAGCCAGTGAAGGGAAAAAGGTTGATTTAAAAGTCACTGAGAACGCTGTACTGGGACCTGTGTGAGAGTGCACCACACTTACTCCACAATATAAACAAAGCAGGATAATGTCAAACAGCAGCCACTTACTCCAAGTTGTTATTGCTCCTAAGAGAGGTTCTACTGTACAGGCTAGAGACCCATGGAGTGTGATTAACGTTTCCCTCACTGCTCTGGCATTTTGGCTTGGTTAGCTGATTTCACATGACAAACACTGCAAACAGTAAGTTAAAAATAATAAGTAACACAGTTATGATCAAGGGTTATGCCTGGGTTTTTATCTGTAATTGTTTTCCTCTTAGTTTTGTTCATGTGGGCATTTCCTTAAGCCTTAGTCTCATGCACCCGTATATGGGGTTGACCCATACAGTTGCTGCCGTGTACAGACACCCTCTCTAAAGAGTGCAGGTGTGTCTCGAATTACCTTTTAGGCTTGTGCAACCTTAGAGGACATCGTGAAAATGGAACGTACTATTGTCCTGTGTGTATTGCGTGTATAGACAAGTATTTGTAAGGATGATGTAAGCTGCACGCACTTATGACGTACTGATGATGCGATGGTCTTTACACAACCCTCCGGTCATTAGTTAGGAGTGAGTATTGGCTGATTTTGATGATTGTAACAAAGCTGAATGCAGGTGATATGGAACTGCCATCTCACGATGCTCGTGGGATGCCCACACAAATTACACTCCAATTGTCTAATTTCCTCATTTCTAACAGCTAGGCTGCATGCATGAAGCACACACTTATCCGCCTTGACCAGCCCTATTGGGCTCCTTGAGAAGCGCACAGGATTTGTGGGGATTTCACAAAGGAAAAATCTATACAACCTGCCTGCGTCCCACCTACTGTACCTCACCCATGTGTGTTAAGTGTTCGTTACATCCAGTAGAAAAACACTTGAATGAACATTTTCACTCTGGGTTCTCAGTAAGCGGTCGACAACCATGATATTTCATGACGGCCACGTGCGTGTCCTATGCAGGTTTGCCCATTGTTCCCCCGTAAACAGCTCATATCCACCCCCAACGGCTGTTGTGACGAAGGCTTTAGACTTGGTTTATGTTTGAGGCCTCCTAAGACAGGTGAGGGTCTCTTGATTGGCCTGACATCACTTCTGCAAATCATAAGCTGAACCATCAGTTAGTTTGTGTGGTCCAGTAGAGAAGCTGTTATATAATTCAAACTTGCTTGGTAATTAGTAAAATTTGGGTTAGATTGACATGTTTTCTGTGGTTTTATTTCATTTTTTTAGGAATACTTTGTGTATTTTAAGGCTAAACTAGTGGAAAGTAGCTCATAACAATATTGACATTTATACTTTGGTGAAAAATACAGTTAAACAAGTGCAATAAACTAATGAAATGCAATGCAATGAAATAATTTATGAACTGTGCTCAGTGTGTCCCATGTTTCCTTGATGTTAAGGGCAGAGGACCTTTCTTGGGTTGTGTTAAGTACATTTTTAGCACAAACACCACCACCCCCTCCCGCTGCATCTTGACTGTACAGTTCGGTAATTAGCTCACATCAGTATAATTACTTGTCTGTCGAGAATCAAACAAGCATCTGCTTGCACAGCAGAAAGCTGCCATGTCTAACCTTTCTATATGAGCATGCAGCGCTGCTATCAAACTCTCTAATGACATTACTGGGCAATGTTTGACAGGTTTCAGGGAAGGACTGCCAATCTGCCAACAGTAGTGATTACATCTGTTTTCAGTAGCTTTTTTTTTCTTAGTTAATAAGCTCCCTCAGTGAAAAATGCCCCAGTTGTTAAAACATTAATTTTGATGTCCTTTCCATTTTTAGCATCTGTTAAAAGAAGTGAGGTTTTTCACCACACAACCAGAAAAAACAGAATTTACTGCAAAACGGACTATTTCTCATTTTCATTCTGTATGAGGAAGACTCTTCAATTTTTGATTCCTTGCACAGAGAATTAAAAAAAAATAGAAAGAGTGCCTAAGGATTTCATAAATAAAAAATCTAGTATCCTATTTATTATCGCATAAAATGGCAATATTCTTTGGGGATGCTACTAAACAGCTGCAAACAAGAGTTTCTAGAGTTTGATATGGAGCAACCCCATCCGTGTTCTGTCCTCTACATGGCTTGGTTTTATATTGTAGAAGCTCACAGACAGTGGTGATCTTAAAATCTGGGAGAAAACTCAAAGGTATGGAAACAGATATGCTTGAAATGGAAAGTCATTCACGGCTGACTGAGAGACAGATAAGATGTAAAGGATAATTGCTTGATCATCAACAGGATCTACATTAGGGTTGTTAATAAGCATGCAGAAGAAGTCCTACCACAGAATCTCGACAGCGCTTTCAAACTTGTAAAACTAGGCCAATCAAAGTTCCGCTTCCTTTTCTTTGGAGAATTGTTTGACTTTTCATGACAAAAGTCTCTAATTTTTAATCGCCTGCTTTGGATTGTCTAATCATACAAGTATAGATAGAGAGGAGTAACAAATATCTTTAAAATATGGCTTTCATAAGAACTCCTCAAAAGCTGCTTTTGCCTGCAATAGAAAACAGCATAATTGGCATTCAGTTCCATACCAAATGACTCTGCAGTGGAACGGGACGATAATCGATTTCAGCTGAAATCTGCAGAACTACAAACATAACACCTGAGTGGCTATGCTAATAGTTGGAGCGCACGCTATACTTGGAGCGCATAACTAAAGACGTTTTAAAATAAGATGTTCAGTGAATGAAAAGTTATCCTTGAGGCTATAGATAAAAAAATATTTAAAAAAAATGTATTTTTGAGCAGTAGCGCCTAATTTTCAGTGCTTTGTCAAAATAAAATCTCAGTATGATAAAGTCTGAAAAAGCATTTCACGTTTAATATCCTGCAGAGCTTCTTCCCACCATGTGTGCAAGCAGGAGATGCCAGACTTGTGATTATAAGAAAAGTCATCGGTAACTCCTGTTAAAAACAAAATAGTAGAGAGGAGCAAACGAGATTTCCATTGTCAAACACAAATTACACCAAAACTTTAGCATCAGTTCCACAGAAATGAATAACTCGATTAGGATAATCTGCAAGTATTCTTTTTGCATTGTATTGATGGGTAAACAAAGGTATGTGACAGTTAAGAAGCAGGTGGCCAACAGGAAAAAAAGAAGCTCCCAGAAACAGTGAATTCATAAAAAGTGTACTATGAAAGCACTCTAAAACAACTAACTAACCCTTAAAAATGTGTTTAAATATGAAAAATAATAATAAACTGAGTTGAACTTTATTTTATCTGAAAGCGAAAAATTCACTCGTCATGGCAGTCTAAAACACACAAAAAAAATAATAAATAACAGTAAGTATAAAATAAAAATATAACTACATATAGGAAAGTTTCTGTACTATAAGGCACTCTTAAAAGCCACTTATATAAAATCAACAACAGTGTGGCTTATAACCCAGACAACCTTACATATGGAATAATTCTGGTGGCGTTTACTGATGTTGAAGCGGTTTTGAGAGGTATCCGGCGCTCTGTCAAAATGTTTGATTGGGTGTTTTTGAGAATACGCTAGCGCAACTAATGTGTAGCGGCTTCAGACTGTGTTTTTTTTTTTTTTTTACGTGTTACTAACAAGGTTGGGAGTTAGCGTAGTCATACTAATGTTGACTTTACTGGTATCAGTCTGTTTTTTTACAATTGCAAACAAGGTTGGCAATTCTAGGTATTGTGAATACGTTAACACCTCTAATGTGGTTAACGTGTAGCGTGTTTTAAAGAAGTTCTAGAGTTACTGTGAATGTAGTTTAAAAATCTGACTGGTGTATCTTTGACTCTTGTCTTGCTTAAAGTGCCTTAAAGTTCAGTGTGCCTCATATAAGAAATAAGTTCAAAAATAGACCATTCATTGACGGATATAGTGCAGATAACACAATAAATGATATTTGTGTGATTATTATAGTAAAGTCCTCCATTTTATGGATGCGTATTTTCTAAAATGGAAAGAGTCCAGAGACAACAGATGACTCAAACTCCATGTTTGCCTTCCAGGAAACATGGTGAGCAAGGAGGGTGGCAACTGCATGCTCACCAACTCAGAGTCTGACTCAGAGACAACGCCCTTGCCCTCCACCTCCCTGGCACTGGAGGTGAAGTATTCCCTGGAAGCACGGCAGCAGGTGAGGAAGAGAAACAAAGCCCTGCAAGTGCGCTTCAAGGACATCTGTGAAGCACAGAACGAGCAAAGGGAAGCAGAGCTCCAGGCAGCGGGAAAGGGCTGCAAGCCGATGTCATACAAAGTGGCGTACCGCAAGTACATGACCGTCCCCGCCCGCAGGTCCATTCCAAATGTCACAAGGAGCACAGGCGTCCAGACGTCCCCCGATCTAAAGAAACATTATCAGACCTTTCCCTTTGAACGCAAAAAAGGCCACACGTTTAAACATGTGGCAGCTGTGGAAACTTATAAAGGTCAGAATAACAGTTTTGTCACAGAGGTGAAGCCGCCCAAAGCAGCTGAGCAGGATTTAGATGAGGAGGAGGGAGCTTGCGGGGGGAATGGAGTGCTGAGGACCAGGGCTCTGCTCCATACTAATGAGTGTATAGCAACAGTGGAGCAGCACACTGCACCTGATGGCCTGTGCTCTGATGCTCTGCTGCTGGCTTGCACTGCAGACGCAGATTGCCTCGCAGACGCTGGGAGGGGAGGCAGAATGGGGGTGCAAGCAGAGTACCAGCTCTGCAGCATCCCATGCAAAGCAGAAACTGGATTACAACACAGGGAGCCCCACGCAGACCACTCAGTCAAGCGGCAGCTGCTACATCTGGAGAAGGGCTCGTCCCAAACCCTGCCGGACAGGGCTTCCAGGGTTAGTGGCCCCATTGCCTGGAACTCCCTCACACAGGTGGAATGCCTAGATAGTCCATCTGCACGGAGCAAACGGAAGAAGGGCCTGCAGCTCAACGGGTTGTCGAGAGAGACGCTACCACGATCCAGCAGAAGCTGCACGACACAGGCGCAGTGCCATACGGGACAGATTTCGTCCCGGCCTTTACGGGGCATGGAGGACTCCCTGTCGCCCTGCACAGGTGGAGCAGCTGACAGGCCACCACCTGACCAGACACTAGACACCTGTAAGCAAATAGTGCCTATAAATCAGGACGGGGATGTGAAAGCACAGCTTCAGGCTATGGAAAATCTCATCAGCTCCAGCCAAGAGACCATCAAGGTGCTGCTTGGGGTGATCCAAGAACTGGAGAAGGGAGAAGCCCACAGAGAAGGGTAAGAAACTCTGCCTTGTACAAATGTTAAAGCTAAGTCTTGTAAACCTGATGGAAAATGTTTGATCACTCTGACAAATAGAGTAATTTCAGCCCTAAAAATAAGTCAGCAGACGAAAATATTTTGAACTCCTGACAACTCTCTGAAAGAGATAAAGGAAAACATCTCAAATAAAAGGTTTTATGAGTATAAAAAGTAAAGAGCTGCATTTCTTCTGCACATCCAGAGGGTTAAGAAATGATCAAATCCAAAAGCTGAATATTTTAGCATTCACACTGAGTCTATGTTCTTGATGTGTCCCAGTTGGTAAAAGTCTAACCTAACAGAGAATTAACTACACCCAGTAAACCGATGGTCTTGGTACCGGGCTGCCTGAAGAAAAGAGTCAATGAAGAAACTAAAGAAGAGCATTCGACTTCAAAGAAACATAAAGGTGCTGTTTACAGACAAAACCAGGAGATTTCCTCTGAATATGGATTTATTGTAAAGCACCAGAAGCTGCTCGCTTTGCCTAAATATGTGGCGACTGACTTTTGAATGTTTCACACAGGCAGAAAATAAAGTTGCAGACATGGTAGATTCATGTTTGGTACTCTATTTAAAAAAATACCAGTATTATGACAGTTGTGTCATTTAATTTAGCTTTAAACTTCCCTACAGCAAGGTTGAATTAGGCATGCATCTGTTAAGAAACTTTAGCACAGAAAATGTTCCTCAGTTCTAAAAAATACACAAAGAATCAGGATTTTGGTACCAACAAAATAAGACAAATTGTTTTATACTAAAAGATGATCGGAGACTTGGTTGAGTTCTCAGTGTTATTTTAAAAAAAAAAACGGTAATGTTGGTTTTATTCAATTATTTAAAATTCAGAAACAACTTCTACAAATCAACAGTTTTGTTTCATTAAGTCTTTGTTATGTGTAAACAAAATAAAAAATCTATAAATGTTTTTACTTTTTTTTTTTTATTTTTTTTATTACAAAATTCCTTGTAGTAGCATATTACAAAAAAAAAAAAAGGGATTTTTCAGAAACCGGAAACCTAAAAGATTTTAAACACAAACTTCTCCTGTTCAGACCAATCACTGAAAATAATGTCTGACATTAAACCAGTCTGTGGCCTGAAAAAGGTTGAGGACCACTGGATTAAACAACAGCCAAAAAAAAAGACACAAATAAAGTACAAGAAGCACATTGGTGATGTGCTCTTTCCTTCCAGATGGGCCGAAGCGCTTTTAGAGTGCAATGCTTCCAGATATGGCTGCATAACTGCAAAAAGTATCTGTAAAAACAAAAAAGAAAGTTTTAAGATTGTTTTGGAATGGTTTACAACACAGTCGGTTGAAATCTAAAAACATAAAAATAAAAAAGTTGATCAAATTAAACGGATTGTTACAGAGCCCCTAAAGGGCCATTGATGAAAAAAAAAAAATGGAGGAAAAAAACATTTTTTTGGAGTTAAAAATTTTTTTTTTAAGTAAAAAAAAAAAGAAAAAAAACTAACTGGTGCACACCAGTTAGTATCAGGTGTGCACCAGTTAGTTTCAGGTGCGCCCCAGTTAGTTTCAGGTGCGCACCAGTTAGTATCAGGTGCGCACCAGTTAGTATCAGGTGTGCACCAGTTAGTTTTTTTTGTTTATTTAGTCCCAAAAAAAATTTTTTTCCTCTTTTTTTTTTCCATCAATGGCCCTTTAGGGGCTCCCTAGATTGTCGATTGGAAAAGGCATTTTTAATAATGAACTTACTTTCTTTTAAGTCCTTTATTGCATTTTTTCAAGCAAGAAACTGCTTTTAAGAATGTATTTATCCATTTTGTTAATGAAGGTTAGGTTTTTGCCCAGTTGTAACCACTAAATTTGTGCAAACCAATATTCCAGACCAAACAAGGTTGTTTTATGGAAATTTGACAGATAAAAACAGAATTCATTAAATTGTGCTAAAATGGAATCAAGTTGTGAATCTAAATTACTATAAATAAATGAAAAGGTTTAGCAGTGATGTAGCCCCATTTATATAAAGAATAACAGTAGGGGGAAATGTAATAATTAAGTTTGAAACAGTCAATAAAGTCCAATAAAATCTGTAAATCGCAAACTCATTTTTAAGGAAAATTTTGAATTTTATATGAAAAACTGTCAATCTGATGCTAAAGCAACCGTCTGCTTTTTGTTTTCATTGGCCTGAATGCTTTATTGTTTATACATTTCATATTTCTAACGCTTTTCAAAAGCCCTTCCCCTTAAAAAAGATATTTATTGTCTGCTGGACTAGATTGTATTTTAAAGACACAGATAGCATCAGGCTAAATTTGGGGATTGTCTTTCAGAAGTTATACTGAAAATAAAATGGTCTGAGGTCAGATCATCTGATTTCACTAACAATGAGTAAGAAACTGGACATAATCTACATCTCAAACAATATCCTAAATCCACACATCTGTAACAAAAACCCCAGGAGTGCAGTAACAAACTATCTAGAGTCAAAAGGTAAAGCTTTATGTCAGCCTGTATGCCAGTAAGGGTTAAACTCCTGAACTTCCCTTCATGAAGGCTTGAACAAAGAACGGATCTTAAAGCAGGGTGAGTCGAAAAAGAAAATGATCCTGGTTCTCCCGGCTTAGCAAAAGGCCATCTTAATCTCTTTATCACCAAAACCACAGAGGTAAACAGACATGCGGAGCAGGACTGAGATCCATATTCAGTGTGTTGCAAAGAACATCTGGGTTATCAGATGTACCTGGAGTGGCAGGTGGAAAAGAGGATGAAGGAAATAAAAAAAAACGAAGAAAAACCAAAAGGAGGGTTTACCTTATGGAAATGAGAGAACACCGTTTCACTGCTCCATCTGTTCAGATCCACAACGAAGCAAACATTTTGTCTCCATTCATTAATTACAAGTACCTACATTTTGTTAGAGTCAGTAAGCATTGTAAAGCTCTTTGTAATCCATTCACACCCGACTGGACTTGGTCTGGCGACACATGCACAGTTGTCTTTCCAATACAAATTTCCTGTCCTGAATGTTGGGAGTGCAGCGATCCAGAGAAGAATTCTAATTTCATTTTATTCACACAACATTAGCTTGCCATTATGACCATCCTCTGCACCAGTCTGGTTAGGGTCATTGTGAGGCTGGAGCCTCCCCCTAGCCGTAAACATGTGAGATGCAGCAACATGGACAGCTTAGAAATCTTTTATACAAAGTGTAAAACATTGTGTTGTATTGTAGCACTAAGAATTAACCATAGACTATATGCTCATTCAAGTTGACCTTTTTTTTGGAGTGAACATCAGTGCATAGAGAATTCATCTTGTCCAACGCCAGCATAACTAAATCCAACGCTTTTGTCCAAAAGAAGAGGAGAGTCAACTATTGAAAGATCACATAACAATTCATAGAAAACACCGAAAGGAATGTTTGTTTTTGGTAATTAGAGGCAAGTGGCAAACTAGTGTCTTGCTGTGTCACTTCCTGCATATATGAAAGTCCTCTAAAAGCCTGTTTTTAAAAATTTATTATTAATTTATTATGACTACTTTAATGTAGACGCAACCAAATTTAGGACTTTTTAGCAATTTTCCACAGATCCAATAGACCGCATGATATAACATTTACCAACCCATTTGTTGAAGAAAAAGAACACTTTAAGCCTTAGTCACAACTGCTCTTACAGATGTATAAACCCATAAAGGGCACACAAGTGGCCCACATGGAATAATGTCAAGGTCGTAGACCGCTCAATTAGGCCACTGAGTGAAAATGTTCATTCACATTTTTTCTGCACTCCTTGAGGGCTCCTTACATGCACACTGACTGTTAGGAATTAGGAATTAGGTAGTTAACACTGGCCTCACACATAGCTACGCAAATTTTTATGTCTATTTTCCAGCTCTACGTTCAAAATGCACATTCATTGAACACGAGTTGAAAGCTAAACCAGCTGAATGTGACCAGTCAGGGACTCGGATTTGGCAGTGTCTTATGAATGGTGTCCCTTTTCTTTAACGGAAGTACCAACCCTTTGAAAATGTATCAAGGAGGACGTATTGATAATTGCGAATGTGCCCTACTGGACACCAAGAGTTTCATATATCGGAATAGACCTATGAAAGAAAATACCTGGAGCAAGATTTGCACTGCTTTGACATTTCCCACCAAGCCTTTTCTAATTGTAGGTACATGCACTAGTAACGGGTAGCCATCACCCGGTGTGAACACAACATCACAATACTTCACAATACACTTATCTACACACAATCGTACGTTCGATTTTCATAACGTCTCTTAAGGTGGTCATACAAGCCTTAAGGGTGAAAGACCACCACCACCCTAAAGATGCAGCTGCAACCTTCCACAGACCTGTTAACCCCAAAATGGGTTAACCCACATGGGTCAGTCAATTAATTTAGCCAATCATCTCAGAAATGTAATATTGTAAGAATAAAAACAGATTTTTTTTTAAGTTGTTTGTGTGTGACATACTGGGAGACAGAGTGAAAGAGAAGGAAGAAAAGGCCATTTCTGAAGACAAGAGTTAATTAGAGCCAAGACTTTCAGAAACTAGTGTCTTGCTGTGCCGGTTCCTGCTTATATTAATATCTTCTAAGTACCACTGATACTTTTTTAGGCCCATTGAAAATGGGCTATGAAAAGAAGTCATATAACTTTGGAGGACTCCAGACAGGGAACATTTAATCAGCTTTTAGTACCTTTTTTTAAGAGACGATGCCACCTAATTTCATAATTGGGTGCACCAGTGCCACTTGGAAGTATAGCAGAAATGATTATTTCCAACTTGTATTTGTATTTTTTTGCATTCAAAATATACCTTATTTGAATTCAAATATGAAGGAAATGTATCTTGAGTGAAAAAAAAGAGGTAAGCATATGCGTGCTATGACTGCTCCCGGTGGGGTCTATTAAAACTGTGCAGGCTTCCTCGATCTAGTGTTGCCTCAGATAACGGTTCAGGATTTTTTTTTATATTTGCCAACATTTTTAGAAAGATACAATGACTCAGATTATGCTGAGGTACTGGAGTGTAGAATATCTGATGCTATTAGAAGACAGAATATACAAGTGAACATGCTTTTTTAGGAGGGATTTTATTCAGAATAAAAGTAGGAAAAGTAGGAAATACATTTCACATACTGTTTCCATTTATTCTGATAAAATGTCTAGCCTCAGGCTCTTGACTAAAATCCACATAAAAATTTATGATTGTATATTTTAGTCTACAGGAAAGACCTGGTTTGATTAAAAATAAAGATGTTTTTCAGCTTCTTGAACTGAAGATGAATTTTCTAAATATTTCATTTTAAATACTGCTGATTATCAATGTAATTAGGACAGTAAACATTGTTTTTTTTCTAATGCTCTGGTGTGCAATTCTTCATCAAAATTACAAGTGCTACAACCGGCTTAAAGACCCACTCCAAGGAAAGTTGTCATGTTCCAATGGCATTTTTCTGATGATGGAAGAAAACTCATATAAAGAATATTTGGCTTAAAATTTCATTTTTGAGTATTTTTTCGTCAAAAATATGAATCAGGAGCAGACGAATAAATGCAGTTTAAAAAAAACTGTATTTGTGACGTAGACAACATGATGGGATTGACACAAACTCTCTCCTTAGCTCCATTTTGATGCATCCACTTGTAGACGACTAGATCCATGTACACCTTTGTTTTCCTTGTCCAAGCTGGCTCCCTCAAATCTGTACTGCCTGATCATTTTGCTCACCATTTTTGTTGCACTGCTAATGTTAGGTTGGGAATGTGGGAGAGAGTGTAAACAAAGAGCTCTCGCACTAAAACTTAAAAAAATAATAGAACGTCCACTGAATCCACCCAAAAAAGAACTAAAGAAAAATCCAAACTTAATATCCTCTGTATTTTAAATTAGAAAGGATAGTCTAGTTATTTAAGGATAAAAAATCATGAACATCTTGCTTCCCATAAATCTAAGCGCTCAAACATTATTTATGTGGTTCAGCCTTGCCCACCATCTATAGGACAAATATGTAGCTCAGCTCGATAAAGCATTATATGTTAGATCCAAAGCACAAAGCTGGAAAGTAGTGCTGCATCATTACAACTTTTTGGCCACACAGAGCCAATTAATCACGCTCTCTGTGACTTATAGCTAGCTTGTCTATTAGCACTGGGCGAGCGCTTGTTTTCATGCCACTGGACAACCACCCACTCACTGACCTTTGGGAGAGCTCTCCTGGCAGCGCAAAGGGGGACTGGGTGTATAAATATCCTGTTAATGGCACTTTTGGTTTCACTCTCCCCAGGGAGTCATGCCGAAATGAACACTGCTCCCTCTTATTTTTTTTTTTCGTATCAGCTCGGTGAGACACTGAGGACAAAGAGGCAGAGACACATAAGGGCAAAGGGAGGTAGGTTTCTGAGAGGATGCAGTCCAGCTGCTGGTGCAACCCATCTGCTTCTTATTGATTAGCTCATGTTGTGGAAAGGGACTGTAGCCGCTTAACTGTGAACGGAAAGTCCTTTAATTATATTTTGTAAATAATTAGAGCAAGGAGCAAACTTGCTCTCCCTTTGCACTTTTCCTCTTTATGGATACCACCAACTAAAAAACTCCTTGTATCAGCATCTCTAACTCATCAGTGTGAGAATGAATACCGGTATATTAGATATATTAAAAAAAAAGAGTTTGGGAAAGAGGTTTTAATTTAAGTGGTGCTACCACAAGGCAGCCTGGGAATAGGGGTGGAGAGAAAGAAATACTAGTTTCCTAATAAAAAAGATTAAAATACAGGGATTATAGGGATCCCTTCACCTTTAAAAATGAAACTTTAAAGCATTTCTGGGAAATAATAGAAACGGTTTTCTTGCAGATCACCCAGAGAAAGTTTGTTTCCAGAAGACTCAGTGTCAGTGTTTCTTTAGAGCAAAGCTATGTTAACACCCCCCTCAGCAACGCGTTACACACATTTTTAGGACCATTTTGGGGTTCTACGTACAAAACGTGCCGCCATGAAATGCGCATTGAAAGTTAAACCAGGTCATACTGTGACCAATTTTGGTAGTGATATTTGGATGACGTCCCCTTCGATTCACAGAAAAGCCAACCATTTGAAAACTGATCATGGAGGAGGAATTAATTAATTTGGAATGTGCCCGGCTGGAATTATGTGAAACTAAGTCTTTCATTTATACCGACAAAGAGCTGTGAAAGCCTGGAGCAAGATTCAAAGATTTTTGTAGCACTTTGACATTTGATTCTACGTCTTTTCCCACT
This sequence comes from Oryzias curvinotus, assembly GCA_023969325.1. NCBI lineage: Eukaryota > Metazoa > Chordata > Actinopteri > Beloniformes > Adrianichthyidae > Oryzias > Oryzias curvinotus. Next base: position 12,528,112 of record CM043724.1, on the reverse strand, counting down.
TAAGGTGGGGGACTTGCGCTGGAAAACAGTAGAAAAAAAATCTACATCTACAAGCATTTATAAACTTCACAAATATCTTTGGCGAATGTCCCTGCTCGTTCTGTGTGAACACCACTGGCTAAAAGCGCGTTAAGAACATAGCTAAGGAAATGAAGCTTTATAAGTAAATAAAATCCTAATTTAAAAAGTTCTAAAAGAAAATGTGCAGCATTCATAATCATAACTTATTCAAAATATGGTAAAAATAAAATATTGAAAAATCTTTTACTCACCAGAACCAATTTTTAGTCAACATCTTTAAGTAAACAACGAAAAAAAAGGCATTTATAAAGTCTACAACATAATACAATTGTTAAAAAAAATAAAGATTATATTTTTTCATACCATTACCGGTTTTGAATATTCTCTTAGCTAACTAGCTTTAAAAATAATCATTTTTTTAACTCAATGTTGAAGTTTTAATAACATATCTTCTGTGGCTAGTGTAATTAGGATTTCATTCATTACAACTAATTTCTAATTATAAGTTTAATTAGGTTCATGTAATTTATCATTTTGACAATTTGCTGTTGTTCTGATGAACTGTGAAGATTTGTTTTTCAAATATGAATTATCATAAAAAAGCACTAATTATCCAAGTTGATATGCATTAAAACATTTTGAAGTATAAATCTGATGCATTTTAGACTCCTACCTTAATGACTTGGATGGCTGTACTCCCACAAAGTCACGATGTGCACAACTTTACCTGCTTTGACCTCCAAGAAATGGACTGCAACTAATTGCTGACACTGCGCTCCTTCCGCCCTGGCAGCGGGACAGAGGCCACTCTGGAGGCTGAGCGACTCCTCATAACCCTCATTTACTTCAGTCTTGCTAACGAGCGATGACAAACAAGATGAGAAAGGAAGGTGTGAGGCTGCAGCTTAACAAGTCCTGTAATTACTCATTTAAGACTCTTATCTGTTCCGCAGACTCTCCTATCGAACCGGACAGGACACGGCCAACTGTGACACATGCCGGAACAGCGCATGCATTATTTACAGGTAAGGGGCCATTCTTCTTCAAAGACACACTGATCCAAATGTGTCCTGTCCTTTCTCCTTGGAGTGTGAAGCTGGACTACTGCCAGCAGAGGAGAAGAGAAGGGACGCAAGCCTAAAGTAAATTCTGCTAATTAGCATGAGGGTCATTGTTTTAAAATCTAATAATGTCCTTTTTTTTTTTTTTTCTCATTCAGCCATTCTTCTCTTAAACTATCTTATTTGCCAACACCTAGTAGGAGTTAGAGACTGAGATGAAGACAGTTGAAAAGTGGAAAATAAATAGACAGTAGAAGGAGTGGACTTAGGAAAAGGTGAAATTAATTAGCTTCCAAACATCAGAAAATGTAATCAGTGTGTGCCGTTGCCAAGCTAACCCGAATTCCAACTCCTTAAACTCCACTTATGTTTATGGTGATGATCAGAACTGCTTTTACAACCTGGTCGATAGTATAAAATCTCCGATTATTTTTTTAATGGTTGAATTTTTTCCGATTTTTTTTTTCCCCCCTACTACAGCATAGTACAACGGCAACTTCAACAAAGCTTTTTTTATCAAACATAAAGCCCATAATAAAATAATGACAGCTCTTTGAATCAAGTAAGTATTTTTCTTCTTCTCATTCCCTTTTGACTGTTTTTAAATATGTCCTGTTTAATATACTTTTGCTTTTTTGTTTATTCCGTTTATCAACACTACTTGTCAAAACAAAAAGGCTTCCTATAAGTCTGTGTTTCAGTCACCTTTGTAGTCAGACTAAAAAGGACAAACATTCACCTTAAGTAGACCTTTCTAAAGAGTAACATACATGCGCTATGTGGGCTATAAGTTTTAATAATTAGAAACTCCGCTTCTCCACGTAAAGGACAGCCATCTGTCAGCCCCCCCCCCCCCCCCCCCCCCCCCCCCCCGCGGCCGCTCTCCGAAACAAATTCCTACGGCGGCCGGTCGCAATGATATAGCACGATATGCTTCTCAGAAAACACTCTTAACTACTAATTACATACAGCTGTAAATAGTATATGTTGTGTCGGTACGTGCTTACGAAGATCTGGGCGCGTGATATACAGAGGTTAGGGTGTCTCTTTCCATGTGGCACAAGCCACACCATTCCAACACCGCTATTTTTCCTTTTGACAACTTCCACTGAGGTGGCTACTGTCGCTAGCTCTCGTGTGTCTTGTCCGTTTGCTAAACTATGCTACGGAGTCTGGGAGCCAAGCGCCCTAAAACTCGATTTAGTATTTTGATCGCCCTGACAAAAAATTCGAATTAATTCAATCGATCTATCGCCCAGGCCTAAACTATAACATGCAATTACTGAGCTCAGAGACCTTTCAGAATAGACGCAACTATGATTCTAAACCTTTAAGTGGCTCTGCGTTTGATATCAAAAAGGATTGACTTTAGGCCTCAGAAACTCTTTACTTAATTTTCTACTTATATATAAGACAAGGCTGTGAGCCACTCTCCCTAGTAAGTTTGCATTAATGAAGCCCTTATGGCAGGATCAAGGACATGAAAAGGATACTTCATATTCCTCATTGGGTTGCTTTCATGCCCAGGAGCTATTTAGCAAGAATCGCACCCCAAAAATAAGATAGCGAGCACCTTAATACGGCAAGAATATGGAGCTAAAAATAATCATTATACTCTCAGGATTCTTTCAAAAATGGATTTGCCCAGCAACCTTTTGCTCAATTTATTCCCAATATTTTCAAAAAGCGCTAGAGAATGCAGACCTATAGAATGCTCTGCATTTTAAAAAATAAACAGCAGCTAAGCTCATTTGGAAATACAGAAGAGGAGAACACCATGTTTTCCTGTGATAGTGGAATTAATTGCAGCTCATTTAATAAGAAAAATAAATTGAAACTGATAAATTCATAAAATCAGGGATGGCACCAGTGATATCTAAATGACACACTCTTTGGCCTACCTTATATCTTTGACGGTTTACGCGATCAACATGAATCAGCCAATTCTGACATAAAGAAAAGCTGCTTTTCATATCAGCTTTACAATGATATGCAACACATTACTAATGTAAAGTCGGTTTGCTTATGAACATAAACATAAATTGTATTGTCTGGTTTTTAAAGAATGTATTTGTAAATTATGGTTGAATATAAGTATTTGGTCAATAAAAAATAGTTCAATATACTCTGTTGGCATTGACAGGAGTCACACGTTTTCTGTAAGAATTCACAAGGTTTTCACAAACTGTTGCTGGTATTTTGGTCCATTCCTCCATGCAGATCTCCTCTAGAGCAGTGGGGGGCAGTCGCTGGGCAACAATGACTTTCAAATCCCTCCAGAGACTTTCTATTGGGTTAACATCTGGAGACTGGCTAGGCCACTCCAGGACCTAGAAATGCTTCTTACAAAGCCACTCCTTCATTACCCGGGCGGTGTGTTTGGGATTGTTGTCATGTTGAAAGACCCAGCCATGTTTTATCTTCAATGCCCTTGCTGATGGAAGGACACTTTCACTCAAAATCTGATGATACATGGCCCCATTCATTCTATCCTTCACACGGACCAAACGTCCTCTTCCCTTTGCTGAAAAACAGTCCCAAAGAATGATGTCTCTACCTCCATGCTTTACAGTAGTTATGGTGTTCTTTGGATGCAACTCAGCATTCTTTCTCCTCCAAACATGATGAGTAGAGTTCTTACTAAAAAGTTCTTTTTTGGTTTCATCTGACAATAGGACATTCTCCCAATCCTCTTCTAGATCCTCCAAATACTTTCTAGCAAACCTTAGACAGGATTGAACATGTACTGGCTTTAGCAAGGAGACACGTCTGGCACTGCAATTTGAGTCCCTTGCGGCTTAGTGTGTTACTGATGGTAGCCTTTGTAACTTTGGTCCCAGCTCTCTGCAGGTCATTCACTAATACTTATTTCCACTATAATTGGCAGATAAAATCTTTTGAAAAAAGAAGACAATTTGATTTTCTGGATTTATTTTCTCATTTTGTCTGTCATAGTTAAGGTTTACCCATGATGAAAAGTACAGATATCTCTAATCTTTTTAAGTGGGAGAACTTGCACAATTGGTGGCAGACTAAACACTTGTTTGTCCCACTGTACATTGGCGTATTTTATTTAGATTACTTGGAGCTTTTCTACATAAGGGTAAACTTATGCTAACATAAATTCACAAGATATTTAGTATGCATATAAACAGCATATATATTATTCATCTAAATGGTATTATCCAAGACATTGCGAAAAATAAAAGCACACAAGTCTATAAAGGATTATGTTTCACTTATAAACCACATATATTTGGTCAAAGTTTTCTCAGAAATACAAAGCTATATAACCTTTGGGAGTCTTTTCAATTATAACGTGTAGCAGTCTCTCCAAGAATATTATTTGCAAATTCTCTAATCCAAGAACCTGAATAGTAAGTATTTTGTTGGTATGTGTGCCTCCCTTTATTTCTGTTTGGTGTTTAGGTTGTGGTCAAGTGTTGGAGAGAGGAATATGAACATTTTAAAACATCATATGATAAGAAGACATTAATAAAGCATTTTTACCGATCTGCTGTGTTCCACACAATCTGAGGTTCTCCTCTGAAGAGCGATTTAAATCATTTTATCTTCCACCTTCAATAACTGAGCAGCCTCTGGCGAAGCTTCAATAGGCCCCTGAAAATCAAGGACCACAGAGATGACTTGTCCTCTCTGATGTTTGAACTGAGGAACGTGCATTGGGTCTTTAAGTGCTAGCGTCATCCGTAGCATCTAGAAAGACAACACACAGCTGCAGCTCAATGACACCAAAAATTAGGAGACTTCCGAGCTGTGACAGAATAGGATGTAAGGTTCACCAAAAATACAAAACAGTCTATTTTCTTTTGCATTTAATTACTGCTGGGCATGGTAATGCACTATTGAATTAACACAGATAATTATGCATAATGCCAATAATTATTTTGCTTATGTTTTGTTTTAATCTTAAAATTCAACGCAAAGTATGTTAAAAACACTGAGGATGAGTGTTGGGCACCTACAGGCAGACCGGATGTTTATTCAGTGGCTTTATCTTTTATGTTTAACAAGATTGTTTGCAGCTTGGCAAACAATAAAAATGCAATCTATAGTCGTCATTTCAAACCTATGCTTGTGAAAAGAAGCGACTACTTTTATTTATGAAACCACATATTTTTGTGAAATTTGGACAGATTTTGAATTGGGCGAAGTCTTGAAGAAAATTCGGCTTCAGTATAGTGCTTTAGATGAAAACATGATCAGACAGCTTGTTTAAATGATGTTTTTTAACGGCAGAAATTTGTTAAACAAATTTGAGATAAGAAACACAATATATGAAACTTAAATAAATGTAAAAAGAATAGACAAATACTATGCAGAATAAAAGATTATTGAACCAGTGAACAATGTTGTTAAATCACTAGATAGCGCTTCACTTTCGACGTCTTGCAGTTCCTGTGGAGTTTTTTTTTAGCTTGGTTTTGCATACTTTTTATTTTCACAGAACACTGTTCTCCGTCCTGATTGGCTGCAGACCTCGTCAATCAAATTCCTCTGTGCTGCATCTGCTGTACAGAATGTGCTCAGCTGGACTTATTTTTCTTTGAAAGTTAAAACCTTCATAGAACCTTCATGATGGCAGGGAAAAAAATCCACCTTTCTCTTCCCAGACCTGCAACAATCAGTTGAAATACCACAACAGTGGAAGAAGGGTGTAACGAGAAATTCAATACAAAAACTGTCTTATTTTGACAAAGCTTGTTGATGTCTGCCAGAGTTTCCACTTGATAAAGGGCAAAAATGTTCCCGCTGAGATGTCGAAAATCAGTTAAATTGACCTGAGTGCTTCTTTAGGAGATTCACTTGACATGGTAAATTGTGTTGATTGGACACAGAATCAAATATAGCAGTCATATTCACAGAGGCAGTGGGATTAAATGGCAATCTAATTACTTAGATCTCCATGAAAACAACCTCTCTGGAGGCGGAGGAATACAGGATAGGAGGTAGAAGCATAAAGGAAAAGGCTGTGAATGTTTCATTTTCTCTCTCTTTCCTTTTCTTTTTATTTGGTACAGTTAGCAAAAGCCAGAAAATTATAAAGATTCTCATTTGTGCCATAAGCATTTGCTGCCCCAGCACTTGTTTATACAGGTTTGTTGTACATTACAATAAAACATACACTTGAGTTTTTTATTATTCAAAATTATTAGGTACAAGTTTAATGGACGCCCTTACTTTCTTAGCCTAAGATTGACACTAACCAACCCCTCACAACCCCAAAGCTACATTAGTGGAGGAACAAGAATGGCGAGCAATATCAGAACAATCCAGTCGTACAGTTTTAGACAGATGCTAGCCCAGAAGAGGAAATGGCATCAGAATTAAAACGGATCAGTTTGGCCCAGCCATGGGACTTTCTGCGTCACAAATATGAGCTTTTATTAAACCGCAGGTTTTTTATCTGCTTCTGATCCATCACGATTTGAAAAACGAAATACTCAGAAATGCAGTTTTAATCTAAAATTATTTAAGTATGTCCTCCATCACGACAAAAATGAATCAAGAGCATGTTAAAAAAAACATAAAAAACACAATTGTCATTGGAGTGGGTCTCTAAGGAATTTCATTTTGATTGGCAGGTGGGTGGAGCCAACAGAACTTCAACCTTTACCTTGTCCCAGTGTGTTTACCAGTCCACCTCAGGGTTCATTTTTGTTGTATAGAAGCCAGTGAGCTTCTTCAAAGAGATTTGTGAAGTTTATAAATGCCTGTAGATGTAGATTTTACAAGCTTCATGTTTGTGCCCATAGATATAGCTAATAAGATTTACAACTCGTCTATCAATTTAAAACAAAATGTATTATCAAATGTGTACACTTATAATATACAGATATGAAAGCATAAATTAACAAAGACCTAATGTGTAACTATTTAAAAAAAATTGACATGCTTCCATTACATTTTTGCAAATTGGAAAGTAAAAATTTTCCACATTAACTTAGATTTAGTTGGGTGGTTTTCTATTATTGTTGTGTAATTTAAATGGCATTTTAATCATTGTTTCTTTGATTGGTTATTGCAAAAAGAAAGCTTACACTTACTGTATTTTCTGTTGTATTTATTTATTTATTTTATTTTTTACAGGAACAGATTTATGTCTTTGGTTTTTCAGCTTTTGATTCCATTTCAGCCACTGCATATTGCATTTTTTGCCTCCATGTTTTCCTTCCAATGTTAGACCTTGCTTGACAAATGACTGCTGGATTTGTTTTCATACATATCAAAACCCCTCTTGCGTGCATGTGAGTGATCCTGCACTGCCACATTCCCACAGCAGAGCACCTCTACATCCTGTTTTTTCTATTTCTTTTCAATTAAACACTGTAATGTCTTTGTTTAGATAAAGTTACATCTAGAATTCAGTCTTTTCAAGGCATTTAAGTCAAAATTAGCTTTTTGCTTTCTGTGTTTTAAAGTCAAGACCAAGTTTTCCACTAGTGTAACAATCCCGCCTCTTTTTTTAAATTAAGTTTCCTAAAAACGTACCAAACAGTTTTTCCGAAAAGACAAAGTGATATATCCTGAAAGTATGCAAGTTTTTTCTTTTTCTTTTAACAAATTCATACTTGGATTTTTTTAATCTAGTGCTATGCTTCAAAAATTGAAATTTATGGACTTAATTTTTGGCTCCTGGTAAATCCATTTACACACCTTTAATGCTTTTGAATGCTCAGCAGAAACTCTTTACAAAAACCATAAATGGTCCCACGGCTAAAAAGATGTTCCGCGATTATCTCAATGTGATTATCACATTTGATATTTTTGTTTATATTTATTACATTAAAGTAATAAAAGTTCTTTCTCCCAGAAAAACTGGGCATATTTCCCCTCCAGATGAAAATCTAAAAGAAGGAGTGTTTAAATCTTGGTGCCATGGAGACAGTAACCCATAAACGCTCCTGCATTTTCCATCTGCACCTCCAGCTTTATTTGTGTCTTTTTGCCACTGCCTAAACCGTAGATCTTGTGTTTATGATGAAGCTGGTCTCGTGACTCGTGTATTGGATGTTGGGTCCATAAATCACTTTTAATGCAGCCCAGAAAGAAGTCAGCCATGCACCCTTCAGTAAAATCAATTTGTCAAAGAGTCTATGGCGTTGTCAAGCTTATCCTTGGCATAACAGCAATGCCAGATCAATATGAAGCTGAGGTCTTGGACATTAGATTTCAAACAGAATACACAACCTGCTACAGTCTCCTGTCTGCGTCTGATCCGAACATCCTATATTTTTTACACTTGTATTTTTTCCTCATTCTCTTAAACCTTTTCATCCTGTTCTATCTTTAGACTTCCTCACATGAGAATTTTTCAATGAAAAAAATAAACACAAAAGTGAAGCTAGAGAAGTTTAACCTAATGTAACAAGTACAGCGGTTTTCATTATCTGCGGTTATAGACTTACAGTATGTTAGTGTGTGTGCATTAGAGATAGAAATAGGTAACTGATCGTGATAAACTTTCCTTTTTTTGGCTAAAATTACAGCACAACGACATATTCCAGAGAAGCAAGGAATTCAAAATCCATTCAACTGATGTGCCATTTAACCCCACCCTTTATTTGTGTATGCCAATATGCAAACAGAAAGATAGATTTTGATTAAGTTTTTAACCACTATTCAGTTTGTCATTAATGCATCTCTTGCATTGTATTAGTAGAAAAGGACAATCTATTATTCAAAAGGCTACATAACTAGTAGCAAAACAATCTTGATTAACAATGTGATGGCACTCTCACAAAAGGGGCAAAGATTTGATTATACATTTTTCTTTTATCATGACAAAACATGTTTTTGGGCCATAAGAGGGACAATCAAAGTGCACTACCAAGCAGATTTAATTATATTGATATATATATATTTTTATATTAGGCTATTCTCCCTCACAAATTGACAAAATAGTGAATCTTTCTCCAACATGGTGACACAACCATATCCAACAACAAATTATAATCTTTTCTAAATGAGTTAGAAATAATATTTTCCCAAAAACATAAAAAATGTGTAACTAAGGGAATGATAGAAAGGTGAAACCTCAAAAAGAAAGTAGGTGTGAATGTCTGCAACAATGAATACGATGATATGGGTAAGCATGGCACAAAAATGAAACATTTTTATTTCATGGATGTCCATTTCTGAAAGAGCAAGAAAAGGGCAGGAAAAAGTCGGGGGGGAGAGGTTAAAGACCGGCGAGGTCTGAAGTGCTTTCTTCAATTTGTCCTGATTTAACAAACCACTTGTGGGAGTAGCAGAAAGGGGAACTAGGAAAATGTCAACAACCTTTCACTTTTGCTTCCAGCTACATTTTAAATGACACACCAAAGCTCCAGACAATTTCTTAAAGCCATACTAACAGCACCAGCCACTTTAATTTCTAGATAATGAACCACTAAGCTGATTGGACGCTTTTCAGATTTAAGTTCACCATAACTCAAAGAAAACAAAGCCACAAATGTTTTACCAAAACAAATTGATCTCAGACTTTATTTTGAAGATGCAACACTGTTGCAACAATAAATGCACTTGTCGTTTGATATGATATAGAGTGCTGTAAGAGCATTTTCCATGCCAGACTGAATTTACAGTATATCTGACTTTAAAAGACAAAGAGATCTGTATCCACATGGATCTGCAAGGCGGACATTAACATTGGATGCACAGGCTGGCTCAGTCCAATGTTGTTGTTTTTTTATTGCACATATTCTTACAAATCTGTTTGTAACCCAAAACTGAGCTTAAGCCTTAGTCACATGCCCCCGTTGGGGAGTTGAGCCGTACAAGTGGTGCCACTTTTTGGGTTGTCCGTGGAAGGTCGTAGACGGGAGCTGTTGCATTTTCACCCCTGTGCTATCTTGTGGAGTCAACTGGACTGCACAAGATAGCACAAGGGTTAAGGGGTTAAGGTGAATAAAGGTGTGTCTTAACTTCATAAAAATGTTAAGTACAATTGTCATGCGTGTGGTAATTGTATCGTGAATTATTCGTAAGGCTAAAGTAAGTTGCATGCACTTGTGATGTACAGGTGATGTTGTCGTACTGTCCCCCTACTCCACACTCTACACGCTACTCTAGTACTGGCCTCTTACTGATGCAGCACGAATGGGGTGTGCGCATAATACCCCGTTGTCTGAAGGAGACCAGTAGATACCCTGACAAATTACGCTCTGCTGTCTAATTCTATAATTTCTGACAGTCAGGCTGCACGCAAGAATCCCGGAATAAGCCTGTCCCTGGATGGATTTAACTATTATCTACTTAATATTATTTAATTGAATTAAAATCACTTTTTGAAGAGAGACGTAATGGAAAAGCAGCAGTGGAGAACCAAATATCTTCCTGTCATCAAAGCGCACACCTGAAAGGTGTAAACTGACATTAAACACATAACATTAAGCCAGTTGAGCTGCGTCAGTGACAGCTGAGATATGCAGACACACTGAATAAAGGCTGCATGTCAAAGAACGACACCTGCTTTGCATCAAAGAGAGATTCCTGCATTTAAACCTGGATGTCAACGTGCACTTTTTATCCTTTTAAAAATCACTTTCCTGGTATTTATGAGTCACTAAGCAATCCCAAACTATATAAAAGCCACACATTTCATCATACTTTGTGTTAGCATCTAATTCTAGGACTGACTTGATGAAATGTGACATCATAAGGTTACAGAAAAACATTTAGCATGTATTTTACATGGCCTGGTCGTATGGAAGATTTGAGAACGCTTAAAAACTATCTGCATTCAACTGTAAGTAATACTAAATTACAGTATGATACATTAAGTATGTGTTAATGCAGGGTTGCTTCCTGCAGCAGCAGCAAAACCTTTAGCAGAGGATGACTCTGAAGCTACAGACACACCGGGCATGTGACATGTGTTCAAACACATGCTACACGCGGGTTCTTGAATACGACTATAGCCCATGGTGTTTAAACTGTTTTTTTTTTTCCCCTTGCAAGTTTAAAAAAGAAAACATATCCTGCACAGAATGGCCAACTGGTGATCTTAACCAATACAAAATATTTTTTGAATCTTGATTTTATTCATTTGTGACAATCTTCAAGTCAATCTTATAGTTCTGTCATCAATTTATTTAAGCTGCAAGATCCATTCTGTATGTCTTCTGTATTAAATAAATTGCAAAAGTAATGTTTTCAATCAGAAAATACAATTTTATGGTTATTTATGAAAAGCTTGAAGGATGTGCTTTTATATGTAATCCTGGTCAAGTTTCAGTTATCTTGGATACTAAAATCAAAGCGAGTATCAGTGTCAACGGTTAACATTTCATATAGTTGTTCTAACATGCACTACACTAATTACGGCAAATAGTTATCTTTTAAATTCCACTAAGTGAGGGTTTAATGATTTGCCCAAGGGGGACGTTGACATATGGTGAGGCTGGGAAGAAACCAACTGATTTTCCAACTGGAAAACAGCCATTCTATCCTCTAAACCACAAATGTTTATATGCAATAAAAGGAAAGTCACATTATAAAACTGGTAAACTGAGAGGCATTAACCAATTGAGAATGAAATAAACCTTAAAATGAGCAATGTTTGCAGAAAAACATGAGCTCACTTGCACATACGTTTTAGCCCAAAAAAGAAATCTGATTATTAACACAATCTGAAGCCAAAGAAATAATTTAATTGCAAATAAATAAATTACATATAAACCTGGATTTTTCATTCTGAATGGCTTTGAGTGGAATTTGACTGAAAAAAACTGCTGTAGTAGATGGGTTATGCACTGAGGCAGAAATTATTCTTAACCGTTCTGAAAGGAAAATCAAATATTATTTTTTAACAAAATAAAGAGTAGAAAAACTATTTAATTATGCAGACTTCTAATAGTCCCTTTAGTCAATGCATAATATATTAAGAGCTGGAGCAACGATTTTAATCGTGGCGAAAAAAAAATGTGTGTACTTAGTCATATTATTCGTAATTGGGATCCAATGCAAAATATATGCCTTTTCTGTATTACGCCTGTCCTTAATGTAGAAAGAAAGATTTTCTTTTTACATCAAACAGGTTGTGAGCAAACAAATGCATACCAAGCTCAAAAGAATATTTCAAAGTGCTTTCACCCAAGCATTCATTCATACGAAGGGAATTAGCAGTCAGTGATTTAAAGATTAAAGTTGTTCCTTTCTTCTATGAAAAATGCCTGAGTCAAACAATTGCAGCATGCAGAGTGTCTGCAAGAATGTCAAATTTAGTCCTCATCAAGCTCCCACACTCACGTCTTTTCTTATCTAACTGAAGGTTCCATATGAAAACTTTCATTGAAAATCATTCCAGGTTTGCTGTATTTAAAGTCAGAGCGGGCGCACTCCCGCTATTCTCCATTATGCCATCTGCAAGACTCCCCTAATCAGCCTGATTCCTTGCACTTCTCACACAATAATGGAAACTGGTTTTTTACTTAGCAGGAACCTGGCTGTCCGCTGTGTGTGGGCAGAGGATTACAATGATGGCTGTTTCAGATAAATCCCTTTAAACTCTGGGGAATATGTCATTTCAGCTCAAATTGACCATTTGTTTGAAGCAACAATTAACAAAAAAAAAAAAAAGCGTAATAACATAATCTTACAATTTTGATGACTTTTTGGCAAAGCTGAAAACACTATAGGGGAATCAAAACATCGTCCTTAAAGGCTTAAACTAATGCCCACCAGCTGATCTCCCTTTTAGAAAAGTAACTGATCTTGAGGTGAAAATGTCCTAAAATGTTTTGCAACACAAGAAGACACAAAAAGACTTTAGATTCATTTAACTAATGAAAATAAAAGAAGTTAATAAGATAAAATAAGCAACATTAGCCAAAAAGAGCAATGGAATCGTTTTTGGGGGTTTTTTTGCACTATTTTGTAAAAAAATGGGGGTAGCGTTAAAATTTTGGTTGCTTCACTAGAAATAGGAACTCTGTGATCGATGCGAGAGAGTAGCAATCTTTTAAAATGTGGAAAATAAAAGGCAGATTTTATCATCACAATATATTAAATATGTCAGCAGGCGAAAAAGGTTGACAAAATTATGAGAAATTGAAGCACCTAATAAAAAAAATACTTTTCTTTTGTAGTTCATTCGGGCATTTTTAGATTATTAACCATTTCAAATCCAAGGTGCCGCCACCAACATCTAAACGACTCATGATCGAGTAACTTCTCAACTATTCTTGTGATCAACGACGATTCTGGTTGAAGAGTTACGGTAGTGGAATGAACGTAAGCAGTGGAGCTAAAGCTCCGGTGAAAAGCGTTAAGTGGTATTGTTCCAGAAAGTATGGCATTAAAGTCAGCGAGCAAGCTTAAGCTAGTGTTTGTGATGATTTCTTTTTGTTGTGTTTTGCTGCAGTGTGGAACTGGATTTTAAGCTGCAAGAGGACAAGTTACAACCCCTGATGAAAAGGCTTTGCCCAACAACAGATGTCCACTTTGCCCCCCTGCCTTACCCCCAGGAGGCCTTCACCTCCACTCCAAAGCGCAAGTCAAAAAGTGACTCCAAGAAGCATGCTCGCTGGAAACTTTGGTTCTTGTGAGAACCAACTTCGAGAGGACAGCGAAGGATTCAACGTCTGTTTGGACATCCAAGATTGTTTGGCTTATCCTCAGTCTTAGTCCTATCAAACCCGTCTGGATCTTATAGATTTGGAAAACAATCTGCAGCTCGAAACATGGATACAAAGATAGAAGGGTGATTTTGGGGAGTTCCTCTTTGCTGGAAACTTCCAAATGTCACTAAAACCAAAAATGAAGTCATATCTTTTTTAAACAAGAAAAAAAAAAAAAGTCCAAAAAGCAAATCCGGAGATCAGTGCCGCGAACAGTTCCTGCTGTCTCTTTATTATTCTAGCTGGGCCTGTGCCATTTCTACTCAACCAGTTGAGACATTGTCTTCTTAGCCTTGAGAAGATGTTGGCATTTCTACCACAAGTCTCCACAAACAGCATATCACTGTACTGTAAAGCACAAATAACACTGATCAGGATCCTGTTTCTACAAAAAAATAAGCAAGAACTATTTTGAGTATGAACTCGTCTTGTATCTATGGCAGATTGAGGACTTTCCTATTGTTTAAAAAGAGACCCAATGGACAAAATATTAGCAACATTATTGGGTTTTTCACACATTTTCTTTCTGCTGCTAAACTGTCTCCTTAAACACCCGACTATGAAGAATAACAAATACTATTTTCTTAAAAAGAATTGTAGATGGCAATGTAGTTTTTTTGTATAAAAATATATATATCTATCCACTTTAAGGATGGGAGATGGTTTGTATTTGAGTTGAAGTCATGGGGGTTGTGCAATTCCAACACTACAGAGCAAAGAGAGTTATGTCCATTCAGTCAATTCTGTCTCATGAATCAAATATGTCTCTCACTAAACTCAGTGCAAGCTCTCATTGAATCCCGGTGTCAGAGGAACCCATGCTGGTAAACCTCGGTATTAAAACAAAAGAGGCAAAAAGGAATGTGCTTGTGATTGTATCGCTGCAATATTGGCAATCAGATCATCAACAGCAACAGAAACCAAACTGAAAATATCGACTACGAACTCGACTATTGCTGAGCAACGTAGCATGTGTGAATCTTGAAGTTTTCATAACTTCAAGTGTTTCCATGAAATGTTCTAGCTTTTCAAGAAACAAGTTCTTTAAAATGTGAGATTAATAATTGTCCTCGGCATGGTCACCTCTTGCAGCAGTAGCCAGTGTTTCAAAAGTACGTACAGCCGGAACATCAGTAGCAGCAGAACACAGTAGCCAGCTGTGCTCAGAAGGAAAAGACATCCAGTTTGAACAAACACAACCACATTTACTTTTACAAAAAATTGAGGTAAAAGGCAGATACTAACCGTGATCTTAAAGTCCTACTCCAATCATCTTTCATCAATTGTAAAAGCGTTACCAGTGCTCTTTTATTTATGGTTTCGCCATTTTGAAATAAAATTGAAAAAACCTGTGTTGAGTTGTAGGTGGAACTGTTGGGGCGGAGTAAGCCCGCCCCCGTTACCCATTATCCATTTGTTTACACACTCTCCCACCTGCTTACAGCCACTTACAATCCCAACCTAACATTACTGGTGAAACAAAAATGCGCGATATTGGAGCTATCCAGCCGTACAGTTTTGAGCCAGGTGCCAGTTCAGACGAGGAAAACAAAGACGTACATGGAACAGTTTGTCTGCAAGTGGATGCATCAGAATGGAGCAGAGCAGTTAGTTTGTGACCCACAGATAGTAGGACCTACATTATTGCGTTATACATGTCCTCCATCATGAGAAAAATGCCACAAGGACATGCTAAAAGCACGATTTTCATTGGAGTGGGTCTTTAGGGTCGTTTAGTCCAGTGTCAAAATTGTAAGCGTTTCATTTTATTGAGCCAACAATTCAGACTTTTACTTTTGCTTTGGTTTAATACTGATGGAAGCATTTTATGAATCCAAACACTTATTAAAGTGATGTTAAAGGGGGAGTCTGTATTTATCAAGCAACATTCTGTATTGTGGTCTACTCTGTAACAGAGAAACTCTGTCAAGATGAAACTTGATAAACACAACTCTAGTTGCCATATTGTCTTAAAATTGAAGCCTCTTTTTTTTCCTAATTTTCAGTGCAGAAAAAGTCCCTTCTGCACCTTTTTTGCACTGAAATATTATACAGCACATTCTGATTTCTGCAACTTGGGTTGCTGCAACTATCTTCTCATCAATGGAATCTTTTGTAGCAAAGAATTTTGGCCTTTGAATTTTCTATTGATAGTGGAATAGTTCTCACCCCACTGATGAGCAACCACAATCACTACTCCAAGTGTCCAGTAATGGTATTAAGATATCAATATAGTACGCAAAATTGTTGCAAGAGCATACATTTCCCTAACCTTTCTGAGTTGTTAGCACATTATGCCAGAAGTACAGATATTGCAAATGTAACAAAGGCAGCAGGCAAAATGAATTTCATGTCTGTTTTTTGCTCGGAGCAGTCTTCAGTGGGTCCAGTTAGTAAATTAAGTCCAACATGGTTTTGCATGTGCAATCAAGTAACTCACGTTAAAAAGTAACACAAACTTTTAGTAACACAGGCCCAAAGTTTTTTTTTAAAACATTGCTTAAGACTTTATAGATGTGAACATTTAATTACGGAATGAAGTGCACAGGACTATAAACCCTTGGCTGCTGCACATCCCCTTAAGTGTTTTGGTTTCCAAACATTGACTCTGCATTTTTTCTCTTTTTTTTTTTTTTTGCTAAATTTATACAGTTAAATATCAGGTGAGATTTCTTTTGGTGTGTATTTCTGCCTTTTTTCAAATACACGACAAACCCCTTTTTTTTCCCAGATATGTGAAACCTAAAAGTTGGGAAAAAAGCTGGTTTCTATTTTTCCACATGGAGGTGTGTTTCATAAGACAAAATAGGGCTAATACTGTTTTATAGGAGGAAGAACAGCCAATACTCAAAAGAAAGGGGAAACAAACAACTCACGCAGGAACATAAAGCTGTAGTTAGTTCTCTAGCCAAGAGCACTGCCCCACAAGACAGGAAGTGTGCCAAAAGGGAGTCACGGGAATTCATCAAACAATACACCAATAACTACTTGCAAATTGGTCGTCTTTACTGCTTTGATCTTCACAAGCTTCAACATGCTGTACTCTGTTGCGTATTTGTAATTCACACTTTCACTCTTGTACATGCCAGATTGGCTTCTTTCAGTAATTATACTGTAGCATTAAGAGAGAACTAGATGTGTATCTGTACCTTAAAGAAGTGCAATTGATTTGTAATGTGCAATACTGTATTTTATACAGATTTTTTTTTTTAATAAAAGAACAACATTATTTAAAAGTCACAGATAAAAAACAAAACAGATCTTCAAAGTTTTCAAAATAAGATGCAAATGTGGTTTTGCTTTTGAAAATCCTCCACAGACACATACAAGCATAATGTTACAAAAGGCAAATCCAAAATATGAGGTGTTAAATATATCTAAAAATGCAATGGTGCATCTAAAAAAAGCCGCTCAAAAACGTAAAGCAGAGTTAAGCTGCAAACGGGTTGAATAAGTGCATCAAATCAACCTGTCTTTGTACCTTGCTTTGATCTAAAGTGCACAGGACAGACCTTGCTGTTGGAATCAGAACTTTAATGCAGCTGGACAACTAACAAAACGAGAGCAGAATCAGGGGCAAGCTACAGGCGAAGCTCGCTGAAAACATTTTCACCCAATCTCTGAAGCTATTTGGTTTCCTTTAATACAAACGTACTGTGATGCCAAGGTGAGAGCATTAGCATGCAAGTCCGAGTGATTTTTAATCACTGTCGCAGAAAAACACACATCCCATGTGACTGATGCAAAAACAGAAGCCATACGAGTCGTGAAAGGGACGTTCCGTCAAAGTTTTAGTGAAGAGAGCGGAGGTGCAGCGGGTAAAAATAAATAAATAAATAAAAAACTCAGTGCTGGAAGCATTATGATGCAGTGCCATATCTCACTATGCTTCTTTGCTGTAAAAGCTCTGCAGCAGTTTGGACAGCGGAAGAGAGCGGTGGGGAGTGGGAGCACAGACAGAAAGATGCCAGCCAGACGGAAATACTCCGAAAGATCACCAATGAATACACAGACAAGGAGGGATGATGATGTAAAAAGGCGGCATTGAGTCTGCCGGGTCAGGGAGTTTGTGCGGTTTAGGGGGAAGCTCCGAGCTGGTCAATCTGCCAATCAATAAGAAAGAGTCCTCCCTCTGCAGCTTTCTACTTCCATCTTTGGACACGCTGCAGGGAAATCATCAGAATAACTCCACAGGACTGAAGCTAACTAGCAACACAACATGTTCTTGGAAAGCATTTGGTCTAAATGGCAACAGGTTTTTGACAAGCAAGAAGAGGAGGGTTTTTATTCCAGCTCTTATTATTTATTTTTTCTGTTGTTATGCTTCACTTAAGGGAAAAGCCTGGCAGAGTTATAATAACCGTCTAAAATTCCAAACATAAAGAACCTGGCTGTAGCAATGTGGAAAATAAAGCACTTGTGCGAGAAACTGTGATTTCTTCCATTTACCGATCCTCATTCAAGCGCATCTGCAGAGCTCATCCTGGCTTAAAGCAGAGGAAATAGAATTCAAGGACATGAAGGTAGAACTTTGAGAAGCTGCAAAGATATTTCTGCTATTATCCAAATGTAAATATATTCAGACAGACTCCTTTCAACCTGTGTATGAGGGTGGGCATGAATACAAAGGATACAGCCTGTTAAGAAGTCCAGTAATGCAAATGAGTGACGATGCCGTGTCCAAATTGCTAACAGGCGTAGCCGCTGCGGCGACAACAAGAAACAAAGCCACCGCCTCCAAAGTCGTCACTGCGATCCTTCTCATCAACATTCTGTGTCCGGCTCCCCCAGCAGAGAAGAGGGGAGGATAGAAGGAGTAGAAAGTTAATGCATAAATCTAAATGTAAGAGGCTGCCACTCAGAGAAACAAGGTCGGCGGATGGCCGCGGTGCTGTGTGAGCAGCGGCGCGCTGTGTGCCTGCAGAGCAGCCAGCATTACCCCAAGGCAGCAACGGCAGTCATCTGATTAGAGAGCTTATGACACTTCCAGCAGCTAACTAGGTCTCACTCTTGTGACTTGTAAATATGCACGCTAATCCTATTGATAATTTAATTGTGATTTATGGGCCTTGTTTAAATACAGCCCCATGTTGCCAATGCTAAAGCGTTTCAGGAGGATAACCCTGGCGATGATGTGACCTCTAACTTTGTAGAATCAAGTGGTAGCACGCACAGAAGGGACACAACCAGTAAGCTGTTGAAAGGACAGTAAAAAAAAAAGTAAAAAAAGCAGGAAGGGCAGCTGCAACACTTGTACACAAAAGCAGATTGTAGAGCAGGGGGTTAAGGGGTTGAGCATTTTCATTAACCGGAATGGACGCTAGTCTCTTTTAGCACCATTCAGCAGCCACTGCTGGAGGTAGTGAACACCATTTACACCACAGGAAGCACTGGAATAGATGCACTTAGTATAATAAAGCTGAGAGGGCACACGCGTGTTGCTGCTTTCATCAACACAGCCCTTTTTGGAATAAATGCTTGGCAAGTTCCATTTTTTAAAATCAAAACAAACCTGAAAAAAAGGAAGAAAATACAGAGATGGGGACATGACAGATGAGTCAATTCAAGTTTTATCAACAAATCTGCAGAGGAACAAAGTTTTTGATTTTCAGCCAGACAGGACAATGTAGAATTGCTGTTATAGATAGAAGAACTACAGAGGAAAGTGAGTGGGAGTCCTGCAAGCCCTTCCAGCAGCTGGCTGGGGGAAAAATGGGCAACAGGGCAGCTTCAGCTCTACTCACAGCTTCATTAGCTTTACATTATTCAGTGTGACGCACTCTGGCAATCTGTTACACAACACAGGGCTTCCCATCTGCAATATCAGTTTGGTGCAATGCCCTTAAACAGGGAAAAATAAAAATAAAAAAAGAAAGAAAGAAAGAAGGCAAACGGTTCTGCAAATAATGCAACCTAGAGGAGAATCATACAGGAGGGGAAGCAAGAGAGGACAAATGAGGACTGCTGGTAGCACACGGCTGTACGGCAACATAAATACACGCCGGCTGAAGGCATCTTTCACATACTGCTTTGCGATCGTGGCACAGTTTCTGCTGCTAAAACTTTTATTCAAACAAGTGATGCACTTCCCTGCTGCTCTTCAGATGGAGGTCTGTGCACACATGCCTAAAATACAAATCCAGCAGCAACAGCATAAATCTGTTCTGCATGACTCTCCATTTTCCTCCTCATATTTTTAACCCAGATAAAATACTTCATCACTAAAATAAATCTAAATATATGGAAAGAAACCACTAAGTGCCTGCAGATTAATCCCCTTCATCATCAAGCTTTGCATATAAATCACCTTTGCTGCCCAACATGCTGCATGTCATCGTTTAAGATAAAGGTTCTGCTTTAACCGGATCGGATAATGTTCTAAAGAACACAAATATTAGAATTTGTGTTGATTACTTCCTTAAAGTTAAGTTACAAGTACACTGCAATAAGGGACTGAAACTAGAGCTTGTTGTCAATCTTAGCTTTCAGTGAGCTTCAGCGGGTTTTGAGGAGAGCTCAAAGGATTGAATTGTGGTTATTTTTCTCCAGAGACTCTGACAAACTTACAATGTGGGGTGAGTCGCGGCTCATGGAGATCACTGTCCTGTTGATGGTTCTTAGCAGCTTCTCCATGATGATCTGCACATGCCACTGGGTGGGACCCTGCAGAAACACGGCAAATGTGCAGATGTCAGTGCCGGTCCTGAATCTGATGTTTGCAAAAAATGGCCTCTACTAAAGTTGGAATGTGGTGTCATTTGAAATTTGGCAGAGTGATGAATATTGATTGGTTAAACTCCAAAATAGAAGAACTTTAGCTTCATTGTTCATTTTATTTGGACTTCTATTATTTCAAAAAGAAAAATTATAGGTGTTTGATATTATGATGTTATATTATTATGATATTAGGTTAAATGCAAACAGAGAGAACGTTACAACATCATAAAAGAAAATCTGATAAAAACAATTGTTTTTTAAGGAACTCCTATATTGAGTTCTACCCAATCTTTGCTCTCTGCTTTTAGTGATATCATGTTGTCTATAAAATGTTTTATTTTCACAAAGTATCACAAATGAGTTGTCTCTATTTTCCTACTAACCCCCCCCCCCCCCCCCCCCCCCCCCCCAATAAGAGGAGGGCTTTCAGTCTCCTGTAGTCTGAACCAACTGTAGAGTCAAATTCAAACTTGCTAAGAAAACAAGGGCAGATTACTTAAGAGGACCAGATTGACAGAAAAATATATTTTCCTAATTCTGCGTCCAGCTGATTCATTTTTATATGAAATCATAACAAAAACAGCCTGAAAAAACAATTATTATGTTTGGGATTTTTGCTGCTGACAGTAAAGATGCAAAAGTCTCACGAGGAGGGGTCAGCTCCACACCGGCTCTGTAATGTTACGAAGGCACTTTCAATAAAGTTCCATACAAAGTCTTATTATATTTATAAAGCATTAAGTATTTTAGAATAGTTCTATGAATTGATTTTGTTGCATTTATCTGCCTGGTCTTAAAGTCTGCTCCATGAAAATATAGTCTGACTTTAAACCGGTCCCTGATTGCATGAAGTGGACACACAGAACAGCCCGCTACCATAGAATTTAGCATCACAGCATGACAGCATTGTAGCATTTAGCATCGTAGCATTAGTGTATAATGGCACCGCTGTCTCCAAATCATCACTTTTTGTTAAACTTTCTGTTGCTGCTGTAAGACCAACAGGTTTATCCTCCAGCTGAAAAATCTATAAAAGATGGACATAATTGTTTCCCAGGACCTTTGTTGGGAGTACCTAATACTTTAGAAAATATTTGTTCTCAATAAATAACAATTAACTTAAAATAGGTACACAGCCTTTAACACAGCTGAAAAATATGAGCCCATTTACACTTAACCCTACTCTTTTATAAAATATTTAACTCTAAAACTTTTTTCCAATAGAAACAACGTTTAGTACACTGTTCTTACGCCTTCTAGGGCTGGGCGATTAATCGATTTAATCAATTAATTCAAATTTGTTGTTTGAGACGATTTATTTTTGGGAAAATCGAGATTTCTTTTTCCCAGCTCTTTGTTGATTCTGCTGAATCTGATTCTTAAGCGCTATGTCTTCATGTCACAATGGCCTCCCAGCAACACAGTAATGATCTACAGGGCTCAGACACCTCAAGTTAGTAAATTAACACTGCAATAAAACATGCTCCATTTGTGCCTTGTAGAGTAATAAAAAAAGGGGAGAACAGCCCATCTACCAACAGCTTTTCAATTAAAACAAACAACTGTCAAAATGTGTTTCTCTCTGGATTTGTTGCTGGATACGCTTGGTATACTTCTGTGTCACCCAAAGGGAAATAATACATAATTTCTGGGAGTTGTGCTTCTCACCACATCTTTCCTGTAAAGCACCTCCAAGATGTCACTGAGCAGCTGGCAGCAAGCCTTCGGCTCTTCCTGCTTTTCCAGGTGGAGTTTAAGCTGGTCGGTCATCAGAGGCAGCAGGATCTCACGGCAATCTGCTGGGACAAAAACAAAAACACACACTCACTGTAGAACTGTGCACAGAGCAGATGATAAATTAGATTGTACAGTACAGCAGATGCTCTCGACACCAGAATCACAAGCTGCAAAGCTGAAGGAAATACAGATTTCTGCAGGTTTTCTCATCGCAATCAAAGAAAAAATATACAGCACTGATGTCAGTGTAAAAAAAACACTCAATTAGGACTCCACACATGAAATAGCAGGTTTTAGTCCATGACCTTTAGCTTCAATACAAATATTTTGGCACATAATTTACTAAATGGCTCCTAAATCAGGTTAACACTTGTTGGGAATCTTGTCACACTATTAGCATTCATTCCTTCCTATTTCTATGGAAATCTATTAGAAAGCCATAGATCAACGTTCACCCAGTGTTGTCAAATGTTTTCCCCCATGCTCTTCTGAGGGTAAGATACTGCTGATCATTTGCAGAGTAAACGATCAGCAGGTAAGCAAACTGAACCCTTTAATGTGGTTTTGTGAGAATAATCCAAATGTAGGTTCTGATTTTTATGCAGTCGTTTTTACTACAAAACATGTTTATTTTCCGTGTTTAAACTGGTTTTGTTATTTGCTTCCCAGCCTGAAACAATATATACACTGCCTCTATCCTGAAAATTTGTTGGATTTTTTATTACTTTAGTCCTTATTTATGCCTCCCTTATAGTAAATATAAACTCAGTCGGCAAAAGACCTTTAGATAGACATGCAAGCACGTGGTGTTAGGGAAAAAAAATCCCACCTCGGGTATTGCATTTGTTCACGTGTTTTTGAAAACAAATCTGAATAAGCTCAAATATAGACTATAACAAATAATGCTTTGAACATCTTATGTGCCTTATAACATAAAAATTTTAGAACTACAAATGAACTAACATACACGCATTTCCCTCGAGTCCAGGGGTGTCAAACTCCAGGCCTTGATTGTCCAGAAATCCTGCCATATCTGCTGCTGATTATTGGTTCAGGCATGTTTAGCCAATAAAGACCTTGAATGGCAGGTCGGTTGGAAAACATGTTGGACACTGGCTTTAGTCGATTCAATCGGTACGACAAATAGAGGACAGGACATCAGACACTTAGGTGCCATGGCTCGAGACGGCTCCAATCATGCTTCATAGGAGATGGCCCACTCTAGTCAAAACACCCATTGTGTCAGTCCTCCTTGAGTTCTTATACTCTTTACCTTGTTAGTTAACCCTCCACCACCCTTGGCAGATTATCTAGCACCATCCCGAAAGCATTGTTTGATCGTCCCAGTTTCATTGAAGTACAGCAGATTTTCAGCCGGCCAGCTGAAGACAATTTTTCTAGTGAAAGCGAACACTGCTCTACTTCTGGCTTTTATCTCTAAGGCAGGTTGAAGATCTTTTTTTGCTCCCTCTATTCATCAAACAGACATTACAGTCCAACTCCACATTTTCACAAAAAATACCCCGGTACAGAACAAAACTATGTTAATTAAACTTGTGAAATGTTGTCCTCCTTTTGCATCAGAGGAGCAGAGGACATAGCATTTTTTGTGCCTGATGCGTGCGACGCATGCATACATTGGAATGTGCAGTTATCTGATCAGTGGTTTGTATGCTTTGCCAACCCTGCCTGGGGCAAAGATTTATCTAAGCAAAGCTTTTCAGGATGGATTCTTGGAGTTATCTGTTGCGCTTACAGCCGGAAGGGTCTGCTTTAGCCTTGGAGCATGAGAGCCCAAACGACTAGAGGCCCTGTTTCAAGGGGGCCCCTCTGAGTGATATCTGCACCATTGCATCACCTCACACTTCGATTCGATTTTACCTTTTGGGGTCTGACAGCATCCTTGGTGTTGCACTCTGTCCTTTCTGCTACATCAGGTCTTTAATAAGTCCCAGTGCTGCTGTAGTTTGGTAGCTGCTTGCACGCCGTGTATATACATCTTAGACTATATGTATTGTACCAAGGGAATACGCTCAAGGAGAACTAAAGGTTGTGTCTGTAACTTCTGCTCCTTCAATGAGGAACAGGGACTTTATTGCCTGGCTGCACAACTTGATAAGGACTTGAACTAGAAAATAATAAATGTATCTGATGACTGGAGTATTTATTTGGAGTGGAACAGTCCACTTGTCTTCTCCCATAATATCCTGTTATTGCTCCCCTTTTTTATGGTATGAACTCAAAGATGTGAAACATTTTCCACATACACAAAATAACCAGTTCTCTGAAATATTGCTCACAAGTCTGTCTAAATCTGTGATAGTGAGCACTTCTCCTTTGCCAAGACAATCCATCCGACCTCACAGGTGTGCCATATCAAGATGCAGATTAGACAGCAGGATTATTGCACAGGTGTGCCTTAGACTATTAAAACCTTCTGCGTACCGTCTTTCTTTGTAAATATATCATGTGTTGAACCTTTCCAGCGATTTCTTTCTTTCCTCTCCGCCGAAGGCGGATCTTCCTTCGGTTGTTCACTTCCTCGTTTGGACCCTCAGAGCCTCCAGAGTGGGTTAATCAAGAATCATTCATCTTCGTCTGGGGGAAACCTTCTTTTAGTACAGTTCTAAACACACCGCCGACACACTTTTGCTGCACTGTCACTCCCTCTTGCACTGTCGTGCTCTCCGATCCTTCCGCTGCAGCTCCCTCTTACACACGCACGCAGTTTAAGCACATACACATCCTCAATCTACAACACAGTGTGGCGACCTGGGGGTTAGCCCCACCTTCAGCCCCTAAGACTGATAGGAAGTGGGGAATCGCGCGGGCATATGCAGTTTATAGACAGATGCGGCTTATATATGTACAAAATGGTTTATCCTTTGAAAATGTAATGCGTGCGGCTCGTAATCAGGTGCGCTCAATAGCCCGGAATTTACGGTATTTATTTTTCAACCTTCCTCTCTTTGATGTCATAATGAAAGACAGAATAAAAAGAATACGCAAAGCAGTAATAAGAACGAGAGCTCAGTATGTGGTGGAGAACCTATATCAGACGAAGATAGCGCCCGGCGACCAATAGCTGGCTACTTATAGAGGTAAAGATGGAGCTGTGATCAACAGCCAATCAGAATTGGCAAAACAAGATTATTGTTTCTGAGGAACATGCAGGGAGTGTATCCCATTGTGAGACATTAAAACAAATGCTAAGAAAGAGAACTGTGATATTAATGTTTATTTTAATAAATATTCTCTTTTTTCATGCTGGGTATACAGTTAGAGAGAAAAAATGTAGTCTAAACTAACTGTAAGTACAGCTTTTTATGAATGTAGACTCAAGAAACCTATCAAAAGCTTCATTTGGGTTTTAGGTTGATGGGTTTTGTTAAACATTCAGTTTCTACACCATGTCCATAAATCTGACTGAGACTTTGTGGCACAAACGCCTTTAAGGGACCTCATAGAGACCAGAATACATGGGCTTCATGAGCACACACACATATCTACTACAGCTGATCAGACTGCCTTAAAAATGTATCCAACATCATCATTTGTTCATCAATGTTATCCTTAATAAAGCATCCTAAAGTGCCGCTTACCTCTGTGGTAATATGGTAAGCACACATTTAACAGTAAATTAGCTTTTTCAATCATTTCCCTCCTACAGTTTGTAAACAAAGATACCTATAAGACGAGAAGAGATGCTCAAAGCATTATTGGATGAGGGATCATAGCAACAGAGCATTATAGCAACAACTACTGCTGATCCGCAGTCCATTCAAATGCATCAGAGGAGGCCTGCCCAAACACAATTATAGAAACAGATCAATACTAATGACCTCACACTGACACCTCCATTTAAATAGATACTCATCAAACTGGTCACACAACAAATTGGACAAAAATAAATGTCAAATTATGAGAGCATTGGACCATAAAGGTAAAAGAATGAACATTCACACCGTGCTATAATCAATATAAGACATTGCCAAGAAGGACAAACAAACCTTTCTGTCCACCTGATATAATGAAGTCACACACTAACCAAGCAAACAAATAGCTGCTGTCCAACTAATGCGCATTAACTGGCTGGTGGGTGAAGCCAATTTAAAGTCTGCCAGTGTGATCCTGTCAAAAGAAGAAAACTCCATGTCGACGTTTTTATAAGTGGTTATAAAAATAGTTGTTCCATGAGTTTCAAGTGATGATTTATCACTAGATAAAGGTGTTGAAGAACAGGAAAACAGAAAAACATGAAGGGGAGGGTACTTGAAGATCATAGATGAAGAGTACTGCCATAATGAACTGGGCCTAAATTAGCATGACTGCTGCTTTTTTTTTTTTTAAATGATAGAAGTTTTGACTGTTGGATGGAACAATGCAAACGACAAGAAACCACAAATTGAATAGCTTTAAAAATGCAGATTTTCTTCCTCTAACATTCAAAATGAAAAGAAATAGAAGGCGCAAAAACTGGACGTTTGCCTAAAATCTAAATTTAAACTTAGTTGCTGGTGTTTGAGTCAGATCGGAATAATCGGGACCTTTCTTTCCCCTTCACAATCAGGATTCTGGCCTCAGAATTTCTTCTCTCCTGTGCTCCCGAGTATCTCCAGGGCTAGCACCTGGGTTTGGTACCATACAATCACAAAGGGCATATTTTAACACCAGGTCCGAACAGGGCCTTAGGCATGCATCGTCCCTGCCAGCCAATTTAAAACAGACTTTTCTCATTACATTATCAACAAAAGACAGCATGTCAAATTAGCACTTAAATGTCTCCCAGAGGATGTGTGCCTCTAGCAAAAAGCTTTCCTTTAATATCACTGCAACAGGGCCATGTCTGCATGATGCCAGAGGCCGGCTTAGCAGCAAAAACAGAGAACTATTCCAATGAATCACCTTCAATGGCCTTCCTCTGTATTTTGTAACTTCTCTATCACATGCATAAAATAAACTACAGTTTATTGCATAATAAACTGTGTTTAAAATGTCAGATATTGAAATGTGTACGGTAGATGAGCGAGTAGGGGTGCTTCACTCCTTCAGAAAACAAGCAGGATTTCACAGAGCCTCACCGACAACCTTCATAATGGCACCATTCGCGGCTGGCTAAGGGCGCCAGGTGGTGTGCGATTGCCTATTTTGTTGGACCGTGACTCAAGTTACAAGCACCGAAGAACTGTGAGCATATGTGCGAGCGTCAGTCTCACCGTGATTTACAAAGAGATCACTGTGGACGATGTCAATCAGACAGTCCAGCTTCTGCTTCACCAAGCGACCCGCTGGGACTTTCAGGATAAACTCTGTAAACAGCTTGCTGTGGAGACAGAGGGATGGGTAGAAAAGCAACTGATAAGGCATCTTCAGATGGTTGACTTTATACACACATGAGCAAAAAGGCACATATCAATATATGCTGCAGTGATATTCAAGGAAAGATTGGAGACTGGATGACTAATTTACAGTCCTACACCAGGTATTGTGAGTTTATAAATACCAGTGTGTCTGCATTTTTGAAATTGGGATAATTCCTAAAGAATCTATTCTATCTATAACTTAGGGTTTACAAAATGCAAAAATGATCTTTTAAAGGCCAACTCAAAAAATCTTTAAAACAGTTAACTCCAATCTTTAAATCAGTTAATTTAAAAGATATTCCCAATGGTCTGTTCATTATAATTATGCCATTTTTAGCCAAAATTAAAAAAAATAACTCGAGTTGTTTTCTCGGACCCAGTTAATATAATTTATATAATCGCCTTTATATAATCAGTTAAATCGCCTGAGTTGTGGCCGGAACCATTCACATAGTTGTGGCCCATCCAGTCTATTTTTCTCTGTCACAAATACATGCTTTTTTACATTCTTTGTCTGCTTCAGATGCACACAATTTGAAGAAAGAAATACTCAGATAGGCAATTTTAGTTTTCTTTCTATATGTCCTCCATCATGAGAAAAATGCTACAAGAACATATTAAAAAACACCAAAACCACTATTTTCATCAGAGTGGGTCTTTAGGTGCATTAGATCAGAAGATAAAGATTTGCTTCAAAGAGAACAGGAAATTACAGCTTGTTAAGCCACTCCTCATCATCTCATTAACAGAGGAGAACATAATTACAGTGAATCAAAAACTGATTAAAACAGTCCAACCCACCTAAACTGCGTGAGCACTGCTGTTTTTAGGCCTGTATAACATGACAGGCTCATCAGTCAGCCATGAATGTCAAGTAAGGCAATTACATTCCCAAACGCTTATATTGAAAGGAAATTTTTACACGATTTTCAGGAGAATCAAAAAAAAAAAAAAAAGTCAAACAGGAATAATATTTAGCTTGAATTAGGATGTTTAGTGTGTTGTTGTAATATAAAGGGAGGTCAGGATGTCCATCTTCTTTGGAAAGTGTTGGTAAGGCCTCTCCTGCGTTCTCCTTTACTGAGCTCTTTCCTCCGCCGTGCAGAGGCAAATATGCTCATTATGTCGTCAAGCTGAGGCTCAAGGAAGAGAGAACATGTTCTGGCAAGGGTTGAAACACCTCTCAACCCTCCAGGCTTTGAGCCAGCCGCCTCCAGCATGGCCTCTTTAGCCACGTTTATGACCTCAGCAGGAGCAACTGCTGCCCAGGCAGAGGAGACTCGTTTTTTTAGTAGTCAAAATTGAGGGTAAATTGAGTACACGTCGCTTAGAACTGCAGCTAGAATCAAACACATATGTTTGTTCCTGTCTAGACTGCGAACATGAAGTGGAGCGACCTTCATCGTACAAGAGCTTCACGGAAGGAGGCACCAAGGAACTATTTAGGACATGACTACATACAAAAAAAATTTTTTTTAAAAATCAACTCTTTAACAGTTAGTAAATCTTTATTCATATAACACTGTTCTCAGACAGTGACTCAAAGTGCTTCACAATGTTAAAGCAAGATAAAACCCGAGAAAGAACACAGAATGGCACAGGGAGTCTGAAGCAAGTAAAACCTAATAAAACACACTCGGGCATAAAAGTAAACAAACAAACAAACAAAAGTGAACACAAGTAGAAGTCTGCTAAAAGCTCTCCTAAATATAAAATGTCTTAACTTGAGTTTAAGAGGGAGGTCATTCCAAAGTCAGGGAGCGACTGCCTGAAAGGTGAGGTCTTCCCTAGTTTTAAGAACATTGGAATATTGCTCAACATGAAGAGATTTTTTTATTCAGAGCAATAGACTGTACCGTAGCCTACTTTATAACGCACATTAGGAGTCTCTGTTCCTTAAAACCGGAAGCCTGTGCTTCCTCTGTCATCAGTTAAGTGTGAGAGGTTCTGCTGCGTCGGGCATGGCGTGCCAGTCCGGCGCCAGCGTGTTTTTAGCGTCACGTCTTCCACAAGAGGCCAGTTTCATTCATCATTTATTCATCCAGATGATAATTAGTCTCCGTGATTATCTTCCTAAGCGTATCAGGGAATTATCCGGCTGCTTCTGATTCAGCTGATGCCATATTTCCAAGCAGGGGCACAAACTTCAGTAATAGCGATTCAGGAACCGGTGGAACCAGCTGTTGCTCGCTGTGAAATATCCTTTAGCAGTTGGCGAGCCTTTTCATCTCCGCTCCTGTCCTCAGAAATTTCTGCAGCACCTTCCTCGGGCGCAAAAGTCTCATACAAGCGTTTGGGGGTTGTCTGAGCTTTTGTGATGAACCGGAGGAGTCACGTGACTAAAGAAGAAAATCTGCGAATACGTGAAACAGCTAATATTGAAATTAAGAGAATAAGAGAGAACACTGTGTGTGTGTGTGTGTGTGTGTGTGTGTGTGTGTGTGTGTGTGTGTGTGTGTGTGGCCTTGTCATGCGACAGTTTGTCTACCTTTGAGCAGACTGATAAACCAATTACTTCAGATGAACAGACGGTCTCCTCCATCTTTTTTGACATTGTCATAAATTAGCAGATTGCTGCACAAGCACTTGACAGATCATACAGAATCCATTACTAAAACCAGAAAAACTCAATTATTGACATTTGCAGTGGGCAATTTCAACTGTAATGAACATTTGAGTGGAGCTGAGTTACCAAGGCAACCTGGGTATGTTTAAGCAGGAGCCATGACCTCTGAATGCTGCCATGAATAAATGAAGTCCAAGGTAGAAGCAGTAAAAAAAAAAAAAGTCTATATTCCGTTTGTCCTGAGACTGAAACTATGTTTCACAGAAAAAGATCATTTTAGGATCTATCTGAACTTCTTTATTTATTTTTTTTACATAATTCTGATTTAGCCAAATACTAACTTACATTAGAATTCCTATAAAACGGTTTGACTTGTTTGAAACAGTCAATTTCACACTACAGAGAACTACATCCTGTCAAGCTGAAAACTTCAGTAAATGTAATGAAAAAAAGAAGACATTTTGAAATTACCTGAGATCTTTGGGATCGAAGACCAGCTTGACGTCATTGACAATTGTGGGAATGTATTTGAGGGCGGCACCCTTCACCAAAAAGAGAAAAAAAAGCAATATTATTGCCGATGTTTTAAAGTCATTTTCCTTGGTTTTCAGTGACACTTAAGGTAGTGGCAGCACTTTCTCATAAATCTCAGTTGTGACTCAATAACCTCCCCTCACAAGGTCAGGTGGCCAAAGCCCGAATCCCAAAACAAATCAGGACATGTGTGCCGCTGGTGTGAACTTGAACTCCGACTGGGCTCTAGTGTTGGTAGAAAGTCTTGTTTTGCTTCAACAGTTTATTTTTATCAAATAACATTGCAGAAAAAGCTCACACCACTTTGTTTTAGATTTAATAAAAAAAAATCCTGTTGAACTTCTCAAGAGGCTTAGCTCATATGACTACTTTGTTTGTGTGTAGCTATGATTAAAATAATGTATATTCAGTCAATTTAGCAGATGTTTAGCAGAAGTTTCTTGCCTAATGGCCCAATGAGTGTCCAGTCTGGGATTCAAACCCCCAACCACCTGCATGGCAGCTCAACTCATTGATGAACAGCCCCTGCATGACTGATTTGACCAAATTGAGCCAAAATAAATCAAGCTGTCTTATTCTCCCATTGAAGAGTTAAGTCTCAGAATTGATAAGTTTCATACAGAACAGTCCAACTTCACAACATGTCAAGATATGAAATCCTTGCAAACATCAATAGGTACTAACTTCAAAGGAAAACTGCTCTGCTACTATTATTTTTTTTTAACTCAGGACTCGTGACACTTGAATACTTTAATCCACTCTGATCTCATTAGATATTTTTAGTGCTTTGATATGCCGAACATCTCTTTTTTTTCCAGCAGGCTAAAAGGCAGAAAACAGCGCGAAGCTCAAGTGTTTCAGTCGCAGACCAAAACATTTCTTTTAATAAAATAAAAAAAAACATGTTTTTGCTTTGTTCTCTACATTAAACACAGATCAGCCTTTTGTCAAAAGTAGTTCTTCCGTTGCTTTAATCATGACTTGCATGTTTGTGAATTCAGGGCTTTGATTCTTTTGCAGGTTGTTCCAGATGTTCATCACAGTTCAGGGTTTCCTTCATGGACTTATGAAGGCATCTCTAAATAGGTTCCACTTTCTTTAGCGGCGGATTTAGGAGGAATCCGGGATTCCTCGGCTTCAAGGCCGTTCCTCAAGATCAGTTTTTAATTTACTGACAGTAACGCTAATATCTCACCCAATTACACAGCAACTGACTTCTAATTAACAAGTGATCTTCTCGTATGGTTGACTGTGCACATGTAGCATTTCTAGTTGCATGCATCTTGTGATTATGTTATCTCTAAAAGCATCAGTAAAGGTAAAGTGACTTTGTGTCCCGGTTTGTTTATGTACAACACATCGTTGGGAGTTTTAAGCTTAAGAAAGGAAAATGTGCAAAACAGGAAAGAGGAGCAGGAAAAAGGAAGGGGGTAGGTAGAAAAAGAAAATACCTTCAGAAGCAGCTAAAGAGCAGAAGGCCAGACGAGAACCAGACATCAGGACAGGCAGGATCAGAGAGAAACGCAGAGAAGAAAAACACAAAAAAACATGGAGAGAGAGAAAGACCAACAACAGAAATCAACACATGACAGAGATACTAAAGATGAAGATGCAAGACATGTCACAGCCTTGAGATTGACTAAAATACAGATTTCTAATTTAAAAAAATGATGTAACCATCATTTCTGTCTCCTTTTTTTTCTTTTTACACGATTCATGACTTGATACAAAAAAAAACTGTAATTGACCAAAGATGACTAACAAGAGCTTATACTCAAACTTTAAACTTGCTAAAACGAGGAAATATCAACAAGAGAAATTGTTTAATTAATCAAATGAATCTGTTACCAAAAAATTAGATGAATATAGTGATGAATATAGTGTTCCCTCGCTAAAACAGGGTTCACCGGTCATTGATTTTTTTGTGCTTTGTATCCTGATTGGCTCTAGACCGTTGTCAACCTCCTCCATGCCCCGTCTCCTGTACAGAATGCGTTTGGTATTGCCAAATTGACATAAATCTTTGATCACAAGCAGATCTCTGTTTTCATTCAATAATAAACTGGAATTGATTTTCAACAAAAGCTTTGAGCTTTTGAGAGTTGAACCAAAAAAGTGGGTCTGACAACTTTAAAACATCTACAATTATCATAAAAATAAAAGACAACTAGTTTGTAGATTTCACATATCGACGGTTATTTTTAGAATGTAAATCCTATGATAAACAAGCTCAAAATGGCCACGAATACACTTCAAAGTATTTATTTATTCCATTTAAATAGTTGAAATCTGCAAAGCACAACCCCTAACTGCACGCTTTACTAAGACAGACAAACAGTTTCCCTTATTTTCCTTTGTTTAATGTCTCATAGTTTAAACATTTGTAGAAAAATAAGACCAGTATGACAGAATGAAAACCAAGATCTGCTCGCAATCAAAGATTTCGGTAAATCTGGAAAGCTGAACGTATTTTATGCAAGAGGCACAGCGGGGAGGACATTGATTGACGACGTCTACAGCCAATCAGAACTCATGACACGCTCAGTGACTTTTTTTGCTGAAGCATTGTCCGTTTGTGGCATGATTTTGTACGTGTTGGGGGAAAAAACTACATTTCATAAACTCAGAACACGCTCCGTGTTCTGAGTGCATATTTTTAAAATAATTAATAATTGAATAATATAAAATATAAAAAAATATATGCAAAATTGCAATTACAAAAATGTGAAAAACAGCAAGACTGCAAAAGGTGAACCCCAATATAGTGAGGAACACTGTTTTAGCAAATGGTCTCTCCTCAATGTTTCACATGAATGGCTTTGATTTTTCCAGTTACTGAAATCCCACTCAAACTCTTTGCAGCAAGTTGTTTGGATTGGCTGAAGTGGAATGGAAAACTTCCCACTTTCTATAGTCATTGGACATTATGGTTCTCCACCCAAAACCTCAACGTCAAAGAGAACAAGAGTAAAAAAGACAGAAGAAAGAAGGGAACGAGGACAGAAAGAACTTTAATAAGGAGTAGTCCTACTAAAGCTGCTGCAATAGATCACATCTAACAAGATTCATGCATCACCTCTGAAGAAAATCTGCCATTCAAAGATAATCACACCTGATTTATTTACTCTTCACACTCATTTAGTATTCATGCAGCATTAGACATTTCTTGGCAGCGAGCTTGAGAGACAGCACGCAGTTGGACCTAAGTGATAACCAGCCTACCTTCACCATGCCAGTGTTCTCTGAATTACTGTTCATCATGTCATTAAAGGACGTGAAAAGGTTTCTCAAGGACTCCATGAAGCCGGCCTCCCCTTTGTTCTCATAGAGCCTGGGAGGAAATGAAGCACAGTTACTCTGGCAGAGAATGGCGAGGCTGTTGTTCATCTCAACCCTATGCAAATAGCCCAGCCCACAGAGGAAAGCACACACGTTTGATGCTTCTCTGTGAAATCACTGCACACAGTCAGCTGAAACTCCTCCTCACCCCCCTTGTGTGTAATCAGCACAAATATTCTTGGATCGGAGCTGCAGACTTCACTCTTGCTGCCAGCCGGATTAGCATTTAAAACAACGTGACAGGACCCTGAAGCACCTGCCTGTTTTTATGTGAAAACAAACTGAAAAATTAATGATCCATGATAATGTAATACAGGGGCAAAGGAAAGCCAAATGTCACGTCAGGGTTCAGCTTTACTTTGTTTTTTATCCATCTGTGATGCAGGACTACTAATGACCTATCTGCTGCTGCGATATTTACAGTGGGTGCCACTTACATCCTGCAGAATCCAAATGGGTGCTTAAAGACGCATCCCAATCAAAACTGCGTTTTGGTGTTTCTAACACGTTCTTGTGGATTTTCTTTCTGATGATGGAGGACATGTATATATATGGAAAATTACGCTTAAAATTGGTTTGTCTGAGCATTTCTTTATTCAAATCCTTGTGAATCAGGAGCAGATAAAAAGTTTGAAAAAGCTTGTAGCTCCCTGCTACGCTCCATTCTGATTCATCCATTTGGATACAAATAAATTCATGTTTTTCCTTGTCTGAGCTTGCATCTGGCTCTAAACTATACAGCCTTTTTGTTGCACTGCTAAAGTTAGGTTGGGGTTGTTTGGGGTTGTAGGCTAGCAGGAGAGAGGCTATGTCCAAATTCCATCCCATTCCAAAATCCAGTGCCCTAGAAATTTCCCAGAAGTCTTTGCAAAAGAACCCAGTGTGCATCGATTGGTGAATATAGACCACAGTTTATTGCGTTCCAACAATTTTTCCAATCAACATTTTCATCCTCCGAACTCAGAATTGTTTTATAAATACCCATTGTGGTATGCTTGTATTTA
This sequence comes from Oryzias curvinotus, assembly GCA_023969325.1. NCBI lineage: Eukaryota > Metazoa > Chordata > Actinopteri > Beloniformes > Adrianichthyidae > Oryzias > Oryzias curvinotus. The sequence continues at coordinate 12,493,126 of CM043724.1, read as the reverse complement.
ATTGCTGACGTTATATTCGCCATTCAAAAAAAAACTATTGAGCATGCTGTCCATATTTCGTTTAAAATCCAAGGAGCTAGATAGTCCCGCACTATATAGTTTTTTAGTAGTTAGGAATTAGGGTGGGAATTCAGGCACAGCCCGGGTGTAAACAAATGGATGACAGGAAGTGGGGCCAGGCTTACTTAATACCACCCATAGCTCAGAGGCAAATAACTATGGAGTCACGGCCTCTCTGTTGAAACAATGTTTATAAAAACAACACAGGTTTTTTTGATAATGGTTAAAAACAGCATACTCATAATAAAAATGAAACCACTGGGAATGCTTTGAAGAATAGTTCAAAAGACGATTGGAGATTAAAAATGAACCACAATGTATTTGCTATTATATAATACACAGTATTGCTCGTGAAAATCTAACCAGTCAGGTCAAAAAAAGGGGAGCTGTTCAGGATTCCTCCTTAAGTTATAGGGTGTCAAAATATCCCAGTTGGATGTAGTTATTATATGGACTGCATCTCCAAATGAAGAATTTCCTTATTCTTTTTTTTTTTATAAAACTGCAGGACAGGCTGAACTTTAACATTCTATAGAACTTCTCTTAATCTCTGAACACGTCTGGATTAGATGGATGTTGCCACAGTTGTGGAAGTGAGGCTAAAGGACAGAAGGTCTTCGAGACACTGAGCAGAAATCCAATCAAACTCTTCACACTTAATTAGTGCAGGATCTCACATCAGCCAGCGAGTCACCCCGCGGCTTCTTCCGTTGGCTTCCCACCGTTTTTAGACACTCACAATCTCCCCGGCCAATTATAAAAAACACAAAAATATTTGCAAAGAATAATTATTTGGCGTTGTGTGTGGGAATATGGGTCAAAAAGATCATGATACATTTCAGGATTAATTAAACCCGGACTGTGGCTATTGCAAAAAAATAAAAATAAAATAAACATGATTCAAGGTTTTACTTACTGGTTAAAGAGGACTCTGGAGCGCACAATGAACTTGAAGATGTATTCAAGAGCTTTCATGGCTCCCAGCAGCTGTTCGGTCAATTTCTCTGCATTTTCCACATAGTTCTTCAAAACTTTGGTCAGTTTCCTGCAAACCGAAATTTCATGGAGGTCAAACGGCACAATGAGCTCGATCTATGATTTCCCTCTGAAAACAGAGAAATGAGCTCACGTGTATGCCAGCGTTGCACTGAAGTGCTTTCGAATGTAGGTCTCAAGAACAGGGTTGAAGTGCTGGAACTTTCTGTCAGCTATAAGTCCAATTATGAACACCTGTCAGAAAAAAAACACACACACATCATTACAAATAAGCCACGAGCTCCATAATGGAAACAGCCCAACAGTACTCTTCTAACTCAGTAAGCAAAAAGAGACTGGGAAATTACACAAGCCAGCATTTAAGCAGAAAGCTATTTTCTCTCAATTGTGTGGCCTGCAGATAATCTCAAGCACCCAAAAAGACACTTCCTAACTAAGAAAAACAGCTAGTCTCACATGCACCTTCTGATGTGAGTCAGTGGATTCAGATAGGACTCAGAGTGACACTTTTCCATCAAATAAAGTTAGAACGACCCGATTTTGAAAGGGGAGACAAATTCCTGTGAGTCTTTACCCATTTATGTATTATAGTGATCGGATTATTTTACATCATTTTCAAAAAACGTCCCATAATAGGCTCCAATAATTATGGTACAGCAAAAAACACATTTCTTTTGCAAACACTTATTAGTAGTGTTTAGCGTTCAGATATGCAACACATAAGCATAGACCTTGATACATTCTTGGAGATTTTGTGTTTTAAGGATTTTCACATTTGAAGGCAAAAGTAAATTTGTTTTCTCTTTCAATTCAGGGCCATGGCTAATGGCAGCCAACAGTTAATAAACTACTTTTAAAAGCACATTAAGAATTTGAGCACACCTCTCAGCATTTCCATTGTATCATTTCTGCAAATGTTACTTACCAAGGCATCAAACACCAGGGTGTCAAAGGCTTCACTGTCTGAGTTTTCCATCATGATGTTGAAGAGAGCGTCCAGGGTGTCTTGCAAAAACTGTAGAAGTGGGAAGAAAAAAAAGAAGAATTTTTTTTTTTTTATTTAAACTACATGTCCTTTCTTCCAACTTGCAAGCAATGTTTCCTCGATTCTTCAATAGACAAGAAGTGTGATTAATTGATTAAGTGAAGAAAACTACAAAATGTATACAGTGAGGTCAGTAAGTGTTTGATCACCGTGTGATTTAGCTAGTTCTCCCACTTAGAAAACATGGAGGGGTCTAAAGTTTTCATCATAGGTGCATTTCCACAGTGAGAGACAGAATCTGAAGAAACATTTAGAAATCACGTTGTATGATTTTTTTAAACAATTTATTTGTATATTACTGTGACAAATAACTATTTTATCACTTGATTATCAGATAGATTTCTGAATAGCAAAGACCTGCTGCTTTTAAATAGTCCAACTCCACACTGCTCATGATTATAAATTAGTGGCACCTGTTTGAGGTCGTTAGCTTGCATAAAGGCACCTGTGCACCCCACAATCAGTCAGAAGTCTAACTACCAACATGGGCAAAACCAAAGAGCTGTCAAAAGACACAAGAGACAAAATTGGAGATCTTTACAAAGCTGGAAGTGGCTACGAGGCAATTACCAAGCAGCTTGGTGAGAAAAGAAACAACTGTTGGAGCAATTGTCAGAAAATGGAAGAGGGTAATGATGACTGTCAATGTCCCTCAGACTGGGGCCCCTTGCAAGATCTCGCCTCGTGGGGTATCGATGTTGCTAAGGAAGGTGAAGAATCAGCCCAGGACTACACGGGAGGAGCTGGTCAATGACCTGAAGAGAGCTGGGACCACCGTTTCCAAGGCTACTATAAGTAATACATTAAAACGTCATGGTTTAAAATCATGTATCGCACGGAAGGTTCCCGTGCTGAAGTCAGCCCATGTCAAGGCCCGTCTGAACTTTGCCAATGAGCCATCTTGATGATCAATAGGAGTCATGGGAGAAAGTCTTGTGGTCAGATTGAGACCAAAATAGAACTTTTGGTCTCAACTCCATTCGGCGTGTTTGGAGGAGGAAGAAGGAAGAGCATCGTCCCAAGAACACCATACCTACAGTGAAGCAGGGGGGGTGGAAGAATCATGCTCTGGGGGTGTTTTTCTGCACAGGGGACTGGACGACTGCACTGTATTAAGGAGAGGATGAACGGGGCTCTGTATTGTGAGATATTGGGCAAAAACCTCCTTACCTCAGTCAGAGCGTTGAAGATGGGTCGTGGCTGGGTCTTCCAGCATGACAATGACCCGAAGCACACAGCCAAGAAAACCAAGGAGTGGCTCCGTAAGGAGCATATCAAGGTTCTGGAGTGTCCAGACCTAAATCCAATAGAAAATCTTTGGAGGGAGATGAAACTCCGTGTTGCTCAGCGACAGCCCTGAACCCTGACAGATCTAGAGAAGATGTGTATGGAGGAGTGGGCCAAAATCCCTGCTGCAGTGTGTAGAAACCTAGTGAAGAACTACAGGAACTGTTTGACCTCTGGAATTGTTAACAAAGGCTTCTGTACCAAATATTAAAGTTGTTTAACTCAAGTGATCAAATACTTGTCACAGTAATATACAAATAAATTGTTTTAATAAATCGTACAACGTGATTTCTGAATGTTTCTTCAGATTCCGTCTCTCACTGTGGAAATGCACCTATGATGAAAATTTTAGACCCCCTTCATGTTTTCTAAGTGGGAGAACTTGCTAAATCACAGGGTGATCAAATACTTGTTGACCTCACTGTATACTGTGCAACAAAAATGTGAAAAAAAGTGTTACATCTTTATTTAAAGACCCACTCCGGCCATCTTTTAAACTATTTTAAAAGTGTTCCCAGTGGTCTTTTAATCATGATTATACAGTTTGAGGAAAAAAATTAAACCTGTTGTTTTCTAGGACGTAGTTTCTTCAGAGCGGCAGGAGTTCATCAAAAAAGCATGGAGTGAGCCTGCGATCATTTCCCATCATCCCTTTGTTTACACTCTCCCCCGCTAGCTTACAGCCCCTCTCCCACTCCGAAGCCCACATTACCAGTGCAACAAAAGTGGTGAGCAATATTGCCGCTCTCCTGCTGTAAAATTTAGAGCCCAGTGCCAGCTCAGACGAGGAAAACAAAGACCTACATGGATCTGGTCGTCTACAAGTAGATGCATCAGAATGGAGCAGAATGGGGAGTTTATGGCCCATGTAACAAATAAGGCATTTTTCCCTCTGCTCCTGATTCACAACGATTTAAATAAAGAAATGCATAAAAATGCAATCTTGAGCTCAGTTTTCTTAGTATATGTCCTCCATCCCCACAAAAGTGCAAAAAGAGAATGTTAAAAACACAAACAGACAATTTTCATTGGAGTGGGTCTTTAAATATGTTAAATTCTTTTAAAATTCAAGTTAATCTGACTTGTTTTTGACTATCTAGTTGTGAAATTGCCTTATTGATTTAGGTATGTCCATCCAAACACAGGTGTGCTTGTTTGTTTTGAGCTCTTTTTTTACATCTGTAAAACCAAAAAAAAAAAAAAAAAAAAAGACGAAAAGACAGGAGAATTTTGAAAATATGGGAAATTTCTCTACATGCTTGACGTTGTTGACTTTTTATAAACACTATTCTTATTTATTCTGTGATTGTTGCAATTTATTTATTTATTTGTTTGTTTTCCTTAGGTTTTTTCAGGACTCTGGAGCTCACCTTTACGACTTCACCCCCTTCGACCTTCATCAGCTGACAGAGGTTCTTCTCCAGAAGGCTGGTGTTGGAGCGCCACTTCAACAGGCCAAGTAGGTCAACTAGAGAAAAATATCGACAAAATGTTGCATCGAGTTGGTCATGGTCACTTATAGAAATTTTAGAAGAGTAATTAAATTAGGAACAAGAAACGGTGCAAAATCAAAGAACTCTAGTGATAAATAATCCACCCAAGATAGAAAAGCAGATATAAGAAACACATTTTTGAGATTTTATTTTGAGTCATTTTAAAATGAGCTGTATTTATACTGAAAAAAGAAGGCAAGGACATTCCTCTTACCACATATTTTTAAATGACTTGATCTATGAAATGCTTTCAAAGATAATGTCATATTAAATTTTCTCATATTAAACATTTTCAGTTTAAAGCCTGGGTCTCATGCAGCCGTTCGGGTCTTGCAGGTTTGGATTGTCCGGGCCCATGTACTGCCAACCCACTTCAACTTATGCATAAACTTTAAAATGAATGGTATAGAAATGAAACAAACTTGTTTAACAAAACAGACCTGTTTTGTGAAATATGTTTTTAGGTGTTTTTCCTCAATCTCTCTTGTCTTTTATTAAGAAATAATAGTAACTTTTATGTAATCGCACTGTAATGTTTAATGACAATTGTTGATTGTTGCATTCTATATGGGCGGCCGTGGTGCAGTGGTAGGGCGGTCGACTCATGATCGTAAGATTGCAGGTTCGATTCCCGCCTTGCATGCCCATGTGTCGAAGTGTCCTTGGGCAAGACACTGAACCCCACCTTGTCTCTGGTGGGAGGTTGGCAGCGGAGCCGCCGCCAGTGTGTGAATGTGTGTGTGCATGGGTGAATGGGACTGTGACTGTAAAGCGCTTTGGGCCTTCGTAAGAAGGTAGAAAGCACTATATAAGTATACGCCATTTACCATTCTTGGGGAGTGCAGATGGAACCTACCATTGTTGTGTGTGGTGAAAGTATTTGTAAGGATTATGCATGTTAAACACGCTTATGACGCACTTATGTATGGGTGATGCTGCCATACGCTAGTCGTCAGTGAGGTGGGCGCACTCGCTCATTATTCGTTAGGCACAAGTTCTGCATGCATGTGATACGCAAGTAGAAACCACCTGTGTCTCTGGCACGGGTTTGTCCATTTTGTCCCCCACAGACAGCCCGTATATACCTGTAACAGCAGTTATGACTAAGGCCTTAGTGTTGAGAATTAAAAAAAAAATAAAATCTTCGTTGCTGTGGCTGTAATATGATTGACAGTTTAAAGCCAAACCGCTCAAAAGTCAATAAAGCGTGCCATTATGACCGTGTACACATCTCACACTCAACCAGCAGGAGCAGAAAGCAGCCCCTTTGCTTCCTCCACAGCAGCTCCCAGGCTTTGTTGCCTGTGTCTATTGGCTATTGCCAGAGTCCGTCAAGCATAGTGACACAATGATGGATGTCAATTACCTGCAAACCTGACAACCCATCGACGCGCAATCAAAGAAACCTGTCCACACCAGCAGACATCATTCTACCCAAGAAAATATGGATTTGAAAAGTGATGGGTTAGCACCTCAGAGACACAAACAGATCAGAGCGAGGATGAATCATTGGCAGCTCGGTCCCACCGGGTCGGAGCTGTTAAGAGAAGCAACTGTCTGCAACGCACGGGACTGTGGGAAATCCATTCGCTCCAGAGAAACACAGTGGGTTTCTTCAACAAACAGAAAGTAAGACTCTCTGTACATTTAAAAGCCTTTCCAAAACAGGAAGTGGAAAAGTGGAGTCTCTTTTCGCAGCAACAATTTAGTATAGGGCTGAAAAGTTGAACTAATAAACGTAAAATCAGCTACTTTAAATTTCTTTCTTTCTTTTTTTTAAGGCTAGATAGCAGTGGGATGTAAAGAACTTTCTCCGGGTTCCCAGGTTCTCTCCCAGCTCCACAAGCACCGCATAAAACGTCTGCATAAATCCAGCTTAATTCAAATCAGAGCTTCATCGCAGCTGCTCTGATCAGCTTTGAGGTGTCACACATAGAATGCAACAGCAGAAAATATCCAAAGCCTTTCTTCCCACTTTGACTAAATGAATCGTAGGATACATTTCTTAAGAAGATGCTGTTAAACAACTGCGATTAAAAATTAAACATAAGATGTAAAAGTTTAAAGAAAGGCAAAAATTATTATTTGAGTGAAAAGCAAAAAAAAAAAAGGTTTACAGGTATATGTTTTAAAACTGCATGTTTTCTATAATTATCAATTTCTCTCATTACTTTTACATGTGTTTATTTTCCCCGCAAAGCCTTCTTCACATATTATTCAGATTTTTTATCTTTTAAATATTAATTCAAAAGCTCATGGAAAACAAAAATCTCGTGAAAAAACTCTTTTACATTGTGTTTAATTACATTCATTTTATAATGTTTGTAAAAATGTGGCTTTTTAAACAAATCTTGGAATAAATGCAGGGATCTGGTACTTTAAATTTTTTTAGCTTCAAAATAAAAGCATTAAGAAGCAAACAGACTTAAAAGAATAAAAAACAGGTACCTCAAATGTTTCTGTTTTGTTCCAGGATTGCTTTTAAAGCCCCCAATGACAGACACAATGATGTCTTTTTCAATCAGACACACAGGAGTTTTGCATACTACACAAACCGAAGCATGACTTTATTTTTTAAATATTACCTTTAGAAACTAGCAAAAGCTTGAAATTACATCAATGAGTTCTGCGTTAACAGAGAAGCTTATTTCTGGTCCCACAATGGAGCAAAAAGTCCTTTTGGGTCAAGAACATGGTTTTCAAAAGTACTAAGAACGAAAAAAATAAATAAAAGGTGCTACACTGAGTAATTTGTTTATCTAGCAATTAAAAAAAATAATAATAATATATTTTTTTTATTTTTGCTCTATTTGACCATATTAACAGCGCATGCACACTACTAACAGAAAACCGTTGCAGGTGACTCCACTGACACCAAGACACCGCTGGGAACATTTACACTGGGGACAAGATCATGTGACCTGGACAATGCAGCAATGGGTGTCAGGTCACCTTGCAAAGAAATGATGGTCGCCAGCATTGGTGGAGATGGCGAGGTCACTGCAAGTTCTTACCTCAGAGACATAGAACCCACCTCCTCCAATTCCACCAGCACACCCCCAACTTTCTGTTCATGGATGATAATGCTCCACCACATCATGCCAGAATTGTCACTTCAGGAAGTCGGAGGGCCTCATATGACCTCTGACCTGAACCCCATAGAGCACGTCTGGATGATCGTACCCCAACTCCAAGTCAGGAACATGGGAACATTTTGAATCCCAATGATGGAATGTATAAACATTAACAGACTGATAAAGTAATTAATGTAGCTGCATAAAGCTCATACACTGGTGAAAGGAGAGAACAGGAAAGTAAAAGAATGGATTCATGACCGGTGCTGTAAACTTGGTGGACACAGAGCAGCACATACTAGAGCTGACACAGCAGTTCCACATACAAATTTCACATGTCTGCCAAATGTGATTAGAGGGCTCTCCTGCTGCAACTGCAACTGCTCGCTCACTGACACCATCATCGGCTAAAACGAGGAATGAAGGAAGAGGGGGGCAGTCATTCAACTGCATTTAAATGACAGGTCATACCACAGACCAAAGTTAACAAGTCTCAGCGGAAACATTGCAGCAACATGGAACAGTTCTCCCTTTACATCATCTTCAGAAGCATTTTAACAAACTTTTCCCCTGTGTGAGTGATCTGACTAAAGCCCTTCTGAACTCTGCAGTGGCTTCATTACTGGAGCTTTATGAGCCTTGGTTGTGCACGTAATCGGAGCCTCAGACAGTACATCCGCAATTAAGAATACGTCCCATTCGAGTCCTCATTAGAAACCAGAAAGTGGCCTCTGGGTCACAAAGGGCCCCTGGATTCAGCTGCTGGCAGAGAAAAGAGTTCTCCTCGGAGAGATGACGGTATGGATCGTCCCATTAAAGAATGGTCAGAAGAATAAAATTCTACGTGTTAAACCTACAGCTAAAGTATAGATAACACAAATGTGTATCTGCTGACTTGTTTACCTTGTTCTGTCAAAAGATAGAAACTAACAAGATTGTGTTTCTGTTCACACACAAAGTCATGTGTTTATATTATAACTTACTGACTTTTCTTTTTTTTTTTTTTCATAGTTTCTGTGTCTACAAATACTGAAGCCCAATTTCATGATTTGAAAGGTAATAGCATATTTTCCAATTACTGCAAGGTCATAAAGGGGTTAATGGTTTTAAATCATCATTATTCAACCATGAATAGTCACATAAGGGCTTTATTTTTGACACGTAACATAACTAATTAGAGTTCCACTCAAAGTTAACCTTGACTCATTCGGTTGTTACTTCAATTCCCAAAGCAGAGAAAAATGAGAAAGCCTTTGTTTTGGTCATGATTGAAATGGTCGTCCAACCCTACAAATCAAGAAGCGCCATGATAACACCACAACCTAAGGAAGACGGCAAGACAGAGGGCTAGGAAGACGCTTTTTATTTGGTCAAAGTAACTGTGAAATTAGGTCAAGAAGCATTTGACCACTTATGGCAGTGTGCGCCGGCTCCTCAAACGCTCCACACAGTTTTATGAGCGCACTCTGGAAATGTCAGCCCGTCCCAGAAGGATTTTATTGATGGCTGCAGCGATTTTCAAAAATGTATAAAGACTGTTGGGAAAACAATACGCCAAAACCCTTAATCCATCCCAAAAGGGCAGGGATGAGGCTTCCTGTAGTAAATGTAGAAACCATCGGAAGTACTCAGAAGAAAATGTTTGGAAGAAATGCCATAAAGAGAGTTGCGGGTGATATACACTTTTATAGCAATACCAAAAAAAAGTTTTAAAAAATATATATAGAAATGTGAAATAAAAAGATTCTCACCGTTTTGTGTAAGTTTGGTGGAGCAGACCAGAGTGGAGATCTGTAAGGAGTCTTTGGTGATTATGCAGGTGCCTTGGTTCTGGGTGCTTTTCCCAGTGGTAGAGTAGCCCTTCTCCTCCATCTCCACCTTGGTGGCGGGCAGGGTTAGGTAATGGTTCGAATCCTCCAACTTTTTGGCTTCTGCCTGTTTATCCAAAGCAACATTTCGTCTAATATCAAAAACAGCTTTTACCACACAAACCATGTCCTTTCTTTTTTTGTTGTTTTTTTTTAAACAGCAAATTTAAGCTAGAGTTGTAAATCTATAACTAGGGAGCATCTGTAATCAGAATAGAAACACACACTAAAAAATTAGAGCACACATTTAATAGGGTGCATTTTTCCTGCATTAACGTCTTAATTGACACAAATAAGAACCAGAACACAAAGGTATCATTATGCAAGAGATTTTCATTGAAACATAATTGCGTTTTCTTGTGGGGGGCTGTTACACGCTACCTCTAAAACCATTTAGGACTGCTAGGAGTACAAAAACGGTGACAATTCCTGAAAAATGTAACCTCTATCCCCCTCCCCCCCCACCCTTTGACTTTTGTGGTCCCCCACAGGTAGACAGATATTATATTTACTTACCTTGTACACAATGAGATCGTGCTCACCATCTCTCAGAGTGGTCCCATCAAACCGCATCAGTTTTACAAAAGAAAAGGCGAATATCTTCTCTGATTTGTCTTTAGCTGGAGGAGAAAGCAGACACAGAACCCTGGTAAACAAAATGCGATGATGTAAAGCTTATCCTCCTTTAGGGGATTTTTGGGGGATATGTTGAATTTGAACATACTATGTAAATCTGGACTGATCTAATAAACCAATTCCAGAGTGGAAAAATTGTCGTCTTCAAAAATGTAACCTGTTACGGTTATGCGTGACAAAGTTCTTAAGTGAGAGGATGTGAATCAAGAACACCAATAGGTTTGTCCCAAATGAAGGATTAGGCTTTATATGATGGATCAACGAGCTAACATATACAAGCAGGAGGATAAGAATATCTGGTTTTCCATCTGCATAAATCCCCTTATTGGTTTGCTGCCCGCAATCTCAAAAAGTGAAGGAAACACATCCTGCTTCTCAGCTTCTTCAGATGTATTAGTGACTACCTGGGGAGAGCAGAGAGCTTACAACTTTTCAAAGAAAAGGGTGACTTTCACAAAGATGATGATTTTGGAAGCCATTCAGAGTCAGGTTTGTGTGAAGGTTATGCAGAAAGAAACCTCTGAAGTGGGCCATTACTTCGCACAATACATCACGGTTATGTTTCACACTTAAAGCCGAACTCATGAGGCGGTGTCATGACGCCAAAGAAGAGATGGTGATGTCTTACAGTCAAGGAAACATTTGCGATAGCAGCCATCTGTCACATGAAGGCAAGCAAACTGTGTGTGATAGTCTGCGTTGAGCCGGCCTTATGCTCAACCGGCGGACTGAGACACCGAGGACATGAACTCCACCAGCGCTATCGATGAGCCTCTCTGTCACTTTGAGTTTTTAAGAACTCAAAGCCACTTGCTAGGAGAACAGTGAAATGAGCAGACAGAACTCCAAAGTGAGGCTTTTTAAAGGCCTGGAAGACTGTCAGAGAACATTTATATACAAAAATAAAAGAATATTCCATTTAAATTGTTTTACATTTCAAAATAATAAGTTAATAAGATCATAGGTAATTGAAAATGTACAATTAATACTACTTGGGAAACACTGCTTTATACTCTCAAGAATGAACATGCTTTTCTTTTGAAATTGTATTTGTTTAACATCCTTTTTACTTTTAATTACCTTTAACTTATACAATAAAATAAAAACCAAAATCCTTTAAAGATCCCTCCAATTATCTCTTGATCTGTTGTAAAAGTGTTCCCAGTGGTCTTTTTATAATAAGTATGTCGTTATTAGCCCAAATAAAAAAAAAACTGTCATTTTCTAGGGCATAGTTTCTTCAGGGTAGTGGTAGTTGATCACATATCTGCCTCTGAGTTGTGGGCGGGACTGTTGACATGGAGTAAGCCTTCCCTTACTTCCCATCATCCACTTGTTATAACTCTCTGCCACTAGCTTACAGCCCCCCACAGAACTGATTGGATGCTAGCACGTGCAGATTGTTGAATGAACCTGCACAGCAAATAAAATGAAATGCCAGAAAGAAGGTGACTTTTTTGCACATCATTTTCTAAACACATGCAGCCAGTGCTGAACTTTTTTCTTGGCTGCATGTACCCAGTGGAAGGGTTAAGTGGAAAACGTGATTTTTCATCGGAGGGGGGACTTTGAAATAACACAGTGAATCAAGGTTGTTTCTTTGCCAACTGCAATACTTTTCCAACCAATCAAACCCCCCAAATCGCACACTGTGCAGAGAAAAATATGTTTTGTTGACATTCCATAAACATTGTTTTGGCTTTCAACATTCTTACTGCAACATACTTTCTGTTAAGGTACTTCTGAACTTCACACAGTCTAAATCTGCTTGGTACTTTTGTTCTTGGTGCCTCACAAGTTCATGCTTATTTCGTACATATTCACATCAGCCCTACACTTGTGTTCTGGTTGTTTCAACATTCTGCATACCGTTAAAATGAAATGGACAAGACATATTCATGATTTTGCTGGAACAGTGTAAAAAAATATATTAAAATAAAAATATCAAAAATATGGAAGGAAATCAGTAAGATGTAGAAGGTAGTGACAAGAGCAAGAGGAATACACACTAAAGTACACATTAAAATGATCATCTTATAGGTGTAAGGATTCACCTGAATACAGCTTGTGAACCAAAAAAAACTTTTTTTATCACTAAGAAACTGTAGATTTTTTCCTATGTTTATTAGGAAAAAAAGAAGAAAAGAAAAAAGGAAAAATGTCTCCTTAAGGAGGGTTATTTTTTGAGATTTTAAGAGGAACATACAGTAGCTTTGCTTGGTGCAGCAGACCGAAAATCTGTGCACATCATCTCTTATCTCTTTTATGTAAACACAGCCACTGACTGGAATGTTCCAGGCTTTGCGGTAAACCACAAACAAATCCAAAAGAGCCCAGCTATTACACCTTTCAGTAAAAAGTGGCAGTGTGAAGCATCAGCATGCTGCTGCAGCCTCAGAGTCTCCAAAGTTTCCAAAGTAGCCATTGCAGCCCGATAACAGAAAATCTGAGACTTTCAAAAAAAGCAAGCTTCCTAACAGCATTAGTCTCCAGAGAAGTAAGGACTCAAGCATGACAAGAGGGCTTTCCAAGGGGATGATAAACCGGGGCTGAGCTCTGTGACCTGGAAATTCCCACTGAAACACTCGCTTGCAGGTGAGAAGAAAACCCATTTGGCGGATTTTGGAAGTCTACAGCAGTAACAGTGGGGGGCACACCTCCGTGATGATTTCCTTCAACATACACTGAATTGTTGTGTAAATGTTTTTCAAATTAATTCTCTATTAGGACTACACAATGTGAGGAAAACTCGCTATTTGCAATCAATATTGTGATGACGATACAACTTGTGATACATGAAAAACCGAAACAAACATAAACATCCCTTTTAATTCACTGCAACAGTTTAATTTAAATAATAGTCTACATACATTAAATTATTCCCCACATGGTCCTCGTCTACATAGGAGGTGAGCATCTAACATTGATTGATCAGATGCATAAAGGGTTTTATTTGATTTATTAAGTACGTCAAGCTGCCATGAGATTGTTTTAGCACATTTCAGGTAACCATTTATCCCAATTGTCACTGTCCATAAATATGCAATTTATTGTCCAGGCTGAGCGATAGATCGATTAAAGGAATTAATTCGAATTTCTTGTTACGGGCGATTTCAAAAATAACTAAATCGAGTTTTTATGTGGCGCATTTTTGGCTCCCCAGAGCTTCCGTAGCGTTAGTTTCACACGGCAGTATGATGCGCAACGAACAACACACGACACAGCAAGCGACAGCATGGCTACCGGTGAGAGTGGGAAGTTTGTTCCCAAGAAAGGAATAAAATCATCTGTTGTGTGGAACTGGTGTGGGTTTGCTGCCACAGACGTGGAGGAAGAGAGAGTCCCCACGCTGCTACATTTGCCTAAAGCCCATCGGAGTCAAACGCTCAGTCTTCTTACACACGCACGCGCCCTAACACACACACACACATACTCATTCTACAACGCCTGTATAGTTAGTTCATTATTCAGATAGTTGTTACTGTTATTTGTTAATAAAGAATACTGAGTTATAATTATTACTTGTACCGGTAAATTCATTTGCGACGCGGCCACCGTAGGATTTTGTTTTCGGAGGAGGAGGCGGGGGCGGGGGTAACCGCGACTCCTGCAGCTTCATCATCTTCTCCGTGGAGAAGACGGGGTTTATTAATTTATTTAAAACCTTAGAGCCCAGATATGAGCTGGATTGTTAATCCTTTAGAAAATGCTGCTACTCTCAAGGTGAACGTTTGTCTCCTTTTAGTCTAGACTACAAAGTGTGACTTAAAACACAGCTGGGACTTTAAGTAAGGAAGTAACCTTTTTATTTTGGACAAGTGAAAACAAGTGTAGAATAACGAAATTAGACAAAAACAAGACAAAAATTATATAAAACAAGATAAAATTATATAAAACAAGAGAAAATTATATAAACACAAGTCCAAAAGGGAGTGAGAAGAAGAAAATAATAAAATAATAATGGATTGTATTTTTCTGCGCTTTTCCAGACGATCAAAGTGCTTATATTGTGTCCATTATTCATTCACTTCTCATTCATACTTGGTGATGGTAGCTACTGTTGTAGCCACAGCTGCCCTGGGGCAGACTGACAGAGGCGTGGCTGCCATTTTGCACCTACGGCCCCTCTGACCATCACCGGGATTATTCATGCACATTCACACACCAGTGGAGGCTACACTGGAGGCAAGGAGGGTGAAGCGTCTTGCCCAAGGACACAATGACATTTTGGCAGGTGGGAGCGGGGATCGAACCGCCAACGATCATTGGACGATCATTGGACTTCGATCATTGGACGACCCACTCAACCACACTGTCGCCCTAAAAGTCTTATACTTAACTTTGATTCCAAGAGTGTGTTCATTTATTTATAATTCATCCCAGAAATGGGGATACATTTGTCTTGCGTTTGATTAAATGCAACATTTGCTTTAAGTTGTCTGCCGTTTGTACTTATTGCTTTCCTTAAGTAGGGGGAAAAAAAAATCAGGAAAAAATCGGAAATCGAATTAAAAAAAATAAAATCTGAGATTTTATTTTTAGGGCATATCGCCCAGCCCTAGTCCAGGCCTAGTCTCTATTGAGTGTTGAGATTGGTGACTAATGTGGAAAAAAAGTATGAATGTCTAATGTTACTAAACAAAACACCTTTTTATTCCAATATTTAAAAGGCTGAACATACGAGAATCCCCTTAATTTGTCTGAATTCAAACTCTTTTACACCTTTATCCTGACATTTACAATCATACTCACAGTCCTGTGATGAGCGGTGGCGGAAGGTGAAACGCAAATGGCTTCGATTCACATCTTCAATAGGAATGGCAACCTGGAATAAGGCAGAAAACTGGACAATGTAATATTCATCCTCATAATTTAGTACATAATAAACTATTTTTCAAATAAACCCTGCATGTTTTGCAGAAATAAATTACTCAAATAAAAAAATTGGATTAACAGGACAAATAAAATAGCTTTTAAGCCTTGTTTCCAATGAGGTGGTATGGTCCGCTCCAGTTTAGTCTTGTATTTTGAGCCTTTCCATTATAAAATTGACCTATTAAGCCAGACCGGACCGTACCATTTTCGGGCCCCCGTTGGTTGCAGGTCCATAGAAAAATAGAATGGACCGGTTAGTGCGGACCTATTCTTGAAACCCATTAATTGGCTGAAAGTCCTTAAAATAGAATACAAAACCTCTTTGCCAACTGCAATCTTCTCTCAAATAACATGAAATACTTTGTGTGTATGAAGTACCAAAGGCCAAGCGGAAAAAAATGAGCTGCTGGATGACCTCTATTGTTTTTGTTGTTAGTTTCATCCGGCATGCGGCATGACGGTTCAACTTTGAGTGGAAACGAGACTTTAAAGAACCACTCCAGTGAAAACTGTGTTTTTGGTGTTTTTAACATGTTCCTGTGGAATTTTTTATGTATAAAGAAAATTAAACGGAAACTTGTAAGTCTGAGTATTTCTTTATTCAAATAAGTGCGAATCAGAAGCAGACGAAAAAATGCTGTTGTAGAGAGGCCATATCCGAAATCCTGCACTACTCACTCCATCATGCACTATATACATTTTGTAGAGCTGTTCGACTCAATCATTCTAAAATCCAGTGCTCTAGAAACTTCCCAGAAGTCTTTGTAAAAAACCAGTGTGCATGGACGCTCACTAGATTGGTGAATATAGACCACAATGCATGTAACTAACTATTTCTGAAAAAAGGCATTATGGGAAGTGTGAGCAGACTTACACAGCACCAAAGGTCACACCCACAACTCTGCAGAAAACGTCACACGTTTTTTGATTTTGGCTAAAAAGGGCATAATCCTAATTATAAGACCTCTGGAAATGCTTTGAAAATAGCTCAAAAGATGATTGGAGTGGGATTTTAAACAGGGTATGGGTCAAAGCTTGTGTATTATTATTATTCTATAACCTGCTGCTGAGTGTTTTGGCCCCATTTTCCTTTATATTTACTTGTGAATTACTGCTCAGCACCAAAGTTTTAGCAATCAAACCTCTATTGAACAGCCATTCCAAATGATAATGCAGAGCAAGTGCTTTTATCTGCAACAAAAAGGGTCAAACAGGCTTACAAATATCCCAGTATTTAGCTTGTCGATACTCAGCAAATATGAAATATCTTCCTCTGCAAATTACTGGCAATAAAAAGCCTGTTCTGAGCGGACTAAGGCATTTTAATAAACTCCACTGTTATGCTGTGGATTCTCCATAAAAAGGTGATGAGGGCAGTAAGATGTGAACTCTATAAATGAGCAGAGGGGCATACCTTTATTGTCTCAAACCAGCGCGGCTGCTTCACTTGGTAGTAGATGATAGACTTGTACTCACTGATCCCACTTTCTCCAGCTCCAGGGAAGATCACATTCTATATAAGGAGAAAGAACACATGCTAGGTGAAAGTGGATAAAAAGGATTTTCGGAGCATTGTTTATGACCGTCCAGCTATTACGAGTTAATCAAAACTTAAGCGCATCGACAGGGAGGAGAAAATTGAGACGTGCTTTCTGTCCCACAATGCACTCCCCCTGGGCAGAAGAACGTAATCTACCAGAATGGCTTTCAACAGTCGGGATGCACTTCGGGGTATGCATGAGCACCTGTGTGTTGGCTGCCAATCTCATGACAGCATTGTGGAAATAATAAATTAGAAATCAATTATTTAAAAAGGACCTGCAGGGGCCTCCATGCAGAGAGACAAAAAGGGAAGCCGGGCATGGGGAAAGTGGACCAGCTGGTGCTGATGGATCCATCCATGTAAATTGGTCTCCCTACTGGGCCTCGCTGCATCTCAACAACAGGTCAGGGTGCGTATGTAAAATACTAAAGGAGAGCTGGCACCAAAGATGGATCGACGCCGGGTGGGACACATGCCTTGTTTTCCAGCAATCTGCTCAGGCAGGCGGCGTACCTCTTTCCTCCCATTACTCCAGCTGACTCCCTGGTCTGTTAGTGTACTCCTCCTGAAATACTCCTACACTAATGGTTTCTGACAACCAGCAATTATGAAGAATAACAGACCCTGTGTCCCCCAGCTGTGCAACGTAGATACAGGGGCAGGTGCTACATCTCGCAAATCAACTCTTTCAATACATGATCAGGATTCTAGACAGCTTCAGATTTTTTGGGGGGGAAGGCGACGGCTGAAGCCTAAGCTGCAGGTAAGATATAAAGGTTTCTGTAAAAAAAATTAAAAAAAAATACTAAAGGAAACAGTATCACTAGCCAGCCTCAAGCATTACGAATTCTTTTTGAAATAAATGAAGGGCAGGGAGCTGTTTGGAAGCAAGGGAGAGAGTAAAAGGACAGAGGAATAAAGATGTGAGACTTAACAGCAAATCCATGCTCTGAATGTTTAGCTGTGCGTCATCCATCTATGATGTAAACTCACAACATGCAGCGTAGAAATGATGCCTGCATGTACATCAGTGTCTTTAAAATGCTAAAATTTACAAAGTAGAGCCATTATTTAAAAAAAACAACAACAAAAAACTGTAGTCTTTTTGTTTCATTTTACTAGTTTATATTATTTAAAGATCCAGTGAAATTCCAATCACTGGAAGTCACACACTAGATGCAATAGAGCCCTTTCTCTCAGAAGCAAAGCATCCTGACGACCAATTACAATTCTAGAAGGAAGAGCACGAAGGTGACCTGTTAGCAGGGACCAGGAGGCTGAACAAACCAGAAACAGCTCTGGTAAGAAAAGTTGTTACAGTAAATTTCCAAATATCCACCATCCAGGATGACCACGACTCATCGAGCAGCTTATTCAACATTTAATACAATCACCACGTCTCACGTTCAGCTCTGCCTGCATTTCTATGTAGCTTGTGTTTGTTATTTAATAAATTAGACTATTTAACTAGATATACTCAAAGAAGGAGGGCAAAGTAAATTACATGGTTAACCTTTAATAAACCCAGTTTTATTTAAAAATAGAGGATCTCCTGATCCGATTGGAAATCAGGCCCAATCACGTCATTTCAGACTTGATCGAAATCGAAAGTTGTAACCCGATCTGGGATTGGATATTTACTGATAGGCCCTATATATTTCAAATATTATTTCAAATAAATACTCTAGTAGAAATCTGCATATCATGAACGGATCGTGAAATTCTGACACGTTTTACGGCAATACAACGCAACAGAATATGGCACTAGTTTGAGGCGCATAAATCGGTTCTGTAAAGTGAGCGAGATAATCACAGACTAAGACGTCTGGGCTCAATAACTTTTTAATAAACGTGTCATGTTGTCTTAACTCAGAGGGACTTACAAAGACGTTTCAGATTGTGTTTTGTTCCTTTTTAATGAGAATGGCGCTCTCCGTCTCTCCGCTCTGCAGAGAGACGGCTGCCAAGGGACCGTCTACAAAGTAAAAGCCCTGGGGGAAAAGTAATTAAAAAAAACTGAGAAATCCATAATCTCTCAAAAACAATAAATAATAAAATAATAAAGGGTTCCATTGATATGAGCTAGTCATTGTTACTCAATGATTTTGAAAGAAAGTCATTTTTTGAATTTTTAATGGAAATCTGAATCACATCTGATCAAAAATATTTAATAGCCCTGAAAAAACTTAAAGCTACAGTCACCAAACTTTCTCATCTATTTTCACTAGTTAATAGTCATTTATTTTTTCTAGTTACCGTAATAGTGTATTGTTAAAGCATCTTCACATAAGTGCACCGTTTAAGTGTTAAATGATAAAAGAAGGAAACATAAAAATCTGGGACAACCTGGACCTGTTCATTCGATTTGTTCAATTTTTATGTGTTTCAAAAGTATCGGATCAGGACTCTGAATCAGCAAATCCTTCAAATTAAATGACCTCAAATCGGATTGAGGCCAAAACAAGCTGATGTGGACATCCCTGAAAATGACGCCTTATGAGATGATTGTATATTTTCTATCGTCTTATCTACTTGAAATGATTCAGTGAATAAGGCCAGGTGCACTGCACACAAACTGATGCACATTTTCAACATCTAACCAACCTGCTGTTTACAGACAATCATATTCAGCTCTGCCATTTCCAAGTATTGGGTCTATAGTCAGATCATTTGCCATGTGTAGAGCATGTCTCCAAGTTCCATTCATTATGTTCAATAAGCGACTATCAGTCATTAGCAGTGTTGGCTTCAGGGCTGCATTTCATGAAGATCACCTCTGATTCTTGCACTTCCTCAGCCTGCTGGGCCAAATCTCTGACAAAGCTCCCCATTTTAGGGCTAATGAGCTTAATTGATGCAACCAGGAGTAATGGACCTTTCTCCAGTTTCCCTGTTTGCTGGAAGACTCCTTCCTAACAATAATCTGTCATCTCAAATTACTTCCAAATGCTCTTTCGCTTCAATTACAGAGCCCTTACTCGGCTATATTAGGTACTTCAATTAGGTGTAAATCCGTTCACTGTAGACTGTAACTCCCACATCACAAAAACATCAATAAAATCCTATCAGTTTCCACTTTTTACAGAGGGTTCATCCCTCCCGCAAATAAACACACCCCAAAAAAATATAAACACAACACAACAGCTTTTGCTCCCATCTTTAGTTAGCTAAATTTAGAAATCCAAAATTGGTTTCATCAGCAAAATACAGCCTTTTCTTTCAAATATTTTAACTCATTTGTCTAAATCTTTGCTAGTGAGCAAATAATCCATCCAGCACACAAGTGAGCTACTCATTAGCGAGTGGGATTATTGCACAGGTGTGTCTTTGGCTGGTTACAACAAATGGATTATCCGGACAAAGCTGGAAGGCTCACTGACAGCGGTTTGGACAAAGGATTTGAAAGAAAAGGGAGCTCTGGGGATGGAATAAGTTTAGATCTTTGGGCTCATCTCATGAGAGCAAAAAACACAACTGGTTAACATTTATCTGCAGTGCAAAACGTTTTGATACCATTTTAGTCAAGGTTTACGTGAGATTAACTGGTAGTCTGAAGTTAAACTTGTGATGTGGGACTTTTTTGTCTGAATATCATAAATAAAAAACAAATAATTTTGTAAAATTCTTTGTTAACAAAGGTTTTTCTTTAAATAAAGAAAAACAAATACAAAGCGTGCTAAGGCACTCAAAGATGAAGATATAATTAAAAAAAAACTGTTATGTCGCCTGAACAGTTTTAATACACTGGAGACCAAAGTGGATTTCCTGGGCCACAGATCAAAACGATGCAAACTATGCTAATTGGTGACGTGTCCTGGTTACTTGTGATGCTGTGGGGTCGAGGTTTTATAGACTATAGTTACTTAATTGGAAAGAAAAATGGCTTAAGGAAGAAGAAAGTGAGTGTACTCTCATCAATTCCATTTATTAACATACGTCAGGTAATAACAGCAGTGTCACATAAAAGATCAAACTGGCCTTTAAATCAGAAACTGTAGCAACTACACACTCTGCCTAACAGCTAAAGTGCTGACCGCCTTGAACTGGAGAGACATTTGTTAGGCAAAATTCATCCACTTTTTAATTGCTCCCAAACAAAGAAACAAGCAGAACCGTGTTCAGCTCCGTCAGTGATCAAGGTCGTGTTCTTTAACCCCTCTTCCTCAGAGGAAGGATGTTCTGTGCTTTTGTTTTGTTTTCTTTGCGCTGGAGCAAAGTTGATTGTGAACGTATCCTTGAGAGTCCAAATAAAGACAATGCCTACCTCCAAACACCTCTTCCTGCCAGCAGATAAAAAGGTCATTAGAAGACCTGGCTTCAAGAAAAAACCTTTCAGTTTTCAGAACGTACAAACACAAACACAGGACTACTAAGAATTATGGTACAAATGATGCTTATTTATACAGCAAGCACCCTCCCTGCTCTGAATACATGCAATGGGCTGCTGCAGAACAGGAAGTTAAGTCGACAAGGATGTCGATAGTTTAAAAAAAAGAGCGACAATGGAAAATAATGATACACTTTAATCACTGCAAGCTGAAATTATGAATGTCAAAAAAATGTAACAAATCTTGCAGCAATGAACCCATTAATATAGTCGATTTTGCAGCCGACACAAAATTGCACTCCCTTTTCCAACTACCATAACTCTTCAAGGATTTACACAAATTCTGGAGTCTGATGGATTCGAAAGTGGAGGAAAGTAGTTTGGTGTCTACAGCTTTACACTTTACTACCATAAATTGTTGCACAAAGCTGTTTTTTGCTTCATAACCAGACGTCCTGTTAAATGCTGCATATTAGAGCAAAGCTGCTTTCTTCTGCTTCAGAATTCATTTGAATTATTGGAAATCGCGTCAACTGTTGAAAAGTTACAGTAATTCAATCAATGTCGACACTGGAGCTAAAACTTTGGCACTGAAGGGTTAAAGCAGATAATCCAGCTTTTAGATCAAAAACCAAATCAACTGCATCACAATGCCAGGCCACATCGCCTGTCTCAAGTCTGGAACTAATTTCGACAGTGATAAAAGATGGCTCCTATAGTGGCGGGGCTAATTTTAGGCTACTCAATCAAATGCGATGCGAGAATATTGCATTCTGTCAGACCTGACAGGTGGCAGAGAAATACAGCGTGGCCGCTGCAACTCGCTCCTTTGAGGGAGTCCTGTTTAGATCATCAGTGTGGTGAGCGGTGGGGGGAGTTAAAGAGGCTGTGTAAACGCCGCAGTCTTGAGAGTCACAGACTTGTCAAAGCACCTGTGTGAACAGCAGAAAAGCCCAGGAAAAATGCAACAAGAAGTTGACACTTCTCCTCACGTACCTCAAGCTTTTTGCCTTCCTCGTCATAAACAGACATGGTCACCTCCACATTTTTGGGTGTCGTCTTACTCCCCTTGTCAAAGTCTCCCTGAACCAGGGTGATATAGATGTCGTTTCGCACGTCACCTGGAAAAAAGCCCATCAAGAAGTGAATCAGTCGTGGATTTCCCACCTTTCACAGAGCATGTGAAGTTATTACATGACATTTTGGTAGGAAACTGTACATAGTTGCATCAATCAGTTAAGAACTTTCATATCGGAATATAATGTAAGCTGTTTTTAAAACTGACCATACATAATTTCACACATTTATACGTTTTTGATGTATAATTTTTATTTAAAAAATGGTTTAAAAAGCTCAACCTGGCATTATTATCTCGGGAAAGCCCATTTTGCGAGCCACAGCTGTCGATCGATCCACCAGGTGAGGGAAGTCTTTCCTTATCTGATGAATGTCTCCTGGAAGCAGCTTCAGAGTCACCCACAGCCCTGGTAATGCAATAAATACGAGTAAGAACGGTGATAACATCATTAGATGACAGCAGGGAAGCAATCGCGCCAGGAAAAACTGAAAACAGACTTCAGCACTCATTAAAGAAAAATGTAAACGCAACAAAAGCTACTCGAAGTGAGTCTGTGTCTTTGTCATTGTCACAACCACATGTTGTGTCAGAGGGAGTAGATGATGAGCAGAAAATAGAAAATATTCTGTCATAGACCGTGGCTGTGGACTGTCACTGTCCCGAAGAACCACAGAAAAATTATATATATTTATTAAGTATTGAGTTTAAATGCAGCACCTACAGTGCCAAACCAACTGGACGATGAATATGCTGATAACTTTGATGGTAACAAAATATTCAGTATGGTTGTCAGTTCAAAAATGTGTTTTGATTCCTAAATTTATTTGATCTATTTTGCTGTAAACGGCCAACTTTGCATCACTGATTGGGGAAAAAACAGTTTCAAAAAAACAAAGCAAACAAAAAAAAAAAAAAAAAACCTCCTTGTCAGCAATTCATCAAAACGATTCTCTTCTGCACCTCAAAGAAAAATATATCAAAATTAGTCACACACACCGGATTCAATTTGTGGGCTTTTTTATATGAGAAAAAGTAATATTTATAATCCAAAAAAATAAACTGTCCTATCTTACCCAGGCTTTTGTAATTGCTTTTGGAAAAGCTTGGAGTGATCCTAAGAAGAAACTCAGGGGTCTAAACAGGACTTTGATGGATCACATTTCTTATTAGTTTCCCACCAGTAGATGCTTTCTGTTCTTTTTTTTCTCCCCATGAAGAAAAAAAAAAAACTTATTGGAGGATGTTCATCTTAAAGGTGGTAGCAGCACTTCTATCACCGTCTCAGGGAAGCTGCATAATGTCACAGTTTTAAATAAGACATTCTTAATTAAAGCCTCCAGCTGAAGCAGTGAGCAATGCACTCGCAGGTCAACAAAGCAGAGAAGCCTCATCTACCTCTAAGGTTTAGTTCACTTTCACTTTGCAGACCTTTTATTGTTATAGCAGATCCATCCTTCAGTGAGAAAGCCAGGAGCCTTCAAGCGTGCAAGCCCGACTGTAACAGCTGCCATCATTCCTCCTATTTCTGTGTAGGTCCAAGCAGACCTGATTACTGGAAGCGCGCTTCATTCGAGTCCTCTTTTCAAAACGCAAATTAATTCTAAGTTATAATGCTTCCTAAATTTTCATCAACGTATTGGAAAATAAGCGAATAAATACCGGGATATTTATGTTACGACGTTGATGGCATTTCGATTTCTTATTACCAGCAGAAAAAATGAAAATATAACACCCTGGCAGTCACGGGAGCAAAGGTAGATCACCGGTAGAGCGGTCAACCGCTTATGTCTTAGTCGTAGCAGCCACAAGGGGGTTGAACCGAACGGTTGCTGTGGGTTTTTTGGGTTATCTGGGCCCATGGAGGGTCCTACAAAGGTGTGGCTGCATCCTAAAGGTACAGCAGATGTGTCTTGCAGGTTCCTCGTCATCTTAAGGGACGTCATATAGCAATTGTTGTACGTGTGGTAAGCATATTGTAAAGTATTTGTAAGGATAATGTTCACGCACTTACGACGTACTGGAGATGACTTAACAGCAAACTTTAGTCATTTATAAGGTCAGGAGCCAAGATTCCCACCCAGCCTCTGCTCTGATCTTCTCATTTTCACATTTCTCACAGTCAGAATGCATGCAAGGAGCGTGCACTTCTTCATTTACCAAAATGCTAAATAATCACTTTTTCCTTTTTTGCAATATGGAGAATTTTGGAATGAATTTAGCCTTTTTTCTTCCATTCCCTTTTTTCAAATGTTTTTTTGTCTCTCATAAACCAAACTGTTTGCCCACAAGACAACCTTTTTTCCTCCTCGGTCTGCTTCATCGTGGTATGAACGATTCCGACTGTACCTTGGCCCTTGTGATTGACCTCTTTGGCGGTGATAACCTTGTTGATGACGGTCTGCAGGAAGTCGTTCTCCCCTGCTACCCTGGGTGAAAAACGGGAGATGTTCAGCTGCTTGTGGCGAATGGCGTCATCCAACGCTAGCCTGCAGTATGCACACAACAGGCAAACACCAGGAAGGTGAAAAAAAGATGGAAGGAAGGAGGAAAGAGAGGAAGAGGAGTAGGGCGGGAGGTTCCACGAATGACAAGTGTGAGGATACAAGGGGGGGGGGGGGGGGTGACATGAAAGAGGAGAAAGGGTGAGAAAGACAACAACACAAGAGGGTGACGCGAATACCATGACAGACACCAGCCGCATGTTAGCAGTTAACAATGAGACGGGATGGGCAAAGAAAGAAACACGGAAAAACGTTTATTCAGGAAATAGGACCTTGTTTGCATTCAGACTCTTAACAGAATTTTTAGAGAGATTTTTAACAGAATAAAGCCCAAGTCCCCTAAACATACAAACAACCCCTGAAAGCATCACTTGCTTTATTTATGTACACCCCAATGTACAAATCTGACACAAAGGATTAGAAAGTAGCAGTATAGGAGAATTATTGAACACTGTCAATGTATTGGAGAAGGGAAAAAAAGTGAATGATGAATTTAAAGATCCAGCTAGACCACCTCAAGGTTCACTAAAAGCCTTTAAAGAAAGACAACACAAATTATGGAAGGAAAGCTTGCAGGACATGATTACCGGGAGTGTAGCAAGATTACCCTTGTAGTTCACAATTGTAGTCAAGACATTTAGGCAGACGAAAATGACCAGAAACATTCACGCAGACTGAGGAGTGCTTTTTCAAATACTATTAAGGAGATTTTCTCAAAAGAAAATATCAAAAATGAATCATTTTAAGGTGAAATTTAGCATCCAACAGTAACAAGCTAAATGAAGGTTAATTAGAATTAAAAAAAGGACGTTCTAAGAAAACTTTGATTGGTCTAAGAAATATTCAATATCTGTTCAGACTTGGAGTTTAGTCAAATTACAGATCTTTATCAAATTCTCCAAATGGTTCATTCCACAAAAACATTTGCAATGATAAGCTGTCCTGCAGCAGCTAATAGTCACGTTGAACGTAAATGACTTCTTGTAAAACCTGCTCTTCGTCTGACACCGGGAGATTCTAATTTCAATGATTTACAGTTGCAGATGAAAGCTCTAAGTCAGGCCGTCTGCCCCCTCGACTGTCTGAAAGGGAGGCATTTACAGCCATGGCAGGAAACCACGTTCTCTGCATGTCAAAAAAAAAAGATGGCAGCGAATGAGCTCGTCTTAATTAAGTTGGGAGGGAACAGGGCCGTGCTATTGTCCTAAGACCCCTGCTAATCTGGCGCCAACACAAAAAACATTTAAAAAAAAAATAAAAAGTGCAACTCTGGCACAATGTGTAAAATTCTAAATCAGAGCAGGGGGTGAGACAAAGAATTTCATTTGCTACGCAGCACAGTGCACTTACGGCTGAAAAGGGATAAAGTGTTGCTTGTCCTCATCATCCATTTTGCCAGTTATGATGTCGGTGACATCCATTACTATAAAAAAAAAAAAAAGAGGAGGAGAGGTTAAAAAAAACTCTGCTGGTCTGCAGAAAGCAGAGGAGCTATAACGGAGGCAGAGATGACTGGAGAGTGAGGCCGCATGAGGGGTAAGAGCAGCTTCCGCTGATGTCAGCTTGTTCATTGATGAGCATTAATTAAGGGAACAAGTTAAGATTACACCAACTTCTCTGGAAACCGTTTTGATTTGATAAAAAAAATGGGTTTTTAAAAGTGTAATATACCCGCATTATAAACATTTAACTGCAATGTTGTGGTTCTCTTGCCTCCAGAATTCGTTTTTTTCTTCTAGTAGCAGAAACAAAATACCAGCCAAGTTAAGCAAGAACCTCAACTTAAAAATGAAATGTTCTCTGTGAAAACGAGAGCACTGTCCATCATGCAAGCTTAAATAAAAGTCACATTTTGATAATAAATTGTGAAAACTATTGGTGTAATCACTGTATAGGTTGATGTGAGACAAAAAGAGTGCAGTATATATTGTTCTGTCACTTAAAAATCGTTACCAGAGTAGGTATTGCAGAATTTAGTGAGAACAAGTAGCTTTTAGAAAGGGGATCTTTTTTTTGTCTCTGCTTATAAATTCACATATTATGTGAGGTGATTAAAAATAATGTGTAAAAATCCTTTAGAATTGAAGTTAAAACTGGAAAAATAAAATCTCTCAGCTCTTTGTTTCTTCCAGATGTGTGGGAAAGGCAATAATGACATCTAAAGACAGGCCTCCATAAATCCCGCTGTCATTTATTTTCCATTTGAGTGCTGCTGGGGAAAAGAAGGGAAAAAAAACTGGAAAAAAAAACAAAATTTGCTCTGTTGGAAGAGCGCTGGCAAAGGGCCAGTCTAATTAGTTTACTACACACCTGCAAACTTGGCAACAGGAGATGAATCCTGCTGATATTTTCTCACCACACTTTTCGCTGGAGCTGGTTTGAATTTTATTCAAAAATATTTAGTCAATCAGGCAAAAAAAAGGGAAAAAAAAGGCAACAAATTTCCTTTCAATAGGCAACCGAAAAGAGTCGGAGAGTCACAGCGAAACCAGGTCTTGATTATGAGACTAGAAAGCTCGAAAAGAATGACTGAAACCGATTTTTACCCACCTGCCACTCCAAAGGGTCTTCTCAGACCCGACGTCAGCTTCTTGGTGTTGTTGTCTCGGAGCTCCATGCGTCCAACTCTGACTATTTGACACACAAAGCTAATCCTTTCTCTTTTCAAGTCTTCACTTCCCAAGTCCTAAACAAATAAAAAATGTCTAAATGAATGTGTTCCACAAACAAACCAAACCTTAATAAAAAAAATCTAAAAGGATTCCCCAGTCTTAAAGTCCAACTCCGATCATAAGTGTTCCCAGTGGCCTTTTAATTAAGATTATGCCCATTTAAGCCTAAACAAAAAAAAATGTGTTGTTTTTTACGATACAACTTTTGAGTAGATTTTTTTTTTGTGTGGGTCTTTCAGAAAAGTACTGATGTCTAAATCCTGCCATAAAGATTTAAGAATACTACTAAACTCAATAAATCCTGATTTAAAACTGAAGCAAACCTTTTTTTAATGCAAACTGTTCCAGTCACAAGTGTTCAAAAATTCATTTCCTGTGAGCAACCAAAAGTGCAGCTGGTAGACCAACGCTGACCTTTCTGGCCTCGGGCTTCCATTAGATAGAGGTGATTGCCTTGGTAAACACATACGGCGAGCCCGGCTCTTTCTGAGAGAGCTTAGCAAACACAAACTCTCTGCAGACAGGCACCCACACGCCTCATAACATGGCTGAATAAGCAGAGGAGCGTGCACGCGCGCAAACACACAGGCCAACACTCACCGTGAAGACTGCCCGCAGATTATGGAGCTGGTCGATGTCCTTTGCCAGACCTGCGCTTGACCACTTCACCAAGTAGTTCTCACTGGAAAGAAAGGGCGAGAGAAAGAAATTTACCCGTTATTATTGTGATTAGGTCACAATTTAGCAACCAAGAGAGCAATAACAACACCTTGTTGACTTCTGATGGTTTCTAAACCACCTTCCTGATGCAAGACTCCACCACAGACTATAATGGAGGAGCCTCAAAATATTCAAACTCTTTTTTTTTTTTTTTTAACTTGAAAAGACAAGCCTGGGGTTTGTTTCTGCTGTCTGCCTGTCACTGTTTGATCATTTCTCTCACTACAAGAAAACTCAAACTTCTCAGCTGCACCATAAACAGACTAAAAATGACACAACTGGGATGATAAAAGTGTTCTGTGAAAGAAAGAACACGACGGCTGATTCTTTTTAATTCACAACAGTCTGTTTCCTCTAAAACGCACTCTCTATAGCATTTAAGCCAGCCGCTATCATTACGCCATGGGTAGGACTAAACCTACGTCTGAGGAGATGATTACCTGATAAATTTGGACTCCATGGGGTCGTAGAGTGACATCAGCACCTCTGCATCTTCACCGATCTTGCATACCACATTCTTCAGAGTCACAAACAGCGCAAACGATGGAGTGGAAGCAAACTTGGCTTGTCTCGTCAGATCAATATTTTGCCTTTGAGACTGTCACAAAAAAAAAAAGAAATCACAGTGATAAAGCACAGAGTTCTCCCAAAAGAAACTGCAGCCTTTTTCTGAGTGGCAAAAACTGCAAATGAGAGAAAAAGAAATCAGTCTTTCCTTTACTCAAAACTACTTCCAAATTATTTACCAATTCCAATAAATCTAATAGACTACAGTTGTTCTGCAAGCTGGAGAAAAAGTTTATAGTTTTTTTTAGATTACCTGGATTCCCTTCTAAAGTATGCTGAGGCCACATCATTAATATGATTATTAACATTGGTCTGCACTGTTTCTTTTCATACATGCATATGCAAAAGAAAATTACATTTATTTCAAAAAAAGGAAAAGCTGTGCAGAATGAGACCACAAAGGACATTCAAAGATGCCATACAGTGAGTGATTTTCTTTCCTCTGTGTGCAAGAGAAGTCCTAGTTTTCCTCATTTTGAAATTAGCCTGTGCAAATACCGAAAAATATCCTCAAATCTAAAGACCCCCTCTGATAAAAGTTGGGTATTTAACATTTTTCTGATGATGGAGGGCATATACTTAGGAAATTAAGCTAAAAATTACTTAGTATTAATTTTTTTGAGATCACTATGAATCAGGAGCAGATGAAAAAATGCTTGAAGAAAAAAAAAAAAGATTATTTGTCATGTAGCAAATACACTTGGGCCACAAACTCCCTGCTCCAAGCAATTGGGCATGGGGGGGGGGGGTCCCGCCCACAAAAAAAAAGGAGAAATTAAGTCTGATTAAAAAAGTAAATGTTGTGATAAAAATTCCTATCTGTCCACAGCTTATTCTAAAAAAGTAATTAAAGTAAAAGATGTGGAAATATTAGGTTTATAAATGGAGTTTAGTGAATAAGTGAAGGTGTTTAACAGTCTTGTAACCAGAGAAGAGGCAGATTTTGTTTGGGTTTTATTCCTTCCTAATTAGTGCTCAAATAATACCGTCAGTGGTGATCTTGTAGGGCAGTGGTCCCCAACCACCGGACCGCAGAGCGGTTCCAGGCCGCGGGAAATATTTGCACCGGGACGCACAGAAAGAAAAAATAATTTCCATTTTATTGGGTTTTTTTCCGACAAAAACGTTTTATTTTGAAAAGTGACCGGATTCACTTTGTTACATCTGTCACACTTAACGCACGTCAAAGTCGCGACACCAAACATCAGGTGATAAACCCCACTAAAATGAAACCCAAACAACCAGAATGAGCAAAAAACAAACTTCTTTAGAAAGTTGCTTTGACAAGGGGAAAATTATAATTATTATTGTTACTATCATTACTAAAGAGAAAATACCACCCCCGGTCCACGTTAAATCTGTCTTGCGTTGCACCTCAAATCCTCCCCCCCCCCCCCGGTCCGCGGTAAACGTGCCTTGCGTTGTACCGGTCCACGGTGACAAAAAGGTTGGGGACCACTGTTGTAGGGGACACATGCCGCCCTAGACTAAGAACTAACGTTTCTGCGTAAAAATTATTACGTTTGCCGACCATCCTTGCTGCTACGATGACCGTATGTTGCGCTGTTTGTGCAGAACAGGCTGGGGCAGCGGGAGGGGGGGGATGGGGGGGCGTTGCACGCAGAGAATACAACATACAGATAGAGAGGCGGGGCTTAGACTCACCGCTTATGATTCCAGACCCGCGACAAACTATCAGCTGCTTCCTAATACTTAATAATAATTAATAACTAATGATAGTTGTTATCCGTAGAATTAATATAATTTATTGGGTTTACTGGATTTAAAGAAAAATAAATAAAAAGAAAGGAGTCTGCATCAAAGTGAATTTGTTTCCATCATTTAACTTAACTCATCTTAACTCTGGTGTTTGACAGACAGAAAAGTCTATTCAAGGTTGTGGAAAATGGACAAAAGACCAAATGAAACATCATACTCATAAATAATAAAAACAATTAGATTAAATAAATAAATAAATATCCTGTCTGAACTATTGCAACATTAAGTCTTTTTTTAGACACCAAATAGGGAAGAAAATGAAGGTGTGTACATTTACAGGATTCCCCAATCAAATAACTGATTTCATGTGACAATACTAGCATCCTAAGACGGGGTGTGAAATGTATGTGCTCATTTGCTGCACACAAAAATGGCAAAATACCTTCTGGCAATTCTATCAAACTGAAAAGTGCACATAACCACTGTGGGTCATGTTCATCTATGCACTTTCACAACACTAACACAGAAAAAGAGCTGACCTTCTCCTCTTGGATGCGGTCCTCAATTTGCTTGGAGGCCGTCTCATGTGCCCTGAACAGGCTGATGGCGCTGGTTATCTCTGGATCCAGAATGTTGCCATCCTTGTCTCTCACCACTAAGTCAAGATCCAAGTACCTTGAATGGGAAAGACAAATCGGGTAACAGAATGAAAATCTCCAAACTTAAGGGTGCGTTTTTAGCTTCCATATTTATCTGCATGAAAAGACACCCTTAAGAGCCTTCGTTTTTTCAAAAAACACAGCAACAGTGCACTTTATATATGGATTGATTTGGGTTGAGTTTACTGAAGTCATAGTGATCCTGAGAGGCATTCAGCGCTGTGTAAAAAACATCAGTCAGTTTTTTGTACGAGTTGCAAAAAAAGTGGAGGTGTCGGACTGTATTTACTAAAAAAAGTTCTTGAGTTAGCCTATGTTTGTTATGTGTGTTTTATCTATATCAATTTGGTTTTCTACATGCTGCAAACACGGTAGTAACAGGTAATGTGAATATGCCAACATGGCTGACATGTAGCATGTTACAAACTAGTTTTAGAGTTACTGTGAGCACAGTTAGTAAAGTCTGACGAATCTCTGATTCTTCTGTAAAGCTTAATGCGCCTTGTAGCTCAGTGCGGCTATTATATGACAAAGGTACAAAAGATGATTTATAATCCGGTGGGCACTATAGTGCAGAAAATACGCTACATAAATGAAAGTTATCCTGCAATTCCAGCAGCATCATTCCCTTGCTGGACAACTTTTCCTTGAAGCTTGTCTGTTCTGTCACACTCACTTCACTCTGGAGGGACTAAGTATAGTCAGCTTAGCAGATAGCAGGCTATCTTCAATCGAAATTGGCCATTTCCATACATAGATGAAGGTTTAAAGTCAGAGCAGCAGAAAGGAGCTTCCCACATCTCATTTTGATGTTACATGCTCAATGCAGATCCAGTGAGAGCTGTCACTTCATGATGGAATGCACCGGAGTTTGTTGAATATTAATCTCTCTCCTTTGTTCTCAAGCTAAGTGATGAAGTGTTATTTTTTACTGACACTTTTGGCACACTTCAGCATGAAGAAACGCTACCGAGATATAGGGATAAGAGAACAAATTCCAAAAGGGGATGGCAGAAGAGCCTTACTTGTTGCCGTAGTCTATCTTTGAGGTGACCTTCTGTTTGAGTTCGGTGAGCTCATCCTGCGGGAGGGTGCCAGACAAGATCTGGGACCGCCATTCGATGAGGTCATAGATCATGTCACGGACGCAGTTGAACATCTCACGCTTGTCCCCCTGTCGCACAAAAATATTGTGAAAATTAAACACACAATGGAAACGTGCTCAACTCTGCCCAATCAAATGTCTCCAATGGAAAGAACAGGGAAAACAGCAACAGCAAAATATAAAAAAAATAGACAACTGTTTGTATGGTAGCATTTTTGTACATGCTATCATGTATGTCAATGTATTTTTAGGTTCAAAGTCGTCCAATAAAACACATTGAGACAACCCCAAATTAAAAGAAGACAAAAGAAAACAAATCCTGCTAATTCCACCAAAAAAACAAAAGAATCCTCCAAAAAATCCTTGTCTTCCATCCATGTCTGAAAACCCACATACCACGTAGAGGTCCCTCCATATTGTGGCCCATTCCCGCAGCGTTGTGGTAACCTCCTGGACCAGAGGCAACTCAGTGGGAATGACCGTCTCCTTATGCCTGCAGTGACAGTGAATACATTTGAAAAAGTAAATCGGTGTCCTCTGTGCCCCCACCACCTCCACAGAATGAGAAGTAGCTTTAAACTTTTTAGGGGAGAAAAAAGGTTGAATAAATCTGTTTTTAAAGCTTCAAATTCTCGTTCTGTTTATTCCAAAGATCATCAAATTAGACACGATGTCTGTAGCTAATAGGTTTTTAATAACAAAGAACATTATGGTGTGATCTGGTAACGTCTTACACGTAAATAGTTAATCAAATTTATCATATTTGTGCCTTAATTTTGAAATTCACAGAGGAAAATCGCAGATGTGTGGATTTAAATAAAAAAGATAACGTATCTTTTGGTAAAAATTGCTGCCTAACACATCTGAATCCAAAAACTGACAAATAAAAATTAAAACTGAAAAAGAAAAAGCATATAACAAGGTAGTATTCACATGTGTGGGATTTTTTTTTTTTTTTTAACCAAAATTAGGCTCAGAAATGATTCCCTTCTTCAGAATGTGATTACAGTTCAAGGACTTAAAAGTTCAGAGTTTAGCTCTGTCATGTGAAAGAGAAATCAAAGGAGACAGAGATCAAAACAGAACAGAGCCACAAGTTGTGCTGCGACAAACACATGCCACATTGCATCAAGCGGGGGACTCCTCGCCCGAGACGAGCTCAGAACGAGCACACACCACTTCCATTCTAACTACATCTGCAACGAGACAGTGAGGATCTCTCAAATGCTGCTATTTTCCCCATCTGACATTTGTCACGGCCTTTAACAATCAGTGAGGATAAAGAAAAGACTTTTTTTTTTTACCATCTAAAGGCTGCAAACAATTTTTAAACTACTGACCCACTTCCTTCCACTGTGGCATCCTTCAAGTGAATGTAGCAGGCTGGAAATATGCCCTGAAAGAGGGAAAACAATACAAACGTATCACAAATATAGTAAAACTATTCAAACAATTGTAGAAACACAAGTAAAACTAAATGTGTATTCATTATTTCCTTCTGTTCATCACCTTTTTCGACTTTCTCCTCAGTAGGTGTCCTCTGTACCACTCTAAAAAAAAAAAAAAGGAAATAGAAGAATATATGTAAAATTATTTTGTTTTGCATTGCATAATGACAGTAAAAGATTCAGATTCTAAAGGAAAAAATAAAGTTTACTTTTAATTGTTTAATGTAAGTCAATTATTTGAATTGCGTTTGTTTTATGAAAACCCCCATTACAAGGATCACAACACCATTTTTGGGGGCTTTTTTTCCCCCTAAATACAGATCTTAACAATACTATCTTTAGACTGTCAGTTGCAGCCATGCATGGCAGCAGGAAACCCATTCTCACCTTCATACGTCTCTAGTATGTGCACCGTGTCTCCGATCTGTAGTGACAGCTCCTCCTCTCCGCGGGCAGAGTAGTTATAGATTGCTTCAAAAAAATGACAGAGGACAATATAAGAGATGGAGATATTGCAGGAGGAGGAAAAAGGCAATAAAGTGTCTGGCTCCCTCGTGGCGCTAATTGTGCATCAGCGCGATGTCTAGTAGCAGAGACGTTAACACATACAGAAGAAGTCCAACCTCACACACTGCTGTGCTAGAAGACACACACATTACTGCCTTCTGAAGAGGAATCAATATTGATGGATAACGCCAAAACAGTAAGGATGACAGTGATAAACATATTTGCTTAGAACCAGGGAGAACAGACAGGATGATAAAACACCAGCATGTTTCTGATTTTCTTGGATATTCTAAGGATAAAAAATGTGAGCAAGGATTTTTTTTTCTAGTGAACACAGAAACAGCAAAAATATAAGTACCAGGCCTGCACAATATACCGCAAATTTATCGTGATCGCAATATCAAGCTTTGCAATATGCATATCGCAAAAGTCAGCAAAAATCGTAATAAATGGTTACCTTAAATGTGCTAAAACAATCTTATGGCAGCTTGAAGCATCTAACAAATAAAATAAATCAATTTATGCATTTGACCAATCGGATGGACCCCTTCACGTTGTTGACCAATCAGATGAGCCCTTTTATTTTAGATGTTTGCCTCCTACGTCGACGAGGGTCATTTGGAGTATAATTTTTAAACTGTTGCAGTGAAATGGTAATGATGTTTTTGGTTGCTTTGCTATTTGTTTATGTACCGCAAATTATATCGTCATCACAACATTGAACACTCATATCGCATATCGCAAGTTTTGCTCATATCATGCAGCCCTAATAAGTACACTGAAAGAATAAAACACATTTTACCAGAGCGATTGATTATTAGAGGCCTCAATTATGATCAATAAATCATTATGCATATTTTTTATATATATTTGAGGATAGAAAAATTAATGTGATTTATCATAAAAGTATTAAACGCAACTTATCTATGCAGTATGTTTTTCACTCAGACATATTTGAAAAGTTCACAAACATGGCTGACTGTAGAGAAAGTGTGATTCGAACAGCAGCCTTGACTTCACTTAAAGTTAATGCTTGGAAGCATTTTGGCTTTGTCAGTGTTGATGGTCAAAGAGCTTTGGACAAAAGTCATGCTAAGTGTAAGTTGCGTTGTACAAAAAATTGGGTGTTTTGGGGACAGAACAAAGATGCGAAACATGTTTAGTAGCTAGCCAGGTACTATTTTGTTCGATTCGAGTTAAAGAGCATCCTGTTCAAGCTGATCTATTGATAAAAAGTTGCATAATGTTTTTTAAGGTTGTTGAATTCAGGTAAAATGTGTTCCTCATATGCAGTGACATT
This sequence comes from Oryzias curvinotus, assembly GCA_023969325.1. Taxonomy (NCBI): domain Eukaryota; kingdom Metazoa; phylum Chordata; class Actinopteri; order Beloniformes; family Adrianichthyidae; genus Oryzias; species Oryzias curvinotus. Next base: position 12,457,646 of record CM043724.1, on the reverse strand, counting down.
TTTCTGACTGTCGAACGAAACAATTTTTATGTTACAGTTTTTAAGGCTCTTAAAAAATGTTAAACAAATACATCTATCTTGTCTTTACTAACAGATGCACTTTTGAAAAAGATTGAGAAAAAATAATTAAATCAAATGAGCTCTATAACATAAAAATGATTAAAGATTTTTGGAATGTGTTCACAGCTTCTTCTTTTATTATTGAAAAGCGTGAAATGCTATGCAACACATATTCGGTCTAACAACTGTTGCTTAGCTGTCTAACTGTATGTGCACATTCAAGCCCACAATCCATTGTGTGGTTCCAGAACAATCCATTGAGCCCAGTGAATTCACCAGAACGTGAGCCAAAGACTGACAATAGAACAAATGCCCCAGGAAATGAATATAGTTTGTCCATCAAAAGTCAGCTGGGATTAATCTGTATGGAGGCATCAGAGAGTATTCTAGTCACAGTACAATGATTCCAATAAAAGTATTGTTATGAGGTGGCAAAAATGACTATAAAGCCAGCAATTGCATCTCTTTGTTAGGAACTGGACGATGGGTCCAGCGGATATGCCATTCAAAAAGCATGTGATGAAAGAAAACCAACCAGCAGGGATAGAAGCATAAAGCCTGATATTTTATCACAACATGAAAAACCGCCCTTGTCGTCACTACCGATGAGACACTCTAAAATCAAATTAATGGGAACTCCGGGAACCGTGGATATCCTCACTGGGGAAAAATGATCAAAATGAACGTAAACGACACCCCGGGCTGATGCGGACTAAATGACGCCCATCAAACACAACCCCTGGCATGCCAGGCAATGATTGCGCAGTTTAACACAGACACCCAAAGTGATTCCAGTCACGTGGAGACTAAATGACAGCCCTGATTACTCATAAACTTGTATTTGCATATCCAAGTAAACTGATGTCAATTAGGGTGCAGCGAGGGAGAGAAAATCCATCAGAGGAAGAAGACGAAGAGCATGAGGAAGTGGCCCGTACTCTTGCTTGAGTGCAGAATGGCAAATGATTTTCTAGAAACAGGATAAATAGAAGCATCATTTGGCAGAAGCTCATTATAATACATAACCTCTCGCACAAGGGCGTAAAAGCTCAGACATCATCATCATCGTAGGAAAGGAGCGAGGAATCCGATTACAGACCTATCAACTTAGCCAACATGCCTCCAAGCCCTCTCTACAATTATAAGCAGCCCCATCTACACATTGGTCTGATTGTAATTCCACACTGTGCGTTTGCTAATGACCTGCACTAATCCACGCACAGTGTAACATATCATTATGCTCAGATGATAATACAGTATGTTGATGAAAGTGGGATGGAAATAAGAAATGCACAGAAAAGACTCGCAAGAAACAGAAAAGGCCATCTGATGCTTTACTAAATAGAGTCTGTGGGGATAGTGAGGAAATTCATGGACAACAAGATGCCTAAGAAGGAAAAGACACGAGTAGAAGAAGAGGCAAAACTCTTTTCTTAATTGACTTTAGTAAACGAGTCAACGCTGACTAAAGGAATGCAATCACTGAACGTCTAACTTTGGTCACGGTATAAATTAAGTGCAAACTGATATTTTAAAGGCAATCCTTTTCAAATCCATAGTCTTGCCACATCTTCAAGAAATTTTTGAACTCAAAACTAAGCAACTTACCCTAGATTAAAAGTTATGACTGGTCTTAAATGTTTCCATCCAAATGTAATGTGAGTATTTCAAACACACATGCCATCCTCAATTAAGCAAAAAGACATGGAAAACCTAAGTTTAAATGTAAGTTATACCACGGGATTGCAGAGCCTTAAGGCTGTGTCACATAACCATTATGTACATTTTGAGCACGAATGAGCACGAATTTGCACGAATGAAAACAGGTCATTCGTGAATATGCCCCGACAGTGAGAAAAGTTGTGGTCTTTACGTTAAATTTTCACAGATGCATAACGAATAAACCACCTTAAAAGCACAGAAGAAGTGCGAATAAACCACGCAAAGAACATGTAAATTAACTTAGAACATGAACCGTGATTAGTGATTTGTGCGTTACGTAATTTTAGCGTGATATGTGCTCCGTATATGATATACAATTAATACATCGGTGGTACATGCGTGAAAAGTCTGTTAGACATACGTGGAATGGTCGTAGAAAGCCACAAATTTGCATATGCATCCCGCAAAAATAATTCACAATCGCGTGAGATTTACGTCATAATTGTATACGAATTATGTAAACTACACATGAACTGCTTAATTCACAACCGAACAAAAATTTTGAACAGCTCAAAACAAAATTCACATAAAGACCCAACGGCCGAAAGCTTCGACGGACAGCTGCACACATAGGCGAATGACGAACGCAAGGAACATTTATCAATGATGTATAACATGTATGTATCACAAAAGACTGAAACTTCATTCAAGGTAAATGCACAAAATGTACAAAGTGTCTGTGTGACATGTCCTTTAATTTGTGTTTTTATTCAATGTAGAATAAAAGACTGTAATACTCTTCTCTTTGGTTTTCCTAAGCAGGGTGTTCACAAACTTTTAGCAGTTCAGAATATAGCTGCTCGGCCTTCCCTCAAAATGTGTGTAATCTTTTATGAGCAATGTTTTGAAACTGTAAGATTTCAAACTTTTACTCCACCACAATATTCTTTTTGACAACATGCTGGTGTAATTACTTGCCTGGGACAAATGTGAGCTGATTGAGGTCTTGCTGCAGGTGCTGAAACTTTGTTTTTACAATTAGCTCTGCTCCTGGTTAAACAGAACTGACTACAGTGAGCTCTGCAGCAGAGATGTCAGGCTTTCTTAAAAGATCCACCACATTAAGTTAAAACGACTGAGGGAAGATTGTCTTGGGGGCATGGACAAGCCAACCATATCCAGCACGTCTCACAGAATGCCAGAGGATATAAAGCTGCTCCTCCGCTGCTCTCCTTTATGACGGTGCCTCCTAAAGAAACCATTGATTCCAAAATACTAAAACAAACAATAAAAAACTCACATTGCATTAAGTCGGACATGGCATAAAAAGCCCGTCCGCAATGTCAATTAAGAAAAAACAAAGAAACAATTTAGTCATAAGCCATGTGGAGGTAGAAGTACAGTTGTGTAGTATAGGCTGTAATTTTAAAGATGGTTATCACTTGAAATCAAAGGAAGTTGATTAACACAATTAAAAAGAGGGCTAAATAAAAAAAATGCAATTAAATAAATGAAGCATGCAGGTTAATTGTTTTTTGATGTAGACATCCAAAAAGCCAATATATATTGATAAAAGGTGTTTATTGTGAGGGGGAAAAAAATCACAAACACATCAATCTAAAGTTCTGGGCATGGCATACAAAGGAAATAAAATGTGTTTCATTTGAACTATTCATCCAACAGGATTTAATAAGAATTTGAAGTATTTAGACAGGTTTTTCTCTGTGTGGCGCTGAGAAGGACTGGCAAACACTCCGGGGTTTACCCCGCCTTTGCTCAAGAGTTGCTGGACAGGCTCCAGCAACCTCATGACCCTGAAAAGGAATAAGCAGATATGGGAAATGGATGAAGGATGGCTTAATTGTTCTATTTAAGACAGAAATCCTGACAGTGTTTGCTGGGTTCTTAAAAAAAACACCACAAAAAATCCATGCTCTGTTTGCCCAACTATGTACTACAACCTTTAAGGTCAATCTGTACTTCAAAACGCTGATATAATGGCAGTTAAAACTGCCATTATATCAAAGCAAAGTTTTATTTCTGTAGAAAAAGAATCTTCCTTCTGCTAACAACTATGAAGAAATGTTACTAGCCCGGATAGCCATGTGTCAACAATAGTTGGTGGATTTCCAGTTGGTTATAAGGAAATGACTGTGCATTTTATAACAACAGGAAGATCAACAAAAATTTAAGGGTGGAAAGAAGTACAAAAAAATGTTTTAAACAGCTTAGCAGTGAGGTGGCTTATAAAGCTAGAACACAGACGTGAGGTAGAGCGTGAAACAAGTGGCAAAAGCTAATTGCTGCCAGATCTAGATGCAAAAGCTTGTAATATCTTTTGGCACAGCTTCCTGTCATTACCCAACTCCAGCAGAGACCTCAGGATACAATATAAAGCAGGTTGATAACTCAGCTGAAATTGCTTTCGTGAGGCAGCTTACACACACTTAATTGAAAATCATCGTCAAAATACAAAAGGAAAAGAGAGCACATTGCTGCTCACTACAAAGCATTATGTGCATTGAATTCCTCACACGGTGGTCACATTTACCAATGATGCTACATTAATACAACATATAGACAGATGTATACTGGACCAATGTTATCTGTATGCCTAAAGGGAATCCTGGAGTGCTTTTTATCAAATGAATTGACTGGTATTTACTCAACAACTTTTCAAAAATGACAAAGTGATCGTGACAAAGTACTGTGAGCGTTGTGTTACGCCCACCCATCCGCCGGCAAACATGTCCTAACTATGCACAAGTTTGAGGTCTAGCAATATCAAAACCCTCCTCTCTAGGGCTACACGATACGAGGAAAACTCACGATTTGCGATATTAGTGATCAATACCGCAATGACGACATAACTTGTGAAACATTAAAAAAGAGCAAAATAAGTAAATACATCATTTCCATTTTACTGCAACAGTTTTATTTAAATAAGAGTCAACATACCTTTAATTAAACTCCAAATGACCCTTGTCTACATAGGAGTAGAGCATAAAATGGCTTTGTCTGATTGGTCAATGATGTAAAGGAGTCCATCCAATTGGTCGAATGCATGAAGGGGTTTATTTGATTCCTTAAATACTTTAAGCTGCCATAGGATTGTTTTAGCACATTTAACGTAATCATTTATCGCAATTTTCACCGTTTTTTGCGATATGCGTAACGATAGATTTTCAATTCATTGTACAGGTCTCCCCCTCCCCCACAAACAGTTATCGTGAATAAAAAATGATCAATACACATCATATAACTTTTTGACACCAGGCTATACAAAAGCTTCTTTTTTAGTGTAGCTTGAACTTTTCAACATGGAAGTTAATGCAAAAGCGCTCCTTTTTGAAACTAGCCCGCACTGCCTGCTCACTGAAGGAACTGAAACATTCGGTACATCAGGAGTGGCTTCAAATTCAGGAACGGAATGTGGGAACGTGATATGTCACAGTCTTGCTCTTTAAACATCAATCTCAAGAGTAGTTAACAAAATTAACTTTTTATTCACTGTCTGTTCTCTTTATTAACACATGAATTAATTTTCAATCTCAACCTTTATCTAATCTCTTGATTGTTGTACTTTATTTGACTGCAAACAGCACACAAACAAATTAAATAGCAACACAAAAATATAGTAGTTCATAATAACATGAATTATTGTGACCTCCACATTTAAATCTTTGACATGATGGCTGATGGGAGCATAATAGTTTTCACATTTTTATAAAAGCTAAGAATTAGATTTGCTATTTTTTTTTTTAGCCTTTCAACAGCTCTCTGTAAATAACATTGTTAAATCATTAACCTCAGTGGGATAAAGCCTGCTGTGCAAGCACTGCAAAAACAATACAACAGAAAATGCCGATACAATGTTCTTTACATCCAGCTTTATAAACATAAAACAATGTTTTATAGTCTTTGCTGTTAAAAATATCTATCTAGAACAAAAATATGACTTCAGTATCAGACAGAACAAAAAACATGTTTTCATTATATTAAGAAGGAAACCATTTAAATATAGCAATCATGCTTGCAGTCATTTATAAATGACTGCAATAAACAGCCACAGGCTTTTTAGTGTTTAATTACACTAATACATAAAGACCATTTATTTCCATTTTAATCCACTTTGTGACTCAAGCGCATTAACAAAAGAAAAAGAACCAATAGATCACCTGGCTATTTATGTGACACAATGCAACTAATATTCTTGTAAATCAGTGGTCCCCAACATTTTTTTCATCCCAGGCCAGTTTAATTTCATACAATATTCTCAATTTTTCAATATTCTTGTGCAATTGATAAAAATAACTTCAAATGATACTACGGATTCAAAATTTTGTAGGTCGTAAAACTAAGAAAAATTTGCAACTTTATTAGCAGCATTCTTGTAACATTAGGGAATCAGTTGCAGCACATTATACAGAACAGGCTTATTCCGTGGGAACAACCTGCTGTAGTAAATTACAGCGCCTTGCATGAGTATTCGCCCCCCTTGAACTTTTAAAAACTTTTGCCACATTTCAGGCTTCAAACATAAAGATATAAAAACTGTTTTGGTTTTGTTTGTTGAAGAATTACCGTAATAACAAGTAGGAAACAATCATGAAGTGTAACGAAATGCATTGGATATTTCAAACTCGTTCAACATTACTATCTTGTGGGGTCCAGATGACTCCCACCCTTACATTGACGTGTTATACCTACCATGACAAAGTTGGATAAAGGTGGAGAGGATTTCATGGACACCAGTGAAGATCACAATTCATTGAAGAAAAAAGGTTCAGTGTACTGTCCAAGGCCCGTTAACGTTGAGAGTGGACCCCACAAGATAGCACAAGGGTTCAGTTAATACTCTGTAGCGCCACCTTTGCTGTGATTACAGCTGTAAGTCGCTTGGGTATGTCTCTATCAGTTTTTCACATCAAGAGACTGAAATGTTTGCCAATTCCTCCTTGCAAAACAGCTTGAGGTCAGTGAGGTTGGATGGAGAGCTCATGCTAACATGTTGTTTTTGTTGTTGTTTTTATTGTTTGTTTCATTGGTCAAAAGCAAAACTGAACATTTCCGGAATTTAAAGAGTAGAAAGAAAAGCTCTGAACCTTACAGAAAGAAATGTCAGTGCCATTCTAACTAGCAAGTGTATTAGAGATGCACTAATCCATTTTATTGATTTTCCAGACAGTTTCAGTGACAGTATCAATTTTTACTATGAGTGAACACTTTTGAAAAGTTTATGTGGCGAAACAAGATTCTTCATGATCTCCAACTCATTTAGACACAAAAGAAGTTTTCTAAAACTGTAACAGCTTCCACACACAACACAAGTTTGGGAGCTTTATTAGAGTTGTTTGTTTCACTTCGACTCCCTCCTGAAAACTGTGAAAACACAACAAGAACCAAGAGTAACCAACAGCACGCCAAAAAAACCAACAGAAGTAGATTATTAGGGTTGTGCCGATGGACGATATCATCGTCCATCGTGATGGGTGACTGACATCCCGATGGAGAGACCACCATCGTGATGCCACGCCCCCGCCACGTTGCGAGTGGACCCCATAAGCCGCGGTTACATGTACAAAATATCTTGATGGGATCAATGGTCGGATTAGAATCCAACCGTGTACATGGGCCCAGAAAAATGTTTTCAGAATATAAAAACGTTCACTAAGGTCACACTTTCCGTCGGAATAAAAACCGGAAGGATAGAAATTCCGCCGAGCGGCTTTTTTTTTTTCAAACTTTATTGAATGTAACAATTAAATACACAACGACAGCGCCGAGCGGCTATATATATTGACATGTCAGCTCGGTAAAATACGAGATGATCTTCTAAACGTGCTTTTAATAATGTTACGGTTATTATGAAACACCTGTTCGCTCATCATTTGAATCTTAATCCGTGTTGTCAGCGCTTTTTCTGAGCGCTGTTGTTAGCCCATGTTAGCATACTGCTATGCTAACATGGGCTAACAACATTAGCTTTGGGTGGCGCTGCATGCTGTGAATAACATCAGCCGTTATTTAGTCGGGACACGACTGGAAACACAAATCCACGTCATTGTTTGAATGTTTTCTAAGGACTGAGCGACATTTCTGCTTTGAAGCTCAAACCGCTGTGTCTGCTGACGATCCGAGCTGTGCTCAGACACTCACTTTTAGACCCGGTTCTGAGTTCGGAGCTCGTACCCCTAGAGCTGCGGGACGGATCGCAGTCTTAAATCTCCACAGATACCCACAGGCGCCAACCCATAGGTTCAGCCCCACAAGACTGTACCCCCCCAACCCCCCCCCCCCCCCCCCCATCAAACACAAGCCTAGCTAATCGTAGGTCCGCCGCCCCGGCGGCTCCAAGCTTCGCTAGGTTAATTTCAGGAGCGGAACGACTACGCTGTCGTTGGGTGGCAGTTTGGGGTTGTGTGGGGGCGGCTTTACTTGGGTGGGGAAGTGTCACCTGCCCGTCTTAGACTAGTAAATCATCGCGGATGAGATCACATAGGTTGGAATGACACATAAACAAGCAAAATATAGTTAGATAATAACGAATAGAATGTTGCATTATTATTTGTTATTCACGACCGGCCACCTAAAACGGGGGGGGGGGTGGGGCCCCCCCCCCCCCCCCCACAAGAGGTTAGCTGCAGACCCGATGGAGGTTGTTACAGAAGCTCTCGTACAACGGCCAAGTGTGAGGGGGACTTCGTCCCCTCACAAGTAGAATAACAAATTTTTAAACAGAACTCCAGTCCAAGGGGAAAGACGAAAATTTTTTTAACTTTGATTCAAGAGTGTGTTTTTATGTATATTCGAAATGGGGGTTAAGTTGGCAAACGCAACATGCGCTTTAAGGGCTGCAGTGGTAATGCACTTTCGTGGGTGGAAATCGTTTTACGGATTTTAATTTTAGGCCATATACAGACCTCTACAATATAATCTACAAACTTTGTCCACATGTGTTCAAGCTAAGAACACATTTTTATGGCCTTTTCATTGTGGTACGTAAAGTGGACATGTGTGACAATCTTTTAACTTACCACTGCTTACAAACATCATTTAGTGACGGACAAAAAGTGTAGAACATTTTGAGCTTTTTTTTTTTTTTTACTTTGTTTAACATAACACTCAGATGTCACAATGATACAACTTAATCTAAGCCGCCCAAGGCTAGTTATAGAATAGAACTGCCACTCCATGAAAATGCTCTGAAGACTTTTAGCTGCAAGGTTTTGGCTTGATCAAGTATTTAGACCAATACACACAAACAAGGGCATTTAATTAAATAGCAGTAGAGCTAAAAGCCTGTCTGTTGCTGGATGTAGCAGTTGTAAATCTGTCTGCAACCACAATCAATAACTGACAGCTCAATTATGAAGGCTGTCAGGAACTGGTGGTGTAAGACCTAAAATGCAGAAGACCAGGCTTGAATTAACCACAACATGACAAAAACCATGGAGAAACATAAAGATGGCAGGGCACAACAGAACATGTGACCTGACCCTGCAGAACAGCAAACCAGACACTTGCATACACTGAGGGTAATTGACAGAAAGAAAAGAGCTGGAGTGACTGATAGGGGAACAACCCAAAACATGACCAAAACCCAAGAGGATGATTGAAAAACCAAACTAAAGCACAAAATCCTTACTAAGGAAACTCCTTGAACATTTTAAAGGTGTCATCTGCCATATTAAATAATACATTTAGAAATGGAATTGAAAATTATTAAATCCCAACATCCCCCATAATGTTAAACCCTGTTTTCTATGTTTGATTTTTGCATAAAATGAGATGAAGATGAATAAAACATATATTAAAAGGTCTAGGTTAAGATATTCAGCAGAAGACTTGCAAACAACAACACTCCATTCAATAGCTGTACCGGTAATTCATATTTTCATGATCCCTGAACACAGAAATACAGCAAACAGCTAGCCTGTCAAGAAGTGTCTTTCAGACATTTTTCTTTTATCAATTTGGTCCTTTTAGCATGTTTGTGCCTTTAGAACAGTGTTTTTCAACCAGTGGGCCGCAGCACACTAGTGTGCCGTGGGAGATGGTCAGGTGTGCTGTGGGAATTTACCCTCATTAACTGATCTATCACTATTCTATTATTTTTCCTCGTATTTAGTTTCCATTTCTCACTTCATAAATGCATCCAACCTGTCTGTGACCATCTATCCATCTTCTTAATACAAAATATCCCTTTCGGGGTCAATGGGTTGCCAGAGCCTGTGCTGGCTACTGTAAGGTGAAGGCAGGGTACAGATTGGGCGCCAGCCTGTCAAAGGGCACACAATCACTCACATATGCACACCTAGCGACAACTTAGTTTTGTGGTCTCGCTGTTAAACAGATTTTTTCTTTTTACATTAGTTTTATATAGTGCATTGTCCTCTGCATTCTGATTGGCTGTTGACTTTGTCAATAAATCCCCTCTGTGCCGTGTCTCCCGTCCAGAATACGCTCAATTTGCCAGTTGCATGAATCTTCAGTAGCAATAAGATCTCTGTTTTCCTTCTATAACACTTGTTTTATTTTTCTACAAAGGTTTGAACTTTGAGAGTTTATACAAGAAGTGTTAGACATGTCTGTCTAAGAAAAGTGCATAAAGTGTTTAGTGATTCCTTAAAACATCTCTAATCCTAGTTTGCGGATTTTGTATTTTGATTAGTGTAAAGCATTGTCTCACTATATCATCAGGTGCAGATAATTATAAACAGTGGAGAGAAAAAAAAATTTCTCTTCCTATCCCAATAACTCCTCAATCTGTAATTAATAATAATAGGACCATATTGGTACAGTTGACTGACAGTTCAGTTACCTTAAATATTCACTTAATTTTACATTTCCTCATCTTGTTATTTTTACTGACATCTCAAAAAAGCCATACTTCTGAAAATTGTTAATGTTTTCACTAAAGATGCTCCTAAATATCAAATTCAACAAGCCAAGTCTTTATTATGTAACAACATATGTCTACATCAGTGACCTTTGATTCACACAGACGAGTTACACACCACTAACCATCTGTCAAGCAGCACAGCAGGACTCATCTCAGATAATACCCCGAGCTGCCTGTACCATAATCGATGTAGAGGCAACTGGAGAACACCCATCGATGTGAACCAGTGAGAGGGGGGCAATCAGCATATGTTTACCCGTTTTGAGACTCAACTGCATTTATCCAACCAAAGGAGAAATCGGGGCCTCTGTATTCTTCATATAACGCCCAAATCTGCATTTTTTTTAAATGTCACTACAGTTGATGGAAGAAAACCAGTTGAATTGAGTTTCTACAATACACAGGGTTAAGCTGTTAGCTAGTTTAGTCCCACTGTCCCCCCCCCCACCCCCAGCTGCCTGCAGCTCTTTAACAAGAGTCTTACCTTTGTCTTAGTGCTGAGCCAAGACAGAATAGTGTGGATCCACTTAGCTATGCACTGATTAAATAGGCCAGTTGTCATTTGTCTTAGCCAACATCTCACAGCAAGCCATTGGGAGCTGTACTATTAGAACTGCCTCACCAAGCAGCGCGACTCATAGTTAATATATAATTCCCTCTCAGAATGAGTAATAGCAAAGTCACAGTGACCTCCTAAGAGATAAAGACAATAGACAAAGTTTTCTAAGAGACTGAAGAACAAAATCAAATGTATACTATCGAAAAAGGAAGATTAAAAGCTTAGTATATTTCAATCTCTTAAGTTTATTAGATATAAATAAAATGGGTTTATGCTTAAACTAGATATAATTCAAATGAATTAAATATAGTTTTTTTAATCAGATGAAATTTCTTCTCTGTAAGTTCCAGTACAGATCTGCACAGATTTCATTTTTCAGATTCCATTATAAGTCATACTATGTCATTTCAGAACTTGGCTTCTGTAGGGGAAAGGCGGGATGGTTTGTAGTGCCAACCACTTGTACTGTGTCATCTTAAAAAAAAAAATGAAAAAATTGTCAAAGGTATGGAGCAGGCATTTGCTTCTTTTCCTGCTAATGTGAGGATTGCCTATTAAACAATTATTTTCAGTCCAGCTTGCCTCGAACCTTGACTCACAAAGCTCTAAGAAGACCACAAAACGGTCTACAAAAACGTAGAAACAAGGTTTGCCTCCATCTATGTTGTGATAGGTAGTGGCAGAAAAATACTGTTTACACATCTCTAGGACAGCAATAACCACAACGATGTATTAAACAGGAAGGGGTTCAAGTGGAGGACGTACTGCGTACGGCTTGCAAAGAAATCATAAATCATAAATGTGAAATGAATGGTGCGAGCTAAGCAATTACACTCAGGTTGATACAATTCTCACAAGCAGCACTTCATGCAGATCTAAGTATCTACACCACATCAGTGCTGAAAGCCACATCTGTAGGAGGATGTGTGTTCTGAAACATGAAGCTCTTTATAGCCTATGAGCAATTTAGAAACACGCCATAAAAACCACAGACAAAGAAAAACCTTCATGTGAATGTCCACAGCCACCGTGTTGCATTCGATTGCTTTGAACCATTAAAATGAAATCATCTCCACTTGTGTCGGCTTGGCCCCCATTTTTAGCTCAATGCAAAAGCAAAGAGGACGGACACAGGGTGCTTACTTCTAAAAATCAACTGTTGGCTCTTTAGGTCTGAATATATGGGGAGAATACAAAGTATTGTTGAAAGTGCTTTTTTTCTTTTTTGGATGAGCCTCGGCATGCAATTCTGTACAATCTTTAAATAAAATCAATAGGTAACAACAACAAACAAATGCAAAAACGTAAAATAATTCTGTTAGATTTCACAATAAGTCGTAATTTATAAAGAAACCCTCATTTGAACTGGAGTATATTTCTCAGTTTATTGGGCTTGAGGTTGGATGAGATTAGAATGAGGTGTAGGGCCCAAGTGAAGGCTGCATGTTGTACCAGCATGTCTCAAATGACAGCCCTCTGGGCTTGTTGGCCAACCGTTTGGCCCCTAGTTTGCCACACTAGCGTTAAATTCTCAATTAAAGCCATACAGAAGTACTTTGTTGACCAACCGTCCTCAGAGATGAGCTGCTATAAAATGGAAGTACTGTTTCCTCTTCAGCCATACCTAAAGGCCGCATTTACACTGCATGGTTCAAGTGACCCAATTCCGATTTTTTCCTCTCATGTGGCACAGATGGATATGACCCGCGTGAACGTGGTCCGCAGGAACAAAAGCGCATGGGTTCCGATTTTCTAAGATCGAATTACAGGCCTCATTCATATGTGGAATTAAATCGGTTACGAATCGGATGGATATGGGCATTTGCGTGTGCCATGGTAAGCAGACAATGGATATCCCCAGTAAATGCGAGTAGAGTCAGTGAACGTTTAACTCAGGAACCACCAGAACATACAAGAGATCACATGACTATTATAGGTGCTTTTTGTGACTGATTTTGCTGTGTCGAGGCATGGAGACCATAAAACATCAGCGTGTTACCTTTCAGCCTCAAGGCCTCTCACACTGACGATATTCCGGGCGTTATTCGCTGTTTTTCCACGTCTTTTGTGTTCACATCCCGGTCGGTCCCAGTCCGGTCCCAGTCGGTCCTGTACCGGACGCAACGGTAAACTAATGCACGCGGGCACCCGTTGCTCTGGAACAGGCTACAAGCCGTTTATTTCTTTGCTTGGATCAAACTGTTAGTACACCACAACGTCTGCAAACACTTCCTCATTCAAAACTCAGAGAAAGCACATATGGCCGAGCAGCCCTCCTTTTTCCTCTCCCGCGCATCCTTTCTCCTGCCTCATCCAGGTGCGCCCAAGGCAACGCCTCCCTCCGTCGCTGCGTTGCCTCCATGACAACCACAGTCACACACAAAAAAAAAAACACAACAACGAGGGGAGGGTTTCGCCATGCTAAACGTTTGCCGTTTGGATCAACACGCATCTTCTAAATGTGCTTTTATTACTGTTATGATTATTATTAAGGGCCTGCTCGCTCATAATTATTTAAATCCGTGCGGTCAGTGCTCAGGTCCGCGGAAGGTGGAAATGCTGGTACGTTACGTAGTCCTCAGAACGTCTACCGTAGTCCTCAGAACGTCTACGTTTGATTGTTTCAGCATTGTATAGTGTAAATGCAAAAATCGGATACGGGTCACTTTTAAAAGACGATGTAAGCAGGTCATCAGAAAAAAATCGGATATAGTCAGAAAATCGGATTTGGGCATCAAGACCTGCAGTGTGAATGCAGCCAAAATCTATGTTGCCTATTTAATGTTCAACCCCTCTAAAAGAAGAATCAACAAATAGAAAACACATGATATAACAAGCTCTCACAAAGTCGCAGCAGTGTTAAGTTTATTCAGTGGGTTGATACAGTCTGTTTGCATGATGTTCTCACATTGTCTACAATCACAGCCTTGGGAAGGCGTGTAAAGGACAATAAAATCTTCAAGAAACTGAACTAATGAGACAAAAAGTTATAAAAAGCGCAAAAAAATCATGTTCTGCTTACTTTTCCATTTAAGCTGTGGGAGGCTAAATAAATCTTCCAGGGGCAATGTTGAGTCACTTATGTGATGCCACAGAAATAACTTGGCTTGACTTTTTTTCATTTACACTTAAACTGCCTGAATTTTTGTCTGGTACTTTTTAAGAATATTTTCTCAAGGTAAGAAGAGTGGGCTATAAAGAATATTTGACTTTACTCTTCTTTTAAGATGTATCCATGACTAAAATAATGATCAGCTTTAGATTAGTCGAAAACCACTTTAGTTTATGAGAAAATCACCATTTAATAATGTCCGTCAATTCTGCTTAGCCAAATAGGAGTCAATAATCAATCTGAAATCCAAAATAGGATAAAAAGGAGCAATTTAGGGCCGCAAACATGAAAAGCTTGCAACTGTAACAGAGTCTCTGAATCTGGCTCTGAACCATAAGAGGAAAAAGCTATTTCATATTTCAGAAAATATAAAATATGTTTCATTTTTTACAGTTTTTGTGTGGAAGGAACTGCATCGTGGATTTTAAATTATGTTGAAGAAAACGTCAGAGAGGGGAAAAAAATGAAAGGTCAGGTGCCCAAATTGCCCCGAGGTGGCCTTTAAACACCTTCTAAACACTGTGGGGTTCTCTTGGTATGGCATGTCATCATCAAAGTGTGGTAAATATAGGGAAACAAACATGACCATCTACACCAAGAGAGGTTTTTTTTTTTTGTTGAGAAGCTTGTAGCAAATGAAAATGATAAATAAATGTAAACTAAAGGTGTTTCCTTCAAGGCAGGAAAAACACGTCCATCTAAAAACTTGCATTGACTGTACTGTGCAATACTATCTACAGCCTTAAAATTGTTTTATTTAAATAAGTATACATTTCTGAAAACTAAAAGAGCAAAACTTTTTGTTTTACAAATACAATGAAGAATTGCAACAAACTAGTCGCTATCAGGCTAATTGAGCTAGCCAGCATGCAAAAGTCTGGTATGGTGTTCATCTGACAGACATTTTTAATGCTAGACTTTAGTTTTAGCGTGTAATTACTACAACAGGAGAAGAAAGCCTGATCCAGGTCATCCTTTTTAAGGACTTCCAGAGATTCCGAACGGCGTGGCAATTAAATAACAGCAGTTTCGAGGGCACAGTTACGGTTACGGTAATCGCTACCATTTTATGTCAGTAGGGTAAAATTAGGCATAACCTTTTCAACATGTTACTGGGAAGAGCTTGATAGCAGTGCTCTCATACAACATAGTTCTTTCTGTCAGTTAGTGTCTATTTCACAGAAACAGGTCTTTTTAGCAACATCACCAACCTAGCCATTCATTTAGCCAAACCTACAAAAATCTTCGATCACAAGCAGATATTTGTTTGAATTCTATAATACTGAACTCTACGCTACCTATCACTAGTTATTGTTAGAACGCAACTCCCGCAGTAAACAAGAGAATACTGTACATCCAGGAGTTTGACAGTGAACAAAAGCTGAAAGTTAACAACATAGAAAGGAATCACTTTGATAAAGTCTGAAAAAACACCAACCATTCTTGTTTGTTGGGTTGTTCTTTTCCGTGATCTGTATCTAGAGCTTATCTCTATACACAACTGGCTAAAATAGGTCAGATTACTGCAAGTCAGGGAGCTCATAAGCATTAGACACAACAATAAAAAACATATCAGGTTTGTTCATCGGTTTGGGGCCATGATTTTTAAGCATCTTTCAGATTAAATACTTGTCAAATAGGTTGCTCATAAAAAGGATAACAGTCTGTCTGTTTTTTCTGCTAAGGACTTCTGTCGTTACGCAGCTGTAGACCTTACATTTATCAAACTATGTGGATGGTTGGGGTTATTTCAAAAAAATGCGAAAACTAAACCTATCCCAAGCAAAAAAAAAGACTAAGGTCGTTTTAAAAAAAGGTAACAGCCACTAAAATAAAGAATAAAAAAATGGCTCCAAACTCCAGGAAGTCATCTGGGCTTTGTCCAAATTCCCTCACAACCCCGTAACCCCTAAAAGACTTTATAGTAGTCTGGCACTATCTAGTACCCTGGATTTCAACACAATTCAGACAGATGCTACTTTCATATACATGTTGTTCAATTATTAACTGTTCAAACATAATGCATTGTGGTCTATATTAGCCAATCTAGTGAGCATCGATGCACACAAGTTTTTTGCAGAGACTTCTGGCAAATTTCTAGGACACGGATTTTGGAATTGTAGGTTGTGTCTGAAATCCTTCCCTACTCACTAAATAGTGCACTATGTAGTCCGTTCACCATTTTTTACAGGTGTCCTAATCTTTCATTTCAAAATCGAGTGCCCCAGAAATTTCCCAGAAGTCTATAGCCGCGTTTACATGGGCAGAATATCTTGATCGGATCAGTGGTCGGGTTAAAATAAACCCGTGCACATGGGCACAGAAAACCTTTTACCGATTAGAACAAACGTTCCCATGGGTCACACTTTCCGTCGGAATGAATCATTTGGGCATGCGCAGTAGTGTAAAAACACCCGGATGAGGAAGTAGGTCCCGTTGTAAATACACCGTTGCTGCCACAGACAGACTTTTATGCAGCAGCTCAGTAATATACGAGACGATCTTCCAAACGGGCTTTTATTAATGTTATGAATATTATGAAGATCCTGTTCGCTCATCATTTTATATTTAATCCGTGGGGTCAGTGCTTTTTTTGAGGAAAAACGGAGAACCCAGTGTTAGGAGAGGCTAACAACACGGGCTAACAACATTAGCTTTTTGATGGACACAAAATCCAACACCATGCGGGGAAACGCTGCAATCGGCAGCTTGGCTGGACGTAAATGTCTGTGAATAACATCAGCCTTTATTTTGTCGGGGCTCAACTGGAAACACAATTCCATGTGATTTTTTTTTTAACAGTTTCTAAGGACTGAGTGACATTTCTGCTCTGAAAAGCTCACACACTGCCCCAAGCCGCTCCGCTGTGTGTGAGCTGGCGACTCGAGCTCTGCTCTGTTCTCGTGAGTCCTGCAGCCGCTAACCCAGAGCGGCGGGTCCGCTCGCAGTTCGAATTCTCACACATAACGAAATAACAAAACGCACACGTAACAAAGCACCCCCCCCCCCCCTCAAACACGTATTAATAAATTCCGCTGCCCTGCTCAGAGAGGTTCACTGGTCCACTGGCACTGGAGCCCGAACGCAGAGCTCGGGTGCCGGGTCCAGACGTCGTGGGTACGCACCCCCCCCGCATCTCCCTCGTGAGGGGTGAAAGAGAGGGGAGAGCCAGCGGGGCGAGAGCGGCGCGGCGCTTTACGCGGGGCCTCCTGGTCGGTCCCGTATGCGCTCCAAAGCTTTCTCTCAGCAAAACACCGTCTATGAATGACGTAAACCAGAGCAGAAGTGACACACGATCGGAATGACCGTTTACATGCTCCACGATCGGATAAAGGATCGGTATAACCCACCTATCTCGATCGGAAAGCAAGTTTGATCCGAAAGAGTCTGACCGGGGCAGAGTATTCCGAACGGCGCGTTTACATGACGCATTTTCTTTCCGATCAGGCGTTCTTTCCGATTACTTTTGCCCATGTAAACGCGGCTTATGCGACAAACCAGTGAGCATCAATGCTCACTAGATAAATTAAATATAGACCACAATGCATTGCGTTTAAATGATTTTTCCTGTGGAAAAAAATGTATTTTAAGTTTTTTGATAAGACATCAAAGTTTTCATCTCCAGAATACAGTGGATTCATAAATAGTCTTCTTAAAAAATGTTTGTATTTGTTAGGTGTTTACTTTGGTGAAATCTGTGACATTAAATTTGCCGTTGAAAGAAAAAAAAGGAGTGAGCATGGTGACCAAAAAAATCCAGGGCACTAGACAGTCCCGCACTATTTATATATTTTTTTTTGTTTTGTTTTTATGGAGTAGGGAGGGAATTCGGACATAGCCGTAGATTTGGACAGCCGTACTAAATGGCGAACAGCCCATATAGTGCACTAGTGAGAGAATTCTGACACAACCCTGCTGTCCACTTATGTAATGATCAACAACTTCAACCAGGATGATTCAAATGTCACAAAAAGAGTCATCGTCAAGGAATTGAGTCACAGTCATAAAATCACGACTTAACTATAATAATTTAAAGTCATGTCCCTTTCATTTATAGTAATGTTCAACAGCTTTGATTTTTTTTAAATGGGAGGGAAATTCCCTGATACACTATGTATAAGGACAGCAACATTTGTCATTAATACTGCTGTGAAAGGATAAAAGGGAAACCTTTCACATGTACGCTAACAAAGCCTTGGGGACCATTATGAGAGCCTTTAAATAGCAGGACAAAAGTTTGGCTGAAACGGAAATAGATGCAGAGTGAGCACCGACAGCGTGACCGGTCTCACACAGCGCTCATTAGTGCTACTTGGTCAACATGTGAAGTTTGGAAGAGTGAGAAGAAAAAAACAAAAAAAAAAAGCTGCATGCCCCTACAATCCTCCGTCACCATAATTTGGCAGCTGCCTCTCTTTCAACTAATGACTCACCCACTCGTGCACTGAGAGAGCCCTGAGAGAATTTTGAAAATAACAAGAAAATTGTTAGCATCTAGCTTTGCATAGTTTTGGGAGCCACATTTAAAAAGAAAAAACCCCCACAAATGCTCCATTTAGTAGCATGATCTGGACTGAAAACACACGAGCTCAATTAAAAGTTCAAGCTCAGGTTTTAGAGTAACCTGTTAAAATCGCCCATCAGTCAGCATCAGCATCGCCCTGTGTGGCTGAACACGGTGCTATTATCAGGCATGGGCATGTGTTACATGGAGTGCAAGAGGGAAAGTATAGGAAAAATCCTAATAAAATATGGCTATTGGCTAAAAATAAAGGAACAGATTAGTTTATGGGGCTGTTGCCTTAGAAACAACCCTGCAGATAACCAAAAAGAAACTCAAGACACCACTGACAAACAAACACGGATAAAAGATTTTTTTAAAAGACTAGCAGGACCCAAAAATAGGAAAACTAGAAGATAAACAACAATATGCCAAAAACATGAGAGAAAAAGTAAAGAATCAGTCATTTTAAGCATACAAGAAAAGTCGATGATGATACTACTTAAAGACCCACTCTGATGAAAATTGTGTTTTTGATGTTTTAAACATGTTCTTGTGACATTTTTCTGAGGATGGAGGACATGTATTTAGAGAATTAAAATCAAAATGTAGAAAGTACGTCAAGCTCCCTGCTTCTAAAGCATCCACTTGTAGACAAATAGATCCAAGTATGTCTCCGTTTTCCTCATCTAGACTGGCAATCTGACTCAAAACTAGACAATTTTGTTGCACCGGTAATGTTAGGTTGGTGGTGTGAGGGGCTGTAAGTTAGGATGAAGAGTGTGTAAACAGATGGGTGAGATAGGATTCTATTAAATTAAGGAGCTATATGTGTGTGTGTGTGTGTGTGTGTGTGTGTGTGTGTGTTTGTGAACTTGTGCAGAACTTTCAGGAAGGACTATAGAGAAGTGGTGAAGATCAAATACATCTGACAGAAACCCTCATGCCTCAAAAATAGACCTTCATAGTGTCACATAAAAGGGACTTTTAGGTTGTATTTACGGTTTTTTTTACAGATGCAGAAGTATGTACTTGTGCATTTAAAGGTTTATTTACTATTTCTTGATTGGCATTTTTTAAAATCACTAAATTTATTGACTTACATTTGAGCTTGTTGCATGCAAGCTGAGTATTTCCAGCACCAGACGCACTTTGTGATGTTTGTTCCTTCAAAGTCCCAATCTGATCGTCCTATCAATTTTTTTTAAAGTGGTCTTTTAATTATGATTATGTCATTTTTAGCCAAAATCAAAAAACCCTTTATTTTTGAATGGTATAGCTTATGCAGTCGTGAAGTAAGCCTACCCTCATTTCCCATCATCCCTTTGTTTACACTCTCTCCCGCTAGCTTACAGCCACTATACCCCCCCAACTCTAACAGACTGGAGCTGTCCAGCTGTACAGTTGTGAGCCAGATGGATGAGGAACACATAGATCTATGTGTGTACATCTATGTGTGCACATGTGGATGCATCAGAATGGACTAGTCCAGGCGTATTTTCTACGTCACATATGCTCTTTTTTACGTCTGCTCCTGATTCACAACGACTTGAATAAAGAAATACTCTTCATATTCTTCATGTATGTCCTCCATCATCAGAAAATGCAACAAGAACATGTTAAAACTATCCTTTTTCTCGGAGTGGGTCTTTGGAGCGACAGTGGAGGCGGAACTCGAAAAAAGTGACAGCATTTTGAGCAGACTGACTGACTCCAACCCTGTTGGACCTGCCGTCAACACAAACAACAGCGCGGATTATTCCAAGTCACAAATCAAACTTGGCTCGAAAGTCGTTCAAGTTTTGTGGCGGAGGCCCCAAAACACAGGAAACGGCGCCGCGCGACTGCTAGGCGCGCCTCTAACAATTCCCAATCCACACTCGGTCCTCTTCCTCACAAAAGACACCCGCAGACATGCGACCGTCCCATGCAAACCAGCGCTAAAGTGTCCCCGAGAATCATTTGCATTCCTCCAGTTTAGTCAAATGCGAGCCCGTGAATCCTCTAAACCTCCCGGCGATAACCGTTCACTCTCGTTTTCTAATCACAATTCTTCCCTGAACTTCTGAGAGCAGAGAGCTCAGCTAGGGACGAGCTAGCGATGGAAGTTTTCTTACGTACCAACTCCATACTTTTCCTTCTTCGTGGGGACCCAGCGAGACATTCTGATCATTCAGGCGTCCTTAAGATGCCGTTCAGCCAGTTCGAAAAGCTCCAGGTGTGTTTTCTTAGTTGTAAAGTAGACTTTTCTGTTCAGTTTTCTCCCAGATTTGGAGAGCTGCTCCGAGCAGCCATTTTCCATCAGTGACGGGACGCGCCGGCAGGGGGCGACGCAGAGCAAAAATCTTTCTCACGCAGTCCTCGTGCTTACAAACTGCGGCCCGATCTCAATTGCGTCATGACGAGCTGAGATATTTTTTCAAAAGCAAACACATTCCTGGAGACAAACCCTCAGTTTTATCATATACCAAAACAAAAAAATGTATTTCATTAGTAATTTTGCCTCAAAACTTTTAGCAAAAATTTAAAGGGTGCTTTTATTTTGAAAAAGTACACAATTGAAACGAATGTTGATGTTATATGAGGGATTAATTAAAAAAAAAAAACATAAGAAAAACCGAATTTAAAAATTAAAAATCCAGGAACATTTTCAAGAGTAAATGTATTATTCTTTATATTTAAAAAAAAAAACTGCATTTGTGAGTTCATTGTATAATAAACTTTGAGATTTACTTTGCCGTGAGTGCCATCAGTTTTATGTCAATCCAAAACAAACGAAAATATGTATATCATATTTATAATTATGCTAATAAAAGTGAAAAAAATAAAGTAAATAGTGGTGCTTTTATTTTGAAAAAGTATACAAATAAAGTAAAAGAGAATGGGATTTATTGAAAAAATAAAACATGGAGGGAGGGGCTGAAAAAAATTACAATTCCAGGGATATTTTTGGTAATAATAGTTAAACAGCTAAATAAAGTCTTTATTCTATAAATAAAAAAGAGAGAGAAAAATCCTATTAAATTGACAGCAACTATATAGTAGATGAAAATCCATGAGTTACTTTGCCTTCAGTGCCATCACGCTTATGTCATACCAATATAAAAAGAATATTTAAAAAAATGAATAAATCTCATTGGTAATTATGCTCGATATTTTCAGGAAAAAAATATAACGGTGCTTTTATTTTGAAATATTATACACTTAAAACAAATGTCGATGTTATGAGGGATAAAAAATAAATAAAAATGTTCTATAATATATGACAATAGTAAAAGAGCTGTTCTTTATAAAAAAAAAAAAAAATTCACATTAGCAGCATCTGTGAGTTCATCATGTAATAAACCCTGACCATTACTTTGCCGTCAGTGCCATCAGTTTTATGTCATGCCCAAACCAAAAATGTGTCTCAATTTTTCATTTTTGCTAAAAACATTTTTGCTAAAGTGCTTTTATTTTCTTAAAAGTATACACTAAAAAATGTTGACTTTATATGAGAAATTAGTTAAAAGAAAGAGAAAGTGAGAGAGTAAAAACAGTGGAAAAGAAAATGATTTAAAAAGTGTAATAATTCATTAATTTATTTTACTGAAACTCTTTCTCTCTGAGGCATTAGCAAAATACTGTTAATGTAATCTGTGCATGTACACTTCTTTGTTATAGTACATTTAATTCCTTCTGTGTCCATAAATTTAGAATACCTGCCTCAGTTTGTGACCCCACGCCCTCCATGACTTCCCTCCCCTACAGATGTCATGTTAGCATTCAACCAGCAGAGGGAGCTCCCACTTTCAAACTCTTTGCATCTTTTGTCAAAAAGCCAACATTGACCACAAGACAGTTTAGATCCCCATCAAAATTTTAACTTTTATCCTCCAAGTAAGCGGTGGCACAAATATTATTTATATTTATTATTTTATTTGTATATTTATATATTCAGAATGTCAAAAAAAAAATTCTAGCACTTTCTACTACAACTTTATCCTGTTGAGTGTTGCTGAGCAACTGGTGCCATCCCAGCTGTCTTTGTGAAAAGAGTAAGATAAAACCTGGAAAAGCTGCCATCCACCAAAATTAAAATTTCTATAGTATTGCTGTCTTAAAAACGTACATTTGTTACATTTGATCGCAAAGACACAGAAAATGTTGGTCTGTTTGTTTTACAAAAAACTCAAATATCCAAATTTAACTTGTTTTAATATATTTTCTAAAATACATCTTGAAGTTTGAAACAAAATTCCTCTGTCTTGTAAATACCCTTCAGTCATGTAGGTCACAGTTACTAATCCAGGAGGACACTGACCCATTTTAAGACAGAGTCACACGCCTCATGGAGGCTTGAGGACAGCCATGCTCATCATCAGCCGCCAACCACGAGATCACAGGCAGGGGAAACACGTTAGGGGGGTTCTGCAGAAAAGCTTTAGACCACTTTAAGTGAGTCATAGAAAAACATGGCTAATCTCCTCATTAGTGACGCTCATACATATAGGGATGCCTGAATGTCAAGCATGCTGACAATCTCTCTGGAGTGCTGCCTGACTTTTAATGGAGATCTTGTTCCATCAACAAGTGTTTGTTTCCCTCGCCTGCCTATCCCCAAGTTTCTTTTCCTCCTCTCCATTCTATTGGATGTTCAGCTGTTGTGCTCAGTAGCTCTTTTGTTTGCCAAAGCATCCCTCGCATTGCTCCATGCCTGACTGGAGACAGTACCCGTTAGCACCTTCTTTATGTCCTAAGAACTGCATTCTGAGGAGAAAGGAAGATCTGTCGACAGGAGGTAAGTAAGCGTCAGAATACTTTCATTTGGGAACATTTGCAATCTCTGATCATCTATTTTCAACCTGAATTGTGATCAACACTTCTTTATAGCAGATCTGTCTCAAAGCGGAACTCCAATACTCTAGTGTGAAATAGTTTTTATAGTTAGTGATGCCACCTGTGAACGTTGGGTTTTTAAAATATTGGATTCTCCTTAACCCCACCCCACCCCCCCGTTGGGTGCTGAAAGGTGAGACCTGCGAGGTGTCACCTGAACTCCAGAGGGATGGCTTTCCGCAGACCAGCTGCCCAGAGGAAATCCCCAAGCTGGAGGAGATCAGGAAACGAGTCTTACTGGGAGAGCTTAATGTCAGAGGGGGAGTTTGTCCCCAACCCGCAACGTGCACCTCGACCCCAAAGCGCCATCGAAGGGGCCCGGCTGGACGACTGGCTGGAACACCTGCAAACCCTGCAGAACACGACAGGAGCTCCGCCTTTTCCCGATCGGACTACAACCATGAGGCGGATGGGCGATCCCTCCTACAGCAGGGGCTCGTCTTCATGTGAGAGTTCCAATCTGGGAAGCCAGGAGTCCATCCCAGCTGGGTTCATTCCTATTTCAGAGCACAGAAGGAGCTGGGAGAGAGCACACATCATGGAGGCCCCCCAGAAAGAGCAAGCTCACCTTTGTAGTCTCTCTCCAGTCAAATTTGGGTGGTTGCCAATACAGAGAAAGGTGATGGGGTTGGATGATGGGAGCAGCCCAAACCAGATGTTGGACCAATGTCCTGGCCAAGTAAGACACACAAAAACATGATGGTGAATAAAACATTGTGTTGCTTGTGGGCCCTTCAATAGCCAAATAATGTTTCTGTGCATGCAAGAAGGTTATATTTACACCTAGAATGCTTTAATCTGGGAAAGACGATGCAAGCGGTAAAACAAACATGGAAAAATGGGTATTTTGGGTTCCTGTTCTGCTAAACTTCTTCATTTTGTTAACTACACAGTGCTTGTCAACAAAATGAGCATTTTCTGGTAAAAAAAAACATGTTTGAGTGGAACAGAAAATGGGAATCTGCAATAAGAAAAACAATGATTGGATTTTTTTAACCCGAATTTATATCCAGCTGTGAACAAAATTCAGTTACGTTTGAAGCAGATGCTAAATTATAGTATTTATGAAGTCGAAATGGTTTAATATACACATCAATAGGTGTCAAGGACTTAAAAACAATATTGTTAAACCTCTTATGTAATACCAAAATGCAATAAAATGTTTTTTCTTTTTTTTTTCTTGCATTTTATTAAACTCTTTGACAACACCTATTTTACTTTATGTCAGGGCATGAACTTTAATTTTGGAGCTCTTTTATTTAGAAAATCATTTTCTGTTAGTACAAAAGGCCAGTGCAAAGACTGTATTCATGGCTCAATCTGGATTTGTGACTAAAATTCATTTAGGTTGTATAATTGTTACTGTTAACCCCTCCAGTGTGAGCTTTAGTGGGATATAGATGAGGCTGTTCTGAGCTACACCACCGAGTGCCACAGAAAGCCATTAGTAGTCAAGTCTCAGTTGCCCGGAGAGACGGCTGAGCTCTGGCATTCATGAAAACAGCTTACTCTGCAGGAACTCCACGCACTCTCCAAAGGTTTACGACTAATTTGATGCTGTTAAGGCAGAGATTGAGCTTTAGACCCTGAGAGGATGCAAGTCACTGTACAAGGCTAATTCACTCTAAACAAAGTATTAGATGAAGAATAGAAAATATGAATCAAAATTGAGGAATGTCTGTGCAATAGGGGAACTGAGACTGAAATTATGCACATGTGGCTCGTAGTAAAAAAGTAATATCAAGTCAGCTGTGATGTCATAAAATGCAACTTTTTTAGAAGTCATAAATAACTAATAATTTTTTGAAAATGTTTGTTAATGTGAGACATTTCCTCCATTTCTTGTTTTTATACAGATGAGGCCCAAACCACCCATCACTCCGACACTGCAGAAGAACCAATCACCTCTCTGTATGTTTGCAATTTATTACCTTATACAAAAATGTGCTCATTTATGATAATGAGGGATTTTCTCAGAAGGTTTTAGAGAACTAAGCAACAAAACAATAAAAGCAGAAGATGGAAAGCTTTAATGAATGTTCAGTGGTACAATTGATTTTATAACAGACAGGAGTGAAAGCAAAAATTTGTTTCTCAAAAGCAATTTTTACCTACGAGCCTGACAAATCTTGAAAAAGAATGGAAACCGAAATAAGCAGGATGGGGATTGAGCTGGGAGGCAGAAAGATAAGGAGGGATCCAGACTGATTGGAGCGGGAGGCTTGTTAATCTTCCAGAATGGCAGCCCCATACTCTCTGGGTGTGATCTGAAGCTTGATCTTTCAACCTTGTTCTTGTTTATACATAGATAATCCTGACAAGGCCTGTGCTGCTTACAGAAATCAAGGCGATCCATTTACATGGCTGCAATGATCTTGGATGATAGACTGCGTGTTTGTTTTAGGATATATTAACCTTGTGGGCATCGGGATCTATCTACCTACCTATCTATCTATCTATCTATCTATCTATCTATCTATCTATCTATCTATCTATCTATCTATCTATCTATCTATCTATCTATCTATCTATCTATCTATCTATCTATCTATCTATCTATCTATCTATCTATCTATCTATCTATCTATCTATCTATCTATCTATCTATCTATCTATCTATCTATCTCTGAAGAAAATGATTAGGCTGATGAGAAAAGTGGAGGATTTTCCATGTGTAGGCTCATGTCTTTACTCACCTTTGGGATATTAATGTCAGGTGTTCATTTGGAGAAAAGGTGATTTAAATTTAGCCAATAAAAAATAATTGGAGAGGAGGTTTTTGTAAAAGGTGTAAGAATGACTCAGTGAGGGACCCTTTAAAGTGAAGCAAACGAGATGTAATGTGACGGTAGCATGTAGAGTCTAGCATCAGGAGAGCTGGAGTTAATGAAAGTTCTTAAAACACCTTTTTCTTCAGCTGTAATAGAGCTTGCAAAGTCCTGTCCTCTGTATTTCTTCTTTTGTGGTTTTTTTTTCCTCCCATAAAAACTGGGAAACACCACAAACTATCCGCACATCATTTAAGGGTTATCCTAAAGTGAAGCCCCGTCGCCTTGGTAACAGCAGCAGGTGGAAACAGACAGGCTGGCAACATCAGTCAGCACTGGGAGACAGTCAGTAAAGTTGCTTTGTCTCCTGAGGGGGGTTGAAAAGTCACTCTGGGGTGGTGCTAGACTCACCTCACTGTGCCAGTGTCAATTATTGACGGTGTCAACATTTCCAGAGTGTCAGAAAGGCTGCTGGGCTGGTGTGTTTGCACTTGCTAGAGAGGCAGCAAACGTATCATGTGAAAAATCTGCTTGTTTTGTGTTGAAACACAGATGGCGGCGTGGAGAGAAGTCACACCAGTTCCAGAGCTTTGCGTGGAAGGACGTGGTGGACGCGTGATCCAGGCTCCCCATCTGATAAAGAGGTAAATTATATCTGCTCCTCAACCTTAAGGCCTTTTTAATCCAAACAATAGCTTTAAGGATTTAAAATTAGACTTGCCTGATATCTGATAAAATCTGGCTTGTGATGTGCTGATGATGTTGTCTAACTACTTTGCTATTTTCTGAATGCATTTATTGAAAAACAGTCAATTAAACTATTTTGTCACAAGGCCCTGTCGGCATTCAGGAGGCAAAAAAGGTGCAGAATTAAAACCAACTTTCAATGACATTAAAAAAAGAAAGGATGAGCAGAAGTTCTGAGTCCAAAAATAGAACCACAAAGCCAGAAGCTGATGGAAAGCAAGACTGAAATGTCACAGAAAAAAACATCAAGAATCTGGCACAGAGCAGAAAGAAAAAGGAGGGGAACAGGGATCACTCATTCAGAGGGAGGTGATGACTAATACAACATAGATGAAGAGCAGGCAAAACTACAGGAGGTAGCTGGAAAGAACGAGCTCGACAATAAAACTACCATGTAAAGCATCAAAAGGATAAAGTGTTTCTCACCGAGAAAACAAAAAACAAAAAAATGCACTCAGAACCATGAAACCCAAAGGAGAAGGTTAAACACTGACTGAAGATGCAAATGCTGAAAGCGTTTTTCTTCCATTTTGTTTTCACGCTGCGGGGACAAAACTGCTTTAATAGTGTCTGTCCTTTTGAGTTCCTACTTCAGAGTCACAGCTAGCTTTTCTTTTTTTTTTTTTAAGTCAGAGGGGGAAACCATCTGTGAATCAAGCATATGGTCACCGAGAAAACTCCAAAACCCTTTTGATGATTAAACCAGAGGACTGTGTTTATAGTTTTGTAAACATAGGTAGGAAAAAAATTGGGCTTTGTGGTTCTTATTCATGAACCTACTTTCCGCTGCTGGTTCTTGGTTCCTTTCAGAGTCTGTGTTTAGCATAAATATGCAACCAGAGTGAAAGCCCCTGGAGACATGCAGTCCTTTAGAAAGAGCTGTGAGGGACATGTGATTTTTTCACTGTTGATTCATTTCATAGCTAACTTTGTTGGCTTCTGTAAATGGTTGCAAAATACTAATACATTGGTTCTAAAATACTAAAACACTTTTCCATTGAGTAGGAAATCACTACTTTGAAATGATTCATTTTGCATTGAATTCAGCATTTTATTTTCTTATACTTCTGTCTGCATTACTCTTAAAACCCTGGTTATTTATGTTAAGATGTATTTTTGAGTTACCTTTTGGAGCAATACAAATTTTTTGGGGCTTCATTTGAACCTAATTTCTGTTTTTCTTAAATTAAAATAATCCAGAAAAAAGTTAGTCCCTTTTAAACTTGGAGTTGGGTTATTTTTAACTATGGAGTTTTAGTGTGCTTGATCCTACAGTGCTACTTTTTCCTTACTCACTTATGCACATTATTTTCTATTTTCTATGACAATCTGACACTTGTCTTCCCTTTAACCCTTCATGTTGCATGTCGCTATTTTGCAATGTACCCTTAAATCCAGGACTGCACTTAATTTTTTTCTTTTACTTTGTAAATTTCATCATTTGTTTTCAAAAAATCATACAACGTAAAGACAAACTGTTTTTTTCTTTCATAACAAATATCAAACATGTAGAGACAAACTAAAATAAATCAACAAAAAAAGCAAAGTCAAGGTGAAACAATGTGAAAAATGTCTGAAAACCAATCAAAGCTCCACTAAACTACAATGTGCCAGTGATTCATTCCGACAAAAACCTTTAACATTATTTCACATTAAAGGAAAGGAAGGAACCTAACCATTTCTAAGTCACTGTAAACTATCAACATGATTGGCAAACTGACCAGTGAGTTCAGAGATCACAAAGGGTTAAAAGTCTGGTGATCCTACAAATAATCTAAAAAATTTTGAAGGTTTTTCCTCTTTTCAACCCCACATTATCGGAACTACTTTGAAAAATTGAGGCTAAATTCAGTATTTAAAAAATAAAAAGTAAATAAAGAAATAAGAAATATTAACGTGTGAAAGAGGCCTTCGTCAAGCTGTGTGCTGCTATCAGGGCAATCATTGTGTGAAGCACAACGTATGGGGGGGGTGGGGGGTGGGGGGCAGCCGTCATCTGACGGGAGAAGAAACAGAAAAGCCCCACAGCGAGACAAGTCAGCTGACCTGCACCCAAAAAGCCACATTAGAGAGATTTATTAATGTTTCATGGCAAATTAATTTAGACTATGCTCCAAAAATGAATGTCAATTTCAAGCAGATGCTCCAGTTGCCAAGATGAATTTACAGTACCTGCTTTACTGGGTTGATTGATGACAAAACATTTAGTGTGTGACATTACCAATAAAAGGAGAATGTGATGGGATCTGGGTGGATAATTAAGGGTTGTTATCTCTTTCCCCTGCATGCATGCTCTAGGTGCCAGAAAAAAGTAGTCTTCCTGATAATGAGAAGGACAGACCTGTCAGCTGGCAAGCTTTAAGGAGGGGTTGGATGACCAGCAGGACGTCCGTTCTCCCTGGGGTCAACAGGAACGACGACCCTCTCTCTGGGACCAGTTCAGACCAAAGCAGGAAGTCTCCTTTGCTGAACACTAACACCCCCAAACCTCCCTACCACTCAGCTTTTATTTGCACAGCTTCTGCTGATCCCCACAGTCATCATTCCACTTTGCTCCAAGGGGAAACGGGCCCGCTCAAGCCACACAAGCCTTTGCAAAGGACACACAGTCTTCAGCCTATGAAGGCAACGACCCCTCTGACTCAAAAAGGCAACGCAGAACCTTCACAGGCAGGTTCAGGGGTGACTACTTTGATACCTCAGAACAAAACCAGCATCTCCTCGATCACCATCTCCTCCAGAAAAGTGAGCAGAACAGCCAGTCTACCTGGATGTACCACAAGCACTTCTTTATCCCAGACTTCCAGTTCACCCTCTCCCACCTTAGATGAACAGCCCATGGATCCAAACTCCAGGCAGCTGAGAGTGCAAAGGAAGGCCACTATCGTCAAAGTCACAGAGCAAAGGGTCACATCCAGTCCTGCGCCGAGCATTGTCAGGGCCAAGACTCCACCCGAGGGCCAAGGGTTGGACACCGTGGTCCGCAGAAGAAAGGCCACCATCATCAAAGTGACAGAGCACAAGGAAAGCTACAGTCCAGCCAAGGCTGCATTCAGAAATCCAGAGTACAGACACAGCTACACAGAGGGAGTATTTCAGAATAAAAGCGCATGGGGTCAAGGGAGCCATTCAGGAAGCAACGGAGTCCGTTTGATTTCCCCTTCAAACTCCATCTCACAACCAAACACTTCAGACACAGAGAAACATGACACTCTGCACAGATCGACTCTAAGTCTCTTTGTGAGCAAACCTGCTGTCACAGCAGGGCCTGTTTTCTCAGAAGTTTCTCCAAAAGCTTCTGGACGGAGATCGGACACACTGCACAGACCGCTGAGCTGCTACGGCAAATTAACTGGGCACTTTGAGCCGAGCCAGGAGAACCGAGCCCAAACAGATGCCAGGAAATGGAGCCTGGGATTTGTACAGGGGACTCACAGAAACTCTGGGGGCAGTGGATCCATCAACACCAGCCGTGCAGCCAGGGAAGCAGGTCAGCCGGGGGCTGACACCCAGACCGCAAACCGAGAGGAAAAATTGAGATTGGAACCATCAGTAGATAGAATGCGGAGATCGTCACCAAGTCTGACCCTCATCAAGGCGCCTGGTAGGTTTCTCTGTCCCATATGATTATTCCTTATCAGCCTGCAGCCTCCCTCCGCCTCTGATCTCTGTTTTTCAGAAGGATAGCTGCATCTAAATAAAATGTCCTCTGTGCCAGTTTGTGCAGTACAGTTTGGTGTAATTACACCATCTCATGTTTGACACCATCTTTAAGGTGTGCCGAATGCTTGACAATCATTTTAACATTCTTTTTTATGGCACCCGATTCTCATGTCATAGATGCTTGCCTGCTTATAGCAGCATATGTGCGAATGCCTCATCATCACCTACACATTCACTCATTTTCACTTTTTTCATCGTCTCGGCAGGAATAACTTTGCATATATAATTTATCACAACACTTCCCCAAAACCTGCAGCACGAGCAGAGCTTTAAGCTTCACTTACTTCCATACAGGAAGTTGGAAGAAGATATTCAGAAAACCAACATAATGATATGTTTTAGGTGTTTTTAACTTGTTCTTGCGGGATTTTTGTGATGATGGATGACATGTATTAAGAAGATTATTACATTGCATTTGTATTTTTTTATTCAAATTGTTGTGAATCGGGAGGGGAAAGGGGTTGGGGCTCCATGCTAATGGCCCCTTTTTGGCTCAAAATGACAAAATCATGATTTAAAGACCACTGGTAACGTTTTTAAAATAAAATAAAAGATGATCAGAATGGGTCTTTAAAGCTGCCAGGACTAGTTGGGTTTATTCTTTCTCTTGTGGGAAATGTAATGTATTTTTTTGAAATTGTCCTCCTTCCCAAACCATACATGTAAATGGAGGTTTTTTTTTTATTCTGTTTTGTCTGGGGCATCAGTATTCCTTATCTGAACTTTAACTGATTGCATCCAGATCCAGGTTTTGAGCCTGTAGCACTGAACAGACATGTATTAGTGTGGAGTCTGTGCAAAATGCAAGCTTTTATTAATTTTTAATTTATTTTTTGAACAAATCAAAGGCTACATTTTTTGATAAAAATCTAGGCTTGGATGAATAATACAAATTTGTCCTCCTAATAAGAGTGTTTTCCTCATTTGCCTTGTCTTCTGCAGCTCTCTTTAAATTATTCATTAATCTTTCATTATAATAGTTAAGATCATAATCACTTAGCTGTAAAGCCAGAACCCAAGCAGGGAAAGTTCAGGGCTTTTTTTTAATACGGCCTCTAAAAAAGGTCAGCGTTTCAGTTTTACTCATCGAAGGCCTCCTGCTTCACAGATCTCCATTCCCATCAATCTCAGGAGGAAGTTCTTGCCCTAAATGCAGCTGCCATCATCGCAAACATCAAACTCCAGAGACAATTCAATCAAAGGAGGATATCAAGTGACAATTTGGAGGAGTCCATAGCGTCACCCCAAGGAGATCCTGGTAAAAACACGCCATGGTTCCCACTGCAGCTGTTTTTACTGTTGTTTTGTGGCAGAGTTCGTTATGCCTGCTTCCGGATAGTGATACTTTTATGCCCCAGGGCATTGTCACAGGTGCGCAGGGTTCAAACACAATCCATTTCTTTTTCTCTATCTCAGAGTTTAAGGAGGAGAGGAATACAAAGCTCCATCCTGAGCAGAATGATCACAACAAGCAGCCTCTCGCTACGTTTGTGCCGCTGAGGCTTGCCCAGGAAAGGTCAGATGAAACCATTTCTCTTCAGGTGAGGTCATTTTCTGAGTTAATAAAAAACAAAACAAAAAAAGGTTTCCTTCTCCAAGAGAATAAAGTTAATTCTGGGGCCACACTTGGAAGGAGTACAATCTTTTTTACACCAGATGCTGTTTCCTTTGTGTGCCTTTGAGAAATATTATTCTTCCAATTTGTAAAAGTTTTAAATTGTACAGTTACTTCAGTAAAACTTTTCAAGACAAGTGGCAATCAGTGCCCACATAAAGCAGCCAATGCCCAAAGTTCGGCACATGTTCAAATTTCCACCAGCCTGCAGTGTTTGCCGATATCAATCATGTGGGACCCCTAGCACTTTCTAAAAACCACGTGTACAATTTCTTAATTGTGACCTGGTTAATTCCCTCATTAGTCATTGTAAAACTGTGACATTCCTGTTGCGGGACCCTTCTATGACTAGCTAATTTCCTCAATGTAAATAATAAAAAGAAAGTTTGACAGCAAGATCTATCGCTTGTAACACTGTGGACCAGAGAATTGGGGACATCTCATTTAATATTAGGAGAACCAGGGTAAAAAAGCGGGGTTTGAATTTTTTCATCAGTCTGCGATGAAAGTATGGCTGCAATCTGACACCGCTCAGTTGCAAATGTTTTTCAGAGGAGTGGACAGTAAAATGAACGTGAGTGAAGAGCCTTAAGGGTCAAATGAGAGGATCAGATCTATTTGTTTCGCTGATCAAAACCACAATGCTTTGTGCTTTTAAATGAGATGCCTGTCTTCCTGATCACTTGATTTGCTTATAGAAGTTTACAGTTAACATTAAATAGTGTGTAACATTTCAGATTTACAGTTGACTTGAGTTTTTATTTTTATTTTTTTAAACACATTTACTTCATTTTACACTGAACAAAAATATGAACCCAACAATTTTGTTATTGCTCCCATTTGTCATGAGATGAACTCAAAGATCTAAAACATTTTCTACAAACACAAAATAACCAGTTCTCTCAAATCTTGTTCACAGATCTGTCTGTATCTGTGATGGTGAGCATAATCCCTCCCACCTCACAGGTGTGCCTATCAAGATGCTAATTAGACAGAATGATAGCACAGGTGTGCCTTAGACATGGTCACAACAAAAGGCCACTCTGAAACGTGCTGTGTTTGTTTTATTAGGGGGGTTCAGGTAAAAAAAAAAAGTTTATCTTTCCAACATGGATATGTGGTCTTATCATCCTCACACGGTAGAAAAAGTATTATCTGAGCTTCTTCCTCCACTAAATCATCTTCAAATGGACGCGCCGTGCTCCTTCACCTCTCTGAAACAAACTAACCTTCAACATAACCTTCTCCAGAGCAGGTTATGTTCAGAGCATGAGTTGCTATGAGAACTAAGTATACCCTGAAACATACCTCTGTTTTTGGAACTGAAAGCTGAGGTTATCCTCTTCCTTAGCCTCAAACTTACCGTGGTAACTCACATAACCTTCTTTTTGGAATATCCCCCAGATCCACCCCCAATAAAACAAAGCGACACCTTTAGGAATGTCCTTTTACTGTGGCCAGTCTAAGGCACACCTGTGCAATAATCATGCTGTCAAATCTGCATCTTGATGTGGGACACCTGTGAGGTGGGATGGATTTTCTCAACAAAGGGGGAGTGCTCACTATCACAGATTTAGACAGATGTGTGAACAAGATTTGAGAGAACTGGTTATTTTGTGTTTGTAGAAAATGTTTTAGATCTTTGAGTTCATCTCATGTCAAATGGGAGCAAAAAGGAGCAGAAATTCACAGTAACTTTGGTAAAAATATATTTCGATTCCTGTTTGATGTGAAGAAAAGAGAAGTTTCTCATTGCAAAAGTTTTTCATTAAATATTTTGTTTGCTTTAAATGTTATTATGAGGGTTCAAAGAATTGGCCCTCACATTTTCACCTCACCAAACCTGGCCCTCCATGCGTATAGTTAACACAAAGGGAACAATTACTGTACACACACGCCTCTTACAGAATTAAGCTCAAAAGAGTTCCAAAGGATGCATGAGCATGAATGTTTTGTCGAGAAGAAAAATGTGTTTCTGACTTTGGTAGCAGGCACTGCAGCTGTCCAGACCAGACTTCATCTTTCAGTCCCAAAGCAGAGTGCGAGAGGTGGAGCGAAAGGCCCAGGAGAGGAAGCAGCGCTCGGGTTTGGGGGACCAGCAGATGGGCGCTGAGCTCAGTCAGAAGAGAGACTCCAGCACCCAGTGTACCTCTGTGAATGGTAATGTGCGAGCAGCCGGCCTCACCTCTCATCAACCGTCACTGTGCCGTCCATTGTCCCTGTGCAGCTGCAGTGGCGGCCTGCCACTCCATTAATCACAAGCACCCGCACTTAAAAATAAGGCAACAATGTCTGCCAGAACTGCTTTTCGGGATTCTTTGTAAACTGGTATTTATTTAAATTTATGCTTCAGAGCACCATACTGTTTTTTCCATTGGAAAGAGTTTCACATTTCAAATTTAATTAGAGTTCTTGAGAGGCTTGTTTTGTGTGTGTGTGTTTTTTTTTAGATTACAGAAAGTAAATGTTCATAAAATACAACTATTTAACAAAAAAAAATGTTTTATATCAAAAATAGCATAGAAGTTTTATTTCAAAATCTATCTCAACTTATCCAGTCCACTGAGCAAATGATTAATCCTAATACTAGGGGGGAAAAAAAACCTAATGTGAGACATAAAAGCACATTCCTAATAGTACAGAAATGTAAGTTAACCGAAAAGCCGAATGAACATTAGCATTTAGCTGAATGTCTTTTTAATGTCATCATTCTCCTCATGTGCCAGGATTTGGAAAACTGAGATTGCAGGACTTTTACTGCCTCCTACTGGCCTTAAAAGGAAGGCACATTTGTAGTTTAATGTCTGTCAATACCCAGAAGAACAAAACTCTTATTTATTGATATCATTTTAGAAAAACAAAAAAAAAGTATTGGTACTTTTTAGAAAAAAAATGTAAAAGTTTGAATTTCATATACAAATGTGAAGTCAATGTCTGTTTGCGACCATGCTGGAAGATTTTCTCTTCCGTCACAGGTAAAAGTGACTGAGTGAGATGCTTTCATGGGTTTTGGTCATTCATCATTTCTTTCTTTGTGCTTGTGCATGGGTGCTTGAATGTGTGGGTGACTGCTGGTGTTTCCAGGTACCCCATTTAAACCCAGGGGCAGAGCCAGTATGCAAACCCAAAAGCATACCAGATCCAATAAGTGAGCTCCATCTTCATCCAGAGACAACTGGTTCCTCTTCGTCATAAGCAGTTTTGTCCCCATTATTGCACAACTTTCGCAGAACCTATTTTTATTTTATTTTACCAAAAAAATGTATGCTTCTTTTGTTTTCTTTTATCCGGACTCAGGTCTTTTTTTCCCTTCAATTTATGTCACTTTTTTGTTTTATTTTCTTGCTCAAACTGCCATTAAAATTACTCACATCGCATCCTCATATACGATTTCAAAAATATAAATTTTTGGGATTGCATTTATCAATAAAAATGTAAAAAAACATTGAGAAAAAAAAGATTTCTTTTTTTTTTTTTTTTCACTTGTTCTGTCCAACAACTTAGCAAACAGATTAGAGCTGCAGGCCTTTTGTGTTGGACAGGTTTTACTATCACAAAAAGAGGTGTAGCCAGAGTGTAGATTTGAATTAACCCCTTTTTGTTGAATTATTTATTTCTTTATTTGTTACATTTAGTGTGTGTGGGGAGGAAGAGGGAAAATATGTGTCGGGGGTGGGGTGGGGTTGGGTGGTGGAAGAGAGTAAAAGGAAGAAAGGTGAAAAAAAAAGGGGGGGATACAAGCACTGATTTGGATCAGTTATTCTTTTAAGCTGTAACAATTATACTAGATCTGCTGGAAAGACAAATATTCCATCATGGGTAAAATTCTGACACAAAGATGAGTGGAAAATATCTGTCCATCAATACACTGTAGGTTAGAAGGAGGGATGAAGCAGACAGGGAGCAGTGTGGCAGTGTGCACGTGCTCATGCACGTGGGGGTGGAGATACATGCATGCTGCCAAAGTGAACCTTGTGTTGTGGGGAACCAGATCCTACCCAGCCAGAGCAGCCAGACCCGGAAAGGGGAGGAGAGGCCCCCCAAGGCCAGGGCCCCCCCACACCGGACCCAGGCAGCCCGGGAGGGGGGGAGGCGGGGACCGCCCACCCGACCAGCTAGGCGCAGAGAAGGCCCCCCTACAGGGGCCCCCACAACGCCCAGAGGCATAAGCGAACCTGGTGTCCGGCCCCCAGGCCACAGGACAGGAGCGCTTAGCCATACCAGGCGGCAGCCATGGGGGCCGCCGGGCGCCGAGACAAGGGCCAAGGACGAAGCCAGGGCCCCAGAACCCAAGAGCCGCCCACCACCCGACCGGTGCCCCGTGTCCGCGAGCTAGCCACGGCATGCGACCCGAGCAACCCAGAGATCGCCACGCACCCACAGCCACCCCCCCATAACCATACCCACTACAACCCCCACCCCCCCCCTCCCCGGCCATATTATCTGAGCCCCCCTCCCTTACCCTTTAAGTGCCCTACCCTCTCTGTGATGGGAAGGGAAAGCCCCAGAGGGTCCCAGTGAGCCAGCCCCCAGGTCCGTCCACCCATGCACTCACGCACACATACTCACAATCATCTGGTTACCTCCCCACCCCCCGCAGCCATGCAGTAACACCCCCCCCCCCCCCTGCCGACCAACCCCCAGCGCCGTACGCCCAACCATCACCGCAGCCGACATGACCCACAAGCCTGGCCGCCCTGAGAGGACCAGGCAGGTGAAAAAAAAGATTTCTGTGGGTTTTTTTCTTAGGTATATCTTTGTATTTATGTAAACCAGCATTTTTTGATTTATATGTGGACTTGATTACAGGAAGAAATGAGCACTAACATTTCATTGGTCCAAATCATGGAAAACCTTTAATATGTGTCACAACACCAAAAGAAAAGGATGCTTTTCATCTAGATTAATTAGGATCTCTTCCAGATGCCTGAAAGTCAACAAAAAACAAAAATGAATGCCACCATTTCTATTTGGAAAGAAGAGAGCTTTTGTCTATTGCAAATGAAAAAAAAGTGATATGTGCAAATGAATCAACAAAAGCAGTTTGAAAAGTCTCCCAACCAGAAGGAAAGTGTTTGTATTCTCATGAAGTTGGGTTTTGTGTTGACAGAAAAACTGCAGAAAAAGCATCTTAAAACACTAAGGCTTTTGGTGCACAGGGGGGCAAAGAATTTTTTGAGATTTTCTCATTATTTTTCAAAAATAACATGACAATTGTAGTATTTATTAAAAAAAAGGGAAGACTCTAAACTCTGAATTAAAAAAATTCAAAGTATAATTATCAGAGTAGAGCTTTGGAAAGTTGGCAGCATCATGAAAAACTTGCATCAGTTTATAAAAGAACAATTGAATGCATCTTCCAATGTGTGATATGAAGAGAAAAAGAGGAAAGTGTGT
Organism: Oryzias curvinotus; assembly: GCA_023969325.1. NCBI lineage: Eukaryota > Metazoa > Chordata > Actinopteri > Beloniformes > Adrianichthyidae > Oryzias > Oryzias curvinotus. The sequence continues at coordinate 12,419,719 of CM043724.1, read as the reverse complement.
TTATTTGGCAGAATTAAGTTGAGCTTTTCAAAAAATGTAACCATCTGTTTCCTTTTTGTGCAAAGAAAGTCAAAGGATTGTGAGAGTCTGACATTTCCCCCCCAAATGAATCCAATATGTCATAGTATCTTTTAACAAAATGATGCATACCTCCTTTCATGAGAAGTAACTTAATATGTATAAAAATGTGATTAATTCAGTTCTTTACATAAAAGACTGTCCTTAAAATTGACCAACATTACCTGAAGCACTTCAATAGAAATTCTCCTTGAATGAGCAATTAAAGTTAAGGAAAATATAACAATTCTATGAAGTGACAAAATGACAAATATCATAATCAGGAAGTGAAATTGGTTTATTTTCCAGTTGTGTGTTCCTAAACCCAGAAAGCCCACATATGTGTGCTGAAACAATGAAATTATTCTGAAAACTACTTCAGCACAGCAAATGGCTTTACAACAGATTGTCAGAGTCTCGCAAACACCTGTGTGGAGAAACTCTACACAACATTAATTTTACGAATGGCCTGCAAGCAATTGAGCAAGCAATAACACCCTTCTTCTTGGAGGCTCAATTAAACCTCACAAGGATGCGTCCTATTGCAATAATGACCAACATACAAAGATTTATGTACTAATAATACAGCTTTTCTTTATTCGGGGTTGTTCATCTTAGTGAAAATGAGGGCTTTGAGCAAAAGAGTGAAAATATTTTTTAAAGTAAATAACGTATTCAACATATTTACGGATGCTTTTTGAAGACGATGTTTTTATGTGAAAGATTTAAGTGGAGATTGTCATCTATCAAAGAAAAAAATCGTATTTTTTTAAGTGAAGTTCCTTTATCCAAATAAGGTAATGTTTAGGGGTAAATGTTGGCCTATCTATGCAATGCAATTATTGTGTAATTCCACTAGAGGTCACTGTTGCCCAATTCTTTTTCACATGTACTTTTTGCTAAAAGATGACTACGTCTACACATTCTAAAGAGACATTCTTCATGATGTATAAGAGTTGTGTTTGGATTTTTCTATTTTTTATCAAATCCCTCAAAATAAAGACCATTTACAAGATTCACTGCAGGCTGTGCACTCTTTCTCTCAATGGCAAAGAGGAAACTGTGAATGCTGCCATTGTGTTGACTGTATGAGGCCTGTGTTCTTTGGGAAACAAAAGGCCCTTCTGTAGAGGAGAAAGCTACAGTGCGATGCCACCATTCAGCCAAGCTGCAAACAGAGTGGGTGCCCACACACAGCAGCTCCACCCACACTGCCACTGTGGCTGATAACACAAACTGGAAGGGGCGATTCCTGGGGGTTCTTCTGCAAGAGGAGCTGGATGCGTGAGCAGCATGGGTGAGAGAGGTTTCACTCCTGCTGCTGCTGCAGAGCTGTTATTAAAATGTGAGGAGTGAAAGGTGGAGGGTTTTTATTTTCTTGTTGACTTGCAATCTAAAGTGAAGAGACAGTTTTTTTTTGCAAGTGAAAGCATGTGACTGCGAAACAGATGGAAAAAAAGTACACACTACACTTTGTGATCACGCTTAAAGCAAATAATCAGCACAAGATAAAGCTGTTTTTTCTGGTATGCTTCATTAAAGTCATACATTTTAAAATCAGTTTTCCCCCAGGACATCTCTAGGAAGTCTCTTCACTTTCCAGAACACTTCTGACTCCTTTATACAGTCAATTTCAAGACTGTCTTCATTCTTTTATAGAGTTTGAATGACCTCAACATCTCCTTCATATTAACTATCTAAAAAAAAACAATTTTATTAATTCAAGAGTCCTAATTTAATCAGTTAGGTTGACATATTTATGTAATATTGAGATGTTTGTTTCATAATTTTTGAATAATTTTTTTGCACTGATATGCAGATTGTGATTGATGCTCTGCTGGGATGAAGTAGATCTCATGAATTCTAAAGATCTCAGCCTCAAGCGCTGTGGTCCTTCGTGTTTTCAAAAAAATAAATCAACTTTTGAATTAAAAAGGAAAGGGTGGCCAAATGAAAGTGTCTGGTTATAGTGTTGTGATTTAAATGAAATGTCACTTTGACATTCAGACTAATAGCCCTTTCAGTTTATCATGTGGATTATCTGATGGGACGTAACCTGCCATCGTTCGGTGAAGACCCCCCCTCTGATCTTCTGCGATGTCCAGTGGTGCAATAATTATAATTTATCAGTTCTCTCCTGGATTGTGTTCAGCCGTAACCCCCATTAGTCATCCAATAGGCGAAGAGAGAAGTGCTGGAGCTTAGTGCCAGCTATTAGCTCGTGGATGGAGGAATGTGACCTCTTCTTAATGTTTATGGACAGTGCAGCTGAATGGAGCCTTTGTCTCTGTCTTTGTTTCATAATGGATCCGGCCCCTGCATTTGCTGACTGAGACTTGATCTGAAGTGAATGTACCGAGGTGCAGCTCATCATCGTGTTGGAACTGGCTGAATTACAGCCATGTGTAAACATTTATTTATTGGATTAAAAAGAACAGAAGAAAACCCCTTCAGTCCATAACTTATGATTGTTATTTTATTTATTAGCCTTTAGGTTGACGGTGTTTCATGGTCTAGCTGTTTCATTTGTTCTAATTCTCGCTGGTGGCGGGTAGAAAAACGATTTTATGACCACTGTTTCATGTCAGTGCCTCTGCATGTGTGGGTAAAGTAGTTAAAGAATTTATGTGTTCATGATGGCAATTTTAAAGCTGAAAGTAAGGTATAATAAGACAAATATAAGTTATGGTTCTGCCTGAAGAAGGCAATTTACTGTGTGTGATTGCAAAACTAATGTGTGTTTGCGTTAAATGAAGATACATGGAAACCACCCACTCAATAGATCCACATTTCTTAAAATATAAAAAAGCGATGGCATAAGCGATAAGCATTTTGTTTTTACAAGGTTATAGCCTCTGATTTTTCAAAGTAAAAACTATAAGAAAAGGTTATAGCACTGAAATGTCTGTGTTACCAGGTTTTATTTAAAAAAAGTTCCACTCTGATCATCTATTGATCTATTTTAACCCTTGTGCTATCCTATGACCCCACCCTTACATTAACGTGTTCTCCCTACCATGACAAAGGTGGATAAAGGTGGAGAGGATTTCATGGAATCCATGGACACCAGTAAGGAACATAAATCATTGAAGACAAAAGGTTCAGTTCTGTTAAAGTGCCTAGGATAGCACAAGGGTTACAAGGGATCCCCAGTAGTCTTTTAATTAGGATGATGCCTTTTTTGGTCAAAATTTAGAAAACCTGTGTCGAGTTCTAGGACATAGTTTCTGCAGAGCAGCAGGATTTCATCCAAAATTCGCCCCTGAGTTCATCTCAGTTTTTTCATCTGCTTCTGATAAATAAAGAAATAAAATAAAACATCACCAAAAAATACTCAAAAATGCCATTTTGAGCATGTTTATCTTAATATATGTCCTCCCTCATAAGAAAAATGCTACAAGAACATGTTAAAAGCACCAAAAACACAACTGTTGGTCTTTTTGCAGATATTTCTAATGCAACACATCTATGTCTAAAACCAATACAATGCACATTTGCAACTTCACCACATAATACGATTCTAGGTGAAAAGGGTTTATTTTTATCCTGAATATAGGAAACAGGGAGCACAAAGAAAGTGGCATGCCTGGGGACCTTTCTCCATGTTTGCCTGCTCAACCACGCCCCCATTTCCATTTCTCATCAAATACTTTTTTCATTTGTATTTTCTTATAAAACTGTCACAATCACGTCAATTTATTTTTTCTCCGCAAATTATGATATGTCAACAGGTTGTTAAAATTTCAGAAGCATGCATCACTCTACAGTGCTGGATTCACCTTTAAAAAAGATTATTTTAAACCTTTGACTAGATTACTCATTTCAGCCCCATAAATTGGTAATGTAAAAATGTGTGAAAACCCGGATTATTAAATTCAACAAAAGTACGAAGTGATGTCCGGAAATTGGACTTTCATTAGTTTCAAAATAAAAGCTTTGAGTCAGGACAGGCGTTTTGCGCATTATTTCCATTGACGTTATGCTATTGTTGTTGTTGTTATCAATGGTTCCTATTCAATTATATATATATATATATATATATATATATATATATATATATATATATATATATATATATATATATATATATATATATATATATATATATATATATATATAATTTTTTTTTTTTTTTCTTCTAAGAGAGAGGCGCTCAGTTTTTTACCTGGTTAACAAGACCCTTTTCGAAACGCAATGAATTTATTCATGTTTTAATGATGCTTAGTCAACTATAGCTTTTCTGGAATTTTAATTTGAAATATTGCCAGGAAGCTGCGCCTAATTCCCGTTGACTGTGAATTTCTCTCTGCCTGGGCGGGCTTTAGGACCCCGCGGAGCGGCACTAGTAAGCACATGGCTCCTACACATAAGACAACAGTTCTCCTCGGTAATTGCGCTGGAATGGATGTCATTCCTCCAGGCGTCTGAGAACGCAGCAGCTTGTGCATCTGCCCGCATTTCCTCCAGTTCCTGACCTCTTTCTCTCGCAGTTCCCACTTTGTGCATGAGGCGGCTTCTCCATCTGGACAGCGCTGAATGGGGAAAAGCCCCCGGAGGGGTCTCTCGGCTGTCAGTGGAAATTGGACTTGCTCATATTTCAGGAAGCGGCTCTTATTTTGGGGGGAGGCCCCCTGCGCATCAGCTGTTTTTGGACTGGGACTGGATGATGGTCGCGCTGCAGTAGAGACTCGCCGTCCACGCGTCAGCAGCATCATGAGCAGGAACTTTGTGACAGCTCTTCAGGCATTCACAGTCTCCCTGCTGATGAGCCAGATCATCCACTCTGCTGAAGGTAAGAGGTGAGAAGAGGTGATGCTTTGCATTTCTCACAGCTAATCATGGAGACGTAACAGTCACTTCTGCTTCAAATATAAAATATATATATATTGTTTTTTTAAATAATGATAATCAGGGGCGGAATTAAAGGGGGCAGCGCTCCCCTCACAAAAAGCTTTGTACCCCATTTTTTGAGCCAATATTAGTATCATTGTTGACAAATATCAATGAATTATCAATACAAGCTTCTTTAAACATTGCAAAATGTATTAAAAATTAACATGCATGTTCGCATGTTTTCTACCCTTCCAAAATCTTCTAACTCGCCACTATCCTCAACAATAAATATAAAAATAACCCCCTTTTTGATGATATCATTGAATTTATATTCATTTCCTTACATTCTTTTTATGGAGATTTGTTAATTTTTAAATCTTTTTAAATAGTCAGAACCTACAGATGTTTAACACACGTGTACCACATAAACTGAGAAATTCATTTTACCTCAATAAAGCAGTGCAACTGTGTCGTATTTATTACCTATCTGCTGTTTTTTAATAAAGCTATGGTAGAAAGGTAATTTCCTTTGAGGAATCAATAAAGTTCTATTCTATTCTATTCTATTCTATTCTATTCTATTCTAACCAGAGTAAGCTTGTTCTGTGGAGCTTTAGAAGAGCTGTGTAGGTATTGATTGTGTAAGCGTCTGGTCATCATTGGCAGCCTTTAAGTTTTTTTCTGGCTGTGTCCAGTTGCTGATTGTTTAATCAATCCCAAAATGCTTCAGTTTCTCTATTGAATTATGAGGCTGCTTTGGTGGTAAGCATATTTAAAAAAAAAAAAAAAAAAAAAGGTTTATTGTTTGTTTGAGGGTGAAATGTTTAGCAATTTTGTTTAAAAGCAGCGACATCCCAGCAGCAAAAGAAGACATGTCTCCATATGAGTTTATGGGGAATTTTTAAGAGCAAAGGTGCCTGTGTCTTTTTCTGTATTTTGATGGGCAACAGCTCCTGACACCATTTTTATTTCCCTCAAGGTGGGATTCAACAACAACCTCAGTTCCAAACACAATGTGTAATAAAGTGGTATGAAGATGTTTTAAAAACTTTTGTTTTTGTCTACTCAGTCATGACAGTCAGATTCCTGGGAATTCATTATTAGCAAGGGGAAATCCTTAAAACCAGGATTGGATGTTCATTTATTCATTAACAGTCATCACCGTCATCAGACATTCATCTTGATATGTGTTTCCCACGGGTGCCGACTCACCAAACCTTATCGTGGCCGCTTCATTTGAGCCTCGGAAAGTCAAAGACAATCTGCTTTGACAGAAAATGCACCGGTGTCACTCTCACTATTATTGGAGCCAACAGGGTCACATTAATACAGGAAGCAGTTTTAGTTAATGGCCCTTAAAACTACAGAGAAGCTCCATTCTGTTTGTGCTCCAGTCTATCCCAAAGTGAATATATCTTTTTTTGCAGCAGTTCTCAACATTCAGGTAAAATAGCAAACCTCATAAGAACGCAGTAATCAATACATGATGTAAAATTAATGCCTGCAGGCCAGTGAGAGAGATTTGTAAAAAGATACAGAACTGGTGATGAATGCAAAAAAGCATTTAAACCATCAATAAATTGCACTTTCTTGAATGTGTATAAAAAAACGACTTAAGAATGAACTTTCTTCTTATAACCTTTGTTTCTTTAGTGTAGAGCAGGGATGCCTATTAGGTCGATCACGACGGATGTGACGGTAGATCATGGGCCATAGATAAATAACCAAAGAACTAAAAATATATGTAAGACAAAAATCCGTCAGTTAATCATCATCCTTGCTGTGTAATACGTCACTTGATTGACATGCACAATGACCAATCGAACGTACGTCACTGGAACTACCCTGAGCGCACACTTTTTGCTTTCTGTCTTTCTTCTTTTTATTTTTTTTCATCTTCCGGCACCCAGCGACAAATTTGAATGCGCTTTTAGCATATGGTGTTCACATTGGACTGTTGCTACCTGATACTAGCGCATGTACCGACAGTTGGAAGAGGCTTGATGTGAAATGTCATAGCGGTGCAAATCTTGCAAATCTTACTCCAGGTTTCCTCTTTCACAGCTCTGTTCCGATAAATGAAAGACTTGGTGCCATTTCATTCCCGTCTGGCACAGATCGCGATGATTAATTTCCCCTCCGTGATCAATTCTAAAATGGTTGGTAATTCCGTGATTTGAAAAGGATGCTACCCATACATCACTACTAAATCTGTGCATTCAGTAGACACGCAGTTTGTACGTAGAGCCAGAAAACAGACTGAAAAACGTGCGTAGCCCGAAACGCACAGACCTTTTCATTGAAAGGGGTACTTGAACATGTGTGCCAAGTCAGCTGTGAACGTAGCATCAGTGTAAAGTAGCAAAAAGACAAAGCAATTTTTGTTAAACTCCACTTATATTGTCAAACATGGAGATGAAAGTATCATGATATGGGGACCAACAAAGACTTACAACTTAGAAACTTAGAAATCAATAAATAAATGAGCTTGAGCTTTTATTTTGCTAAGAAGAATAAATAAGGGCCCTTTGATAGACTGACCAACCATCCAGGGTGTACTTCACCTTCCTCCGTCAGTTGCTGGGATAGGCTCCAGCAACCCTATGACTTCAATTTGGAAAATGGATGAATAGATTTATGAAAAAGGTTATTTTGGGGGAATTTGAGTTATAATTCCCCTTTCCTCTTACACTGTGATTACCATCACGAATGTAAAGATTTAGTGCTATCTTTTATGCAGCACCACTTTGTCTTCCCACACGTCGCTCATAAACCCATCCAAGACGGCTAAGAAAAGCTAAAAATGTTCAGCTCCATGAAATGTCATGTTTGCATACATATTTCATAAGACGGCTCTTGAGCACTTTTGTTGTCTTTCCTTCCTGCCTGTCTTATTTCTTTTGTTGGAAGATTTTTGTTGTTGTGACTGATTCCCTCCCATGGTTGACAGTCGGTTCCAGCTGGTGTTTTCTGTAGCCGCCTGCAGGGTTTCAGTAAACATGGCTGTCTTTGCCGTGAGCATTGTGTACAGCTTGCCTGCTGCACCCTTGGACCAATGAAAGCCGAGCTGCACGTATATTTTCGGCCTGTTGTAAAACATTCCAGCAGTGTCCTCGCCCAGTGAAACGTTAACACTGTGACGTGACCCATCCCAAGTCAAAAGCAGTTCATGTCTTGTTTGGTATGAATGGTTTCACATTTTCCAGATGACTTCCTCTGAATATGAAATAACCAGGAAGCTGGTGAGTGGAGTTGGTTGTACATTAAGGCGGAATGATCAGCCAGTTGCAGTTCTACGTGGGAAAACTTATATTTGCAAAGTAGTTATGCTTGACCTCCCATTCCTTTGGACTTTTTGGACCTGCCCAACAAAAGGGAACGTTTTTAACTTTTTCCCTAGACTTTCACACCCAGACAGGTCATAGTTTAGCTCAGGGTCCCAGAGGCTCTTCTCTCGTCTGCCCAGACGGTTCAGGTTCCTCAGATATTTCTTCTCGAATCGGCCTGCGTGAGTTTTGGATTTCATCTAGGGAAGCCTGAGGAATGAACAGCCTCCTCCCAAAACACATTCCCTCGTCTGATGAGGCTCTTGCACGAGTTTTCCTTTTAGTGACCGCTTTGTGCCCCCATGGATGAGAACCCTGAAAAGGCCATTAGGATATGAATATTTAATCAGATGTTCAAGCATTTCATTTACTGCTACGGATTGGTCTTGAAGTGTGTTGGCTGCACTCCCTTATGAATCCAGTTTTTCAAAGGTAGCTGTTAATTTTGGGCTATTTTAAAGCACATATTTTATTTCTTTTATTTCTTTTTTTAAGAATAAAACAGTAATACATAGCATGCATGAGATGTTTTGGATTAAGCAAGTTTGTAACTCGAGAGACTAAAATTAACAGTAAAAGTAAAAGCCTCATTTACCTAAAATGAGACAAAAACATACAAAACCACCTGTTTTAATGTACCCGTAATACATTTTCAAAATTACTAATATACTAATGTAAATTAAATTAATACACTAAACTTGTTTTAGATTTTAGCCAGAATTTTGAAGTCCCACAGCAAGAATGATGCTATGGAGCACGTTTAGCCTTACAAACTGCCTTAGTTCTTTATGGCATGGCTTTAAGGGGCTTTTGAACCACATCACTAAGATAACGACACACAGCTGCTGTGTGTCAGTGTGTGTCTGATGCACATTCTGATGTGAACCTCGCAGTCTCAAAGGTGTATTGGTGGGACTTAGATCTGGTAACTGCAGAGGGTATTGGAGCGATTTGAATTTAACTGCCAGGTCCAAGAAACTGCTTTGAGATGATTTGAGTTTTTTTTTTTTTTTTTGGAACGGTGTGTAGAAGAAACCAGCAGAAGAGGGGTTCACTCTGCTTATAAAGGTCAAGGTTGGTGACCACACTATCGTTGATGGTGGAATTTAGAGTGTATTCAGTCAGTTAGTTCGGACAGAAACCGCTTAATTTGGTCCGGATCAAGTCCTGAACCTTGTGAGCACTGATCTCTGAGCATGGAGCCTATTCAAACTGAGAAAACTCAGAGCGTACTGAAACTCAGTCTGATTGGAAACGAATTGAGACCACCTGCAAAGATGGGTCCAAGAGCTGATCCTGGTCCCAGACCAGGGTCCGCTTTGGTGTAATCAGACTGAATATTTGAGCCGCATTATCGGGGGAAACGAACTCTGGTTCACTTCAAGCAAACCAAATGTTAACAGTCTGAATACACCTTTAATTAATGCTAAGGTGGTACTGAAAAAAGGCCTCCCACCATTAGCATAAACTATTGATGATGCCTAACATTTTTTTAATTTTTGGAAACTGATAGCCGTATTTATTTTAGTATAAGTTGCGTTATTGTTTTTGTTTTGCATAGCTTGATATCTTAACATCTCAGTATGCTCCAAAAAGCACACACACACACACACACACACACATGCACGCATACATATATATATATATATATATATATATATATATATATATATATATATATATATATATTGTAAATGTTGCAGATAAAGTCAATACTTTTAAGATAAGAAATATGTTTTCCAATTTTCTCTCGTTTTATTTTATTAATTCTAGTGTCATTGTAGCCACAGTTTTGTTGCTATAATTGACAAAAATCACTTCCAGTGTGGCCATTTGCTGCTGCAGCCTCTCAGCTTTGACATGATCAAAATGGCTTTCTCCATAATTAGTTTATAATATGTAAGTAAATTGAGGTGCAGTTGTCTTTTTTTCATATGGAGCGACTGTTCTTTTACTGCACAGCAAGATAGTTTTGTCTTACAGATGCTTACTTGATGTTGTTTTTTTTACCCTTTTTTCTGTGTAAGCAGAAATGGTAATGCATAAATATCCTAGCAGCATGCATATTTTACTTTTTAATTTTAATCAATAACAATTGAGAAGTTTTTAAAACTACTCCAAGCCAGTTTTCTTCAAGTATATATCTAAATGCAGTTATTTGCTTCCATCTGGTTTCCCTATTAGCTATTGTATTAAAAAAACATGAACAGGTCACAAAAAGTGACAAGTAAATGTATTTTGTGCACATTTGTATCTTTCTAATAATGGTTTACAGTTGTTGCTTATTACAACACCTAGATCTAAGAGTGGATTTGGTAAAATCTAAAAACTTTACCAAATCACTCAACATTCTTAGTCAGCCAGTGTTCTCATGACTGCTTTTGAATTTTTTCACACATTTTATACAGCTTTTAATGTAAATAAAAATAAAATCAAACTATACTAGCATTTTTCCTATGTATGTAACTCAAAGTGCTTTACATAAAAACATTTTCTAATTTTAAAAAGCAAGATAAAGACCATCACAAATAAAACACATTATAAAAACATTAAGACTTATATATATTTTTTTAAGTCCTTTAAACAATTTAAGTTTTAATAAATCACACAAAAAAGTGTGGTTGGTAGCTACTAAACCATTATAGTTAAACTAATAGAACAAAAATGGGTGAATAATTATAATTGAATAAACAACACAGAAGTGATGTGGATAGGGACTGGAAGGGAACACGTCCACTAAACATAACTGCATCTTTCAGTGAATGATGATGAAGCACAAGCCTAAGAGGACAGGCACTAAGATACCTAAGAACATTGTTGACCATGACAGTTTGCAGTTAAAGAATAAAAATGTGTTTAGACTGTGAGATTTCAACAATCTAGACAAAGGTCAGTTTTCATATTGTGCAATGTAAACGTAATAAATATGAGGATGTCATCATTTATCAAACATGTCGACCTCAGGACGGTAGTACTCTCAGAATTGTGGACCAAGACAGATGGCCACAGTTTTTCTATGCTCATGCTTTGTCCTCTGATGTGGTTATAGCAGCTGGATGATGCATCATGCAGACAAATATTCTGCTGAAGGAACCAGATTTTCTTATTCTTTGGAATTCTGAACATTTTTCACGCATTGGCCTCCATCTGCTATGCTGCATTATCACATGCAGTCATGAGTGGTGATTCACTGATTATTGAAGCCACAACAGAAATGTCTCAAACTTTTCTCAAGGAAAACTAGGTTTCAATCAAATTTGTGTATTTCTTTGTTTTGTTTTTTTGTTGTTGTTTTTTTTTTTTACAAATGAATTCTTCTCTCCTGCTCTCCCCAAAGTCCTGTGTTCCACACCTGCAGTCAAAAGCAAAAGCTTTATGGGTTTAGGGATTTTCCTCCATGGAATAAGCCACTTTCCTCAGCTGGGAAGCCTTCTACAAAGAAAGGGATAAGGCCAGAGTCAATTTTTGATCTACTTTATACCCGGAAAGAGGCAGACAGACTCCAAGAGCTCCAACTAATGTTACAATTTCTCCTTTTTTTTTCCCATTTTTGACATATTCTCCCAGAGATTTTCTAATGGGTTTTGGATTTGTATTAAAAAGTGACTCAAGTGGCATTAAATGTTTCTTAGGTTTGCAGGTTTTAAGTACTTTCTAACAAGAACTTTGAAGGCACTCTAACATCTTCCAGTTTATTATTGTCTTAGAGGTGCTTCGATAAAGTACTGAATATATTTTTGTCAAGGGCTTCTTTGGAAAAACAATCTAAAGACCCAGTAGTTAATTAGAAATTCCTGTTGGAGGAGGGAGTTTGTGGCCCACCAAGTGTATTTTCTACATAACAAACTTTTTTCCAACTGCATGTTTTCGTCTACTCCTGATTCACAATGATCTGAATAAAGAAATACTCCGAAATGAAATTTTAAACTTAAATTCTTTTAAATATTTGCTCCCCACCATTAGAAAAATGCTACAAAAACATGTTAAAAACACCAACAACAAGCTTAAAAAGAAGGTGCTATACTTCTCTCCATAATTTTGTACAATCCTGTCTTGTACTTGTGTCTAGACTGATTTTTCTTCCTTATTTTTGCAAGAGTGAGGGCAAAATGCAACATGTTTCCTAATTGGCACCTATTTGATCAGGAAGCAGACAGGTCACTTCCTACCTGGATGAATATCTAACAAATTGGCCCCACTGAAGGTCCGCTGCTGTCAGATCTTTGTTCACATCCGTCAGAGTTTGGTTTGAAAGGCAAACCACTGATGTATTTTCAAGCGGACTCAAAACACAGACAGCTGAGAAGGTTCAAGGAAAACCTTGACCAAGCCGTCCCTGTTAAAGTCTGCTTTCTAACATTTTCAAACACAAAAGATGGGATTTTATCCTATATTGTAATTTAAGGGCCTAAACTGATGCCTGCTAATTACTTTTGTCTGAATCCAACAAGCAAATATGTTCTAATTAAAAAGGGAAAGTGACAAACCTTCACATACACTTTTTTTTTTAAGTCGAAAAGTTTCTACAGGGAAACAAAATGGATTTGTGCATACAAATTACAGATCAAGTAAATCAGAGAGCTTAAATTACTCATGAGAGCACACAAGATAATAAACTGAGAACAAACAACTTTACACTTTATTGACTTTACTAAAATCTATATGCTTGGAAAGCTGAAAAGCCAATGTTTTCTTTCTAAAAATCTAATAAGAAAAGTACCCAGCTCTGTTTAATTGCATTATGTTCAATTAAAGACAGTGGAATGGCACTGAAATTGACTTTTCACTGTGTGATAAAGAAAAATACAGCCTTACAGCTTTCTTAGGTGGGTTAGAAGCACTCATGTTGACGTCATTATTTACATATTTACTGTTAGCATCCTTACAACACAAAGTTTTTTCAGTTTTTATATTTATCATCCATGATTTGTAGAAAAAAAGAAGAGCAAAATAGAAAGGATATTAGGGATGTTCTTGGTTCCTTAAAAGGTGGGGCTTTTATTTTTTTTGGGTATGGTGTTGAGAAAGTAAAACAAACCTGTGGTTTGTTTGACAGCCCCAGGACCTGAGCAGCTTGCAGCCACTGAGTCGCCTTCCCATACAGCAGAATATTCTGAAGGCAAACATCTAAGGCTTGGCTGACACAGAGATCCTAGAGACGCTGAGGCAAAGCCATGAAAAAAGGTTAAAAAAATTCAAACAGCTGCAATCATCCAGTCAATGTGCTGACATCGAGTTGATTGAAATGTTGTTGCAGGATCAGCAGACAGAGCATGAACTAGAATAACTGCAAACTGGAGCTGAAGAAACTGGGCCAAAATGTCTCTATGACAATAGGAGCAGAGTGCTTCAAAAAGGGGTTTTATCGAGTTGTTGATTTTGTATTGACCTTTTTTGTAATTTGACTGCTATAAAGGGCTAAATCTCTTTCTGCTTGTCTTGTACATATTTAAAAATAAATGCATATATAAATATATGTAGATTAACATATATTATATCTGTAGATCAACTCAATCATTTAAGTACATCAGTTTAGTTGTTTCTGTCTTAATTTGTAACATGCACAACACACCTTTTAAAGCTTTAAATTAAAAAGAAAATGCTGTTTTTAGTGTTTTTAACATGTGCTTGTGGCATTTTCTGACAATGCTGGACATATGTGAAGAAAATTAAGATAACATTTGCATTTCTGAGTCTTTCTTTTTCCAAATTGTTGTAAATCAGGAGCAGATAAAAACAAAAGGCATTTGAAAAAGATTGTGTTTTTGACGTAGAAAATACACTGGGCGTATTTTTGTTTTACAGTGGAAAAGTACTGATTAGGTCCTTAACCCTTGTACTATCCTAGGCACTTTAACATTGGGAGTTGGGTCATCTAGACCCCACCAGACAGTGCTCTGAACCTTTTTTCTTTTAATGATTTGTGATCTTCACTGGTTCAATGGATTACATGAAATTTTTCCACCTTTTATCCACCTTTGTCATGGTAGGGAGAACACGTCAAAGTAAGGGTGGGGTCATCTAAGATAGCACAAGGGTTAAAGCCCCCCCTAACTAGTTTCAAGTGGTCTGCAGCTCCATGTGGGTTAATGTAGCAATGCATTCATCAATGTGTTAACAACAAAGTATGGAAGTGTATATAATATAAATATATCTAAAAAAAAAACTTCATTTAGCATAAATACCCTTCACTGTCCAACTTGAATGAACTGCTGCAGAAATTATGTCCTAGAAAATAACACGTTTTTTTTATTAAAAAAAAAAGAAAAAAAGAAAATCATAATTAAAAGACCACTGGGAACATTTTTCAATAGATCAAAAGATGATTGGAATGGATTTACGAAGTCCTAACGAGGGTTTGGTTTTTATGGTTGGTTTACCCTGACATTGAAGGATCTGTCAGTATCCGCAGCTACTTATCATTTGCGACTCCTCGGAGGAGCTTTGAATGGGCACCAGGCATGTGCTTCCCATGATAGGGAGAAGTTCCAATGAGCAGCAAAACCAAATCTGCCTTAGGAACCATATAATGAGCTTTCACACAGCTTTGCTCTGGAGGCTCCCCCAACTCTGACCTTCGTTGCTACATGAACGCGTGTAGTATTCATGACAGCCAGCGAGAACAAATTATGAGGGAGGAGATGGTAAAAAACAAAGCGTCTCACTGTAATGTGACTGGATTCTTGGACAGCATTAACCTCATGCTGAGCAGAGGGAAACTTTTACAGCGGGGCCATCTTTTTCTCGTAGAGTTATTATATTCTGACACAAAGAGGTATTTACCAGTAGAGGGAGCTTGGTGTTAAACCGCTCCTTTATAGCCTTAAAAAATGTCCCCTAATAAATACAGCAATTAATGTCTGTCATTGCCGTGGCTTCTGACACACTGCTTTATTATTGGATTTTGGTTAACGGCTGCTTTAACGAGATGCAGGGATAATTTTTTTCACTGTGATGGTGGTTTCTGTGTTTCTTAGTTTAATGTAAATGGTGTTGACATATCGCCACTCAATAGGGTTCAATGTTTACCATGGAGTCTTGCCAAAATTATGAGGCACATATGACAACATTGAGCTGTGGCTCAATGAAGGAAATAAGGTGAAGGGGGTAAGAAAAGTAAATATTCGTTACATTCAAGTTTTCTTTTTTTGAGCAAGCCTGTGTGTAATTGTTGGTTATGTAAAAAAAAAAGATCTATATCTGATCAATTCATTGAGGGTTTTGTGTCAATCTCTAAGTTTGTAACCTTACCTAGAGGTAGGGGTGTCAAATGAATTGCATTTACTTACAGATAAATTGCCATGTTTTTGCATTTTTTTTGTTTTTAATGGGTTAATCTCATCTTTAATCTATAAATATTGGTAGTGTCAGATGGTTGCTTCCTTTAATTTCTAAAAATGCATGCCTTAAAGGGCATTGTCCCACTTCTACCATGGTCGCTTAAAGAAAGAAATATTTAATCGGTTATTTTTACTTTAATCTTGTTACATTTTTTAAGCTTAAATCATTTTTTAGAAAAAGTGAACTTTTGATATGAGATTTTTGAATAGTAAGATTAAAAATAGATTATTTAGATGAATTAATTACAGGTCATAATTAATGAATTGCTCAAGATATTTATCGCATGACAGAGCCTTAATAAAGGTTCATTAAAAATATTTAGATTTTTCATTAATGGCTAATCAAAACATTTATGTCATATTTCTTTTTAAATGTAGAAAAATATAAACGGTTTCGGTAGATTTGTTGATATCAATGATAAGCAACTGTTGGAACTCTGCAAGTATTTTAAGGAACAAGCATTAAAAAAACAACAGCAACGGAGCAGTCTATAGTTCTTCTGTTCAAGGTCACGTTATGATAGAACGTCTGCCTGATGGGTCCTCTCACTGCTTCATTCATCATTCTGTTCCCAATAATTATTCTATTTGAATTGACATCATTTGCCCTCTGTTTGGGCATCAATTGACTTCGTGATGTGCCTGTCAATCGCCCATTTAGATATGTAAAAGTCACAATAATCACATTTTCCGACATGGTCTGAAATTGAAGCTTTTGCCCTAGAAACATTGCTGGGTTGTGTCACAACTTTGGTAATTGCTCTGAATACCAACCAAGATAAATACATGCTTGTAGAAGATATTTTCTGAAAGGATTTGAGTTTTACAACAGAAAAACTCTTTCATATGTTTATGTTAGCACATTTCATTACTTTGCTAAATTTCTTGCATCATAATTTTTAGATGATGACATCCGTCAGTGGGACTTTTTCTGTTTGGTCTCCAGAACATCAACAGTGATGTGAGTTGTTGTGTGCAGAGTCTATGACTCTCTACAGCAAGCTTTATGATTATCCAATCAAATAAAGAGAACTATACATTCAGTTGTTTCTGCTTCTCCTTCTCTGACCTTTTGATTGAATAAGAGCCTGGTGCGTTACCACCCTCTTGAAGGTGTAGGCTGGGATATTTGTTCAGCAGCTCTTTCCTCCACCTCAGTCAGGTGTATTTGGTGGAAATATTATTATCCTCCTCATTTTTTATTTATTAGATTGTTTTTTAGACTTCCTTTATTTATAAATCATTTATTATTTCATTGGCTTTTGCATTTACATCTTAATAAAAAATGATGGCATGGTTTGTGAGCATTAAATGTCAAATAAATAAAAAATATCCCCAAAACCCCAAAAGGGGCTTATAAGTTGATGATTATACCAGAAATGGTGCTTTCAAGGTACAGTCAAAAGGACACAACTAACACACGCATGGTTTATGCTAGGTACACACCGGGCATGTCATACGCGTTCAAGAACCAGCAATCTTGAACACACTTGCATGTACTCACAGTTGGAAGGGGCTTGGTGTAAAATGTCAAAGTGGTGCAAATCTCGCTCCAGGCTTTTTCTTTCGCAGCTTTATTTGGCCATGTGAAACACTTGGTGTCATATAATCTGTCACAAACCACAGTTATTAATTTCTCCTGTTTGATCAATTTTCAAACGGTTGGAACTTCCGTGAATTAAAAATGATGCTACTTTTACGTCACTACCAAATCCAAGTCTGTGATTGGTCAAAATTCAACTCATTTAACTTTCAACGTTCATTCAATGGGAACGCGTTTTGTAAGTTGAGCCCCAAAGCAGTCTTTAAAATTTGCTATGCGTGAACACGAGAGTTTTATGCTTGCTCACATAGACTTTTCATTGGAAGTGGTCGCTTCATTAACCGTTTCTAAGCCCAGTGTGAACTGCGTGTTCAAAGTAATTATTCAACCACTTGTGTCCAATCACATATTGTCTTCTTCTAATGTTAATCAAATTGCATTAAAAATAACTAAACGCATTTACAGACTGTCGCATAATAAAGTGTTAATGTCATAAATAGAGTTACAATTTATTGGTCTTTCAAAAAACAAGTTCTATTTATATTAATCACACAGTTCAAACCCATTCTCGGGTTATTCTACTGACACTTGCAGAAAAAGAGTTGTTGGAATTATAGTTTTTTAAATTGCAGAAGTCTTTTTCTTCAACTCCTGAAGTCTGACACCCAAGGACTCCTCTGAAGAATGGTTTTCTTCTTCTGTGACTCTTAACAGACCTTGACTGCAGCTGTCCCTGGTGTTTTGTTTGTGTCTTCAGTTTGTCCTTGGCAAGTGAAACTCGGCTTGATCGGGCTGAGAGACGATTGATTTGGCCTTTACACACAGCTTTTTCCCCCTTCTCCGTGTTCTTTATCCCTCTGGGTTACTTTCTGTGTGTGTTTTAAGTCATTGTCCATCTGCTCCGGGAGGCAACATCCAATTATCTATTTCAAATTCATCTTAAACTGAGCGCACATGTTTGTACACTTTACAGTTCATTCAGCTGCTTCTGTCGGCTTACATACATCCGTTTTTGTGCTTTTTCTCAGTCACCTGAAAAAGATTTATAGGTATTTTGATAACTGAGTAAAGACAATAATAAATTTAGGCCTTGCTTTCAGTGCTGACAACTCTGTTATAAAGGATGTCTGTTTTACTAATCACAAAAGGATTTTTAAATTATGAATTTGCTAGAAACGTATTAAGAATACATCAGTCTAGTGCCAAATTTTTAATGTTATGTCTTTCTGCAAGAACTTGGACTTTATTATTGTCTACAGTCCAAATTTCAAATATTTCAGCGTTTGTTTATCCAATTCTGATTTATTTAGGCCACAAAAATTTAATCGGAGTGTCTAAAATGTGTCAAAAAAAAAATGAATAAAAAAAACGGAGCCAAATATTTCATTATAGTTTCCAAAAAGAGAAAATGCAATAAATATAGAATTTAAAGGCCATTGTCCAGTTAAGCAAAAATTTTACTGAATCTGTATATTTTTTTAAATTGTATGTCCTTGTTGGATGTATTCTTTTTCACTTTCTAAATAGTGGATTTCATTCTGCCATTCTTTAATTTTAAAAGTGTAATGGGGCGACCTTTTGCAGTATTTTCCCCCCTGTTTTGAACTTTTCAAATTCATTTAAAAAGAACGCATTTGGAGCTTTTAGACTTCTTGATGAAAATGACCTTTTTGAGGAATTTCATTCTTCTTTAAAAGCCCTGTTCACCTCAGAAAATTCCCCCACCACGATCACAAAAGGCAATTTTTAAGAGTAGATAGAAGAGACAAAGCTATTTAACTCTTGTAGGTTATAGTGCAGGTTCTGACACTGATTATTACATTTTTAATTAACCCTGTTGAAGATGGAGTAAGCATTAAAAATACTGAACTACTTATAAATATAACTACTTGGTTTATTGAAATAATCAAAAATGTGTTGATAATTAATTGTATTAATCCACTTACACCAGCTGTCTCAATTTGAGACAGTTTGTAAATAAGGTTCTTTTTTCCTGAACATTCATGTCAATGTTTTCGCATCTCAAAATAACATAGTTGTGAGGAAAAATTTACCAAATCACCATAAATATCCTTATTGATAACTATCTTCATCCTATAAAAATGATACTGCAAACATTTTTTTGTGGATTCCATCAACAAAACATTTTGATAAAAAAAAATTGACTTTTTTCATGATTGCTTTGATGCAAGTGGGGTTTACAGGATTAAGAAAGCAAAGCAACAATTCTGTAAATCTACATAAGATTTTGTACCATTCGGAGGATTTCACTTGTCATAGTCTATTCTTTAAGCTGTCAAAGGTGTTGGTTCTTGTTTGGAACCAACACCTTGGATTTTTTAGTATAGAAGAGAACTGCTGTCAGAATGACTGTGGAAAATGTTTTTGTGTGCCTTTCCTGTGTCGCTCATCAGACCCAGACTGTCATCTGGAGTGCTCTTTATCCCATCTCCCAACCAAGATGCAGACAAGTGGGGGGCACGGCCTCATCAAGTGTGAAGATGAAAAGAACGGCGTGTCATTTGTGTAGCAAAAGGAAAAAAATGACTATAAACACACAGCTGCATTTTTGCCTGTCAAGGAAAGAGAGAGCTATGGCACAACAAGAGAAAGTGGGCTCTGGGGTTTAATAATAACGACCAACTATTGGTTTGCTTTGGGGAGAATAGATTGGGGTAATAGGGGTCAGAGTTGTAACAGCTCTGTATCCAAGACTGTTTGGAGATTTAAGAACTGATCAAGGTCAACCAACAGCTTCCAACAGAAACTCCCAAGTCCCAAACTCCCATTGAGGAAACTTGATAAAACTAAGGGGATTTTTAAAATCTAAGATACTATCAATATTTTTTATACTGTGAATGGTTTACATATTTACACCAGGATTTTAAGTTATTGTCATTGTGAACTTGATGTAACTGTTGATGTGGTGTTTCAGCTGCTATCATGGACATATTAGAAAATAGTGATTTAAAAATACTTAAATCCTATTATCACTCTTGTTCTGTATATCACTGAACTAATAACTGATAAGTCATTCATTCATTTTTCTTGACCGTTTTTTCCCTTTCGGGGTCACGGGGCTGCCTGAGCCTATCCCGGCCACTTGTGAGGGAAGGCAGGGGGACAACCCGGACAGGTCGCTCGTCTGTCGCAGGGTAGAATCTCAACAATCACACAGCCATTCACTCTCACACTCACACCTATGGACAATTTAGAATTGCCAATTAACCTATGAAGCATGTTTTTGGATGGTAGGAGGAAGCCGGAGATCCCAGAGAGAACCCATGCATGCACGGGGAGAATATGCAAACTCCACACAGAAAGGTCCCCTGTTAAGTCAGAGTTTAATAATTACGGTCCTAATTGAAATGTATTGTAAATATTGTATGCATTTTGTCTAGTTATGAGTTTATTATTTGCTTTTTTGCTGTTCTTATTTACTGTAAATCACATGTGTCAAACTCAAGGCCCGAGGGTCAAATGTGGCCCTCCATGTCATTTTATGTGGCCCACAGCATAAAGAGCATAAAAGTTTTTAATTTCTTAAAATAAAAATAAAACTTGGTGTGTATTTATTCATATCCAGGGGAAATTGGACTTAAAGTCTTGGATTGGGCAACTATACATTAGGACTTAAACACTGTCCATATAACCTAACCTGACAGAATCAAATTTAAAAGGATTTATGCTAGAGTAACAAGCAAATATATGTTAACTATGCAACTGGAATTGTCACTTTAAAAAGTTTTAATCAATAAATAAATGAGAATTTAACATTAAGGGGTAGTTACACTTATTTTGCATTACATTTGGTAACATGTATAAGTTACATCTGGCCCTTTGAGGAAAGCCACTATGCTGATGTGGCCCTCAGTGAAAATGAGTTTTACACCCCTGCTGTAAATAAAACCCGGATCGAGTGAGTGTGATATCACCCATAGAAAGAAATAAAAGATGTTTCAATATTGGTAAAGCGCGTTGCTATCAAGTTTGGAATTTTCCTACTTGGTGATATATTATCTTGCAAAATAAAAAAAATCAAAGTGTACAAATGTGTACAATTCAGTCACCTTTTTTTTCACGGTTGGACTGAGTCATTGTTTCAAATGGAATCACTATTGCCAGTCAAGAGTGAGCTTGTTGGAAGCATAAAACATAAATAGGAACTCAACAAGCTGACCCCTCCTCCCTTAAGTTCCAAATAGGAAGTACCGGCTGGCTCCCAGAAGCCAAAATCCCATAGACTTGTGTTGAGAAATAGATAGTTATTACTCAGTCATTCTATTGGTCAGAATAACCATTCTTGCTCTGATATCTTTTATTTTTTTACATTTTCATCTAATCCTAATTTTTCTTTCGTGGTATTTTTTCTGAAGCATGTGGTGCCCACTGGCCCCCACCTCAAACGCCTGATTGACAGACATTTTTGAGTCTGCTCTCAGCCAAAAAAAAAACGTTTTAAGAAAAAGCAAAAATGTTACAACTGGACGATTTTTTTTTTTTACATCGATCAGTGGCCGCGCGGTGGCATTCCAGTGACAGGTGGGTGGCAAGCAGCATGATATTTAATTGATAGGAGGGTCTCCAAGTTCACTAAAATTGTCTGATGATCGACTGATTTTAGACAGCCACGCCCCCCTGCCCCTGTGCTGCCTTCCCACTGCCACCATCCGACTGTTAGAAACCATTTGGTAGCAGCAAGGCCACTCAACGAGGTCTGTTGATGTGAGCCGGGGGCCTGGTGATGACCAGACGTCAACCTGGCGTTCCTGGCCAGATCTCGGCATATAAATAGGGAGACGGCTTTGATGCTGTATTGATGCATTGGTGCTCTTCATCTGATGAAGACTTCTGCTGCGGTTGGACCGCTTCGACCCTTCATTTTCATGGGTGCCAGGGCTTTGCCCTTGCTGGGTTTCTTGTGAGGCATGTTGTCTAAAAATTTGTAAATTTGTGAATTGACAAGATTAAGGACTGAGTTGCGAATGACCAGTGATGCAGAACGGCCCTCTTTTTATATACCCCACTGGGCAGTTGATATGGACGGTAGCTGTTCAGAGACATTTACACATTGTCCAATCAGAACTGCTGCCAGCAGGCGATCCAGCTACCACCGTTCTGCAGTGACACAATTTTGTGGCGTCTTCCTCGCCTGACTGACTGATGCCTGAGGGCCACCGTCTACTATCATGACCACAACCTTTTTTTTTTTTTAATCAGGCGGCATAAAGTCTTGAAGATTCTGCTGATGCCTCCCCATCGGACAGTGGCAGCTGTATTTGTGGGCGTAGCATTAAGGGTAGTATATTTTTCATTCATGACAACATAGAAACTTGCATTCCAAGTTCTTCTGCAGAAAGAAAATTAGCATTGTTGCAAGAAAAAAATGGAAAATATAAAAAAGTATAAAAAATAATGTTTTTGTTTTACTTTCCTAAAATCCTAGCCAAAGCTACTCATGAAAATTAAACAATTCCATTCCGAATGAATAATCTCATAGCTGCAATAAATTTGCTCTGGGTCCCTTTGATCAATATTCATTCATCTTTATTTATATTCTTTTGTTGTCGTGGTAAAGCACCAGCTGAACTGAACCCGTCATGCATGTCTTTACATACCGGGAGCAAAATGCATATCCTTTTTTTTTCTCTTTTCCAAAACAGAGTTCTAAACTAATTTCCTTTTTTACTGCTTCTTGCTCACCAAACTGTATCTCATTTCAGCTGCACATCATCCCACAAATCCAATATGCAGTCCTCCAAGCTAGCACTGATTTTATTGAGGCAATATAAATTACACAAGCCTTCCTTATACCGAGGAGCAGAAACGGACGTGACCATAGCCAAAACTCAGCTTCACGAAGATCCCCTTTATTGAATATATAAATAAGACTTTTACCACTCCCTCAATACTCCTGTTGCTCTTTCTACTTTCTAGCAAACAAGAGTCGCCTACTCACAGCGTGAAAAGTCACGCCGCCCTCCAGCTTTAACTAATACCTCAACAGGCGTGTGGAAAAGAAATGAGCCTTCAGACTGTTTCCATCGATATAATCCAATTTACAAGCAGGAATTAAACCAGCACACCACAGAAACAAAACTGTTATTTACCAGCAGACTTTAAAGAAGCCATCTTCGAATGATTGTCCAATTGTGTGCTAGTTTTGGAAATGGCTCATTGTGGGACTGCCCCTTCCCATACGTTTCCCTGTTTTCCCGTCATTGTTTGTTTATAGTCTCCTTCATTCTCACCCCAGTCTGCTTCTCATCATCACGCCAGAGCAAGATGCAGAGTGCTGAGCTGGTCACCTCTTGCTCTCCACTATCAGCTTTGAATGGCTTTGTGATGAACTCCAGAATGGTGCTTTCCGCAGAGAATTAGCAGAGCAAAGCTCAGCTGGGGAGCTGCGTGCCTGCTCTGGGTTATTAACGCCGGATAATAAGCAGGCTCAGCAATTTGAAGAGACGACTCACAATTAGGAGAGAAATGGCGTCCACATGAGGGAAGCTGGCATCTGTTGAAGTGGAGAATGAGTGTATTCCTCTGAGTGCGTTTTGTTTGTGTGCGTTGTAAATGTGATTCACAACTGAGAAAGTTGCAAAATCAAAACATACCATTCATCATGCTCAGGGCATAACGTTCCTCAAATGTTATTACATCATCCCCATATTTATATGTTTTTCCTCCTGCTGCAACTACACTGCAAAGAAAAATGCATTAAAAACCAAAACATTTGATTTGAAATGTTTGCACTAAAACAATCCCCGCTGTTTTAAAGCAACAAAATCACTTCCACTGAAGGAAGCTGATTACTCTAGGAACCAGTGTCCCTTCACCAGTGCCTCAGCAATGCATTTTGACACCTCTGATGTCCCCTTCTACCTCAGTTTGGAGTTTGATTTGGAAACATGCACCTTTTTTCATCAGAAGTCCTGCTTTGGAAGCTTAGGGATCTAAGCATTACCGGAAGTCATTTTAAAGACTCCAACTGCAATTCCAGGATCCAGTTTCTGGCAAAACAGTGACATACAAGATTAAAGCTTATGATGTCCCGATCCAATCACGTGATCAAAAACTGGGCCTAATATTACAATAATAGCTGTCTCAATGGGCTTCATACCATTAATTATGTAATAAACATAAAATCATAAAGAACATAAACATAATTCATAATAATTTTTATTAATATTTTTAATAATACTTTTTAATAATCCTTTTTAATAATCATTTTTAATAATTTAATACAAATGTCATTTTTTATGTCCTTTTTTATGTTATATTATATAGATTATTTCTGAATGTTGTTTTTGCTGCCACAAATAAATGAAATTTCCCCATCGTGGGATTAATAAAGTCATCTATCTATCTATCTATCAGTTTAGAATTTACCTATTTAATCCTATGACTTTATGATCTTTATGATTTTATGTTTATGAAGCCCATTGAGATGACTATTGTTGTAATATTAGGTTATATAAATAAAATTGAATTGAATTGAATCAGGACCAGGATCAGGACTCGGATTGCAAATTCTTATAATCCAATGACTCGGAATCGGATCGGGGCCAAAGAAAAACCTGATTGGGGCATCGCTAATAAAAACACACACCATGATCAATTGTTACAAAGCCATGTTTAACCCTTCCATGCTATTCCTAACATAATCTTTGCATTTTCAGAGCTGCAATGTGGTGGGGCTTTCTTCTCTAATAATGCAAATACATGCAGCAAGTTAGATATAGTGGTAGAAATATTCCATTTATGAATTATCACACAAGATAAGGTATATTTTTAACGTATTGGCTCTTTAGAAAGAGTTTGTATGCTTACCACGTTGGGATATTCAGTTGTTACATGTGACTGATAAATGTATTTTTTATGTGCATTTATAGGTCTACAATTCCCCATCTGTGACACACTCAATTGCAGCATTGCTGTAATGTGAGGCTGTGATTTCATGTATTTAATAATGACAACACAGGAATAAAAACAAGGAAGGCATTCATTACTTTTAATAGTTTATATGAAATAAAAAGAAAAAGGATTTCTGACATTTACCAAACGTTGTGAGGATTTTAGAGAAAATCCCTGCCTCAAGTCTTCTTTGCTCACGCGTATGGTATTCATATTTCCTTTTACAGGTTTGGGCAAAAGGGTTCAGGGTGGATCAACAGCAAAGCAGAAACATTATGGGACTACAGTGCCTCTTCAACTTGTTGGACTTGAATGGAAGCCGGTGAGCCAACTCCAATCCCAGGTGGGGAATAGCAGCCCAAACACTAAAACATCAGTATTACACTGGTTCTGTTGATGTGATATATTGCTGCATTATATTCTGGCTAGAGAAAAAAAGTTCAACATGTACATTGACAAATCCTAATAAAGCCAATACATTGTATAACATGCAATAAAAATACTATGATTTGTAATTTGTTGGTGACCTTCGGACCTCGTCCTTATGATTATTTTTAACTGCACACATTTTTGACGGTGGCCTGGAAGTCCAGTTGTTTTTTTCAATTTGTTCTTTTAGAAAAGATTATAATAAAAGTAAGAATACACTACATGAAATGATGCAAAACTTTAGCTAGTACAAAGTTAATAAATAAGTAATAAATGCTCCAAATGTCTTAGTAACATGCAGGCAAGCAAACTAATCAAAAGGTCTGCATGGAAATTCATTAAAAGGACTTGGCAGACTTGGTTTTGATGATTCCCTGTTCTGTGAACCTTGTTGTCTGTGTCACTGCTTATTTCTTCAAGACAATGCAAAAATACAGTCTGCCAGCAAACATCTTACATACGGAAAGCCCTTTGAAATTAAAATAGGATGAATGAGGCCCTGGAAAGTTGAGCACTTTAAGTTCATATCCGGGATGAAAGAGAACATTTTTTTTTTCTATACTTTAACAAATGTACTCCCAAGTTCCTAAATGCATACCATCATGAGAAAAGTGCTGGCAAAGACTAGATAATAAAACAGCTTAATAAGCAATCCCCTGGTCCAATTTTTGAAAACATGCATCTTCAAAGTAAAAACTTGATGTTTTTCACTAAACAAGTGCAGCATTAGAAATTCTATCCTTTTGCTCTAGTCAGTAGAACAGTTTATTAAACTCTTATTTACTTTTTTATGATACAATTAGGAGTCCATTCGAGAGTTTTCAACTTGCAACATATTATTTAAGTTGTATCATTTCATTTGTCCAATGTTCATATAAAAAGTGGCATAATTAAGAATTTTTAAAAGATGCATTTAACAAACATAAAAAAAGTTCATTATAGTTTTGAATGAGTCTGTTGTGTTGAATCACTTACTGTCATTACTTCTGATGCCATTTTTCAGGTCAAGATGGTGGTCTTGTTTCCCCAAAAAAAGGAACAGAAAAGCCTGAATCTAGTTAATAAAATGAATCAAATCGGGATTTGTTAGTGTTATGGTCCCAAAGTGTACCTGTAAGGAATGGATGGCTGCCAAGAAACAGCCTGAGCTTCCAGGTTGTGTTATTGTTATTATTATTTTGGGAATAACTTTGTTTTGGCTCAAACAAACAGATGAGGCATCATAAGGTTTGTTAAGAATGGGATTATCCAGAAACAGCAAAGCAAAATCTCTGATGAGTGAATATTAAAAAAATATATAATTATAAAAAAAAACAAATGGTGGTGGGGGGGCTAAGTGCAGAAAAAATGCCAGTTTGTGGAAATTTTACAGTACAAGTCTTGTTGCCGTTATGGAAACCCATTAGGATGGAAAGCAGCAGAAGGAAAAGTCTAAAAATGATCCTGCCTGAAAGCCGAAGCTTCCAGAATCTTTCATGATACATTCGATACTCTTCTTTTCCACCGGGTTTGATGAATGACTTAAACCAGAGCAGTGTGATGTACATGTGTCAAATGCATTTTTGATGGTTCAAAATATTGTAAAAAGTCAGACACGGCAGGATTTTTCTTTTTTTTCTTCCCAGAGTTTCTCCGCCAACATAAGCTGCAGAACATGAGAGAGACGCTGTGCAAAAAGCATCTGTGGAACAGCACGGCTGACAGAAGTGATATATTTGACGCAGCGCCACTTCATGAGTCTAACAGAGACACATGATCTCAGTGACTCAGGGCTGTGAATGCTCATAGCTTTATGCAGGGTTAATGTAAATTGGAAAGAAAGCACAAAGCTAATCCTCTCAGCCTTTTGTTTTGTGCTTCTCGTCAGTGGAAAGCAGTTATATTGAATGCTTGGGTGGCTAAGTCTGAAGTTCAGCAGTGATCTAGAATAAAGTTTACTGCCACTGAGGTGATTAAGAAATAATCAGAAACAGCCTCATTTGGAATTTTGTTTACTATATTCTTTTTTCAGCATCAAAATCCCTTTAAAGTACTGAAATGTTTTTTCAAAATTAACTCTGGTCAAAATTATGTTTTTGGTATTTTTAGCACTTTTTTAAGGCATTTTTGTGATGGAGGGCATATAAAGAGAAAATTACTCTTACAGTTGCATTTCTGAGTATTTATTTGAATCACTGTGAATCAGGAGCAGAAGCAAAAATGCTGTTGGAAAAAATGTGTGTGCCATACAAGTTAATATGGAAAGCCACAAGCTCCCTGCTCCGCTCCATTCTGATGCATCCACTTTTAGAAGGCTAGATCCATTTAGGTCTTTGTTTTCCTCGTCTGAGATGGCATCTGGCTCAAAACTGTAGCTCTAAATTTTGCTCGTCATTGTTGATGCACCAATAATGTTAGGTTGGGGTTGTGAGGGACCGTAAGCTGGCAGGAAAGAGTGTAAACAAAGGGAGGATGGGAAGTGGATGTGGGTGGGTGGATGTGACTTGAAAAGGTAGAACTGAAAACCAGACACTTAAAGAGACTGAGATGACAGAAATGAAAACAGCTGTGGATGACCAACGTGAACCCGGAACCTGGAACAGAATTAAAAAGCCAAACCAAAGCACAGTATCCTTACAGTACCCCCCCCCCAAAAAAAAAAAAAAAGGGCAGACCCCAGATGCCCAAAACAAGAGGGGACCTGGAGGAACAAAACATGAAAAAAAAACCCAGTTAGGACTCCCACAGCCAAACAGATGTGAGGGGTATCAGACAACCCCTCCTCAGGAACATGCATGAAGAGGAGTCCTGACGACTCTCCGCAGGTCCAGGATACATGAAGGGGAGCAGCCCTGGTGACGCTCATCTGGAACAGGAAACACAGCCAAGGGGGATGAACAGCAACCGTCCTCAGGGACCAGGAACACGAAGCGTGGCCCCGGCAACCCTCCACAAGAACAAGACAAGGAACATGAAGGACAAGTCCTGGTGACCTTCCCCAGGAACAGACACATGAAGAGGAGCTGCTGAGGTGACCCTCCCCAGGAACAGACACATGAAGAGGAGCTGCTGAGGTGACCCCCCACAGGAACAGGAAATAGATAGGATGGCCCCGACTATCCCCCTCAGGAACAGATTGTATGGACGTGGAAAGGCATGACATGAACATGGAAAACCCGCCTGACGTGGCGTGGCATGGATTGCGGAGGCAAAAACTCTGCCACTACAGCAACAATTCTCCTGCTGGGTCCCTGGTTTGGTCAGGTCGTTCTGTCAGAGAATGGTGGTGTAGGACCCAAAATGCAGGAGACCAGTCTTGGTGACAGAAACTTCAAATTTTTAATAAATAAACTGAGACATGCAGCAAAGGAGTAACAAAACAGATCAGAGCATGAACTGAAAACCAGATACTCATAATTAAAAGACTGATCATAGATCAAAAAAATGATTGGAGCAGCACTTTACAATCCTTGTAACCTTTTTTATTTTAACTTTTTATTTTTGTCATCTCTTTAGAGTTACCCCACTTTGTTGAAGCTCCTGGTTGAAGCAGACGGCAAGCAGCTGCTCCTGAATCTGGAGAAAAACCAGTAAGTATCCCACTTGCCATGCTCTGCCTTAACTTCCATCTGAGTGCTTTTTGGAGCACAAATGTTGGACATGTGTGGTTCTCAGGTTCTACAGCAGTTTGCAGTGAAAAGGAAAGGCTGAATCGTTTCTCTGAGTGTAGACATGCCAGTGCTTTGTGATGTGAACCAAAGAATTACCTCAATTTCGTAATACAACAAGACATTTTACTACTTCTTCTCACTCCATCTCTTTATTTGATCTGCAAGCACAACACAGGGAGGAGTAGGTTTTGTTTGAGCACGGAAAACACAAGGATACTGTCAACAGTGCGTTTATTAGGGGGACCAGCAGCAGAGGAAAGCAATTTCAACGAGATTGATCAACAATGCGCTGACACAGATGTAGATCTGACACGATAGAGGCTTATTTGTCATCTTAACAATTTTTTTACACAATTCAGTGTGGCTCCAGTCTCAGACAGTCTTGGATTTGAGTGTGCAGCTGAGAAGAATGGGATGTGATTGATGGAGCAATATGTTTTCCATCCAGCTCTGCTGCCACACATGAGCAGCCACGAACAAGAAGAGCTGTCTCTGCGATAGAGAGGGAAATAGAGGGAGCGCGAATGGGTTTTCATGCCACTCTCAGCCTTGAGTCTCACTTGTTTTCCAGACTTAATATATGTAAATTCCACCTGCAAAATGTGAGACGAACCTTTCAACACTGGCAACCACAATTTTATGGATAATCTACTTTCAAAATATTTTTATTGGAAATCATACTCATTCTCTCCACTGAATTTTCCTGCTTTGCACAGGTAGGAATTTTGCAAAGCAGGCATGCAGATTGTCTGATGGCAGTAAGTTACA
Source organism: Oryzias curvinotus (assembly GCA_023969325.1). NCBI lineage: Eukaryota > Metazoa > Chordata > Actinopteri > Beloniformes > Adrianichthyidae > Oryzias > Oryzias curvinotus. The sequence continues at coordinate 12,389,859 of CM043724.1, read as the reverse complement.
GCAATAATCCTTTGCATTAACCACTTCACAACTGTCGCTAGTGTCCCGTTGCATTAATGCTCTATGAGTGCCATCACACCCACGGCCAAGAAGAACAAACTGATTATAGAAAGGAGCAATTGTTGTAATGAGCCTGAATATGGTAGAAATACCTCAGACATATAGACCTCAATGAATTCTAAACACCAATTTATCAAAATCTAATCTGAACATCTGCAGCATGCCTGGAAGAGAAGATTTAAAAAAAAAGTAGCATCTCTTCAAAATCTTTGTGGAAGCTACTTTATGTACATTTAACAAGGCGAAAAATCACAAATGGATAGGAACTGCAGGAGGTTGTATGTTTATGAGTGTTTGGCATTAGTCAGTCTGCATCAGCCAGGATTTAACCTGCTGTGTTGACATTTAGTGAATGTTCGTGTCTGAGACCGCTGGCAGACTGTCTGCATGCCGCTGATGAAATCCAGTTGTTCAAACACAGGATCTATAAAAGAGAAACAAGTCAAAACTGGATTGAAATTACCATATTTTTCGCACTAGAACGAGACACTACGTACATTTTGCGCATATAGCACGGATGGAAATGTGTCATTCTTGAATATAAGTGAAAAAAGTGAGAAAAGTTGTATTTGTGGTGAAATTTTCATGAATTTTTTGTCATGAATAAACCATGCAAAGAACATGTAAATCTATGTAGAACATGAACTGTGCGTGATTATTGAGCTGTTTATAATGGTTTTTGCGTCAATTATGTAAGGGTTAATGGCCAATGAAGTATGCATTATCACTTTTTATCGGACACGGTGGAAGACTGAACCGTCCGACGTTTTTAGTCCTTAATTCGTGTTTTTTTCCAATTTGAATAATTTTTTTCACAAAAAGCGGAATATTTCTTACATGGTGCGGCGCCTTGTCATGGTAACTTGATAAGGCGCCACACCACCGCTGCAGTCAAGATTCGGCGATATAAAGCGAAATATATATGTGCTCATCGTCCCGATGGGTTGAATAAAACATCAGTTCAGAGAGAAAGTTCACCTCTTTCCGCTTGTTTTTTTTTCAGATGATGAAACTAAAAGTTGTTGTAATGAAGCCGGTGCAGTGGTACAGAAGATTTAAGATGGATGACCGGAACTTCTTTTTTAGGGGTGCGCTTATCACTTTTTAATGCATACCTAGCAGCCAATCAAAATCGAGTATTCACCCGGACCATAGTATAAGTAATTTTAACGAAAAATGTGCACCTTGTACACCATTTAAAAGTAATATATTGGTGGCAAATGCTTGACACATTCGTTAGATACACGTGGAAGGGTCATGGAAAGCTACAAATGTGCTTATGCATCTGGCAAAAAATCACTCATGGTTGCAAAAAGATTTTCTCTATGTTAAGTACTGCGTTATTCAAATTTTTGAATAGCTCAAAACTTCTCGTAAAGACCTGTCAGCTTAAAGCCTCGACAGACATCTGCGCACATCAACGAACGCAAGAAACCTATGAATTATGTATGTCACATATGTATCACAAAAGACTGAAATTTCATTACAATGTGCGCAAGTGTGACACTGTCTTCTGGTGCACTTGTAAGCATTTTTTATTTTTATTTTTTTACAAAAAAGACAAGCGCCTTAAAGTCCAGAGTGCCCTATATAAGTTCTGGTTGTGTTGATTCAAACAAGGTTGGGTGTTATTGTGAATACGCTAACGCGGCTAACGTGGAGTGTTGTCAGACTGTTTTTCTAGAGTTCCAGAGTTGCTTTGCATACAGTTAATAAAGTCTGACTGACCAATGCACTGATCTCTGACTCTTGTTTCGCTTATTGCGCCTTACAGTTTGGTGTGCCTTATATGCTGCATGATAAAAGCCTGAAAATAGACCATTCATTGACGATGCGCATTATAATCCTGTGGAAAGTGGGAAATATGGTATGTGCATTAAATGACCAAAACTGTTTGGACTTTCTCAGGTTTTCATTGACAGTTGGTATAAAACAAATATACTGTAGGCTTTAGACTACTGGAGTGTCTTCATATCACTGGTCCAAGCTTTGTTTGAACATCAATGAGACTGACAGGAACTGCTGTTCAGGAAATGTCTGTATGCTTCTTTGCAAGCAACTTATCTACTCGCCGCAGTGATTAAGCTGCATGCAAACAACAAACAAACAGACTCCATAAGAATTTATAAACACCATACACAGAGATATAACTTTGCCACACAAGAAGTTGTTCTTAAGTACAACTTCTACTTTCTACTTTCATTCGGATCCAGTATGCACAGCAGGGAAATAATCTTAACTAAAGAAACTGATTTTCTGGCAGCTCCATTTGTTTATTAAACAGCTGGAAATCTAAGATATGAGTGTAACAAGGGGAGAAAAGGTAAAAGATGAACATTCATAACTGAATACTGGTGGTTAAAGAAAAACAAGCTTGTAAATTAAGCCTACTGAAACAAGGCAAAAGGTTTTTGTGACATTTTTTTCTGTTAGTTATTAATAATTTGTCATGTTGTGTCAGATATAATTAAAATTTTATTGAATTACTGCCAGTATTTTGCTCTTTCCAGCTTTGTATGTCCCACGGTTTAATTCCCTGATGCTTAGCTTGTTTAATATCAGTTGTAGTCACGACATTTGCAGTGTCTGGAACATGACAGGGACTATTGATGCGCTGAAATGTGCTTTGTGTGTCAGCTTGAAACATTTTTTGGTGTGTCTGCTTTTTCACATTAAAGGCTGGGAAAAAAAAGACAGAAAGCTTCATACAGTCCTGCAACATCCCCAAACACATTTACAAGGTGGGAGGTGCTGCCCAGAGCTAAATGTCAGCCTCTGTTCTCCTGTAAACCAACTTAAAAGTTGTGAACTTTTTTTACACTTATCTGTCACGTTATCTTGTCATCAGCATTTATAACAAAGAAAGAAAAGAGAAAACAAGTTTTGTGCGGTCATTGTCCAAAAGTGTTAACCACGATCCACCAAACCGCATCATTAAAAGCCATGAATGGTTGACAAAGATCAAGTTTTGGTCCATTATTCAACATTTTGTAACTGTGAAGTTCTGAGAATCTTTTGTTCATGTTAATGTTTCAGATAGTGAAGGTATTGTTGGTGTCTGGACCTCAATCTAATCCGTGGACAGAGTTGAAAGTCAGTGTTGCTTAGCAACAGCCCGATAACATCACAGCTCTAGAGAAGATTTGGATGGAAGAATGGACCAAAATAACTGCTACAGTGTGTATAAACCGCGTAAAAACCTGCAGGAAAGATATAAACTGGTATTGAGGGGAAAGTTTGTTAATGCCTAATTTCTTTTTTTCTGCACCATTAATACAAATACAATCTTTTAAAATCGACCAACTTGATTTCCTGGCTTCTTTCTTCAACATTTAGTATCGAAGCTGGAGTGCACCTGTGAAGAAAATTACAGACCTCCCTCATCTTTTTAAGTGGGACAGCTTGGAGAATCAGTGGCTGACAAATACTCTTTTGCCTCGATGTATATTTATTTATTATGGGTGTAACGATACGCTAAAATCTCAATTCGGTACGGTTCAGAATTTCGGGCTCGGTTTGGTGCATTTCAGTTCGGTACTGCTGTTTAACAAAGCTGCCTGATATGAACTGCTATTTTATGAACTATTATTTTATTGTTATTTATTGTGTGTGTTTTGCTGTCTGACACCTGAATGTCTCCCTTGGGAGATTAATAAAGTTTTTATCAATCTATCTATTTTTTGTATTTTTTCGGTACAAAAAAGGCAGAAAAATTACTTGCAAAATGCATTTATTGGTTTTACATAACAATAAATAAAATTGACCTATGTAAGTGATCTGCTTAATAAAAATAAGAAAAAGTATTAGCTGCCAGGAACCAAAAACTTTGGATAATTAACACTGGCCTGAAAAAAAAAACATTTTAACTTGTACATTTTTTTTCTTGTGGACTCAATTGTTACAGTCGGGTGATGCCATTTTAAGTTTGTTAACAGATTAGATGTGTTATCTGTGGCATACGCTATCTTTGTGTAACAATGTCGACACACAGCATTAGACTTATCCAACTGTCTTTTCCCTTCATGGATGCTGACAAACAAAGCCAAAGTGTTCCCACACAGGAGAGAGTAAGGAGATGGGGGGGTCCTCATCTTTGGCCTCGCGGCTGCTTTAGCCATATGTTGACATGCTTACTGTCTGTCACCTAATAGCGTCTCGGAGGAAACTCACAGCTAACATTACTTCCTCCTCAGCGCTAAGTTAATACTGTGGCGACCTGGGGGTTAGCCCCGCCTTTATCCACTAAGACTCATGGGAAGTGTGAAATCTTGTGTCTTGAATCCTTCACCATCACTGACAGAGCTATGAAGGGAAGTGAGGTTCATGTTGTTACGCTGTCCGTGTTTGTTCATAACAAATGAGTTTTAACACCAGACAGGAGATGGAAGAATCAGCTTGTCTGTCTGCCTCTCTGTCTCTCAGAGACTGTTTGAGGGCGCATGGAGTATGGGGCAAGAACAACCAACGTAGCAAGTTAATTGGCAACTCGGCTCTCGATTCCTCGCTACGAGTGACAAAGCAGCTGGGTCGTTACAATGCATATGAGGGGAAAGAAAGAAAAAACGTACCGAAACGGTACAGAAGTGAACCGAACCAAAACTGCCGTACCGAAACGGTTCGGTTCAACTATGTGTATCATTACACCCCTATTATTTATGCTCTGAGCCAACGCTTTTCCTGCATTCATGAGCTGGTTGTTGGGGGAGGTAAGGGTTTACATGATATTGACTTGTTCAATCTATTCCTGTGGAGACTTTTAGTATTAGCTTTTACCACAGAGTATGGATCCACAGCCTGACCATGCAACTCTTAACTGATTTGTGGTTTTAAATGCGATATTAGGACAAGTCCCATATGAGCGACATGCCCTCCTCTTACATTTCTTTTTCAGTTGGAAAGTGGGATCACTGAAGAGGAGGTCTGGGGCTCATCAGTTGGATGGGAGATCATCAGTTCATCAGTTTTTGTTTAGTTTTTTTTTTTACATGTTTATAGCCTTAAGCATCAAGAACTTGGAGGATAACTTTCCATCTTGTCTTTTATGAAGCAAGACTCGATAACAGACTAAATGTTTCCCATCGCTGTACTCTGCAAACATCTTTTTATCACTCTTGTGTTTGTAAGAACAATACAATGCAGCCAAGGCAGTCCAGACGCCCAGTTTACATATGAGGCTTCGAGGATGTTACTCGACTCCATATCTGTCTGCACTGCTGGGCCTTTGACCTGTTGCACATCTCAGTGAGTGTTTTAATCAAAACATGTGCAGGAAGCAGCCTCTCCTGGGGAGCAAAGAAATCAAAAAGCCAAAAGCACAGCACAACACAAATCTGTTTTTGGAAAAAAAAAAAACCTTATTCCAAATTCATTAGTTAAAAAGCAAAAATAAATTTAAAAAAATATAAATTGTTCTGTAAAATAAAAAAAAAATTTAAAAAACCTTTGTTATCAGTTTTAAAGCTTGTTCAAGCTTGACTTTTACTGTCATAGTTGAGTAAAGTTTTAAAGGGGTAAAGTTTCTAAACAATTGAGCCTAAGCTTCCCTTTCTGCATTTAGTTTTCTTTGTGCAGCAAGATGTGATTTTTGAAGGAAGATACTGCAAAAATTAAATCTTATGAATGTAGAAGACCCTTGTTTCAAGAAAAATGGTCTTACTTTTTATTTGCATGAAAAAGAGTCTTACATTTTTCAATAGTAAAATAATCTTAGGTTAAGAAAACACGTCTTGACCATGTTTTTACTCCATTGGCAGATTTTTTTTTTTTTTTTTCCTTTTTTCTAGTTCTAAGGAGCCTGTTTTTTCAGTTCATCCAAGTCTGCTTGTGAACATGTGTGCACTTGAACGCATCATTGTAAAGCCCATTTTTGTAAAGATTTAGATTTTTATTATTATTACATTACATAATAGTATTACATTTTTTTAATAAAGAAAAATTAATATTTTGAGAAAGAACTGCACTTTTTTGTGGCCAAAACTGACTCTTAGTGTATTTGTTCTTCTTATTGTACTCCTGTGATCTGATTACAAATTACAGATGTTTTACCATGATGACATGCAGTCAGTTGGTCACCTCCAACATCTGTATCCACTATCAACAAATAATTACCTTGTGTTCTGGACTAAAAACCTAAGAAGTCTTTTTTTTCCCACAGAGAGCACAGAAGAAGCCAACCCCACAGATTTCCCCATGTACATAAATATTTTGAGTTGAAACCAACAATTACCTTTTTGATTTCAACCCCAGAGGGTAGTTTCTTGGACATTTGTGGTTTTACAGTCAGAAGTAGGTGCAGAACGTTTCAGCAAAAACTAGAAGAGGCTGTGAAAATCCCTTGGACTTTTTACTGTCAGCTCACTGGAGGTAATCTGATGGAGGTAGGGTGAAGGGATTCATGGTTGTAAACAACTAAATCCTTGGAAATGTTGATGTAGTTGGAGTAAATGTTTATTTCTTTTAAAGACCCACTCTGAAAATGGTGTTTTTGGTGTTTTTAACATGTTCTTGTTGCAATATTCTTGTTGCATGAAGGACACATATAAATGAAATTAAGCTTAAAATTGCATTTCTGAGTTTTTCTGTATTCAAATTGTTGTAAATCAGGAGCAGACAAAAAAAAAAGCCATTTGGAAAAAGCTTGTAGCTTTCATTGACATCCAAGCTTGTCTATATTTTCCTCATCTGAGCTGGCATCTCACTCAAAAATGGATGGCTGGATAGCTTCAGTATTGCAGGTTTTTAATTTGGGCTAAAAAAGTTGTAATCTTTATTAGAAGGCCACTGGAAAAACTAGATTAGAAGAAGATATGATGAAGTTGGTGAACATCTTGAAAGCAGCCAAGCTGCCGAGGCCGGTGAAGGTACCAAAACTGTTCGGCATGCAATAAGTGTTCGGGGGCCTGCAACTTATGATGACGTCACAGTATTTGATTGGCTGTACATTTGTCTGGTGACGTGTAAGATAGTGATTGGTCTGGATAAATTATGGTACAGCAGTAAAAGAAGAAATGGCGAGTTCCATTGTAAACAAACGGAGCTGCAGCGTAGAGCGAGATGATCTTCTAAGCATGCTGTTATTGTTGTTATGATTATTATTAAGTGCCTGTTCGCTTATAGTTTTTTAAATCCGTGCGGCCAGTGCTTAATTCTTGGTGGAAAGGAGCCGGAAGAAGGGTTATGATTAGGTTAATACGCGCTAACCACAGTGGGTTGTGGCTAAATCTTTCTATAACATTACAAAGAATAATGTCAGACACAACTTATGAGGGAAAAAAACTTTAGGTTACAAATGAAACATGACATTAAAATATGCAGCACCCGTGCAGATCTTGACGCTACGTAGTTTGTCCAAGTGGGGTTACCGTAGTGTGACATCATCATTAGTGTCAGGCCCCTGTGCACGTATTGCAGGTCGAACAGTTTTGGTACCTACACCGGCTCTAGGTTAACGTCACGAAATGGGCGGCACCCACAAGGAGCGAAAGTCGGGGCCTGAGAGATCGAGTTGTCTTACTTCTGGGTAGAAAACTAACTGTAAAAATAACTAATATTTCTTAAATAAAGTCTTTCTTTAGTGTGCCAAAGATAATTTATTATCATATATATGGATGCAGTTTGGTCTGAAAGGCTTAATATAGGCCTTTAACCCTTTTTGGCTAGATTCTTATGTTCATGATGACTGGATCAAAAATGTATTTACCCCACTATTATTACTATTTATGTTTTTTTTTTCTTTTTTACAGCACTGTGTTCAGTTAAATCACCCATATTGAATATACTTTTTACAGCACCGTTTTTTTTTTTGGATGAAAAAAACACACACGTTCTTTCATCCACCGAATTTAAACTCGCTAAGCTTTAACATGAATTCTGAGGCACCACACCTTAATTCTAAGGAAGGGGTGGACTAAAGCTTAGCTGAAGCCTTAAGGCTGCAGAGCTATGATATATTGAGATTCATTAGTTTCAAAGACAAGCCTTCGAAATGAGCTCATCTTGTCCATAGCCTGCAACTTTTAACTGCTTCCTTAAAAAATATATTTTTTTGGAAGGAGTTAGTTTCTTTGGAATTACCTTCACAGAGGCTTCAATGAGTTTTTGGTTTAGAGCTGTAATTAATAAGCAGGACTCTGTGTTCTGCTTTTAATATTGGCATCTTGAAATAAGTTTGTCCCTTTTTTGGGGGGATGTAAGAAAAACTGCATGAATAAATAGGTGCTTTCTGTTTTCTATTTGTTAATTTATTTATTGTGTAAACACATGTATCAGACTTGAAACTTTACGTTCAATCCTTTAGATTTTGCTTAAATTCTTGTCCAGCAATAAGAGCAGTTTAGGGGCCATTTCCAGTTAATTATTTCTCAACAGTTTCAGTTGCATTTTAAATACAGCATTAATTATTCTTTTTAATAATTTATCTTTTTTGTTCACTGTGATCTTTTTATCCTCAATAAAATGTTTCAGTTTTAAAGCAAAAATCTTTTATCAGATCACCAAAGATTTATTCACATTTTTATCTAATCTGTTTCTACTTTTTCAGTCATCAGGAAAAAAAAGATTAATAATGAGTGTGGGAGTTTACACCATACACTTATCTTCTGAAATTGAAATTACACGCAGCTTTTGGTTGAATGAAGTTTAGTCCAAACCCATGATTGCAGGATTTCACATATATCTTGGGACATTGTTTAGGATACAATTAATATATATTTTTTGATTTATTAAGATGTTATAAAATCAAAGCATAACGTAACTCTCTTTTCTTGTTTGTAGCTTAACTCTTGAGGGCTTGCATCTACTGTAGAGCAGCTTTCAGATAAGGACAAGCTAAAGTCAAACATTCCTTTTATCCATTTGTGTAGCTCAGTTGTGCAGTCCGACTTTAAAATAGTAAAAACTCTTATTTTTTTGAGCTGATAGATTCCAAACTACAAGAAAGTGAAGAAGAAAATGTATCTGAAAGACCTTTGGAGCACTAAAATGGATCCTTTTTTCCATCACACCTCAGGGGTCTTCTGACTCCAGCTGCTAGAAGTATTTCTCAGTCCCTAACCCCCATTACTGCTTAGAACACTGTGGCCAAATGAAATCTACATGGAAGCACTTCCATTTTCCCTAAGGACCTGAAGGACGCCCCTGAAATGAGAGGTTTTATGTTTTTGTGGCAAAGGTAGTTGCAATGACGTGCTTAATTTTTTTTTCTTTTATCATAACCATTCCAATAAATTGTAATCTGGCACAATTAAGTCCTTCCTCTGATCTATTTATATATATATTTTTTTAATGGTGTCTTACATGCATCGTGCATAGAGTTAACAGACATGGAGCAGGTTTTCCAAGCCTGTGTCTTAGTAACAAAAAGGGGCCGCCAGCCCATCAAAGGTTTCCAAGGAAGGTCGCCTGAGGGCTGCTAAGTAGTGCTCAGAGTTGGAGGAACATGCAGTCATTTTTGCATGATGGAAGGCAGGGAACAGGGGAAACGAAACCTCCTCCTCCTCCTCCGCCTCCTCCTTCTCTGTTTTTCATGTTTTCAGTGACTCATCTATTACAAGCTCTCTTGTTTGATCTTGGAAATGACTCGCAAGACTTCGGAGTAATTTTTTGTCCATTTGTACCCTGTTCCGATAAAGTGGTATTAGGTATGAAGGGGCTTCATACATACATGATGCCCAATTTTACGACTTTGTTAGTAATGTCTAATTTTTAATAGAATATAATACAGCTTTTTACATAGTCCAGACAGAGTAGCTTACATAACCACATTGCTTCTAGCTTATATAGAATTTCAATGATTAAAAATTATATTCTGAATGTGGAAAAGAACACTTTCAGAACCGGCGCCACATTAGGCTGCCAGTTACCATAGGTCGTGTTAGCTTGCATGTTTTCGTGTTTTTTGTCCTCTTGACATTGCCCGATAGTAGCTTATGTACCTACAATTGGATGAGGCTTAGTGTGAAATGCGGAAGCGGTGCACATCTCATAAACCTCGCTCCGGGCTTTTTCTATCACAGCTCTGTTCCGATATATAAAAAGCCTCGGGGCAATTTTTAAATGGTTGGCACTTCCATGAGTTAAAAAGGATCCATCCATACATCCCTACCAAATCGAGTCCCTGACTAGACAGAGTTCAACTGGGTATTCTTTCAACAAGCATTCAATGGACTCGAATTTGGTTCGTAGAGCCCGAAAATGGACTTTAAAACTTGCATTATGATGAACGTGAGAATTTTTAACGTGTCGGAAATTGTGCATTTATGCCTGTTTACGTAGACTTTTCATTGGAAGTGGTGGCTTGAACATGCATTGCAGAGGCCAGGGTGATTATAGTATTAAACCCAAACTGCAGGCATCAGGTATCATTTTCCCTTCAATATAAAATGTCTTTTGTTGGCAAACCGTCGTAGTATAGCTGTCATGTCATTTTGTCCCTATTTACCTAAAGATTCTAGTTTCCTTCAAAAAACTGAACAAAACAGGTTTATTTACAGCTGCAGAAAAAAACCTTTGGACATGTATAGCTGTAACCTGAAATCCCTGATATATTTCCACTTTGACTGTGGTGGGAAATTAGGAAAATAACAGAAAAAGATTAGCTTTGGGGACTCATCTCCCACTAGAGTGCAGCTATGAAAGAGGAGTCTTCACATATTTGATTTGTACGTCTTTGGGGAATAAGAAATAGGTTTCATGCTCAATATACAGAGTGTGAGGTATAAGAGACAATCAGTCACGTAAATATTAACCATCAGAAATGACTATTAATGCCGAAAAGATTCACAATTTGCAATATATGAATGTAGCCTCATTAAAATTATTGAACATTTTGTGGTAGTAAAGTTTGTTTGAGTTGCAGTTAACAAAGGCTCTCAATCTTTGACTTTTTATGGTCTCTCTGCTAATGGGGTGCCTTTTTCTGCCTCTGGCTCACACATCTTTGCCTTTCACCTCTTTAGGCAAACACTCTTCATAAATTCAAGTGAAGTCCCATTTTCTCATGACTGTGCTTTGCCAAAAGGAATAAACAAAAGCAGCCAAAGTTTTTGACCTGTGTTGCTGCTGACCATGAAGATAATCAGTCTATGCTCATACTCCTGGCTTCCATCCTCCCTCCAACTGTCTGAGAGATCTGTCTGAGTTAATGCAAGTTAACATCGATAGGGAGGGAATGCTTACTTGACTTGTTCCCCATCCTGTTCTCTCCTTTCTCACAGTCCACTGACACTCCTATGACCTGCATTGGCTGAGTGCAGGGTCACTGACTGAGCAGAGAAACCACATGCGGTCATCAGTCAGTTTGCTGTAACGGGGAGAAGTCTGTTTTTTTTCAGGTGACACACGAGATGCCTTTCCCTTCGAAAACATTTTCAAGCAGACCAGCACCCTCGTCGAAGTGAATTTCCCCCAAAAAACTGGCAAAATTGTCAGATATCTGTGCCGGGAACCCTCACCTGGTAAATCCACTTTCCCTTTTTGCATTAGACGGCTTTTAGGTCCTCACGTTGCTGCAAGAGTCACAGGAAAACCTGCATAAGAGTTCAGGCTGCAGATGATCGTTAATCACCAAGCTTAGATAACTGATGAAAGGCAATGGTGCAGAGATAGTTAGGCACCCTTACATGTCATGTAGAAAGCAGATGCTTTTGGTTTCACATCCCACTTGTCATCAGGAGCTTTACCCTGACAGCACACATTGCTGAAATTGGCACAGAGGGAGTCATGGAAAGCATGGGGCAACGTTTTCTACTTTATCATCCAGGGTGATGGCAGCCTCTCTTTATTTTATTTTTTTAATGTATTTGGACTCCAGGCTCCAAGCTTTCCTCTTTGGGGTGTAGGACATGGCGGGATCTCTTTTGGTTGGCCCCTGTACGCCTCTTCAGTCACTCTCACCTAATCCCTCCTGCACTGAGGACAGGAGGGAGCTGCCAACAACAATAGCAGCCACTGGTGTTTGATAAAGAGGCAGTGGATTGCTCTGGGACACACAGAGGAATCAAAACATGACTCCATGACACACTTTTCTCTAATATTATGAAGTAGAAGAGCATAGAGGTCACAAATAGACAGTTGAAGGGACACAGGATAAAAAACAGGATCTATTTTGCTGACGGATGCGGTAAAACTGTTAAAACCCCTAAAGAATATATGTTGGGTTTTACCAATAAGCCTGTGCAAGAATTCTCAGAGCAAGGCGACTGTATTTCGACACCACATTTGCTTCACTAAGATAATTCAAAGAATCATGAAAGCACAGAAAAAGTGAAGATGGAAAATCATGTAAAAAAACAAGCAAACATGGAAACAACGGCTCTGTGAATATGTTTCCATTTGTTAGTCTTTCAAATGGTTTGTATGGTGGTATGGTGATTAGTATTCTTGATTTATGCTATTTTCACAATAGGCATGACGTTCAAGAACGTGCTGAACACGCATGTATAGCCTTTGGTAATCACAGCAGGAATGGTGTTTTTTATCTTTTTTATTTCATTCGGTTTACTAGCAATGTCGTAGCAGAGCAAATCTCGTGAATCTTACTCCAAGTTTTTTATTTCACAAAGACTTGGTTTCATAGCATTCCAGACATGCACAAACCGCAATTATTAATGTCTTCCCCATGATCCCGTTTCAAATAGTTGACACTTCAGGAATTCAAAGAGACGCCATCCATACGTTAATACCAAGTCCCTGATTGGTCAAAGTTTGACCTGGTTTAACTTTCAATGCGGGCTCATAGAGCCCTATAACGGTCTTAAAAATGTGCGTAGCTACGGGTAAACACAAACATTTTGAATGCAGAAGCCCAAACATCCATGTACGTGCTGTTACATAGGCTTTTCATTAAAAGTAGTTGCGTGAACACTTACTCAGTCCAAAAACCTGCTCTTTAAGTTAACTGGTGACTCCAGATTGTGTAAATATATGTGTGGGTTTGATTATGTGCAACCTGTCTTTGCCCAACAGTAGCTGAGATAGGCTCCAGCAACCACACTGCTTGAAAGAGACTGCAGGAGGTACAGAAAATGAATGAATAGTTTTCTTGATATTTTTTGGTCTTTTAATAAATTAAGAAAGAAATGAAGACATCATAAAATAAATCATTGTAATAGTACATAATAATATTTTAAAACATTCCTATGTAGATGACTAAAGCCAAGATGGCCAAAACCAGGGGTGTCAAATACTTTGATCATGATCGACTGGTTGATCGCAAAGGAAGTGTGGGTAGATCATCAAAAATAAACTAAATAGATCTTTTGGAGTCTGTCGTTATGTTCGACTTGTATGCTGAGAAACTGAGGGCATCCCTTGCCTAAACAAATATTGACAGGTCGCTTTTCAAATATCAGATTTGGGAAACTTTAAACTTGTTCAACTCTAATCAAATTTTATTGACATCTTTTGTAAAAAAAGTGGGCACCCAGACACAGTCACTGTTGTGTTAGAAAAAGGCTGCATTTGTAGAATAAGAAGTGCATGAATAAATGCATGAGAGTGGCATAGTTAAATGCTGCGTATACTTTAATGTCCTGTTTCACTTCAGGCCATTTACCTTTGGTACGGGCCATTCAAAAGCTTATTACAACAATAATACTAGTACACCCCCGTCTGTTACCTCATCAGACCTTTAAGGTAATCAGTGTGACATGTTTGAGTCAATTTAGAGCCATTTATTATCAGCTGAGAAGTGTTTTGTATTCTTTGTTTGAAGTTTAGTGGCTTGTACATCCTTCCTAACCCTCTGGAAACATGACACGGCTGTTTTTGTCAGAGACCACGCACACAGATTCTGACCTTGCTCACGTCAGAAATTCATTTCTCGAATAATTAAGTCTGTTTTTTTGGTGATTATTTTCCCCCATCCCCAGTCTTACAACCTTGATCGGTCTTCCATCTCTTCCAGGAACAAAAGCCTGGAAGAGATGGAAGAGTCCGCTATTAATACTTTAAAGTCTTTTTTTTTTTTTTTACTAGTATGAAGAAACCCAACTCGCTAAAACAATCAAGGGGTTAAAAAGGCAGAAGCGCATTGGTATTCAGCTCCTAATTGTTAGATTTCACTGAGGGAATGCAAGACAGGGAAATCGGGCAGGGAAAGATGTACAACAGGCGAACAAGTAGAGACCAGCTTAATTAATTGAGATTCTGTTCTCATGAAAAGAACGATAGCCTTGATTGTTTGAAGTTCCCTTGTTGCTCAGAAGTTTAAACATGAGATTGTGGTGAATGTGCACTTGATACATGACCTTTCAGTTTGTCTTTGGCCAGTTCCCTCTGCAATGCATTTGAAGTAATGGATTAACTCAAAGTGGTTAAGTTAACCTGAACCTCTTCTCCCCTCCACCCACAGCACCAACCCCTGTTCTTAGTTAAGTACCGACCAAAGAGGACAAAAGCAAAAAATCTTTTGGGGAAAATTCCAACCAAATGACGGGTGAAGAAATGCTGTTTTTAGAGTTTGCATGCTAAACTTTTTTTGCTCTTCTTGTCAGCAAAGTGAAATACAGCTAAAGTCTTGAAAAGTCAGTGTAAAAAGGGACAGTCATTATGTAATCTTTCAAAATAACACTTATTCTAGTAAAAATAGAATTTAAAAGGTTAGTTTTGACGCAAACTGGTTGAATTGGTCAGAAAAACAACCATTTTATGACTTACATGTATAAATACATCTGTTTTTAACTTTTAAACCCTGGAGCTTTACCTCCAGTGTTGACATTATTTTGACAGCAGTAACTCTTCAACTCTGTTGTAGAAAAGCGGCTTTGTGTTTGTACTGTGATTCTACGTTCACACAGGGCATGTGTTTTGCGCTCTTTAAAGTGTTCTCACTGGTACTCAATACCAGTGCATGTACAGAAGAGGCTTAGTGCGAAATGTCAAAGTGATGCAAATCTCGTGAATCTCCATCCTGGATTATACTTTCACACCTAAATTGCGACAAATGAGATAGATATAAGACTTGGGGTTGTATAATTCCGCATTAAGGATTTTAAACTGTTGACGCATCTGTTAATTAAAAAGGACACCGCCCATGTGTCTCTACCAAATTCGAGTCCCTGGTCAAAGTTCAACTGGTTTAACTTTCGACGGATGTTCAATGGCTAGTACATAAAACTCAAAAATGGACTTGAAAACTTTCTTAGCGATACGGCAACACAAGAGTTTTGAATGTGGAAACACTCATAAATGTGCGTTTACATAGACTTTTCAGTGGAAGTGGAGGCTTGAGGTACATCGCAAATGTTAAATGGTTAACTAGGTTTTCAAAATATCTGTACTATAAAATGTAGACGTATTTGTTGATGCTGAAATTACTTTTTATTTATTTTAAAATCATTGCTCCCATCTCCCATTGTAGGTAAGGGGATGTGGTTGAGGGTGGAGTAAGGCTGTTAAAAAAAAGACACCTTTAATTTACATCATTGACTAATATTCTATATAGATCAGTAAATGTAAATATAATTTTTTGCACATTTATATATTTAGTTTACCGTCTGAATTTGTTTCACTTACAGACTCAACGTAAACAAGGATTGTTTTTGTTAATTCTCTTTAATGACTGAACATTATAGATGGAGTCTAAAATTCAGTTGTGAGACATCAAATGCACATTATTTAACCTTCTTAACAGAAATGGAATATGTTTTTACTCCTGAGCAAAAAGATATAAGGTTATTAGGGGATAAAGTAATAAGGAATGAAAAAAAGATTACTAATAATACATAGAAATAGTAAAAAAAAATAAAAATAAACTACTCACTTTTTAGTGCTCTATAAAGGGTATTCTTCACTTTGTAGAGGTGTTTGAATTTAAAATTCCAAAAGCCAAGGCCCTGGAAATTTCCCAGAAGTCTCTGGATGTGTCAGAATTCCCACCCTAATCCCCAACTACTAAAAATTGATAGTGTAGGACTATGTAGCGCCCTGGATTTTAAAAGCAATGTATACACCATGCTCACTTTTCTATTTTTTTAAACAACAAATATAATGTAATCGATTTCATAAAGTGAAAATCTAACTAATGTAAGTGTTTTTTTATGACTTTATTAATCCACTGTGTTTTGAAGATAAAAACTTTGAAATTGTATTTTAAAAATACATTTAAATACATTTTCTTTGCAACAATTGTTCAAACGTAATGCATTGTGGTCTATATTCGCCAATCTAGAGAGCATCGATGCACACTGGTTTTTCGCAGAGACATCTGGGAAATTTCTAGGGCACTCGATTTGGGGATTGTAGATTCGGACAGTACTACAAAATGGCGAACGCACTATATAGTAGTAGTGATGTAGGGAAGTAATTCAGTCATATCCTCTTTGTCTAGATTGGGGAATAGAGACCGCAATGCATCAGAATACCTTATTTGAAAAAATAAATAATTTAAATGTATTTTGTATAAATGATCAAAATGTTCATAATCAAAACTCAGGTTTCATAAATAGTCATAGTAGGTTTTTACTTCGGCAAATAGATGCCTTCATATTTGGAGAGCATGTGTCCAAATTATGTTAAAATCCAGAACACTATACAGTATATTAGGGGTTCAGGAGTAATGAGGGAATTCGGACATAAAATCCAATAAAATTTGGGCTTTCAGTTTTAGAAGCCAAGTCATCTTTTTCCTCTTTGATTTAATTATTACTTTTTATTTTTTAAAGGGGTTCCTTATGTTGTTTTAGTTCCGTTTTGTGTCCAGGTTTGCGTTTGGTGGTTTCCTGGTTTTTCCCTCTGTACCAGCAGCACACCTGCTTTCAATTTCCAGTGCTCACAGCTTGCTTTCTGTTGGGTCATTATCCTTCAGTATTTCAGTCCATGGTTGTCCCCTTTGTCAGTTTGGGTCTCCTTATAGTTTCAGGTTGTGGCACAGTCTGGGTTCTGTTTTGTGCTTTGTCATGTTTTATTTACCGAAGCTTTAGTTTCTGCCAATACGCCATGTCTCCTGCATTTCGGTCCTCTATCACCTCCATATTCTGAGTTTTTTTATATTTTTTTTTATTTTGTCTTTTGCTCTCTAAAAAGACGGGCTGGATGCCCAGCCCTTTTTTTTTTTTTTTTTTTTTTAATAATGTTGCTTCAGAGAGTGGAAAAACTTGTGGGACATCAAAAGTTCTGTAACTGATTCCTCTTTTTCCAGTGTGCAGTTGACAGAATTTGGGAAAGCAGACAGAGGATGTTGTGTTTTTGCTCAAAGTGTTGAAAGAACAGAATGCAAATCCTCATCTGTAAACCTTGAGCTTGCTCTGTGCAAAATGAGCCTGTATGAGCACACATGCACAATGCCAAACAGACATACATAAATCAGTCTGAGCTACCAGCACATGCAACCAACCAGTAACTCACTTTCCCTTTTCCATCCCTCCCACACCCCCGCGCTTAGACACACAACCAAAGCTCCTCCTGAGGGACATGAAGAGCCAGAGGAGAAGCACGCTCCTTTCCCGGGAGGAGCAGATGCCTTCTGGGTATAACAGAGTTGGAAACAGGATGAAGGATCTCCCTTCTAGTGATCCACAGCAATAAAGGCGATTGGATAAACTACTGCTTTGGCACCTGGCATAATTAGTTTGAAATAACGATGTCAGCAGACCATGCCAGAGGAAAAAAATCCACTCCCATATGGACCAATCTGCTACCAGTTTCATTTTTTTGTCTTTATGTTTTTAAGTTTTATTTCTTTTTACTATTATATTCATAAATCACAGAAAAGCAGTTACTTTTATTTGGTACAAAATTTCTAAACTTAGTGTGAACTTTGCAGATCAGTTGCCTTTAACTGTTCCTGATAGTCTTTGGGGATCATTTCTGCAGAAATCAAACACCCATTTAGGTTGATAACAGGTCAGACTGAGACATTTTAGTTTGTAGCCAATATATTAAGGCCGATTGTTGTCCGGGAAACCATTTGGTTTGTGTGTATACATGTAAACTGTTGAGTGACAGTTGAGGTACAGCATATGAGAGCCAGATGTGAGTTTTGCAAGAAAAAACAGGAGACTTTCCAACTGGAACTCATTTGTCACTGTTATTTGGGATACTTTGTACTCCTGCATGTGCAATATTCTTATTATGGTTACATGTGTATAGGACATGTGCAAAATATCATTCTCTTATGACTTTGTTTAACAGTAAAGTCCCTTTGAAGCTACGTTTTTGCTCAAAATATTTACACATCAGGACATTTTTTAATCTTTAAAACTGTAAAAGCTATTATTTTAACACAAAATTGTAGTGGTTTCAGAATAAATCTAAATGTATTAGTTCTGCTAACAGAATAAAAGATGCTAATCTTATCAGAAGTAAGCATCTGAAGACGTTTAGGTTGATGTTAAATCGTTTGAAGACCAACCCTGATGTTGACTAATGATTTTTGTTGGAGTTTTATTCACATGTTCTTAAATTAAAATAGCATAGTAGTAGTATAGTAATAGTATTTTTTATTTAAATATGTGAATCCGAAGCAGAAGAAAACATGCAGTATGATGAAGATCGTCTTTGTGACGTAGGAAATGCACTGACCACAAGCTCCCTGCTTGAGCTCCCGGTAGTAGGGAGTGGGAGGAGGGGCGGGGTTGCTCAGAGGTGAATTTCTGATTAACTCATGCAACTCTGCTGAAACTATATCCTAGAAAACAACACAATTTTTCATTTAGGCAAAAAAAGCTATAATAAAAGACCAAACTTTTACTGTATATCAAAAGATGATCAGATTGGGACTTTAAAATACAGAGAAACCATAAAAAAGAACCAGTTTTAGTGTTGAATGTTACTTCATGAACTCTGTTTTCTTGAATGTCTGAAAAAACAAAGTTTAAAAAAAAAGCACATAAGACTTGTGAAGAAATGTGTTTCATTAAGTAAACTAAAGTAGAGTGGTTAGTCCTCTCCACTGCAGGGTGTGATCATTTTGACTTTTGTCTGTTTGACATAATCAAAATGTTGTGGTGAGACTTGACAAAACTCGTACAAAGATCAACAAATTGAAAAAAAAAAAAAAACAAGTGGACCAGAATTCCTGCACAAAACTTTTTTTTTTCAAACCGCCACCTAGAAACAGTTATTTCCAATCATTTCTGTGTTTGGTTGTAGAACGTCTTGAATCACGAAAAATGCTTCATTTTTCAGACTTTATTTTAGCTGAATAAACACAACGGAACATGTGATGTCATTGCTGCTCTGAGATGACTTGTACCTTATTTCAAGATCCAGAAAGAACCAAATCTACAGACACTCAACAGAAAAGTAAGCCCAACTCTTTTTTCTTAAAATAAACTTAGAGATGTAGAATTTAGTCCATGTACACAGGTGCACACATGCACAGGTGTGTCTTTTTTGATGTCTCGACATATAAAACAGCAGTATGGCCTAGATCTGCAAAGTGTCCTTAAAAAAACACATAAAAGCTGACTAAACAAAAGCAAAGTCAGCTGACTTTTTTTTACTATCCTTCTTTTTTTCTACACTATGATTTTGCATCCGCTGATACAGGATTGCTGTGATGTTCTTCGAGGTTCAAGTTGTTGTAAAACGTTCAACACAACAGATGCAGCTGATTTTTCGAGAGGAACCTGGCTGCAGACAAGATGGCGCCTGATGGAAATGATTCCTGGTTCCGGTTGAGGACTTCTGGTTTTGGATGTTGATGTCTGCAGCCAGGTCTTCTTGGATTTTTCAGCTAAACCTGACAGATTTATGGTCGTGAAAAGATGAGAGCACTGACAAAAACTGTGTATATTTTTGTCGATTTTAAATTATGTTTTTGTTTTTTTTGTTAAAAATTATAACTGATTAAATTTGTTGTTGTTCACCTTTTGGCACATCCCATCAGGGATTGCCAAGGCTAATCAACTTGCACTGATTCATACATGTGGTTTGTTAGGGATTTTTATGCCTGATGCCCTTCCTGAAACAACCCTTTATTTTATCCGGGCTGGGGACCGGCACAGACTTGGGCCCCCTTGTGGCTACATAGTTAGGCGTGGAGGGTGTTGCCCAAGTACCAACACTGGATTCAGCTCATTGCGTCCCCTGGGACAATTTTAATTGAAAAAAAAAAAAAGGTGGCAAACCAAAAATTTGTTTTCTATCTAAGGAGGAAAAAGTAAAATTTATACCCCCCAAAGTGGCTCAAACCCCACACAGGTTATTCATTTCTTAATTTTCCATGATAGTTACAAAGTACTTTTTTTTAGCTGTTGAGGCTCATTTTTAAATGACCTCAAACATTTAATTTTGCTGCCATTTATTTAGAAATGTTTAAAAAATCCTTGTGTAACTGTTATGTGGGTGCTTCTTTAAATTTAAACTGACATCCCATCTCCTCTGTACTATGCATACACACCTGTGCTTTCATTGTTTTCCTTTCCAAAGATACAGTACACTTTATTCTGAAAGACCTCCTCTGCATCTTCAAGGCACATTTCTTTTTTATTAAAGCTTCCTTCATGTTTCAGTCAATAACTCGAACTGACAATTTCTGAATGCCACACACGCATTTGATTCAGCCACTGTTTTTGCAGTAATTTGCACTTGTTTTGTACGTATTGATCTCGTGGACCTTAAATGCCCCTTGAGGTTATTGAATGTTCCCCCTAAAACTAACTGTAGAATCCATTATTGACTCAGAATGTAGACTCTGTGCAACACCTGCACCTAATTTCAGTACCTATAACTTCCTTTCTTCTTTTCAAGGTCAATAGTTAAAATTTAAAATTAATAACTCATTTCTTTTGAACTAAAAGGGCCACATTTATTCAAATTCATTTAAAGAACTTTTCAAATACCATTTTTGTGTTTGGCACTAAAATTTGCATTATTTCTATCACTTATTGCGCTTTGATATATAAACCTTGCAAAGTGAAATATATTTTCTTTTCTAAATATATTCTTTAGAGTCCAGCAGTTTTTCATTTTTTTAAATAGTTTTTAATCAAACAATACGTTTAAAACACATAAAAACTAAGTTTGCATTTGTCCCGCCAGATAAGTACCTGCCTTCTAATACTGTCTAAAGCTGTTGTTTTTAGTGGATGGTTTGTAAAAATGTGTCCTGCTTTCACGCTTTTATTTTGTAATCATTTTTAAGGTGGTTCTCATCATCTCATCTCTGTAATTGAAAACTTGCGAAGTAATCCATCATTCAGCCTTTACTCAGAGATGACATCTGGTTGATTTCACAGGGGGATATCTAGGCATAGCAACATCAATCCACACATGACACCCAATGTTATAATTGCACATACTCTGCCTGTCTAACTTTTCTCTTGACTATCTTAAAGGGGTAATTATCCTCAAAACAATGCTGCAGGTTTAAATAATAGTTAAATCCACATAATGAGTTTGAACATCGCTGAGTTTCAAGGAGACACCCAAAACCCAAACCTTTCCCTGTGTGCGCTATGAAGGCTGCGCTTCCCATTACAAGAATCATTGGCTCGCCAGCTCTGGAAGTTCTGTTGATGTTATGCTTCATGTGGGCTGGGAGTTGTGCTGAGCTCAGGGTAAGTAGGGGGAATTCTGCTTCTTTGCTCTACTTGGCACCAGCCTGCAGCTCTGCCTGATGTCAGACAGATCACGGCTGTCAAGAGTGGCCATTCTTTTCCAGGCTTCTGAAAAAGAGTTGGTTCTAACAGTAAAATAGTTTTTTTTAATTGGAAGTGAGGGTTTCTAGTCTTTTTTTTTTGTCTTGTGCTGTTGGGCTAAAAGCCCTCACCACATTAAAACAAGGTAGGCTTTTCAAACCACATTGAAGTCCATTTTTATTTTAACACGTAGAGCTCCAAGATTAACTTTTACAAGAAGTTTTTTTCCTTGATAAAAACTTAATGTGTTTTATATATTTATCTTGACATCTGCTCTGAGTAACTTTCAATTACACATCAAGTGAAAGGGTGCTATTGGCACTTGGAAGCCTTGACTTCTCATTTATCACACTTAGCCACAGGATTTGTCCCTTAGTAGGGTGTCTGGGTTTAATGAGACATATCAGAGAGTGACTGCTAAACTGCTGCACACTGATGTTCTGCAGTAGTAAGTGTGATGGTCAAAGCAAGTCAGTTAAAAGAACCTTGAATTGTACTTTTAAACTATTGTCTGGAATGTTAGTTTCCCCCCCCCAAATATTCTCACAGCTGAGCTACTTTTAATCCCGTGACGAGAAGAAAAGTCCCGTGGGGCTTTAGTTTGAAAAGTCATCTGTACTCGAGAAGTTCCATTATGGCACAGATTTGAAGCTTTACTTTGCTCTTGTCTACATTTTTTCCCTTATTGTGTCCTGAAGCAACACATTTTTTTTTCTGTTCATACTAGGTTTAATTAAAAGTGTCCCAAGCAATTTGTTTTTTTTGCCTGGGATTGCAGTTGGTCTATTCAGTGGTGGAGGTAGAACATTTTATTTGGGGGTTGAGAGGGGGGCATAAGATTTTGAAAGTGTGGTAAAGGAGAACATGTTATGTTGATTTAATATCATATTATATAAATGTTAAATTTGCAATCCTTAAAGAAGCTTGAATTGATAATTCTTAATGTTTGTTAATAATGATACTAATGTTGACTCAAAACTTGGGGGGCAACGTTTTTGGGCCCCATGCCCCCCTTTAGCTCTGCCCGGAGTCTTATTTATAATTTGCCACATAAAATTAAATTGTTAAATAAAATCATTGTAGATGATAAAATAAAAAAGATATACATCTATTTTAGTATGAATAGATGACACAAATGTCCACCACAAGCAAACACAAACCATGATTTGCAGTTTTCTCAAATATACCAGGAAACAGGTTACTTTTGACACCTCTTTTTTTTGTTGCTGCATCTTTAAAGATAAGACAATGAGGTTGACAAGGTTTGACAGAAGCCGAAACAAGAAAAATCAAATTCGGTGCAGGAGGAACTGAAGCGACACCCAGTCGCTGGCATTTGTGATCAGCGGTATGTAGCTTTATTGTTTTTCTGTCAGCGCTGTCAAGTCTACTGAAAGGAAAATGTAACTCCAAAGTCACCTCGCAGACTTTCTTTTGGGAACGTCAAGACAAATACATGACAAACAAAATTACAGGCGGTGGATGGACAGAGGTTATAGCAGAACTTTCTGTGTTCTGTGCTTGAAAGCAGCTTCACACAGCAGAAGTAGATTTCCCCCCTGTTGTGCTGCATCTGCAGCTCTCTGCTTGCTTAAATGTTGGGGTGCGCGCTCTTTGACACTGGTTTTGCTGCACTGATTGCAGAATCCCTGTCAGTCACACAGAGAACCGCTGGACACTCGTCTTGTGAGTAATGCATTTCAAATGGGAGGACGTGACCCCACCCTTTCCTGCTGCATCATTAACTCCTGGCTGATTGATAAACAGAGAGATGCTGCTGCCATGTTGGGGGAGGCGGCTCATGGACATAATGTCGTTTTCTGAGTGAAAATGTATGAGGGCCAACCAATCAGCCTGAATTCTTTGAACCCTTATATTGACAATAAATGCAAATGAAGTGTTTTACAATAGGATACTTTTCATTTCTTCACACAGAACAGAAAAATATCTAAATACATTTTAACCAAAGTTTCTTTACATTTCTGATTTGAAGACTCGAAATAAGAAATTGAAAAACTTTAAGGCCCGTACACACCGGGACGAATTTCGAAATTCGCCTCGTGACTAAACAAAGGGCACCAATGAGAGTGTGCACACCGACGCGAAAAAACGCCACGCGTCAAAGCGTCAAAAAAAAAAAACGCCTCGGGTTCGTTTTTTTTTTTTTTTGACGCCTCGCGTCGAAATTTATTCGACCAATGAGAATGGCGCTTTTGCACACGTGTCTGGAGCTTCTGAAGTTACAGTAAAACACAACTTGGGGGCGCTCAAACACAAAACTGCCTTTCTGAGCACACATACCAGCAAAGAAGATAGACGCCAAGTAGCGGCTACACTGCCGCAAAGAAATAATGACGGACATTCTAAAATATCCCCGAAAACGCTCATGAGACATTTTCAGCTCTTGTACCAGTCGATAAACTCACCATGTTCTTCTCTTCTCGTAACTATGGGATGTACCCAAAATCGGCATCTTTTCCGGCGTCTTTCATCATTCAACAGAACGATAATTTCTTCATCATTGGAACTGGAGCTGGAGCTACTGGTGCTTGAAATATTCATGTTTTCTTTGTATGATTCTGACAAGCGCGTAAATACTGGCTCTCTTCTTCTGAGTGAAAACCACCTTGTGTCCAGGAATATTTCTGTTTTACATTAAGCGCCATCTAATGTCAGGGAATGAAATTGCATGTTGGCTCGGCTCAGCGAAAATCGCCTGGGTGTGAACTCAAAAGACGTGGCGAAAAACGCTGGCGAATAACGCCAAGCGAATATTCGTCCCAGTGTGTACGGGCCTTTACACTTTACATGCAGGTAAAGGTTTGTTTCATCCGCACCTAAACTTTTTGTCATATTGAGTAGCAGTCAGGGGTGTGGTCAGTGGCCAGGGGTTAGCACTCTCCCTTCACAATGAGAAGGCCCTGGTTTAAGTCCCATTTGGGTCTTTTGTGTGTTAAGTTTGCATGTTCTCCTCATGCATTCTCTGGTTTTCTCCAGGCACTCTGGCCTCCTTCCTCTATTCAAAAATATGCTTCATAGGTTAATTAGTGACTCTAAATTGCCGCTTGGTGTGTGTGGCCCTGCAGCAGACCGGCGACCTGTTCGGGCTGTACTTCGCCTTCACCCAACAATAGCTGGGTTTGACTCCAGTAACTCCGTGGGATTTAGCAGGTTCTGAAGATGGATGGATGGATGGATGGATGGATGGATGGATGGATGGATGGATGGATGGATGGATGGATGGATGGATGGATGGATGGTTGGATGGATGGATGGAAGCATCCAGTTCCCCTTTGTACCAAAAGTTACCTCAATGCCAGGAGGCATAGCCTACCACGTAAGTACATAAGGTGCATTTTTTTCTTGCGATATCTTTTATTAAATATTTAGATTTTGTTTTGGGTTTTTTTGCAACACAAAGGACTGTAGAAGCACAAAAACAAGATATAATTGCTTTTACCTCTAATACATAAACATTAGAAAAAGAAGTTAACTGCTCATGAGAAAATCATGTACTAAGGTTACAAGACTTAATTCAATGGTTCTCTTTAGTTCAGATGTAGTTGTTTCACCTCATCTTTTTTTTTAATTATGTTTTTATATATAACCTCAAAACTGATGGCTGTTCTTTTTTGGTAAAGATTTGTTACTATTTATAATATCCACTAACATTTATACACAGTGACAGAAACTAAAGGAGATGCTGGTGATGGGTAATTCAGAGTCAACATATGGAGAACACATGGCCGCCAGGATCCTCTTCTTCCATGTCTGCACTCTTACATGCAAGCCGTGAAGCAGAAACCTTCACCCTGTTGGATTGTCTGTCATGGGCAGATGTTGAGTTTGTGTGTCCAGCCCAGAGTGCAGATTCAATTTAGTCTGAAGAAACACATCATTTTATTTGGCTCTCTCTACTCTTTGGCCTTGCTTTGATGCGGTGATTATTACCAGCTTTTTGGCTCCACGGAGGACTGGAAGGCAGGAAAACATTGTGTCTCACGCTGACAGCTCCCAAACAAAATACCCCCCTGCCTGGGTTGTTACAGCTGAAACTCCCAGCTGGTTTGTCAGCGGTGAGGTCAGTAAGAGATTCCAGCTGTTTGTACCTCTGCTGTGGATTAGCACCAGCTAACCATCTGCTGATGTATTGGAGAGAAACCCTGAGCATGTCCTGTGTGTGTGTGTGTGTGTGTGTGTGTGTGTACAAGGCGTGGCCACACTGAGGACTTGAACTTGCTCATATAAATACTGAACAGATATGCAGATGCTTATATTCCATTTAATCCAGGAGATGGGCTCCCACTTTTATGTTGATTAAAGTCCCCCCCATAGTCAGTATATTTATCCAGAAATAAGTTAAAACAGTCATTTTTGTCCATTGGACGTCATCTGTTTTAATAAAAGATAAATATGCTATTGACTACTATGCTAAAAAGTCCAACTTCACGCCAGAAGTACAAATGAGACATACGTCCTTTCCATTTCACTACAGCAGTTTTATTTGAATAAAAGTCAAAATAAATTATACTACAAGTTTACTCAATAGGAGAAAGGTAAAATCGTAATAACAATAGATTGGATTTTTCTGCACTTTTCCAGATGCTCAAAGTCCATACAATGTTTCTCCATTATTCATTCACTCCTCATTCATCGTTGGTGATGGTGAGCTACTGATGTAGCCACAGCTGCCCTGGGGCAGACTGACAGAGGTGTGGCTGCCCTTCTGACCATCTCCGGGACATTCATACGCATACACGCACTAGTGGAGCCACAATGGAGGCAGGGTGGGTGAAGTGTATTGACCAAAGACAAGATAGTTGACTGGGGGTAACGGGGAACGAACTGCCAGTCCTTCAACCATTGGCCGACCTGCTGAACCACCTGAGCCACTGCAGACCATAATATTTTTTTATATGGGCTGCAGTTATAAAAACATAAGGGTTTCTCTGTCTGTACATGAGTGTAAACATTTAAGGTAACCATTAATTGGAGATTACGCCATCTTTTGCACAAAATATTGTATTGCACAAAAAGCTGATATCGCGATTTTGGTACATTTTCAAATTTATCGTGCAGCCTACAGCTAGGTCATTTTTTTCGTTTATTGTTAAGTTCCTCATATTTAAAGGTTTGCAGTAACATCAAAACATGTTTGACCCACAGTCTGACTGGTTAGTGATTTGTGGCTCCTTTACTCTGGCACAGTGTAGTGTGGGAGCTGCACGATATGAGGAATACTCGCAATATGTGATATTACTTATCAATATTTTGATGTTGATGTAACTTGCGATACATGAACAGATAGCAAAGCAACTAAAAACATCATTTCTATTTCACTGCAAAGTTTGATTTAAATAAGAGTCAACATAACTTACACTTTACATGACCCTAGTCTACATGGGAGACAAACATAAAAGGGCTGCATCTGATTGGTCAATGATGTAAATGGTTCCATCCAATTGGTCAACAACTTGACGATGTCCATCTGATGGATCAAATGCATAAATGGATTGATTTGATTCGTTAAATACTTCAAGCTGCCATGAGATTGTTTTAGCAAATTTGAGGTAACCATTCATCGAACCTTCTACCAACTTTTGCGAAATGCGTATTGCACAGCTTGATATCGCAATAACAACAAATTTACAATATATTGTGCAGGTCTAGAGCAGTGTACCATGCTGTTCCAGGCTGTGGTGTGATCTCTTAACATGCCAAAGCACAGTGATCCAAAGCCAATAATTAAAATAGCCTGCTTTGTGTGTAGGCTTGCTCAAAACAATTTGGCATTTCCCACAACCTAAATATAAACCAACGAAAGAAGTACCACCGTCATATACTGTTTTGGCTCGTGCAGAATCATGCATCAATTTTGAGTTCAAACCAGTCAGGGTTCTTTATTCAGCAGGCTAAACTGCATGACTGTTTACTTACAAAAGACAGACCCATCTGTGTTTGTTTCAAGTCCTTATTGTTGTGTCTGAGCTACTGGGTGCAGTAGCATGAAGATGTATGCTTTGAAGTGGTGCAGTCATCTATATGATAAGCAATGCAGCTAATGCTGCTTAAGGGATGACTGCTGCAGCAAGGCTGAAAAAAAGTCGCACAAATCCCATATTTCATTATCAGCTCATTGTTGCGGGTGTGGCCTTCCAGACAAACATGTCAGGTCCATTTTCGACCAAGGACAGCCCACTCCATCTGGCTGTTTGATGAAAGGAAAAACCAAATTAATGAAAGAATGCGCACTTTAACCAAGTCTGCCTTCACTAAATTTAATAGGGGGCCCTCTTTAGGATGTTACTGAAGAAATCCAAACATGTTTAGGGAGTCCAGTGAGTTAGGAAAGTATTATAGGTCATGTTTATTATTAAAAAAAAAAAAAAAATCAATACAATCCATTCAGCAATTCATGTTCTGATATATGTCCATCTGCATATTTTTAATGAGTCCTTTACTTATGTTTGAATTGTTCTAATGGCCTAATAATAAATACACGGACATAAAGTTTTACCGGTTTGTTATTTATTCCCATTTGTGACCAAAATTGATTAATTCAGTGTTATGTCCATTTTTTTCATTACTTGCTATCGACTGTAGAATCTGAGCTAATTACCGCTAAGTTGTATCTTGGAATGAGTTATTGATTGATTCTGGATGCTTTGTCATGGCAGTTTAATAGAAAACTTCACAGCACCTGTTTTTTTTTTTTTTTAAACCTGATTTCTTTCTACACGGTTCCACTTTTTTCCCATTCAATTTATGCTTTCCTAAAGCAGGGTTAAGAGTCAAATCCTGTCAGACTGTTTATCATCTGTCCGGGTTTAGCGGCTCAAGACATTCTGATCGATTTTTGTCTTTTCGTAAAGCCCTTTGGGGGGTCACTCATATGCATTTGCTGTCTTTGCTTATGCTTTATAGGGGGCTGTTTGCGAGTAACTATACTGAAACCCATTACCTGGAGGACGGCAGTGCAGTCACGGGTACTTCCAACTTCACGGTATGTTTACTTTTACTTCCCTCTCTGATTTCTGGATCTAGACTTTTCTGTGTGTTCCACATGGCTCACAGACCTCTGCTCTGACTGCCGGCCCTTCGCCACGCTCTTCCTCTGACGTCACCGTGCTAATATTAGGCTGAGTGATGAACTACAGCTAAATCAATGGATTGTGGCCACACTCACTTTTGATGCACCTAGAGTTGTTCATAAAGAAGGCTTTGTAGGTGAGTGGCTCCATATTTAGTAAGCAGATTCATATTTGATGTAATAAATGTGGACAGAGGTCAGAGAATAGGCTGAGTTTTCGGGAATAACGCAAGTCTTTTATAATAGATAAGCCTAAAACCATCCCCAAAAATGGTTTGTTATGCAGGCCTGCACGAAAATAATGAATTAGTGAACATATAAGTGCACTTCAGAAGGCACGCAGACCATGAAATATTTATTTGATTTATAAACTTTGGGCTGTGTAAATTGAAATAGCCTATTAATCTAAGAAATATCTGAGGAAATTGTTGATCTAGTTGTGATTTTTTACCATCAATGCCTGCAAATCAAGATTGATGTGCACTGACACACAACGGAGGGGCCTTGGATGAAAGAACAGCCCAGTTTGACACAGAGCAACTTTATTTTAATATAACTTTCCTTTTGGCCAAAAACATACTACATTTGGAAAATACCCTCAAAGACCCACTCCAATGAAAATCTTTCTTTTTTTTGTTTTCATTTTTTACATGTTCTTGTGGGATTTTACTGGTAATAGAGGACATATGTACAAGACAAACTGTTTTTCTGAGTATTTGCCCTAATCATTGTGAATGAGGAGCAGATAAAAAAATGCACTTTGAAAAAGTTTCCAGTTGTGGCTTAGAAACTACAATCAGCAGGAAACAAGTTCCCCGCTCCGCTCCATTCTGATGCATCCACTTTGTTTTCCTAGTCTGAGCTGGTATCTGGCTCAAAACTGTACGGTTGGATAGCTCCAATATTGCTCACCATTTTGTCACACTGCTAATGTTAGGTTGGGGGTGTGAGGGGCTGTAAGCTAGCTAGAGTTTAAACAGACAATGGGAAGAGGAAAAAAAAATTTAAAAAAGAGGGGGCGGGCCTGCTCTGCACCAACAATCCCACCCACAACTCGGAAGCAAATTTCTAATAAACTCCTGCTGCTCTGCAGAAACTAGACAACGACACAGTTTGTTAATTTAAACTTTTTTATTTTAGCTAAAAAAGCATAATCATAATTAAAAGACCACTGGAAATGCTTTAAAATGGACAAGAAATGATCGGAGTTGGACTTTAAATTTATTGAAATTAATTCTAGAAAGCAATTGTCAGAGAAAATACAGTATGTCACAATAGAAGTGAAAATAAAACATCAGTAAAAATATATTAAGTAAAGCTGAAAACTTTTAGGAATGGTGAAGCAGACTTGTCTTTTACTAAACAGGTACTTGGAAACATAAGAACTTTGTCACAACTACCCCTACAGGTGAATATGGGCTGTCTGTGGGCAAAAAATGGGCAAACTTGTACGGGCACGCAGATTCCTCGCACAAAATATCAATGTCGTAGGCCTATTGGTGGTTGAGCCAAAATGTTCATGCAATTTTTTTTTCTTCCTGAGAGCGACAAGTCACAGTGAACACTTAGGGTAAGTTAAGGGTGAAGTAGGTGAGAAGCAGATGTATTGTACAGATTTTTCCTTTTTTTCCACACCGCCCAAATCCTGCACAAGAAGCCCATTAGTGCTGTTCATGCCCCTGCGTGCCCCTTACACCAGCCTAACTGTTAAAAATGAGGCAATAAGACAATCAGAGGGTAGTTTGTGTGGGCATCCTACAGGCACTTGCATATCATCTGTAAGCGCAGTATTTGTGCACAATCGGTAAGGGGGACTTGCACCTAATCCAGGGGTGTCCGAATCCAGGCCTCGACACCCCTGTACTAGAGTGTGGCGTAAGGACACCGTACAACAGCATAACCCATGCGTCATTAGCGCATGTAACCTATGTTATCCTTGCAAATACTTAACAACACACTTACCACGCACACGACAAACATATGCATAAATGTTCCATTTTTCTGACATCCCTTAATGGATAAGGGAACTGCAAGACACATCTACGCTCCTCCTTAAGATGTGGCTGCTCCTCTCTACGACCCTTCACGGGCCTAGACAACCCAATAACCCACAGCACCCATTCAGTGAATCCCACGTATGACTGTATGTGACTAAAGCTTAAGTTGGACCATGTTCAATATCCATCATGTCTTCACTTTTTATGGCTTTAAGATTTAGTCAGCTAGAGCAACAAAGGATTTTATGTTTTCTATAGTTGTGCAAAGTTGCTAGTTTCTAGTATAGCCAGTTGCCAAACTTCTCCTGCATCTTTTTGGTTGAGCTGACAGTTGCCTGAGAATCAGTTTATAATTTGAAGACTGTGAAATGACTCGGGCATGACGCTCTGCATTTGTAAAGCTATTTGAACACAGCTTTTCTGCAGCAATAAGGTAATTAATGCTAATATTAATCAAATGCATTCGGCCATGTCTCAGCAAAATATGTACAGCCTTTAATTAATGTGGTTCTTTGAGAATACCATCCACAGACACATAAATATCATTTTACTTTACACACATTTATTTAGAGCTTCAGAGAAAAAAAACTAATTGCATTTCAGTGGAACAAAGAAATATGTTATGGTTTAATGTCATTAACTGTTTTCTCTGCCTAAGGCTTCCTCCATACTTATTCCAAGGAATTTAAAAAAAAAATTCATTTAAAACCCAATTTAATGTCAAATGTTTACTTTAAAAAACCCTGTAATAAACCATTATAGAACGCCCAACTGTCATAGCTAAAATCCACCAAAAAAAGAGATTAATGCTCTTCTTTAATGTCCACACCTAAATCAGAGAAAAGTGTGCTCACTGGTGGGGGCTTCACTCATTAGAAAAAGCTAATTTTATGAGCATGAAAACATTAAAAGTGTCAGGTTTGTCCTGCAAAGGGGACTTTAAAAAGCAGTGACCTTTATTCATAGAGAGTCTGATTCCTTCAGTTTTTTTTTGATTGACAAAAAAGTGAAAAAGAATGATTAATTATTAAAAATAAGCTTTGCATTAAAGTTTTTAAGTCATTTTACATTAGATCCCTCAAGCATCTCTTTTTGCTTTCATCCCTGTTCTCCGTTCTGATCACTGTGAGAACTTCATGGGAGAATCTTTTTACTGGCAACAGACACTTTTGAGACTCATGCGTACGATCATTTGTTCACCCTGACGACAGGGAGGAGACTGATATAGTGATCTGGGCAAGGGATCTTGCAGATTCAGTTCAGTCCGCAGGAAGACACTGCTGGAAACAACTTCAGCATGAGTCAGCCTTCTCTCTGTTCTTGTGTAACACCCTAGCCTTGTCTCACCAAGTTCACATAGATCTTAATAAAGACGTGTCTTGTGTTAGAACAAAAGCTGCCTCCTAGGAATATAAATCAACTCCATGGATATTAGATACTTAACTTGAAGAATATAGAACAACAATGTCATGTTAGCGCATAGTGTTACCTCCCATGATAACCTGGGTTTTAGTTATTAATCTTCAGCACCTCTGATTTGAACACATAAATACTTTTGTCTCTCATTTCTGCTGAAACTATGGAAACTAAAGGTCTATTCATATCCTTCATATCGATGCATCACAGTCATGATCACATCAATGAATCATGAGGTTTTAGCATTAGCTCTATGCACTAAATCTAGCCCGGTTTCTCCCCAATAAAGTCTAATTTCATATTTCATGCAGAGTTCTATGCTGTCTTTGTGCCTCCTTCCTTTCCAGTAATGAATTGTTCTTTTTCATTGCACTTCTAAAAAGTGTCTAATTAGATTACAGCCTTCACAGCATTGGGTGTGCAGTAGAAGCAGCTTAACACAACAAGATTGATTTTGCACTCCACCCTATCTCTGAAATTCCCCATATCTTAAGCAGCAAAAATACCTAAAGACTAAGAGAAATCATTGAACGTTGCGAGACGACCCTGCATTCTTTTCTTGATAGTTTGACCAAAACATGTACACCCAGCACCGCACTAATAAAAACACTGTAATCAACAAAACATGTTGAAACAATGATATTTTCACAAATCTTTTTCCAAACAGATATGGTTTTTGATAGTGCCTTTATGTCTAAAAGTTTCCAGATTTGTTAACCCTTAAATTGTGTTTGGGTCCAAATGGACCCGTTTTTAAGTGTGAAAACAAACACTATATAATCAACAGCTACTAGACAATATGAGCTACATCAAAAATGAGCTAAACAATAACCAGATGTAGATCATACTTAACCCTTTTATTGGGTTTGGGTCATAATTGACCAGTTTAAAGTGTGGAAACAGGTCAATTTTGATCCGAATAAAATATAAGGGTTAATGAAAATGTTTGTCAATGTAGAGATAGAGCTAGATAGAAATAGAAAGATATGGATAGATATGGATAGAAAGATGAAGATGTAAATATATAAATATAGCTATATCAGAATCAGGGTACTTTATTGATCCCACACATGGGACATTTGTTGCAAGTAAACATAAGAGAAAATAAAACAATATAAAAACAATAATCTAAAAACAAATATTTGGCATAAATGTAAACAAATAAGGTGGTATAATTTAAAGACTATTTACAAACAGGTAACAATGTGCAAATATGTGCAAAAATGTGCAAACGTCATCTGTTATGTAAAGATCATCTGTTCATCTTTAGATAGAGATAGAAATAAATAGATAGAAATAGTATTAAAATAGGTAGAAATAAATAAATAGATAATTGTATTTTGTTCATTAACAAACATCAGTTATTGAATTGAGAAAGGTGTGCTGTACAGTCAGTCTGCTACTGCAAAGGTTCACTGTTTAAATCTCTTGGTGCCTGTTTTCCACTTGTCCTTGTTTATGCTTGAGGTATTTTTTCAAGTGTTCCCAATCTTCTTGGACCTGGACCATTTCCCCCTGTGATTATATTTCTCTGTTTCTTTTCTCAATAAGTGACTTCTGTGACATTACCAACTTTTTTTTCCATATTATTTAATGTAACCTTTCAGCATATTCTTTTAAAAATGTTTTCAAAGTAGTTGTTTGATGTAAAACAAGCAAGTTTATTCAGTTTTTCTAATCAAAAACTCCCCTTTAGACACTGATAATAATACCACAATAGCAGCCACTGGAGGATAACAGGTTTGGAGACATTCCAGTTGAATCCCTCGTTCATTCTGCCTTATATTCCAGAGCAGCAGTGCCGTCCTTCAGACCACACCTGAGCTGTCTTAATGAAGCAGAGGGCCAGTGACCTGTTTTCACTCTAAACCTGACACTTCCTCTCCACCTACTTGCTGACTTACTGATTTACTTTTTTCTACTTGCTGAAGTAGACAGCTGAAAATATTGATGCTTAAAGTCAATCCCCAATCATCTTTTGCTTTATTTTAAAACATTCCCGGTGGTATTTTAATTATAATTATGCTGTTTTTAGCTGACTTTTCTAGGACATCATTTCTGCGGAGCGGAAAGAGTTTATTAGTAATTCCCCTCTTAGTCGTGGGTGGGACTGTTGGCAGGGAGTATGCCTGCACTAATTTCCCATCATCCCGTTGTTTACACTCTCTCCCACTAGCTTAGAGCCCCTCAAACCCCCATCCTAAACTAACCAGAGCTATCCAGCTGTACAGTTTGGAGCCAGATTCCAGCTGGAATGAGGAAAAGAAAGATGTACCTAGATCTGTTTGTCTGCAAGGTGATACATAGTAATAAAGCAGAGCAGAGAACTTTTTCTTGCCATAGTAGCTTCTACATCACACCTACAAGCTTTTTGTAATGGTATTTTTTTCATCTGCTCCTGATTCACAATGATTTTTAGTCAGAAATGCAATTTTGGGATTCATTTTCTGTATCCTCCATCAGCAGAAAAAAAAACACAAGAACATGTTAAGACCAAAAACATGATTTTCATTGGAGTGGGTATTTAAACATAAATGATTCTGTGTAATTGAAGGACTTGTCTAAAAATTTCATAAGGAATCATAGCCTGTAATCATTCGGCTTATTTTTCAGATTCCTGACCTTTTTCTGGTAATTAGGGCTGGGAGTCACCAACAAAATGCTGAGCCACTTTCATTTACAATCACAAGTACTCACATTAAAATAATTATTAATCTGATTTATTTATTAGATTTTATAGTTATCTTATACCTTTTGCCTAATTGTTGAATTTAACTGGACAAAAAGAAATACTGAAAATACAATAAGCAATTATTGCAAAAAAATAATTGATAAAACTGATTTAAATTCTTTTAAAGAACAAAGGAAAATTAATGAATTCATTACAAAACCAATAAATGTACCAAAAACAATTTGGTGGCGATTGATATGATTGTATTCTACTGAATTGAAAAGCATTTTCTCACATGTCTTAATGTAGCACTTATGTTTATTTATTTTATTTGTATGCTCCCTTAGGCACACTGCTACTACCATGGAGAGGTGCAGGGCCATGACAACTCTGATGTCAGCCTGAGTACATGCGCTGGGATTAAGTAAGTGTCTTCACTGTTGACACAGTAAGACTATTGATCTGAAGACTTTATTCATGCTTTGCTCGAAAGGTTAGGATACCTTTAAATTAAAAAAGGAGGATTATACTGGTCTAACTGCTCTTATTCAATACTGTTTTTTTCCTTGGGATGCTGATGGTTTTCCTGTAAATGTTATCCAAAACATTCTGGTAAAACAAATGATTTTGTGCGAGCTTTGCAAATCAATAAATCTGTGTTAATCAATAATTTTTTTAATGATCTGATTAAAACAGCTCTCATAAAACCAATTTCAGTTTATCAAAAAAATTCTAAAATAAACCAATTTGCAAGTATTTTTTGGAATATGATGCTAATTTATGGGTAGGTGTCCAGGACCAGGTGACTATAAATAGGCCCATACCATGATACTACCACCATGTTTAAAAACGGATAAGGTTTGTGAACTAAGATGCTGCTTTATTCTGTTTTGTCATGCAATGTTTCTAGTCAGTGATCTATTGATGAAATAGATAATATTAAGATTAGTCCCTGTAAAATGAGTGGAATTATCTTAAGTTTATTCTGAATTCAACTCTTAATTGACTTGTCTGACTGTGGGTTAGTTAATCCAGGCAAACAAAAAGTTTCCTTTAAAACATGTCAAGCTCATAATTTGACAATAAAGGTCTTTCTTTTGGCTATGATGCTCTTTACAAATCTACAAAGAAAGAACATGTAAAGTCCCTACTTTAGGTCATGATGTTTATTGTAAATTCCCAAGAGTTAACAAATTCAGATGTTGTTTCCAGGAATGCTTATTCAACCGTGTTTTAAAATCTCACACTCACAAGTGAAGCAAAAACTGGGTCAGACTGTCGGGTTAAAAAAACAATTAAACCACAGAGATAAGCTGAGTTGACACTGAGTTTATATTGCTGCATGTGACATGTTGCAATGATTTACACAACTGAGGAGTTGCAGGGTTTGACACTCTTTGTTTGCAGATGCCAAACAGAAGAAATGACTGTGGATGTATCAAGGGAGATCTCTAGGAATGTTATGATTAATCAGCCAAACATGTACACCTTCCACAGAGACTGTGCAGCCCTTCCTGCTGACCTCACTCAAAACATCTATTTATTTATTTCAGTTTTCCTGAAACCTGTCTGAGCAGTGACAGATCAACTGAACTGTTTTTGACAGAAGTTTACACGTGGCCTGACCTGTTTCACTGAGATAAACAGTTCTCGGTTTGTGTTGGCGGCGCTCGAGCTTTTGGGGATAATTCCGTTTGAGAAGATGTGATTTTGAAATTTGCTCAAGGTGGAAGAGAGTCCCACAGTTTCAGCAAAAGTTACAGAGTGAGCGTGTCGCTTTAAATCACAGAGCAGACGAACGACAGAGATGGTAAAAAAAAAACCAGAAAAATGGTTTATAGTAAAAAAAAACAACAACAAAAAAACAAGTGGAGTTTTATGTGTTGAATGCAAATCACCTCATCGTCAAGTGCCAAGGTGAAGAGTTGAAACACCACATGATATGAACTAATGAGTGTACTCATAAAGCCTCATCCTTTCTGCTTTACAACCACCACCAAGGCAAATCAGTTAAATTTGTACTTTCATAGCTGGTGATTTTCCATGAAATCCTGCCGTCGGAGTTATTTGAAACTCTGTGTGCATTTAGGCTTTTTTTTTTTAACAGCCTGTTTTATTTTCTGCAGGGGTTTTATATCTCTCGGAGACAGATCTTATGTGCTGGAACCGCACGCTGATCACTTCGATGGGACTCACAGGATTTACAAAGCAGAGCATCTCAACTTTGTTCCTGGCTCCTGTGGCCACCATTTCAACATATCTTCTCCCACCATGCAGTCAAACAGCAGTTCATTCAAGGCCTCCAGATCAAGAGTAAGGATGTTTGTCAACTTTCTAATTTGCCTTTCATATTTTAGCGTTTTTGCAGGTGTTAGACAATATCGACAAGCTAGTTTTAGCTTTTATGACTAACCGTAACACTTTTTGGGCCTCCTGCTTTCAAAACTCTTGCGTTCATTCGTGTTATGCAAGTTTTTACGTCCGTTTTTAGGCTCCACCCCCGAAACACACAGCCACTAAATGTGCATTGAAAGTTAAACCAGTTGATCTTCGACCCATTAGGGACTTAGAGTTGGTGGTGACGTACCAAAATGTGTCACTTTGCATACAAAAATTGATTATTACGTCTTTCATATAGTGAAATAGAGCTGTAAAAGAAGACTTGTAAGTATCGGGTAGCAACAGTCCAGTGTGCAGCATGATATTACCATATAACAAGATCACACATGGCAGACTAAAATAACATATTGCAAGTTTTTTGCCAAAGTGATTAGCAAAACAAGAAAAATTCCACATTAGGCTTGGTTGAGCTGGTAAGACAGACGTGAAGAAAAGTGTTAATGATCTAATCTTGGCAAATAGGGCAAGAGATAGAGGAGAGCCCTCTTCCTGTCTGTAGATGCGGAAACACCACTTTTTCTACATCAGGTCAGATCTCCTTTTGTCACCAAACAATAGTCAGATCCTTCAAAATAAAACAACCAGGAAGTGTTAGATACTATAATACCAGATATTAGCAAATGTGACAGGGATATCCAACAGACAAGGATAAAGAACAGAACATAGTACATTAAGTGGTCAAAATGATCATCTTCTGTCCCTTAAAAACGCAGAAAAAAATCATGGGCAAAAATCTGTGAAAAGCTTTTTCAGTTTTGCTGTATTGCTACTGTGTGAGCTCAAAATCAGCTTACCGTCAAGATAATCTTTTTTACAAAAATGTTCCTCTTTATTAACATCAGAGTGTGGCCAGGCTTACTGTTCTTTCTGCACTATAGGGTACACCCGATTATAAGGCACACCATCAATGAATGGTCTATTTCTCTGTTTCTTATTGTGTTTTGTTTTTTAATACACTTTATTATCTTTATTATCTTTATTATTCACTGACCCTTCCCAATGATCTGAAATCAGCTGTCCTAATCACTGGGCCTGGCCACAGGTATATAAAACCAAGCACTCAGTCACGCAGACTGTTTTTACAAACATTTGTGAAAGAATGGGACGCTCTAAGAAGCTCAGTGAATTCCAGGGTGGGACTGACATAGGACGCTGCCTGTGCAACTAATCCAGTGGTGAAATGTCCTCGCTCCTAAATATTCCACAGTCATCTGTCAGCTCTATCAGAACAAAATGAAAGGGTTTGGGAACAACAGCAACTCAGCCACAAAGTGACAGACCACTAAACTGACAGAGAGGGGAGTGGGGTTACTTTTCTGGAAATAACTTTTGTGTTCTGAAACTTTTTTTTCTTCTTTCATTTATGTTTTCCAAAATGCAATGCTGTTTTTATATATATTTGTCGTTAAATCTTTAAAATGTTTTTCAAGTGATTTGTTGATGTGATTTGCACTTCAGGGCCACCGTAGTAAACAAAACAAGAGTAATTCTAAATATGAGGCACTCCGGTTATAAGGCGCAGTGTCGTTTTTTATAAAAAATGAAGGTTTCTAAGGGCGCCTTGTAGTGCAGAAAATTAGCTACTTGCAGGTTAGAGAATCAAGGAGGAAATAGTGTGTGAATGATCTAAATGACAGTTCTTAATATTTGGATACAGCTAAATTTCTCACCAATGGAAACAATTCAAGCTTCAGACGTTTTGCTGCACTAAAAAAAAAAGGTGTATTGTATCACCTGAAAGGAACCAATGCAATGACAGAGAATGGTTCTTTGTTGTCCTACTAGTGTTCACATTCATGCTTTTTACATGATAAGATGAAATTGCTATGATGGGGCTTCTCTTTAAAGCTCAGCCCCCTCTTCGGTGCTCTCTCATTCAACGTTATCTGCAATTTTGACAAAGAATTATTGGAACACGGTCATTTCACGCTAGTGTTCATCCTGACAAAAGAGAGGTTTTATTCCGCTCCTTCTGTTCGGTAAATGAGCGGCAAAAACTCTTTAGTTTCACTCCAGGTATAGTTTCTAATTATATATATATATATATATATCTTTTAGAAAAGAAGCATTTCTCTGCATCTCCCATTCAAATCCTTGAGCTCAAATTTTAATCACACCCTGCATTAAACTGGATGTAAAGATGGAAATCTGTGTCTCAACTTGGCCAATTCCATTCTGTAAATGTTGAATATACTATTTAATATGGGGGAAAAAAGGAGAAAAACCCTTTTCTTTTCTAAAATTATAGAAGTAGATATAGGTAAGTGGTCAGCTATATACTTTAGAGACTATTACTTGTTAAATATTCACTCCTGCCGTCCATTATATATGCCTCCATTAGCGCCTTGGAGTATATGAGTGTTGGTTGTTAACGCCTGAGGTAAGTACGTGAACGGGAGCTTTTGCTCCTAGAGTTACATCAGACTGAATAAATCCATCCGGCCTGGAGCAGAATCTGTCCATCCAGAATTAAACTGCTTTCTTGGAAGAAACCCACTGCACTCCTTTCCCTCGGCTCCTCCTGACCTTTCCGAGCTTGAGGATAAACCACCTCGGCCATTGCCCCAGGGAACGCCCCAGTCTTAGAGGCGACGGGGCTTTACGAGACAATGAGCGCTCATAAGTGGGGACCATAGACTCCAGTGATCCCTATCTTAGCTGTGATGATAGGCAGACGTAAACAAAGACGGAGGATTTTAGCAGTACAAACCGCGGCAGAGTTTTGGTGTGGAAGGGAGCTGAATGTGTGTTCTGATGATGACAAAGTTTCTTTAAAGCTAAAACATTGTTACTGATGTCGGTGTGAGAATCAAGCCTTTGGGAATTACTTTGGTTAGCGTCAAGTAGCTTTTTAAGCGATAAGTAGCTACCTGTGATGTTATTACTCATCTACATAAATTATTGTGTTGAGTGGAAACATGCTGAGTAGAGTACAGCCATTTTTCTTTTCAAGTTGTGAGTGGGCTGCAAACATTTTCAAGAGAACAAATAAAAAAAAATAGTAACTAAGTCGTACCTCCTACATGACAGAAAAATGATCAAGTTCATATTTTAGAGTATTTATTGAACAATAAATTTTAATAAAAATGGAGAAAGTTCATCTTAAATATAAAACAAAGCAGGATATTGTGAAAAAAGAAAGGAGGCGAACTAGAAGTTTCACTTTAAAGTCAGATTTGTTATACTTGACATTACACAGCTCACCTCAGCATGTTACAGTGGGTGGCTTAGGTGTGTGCTGGCGTGTTGATAAGCTCAGCTGTGCCCTGCTCGAGGGTTTAAAGATAAAGGCGAGTGTTTGCAGACTGCTTTGATAGTGATAGTCTGATAAAGAAGAGTCGGGTAGAATAATGTGAT
Source organism: Oryzias curvinotus (assembly GCA_023969325.1). Classification (NCBI taxonomy): domain Eukaryota; kingdom Metazoa; phylum Chordata; class Actinopteri; order Beloniformes; family Adrianichthyidae; genus Oryzias; species Oryzias curvinotus. The sequence goes on along the minus strand of CM043724.1, from coordinate 12,349,287 downwards.
GCTCTGCTGTCAGGAAACTAATTCAACACGACTTCTTGTAGATTTTTTTTTTTTGGTTGTATGAGAAAATAGGGCGTGTCCAAGATATGAAGACATTAAATAATTGAGATTTATGGAGATTTAGGGCCTCAGTAATACATTTTCTGTATTTAATAACCTGAATATCAATGCAAAGTACATCATGGGCTACCAACATAATTACTAAGATGCCAGAATCTGTAAATTTTAGGCTTAGATGCATTAGTCACAAAATATTTAACAATTTCTGTCCTAAAAATAAGAAATTAATACTTCCCAGCTGGAAAAATGAAAGCTTGTTTTTCTTATTTTGAATAAAGAAAAAAAGTCTTCCTATAACTTTCATAGAATTTCTATGCATACTTGGTTTTTCCATGATTGACAAACTGCAACTTATTTTCAAAATCAGTACTGGATTGAAAATATACCTCACTTTTGAATCTTTGTTTGCATGCCCTTATCTCCACGTCCCTCCATCCCTGTTGCTCATCCCACTCCTTTTTTTCTTTCCTAGAGTTTAATTTCTATGCACCTTCTACACTTGGTAATCACTATGGTCTGCATTTAGAGCAGGGCTGCCCATCATAGCTTATCTTTGAAGGTGACAGATAGAAGTATAGAGCTGCCAGGGCAGCAAGGATGAAGAGGCTCAAAGAGTGTCATGGTGTGAAGACAGAGCCCTTAGCCAGCAGGATGGTGTTCAATCTGCAAGTCAGTAAGCCAACTTGTGTGCCTTTTGCAGGTAACAGCTTGTTGCAAAAATAAGTTCTGGCCTAACCCAGGATAGAAGTCAATAACCTTTTTTAAACTTAACTTTAGCAAACTTTCAAGCCAACTTTAAGACTTTTTGCAAAGTTAATAGGCAGTAGGTTGCATAGGTTCTAGTTTAGGAGTAGGGGAATGTTGAATAATTATTACATAAATCAATGTTCATATACTTAATAAATATGTTTAATATAAGCTTTTAAAATCAAATATCTCCATTTTTTCTACATATTGTGTTTCATTTTATTCATTTGAAAGTTTCCCAAAAATGTACATACTAATTGTAAAAATATGTTTTTCTAAGGCTTTTATTTCGTCAATTCCTGCTAAAATAGCTGTATTTTATGTTTAAAATCTTGTAGATGCCTTCATTTCTGATTTTCTGCAATTTTTATTCCCTCTGATGTCTTTTTTTAACAGCTTAAACGCGATGTGCAGACAACAACCAAGTATGTGGAGCTCATCATTGTGGCCGACAACAGAGAGGTGAGCGGCGGTCACAGGCGCTCAACCCCTTAACCTTTCAGCTGGATCCCACAGGAAACGGCCTCTGAGGTTTTGTGGTAAATTGCCCTTTCCCCATGAGATGCAGATAAAGCGGCTCCACTTATGTCCCCTCAGATGTCTTCCTTCACTCCTCTACATCCGTTTGCATATATGAGAGGACCAGTTGAGACCTAATGTGTGCTCAGAATGATCTTCTTAGACTTTAGATATTCCAAAAGATGAGAGGATTGAGATTAGGTTTAATATCCTAAGGTTTTAAAGATATTTCAGTGTGTCCCAAAGAAGTTTTTTAATTGATTCGATGAGGATTACCAACATTTATCTTCTTTTTCTGTCTTTAATTTTCTTCCATCTCCTTGTGTTCAGTTCCAGAAACAAGGCAAAGACATGGAGAAGGTCAAGCAGCGACTGGCTGAGATTGCAAATTATGTGGACAAGGTAACCATCAAATGAGACAGACTAATGCGGGGTTGGAATGTGATTTATCAGAGGTCACATCAAGCCCAGTCAGAATTATCCAACCTGGGAGCAAAGGCTGATTGGATTATAAAAGGAGGATCAATTTTAGGACTCAGCTGAGACGTGTTGTGAAGAGGCCAGTTCAAAAGATCGTGCGGGACGCGTCAGTTTTGCCTTTAGGGGCTTTACTTATCATTTTAAGCTTCAGTTTGATGGAATTCATTTTCCAGCGTACCAAGAGGGTAAAGACGTGCCAACTTTGTCCTGCCACCTCTCAGTTTTACAGGGCTTTGAACATTCGAGTGGCACTAGTGGGGCTTGAAGTTTGGAGCGACGTCGACAAATGTCCGATTACCCAAGACCCCTTCACCACCTTACACGAGTTTCTGGACTGGAGGAAAGTCAAGCTGCTGCCGCTGAAGCCGCATGACAATGCCCAGCTTATTAGGTATTGTTATTATTAAGAACGTGTATTAAAAGATATCAACTATTTTCTCCTAGAATAATCGATATCAAACAATCAAAGCAGATTTGTTATTATCAGTCTTCTCTGGATGGTAAGGGGTGACCTTTCTGAACCTTTCTATCACATTTTCCTACTTTATAACAAAAATAGAAGAAAATCACTAAGAAGCATTATTTTTAATATTAGCAAAGCAATTTCATAATGAGTAATCAAATGAAATTAAAATGTGGATTGCCAAACTCAAGAATCATTTAAGGAACTATGTAGACATGAGTAAGAAAAAGCAGTTTGTAATGGTTTCTATGAATGTTTAGTATAAATGAGAAGTTTTTAAATGAATAAAAAAATGTAATTTAAATTTGTGGGATTTTGAAATAATATTTTTTGAATAAAAAAGGTTTTAAGGTTAGTAATACATATTCAGTTTAGGCAGTTGATAGGGTCAGCTGAACTTACTTTTGTTTTGTTTTTTCAGACCATTTGTGAAATTATATTAGAAGACCAGATTTGCTTTTATCTTTTGAGTGACACTTTAGCAGCAAACGGGACAAAACTATAAACATCAGCTCCAGGAATCTAACCAGCATTGTACTATAATCCATAATTTCCTTGCATGTCTGACAATTCATTTTAATTGAATCTATTCCAAGGACACTCCAGGTGCTCCTAGAGGAGGGTTGTGAAGAGGCATGAACCCAGTCACACACTTTACTATTCATTTTTCTCTAAAGATATAAAGCTAGTTTACAAATTAAGATTTGTGCAATGTTCAAAAAAACTATTTAGATTGCCAAAAATGTGTTACCTGGGGTGATAAATGAAGTTTCCTTTTCTGGGTGACTAAATTTCCAGAGGTTCCCAGTCCTGAAAGAATTTGTGCTTTTAGGCGTCACCCCTTTGACATGTGAAGTATTGTTTTTCCCTAAATCTGAGGACTTCCTGTTGTGGAGAACGTTCAACTTCATGTACAAAAATCGCCCCCAAAATTACCTGATGTTGCTTTATTGCAGTTTTTGAAGAACGTCATTAGCACTACAGACAATCCAGCATATTGGATTAAAAGGAATTGGTTTTTTTATCGTTAATTGTAATTATTCTGTACCTACATAATGTGATAATTGCTGTGTTTTCTGTTGTAGTGGGGTGTATTTTCAGGGCACTACTATTGGAATGGCACCCATCATGAGCATGTGCACAGCAGAGCAGTCAGGAGGAATCGTCATGGTATGTTAAAGTAATGCTTGATGTCAAATGTCTGTCTTTGTTTAGCATTTACCGTGAAGAAAAGATGCTTTTTCTCTGTATCTACTTTTGTTTTGTCCTTTCCTTTTGTGTGTTTTCTGTCTGTCTAACATCAGATCTGTTTTCTAATTTAAGTGATTGATTGTGGAGCTCATAGTAAGCCGTATTGACAGAGACAAACACACTGAAGTGTTGGTGTTTAGTTTCTACAATTACAAAGCAAAGGAGATCTTTAGCTCCCTTCATTTGGTTCTGATAAATCACTTTGACTGCATGCATGTAAACTCTTGACTTTGTTTAGTGCCGTGCAGATTAGCTCATATCAACTCAAGAGGCTGGACTGAAAATACAACATAAAGCATAAATCATGTTATCACTTAGACATGTATTCTCTAAAAAAAAGTCCAACTCCAATCATCTTATGATCTCTTTTAAAAGCGTTCCCAGTGGTCTTTTAATCACAATTATGCCATTTTTAGCCAAAATAAAAATAAAAAAACTGGTTTTCAACAGCATAGTTTCCGCGGAGTGGCATTAATACAATAGAAATTTACCTCTGAGCTGATGGCGGGACTGTTGGTGTGGAGTAAGCCCACCCTGCTTCCCGACATCCATTTGTTTACACTCTCTCCCGTTAGTTTACAACCCCTCACAACCCCAACTAACATTATTGATTAAACAAAAATGGCGATCAGTATTGGAGCTATTCAGAGATATGGTTTTGAGCCAAAGGCCAGTTCATACGAGGAAAAGAAAGACGTAAATGGATTCAGTCATCTACAAGCAGAATGGAGCGGAGCAGGGAGCTTTTGGCTTGCCGTAGTAGTAGTTTCTACATTACACCTATAAGTTTTTCCATCAATTTGAAGAAAGAAAAACTCAGAGATGCAATTTTAAGACTCATGTTCTTTGTATATGTCCCCCATCATCAGAAATATGTCACAAAAACATGTTAAAAATACCAAAAACATGACTCATTGGAAAGGGTCTATAATAGCTGCTGTTTCTGATGAAGTGTGCAAGTTTCTATACTTTTGATTTTGAACAAAACCATTATTGTTAATGATTTTAAACAAACAAACTCAGAGTTGGATTTAGTTGGATTGCAGAACTGACAGCTGATAACTGTTGAGCCCACAGCAGAATAGTTAGGTAACTCTGAGCTTGCAGTGCTCCTGAATAATGCACCATGTCAGAAGATTCCAGAGTCAAGGTGCTCTAACACGCACCTCTGCATCTATGAAGAGCTGATAGCCTCTTGAAGTGCTCATGTTTTACACACCTTGCAGGAAATCCTCAGCCTGCAGCAGCTCTCACTTGGCATGTCACTCCAACTTTACACTGTTTTCCTTAATCCTGTCTACTTCTTGTCTTTTCTCAGTTATCCTCAGTTTAGTCCTTATAGAGCAGGGGTCGGGAACCTATGGCTCGCGAGCCACATATGGCTCTTTTGATGGTCACGTATGGCTCGCAGACAAATCTTTATTTATACCATTTTTTTTTTCATTAGACAGTCCTTCTCGTGCGCGATGCGATGCCAGAGGGGCGCGCAGTAGTAGCGGAGCTTGAGAGAAACAATCCTGCGCCATTATCAGTTTACTATTATCTATTATTTCACAGAGTTTATTCCAGCAGGAAACCTATTAATTGCCGTGCCTAAACCTGCGCGCTCCCGTCTCTGAGAAAGAGCGCGCAGATGCGGGGACGGGATGTGAGGAAGAAAGCAGAAGGTGGGGGTGCCCCTCACCCTCTGCTTTCTTCCTCACAGGCAGCAGGTGAATCGCACAGGGATTGTAATAACGTGAAACCCGCTGCCCGTCACTCACTGCAGTGTGTGAGTGTGTGTTTGTCTCCACGTCTGCATGTGAGTCTTTGTCACATCTCCAGAACATTCAGACCTACGATCACGTTTAAAGTCTCGACGCCTGCATGAAGCAGAAACTCACCACGTATCAACCAGACTAGACCATCAGCAAAACCACCACGAGAAATACTCATCATTTATTAGCAACAGCATAACGATGTTATTACAAAGAATCCACAGACTTATTGTACTTTAAAAATGTTGAAATTACATCAAATGCTCACATTCACTTGTATTTTTAGTTTTAAACATACTGTAGTGGACTGAGTTGGGTCCGCTGTTGGGACGCGTTAAAAGTTCTGGAGTTCATTGAACGCATCAAGCAGAGATCTGATTGGCTCTCAGTTCTGTCGTTCAGCCTGTTGTTAGGTAGTTTGGACCAATGGGGTTCAGCTGTGGGCCGAATAAGGGAAATAGGAGGACTGGAGCGGGAGCAGGGAATATAAAGTTGGGAGAAGAGCTCTCGTCTCGGCGGGAGAGATTGAGGAGTTACTGTATTAATTTTACGGCGTTTGCTGCGGTCTGCAGTAACCAGAATAAAGAACCTTAAAAGATGTTAAGTCTCCGTGCCTCAGTGTGGGACAGGGACGCTACATTATTGTATGGCTCTTTCTAAATTACATTTAAAAATATGTGGCGTTTATGGCTCTCTCGGCCAAAAAGGTTCCCGACCCCTGTTATAGAGCTTTCCTCTGTTTTTTTGGAAGCTGGAACATCCTTTCTTTAAGGACTGTGCAGAACATCTGGTTCTGTCAGAGTTCACTGAGCAAACTGAAGTTGACAGCTCACAGTTTGATTATGTTTCAAAGCGAAAATGCAGAGCAGAGAAAACGCTCTAAAGAGCTCAGATCTGACTAATAATATGCAACTTCACCCGCTAGATATAAATCACACTTCTCTGGTAAGTGCCATAAATAGCTACAATTTAGCTTGCAATAAATTCATTATTTTCCTCTTTTAAAGTGTTATAATCATCATTTGTTCCCTACTGTTTGTTAATATTGTTTTATGCATAAAAATAAAATCAACATTAATATCTATAGCCTTGGATCATGTTATTTTGGTTCATTTGATCACAAATGAGGGGTGTCTTTTATGCTAAAAATGATGTAATAAACACCAGTGACTCAGCTCGCTCTTTTTTTTTTATTTTATTTTTTTATTTTTTATTTTTTCCCAGGACCATTCTGACAATCCTCTTGGCGCTGCGGTCACTTTGGCCCACGAACTTGGGCACAACTTTGGAATGAACCATGACACACCAGAGAGGGGGTGCGGCTGCAGGGTGACAGTTGATCGAGGCGGCTGCATCATGACTCCTTCCACTGGGTAAAATCTTTCTTCTCCTCCGAAAGAAAACAGACCCTAAAAGGAAAAACATGTCAAGTCAGTAATTTACGAGGCACTGCAGGTGTCTTTAAGAAGCTTAGTTCACTGAGTGCTGAGCAAATAAGCTTTTTTATTACAGAACCATTGAGTTTCTTTCAGATTCAACAGCTGTGCTAGTGCAAAGAGGAAATGTGACTTTAAATTGGGTGTGAATAACTGCAGAACATGGTCTAAATCTGAATGCTAAAATATTAAAAGTTGAAAAATGCCATTTATTAAAGAAAAATTTGATGGTTTTTTTAACCCCTTCATGCCTGACTTAATTTCTAATTCTATAAAAAATATCCTTTAATGTTTTTTACATTCAAATTAGTGCCAAATTAAGTGGAAACCCGGGATTTAATGGTACATTGTGAGTTAGCGACATACAGCATGAAGGGGTTAATCTCTCCTACTACCTGCATCTTTGTTTAACTTACATTGAAGCTATTATTTGATGGACATGCAACTTTAATGTCTAAAAATCTCCCCGTAACTTCAGATAAATAGTTAAATACCATCTATTATGCAACCTTTTTAGATAGAAATGTCCTGCTTCTCATTTAAACCATTTGAATCACAGATGATCTGCAGCAGTGAGGAAACTTTGACTTTGAGAAAAGTTACGTAACTCTATATATCCATTAGTATCATATTTAATATCCTCATTTCTGAGACCCGTATTTCATTAGCAAGATCCTTAAAAACAAATTGTATAGAACTCAGTTCATGATTTCAGCCCTGCAGTTTGTCGTCATTCCACTAGGGGCAGTAGAAGGGCGTTTCCTGCTCATTTCAAATTGGCTTTGGTGAAAAAAAAACTCATCCATTGTGATTCATTTTTTAAATGACTCTTTCTGTATTGAAAGAATGAAAAATTTGTTGATAATTAATTCTTATTAATCCAGTCACACCAAGTTAAAAATGCGTAGATCAAATTTGAGACGGTGGGTAAATAAGGTGTTTTTTTCTTAACATTCAGGTCAATATTTTTGCTTCTTAAACTAACATTGTTTCGACCAAAAACTTAGCAAATCACCCAACGTATCGAACAATTTTTATCTCATGAAAAAATATATTGAATTTTTTTTTTATTTAATTAAAAGGGGTTTGTAAACATCCTGTTTTTCCAAAAAAATCTGACCAATGAAGCTCAAAATCAGTTTTAGAAAAACTCTAAGCGCAATATTTGATCATAGAGTTTTGATGGAAAAGATCAGGTTTTTATAGATTAATTTAAAAGGTTTTTTTTTTTTCTTTTGATGATCAGACTATTTTTTCTGGTACCTTTATACTTTTTAACACCCTTGTCTAATGCCTGCCCACCGCTGGTTACAGGCACCTGCTTTTTTATCCTTTAGGATGGTCAAAAGTAAAAATCCTGTCACTTTAAGCTTTGCAGCTCTAGCAGGGGCTTCAAAAGTTGGATCAAGCAGATGAAGAGATCCATTTCATCCTTGTCATTTCTGGGTGTGGTGTCAGGGGCTTTTATTGAGGGGGGGGGGGGGGGCAGTTATAAAGTTTGTCTTAGTGATCTGCACATCTGCGCTTAGCCCTGCTTGTTTCTTGTTCACTCTGGTCACGGCCAATTGTTGTGTCCTCCTCTCTTCCATCCCACCCTACATCCCCCTCATTAGGCCTTAATGAGAACAGGCTGAGAGTTCTCATCCTCTGAGATGATATCTTCTGGAAGCACACACATCCACACATGCTGTGAACTTCTCCTGGCCTCTTCTTTAGCGTGCACGAACATGGCCTCGAGGAATGCACTCATGAAATGCAGTGATCAATGCAGGAACTCCATATGGTGCCGGGCCTAGTTCAGTTCCACTTTAGCGTGCCCCTTTTTCATGCCTGATTATGCAATTTAAGGGTGGTCTACTGTTAGTGGGGCCCTTAGGTGTTCTTGCAGATTCCAGTTTTGAGTATGTGTGCTCTGAAAAGAAGAAAAAGTCAGACTCTTCTATTATGGGGATGGAGCTTGGCTTTTTGTGGTCTCAAACTGCTTGTTGGCTGTTGTTTTTGAACATGTTACTCTTTACCTCTAATCCGTCTGAGCCTCAAACATCTGTTTAAAGAGTCACTCCGATGAAAATCCTGTTTTGGGTGTTTTTAACATGTTCTTGTGGCATTTTTATCAGGATGGAGAACACATGTTGTAAAAATTAAGCTCAAATTTGGATATTTTTAGTCAAATTGTTGTGATGCAGGAGCAATTAAAACAATGCTGTTTGAAAAAGAGATTAATTGTGATAAAGAAAATACGCTTGGTGGGCCACAAGCTCCCTGCTCTGAGCTCTCATAGGGAGGGGTAGACGGGGCGGGGTCAGTGAGGAGCAACCCCGACCCCTTTCATCAGAAATTCAGAGACAAATTTCTGATTAACTACAGCTGCTTTGCAGAAACTATCATTAAAGCCTGTTCATTTGCAAAAGTTTATGATTCTTCAAAATGATGTTTCTATATTGGGAAGAGGTGATCTTTCTTTGGCACTTTGTTTACATTATAAAGCAACAAACTAAACATTTTTATCATCAGATGTCTGCAAATAATAAAAGTGGCAGATAACCTTCTGAGGGATCAAAACTGAAGCTGTGCGTTCTTTACTGTTTGTTGCAATAGTGAACTAAATTTAATCAGATTATGTTCATAAAGGCTGCTTTTCATCTCTATTTAAATGCTACTTTGTTGTAAAACCTTTGACTTTAAACTCAGGTGAAACGGGTGAATGATCAGAGATTTTTAAATGCTGACCACTTGGTCTAAAAGCAGAGCATTTGCTGCTTTTTTGAAGTTGCTCAGAAAAATCCATTTCAGAGTTTGTTCAGTCTGCCTTTTCCAAACATTCCCTTCTTGATGAGCTCTTTCATCTACAAAGTTTGGGAAGATAAGATTAGTGAGTCTTTAAGGGTTTTCCAAAATTGAAAGAGAAAATAGAAGATGGAAAAAGCAGAGTAGAGACATGTCAGTGTGACAGATGGGGATTATAGATGACAATCACATCTTTGCTGAAGTCAAACCTAGGCAGAGATTAAATATGACAGGTTTTATGGACAAATATAGGAAATCTAATTCTTTATTCTTTTTTAAATGGTAAATCCATAACTTGCAGTGTTGATGGTGGACAAAAAAGCCATGTAAGTACTCATAGATAACAAAATTCAAAGAATCTAAGGGAATGGTACCAGTGCCGCTTTGGTGATGCTCAGGAGTGAACTACTATGCTTTCTGTAATTAGTTCAGTTGGGAAATCAATGTAAAAATATTCAGCACCTACTGTATCACATCATCCAGTGTCCTCATTTACAGTTCAGACTTCACAAGCCTAAATGATGTTTAAATAAGTTTCATTTCAAACCTCATCCATAAGCCAGATGCAGTATCCAGTCAATCATCTGTCACCTCTCTACTAAGGATTTTTGCAGTTAATATGAAAATGGATGCCACAAAATGTCATGCCACATCATCACATGAGCTCAAATTAGTGTGCCAGTCATGCATTAGCTATACAAAAGGCATTAGCATTGATTTGCACTGTGAAAATGCACTTCTGGTTGAATGCTAACTTTATTTTGTTGCCTTGTATCCCCTAGTGCTGTGACAATAACGTTGAATCCAATTTAATTTAATATAAAAGGCTTAATTTTTCTAACAAGTCTGAAAGGACTATATCTAGGTAATGTAGTTTATGAAATTGGTCAATTTTTCAAATATTCCTAAAAAAAACAAACATATTTTCCGTACTACCACACCAAGTCTGCGCTTACTATAGGATGGCAGAAGGTTAGACTTTGAACACGGTTGTGGCTTATTAACTGCTGCTTGTGCCTGCCGCTGCATCTGACCTTGTCAGAAGTCACAAAATGTTATGAAAAAAGCAGTGTGCTGTTCATAAAGGAGCTGTCACTTTAATGAAAAGGACATGGAAGGAGCTGTTTAGAGTTGCATATATATATATATATATATATATATATATATATATATATATATATATATATATATATATATAATATATATATATATATATATATATATATATATTAATTTTATTTATTTATGTGTATGTTGCCAAGGGTGGTGCAGAATAATTTAATGAATGAAAAGATGTGACATAAACTCCCTTTCCCTCAACTATAAACGCAAAAATTGAGTGTGGACAGGCCTCCTCCCAAACCTTAGGCTGAGCTACCCTATGTATACTAAACTCAGACTTTCCCCTGAGGGTTACTGTAATAACATAAGGTTTGGCTTTGTGCTCATAGTCTGATCAAAAGCTGATATTTATACAACCACTCACATGCTGTAACATGCGAAGAGGAAACTTTCTGTGATGGTCAGGGTGTTAAATCTACACCAATAAATGATCAGAAAATTCATTTCTAAATGGAAAAAGAAAACATTTATTTTAATTATTTGATGGAATAAACTTGTTTTAAGTAAATGTGGTCTTTGTTTGTTTAATGCTTTTTTGAAATTACCCAAAACCCTGCACTGCAGCATATTATGGGGCAAATTGTAAACTATTACAAATCCTCTCAAGGCTGATCAAGATGTGTTTTTAGTCTAATGGTACATTTGTATATTGTCATCCCTTTAGGATCCTCAAAAACTTCAGAGGAAACTTTCAAAATATCAAAAATCTGCTTGTTTCTGATCATTACCTGTTTGTTTTTCTCCCAGCAAGCATTTGTTTTTAATAAAACTACAGATCAATAAAGCAAAAGATGTGTCAAGAAAGGAAAAAAAGGTGAACAGTATTTCAATGCAACTTTACTTAGAAGTGGAGTTACATTCAATAACTGCTGTTTTTCTCTATTTAAACTGCATTGTGAGATTTGCCATTAAAGTAAAACAAAAATAAGCTAGATATGAAAGTTATGGTGATGACAGATTAAAGGTTATCATTCAGTAAAGGAAAACAGACTTAAATCATTCACACTGTGTGAGTGTACAATTATGTACACAGTGGATTTACTGAGTGATGAAGATAATATGTTGATGACAGCATGTTGTGTTTCTACAAAAGTATGCATGTAAACGAATTAGTTGTTGAAAACAGATCTGATCTTATGAAAATGGCATTTTTTGAATGATATTACATGCTGTAATGTCCATGTTATTAGAGAAATTGTTGTTTTTCCCACTCAGTCTATGTAATAATAGTAATGCAGTTTATTGTTTTGGGGTGGTTTTAGAAAAAATTGTAGTTGTAATATCTCATTATTATTGGTATTAACCCTTAATCTCTAAAAAAAAATCCTTAATATATGCCCAAAACAAAGACTGCAGGGTTAAAAAAAACATTTATTTTATAATAAAGTTGGGGAGAAAAACAGGAAAAACTGAGCAACAATCTAAAAGAAACCAATCTTAAAATTGATAACAGACTCAAAACAACAACATTGATTGAAATCGGCCACTTCTCTTTCAAGGTGGGGAATCTTTCGTTTGCCAAAAACTGCAGATGTACCAACCGTAACTCCTGCTGGAAGTGTTTTATTGGTCCTCAGAGGACTGCAGCTGCTAAATGCCACCTAGTGTATTTCATCTGTGCATTTGCCATTTCACAGCCTCATTTCCCCTCGTTTTTGTCCTCCCTCCCCCACATTGTTGCGGCGCACACCCATTTCTTTCCCCACACTGCTCATAAAGAAACAGCTGGATGTTTTAGTCACTAATGTATCTGAGTTGCTGAAAAAGATGAGGGAAAAACACGGATGGGTTTGTCATGCGCTCCGTGGGCTCTAATTGAAGACTTGGGCTGAGTTCATGGAAACAGTTTTCTGCAAAAATAAAGGGAACATGCAGCTTAACAACGTTGGCTCTGGTTTTCAGGGGAAGGCAGACATCAGCAAGAGAGGGAAGTGGCTTTTCTTTTAAACGCCAGCCTTGACAACTGGTCGTCGCGGGAGGGGAAGGGAGCCCAAATATCGTTATTATGACAGCTTTCTTTGATGCTTTTAATCCAAAATCTGCTTTGAGGTAACCACCTTTCTCCCATCACAAAGCGTGGACATGATGAGGAGAAATCAAAGAAAAGGCAAAAATGAGGTCATGCTGAAACATGAAATGGGATGGGAAAAACACAATTAGAAAAAAAAAGCTGTTTGAAAGAGGGCCATTTCTAAGCGACACAGACGTCGCATTCTTTAAAGCAAAAAAACCTCCAAAGAGCATTTTTAACAACTTTAATATCAATACACCCACTGGGTCTGAGTTCAAGGCTGAGCATTACACAAGTGATGGAAATCAAATCACAGTTCTTCTCTTTTCAAAGCAACACCACACTAATATGACATCTTCAGTAAGCTGCATTTGTTGGGATGTCAAAAACCACAATATTTAAGCTTTCTGCCCTTCACTACACCAGCTCTATGATACATTAAGCTGTACAGTGTTCAAACAGCTGCCCTGCAAAGTCATGGAAACTGCTCTCTGGAGGTGTGCTGTTGAGTCTGGTGTCTGGCCTTTGAACACTGGCAGCAGATTCGCTCAGATTGTTAGCAGATTTAGGACCCGTCACTTTTGAGGGCAGGAGCCGTGCAGATACAGCTCAGATTTCTCTGGTGTGGATGCTTAAAACATCAGCTTAGAATCTCTTGGAAGCTTTGAAACTTTTGTCTGCTTTGAAGCTGTTTCAGAGCAGCTGATAGTGGAGAAAGGCGCATTGTTAGAGCCTCTGCAGTCTGGGAATGCTTTTTGCAGCGGTGATGTCCTTGCTGCTTCAAAGCAAGTGGTCCGTCAGCAGCTTAGAATACTAAATAACTTAATATAATTGTGCACAAATTTGCAACAAAATACAAAATGACACATTTCATAACAAATCAGACATTGACTGTTTAATATACAAGAACAGAGTGGCCTACTGGGTTTTATTGAACCGATTTGACGTCAGTTCATCTACTTTCCAGACTGTCCTCATTTTGGCAGGAAATGATGTCATCAAGCTCCAGCCTAACCCCAAAAAAGGGGGAAATAAGTGGAAAAAACAAGACAGAAAGTTGACCCAACAATACTATAGAAAAGACGGGGATTCATTTGACACCTGTTAATCAAAAGATTAACTCCCTAATCCCTAACTACTAAAAGTACAAAAACTAAACTATCTAGTACCCTGGATTTTAAAAACAATTGATGCACCATGCCCACGGCTTTTTTTAATTACAAATATGACTTCACCAATTCCCAAAGTAACAACCTCACAAGTATGAGCATTTTACAAAGACAATTTATGAATCAACTTTGGTGTGATGATGAAAACTTGGATGATTTATAAAAAATAATCATAATTTTAACATAAAAAAATTATTTAAACACAATGCATAGTGGTCCATATTTGCCAATGTGGTGAGTATCCTTATGCTCACTGGTTATTCGCAGAGATTTCTGGGAAATTTCTAGGGCACCCAACAGCTCTACAAAAAGGGGAACACACCATAAACTTAGTGCACTAAGTGAGTATTAAGGAATGCAGGCCCAACCTATATATTTCTATTTATTAACAATTTTGGCTTCAATAAAATAAGTCTGAATATCTGACATTGGAGTACTAATTTTTAGTGAGTAAAAAAAACCCCTAGTGGTTTGGAATGAACCATGACACACCCGAGAGGGGGTGCGGCTGCAGAGTTTTCACTGAACCGACTAGTTATTTGTATTTTAGAATGAGCTTCAATCTGGAAGTCACACCCTGTATGACTGCAATCTGATTTCCTATCATGCAAAAGTTTAAAGTTTCAGGTCAGTTTGTAATTGGTTTGCATGGATGGGCATAAATATTCATCCATATCTTAGGTTTAAGTTTAAGCAATCAATGATTTAAAAGTACTTTTTTTTAAATGTCATTAACATTTTCCATGTGGTTGTAGAAAAACGCCTGCCTTTACCCAATGCACAGGAATGTATGATAAATGTGTGCCACAACCAGCTGTTGGGTGTGTTACATCTGCTCCTATGGGGTGCATGTTCAGTTTGTTTGTTATTCCCATTGCAAGGGAGGGAAAATTGTGCTCTCTGAGCCTCAGGCCCAAATCGGTAAGTGGGTGGCAGAGGTAACGTAAGTGCAGAGGCGTGATTGATGGTTTGCTTTGCAGTGTACGTTTCAAAAATTCAAGGGTGTCTGATAAAGCCTGCTGAAAGAGCTGACCTGAATTCCCCACTTACTATCGCTTATCTGGACGCAAAAAGACAAGTACAGATGGAAGTGGGAAGATTACAGAGATTCATCCTTTCTGGCCACGCTGAGGTTTTACAGCAGTGGTGGAGTTATTAAAAATTTCGTGTGGTGCTTTTATTATCAAGAGCCATATAGAAAATGAGATACAATCTATACACAGTAAGGGAGGTTTTTTTACTCTCATTTTTTCTAACGTCTATTAAAGGCCCTCAGAAAAGCCACATGAGGTCTTTTTGGCAGGGAACACTTGGGGTCGAATGCTTTCCCAGCTGACAGTAAAAGGACAGTCTCCCATTGTTTCGAGTCAAACAAAAGGGTTGCAAGTCTTGCAAAACGAGCAGCTTTTTGGATTTGGTTTTAATAAAATTCCCTTCTCTTCAAATATTCTCATCCATTTCACCCTTGCAGTTCATGCAATTATGTGGGAGGAAAGTCATGGGTGTTTTGTGCTGTTTATCTACTGACAAATCGTCATTACATTTTCTCAGATGGGGGTCAATTGATTTATTTCATTTCCTGTAGTTATTGGCGAGTATTTTAAATTTCTCCTATCTTACCTTCAATACTTAAAGAGCCATTTAAATAAATTTCTTACCACCCAATAGGAACCACAAAGTTTGACTGCAACTTTTAGAAAAATAACAGACTGATTTGTATTTTTATTACTGTTACTATTATGATAAATATAAACTTTTTTTTGACATAAAGAAAAGAGAAACATATAGAGAAAATTACATATTTTTCAAAATATAAAATGATTAAAACTTTTGGAGTTTTCACATGACTTCCTTTCAAAATAAAAGACACCTTTGTCACATAAAATTTATATTTTTAATGCAGTAAATGCAGTGTGGTGTTTACATTACAGTTTGTGGTGCATCTCTGCCAGAAAATTGTAATCTAATTAACCAAAATTAAATCAGGGCTAATTAAGTGATCCTACTGTATTTTCGAACTATAAGTTGTACTTAAAATTCTTATATTCGCCTTACAACTCGGTGAGCCTTGAGTATCAGTTCTGGTTGTACTTACTGATATTCTGTTGTAAACGGTGAATTTGGTAAACTACAAACCCAAACTGCTTGGATATTGGATATTTAGCATTATGGGTACTGTAGTCACGTAGTAATTGAATAAAGAGTTACTTTACTTGTCTTTCCTTTACTTCTTCCCTACTTTTAACTTGAGTGTTATCTTTTAAAATAAAAAATGTTAATTTTTTTTTAAAAAAGGGCCACAATGGAGAGGTCAAAGGGCCCCCTGTGGCTCAAGAGCTGCAGGTTGCAGACCCCTGTCCTAGTAGAACTGATCCCCTTCCTGTTTATCCTTTGTCTGTTTGACTCATGAAACATTCCTGGCACTTGCAGGTATCCGTTCCCCACCGTTTTCAGCAGCTGCAGCAAAAAAGACCTGACAGCCAGCTTTGAGAAAGGTGTCGGCATGTGTCTGTACAACATGCCAGAGGTTAAAGTCCTCTACGGCGGGCAGAAATGTGGCAACGGCTACGTGGAGGAAGGGGAGGAGTGTGACTGCGGAGAAGTGGAGGTGAGGCTCTCGCAGGTCACCATAAACACCGTTTTTCTGCTAAAAACCTCTGGCAAACGTACTTCTTTGCTCCTCATAAATCAATGTTGATTATTTCCCCTTTACTTTAGAAAAAAAAAATTAGAAAAGTGTGGGGGTGGGGGGGTGCTTCTGTATCTCTCCGGACATAATTGTGACATGAAGCAGCTATCGTAAAAGAGTTGCAGTGGAGCAGCTCTGTGCTTTCTTAATGCCCTTTTCAGTAAACTGGATTAAACATTTCTGTGGGAATTTATTCAGTCTGTGCACAGCAGAGGTGTTTGGGAGGGAGAGCTGTTTGGTTGTAGTCTCTGAGAGAAGACATTGCTGAGTGAATTAAGCCCTGACATGTGTTATGGTGGTGCATGTTGCAAACAGCACAAAGATAAAGCACCAGATTCAGCTGACAATTAGCGCTGGGCTGCGTTATGGCTACATCTATTCCGATTTGGAAGCATATTTGGGATTACATAATCGCCTAAATGAGAGGAGGCTTTGTTGCCTTCTGTGATTTGTTGATACTTTTATTTTGGAGGGCTGTTCAGCCAGGGTCAGCCTGAAAGTGGCCTTGTCTTTCTGAGCAAAGAGCTGTCATGAGCTCCAGGGCCAGCGGCATAATCAAGCTCTCTACAAAGTTGAGCGGTGTTGAGCCAACTCAAGCCACATCAGACTGCTCACACAGCACCTCACTGCACCATTAAAAAGCCTCATTAAGAGCCCGGGTCCTATTCTTCACTGTCACAAGCTACCTCTTTTCAGCAGGAATCATCTACCTCTTTTGGCCAGTAGGACCATGGGAACGACTCCTAATGGTTTTCAGGCTGAAAAAACAGATCTGGAGGGGCCCATCATGTCAGCTCTGTCCCCCTGCCAGCTCCATCCATCTCCTTCCTCCTGACTCTCACTTCTGCACCACAGTCAGACTAATGGCAGAAGGGAGAGGGCTGACTCGTGGGTTTGTAGTCTCCTGCCTCAGTGTGACATTATGAAGTTAAACCCAGAAAGAATGGTTCCAACAATTGTTTTACAGTAAGATTCTACTGACTAGCCATCTAAATCTGGCTATATTAAAGATGAAATCCTTTTTTGGAGTCAATAAATAATTATTTTTTGCCTATTTTTATTAGGATTCTTGTATTTTAACTTATTTTAAAAGCAAAACTTTCCATTTTTGCATTTATAATATATTTTTGTTAAAATCTCTGCATAAAAAATATAACACCCAAATTCCCTGCCCGTTTGTGTTTTTTTTTTCTCCCTGGAGAGCTAAAAATGTGCATCCTCAGGGAGACTCACGCATACCAGCAGACTTTATCTTACACATAGAGGCTTGATTGAATTCTGCCCTCCATCTACATTAGGAGGCAGAAAGCTGCTGATTGTTGCAGTGCATGGTTCATGATAACAGCTAGCATGAAACAGATGGTCCACCAGTGTGAAATGGAAAATGCTATGGGACATGCTCTGTGCAGCCTAAAAAACACAGAATCGGGATAGTTTCATATTTTTTATACTTTTTGTCTTCTTTTAATCAAAAATATGCAAACAGAGTTTAACAAAAACATAGTCTTTTTAAAATTCAAGAAAAAAAATGCAAAAAAAAGTTATATGCTTTCAATAATCATTGAAAATCCACATTATTCTAGTTAAACTCTAGTTGTGCTGCTCCAGAATGCGAATGCCGAGACTAGTTTGCTTTGTTGCAGTTGCTTCGCTCCTTTTATCAGATGGTGTCTAATAACGTTTATATTTGCACATAATAGAGCTCTGTAAACTCTGCACCCGTTGGATGATATAAGCCAATTATTTTATGTTAAACAATATTCTGTTTCCTGATGTCAGTTGCAAATAGAAAACTGTTTCCATCATTTTTTGTTTTGTTTTTCTTGAGGTACTACACACAATGTTTCCCCAACACATTTATTCTAAATTACAATTCTGGGCTTGCTACCGTTTCCTGTCATTCTTCTATTCAAAGGAGTGTCTGAATCCTTGCTGTAACGCCTCAACCTGCACTCTGAAAGGGGATGCTGTCTGTGCACACGGGCAATGCTGCCAAGAATGCCAGGTACACCAAGCTGTTACGGTTTTCTGTTGTTGCCGATTTGGATTGAAGCTGTTGGATTGTTTTCCTGCAAAGTTAGTCTAAGCTTTTATCTGTTCCTCTGTATTTGACTTCAGCTCAAACCAGCAGGAACTCCATGTCGTGAATCCAGCAACTCCTGTGATTTGCCCGAGTTTTGCACTGGCAGCAGCCCCCACTGCCCCTCCAACGTTTACCTCCACGATGGCCACGCCTGCCACAGCGTGGAGGGATACTGCTACAACGGCATATGCCAGACGCACGAGCAGCAATGCATCACGCTATGGGGCCAAGGTGCGAAAGAGGCATCCTTGCGCCTGATTCGGTTATAGGCGCAGACTTTTAATGGTGCGTTATTGTGTCTTGCAGGAGCCAAGCCGGCTCCAAGCATCTGCTTTGAAAGGGTCAACTCGGCGGGAGATCCTTACGGCAACTGTGGCAAGGATTCAAAAGGCTCCTTCGCCAAATGTGAAGTGCGGTAAGAGCCGGGGTCACCATAGAAACTGGTGAATGCATTTCTCTGTGGGATGCAATCAGTTAATAACAGACTGTGCTGACTCCTAATAAATTGCTTCACAAGTAAGCCTCAAATGTCTTGTACAAGATGTTTTTTATGTTAAATACTGCAGGACAGAGTGATGCAAAACAGCTAAGAGATGCAGTCATTTAGTTTGATGCATAAAGTTTCATCCCTAAATTTGCTGTGATGTTAGTGTTTAAAAAAGCTGTCAGTCTTTTCAAACAATGTAATTGACAGCTGGATTGCAAAGGGAGAATGTCTGCAGGAAGTACAGTACAGAACAATAAGCTTTGGTTTGTAATTCAGTTACTGACCCGAGTCTTGGTTGCTTTGTGCACAGGGATGCAAAATGCGGCAAAATCCAGTGTCAAGGAGGAGCCAACCGCCCCGTCATCGGCACCAACGCCGTTTCCATAGAAACAAACATACCCTTGCATGAGGGTGGACGGATACTCTGCCGGGGCACTCACGTCTACCTGGGGGATGACATGCCTGATCCTGGCCTGGTTCTGACTGGTACCAAATGTGGAGATGGAATGGTGTGACCTTACTCTTTTGTCTGTTACCTTCAGTTAAGAAAAAAAAACATTGTAGACTGCAAAATTTCTGAAGGAAGCAATTCATTTGATTAGAAATTAGAAATTATGGGATGAGCAACAACTTAAGTAGGACCTCAGTAAATCAGTGTATTGACAATTTTTAAAGCAAATGAAACCGTAAGAAAATGTAAATAAACTTCATATAATTAAAAAATCAATGATAAGATTTAGTTCCTTTTATTTTCATTACAGGAGGAAGACTCCAAATTTGTCAGAGTTAGCATGATCCAAATGTAAAACAGAGACAGTCCGTTCAATAAGCTTTGATATACATAAATAAATAACAACACAATGAATCAAACTATGACATATATTATCTGTGACCAAAGTAAAACCAGGATCTGATTATGGTACTAAAGAAACTGTGGAGGCGACTGATTAGAAATGTGATGCAGCTCAGCAATGCAAAGCAGATGTGGGATGAACCAAACCAGATATCATGACCACAAAAGCTAAATCATCTCAGTACAACCACAAAAAGACTCACACAAATGCTGTTATTTGGCAGTTACAGATGAAACACTTCAGGTACAGACAGAAAAAAAATGGTTTTGGGCTTTTGAAAAGTCTTTGATTTTTTTTTTTTTTAAAACCAGAAAAGGTTCTTGGTGAGACTCTTGAATTAGGATTTTTCTTTTCTTTCATCGATTTTACTCATTTGTTCTGCAAAAGAATTGACTGGTGAGCATGCAGTGAAAGGCCATGACTGATATGCCTTTCAGGAAGAGCTAGTGATGGTGAGCCGAAGCCTTGTATGACTGTGATGATTTCTTCAGCAATAGCTTCACTTAAGAGCTCATCAAGTCTTATCAATGAATGCTATTCTAACTACTCCTTGTGGATAAATTCTGCATAGCAGAAACAAACCTGACATTTCAATTTACACAAATCAACTATTACAGAAATGCCAGTCATCCTCACATCTGAAAGAATGACAGTAAGTCAGATGTTACTATTTACAATAATCATGCATTTGTGACAGTTTGTGTAACTTTATAGGGGATTTGTTACAGTTTTTTTTCATTCAAAATAATTTATGTCAGTTAAATTTGGCACCCTTCTATTATCTACAGAGTTAAAGCTATAAAACAAAGCAGAAAATGAAAATGTTAGTCATCTTTGAAAAAAGTGAAGGAAGATAAGAAACCTTCACATCAAAAAAGCAAATTAATAACTAAACACCTTTCCGTATCACAACACAGTGGCTTTGATTTAATCACATAGTTAACCTACTTTGGAGATCAAAGTGTTCCCAAACACTTGAAATTATTTTTCTCTAAACTTTAGTTTGAAAAAAGGTTTCTGCTGGGTTAGTGTCTCTATGGGCCTTTTCACTTTTAAAAAAATTCATGATATTTCATGATATTTCTGAGAAAGCTTACATATATATATATGCACACATACATGTCTGACACTACTCTAACATTAATAGCAAGTTGGATGTGCTTTGTGCATTTAAAATAAACTAACTTTGAGCTAAAAAGGTTTTTTTTCTTGTTCTTGTTTCAGATGTGTCTTAATCGTCAGTGCCAGAATGTCAGTGTTTTTGGCGTGCATGAGTGTGCAGCCAAGTGCAGCAGTCGAGGGGTGAGTATTCAGCACCTCCCATCTCACTTTGATCCCAGGATGGAGAAACCAATACCTGTAAAACACAGAAGTCAGTCCTTTTCTTTTGTACAGATCAGTTTATGGTCATCACCATCTTGACCAGATTCCATGTCATGTGATTTGATGTTTACCCTGACCTACATGGCAGGAATAAAAAACCTGATAGCACACCAAAAATCGGAGGTGGGGGTTTTAAATGTGTACCTCCCAATCGACTGACCTCAATTAGTTGAAAGAGTTAATGACAAAAAGTCTGACATAAAGCTGTAGATTTAAATTATACCCCAGGGGTCTGCAACCTGAGCTTCGGAGCCACCTGCAATTGTTTTTTTCTTCCATTGTGGCTCTTTGGCTTTAAAGAAAATTGCTAATAAATGGAATAAATATGCGGTTTGTAGTTCATTTAAATTTGTCTGATCATTTATATTTCTTACATAACCAAGTAAAATGATGTCATAACATTGAATATATTGTCAGAGTCATTTAATATTCTGATCTTCTGCTGCACAACAGTGTCTAGTTGTTACTAGACTAGAGGTAGCAACTAGACACTACCAATACATCTACCTACACATCTACCATCTTGTGTAGGTAGATGTATTGATTTAAAAAAGAAATGGATTCTACATGAATGCTGTCATATTTAGTTTTGACAGTAAAAGAAGAAAAATAATAATGGTACTCCATAGTCATAATGATATAATATTGCATTTTTATTCATGTAAATCTGCAGCAGCAGGAGGATCTTATCTGACACAGGGAGTGTTTTATTTTGGAAGGAACTGTTCTGCTGTCAAAAGTGAGCAAAGTTGAAATTTTGTACTGTAAAAAGTTAAATATTAAACTACTACAATTTGTTCATTGTAAATATTTGAAAGCTAAATGAATGGCTTAATGGGCAAAACAAAACATAAATTATGAAATAATTTGTATATTTCTTAGGATTTTGCGTCTCTCTGGGTTTTGGCCAGTAAATACTGGTATAAATAGCTCTTTGTAGCACTAAAACCTTGTTATACACCAACAGGGCAAAGAAAATAATTTATTGTGGAACAAGCTACTAGTGGTTATTTTGTGAACTGCTCCCTACTTCAGTTATTTTAGTTTTAAATTGAGCTTCAACCCTGAAGTGAAAAGGTTGCTTAAAATCCCTCTCTACTTAGTGCACGTCCCATTTCTTCCTCCTAGAAGCTGTCAAAGCTGTAAAGAGTTCAAAATGTGGCTCTAAAGCGTTAACGTCATACAGAGAACAAACCATAAGTTGCAATCAATCACTAAACGATGAAAGGCTCAATCAATTACATATAATGATCTCATTTATGTTCTCCATTAAGTGCCATTCATCATGCTCTGCAGCTGCAGTCCTTGTCCTCAAAACTGTTGAAAATTGACGCTCAGGTTTTGTTTGGCATAATGCAGCAAGCATTTTAAAACTATTAGACTTTGAGCCAGTTACCATGGGTGTTGGATGACATCACAGACATGGGTTGTCCAGTTTGAGGTGATGTTTGCACACATTGAAAAAAGTTAGTTAAAAATGTCTTTAGTTCCTGTTAGACTTTGTATCTATAAAACTCTTAAGGAATGTTTTTACTCATTTAAACAAAAGGATGTGGGCAGTTTTGAAGTCAGGGCACCCCTGCGAGTAGATTAGATCAAGATGTTGCCTTTCCCAGAACCCCCTCACCTGTTCCGTATTACTGTTCCCAGACAGGGAAGTCTCCTAGATTTGACCTTTCCTGCTCTTTAATTCAAAGGAAGACAAAAGAGCAATTATAAAAATGTGGCTTAAAGCATGGGTCTACTTGGTTTTTTCCCCTCTCTTTTATTTTCCCCTTTTGTTTTATTTAATTCCAGATGTTTTGGCTCTTATTACCGTGTGCAGCACACGATATACCCTTGTACAATTATTCTGAAAATCTGAAATAATAAAATTTAAGCAGAAATTTCCAAAAATTCACTTCCTAAAAATAATTATGATGAAAAAATAGTTGACTAAAACCTGATTTTAGCTCAGTTTAATTAAGTGTGCCTTTCATAGCTATTATTTAAACTGTATTTTTCCTAGGCTCCATTTCTAAAATGAAAGGTTTTTAGTAAATGTTAATTTTTTTATTTTGAAAGTTTAAAAGATGCTTAACTTTGTGAAGAACTACTTGAAAATTAACAACTTTAAATCTTGTAATTTTTCCCTTTTTTGTGGCCCTAAGACTCAGTCATAAAAAACAGATATTAATTTAGATATTTTTGAATTTATGTAATTTATGTGTATATGTGTTTGTTTCTTCCAACTCAATTTTTCATCAAATATCACACAAAGAAATTTGATCTCAGATTATTAATCCTAATTGTTTTATTAGTGTCGGCTGATCTATTTCCAAATGTGGTGTTGTTATTCCTTCCATTTGTTTAACATCCTGTTCATTTTTTTTGTTTGTTTGTTTGTTTAGGTGTGCAACAACAACAAGAACTGTCACTGTGAGGCTCACTGGGCGCCGCCCTTCTGTGACAAAGCAGGTTTTGGGGGGAGCCTGGACAGCGGCCCCATCAGGGTTGCAGGTAATGGTAATGAATGGCATCTCTCCAACATTAAAAACCAATTCAGTTCAGATCTGTCTTCAAATTCATTTTTCATGGTTTCAGATGGAACACAGGATTTAGTCCAGTTGAAAAAAGTAACTAATTGATAAACTAATTCAGTGCGATTTCTCATAATCCTATTATTGTTTTAAAAGTAACATCTGGACTCACAGCTTTAACACTTTTTTGGTTACTTTTCTTATTTTGGATCTTTTATCTAGACAGAATTTGGACTTTTAATCCTTATTCTTTAGCTTCCACACATAAATGTATTGGGCTCTCTCCATGAAATGCCTCAGTGGAGCCAAACCCAGAACATCTGACCAGAGGAAGTTAAAGCAGTGACATTCAATATGATTGTCTAAGTTGGAGCAAACAACAAAGCAGTGATCTGAATATTAATAAATAATGAAAAAATCTGGTGGTTAATAGATGGTTTATTTCAAACAGCATGAGGAGAAAAAAATACTTGTACATGTCTACATACAGGAGTCGAATGAATCTCAACCATAGGAAGTAAAACAGTCAATCTCCCTTTATCAAAAATATTTTTTCACTTTCAAAAAAATTTTTTTGGGTGTACATAAATTTTCAGTATGGACAAAGAATATTCACATATATAATCACTATGCCTTCTCATTTTGAATTGTAGCTATGTATTTCTGTGCTTCCTATGTGTTCAGATAGCAGGAATGTGACTGTCAGTGTCCTGGTGGTTCTCCTCACTTTGCTGGGAGGTGCTCTGATTGTCTCCATCAAGAGGAAAACTCTGCTGGGCCTGCTGCTTTTCAGTAAAAGGAACCCAATTGAGAAGCTCAGGTGAGAATTCAGTCATTTGTTTGGCTAAGAAGAATTGTAGGATGAAGGAATCGTGCAGTTCAGAAATGGAAAGTCTTTTCTTTGTCACAGAGCGGAGAACAGTGCAGTCAGCGGACCTTCAGCCCCAAACCAGCCTCCTCCGGTGAACACATCTCCGTCTCGCCCTGCTCCGCCTCTGCCACACACCACCACCATCTTTAAAGTCACCTCCGTGGATCCGGCGTCTGCGTTTGACAGCCGCCACACAAACACCCAGGTGCATGCTGGGGATCTTTCTAAGCCAGGCTTTTAGACCCACTCCCAACGGAAATGCCGCACAAGTTCACACAAGTCCATTTTCGACCAGACTGAAGTGGCGTTTTTACACAAATGGTGTCTCATTCAAATCCAATTAAAGGATCCCTCTGACGGATGTGAAAGAGACAGCAATAATAGGGTCTGTGGTGAGCGCTGTGTTCAGGACACTTGAATGCGTTTGGTGTGATTAACAGCTGATTATTCAGAGAGAAATTGACCTATCTGGATTTTGCCCCATGAAAAATGCTGATGGAGCTGCAGTCTCACCGCGCAAAGTCATTTTCCAGCTAATAATTGCAAGACAGGGAGCGCTATTTTAGCTGTAATGACTTGTGCGCCCACATCTCCGTATGGCTTATCCACTCCATTACCGCCATGACACGGTTTGTAACAGGAAGCCATCCGAGTGATTTAGGGTCATTGAAGGATGGGTGTCGGAGGAGGAGACTGCGTTTGGATTGCAGGGAGTGACGCATTAGCAGGAGGTTGGTGTTTTCACTTAACGGCATGTGCGTTTTATTTAGTGAGAAGAGAAAGGTTGTTTGATGTGAGCACAGTGCAGGTGAGGTCATTTTGCAGTTGTCAGGAGCTGTGTTAAACCGTCACATGATTGTGTGCGCGCGCATGCTGTTGTGTTTGTTTAGGCCGTGCACATCTGGCTCTGTCTAAATATGCTTATAATTTAGTGCCATTCGGTGTCAAGTTCCCCCCTTTGGTGTGTGTGGTCCGTTCAGCCGTTTAAATTAGGTTAAGCAGGCGCTTATGGGACAGTTTTGATCTTTAATAACTTACCCAAAGAGGAAATAATGAGCAGCCAAGTGGGAGTGATTGATTTATGTGTCTTTGACAGCAGCAGGAAACACCGCAGATGAAGGTGGACTGTTCCTGACAGGAAGCAGATGCTTTAACGTCTGCCTAAATCTCCTCTTTCCCAATTTTATCTTTCTGCAGTCTCCTCACCGGGGGCTAGAGGTGGGGCCCTCATCCACATCCTATCCTTCTTACAGTCTGCGCAGGCTCCCCCAGTGCCCCCCGGTTCACCTCAGCCATCCAATCCCGCTGTCTCTCACCCTGTCCCTCTCCTCTGGGCTCAGACAGCCGAGACCCCCCCTGCCTCCTCCTCACCGAGCCCCCCAGCCGCACGTCCAGGCACCCAGAGGGGCGTCATTTCGCAGCGTGGCACACCAGAACTCCTCCAGGATGGTCATGGTGAGGGAATTTCTTGTTTGAAACGATGTTTCTCAATGAAAACTTTTACCGATCGCTGTTATGTACTTAACCAAAAAAAAAAAACAAGCTGCAATAGTGGTTGGTTGGTTAGTTTTTTTTTATTTTTTTGTGTTCTGTAAAAATAAGGTTTCGGTGGAAGTTTGGCACTCTGAAAATGTTTGAGGGGCTCAAACCCTCCAACCAAAACACGATTGTGAAAACTTCACATAGTTAATCAAATGGGGTGACAGCTTGAGTGAGTGCAAATATCCCAGCGTGTTAGACCCTCTGTCTTCAGGTTTAAGAGCAAGTTGTGAAAATTGAGAGGGAAAGGAAGCCAGAGGTTCCCTGGAGTTCAACCGCTGTGGTTCCCCAAAACTCGAATGGGGCTTTTATCTCTTTAGACTGGCACCATATGAGGCAGCGAGCCAAAGAAAGACTGTCTAAAGGAGACAATTTCGTGAAGACGGATTTCAGGTCATAAATCTAAGAGTCTGTCACTTGTGGATGAACAATAAGATTGAAATAAAAAAACATACTTCCTTTCTATGCTGGCACTATTTTTCTGTTTTTTAACTATCATGAAGGGAGCATACTCAGTGTTTAATAAATAATTCTGATAGCTATGCTTCATGATCATTTATTGCATAATTTAGGGCCAATATGAATCACTATGATAATCCCTGAGTAATCCCTGTGCATAATAATGAATACATTATTAAGACTTTACTTAAATCTTTCAAATTATATCTAATTTTGAGTTAATTTAAAAAGGTAAACCCGTGTTTTTATGGTGGGGCTTTTATTTTGAAATATAAGCATGTGTACTGCGATACGACTAAATGACTAAAAATGAATTAGTGTAACATGATCTGTTACAAGTATATAAATGCTTAAACAATCTTTAATTGTGTCATTATAGTGTCTTAATGTATTATTAATCCGGTGAAAATATTACTTTTTCTGGCATCTTTTTGTGTGTTTTTGAACTAATACTATGTTTTAAAGCAGTTACTGACTCTTCAGATTCATAATTATTTATGCTATTTTAAAACTTGACTGGTGATGGATTGGCACCACATCCAGGATGCACCCCCCTTTATATATAAATGACAGCTGAGGCAGCCCCCCCACAGCTCGTAGAGGCATTCCAGGGGGATAAAAATGAATAAAAGAAAAACGTTATTTCACTAATCTTGTTTAGTCCTCAGATGTAGCTTAGAACTCAGAAGTTTTTGAGTGCAGCTCAACCTTCCTGAACGTGTTTGTTTTCATCAGAATTATTAGAAAATTACAATACAAATAGCTAACCTTTTAGAAATGCAAATTCCAACACAAAGTTGACATCAAGAAATGAATGAAGACCCACTCTGATCACCTTTTGATCTGTTGTAAAAGCGTTCCCAGTGGTCCTTTCATTATGATTATGCCATTTATGGGCAAAATCCAAATTTCGGCTGTTTTCTAGGTCATACTTTCTGCAGAGCGGCAGGAGTTGATTAGAAATTTATCTGAGCATTGGGCGGGACTGTTGGCGCCGGGTAAGCTTACCCAGAAGGGCCTGGCTGAAGACATGAACAAAACTGGAAGTACTTGACCGGAACTGGAATTCCCCCAATATTACTAAAAAAAAAAAAAAGAATTATCTTAACAAGTGACCCTAACAGTTCCGGTTTTACGGTTTTAAGCTTTGATTACATTTTTATTTTATTTTATTTTTTCGATTTTGAACACTTTTAGCTTATGGTTAGGGTTGGGGCAAAATAGTCTATTTTTCACTTCCAGCCGATTATGTCAGGTGCCGTCTTGTCTGCAGTCATGTCCCTCTCCATTTCCCACCATCCTTTCATTTACACTCTCTCCCACTAGCTTGCAGCCCTTCACACCCCCAATATAACATTACTGGTGCAACAAAAATAGTATGCAATAATTGAGCTGTCCAGCTGTATAGTTTAAAGCCATATGCCAACTCAGATGAGGAAAACAAAGACATACCGGTACATGGATCTATTCGTCTACAAATAAATACATCACAGTCCAGCGGTGCAAGGAGCTTGTGGCCCTCCCAGCATATTTTCTGCGTCACAAATACAATCTTTTTCAGAAAGGCATTTTTTTCATCTGCTCCTGATTCTCAAACCAACAGCCACTGAATAAAAAAATGCTCAGAAATGCAATTTTGACCATGATTATCTTAATAATCTCCTCCGTCATGAGAAAAATCCCTCAAGAGCATGTTAAAAACACTAAAAACACAATTTTCATCG
Organism: Oryzias curvinotus; assembly: GCA_023969325.1. Lineage (NCBI taxonomy): Eukaryota > Metazoa > Chordata > Actinopteri > Beloniformes > Adrianichthyidae > Oryzias > Oryzias curvinotus. The sequence continues at coordinate 12,320,877 of CM043724.1, read as the reverse complement.
GAAAGGGTTCAAATGTAATGTTTAGCTAGGTGAAATCTTCAACCAAATCCAATAAATAAATTGTGCAAACTGAAAACTGAATAGAAATATTAATAGTCACAGATGAGAGATATTGAAGCAGCAAAACGATAAGATAACATATAGCTTGCAACCCTATATATGGCGAGATTTGTCAGAAGAGACCAATTTCAAATTCTTCCTGATTTGCAGATGCCCATTGAACAGGTGTCGGGCAGCAGCTCTTGGCAGTATTTTAGACTTTTGGAAGTCGATCCTCTCATCTGCTCCTATTCAGTGTCGAAATGTGAGAGTGAATCCTTCTGGCAGTGGAGTCCACTGTCGGTATCTTTAGCAGCTGTTTGCAGCAGCTCCAGGATCTTGACAAGCGACATTAACCATAAGTGAAAGCTCCCTGCTGGGGGCTCTGAAGCATCACCTCCCCCCTGGAGTGGTGAGGTTTAGGGTCAGCCGTGCTCAGGTGAAGCTGTTTTTCACGTCATTTGACACATTTTTCTTTTCATTTGACTTTCATCTGCAGTGGGGAAGTGCTTTTGAAGTTTTTGGGCGTCGCTCAAGGTGGCTTTTGTGGCTGCAGCTTTGGCTGTCAGGTTGAGCTGTGAGCTTCTGCCTGCAGATCTCTACTCTGTGTTTTCTAAAGGAGATTGAACCACATGATAGCTTTTTCTCATCACATGTTGCTGTGACTGGGATGCCTGGTGCCTAAAGGAACAAAAAGCAAACATAGAATGGAAGAGTTTATCTGTGAGTGCCCCCTGGTGGCAATCCTTAGTTACTACTCTAAATTGTTTTCAAACAGGACCTAGAGAAGCCCAGTCCTCCTCAAAAACCCCTGCCCGCTGATCCAAGGATCCCTCGTTTGGTGCAAAGCCCCTCTGCCGGACAGGGTAACAGCACAGTCCAGGGCTCCTCCTTTTCTGCCTCGTTACCCGGCGCATCCAAACCTGCACGACCTGTCCCACATCCCAACAGGTGAGCCCCCACCATCCCCGCACATTCTCATTTAAACTTTTAATTACTTCTGCTAACGTTTTTTTGTGTTTCTGACCTCTTTAGGCCAAGTCCCAAGCATCCTCCCATACTACCAAAGCCTTGCATCATTGCCAATGTTAAATACAACAGCTGAGACTTTGGCTAAAAGGGACATATTGGTTTTACAAACACACAAAAAAAACTTTGCACTATAAAAACTCTGAAGACCTTAAGAAAAGTGACGGTATCTGTGAGGTTTTCCATGTCCCTTTGGTGCTTTGTCTCTAAACGGTGCTACAAGTCTGTGCTCAGGTACATGTAAAGTATTTATATTATGTATTTATTACCACCCAGTGCACTGTGCCAGACACTTTTACCACATGGTAGCAACTTTCATTGTTTTTATTTTTCATATAGATGGATAATTGCAATGTGAGTGACAGAAGGAAGGAAATTGTAAAATCGCAAAAATTCCTGTAAAAGTTTTTAAACAAAGGGAGTTCATTGCAATATTAAGGATCTGTTTAACAGGGAAAAGTGAAGAGAATGTTGTGCAATGGCCGACGAAGGGTTGTGTCTGTAGCATCTTCAAACTGGAAAGCAAGACTTGAAACAGCCGCACAGAAGCAGGAGATGATGGTCGTGAGGAAGCACAGGCGGCTGTTGGTGATCTCTAACTAATCCTCCAGTGGCTGGCCTTTCTGCACTTCATATCTAACAGGAAGTTTAACCATGAGAGGTTGTTGATTTTCAAAATAATATGATTGTCTTAAAGATCTGAACTTCGACGTGCAGATCTAAAATGTATGATGAAGTATTTGGGGCACCAAAAAAAAAAAATGAATACATTTTCGAGGATAAAGTCATAACATTAAGAGAAAAAAAGTAATAATTTTTAAATAATAAAGTTGTAAAATTATAAGAAAAAGATAGTGATTTTATAAGAATAAAGACAAAAAATGATGAGAACTTTTAAGAATAAAGTGGTAAAATTCTGAGAAAAAATTGTAATTTTATGAGAATAGTCATAGAATTATGAGAAAAATGTTATAATTTAACAATATTAAAGTCATAAAATTATGAAAACATTTCATATAATTTACAAGAAAATAGTCATAAAATTATGAGAAAAAGGTTGGACCTCTGCAACTATACTCCCAACAGCATAAACGGCGCGTCCGCCAGAAATCCGCTCCCTGTGGGTCAAGAATCTTCATGTGAAAAATGCCCAGTTACCTGAAAATTTCTTTTCAAAGTCATAATACTTATAATAAAACAATGTTGACTCACTAAAAGACTAAAATGTGCTCTATGTCTCTCATACTAAAAGGCAATATTGGCTGTTTTTTCGTTGTTTCTAACTTACTTTTGCCTCATAAATGTATAACTTTAATCTTGTAAATTATTAACTTATTACTTATGAATGTATAACTCTTTTTTGTTAAATATTGACCCTTTTCCTCATAATTCTACAAGTTTATTCTCATAACATTTTGTTTTTGTTTGTTTTTTTCATAATTTTAGGAATTTATTCTTGTAAATGTATGAACTTTTTAAATATTATGGTGGCCCTTAATACTCTGTCATAAAAATGAGCCAAACATATGTGGCTGGATGGTAAACTCCTTTAAACACTTTTGAAGGATTTTCTTTCCAGCATCATAGACTTTGGGTTCACTGACGTCTGCATGGAAACATTTCCTACATGTGTTTGAAGATGGATTTTTATCTTTTTTTAATGATACTTAACTGAACTTGAAACTGACATGTTTTTTCGTCCGAGCCGCCAGACATCTGCTGCTTTACAGCCAACCCTTCATTTTATCTGAATGTGTTCTCCAGTCGTTAAAATCACTTTAGTTTGGGTTATAAAACTCATAAATCCACTAGAAAGTAACTTCTGCTGGATTGCAGCACACCTTAGACATATTTTAACATTCAGTGACACTTCCTGCAGACACATCTACTCTTCACGAATGTGTAGATAGATATGAAGGACTTTTGTTACTTTTGATACTCACATCTTTATTATAATGTACTAGCTTTGTTTACTTTGCCTTTTTAATTTTGTGTCTGAATGTGATGATGCACAGCAGTTGGAGTTAGTCGCATCTTTGAATGTTACATCTGTATTTGTCTTGTGTTACAGGTGTTTTCCCTAAATCAGTGCGTCCTCGTCTTTTATTGTTTTTTTACAAAGGACTTTGTGATGCCATGTGTACAAAAAAAATCAAGTGTCGATGTGAAGTTGTGGTCTTTTTTTTTATACACAAGCAGTATTAGTAAAAATCTTTGAAACACAAAAGCATTTGTTGAGTTTTATTCCCACAAAATGGGACACACAAAGTAGGCAAAGTATTTGTCAGTGTGAACACAATCATGGTTTTGTCAGCGCCTTTGCTTCAAACCTTTAAAGTGGCTTTTTATAAGGATCATCTCTTTTTTTCCCGTTTTATTATCTTTACATTGATGACTGTCATCTACAATTTTTATCATAAAAATAACTTTTTTTTTAAATTATATTTCAGCCAAAGTGGAACCTTTTTATGTTTTGTTTTTCATTCTGTGTATCTAGATAATAAAGCCAACAACAAAATAATCACAAATGAATTGTTGCTTTAATTATCTTCCATTAAGATTATGAAATAAAGATGATTCCTACATTTTTCTGTGATTGTGCTGATTTGAAGTTTCGCTGAAGGTTTATTGAAATGTGCAAAACAATCTTTTGTCTTTACATACGCAACAGTCATTTCTTTGAATGTTGATCTCATACTGTCTCCGTTTAAAGACCCACTCCGATGAATATCTTGTTTTTGTGTGTTTTGAACATGTTCTTGTGGCATTTTTCTCATGACGAAGGACACACGTAAAGATAATTCAGCTCAAAATCACATTTCTGAATATTTCTTTATTTAAATCATGAATCAAAAGCAGATGAAGAAAGCTTTTATGCTGGGTGGGGCACAAGCTCCCTGCTCCGCTCCATTCTGATGCATCCAGTTTCAGACGACTAGATCCATGAAAGTCTGTTTTCCTCGTCCGAGCTGGCAGGTTGAAAGCTGGCAGAAGAGCATGCAAACAGATGGGCGACAGGAAGGGGGGTGGGATTGCTCCGCATTAACAATTTTGCATTACAATTTAGTGACGAATTACTGATGAACTACTGCTGCTTTGCAAAAAAAATCAAAACTAAAAGACCACTGGGAAGACTTTTAGCATAGCTCCATTGGTGATTGGAGTGGCTCTTTAGAGCTGCCTCTGCCTCTGGTAGACACAAGGAACCAAAATCTTGAACTGTTGGCTGCACAAAAAGAGAATTTAATTCAAATTCAAGATTCTTAGACTCATTTTGGTTTTATTATTTTTATTCTTTAGTGATCATGCACAAATACAGACTAGTGACCTGTCCAGAATGTCCCCTTTCCACGTGGGCTCCGGCAGCCTCGTGACCCCAAAAGGGACAAAACGGTTTTAACAGATGAATAAATAAATGCACAAATACATTGTTCTCACAAGAGAAAAGGTGTTTTGTTTGTAGATTTAGCTCCAAGCTACTATCCATCTTCAGTCCAACCGCACCACAACACAACAATTGGATTACAGCTGCATTGAGGCATCAGTCTTTGAGCTCAGTGTTTCTGTTGAAGCTGCTTTATCCGCAGCTCATTTACATGAATACAACATAAATCTGAAGAGTCTTCACAAAGATAGCCATCAAGATATTCATCTTCCATAATTGGACTTTTTTTTCTTTGTGAGATAAGGAATTTTTGTTCATGTTTCTGTAACTTTACAACAAAATAACGTGAAAGGAAAAGGTTTCATCTTTACTTGTGCTGCACGATGGTATCATTCCCAGCTTCTCTTTGCTTCCTTCTTCTGAATTTTCAGGACATTGAAAAAGCTGGAACTGTGCAGTGTAGCAAAAAGCTCAATCTGAAAGGTTTGGCCTTTCCCTCTGCGCTCCGCTCCATGGGATTTTAAAGGCCAGCTGGCTCTACTTTTTTTTAGATCCACCTTACTCAGCTGAGTCAACAAGTCAGCATGAGTATGTGCTTCTCATCTCTACTGTGTGACTTTTAAACAGAGTTGTTCCATTCAATCAAATTCCTTCGATCTCTTCTGATTCTGCTGGACTCAGCGAAGTTTCTTATCATCCCAGCCTGCATGGTTTCGGGGGAGGAATCTCTTCTGATGAGAAACTGACCTGCTCTGTTTTCTTTTCCTCCAGAGATCCTGTCATCTTTGACCTCAATCTCCTTTTGTTGCTTTATGGAAATTGGGGTCAGAAGCTTCCAGTTTTGCTTCTCAATGACAGCTTATCCTGTAAGATTCTTTCTTTTGGTCACTGAGCTGCAACACTTCTTTTTATCAAGCATGTCTGCAGGTCTGCAGGCTTTAGATCACTTGTATTTTTTTGATTAAGTTATTCCATAAAAAATATGTAATCCTTACAATAATTATGATTATAATTATCATGACATTAAAATAAGTAGATCTTTAACTGATCTTGTGATAGGGAAATCAACTTTTTTTACACTTCTAATTTTTTTAATGTGATGATTATGCAGGATTTCATATTGCATTATAATATATAATGTGTTATATTTAAGGTCCAAGTAAAAATCATATACTATGCACATTTTGTGGTCATTTTGTAATCTTAAATCTGAATTAAAACAAAAAAAGGTGCATTAGGTTCTAAGTCCAACTTGTTTTCCTCCTTTTGGGAACCGGGATAACTGTAAAGTTAATTTATCTGTTTAGACAATAACTTTACTATCAAAAGATTTCAACTTAGCAAAATAAAATGCAATAAAACAAGGTAAAACATGAAAAGAATTGGAAAGAAAACATGCCCAAATATTTTAAATACAAAAATTTAGCTGTAAGGTTTACGCATTACAATGATGCTTATGCATAATATACATCGCACATTCAGTTACACGTGATTATGTGGATGATGCCCAGCAGATTATCACAGCAGAGAGTGCAGCTCTATGCAACACGTGGGAGCGCACGCGTGCGGAAAATTACGCACTGGTGCGTGCGGTGCGTCATTACTCCTCCAAACAGCTTCACCTCCACGGCTCCAGCACTTCTTTAGTTCCCATTCATATCATTTTTCTTTTCTTGCTCCATAAACAACCTCTTTTTTACTTAATTGTCTTACTTGTGTCATGTCGACGTCAGAGGACGCAGACTTTTTCGCTGACAGTGAGGAATCTCCGGGTGAGGACTGCGCCGGCTTTGGAGATGACCTGGAGTTAAATCCGTTTGATGGGTTACCTTTTTCTTCTCGTTACTACAAACTACTGAAGAAGAGGAAGACTCTGCCCGTGTGGAAAGTTAGGTCCCAGTTTGAGGAATCTCTGGTAAACAACCAGCTGGTGGTTGTGTCTGCAACTGCAAAAAGTGGAAGAAGTACACAGGTAAACACAAGAATTGATGTTAATTGATTTAGATTTTTAATCACATTTAAATGTCTCTTTAAAAACATTTTTATCTCCTGTTTGGATCAAAATCTTCCCACTATGACTCTATAACATCTTATTTTTGTTATAGAAGTAGTTGCAGAAATCTGGTATCAATCTGATGGCACAAAGCCCTCTGATTTTGATTTGAAATCATTCTAAATTGAGTTGTGTTCATGTGAACAGAAGCTGCCCAGCTCAGCACATGATGTTGTTGACTCTGTGAGGCTGCACAAAGGCTCCATCAGGCCTGTTAGGGGACAGTGCGGCTAAGCTCTGATTCACTGGAGCCGCCACATGCTGCCAAAGCAATTTTGCTACACAAACAAATATTACCACAGCATATCTGCCGCTGTTTGTTTTGCTGTGTGCATTTAATCTTGACAGCATGACTTAATTTGATGCTAAACGTTTCATGTGTCGTTGTTCCTCTGAGGCACACCAAGAACTCTGTCTTGCAGGTCCCTCAGTGGTGTGCAGAGTTCTGCCTGTCTGCACAGTATCAGCATGGCATGGTTGCTTGCACGCAGACCAACAAGCAGCAGGCGGTGGATCTGGCCCTGCGCGTGGCTGATGAAATGGACGTGAACATAGGCCATGAAGTGGGTTACACCATTCCAATGGAGACCTGCTGCTCCTCTGACACCGTTTTGAGGTTTGCAGATTGGCTCTTTTTAATATCATCTGCTCTCATCTGAATCTATTTTGTGCCCGATGGTTTATCACTAAGTCTGCATCCTTTAAAGTCCCACTCCAGTCATCTTTTGATCTATTTTAAAAGCATTCCAGCTCTCACGAGGTAAACAAAAACATACATGGATTTATTTGTCTGCAAGTGGACTGCAAATGCTCCAGCAGAATTTGTAGCATTTTATAACATTAAAAAAATGCTGTAGATAAAGCAGTGATCTGCAAAATTATGATATATGTACAATTTTGTTAGTAAAAATATATGTGTGAAGGTTATCCAGCAGTGGTTCAAGAATGGAACCTGGGGGACTCCCACATATAATCATGTTTCTGCTTTAAAAAATAAAAAATAAATAAATAAAATTAAATTAAAAAAAAATGTAAAAAAATAATATATATATATATGTGGTTTAAAAAAATCTTTATTAATAGAAGGCATGACCCTGACGTTTGTTATGTTTGCTTAATTAGGAGATTTATCCTGTTATTTTAATATTTTGCATGTATTTTAATATGTTATGTTTTATGTGACTATTTAGTTGTTACATGGAGAGTTCAGATTTATTCTGAGTTTTTTTTTTTTTACTTTTTAAAGTTTCAAGGTATATGTAATTATTTATTTAAAAAAGGGGGCCATTTAAGCAGCCAGTTCCTGCATAAAGAATTGCAATAAACCCATTTTGAAGATATATTGTGTAATAACTTATCAAATCTAACATAATATTTGGGGTTTTTCTCCATCAGGTACTACACTGATGACATGTTACTAAGAGAGATGATGTCAGACCCTTTCCTGGAGCAGTACGGAGTCATTCTTATTGACCAGGCCCATGAAAGGACAGTCAGCACAGACGTACTGCTGGGTCTCCTCAAGGACATCCTGCTGCAGCGGCCTGAGCTCCGAGTTGTGCTTCTCACTCTTCCCCACATGACAAAGAAGCTTCTCAGACACTATGGCAGCATCCCGCTCATCAGTCTGGAAGCTTCACCTGCTGAAGTGGTCAAAAGCAACTGCAGCAGCAAAGACTACTTCCTTTCAGCGCTGAGGCTGGTGCTGGATATCCATCGGACCAAAGAAAGTGGAGACGTTCTTATGTTTTTTGCCTCCGCTGAGGTAAAAGATGGTCTTTGGAGAGAGGTTTTCCTTTAAGCTTCACCCGGAAAATTTTGATGAAACACTTTTTTATAGGAGGTGTCCAGGGCATGCAGCATCCTACAGAGCGAGAGCTCCAGGCTGAGAGGAAGGCTGGACCAGCTGGTGCCTGTCATCCTGTGCTCGAGCCAGCGAGAGATCCTCACTGAGCAATCAAGCTCCACAAAGTCCAGGAATGTTTTCCTCTGCACGCAGCAATGGGAGGACGTGTTGTGTATCCCCCAGTCTGTGAGCTTTGTCATTGATACGGGACTCCAGAAAAAAATGGTAAATGATTAGTTTCTAGAGCATAAAAGCATCAGAGAGATACATTTTTCTGATCGGTTTATTTTTCTGTCCTAAGGTTTATAATCCAAGAGTGAGGGCTTACTCTGAGGTCCTCCAGCCCATCAGTCTGTGTCAGGCTGACATTCGTAAACAGCTCTCTGCACCATCAGGTATTGGGTTTCCCAGAATATCCTGCCAGGTAAATCTCAGAAATTGGGTCTAAACCTGACTAAATTGTGTTTCTCAGGTAAATGTTTCTGCCTGTATTCTGAGGATGGCCTGACGGAGAACCCCCCACAGATCCTGGAGTCGAACTTCACACCAACAGCTCTCTTCCTGAAGAGGATGGAGATTGCAGGGCTTGGACAGTGTCATTTCATTGATAGACCAGGTGATTTCAGACGATGTTTGACAACAGAATTTTATCTTACTGTTGTTTTTAGTTTTTTTTGGCAAAGAAAGCGATGAATTTACTGTGTGTAGTTGTTTGGGCCCGGTCTTCTGTGCTTTAGCTGAGCTGACAGCTCAGCCGGGTCCTTTTGTCTGAGCTCAAACCCAGCCGAATGTGAACAAAACAGAAGCAAACTCATTGCAGATTGCACAACACTTCCGGAAAAATGAATAAGTAAAAAAAATCAGGCTAAATGAATGATAACATGATCATTTTTATGTGCATGCTTAAGTAATATCAAACTGTTTTATTCCACTGTGACACAAACCAACTGAGATAATTACAAACACAAGATTAAAAAATAAAATTCTCTTTAATCTATTTAGTAGTTTTGCCATTTCATGTCCTTTTGTAGATCCAGAGAGTCTAATGCAGGCCTTGGAGGAGCTGGATTACCTCGCCGCCTTAGACGACGATGGAAACTTGTCAGAAATTGGCATCATCATGTCTGAAATCCCTCTGGAACCTCAGATGGCCAAAGCTCTGCTGGCGTCATGCGAGTTCGACTGCGTGAGTGAGATGCTGACAATCGCCGCCATGCTATCAGGTATGCACTTTCCATCACATCAGCCCAACTTCCACAATCGCAGTTAGATTTCCCTCCTAATCCTCTGTTGTTGTTTTTTTTTTATCCATTAAGCACCAAGTTGCTTTTTGAAGCCATCTTCTGGGACGACCCACGAAGCAGCCCGCTGCCGGGGAAAGTTTCAGCACCCTGAAGGCGATCACTTCACCCTCATAAACATCTACAACGCTTTCAAACAAAGCCAGAGGGAACCATGTAAGAGAACTGATCAACTTCCGTTCTTACTTTTGAATTCTAAACATTTTACTTTCAACATTTGAAGGTGAGGGTTCCTCCTCATCTCCTCAGCTTTGCAGCAACAAACTGTTTAAACTCATTTATCATGATCTTAGACACTAATAAGAACTTGAGTCTAAAGAATTGACTGCGAAACACTTAAAATACTGATGTCTGTTTTAATTATGATTTCAAAAAATTCCAAAAATAGCATTCTTGGGGCAAATGTCTCTCAGAAAAAAGCGGAACTTTCTTTTAAAAGTTAGAATTTTGAAGAACAGTTTTGATGGATTTCCTTTTAGTTGGTGTTGTTGTTGGGCTTTAAAGGACAAACTTTTGGTTTAATTCATAGACATAACTCCAGAAAAATGGTGTCAGAACTATTTTCTGGATCATTCTGCCCTGAAGACGGCCGACGTCATCAGGTCACAGCTGATGAACACGCTGAACAGGATCGAACTTCCAATATCAGAACCCTCCTTTGGAACCAAGACAAACACGTGCAACATTAAAAGGGCTCTGCTGGCTGGATTCTTTATGCAGGTACAAAAAAATACATAAAACCCATCCAACCAAATCGAAAAAGAAAAAAAAACATGCAAATCTGTTTTTTATTAGGTTGCTCGAGATGTGGACGGATCGGGCAACTACTTTATTTTGTCCCATAAGCACATGGCTCAGGTCCACCCGTTCTCCTGTTATGGGGCTCAGTCCCACAAGCTGGGGCTTCCAGAGTGGGTGGTTTTCAATGAGTACACCCTGTCAGAAAATAACTGCATGAAAACGGCCTCAGAAATTTCCCCTCAAATGTAAGTCTGTGTCTTTTCCTGCATCTTTTACAGATTATCTGTGGCTTAAATCTGGAGCATTTTAGTCAAATATTTGAAAATCCATCCATAGCTTTAGTGCTTTTACCACCATCATCCTTGTTTCTCACTGTTTATATTCTGGTTTAGGTTCCTTCAAATGGCACCGCTGTACTACTTTTACAATCTCCCTCCTAGTGAGAGCAAAGACATGCTGCAAGTTCTGCTGGACTCAGACGGATGCAGTAACTGCAAAGAAAAGACCCAAACGGCAAGAATGAGCGGCGATGCAAACAGCTGCGCAGCTGCAACGCAAACCTACGACAGATGTGCGATTCAGTGACCTGAAAAAATACTCCCAAGTTGTACAAAAAATGTTTCAATTTCCACAGAGGCGGCAGTTTTTACCATTTAACCTCCAGCTGAGGGAACTACTGCTGTTGTATGTTCCCGTCTCATACTTGTAAATTGTTTTCTGCTTATGAAAAGTTATTTTAATTTGTGGGCATAAAAAGTGGCTTTAAATATTGTGTTAAAATATTTTAAGCACCCCCTGTCTGCATTATGGTCAAACTTAGTGATCAGTCAACTGAATGCTAGTAGAAATTTGTTTTTTTTTTTTCTTTGCAACTTTGCAACATGTATACAGATTATAGTAAAAATCGACTTCGGAGGTCATTTTCAGATTATCAAGTTTGGAGTGCTAAAAAAAATAACATGATGCAGTAAGAAACACAGAAAACATTTTTTTGCTTTGCCTTTTTATTCCTTTAGAGTCGTTGACAAGTTTTTTTTAATCAAAAATATTACAGGAAAATAAAACCGTATCTGAGTCTTAAAGTTTTATTTTGCAATTTTTCCAACCAGTTCTGTAAAAATGTGAAATTATGATGAAAATTGTGATGCTGAGGAACTATAATAAAAGCATGAATAGTTCAGCTTTAGTAAAATATTTGCAACAAATATGGTCAAAACCTTTCTGTACATAGAAATTAAACCATGTTTTCATGAGCCTGCAGTGGTCTGGACTCGTGAGCTGCGTCACACAGTCAGGTATTCTTTCAGCTTGTCCATGATGGCAGGCATTCTGTTTGCAGGTATCAGCATCACTGTTCTGAACGGCTTCATGGGCACGTCGTCGAATGACCACCTGCCGCTCAAACAAGAGTCCGCCTCTTCCTGGACCGAGTAATGGAACTTTACCAGGGCTTCCTGTTGAAGATGAAACCGAAGCTAAAAATCATCTATAATCTTCAACACGCAAGCTACTTTTAAAAGAAAATCATAATTTGAATATTTCATTCTTAAATACACAGACTTATGACAGTGAATCACACAACATAAATTGATAATTTCAGATGAATATGTGAGATTGCAGCATGATAAAAAGTCATTTTTCCTTCAACAGTATGTTGACGCTGCACCGTTAACGGCACCGCATCTGTTTGAGGTTTGCTTTGAGTGAGCAGCAAAGAATAAATAAGAAACATGAGTTAGGAGTCTGACGCTGAACAGTCACACCTTTCTGGAGTTCAGGAGGAAGACAAATCTCCTAGCAGAGTGTGGTGCTCCGTTTACTGGGTATGGAGGGATTTTTGTGCTATTATTAAAATTGCAACACTCACTGTTTTGAGGGTAAAATTTTGTGCGGTCAAAAAAATCTTTTTGTACCTTAAGAGAGAAAAATGCACTTGAAAGTCAAAAATATGTACAAACAATACAATTTTACTCTTCAAACAGATTAATATGTACAAACAAAACAGTTTTTGAGTTTCAAGTGCATTTTTCTCAAAATCTGCTCAAAGATTTTCAGCACACACAATTTTTAAAGCTTTACGATCAAACCAGTGAGTGTTGCGCTTGGAATAATGGCACAGAAATCACTCCATAAGTGTGAAGGCATGTACAGTGACATATGTCTATGAGGAGGTTTGATTTGCTGTTCTGCATGACTACATCTCTGCAACTTTTACCTCATAAAAGAACTCCTCCTCAGCGTTGACAAACATGTAGTCCTCTTTAGGAGCTCCTCCTCTGGACTGGATATTCTTAGGTGCTTCTTTGCAGGTCTTGCTGATCATCACGCAATAGTGGCACCTCCCACTGGGCTTATTAGTCCTCTGAGCGTCAGCTATCTCCTCCCTAAAATTAACAGTTTTGAAATACATTTCAAAATTGCTCCTGAAAAGATTTTAAATGTACAAGATTTAGGTTGTCAAAAAAGTTCAAATTGAACTAACTGGAGCTGTTTATGCAGTGGGAGGGCGATCTGTGGGGGTACGTTGATAAAACGCTCACTCAGCAGAAGCCCAACGGGCTTATTGGTGTCACTGAAGATTTTCTCGAGTTGTTCTGTCAGAGTGTGAGGAGCGTTCTTCTCACACTGGTCCAAAATCAGCTCCTTCACTTCCTCCACACATTGCACACCCTGAAAAGAATGATGCACACCAGATTTTTTTTAAGCTAAAGACCCACTCCAATCATCTTTGGATCTATTTTCAAATTATTCCTAGTGGTCTTTTGATTATGACAATGTTGTTTTTAGCCTAAATTAAAAAAAAAAATTAAAAAAAAAAAACCTGTGTAGTTTTCTAGAACATAGTTTTTGCAGAGCAGCAGTAGTTCATTAGAAATTCCCCTCTGAGTTGGTGTGGAGTAAGCCCACCCCCACTTCCCATCATCAGGAAAATGTTACAAAAAAAAACTCACAAAAAAACAATGTTTTCCCCTCATTGATTAATAGATTCTTACCTTTCTCTCTGTGAGGTTTAGCATAGAAATAAAACCGAACACTTCATCTGGATCTTCATCGTCACTGTCTTCTGGAACCTCAGCTTGCTAAAGCAGTGGTGAACCAAAATATTGTCAATTCAAGCCAAGAATGAATGAATGAATGAATGAATGAATGAATGAATGGAACATACCCTGATGACACTTCCAATGTGGTTCTGCTGGATGATCATGTCTGTCATCTCTGATGTGTTTACATGAGCTTTCAGGAACAACTAGATCCAAACATAGACAGCAACATCAGTGAAAGCTTAATAACACCCCTAAGCCTTAACCAATGATAAGGACTGCACTAAACCTGCTGCAGCAGCTTTTTTATGCCATTGAAGTCGTTGTTTGATATGGTGTGAGCTTCAAAATCCACGGTGACTTCCTGAAAAGGTGTAAAAAGGAGAATATAATTGATGAGAAACTATGTAAAAACCCGATCATGTGAGCAGATTATCAATTTAACCATCTGTTGACATTGGCTAGCGTAATGCTAACTGGCTTTGCTAACAAGTCTGGGTTGGTGCCATAACTCGCCTCGTTAATTTCCTCTGATGCGTCGCTGTCCTCCTCTTCCTCCTCTTCCTCCTCGGAATCCCCATCATCTTCGGGATTCTTATCAGAACTCTCGCTTTCCTCTGGGTTTTCACCAAAACCTACTGCTCTCTTTTTAGCCGAGGAAGCCATGCTGCACCATGAAACACGCGTGTGTCATCTGAAGTGGGCGGGGCTAGTCGATGGAATCAGGAAAGAAACTACTGTCGGGAAGCCGCCATTATGGCTCTGGACTCCGTTCATTTCAGCTGCTGGCGGATCCGGAATGTCGGTTTGACACCAGCAAAATGGGAAAATACCACTGCAGTTTCTGGGGGCGAATTTTTTAAATCTAATTCAATTAAAATAGTTAACTTCTATAATAAACTATTACATTTATAATATAATACATATATAACAATCCATATGTGTAAATACAATACAAAAATTGTATTTTAAGAACTTTTTTGAGTGAATGCAGACGTCTTTGGTCTTTGTAGCACCCCTACCATACCTAATGATTGACAGGACCTCGTCGCTATAAACAACTCAAGACTGCGTTTATTATTATTTATTTATTTATTATTGTTTATTTTTGCATTGTTTCTATTAGCAATTTGAGGGTAATCCTAAATGTCACCCACATTTTACATAAACAGGAAGCTAACTGGAGCTGCTTACGTCATCTTCTGCTTCTTGCTAGTGTAAACACTTCGACTCCGAGGATGTGTTACCCATGATCGGTCTATTTTCTGTAGGCAAAAGTAGCAAAGTATCTCAATAAATTGGTTTTGTGTTTATAATAATGAACAGCCTTCTAACCGTGACTCAGCAGCTTCGTTATCAGCAGGCTGCATGTAACAGCATAAGGGTGTAGCTTAGCTAAATCAGATTCTTCAACCTTTCTGCAGTTCTGCGAGTCCCAACTGTCTTTCTGTAGCATTTTCCCCTGTTTATTACCATTATTTTTGAAAGGATATCGCCAGAATGCACGTGTTGCTTCTGAAAGAGCCCAGGGAAGAAGCTTCCGGACCTGATCCATATATTAAGGTAGATCATCGATGCAAGTTTCAGTGTTCTGGTAAAGTTCTGCATTAGTGGCTATATTATATTCTGTGATTTTATTTTGAAGGAGTTGGCATCACATGGACACAAAGCTACACTAATTCCAGTGCTGTCATTTAAATTTGTCTCATTAAACACCTTGGCTGACAAGGTAAAGCAATTATATTTACATATATATTTATACCTGAAGTTATTAGCTATCGATTGATTATGATTTTGTTTCTTTTTCAGCTTTTTCAGCCAGAAAAACATGGAGGCCTTATATTTACTAGCCCCAGGGCGGTGGAGGCTGTGAAAATGTGCATAGAGGCAGAGAAAAGAAAAGAAGGTAGACTATCACAAATAGAATTAACATTTCTGTTCATCTACTAGGCTTACTACTTCAAATAAATGGATGTAAAATGTAATCATCTCTTGTTATAGAGTGGAACAAGTCCCTGAGAGATCAGTGGAACACCAAGCCCATCTATGTGGTTGGAAAGGCCACCGCTGCATTAGGTGAGTGATCAGGCTTTCTTTCTTTTTAGCGTGTTTTGCGAACCATGAAAACCAAATATATGCCGAGTGTGCCAGGCACATGGTGCTCACACTCTTATGTTAAGTGATCTGAGGGTTTAGAGTCAATTGTGCACAAGTAATCGTTTGCTGCCACACACTTTGAAAAGAATAAGGTGAAAGGAAACCAGGTGCAAGAAGATGTTCCTCATGTTTGCTCCACTTTTACCACCAGCTGACCTTTTTTATTTCTTAGTTAGTTGGTGTTTGTGTGTTTTGAAGGGACACAGGAAGCAGGTAAAAAATCCTAGAATTTGTCCTCCGTTTGACCCAAACCTAGAGATACAAGAAAAAAATGTACATAAAAAAAATAGCTGTATCTCAAGGCGGGTCTTAGTAGAACAGGACTCAAGATCCCTTCAAAAATTGGTAAAATCTCATTTAAAAAAATGATAGGAAGTCAGTAATGTCTTATAGCAAGGAGTTTCAGTGTTAAAAACTGAAACTAATCATTAGTGCATCAAAAAAAGTATTGCACTTAAAGACAACCTCAAAACGAAAAGCAATTACGAAAGAGATGGTGGTTGACTTCCGGAAAAAGGCTTCTCAGCCTCCCCCCGTGGTCATTCAGGGACTTGACATCGAGAGGGTGGATGTGTACAAATATCTGGGTGTGTACATCAACAACAAACTGGACTGGTCAGAGAACACAAAGGTCCTGCACAAGAAGGGCCAGAGTCGCCTCCACCTCCTGAGGAGACTGAGGTCCTTTGGTGTGTGCAGGCCACTACTCAAGACCTTCTATGAGACTGTTGTTGCATCAGCAACTTTCTACGCTGCGGTCTGCTGGTGTGGAGGCATTAGTGAAAGGGACAAAAGGAAACTGGACAAGCTGGTCAGGAGAGCTAGCTCTGTCCTGGGCTGTCCCCTGGACTCAGTAGACTCTGTAGGTGAGAGGAGGATGCTGACCAAGCTGTCCAGCATCCGGAACAACCCCTCCCACCCCCTGTATGCGACGGTGAGGACTATGAGGAGCTCATTCAGCCAGAGACTGCTGCACCCACAGTGCAAAAAAGAGAGATACCGGAGGTCCTTCATCCCAACAGCAGTCAGACTATACAATAACACGGTCTAGGACTGTTGAAAACCGCTGCTGCTATCTATTGCCTTATTTAAACCGTTATTTATGACAATTCAAAGAAACTTTAAACTAAACTGAGCCAAATTATGTAAAACTGGTAAAATAATTGTTCATACTTTAAAACCTTTTAGCTTATAATAAAGCATGACATTGTAAAGTCTATAAAAACCAAGGCAAAGCAAAAAAGAAAAAAAAAACTTATCAAAAACTGTTTAATGTTTAAGGCGTCTTTGATAATTTGCTATCTTAAAAAAGAATATTTACTGTTAAGCAAAATGTAGGATTGAACTCTGGTTAAACTTAAAAAGTTCCACGTGTTGTGAATGTTACAAAAAATAAATAATGCTTTCAGAATTATAGACCCACTCCAATGAAAATGGTGTTTTTAACATGTTCTTGTGGCGTTTTTCTAAAGAAGAACATGTTTTTAAAAAATTAAACCTAAAACTGCATTTCTAAGTAATTCTTTATTCAAATTGTAAACTAAGAGCAGTCAAAGTTTAAAAAAGAGGTCATATCTAATGAACTTCTGCCACTTCTGCAGAAACTAAATTACAACACAGGTGTTTTTTATTTTTATTTTAGCTAAAAACGGCATAATCATAATTTAAAGAACGCTTTTAAAATGGATCGAAAGGGTGTGTTTTTTTTCTTTTTTTTTTTAAAGGCCTGTCTATGTGACTTTTCCCTTTAGCCAGACAGAGTTTGTGTTGTTGTGTTTGGTACAATAAAGGTTGTTTTTTTGTATGTGTCTGTAGCAATAAACTAAGATAAACAGCAGGTGATTGTGAGCCCAAATAGGGATGTCAGATTAAGAACTTTGTGTGTTTCTAATGTCATTCTCCTACAAGATGCCCTTATTCGCAATCACATATCTACCTGTTTGTTTTCTCGGTTCAGTCCAGAATCTGGGTCTGACCCCTTTAGGAGAAGATACAGGAACAGCAGAGGTCCTATCACGTGTTATCATTGAAAGTATGTTGGGATTTTTTTTTTTTTTTTTTTTTGAAGCTCCAGTTACTGATAATCTCTTTCAAACCGCTTTTTCGGTTGTTCTGGTGACTAACGTGTTCTTGTAACTGATTCCCGTCTTAGGAGAGGACACAAACATCCCTCCGTTCTTGTTCCCGTGCGGCTCAATCAAAAGAGAAGTTTTGCCCACGGCTTTGAGGGAAAAGGGTAAGCCTTTCTCCCAGTTGTGCCTTACAAATTAAAAAAAACTCGACATGAAACAATCCCCACTGGGGGTCACACTAATTATAAAATATGATTGTGCCACCTTTTAATGCTCTTTGTTTGCAGGAGTTCCCCTGGAGACACTGACTGTCTATCAAACCTCCGAACATCCTGATCTGGAGAAAAATCTGAAGAATTTCTTCACAGAGCAAGTAAAACTTCCCTCTGTTTGTTTAAACAAATATTTTTGAAATATACAGCAGCATAATTGACTTATGATTTCACAGGGGACTCCAGCATGCGTTGCGTTTTTCAGTCCCTCAGGAGTAAAGTTTTGTCTGGAATTAATATTGAGGCTATCAGGCGATCAGCGGACTCAAATAAAGGTACAGTTACCATGCCGACAGACACAAAAAGATGTGAATAATGCATATCTTGGAGGTCTGTAGTTTATTTTCAGCCACTTTGTTTCCAGTTTGCAGCCATAGGGCCTACCACGAGAGATGCAATGGCCGCCGAGGGTCTTTGTGTGAGCTGCACTGCAGAGAAGCCGACAGCCGAACACCTTGCAGCGGGGATATCTAAGGCTCTGGTGTGACCACACATGAACCTGCAACCTTAAATCTGTCCTGTTTTCAGTGTTTTTTGCATTATTTATAAATGTCATGTTGTGTTACACAGAAAGAAATATTGCTGTTTGACTCAGAGAGGTCAAAAAGCCCAGAATTTGAGTGTATTTATGTAAAAAACGCCTAAAGAAAGTGTATTTTTGAAATTAAACATTTGTGTTCGCCAAGGTTCCTTTCTTTTTTTTTTTTTTTTAAAAATGAATATTTGCTTTGTGCCTGTGTGTCCCAACTCAAAGAGGGGTCAACAACTTTTATTATCCACGTAAAAGTAGAGGTTTGAGGGTTTATTTAAAGACTACTGGAGCACGAATAACACTTCCATGGAGTTCAGCTGAATTGATTTACTTTTCACGCACCAATGAAAAAAAGTGGGTGACCTTCAGAGAGTCAGGAGACTCCGGGTTTGCTTAAAAAGGTCAACTCCTTTCTGGCTTGTGGTAATTTCATGCTGAGCTTCAGGAGAAACAACGTCACGATGCTGACTTTATTCCAGCGGATCATTTTGCTTTTTTTGGCACGCATTTGCTTAGTTTATGGAGAAAAGATTTTCCATCTTCGGGATCATTCAGATGTTCTTCATTCGGCCAGTGCTCCTGTTATAACAGACATATACAAAGCAGAGGTATGTGTGTTTATTTATTTATCTTAATTCTTCCATCATTAGATAATTTAAAACCTCTTTTTTTTTTTTTTTTTTAGCTTTTTCTGTCTAGGTATGGGTTCCTCAAACCGGTTAACTGGGAGGAGATGCAGCCGGAGGACCCCGAAACTCTGATCAGTGAAGATTTTCCAGAGGACTTCCAAGAAACGATACAAGAAGGGGTCACCTCACCCCATTCAAGGGATGTCACTCAAAGGAGGGATGCAGATGGCCGAACTGAGAGCCAAGTATTTACTTCAGCACTTAAAGAATTCCAAAGACTCTCAGGTCTTCCTGTCACTGGACTGTTTGATGAGGCAACCAAAGCTGCCATGAACAAACCCCGATGTGGCGTCCCGGACAAAGAGGAGGACTTGAATGGCCTCATTGCACCTGACAAAGGCGGTGACTCAGACGATAAAGCGAATCCAGATACGAGTTTTAATGAGAGTGAAGGCAATGACACAGCAATTGACATGAGAGGTGCCCCAACTAATACCTCTGAAGATGACACATTGAGCTTCAATGACACAGAGAGTTCTTTTTATAGCATTTATAATGACACATCCATGGATAATTTCACCTCTTTAGACAACTCTTCTGACCCCAGTATAGGTGGTCAAATGGGAAATACCAGCCTGAGTTTAAATGACAGTGAATCAATGAGACAAAGACAGCAGCATCCTGCCTCTATTGTGTCCAAAAGTCGTCGGAAGAGAAGCTTGAGCGAAACTGGACATGTGGCCTTTTCTAAGAGACTGTTGAGGTGGAGGCTCATCGGAGAAGGCTACAGCAGTCAGCTGACCGTTGAGGAGCAGAGGTACGTCTTCAGGCTGGCCTTCAGGATGTGGAGTGAGGTGTCTCCACTGGAGTTTGTGGAGGACACTCTGTCCCCGTTGGAGGAAATCGACATCAAGCTGGGCTTTGGAACAGGTAGATACCAGCCAATGCAAAAGAAAACTTAAACTAACTTCTTTCTTGGCAGAAATCTTAGTTTCATTATGTTTTTCAAATGGCTATCAGAACTTTGATGGGTGAAATTAAAAGGCAGCTCAAAGATCAATCATGACATGAAGGGACTTTAGGCACAAAGATGTTAACATTGCATCTTTGAAGGATAATGTTGTCTGTTACAGGCAAAAATGTTGTAGTCTTTTCCACAAAAATCGGTATTTTTTTTTCCAAACATTACTCTAATTTCCGTTTATTTTTTTAAAAAGCATATTTTATCCATTCTCCACTCAGGAAGGCATCTGGGGTGTAATCAGAAGTTTGATGGCACCGGCCAAGAGTTTGCTCATGCCTGGTTCCTTGGTGATATACACTTTGATGATGATGAGCATTTTACTGCCCCTAATGCTGGCAATGGCATCAGCCTCCTCAAGGTGAGCTTTACATTTCCCAAACAAGGAGTAATCACAGGAGCAATCACAGATCTGTTAAAAAAAAAAAAAGGCACACTCTATTTATGTCAATCAGGTTGCAGTTCATGAGATTGGTCACGTTTTGGGGTTACCTCACATCTACAGACCTGGGTCTATAATGCAGCCCAGCTATCTACCCCAAGAATCAGGGTTTGAAATGGACTGGACTGACAGAAAAGCCATACAGCATCTCTATGGTACAAGACTGTAGCACCATCTAGTGGTTCCACACAGGTATAGAAGCAGAGTCTCTTCACTTCTCTCTGTTTGACTGTAGGAGGGTGTAAGGGTCGGTTCAACACTGTGTTCGACTGGATCAGAAAAGAGAAGACGCCTCATGGGAAAGTGCTAATCCGCTTCAACACATACTTCATGAGAGATGGCTGGTACTGGCTGTACGAGAACAGAAACAACAGAACCCGCTATGGCGACCCGGTGCCTCTGCAGGTCGGCTGGCATGGGCTCCCCAAGGATGGCGTGGACGCGCATGTGCACGTGTGGTCCAGAAAAAAAGATGCTGTGTACTTCTTTAAAGGTCAACATCACTTTCTTCTTAATCAAACCGGGACTTCAAATGTTCTTCTGTGAAAGTTATTCCTCTTTTTGGCATGTGCAGGTACTCAGTTCTGGAGGTATGATAACGACAACGACCAGGTGCTCAGAGAGGACTCTGATGGTCGTCAATATCCAAGACCAATTTCAGAATTTTTCCCTGGTGTTCCCAGCCCTGTCGACACCGCTTTCTACGACAGGAGGGATTCGCACATCTACTTCTTCAAAAACACTCTAGTAAGACTACCTTATTTCTGGTAACCAATTTACACAAATCAAACTTCTGTACAGGGGCCCACAAATCCTTCAGGTTTTAGGAGATCAGATAAAAAAAATCATTTTAAAGAGTTAAAGTGGGGCAGATTTAGATTTACTAATGGAAAATGACAGAAATGAGTTGTTGTTTTTTGACTTTATTTGTCATGTCTCTATTCAAACCTAGATCTCCACAGTTATACACTTACCGGCCACTTTATTAGGTACTCTTTGCTTAGACCCCCTTTTGCCTTCAGATCTGCCCAAATCCTTGATTAAGATTCAACAAGGTACTGGAAACATTCCTCTGAGAGTTTGGTCATATCGACGTGATAGCATCACAGATGCTGCAGATTTATCGGCTGCACATCCATAATGCCAATCTCCAGTTCCACTACATCCCAAAGGTTTTCTACTGGGTTGAGATCTGGCGACAGTGAACCAGTCAGATGATTTCAACATTATGACGTCGCGCCTTATCCTGCTTGAAGAAGCTATCAGAAGAAGGATACACTCTGGTCGTAAAGGGATGAACACGGTCAGCAAGAATACTCAGATAGGCTGTGGCGTTGGAACTATGTAAAGTACTAAGGGGCCCAAAGTGTGCCGAGAAAATGTTCCCCACACCATTACCCCCCACCACCAGCCTGAACCGTTTAAACACGGCAGGATGGATCCATTCTTTCACGTTGTTGACGCCAAAATCTGACCCAACTATCCGAAGTAGAAATGGGGTTTTATCAGACCAGACAATGTTTTTTCCAATCTTCTATTGTCCGTTTTTTTCACTCCGGTGAGTTTGTCTGAGTTGTAGCCTCAGTTTCCTGTTCTTAGCTGATAGGAGTAGCAGCCGCTGTGGTATTTTGCCTCTGTAGCCCATTGGCCTCTAGGTTGGACGTGTTGTGCATTCAGAGATGCTCTTCATCATGTGATTGGCTGATTAGAAATTTTAGTTAACTAGCAGTTGGATGGATGTGCCTAATAAAGTGACCGGAAAGTCTATAACTTGTAATCTGTGTTATTTGTTATTAAGGAAGGTATGAAGTCTGTGTTTATTCCATGGGTCTTAAAAATTCCCCTTAATCCAGAGAACAGTGACTCGGCTTTTCTGCATCATTTGATGTAATTAAATTGATCTTTATCTAAGAGAGAAAACAACTATTCATTCAAACAGGTGTACGCTTTCAATGTGGACGCCAACAGTTTGGCAAGAGGCTTCCCCAAAAACATCAGAGATGTTTTCCCTCCTTTGGAGAGTGGAGATCATCCAGATGGCAACATTGATGCTGCCTACTTCTCCTACACCCACAACACAGTCTTTCTACTCAAGGACACGCGTTTCTGGCAAGTGGTGGGCAGCCGCGATCGTTGGCGCCGACCCTATCTGCCTCGAAATGGCCTCCTGCCACACAAGGAGGTGGATGAGCGCTGGTTTGACATCTGTGATGTTCATCCTACTGCACTGAAACTAACCCGCTGAGGCCACCGCAGCCAGGGGGCTGCAGATTTAGACATGGTTATTCACACTGAGCTGTGTTTGAAACAAATCCAATTTCTGCCTTTTTTATGTCGATGCTGCAGTTTGTATGAAAGACAAAGACAACTTTGTTGGCAATTTTGATTAGCTTAATATTTTAACAGCTGCTAAGTTTTCCGTCTCTTTAGATGAGGTAAATGGTAGATGTTTATTCCTAAAATACATAGCAATATTAGTATTATGAGTGGGTAGATATATTTATTCTAGAATAATTTAAATTTAAGAGCATACAGTGTTCTTTTGCAGAGTAGTGTTAAGGTTTAGGTCTTTGCTGCAGATTCTTAAGAGATAAAACCTTCAGCCTGTATTTCTTGATCAAGTTTATATGTTTTACAATCCATTATTTTCTCATCTGAAAATGTTTCCAGACGATGTGAGGCCTAGATCTGATTATGAAAAAGATTCCTATCATTCTAGTTTACCCTCCTGACTAACTGCAATGCAAATGTTTCCTCTGTAGAGGACATTTCTAAACCACTACTGGATTAACTCAAATATCAACATGAATACATTTATTTCATTTTT
The DNA here is from genome assembly GCA_023969325.1 of Oryzias curvinotus. NCBI lineage: Eukaryota > Metazoa > Chordata > Actinopteri > Beloniformes > Adrianichthyidae > Oryzias > Oryzias curvinotus. The sequence goes on along the minus strand of CM043724.1, from coordinate 12,297,490 downwards.
TATTTATCACGTTTTGTTTGATGGTATTACTGCTTTTTAGATGGCAGATTGCAGTAGATTAAATCTTCTAAAAAACATATGAATTTGCAGTTTTCAAACTTTACCATGATGTATTTTTTTCTTTCTGATTATTCTTGCAGTGTAATAAAAACATTTACCAAATACGTTTTTTAAACGTTGAGAGTTTTAGTACTTTATCTTGCCTCCAAACATTTACATATAAAAACAATATCATGTATAATGTACGACAACATGATTAAATAATAGAAACAAGGGATGAATTGTGCATGATTTTAAAGTTTGCATTATTGTGGTTGAGTGTACCAGCATGACTGTAGAATCAGATTATATGAATGTGGTTTTAATGGTTTAAAATAAAAATGGACCTACATGCAAAGACAAAACATTTCATTTAAAAAAATTATTTAAAAGGTAATTCGATTTATAATTTGAGTTTAGTTTAAAAGCTACATTAATATGCCTTTAAATTATTGCAAAATTGTATAAACACACTTCATAATGCAGATATCTCATAATAAAGATGGTTTATATAAATATAAAGGTCTTCTAAAGGGACTTCTGCATAAAAGAAGACCTATAACAGTCATATCTTATTTATGTCATGTTTCTTTTAAGAATGATGATAATATTAAAGATAATATGATAAATATGACTGTGAAAATGATGTTTCGATGGCCTTTTATTGACCATATTGATATTTCACCCGTGCTGAAAATGTAATAAAAGAACACTTCTCTAAATCCTCCTGCAAGAACTGAAATCCATAAACGACTCCAAGCATGAATCAATATAATGTGACATGAAATGGTGAAAGTCTCCCTGTAAGAGAAGATGGAAAATCTCCTCAGTGCTCTGAAATGATTCATCTTTGTGCAGCGTGTTTTGGAGCCGTTCTTGAAGAAAATGATCCAGTGAAAGCCTCCACAATCAAACAATGGCAAACCCCCACCAGAACCCAGATGAAGGGAAAGAGATCAAACATGTGCTCATCTTACTATTTAACATTCTTATGCTTTACAGTAACAATTTCAGATAGACTCAAAGAAGCAGGCATCGATTTCTCAATCAATATTTCACTCAAACACTTGTTTCAATTCTGCTCATTTTAGGAGATTAAGCTCCTGGTGGGGCACTGATAACTAGAATGGCTGGGGGGCTGTGCAGGTGATATTAATAAATTCACGTAGGAATCAATTACAAGCTTGGCAACAAAATGTCATGGTAAGTGGAGTCAGAGAAGAGGGATGTCAAGAGATGATGGGTCTGCTGATACATTTAAAGAGGGAGTGTCATCAGCATACAAATGTAGGTTCTTGTTGGGGTGTTTCTTCTGAAGATGGTTTGTTCTTTTGGATACTGTTTTGCCTTTTTCTATCTGTAATTTCTGCCTTTAACCCATATAATTTTTGGTGTATGCATTTCTAAGACTCCTATCTCGTTAGTATGATCCAAATTTTCCTTAAAAACTCTTTGTCTATGACTTGGTCCATGTTTTCTACCCTGTAGTTCATCATCACTCCACTAGAGGCAGTAGAAGGGCTTTTAAAATGCTCATTTCAAAATGGCTTCTTCCATGAAATCTCAAAAACACTTTTATATGAGAAAGGTTTTGCTTCATCTTTTCAAACTTTATAGTGAGAATACCTCATTTAATGCTTTTCATTTTTTTAAACGGCTATTTACTGTATAGAAAAAAAATGCAAAACTTGTTGATATTTTGTCTTTATAACACAGATACAAGATGTTCAAAATTTGAATCAAATTTGAGACAGTGGGTAAATTAGGTCCTTTTTATCTGAACTCTCATGACAATATTTATCCATTATAAAGCTAACATTGTGGTGACCAAAACTTACCAAATCACCCAACATATTATAATGTTATAATATGTATTCAAATATATGATAATATCAATATCTCATTAAAAATGAAGTTTCCAAAAAAACAAAATTCCATATGAATTTTCTGTCAATTCTTTGATCCAGTGAACTTAACACAATGTGTTGCTTTGTATATCTGTCACTTGATCTGATATCTTATTGTTGATTAATTTGCCGCCAACTAAGTTTAGCTGCTAAGACGTTGCAAAGTATGAGGTTCCGTTTGTGCCAAAAATATGTTTTTGTGTCCACTGTCTATGTCTTTGGTCAATTGTCTTTGTCTACTGAACGAGTTCATTGAACATTGGTTCATGCGTTATATTTAAAACTTTGCATTTGTCTTTGTTATTGTCGTTACTCTCTGTCGTCTCACTTGTCGTTTTATTTGTCTTTGTTATTGTCGTTACTCTCTGTCGTCTCACTTGTCGTCAGGAAGGTCCTTAGCAACCGTTGCTAGTGTCGTTAGCTACGACGTATCCCCATGTCGTGTCGTTAGATCTTGTCGTTTTTCAAATTTTGCCAAAGTTGTCAGAAAAGTCCTTTGTACGTCCGGTAAATTGTTTCCTGTACTACCACGGTATGAGGTACCGTTTGTGCCAAAATTAAGGAAAAAAATGTTTATTAAAGCCGGCGCTAGCGTTAGCCATGAAAAATACGTTTTTAAAATGAACTTTATTGATATTCCCCCAAACGCGCATTGCCAGAAAGAGGGGGGCGCGCGCATGCGTACAATGCTTTCACGTTCCCGAAGCGACTTTTGCCAATTGTTTTAAGTTATTTATAGTATGGCTTCAATTTAATCTGGAGATGAAACTATTATTTAAGTCTTTTAAAAATTAACTGATCTTTTTCAAACATGTTGTCACAAATTGGGAGGATAAACGAGGAGCAGACGGGCCAGAATCTTTGACTGGATTTTGATCTTTTCTTTTTAATCTGTTATGTATTTATTTGATCATGAGGTGGCGCTCTCGGGACCAGTATACTTCTCTTTTGGGTGCCTCTGCTCCTCGTTTATCCATCAGATTTTTAACAACATGTTGGATAAAGACCAGTTATTTTTCAAAAGTCTTTTAAATAATAGTTTCACCACCAGATTAAATTGAAGCCATTCTTAAATTAAAACTAAATAACCTTAAACGGGACCGTGAAACCGTTGTACGCATGGACCCCCCCCCCCCCCCCACCACCACCACCACCACTTCTGGCAATGCGCTTCTGCAGCGATATCAATAAAGTGTTGGTTTTTTTTTTGTTTTGTTTTTTTTGTTTTTTTACATGTTTCGTTCCGTGCTGGTACAGGAAACAAGTTACCGGACTTTTCTGACAACTTTGGCCAAATTTGAAAAACGACAAGATCTAAGGACATGACATGGAGATACAACGTAGCTAACGACACTAGCAACGGTTTGGCTAAGGATTTTCCTGACGACACGCGGAAACGACGCTGCAAACGACAGTGTGACATTAGCAACGGTTGCTAAGGACTTTTCTGACGCCGTAAGGAGACGACATGGGCAAACGACAATAATAAAGACAAATGCAAAGTTTTAAGCATAAAGCAAGTGTATACATCACAAAGCAAATACAAAGCAATAATCAAAGAAGCACGGGCATGCAGAAGATATTGCTTAGTAATACATAGACATGAACCAATGTTCAATGAACTCGTTTAATAGACATAGACAATGGACCAAAGACATAACAGTGGACGCAAAAACACATTTTTATAATTTTGGCACAAACGGAACCTCATAGCAAAGTAGACCTTATATGCGCTTGATTATTCAACTATGAATCTCCTGCATGAAGTGAGATTAAAGGCATAAACTACTTTTTGCATGTGAAAATGTCTTGCAAACCTGCTCCGGCATGTCTTCTCCCTATGGTTTCAGGTGTTTTTGGATGCAGCATCAGCTGCAGCTCGAGCGGGATATGAAACTATGAAACCACAGATAACAGACGTTAAAAAAAATCTACTTTTGTATTCTATGAGAAATTCTGTCTTTTCTCATTAGAATTTATACCAAGAGATTATTTCATGTCGTTTGTCATTAACAGGACATAGACACATTCATTCATTCACCTTCTAAACCCGTTGCACAAAAGTGCCCAAAAAAGTACACATAGTTTTAATTTACACAGAAATCCTACTTTTAACCTCATAGCTGGCCTTTAATACATTTATTACCTTTAAAATGTTAGAAAGCAATAGAAAAGGTTTTTCCTTAGTGTTTTTCCTGTAAGGTTAAGATCGTGACATATGAAGAAGACTGTCCTCATGATCAGTAAACTAAATTCTCCAATTCATGAAGAAATAGTTAAAACCTGTTTTTGCAAACATGTTTAGTTTTAATTCGGAAGCCTGACTTACAAGAAAAGCACTGACCCCTGGACAGGACATTAAATAAAAAGTTACCATAAAATTGGGATTTTGTGTGCACAAATTAGTAATTGTGTGCACAAAATGCTAAGTTGTGTGCACAAAATGTTAATTTGAAATAAGAAATTTTGTCATGTCCAGAGCTCTGTAACTTTGTGCCTCAGGCAAAAGAACATTAGTCCAGCAGAGGGCAACCTTATGACGCAGTTAGGGGGCTGCTACAGGACTCACAAGCGAGTTTGCTTTTAATCCTTTGAATAACCTACTATATGCAGAGTTTGTAAGAGTTGAATGTCTGAGAGCTAAATATAACATGTAATTTGACATGTGTGCATGTCGCTTACAGTGAAGTTGACATGAAATATAATGTGTTTTATGTCTACAACTCTTGAGCGGAGGTAAAGTACAGGTCAACCTTTATTAAAGCTGGTTTAGATTTGAAAGCTGTTTGAAGAATTAACTCAGAGAAAAGTCATTAACAAGGCATAGAGGGTAGAAAAATAAACCTCTCACTGTAGAAAAAAAAAACAAGCATGGGTGAGAGTTATATTTTCAGACAGACCATCCCTCAAACGTTTTATAATTGATTTTTTTCACCCCAAGACTTTGAAAGAAGGAAAAAAAAGATTTTTTTTATAAAAAAAATTTCTTAAGATTTTTGATCAAATGGTTTTTAAACAAAGTTCTCTTCATGGAGAATCCTTACTATTGCAGAAGGAGTAAAGCATAACGAAATCACAAACCCACTTAATGTGCAGTGAAGAAAATGATGCTCCTTTTGTGAAACCAAAAGCTGCAGGAAAAGCTGTTTTCTACATGACAGAACAAGTATGTTTGACTAGAAACTCCCTCTTGGTTACACATGCAAGCAAAAGTATCTATGCCAAATGAAAATAGTACAGTAATTACATGTTTTCTCCAGAGAATAGCCCATGTATCAAACAACCTCATTTGAATGAGGAGTCGTGCAAGTGTAATTAAGCATTGTGCAGCCTCATGTATAATGCAGCATTTAGGTATTAACTAAATACCTGATAAACAAATAGTGTGGGGGTGTTGGAGGATGTCAAACTGCAAACAACCTGCATGGTAAACACCTGCTAATTTACCTCCATATGGAGCGGTCTCTCCCACCCGCTGCTGGCTGAACCTTGACCTTTGGCTGAGGAGGAGTTTTTGAGACAAAACAACAGGCTTTCTGCCGATGTCAGTCTGAGGGGCTACAGCGGGTCAAGTTGGGGGAGGAGGGATGAAGCTGTCCCACGCATGGCCACACAGAAGTGGCGCCAATGTCTGCCATCTCCATCTCCGAGCCTGGGAAAATGACAGGAGATGTTCCCGCGGCAGTGGCCTTTTGTCAAGAGACGGGGAAAAAATGTAAAGCTGCTGACAGTTCAGAGCCACCTATCCTGAAGTTTTACTGAAAATAAGATAAACTGCTGCCAGAATTCATAGAAAGTTAGAAAAAAGTTACTTTTAAACTGATCAAGTAAATGTTTTAAGGTAAGAAATTATTTATTTGACCTAATTACTTTTTTCTCTTTTTGGTTTAGAAAAAAAAAGAAATTTTCACTTAGAATTTGCTGTTCAGTTGCTTAAAATCTATGGATTTATTCCCCTTTAAAGCAAATTCTTTTTCAATTTTGGGCCACAAACTGTCTTTCTGTTAAATTTTATCCAGAAAATCATAGTTTTCATAGTATATATTTTTTTCAGTTAAAATCACTAATCAGGTGAAAAACAGTGTTTCTTAACTAAGTAAAATTAGATTTGAAGAAGAAATTATGAGATAAAATAGTGACATTTATTTAAACTTTTCATCCAATTCTAAACCAAAATAGAATAGCAGATTCCCCCTCTTTCACATCTAGACCTTTTCCTATTTATTTTTATAAAGTGCAGCTACAAATTGATCTCCACTGGCATTGTTTTCTTCCTGACCCACCTGCTCAGCATCAAGCAAACACCATCATCTGATCCTGTCCTCCCGACTCCTGCAGCATCTCCCCATTTCTCCTGCTTCTGCTTACCCTTCTTTTTCCACCCTTTTCTAGCAGAAGAACAGATGGGGGGTGAGCACAGGAGGAGGTGTTGTAGCGGATGATGTTTGGATCTGAGAGTGCCTGCAAAGGGAGCTATTATTAGCTGACCAACTTCTTTTTTTTTTTTCCTTTTTCCTGAGCTGATAGCATTTTCTTTACTCTGTGTGGTGAGTGAATCTTGTTAGGAACAAAAAAAACAACCACAATAAACAGAGGAGAAAGTTTCAGAGCGAAGCAGTGTTAGGAATTAAAAGATTATAGTCAGAACAGTTTTGAAGTCATGTGTGGAACCTGTTTTTTTTTTTTTTTTTATCCCCACTTGATCTTGCTGGGGCTCGCCACCCCCTAACAAGGCCCCCTAGTCCACACACAATGCACTGGACACAGTGAATGACTGCCACTGTTTTCATCCCACTCTAGAAAAAAAAACATCAAAAATCTCTCCAGTTTTGATGAAATCCAGCAGCAATGTGACAGATTCCTTCCTTTCTTTTTTTTTTAAATAAAAACTCACAACATTTTTTGTCTCTTCTTCCTTCCTTCCTGTAGTTTATGTGTTTTTCTTAAGCACACAAGTCCCATCCTCATGAAAGATGCATTTCCCGACATCTCCCTGCTAAACAGGAACAGCAGGATAGTTGTTTTTGCAGCGCTGCAGATGAAACCTATTTGAAAATAGACCTCCAGAGCTCTTCTTCACCAAACAGCTGCCATTATTCATGAATGTCAGCTAAGGAGTCTATTTCATATGTCAGCGTTGGATAGATTATATTATGTTACAACCTCTGGCTGTGGTTGGTACCATTTTTTTTTAATGTTCCAAACAGTGCATCAGTAAAATAAATATTGCACGCTTTTCGCCTTGAAGGATGCGGCATGAATTCTTGCCCGGGCTGCAGGAAGTGTGTTGTGTCAACCATGAGAGAATTATGTCTTTAGAGAAGAAGCTCTCTCCTCCTTCATGTTCATGCATTACATTCTGGAATGCTCAATAGGCAGGGATCTTGCTTGGAGCTGGAGTTTAGGCCCAGGCTCATTTGAAGATAGCTTACACCTTACTATTGCAAATTCAAAAGTTTTTACAATGACTTTCTGTTCAGAAAAGCAAGAGAGAAACCAAAAAGAAGTCCCCTGTGTGCCACTGATTTAAACGGTACCGTTTCACCTCCTTTTCCAGAGTGTTTTGTTTGATCTAAATGAGAATTCGGGGGGGAAAGTGGAGCAGTCTGTGAAGGAGGAGTGAGAAATTGAGAGTGACGTTGCCACCTCATCGGCCTGAAATTGTGCGGAGTACTTGTGCCAGTCTCTTTGTTTCGAGATTAATGTTGCGTCAGTCACATTCTTTGTATGAGGGACACCAGCCAAAACGCACGGCGAAATCTATCTACATCAAAAACACCCATTCTGACGTCAAGCAAAACAGGAGAGCAGCGTTTGGAGGGAATCTGGAATTTATCTGACATGCATGGGCTCCTGCTGTTATGAGGTATTGACATAATGCCTGTCAAAGCTTACCATTTGTGGCATCATCAGCCTCTGTGTTGTAACCTCAAGTGTAGGTGGAACACTACTATGCTTTGTTGTGAGTTGTTGTACACGGAGCAGAGAATTAGCAAACCTCACTTTTCTTTTTTTTTTCTCTTTTCTGCAGGCTTTGCTCAGGGGCATGACACATTTCTGAGGGGCTTTGGATCCACTGGCCTGATAATTCCTTCAATTATTTAATGGTTGGCTAGTGTGAGCCCATGAATAAGGCAAATCTTTGAGCATGCAAGCTCCTCTATTAACAACATTTTTAGCATTCATTTCCTCAGCTAGTCCTTGAAGATTCTCCGTGGTAAACCGAGGAGCGAGCAGGCAGGGGTTGGTCATTATATGGGTTTCGCCAAGATGACCTGCCAATTTAAATTTAAGCAACAAAGTCAAAGAGGTCAGTGAATTCCAGCCAAACTCCTGTTGGGCGGAGGCCATCGCTGCTCATTTGGGTCTTTGTTTTTTTCACTTTTTGCACAGATTTGGTGAAAAATTAGCCAACAAATGCTCATGTCTAAAAAAAAGACAGTCCCTTCTGTGCTGATTTAATGCAGTCAAGTACAAAAGAAGGTGTGCAGCTACACCCTAATGAAGTTGTAGGCCTTACTCCTTGCTGTGCTCTGTTGGAGAAACAAAGCTAATCAGGGTGAGAGCGGCCCCAGACTGCTGGAACAGAGGGACCAGGTGCTTGCTCTTCTTTTTTTCATCCTTTTTTTCCTCAGAGCACCTGCCTTTAACCATCTGCACCTGCTGTCTGTAATCAGACAAGAGTGCAACACTCACCACTCTCCCCGGATGGGATGCAGGATGAAGCCCCAAACACGTCTAAAGGACACGTGTGAGGGGGTGGGAGGACGCCACAACGTTGACCAGTTTTGTTGCCCGGAAAGTGCCAACAAACCTGTCCGTCTTGGATGTGAGGGGCTCCAGCTCTTTGCGCTCCTGTGGTGTCTTGTTGTCTGATTTTAATCTCCTCAGCAACAGACTTATGATGCACTTGGTTCATGTGGAGGTCAAGGACAAGCCAAATGCCCCACCCTCCTCCTGAAACAAAGCATATGAGCTGAGGCAAGAAAAGAAATCAGAAATCAGAAACTTTTTTGCTTTCTGGGCAGTTAAAAACAAAATGCCACCCTGAACACAAACTTGAGGTTTGATTGGTGAGGATGAAAACGCTTCATACACATTTGACGCGTGTTCAAGAATGCGCTTATAACCCATGGTGTTCACACTGGACAAGCAGGGAGGGGCTACTTTTTTCTTTTTCTACTGTTTACTAAAGCATGTCTGAGCAAATTGGGTGCAAAACTGATTGAAAACAGTTTGGTTTGTTGCTAGCGTCCTTTTAAACGCAGATATAGATTACAATCATGTGAGTAGAGTGGCCTTGGTTTTCTCTATTTGAAAAAACAAACGCAGACATCATTGTCTCTGGGTTCAAGCTCTGAGCGCGCAGACAGACGGCCTGAAGCGCGCTCTTAGTAAGAGGCGGGGCGGGGCGTTGCACCCCCCCCAACAACAGGTTTGATGACAGAGGCTTCACGGAGCTTCAGTACGTAAGACTCCAACAGCCGCACAGCCTAACGTAGTCCGCTATTATATATTCATCCGATATTCATGCCAGCACTGATCCCGCGGGGTTTATTTTTTGCCGCCCGCTCCCGCCCGCAGCACAATCCAAACCGCCCAATCCCGCGAGATTTGGGTTGGGTCCCGCGGGACCCGGCGGGACCCGATCCCAATGCAGCCCTCTACTCTGAGTCCTCCATAATCAGACAATTTTCAAATTTGACAGTTTCCACGTCATCCGCACGTCACTTCCAAATCTGAGTCCCTGATTGAATGTGGAAGCCCAAAGTGTCCATTTACAAGCTTTTATATGCCACGTTCACATCGGGCATGTGACGCGCGTTAAAGAATGCACTAAACAGGGGAAGGTATTTACACTGACAAGTAGAGGGGGAATTTTTCTTTTTGTTCTTTTGCTACTGTTTACAAGCGCATGTCCACCACCTAAAGTCAGAAGAGGCTGGATGTGAGATGTCAAAGCGGTGCAAATCTCACAAATCTTTCTCCAGACCTGGTGTCAAGATTCCGACCGAGCGCAAAGCGCTATTTTCAAAGTGATGGAAGCTCTGTGAAATAAAGGGGACACCGACTACTAAATCTAGTCCCTGATTGGTCAAAGTTTGACCTGGTTTAGCTGGGTTAGGGTAAACCTGCGTAAAAACCTGCATAGCTACACGTAAATGCGGATATTTTTAACTCAAAAGTATGAAACATACATAAACGTGCGTTTCCACAGATTTTTCATTGGAAGTGGTCACTTGAACTGGCATTGCTAAAAGTGGTGTGAACGTAGCTTAAGAAGGATGGGGGCAGAAAACAAACAAAAAAGCTGTGGAAGGTGTGTGAACGTCCGCCTCATCCCACCACTGCCACCACCGGCGATGCTCTGCCAGATGCTGCTCATGCAGATAAACAAATGCAAGACAAATTCTTCTTTGTTAAACCTGTGTTGACTGTTGCATGATAATGAAGGCTGGTGCTGCCAAAGCGTGTGCCCGGCCAGTAATGATGCTCCTGTCTAAGAGAACAATGAGGAAAAAGAATGTATTCACCGCACTGATCCCTCTGCTGCTTTGTACAGTCTTCCTTCCTGGACCTTCTTGGCATTAATTTGTCTTTGTAAAGGCAGCAGATTAGTGAGTGTGCACAATTATTTTTGAATATTTTGACAGCAGGTCTGGGTTGCAACCCGTGCATTCATTCTGATCATTTTTTTGTATTTTGATGATGGTGTGGAAAGAAATGACATTGTCCAATCAGATCAGAGTATACTAACTGAAGAAATCAGTTTGATATGATGACAGGTATCCTTGTGTGGGTGACCAGGGGCAACCCCCCTACTAAAATGAAACATTAATTTCAAATTATATATAATATTAACTTCATTTTTTGGAGAAAAAAATCCCCCTTTTTGCAATAATATTAGAAAAAAATCTTCACAGTTCTCAAGGGATTTCACCTAATTATGCATTAAAGATTTCTGACGGCTGTAAGGGGGGAGGAGGTGGGAGAGAAATGGGGTACTGGTGGACTTGGTGCATCTTAGATTCACAGCTGAAGGCAGTCAAGGACATCTTGTAGCTAAAATCCTGCATCATTACGACTGAAAACCTGGCCAGATCACAAGGTTACTGTGATAACGAGGCGAGGACAATAAGGAAAAGTCCTGCAACGAGACAAAAAAATGCAACGCATACCTACCACACAGGCCTGGAGGGCTGGACCACGTCTCATTTTCTGAAGGGCAACTTCTTTCCAGAGGTCATGTGCAATTAAATAATGATCAGTGCCGGTCTCTTGTGTAAAATTCAAAAATTGGAGTCTCATACTGGAAAAAAATGTAAGCTGCTGTGAGTCTTTTTAATTCATCTGCGTTACAAAGAGTGTAGAATGTGAAAGTTTGTTTAAAAATATATATATATTGTATTTTTAATATGATACATTGGATTGGATACATTGGACTCTTAATTTGAAAATGTAAACTTTCTCTTACTTGATTCAGTTTATTTAAATGTATAAGTTTCAAATTTAAATTATACTAAATTATAATCATCCATTAAGAGAAATACAAAGTTATGAATGTAAAGGAAGTGAGAAAGACGTGATGATGAGCGCCATTGCCAGAACAGTCCATGTTCCCTGATGCTCCTACGAATGACAGAAACTTTGATTTAGTTTTTATTACTGAATCTTTCTCGGGTAATGAAGTTGGGACTGTTGTGTTTCTCCCATTACCTTTTCATTTAAGATGACTGGAAAATGGGGTTACCATGGCAATGACTCTATGAAGTTGCAGTGCAGAGCTGCATTGTTTACTCTTTTTTTTACAGGATGGAACAAATACATTTTTTCTTGGTAATGGATTTAACTAAATGCCCTGATGTAAAAATGTGGCTGTGTTTGTTATCTCGGAGTGGTTTCATTAGCTTGCTTGTTCCACCTTGTTATGTCTAGGGGTTGTAGGGCATAGCATTAACGTTGGACCACTCTATTAGGTCCTACTCATAGCATACCAGTTGGGCTGTACCATGTCGACAGCACCACGAGGGGTTGATTCCTCACCGTCCTTGCCTCCACTCAAACTCTTGCAGTGCTCAGGGACAGCAATCCAGTAGGTGTCACAACACCACTGTCATATTGTTGAGTTTAGGTACCAATATGGCGGCATACCTCTCCAGGGCCATCACTATTACTCCAAAGGAGCTGTACTTTGGGGTGACTCTGGTACAGCCCAGCTGGTGTGCTGTGAGTAGACCCTTAAGCACACAGTATTTCAAACAAAGTGCTTTGTAAATAAAATGGATTACTTGTTAATTCATAACAGCAGCAAAAATATGTGAAGCTAAAAGGCTTCAGGGTGAACCAAAGACTGAAACAACAAATGGAACCCACAAATGGTCTCACCTGAAAACGCCAAACAAGGTGAATTACATTGCAAACACTTACTGAACTCCCAGGACTACTTAAAAAAGCAAAGAAAAAAACAACTTTGGTAAATAAATCAGCTGCAAAAGTGGGGAACACCACGCAAGTCAACAGCACTAAAAAATAAAGCTGAACTGAAAATGTTAGTGTCTCACTACGATAAGCTATTTTAAATGCATTTTATCCTTTAGCCAAAATCAAAAAACTTGTGTCGTTTATAGTTTCTGGACGACGACAGTAGTTCAGTAGAAATTCCCCCTTTGAGTTGTGGGCAGTACCATTGGAGAAGAGCAACTCCACCCCCCTTTTCCTTCTCGTTATGGAGTGGCCCATAGCAGGGAGCTTATAGTCCACCCCCTATACTTTCAATGTCACCAAAAGCTCTTTTTCAAATGTGATTTTGTTGTTGTCTGTTCCTGATTCACAATGGCATAATCTGAATTAATTCTCTTCCCCTGTAGCTCTTTTCTATGTGTAGGGGCATTTGGAGCTAACTACTAAAAAATATATATAGTGTGGGACTATCTAGTGCCCTAGATTTTAAAAGCAATTCAGTCACCATGCTCACTAATTTTCACGTTAGGTTGTATTTGTACGTTAGGTTGTATCATGCTCAAGTATTTCACGTTAACAAAGTGAAAATCTAATTGATATGACGGTTTTATGAATATTATTAATGAATCCACTGTATTTTAAAGATGAAAAAGTTGATGGTTTATAAAAAAAATACATTTAAATAAATATTTTTGGTAGAAATTGTTCTGATGCAATGCATTGTGGTATTTATTTGCCAATCTAGTGAGTATTGAGGCACACTGGTTTTTCGCAGAGACTTCTTGGAAATTTTTAGGACACTCGATTTTGGAATTGTAGATTCGGATAGCTCTAAACAATAGTGAATGCGCTATAAAGTACACTATGTAGTAAGTAGTGGAGGAATGCAGATGCTATTTTTCCGTAACTCTCTGCTTGGAGGGATAGATGTAGGGAGAAGCCATGGGGGTAGGGAATAAATTCAGATTCGGTCAATGATTTGAAAATCGAAATTAATTTTCTTAATATCAGTTCTCCACCATAAGAAAAATGCCACAAGAACATGTTAAAAGCACAACTTTTATGGGAGTGGGTCTTTAAACTGAAAGACTGAAACTAAAAGCTGAATTGACAGCTTTTAGTTTAGTGTGGTCCAACTCCTATCAAAAAAGTATCACACACAATATAACTTTAAAAAAAAAACAACAGTTGTAGCCATAAACTGCTTGTTGTTTCCATAAAAAGTACATGGTACTCCTTAGAGGAGTGGAAAAAGAGAAGACTTTCAGGCTGGAGGCTGTAAATTTGAGAGACAACAGAAACTAAACTGCTGTTGAGCAGCTTAGATTAAAAGGCAGTTGGGGTTAATAAAGAATTCTAAAAACAGCTGCCATTATTCCTGAATACAAACCTGGAAAACACGAAGATGTCATTGTTTTGTTACTTTCCATCTATCCAGCTCTCCTTCAGGACATGTTATGCACTAATAGCTTTTAATCATATTCAAATAATCACGATGCCCAAGAGCAAGGTAAATGAATGAGAGGAAAGGCAGAGCTACAACAGCTTCTGCTCTTTTATCAGCAGCATTTTCCAAACCATTAGTCCTGCTTTTTGCTTCCTGTCTACTTTTCATGTCTGCTGTTCAGCTTCACCCTCTGTATTGTGATTAGTTCAAGAAGGATGCCTTTCATTGATTTTGCTCCACTGGGTGTTCGTTAAGTCCGTGCCATCTTTTAATTATGTTTCTCAACTGTCATGTTAGCTCTTGGCTTTTGCAGAGAACAGAAAATCCAGCATTTAGTTAAATTTGTATATCTTTAAATTCCTTATATCAAAGTTCATATTATTAAGAATTTATTTGTATTTTTCATTCCTTGTTAATAAAATCTCAATAGAGAAGCGTTTGCTTTGAAGCAACACTGCTTACCCCTGTCCTGCCATGCAGCACTTCCTTCTTTTTTTTTTTTTTTTTGTTTGCCTCAGGGTCTTGTCTTGTTGAAATGCAAATGTCCCCGGCAAAGATCCCTAAAACTTAAAGTGTTTATTCATGATGCTCTATATTCCCCTGCAATCACTTTTCATCCTCCACAGGAAGAGCTCAAATAGTGCAGCTCCAGTGTTTCCCTGCATGCGTGGTACTAGTGTGACTCACAGCCTGTTCTTCTTCTTCCATGAAGGCTTTTATGGCCGTGTTCAGATAAAACCACCAATGTTTGTGTACAGGATTGTCATGTACTGAAAATGGATAAAAGTGCTAGCAACAATTATCATCACACACAAAGATTTACAACAAATCAAAGCTTTAAGGGTTGTAAATGTATTTTATTTGAAAATACTACACATCTTTTTTTCCCTTTATACCTGTGCATCTTGAAAATACCTCAAATCTATTGACTACGTAATAATATTCTGCATGTATTAATGCAAACTTCCCGGATCCCACATGCAAAGATTGCGTGAAATGAATATATCTTTGTCAATTTGGAAGATCGGTGCATCTATATTGTAAATATTATCCAATTCCAGACAGGAAATCGAATGAAGAAGTCTGCAAATCCAGTGTCATGTAAAGAAACAGGAAATATTATCCATATTTAGACATGTGGCATGAAAATGTGAAAACTCGTGAAGCAAAAGGGACTTTTAAGACAGAAATATCAGAAAATGAAGAAGTCAGAGTGTTTGTGGATTAAATATAGCAATTTGTGGAGCAAATAAACATTCTGTGACTCAATATTTACTTGAAAACAATATCTTCTTCTAATATTTCTTAATGAGGCTGGTAAATGTTCTCAACATGTTGACAGACACATGTAGCTATAACGGGCTCATGAAAGCTGCCAAGTAAAACAGCAATACTTCTGCTAAATGCCTCTTTGGTGTTCCACTTCCTATCATTATTGGAACGCTCTCCCAAGGTCTTTAATTTGCATCCTAATGTTCCTCCTTTGTTCAATATAATTTCAGCACAGATGCAAGAGCAGTAACTGTGAGCTTCATCCCCAAGGAAGGCAAAAGAGAAAATGAAGCAAAAAAACTAGTTTATTTTTATAGGCTTCGTATGAATATTTGTATAAAACATGCAGACATAAAATGATAATTTCTGATTCTGCTCAAATGGAACTTAACGTCCATATGCTGAGTGATAATGCCGCCTCTGTTTGATGGTTTGTTTATCTGCTTGTTTTGCTTCCTGTACATTTGTGCGCTCGCAGTCTATGAGAGGACAAACAATGCGTCTCAGTTCATTTGGGGAAATGGCAAGGAAAACAGATTCTCAGCTCTGGACACTTTGGACATTTTGAGCTCCCCTTCCTAAACAGGAGGGTAAAAAAGTAGGTTGCAGCGATAGGGGTGTAGAACCCGGCCCCCGAGGCGATGACAAAATAAATATGGGGCATTCTTGTGTTCTCTTTCCCCTCCTTACACACACACACTCGTGTAGCGTGTGTACACCTCCTTTGCGCCTCAAGTCTCCCTTTTTCTCAAATGTCTTATTACATGCTCGGTTGTTAAGTCAGCAGAGGAGGAGCTCCGTTTGACACGTGAGGAGCCCACACAAGTCCATTTACTGCACTTTAATCCATTTCGCTCTAATCTGAAAATAATCAGGATTGGATTAACGAAATTTGTAGATTGAAACTATAAAATGAACTTGTTTTCTCTTAGTCATTTCTGTGTTTTTATTGTTTGGTCCTGCAAATAAAGGCTTTTCTCCAGGCTGTCTGGAGCTTCTGAAGTTACAGTAAAACACAACTTGGGGGCGCTCAAACACAAAACTGCCTTTCTGAGCACACATACCAGCAAAGAAGATAGACGCCAAGTACAAGTACGGCTACACTGCCGCAAAGAAATAATGACAGACATTCTAAAATATCCCCGAAAACACTCATTAAACATTTTCAGCTCTTGTACCAGTCGATAAAACTCACCATGTTCTTCTCTTCATGTAACTATGGGATGTACCCAAAATCGGCGTCTTTTCCGGCGTCTTTCATCATTCAACAGAACAATAATTTCTTCATCATTGGAACTGGAGCTGGAGCTACTGGTGCTTGAAATATTCATGTTTTCTTTGCATGATTCTGACAAGCGCGTAAATACTGGCTCTCTTCGTCTGAGTGAAAAGCGACCACCTTGTGTACAGGAGTATTTCTGTTTTACATTAAGCGCCATCTAATGTCAGGGAATGAAATTGCATGTTGGCTCGGCTCATCGTCAGCACATGACCACACAACAAACGCAGTATCTGATTTTATTATTAGCCCCTGTTTGACTGCCTTATGCCCCTCAGATATACCATAAACACCTTTACCCTTGGGTGGCGCAAGTTAATTACTTCAGTTTATAATGCCTGAGATACCAAATACGCATGAAGTGTTATAAATTATGATGCTTGGATATGTGCTGTTGAGAGAAACGGGCACATCATACTGTTTGCATTAAAGACCCATTACAATGGAAATTGTGCTTTTGGTGTTAACATGTTCTTGTGTTAACATCACTTACTGTTTGCCTGTCTGGTCACAGGCTTGCAATACATCTTTAAAACCTTTCCAAACATTATACAAACAAACTGTTAAAACTTTGGATAAAAAGCCCAACATATTTCACCATCGTCCAACATCACAAAAACAGGGATTATTGAGTTGGGAAAACATGGTCACATTTTCAAATCTCTGTCTCATGTACAAAGTCATTCATGGCTTGTCATCCCCTCTTCTTCACCAGTTTGTTAACATCCAGACAGCAGATCACAACAGAACACAACAGAACTCGGAGTGCAGTCAGAGGAGACCGTATCATTCCCTTCAGAAAAAGCATTTTTGGTCAGAATGCTTTTTCTGTTAGAGCTGCTACTAAGTGGAACTTCACACCTGTAACTATCAGAAATCAAAACACATATAATTTATTCAAGACTCAATTAAAGAAATGGCTCATTGACCATCAGAGCTGTCAACACTGAGTAAACCTCCTATCACCGATCCTCGCTACTATCGAGTCTTTTATGTGCGCATAGGTTCTTAAATTTGTCTGATTTTGGATTGTTTTATCACCAATTTCTTTTTAGGGTAACTGCTAAATTTATTGAATGCATTGTTTAATATATGTATGTAATGTTACGTAAATATGTAATTTTATTTCGATCTTTCAGGGTGATTTGAACATCTACCCAGGGACTGCATATGAAAAATAGCCCTTTGGCTTACTCTATTGACAGAAACGTTTATTAATATTCCCTGTCGCTATATTTAATAAATAAATGAAATGAAAGGAAATGAAATTGACCTTCAAAGCCCTTCTTGATTTTGGATATATGGGTCACAAACCTCCTGCTCCGCTCCATTCCAATGCATCCACTGTCAGACATATAGATCCATATACGTCTTTGCTTTCCTCGTCTGAGCTGGTATCTGGCTCAAAACAGTACAGCTGGATGGCTCCAAAATTACTTGCCATTTTTTAGCCCCAATGATAGATTGGGGGTGTGAGGGGCTGTAAGCTAGTGGGAGAGCGTGTAAACAGAGAGCTCTCAGTAACAAGGAGGGGAACAGTTTTGCCCACAACTCAGAGGTGAATGTTTTAGTGAACTACTGTCGCTCTGCGGATTTTATTTACTTACAAAAAGACACAAGCTTTTGATTTTGTCTAAAAACGGCATAATCATAGTTAGAAAACCACTAAGAATGTTTTTGAAATAGATCAAAAGATGATCAGAGTGGGACTTTAGGCCTAAAGCAATTAGTTCCATGTGCATATGCATTTTGCTTTACAAACTACCAACAAAGCAAGTGTTGTCTCTGTGATTTTTGATAGGATGAGTTATGTAGACTGAAGGATAAGCGCACATGCTCAGTCATTGCGCAGGACTCAGGCTCTGATCTGAAGCATAATGTTCATTTGCTGCAGCCCCCCGCCTGAAAATCCGCTGCTGCATGTGCTTTTCATTAAAAAAAAAAGTGTTTCTTCATTTCCACTGGACCAAACGTCATGTCGCTCTGCGTTTGCTCAAAATGTAGTTCGGCTTTCTTCATCCTTTGGCCGTCGCAGAGATGCCACCTTCACCAGTTTTGTTTTTAAAGTCTGTGAGCCTTTTTGGTTTAGTTCACCCTCTTATCAGTGAAACAGGGCAGGCAGGACACTTTGGGATTATTAGGTGTGTCTAAAAGGTGGTAGCGACTACTTGTGTGGGTTGGCAGTTGTGTGTGTGTGGGGGGGGGGGGGGTGGTTTGAGACAATGCTCCACTTCATGAACACACACTGTACTGAAGGCCTCCCACACAGCCTTTGTTAAGCGTTCTTTCTTGAGCCGACACTTCAGCTTCCCTGAGCCCATTAACTCCCACTGGATGCTCTCCACTATGTTTCCTGGGTGAAATATAAGTGGGCCCTACTTAATACTGTAATACCCGCATCCATTTCTGTGGCGCATGCCCCCCCTCCTTCAGTAAACGTCCGCCAATACAATTTAATCCTATTTGGTAGGCAACTAAAATTCATCCAATTTCACAGATTAGGAGTTGTGGTCTCCCTGCACTGTTTAGTTTTGCTGTACTTTTTTTTTTAAATGTTATTTTGCCTTGAATTAAAAACACTGACATGCTTAAGAGGTCTACAGCTGAAAAACAAGCTAATTTCATACATACTCTGACGTGTACAAAATCCAATTTTTTTCACTCATTACCTAAAGTCAAGCTTGTCTCAGTCTGACCACCTTGTGTCAGACACTGTTTCTATAGCAATCCTACAGTATAATGAGCACAAATCTGTGAAACGTGTGAACACACAGACGTAAGCAGACAGGCTTTGCATTATTTCTAATTAGAAAATGATAATGACCTCCTTTTCATAAGGCGTGCAAGAAAAATTGAAGATGCAGCATCACTTAATGTGTTTTTGTAATGTTCAAGCATTAAACATGTGTGGTTTTTGATCATCTTTCCATGTACATTTTTTTCTTTTTTTTTTGCTGAAAATAACTAATTTCTTCAGTCAAGTTAGAGCCCAAAAGCCCAACATGATTTTTATTTTGTTTTTCTAAAGAAAAAAAAAAGCAGAGAACGTAATGCCGATAGGAGATAAGGGAGATTTAAAAGACAGAAAAAGTACTGAGAACAGGGATCAGCCCGTCGTATGGAAACAAGCCAGAGATGGTTTTAATTTACTCCTTCTTGTCCAAGCAGAGTGTAGGTTGTTTGGCAGCAGGAAAACTTATTAATGGTTCACTAACAGCAGGCAAGCCTGGGCACAGAATCTGCCATTCTCTCTAAAATTGTGTTATGAATGTAGCACCTATTATTTTTTGTGGTAAAAACTGAAAAAACAGGTGCAACAAATAGTTTAATAGCACAAATTCTATGCATTAAAATGTGCGAACATGTGTCTGCAGAGCTTTAAATCTGTTACTTTGAGAATTTCTTGCTCTGAAAGTAAAATAAATTTAAATCAGTATATTTTTTTTACAGCAGATACACATTCTACAAGCAGAACTGTAACACATTTAATGAAAGGTAAGCTAACTTGCTCCTCATACCATATAATGCAACATTAAAACAAAGAAATGAGCCAGAAAAGTCATTAAACGTAGATTGAAATCATTGTTAGTTGGTTTTTATTGATATGTTTTATACCTTTTTAACCCCTAGTGATGCAACTGCATTAAACCACTCCTGCTCCAAAATGACCTTAATTTAGCAAAAACGTAAGTAATGTTTTTCATAGCTAAATTCAGGTGGTTAACCTCTGCAGTTTTGGATGTTTTCTACAGTTAAAAAGTGTGTGGTTGAGATCTAAAATCTCAATGTCTGCCATGTTTTTGACGTTTTTTTTTCTCGTGTCAGGAAAAACAGCTTTGCGCCCCAAATCAGAGGTTTTCAAGATCCTTGCTGCTAGTTTCTTGGGCTATCACAAAACAAATTGCACTGGCTCGAGTTTGACAATTTCTATATGAAGAATGCCTCATTGATTTCTGGATCTCTTTGGCTCAGCAGGAAAGCAGAGCAGCTAATTGTCTCACTGCTGTACAGCATTCACTTTAGCGTTTGGGAAGCTTCAGAGAAGAAAGTTAGCGAGCGTTGCTCAAGTGCACAGTCAGTGTGCGCTCAAGCCCTGCTGGCAAATGCATTGAGTTGCAATTTTTTTTCTTCCAGAGGATACGACTCGTCAGCAAAGTCTTTCCTGCAGTGTGAGGCTTGACACTGTAGTGACAGCACAGCAATATTTACCTCTCCTTGTTTCAGAACAAATTACCAGCAGCTTGACATCAAGGGGGGCTCGCTGTGCAACCAGAACCACCCCATTCAGTACTTCCTATCCCACAGCAGGAAGAAAAATAATGTTGAACTTTTTTTTTTTTTTTTTCAAAAATATAATCAAACTTTTTGATCAGCTTTTGCTGAAACAAGACAGGAAAAAAATTGATGAAATAAAAAAAAAAATGCTAAGAAAAAAGTCTAAAAGGGTGACTTCCTTAGATCAACAAATGCAAATCCACCTGCAAGCGCAGTACATACTTCTAATTTGCTTCCTGACATACATCACTTTGATGTTTCTGCTCTTCTTTTCCTTTTTCACCCATGAGGTGATACTCAAGGTTTGAACAACTAGACTCATTTTATGCCATTATAAAGAAGAAGTGAGGAGGAGCACTGCGGGCTGCACGAGTCAAGTGTTTGTCATTTAGGACGTTTACGATAAAACAAAGTGTAATTGTGCACAACTCTGCAACCCGCAAGACTTCATTAAACAAGCACAACTGCTTTGCTTCGTTTTACAGCTTGCTTTTAATTTCCTGTGCCACCCTGTTGATCTGCTGTACTTGTTTATTTAAAGTCCTGCAGACTTTGATGTGGTCTGTAATTCTGTCCGCTCTATTAGGGGATTCAAATTAAAGCGGAGAGTAATTTAATAAGGAAGCTCTTATCCAACTTGTGCTTTTTGAAATATTCTGGATTGCTTTAATTGGATGAATAGATTTATTTTGTCTATTTTTTTTTTAGATTTCTGTTTAATCTCTGCACCTCAACCCCTACCTCCCACTTCATCCTGCTTCCACATCCACTCAACAGATTGGTTGTATCTCATAACAGACAATGGCATCAATGAATTCAAGTAGTTTTTTATTCATCCCCTCCTGGGCAGGCGTGAAAGGGAATCATTTGCATGCAGGTGACATGTTCAAGCAGGGCCAGGCGGGATGAATCAAACTGCAGCTCAACAGTTTCCTAACGCCTTGACCTAATTATGCACCACCACCCCCCTTCTGCGCCAGCTTTTGTACCTCACATAGGCCACTTTGATCAAATCTAGAAATGCTCAGGATTGAATTAATTTAAAATAAACTCCCAGCTATTGTCGAAAATGTAGTAGTAAATTAAGACCTGAAGGATGGTGGGCATTGTCATGATCAGAGGACAGGGCACATTTTCCTCATCTAATCTGCATCCCAAGAATGGTACCCATTAAGATAAACAGACCCTTTCCAAAAAAACTTAAATATCAAAATTAAGTATTTTCATTTCCATCATTTAACTAAATAATGTTTATTCGTAGAATTTGTCATTCACAGAATATAGACTCCAAGTCCGCTGTTTAATTGATTTCAAGTATTATTTGTTCATTTTAACATAAATTGGGGTTCCAGCTCATCAAACCCACAAAAACAGGATTTCTGAGAAATCTGCCCACATTTATCAGGTCATAAATTAAAAAAAAAAATAATCATCTGCTAAGGTAAAAGCACCTGCACAGGTTTCCCACATGTCATTAAATTGGTTTATTTTAGATTAGGTGTATCTGTTTGGTTCTCAGCAGAAAGTCTCATGGAAGAGCAAAGTGTGGCAGGAGAAGATGCAGCAGTTGACCATGGGCTTCAGTGGATCATCACAAGATTCAAGAACCTGCAGACATCCAGAAAGAGTGGAATAAGGTGGAGGAACAGCTTGAAGAACCAGCACAATCAGAAGCTTTCGGGAGATGGGCTGCAACTGTTGGGTTCCTCGGGTCAAGCTGCCTCTCAGCCTGGACCAACTGAGGAAACGTCTCAACTGGGCCATGGAAAAGAAGGCTGGACTGTTGGTCAGTGGTCCATGATGAAAGGAAAAGTGCACCTTTCATTTAAGAATCAAAGCCCTAGAGTTTAAGACAAGGTCCAGTGGGAAATCTCCACAGTCAGTCATGATTTGGGCTTCAACATCCATACCAGGTTCAGGTATGTCCAGCCAATTAGAACATGCCAGAGCAGGGTAAGTTGGAAAACATGACGGAATGTTGAGTTACCCATCCCTGATCTGGATGGAGATGCAGATTTCATCTTCCGACAGGACCTGGCCCCTGCCCAGAATTCTAATTTTCTGAAATCCTGTTTTTTAAAGCTCCATGAGCTAGAACCCTAATTTACTTAAAATTAAACAAACACATATTTGAAATCAATTAAACACTTGACTCTTAATCTATATTGTATAAAAGTTGCATTCTTTTGACAGAATCATGGAAATAAATAAATGTATCCATAATTGTTTCTATTACATATTATTTTTCAAAGGGAAGGTGAGGAGGCTTCCTCAAACAAGAAGTTTTATTATGACTCTTTTTGTTTTATGAAGAACTGAGACACTAATGAAAAATGGGAAAACGGCTGCAAGAGAACATTTGATCTTCATAACGCAACAGGATGTAGGCGATAACTGTCTGATGGCGTCCAAAGCCACTGAGCATAATCGACCTTGTAACATTTTGATTCGAAAATATGTCACCTTTACCAGGGAAACTCAAAATTATAAGTTTAAAACATTTGCAAACAAACTCAAACGCAGCATCAAAAATAGAAAAGTGCAAGATTTTCAATGCTATGGAAACCTTTGCCAACCTATGATGTGTTCAGGCAAATTTTCTCACCTTCTATTTTTCTGGTTGTTTTTCAAAACTCACTTCAAACCTCCAATTATTTCAGCAGCAAGCCTAATTTTTATTGGGCCATTTTTGCAGGAACATTTAAAACACTTGCCTCACAGGTTTCCATATTCTCTAAATGAGATGAGTGGGAGCTAAAAAATAATAGAAGCATTTGCCAACGCCCTGTGCCACTGTCTGAGCAGACACGACACTGAAATGAGAATGACCTCATCACACATTCAGCCAAATCATCATAAATGGCATGATATAACCGTTGCAGACAGTTTTATTATTTTTTTTCTTAGGCACTTCTCCATTTTGCTTCTGTTTGTGGTTATGTGCCCTTGTTATCTGGCCCACCAGACTCTACTCTGGCTGTGAGGCAGGGGAGCAGAAGGATGGCTGTAATTCATTTTGTGCCAGGCCACAGGCAAAGGCTCTTCTTCCTCTTCTGCCCATTACCTCCAAACCAGACTCAGCGTCTCTGCAGGACGCCGCTCCTTTCCTCTCAAGCCCAGACCAACAGTATTCCAGGGGGGTTGAGGTTAGTGGAAGACCCACTTCAGAGTTTGGCATCCCTGAAGCATTTTAGCCTTTCTGCTTAAGTGAAAACTTGAAAGAATATAAACTGTTTTACAGCCCTGAAAGCAGCCACCTTGGCTTTAATGATCACCAGCTTGTGGAGGAATTCACCTGGGAAGTCCTTCAGCCTTCAAGGGGGTGGTTTTTAGTGTAATTGGTTGAACCAACTGATGTTTTTAAGTTTTGGAGGTGCAGATTTAGTATCGCACAAAATAAATTGTGCTACACCCAGATATTTTCCAGTATTTTAAGACATAAAACATGATAAATATTAACAACTTTAACAGTTTTAAGGCTTTCCAATGATGATACAGATTCAAAAGATTAGTCTTTAAGTCCTACTTCAGTCATCTTTTGATCTATTTTAAAAACGTTCCTAGCGGCCTTTTAAATATGATTACGCTAGCCAAAATTTAAAACAGTTTGGGAGACATAGTTTCTGCAGAGTAGCAGTAGTTCATTAGAAATTTGCTACTGAGTTGTGGGTGGAACTGTTGCTGTGGAGTAAGCCCACCCTCATTTCCCATCAAGTATCTATTTACTACGGTGGCCGAGAGGTACAAAACACGTTTACATTTAAGATACAACCAAAAACAAATCCGGGTACAAACTAACAAATCATAAAGCACTAAAAATAATCTCTGAACAAATGAACAAATACTAAAACACAACAGCAAATCACGGGAAAAAATACAGAGTCCTGAAACACAACAGCAAATCCGGGTGCAAATGACCAAATACAGAATCACAAAAACAATCTCGGTTCAAATGAACAAATCCAGACCAACAAAAACGAAAGCAGAGAAACGGCTTCAAACAGAAAGGGAACATCTTAAATCCCAGAAGTGACGTAACATAAAACTACTGGTGTATGATTTTTTATATTTATTCATTACTGTTTTTTATGTGGACATGTTAAAAACATGAGACAGTCCACAACCATTTTTTAAATTGCATTACTACAATAAAAATTACAATGTTTAGCAAGATAACGTTTTTGCATCACTTCCAGTATTAAGAGTATTCCCTTTCCGTTAAGCAAAGCACGGCAGCAGAAGAAGAAGAAAAATCTAACAAAAGGGAGGCAGCTGCTGTTGTTGTTGTATCTTAAATGTTAGTGTGTCTTGCACCTCTCCCACTAGCTTGCAGCCCCTCACAACCCCTAGCTAACTTTGATGGTGCATGTTATAGGCTGTGGTTGCATTTTGTTTTGTTTCTTTTTGTTCTGTGTTTTGTGTATTGTATTTTGTATGAGAGTGGGACTTTTGTGTTTTTATGGATCTTTATATGTATGTTTGTCTGATTATTTTCAGGTGTGGTGCATGTAGGCGTGGCTCTCATTGGACCCAAACTGATGGCAGCAGTCTCTTAAACCACTATTTGGACCTCCAGCCTGGGAGAAGGGAGCTTTGCTGCAACTGGGCTCCACTGCAGCTTGGCACACGTTGCAATAAATATTTTTGGCCTAAGTCAGTAAAGCGAAGTGTCTTGCCTATGGATGAAGCTCATCGTGCCTCCTGAGAAAGGAGTTTTCCATGCGCCAGCCCTACATGCAACCAACTGAGACATCCAGCTGTTTAGCATTGCAACAAAAATGGTGAGCAATATTGGAGTTATCTAGTTTTGAGCCGCAGATGCCAGCTCAGACGAGAAAAACATGGATCTAGTCATCCATGCATCAGAATGGAGCAGAGCATGTAGATTGTGGCCCTCTGATTGTAGCACCTACAACACCACAGCAAGGTTTTTTTTTTGTTTTTGTTTTTTTGTCTGCTCCTAATTCACAATGATTTGAATAAAGAAATACTCAGAAATGCAATTTTAAGCTTAATTTTCTGTATATTTTAACTTCCATCATGAGATGAGTGCTACAAGGACGTGTTAAAAAAACACAGTTTTCATTGGAGCGGGTCTTTAAGAAGAGGCATTTCGGAGCACAACATCACAATGAGCCTAAGTTCTTCTGGCAGAATATCCTCTAAAATCTGCAAATACCCTGAAGTCTAGGATGTTCAAAGGAATTTAACTAGAGAGGTGTTGTGGGAAAGCCCCCTTTTTTACTGTATTACTGCTAAGTCTAATTTGATCGCCTGGCAAGCAATTGGATTTGTTGTTTTTTTTCTTTTTTTAATCTGTATTTGACATGTTGCTGCTCCAGAGGAAAGCAGAAGAAATATCCCATTAACAGGCTCTCTCCTATCTCCCTACATGAATCACTGACATCAAACTGAAAGTGCTTTGACACGAGAGGGGGGAGTGCAGGAATACAAATGCACAAACAATACACACACAATTCTCTTTTTTGTTTCTGTATCACATAAACACAACTCTGAAGGTTGTGAATAATTAATTAGGAATGCATCAAAAGTTGTGAATCAAAAGTGAATTGTTTTTTCCTGTCTTCCTTTTTTCATAATTACCTCCGTTTTTGACCCTGAATGTCAAATTAAAGTGGCCTAAATAGATGACTTTTTTTTAGTAAAACTCTGAAAAGTTACAGATATTTGTGGAAATAGTGTGTTGTTTTATATCCTCTTAAAAATATATGCTTTTTTTTTTTTTTTTTGCTCCAGTTGCAGGACGAAGCATCAATGCATAAAGAGCCTCAGGCTAACACAATGAAATGACCTACACTTTTTTTTTACATATACAACAATTAAAGTTGCAGAGTTGCAGCTATTACAATGTATATTTACAGTAGTATATAAAATTCCACAGTTTCGGACAGGAGGTTAAACCTTAATGTGCTAAAAACAGATTTTTTAAAAGATTTTTATACATTTTGCAAACAAACTAAGGTCTTGTTGAGTAGTCAACCCAATGAAAAGTGCAATAAAATCTTGCCATTTGTATTCTGGCTTTTTTTTGGCTTTGCATAACAGCACAGAAGGACACCTCCATGAATGAGGTTCCTCCTTAAACCTCAGAGTCGTATTTTCTGTTTCACCTGAGCAGCAGGAATGTTAATCAGACTTTTCAAAGTTTTTGCAAGTTAATGTTGCAAGTTTCAAAATGCGCGCCATCGCCTGAATGTCTGTAATTCTAAAGAGTCTGGAGAGATGGGAATGTAATCTTCAGAATTGTACACTTGTAGAACAATGACTCCTACCAAAAAAAATAGGAAAATAATTGACACAAGGCTTTATTTGCTTTGAGGGATGTGCTTGACATAAACAACAAATTACACATCCAAACTTAGTTTTTCTCCTCTTTGAAACTCATAAAATCAGTAGTTCAGACAGATTTACTGTCCACAAAAAAAAATCGAATTTGCCACTAAACTATAATTTCAGGGAATATTTAAGAAAAGATTAAAACAGAGCACAGGTAAAAAAAAAAAACTAAAAAAGAAAAAAAGAAAAGTACTGAAATACTGATTTATTTAGTAGGACTCAATTGTATAAATCCAGGAAAAAAAATTTTCGAGGTGTGATCTCTCGTTTTTAGCATGCTGAGATGCTAAGATTTATGATTTTTGTGACTTTCATTTTAAAGATTATATATGTACTATACTAACCTACTTCAGCTTTTGATAAAACAAAGTCCACAATGATGTAAGTTGACCTACATTTCTCATTTGGTGCACAAATTATGTTATGACTTTTTTAGTTTTTGAAATTTGCTCAGAACCACTTTCAAAAAAGTTTTTAGAGAACTTTTTTATTGTAAAATGACATTATCGGAATTCAAAGAATTTAAAAAAATGACGTTACTTACAATTTCAAACCTCAAGTAACTCAATAATTCAGTTCTTCAGATCACTGCTATCGTATTAAGAAAACTACAATAGCTCTTTTCATTCAAAAAAAACTTACCTTTGACATGAAAATATGTCAAAGCTTACATCCAAATCCTTTCCCCGCTCTCCTCACAATATCCCTCCAACTAAGACAGGGGTTCTCAAAGTTTTTGTAGTGGAGGGCCAAATAAGGACCTCGACATCAGAGTGGGGGCCAGTTTTGATGAGAAAAAATGGATAAACAGAAAAAGTTGTTTTTAAAAACTTTAAGGACCAAGTGTCATTTGTACAGTTAACCAGGCCCTCCAGATGTTTTCCCAGTTTTGGTCAGAGGTTGCTGCCCAGATCTTCTACTCGTCTAGTACTTGTATCATTTGACAGACTTTCTTTTGCTCTGGACAAGTGATGTCAGCTACTGTCAGCATACATTCTTTTTACAAACTCCCCGTCACTTAAGGGTTTGCTACGCCGCACCATTTCCAAAGCCACAACGTAGCTAACTTCTGTCACAGCTTCACTGGATTTCACCATTTTTGTAAACATCTGCTGTGCAGCATAGCTTCGTTGTAGTTGTTGGAGCTCATTGTTGGGCTCCTCGCCGGTAAATTAGTCATAGTTTTTATGATTTGTAACATAGTGACGATTTTTATTGAATTATTTGAGCATTGCATTTACCTGCTTGCAAACAAGGCACATGACTTTATCCAGCCCATGAGGTAAGCATACAAAGTAAACATTTGTCCACGTCGCTCGAAAGCGCCTTCTCTTCTCGCCAACACGTTTTTCCTCAAAGGAACCTGCTCTGGCTCTCTCTCTCTCCGAATCCCGCTCTGATTCAAATTCTACTGCCGTCACGGTCCTTCCTTTCGCAGAGGCAGTGACATAGAAATATTTTCTGCCCTCTTGTGGTGAAATTAATACACTATACCGTGGACACCCAAGTGTAATTACCTTTTTTTCCTGTAGATGTCGCCAGAAACCACGAAACAGTATTTTTCCAAACAATCTACAGCTTGTGTAATAACCACTAATTAGGATTTATTGAGGGCCCCGGGCCGCCATTGGCCCCCGGGCCACACTTTGAGAACCCCTGGCCAAGAACGAACTAAACGGTCATTCTTCAATGCACTTTTAGCATACTGTGTTCACACTGGACTGTCGTTACTCCATGTTAGCGATGGCCGCCACCTACAGTTGGACGAGACTTAGTGAGAGATGTTTTTCTTTCACAACTCTATTGACAGACTGACGGACACAGACCACAACTATTAATTTCTCCTCCGTGATCAATTTTCAAATGGTTGGCACCCCCGTGGCAATCATACGTCACAACAAAATCCGAGTCCCTGATTGGTGAAAGTGAAACTGATTTCATCAATTGTATGATAAACCTTATCAGTGCTTTATTTTCCCTTTTATTTTGGTGTCTCCTTATAGATGGTGCACTACAAATATATTGATCTTTATTAAGGTGAAGACAGATATTCCGCATTCATAGTGTTGGAATATTTGTGTGGGTTTTTTGGGTTGGACAGTCATTTTTCCGATCATTCCAACACCACTTGAATGCAGCATTTCTCTTCCAGTTGTAAATGCTGACACGGCAGTGAGGCGGCTGCCAAGGAACCATCAACAAAGTACAGAAAGTATTTATATGAGCATATTCATGCTACCATCAATATTTTGTAAGAAAGTCCATCTTAATTTTGTTTTATTGTATATATATATACAAATTATAACAGATATGAATCATGATAAAGGTGTTCAATAGCTTTCAAGATACTGAAGCTTCTGTTACCAAACTTTCTGTACTGACTAATTATGACCCTGTTGTCCTACCACAACAAAGATTATGTTAGAAATGTACTTTTTTTTTCTAGGAATTTTATTTATATAAAAATATCTATCACAATTGGTCAAAAATGCTCTGACAACACTGAAGCTTCTGTCACCAGTACAGAAAGTTTGGTGACAATATCTTCAGTATCTTCAGAACTATTGAGAACCTTTTATTATGAATCATATCTCTTTTAAAATTTGAAAAAATATATACAATAAAATAAAAATGGACTTTATACAATTATTGATTGTAGCATGAATATGATGAAAATTCTTCATTACCAGCTCAAATAAATGTAGAAATTTATTTGTTTTTGAGAGATTATTGATTTTTACAGAATGGTCTTTTCTCTGAACTTGCACTTTGTTGACGGTCCCTTGACAGCCGCCTCGTTACCGTGTTACTACTGAAAGAGAACAATTCTCATTAAAAGGCAGAAAAGCAATATTTTTTCGTTAGAAATGCATTTATAGTTCACTCTCTGTGTTAATAAAAAATGATTGAGATACTTGCTGTCACATTTGAACGTTTATCAGAGGAGTCATTTAGCCCGAAAGACCAAATCTGTGAAGACCTTTCAAACTTTACTGATATTTCTCTTATTTTCATAGTGACAATAATAATAATAAAAAAGTCCCCTTATTTTATTTTTGTTTTTTTTATTTCCCCCTCTCGGATTGTTGCGGGACAATGAGGCTTTAAAGTGGATCACAGAGACACAGAAACACGCAGAAGGAAGCGGCTGACACACAGACGAGGGTTTATGAACCCTGAATGGAGACATGATCACCATTAGGTTAGTGGAAATTTCAGAATAAAAGCACTTCCGTTGCAGACATCCTTCCGTTTTGAATTCAAGTGTTGTGGGTTGTTATGTTGTGTTGTGAGTTGTTGTGTTTTAAGTTATTGTGTTGTGTTGTGAGTTATTGTATTGTGAGTTAAAGTCTTGTGTCCAATCAACCAAACTTTATTTATAAAGCTCTTGCAGCACTTTCATATGAAATCAAAACACAAATTGCTTTACAGTAAAATAAAACAAAATAATATAAAAAAAACAAGCATGAAAATTAAAATAAACAGTACTGATGCTGAACAGACCACCTGGAATAAACCCTGTTTAGACTGGAGTGTCAGGCATTAAGAGGGGGGGGGGGGGGGGTAACTTCCCACAACACAACTGCCTGACTTCAAGAAAAATATAACTGTGCAGTTACTAATCAGTCACTAATATAATCTTTTTTTATCAAACAAAGTAAAAAAAACTAAAATGAAAACTAAAACAAAAATGAAGTAAAGGAAACCTAGCTTAGACTTAAAAGGGGTGTTGTGGAAAATTACCTTTAATGAAGAAAATAAAAAATAGAAGATAAATATTTACAAAATGCACATTTTGAATAGAAAAAGCCACCAGTAAAATACTGATTAAATGTTTAACTCTTTAACACTGGAGCTTTTCCTTCAGTTTGCTCTACTTGGACAATCATAACTCCATCTAAGGCAGGGGTGGGCAAACTTTTTGACTCGTGGGCCACAAAGGGTTCTAAAATTTGATGGAAGGGCCAGACCAGGAGTGGGTGCGTGGTGGGATTTGGCAATCCACCTCCCCAGAGAAAGAAATATTATGGAATCTGTACAAAAAAAATGTTTAATCTCTGATTGAAAATTATTATGCATATTTTGAAACTGAACATTTTGGTGTTTTTATCTTAAATCTGTGACTTTTGTTGTCACTTTTAATGCCAGTTGCACAAACGGCTTAATGTCCTTCACGGAAAGAAGCAAACTTAGGAAATATGCAGCATTATTGAGCTGTTGGAATGATTAGATAAACTAATCATTAGAAAAGCAACAAATCTTCCAACACAACACCAAAGTATGATAAGTTTCTTCCCCTAAACAATAGTCACTTTATTTTTGAAGTGTCATCTATGGGGAGACACCAGAATTACAGGGAAAATAAGTCAATAAGAGCTACCAATATATTTGATTTCAGTGTGGGCCAGATTAATTAGTTTGACGGGCCGCATGTGGCCCCCGGGCCGTACTTTGCCCACCCCTGATCTAAGGTGTCAAAGGGTTAAAGACTAAATGGGGGGTTGTGGGGGGGCTTGGTGATGGCATCTTTTTCTCTGATAGTTTCTTTTAATTTATCCATGGCCTTCTTATTATTGGAGAGCTGTTCCAAAAAGGTCTTTTCAGTTTGGTAGCATCCTTACAATTTCTTCTTAATCCAGTCATTTCTTTCTCAAGGGAGTCTTTTTCTCTCTTTCATCTTTCTTCATCCAGTTTACTTTTCTCCCTTTCAAAATGTCTGGTAAACTCTAAAAGTTCCTGCTGTTTCTGCCTTTACTCAGTCTGATTTTGTAGCTGGAAGATCTTTTTCTTGGAGTACTCTTCACAATTGATCATCTCTGTCTGCATTTCCTTCAGAGTGGACATTAGCTCAGTGATTTCTTCAATGAAAGAGGACTTTTCTTCTTGCCATTGCTGTCTTTCTTGGCTCATCTGTTCTTCAAGCCGAGCAGCTTCCCGCAGCATATAATCTTTCTTCATTGATCTATTTTTAGGTCGAAAATCTGACCTTGTCCTGGGGACCTTTTCAAATTTGCTCATGATCGTCTCTTTTTCTGTGATGGTGTCTTTTCATTTTTCCATGGCCTTCTCATGATTGGAGCGCAATTCCTAAAAGGTCTTTCCAGTTGCGGTTTTATCCTCCTCAAAAGTTTTTCTTAATCCATTTCTTGCTTGAGGGAGGTGATTTTGCCATTCTTCTCTTTCTGATGCTGTTCTTGTGTTAATTTTAGCTGATGGTCATTTAGAAGATGCTCTTGCTGCATTCTTAGGTTGCCCCTCAGACAGAGTAGTTGGACAATCTTTTAAAGGAGACTCTTTTGGAATTGGTCACCTCAGTCTCCTTTACTTCCTTTACTGAGCAATATCTTGTATGAAAGAGGACTTTTCTTCCTCCAATTTCTGCCTTTCTATTGTCAGGTGGCTCCAAGAGGTTTCCGCTTTTGCTAAAAGTTCTTTCTTGAGGCTCATCTGTTCTTTAAGGTGATCAGCTATCAGATCCGTCAGCTTCTGATCTTTCTGCCAGATGAGCTCCCTCAGACACTTCCCCTTTAAGAGCAGTGTTCTCTACTTGAAGTGCTTCTGCGTTCTCCACTGAGGTTGACTCAGAGGTTGAAGTTGGCTTATCCAAAGCAGTTGCACTTTGTTTTCCCTTTCCCAAAGATTTGATTCCCCCAGGCTGAGTTGATTTAGGGACAGACACCGGCTTCACAGGAAGGAATACAGCTGGGCAAAAGGAGACGAGTTCAGCAAAGCTTAAGGGTTTTAACCCTACGGTTTGGTTTTGCAGGCAGATTGTAGGCTTGGATTTTTCCCAATCCGGCTGTCTTTCTGGTTGAATTTCTCAGGAAATTCCTCACGATCATCAGAAAGAGAAGAATAATCACTGTCTTCGTCATTGTCATAACAGTCCACGTTCTTCTCCACAACAGATTCCAAATTGCTAACTTTGAAATTCTTCTGGGTTTTTTGGACAAAATGGCTTGTTGATGGTTTCATTTCTTTTTAAACGAAGGCCTTCCTTTAGCTTGGTCTTTGGTTCTTAGCGATAGATGAAACCTGTGCGCAAAAATTGATCAGAACCTGAAGTTTTGGGTATATTAATGAACTTTACATTTTTTTAAATGTGTACAAAGTTATAAAAGTGGTTTTTGAATCAAAGAAATCCCTGTAGCATTCTGTTTTGGTATGTTCACACTAGGTACTCTGTTAAAGTGCTCAAGCTTTTTGCAAATCTAGCCGAGGAAGGACATCGTGAGATTCTTGCAGAGTCCATGAGTTCCTCTAATCCTTCTGGAAAAGAAGATGACACAATCTGTGTATTTACTCCTGCTAATCCACACGTAAACAAAACACTTACTCTCGATGAGTGGCTACATTTAGCTTATCTTGACAGATATTTTTCATGTCTTTGCACCAATGATAACACGCCACAGTGTGGAAGTATTCTTCAAGAACACGCTAGGTGTGAAGTAAACTTTGACTAAGTGGATCAAGTGGGAGGCTGTCGGCAGCACTGATTGGTTGGTGAGTCTCCTCTGCATGTTTAAAACAGTTAACATGAATTCATGTAAGTGATGTTGTTATTAGGTTTGTCATATTTTTATTGCAGAGATAAGAAATGTGAAGCCATAGTCAAGAAAGAACGTAAACTGATGACAACCAAGTTTTTAACCAATGGCTGGACATTAAATAAAGTTTGATAAACAAATAAACAACAACAATGACATCTTTTTTAAAATGTCAGTGATTTTATGTTATAATCACGTTGTTAAGCTTGCTGACAGATGCAAATGAATTAATGTTTACATTTTTAAATCACGGGCTAAACAATGATAAGACATGCAATTGGAAAACAGCAAGCCCCACAGTCCAAACACATCCATTGAGTCTGTCACCAAAGACATGACAGCTTTTTCCCCCCTGTCTCTAACAACAATAAGCCACTAATTTACATATTAATGAGAGAAAAGAATGGCAAGTGGATGGAGGGGGAGTGGAGCTCAGAGGGCACGTTGTTGCTCCTTGTTGTCTTGGTACAAACTGACAAAGTCTTCAAAAAGGTAGTTAATGACCAATCTAGAACACGTGTGGCAGACTGCGCAGTAATCATATCAACATGTTGTATACGTATGGCAGCCTCAGAGGAGTCGCCATGCCTCCTGTGTGGGTTATTGGGGTTTTTTTCACATGAGGCTAATACGAGCGCATTGATGCAGGGACACGCGTGTGCTCGTGCACACTTGATCTCACATAAACGCACACATGCAACACCAAATGTCTTGCTCTAAAAGAGATCTCCTCATCCCACAGAATGTGGGCTTAAGTACACCCAAAGGCTAAATTCCAAAATTAGCAGCTTGAGACTGGGAGGGTAAATGGATGAGGGTGGCAAAAACATCTGTCATACCCAAAAGCATTTGTTTCTCACAACCAGTAAAACAAATGAATGTGCTTTTAAAGATACAACATTTAAAGACATTTCTTTTATTTGTCTTGAAGAGAAAACTTTAATAACAAATCCTCAGACAGAGCATTTCAATTGCAGAATCAGTATCCAACATTTTTTTTTATTATAAATGAAAAGTGTTTGTTGCAGCTAAATATACATTTCTTATTAGAAGATTTGAATAGGTTTGAAATTAAAAAAAATGTCAGCCTGCAATTATTTACAATCTACATTTTTGTTTTTTTAATGAATGTAGGTCCCCTGCTGTAAAAATCTACTGATCTGTGATGTATTAGTTTAATTAAGTGCTCATTTGTTTCAAGTCAATTAAAGTGACTAAAGATCTGTCTTTGGTTTTGTTTTTAAAGTTTGGTTCCAAAGTTTTGGCTCCTGGATGTAAGTTTTTGTGTTCAGTTTTCAGGCTGTTTCTGTTGCTCCCCATGCTAAGATAACACCTGGCTTAAGTTACTAATTATTCACAGCTGCTTCTGCTAAATACTTCCTCCATGTGTGTTTAGGTCCTTGTTTAAGTTTCAAGCTTTGGTTCACGTTCACATTTCTGTTTCTGAATTGTTGGAGTTTGATTTGGTTCAATTCTTTTGGGTTTTATTTATCGGATTTATTAACATTTTTCAAATCATTCACATTTCAAAGCATTTGTTTCCACTCTTCTGCAAAAGGTCTTGAATAAACCATTTTTCTTACTGATGAAGTATAGTAATTTTGCTTTCAGCATCTATTCCAACAACTTTATAAACATTTTCTGAGTGTATTTGTGCAGAAATTGGGCATATTAACCAGGTATTGTACAAACAAAATCCTGTAACCAGCACGCCCGAAGATATAACAAGCATTTATCATCACCTAAATCAGTTTTTTTTTTTTTTTTTAATCTTTTATGAGTCAAGGTACAACTTTTCCTCTGTTACAATATATAGTCATCCGTCTTAATGTTATTTGAATAGCGAATAAATAAAAAGAAAAGTCATGATCTTTGACATTTCTACCTACTCAGTGTGAAACATGGGCCTTTTCAGATGAACACAGAGCTGATATCCTGACAATAGTAAATGTGAGATCAATTAGGTGAAGTTAAATATTGTCCTGCAGCACACTGGTTGAAAAACACTGACCTACTAACTTAATCTAACTCGCATGTTTTCCTTATTGACTTTCCTAATCTGTTTTGTCTCCGCCTACTTACTCTAAGGTCACATGACCCAATGCACCAACTGGTGCCACGAGCCCGTCCATGTGTTGAAGTGTCCTTGGGCAAGACATTGAACCCCACATTGGTCCTCTTGGTTGGCACCAGTGTTCGGCATTGGTGTCTGCACGCATAGGTAGACTGTAAAGCGATTAAAGCAAGGTAGAAAAGTGCTATTTGAGTGTACCCTATTTACCGTAACTGAACCAAAGTGGAGGAAAAAGCGGGGCATATAACTATGAAAATTTCTTTATTGTCACATTTACATTTTTCAACACAAGATGAGGACATGGATAGCGCTGTGTGTGGATAATATTAATGTTATTATAGTGTTAAAATCTTGAGTTCTTGGTCACGTGCTTCTGGGTGAAATTCTGGTTCCACTGACCCCCCCCCCCATCATAAAAGCATCAACCAAGGTTTAAACCTTGATTTTAAAACAGTAACCCGGATTAGAATCGTCCTCATAAAACGGAGAAGAACTTTTACAAGGAAGATCACAATGAAAAGGTCATTATTATATGGCTTGGATTAAATGCTTTAACACTGTCAAAAATCCTACAATGCCTTTGTTTCCTAAGATTTTTCTAATCTCGTTTTAGTATGTTTGTGTGTCTTTCTAGCATTTTCTCCAGCACTTGACTGAAGAGGCATTTCTAACATAATCTTGCAGTTCACAGTGCATGTCATTAGTGACCTCTAAATTACAAACATCATTGGGAGGATTGATTCAGCTTTGTTTAATAGGGTTGGGGGTCGGTTTAGTTGGCTGTTCTGACACAGGATCACTACAGTTTCACAAGATACATTCAAAGACTTAGATTTTTGCCCCCTATTTATCGCTATGTGAAGCTTTGCCTCCCCAATAAAAAAGAGCCAGGTGTGCATGGGTGCAGCATTGAAGGAGGGGTGACACTAGCCGCGGTTACATGGGCAAAATATCTTGATCGGATCAATGGTCGGGATAAAATTCAACCGTGCACATGGGCACAGAAAACCTTTTTCCGATTAGAACAAACGTTCCCATGGGTCACACTTTCGGTCGAAATAAATCATTTGGGCATGCGCAGTAGTGTTAAAAAATCCCGGAAGAGGAGATGCGTCCCGTTGTAAACAAACTGCTGCCACATACATTTTATGCAGCAGCTTGGTAATATACGAGACGATCTTCCAAACGTGCTTTTTATTATTGTTATGAATATTATGAAGTACCTGTTCGCTCATCGTTTTATTTAATCTGTGTGGTTGGCGCTTTTTTTGTGGAAGAACGGAGCAGAAGGGTTAGGACAGGCTAACAACACGGGCTAACAACATTAGCCCTATGGACACAAAATCCAGGACAGAGCAGGGAAACGCTGAAATCTGCATCTTGGCTGCACGTAAATGTCTGGGAATAACATCAGTCTTTATTTTGTCGGGAGACAGCTGCAAACACAAATCCACGTGATTGTTTGAACAGTTTCTAAGGACTGAGCGACATTTATTTCTCCTCTGAAAAGTTTACACAACGCCCCAAAGCCACTCAGTGAGCTGGCAGCCTGAGCTCTGCTCGAACACGGTTCTCCTGAGTCCTGCAGCCGCTAACCCAGAGCGGCGGGACGGCTCGCAGTCTGAATTATCCCACACATAACAAAACACACATGTAACTAAGCATCCTTCCCTCCCCTCAAACACAAAGTTATCCGGCTGCTCTGCTCACTTGGTCCACTGGCACCCGAGCCCGGACCGAAGCGCTCCTGCTCCGCATCCCCCTCGTGAGGGGTGTAAGAGAGGGGAGAGGCAGAGAGCCAGCGGGGGAGAGCGGAGCGGCGCTTTGCATGGGGCCTCCATAGAGCAGCTGATCGGTCCCGTATGCACTCCAAAGCTTTCTCTCAGCGAAACACCACCTATGCGTGACGCAAACCAGAGCAGTAGTGACACACGATCGGAATGAACTATTTACATGCACAACAATCGGATAAACAATCAGTATAACCCACCTATCTCGATTGGAAAGAAATTTTGATCCGAACGAGTCTGATCGGGGCAGACTATTCCGAACGGCGTGTTTACATGACGCATTTTCTTTCCGATCAGGCATTCTTTTTTCGATTACTTTTGCCCATGTAAACGTAGCTATTGTTTCAGCCTCTGAGTTGGTGAAATAAGGCCAACAGACCTCTACTCCTAAAACATCTACCTAGTCCCAAGTCTTTTATTTATTTATTTATTTTAAAGAAGCAAGGTATCATAAAAGTCCAAATTTAACGCGAACAAACAAAATACCCAGTCTACCCACAAAACGACCAATAATTAGTAGACGCGTCCATTAATGCAATGCTGTCATTGTACTCCAAGCAAACTCTAATTCTGCCAGGAGCACAAAGCATATGGGGGGGGGGTTCTGCTTTCACCAATTCACATTGAGATTGACAGATGGGGGTCTTCAGGGACCGCAGTGTGGATGCTTTGTTTTCCAGCTTCAACAACGACTATCTGCATGCTCTCGCTGTGAATGTGTGCATGGAGATCAAGGTCAGAGGTCAACAGGAAATGTATCGATACAGCAGCGGTGTTAGTCCGCTGAAGGGACATCTTTTGGGTATGAAAAGTCTTCGGTTCCTCTGGTCCTGAGAATCTTTGGGTGAGCATAGCAACAAATGGTAGTTAGCTCTTTGAAAGGTTTCTGTAAACTTTGCATCAAAATGTTATGTGATATTTGACACACAAAGAACTAAGAAATAAAATATATAAGTATATAGGTAACTGCTTTTTTTTGTTCATAATTAGTTTGCATGTTGGGTTTGTAGAGAGCAGAAGGTCTGTGAGGACAATGAAGAGTTTTGACTATAAAACTATTTGTCCTTGAAACACAAAGAGTGAAATCCTCTGATTTAAAAACACAATCTTTTAGTTCCATAGCTAATTTTTTTGCATAATTATCATGTATTAAATTTCCTTCACTGACATATGGTGCCCACCCTCCCCCACATTTAGATAAGAGCTAGAAAGACTTTGATGGACAGATTAGTAAAGTAATACTTGAAGGCCAGGCATAATATGAATATAAAGGAACCAAATTTGAAAATGTGGGTGGAGTGGCACTCTAAAAAAACTGCTGCAATTCAGAATATTGCTTAAGCTCATACAGTCTTGCACAAAGTAAATAAATGACACTGTAATGAATATTTAGAGGAGTAGTTTTGTATAGAGCTGGCCTGAAACCTTACAGGTAAAACTTAATACATAAAAAAATTCTAGTTCTTTGTTAAAAATTAAAATTATTGATCTGGATACTTGTTTATTGACTCATGTCTTATTTTGGATGGCAGTATTTAATATGTACTGGAATATGAAAATCAAAGCAGAGATTTGTTATTGTCCAATGAATTTTGGTGGACAGAATTTAATACTTTTTACTCTTGGGCCTGGTTTATACTTCATAGTGATTTTGCAATCGCTTTGGCCATGTTGGTTGCAGGGCCATTGGAAGGCAATCGTAGGGCGATTGGTGTGAATGTGACACAAGCTGATGATATCATAGTATTTTACACCCATAGTATGCAATGGCGGAGTAAACTCGATTCAGAAAATTATCGTTTCCATGTCCCAGGATTTCTAACACAAGGCCTCTATTCCTGCTTTCTAAATACAAGAGGGAATTCAGAAAATAAATGTAAAACAATTTTTTTATTGTACATTTACTTTCTAAAGCCACTTTAACGTCCGCTTTATTTGATTAAGATAGGAAGCAGGTGGCAAATCATTTCAAATGCGATTTTTTTAAAGTAGTTACTTGGAATGTCAAGAATAATAATAATAATTAAAATAAATAAATAAAAAATAAAAATAAATAAATAAAGATCTGATGTACCTTATCTTGTCTGCACCCTTAATTAACCACAAACGTGTTTACATAGATGAAAGCACCTTGTGTTTGAAAAAAATCTAACTTTATGTGTGTGTGTGTGTGTGTGTGTGTGTATGTGAATCTCAAAGATCCCTATATGTCATTATAAATAAAATACCAAACCACCGAAACGCTGCAGGCAATCTCGCCATCAGGCTTGAAAAGTAAAAACACCACTAAGAAGCTTGTCGAAGTTATCGTGGAAAGTTGCAACTGAAACCAGCAAACCTTCGTACGAGGTTTAAGCGGGTGTTAAAAATTTAGAGGCCCAATCTGATAGAAATATTGTTTTTGCTGTTTTTAACATGTTCTTGTGGCATTTTCCTCATGATGGAAGACATATATATAATTAAGCTTTAAAATGGTCTCTCTGAGTATTTGTTGTGAATTAGGAGCAGATGTTGGAAAAAAACCTGTAGCAATGACACAGGTGTTACCATTGGGTGGCCACAAGCTCCCGACTCTGCTCCATTTGCTTCCATGATGCATGCACTAGTAGACGACCTGATTCATGTATGTCTTTGTTTTCCTCGTCTGAGCTGGCATCTGTCTCAAAACTGTACAGCTGCTAGGATGGGGTTGTGAGGGGCTGTAAGATAGTGGGAGAACGTGTAAACAGATGGATGATGAGTGATGGAAACGGCCTTAATTCGTGCCATCAGTCCTGCCCACAACTCTGAGTTGAATTTCTTATGAAGTCCTGCTGCCCTTCAGAAAATATGTCCTAGAAAACAACACAAGTTTTTAGATTTTGCCTAAAAATGGCATAATCATAATATAAAAAAACACAGTGGGAACAATTTAAAAATAGATCATAAAAGATGATTGCAGTGGGACTTTAAAAGGTTGCCATCTTGCTTGGTTAAAGTCAGGTTAAACTTTTCCCTTTGACTTCTAGACCATCTTTTATTAATATGGAAGAGCATTAAGATATTCTTTTACAGAGAAATTAAAAGTTTAGATCTTTTTTAAAATTATTTTTTTTGCTCATAATCTCATTCTATCCAGAGATTAAATTATTAAACAGAATATGAGTCATATATTTGTGAGTACAAAGTCCAAAAATAAAAATAATAATTCTATAATTTTGGCTGTATTTGATCCTCATCTCCTTCCGTACTCCTACCTCTGAAAGGTGGCTGAAGAGTGGCAGGAAATAGGAGTGGGGGCTTTCTCGTTTTGGTAAATGTCATTGGCTTAAAAGACCGAAGACCCCGCCTTTATTAAAAAAAAAAAAAAAAAAAAAAAAAAAGTCTTCAGCCTAAGAGGAACGAAGAACGAGAGGGGGAGGAAAACATAAAACAGTTAGACATCTACTCTGCATTTTTGCTTATTTGAATTGAAGAGAAAAACAAATAAACACAACAATAAAAAAAGGCGGCTCAGCGTTTACACACCGGAGCTTGTTCCCTGTCAGCTCACTCACTTCTGGCCGTTTCTTCTCGTCCACGGAGGATTAATTAAACCGAGGGGAATCTCAATTACTTCAAACCTTCGCCTGAACAAATCGCGGAGGATGCTGCCGCCGCCGATGTGTGCCTGAAAAAAGTCCCCAAGTTGCCGTTGAGACGTCGTCCGTCCAGGTAAGACCGCGACAGGCGGAACAGAGCCGCGGTTTCTCCAGTTTGAGGCTGTGAGAGTTGGTGACGGCTCCGGGTCCGCATTCGGCTCCGGCCATGTGTGTCCACCTTACTGCGCCATGAAGATGAGGAGCAGGCGCGAAGGGAGATAGATGACTCCCGTCCGCGGAAAACAAGCACTCAAAACGTGGACTGCAGTCCGAGCGGTGACCCGCTGCCCTCAAATATTTCACATAACACGGATATTTTGTTTAAAGCCAAAACCGCGAGGACGGCATTTTTCTTTCTTTTTTTTTTTTTCAAAATAAATGTCGGTTATAACAAAATATAGGAAGTGCGTGAGTTTTGATAATAGTAAGCTGCTGTTGTAGGCTGCATCCTAACAACACAAATACTAAATCAAAATGCTCACTGTCATTCAAAGTGCCGCTAAACATCTCTGCAGGAGCCTGGATGAATCTGCCACACATTACAGAGGATCACAAGCGAACGTTTTGCATCTCAGGAAAAAAAGATCAGCCACTTGCTTGAGATGCTTGGTGGAATCTCCCCTGACAGGATTTAGTGTGAAGTCACAGGGCATAAAGAAAAAAAAAAAAGGAAAGAAATTTAGGAATGCAGTCATCTTCATGATCCACCCATCCAACTTTATCATTTTCATCAGGTTTATAAATTGTGGAGGAAAGAGCTTCTTGTGTAATATGAAGGAGCTGCTAATTGCCTTGTGTTAACTTGTTAATTACACACTCTACTAAGTACTCTTAAATATTATTGTGCTAATTAATGTACCACTTATGCTAAAAGTATGACAACATGTTTCTGTCAGATTTCTCCATTTTTTTAAGGGCTCACTTGTCAGCTGAAATGTCAAGATTCTTTGACACTCGATTCTTGTTAAAGTTGGAAACCTAAAGGGATGACCTTGGTATTGCCCCTCTTTGTCCGTCCCTCCCCTCGAGTTCCCATGTGAGTGCGGCGGAGAGGGTTGTGCGCTGGAAGGACTGTGAGGACACTACAGATGGCCGCAGACTGGACATGAGCTCCGCTGTGAACCATTGTCAAAGAAACCGTTAAGATGGGGGGTGGTGGTGGTGGTGGAGAAGATCAGCTGGACAGATCTCCTTTGTCACAGTGATCCAGTCACAAGGGCAACAGGCGGGGAGGTGGAGGGGGAAAAGGGTCATACACTAGTTGTATTCTTTTCCCTCACATTCCAGGTACATTCACTATTGTTATGGATCCACTGTGGGTTGTCTTTTCTGAGACCCAATCCCTGAATTTTGACAAACAAACTCTCCATAAAACCACTTTTTCTTTTAAAGTATATCTTCCCTCACGATGAGTCAGTGTTATCATTTACAACGGAAATTGAACGGACGACCCGGCGACAATCCTGACCTCCGTCGTCCTTTCCGGCGTCGCTGAACGGCACCCTATCACTCAAGGCAATTGAACGTCTCTAAGGAGACCTCTGTTAGCCCCCGTGCAATATTTATTACCATCCATCACCCCCCGAGACTGGAGCTCTGCGGGTGAGTAACAGTGGCTGCTAAGTTCAGTGTTAAAAAGTTCCCCAGCCAGCGACCATTAGAAGGGATTTATGAGAGTGGCTTCCCTGGAAGTGGTGTGGAAGCGAGACAAAGCATGTTTCATAGTCGCTGCACACCCGCTGGGCCGTGCTGCTATATATGTCGTGGTTATAATTCTGGCTGAGCTGAAGCAGTGGCTCGACTTATTTTTCTCTTTTGCTGTTCGACCATCGGAAAAGCTTTTCCCAAAAGAAAGGAAGACTTGATGGGTTTAATGTGTTTATGGCAAATCATGTAGACCTTCTCCATCTTAGAAAAGCTCACAAATAAACAAAGAGAAACACCTCTGGATCTTCTGGTATGTAATTCAAAACAACTATACTTTACCTTTACCATTCAGATTTAATTCTCCCTGTTGTCTCTCAAGCTATGTTCACGCTGCCCTCAGCAATGCAAGCAACCACTTCCAATGAAATCTCCTTAAATGTACGTTTTGGACTCCTGCATGCAAAACTCTAACGTTCACGCATCGCTAGGCAAGTTTCTATGAATGGTGTCGGGCTTTATGTACAATACGGATGGCCATTGAACACGGATTGCAAGTTAAACCAGGTTGATATCTATCTAATCAGAGGCTCTGATTTGGTTGTGACTCATGGGTGGCATCCCCTTTTTTTCTTGGAAGTGCCAACTGTTTGAAAATTGATGATAAAGGAGAAATTGTGCCCGGCCAGAATTACATAAAGTCGTTCATGTACCGGAATAGAGCTGTGAAAGAAACAGCTTAAAGCAAGATTCCAGTGATTTGTACCGCTTCAACAATGCGCACCAAGCCTCCTCTACCTGACAGTGGCGGACAAAAGCTAGAAAACAGTAGGAAAATAAGTTGAAGCCCCTTCCTTCTTGTTCAGTGTGAACATCATAGGCTTTTCATAATAAGAATCTGCTTTTACCGCGTTCTTGAACCCACATCAAATGCCCGGTGTGCATGTAGCTTCATCTAATGCATGCCTACTGGGCTGTTGAACTGGTAAATTCCACCTTCTTGTTCTTCAAATGAGCATGAACGCATGCTGTGTCGAAAATCTGTATGTGCTCAGTACCTCTGGATATACTGCTCACTTCAGCGGACGTGAAAGGTTGCATTTTTTTTTCTTCCCCCTCAGCATATCTTCCCCCTCACGATGGTTTGTTTGTCAGTCAAAAGAAAAAAAAGCGCGGCTTTAAAAGCAGATGAGGCTTACACGGTTGGAGCCGTGCTGTAAAACGCAGCCGCGCCACTTTTTAGGGTGGGTTTTTTAATATGTGTTTTTAATTGGTCTCTAAAGACTAAGAGTTCTCTTTTGTGCCATGCTCAAAAGTATCTCTGCGATGTGACTGTTGAACTGCGGAGCGCGGGAGCGGCAGTGCTCATTTAAAGC
This sequence comes from Oryzias curvinotus, assembly GCA_023969325.1. Lineage (NCBI taxonomy): Eukaryota > Metazoa > Chordata > Actinopteri > Beloniformes > Adrianichthyidae > Oryzias > Oryzias curvinotus. Next base: position 12,253,401 of record CM043724.1, on the reverse strand, counting down.
CAGACGAGCATGCTCATTATCTTCAACTAAAGGCAAGATTGATTTAGCTGAAAGACAGGCTATTTTTATTTATTCTTTTTTACAGTATTTTGATGAGTGGGACTGATAAAAACCAGTTAATTACTTTTACTCCTAACATAGAGTTTTAACTAGGTGGAAAAGCTAAAAGTGATTGAAGTAGCTCCTCACAGTTTGATTTTTGCGTAACAGTTGTACGTGGAATATTTGTTTAAAAAATAGTTCGTTTTTTTGTTTGTGTGTTTCCAAGAAAGATTCAAGGGCGTCAAAGAGATCCTTTTCCTAACACTGCCGACTCCCCTCCCCCATGTAATTTCATTGACAGTCGCAGCAATTTTATTTTCCAGAGCTGCATGGGAGTAAATGATAATTACTTATAGCCACTAATGTTTTTCTCATGGCAGAGGAGAAGGTGAAGTCCAATGGTGGAACTCTTTGTGCAAAAGGGCAAAACACAAGGATGTATAAAGATCCATAGAAATGAATTTGTAATATTTTGCCTAAAAGTTGTGTTTTTTATTGCAAATTCAATTTTTCTAGTTGATAAAACAAAAGGATCAGTCATTTTTAGCACAGTATTGCCGCATCTGTATTAGCAGATGATCACTTAACCCTTGTGCTATCCAAGGCATTTTAACATTGGGAGTGGGGTCATCTAGACCCACTAGACAGTGCGCTGAACCTTTTTTCTTCAATGATTTGTGATCTTCACTGGTGTCCATGGATTATCTGAAATCCTCTTCACCTTTATTCAACTTTGTCATGGTAGGGATAACATGTCAAAGTAAAGGTGGGGTCATCTGGACTCCATAAGATAGCACAAGGGTTAAAAAGACAATTGTTGGTATTGGCAAGTGCGAACATTTTTGGAGAAAAGTCTGGGCAATGTACGACCATGATGACCATCAGTGTTTCAGCAATAAATTGTAACATATCAATTTTGTTGTGGCAGCCTTCAGTTTACTTGTCCAAGTGTACCATAAAGGTATATGTACAGACATAAACTGGTCAGATCATTTCTAATGTATGGCTGGCATATTAGTTGGAGTATGCTCTTCCCTCCTCGACATGTGAAAAAAAACTCTAGTGATTTGCATTGGAAACCAAAGGTTTAAAGTTGATCTAAACTGGAATGTAGTTACAAAGCAGCAAAACCTGCATTGGATTTAACTCTTCAATGAACTAGATCAGCAAAGATTGTGTAAAAACAGGTAAAAATAGAAAACTGAGGTACTAAAGGGTTCTTTAGTTGATTGCCTTCAATTGTATCTTTAGGAATTGAGTCAAAATTATATAAACTACAAACTTGAATAGAATAAGATCAATTTAAAAAACACAACTGCTTTTTATTTTGTACAAATGTGTTTGTTTTTTGTTAAATTTTAAATTTTGATTAGAAGGTTTTTTTTTGTGGTTTTGGTGATTTCAGTTAATGAAAATAAAGCTTTGAATTTTAGATATTTATTAGTCTATCAAAAAAAGTTACATATTAGCAAAAATCCTCATTCATTAATGGTCTTGTCAAGTTGTCTGATAGGGTCAAGCTATGATGTTACCGTCAAAGAAGCTGAACACCAATTAGTTATTATTTTCTAACAATTTAATTCCCTCATTAGAGGCATATTAATTGATGTGGTTCCTCGTGTGCAGTGTCTTAATCCACCAAGGATTTCTCAAAGGCGAGCACAAAAGGCTTTTATTATTTCTAGGAGGAAGTGGTCTTTTGGGAGGTAAAGCCCCTCCTGCTCAACCGTATATTTCATTATAAAACAGACATAAGTGAAATGAAATTACAACATATCATCAGCGTGGTGGAGGATCCTGTTGAATAATTACCTCAGCAGAGCCATTGTTGTAGTGTCAGACTTGCTCTTTTAGCTGTGACAGTGGGGTTGTTCAGAAGTCTTTATGCAAAGGAGTAAAAAGCACTTTCAAGGTTAAACTGTGTGGAGGCCTAATGTTGGGGGAGGCTGGATTAATTTCATGTCTCATAATGTGATTTTCAGGATCGCCTCCTCTTCTGCCCTTGCTTTCTTTGGAGATGTGTTAGCTTGATGAGCGCTGAAAGAAGAGGGGCTAGGGTGGCACTACTCCCCTTATCAGTGTGCGTACAGGGGAGTTGCTGCTCACTTGAAAACCCTTACACTTAAAAGTCTTCTATTGTGTATTTAGTTTTTGTTTACACAATCACGGTTACATGTTTGAATGCTTTTTAATAGCACTAAACATTATGGGAGATGGTTTAAGGCAAATCTGCAAAGAAGGGATAAAAACTGCTATCGTAATAGATCACTTGGTACTTGAGAAACTTCTTTTACTCATAGCATCGGCGTCTTATCAGCATCAGTGAGCTATGCTAATGAAACTTACCATTACTTGCTGGCATGCTCTGGGGAGGGCAGATGTCCCTATAGATATGCAAGCATCTCATATCGCAACAGAATGGATGCTTTAGCCCTTGTATGTATACAACACCAGGAAATGATTGAAATCAGCCCCCACAGTCACTTCTAATGGCCGGTTGGTGCGATATGTGGACTGAATATAGCGAAAGAAAAAAATACATAGTTGTCCTCACCTCTGAGTGTGCATTGTGACATTTCTTTCAGTTTACATGCCACGGTTCTCAGTTTTAAACAGAACCGTATATTACATCATTGAACTGAATCGTGGTGACAGGGAATCGTTGCCTCCCTAGTTCATACCATTGTGCATGTTTACATGGAAAGTGTTAAACAGTTGTGTTAGATTTAAGAATTATTTATTATTTATTGAATAACATTACACCAGGCTTAGTAAAAGTCAACTAAAAGGTTTTTCTTCATTGTTTGCTTATTAGTAAACTAATAAAAATACTTTTCTGAATTTTTAGCTTTTTGTTGTTTTGTAATACCCAACCAAATATCAAACGGAAACAGAACTGTGACCCAAAAATCGAGCTTTGAACCAAATCGTGGGGAAAGTTAATAGTTGCATCTTTAGCATAAAGCACAGCCCTATATATATATATGGGTTAAGGTCCAAATAAAGAGAGAAACTTTACTATGACTTGCTCATATGTTCAACACAAAGTAGACTTCCAGGATGAAAAACATTTCCTGACACAGTCTCTATGCACTTTTGGAAGGACTTGTAAAATAGGTCTCTCTCCACGCTGTACATTTGTTTTTAAATGCATCCTTTTCTTTTAAAGATATCCACATTTTTAAGGCACGTATTTGTGGTGTCACACCTTCATTCTGTAGGATGCAGTATGCCGTAAAATGCAAGCAAACTTAGACAACTTCTCATTTCTGTACCGTCAATAAGACATGCCAAGTTTCTAGCATTTGGCATACTACAATTTGTTTTTAATCTGTTTAGAAATTAACATTTTTATGTTGCAAATTTAGGATTTCTTTAGCTTCAGTTAAAGACTCGTCAAATAGGAATATCCATCAACATCATTTTTACTGAACTTTTAATTTCAGGTGGGATTTTTCTTGCAAATTAGGCTTGCAACAACCCTAAACAGGCATTCCATTCCAAGTACTTGTGATCTCTTTTAAGTTAAACTTACTATCTAGAGAAATTAAAATAGTTTTGTATTTCTGAGTTGAGTTTTAGAGGTTTCAGTGCTTTATTCCAGTTTACTCTATAGTGTTGTTTGCTACACTGGCTTAAACTTTTGATAGACTTATTGTAGTGCAAACGTAAAAGCTTTTCAGAATGCCAGAGTTCTCCCATAGCTGTGTAAAACCGCCCCATGTTGAGCGTTGGCATTTAAATTTCATACTCGAGAACCAAAATCATACTTATTCCCCACATGTAGTCTGTACAAACCCTCTCTGAGCTCCTCTGTGTTGAGTTTCTTTGCCTGAAAGTGCAGAAATGAAAGGACGAAGAGATGTGGTCTAATACTTTTCCCCCCCCATGTCTGCTTTTTTCCTTTTTCCTAAGCATGTTAATCCTTTCTTCCCCCAATGTAAAAGTCTCATTGCTTATGCAATGTGTCAAAACATTTGTGCATTATTAGGGGAAGTCAAGCATGACAAAACTGTGCAAAACGTCCCTCTGTGCACCCCGTAGAGGTGGGACAGATGGCAACCCTCGTTCCCGGTCATGTAAACTGCTTGTGACAGACGAGATGGCGCATACGCAGCTGAACTAGGGCAATGGCCCTCTTCAGACAGTGGTGGACGCAATCGCTAGCACACTCATCAGTCGGATACCTATTATCAAATTCCTCCCAATATAATTCCGTCTTTTTCCTAATGTTAATTACCATGTTGTTGGAGGAAAAAAAAAAACAGGCTGATACTCACTTTCCTTCTCTATGATCACGTAATAAAAAAAACAAACATTCTTCCGTTAGATAATCCATCATCATGTTAAAGAAGGTGACCTGGAGTTGTTTTCTAATTCACTCGTTAATCACTGCCACAGCAGAGAGTTGAGCACTTTTGCTCCCCCCATCGTAACAACTCTCCGGGCAGAGTCCATTACTGAGTAAACACAGAGTGAAACACAGTAGAAATGAGCAAAGAGGCTCAGCGGCGAACCCCCAGAGGTAAGATCAAATGGCGGGCTTGCTGATGATGAGGTATGTTTATGTCTGACACTCTATTAAGAGGAGTCTCTTCCCTGCTGGCTCATAATGAACATCTACCTTGTGAAGAGGCTGCTCATAAGCCTCTTCCTTAGATGAATCATTTTCATCAAAATGAACCATAATTGGGCTCCACTCTGAGTCGAGGAAGAGCCACTGATGAAGAAAATAAGTTTTAGACCAACTTGACAGAGTTACTGTCTTATAGCCATCTTGATGGGACTTTATCTTTGCCACTGTTTCCTCCTTGATATATTAATGAAAGCCAGTTGTCCTTGCAAGATGACATTCCAGGCCTGAGCTTATCGCCTCCTCTCTGTGTTTATGTGAAGGCCTCCTCCAGATGTCCCCCCTCTGCGGGAGGCTTTGAGACACTTGTGAGAAGCTCTCTGCTAAGTACACACAAAATATTCCCTCACATCACTTATGGAGGTGGCCCTCTCCACTGACCTGCTATGAAACGCACGCCAGAGATGAAGAACAACAGTGTTCCTTCTGTCAAATTAGGGGTTAAATGCTGCAGACAAAAGGGGACAACATGTTTGTGAGTGTGCAGAAAATGAAAACATCTCAGAAAGGACGTTTATGTTTATTTTTTTGGTAAATCACAGACAGTGTACCATCTGCACACGCCAGGGTGTATGCGTGACACAGGGCTACTGCTGTGAGGAACTATTGCATTGTTATTAAATGGCTGTTGCCTCACCGGCAGCCATATTAAAGTCTCAGATCTTGTGCCCGATGCAAGGCAACTAAGAGGAAAAAATGTGAAGGGGAAGATAAATACCCCAGACCAGTCTGGCTTTCTGGACATGACATGCAGCAGTGATGGCACAGATTAGAAGATGGTTGTAAAACTTCTTGAAAAGGGCTCATCTATTCTTTGTCCACAATCTCTAGATGCTCTGTGTATTCTGCACAGTATGAAAGCTTTTCTTGGATTCAAATGTTAGCTTAAAATACCTTTTACAAGTTCATCTATTAATCTCCTGTATGAGGTGTCTCTAGTCATGGCTGAGAAGTCTAGATTCAATCCTGACATAGCAGCATGGCTTGTAACACTCTGCTACCTTAGCTGAATATTGTACTAGTCAGTCATGATATGCCACTGTAGAGTAGGACTTGATTAGCTCCTCTTACCTTCCCTCATCTCATTCCTTCACACTCATGGCAGTAAAATGACTCCTCGGCTCATTCAGGCTTCTAACGGTTTCTTGTTAGCTCTCCTTGTGCCAGAGGTTATTAAATGATTTGTCCCTTCTGGAATGCATGGTTGCTAAATTGAGTCAGACGAATGTAAAGCTTGCTGTGTAAAACACACATTTGCTGAGTAGTTCTTTGTATGGGACTAAGATAAACTTTGAATTCTTGGAATTGTTTGAATTCAGATGTAAAAATAAAACTCAGTTCCCATTAATGAAAAAGTACAACAATCACAATTATTTAGAGTACTCATTTTGAAAATACTTATTTATAGTCTACCGGAATTCTACAGTTTCTAGAGTAATCACGGCAGTCATTTTGACTGCTCAAACATTATTTGTATATATGGATTATTTTGAGAAGTATATGGAAAAATAGGTTCAAAACTCATCACCACAAACCAAAATATTATAACCTAGTTAGTTTTATTTCATGGAATATTCGTCTTATCAGGTCTTTTCTAATTCATGGCAGCCTCTGTCACTGTCATTTTTTTCTACGTGTCATTTTTGTCTCTATAGGTATAACTAGCTTTGTAGTTTTTGAGAGCATAACATTTAAAAAAGATTATGGTGAAATATGGCTCCCCCTGTAAAAACCATGGAGTCAATTTGACTGCTCTGGACGTTTGAGGTTTTAAAAGTCAATTCACTTTTGTGTAGTTTGAAATTTTAATGATAAAACAATGTTAAAATAAAATATACAATCATTTAGGAAAAGTCAAGATCGGTCTATAGTTTTATTTTTTTATTTTTTTATCGACCAAGTAGCAGTAAGCGGTCAAAAGGACTACCTCTGTAGTTCTAGTTTTAAAAATTGGCCCTGATTTTATTAAAAGCATATTTTTCACATTTTTTGTATTAGTCAGAGAAGAAAGTGGACAAAATATTTTGATATGGGTAGCATCTGACGGTTTTTCATCAAATGTTACTTGTATTCATGGGACAGTTTGCAAATGAACTCCTGTTCCTTGGGGGGCAGGAGACCATTTCAAATGTACAATGTCTTGCTTCCACTTCATTGCAAAATTGTCTACGATATCTTTCAATTTTTTAAAGAAATTGAGAATTATTCAGTGAAGGATCAGAAAATCCTCAATAACTCTATATAATTATTTGGAAGGAAAAATGCTGAGCAATTATTTTTAAAAAATGGTAGCGGATCAGCTCGAAGCCCCGCCCGGATGTAAAAATAGGATCAGCTCAGCAAACGGAATTGAACCTGAAAACTGAGAACTGAAAGCAAAAAGGGAGAAACTAAGTTTGGTAACAGTTTAAGGTTAAAATGTTTCTTTTTTATTCCAGATTTAAGTTTACAATGATCTTTTTCAAATTTTCAATTTTTCTTTCAAGTTTACAATATAATTTTTTTTATTTTATGTTCAAATTTCTCGAAGTTAACAACGTGTACGGGCCACATAGGGTTCTAAAAGTGGATAGAAGGGCAAGACAAGGAACAGATGGGTGGAGTGAGAAAGAAATAACATGGAATCTGGATGAAAACATTTGACAAATGACCAAATAACTCTCTCCATCACTTAAAAAAAGAAATTGGTTTTAATACGCAGTAACTAGAGAGCTGACTATGTCATCAGCTGTTGTCGTGTCCATCAACTCAAGAAACTCGGCTGTGACGGTCTTTTCAACACACAGTTGTGCAATATCTGTGATGTCAGTGCTTTCATCAACAGTGACTGAAAATGCAATAAACGACTGGATTCCTTCATTTGTCTGCCCAAGTCTTCTCAGAAATGTTGGATCTGTAGTCGTAAACCTTGACAGACTTATGTTGGCCAAGGTCAACGGCTTTTTGGGGCACGTGACTTCTGCAGCCTTCAGCTTGCTTTTTTTTTTTTTTATAAGTCACCATCCCAAAATGATTTGGATGTTTGCACCAATAAGGAGGCTTTCACTGCTTCATCACTGACATCACAGCTGCAGTAAATACAGACTGTTGCTTTTTCAGTCCAGCTAACAGTTGGTAAAGCTTCTCTTTTTTTAACTCACCACCGTCCGTTAGTTAGAGACTCCTTGTCTAGTCTCTCATGTCTGAGGTATTGGGGATATTTTAGTTTTTTTCTAGGTTGGTGGTAAATGATGTGCTTAATAGCCATTTTTAGTTAATAGTAGTTAGCTTGGGTGTTTAGAGATTTCTTCACTTTTAATTTGACTCATTTAATAATGAGTGCCTCCATGTTCAGAGAATTTCTTTCAACGTCTTTTCAATCAAATAATACTTGATGTGTGTATAGTTTGCTATAGTGCCTTTTCACTTAAACTGAAGCTCCTAGAGTGTAATTGTTGCTCTTCATCTTTTTGCTCTGAGCATTGTGCTTGACCTCGGTGTGAACTCGCTGAGACGATGGTTTTTGAGGAGCTTTTTAGCTGCCAATGTTTTCCTCTTGTCAATAATCTTTCTTGCTGTGGAAAGATGGGCTCTAAAGCGCTCGGAAATGGCCGTATAACCCTTTCTGGGATGATGGGGTGAAAGATCTGTTGATGATTGCCATTGTTGAGGGACACTCGAATGCTTCATACTGACAAAAAACCACATTTCTCAGGAGCATGCACACCTAATAATTATTACTGTATCAAGTCCACCTGATTGTTAGGTTATCTCCCTTATGTTGAGGATGTCATTTATCTGCATTTTTTCTTTTTTTTTTCTAAAAGATTGATGCTTGTGCTTGTTGGTAAGTATGGGTACAGGAAAGTACATGTTTTCTAGTAACTCATACATATCAGACAGTTTTTCTCCACTCTAACTTGTGTTTTTGGAAAGAGTTTTATGAATGTCCAGGAACTCCTTACTTTTTTTAAAGGGGACCCGATTTTTGGAGGTTCCCCCTCGACTGAAGCTGACATTTAAAAAGGTCTGCATTTAGGATTTGTTTGTTTCAGCCGTAAATTACAGCGGTACAATAGAAATGGAAGAAGACCAGGAGAATGTGGGGAGATTAAGGGAGAAGATGGCTCCTTTTTATTTAAATGTCACATCATGATTTGAACGGTTGAGGTCTATTCTCCTTTCTTAAGCAATGACACGGGCATGCCTCACACCGAGGGAAAACACACACAACCATCTTTGCTTCTTTGTGTTTCTCTGACTTACTGTTTGGCTCAGGCTCTGTTGTTAGCATAAGGCTTTAAGCCTTGTGAGGCTTAGCCAGCATCTTGACAGTAACCGCAAACCTTTTAGATACCTGTATTTTTTTTTAAATTTTATGCTTTGACTGATGGACTAATAACAGTAGTGTTTGATTGCTTATGCATCAATATTCAAAATATATTCATATCCTAACTCTGATAGTCCCCTTTATAGATATGATAATCACTCACGGTATAATCTTGGAGTTGTATTGATTTAGGGGTAAATGAGAAGTGTGGACACCATTGGATGAACCCCTTTATGCTGTGTTCGCACCCAATGCGAATTTGCGTCCGTCCGTCCGCCTATATTTGGACAAGCCTGTCCAAAATTGTGTTTATAAACGAGACACCCCAGACACGTGGGAGGAAAATACCACCAAATATTTACCCTGATGGAGCAGTATCGGTGTCATTTGCAATGCATGGAAGACACAGATGATATTGAGAAATCCTTTTTATTTATTTAGAGAAGCCCTATCAGTAGTTGTCTCCATGTCTAGGTTCATGAAGTTATTCAGTCTCTCCCAGCATAGTTTGCTTCACCATCTACTACAGGAGCTGCATCTGAATGTCAGCTGCTTTCTGCTGCATTTCCACCTCTTTGACGACTTGCTGTCCAGCATTAGTCCGAGTAGAGAGCATGTGTTATTTAGGTGTTGCATGTGGTGACATCTCTGGTGTTTGAGAGTTGAGCCTCACAAGTCTGGCTCACTGTCGAAAATAATTTTAACAACTCAGGATGTATTTTTCTCTCTCCCATTTTTCCTTTAAAAAAATGTAGAATATCAAGTAATTTACCTGCAATTGACAGTGAATTATGCGTTAGAGGTTTTCTTAATAGGTTTTTTCCCCTCCTTTTTTAAAGCTCTTTTTATTTAATTGAAAGTCTTCCTATATGTGGCCAGTCTACTCTTTAAATATTAAAAATGAGACAAATTTTACACGTGCAAGTAGAGCTTTTGTTCCAACGCAGGTATCGTCAGTAACCAAACAAATGCATCGGAATACAGGGGGTTGCTCCATCAATTAATTAAACAGTTATATAATCCATTACACTGAATTATGAATGTGCTAATGATGGACCTGTGTTGAGTAATGAACCCGAGAGTCTGCCTGTGTGAAATATGGAAATGGAAATCAAGAGGAGTGCCTGTGTTTGCAGATGTTACTGTAATCACAGCCTAAAAGACCAAGAAGGAGGAATAAATGTGATCTCCCATCGATAGTGGCAGCAGCTCCATCGCTTTAAAGAAGACTAGTGAAGAAGAAAAAAGCTTTTGTTGACCATTTGAAGGTCTCCAGCTGATTAGTGCTGGGGAAGGAATATCGACTAACGCTGGAGTTTTTATGTTTTATGCCATACACGCAGATGCAGACCAATAATGTATTGTTTATATTTTTGAACAATATAATTATAACATAATATTTGTCATTTATGTATATTTTCACACTCTGATATTCTTTTATTAAGGCAAACCCTTTTTAGGTGAGGAATGGCCCATCTGATAAAAAATTAAAACTTGAACAAACAAAAAATGTTTGACCCATACCAGCCAACTTTTAGTAAATAATAGATCAATAATAATAATAACTAGGCTTCATAAATAAACCAAATGGCAGCAAGGAATTTAAATTGAAGCAGTCTTAAAGCATTTTCAACACAAAATATTTTTACATTTATTTAAATTTGGGATATTTTTATTATTTGCAAAAAATGAGACATTAAAAAAAGCAAATTTAATACAAATAGCATTTTATTGCTTTGTTTAATCTCATGTTTGACAAAAACCACCACAATTTATTTAAGATTCACTCCAAGTTCACAGCAAAAACCAAAATAAATTACTGACACATTTCGTTATAGTATTGAGATCCCTGTGTCAACAACTAATATATTTAAGACAAAATAAAATACATTCTAAGAAATTCAAGGTAGGTTAATCATTTTGTTTATTGTTTTATTTGTTTTTGTTTTTTTAACTGGCAAAAAATGTGTTTTTATTTATTTATTTTTGTACAAAAAATGTTTTTGTCTTGAGTAAATGTCAATCTATGAGACTGGCTGTTGGGGGTTATTGTATTCCATCAACGATCCTTTATTATTACTTTATAATTTACCTTTTAGATCCCTTCAAATCATTAAAGTCTAAGTATTAATACAGAAGACATTTCACTCTAGTCCTGCGCAATAAACCACAAATATATCGTTGTTGCGATATCAATCTGTGAAAAATGCATATCGCAAAAGTCATCGAAAATAGCAATAAATGGTTACCTTAAATGAGCTAAAACAATCTTACCTAGAAGTATTCAATGAGTGAAATACATCCCTTTATGCATTTGACCAATCGGATGAACCCCTTTTATGTTAGATGCTCGCCGCCTATATAGACTAGGGTCATTTGGAGTATAATTTAAGGCATATTGACTCTTATTTAATTTAAACTGTTGAATGGTTTTGGTTGTTTTGCTTTTTGTCCATGTATCTCAGTTATATCGTCATCGCAGTATTGACAACTGATATCGTGAATCGCGAGTTTTTCCTCAAATCGTGCATCCCTATTCCTCTCCAATTTATCCGCTACAATGAGATCTGAATGGGATAAAAAAAAATACACTGCCAGTCAAGTGAATAAAACATCACCAAGTGGACATGCCTTGATCACATTTTTTTCCATTTTTGCTAATTGGAAGATGCCACTGCAGGTGGTGCAGTTGATTTTGGAGACAGACAGGATGCCTGAACTGCAAAGTGTGCTTTTCAGTATTCCCCCATAATGAGCCAGTCTAATTGGTTGGGTTGGATTCTGCCAATTATCTTACTGCCTTATAATATGTCTCCATTTAGTGCTAGACAAGTGGTCCTGTTTGTTTAAAATGATGTGCCAGAGTTGTGTTTTTTTATGTTGAGCATTTTGCATAACCAATATTGACTAAAAGCTGTAATAGAATCAAAGGGTTCTTATTTCTGAGGCCTAATTCCTTTGGGTCTTGTTTGAATCTGAAAAGATCTGAGCTTTGTGGCACATTCTATAAGTGATTATTTGGGACAACCATTAAGCTATAATAAGTATTTGGTAGCACGTTAGAATTGTGTTTGTCAGATTTCTTTTCCAAGCAGCCTTAGAAACTTGCATTCATGTACTAACATAAGAGTTTGGGGTTTTACCCATTAAAATGTACCAATAGATTGCTTAAAGTTGTCATTGTCATGTCTTTTTTGTTGGGGAGAGAAATGCTTTCATCTGTGTGCTGGCATGCTTTATATGACAGATGTAAACATAGTTAGACTTTGCTATAAATGTATTTTAGTAGTTAAACGACTTAGTTCCCTCCATGAAAAAAAAAAAAAGTTTGGTTAGTGGGCTTCAAGTAGGGACAATGTTTTGACTTGTACACTTTTTTGCTTAGTCACAACAGCCCTTACAGGTGGATACTGGCTGTCCACAATCGCAAAATGGGCAAACCTGTATGGCACAAAGGTGGCTCACATGAAATGTCAAGGTCGTAGACCGCCTGTAGAGCGGACATATTAATACACATTTTTTACAATTTGTTTTTTTTAGAATCACCTGTATGTCACAACGGCATGCATTTTAATTAGCCATAGGAATACTTTCCAGCACACATACCACACATGACAATTGTACACTCCATTTCCAACATGCTTCAAGGGAACTGTAAGACACATCTGTGCTCAAAGATGTGTCTTGATCCGACCACTTCTCCCTATGACCCTACACGGGCCCGAGCCACCCAAAAACCCGCACTAACTGTATGGGTCTACCCCCTAAACAAGTGCATATGACTACAGCTTTAGTATAATGGGACACTTACTGTCTATATGTTCGGTAATGGAATCTGCATTTTGTAACTTAGATCATTATACGATTTAAACCATACTGGGTTTCATCCTTGATGACATTTTGATATGAATAAGATTGTGTTGGGTTTATCCAAAGAAAACCGTGTTGCCTCCTTGATGTGGTCATTTCGATTTTTCTGCCAGTTTTCTAAAGTTTGTCCTGGGATTCTATTTAAGATCAAAAGTGAAAAAAAAAATCAAAGTGAAGCAAACACTACTCAAGAATTTCCCAGATGCTTTTATTCAAAGTGATCATTTGTTGCACATTACACACATTTGTTTTGCAACACATGCATACAGTTGCTGCAGTTTAATTCTACTCTTGAAGGAAATCATAAATAGTATTATGATATCTTATTAAAAACATTAGTTTATTTGGTATATTGCTTTCAGCTAAAATGTGCACAACTTACAAAATTTAAAAAGTTCTTATTGGGGGTATTTGTTTGTCAATGTTTGGGTTTTTATTTAATTCAAGTAGTATTTATAGATATTTATTCGGTTCATTGAAAAACTCAATTTAATCGGAACAATGAAATGTCTTATAACGTTTCTCATAACTTTGTCACAGCCTGAAATGTGAATGTTATTAACTTAGACTAAAGTGCAAAGAAGGATGCCAAAGTCTTTTCTTTTTTCATTGCGTACTGCTGATTTGTGATTAGGGTTTGTTCAAGTTGCGGCTTTCTATCTTTGTTTTTTTGTGTGGGTGTGTCAGTGTGAAGCCCATTTTGAAATACTTAGGCTAATGTTACAAAGAATTTCTTTTTAAACCTGAGCCTTAAATCAGAGGCGAACTCCGTCATTTCAAACAAAAACAACAAGAGGATCAAGTACTTTTGCATATTGAAAGAACTATTTAACTATCGTTTAGTTTGCCTTGAGTCTAGGTTTTTTGGAGCATTTTTCAATAAGTAGGTGTTTCTGTATGCTGAACCGAAATGAATGATCATCCTGAAAGAGGGTTTTGTGTGGTCAGGGTTACTCAAGCACTGATGTCTACAAGCATGGCGCAACGTTGATTTTGTAGTGGGCCTCTGGGCTCTGGGCCACTACATTTGCCTGGTTCTGTTTCGTTAATCTCTGCTAATTCTTGGACTTGGTTCTGTTTGAGACCCTATGACCCGATTCGTTGGTGTACCACCCAGGAGATGTTGGGTAGTAAGTCTCCTGGAAAAGCGGCTCTGGAGGAGATGGCAGAGTTCCAGGTATTTAGTTTGTGCTTTACTTTATAGCATGAATAAAACAAATGTGAAACAAAGTGGCTTCAATTAGATAAAATGCATTTGTCCCCAGTTGAGCTTTCACAGTTGACTCTGGTCTGTCAGAATAATCATTTTTGCTTTTTAACACATTCTTGAGAATCCAAGTTTTTTTCCTCAAGTTTTTTTTTGTTGTTGTGCAAGTTATTCAAGTTAAAAACTGGCCAACCAGATTAAAAATATGTGGTCTTGTATAGAACGTTTAAAAAGTTTGATTGAAAGATTCCCCCTGAGTCTTCTTTCAAGAGGTAGAGGGGTGGATTTCCAACAAACTCCCTCCTGATTAGTGAGAGTGGTTGCCATAGAAACGTTGACTCAGACTGACTTGGACCAATCGCTGCCGATGTCATGTAGCTCCAGCATGGTGGCATCCATACCATGGGAAAATGGCAACTGAACTGACTTCACTTTGTTGGAGCCGGAAGTAAGTCATGGTGACGTCACTCAGTCCACTCCTCGTATACAGTTTTTGGGTTCTATTCAATATATCATTTGCATATTCTCTGATGGTGTAACGATGAAGAGGATGTTGCGGTGCTGCCTTTGTGTGTGGCACAAGCCGATTTCTTCCAATATCATCACCCTACTTGTCCACAGGCAAAAAGCAGTGAAATCTGTTTATTTTGATTACTGTGAGCCCAGGATGCAAAACACAATGATGGTTTTGGACGATAAAGCTGACGCCTTTCCTTTTCTCTCTGCATGCTGCTCTGTAATTAACCTGCGGAGGCTCTAAACCAGTGCCTCCTTAAAGGCTTAATTAACCTGCGCCTAAGTGGGGGTGTATTGTCAACTGGCTCAGATGACCTGTGGACAACAGCACTCTCAAAGAGCATCCAATGACAGACACAAACTTGTTAGTGTTTCCTGCTTACAGAAATGCTCATAAATAAGGTATATATTTGTCATTCCGGTAAGGTGTTGCATTTAAATGAATTCTGGCTTCGCAGTTTAGGAACATAAGCACATGAACACAAACAGGGAGACTAAACAGTTGCTATCAGCGTTTGCCTGCCTGTTGCATGCCTTTTTTTTAAATTAAAATGGGAAAAAATGTGTTTACAGTGAGAATACAGTCCTTCCTCTGTTGCCTTGATGGCAGGCTTGAGGAAGTGGGCATACATGGAAATTACCAGCTTCATAAATGTGTGTGACAAAAACAAATACATCTGAAACATCCATCCACTTTTTTTCACCTTTAACTTCCTGTACATGTCTTAGTTGAATGGAAAAATTGATTGGTTACACTTTTTTTTTGCATGTTTGATCAAAAACCCACAAGTTCCCATGTATTTGTAGAAACCTTGGACGTTTCGACTTTTAGTAGGGGTGTAACGATACGCTAAAATCTCATTTCGGTTCGATTCAGAGTTTTATAGGGCTCGGTTCGATACGTTTCCGATCGGTACGGCTGTTTAACAAATCTGCCTGATATGACCTGCTATTTTATGAACTATTATTTTATTTTTATTTATTGTGTGTGTTTTGCTGCCAGGCACCTAAATTTCACCTTTGGGAGGAGAAACACTCCTATTTTTATTTTAATTATTCATATGTACTGTAAACAAATTAATGTATTCAGATGTGTTTAGCACACATTTGACCCTAAGTAACTATTTCTAGTATTTTTCCAACTTCAATTCTGGTGCTTATCAGTGTTACTAAATGTTGTCTCTAAAAATGATAATAAAAAATAAAATAAATTATTTTACTTACATTTTTAACCACTTACTCCCATGTTATTTTTAAAAAACAAACATTAAAAAACGTGTTTGGCCTTACTTTTTGAGTCCATGTGTTGATCATTCTCCACAAAAATCTCTATGATCTGTTGGAAAAGTTTTCCTTATTTTCCTTTAGTTTATTTGAGTTTCTCCCTCTCAATGGAGACAGACGTTCTTAAGGCCCGTACACACCGGGACGAATATTCGCCAGGCGTTATTCGCCAGCGTTTTTCGCCACGTCTTTTGTGTTCACACCCAGGCGATTTTCGCTGACGATGAGCCGAGCCAACATGCAATTTAATTCCCTGACATTAGATGGCGCTGTACACAAGGTAGTCGCTTGTCACTCAGAAGAAGAGAGCCACTATTTACGCGCTTGTCAGAAGAACATGGTGAGTTTTATCGACTGGTACAAGAGCTGAAAATGTTTAATGAGCGTTTTCGGGGATATTTTAGAATGTCCGTCATTATTTCTTTGCAGCAGTGTAGCCGCTACTTGGTGTCTATCTTCTTTGCTGGTATGTGTGCTCAGAAAGGCAGTGTTGTGTTTGAGCGCCCCCAAGTTGTGTTTTACTGTAACTTCAGAAGCTCCAGACACGTGAGCAAAAGCGCCATTCTCATTGGTCGTATAGATTTCGACGCGAGGCGTCAAAAAGAAAAAACGAACCCGAGGCGTTTTTTTTTTTGACGCTTTGACGCGTGGCGTTTTTTCGCGTCGGTGTGCACACTCTCATTGGTGCCCTTTGTTTAGTCAAGAGGCGAATTTCGCCGGCGAAAAACGCCGGCGAAATTCGTCCCGGTGTGTACGGGCCTTAAGTCTGTTTCTACGGCAGCAGTGTAGCTACAAAGCAGCTGTCAGCTCACGTCTGCCCCCTGCCTTCTCTGTGGGGTACAGCAGCATTTTGACCAACATCTCTGTTAACGTGTAGCCATATAGTCAGACATGAGGCACAGCGCTCCAGAGCCTCACCCGGAGTTTCCGCTCCGCTGTGATCGCGAGACACTCAAAATCGGCAATTTTAATCTCAGAAACAGTGAATAACTGAGCTACACAAACTGAACGCACGCACACACACACACACTCTTACGCTGCGTGCGGCTATGCGCCCCCCCTCCCCCCTACCGGCGCGCGAGTGCAGAAACCATTGAGAGTCTCGGCGAAATACCGCGAGTAACATTAGTTCCCCCTTGGCGCAAAGTTAATACATTGGGGGGGTTAAACAAATAAACAAACCAAAAAACCGAAACGGTACGAACGTGAACCGAAAGTGCCGTACCGAAACGGTTCGGTCCAACTACGTGTACCGTTACACCCCTAGCTTTTATTTTATCTCCATCCATTTTACAAACCAGTTGGATCCCCTTTGGGGTCACTGGGGTATTGGAGCCTGGATCAGTTACTGTTGGGCGAAGGCGACCTGTCCAGGGACATACCCTGCACTGGTGGCCAGTCCATTGCAGGGCCACACAGCGACACACACTCACATCCACACCTAGGAATCATCAATCAATCCATTAAGCATGTTTTTGGACTTTTTGAGGTTTAACTCCACACAGAAAGGACCCAGCTGGGATTTGAACCAGGGCATCCTACCTGTGAGGCAAGAGCACTAACCACTACATCACTGTGCAACAACGAGTCCACAAAGAGGCGTTTGTTAATAAAAGTATGCAAACCCTTGAACAGATTCTAACGTCTATATTTGCCATCCCTTTTGAGATGTTTTTCTTTTAAATCGATTTTTCTTAAAGGTTATATTTAAGCTTTTTGGGGTGACGAACTAATGGAGCAGTTTAAGTTCACTTCTTAAACTTTAAGTTAGAAAAACAAAGAAGTACCCAGGCTGGTTGAGCAGGTGTTATTCTTTATTTATGTCATCGCTCTGAATGCGGCACCAGCTTGGCCTGCTTCTGCCTGACCAGCTGGACCCTGCAGCTCATGTGGGCTGATCCCTTCTTGTCTCATCAGTTCATTTCCTTCATCTATTACTCCCTCCTCGTCCTCTGCATGTGATGTTCAGTCCCTTCGGTGTCTTTGCAGTTGTGGAACAGAGCAGTCAAACCTAGTAGAGGTGTAAAGCATCCCAGGTGAGTCAGAAAGAGGGTCACAGCACATCCAGTGAAGCTGACAGGACCTCCCAGCATGCAGTTTTGCACACATCCATAAACGTGGGGCAGGAAGTCAAAGAAAGAAATGGCAACGGTTATCTTACATCGTGGCAGCGCTCTTTTCACAGACTTCTCTTTTTAGAAGGCGGTCTGTTACTCAAAGACACTTCCACATCCGACTTTAAACACTATCGAGTGTTCAGTTGTCACACTTGTTTGACAAACTTTCTTTTGCATAAAAAACAGAGATTTGAGGCGAGCGTTTTGTCTGGGGACGGCGTGTCAGCTTCATATTACAGCTGTTGGTTCTCATTGTTACAATGGCAGGGAATTCTCCAGATACGCACTCAAAGGGAGAAAAAAAAACTTGACAAGCCTGGGTTACGACAGCGTGTCCTTTTGTGCAGGTTCTACTAAAAATGTTCCGTTTTGATATTGAGCCTCTTTGAAAAGCGACACACTGAAAGACAGGAAGTTATTAACGGGGAATACCTCCAGCGCTCACGAGTCTTTTGGGCATGTCAGCCCAGAGAAAATAAAATCCTTCGCAAAATAAAGCAGAATTAAACATTCTCTTTTGCTCCTCAGTAAAACAGGAGCAAAATTAGTAGATTTCCTTTGGTTTTTGTTAAAAAAAATTTTGGGGGAGGGGGTTGCTTGTAGTTACTACAATTATAGGCGTCTATCTAGATAGGATATGAAATAACACAGCCCATCTTTGCAATCGGTCTATTCATTCCAGCTCTGTGCCGCATGCAGAATGCCTGAGTCATGATAAACACATCAGCATTCATGTTTTTTAAAGCTACCATCTCCCATCTGCACATTATGCTGAGGGAGAGGTGATGATGTTTTCATATCCAAGGACAGATCACTATTGTAAACAGTTGTTGCATAACTATTAGACACATTTTTTTGGTAGACATGGAAAGAAATTATAAAATTAATGAACTACTACTAGGAAAAGATCAAAATAGACCGGGCAAAACGGAAAATTGCTTGAAAGAAAATCTATTTGTTTCAACTGTGAATTGTTGAATATGGCCGTGAAGATTAGAATGTTGTCCAGATCACCCGGTTATGTTTCACTCTGAGGATTAGGTTTGAAGTGTTAGTATGTTACACAACAGTTGTATGAAGCTGAATCGTCTATATTTGGGTTTCTTCCAACCCTGAAGTAAGCTTTGTTTTCAAATTCTTTGAGTTGTTTGTTCCTTTGCTGTCTGTCTCGACAATGTAGATTTATGCCAAGTATTACACAAGAGTGATGTCAAATTTGGTTAAACGGTGCCAAACTGCTAACAAACATGTTAGAATCTCATTTTCAAGTTAACCAATCAAGCAAAAAAACAAACGATCAGACATTCCTCTGCTGTTTGCATCTCGAAGGTGAGATGTTGTGTGCGACGGATGTGTCACCCTCTGAAGTCTACGAGGGGGTGTAGATCCTTCCTCCCCGTGGCCAAAAAGATGTCATTGCAGTCTGTTGTGGGGTTCATTATGCCATTATCTGCTTCATGCTTCAGTCCATTTGCGGGGCAGGGAGTGTGACGAAGCCCTTTCACAGGGTCACCCCCTGCTGAGGCCGGTCAGCTGAGGTGAGCGGGTGTGAGTCCTGTTCTCTTACGGACGGATTTATTTCCTGATTTATCTTAGAGTATATCATAATCCCAGTTTGTATGTATGCTTTACTCAATGTGTCCTGTGGTCTCTTGCAGATATAGATGGATTCACTGTTTGCTCTGCTGCAAAGTCATCAAAAAGACTAAGCATACTTTGTAAACATAGCTTTCCAAACAGTCTCAATCATGTCTAATGAGGTTTTAGTCTGGCGTGTAAAGATGCACACAGTCACGGCTTTATGATATTCAGCCACTACTTCGTCTGCCGTGTTATTTGGAGGGGGGGTTAATCCATCAGAAAGAATGTTCTTGTATAGCCAAACTGAATTCTTAAGTCCTTCCCCACTCATCCATTCCTGGAGGAGTACAGCCAGCTTATTAAAAGCAGCCTGGAGAAGTAGCAGGCGGGACCTCAGGAGGATGCAAAGAGGAAGGGCAAAAGATGAGCGCTAAGAAAGAGACAGACAGGGGTGAGGGCTTCCACTGGTTTTTTTTTTTTTTTCTCAAATAAATGATTAGCTAAATACATCCCCCATGCCTGTCCAATTCCAAAGACTGCCTTGCTTTGATCTGCAGGGCTTTTTGAAATGATCTGAGGATTGAGACTGAGAGGGAGGGGTGCGCTTCAGTTTTAGGGAAGCTGTCTGAAAGGTGTGTTTTGGAGGACCTTGCAGCTGTCGTGCAGCAGCAACTGCATAAAGTAAGCTGGTTGAAGACCTTTCTGTGGAAATGCCCGAGGATAGATTTGTTTCTTCAAGTCTCTGAAGATCTGCCGAGGAGCAAATGTCCCCTTTTAAGAGTAAATTCAGACTTTCCACTGCAGAAAGTTGTACTGCTAGAACTTTCTGGGCATGCTTCTTTTTGTGGTTAACAAAATAATGCTTTCTCCTCTCTGCTTTTAGAGCTCTACTTCTCCTATTCACACAAGAATTGTTAAAAAAAAAAAAAAAACATTTCAAATGCAACATTTAAATTCAATTTCCACAGATTAACCCTTTAACTGTGTAGATGTCGCCGGTAACACCTAAAGGCTACCATAACACTTCAACCTTTCACACCATTACAGAGGATCAGCTCATTCCAATGGGCTTGTCATGAATATGCAACACATTATTGACAAAGTGTTGCATAGTGGCGCTTTTCTCCACGACAGAATCAGCTGATTTACGTTGCATAAACACTTCACTATGGTAAAGTGCTGTATATCAGCACAAGGCAGCTTTCCTCTGCTGCAGAATCTACTGGAAGAAGGTTAATGGTGTACACGGTTGAAGAGCAATGGTAGTTGATAGAGGGTTAATATATTTGGCTCATCCTACAATTGGAGATGGTCACAAGTGCCTGTTTCATTCCTCTGCTGGAAGGATGCTTGCTGAGATAAATTGCCCATAATGATCTCATTTTGTGGGAATAATTAGAACGGGTCAAACCGGTAAACGGGGGTACTTCAGTTCTTTTGATATCTCTTATCATATGATACAGACAAAAGGGTTTGGGGGACACTGCCATTTTTATGCTGCCACCAGCATTTTAAGCAGTGTTTTATCGAAAAGCCTCATGTTTTTTTTTCTATTTATGAATGTTTTAAAATATGTTTTATATATATGTTAACTCCCCTCTTATCCATATCTGGATTAAACTGAAGTAAACAAAACTCCTAATATCCTTATTTGTGTTTGCTTTAAAAGGTTAAAATAACATGGCTCATCAATAGCAGCAAATAAATGCACAACTATTATCAAACACGTTCATGTGGCATTATAGACATTTTGATTTTATGTAAGGCTTTCTTATAAAAAACTTTTCTTAAACTTGTTTTTTGTTTTTATTGTGTTTATCTGCTGATGTTCTTGATTGTCCCTTTCGTACGCAGTTTTGCACAAAATGACACATTTACAAAAACCTGAATCTCATTGGCTGTCCCAATGCTTAAAAAAAGGATAACAAGACTTGTTTTTTTACTTTAGCCGTTCCCTGTTTTGTCCCGCCTCTTTCATCATTTATGGTAATTGACATCCTAAAATGTATAGATTCGCAACGCAAAGGGAGGGTCGGTAGAAATGGTTGATCTCATGTTTTATGTGAACGGTAAACCCTTCCCCCTCATCTCACTGCTATTCCAAATTTCTCTTCACGCACTGAGGCTTATTTTTAAACAGTCCAATATCATTTTTTTAGAGGCTTTAGCAGTTGGTTAAAAAAAATCAATTGAAGCGAAATCTATTGATTTTCACCTAAAGAAAATTCACATCTATGAATCAATTCACTGTAATGCAATTTCTTTCATTGTATTTTTTAGGCAAAAAACAAAACGATTTTCTATTAGTTTTCAATAGAAAAACTTAAAAATGTTTTCATGAAAGTTCCACATTGTTCAGTTTAATTCAACAGTTTTTGAGTATAATAAACATATAAAGTTTCAGTGTATAAGTATCACAAAACAATGTATTTCTTAAAATAAGCCAAATTGTAGTAGTTTGGCAGTGATATTCAGCCACTTGAACTGGTGTTGGTTTTGATTATTTACTTTGACCTCCTTCTTTCACTTCTTCCATAAAGTTGCGTTTTTAGAGAAAATGCATAATTCATATTTATGTCAATTTAGCAATCACAACCACTGGCTGCCATACATAGAACAACACTGGCGTTGTTCTAAGTATGGCAAAACCAGAACAACCAACATTTGTAAGCTTGGATGAAATCTGTTGCTTCATCCAGAAATATTTATTTTCCAGCCGCTCTGATTGACACTTCTGCCTTCCCTTAATGACGAGCTCCGCCTCGTGTTTTCCAAGCCAGGAAACTTGGGCTGTTTTAGAAAAGTCACCTGATACGCTCAGGTTTTTCAAGCCCGACAGCTTTCCTGCTCGTCTGTTCTTCAGTACGTTTGCTCTATCAAGGCCACTGGATTCTCATTTTCATTCAAAGCAGCGCGTCTGATAAAGAAGAAACCATAACACCCATGCTGCTTTAATGCTACATGCAAATGCACAAGAAAACGTTGTTTGTTCAACATCTTATGAGTCCCAGTTGCATTTTTTTTCCCTTCCCAACATCTTCTAATTTGACATGCTTCGGTTGGGCTGGGTCCCCAGCTCTCTGCAGGCTTGAAATCCTCCACGCTGAGGCCTAATGAATCTTCCAAACACAGCTAGCAGGAAACATTTACTTCTCTGTAGCTTGTGATTGCTCTAAACTCGTCGGTGGCTTGCTCGAATCTCTCATATATGAGAGTTGATTGAAGAGAACATATGGGTGTTGGAGGCGCCGGGTGTTAAGCTGGTGTACTCCTCGTGTTTACACATTTCCCTTTCATTCAGAGTTCACTGCTGTGTTTCTGCTCAGGAAGGTGATACGAGGTACAATGAGTCCAGCCTCCATGCTCTCCGGAGGCTCTCCCCGTTGGGGTTCAGCTGTAATTGAATCGGGGCTTTTGACACCCACAGAAGACCGTGTGAGCGAATTGTCTCAGATAGTTTATGGAGTAATAAACTCTCTGCACTTCAGCACCTGCCAGCTGGGCTGCTGACAGAAACAGTCGATTTAAAACCTCCCACAGTGCATCTGCAGCCCACCCGTAAAAGGTTACCGCTCAGCCTCATCACGCCAGTCCAAAAAGACGGTATCTCTTTCCGCTTTTGTAAGTTCTGATTAAAATCTTGACTCAATTATCTCCTTGTGGTATTTTGCAGGTTAGGATGCAGGTTAGGCCAAACAATGCGATTTTCTCTTATCTGATCTGTTTTCGCCAAGCACACAGTCCTGTGAATACAGAGCCATTTCTTTGGACTTCCTCTTTCCACATCGATCAGAACAGCGTCTGTTACAAGGAATGGGGAGTGGGTGGACAAATACAAGCAGCGGCGAGCCTTATAAAGCAGTGTGTTGAACACAAAGAGCCATACATTTGAGCCTCTGTCTGCCAGGTTTGAGGGTCAGTTTCTGTTCAAGAGAGAGATGTTGCAGCATAACCCGCATCCTTGAAATTCTGCTGCCCGAGCGACCGACTGAGCAGGAGTTACTTTTACAGCTTGCTCCCCGTGTTATTAAGGACTTGCGCATTAATGGGAGTCAGCAGTTTTTCGATGCTGCAGCCTCATTACATTTACATGAAATGGATGAAGCACAACAAAAAAAAAAAGTTAATTGGAAGCACGAGATAGTTAGGACAGGAGCCTGGGCAAGGGCGGAATAAATCAGGGTTTTGTTTGACAGCTTTATGGCACTGTGCTGAGGGAAGCGCTTGTCTATAATGGGTGGAGATTGAAATGTTGAGTCGCTTTAAGACACATAGCCTGCATAACCAGAAGCCAGCTTAAGCACACAGCCCCTCACCCCTGAACTACGAAGCCCAGCTGATATATAGAGTTAATTCAGCCTGGCCACTGCAATAATTCATGCATTCAGTGTTGTGCAGACACAGCACGAGGTGGGATTGTTAATTTTTTTGTGCAGAGATGGCAACCATCCTCCACACAGACACCTCTGTCCTGTCCATCATCTGCTTAGAAACCCATCCCCACACCACGAATTCTTTAATTGCTAAATAAATGACGTTCTTAAGAGAGTTTTGCTAAAGTAAAGAATTTTTTGTGGTTGTCTTTTAAACTTTTTCAGCATTAAATCATTCCTGGCTTCCCTTAAAACAGCTGATTTTCACGTTGACCTTTAAAGATCCACTCCAAAGAAAATAGTGTTTTTAACATGTTCTCATTTTTCTGATGATGGAGGACAACTATAAAGAAAGTTAAGCTTCAAATATCATTTCTGAGTATTTCTTTATTCAAATTGTTGTGTATACACTGAGTGGGCCACACGCTCCTTGCTCCGCTCCATTCTGATGCTACATTCGCACTGCACATTCAAGTGGCCATATCCACTGAAAAGTCTACCTAATAGCATGTAAATGTTCATTTTGGGCTTCCGTGTTTAAAACACAAGTTTTTACCACTCTACGTACAAAATGCATGGGCGTTAAACACGCGTTGCAAGTTAAACCAGGTCAAACTTTGACCAGTTAGGGACTCACGATTGGTAGTCACGAATGGATGAAGTTCCCGTATGAAAATCGATCAGTAAGGAGAAATTGTTAATTGCGCTTTATGCGTTTTACTGGATTTATATGACAAGTCTTTCATATTTCAGAATAGAGCTGTGGAAGAAAAAGCCTGGAGCAAAATGTGGGAGATTTGCACCGTTCAACATTTCACCTCAAGCCTCTTCCAGCTGTAGTTGGCGGACATGTGCTGGTAAACAGTAGCAATATAAAAAAGAAGAAACCTCTACCTGCTTGTCCAGTGTAAATACTATGGGCTACATGCACGATCAATAAACTTGAATGGGCATCACATGCCTGGTGTGTACATGGGTTGATACATCCGCTTCAGGATGACTAGATCCATTTACGTTTTTATTTTCCTCGTCTGAACTGGGCTCTGAGTCAAAACTGTACGACTGAACAGCTCCAATATTGCTCGCCATTTTCATTGCACCGGTAATGCTAGGATGAGGGTGTTAGGGCATGTAAACAGAGAGCTCCCAGCAACAGGAAGGGGAAGGGGGGTGGGGTTGCTTCATGTCAAGAGTCCCGTCCACAACTCTGAGGTGAATTTCCAATGGGCTGCTGCTGCTCTGCAGAAACAATGTCCTAGAAAACGACCCAGCTTTACAGATTTTGGCTAGAAGCGGCATAATCACAATGAAAAGACGCTTCGAAAATAGATCAAAAGATGATTGGAGTGGTTCTGTAAAATGAATCTATGTCCTGGCCACCACCTGATCTCAAACACCTCACAAGGAGGCAATTAAAGTCCCTCATCTAATCAAAAAAAAGAAAAAAAAAGAGGAAAGTGTGTGTTCCTCCAGCCCTGTTCTTATTCCCCCTCTTACTCTTCAACACGATCTGTTTTGCTATGCACTGAAACGGTTGTATATGTATGTAAACAGATTGATAGAAACTTTTTATTTAATAAAGGGATTTTCCCTCAACTTACTAGGTTCGTCAAGGAGTAAAATAAAGATGGAAATTTGCAAAAAATAATAATAAATATTGCAACCCAAAAGTAGTTTGTTGTTTTGTATTTTTGGTTGTAGAACTTTGCTAACTTGCTAACTTGGTTCGATAAGAAGTGTACACAAAGTATACTCAATACAGCTGAACTAGAATAGTATTAATTAATTGCAACCTTTTGGAAAACACAAATAACAGTTTGCAACGCATCATTCAAAGACATCACTTTGCAGGAATGTGTTTCCTGCAGCAGTGGAAGCGCTGGCTGGGTTTCTCAGCCCTTGGGTTAGATCAACCAGCTAAAGATAAACAATGAGAATTTTTTCTTCTTCTCCTCAGGCTTTACGCACAACTGAAAGCTAAAGTTGCCACCTTAACTCAGGAGTCATGGAAAAATAACTTCCATGAACGTGCTGGTAGTTGGAAAAGGTTGGTAGAGGTGTTTTTTTCCCCTCCTTTATTGTTTTCATAGTAAGTTTTCTAGTAAGAGGATAAAAGGAGGTCACATTTGTTGGCAGGGCTGTGGGCCTGCGCCGAGAGGAGCGCGAGGGCTTTGTGTCAGGAGACGTTTTGTGGCAGCAGGGGAGAAAGCCTGCGCCGTGACAAGGGCTTTTCTCTTCTTAAAAAGGCGTGACGACCCCCGTGACCCGGCGAGTTGAAATCGAGGCCACCTCTGAATTTCACTCCTAATTGAGGACACCGGAGGAGGAGCAGGATCCCTGGCATCAACTGCTTCACTGTTTAAAACAATCAAATCAGCAGAGGTGGATATTAGATTTTATAACCGTGTAGAAATGACATTAGCATGTGTGGTTGTTTTGTCACGAACGTTGGATGCTACTGTTCGGCCAGCGTATTTGACCTAAACCCTGAGGTGATCAGTGGGTCCCAGTATGAATACAATACTATCATTATTCTTTTTTTTTATGGCATTTCCTCCCCTGCTGTGAGGGGCGATGAACTATAGAAGCCCGGGAGGAGATCTTATTGAGCTCCCTCCTGGCTTACAGACACGCTTTTCCTTACGCTCCTTCTCACCATATGACCATTGACTCGATGGATTAAACGTGGGTATCTGGAGGAGAGCTATTATGAAACAGCTGATGGCTAAAGCCAATGACATTGCCTTACACCAATGCCTCTTGTACGTCTTTGATGCTTTGATTGTGGATAAAATGATTCCTTGTCTGGGCTTTGATAGAAAACACTGGGCTGTAACAGATGGTCACTTGGAGAGCAAAGACAGCAGAGCTTTGGTTCTGCTGCCGTCTAAAAGATTAGTCCAAGTATTATTTGCTCACAACTTTATTGGATTTTTGACATAACAAATGGATGTTTTATGGTTTATAGCATTCATGTTTTTCACGTCTTCTTTCTACTTATTGGAATTTTTTTTTTTTTTTACATATTCCTAAGAGATTTAATTAGAAATGGGAAATTAACCCAAATTATGGCACTTGAGCGTGCCATTGGTTAGGAGGTGCCAAGTGGAGGCTCTTGACCTCCTTCAGAGTTCTTAAACATGTAGCACTCACCAGGAAATTTTCATAAAATGCTGGAAACACCCTCTTTAATATGCAGATAGTGAACAAAAGGCTCAGCAGATTTGCTCCTTCATGACTGGATCTTTTGAATCATTTTTTTTTGAGTGTTTCATTGAAAATGTAATCATAGTGACTCCTTTTTAGATGTTTTATTTGCATTTTTTGAGCTAAGGACCCACACGTTCAGCGCTAACCTCAATGTTTAGAATTGCGATGTATAAAATCCTCTCAGATATTTGCAGAAATCTTTTTTTTTTTTTTTTTGTGTACAAATCACCTGTATTATAATACCCCCACCCCTGTGCTTTTAGGTTGGTGATGATGTTTGGGTGGCTCAGGGTGTCCTTACGCACTGCAGTTGTTAGTAAGGTGCGCGCACTGACAACGTGCAAATGTTGTATGCCCCAGATGTGCACGTGATATGTAAATGCCCGTAGGATACCCACACAAATTACACTCTGATTGTCTAAATTCATAATTTCTGTGCACAAAGACTACACAACAGACGCACACTTATCACTTGTATAGTACAGTGGGCCCCTTGCACAATGTGTAGGATTTGCAGGAGTTGAAAAAACTGAAAAATTCATATGGCACACCTGTGTCTCCTACTACACCCATACTTACCCTTTGTGCTGTTTAAGTGTTGGCCACGACTTGTCGCCTGCCCATTGAAAAAAAATGTGTATGAACATTTTTGCTCACTGTAGATTTGAATATGGTGTGTGGACCACCTGTATTCTCTGTTCAGGTTTGCCTATTTTGCACCCTTATCCATTTATAAGGGCAGTTTTACTAAGGCCTAAGATTCTTCAAATTGAGCCAGTCCTCCATGCATGGACAAATGTGGATTTCATAAATGTATTGCTTGTATTTTGCTGTAATTGCTGTATTTTTGCCTAGTATTCCGTACTTTGCTCTCAAAACGACATTACTAATACTCCGTGTGGAGTGGAGAAGCTAATACCGACAATGCAGTCCGGCCGTGCTGCAACATATTAGCGGTGTGGTAAACTGTGTCGTCTCCATAGAGACAATTATTAAATGTGCACTGTATTTATTGTATGTAATGCTTGAACTTGTGTTTTTTCGGGTTAGATTTTGAAACAAATCTGCATTTTTGAGCCTTGCAGAGTAGTTCGGAGACCTAAAGGTATTTTTAGAGCCAACGTGTCAGTGTACATTATTTGACACTGGATGAAACGTACACGCAGGCTGACATTTGGTGTCATAGCAGTCCTGCTAGCATTGTCAAAGTCCAGTAGATGTTTGTTTTTATTTCTGCAGAGAAAAGCACAAACTCTGCAGTGACATGAGGACTGCATTTGTTTGAGAGAATTCCCAAACAATAGGCGAACGCTTGTTGATTTGCACAACACATACAGGGTTGTAAGGGGAAAAAAGCGACTTAGTGTGGCTGTTAAATATACATTAACAGCTTTCTTCCACAGTGCTGTGCTCCATCTTTGCAAAGATGGGAAGCTTTGCTCTCTAATAAATTCAGGTATGACAGCATTATCTGGGGGTCTGCCAGCAGAGCTGCACACTACAATAACTCAAGGCGGGCATCTGAGAAGTGTGTGAATTTGATCCTGTGCCAGTGTGATGAATAGCTGTTTTTTCTCCTTTGTTGCCGATCAGCACTTTTATTCTGCAGTTAATCCACCGGGCCGTGTGTGTCTCTGCTGTTGTAATTTTTCACCGTGCAGCGCAGGAGTGTGTCTTTTTGTTCACATAGCGACTGCCTGCACCTGGGTGTTTGTGTGTGTGTGTGTGTGTGTTTGCACTGATAGGATTGACATCTTGTGAGGAGTCAGTGAGGACCTGGAGCCATACATAACAAGTCAACAGGCCCTGTTGAGGAGAAGCGTGTGACTTTGAGTCAAGTGTTGAAGGCTTGGCAGGTTGTGGCAGATAGTGCAGCTTAAACTGTTAAGTCATTCAACAAATAACAGGTCATGCCTTCGATTTAGCCCACTTTCAGCCTGAACTAGTGTCCGTAATATAACTTTATGACATTAAACTGTATATGAGAACTGGACCCAGTGAGTGTGATGTCACACGTGGAAGATGGCTTACTTCTGGCTCCTATAAATTGAAGTCAATTCAGTGACCTTTTTTTTTTAGATACGGGTGTTGCGTTGTTGGATCCAAACAGTGTCTGTAAGCAGTGATCGCTCCAAGTTGGATTGAGTCAACATTTCTGTGGCGACCACTCTCATCAATCAGGAGTGAGCTTGTTGGAGGTCCACACCCCTACTGCTTGAAAGCGGGCTCACTTTATCAAAAATCCTCATGTTATTATTTAAAACTGTCAGAAAATAATTACTGAATTCCAAACTATGTCATTAGAAACAGCAGTAAATGTAAAGGCATAAACCGATTTTAATAAATGCTTTAAAACAGGTTAATTTTTTTACACACTGTGTCATAATATCTAAAAAAGTAAAAACACTACTGTTGTACCCTCTGCAAAAGTTTCTATCAGTCCCCCATGAGCAGTTCTCAATGCCAAATTTACTTCACCCGTATCCCTTAAAGGTCACACTTATCGAGAGAATAACGACTAATATGTATCTCTTTTAGTTTAGATCAACTTAAATGTGTTTTTTTGTTTTTCTTTTTTACTCCATAGAGCCCATCTGAAGTCTATCATCTGAACATAAAGCAAGTTGGGGCATTTAATGTTTGATTCAAATGTGCAGTTCCCCAAGAGACCACCAGAGGCTGGTTTCAGAAGGGAGCAACTCCTTTCTGCTGTTATATCTAAACTTTTAGACCCAATATAAAAAAAAAGTACAGCCTAGTGTCAAAATTATGATATTTTTGCTGATTTTAATGTTCAAGACAACTACATGCATGTGTGTGGGACAGTTTTAAACTTGTCGTTGCAGGCACAAATTTGTGCAATATTTTGTGTTTTCAGGCCTCATTTTTGCCCTTAATCCTATTGGTGTCCTTCAGACAGTACATGTAATATTTTTTTAAATTAGACAGTATTTTTTTATATTTGTAGATATATAGGTACACCTAAATAGATTGTAATATCTGAAAATAGTTCAATATTTTTATCAGTTAATCCAAAAAACACAGTTGGTATATTACATGTAAACATTACTTATAGATTGAACATTTTCAAGCTTTACACATTTTTCTTGTAATTTTGGAAAATATGGCCTATGTTTTAAAAAAGTAATAAAATCACACCAGACCAATTGGAAAAAGGCTATTTGCTGCACAGACTGGATGTTTCCAGTCTGTGTTGTCCATTGATTATGCTGAATCCAAGTATTGGTCACAATTATATGTTTAACTTGGAGTCCAACCAAATAACACCACAGTGCACTTAATCCAGACTCAGGTGAGCTCCCATTGAGTGAGGTTGGAAATAAATAAGCTTCCATTAGACATGTTATCCAAACAGCGTTCATTTTTCTGTTTGATTGATCCAGTTTAGCAGAACACACTCTGTAAACAGGTTTAAGCAAACACAATCACAGAGCAGATTACAGCAGTCATCAGGTTGGACAAACAAATGATTAATGGGTTAAAAGTTGGTATAACCTGTTCATTTCTTACAGTTTTACTCTCCGCCTGATCTTCCCCACCTCTTTCAGCTTCTCCTGCCGCCAGCTTTCATGAGGGACCTTGAGACTCCTCCTGGTCATATTTTAAAACAAGCCTGAACACTTTTAGGCCCCCTCTCAGCCTCACGGTTGCCCCATCTCTTCTCACTGGTGGCCGTTCTCCAGAGAGCTGTTCTACATACAGCAGACAAGGAGCTCAGCTTCACCAGAAAGCCTGCTGAGACCCTACACCATTTATCTCTCAGCTGCAAGGTTGGACCAGTGCTAATTGACCGAGCTGTGTGTGTACATGGATATGTGCATGTGTCGCAGTCCAGGTCCCTTGAAGCATGGCGCTTTAGCGGAGCCTCAGATGATGGGATGTGTGGTGAGACGTGAGGGAGGCCAACTCTGTGTTGTAAGCCCTTCAGAGAGGGCTCAGCTAAAAAGAGATACTATTAGCTCTGAAGATGTGTTGCACAGCTGATTCACTGTCTTCAAAAAGCAAGAAATATATACATACTGTATTTTTCGGAGAAAAGTTGCGTTATTTATTTATTTTTTTTTGCATACCTAGGCCCGGGGTAAAACTATTAATTAGATGTGATTTATTTGCGATTGTAAAGAGTTTGGTCAGAGGAGCAAAAATGACAACATTTGAACAATCTTTTATTCTAAATAATCTTGTTTTTGAAAATCGACAGGATTCTCTTGGTGACATTTCAGTCACTTGAGCGCTAAAAGTAGTCCAGCGGCGTGCAACACAAGAACAGTTATATGTGGAATGCAAATGGATAAGTGCATTTGGAAGAACATGCTACGACAAAGACAAAAACCAAAAACAGTAGGCTACCAGGAGTCCTACTTAAAATATGGATTTATTGCAACAGGGGATTCCCGCAAACCATGCCCGTTTGCATGATACTCATAATATTCATTGGGGGAATATGTTACCAGAGATCGATGCTACATTTGTGTTATTATCTGTTATTATTAATATGAAAACATTTCTTTTTTGTAATGATCAGAGGTTTTTTTTCTTTTTAAAATCAGACCAAAGTTAAGCATCCTTTACTTTAGTTGCATGTTCTTTATGCTATGGTTATCTGAATAATTGTTGATATGTTGCGCTAATGTACTCGATTCCTCCCAGTTTTCATGACTAAGTAAGCATCAATGTGTTACATTAGTGAAGCGTGCATAAATTCAGTCTAATATCTGTTATGATTTGCTTCTCAGTATAAAATGTCCATTTTTGTTCCTGTATTTTGTAAAAGAAATTTCTCCCAAAAGTGTGACTTATGCTCCAGTAAGACAACTTACTTATGATGACTTTTTTTTCTTCATTAAGTATTTTTTTAGCAGCTCCAGAGCAATTTATAATCCCAAAAATATATTGTATATATTTTTGATGACATTGTTATTAAGAACGATAAGTGCATGCCTTTCTGGCACCCATCTCCTCCTTCAAGGAACCTGGTTTTACAGACGCTTCCATGTTCCCATGTGTCAGCATTTAACCTGTTGCAATTATTTTTAATGAAAGTGATTGGCAGAAGTTCAACAGTTCAAAGTGGAGTTCCTGCCTGAGTCCACGCCTTTGTGTGCAGCGGCACAATGTTCATGCTCTTTCTGCATTCCTCTCACCGCTCCGCTCTGGACTCTATCAACACATTGTTTGACTTGGCCTCCTCCCAAAGTAAGCTGGAGTTGGCCGTCTCACCGTCTGAAGGGAGAGGGTGTGTGTGTGTGTGTGTCTGTGTGAGTTTGTGGGCACATGTTGGGTGGATTGGGTGGGAGGAACATCACTCTGCTTGGACCAGGAAGCTCTGAATCATGCTGGCTTTTCCTGGAAGGGACGCAAAGGGAGATTGGCTGAGCAGGCTGGACTCGGGCAGGCTGTCTAAGCCGGAGCCTGGCCTCTCGCTGACACCAAGCTGGTGGCGAGCGCAGCTCTTACTTCACCCTCACAAGGCGCTCCACGCCTTCCACATGCTCACCAGGCTGGCACACTGCAGGCTCTTTCCTGTACTGGAAGTGTTGTCAGCTCTGGCTTTGGCTGATAACCTAGTGGAACTTTTTTTTTTTTTTAAATAAGATTTTATTGATTGGATTTAAAAATAGTGGATCCTAGCCACTGCACATTAAAAGGTTTTCTTCCTTGCTTTTAAATTGTTATGACATCCCACCTTGTTTGCTGTTTTAGAATGCTTAGAGAGATGAGCAGAAACGTGTCAGGCTGTCACCCTCCCACGCTGTCGCAGGCCATGTTTAGTTCAGGAAAAATCGCACTCTTCTCTGCCTGAGGTGTGGAGGATTTGGTCATGTAAGCCGATATCAAAAGTGGAGCCTGGTTGGTGCTCTAGTGGGTCTACATCTTTGTGTTTGCTCTGTTTCGTTGTTTTTGTCAGTGCTGACAGATTTAACTCTGGACTAACTCCAGCATCTTAAGGGAAAACGGGTTGTTGTTCTTCAAACATAACTTTTGTGGAAGAATAGTCTTTGTTTGAAAGGAATTACCAAAATCAAAATTGTTTTTAGACTTATATTAGTTTTTCTGAAGGAATGTAAGAGGGTATTTGAGGTATAGATGATCAAAAATATGTCCTTTTTAGGTCTTGGGGAGGAATTTACCTTGCTCTGAGGAAGCTCTCTCATCTGAGTGTCTGAAAAAGCTCACAGAGCTGCACGCTTTGATAGGAATCAGCAGCAGGGAGGGATGGAGATTGCTCAACACATCTTTGCTCCACAACGTCAGATAGCTGCAACATTTCTCTCTTCACACAATTTCCTTGTCAAGTTCCAGTGGGAAATTAAGTCATGAGGAAGAATTGCACAAGTTATTCAACTCCGCTTGAAAAAAAAGTCTTGTGTTTTTACATCTTTGGCTAGAATTCCCCACAGAATTCACACTGAAGCATCAAATCCAGATTCAAGTCGTCGTAGCGTCAGCTGGGAAAAAAACTGAGATAAATACACACTCCAGGGAGGCAGTGGATATGAAAACTCATTAAAATATTTGATTTAAGGCTTTCATGATGCACGCCCACTTCAAAAACCTGATAAAAATAGCCACTTCCTGTACATTTTTTACTCTTAATCGCTCTCTTTCCAAGACACTTGACTTATTTTTGCATGTTTTTTTTAATTTACAGATCACTTCAGGATTTTTATTTTTATTTACCAGTCTTGTAGTTGCATAATAAAATCTCAAAAGCATCTGCATTCAGAACTGTTTCCACTCCTACATCATTTTAATCTTTAATCTCTGCAAGTCAACTTGTGATGTTCGAAAAACCACAGCAGCTGCTGCAGATTTTTCATCATCATGACTGAATAAATATTGAATTTAACTCTGTGTGCGCACTGTGCCAAGCCTCTGCAGTCTTTAGTATAATAGAAAATTCGAACACGCTTTTTTGCTTCAGATCTCCAACTAAATAAACATGAAGTGCAGTAGCTCAGGAGAGGAAAAATTGCGCTATATCTTAATGAGAACAAATTTAAAAACGAAAAGAAAGTATTACAGCTGGAAGTACTTAAGTCTTAAGTGAGGGTGTCTGAAATGAAACACCGCTTCATTTTCTCTGCTTGTAATTTGAACTCAAAACATTGATAAATTGGAAGAATTTGAATTATACATCAATTACTGTTGAAAAGATGATAGGAATTCATTTGGGAAAAAAAGATAATCTAACGGCTAAAGAAAAGATCAAGAGAGACCTTATTTTCTTTTTACAAAGAGAATGAATCAAACAAAAATGTCTCAAAGAAGTGCTAAGAGGTAGATATGCTAAAGCCTGAAAACAATAACCATTTTGGGGTCAGTCAAGAAAGAAAGGAAGGTATTTGTGTTTTTTTATAACATTGTAGCATAGCAAGTTAAAAATGATTTAATTGCCAGTTTGACCTTTTCCACTTGCCATGAAAGCACAGCAAACTCTGAAACTGCTATCGCCTCGTCACAACCTCCATAACTGTGGTTGACCTGCAAGAAGGTTGACTCGTACACGGTTTACTCAGCTGCAGGTTCTTAGGTTGTCCAGGCCTCTGAAGGCTTATAGGGAGGCATCGTAAGGAGAGCGTTGGTGTGTCTTGCAGTTCCCTTGAAATTTGTATGGCAATCTCGAGGAACACCGTTAAAAAATGAAATGTACCATTGTAAGGTATCGTGAAGTATTTCTATGACTAGTGTAAGTTTCATGCACTTATGGGTAATGCTGTCGTATGGTGCCCTTACACCACAGTCTAGTTGGTAGTAAGGTGCGAGTACTGGCCCCCAACTGACTTTGCGCAAATGTGCAAGCACAGGGTGTGCACGTGACACATTAGAGCTTATTGGATGCCCACACAAACGACGCTTTGTGCCAAATTTCCTTATCTCTAAAGCTTCATACACACTGGACATCTATGGCGCACCCGTGTTGAACGCAGGTTTTTGTACACGCTTTTAGCATATGGTGTTCACAAAGGTCTCAGTACCAAATACTAGCATGTGTACTCACAGTTGGAAGAGCCTTGAAGTGAAATGTCGAACCAGTGCAAATCTCTCCATGTTTTTGTTTCCTTTTTTTACAGCTCTATTCCAACTATATAAAATACTTTATAATTCCGGCCCGGCAGAAACCACAATTAATCATGATTGATCTTCAAATGTTTGGGACTTCTGTGAATTAAAAAGGGACGCTACCCATACGTCACTACCAGAGCGGAGTCCCTGATTGGTCAGAGTTCAACTGATTTAGCCTTATGCCTACATTCAATTGCCATATGTTTAGTACGTAGAGCCTGAAAGTGGACCTTAAAACTTGCGTAGTGACGCATGAACCCAAGAGTTTTGAACACAGAAGCCCAAACTGCGCACATGCGCACATTTACATAGACTTTTTGATGAAAGTGGTTGCTTGATCGCACATTTCCAAGCCCGGTGTGAACGAATAATGACAGTCAGGCTGCACACAGGGAGCATGCACTTATCATGTGAACAGCACTAATAAGCCTCTTGCGCAGTCCACAGGGAAAAAAAATCTATGCAATACACCTGCGTCTCACTGACGCAATGATTACGTGTTGCTAGTGTTTGCTACGATCTGTTGCCCAAAGCATGCCAGTATAAAAATATATGCATGAACATTTTTACTCTACTACTGTATGCCCTGTACAAGTTTGCTCATTTTCTACTCTCCACCTGCAGTTACAAGTAAGGTTT
The DNA here is from genome assembly GCA_023969325.1 of Oryzias curvinotus. Taxonomy (NCBI): domain Eukaryota; kingdom Metazoa; phylum Chordata; class Actinopteri; order Beloniformes; family Adrianichthyidae; genus Oryzias; species Oryzias curvinotus. The sequence goes on along the minus strand of CM043724.1, from coordinate 12,217,532 downwards.
AAGTTATTTATGTCTTTAAGAGGAGCTGCAATGAAACATGCGATGAAACATGTTCAACTCAGGACTAGTTACTTTTCTACACTTGATGCTAAAAACCATTTTTGAGTTAAGTATTTAAAAAAAAGGTTATGTATGGCACTCAATTTTCTGCCGATATCCTCTAAAAGTTGAAACTCCTGTTAAAATTAGTGAAATTATTTGCTTTTCTAATGAGATGGTGTGAGGAAACTGGTGGCTTTAATCCCCCTAAAAGCTCTTTTACCACATGCTTCTCCAGTTCCTACTCAGAGTCTAAATACAGAGATGTCGTATATCATAATGATGTATGGGGCCTCTGTTGGGGGTCTGCACTGCAGCACCTTTTCTCTCAGGGGCTAAAACAGACAACTATTTGCTAAAACAGGAAAACAAATGATAAAACCATTAGATACTATGTGGCTAGTTTATGTTTTGAAGTTAAGAATACAGTATAAATATATAACTATGAATATTAATATTTTTAAGTTAAGAATACAGGATGAATGTATATATAATTGTGAATATGTCTTTTAAAGGTTTTTTGGAGAAAAGTAAAGTGAGAGTTCCGGTTTTTGCACCCATCAACATTTTTCAAATCACGCTGCAATTTTCCCAAAAACACTTTTCACATTGGCAGTCAAACATTGCACATCTCTAAGCCCTGCAGGAGTCTCTCGGAAGTCTTGAAGGAAATTGTAGCTCATAAAAAGGGTATGTTTCAATTTTTATTTAAATCTTCTCTTTTCCTTTAGAAAACCATGGTGATATTCTCGATAAACACAGACACTTACAGGTTCCTCTAGTGAACATTTATCTGCTTTGGGATAAAAGCAGATTTCTTCAGATTTGATTGTTTTAAAATAAAGTTTCTTCACGCTTATGTATTTTATATTTCTAAATATATTTTTTTTGTTTAAGTCCTTTTTTATTACCCAGAAAGTGTCTTTCATTTATAGCTTTAGTTTACATGCGTGTACACGTATAATATAAAAGAAAAATGGTAATTAGAATCCAACTGTATAATAGAAGACGAACAATGGGACAAATTGTGTGAGGACAGTCATAAAGGAACTAAAAGCCAACTATGGAAAGAATTTGACTGGAAAATCAAAATGCGATTCTTTCTCACCCCTCTGTCGATCTCTAAGTTTATTAGGGGTTCAAATACAGCCATATGTTGGAGGCAATGCGGAAAAATTGGGGATCATACACATATTTTTTTGACTGCCCTGTTACTAGCGACTTTTGGAAAAATATTAAGAGGGAGATTGAAACAATGTTAGAACAAAACATTCCTTGGAGTGCCATGTCGTGTTTGCTGGGTGTATTCCCAGGGAATCTAGGTTCTGAAGATATATATAGTGCGCATTTTATTATTGGTAGCAAAAAAACTATAACAGGAAATTGGAAAAAGGTCGAATCACCATCTTTAACAGAATGGAAACAAAGACTTAGATATATTTATTTGGTGGAAAAAATGACAGCGTCCCTACGACTAAACACTGATGTCTTTGAATGTAGATGGCACACTGTTAAACTTTATTTGGGGTTGTAACTGTAATATGTACCATTATTCGTGGTTGTATAAGTATCTGTTTAACTGAACTACTTGTCTCATATTTCCTCAATGCGAATTTTGTTTTAACTTTGAAAAAAAAAAAAAAAACATTGTACACCTTACTGGATGTGGACTTATGGTCAAATGTATCTCAGGGAATTGTTGTTTATTTGTTGTGATGAGAAAGCAAAAATAAAAAGTTGAAAAAAAAAAGTGTGCTGTGTAGATCGCATCGTGGAAGGGTCAATAGTTGATAAGAAAAGGCAAACAGAAGACTGTTTCGGGCAAAATTCGAATCCCAAAGCATCAGACAAATACAAACTGCTCCTTTGTGCGAGACTCAGAATCTAAATGTCTGCCAGTTAGACGGATGTCAGACTAATTATGGCTTCTTCTTCACAACAAACCAGAAATCGTCTCACTTGTTTTGGGCATAGCAGTAGTTTTCCTTGAAAGCTTTTTATTTTAGGACTGTGGCATCTTTTACCTCTGTCTCTTGTATTGGGCTATTTGGTGCTTTACATTGTTGAGCACAAACACACTTCAGAATTAATAAATACTAAATGAAAAATTGAAGAGTCCTATTTTATTATGATCTATCTTGGGGGACTTTCATCTCTTAGTATTTAGGTTTTCCTGATGAAGCCTGATATGCTTGACACCACATGTTGAGTTCGAATTGTCTTTAAAAAAGGGTCACCCTGTGGTGATAGTCTTTGTGAGATGTTTAAATGTCTGAAACAGCCTCGTAAAGTGTCAACGCCAGGCGCCTTCCTCTCAGCTGTTAGCCCACCGTTTTCCTACCACTTCTTCACATCCTTAGAAAGTCAAGTCTTGCTGGAGCAGACCCCACGGCTTAATGTCAGCAAATTAATTATGGATTCACCCAATTAGTTCACAGACTGCACTGTGTTTGAGGCGAAATGATTATTCCCCCGAATGATGTCTCTTCTAAGTCCTTGCCCCAGTGAGCATTGTGCCTCTTACAACTGTGTGTGGTCTCTTGCATGTGGGAAGTGACACACAGCAGGCAGGTAGCCTGACCTTTTTAATTATTTAGGCTCTTAAATCCATCCTCAGTCACTCAGTGGAGTCCAGCCTCCAGTTTGGGCTTTTAAAACCAGTCCAAAAGCCTTTCCACTTGTCTGGGGCTGAAAGGAAAAGCTTTGCTACCAGGATTTAGGCCAGTTTTATAGGTTTTTAGCAAGACATGGAGTGATTTTGAGACGGCAGAATCCTAATCAAACAGCAGGACTTGCCTCCTACACTCTCACTCCAAAGGTTTATGATTTAGTCAAAAATCATTCTTTATTAAATGACTCTCTGACTTGCTGTTGATCAGATCTGGCATCCAATTTAAACTTAGTGATTTGTTAAAGTTAGATAAACATATTTTTAATGAACTGTGTAGAATTGAATTGAGCGTTGAGCCTTAAGTGAATTAAATCAAAGTGTTTTTTTTTTTTTGCTAGTTTGGTTTCTGGTAAATCTCAAACAAGAGCATTTTACCTGATATGTTTTTAAGTTAGATTTTCAATAAACTTAAAGCAAATGTTTAAATACTGAAATCAACAAAACATGTTTACAATATCTGCACTTCAGCTATTGCACACTTCTGTTTTTTATATAACTGGAAAATATAATTGTCTTGCGTAAAAAGATGACTACTGTATTTTTCGGAGTATACGTCGTGTTTGTTTTTGCATAGTTGGGCTGACGTTGAGACCTATAAGTGATATATATATATATTTTTTTTGTAGGTGTGTGTATCAGTATTTGCTACTGATAGCAACACAGAAGAAGAAGCACTGCTCTATTTTGCACTGGGCTTGGTGAAAATTGTTCCAAAGTGACACAGAGGATGCAGAATTCAGTGTATTAAGTGATTTAAAATGATATAAAAAGAAAAGTTTAGTTGACTTGTTAGCGTGTTCTTTATGCTATGGTTATTTAAATAATTGTTAATTTGTTGTGCTAATTTATTAGATTCCTCTCATTTTTCATGAAGCTAAATAAACATGTTTAACAGTATTAAAGCATATATCAAGTCAATTATTGTTATCCATTACGTTGTTATGAGTTGCCTTTCAAGATGAAATTTCCTTTCTTGTTCCCGTATTTTGCTAAATAAATTTCTCCCAAAAAGTGCGCCTTCTATATGATGTTTTTTCCTTCTTTATTATGTTTTTTTTTTGCTGCTGCTTATATTTCAGAGAGACTTGTCAGAAAAACAGTATTTTTCCGTTCTGATAAAGATGCATGCACAATATTAGCATTTGGTCTTTTGTTATAATTTTATGATCTTCTGTTTTTGTTTCTTTATTAATGCGTACACTAACTGTTGCTTTACTTACTTAATCTTAAAGACAAAAGTGGTTTGTTTAAAGACGTCAGAAGAAAGAGACTCACTGGATTAGTGCGTAGATGTTGCTGTTAGCGTGTTAACAGACCTGTGAAAAAGTTTTCATGCCAGTAACTTGTAACACTTTTTTCAGAAATGTCAAAAACAGTTTTTTTTTAAGAGTTTGCAGATAGGCAAGTGTACAATCAGTTTTTTTTTTTGATTGCTCAGACTTCACCTCTGACTGTGTTACAAGTACTTTGTGTAAACATTCAGTGTTGCTTCTCGAGGCAATTTCCACAATCCTGTTTAAAACCAACATGTTACGCCATTGACAGTACTTATAAGACCTTGCGCCGTCCACAGAATTTGAGGGGGTCGACAAAAATGAAACATCCACACAACAGGCCTTCCTGTCCCCTACTTTGTCTTTGTTTTATCGTAAAAGTTTTCACTACAATTTACTACTCACAGCATGCCTTTGGAAGAAAAATGCGAGTGACCATTTCAGGTCTACCATATTAAAATTTTGTGCCTGTGCGCCTCGTTTAGGTTTGACCATTTTTTGCTTGCAGACATCCCATAGTTGTGACTAAACCATTTGAGATCTTCTATGTAAGACAACTCAGCCTACATGCTGAAAGAGTTATTAATTTATATAATAATTTTTGGGATTTATTTTTAATTTTGGAACCTTCGGACTCCAGGACCCTTTGCTTGCAGACATCCCATAGTTGTGACTAAACCATTTGAGATCTTCTATGTAAGACAACTCAGCCTACATGCTGAAAGAGTTATTAATTTATATAATAATTTTTGGGATTTATTTTTAATTTTGGACTCCAGGACCCTTTGCTTGTTTTATTTCTTTTGTGTTGGCTTCTAAACCTATTAATAATGCGCTACCAACTCAACCCCATCTTAATAGAAAATGATGTGGGTTGCCAAGCAACAGAGGCAGGAAATACAGTTGTGAAACTGTACTGTCCGCTTTACATCACCGAATGATGTAACCCGTAAAAATATTTGGCTGCATCAGTGATGCAAAGACGTGCAAAGAGAACCTGAAGAAATTAGGAGCAAATATTTCTCTTAGGGACTGTTGTAATTGTCTTCAACACAAAAAATGGTAACAGTTGTTTTTTGGAAAGTGAGATTTCCAATATTGACAAATTTAGGTTTTTTGGATCAGGACTAACCAGCACACCGCCATGTTGAGCTTTTCCAACTGCTACTTTTGTTGTATCACCACCATCACAGCGAAGGTTCACTTACTCAATGGGTTTAGTAAATGCTGTTACATTTGCAATGTTGCAATATTGTAGTCCTAGGATTGATGGGATATCTCAAAATGCTTTGTAATATCAAATATATTTCCACAATCGATATTTTGCAATAGACATGAGACAATGTAATCACATATTTGGACTTTCCTGAATGAAAATCAAGAAAGTGAAATCAAGTGATTTTGTGAAATGTCTTGATAATTGTGAAATACAGTGTTTAACCTTAATGGGTTTAGTTAACTAAATCTACATAAATCTGGAATAGTGATCAGATCTTTGTTTTTATTCTAGAAAACTTAACTTATTATCCTACCAAGGTTTGAACTTTGAGAGTTTAAACAAGAGAGAAAAGTGTGAAAATGTTTGTCCGAGAAAAGTCAGTAATGAGGAGTTTTGCATCTATTATCTTTGTGGATTTCAATTTCCCACGATAAACGAGGGAACATTGAATGTCCATTTGCTGCTTCATAGACTCTTATCTAGTTTTTTCCATCCACGGCTTTCAACAAGTGAAAAAAATGTTGCTTTTCTGTTTGTTGTTGTTTGTTTTTAACGAAATAATCAGCTGATCCAGTTTATGTATGTAACAACATATCCTAATTTGTAGATGTATACTTTAAACAAGTCTTTCAAATGTTTGCGTCATGGTTATTGGTTTCCGATCAATCTGACAAAAGCATGTTTCCTCTGTGTCGTTACTGTCGTGCGTGATAGAAACAGTGATCTCTGTGTTGGACTGAGTTTGTGGTGTTGTACTCACAGCTGAGCCATCCGTGGGAGACAGAGCCAACTGTCACCAATATGGATTCCCGCGGTAGCCGTGCTCGCCACTCCTGCACAAATGTTTCTCTTCAGCGGCTGCCGCTAAAGCCTGGGAGTTTTATTGATCACCTAATGCCTCTTAAATATTGTGTGACCTTTGTGTTTGGATTGATTTAGCAGAATCCCTGCTTGAATTACTTCTCTGGCCTACTGAGAGCATTATGAGCTCCAATAACATTTTTTTTTCCTTCGGAATCCACCCATTTTTATGAACTGGTGAAGGTTGGGCCTTCTCATTGGGTAAGCACTCTCTTTTTCCACTTTCCTCTGTCTATCACCCCTTAAGTCCCCCCCCCCATAGACACACACACAGAGTGCAGAGCTCTGGAAGTGGGCCCAGTGATTGATGACTGTGTGAGGGACCTCGGCACCACTGAGAGATGGACGGATGAAAAGGGAAGTGGAGGAGGGATTGAGATGAATCAAGTAACAGGGCGAGGCTGTTAACATGCCCAAGCCGAGCACGTCATTGTTTGAAAGACAACCTGGAAGTAAGCTAATATGCAGCTTCCTTCTGTCTAAATAGCATTTGTTTCCTGGTACAGAAAATCTTTGATAGTTGAGATGTATGGGAATCTCCCTGAAATCTAAGCTTCTGTTTACTCGAGATGACTACTTTGCTTATTTTCTGCCATTAACAAAAGAAGACGGACGACATGTCTTTCTGCAAAACCTTTTCTAGGGTTAATCTAGAGGTTAATTGCGTACCAATCAGAACCCTCATGAGAGCAGTGCTTCCTGGTGGCGGGGGGCCTTTGCTGCAGGACAATTCCACCTTTTCAAAACATTGGTTGATTTGAGGAAAAGCCTCGAGTTGAGCATGAGAAAAAGAGTTGATAGCTTTCTGATAAATTATAGATTTTTAAGCTATACACAAAAAAACCCTGATGTTTTGAACTTTAAAGTCTTCCATACGTAGCTGCCCTGATAATGTCAGGTCCTTCCTGCTGCCCACACCAGCTCTGAACCCCCCACTTGACAGGCCAATTCTGATAAATTACACTGAAGGCTGAAGCACAGGTCACCTCTCATCTGTACCACCCTCAATCCCAGCTGACAGCTCCTGAAAGCTTTCTCGATTTCCTTTTTTTCCTTCGATCTTCTTTATTAAATGGGTAATTGAGTCTTTAAGGAACTGTTTTGTCCCTGATGCTTCTCAGGAAAAGCTACTTTTTTAGGAGCAGGGACGCCTCAAGCTCTGGTTCTGGATGAGCAAATTCAGAGGGAGTTTCCAGAGGGAGAGCGTTCAATCCCCGCTGTGCCTCACAAACTTGATTTTAATTCATTTCCATGCCGATAGTCATTCTTTATGTACTGCCAGTGTGGAAATGTGTACTCTACTGTTTTCTTCCCAACAATGAGGCATTTGTGGCGACGCTGATTGCCTGAAAGTCTGACTGCGTAAATCAACTGAGAGCTTTGCAAGATAACACAAAGACTTCTTGTTGCATTTGCTATAACCGTTGGAAAATGTCTAATCGTATTATTTGAACTCTTCTCTGTGGCAATGATGAAGGAGTAAAGCAATTAATCAACTTAATCGATGAATCGATTTATATTCCTACGATCCAACCAGATCAGTCTGTCTGGGGCCAGTAGTTAATCGAATCGACCTATACCATTATTGAAGCACTTCAAAATGAATTAAAATGATTATATCGATATTGGAAAACACCATTTGGAGTGAGGAAGAGTTGGTTTATTATATTATAATGTAAAAACTACTAAGAGGCATACAACACATATAAATTGAACTGTTAAAATGAACTATCACACCCCTACATGGGTGTATGTGAAGGGATGAACCACCTCCTGTTGGTCTAACTGTACTACCGCTGCACATCTGTTAGTCTTCTTCAGAGAAGTGGCGTAGTTTTGTTTTTCAGTCAAGTTTTATTAGGTTCCTTTATGATCTGAAGTCATTTCTGTGACTTCTTGACACAACGTCTTTCATTGAAGACGCCACAGCGGCACTGCAGTGAGACGGCAATGTGTTGAGAGATGAGTTTGACAAAGTTGACAGATGGAAAACGCACTTCAAACAACAACAAAAAAAGAGATTAACTTTCTGAGCAAATGGAGCGTTTTGTCACCAACCGAGGCTGATTGCTTGTGTGTGAGAATAGGTGTGATTCCCATATCTGTTGCCTCCAGCGCTTTGTGAGCAAGATCGACTTTCTTGTTGAGGATTCTTTAAAGCCTTCCAAAGAGAGATTTGTTCCGCTCTCACAACAGTATTTTGCTCGTCTTGTGAACTGAGTGTCTTTGTGTGTTTTTTTTTTTTTTTTGTCTTGCAGGTGTATGTACTGAGGCGTTATGCCCCGGGGAATAGAGCTGACAGTGCACTAGGAGTCTGAACCGTGGCAGTATTTGTGGCTGAGGAGGAGAGGTTGCCCGCTGTGCTGTGCTGTCCTGTGCCGTGCTGTGTTTGACGCCATGTCCCTGACCGACAAACACAAAGTGAAGAGACAGCGTCTGGACCGGATCTGTGAAGGTGAAGCTCAATCCGTCACACCTCGACTTTTTAAGTGTTCTGGGGGGAAAAAAACCCCAAAGATACACACCCATCTTCGTAGCAATTACAATTTTTATTTCACGGTTAATTAAATGCAGATTAAATATTGATTCTTAGTGTTTGGAGCCTTGGTGTATCAAATCTGTTTTCTTCAGTAGTATTATCAAGATAACTATTGACTTTATTTCCTTTTTTTGAGATAAAAGCATTTAAATAACTACTCTCACGTGAGTTTTTGATGTTTAAACGTCATATTCGTTGTTGCTATTCTCCTAAATCTGTTAAAGTAAGTATTTATTCAGTAAATCAGTCAACTAAGTGAGGCTCAGCGCAGAAATCCTCATTAATTTCCGTTTCTCTCAGATTTGGATGTAAAACAAGAGTTCCAGCTCCACCCCCCCTCCACAGAAAGGTTGCCATGGAGACAACATTCCTGCAGACCAGCAGGTGTTTGGGGGGGAGGGGAGTTGCATCATTTTCCACATGGCTAATTAGCATCCAGATCCTAACATGTGTCGTAAGGGCCATCTCTTGGCTCCTTCCGCTTTTATTAAAGTACATCACATCATTTGATGACTAAAAACGGAGCACAAATTGCAACTTATGTGAGTTTGCTAGTTTTTTCGAGAGCACAGACTGTTTTCCCCAGCAGAGAGTCAGGCACCATGTGGGATAAAGGAAGGCTGCAACAAAGCTGCCAAGTTTTAAACATACACAAACGCTTCCCTGTCAAAATGTCCTGCAAACATCTCAAGATAAGATAGATGTTTACCCGTGTTTGTGTGGGTTATAAAACCTACATTTTGCTACCATTGGTTTCCTCATGATGCAGTGTGCGCTGAATATTTCATCTTTGTTTCACATTTTATTATTACATTATATTAATTATATTTAACAAGTGGTTTTGTGTCACTGTCGTCACGGAAGTTTTCTTTTTCTGTAAATTTAGAAACTTTTGGAAAGTTTTAAAGACTCACTCAAAAAAACATTTTTTGGGTTTTTCTTTTTTAGCCCTCAAGGCACTTTAACGTTCGGAGTGACAAGACAGTTTGCTAAACCTTATTTCTTCAATGATTTTTAATCTTCACTGGTGTCCATGGATTACAGGAAATCCTCTCCACCTTTATCCACCTTCGTCATGGTAGGGAAAACATGTCAATGTAAGGGTGGGGTCATTTTGACCCCACAAGATAGCACGAGGGTTAAGTGCCTATACAATGCAAAATGAACTTTTTTGACCTTTTAAGTGTATTATAATTTTTATTCCTCTTGAAATGAAACCCCAAAGCGATATTTTTATCCATTCACAAATTTGGGTATTCCTCTAGTTATCTGAGGACCACCCCCTCAAAACGGCTGGGTCCTCACATCCATAAGTATGAACGGGGGGAACAGCCCCCCAGGTTAAAAACACACGCCCACTTTCTTTGCAGAGCTAGTGTCGATCAGCTGTTATTTTTTTATACACAATATATATATTATATATACGCAAACACGCTGCGAGGCTGACGTCATAAAATGGGCGGCACCCACAAAGAGTGAAAGATGGTGCCTCAGAGATCGAGTCGTCTTAATTTCGGGTAGGAAAAAACATTTAATGAAAAATGTGTTCTTTACTGTGCCATATGATCTCATATATGTAGATATAGTTTACACTGAAAGGCTTAAGAAAAGTGTGATTTAGGCCCTTTATTCTTGTGGCAGTTTTTTTTAGTGTTGGAGGACATTTATAAAGAAAATTAAGCTTGAAATAGCCTTCTCTGAGTATTTCTTTATTCAAATTGCTGTGAATAAGGAGATAAATAAAAAGTGCTGTTTGAAAAAAATTGTATTTGTGATAGAAAATAGAATTGCGTCAGGTCACAGCCTCACTGTTCTGCTCCATTCTGATGCATCCCCTAGTAGATGACTAGATCCATGTACGTCTTCGTTTTCTCCATCCGAGTCGGTATGTGGCTGTATGACTGGATAGCTCCAATATTACTCGCAATTTTTTTGCTTTAGTAATGTTAGATTTGGGTTGTAAAAGGGCTGTAAGCTTGTGGGAGAGCGTGTAAACAGAGAGCTCTCAGCAACGGGGAGGGAAAGGGGGTTGGGCTTGATTCGTACTAACGGCCCGCCCACAATTCAAAGGTGGATTTCTGATGGATTACTGCTGCTCTGCAGAAATTATGACCCACAGAATGACTGCTTTTTTGGGGTCTTCAAATTTTGCATCTCTTTTTTTCCTTACGGTTGGTGACAGAAGACAAGAGTTTGACCTTATAGAAATAAATAAATACGTCTATAAGTTCATTTATCGCTATGTTATGTGCTAAAAATAACCCACCGATTGGTGAAATCTACAAAGTAGGACTACAGATGTTTTAAGGCAGTAAAACCCCTCACCACACATTTTATACACTTTTCTCATACCTACATGAACATTTTCACACTTTTCTCTCTTGTTGAAACTCCCAAAATTCCAACAAAGATCTGATCATGATCAAAGATTTATGTAATGTTGGTGAGATGAACGCATTCTCTACAGGTTTACAGCCAATCAGGACACAGAACACAAACACTGGAAAAAAAGTAAAAATAAAAAAGAAGTATGCAAAATTACACTTTAAAAAAATACAGCGACACTACAAAGGGTGAACCGGGCTATAGCAAGGGACCATGTAGTTTTATGTCCTACGGCAGGTCTAAGGGTGCGAAATCAATTTGTAAATGTCGTCTTTGACATTTATCACTTGACTGTAAAGGATATATTAGTCTTACTCTGCCTGCTACATTTTCAGTTTGTTTATTTGTGTGTTGTCTCTTCTATGGCTTATAGTTTCCACGTGAAACTGTAGTCGAGTTACTGCAGTGGGTTTTTCTTTCAGCACTTTTTGCCTTGAACTGCGATATCTATAGGGCTTTATGCTGCGACTATCAAAGCAGAGGTGCACGAGAATATTTCTGTTAAATCAGCAGCGAGGAATATGAGAAGTGTGGGTGTGCAAGCAGTTTGTAGCCTTTTGAATGTACCATTTTAAACCCACTTGTTTGACAGTGCCCACCATGTTTCCTGCGCTTGTGTTTGTGTGTGTCTGTCAGAGTTTATCCTGAGGTAAAATCATCTCCTTTACGCTGGCTGGGTCCCCAAGAGGCTTGTTAAGCTGCTGGGGCCTCCTGAAGCTAGTGTAAGGGGAGCGGGGGGGGCGGAGGCAGACATGACTGAAGCGCTGGAAAATGAAGCTAGACGCACCATTACCCCCAGTGCCAGTGTACTTGTTTTGTTGCAGGGTAAAAATGCCTCAACGCTGCTCATTTCAAATGAAGGCTTGGATCCTGCTCTTTATAGATCCAAGGAAAGCTGGTAGTTAGCAGCTTTTGACATCTACATTTGTTTTAAAACTGTTTTTTTATTTACATAGTAGTTTTAAAAAAAGGAAAGGCAACTGGAAAATGAATTCATATTACACAGACAACACATGTAATAGCCTTAATTTAAATGAATCAAGTGAAAAATGACCTATTCAGCTTTTTGAAAAAGCCAAAAATTCAGTTCAGTTTAATTTTTGTTTACATAGCCCAATATTACAACATAATTGTCTCAACGGTCTTCATAGCTATAATTGTATAAGAAGAGGAAATCAGTCATAAAATACAAACTAATCTAAACTGACTAAATTGGACATCCCTGCCCTTAGAACCTCCTTCTTGGTAAAAGAAAACCTGAAGTAGGGAACCTCTAAGAGGATGGACAGACGATGGACCAGAACTCTTAGAGAAGAATTAGCCTATCTAACTCTACAACTACATGATTGTGTAGCAGATTGGCTACATACAGATGGATTTGTGAAATACAATATCTTATAAGTGATAAAAGTAACTTTAAAGGAAGCATTTAAAGATATTTTGGTGTCAAAAGCACTTACCATTGCATAGAAGTTGCATGGTTCACAGTACATAGTTTTAAAGTTGGCATTAAAGTTCTGTTGACTTTTTTTCTCAAAAATAGTTTGTTGATGACAGTTTTGTTGATGTCTATTTTTAAGTATTTTCTTTATTATGATTTAGAAGGTGACGTGGTTCATTAAGGTTGTGGAGATGCAGAAATAAATCTGTTATTTCACTTCTTTCCTTTCTTTCATCAACACTGTTGGTTTCAGAATGTCCAAAGCAGGACACGGTCCCTGAGAAACACATTTTAGCCATCTCTCCTAAAAGCTCCCGAGGAGATTGAGGAAAAAAGTCAGAACATTCAGGAACCCGAGGTGCTACCACATATCTCTAAAAGACAAAAGGGGGAAACAACCAAAAAGATTCCGATAATTTTCCACTTAATAGAAAAACTAGAAGTCACTGTGCGAGGCTTTAAAAGGTTTATCACCCCTCTCAGCAATGCCGGCAGTATAAAAGCAGAATTTGAACGGGCAAACGTTTAAAAAATGAATAGAAGTAAGAAGACACTAAAAATGATGCATACTTGGGCTCCGAGTCAACATTTGTAATGAAATAAACAGATCAATAAATATGAACAAGGATACATGAATAAAACCTGAAAAATACATAAAAATACACAAATAACAAATAAATAAATAAAAAGTAAAAAAAATAAATAAGTAGATGAATAGATACATAAAATATACTTAAAAAACAAATAAATATTGATATCTGCACATAAATTTTAAAAAGAGAGAGAGATAGCTAGAATTACAAAGATGAACACAATCAAATATTAAATAGACATAAAATAAATAACTACATTAAAAAATAATTACAAAATAAATATAAATCAATCAAGAGAGGAAAGATAGTTAATCATACTGAATCATACATAAGCATACACAACTAACAAATAAATATATATAAGTAAAAACTAAAAAACAAAGAAAAGCGTATGAAAATTAATAGATCAATACGTTTATAAAAATACATTTTTAAAAACTATATTAGAAAGATAAAAACATAAATAATAAGAAATTGGAAAACAAATATATACACATAAATAAAATAAATAAATAGATAACAAATGCATAGATTGATGTAAATAATAGAAAAATAATAAAACAAATCAACAAAATCTGTATACACATCTATATATGCATTTAAGTTAACAAAAGAATTTAGTACATGAATGACTAAACAAACACACAAACTAATAAATACATAAATAACTAAGGAAAAAAACAAAATAATGCAACCACGAGGGGGCATAATCTTGTGCTTTCCTGTGCCGGTCCCAAGTCCGGATGAATGCAGAGGGTTTTGTTTGAAAGGACTTCTAACCTAAAAGCAAAGCCCAAGCAATCGTGCAAATCCCAAACAGGGAATGTTTGCTGTTGTTGTCCAGCATAACACAGATTACTGGCTGTAGTATGTTCCTCTGAACCTCAAAATAGTCTGTAATAATAATATAAAATTACTATGACCACAAAGACAAACAACAGCTTTATGAATAAGAATAAAGTATGACCTTTGTATAATAGGTCAATGTATAATAGGTCAATGCATACATAAATGCAAAAATACATAAAAAAAACTAACAAATAAATAAACAGATAAATCAGTCAATAAATAGACAAACAGATGAATTCATGTATAAGTAAATGAACATACAAATAATAAATAAAATTAAGACCACATAAAGCAATATTCACAAAAAGAATGCACCGCAAGGGTCGACAATCTCAGCTTTTATGTGCCAGTCCCAAGTCTGGTTAATAAATAGGGTTTTGTCAGGAAAGACATACAACATTAAAACCAAATAATGGAAATCTCAAAAAGGGATTGTTTGTTGTCACAAATCCTGAAGGGAACAGAAGAAGATGTCTAAGTCCTGGACATTATTCGTGCATGGCAAGACGACATTTTTCAGCTATATATAAATGATTGTATATATTTTGACTTTTTCTCCATATATCCATTTTTAATCTGTCTTTACTGCGATTGTTCTTACAGTTTATTTATGATGGAGAGAGCTAAAAAGTTATCAGCATGTCCATGTATCTGGTTTCATGAGATTATGTATAGATCCTAGTCCAGTAATTTTCACCTGGAGCTGCATTTGGAAGACGGCCGTTTTCAGCGGTACTTCCACCTCCCTGTAGTCCAATTTGATGACTTGCTCACCAACATCGGTCTGCGGATTACGCAACATGACACCGACTACAGGCAGTCTATTCCAAATAAAGAGTTCCATTTGTCTTTAATCACTAAATAATTACATACTATTTTCTGTTTGGATTAATCAACATTAGTCTTGAACACTACTTAGTCCAAGCTCGTTATTGTAACCATAACCCATTACTGGTATCTGTTATCAATATCTACCAGCTGTTATGTCTGTCAACAGCTTTGCCAAGTGTGAGATTTTTTCAGCAGAGGGGCAGTGCCATGACAAAATAAGGTTTTGTGCTTTCCAAGAAGTGACCCACAATGGCTCTTTTAAGAGCCACTAACAGAACCCTTTTGAGCTTGATTATCTCTTTTTCCAAGCATGTCATCCTAAATTTTACGTACCATACTTTTATGAACATAATGTACGAAAGCCATTATTTTCTCAGAAATTGACATTGTGGCTTATGATCCAGTGCACTTTGTTTATGCTTTCTGGCTGTGCTAATCGACCTGAAACCTATTTTATGTGATACACAGTGCTCAGAAATCTGTCAAAATCTTTTATACTACTCCGTTTGATGGATTGTCGGGGCATTACACCTGCCGTGGTCAGCAGCCTGGTGAAGTGATGCGTACTGGGCTTTAACATAATAAACTGAAAAAGTGAGTGTGTTGTTTTGTTATTTAGCTGTTGGAACTGAACAATGTTTTGAGTTATTATGAACAAATTGAATGAAGTTTGATCCATCTGTAATGTGACACTCTTGTGAATGCCTGGTTATTGCAGATAAAAGTCGCAAATGAATAAGAACACAGTTTTCTAGACAATATATAGAAAACTTCCCTTTAACCCTCCTGTCTGTTGGTCCTTCTAAGCATTCTGTATGGAAGTTTTTGAGTAATAATTCAAAGTAATATGCAATTCTAAATTGACAATTCAATATGCAATTCAGGCTTGGAATATTAAAATACATTTTGCAATTTAGAATTCAATATCAAAATGTAGAATTTGACACAAAACAGCATGGCATTTTATAATGCGATAGATTTTAAGTTACTTTAAAATTAATTTAAAGCAAACAATGTATTAAAATGTCATATTTTAAATACTGAATTGTAAATTGCAGAATTGCATTTCATTTGAGTTTTGACATCAAAACCCATGACAATTTAAAATGCAATTGATTTTGTTTTAATTTAATATTTTATTTTTAAAATTGTTATATTTGTGGGATATTTTAATACTGAATTCTAAATTGCACAATGTATTTTCATATTCTAAGCCTGAATTGCAAATTGAATCGTCAATTGAAAATGTATTTTCAAAATGCATGATCAAATTGTAAAGTGAATTTTCCATTGAGAATTACGTATTATGCTACTTTGAATTATGACTCAAAAAAACTTCTACAATTTCACTGTTTTGTTTTGCCAATTCCTTTTTGCCCTATAGTTGTTTTTTCCAATTTATTGATATTGTGCCTTGTGGTCTCAGTGCAACAGTTTGTTTTCTATAAAGATATATTTACTTTGTTTCTTTTCATGCTCGCAGCTAAAAAGCACGTGCTCTGTGACATACTGTGACTTTTTGACCAATCATCGTCAGCGTATCAGCTGGTTCTGATACAGAAAAAAACGTTTTCATATCAGCTTTGTATTGATAGGCAGATTACTTATGTAAAGTGTTGCATATAAGCACAAACTGCTTTTCTCTGGATTCTGCTGGAATGACGTTGATTGCGTCAACAGCTAAAGAGTAACAGTAGCTGAAAACCTGGTAAAAGTTCGGAAAGGTTTAAAGTGAACCGCTCAACAACAGAATTTTCCGAGTTTATTTGCTTTCATCCAAAGTAATAAAAACCTTAAGTAACCACACTACACAGTGTAGTCTTTGAAACTTTACTAAATGTAGAGTATTTGTTGCACACAGAGTTGCATATGTTTTCCAGCTTGGTCAGTGTTTTTTAACAAACTTTGAATACACATGAGCTCTCCAGATGGCCATCATATGCCGTCAGAGGATCCATCGTCTGGCCACACTTGTAAAAAAAAAAAAAGGAAAAACAAAGGGGGTGGGGGGGTGGGGGGCTGAGGGTTTGATATTTGTTCATGAGCCAGCGACCAGCCAGAGTTGTCCCACTGATTGCATGTGGCAGCGTGATAAGGCTGCCATAGTGATCGTCTCAGAGCAAAGGGGGAAAGCACACATAAAGCAAGCCTTTGCACTTGCAGGTAAAATCCTCACAGGGGTATATTTGGCTGCTGTGGTAAGTCATCCTAATCCAGGTTCGTACTCCAACCAGGTTCAGAGTTGGCAACGAAACAGAGACACAAGGATTTTTGTTGTTGTGTCTTAATCTTTTTCAAGGGAATATCTGGAATGTTTTCTTTGAAGACCATCTGCTGAGACTACACTTTCTTTACAGCCCAATAGAGGCCCAGCTTTTCTTTGTGTTGTTTCAAAAAATGCACAAGGCAAAGTATAAATAGCCTTTGTTTAAATAATATTGTTGATGAAATTGTTTGTTTGTTGTAAATATTTGCGTATGTCATACTGGGACCACGAATGAACTATCAGAAAGCCCGGTGGCGAGATGACAAGGCTGATTAAGCCATTAAAAGTACTTAGCAAAATCTGGCCTGTGTGCGAATAAGAAGGGAGGGTGCTAGTTACCAATGTTTTTATCAAAAGATTCTCGTTAGCTCAATCAAAGACGCTGCTGGGAAGCTTCAGCTTTAATTCAGCCTTATGAGGGAGAAAAGAAAAGCTTTTAGTCTCTCACTCTCAGGGGTGGAGAGATTCATTTCTGTCGTCTGTGGAGATGATCATCCACGGCTCGCGTCTCTTTCTGCCTCAGGTTCTATTCATGTTCCCGGCTTCATTTGAGCTTAACCGGTGTTTATCATTCTGCAGCAATTGGGTTGATTAGCTGTTAAAGGAGGACAGCACTGGTTCGGATACATTTTTTTGCTTCTTCTTTTTGCTCCTAGACTGCAATGTTCTGAACCCTTTAGGATGGATTAAAGCTTCTCTAATCTAGTCAGATATTGTTTGAATCAACAGCGATCTGTGCAATGTGATGACTTAATGCCGCGATATTTAGGAATAAAACTAATCTTAAGGAACAAAACATATAAATAACAAATTAATGACATTTTCCCTTGTCAGTTCTTATGTAAAAATGATAAAATGTTGCTATTACCCTGTTATATCAGCCGACAAGACTGTAAGGGACAACAAAATTGTGATTTTTGGTAATTTGGCAAAGCTAAATTTGAAAATAAATAAAACAGCCCTGAGATAAAGCTGATGTGAAACCAAGACTAAAACAGCCACTGTCGTATTAATATGCCGTTGCTTAAATATTGAATGAATTTGTCAGTATTTTGAGCAGTTCTGATTAATGGTTAAGTTAAAGTTAAAGTCCCATTAGTTATCACACACGCGGGGGTGTGAAATTTGTTCTCTGCATTTGACCCATCCCTTGGGGGAGCGGTGAGCTGCAGACGCTCGGGAATCATTTGATGGTTTAAGTTCGTTTAAAAAAAAAAGTAGTAATTTAGTCTCTTTATTTGCCTTCTACAGACCACACACTCCTAAGCATAGATACAAAAACCAGATGTAGTAAATAAAACAAAAGATAGGTTATTATTATAAATAAATATTCAGCGGATAAACTCTGGAACTTGACTTTTACACCTGAATGTTTTAATGCTATTTTGTTGTTGTCGCTATTTTTAACTGTAGGCAAGGATTCCAATAAATGCAAATGTAAAATAAAGAGTTTTGTCATATTTCTACTGACTGGAATCCTATGGGAATGTCATACAGCACCTAAAACCTGCATTAAAGTCCAGTATATAAATGCACACATTCATACTCTAAAAATCTTTTTAGATTAAGCTAAAGGACTAAAAACAGTTGGATGGTGTTAATTCATATAATCCTTTTTTTTTTTTTTTTAAGGAAACAATGATAACTTCAGGCAGACATGGTTTCTGCTGCATCATTTAAAAAAAAATTTTTGGGGTGAAGGCAAACATAGCTAATATAAACACATGTATTCATTCTTCAAAATTTGAAGTTGGTTAATAATATTTGATGACTGAGTTGTTGAGCACAACCTTGCACGTACTCATGGTCTTAACCTCTTTGTCTGTTGTCGCAAATATTGCAACAAACCACTTTGGCTCCAAAATTACCTAAATGTAGCGTCTACTTTTTAAAAAAGCACAAGTATTTTATTTTTCATAGCTGGAATAAAGTCAGGCTTTATGTGTTTAAAATAAATAACACAACAGCATTTTTTGGGATTTGAAACAAATCTTTAATACGGGATGCTGTAAACACCATGTAAATGAAAAAAGGTTTAAATCATTTTGGTCAACACTTGTTCTTCAGAGTTCTAGGAAATTAGACATTCAGGTCATAGTTTGTGCGAGCGTCCTACAGGTACTCACGTGTCATCTGCACACCCTGTGGATGCATCATCAGTTGCGTGCAGTCAGTAAGGAGCTAGTGCGCTCAAGGACTAAAGTGTGGTGTTAGGCCGCCGAATGATAGCCTTGCTCAGACGTTAAACATGCGTGCAACTTACCCATTACCCTTAAGGTGGCCACAGGAGCCACAAGACACACCTGTGCTGCCTATAGATGCAATCACTCCTCTCTACGACCATCTATTGGCCTGAAAAACCCATTGGTGTCAAAACCATGTCAGGCTGCTGCTTAATCAATGACCTTTAAAAAGAGTGTTTGACGGTACTCTCCAACACTGTCAAAGGGATTTTATGTGGGGGATTCGTCATGATAATGTGCTTGGCTTTAAGGTGTAACACACTGATGTGTGACTAGTACACCTTAAAATGATAAACCACAAAAAGAAAAGGCGGATAAAAAGGAAATGCAGACTTATTTAGAGACCACCGACATCCATCCCAGCGTGTGTTCATCGACGCCACATTAGATTTTTCCCACTAATCAGTGTGTGCCACTTTCTCAGTAAATATTTGCTTATAAACCCACTTTATCCAATCAGAGTTTCATTTCACTTAGCCACATATCTTGTTGTCATTGGCGATGTGAAGACAAATGACATTTTCTGCTCTTCCTTCTCTATCATGCGCTCCTTCTCCTCCTCTTCTCTCACTCAGCTGCACACTCCTCATCTCTCCAAAAAGCAAGCGGGCTGTCGCCTCTCCCTTCTGTCTGCCCCATCTGTGATGCAGTATGGGGCACTGGCTTGATAATGATCAGCAAGCAGAGCTCGAAGCTGCGCACGAGGCAAAAGATGGACCGCTAAAATGGAAGACAAAAACTCCTCCACAACAACAAGAGGTCTTGCCCTGTAGTAGCTCCAGCTCTCCCCCCACGCTCCACCCAGCAATGTAAATGTGTGACATGCTGCTAGCTGCAGAGATGTGGGGTGGTAAAGAGCGGGGGGACAGTCTCGATAGTGCAGAGCCATTGAAAGCCTGCAGGACCAGAATTGGTACCATGTGTTTTTTTTTTTTTTTTGGTCCCTTGTCGTCGCCATGAAAGTCCCAGAGGCTTGTTAAAACTTTAATATACTGTACAATCGCAGTAATTGAGAATTTTCAAGTTCTCCTGGTCACGGTTTTAATTTATGAAGTCCCTATGAAAGTTTAATAGATCAGCAGTTGTAGAGTTGCTGCTATCGACATTCTCTCCAGCTATCTGTGCTTGCCAAGTCCTGCCGTTGGCGTCCTGTGCCCTAGAAAGATGGCCAGATTGCTCTGAAGGCATAACTGTTGCTGGACGTCTGTTCAGCACATTGTACCTAGAGGTCTTTAACACAACTGCCTAATTATTTCTGACCAAGCCTGAGTTGGCATCAATTTTAGCCTACTTGTGAATTTGTTTATTCTGAAAAGAATCTTGTTACACTCTGAAGTATCCTTGTGTAATTATAAATCATCTAATAGTCAGAATGGGACATCCTCTTGAATTTAACCAGTCCTACCGGACTTGAGGTTTTTATTATGGCCCACAGCAGTCCTGGGACTACAAGGACTGTATTCTTCTTTCTGACTGCGTGTTAGAGCGAAAATGTCATCCCCGCCACATACTCAAAACCTTATCAGATATCCAAAAAGTAAATGAGGCCAAAATCTTTTATGGGGTTCAAATCCACTAACAAAACCAAAACACACGTCGGGGATACCCAAAGGAAGTTTTGAAATTATTATGGGATGACCACTGGACCTACAGCTTGAAGGCCATTTTGTGACAAAGTGTGATGATTCGTCGTTTTCGCATTTTAATAGAATATGGGGGGGGGAAAAACTTTTGTTTTTTTGTTCTAGAGATTTTGATCTATCTGGAAAAACTGTGTTGGTACGGAGCCCGTGTCATGACATTAAAAAAATAAAATATATCTCGTTCCCACAGATTAATAACTCGTTCCCACAGATTAATAACTCGTTCGCACGAAATACTATTCCGTTCCCACAAGATACTATTCCGTTCCCACAAGATACTATTTCGTTCCCTCGAAATACTATTTCGTTCCCACGAAATGATTAACTCGTGCGAACGCAATAATTAATCCGTTCGAACGCAATAATTAATCACGTCATAAGTCAATCACACGGATATGCTCTCAGTCCGTCCGGCCGCAAAAGCCGCTTTCAGCGGTAACATCCGTCTCTTTGTGACCCACATTCGTTCAAGAAAGGAAAAAGAAAAACAAGAAGGATCAATTTATTACTGTCTCAATGAATATAAGAAAAATTTCACAAGATTTGATAGCTACGCTGCTTTGCCATACGATAGCTTCTGCTAGGCTACTACTACTAGCTTAGCTCCCCGCGGAGCTCCTTGCTTGTCATGCCGGCATTCGGGCAACTGGCTGGTCGGTAGACAGCCAGCCAGCTGATATTGTAGTTTAAGGTTAAATAGGAATAATAATATTCAGTACTTGTATTTTATTAACATACTCTTTGGCAGTCAGTCTCTTCACATTCGAAGGCTATGAGGCTACATGCTAACTAACTAGCTGATCGTTTATCCTGTTATTTACGTCATAGATTTACAGCAGATACCTTCACATTTCTGTCTGTGTGTGTGTCTCATTACATTGCATTGAGGACATGGAGGATGTTTAGAGATCAGATTTATTTATTTTAAAAAGCACAAAAGCATCCATCGGACTTAGCTTTTAGCTACTAGCATTACAAACAAGGCTGCATGCATCCGGCATTCCCAGCATGCATTTCGGCCAATCACCGTGTCCCTGTAACTGAAGTGTAACAACAAGACCAATGATTTGCTGATCAAAAGCACGTGGGTAAACGTGATGCATCATGGGGTATATTGTTCGCAGCCATGTTTGTGATGCTAAAAGCTAAGTCCGGTAGGGGAAGCATTCAGGCTTATCTTATGATATTTTTCTGATTTTTATCGAGACAATAATAGATCGATCATTCCTGCTTTTATTTTTACGCCCAGTGAATGTTCACAGAGACACGGAAGTAGCTGCAGAAAGCGGCTTTTGCAGCGAGATGACGGAGAGCGTACCAGAGGATGATCATCATGTGAATACCGATGGATGCTTTTGTGCTTTTTAAAATAAATAAATCTGATCTCGTCTTGGGGTATCGGTCAGCCATATTTGTTGTGCTTGGAGCTAAGAGGTAAGTGCGTTTGGCGAAGCAGTCAGCTTAATATGATATTTTTTCAGATTTTCATTGAGAAAATAATAGATCGACCATTCTTGCTTTTATTTTTACCCCTATTGAATGCTCACAGGGACACGATCGTAGCGGCAGGAAGCGGCTTTTGCAGCTAGATGACGGAGGGCGTACCAGAGGATCGTGATGATGATGTGAATACGATGGAATGGATGCTTTTGTGCTTTTTAAAATAAATAAATCTGATCTCTAAACATCCTCGGTGTCTTCAATGCACTGTAATGAGACACACACAGACAGAAATGTGAAGGTATCTGCTGTAACTCTATGACATAGATAACAGGATAAACGATCAGCTAGTTAGTTAGCATGTAGCCTCATAGCCTTCGAATGTGAAGAGACTGACTGCCAAAGAGTATGTTAATAAAATACAAGTACTGAATATTATTATTCCTATTTAACCTTAAACTACAATATCAGCTGGCTGGCTGTCTACCGACCAGCCAGTTGCCCGAATGCCGGCATGACAAGCAAGGAGCTCCGCGGGGAGCTAAGCTAGTAGTAGTAGCCTAGCAGAAGCTATCGTATGGCAAAGCAGCGTAGCTATCAAATCTTGTGAAATTTTTCTTATATTCATTGAGACAGTAATAAATTGATCCTTCTTGTTTTTCTTTTTCCTTTCTTGAACGAATGTGGGTCACAAAGAGACGGATGTTACCGCTGAAAGCGGCTTTTGCGGCCGGACGGACTGAGAGCATATCCGTGTGATTGACTTATGACGTGATTAATTATTGCGTTCGAACGGATTAATTATTGCGTTCGCACGAGTTAATCATTTCGT
Source organism: Oryzias curvinotus (assembly GCA_023969325.1). Classification (NCBI taxonomy): domain Eukaryota; kingdom Metazoa; phylum Chordata; class Actinopteri; order Beloniformes; family Adrianichthyidae; genus Oryzias; species Oryzias curvinotus. The sequence continues at coordinate 12,194,406 of CM043724.1, read as the reverse complement.
GGGAACGAAATAGTATTTCGAGGGAACGAAATAGTATCTTGTGGGAACGGAATAGTATCTTGTGGGAACGGAATAGTATTTCGTGCGAACGAGTTATTAATCTGTGGGAACGAGTTATTAATCTGTGGGAACGAGATATATTTTATTTTTTTAATGTCATGACACGGGCTCCGTATGTTGGTAATAGAAATAGTTGATTTTTAACGGGGCGGCAAACTTGCTAAAGTGGCATTCCCCTGTTGCTTGCCCTTTTTTTTATCGTAATATTGTTAAAATTTATTACATGAGTCATTGGATAAAGCGGAACTAAATTAAATGACTTACAATAAGAACATATTAGGATTTTGGATGTGTTTAACAAAAAAAACTCTGTTCCCTAGGAAATCCAAAAGTTTTTATTAAGCTAATTCTTCTAAAAAATACATAGACCTGTTTGTCACTTCCAGGAGACCCAAAAATAAAATGGTTGCTATGGAGATACAACCAACAGAAAAGCCACCATTTTGAAAAAAATGTTTGCTTTTTAAGTGTATGACATGCAGCTCCAACTAGGGTGCCAGGGGCAGAAGGGGAGAGGTGAGGGGCGTGTAACAGCCATTCAGCCAGTGTGGTGGGTCAAAAGGGGGTAGCAACGGCAGGGGAAGGTAGCGCCATTTTCGGCTTCAGTTCTTATTGAAATTTCACTGTGAAGCAAGCATCAGGTAAAGCCCAGAGCTCCAAAAGTTATTGTAAGTTATTGTACACAGACGCCAATTCAATGATCAACACGATGATTAATGATGTTTTGTAGCGACAAAAAACACACAGAGACTGCGAGGTATGCGCGGAAAAATGATTGCAAGGAAATTGCTAGGTATGTTTCCCATTTTAATGAAAAAAAAAAAAAAGAAAAGAGCATCCTTCATATGCTCTTCCTTCCTGACTATATTGCGCCGCAGGGAGAATGAGGCCGCTCTAATTTCTTTTTGTTTGACCTACTTTAGTAATTCCAATGTTCCGTAATTAAAAAATCTTTTTATTGTTCTTGATGCGCTCTTTATATTGCGTCACTGGCCTGTGAAAAGCAACTAAATCTATTTCAGGTGGTCCCACTGTGAATTGACATGTGGTAAGATATTGTCAACAACAAAAAAACTGTCTAATTTCAGTTCTAAAAGGATTCAAAACATCTTTTCTTTTGTAGTATCTAAACAATTCATTGTGAACACATACTCCTAAAAACGTGTTTTGAAGGCCATTTTTCTTCTTTTGAGCCTTTTCTTTTGTCACAGTCCAGTTAGAGCAACCCAATCATTTCTCCTTTCCCTTGTTCTATTATTGTCTGCCGGAAAGGTCAAGATGAAGCTGCCAGGCTCTCCTTTTTATCACATACTTATCAGAACTCCCTTCTTCTCCTTCTGTCACTGTTCCCATTACTCATGTGACACCAAGTAAACACCAAAGAGTTATCTCTCAGCTCTAGAATCTCAGATAAGCCATATGTGCTGCATCACACATCCGGTATGCAGCATGAAGCAGCAGAGGCAACGGTGAGCAACTAGTGCCGAATCAGATTTTTCTGAACTAATTCAGCATAATTATTACATTTGTCATGTAAGTATCAATAACCACTAGGAAAAAATGCAACAAAAAGAAGCTCTTGTACTGAAATGCACAAATCTGTATCAAATAAGAGCGTATTACTTTTTGTCTACATTTGAATGTTTAAAAACTGTTCCTACATGTTGTTTTAGACTGAAGCACACTTTTTGGGACCCAGTAAAGTCACATTTTTGTTTTCTGGTAAATGCATTTTAATTTATGGATGCCAATTTGTAAGTATTCAAATATGTGAGACTGCAGTTGCCCAGTAGAGGAGGCTGTGCATTCTTAGTGTCTGAAGTGGAGCATGTCCTGGTTTGCTGCAGGCAGCCAGCAGATTAAGTGTTACCTCCTCAAGTCTTTGTCAGACTAGTCTTCCCCCTCTCTCCAGGGACATACATGTAGGTCCCCTGACTCCCCAGCCTCTTGATGGGGAGGATTCATTCATCCCCGGCTGTGTGCCAGCAAGAAGTTGCCCACGAAAAACCAAAATTGGTTCTAGCTTTGCACTTCATAAATGTATCAAGGGACCTTGGCACAGTGTTTGCTCTATACAGTGTTTAGCTGGAGTGATGTCACCGAGCTGGTGGGTTTAAGCAGGTCTTAGTTTGACACTAATCCCCTCGTGGCGAACAAAGTGGACGGGAGGAATGTCCCTGCCAATAGCATACATCGACACGCTTTGGATTAGCGTGTCTCGTCCCCTCCTCCAGTCTGTTGTCATTGTCCAGCATGTGTTTTTACCACAATTTCTTACCCTGAGTATTCGTTTGGAGTGTAACCATGATGCCCAGCACAAGCATGCTCCCTGCAGAATGGAGCAAAGCCTCGCTCTAAAGGTGTGTTATTTTTCCGTTTGCATGTGTGCGTGTGCTTTCATTGTGTCCATCATATTGTTTGTCTGTCCTCATGGATTTCTAATGTTTCTAGGGCTGAATTATTTAGATTGCCTGCCAGCAGGGAGATACATGATACCAAAGACTTAAGAGAGAGGTGGTGGGGGTGAGAGCGGTGGGTGCAACAGTTGCAGATTAGGTAAAAGGGTTCCTCCTTCCTCACCTGTCCTCCTTGCTCCTATTTGATTGGGTGGGGAGTGTAACTGGAGAGTTGAAATTCAATACCCAGCTTTATTTTCCACTTTAAAACTGCCCTCTTGTTGTCTTCACTGATGCCTGACCAAAGTGAGCAGTCGCATTTCGGTGGCTCTCTGGGCCGGGAAGGTCCTGAGTGGAGTGAGGGCCAGAACGACAGGGCTTCCAGTCGCTGTCAGTACTGTGGGACCATTGCTAGGCCACTGGGTAGTGAATGCCAGGAGCTTTGGATGCACCATTATTCCCACCTTGCTCCAAAAGAAGACCCAGTCCACCAGCTTTCCTTCTACAGGCAGAGCCAAGAGAATCAACATGACCTTCTGAGGAAGAGCCCTGCGCCCGATCTGAACAGTAACCTCTACCTCAGGAGGATGATGGCAGGGCGGGCCTCGGTACCGCCTCAGGATTACTACCTGACTGACGGTACCTTATCTGGTCAGCCACCTGAAGAACCTGGGTTTTACAGGGATAACCAGCACATGCTTGCCAGATCAGCTCTGCATTATGGGCCCAGTGCTGGGGGGGTTACGCCTATGTGGGATCAAGGACAGGCAAGGGCCACACCTTCTGTACTGGCCTCTGCTTCTACACCTAAACCTGGGCTTCCTCCTCCTCCTCCACCTATTCCCCCGCCTCCTCCCCCTCCCTTGCATGAGCTGAGCCGTTTGTACAGGGAATCTCTGGGATCTAAGATGATCCCAGACGGCCAGCGTATTGGTGGCAGTTCTGCTTCTCCTTCTGTGTACGGGGTTCAGCCCCCTCTTCCTATTTACGCTTCTGAGCGACCGTCTCTTTCTGCTCGACAAGCTTACCACAGCATTGACGTCTTGCCGCTGGAACCTCGCCAGCCACCCGCCAATAGTTCAGTGGTGGATTCAATTTCTCAGGGAATGGACGGAGCTCTTTCCCGGGCTTATGGAGCTGTTGCTTCGCAGAGGCTGCCCTATGACCCAAATTATGATCCCAGCTCAGCTATGGTGGCTGCAACAGCTGGATTGAACCATACCTTGCCTCCTGTCCACCCCAGCGCTGCAGACCCAAAAAAGATGGTGGACCCTACCTTCCTGGCTTTCCTGCGAGCTGAAGGTTTGGCTGAAAGCACTATTACTCTTCTGCTTCAACATGGTTTTGATTCCATTGGTACACTGGGGATGATGGAGGATCATGATATCCGGTCAGTAGCCCCTAACCTAGGCCAGGCCCGTGTTTTGTCACGTGTGGTACTTGGATACAAGACAGGTGGAGCACCTTCTCGTACTCGATCCAACAGCTTCACCCACCGCAACGACCTCTACATGCAGCCCCAGGGCTTGACTATGGATCCCGGCCTGATGCAGCAACCTCCTGGCACCATCCAGACTGTGTCTCCAAGAATGGGAGAGTTTCTTGGAAGAAGACCTAGTAGTGCTCCCTCCCAACATCTCCTGGAGACCACTACCTACCCAGCAGCTCGCCCACTGGCAACTGGTTCCTTTCCAGTCAACCCTGGTGAATATAACAATGTAGTGACTCAGGGAAGACCTTTGTCCATGTACAATTCCCACACTGGTCTTGCCATGTCTGCTATTGGACAGCAGCCTTTACCAGCTCCAGGCGCCCCTGGGGTAGCCCCCAAAACCTACTCTGGCTCCTATTCTCCCATGGAGCTGATGAAACGACCTCCCAACCTTCCCCCAACATCCCCTATAGTAGCAGCAAGTCCACTTCACAGCCCGCAGCTTTTGCGAAAAGGGATCAACGCTGCTCCAGAGAATACCATGGTTCCAGCCTCCTCTTCCTCGACTCTTCAAACTCAAAACCCTAACAACCCCAAGATGGTTGGCCGTCGCACTGGTCCGCCAGTTATAGTCTCAACCATGACCACCACGCCTGACACAAGTAACGTGGACCAGACTTTTCTAATTTTTTCCTGTCGTTTGTGCTGGTTGGTAAACATTTAGCATAAAAGGATAAGTATAGCTCTGAAAAATGTAGTTTAAAAAAAAAAAAGCGTACCTCGTATAGTTTTTGTATGAACAAGCACATAAAACGAGTCTTAAAAGTTAAACAGCTTTGCTCTAAGAAGTCTTTAATTTTCCCCTCTTATTTTACAACTTTGTATGACTGTATTGCATTAGAGTTATGTCAGTTGCCAGAGGGGATACTGTCTTATAAGCAGGCCAACATATATGTGATGAACATCATTCCTGCTCTTGAGAAAGCTGAATTTTGGTCATTCTCTTTTAATTAAGATGGATAAAATGTCATTTTTTAACAGCTTTTGTGCTTTAAGAGATGAGATGAGTTACATTTCAACAGCAAACGTGATCATTCCAACGTTCTCCATGAAAGAGGATTATTTATCGGTTGTTTTTCCTCTCAAAACATTCAGAAAATCAAGTGTCAAAAACATGACCTGCTTGTTTTATTATGTGTAAGGAGTTGCTGTTTTTCTGCTTTACGATATACTCTCTCCTAATCAGAGGATTAGTTGCTTTTAATCCAATTACATTAACTGGATGTGTATTTGTGTAGACTATAATAGGTAACTGTTTTTCTGAGCCTTCAAGCTGAAGTTGTGTTTACAGTACGCCGAAAATAGTATTTTCCAGTTCTTGTTCATCATAAATACACTTTAACTTTGAGAGACATAATGTAAAAGAAGGAATCCATGAAATGCATTGTATTTTAGTATTTGTATTTTATTTTTCTTGCTATATTAGCCTTTTCCAGGTGGTAGCTTGTCCTAATAATTCTCTCAATTCTGATTTTGTTCCTTCAGTAACTTCATCTAACAATGGATTCCCTTCGCTACTGATCCGAAAGCCTACTTTCTAATTGTGTGTTGCTTGGTAACATAGCAGGGTTAACCAGAGTTGGATAATCTTTACACCTATTGCATGAGAAACAGGGGAGATCTGTAATGCTGTGTTGCGGGTTTGTGGTAAAATCGGAAAAAAAATAAGTTTTAGCTCAACAAATAACAGGGTTTCTCCTACTGCGTCTGTCAGTAGCATTGATCATTAGGAAAATGAGGCAGTTGTAATGAGAAAAGTTTCTCATGTTACTCTTAGGGGTTGGTTGCTCAGTGAGCTGGTCTTTTGCATCCGGCTTGTGTACATCGATAGTACATTTTGTTATCTTACACCAAAGCATTGGTGTGATTCCATGATGCAGATGAAAGCAATTTAAAAACAACGACCAAAGGTCCCCTGAAAACATTTCGATAAAATGTGCGTGTGGGAGGGCCCGCACCTGTGTACTCCTCTCCTATGGGCATGGAATTGGTTGGCTGAAGCTATAAGTAGTGCTAATAATGGCTTTAAACGGTTCAGCCAAGCTTAGTTGTTCAGTTCCCTTCCATGTACAGTGGCGAGAGCGGCGTGCAGCACTCATGGAGTTGTCTGTCAGTGGTGTTCTGCAGAGCAGCACAGGTGGGTAAACCATAGCTTGAACATCACGTGAAGCAGAGCAGCCAACCTACGTAGAGGTGCGATTGGCTTGGTAGCCTTCATTGCGCGTGTGCTCGGTAGATTAAGTAAAGGTGCACCGTTGCACGTGGTTTCCCTGCGGAGATAATCCGCCAGAACATCTTCAGCTGTGCTTTTCTGGGCTGGATAATTAGGAGGCGATGTTGGGAGGCCAGTGATGGTTTGTTGCAGCTTATCAGGAAGTGATCCACAACTTAATGTCAGGTCACCTGAATCTGTTCTGTAACAATCTAATCAGGTTGCACCCACTACTTCCTGGGAACAGAACGCAATCTTTTTGTTTTTTGTTTTTGATCGGAGGTCATGGCTGTTCCAGCTGACAGCAATGGCACATGGATCCCGTGGGGGCCCAAATGGGCTTTTAATCTCAGTGGCTGTGTTTGGAAGGGCTTTCATGAGAATGCATGGCTCATGTCCTCTCAGCCTAACCTTGGCCGAACTGCCGCCTTCCAGGTGTTTGGGACAGAAAGGTGGCTTTCTGTCTTCCTGTGTTGCCACTTTTGATTTCCTGCCAACTTGCACGACAGTAAAGCATTTGTGATTTATATTGTGCTCCTCACTGTCAAGATAGCACAGAGAAATGACAACGTAATCTGTTTTAAGATGCAGGGGTAAAAAAAAGCCATTTGAAAAGCTTTGTCTGATAGCTCTCCTTTAACAAATAGAGGTCACATCTAGAAACAAAATGTTCTGATTTGATGATGGCTGGATGCGATGAAGGTCACGACACTGGCATTGGAAGCTTAAGCTTCAACCTACATATCCAGCGAGAGAATGATGAAATACTTCTGATGGGTTTTCCTATGAATAGTCGATTGCACTAAAGTGTGTTCACAACATAAACAAGAAGTTTTGAGGTTTTTTAGTGAGCAGACACGCCTTCCTTAGTTGAATGTGAGCACAGATGTGTGTAACGCTTTTTGTGTGTTAGTGTTTCTGATGCATGCATTTTTGTTGACACTGTGCACAATCTAAGCAATGCATTTTTGAATTTGAGCAAATTATTTTTGTAGAATTTCTGGTCATCAAAGAAGGAAAAAATTGACCCATTTTGCCTAAATTTGGAGATTTGTTGGATTCAAACTAATCCAGTAATGAACATTAGCTATATTCCTAGCATCTAATGTTCAATAGATTGTAATAATATATATTTTATAATATATTTTTTTACTCTGCTGTGAAAATTTTCGGAAGTTTTTAATTCCACTTTTAACAGTGTTGTACGAAAACTCATTTCTGAAAAAGCACTCAAAATTTGTTTCAAAATAAAAGTTTGAAAGTTAAATCCTAATTAAATCAAATCAAAACATATCAGTGATTTGATCTTGACATTTGAAAATAGACCTAAAGCTTGCAAAATGGGATAGTACCTATCTATTATAGTTAGTTAACAAATCATTAATAAACCGTTTGTTAATGAGTTATAAATTACTTGTTAAACAATAGTTCGTTAAGTATTTATAAACATGTTTTATTATTTGGTAAAAGAGCATGAACAATTTGTTAGTAAAATACTAATGACTTGTTATCAATCAGTTCTTGAAAGTTACTGTTATTTTAAAGTTAAAACTACTCCTCATTTATTTACTGATAGTAAATGAGGAACATTTCCAGCTTTATAATAACTTTTAAATAAATAAATGTCAAATTACATACATGAGGCAATAGTTAACACTTTGCTAATATATTGACTCACACTTAACAGATCAGTTATTAATAGCAAAAGCTAATTAACAATGTTGTTGCAATAACAAACCTTTTATACTTTACTTAATTGATCTTCTGTTTCCTCCCCCTGAGGAAAAAAAAAACAAGAAACGTAGTATGGAGCCCCACCCACTCCCATTGGCGTTTCCTAGCCCTCCGTGGCTGTTTTCTCATGGCTGGTCTTTCCAACTCATCACTTGTTTTCGCAGAGGGATTTATTGTTTCTGCAAAAGCAGCCAACCCGTGGAGAGGACGCAGCCTTCGAGCAAACGAGGAACAGCTGCTCTCCCCCTGCATGTGACAGCTCCAGTGTTTCTGTGTGTGCGTGGGTGTTACCAGCTGACCTCTGCATGGGGTCGGAGGTCTTATTTCTGCTCGGAAAGTCATCTAGTTGGTCAAATCTTCAAATCCAATGGTTAAAGTATTGTGCGCTTCCTTGTGTTTTATCTTTTCTGTTCAGTTTCAGATTGCATAACAGACGTTTGTAGATGTCCCTTGGTGGCGTTAAAGCGGAATGCTTTTTTAGCCAGATGTTTAATCCCAGTGTTCTCAGACCATAGGGGTTTATATATGGTTTTATTGACGACATCCAATGCTTATGGAGGCTTTAAAAGAACCGTTGAAGCAGCAATATTGATAAAGCACTGGGTGATGATTTAGAAACCTCTAAAACATTTGACCCATTTTTAAAGCTAGGTTTAAAAAAGTCAGCATTACAAACTAAAAAAAAAAAGGATTTATAAAATTGTAAAACGTCATGAAATCCAACTTTCTTTACAACTGAATTTAGTGTTTGAATAAACAGGTAAACATTTCTTTGCTAAATAACAGAAACGCAAATTAATGCATAGTCAGCAAAGCTTTGATGACCATGATGGCTCTACAACATACTGCTTTTTTCCCGTTTTATTTAAAATAATAACTTTATACCTTTTTTAATAAATTCTGTTGAAAGACTGGATCAGTCCAAACAAGACAGCAAAGCTGTTTCTATGTTATTTTCTCTTAGTTTCTTTGCTTTTAAGTAAGTTATAGAAGAATTAGGTAGATTTGGATGTTTTGATGCTAATCTAGTAATGAAAATGAGGTCACAAAAAAGAGTAGAAATTGTTGGTTCTCTCATAGGTTTGAGCAAAAACATTTAAAAAGTTTTGTTAGTTTTTATGACCAATTTAATAAACTAGAATAAGGTTTATTTTAAAAGTGTTATGGGATGTTGAGCGGAAATCACACCGGAAGATGGCTTTATTTTGACATCAGTAAATTGGATGAAGAGACTGAGGAAAGCAGCAACAGTTGGTTGCTTTTCAGCTTCACAAAAGTATAAATACAAACTGTGGCGTTAGCTTTACTGAATACAAAAATAAATGCTGTTGCTGTTCGTAAGCCAATAATTCAATAACCTTAAAGAAATCTCTGTCCTGTCAGATGTAAGGCCTTAGTCACAGCTGCCCTTATGTGAGGATGTGGGTTGTCAGCGGGCGAACAATAGGCAAACCTGTTCGGGGCATGCAGGTGGTCTGCCGTTAAAATCAAGGCAGTAGACCGCTCAGTGAGCCCCTAGAGCAAAATTGGTAGTGCAGATTTTATTCTACGGCCATGCTGGGGGCGACGGGTCGTAGCAAACATTTATACAACAGACTAGGGCAGCGGTTCCTAAACTTTTTCTGCAGGGCCCCCCTTTCTGAAGATTAGAATATTTTCGAGCCCCCCCCCACACTGACACAAACATACAAATCCTTTGTTTCTTAACTCCACCGCGCCCCCCCTGCAATACCTCTGCGCCCCCCCTTAGAGGGCGCGCCCCCCAGTTTGGGAACCACTGGGCTAGGGTGAAGTAGGTGAGATGCTGTTATGTCGTACTGATTTTTTAATCCATTATTTTGAACCCCACAAACTGCACAAGTGGCCCATTAGTACTGATCAAGTGATATATGAGCGTTGCTTGCGTTCAGCAGGGGTTGACATAGCCCAGAAATTTGCACTGCCCATAGGGCCAGTTGTTTTTGAAACTTACTGGCCCTGCCTGAAAGTTACTGACCCGACACCGCGCACAGCGCAACCCGCCGCCACAGGCAGCACCCAAGGGACGGATGCCGCAGGCGAATGCAGCAAGCACCGCAGACAAATATGGTGCAATTTGGTGCATTCTGGTGACATCTAGCACTTATTTATACACTTTTCAATGACTGAAAATAGACCATATCAAACTTAAATCTGCTCTAGTCTGTTTCAGATTTTTTGAAGAGAGCACTGCAGTGTAGTAGGTAACACTAGTTAAGAAGTTTTCATGCTGCTTCTAATCACTGCTATTTCACATTTGTTCCTAATCAATAGTTAAGAAGTTTTATTTACTTTTTTGCTCAGACTGCCTTGAGGTTCTGCTTTTTGTTACTGTTGCAAAGTTACACAATACCAATAAGTTAAGTTTACTTTTTAGATCCTAAATTACTGTTAAGTTGTTCAAATTTGCAGAGTTACCTGTTTAAAGTTACAAAGTAACATTTACTATTTAGTGACTTAAGTTACTTAATTAAATTAAATAATTGAAAAATTAAATAAAATTAAATTAATGAGATCATTCAGCTTTTGACTAGAAAGACTTACTGCTTACAGTGTTGTAAAGAAAAACAAAATAAAGTACTTTGACATTATACTGCATTTGAGTCTGAGTTTCAGGTATTTGGAGCTGCCTTTGATTCTTTGACATTCAGCTTAAAGCTTAGTTCATACAGTTTCATCTTCAATGCATTCAATAAATATCTTGGCCAGCTTGGGGAGGTTTGAGAAACATCTTTGTGCGTTCGTTGTCTCCTTGTCCAACTTCCCAAGCTATTGTTGAACCTTTCCTGCGTGGGGACTTCTCTTTGCTTTCCTCTCTGTTTCCGACCGTGGTCAGAAGCGCAGGGGAGATTTCCTCCAGGGCCGAAGGCGATTCCTTCGGGGTTCACTTTCCTGTTCGGAACCCTCAGCCACCAGAGCGGATTAAGAACGACTCCAAAACAGTTATTCTGGGGGGGGACACCTTCTCTTTATTAAGGTGCTCCATCCTCCGAACACACAATATCTCAACGCACACTCCTGCTCGTGCTCAACATTTCACACAGCTCCTCTTTCTCAACGCAACTGTTTTGCTGCATGAAACTTTCAAAGCGATGAAAACAAGGTCAATCTACACGTTTTCACATAATATACTTTATTGAAAAAGGTGAAACATATATTAACCGTTAGATATTTTAGTGGCCCGAGCGGACAAGTGAAAAATAAAGTCTTGTGGTCCGTACTGCTCGAGAAACAGGACCGGGCCAGCGGGCAAATGGCTATGACGAGCCCTGTTCAGCCTGGCTGTTAGAAAACAAAAAAAATAGACGATCAGATCACAGTTTGTGTAGACATCGTCCTCTCAGTAAGGGTAGTCATCAGTACCCGCAACTTGCATTAGCATTGCAAGTAATTCGCGATACACCTACTACATGCAAAACAATTGTGTGTTTCATTGAGGGGACTTTACAAGCCTCAAGGGAACAGCAAAACGCATCTGCGCTCATCTTAACTCTTTGACAGCGGGGATGTTGTCTGCAATTCTAAAAAACATTACTCTTTGACCGTTCACGCAAATCCACTTATTTACGTGGATTGTGTTAAAAACTTCACTATTGTAAAGTGTTGCATATCAGTACAAATCGTGTTTTTCTGCACTTCAGAATCCTCTGGAATAGCATTAGTTGGTAGAATTGTTACTATGGTCAAAAGAATGTCAACACTGGACCTAAAGCTCTGGTGTTAAAGGGTTAGGATGCGTACGGGTCAACCGTCCAGTCCGTATGCATGTATGTGACTAAAGTTTAACCTGTTGCCTGCCTGATTTTGGAAGACCACTGGTTGAACTCCAGCTGTCATGGATCTACAGCTCCTCGGGGTTTTATAACTAGATGGGGGGGGGCTATCTGCAGCCACTTTGTCTTCATACACTGATTGTTACAACTGAGATGAATCCTTTGGCTATTTTAGGAAATTGCATTGCCATTGTTTATCCATCTTGTCCTCAGCCCGTGCAAATCTTGTTTACATGTTTGCAGAGCGGCTTGGGCTTACTGCACATGCTCTGAAAATGGCATCACTTTGATATAATCTCCCCAATTATCTGTCGTCAAACATGCGCAGGGAGAAGGCCGTTCTTTTTTCTTTTTTTTTCTTTTTGTTGCGCTTGTCACAGCAACAGCTGCATTTACTCAAACAGACAACTACCTCTGCACACCTCCCCATTTTTTTTTTCGTCTCCCTCCCTTTCTTTTTTCTCCTTACTCAACGCTGGGCAGGTCAGCCTGAATTATTCATCAGTGATGAAATGAAAAAAGCTCATGGATATTGAATATCCTCTCTGAAGTGGCGGCCAATTGTGCGAGTTTGTGTGCATTTCTTCACTTTTTTTTGTTGCAGAAAAAAAAAAGGAGTAGCAGATCTTATGCTAGGATATTTCAAAGGTTAACCAATTGCTTTACCTTGTGTAGATAATTCATTTTGCCACGGTCTGTGGCCGTAACGTGGGGGTGCAGAGCCGTGGGGGAAACTGACGAAAAAGAATAAGAAACGAGGAGAGAAGAACAGAAAAACTAAAGGTGGAACAGTAATCTTGTGAGCGGTAATTCTTGGAAAATCTTCTCTTTTGTTGTGGAGGTCCATCTCTTCCTGGAAGCAATGGCTGCTTTCAACTTGTTGTCTGTAATGCACTGCTGTTATCTTGTTTTGTGTGTTTTTATACTGTGGTTTGATCCTTCCAGTTCCCACCGTTTGATGACCAACTACGCTGCAGAGAACATATCCCATGTGAGAACAGTTAGAGTAGCCGGTGAGGATTATCAGGGAAAACAAGACTTTTCTCCTGTTTTTATGACAAAAGCATACTAAACAAATACCTTGTAAGGAAACTAATTTAGCTTTTGCGTTAAACCACGATGCGTTTTCAGCACTGACTAGAGCTTTGGACTCCTTAATGCTAGAACTAGCTTGTTTCCTCTCGGTCTTTACAACCTTTTATTTAGTACCAGGTTCTACTTCAGTGCCGCCAATTACCCAGGAATCCTTTTAAGGCATCTGAAGACCAAATGTTCCAGCAGAAAGCAGTCAGGGCTTTAAATGGCTAACCTTTTCCCAAACTATTCTTAAGAAATTACTTTTTTTTTTTCCATTATTTTCAAGCCTCCGTGCTTTAAATTTTTTGTACATACGTGGAAATATCCCGTGTCAGGTATTCAGGTGTGACATTCCCTGAACTCCACTTATAGTGGGGTTTCTGGGAAAGAGGGCGGGGCTCCCGGAGGAAGTGTGAAATATCATCCGGAGGATGCAGGTGGGAGTTTATCTTCGGAGGGTGGTGCTTGTGATATAATGATGATGATGATGATGATGATGGAAATGGTTGTAACTCTTTATGAAAGTGAGCTTTAAAAGGCTGTAAGTGGACACCTCCTAGAGTCTGATGGGTGACTGTAAGCCCGCAGGACCCCGCAACCCAGCGACCCCAGAGTTTTTTCATTATAATGGAGCACAGCTGGGCTGGAGCTTTGTTGGGTTAATAGCCGTGTGACAGCTTCTTCTCGGGGGGGTGGGTGGGTGGGCAGGAGGTATTGTGTGCACATATTTTTGCATGCGTTTTATTTACTCCCAGAGTGGCATTCAGGGGCCGTGTTGGGGAGGACGGGACTGCGCGCTCCTGCCAGGCCAGATGGCTCCCGTCACTGAAGGAGGAGGAGGAGAAGGAGCGATTAAAGGAAAAAGGGGCACGAAAGGAGGTCTGGAGTGGCCCCTCAACGGCGCAGGAGTGGCCTGTCCCCCAGAGCCACCACATCTGGAGACCACCTGCCGCCGCATCTCCTTTACTCACTCTGTTTTTCCAGATGGGGGGGTGGCGGCGCTGGTGGCAGGGCGGTGTTTAGCCAGGCACTGTGCCCATTTCTCTGTAACTTTAGTGTCTCTACACTACGGGCGGAGGAAGAGGAGGTGCAGGAAGAGTGGAAGGGGGCGCTTTCAAAACAAAAACCATTTTCTGACCTGTCAATATTGCTTCGTTTTAATCTCCCCGTTTTGTCAAAAGAATATATTCTCTTTTTTTTTGCCTTTTACTCTTAGAAATGATCCAGAGATGACACCCATTTTCGCTTTAAAATAAAGCCTTCCTAACCCCTCAAATAAAACAAAAACACACTTATTTACATTTGCATGATCTAATTTATCTTTTCTTTTTCTACATCTCATGTTTTCCTCTCAGTTCTGTTCCTAGCAGTTCTGCAGAAGTTGAGGATAGAAAACAAAAGGCACAGAGGCCGTGTTGACTCGCGTTTGTTATCTCGACCACTGCTCTGGGTTTAGGGGGGGTCTGGTGTGTCTGCATGCATGCCTCAAGGGCGGTGTTTACCCTGGCTGCTACTACTGCAGCAGGTGTTTCTCGGTGGATAAACCTGAGCTTCCCGGATAAATATTTACTGAGAGGAAATTAAAAATGCATCACCCAAAAAAACTACAGTAATGCCTCATCTTTTTTTTTCTGCCCCACTGTCTGAAGTGCATCGAGTGAATTGGTGTTGGAAAACGATCGGGGCTGCAAGCACAGGCACAGTCCTGTATTTTTTTATTTTTGATCACAGGTTTTTAGCTTATGATCTACTCGCTAAGTGGTCAAACAGTGTTTTTGCTAAGATTGTGATGCATTATTCATTCATTGTGCGTGAGGTGTAAATGGGTTTAGTTTTATAGAAGCGGGATGAAAAAAAATTGCTTCTTCAGGCACTATTCTGTTCAGGCTTTTAGGGTGCTTTTTTTTTTCTCCTTTTCTTACTTGGGTCAAATTGAGGCTACATCGCATTCCCGGTCCATGTTTGGCTCTTCAGTATTGTGATGTTTGACAAAAACAACCAAAACAAAAGTACAGGGGTGGACAAAATTGTTGGTACCCCTCAGTTAAAGAAAGAAAGTCCACAAGGCTCACTGAAATGACTTGAAACATTCAAAAGTAACAATAAATTAAAATTGATTGAAAATTAAATAATCCAAATCGGCCATTACCTTTGAGTTGTTGATTAGAATTATTTTAAAAAACAAACTAATGAAATAGGGCTGGACAAAAATGATGGTACCCTATAACAGACTGAGAACTTCTTGCCCAGGGGGTCCTGATGAACTCAGGTATGTCCTGTAATTAACATCACAGCTGTTCTCAAACCCATAATCAGTCAGTCTGCCTATTTAAAGGGAGACAAATAGTCACGTTGCTGTTTGGTGAAAAGGTGTGGACCACACTGAACATGGACAACAGCGAGCGAAGGAGAGAATTGTCCCAGGACATTAGAAACAACATTATAGACAAACATCGTAAAGGTAAAGGCTATAAAACCATCTCTAAGCAGCTTGAAGTTCCTGTGACCACAGTGGCACATATTATTCAGAAGTTTAAGACCCACGGGACAGTAGCCAACCTCCCTGGACGTGGCCGGAAGAGGAAAATTGATGACAAATTGAGGAGACGGATAGTTGGAACTGTATCCAAAGAGCCCAGAACAACATCCAAGGACATTAAAGGTGAACTCCTAGATCAAGGTACATCAGTGTCAGATCGCACCATTCGTCGTTGTTTGAGCCAGAGTGGACTTCATGGGAGACGACCAAGGAGGACGCCACTGTTGACAGGTAAACATAAAAAAGCGAGACTGGAATTTGCAAAAATGCATGTTGACAAGCCACAAAGTTTCTGGGAAAATGTCCTTTACAGATGAGACAAAACTGGAGCTTTTTGGTAAGGCACATCAGTTCTGTGTTTGTAGACTCAAAATTGAAGCATACAATGAAAAGAACACTGTCCCTACTGGGAAAAGTTGTGCAACAAAATATTAAGTTATGGGTACCATCATTTTTGTCCAGCCCTATTTCATTAGTTTGTTTTTTAAATAACTGTTAATCAACAACTCAAAAATAATGGCTGATTTTGATTATTTCATTTTTAATAGATTTTAATTTATTGTTACTTTTGAATGTTTCAAGTCATTTCAGGGAGCATTGTGGACTTTCTTTCTTTAACTGAGAGGTACCAACAATTGTGTCCATCACTGTATGTTCTGCCAGGCACAATGATTTCTAACACTGCGGACACAATGAAAACTCACCAAAGCCTCCATTTATTTTTCAGATCTTAGAGCCACTTGTCTTCTTTTTTCATTTAGCTTTGCCATGTCTGAACCTAAAATTACCTGGTCTAGGTGATCAACAGTAAAGGAGGAAGCAGGGTTAGCTGGGAAAAAACAGAGGTTCTTAAAATCCAGCTCTGATCATATTTTAATCTATTGTTAAAGACGTAAAAGTCTTTTAAATATGGTTTTGTCGATATCAGCTTAAAAGAAACAAAAGTTTTCATTTTCTAGGACATAGTTTCTGCAGAGCGGCAGGAGTTCATTAGAAATTTGCCTCTGACTGTCGGCGTGGAGCAACCCCACCCCTCTTCACCTCCCCAAGGGTGAGAGCTCTCTGTTACCGGTGCAGCAAAAATAGTTAGCGTTATTGAAGCTATCCAGTTGTACAGTTTTCAGCCCGATGCCAGCTCAGACGAGGAAAACAAAGATATATATGGATCTACAAGTGAGGAATCAGAATTTAGCTGGGAGCTTGTTGTCCCCCCCCAGCGTATTTATTTCATTACAAATACGCTCTTTTTCTAACGACATTTTTTATTTGCTCCCGATTCACAATGATTTGAAAAAAGAAATACTCAGAAATGCAATTTTAAGGCTTAATTTTCTTTCTATATGTCATCCATCATCAGAAAAATGCCACAAGAACATTTTCATTTTCATTGGAGTGGGTCTTTAACCCTTATATTATGTTCAGGTCAAAATTGACCCGTTTTCAACTGTGAACACAGGTTAATTTTGACCCGAAAACAGTATAAGTGTTAAGTCTTGTATTATTCAAGGACAAGTGTTGAATAGCCCTAATTATGCGTAGTATGTTAGAAATTAATTTGAGGTCTTCAGGACATTTTGGGAAAAAACAGTTGAGCAAGTCTAACTCTTCATAATAAGATGCTAACAAATGGGTCTGAATTTAAAATGTCCTCGTTGAAAATGCTCATGAATACGTTTCAATTTTAATTCAATTTTTTTTGTCCAAAAGAATCCATATTATATCCAGATCAAAACATCTCTTTGTCTAACAGACTTTATTTTCTTAATTGATAGGATAACAGTTGGAGCCATCCATCACTGACAACAGTCGTTTTTTTAGCCAAAGACTGCAAATGGCAAAGATGTACCGCAGTGGAAGAAAAATAGTCAAAGGAAGGAAGAAAAAAACAATAAAAACAGTACCATTAATACGCACCGTATTCTCGAGGGGGCAACTGCTGCACAGCTTTAACCCCTTTTGACCCAAGTCCAACATCTTAAACGAACCCCCAACCCTCCAGTCGTAATGTGGTGAGCTGAGGTCTCTTCTCCAAGCGGCAGGTTTGCCCGCTTCTACCGCCTGCTTTCTTAAAATCCCTTTAAGTGCTTTAGGGGGATTTAATGGGCCTCCACATCCAGCTTCCTCTCAGCAGCCAAGTTCCAACGCATGCAGGAAAAGGGCGAGTACAGTATAATTATGGCGCTTAGAGAAGAGGGCTGCTTTCAATGCTAAATCCACACAGACTGCAAAAGGGCTTGGGCCACTTGTTGGAGCTTCCAGGATATGACTGGTGCTCTTGATGTTTTACTATGCCAAGGGTCAGGGTTTAAGCAGGCAGTGCAGCTGGAGTCCCAACCTTGAATTTCAAGTAATAAATATATTATCATACTTGGAAAAAGGAAAAAATAGCTCAATTTGCCCAATAGCTTTGGATGTTTTGATCTTTTTTTGGAATTTGCAGTCGTACATTTTGACTTTTAATAAAATCACATTAGTTTTAGTTTGTTTTTAACAAAAAATTGTGAAAAGATCCATTATTTTTGGTGATGCTAATGATGTTTTGCTCATACAATAATGCGTACAGCTGAGCACTTGAAGGTCAACACTATAATACAAAAGAAAAATAGAGGATTTGTCCAATTAAAACAGTATTTGTATGTTTGCATTCTATCTCTTTATGGTGAAAATGAATCTTTTCAAGTGGGCGTTGAACCTTCACCTTTTAAGATAAATGATAGCTTCATTAATGAGCGTCTGAATGGGTCAAAGCATAAATATATGTTTATTTATGCAGTTTTCTATAGTTTAGCTGTTTGAAGTTTGAGTCCAATGTTCAGACAATAGTGAAGTACTTTTAACCTTCGAACAGAAATTTCACCCATTTGTTTGCAAGGGATGAATACGCATATACACGTTTTTATTTTCTCTTTTCTTTTTTACTACAAATACAGTGGTGGACAAAATTGTTGGTACCCCTCAGTTAAAGAAAGAAAGTCCACAAGGCTCACTGAAATGACTTGAAACATTCAAAAGTAACAATACATTGTAATGTATTGAAAATTAAATAATCCAAATCAGCCATTACTTTTGAGTTGTTGATTAACAGAATTATTTAAAAAACAAACTAATGAAATAGGGCTGGACAAAAATGATGGTACCCTATAACAGACTGAGAACTTCTTGCCCAGGGGGTCCTGATGAACTCAGGTATGTCCTGTAATTAACATCACAGCTGTTTTCAAACCTATAATCAGTCAGTCTGCCTATTTAAAGGGAGACAAATAGTCACGTTGCTGTTTGGTGAAAAGGTGTGGACCACACTGAACATGGACAACAGCGAGCGAAGGAGAGAATTGTCCCAGGACATTAGAAACAACATTATAGACAAACATCGTAAAGGTAAAGGCTATAAAACCATCTCTAAGCAGCTTGATGTTCCTGTGACCACAGTGGCACATATTATTCAGAAGTTTAAGACCCACGGGACAGTAGCCAACCTCCCTGGACGTGGCCGGAAGAGGAAAATTGATGACAAATTGAGGAGACAGATAGTTGGAACTGTATCCAAAGAGCCCAGAACAACATCCAAGGACATTAAAGGTGAACTCCTAGATCAAGGTACATCAGTGTCAGATCGCACCATTCGTCGTTGTTTGAGCCAGAGTGGACTTCATGGGAGACGACCAAGGAGGACTCCACTGTTGACAGGTAAACATAAAAAAGCGACACCCGTCAAACCTGAGACACCTGGAACAGTTTGCTCATGAGGAGTGGGCCAAAATACCTGTCAACAGGTGCAGAAGGCTCATTGACAAACACAGAAACCGTTTCATTGCAGTGATTGCCTCAAAAGGTTGTGCAACAAAATATTAAGTTATGGGTACCATTATTTTTGTCCAGCTCTATTTCATTAGTTTTTTTTGTTTTTTTTAAATAAATAAATCTGTAAATAAATCTACCTGAGTTCATCAGGACCCCCTGGGCAAGAAGTTCTCAGTCTGTTATAGGGTACCATCATTTTTGTCCAGCCCTATTTCATTAGTTTGTTTTTGAAATAATTATGTTAATCAGCAACTCAAAAGTAATGGCTGATTTTGATTATTTGGTTTTAAATACATTTTAATGTACTGTTACTTTTGAATGTTTCAAGTCATTTCAGGGAACCTAGTGGACTTTCTTTCTTTAACTGAGGGGTACCAACAATTCTGTCCACCACTGTAAGTGGTTTCCAGAAATTGCAATTTAGTTGATGCACATGCAGCAAACAGAGCGTTGCTGCATATTCCTACAAGCAGTGTTGCCTGATTTGATTTTTTTTTTAAATTTAAAGGAATAAAACGAAAGGAAATGGGTTTAGTCTTAGTATTCACTGCGCGTTTGTGTTGTTTCACAGTAAAAACTAGGCAGATATGGAGAGTCAATTTACCGTTTACAGGCCATGTTTGGCTGCTCTCGCCTGAAAAGAAGAGCTGTTTATTTGTAGGGAGGTGTCCTGCTGAGCCAGTCTGTTCTCATTAGTGTTTAGTCGTCCTCCTCAGACTGTGTAAAGACATGTTCTTCCACTGCTGGACTCAAGCATCAAGCCTTTTTATTAAACACCCTCCTATTTAGAGACCTGTTTAAGCAGAGCTGCTGTCTCACAATAACCACAAATTTGAGTAATTTTTAAAAAGTATTTGAAGTACTTTTAACAATTACTGAATTACAATTACTGTATTTTCTGGACTATAAGTCGCCCTTTTTTTCATAGTTTGGCAAGGGGTGCGACTTATACTCTGCAGCGACTTATATTAGAAATAAATTGAAATAAATACATTGTTAACCCTCCTGTTATGTTCATTTGTGAGGAACATAAATGATGTTCCTGGGTCAGTTTGATGTATGAGATATGTTCAGTGTTAAGAGTATGTTAAGTGACTCAGAGAATCAGCAAACTTTTATTTACAGTAAGATCTTGAAGGCTAACAACACAATATTCTATTTTCCAATGATCTCATAGATTCAGAAATGCAATAAAAATGACAACTGTTTCTACAAATACAGGATGAAAACAGAGTATTAGTTGCCAATGATGCTTCATGAAAGGAATAAATAAATAAGTATGAGAAAGAATTACTGTGAAATTATGAGATAAACAGTCTGCTATGATTGTGTCATATGAGGTTGTGAAAGTTATTAGTTCTTGGTCTCAGATTTTGTCAATTAAATTTCCCGTCAAAATGCGACTTATAGTCCAGTGCGACTTATCTGTGTTTTTTTCTATTTTATAATTCATTTTTGGGCTGGTGCGACTTATACTCCGCAGCGACTTACAGTCCGGAAAATACGGAAAGCCCGGTAAACCCAAGAACACTCAGCACCCATAGAGGTGCATGTAACTGTAGTTCCAAACGTGACCTATCAAAGATCTCCTTCTTGCCTTCGGATTCTCAAAAAGACTAGTCTTTTTGTGTCTAAATGTATCCCAATATCATCCTGTTGTTGCGGTAAAGACATAAAAGTCTCCTCTTTGGAAATCTTTATTTACTGTATCCATCCATTATCTTTTGTTTCAGCAATGCAAACACAGCCCGACCAAGTCTGTATGGGTCCACTGAGTGGGCCTTCTTGGGTCAGCTGTAGGCTATACTCACTCCATTATGTCCAGAGTCTGATGCTTTGTCTTGGACATACTGGTTATACCTCATTCAAAAGTCTAGGTGGTATTTTGTCTAAATGTCTGCCTCACCTTGCCCATTGTAAAAATGTGGTGGCTCCGTGATGAACCCTAAATTCAAAGGGGGCCTCAGCCACCTTGCACATAAATAAACACCCTTGTGTTTATTTATAACCCACTTGTGGCTGTTGATGAGGGTTGAAATACAAATTAGCAGTTGCAATGAGTGTGCTGCCTTTTCTATAAACTTTCCCTCCATCGCAGCACTCTGGTGCAAAGTCTACATTACTACAGACACTTTACCCACCCATCCTTCAATCACTTGGGAACAGAGCACATGTGGGAGTGACTCGGTCTCATCCTGGAGTAGACATTCCATCTTTTTCAAGCTGAAAACCCTGGTTTACAGGAGACACGAGCTGTTGACTCATTTCAGCAAACTGGAGGTCATATAAAAGCAAACAAAGGAAAAAGCCATCTGCAAAATGCGGAGATTCCAATTCAGCCAAAGCCAAACCCCTCTGATACTTTACTTATCAGATCAAATCCTGTCTATGAAAGTTTGGAATAGAGTCATCACTGATGAGCAAACACAGCTTCATCTCCCATTCATTGTAGGATTGCTGGGATTTGAACTGACTCAGCAAAAGACAGAAAGGGTTGCATCTTAGGAGGAATGCAGGTGTGTCTTGCAGCTCCTTTCAGGCTCGTACGGCCATCTAAAGGGATGTTATGAAAATGGAATGTAGATGATGTGTTATGTAAGTGTATCGTGAAGTGTGTGTAAGGATAATGTAAGTTACGGACGGGTGATGTTGTTGTCAGTGTCCTTACGCCGCACTATAGACAAAGATGCAGGCACTGGCCTCTTACAGACCATGCGCGATGCTCCTAAGTGCCCATAGGATGGCCACACAAACTAAGCTCTGATTGTCAAATTTCCTAATTTTTAACAGTCAAGCTGTATGCAAGGAGCGCACACTTATCACTTGAGCAGCACTAATGGACTCCTTGTGCAGTGCGCTGGGTTTGAGGGAAACGCCTGCGTCTCACCTATTTCACCCTTACCTACCCTTACGTATTGTATAAATGTTCGCTACGTCCTGCCCTCTGCAGTATCACTGGTTCACTGAGTGATCTATGACTTTGATATTTGCCCAAAGCCCATATCCATCCGTAAGGGTAATTGTGACTAAAGCATAACATGTTGCTATCAGCTACACACCCATCGCCTGTATTATTTCAGATGTTATTAGAGGCAGAAAGACCAAACGGGGCAGTGCATCTCCACCATCCATCAAAAGACTGTGCATGTAGGAGTGTGGCTGGCAGGAAGTTGCTGCTTCCTGTGATGGTCACACTCCCTCAGATGTGTCACTTCTGCAGGTTACAAATGACGAGCCGTGTCTCTGCTTCAACACACGCTTCGAAACGACACGCGTCCAGCCAAACGCGCAGCATCATCGGGATGGGACGGGCACTTCCTCCCTCCACCTCTTTTTCCACTTGACTGTCACTGATAATCGCTTATGGCGTGTGACTGCGCCAGGCTCTCCGTACGTCGGCCGTGCTTGTCATGCTGTCTGTTCCCCGGACTCGCAGGGACACTCTTTGTTATTCCGAATGGATTTTTTTTTTTTTAGCCCCAGCTTCCATCTTATACTATCAGGGACAAAACTGTGAAGTCAACACACTCTGTTCTGATGACTTCCCTGATGATGGTGTGAAAAACAGCCAACCCACAGCTGTAATGTTATTGCTGGAGCAGCTTGAATGCTGCATTGTTCTTGTGGTTTATTGTGTTTTTTTGTGTTTTTTTTTTTTTTTGGGGGGGGGGGGGGTGTTAATGGTTTAACATCTTCCCAGTAACCAGAAAAAAAAATCATGTTAGGGTTGGGGGAGTTGGTGTGGGGATGAGGCGTCGATGTCAGTGAAAGTGGGAAAAGGGAGGGATGGAAAGCTAATAATTGTAGGAGAAAGGGGGGGAAAAAGGGGCAGGCGGAGGAGTGCAGATCTGAAATAAAACATAAAAAGGGGGGAGGGGGGGTGAAAAGGAGGAGGGATTGTGTTTGAGTGTGTTATGTGTGCGGGTCCTATGAAGTAATTGCAGCCGGGGAGTAAATTGCGCAAGCCCAGAGAGCGCAGCTCCGCGTGTTCAAGCTGGCACTTCTGATTTAGTCAAAAATTCCTTTCTTTTTTTTTTTTTTTTCGTCTTCTTCCTGTGTGACCCTTTACTGCTGCTGCTGGTTTTTTAGCAGCCAACACAAAGGCAGTGAGAGAAGAGCAGGAAAAAAAAAGGGATAAGGACGCGCAGTGAATAGATGCGACGCAGCTGACGGAGGAGGAGAGTTTTTCAGCCGTCGCATTCCCCCTGACCACAGCCGCTTTCCTTCCTGGGAGATTTCTAAAATCAGAGGACAAAAGCAGCGTCCGATCACCGGCTCGTACGGCCAGGCCGCCTGTGGATGTACTCCGCCCCCCCCCCCGCCAGATCCCGAAAGGCTTGGAGTGAAGAGATGATGCAGCCGGGGGGTTTCGCTGGTGCCCCTTCCCTTCACTGAGAGACCAAGAGGAGCGAGTCCTGGGAAGGGGAGGGAGGGTGGGGACGAAGAAGATACAAGGACGGAGGGAGGGGGGGGGCAGGGGGGGGGGGCGTGGAAGGGATACCCTCCTTGGATCAAGTGGGTTTGACCCTCTTCTCACCTGAGCGTGAACTTCTGCTGTGATGCCCCTGACTCCTTAAAGAATGTGGAGGCAACATTTTCCAGGCAAGCAGCATGTTTGGTTTTTCTTCTGCTGAACGAACAGAAGTTAGCGCTGATGTCGCGGGTCAGTGAAAGCAGCGTGGAGTTTGTGTAGAAGCCCCCGCTTTTGCGCCCTGCGGCGAGGGACGGCCGCCGTGTCAGGCTGCTGACAGGGGTGGGGCCCCTTGCAGCGCCAGGACAAGTGGCCTTTGTGTGCTACTTTTTGGGAAGTTAAAAAAAAAAATTAAAAAAATAAATAAATAAAAAAAACGGAGGGGGGTGGCAGGTCAGGAAGGAGGCGAACCAACAAAGACCGCTTATAGCCGCCCACATCCTCACCGCCGTGGCAGCACACTGTCACAGTGGGATGAAGGGTGTCTGTTAAGAACCAGGAGAGTTGTACATGTTTGTGACAGAGGAGGGAGGAAAACTAATCATGTTGTTTGGCATGAAGACACATCTGGGTGTTATGCTACAGCGGCTGGTTCACTGCCGAGCACATCCATGCATGTAGCATTTACAACTAATGCTACATGCACACCGGAAAAGTGATGCACATTTAAGAACAGACAGAACAGGCATTTTTGAGCGCACTTTTAGCATGCAGTCTTCACATTGGACTAGCGCATGAACCTACAGCTAGAAGAGGCTCGGTGCAAGATCTCATGAATCTTCTTCTGGACACAAACCTCAATGAACAATTTCTCCTCCATGATCAATTTTAAGTCATTGAAACTTCTGTGTTTTGAAAAGGGCGCCACCCATACCCAGTCCCCGATTGATCAAAGTTCAACTGGTTTAACTTTCAACGCACGTTCAATGGGGCATTTTGTACACAGAGCCCGAAAACGAACTTAAAAACTTGCATAGCGATGCTTTGAACCCGAGAGTTTTCAGTATGGAATCCCAAAACACGCATTTACACAGACTGTTTTATCGGAAGTGGTCACAGTGCAGGAATGTTAAGAAAACCTAAAAATGGGTGTGAGGGTGTCAACTGGAAACACTGATAGAGATTCTTCTCCTGCATGGAGCCTTTGGTTGTCTGACAGCTGCCTGTTTTAATGGAGGACGGGGTTTATGTTTACGCCGCTACAGGGCCAGAATTGTTGGCGGTCAGCCTCAACAGACCTTGTCAAGACGGAGCAATCTGCAAACAGCAGCTTGAGGTTGCTAGGTAACGGTCGGCAGCAGAGGCTGACAGTGTGGCGGAGTGGTTCGTCTCGCCTCCCATTACTGGATTCCTGTTGCTCTTTTTTTTTCCTCTTGTCCTTTTGCTTCGTTTCTTTACTTTATGACCACATCCAACCCCCTCCCCCCACCACCACCACTCTGGTCCCTCTTCACTTCATCAGAGGCAACTTAACACCAGCAGCAGCTCAGGCCAGCAGTAGGAAGCTTCCCTCCACCTCACAGTGGAAACTCTAGCCTCATCTCTCACAGCTCTACCGGATCCGTCTGCCAGACTCTGAAGCTGGCTGTGGAACCACAGCCTCCATTCTGCGCTGAGCTCAGCTTTCTCCAGCACATCCACAGGAGTGATTAGACACAAAATGTTCAGGAGACGTGCATGAACAGATTTCCTCCTGCCCACAGAATGAACGTTTTTGGGTTTTTTTCACTGGAGGCCTAGATTTCTGAGATAATTTCCCTCATGACCTCATTTTGGTCAGGGATCCAAAATTTCTACTTATATTTTCTAAATCATTTAACAGATGATTCCTTTTTAAGCTTCATGTTCACATTTCTCATCAAATAAGATGTAAATGTTATTTAGATTTTTGTTTGTTATACAAAAAAGTATAGTTATTTAGGTTTAAATCCCCACTCCAATCATCGTTTGATCTATTTTAATTATGATTATGCCATTTTCTGCCAAAATAAAAAAAACTGTCATTTTTTTAGGACATAGTTTCTGCAGAGCAGCAGTAGTGTTTTTTCGGGTGCAAATTATAGAGATAAAAAAAATGGCAACAACCACTAGAGGGCACTGTAGGTGTTAAGTCAGTTTTTGGTCTCGTATTTTGTTAAATACATTTATTCTAAAAGTATGACTTGTACTCCGGAGCGACTTATACTATAAAGAATACAGGAATTCAATAGAAATTTGCCTCTTAGTTGTGGGCGGAACTGTTGGCAGGGAGCAACCCCGCCCCCTCTTTCTCTCCAGTGAATTTTTTACGTTTGCAAATCTCTTTTTCCAACAGCTCCTGATTCCCCGAAAAGCAGTTTTAATCTCCATTTCTTAATTTTCTTTATATATTTTTCTGAAAAAATGCTATAAGAACGTGTTAAAAACATCCTTTTCATTGAGGTGGGTCTGTAAAGTCGCACATGTTGAATCTAGCAGATGGAGGTAAATAATGGGTTCCTCTCAAAGGAACATTTCTCAGATGTAAGAACTAAATTATTCAAGAACCTCATTAATAATGCAGGAGGAAAATGTGTATCTTATATCATTATTTGTCAAATGTTGGTCAGATCACTACTTAGGTCGAGCATTTATTTGTTTGATTAGGTGGGGGTCAATTTTGCACCAGGAATGGTCAGGTGCAGCTGGAGATCAGTCAGAGTTACAAACACACTGGGGGTTTGCGTTGAGTGTATGTTGCGTGTTCCTTTCGTCAGGTAAAACCCACAGCGACATCCTGTGCGTCTAAAACGGCGTGCAATCAAGCCGGCAGACAAAACAAGAGCGCGCTGGCGTGTTGCATTAGCAGCCTGGCAACAGTTAAGCAGCGAGCAGAGGCGGCGAGAGGAAAGGGGAGGGATTAATTAAGGCCAGAGTGAAATGAAGAGCCCCCACCACCCCCCCTGCAGTTCTGATATGACCCCTCATTCTCTGCAAGCGTTGTGTGTTTGGTGAGTGTTTTGTGCAGAAGTGGCCAGAAACAGCACGTACCTTTAAGTGCTGCTTTTTATTCTTGCATGTCGCTTCCTGACGAGTAGAGCGCCGGCCACGGCAAAAGCCAACGCCAAACCCCCCCCCCCTCCTGCTGAGATGAACCCTAAACGAATTTAAACGAAGGCGCGAATGAACCCTGGTTTAAAAGATAGAATCAGGTAATGGATGCCGTGAGGATAAATGGTTCAGATGGGATGTTCTCCCCAACACAGAATCCAACAAGGTTTTAATCTGTGACTTCCGCTGCGGTTTAAACCCACGAGCTGCATTCATGTGCAGGAAATCTCCTATCAGGTTTCACGTCGATGATCTATTGATCAGCGGTCATGTTAGAGACGGTATAAAGACTAACAAAGGTCAAATTCATCAGATGGAAACATTTTGTTTCCAATTATATCATTTACAAATAAAAAAAAGCCAAACGAAAATCTGCTTTGAAGAGAAAAAAAGAGCAATTTACAAAAACAAAAACCTTTAAGTTAATGTTGGTTTGATAGAAAAACTAAGTTTTCACTCTGGTTTCTTTAGCAGCGTGTTTGGGTGTGATGATCGCTGTTTTAGTTTTAAGTACCTTCACGAGGGTTCACTTCTGCATGCTTAACTGTTTTATGCTAAACCAGACTGTCAGAAAGCACAAAATGTGTAAAATAAAAATGTGCCAGTTAAAGAATTAATTACTCTTATAATCAACAGAAAGTTGTAAAATAGCTCACTTGTTTAGAAAAAATGAAGATAATGTTAATAAAGGGTTCTAAATCTTAAAAAAAAAAAACTGTTAGAGGAAATTTCAATTTGTAACAAATTTTCCGACATTCGTCAGTCAGTTATTGTAGTTAAAACAAATGTTTCCTACATTTTCCCTAAAAAAAAAAAGTTTCCTAAATACTTCCCTTAATGTCGGAAAACATTGTAAAAAGTTTGCATAAATGCACAGAGGGCTTAAGTTATACATTACGTCCTCTAAATAATTACTATTTCTGATAACAGTTAAACAAAAACTACAAGTAAAAAAATGTGTAAATGTGTAAATGGGACTGTAAAGAAATGTTGGGATTCATAATCATAATGTTAGTTTTTTATCATTCCATTAAAGCATACTCGCAGTGGGGAGGGGCTTGATTAACTTGTGACCGTCAAACCTTCATCTCCCTCCTTACCTTACAAGTTTGTCCTTTTTTTTTTAATCATAAAACTTGACATATGGATTTTGGTAAGAAAGAAAGCTTACCTTTAAGCATTTTATTTTTCAAATGAGCTGCGTGTATTTTTATAGCGGTTTGACACAAGTGAACAGGTTTAAATGAGTCGATATTTTTCTTTTTGGGGGGGGTTCACATGTGACTGTTAATCACAGTTCATTCTCTTTGTTTCACTGTAATAAGGCCATGTTTGAGATTCCATTTGAACGCATGACATTTCCGTTTCTGCATAATTACAGACTATTTTGAAGCAAAGACCATAGGCACGCTGTCAAGTATATCACCACGGCGACGGAAGGTGCTGATAAGGGTGTCATGAATGCATCACTTATCAGACCCGCGTGTGTCGCTACTGTGAAGCAGACACTAATTCTGTTTTTTTTTTTTTTCATGAGGGAGGGGGGTGTTGCCTGTCACCTGTCTGCTTCCTGCACTTAAACACATCACCGTCTCTGAATCAAAATCAGTCAGGCTGTCACACACGGACAAACGCTCGGCTGGAATTTAGACTCCGAGGAGGAGAAGGAGGGATGGGAGGCAGAGGAATGACAGCTGAGGTGAAGGAGTGACAGACACCGAGGGTAGCCGGGAGGAAATGTGTGCTGAAAGCGAGGAGATCTGTGAGCCAATTGGCAGGCGGAGCCGGACATCTGCAAAAAGGAGGAGCTGTCAGAGGCATGGGGAGAAATCCATGAAAGTACAAAGCAGCAAAACTCTGAAATATCAGAGGAAGGGTCTGCAAGCTGGAGATTTAGACTGCATGAGACTTGAAAGGTCATAGAAAGCGGGTGACTCACGGAGTTCAGTCAATCTAACTTGTGCCTGAAGGTCTGATGCAGCCTGCCAACAGCTTTTTCTCCCCAGTGCTTCTCTCACCTACGCACCCACTGCAATCTGGAACTGTTACATACAAGGATGTGCTGCTTAGATTATCGTATTTCTGGCTTTTTTCCCCTGTAAATTACACAGAATGTCTTAGTCAGTGTTTTCACACTGCCTTCAGAGGAACATTTCTTTAAATCCTGGACCTAATCTGCTGCGCCTCTACTAATCTCATGAATCCGTTTGGTTTCTAACAATGACATTATGTAACTATAACTATTACATCTCAAATCGTGCTTTAACAGAGAGGAAAACTCGCCGTAAATTGTGTTGATCACTCAGGAATAGATGGACTTTGGAAAAATAAAATAAAATTGCATTATGGGAAATAGCTTCACAAAATACAGTTTTAAGGCTGATTTTTTATCATAATCCAATAAATATATTGTTAATTATAGATTTAGCCCTCCAATAAATGGGAACCATTTTAAAATAAATGATTGAAGTGGGACTTTTAGGGTTGGGTTTAAAATATCATTTCTGTCTTTGCAAATAAATAATAAATGGGTCTTAAATGGGTCAAACACATTTCAGTCTCTGCTTACTTTTGAATAGTTTTATTGATGTAACCTCACCTGTCTTAAAACACAACTTTTTTGTTTTGTACCTAATCAAAAATACAATGAAAACCTGACTTTTTAATTAATATTTATTTGTAAAATAAATCAAATAACTACCTTAATCTGAATTAAATCTATCCAGATGATAGGCAGAGATCTAAAATCTGATTAAAATAAACAGGAATCCTTGACTTCCTCTAATGTAACAAGGGTCAAGTTCTTGACCTGAAATGAACCCTTTAAAGCTCTTTTCTATTAATATATTTCATGTGTAAAGCTGGTGAGAGTGATGTTAGCTGTCCTGCATCCTGCACCTGCTGAACAGGGGTTTGTTGAGGGACGCATTCAGTGTTGAAAAATGAGGAAGAGGAGAGTCAGGAGAAGAGGAAAACTTTAGCTCTTACGCAACTTTTGCGTTCCAGACCGCAGCGCAGATGCCTGTGGTACCAAAAATAAAAAGGCTCAAAAGTGGCAGTCAAAGCCTGGTAAATGATCACCATGACAACGGGCTGAAGTTCACAGGAGGTCAACACCTCCGCTACAGTCGGCCATGGGAGGCCGCACTGCTGGACTGCTCGCCTTCTGTCATCTTTGTTGTCCTTTTATCCTCCTTTATTTTCACATGACACACTTGATCCTCATCCACAAAGTTGGTTTACTCCATTTCTTTTTTTTTTTTTCTTAGATGTTGTGCAAGAACAGACCATTTTCTAGGCTAAACGTCACAATCATCCCCTTAACTGTTATTAATTAACCGCCTTTCTGAGGAAATCTAAATGAGCATGAAGCCAAACAGTCACATCCCTCCTTTAAGCTGCGTCTGTATCACAACAGTCCCTCCTGAAGTCATGGTAATCAAAGTGAGGTCACACGTAAAAGACGAGTAAGACGAGAAGAGAAAGCGGAAATCAACGATTTGAGGGTGCTGTGGCAGATCTTACTGTAAAGTTGAAAGCCTTGTCTGAACTGTCAGCTAAGACTGATCCTTCCCGTCCTAAATGTATGGACTAATCATGACCTTTGCTGTGATGTGAGGTGAGAATTCCTCTGGAAAGCGTTGCTTTTCCTGTTCAGGTCCAGGTTCGACTCCTGAGCCGCACACGGCGAAAACGCTGCATGAATATTTATGCCGCTCTCTTGTTAACATTGAATGATGCGGCTGTGGTAATTGTCTTCCTTCTCAGTGCAACACATCGTCTTCGGCGAGATGTGTGAGAAGGTCGAGGCACTGGGGAGTCCAGCTCTCTGAGTGAGGAAAAAGAGGAAAACAGTCGAGTGGAGACAGAATCAGAAATGACACGCACTTCGTCAAGCATGCCGCCGCCGCCGTGCGGATGTGAACCGGCAGTGGGCTTGTTTCAGGCATTGCAGAGTTTTTCCTAAATCTCAGTTTCATTGATCCATTGCTGTTTCATGGGCGGGCAGTAGAGGAAACTCATTTCTGTTGGGGGAAATCGCCGTGTTTTCTTTCTTTTAGCAGCTGCTGGTTTGAGAACGATCCATGTAGGGAGGCAGTCACTATAATGGACTCCTGTAATGTAGAAAGTACACTGGGCGGGCCACAACATCCCTGCTCTGAGCTCTCAGCAACAAGGAAGGGGAAGAGGGGGTGGGATTGCACCACTTCTGCTCAGATGAAGTACTGCCGCTCTGCAGAAACTATGTTCTAAAAACGACGCCTTTTTTTTAAAAAATTTGGGCTAAAAATAGCATCGTCATAATTAAAAAAACTACTGGGAACACTTAAAATAGATCAAGGGAGTATTGGAGTGGGTCTTTAACTACTTCATTGATGTTAAATGTGTTTTCCCCTTGTCGTTATAGGTATCCGGCCCCAAATCATGAACGGGCCCATGCACCCGCGCCCACTGGTGGCGCTGCTGGACGGGCGCGACTGCACCGTGGAGATGCCCATCCTGAAAGACTTGGCGACCGTCGCCTTCTGTGATGCTCAGTCCACACAGGAGATCCACGAGAAGGTAAAGAAAAAGAAAAAAAAAAACCACTCAGTTGATTGATGGGACATCCCTTCGGCCGGCATCGCAGCGCCGATATGTGAAGCGGGTTATATTGGCCTCATGCACACGTGTCTGTTCAAATATAGTGGCTTCATTATGATTTAATGTCACTCTGTTGTACGGAGCGTGATGCCTATATCAGTGCGGTTGTTCTAATAGAGAGTCTTGTACGGCGGGGATGCGGTGTAATTACATTGGCTTGCTGAGGCTCTTTATTGCTTTTTATGCCACTCTTCGGCTCCAAAACAATATATGTCTGCAGAGATGGGTATCACCCAAGTGCTATCTCCATCAGAAGACGGAGAGCCTCTGCACTTTTGCTTTTACTGCCTTTATGAAAATAGAACATATTAAAAAGGAAAATTTGCATAGAGATCAATTCAATCAAAGACCTTGGGCGGCAAAAAGCGGGCAGCTTTTTGTTTGTTTTAACACTGCCTTATCAGGACAGACACGATTGTAATGTTCACCTTGCCAGCATATTCAGCAGTTCACCGTAATAACTTGCAGTCTGGATACCCAGAGGCGCCGGATAGATTGAAAATGTTCAATCTCTTCCTTGTGCAGGATGCATGCATAGATGTAGTGTTGATAACTGCAACACCAGCTGCCGCACACTTCTACATACATTTAACTGGAGGCGGAAAGTTAAGGAAAGAGCTGGCCAACGATGGAATATGAAAGCAGCCTCTAGTTATGACAGGCTTCTGACTAGATGCTTTTGTTATGATGGAGAAATGATAAAACAAACGCAGTTTAGAGTTTAAAGTAGGCTTGCACAATATGAGGAAAACTGGCGATAGTAGTGATCAATATTGCCATGATGATATAAGTTACATGAACAGATAGGAAAAGAACCAAATACATCATTTCCATCTCACTATCTCACAGTTTGAATAAAATAAGCGTCAACATACCTGTAATTACTCTCCAAATGACCCTCGTCTACATAGGAGGAGAGCATCTAACATAAAAGGGCTTCATCCGATTGGTCAATGATGTAAAGGAGTCCATCTGATTGGTCAAATGGATAAAGGGATTTTTTTAAATCTGTTCAATACCTTAACCTGCCATAAGATTGTTTTAGCACATTTAAGATTATCATTTACTGCAATTTTCACCGACTTTTGCGATATTATATAATATCAGCTTAATATTTAACAACAAATTTGCGATTTATCGTGCAGGCCTAGTTTAATGCATTTTCTCAATTAGACAACTCAAAGTTATGATGAGAAAATCATTTGTTAATTAAAAACAAAAAAGATCATCTTTTACATCTATTTTGTTTTAGGTCCCACTCTGATTGTTTTTTAAGAATTGTAAAAGCATTCCTCCCTGTGGTCATTTAATTATTATGATCCCATCTTTAGCCTAAATACAAAAACCCTGTCCTTTTCTAGGACATACTTTCTGCAGACTTGCAGTAGTTCAAGCTTTGTTTTTTATGACACAACTCTCACTGGAGTGGGTCTTTAAACTTAAAATAACACAGAAATGCAGATCCGCTTAAATAAGTACTTTAAGTTTAAAAATTCATTTCTTCTATTGTATTGACTGTATTTTAGACAGTAAACATTATTTGACTATTAGAAAACATTTATCCTTGATTAAGTGCTACACATTTACGCTAAATTCAGGGGAACATTATTGTATTTTTCCCTTTACTTGTGTTTGACTGAATTCTAAAAAGTCAAACTTCTGTTTTTATTAGCAGTATAAAAACATATTTTCATTATTTCTCTCAAATTCATTGCATGGAATATAAGAAGTAAATTAGAGGAGTTAAATGCTAAAAAAATAAAGTAGAGGTTGCTAAGTTTTGACTAAATTGTGGCACCTTTTAAATAATCTTTAATTAAAATACAAATTAATACATATTTATCATTTTATTTTATTTTATAGGTGCACAAGAAAAAGAATTGCTAAAGCTAAGTTTTTTTTATTTTATTTAATTCATAGTGAATTTTTTAATGAGGTAAAAGTAATTTAAACCATGTTTTAAAGTTAAGTTTTGTGCATCACTGTGGCTTTCCTCACACTCAAGCTTCACCTTCCAAACTGCAAACTAAAACATCGGAGCCGCTTTTTTCCCTCGCTATGATTTTGGACGAGAGGAAAACATTTGGGTTGAACAAGGAAGTAAAAAGGAGGGAAATAGAAGTTTAAAAAATCAACAGTTTGGCCAAAAAGAAAAGCTTTTTTTTTCCTTGTGGAAAAAGTTGCAGCTTTCACCACACTGAGTCTGCTCTGATCACTGGTGGAATGATGTCATAACCCTAAAATCCCTCTCCAGTAAACCACAGTCAAACTCAGATATCTGCTTCTTTTTTTTTTTTTTTCCTTTTCCGCCAAAATTTCAGTCAACACACAGAATGATGGATGCTAAAAGCATTAACGCTTTGCTTACAGGGAAGAGGGGCTTATATTTATGGTCAGTTTCCATTAAACTTCATTTATGGTGAGTCCTGGCCAAAAGTCTCTTTCTTAAAACCAACACAAGAGTCTCAGAGAGTTGAGGAAACGTGTGTGTGTGTGTGTGTGTGTGTGGGCGCTTTTTGACCTTGAACTAGAATCTGGAAGGCTTGTTCGGGACACGGCGCTAATAAAAGCAGTATGGAAATTCAGAGCTAATCTACTAATCACAGGAAGGCTAATTCACTTTGGCTGAAGGTGAAGGCAGAGTTGTTATTTAGGCGCGCGGGGGGGGCAACCGATACTGGGGAGGAACGCTTTAGATGTTCATCACAGTAAATTACAGTTCAAGTCCCCTTATCTGTATCCACAGCTCACTGGTCCGTCACAGGAAAAGAGAGGCAGCAGAATATAAACTAGCAAATTATTAGGTGATAATAGGAAACTCCAAAACTTTACTTTTTAGTCTTTAAATAGAAAAGTTCCATTTAACACTTTTCTAGCATAAATTTATTTTTTAGCTTCCATTAATACAGCAAATTCAATCCAATCTAAATTTATTTATAAAAAGCTTGTCATACATTGAGCAGCTCGAAGAGCTTGACTTTTAAAACAAAACATACACAACAAGTATTGCAATAAAAATCCAACCCACCCTTTACCCCCTTCGGTTAACAGACCCATGACCCCGTAAACAATGAA
The DNA here is from genome assembly GCA_023969325.1 of Oryzias curvinotus. Lineage (NCBI taxonomy): Eukaryota > Metazoa > Chordata > Actinopteri > Beloniformes > Adrianichthyidae > Oryzias > Oryzias curvinotus. Next base: position 12,160,045 of record CM043724.1, on the reverse strand, counting down.
CACTTATTAAAATAACTTCCAAAAGACACTTAAGGCTCGGCTCTGCTGTGAGGAAACGGTATTTGGGAATCTGTTCATACCAGGAGCCAGCTCAGCCACAGGAACACCGCCTCAGTGCCCACCCAGACCGGGACAGCAGCGGGGTCCGCTTCACAGCTGGGAGGCTGCAGTGATGAACTCCAGCTGCCCCAGCAAGGGCAACAATCACCGGCGTATCCCATCAGGGGTCGCTACAGCTGTGATTTGGCAGATGTTTTTGCCCTGCCTGGCGTCACCCTGTATTTTATCCGGGTTAGGGTCCAGCACAAGGGGGACCCAGACCCTGGCCCCCTTGTGGCTACATAGTTAAGCAGTAGCAAAAAAGGTTAAAAACTAACTTGAAAGGTTTCTGTCACATTTCACTTCAGCATCTTGTAGTTTCTGAACATCTACACAGCAAAAACTGAATCTCATAAAAGTAAATAGTAAAAATCGCAAGAAAAGTATAAGAAAACACGTCCTAGATTCAAATTCAAATTAATTTTATTTATATAGCACCTTTCATGACAGCAAAGACAGCTCAAGGTGCTGTACATAACAACAAAATCAAATGCAATAAAATACAATCAGATACATTAAATTAGCCCCACACAATAAAATACACAAAGACAAACACCAGTGGAAAATAAATAAATAAATAAATAGAGAAAGATAAACCAGATAATCCAGAAGACGCCGTCTGCCCTGTCCTTCTATTGGCAGGGGTGTCAGTATAAAACCCAAACACCCCAGCCAAGGGTGAGAAAACACACGTAGACAGTCTAATAAAATAAATATGTGTTAAAATATCATAAAAAGTATACAAGTAAAATTCTATATTAGACAGATATGTATATGATAAAATGTCATAAAATACAAGAATAAAAATTCTAGATTAAAATAAATAAAATAGATAAAATGATGTGATGAAACATCATAACACATAAAAAGATTGAAGAATATATATATATATGATAAAATATAATGGAATATAAAAGTAAAAAAAAAAGATTAAACAAGTAAAATGCTAAAATTATGTAGTAAAACATCATAAAATGTCCTAGTGACTAGAATTTTAAATAAAATATCTTGGTAAGACCATTTTTCTTATTCCATCAGCAGATTCATTTATTTGATGAAGATCTGTCAGTGGGATGAGAATCCTTGTGGTATTTCTAAGGAACCTGCTTTTGCTGTGGACGGGTTACTCGATCTTTCATCACAGACTGTTCATGCTAAAACGCTAGGATGTCTTAACATCGCCCCGTTTGATTATTTATTTGACTTTTCTTTTTTAACCCTTGTGCTATCTTAGATGACCCCACCCTTACTTTGACGTGTTCTCCCTACCATGACAAAGGTTGATAAAGGTGGAAACATTTCATGTAATCCATTGAACCAGTGAAGATCACAAATCATTGAAAAAAAAAAGGTTCAGAGCACTGTCTAGTGGGTCTAGATGACCCAACTCCCAACGGTAAAGTGCCTAGGATAGGGTTACATGTTCTATTGATGTTAAATACTAGATGATTCCTAAAATTTCCAGATTTATTTTTTTAGAATTGGACAAAAACTATATTTAGTCAATTGTTTTTTTGTTTTTTGTTTTTTGTTTTTTACCATTTTTGATCTTAGAATTTTACATTTTATTACTGAAAGTTTCAGCTTTGTTTAGCCTTAGCAAATCTCGATGACAAAATGTTTTGATTTTGGCATAATAATTAAAAAAATAAATCAATACTTATTTGAATCAAATCAAATTGGACTATAAAACTGAGATGAGAAATTGAGCCAAACTCTCCGGAGTCGTGCATGAGAAAGAATAACAGTCCAGCAGACCTTTCCTGGTTTTGCGTGCTGCATTGATATTCTGATAGAAACGCTGCAAACTATTATCAAACACATCTCAGACCTTTGACCTACAACGTGTCTGGGGGATCGCACTGTGCTCATTGGCTGCTTTGACCTCTCCGTCTCCTCAGTTGTCCTGATTTGTCCATAAACACCCTCAGGGCTTTGGTGTAACATGATGATCAAGCATCTCCTGCCAGAACAGATTGTCTGCGTGTCTTCTTTCCTCCCCTTTGGTTCCTCAGTGTGTGTTTTTGCATTACCCTCTCCCGTCTTAACATCACCGGCCTTGACAGATGCTCTCTTGTCTCACACAAGTCATTCCACCATATCTCTGTCAGCACCCCCCACACTGAAGCTCTTCAAGATCTCTGACACCAGAGCTCCCTCCTCCTGCTTCCTCTTTCCTTTACTGTCAGTGGTCAGTTTGACTCGAGCTGCAGCTATGAGGGTCACGATTTCCCAAAACCAGCTGCACATCTAGCAATCCCACCATTTGAATCCTCCTCGGGATCAGTTTTAGCACTTTTTGGGAAGATCAGCAAAGTTTACATTACAGACATCCACAATTTTTTTCCTTTCTAAGGGTTTCATGGCTTCATTTTGGGGGTCATGTCATGACACGTGATTTATAACTTTGAATTGTTTGGGTATGTGTAGTTTGTTTCCGTTATATTATGGCCAACCTGTCATTGGACAGTAATAAAAGCCTAATTTCCAGATTGAAGCGCATTTAAAAAAGAAAGCTAACTGGAAGCAAGCGCAATTCCTCAAATAACCACAGGGGACTTGTTTAGAAATAGGTTTTCTTCAACTCAAGGCATGGTTACATCGCCGCTATGTACATTTTGCGCATTTTCCACATATGAAATTTCTGTCCTTTGTGATACACGCACACGTAATTCATGTTTCTTGTCCGTCGAGGGTTTCCGGCAACAGGTGTGAATTTGTGAATTCAGTTTTGAGTTGAAAATTACGCAGTTTACACGTATTTTACCTAGATTATACACAATTATTACATACATTTTGCATAATTGTGGTTTGGCAATATGGCAAATTTGTGGCTTTCCACAACCGTTCCATGTATGTCTCATGGGCTATTCCCGCATGAACCACTGATCTCTAACTTTTATATTGCATTTACGGCGCACAAATCACTTTTGAATTGCACATAAACTGCCCAATAATTACGCACGTCTCGTGTTCTTCGTTAATTTCTTTGCGTGGTTTAGTTTTACTTCTCCCATGGTTCATATGTGATGCAACTTTTCAATCCACACTTTTTTACTTGATCACATTTCCCTGGTTGCTTTTGTGCCTGCAGGTGCTGAACGAGGCGGTGGGAGCCATGATGTATCACACCATCACCTTGACCAGAGAGGACCTGGAGAAGTTCAAAGCTCTTCGCATCATCATTCGCATCGGCAGCGGTTACGACAACATCGACATTAAGGCGGCGGGAGAGCTGGGTACAAACTCTCAACACAGTCACTAGTTGAACCACTACAACGCACGCTGAAAAACGCTGAATTCTGTCGTACGCGGGTGTCAAACCAGGTTAACGCCCTCAACATTGATTTTCCTTTGAAGGGTTTTATTTGTTTTTCTGGTTTGTCTCTGATATAAGGATAAGTGGCATCTGCTACCTTAGGGAGGGACTTTGGTTAGACCCTGAGACGCGGGTAATTGCATCATTTCATTGTCGTTTGTGGAAAATGGAGCCCGTCATCTAAAGAACACTCCTGGAAATGTAAAAACATGCCACTGATGTGGCCGTTTCAATGAAGGAGCTCTGCTTCAGGGAGATGGGTTCTAGTTACCTGGGATGGATTTCCAGAAAAGATAAACCGTGGATGTTGAAAGACGGAGACAGAAAAAGAGTTCCGTTTTCCGTCTGAAGCATCACCCAGCTTCCTATCAGCGGGCCGAGTGGCTCAAACAGCCGACAAAGCTGCCACTTCCCTGCCAAAACCAGATAGCGGGTCTAACTGCCGCCCACTGCGTGAGAGAAGGCGGTCTGCCTTTGCAGCAGGAGTCAAGGAGCTATCGCGGCTGGCGAAGGCGGCGCAGATATGGCAGCTCCTCTCCAGGAGAAGAAAAGGGGACCATTGATTGAGCACATTCCCCCTTTTTCTTTTCTTTTTTCAATGTCCAAAAACAACGGCGCTGCAGTGGGGAGAGACTGAGTAGGAAGAAGTCATTAGCTTGTAGAAATGCTTTAAATTGTTGGGCTGTCTGTCAGAAAAGCAAAAGCACGAGGGCGGGAGTTTTTGATGAGCACAGCGCTAATTCCAAATGGCAAAACGTAATGGAGGAAAAAAGATATATCTAGAGTCTAATCTAAAACTAAAAGGTTATTTTTTACTTTAATTTGTAGTGTTTTTATTGTTTTGGTCCATCTTTATCTCTTCATTTGAGCCCAGAGCACCTATGAAAAGTACTTTAAATGTTGAATTTGGCGCAGGTGATAATAAAAGATTTGATCAAGATAAAGACAAACTAAAATAAGCTTCAACTCCAACATTTAGGGAAAAAAATGAAGTGTTTATTAGGAAAATGAGAAGATTTTTGTCCAACTGAGTTCCATGAAATATTGAATTGACACCGGGCATTTGACGCGTTTTCAAGACCGCTTGAACGTGCGTTGTCGAGGACGATGTGAACGAAGCTTTAAGGACCTGAAAGAGAAACTATTATTATAGAAATGTTTGGTTTTTTTTTATCTTCACACTGCAGTTGTTTGTTTGTTTGTTAACATAAAATTACTGGAAAAGGATTTTTAAAAAATGTCTTTGTGCCACATAGCTTTACTTAACTGACAATGCGACAGTGTGGGGAAAAAATGTTTATTTCAGAATATATTATAAATAAACACACAAAACTCATTAAATTCATTTAGTGTGGAGGTTTCCTAAATCAGTTCTAGTAAAACATCAAATCAAATGAGGAATCATTTTTTAGTCTTTTGTTTTTTTAGTCAATTAATCTATCCAGAGGTGAAATTTGGCAATAAATCGTTTTGATCTAGAATTTTTTGTGTGTTCCTCTTTCAGGCATCGCTGTGTGCAACATTCCCTCTGCAGCGGTGGAGGAGACCGCCGACTCCACACTGTGCCACATCCTCAACCTCTACCGACGGAACACTTGGCTCTACCAGGCTCTCCGGGAGGGCACGCGGGTCCAGAGCGTGGAGCAGATCCGCGAGGTGGCGTCCGGCGCCGCCAGAATCCGAGGGGAAACCCTGGGCCTCATCGGTTTCGGTGGGGATTCAACCGTTTGTGGTTAAACGATACGAGCGTCTGTTTTGGCGTCCTCTGCGTGTCATTGTGTTGCCTCCCGTGTTCCCGCTCCGACTCGCCTCACATGTTACCTCAAGGTTGCGTTTGGCCTTCCTCTGGTCATCACAGCATTCCCACATCCTGCCCATGAGATCTACACGATCTACCCCTCTACACATGACCTGTGTGTGTGTGTGTGTGTGTGCTGCCCCCCACCACACCTGTTTCCTGGCTGTTTTTTTGGCGTGTTTGTACGTCATTTGCCCCGTCTCAGCCCTGCGGGGTTGGCACATGCTCGCCAAATCTTCCCCTCCACTCACGGACAGCTGCGCCGACTTGCTGTGCCCTAACAGCAGGTCCGGGCTATTAAACCGGCCATTTTAACCCTTCCTCTGCCTCTTTTTCTGCTCCTTCGGCCTCAAACAAACTCCAAACAAAGTCTATGGTGAGTCCGTGGGAGGCTGAGCACACCAGAGGCCTCCAGCTGTTTGTTTGTGGACTCAGCTGCTCCATCTGCCACTATAAAAAAAAAAAAAAGACTTTTCTAACACGAATCGGTTGTTTTTGCAGGTGAAAGTCAGTTATTCTTCATTTTTCACCAAACCAAACAAATATTTGATTCTTGTTCTGGTCAAACCGAGCCGAAGTTCATCAGAGAAGTTGGTGATCAAACATGTGACCGGTCAGTCTGCATTTCATCCTGGGTTATTTCCCAGAATGCTGAGAGTTTTTTTGGTGGTTTTTTAGTGCATGCACACTTTTGCAGACCTTCTTTTAAGTACCTGCAGCTCAGAGATGCAGTTTTTCCATCAACCGAAGCACTTTGAACCAGTTTTAACCCTGGGACAGATCAGTTTTCCCTTTATGCTTCCCTAAATACTTGCTTGCTGCAGCTGCAGGACAACCTAATGTACATCATCCTGATGCCAGCCCCATGAAAACACCCCAAAACAAAAAAAGTGAGGAATTTATACCCAAATGCTTTACCAGAATTTTCAAACATGTACATCTAAATGTCTCTGTGGAGTTTTTCCACAATTAGAAAGGAGGAGCAGGACTCTAGGCTGCATCAGTACAATGGAGCCTCTAGAGTAGTGGTCTAGCAGGACCAGAACCGGTCCATGGGACAGTTGGCACCGGGTCGCAGAGAAAAACAAATTTTCCCGCTTTTTTTTTAATAATCTCTATAATTCTAAAGGACGTTTTATTTTGAAAAAACTCTGGTATTCTCCCCACCAAATCCAGTTTCTCCAGTGGAGAAACAGAAGAAGACTTCAAAATAAAAGAGAGCTGCATTTAACAGACAAAAAGCAGGGGGCCTTACTCCAAATATGGATTTATTGCGATTGTTCCCACAGACCATAATATTACTGGATAATATTACTTTTTTTTATTATATTCAGTTATATTCAGAAAATATCTTTTTTTTTTTTTTTAAATGTGAATATGTCAGACGATGCTGAAGTTGGGGACATTTTTAGCTTCCACCTTGACAGTTAAGGGACAATCTAAATCCCATTTGAATGATTCCTACATGAAATCAAGTTTAAACATCTGCAGATATTTTACAGAGGATGAAGATAAACTAAACCCTCCAACGTTAAAAGAAACTTAAAGAAAAAAAACTCCAACGCCCACTTCAGGCCGGCTCGTGAAGACATCGTCTGACATGAAAGCGGTCCGTGGCCTGAAGAAGGTTGGAGACCACTGATGGAGAGTCTAGAAGGACCTCATCGATTCTTTTTACAAGCATCACTGCTCCTCCAGCCAGCAGAGAGGAGACTCGCATCCCACACAACAAATAAGGCTGTGGGAGACGGAGGAGGAGGCGTCCTCTCATCGTCCTGATTCACCTCCTTTCATGAAGTGCACTTCAGGAGAATGAAGCCTTCATATTTTTGCAGAACAACTTGCAGCAGTCGATGTCTTTGTTCTTGTTTTCCCCTGCAGGTCGCTCGGGTCAGGCGGTGGCGGTGCGCGCCAAGGTGTTCGGCTTCAACGTCATCTTCTACGACCCCTACCTGCAGGACGGCCTGGAGCGCTCGCTGGGCGTCCAGCGGGTCTACACCCTGCAGGACCTGCTCTACCAGAGCGACTGCGTCTCCCTGCACTGCAACCTCAACGAGCACAACCACCACCTCATCAACGACTTCACCATCAAACAGGTGGCGCTCCCGCCGTCTCCTCATCTGAAGCCGGACACACATTCATTCCTTTGCTCTGTCAAATGCAATTAGCGCCAGCCCGCGGCGAAAGCAAATATATCGACTGGGCTGCGCGGCGGGGGAGCTGCGGGTCGATGGGCTGCAGATTCTCCGCCTGCAGTGACACCTGCTGGGCGGTGGCGGATCTGCATGCGGGAGTGGGTGTAGGGTGACAGCCTAACCTAGTTAACTGTGTCTTTTCTGCCTCCTCTTCAAGTTCTGCCACCAAAGAGCACTTTTTCTTTAGCACTCCTCTGAAATTTGGCAGCAGCTTCTGACGCGGGAATGTTTGTGTTTTTCTTTTTCTGTCACAAAAGCCGAGGCCTAATAAAAGATCAGCTGCCAGCAGAAAGGCTTTTCATGCCCCTGGATTTCCGCTTTTGTCAAGATTAAGGGATTACTTTCTTCTGAGCATATTTATTTGATCTTTTCGCTTCCCTGCCTGCCTTTTGCACTTCTTGTTGGTGCTTTTTTTTGTTTGTTTCCATGGCGATGTAGAGAGGCGACTTAATCTTCCCATCTCCATCTTTTGGTTTGATCCCTCATTTGATGTCATTTTTCCCAGCCTGTCAAACGTTTTTGTGATGCGCTCTGAGCCCTCGGATGCTGAGGCTGACGCTCCCTCTTTTTCGGCAGATGCGACAGGGAGCGTTCCTGGTCAACACGGCGCGGGGGGGTCTGGTGGACGAGAAGGCGCTGGCGCAGGCGCTGAAGGAGGGACGGATACGCGGAGCCGCTTTGGACGTCCACGAAACCGAGCCCTTCACGTAAGCTCAAACCGGCCAAACTGCACGCAGGAGGCGGAGACTTAGAAATGTGCAAGAAGGGGGCGGAGTTAAAGCAGAAAAGGTGGAAACGGCTCCATCAGGCTCCGCAGAGATGGAGACCCTTAAAGGCAGCGGTGGAGTGTAAGAAGAGACGCAACACAAAGTAGATCCTCCTTATTTAGACTCTATTTAAGAATGGAAGCAGCAAATCTCACATAAAAGTGTTTTTATCTTTGTGTTGTAGACGTAAAAGAAACAGAAACAATTTGACCCAACGAAAAAAATTTATCGTAAAAGTAAAATCGTTTAAAAAAATAATTGAAAACATAAACATTTTTAAAATAATTTTACAAATTGGATTTAGAGAGAAAACAAAATTTATTACAATGTATCTATCTAAATAATTTTGGATGTAGTCCATGGAGTTGAAGCTTCACCTTTAGAGCTTTAAACTGGTTTGGGAAACACCTTTCATGGATCATTTGGGCGTCACAAGCCGGCGAGGAACTTCAGAGACGTTTGGATTCTGACCGCCCAACTCCAAAAACCCAAAATGCATCGAGTCCCGCCCCCTACGCCGCACACATTCACAGCTCAGGCACTTGGGACTAGAGAGGAAGATGAGGAGGAAGACTGCAGATCACTGTTTCACTCTGAGGAGGGTGATGGGAGGACGGTGAAAAAACCGATGACACACAAACGCAACATCAGGCTTTTAAAGGGATTCAACTTTGGCTCCTTTTTTAGCTGTTTTATTTATAGATTAATTTCAAAGCATCAAAAATTATGAAATTCCCTTAAATTTAAATATAACCTTCCATTATCCAACCAAGTATGTGTTCATTTATAGATTTTTTTTTAATAATTTTTTGTGATCCTAAATTCAACTTGAGGGTTTTAGGTGTAACTTTCTTATATCTGAATAAAACACTTCACAAAAATGTTGGTTCAATTCTCTCCAGGTTTGCTCAGGGGCCGCTGAAGGATGCTCCGAACCTGATCTGCACGCCGCACACCGCCTGGTACAGCGAGCAGGCCTCTCTTGAGATGAGGGAGGCGGCCGCCACCGAGATCCGAAGAGCCATCACGGGTACGCACTTTTCCCTGAATCTGCGTCTGAGTCTGCTGTCGGCTCCAGACGCCGCGGCTGCTCCTCAGCGGCGTTCCACGGCCCGCCACTCAGAAAAAAAACCTCTTGTGTGTGTGCGCCACCACAGGCCGCATCCCTGACAGCCTACGGAACTGCGTCAACAAGGAGTTCTTCGTCACCACGGCTCCATGGGCGGTGATGGAGCAGCCAGGCGTTCACCCCGAGCTCAACGGCGCCGCCTACAGGTATAGATCTCTCACCGCACGGCAGGAAAGCTTGAATTGCTTCCCATTTCAAATGAGTTTTATGTTTCCATGTTCGGAACAGAAGTAACCCCTCCCCTCCCCCTCCCCCCACACCCCTGTGGGCCCTTCTTGATCTGAGCATGTCCACCTCCGTCTGCTTCTTTCACGCAGCCAAGTGAACCACACTCTACCGGCCGTAACAACCGGCGTCCCCCAAGAAAAAATTAATGCCTAGATAAGGAGCAGGTAAATACACCAGCCGGGGTCAGACCTGTGTGTGCTCTCTGTAGTCCCCCCCCCCCTCAGAGTGGAGCTGGATGGCCGTGAATGTGGGGTTTGGAGTGCCCAGTTACTTTTCCCCCTCTGGTTCGAAGGATTTTCCTATGTGTGGCTTTTTTTCCTACCAGCTAGAGCTCAACCCGGAAGTTAAAAATGTAAAGGATCAAAAACAACATTTTGATGACTTTATTTCAATGTTTACCTCCCTCTTCTTCTGTGTGAGGTTTTAGAATGCTTTTATTCTATTACTGTGGCCATAAGATGCATTTTATGTGTTTATTTTTTTAGTTTGAATTTTAAAAAGTAGCACGAATGATGTGGAAACTGTTAAAAATGACTTTTTGTGAAAGCTAAGCATCATCCTGTTCTAAATGTAAGGTTTAAATTGAACATTTTAATTTTTTTAAAGCTTTTAAGTGTTAATAAGTGTTTTTTGGTGCTACAGACTACATTTGGAAAAATTGGAAAAGGTTTTCAGTTTAAAATCTAACATACTAGAATCACGGAAGCAAAGTTTTTCCACTGTCAACAAATAGGAAACTGGAAAAATCAAAAAATCCTTAAATAAACTAACAAAGGCAGCAGTGACCCTAAATCCCAGCAGAGACTCCTTGTGTTCCCCTCACTGACCTCTGACCCTCCTCGCCCCCAGATACCCGCCAGGTGTAGTTGGAGTGGCTCCAGGGGGCATCTCTGGGGCGTTGGAGGGCCTGGTGCCCGGTGGGGTGCCCATCGCCCACACCCTGCCCTCTGGCACACACCCGTCCCAGGCCCCGTCGCCCAACCAGCCCTCCAAACACGGCGAGACCAGAGAGCACCTCACCGAGCAATAACAGGGATTCAAACGCGCCGTCCGACCCCACGATGCTCAGCAACCAACAAGTCGACCGACCACCAGGGACCAAGAGACAGAAACAGCTCAGCCGCGGCTGCCTGTGAAAGCAGCCCGCTAACAGGAACACATGTTCTGGGGGATTTGTACTTTTAACCTTTTAGTTATAACTCCGTCTCTTAGGGTTCAGTACCAACGTAACTTTTTTTCGTTCTTTTTTTTTTTTTTCCTCTTCTATTTTGGGACACGCCCATGAGTGCGGACGCAGAGTCCGCTGGTTCTTAGCGCTCCGGGATTACCCGTTAAGAGAACGAGGACAGTAGGTCTGCTCCAACGCAGCAAGGGGACAACAGAAGAAAAAAAAAGGACAACAGAGGAAAAAACACAACAAAACGTTGACATCGTGTGCTACTGGACCTTTACTACCACAAACCCCTCCACCCAGATCCTCCCCACCTCTTTAACCTACCTTTTGTAACAAGTGTGTGTTGTTTAGGTCTCCCATTTTGCCTCAAAAGAGAATTATTTTTCTTTTCTTGTCAGCGTGAATGGTTTAAAAAAAAGAATTATCCACATATATATATATATATTTATCATTCATAATTTTAGATTGCTCATCAGTTCTAGCAACCTAAAGTGAGTTGGAACCCTGCCCTGCCTAGTTTTTACAGCCTGCAGTTCCACATCCTGCCCACCAGAGGTCGCAGGATTGGGACGCTGCAATTTCTTTCAGCGTTTGAAAGCATCACACTAAACACAGGGAAGGGTTGAAGCTAACTTTAGTTCCTAATGACTCAGGAAAACACCTTTTTGCAGATTTTTCTTTTGTCCGATGACAAAAGGCTACGACTAATCTGGATATTTTGTCCATCTTCATTGTGGTATTTTTCTATACATCTGACGTTTTTTGGTGTTAAGGTTTTTTGAAGAGTCCTGTTAGATTCGTAATGCCTAGTTAAATGTTCCTATAACCATGTCCTATGTGATCCTTCCTACTCCCAATCCCCCCTCCCTTTATGATTTCAATTGAAGGCCAGGTTTTTTGGGGTGTCCTGTACTCTGTGAGAGCAATAGCTGAAGTCCTACTTAGGGTCCCGACCATAGCAGAAGAGGCAGCCAGCAGTACGGTTTTGTTTTTAGTGTGAGTATTTGTATTTGTTTCTTGTACAAGGTGAACATTTAGCATTCAGTGCAGTTCAAATAAAAAGATGATTCTGAGAAGTTACGTCTCTTGGTTTATGAGCATCACTCCTGGCGACGGTCCGAACGGATGGGCTCGTTGGTTGCCATGGAAACGGCATCCTAGAGCTTGATTTTTCTGGGGATCAATTAGTGCAACTCTGTTTTGAAATTCTACTAGAGTTTTCTATCACTTTTGTTTGTCCACGTATTCATAATTTGACCCTTATGAGCCACCGTGATGAGCAGCAGGACTTACACCAATGAAATTACAGGGAAGTAGTCATTTGCACCTAAAAATGCGTTTTCATCATTGATTGTTCGTGAGATCTGGACTGCGTGACTCCGACCCCGCTCACGTTCCAAACAGGAAGTGTCCGCTGGATCCAGGAAACCAAAACTATTGCGAAATAAACAGCTGTTACTCAAAATAACCATTCTTACTCTGATACCTTAAACATGTTCCGGTTAATCCTAAGTTTTTCTTTATTGCAAGTTATAAACCGACGAATCAGATGCCTTAATGAAAGAATATGGTCTCACGTCGAACATTCGAAACGTTTGACAGATTCCCCCGAGCCCACTTTCGAGTTGTAGGTGTGGTCTTCCAATATGGTCACTCCTGGCTGGTGAATTCACATCATTTCGTTGGAACCGGAAATGCGTTTTGTTTTTTGTTTTTTTTAACGGGCAACGTCACACTTGCTCTGCCCAGTTCTTTTAACCCTTGTGCTATCCTATCACCCCACCTACCCCTACCATAACAAAGGTGGATAAAGGTGGAGATGATTTCATGTAATCCATAGTGAAGATCACAAATCATTGGAGAAAAAAGGTTCAGTGCAGTGTCTTGGGGTCTAGATGACCCCACTCCCAATGTTAAAGTGCCTCGTAGGCCTGCACAATATACCGCAAATTTATCGTTATCACAATATCCAGCTTTGCAATATGCAAAAGACGGTGAAAATCTCAATAAATCGTAAACCTTAAATGTGGTAAAACAATCTTATGGCAGCTTGAGGCATTTAACGAATCAAATAAATCCCTTCATGCATTTGACCAATCAGATGGAGGCCTATCATGTTAGATGGTCCCCTCCTATGTCCACAAGGGTCATTTGGAGTATAATTTTTAAACTGTTGCAAAGAAATAAGAATGATGTTTTTGGTCGTTTTGCTATTTGTTTATATACCGCAAATTATATCGTTATCGCAATATTAATCACTAATATCGCGAGTTTTCCTCATATCGTACAGCCCTTGTGCCCAGGAGAGCACAAGGGTTACATACCCATTTCCAATGAAAAGTCTACATAAACGTGTTATGAGCTACTGCGTTCAAAACGCTCGCATTTGAGTGTTTCTACGATCGTTTTTGGGCTCTACGTACATTAAAATGCGTGTTGTAAATTAAACCAGTTGAACTTCGATCAATCAGGAACTCAGATTTGGTGGTAATGTATAAATCACAGAAGCACCAACTGTTTGGTCATTGAGGAGAAATTATTTTTTCCGGTTTGTCAGGAATATTTTTGCCATTTTAATAGTACTTTCACCTCACCTCGCTTGGTTTGGCTGCATGAACCGTGTGTCTGTAAAGCTGACGCAAAGAAGAATCTATATATATATATCCACCTTTGAGCAGTGGATTCTGGGTACTTTGAACCTCAAAGGAGAAAAACGGACAAGAATCCATCAAATGCAAGTGAGTCCAATTTATTAATGCTCTCCTGGACGGAGGCAGAGGATTTGGTTGTCTCTCACCCCCCCTCCAAGTCACAAAAAATATCATCAAACTTCAATATTATATTACCCCCCCCCCTCCTCACAGAATACAGGTATCTGTGCAAAAAAAAAAAGTGACTCAAACAAAACGCAGATTTAACAGAAAGTCGGAACGAAGGGCCGCTTATCCAAAGAAATAAATAAATACATCAAAGGGGGAGGGGCTTGGGGCATTAGGAAAACAGGTTCTCCTTCAACCCTCAACACACAAACATCAGCAAACTTCCCATCAGGCAGCGCTGTAACTGGGTTCTGTAGTGCAGCTTTGGGACTTTGTTCCTACATGTTCTAGCAGACTTCTTCAGGGGGGGGTTAGTTGATTAGGTTGGAGCAGGTTGGAGGATCAGCAGGCAAACCGAGTGAGTATATGTGCTTTGATGGGGCAGTCGCCAGGTTGATGGTGCCGTTTCTACCACAGAACATGCATTGATACAAGTCAAAAAGAAGGGGGCGGGGACAGTAGTTGGCGAAATACGAGTTTGTGGTTTTATTTTTTTTTTTGTCCTTTTCCAGCTCGTTTCCGCTTCACCTTCACTCGTCTTCATCTTCATCCTCGCCGTCGGAGAGAGAGGCACAGGGGTGGATCTGCCGGTATCTGTCCAACCATTTTTCCACCATCTGGGTGACTAAAGGGTGGTTGCGGCGCCGGGAGCTCTTCTGCATGGCGACCAGCACGCCTCCTTCGGTCACGCAGCAGTCCAGCCACTCCCTCAGCAGCTTCTCCTGCTGCTCCTCGTTGCCCATCTGTCGCACAGAGAAACTGGCCGTGAGCCGCTGCCACTCAGCGACAGAAATCAACTGCAAAACATTCTCAAAGCTTTTCTACTGTTCATTTAGATTTTTTGCCGATTTTACTTTATTTTTTTTAATACCATAAACAAACTAGTGTGACACACCACTAGTGACATTTTTTCACAGAAACTGCTGTTTATTACTAAAGTTGAAAGGTAAGAATTCTAGAATTTTAATGCCCTAAAACTGACATTAAAAAAAGGCCATTTTTGATTAAAAATGTTAATTTCTTTTTTTGAATTGGGATTCCTAAAAATAAAATAACAGCTCGGAAAGACCTTTATGATGCAACTTTAAGAGGAAATTGATAAAAAAAATGAGAGGTTTTCACAAAATGAAAAACACCTTCACACATCAGAATACAGATGTGCACCACACCACCTGTAGGTGGCGGACATGCGCTCAACGGTAGAAGAAGAAGAAGGAGCAGCCCCTCCCTGCTTGGGCAGTGTGAACACCATGCGTGTTCAAGAGCCCGCGTTTAGCGTGTTCCTGGACGTGCGTCCAGTGTGTCATTTGATGTCTGCAGCCTGAAGGGAAATCCTTTCAGTTCTTCACACCAGTCAAAGGAAACAATAGCAGTCGTGTCGTTTCTGCTTTTCTGCAGATACTCTTACAAACATCAAGTTCCACTTACATTCAATCCTGTAATAAGATGCAACTTCTCTTTAAAAAAACATAAAATTAAAAAAACAACTTCTCTGTTCTTTTTACTTTTTAAAACTCCTTTTCTTCATTATTTGTGAAGTCTTCCTCACTCGACTATTTGACCATTACTGACGCCATTCGTAGTGTTAAGTCTAACGCTTCGTGGTCGCGGTGTCGAACCTCTTGTGCGGACAGGAAGTGTATGTGCAGCAGCTTCCTCTCACTGTCCACCAGCGGCAGGAAAGTGACGGTGACGTCGTCGTCCGTGTTGAGGTTGGCGCCCGCACCGCGATTGTCGTAGCCGTCGTTCTCCATGGCCACCAGGGCGGAGAAGTGTCCCCGTGTGTAGCCCAGAGCGATGGGGCTCTTCCAGCAGAAGCTCTGCTCCCACAGCAGAGGCAGGTACACACCTGAGGGCGCACAAAGCTGGTCAGACGGGACACAGCGCGCTCCACCCGCGCCGCTTGGGGCGGAGCAAACCCTCTGGCTGTGTACTGCAGCAACCTGAATTTCCCTTTTCAGCTGACCGATTATTGTTGCAGATGATGTTACTTTTAAAGTCAATTCTTTGAGTTTTCTCTTTGTCATCCAAGATAATAAAGAAACAATCCACTGAAAAGAACTTGAGAATGACAAAGTGAGATGTTTGCATTTTGGGCCATTTTCCTGCTAGAAAACTCATGACCTGCAGTTTGCAGCACATTTGGCTCTACAAGGCCTCCATAGTTTAATAGATAAATCTTAAATCTTCCTGCAAAGATTTTAAACACACTGTGGCAGATGTAGCAAAGCAACCCCAGACCATGACCAAACCTCCTCTGTGTTTCACAGTGGGGACCTCCTCCTTTTCTCAGCCTATTTGTTAATTCCCATAATCAGTGTCATCACTTTGTCATTGGCTGTGGGCGTGTCCAGGGGGGGGGGTCGGTTCGGGCGTAGTGGTAGAGTTTGAAAATATATTAAATCCCACTTTTATTTTTTTTTTTAACGTTTTTAACAAACTTTCCAAAATGACGCGGCCATTTCTGGCGTCTTACCTTGAAAGCGAGTGTATCCCAACGTTTCCCCACGGAAACTTTTGTAGTATTTCACTCCGTAGACTATGATCGGTCTTCGAAGAATATGTGCAAGAACAAAAATGTGTGTTTGCTCCAGGCTGGCCCCGGGCTTAAGACACAAAAAAAGAAGAAAACATTGAAACGGACATTTAGTCTTACAGAAAGCAGCGATGCGTCATCACAGCAGCTCCAATAAAAGTAGCTCATCAACTGTCGACAGGAGGAGGAGGAGCTAAACTGCAGATCCTTCAGAAAAGTGTCTGAATTTGTTCCTCCCAGCACGGTAGATTATAATTTACACAGACCTTTGTGCAACAGGGTGACTGCAGTCTGTCAATCAGGCAGATGAAGGATACAATAAAAAATATTTTAAAAAAAACAAAAAGGGGTTTATACAAATGTACATCCTGGTTATCCGAAAATACATAACCTCTTTTTGTGAGAGTAAAACCTGTCCAACACAATAGGCTTTCAGCTCTCATCTGTTCGCTCAGTTGATGGACAGAATAAGATAAAAGAAAAAAAAAAAAGATGAAGGATGAACACTAGCACCATAGGTGGAGTTTTGTTTTTCTGTAAACTTCCCCCACATCATTGCAGCTATATATAGTGATGTATATATATATAGCTTCTTCTCAACTTGCATTTGTACCAGCAGAGCAGATGACATAACTGTGCATTAAATGTCCTGCATGTCGTGCAGCTCCTAAATTCTTCCCGATCTTTTCTGCTCGCGTTCCGGTTATCGAAGCTGCGGTTTTTACTGCCAGCAGAGCAGCTCCTCCGCTAAACACGTCTAATCCCGAGGTCGCGTGTGCAGAAGCGCTGCGTCAGCGGGCACGCCAGCAAAGTGGATCAGCTGTCCGTCAACCTCCAGCGCCGTCCGACAGACTCTGTGACCTTTCTGTAACCCGCACATCCTCCACCTCACGCACCTCGGCCTGTCCAATGATTGAGCTCTCATCAAAAATAAAAAAATAAAACATTTGGAAACATTTCAAGACTAATTTAAGTCATAAAAAGTAGAATTTATATTTACATATGCTGTACTGATTCATCTTTAACTGTTTTTAATATTCAATAAGAAAACAGCAAAGTGAAGTTAAAATATTACCTCTATTTGCATAATTTCCAGAATTTCATCTATAATTATAGCTAATATTAAATAGTATTTTTTAATGTCACAAATCGTGTGCTGCCACATTCAGGCATTTAGAAAACGCTCACAAACAAGAAACAGGGAAATGATCGACCTAAAGGCATCATGGGAGTGAATCACCTGGCTGGCCAACGTCAGGATGAAAGCCCAGTCCTCCTGCCACTGCTCCTCTCGAAGGGAAAAATGTAAACCAAAGCTCTGCGAGTACCAGGACTCCCACTCCTTCCAGCGAGTGTAAAACCTGAGGTCACAACAAAACCTGCTGTTGTTTCACTCAACCAATCAATGACAGTTTCATTCCTTTCACTGCACTACATTGTACTGAGAAATATCCACAGAAGTTATGAAACTCAGTTTACGTATGCAGGCCTCTTGAAAACACATCAAAAGTCCTGCAATCCCACTGAAAAACTAATTCCAACACATGTGAAGAAGACTTTCTTTTCTCTAATTACCTGTAGTTATGTTAAAAGTTAAAAAATGAAGTGCAGCTGGTTTCAATTTCCTAGCTATGAACTTTTTGGGAAGAAACTATGCAAAACAGCTGCAGGACATTGTTGCTTTTTAGACCCAAGTAAAGCATCTTCAGCAGTCACTCAGTTCACTTGATCTGGGTCAGTCAGGACGTGGGAAGCAGAACACAATGATGCCCTACATCATGAAAAAACACCCTGGAATCTGTGTTTTACCAGTGAGAGCAGTCGTGCAGGCTGTCGTGAAGGGTCTTTCGGAGGACTGAGTCCTTGTCGTAAATGCCCCAGGTGGCCTGCAGAACCGAGTCCAGCAGGCAGTCCCCCGCTGTGCGGTTCCACAGGGCGTACAGCCGGCTGTCCAGGCGCGTGCACAGCTCCAGGGACCAGTTGATGACCGGAGATTCCTCCTCTAGTTCTAAAAACAAAAAAACTCAATTTGTGTTTGATTCAAACTCAATGAGGATAATTGATTTTGGGATCAAATGACGAGAAAAACCTTTCTGCACATCTCGATCCAGCACCTCATCCAACAGCTTTTCCTGAACCGCAGGTGGCAGGTCCTCAATGTCTGCAAGCAGGTGAACACATGATGCTACGGCCTTTATTTAACAGCAATACGCCAAACTGAAAGCTCCATCAACCATAATGACCCACATGGGAGGATATGCTTTGCAACTCCACTCATTGCATGACATTTTGTCAATAGCACACTGTAAACAGCTCTGTGGAGTGTGTGGGGCTACTGTGGGTATTGAACAATAAAGGAATAATATTTATGCATTAAATAAAAAGTAAAACACAATAACTAAATTTTAAATTTTAAATTAACTAAATTTAACTAAATTTTCTTCTGTGAAAACTGTGATTTGGGAATTGGAATTAAAAATTGAAAAGGAGTCAGTGTAACAGGTCGGGGTGGCTGCTGAAGGCACGGCTCCCCATGGTGAACCTACAAGGAGTAATTCAGTTTTATCGCCGTTCAGTTTGAGGAAGTCTAAGGTGAACCAGGTTTTTCTTTCAAACAGGCAGGAGGAAAGGGAGGAAGGTGGAAGAGAAGAGTTGGGTTTACTGAAAAGATAGAGCAGAATGTCATCTGCAAAACAATGAAAATCAATGTTGAGTTTACGGAAGATAGGGGTAGGAGATAGGTAATGAGGAGAAGGGGGCCGAGAACAGAACCCTGAGGTACACCAAAGAAAATGAGTGAGGGTTGAGATTTAGAGGATTTCAGTGGGATAAACTGAGTGCAGCTTGAGAAGGTAGAATGAAACCAGCAGAGGGGGGTGAACTTGATACCAAGAGATGAGTGTCTGTGAAGGAAGATGAAGTGAGATATGGTGTCAAAAAGCCGCACTCAAGTCAGGTAGGATGAGGATGGCGATGAGTCCAAAATCTGCTGCTAGGAGACGGTCATTCGTGATTTTCAACAGGGCAGTTTCAGTGCTATGAAGGGGGCGAAAACCGAATAGAAAGGATTCAAAGAGATCGTTTTGACTAAGATGATGGTGAAGTTGTATTTTTTTTTTTTTTTTGTATTTTGGAGATGAAGGGGAGGTTAGAAATAGGATGAAGGTTATTAAAGGACTTGGGGTCTGAGCTGGGTTTTTTGGGATTGGTTTGACAGCAGCGGTTCAAGATAAGTGAAGGGACAATACCGAAAGTCAATGAGGAGTGGATAATAGCAGAAATAAAGGGAAGAAGAGAGGGGAGGCAGGATTTAACCAGGGATTTTGGGAGGGGATCGCGCAGACATGTGGATGGTTTGGGCTTATGGATGAGGCGGGATATTTCACTGGGATCGGGGAGCTATGGCGGGACACTGGAGGGTATTCTTCATTCTGTACTTCATGACATTGACTTTAGTGGGAGCAGGACAGAATAAAAGTCAGTCAGCAGCTAAATACTTGACACCAACTCCTCACAATGATAACATATATTAACTTATTTCACATCCAGAGGTTTAGAACACCAGCTGGGTGCTATACAGACACAGATTTAGTGGGTGGTGCAGTGACATGGGTGGAGTACCTGCAGGCAGAGTGAAAGTGACCAAGTCAGTGAGGAAGTAACAGGCGATGTCGCCTTTGCGCTGGTGCAGAGACGCTGTGATCTCCCTGCGGATCTGCTCCGTCAGCTCGGGACACACCATGGAGGGAATACACTTTGCAGCCTGTTGGCTCACCTGCAAGCACAACAGATCATGCAGGTCAGCTGCTGGCCGAATTTCATGCAAGGGTCGATGCAAATATTGCAGAAGAATCCATCTGAAGCAGGTCTAGAAAAGCATGATCATGATTTGTGATTTGCTGCAACGTACTGCAAAAAGGTCACCTTTCCCTTCGCCCTCTGTGCCTCCCCTAATCATCGCTTACGCTCCTTCCAAACCACATCAGCTCTGCATTATCATGTCCATTAGGAACCAATGACTGAAGCCAGACTAATCCTTCAGCTAATCCTCAAAGTGCATTTCTGCTGCAGCTACAGGCATCTGCCATACATCATCCACTTTGGGAAGGAACCATCAGCAAACAGACATGGGTGTCGTGAAGAACAGACTCGTGGAGCAATTATGAGATGGCTTCATTTGGTGCCAAAAGGCCAAAAATTAAACCTGTAAAATGCACAAGAGAGTACAAAAACAAGGCGCCTAATTATGAACAGATTTAGCAACGTTACTGCGCTTACCTCTGTCAGTAGTATGGCCAGCATGTCCTGCCTCTGGAAGCGGATAGCCAGATGGACCAGGGTGAAGCCGACGTCAAACGCTGAGGAGCGGTTGAGCAGCTTCACCTCGTCAGCGGTCAACTGTCGAGCGATGTCGCCGTCGGACGACTTGTAGGCCTCCACTGCAGCCAGGTCTCCCTCCACAACACCTGCAGCAAAACATGCAAAACTTTTTTCAGCATGTTGAACTAGAGCTCACAGCGGCACCGCTCTGGAACAGTATTCTTCCTCCACATCTCCCTGCAGAGGTGAAGCCCGTGATGTGAACGGATCTGCATAGACTCAGCTGTCAGTCAGTCCGTGCTATCTAAATGCTGCAGATTGATCACAACCACTTTCCACCCAAAACTACAGAGATATTTGAAAGCAGAAGACAAGAATTGAATGTACAAATCACCAAGTGCATCAGCAGTTCTCCTGGCCCTGATGGAGAGAACAGCCGTCAGACTACAATTTAGCTGAACCAACAGGGCATTGGGTGATGTTGAACTGCGTCAAACAGAGGATACCTCCCTGCTTTCTGGACCCGGTAGTCTCCACATTTGTACTAGACAGAATACATCAAAATGAAACAGGAAGAACTGATTCGCTGGCTGCTTTGGAATATTTTTTTTCTGAAATTGTTCTCCCATGCAGAACATTCATTTGACCTGGATTTGACACACCAAGCCTCTTTTAACCCAAGCAGGGGGATATATTGCAAACCCAGGTCTGTAAAGAGCCACAGAGGGATTTTAGCTGGAATATTGTGGAGTGTCAGGAATGCAAGAGACCGCACAAAAGCTCTTCCACCACTGTGACGTGTTCTAGAAGTGGATAAACAACATAGATATTTCTTATAACCTACAACAAAGAAAGTAATAAAAAAAGAGTGTCCCGGTTTCAACTGCTCTTCTATCTATCACAAAATATTTTATCTCTGTTCTCCAGGTTAAAAACAGAAACAGTCTTTATAACTTACTGATATCATCATCAATGTGATTTCTGCTTACGAAAAAAAAAAAAAAAATCAACACTACTCTGTCTTTATATAAAGTGATAAATATCTGGAAAAATAAACATAGCACAAATAAAATGTGCTTCCCCCTTTATAAAAAAATAAGTATTATTTTCAAAAGGGCTGCAGCATTTTTTATTTTTTTTTTTTTTTACACAAACAGACCCCTAAACATCTATATAGGTTTACCAAAAATCTCTATGGGGAAAAAAAAACGTCGAATTTTACAGTAAAAAAAAAAAAAAGTGCTGAGGATGATGTTAACAGCTATTTTTAGGTGCTGTTACATTGTCACGAGTGGCTGACAAAACGTTAAAAAGGCTCAGTTTAAGCAGCAGCAGAACCTGTTTGTTCCAATCACTGTGAAACAAAAGGACAAAGTTCCAAAAAACACAAACTGTTTGGATGTAAGGACCTCAGCCGCAGAGACCAACAACAATACCAATGTGAGGCAAACAGGCAGGTCCTTGGAGGCGAGGAAATGCTTGGCCTCTTGGCCAGAAAGTGCAAAACTCTGTACAGTCAGCTGACACTGTGAGGAACTAAATCAAAAAGCATGGAGAACACTTTTAAGGTGTAAACGTTATATAAATTAACTCCTCAAAAGTAGTACATGCACTAAGTGCAAAGGTCATGTGATCAACATTGCGGATCACATGCTGCGTTCATGCTCCTTTGTTGACAGCTTCTCATATTTTGAGAGGTCTATTTTTGCCCACCCGCCCAAAGGTCCCTGTCGGGAACATAAGCACCTCTGTTTACAGAGTGTGTTGATCTCGTGCCAGGGCAGACTCTGGTCCACAGGCTCCGCTCTCACTGGGCAGCCCAGACGGCCCATTCATCCCCAGCGGCTGGAAAGCACTCGCAACCTTTCGGTTTGTCAAAGATGCTCTCAGGGGAACACAACAAAAAGGATGTGCTGAATCGGATCCATTTTTGGCCAAAATTTTACTGCTAAGATAAGAAGCAACATGGCTTCAGTAAAATAATTAAACCTATCAGCTCGTAGATAATTGACATAATCTCCAATAATTAATGTAAAACCAACTCACCGGCACACGCACTAAGGAACAGCCAGTCTGTTTTCCTCATCCGGTTTCTGATCTGCTTGAGCTTCTTGAAATCCACCTCCTGCTCCTCTTTACTAACAGCTCCCGCTGCCAGCTCTATCCTCTGAAAGTCTTCTCTTTTGGCCATTGGAGGGGATCTCCGTTGACTTCCACTGCAGCTGCCCCTCCATCGTGCCACGTCCTGCTCAATGATCAGGGGCGAGGGCGCTGCGGTCTCGACCGGCTCTGTGCTCTCCTGGTTGCTGGGCTTGGGGAAGTCGCACAGCACACATGCTGTAGTGGTGGGCCAATTCTGGTAAGTGCACACCGTGCATGTCCAATGCTGCTGGTGAGTGTTCAGTCTGTTCCTGTCGTTATACTCCTCACAGGTGTCCACTGGAGAGTGAACACCAGGGCGGCAGCCTGACGTCTGGGGGGACTCAGTGGGGCTGCTGGTTCTCGGGCGCTGACACAGACACTGCGTGCAACGGACGGCCCGAGGCCAGTTCAGATAGGTGCACATGTGGCAGGACCACTTGTTAGCAATCTCAGCCATGCTGGAAGGTTTAACTCTCGGCCTTGCACTGGAGTCCGGACAGATGAGGAGGCTGCTTCCCCGGTCAGTTCTGGGAGGGTCCCACTCTGGACTGGGGTCCAGATCAGGACTGTTTTTGTAGGGTTCCTCTGTGATGATG
This sequence comes from Oryzias curvinotus, assembly GCA_023969325.1. Classification (NCBI taxonomy): domain Eukaryota; kingdom Metazoa; phylum Chordata; class Actinopteri; order Beloniformes; family Adrianichthyidae; genus Oryzias; species Oryzias curvinotus. The sequence goes on along the minus strand of CM043724.1, from coordinate 12,136,923 downwards.
GGACCCCTCATCCGGGGTGCACTACACATTGTACACTTATTGGCAGATGGCCAGTTCTCATAGGTGCAGTACTCACAGGCCCACTTCCCCCTCTGTTCCGTCATTGTGGATCTGTTCGGTTGAATCCAGTTACATATGAGCCCAAAATAAAGTACTACGAAGTCATTTTAAATTATTTTGATCAACTGATACTTTTGCTTAACGCTAAAATTAGCAAACGTACCTTCAATATCGTTTTAGCTACCAAAATACGTTCTAAAACTTTGAAAAAAGTAACATAAAAGCTATAGTCTGTCCACATTTAATTAAATATTATATCTAGATAAAGGTTTATATGTAATTAGCGAGCTATGTAGCAAAAAATACGGTTTGTTGTGGTGTGTTTTTTAAATAATTTAAGCTACCTTGCTAGGTGACCAGCTAACCTGCTGTTTTGTAAACGTTAGCTAGCATAAAAAAATGTAGCTCTTAACATCATAACATTCTTGGTCAAATTTGACCTAAGTTGACGTTTTTATGAATATTATATTTGAGGAGGAAACATTTCTTACCGATTCATGACTTCGTACGCCTTTAAAGCGCCGCTGCAAACCACAACAACCCCTTCTTCTCTTCTCCGGTCCCTCCTGCTCCTCCTCCTGTCCTGCTCAATCAAACCTTTCCCAGTCTACAGTAGATTCCCTCCTTTGCTCACATCTTTAACTTCACGGGCGCATTAATCTCTCACGGAACAAAGCGAGCATTGCCAAGGCCTCTGAAGCGCCTCTATTCATGGTGCAAATCCGCAACTCTCCATGGTTTGTACGGTCTCCGTCCTGTTTAATGGCGGCGACGGCTCGACAAGTCAGGGGCAGAGCCAAAATAAACGTTCGTCACCAATCATATGGCGGAGCTCTCGAAGCGATTGGACGAAGGGGAAACACTGGGAGGCGTTCACGAACTTGCTGGGACATCTAAAACTCAAGGGCGTTTATGATCAGCAAAAATAAGATAAAAACCTAAGCATAATTTTGACAAAACATTATATACACAAGAGACAAAAAGGCCAGGAAAACCCCAGTATATAATTTTAAAGACATAGATTTAAAAAAATATAAGAATACAGGAAAATCTAAAATATAATTGATAAATTGATCAAGAAGTGATTGTTACTTCTAATTGGCAGGGTTAGGATTGGGTTGGATTTTCTCTTAAAAAAACAAAAATTAAAAAAATCTTTCACTTTTTATGTTGGATTGACTATTCTGAGACTAAACGTATTTTTTTTAAATGTTTTTTTTAATGAATTGTCAACAAAATGTATTTGTTTTGTTTTAACATTTTTCTCTCTTTTTAATTTCCCGATAAACATTCAAATTTTGTGGGAAAAAAGCATTACAATAAATTCATATTTCGGGATGTTTTTTTTTACTTCTTTACAAACAATTTTTTGACATAGCTTGATTTGAATTCATGTTTTTTTTTCTTTTTGTAATAATGTTTACGTTTGAATTTTTTTTATTTATTTCTAGTAAATACATATTTTGTTTGAAATTAGTTCAAAAAATGTCGTTCGAAATAATTGACTGTAAATTATTTTTGCGCGACTAATAAAGTTTTTTGGATTGATTTTTTACAATTACGTCACTCCAATTCTATTTTACAACATCGTTTCGGACACGCCTCCTGTCATACGTCACACGGGAAATCATGGCAGTTGCCCTGCGCCGGTTACACCATGTTTCCCTCCACGTTTCTAATGGGCAGAAGATAGCTTATGACCTTGTCTCTAAATACAAGTTTAATTTATTTGCCACCAGGCTAACAGCTAGCTCGAGGCAGGTAGCTTTCAGAAACGGAGCGGCGATATTTGTTGTGAATGAAAAACCAAACCGTAGTGGACCGCTTGGTTTACCGGGGACATGTGTAGACGACCCACGAGTCCACGTTGGGAAAAACAACTCCACGGCTGCTTTGTACGATGTCTGTCCTCTCCACCCAGTGGATTCTGTCAGCAACGTGTGCTTCGAGGTGGAGGATGTGGAAAGGTCAGCCAGGGTTCTCCACCATCTGGGCTGCAGCTTCCTAGTACCGCCTACAACGGTCGAGGATCAGAACGGGCTAGTTACCTACTCTGTGGTTAAATCAATCGTGGGAAACGTGTGCCATACATTAGTGGATAAGACAAAATATGGGGGCGCCTTCCTGCCCGGATTTGATGTGACTGAACATGACTGGAGCTTGGAAGATTCTGGTTCTGTGACTCATTTTGATCACATCACCTATGCCTGTCCCAGGAAATCAACCCAGCAGGTCATGAGTTGGTATGAGAAGATGTTTGGCTTTAAGAGGTTTTTCATTGATAGGTAAGAAGCAAATTTATTTATAAGATAAGATACAATACCATTAGATAAGATATGATAAAACACGATACAGTAAGATACGATACAATAGACTTTTCATGGTTGTCATTAATTATGTTTTTGTTTTGTGTAGGAATGAAGATGTGGATGAAGGTTTTGTAGTCAACCAGAAAGGCGTTGGACTACGACTCACTGCCATGCAGTACTGGAAGTGCAGTAAAGCTGGCATCAGTGTTCCCTTTGCAGGCCGAAAAGAGCCTGACTGCAAGTTTGTCATTGCAGAGTCACTACCTCATCAAGGTAAAAGAGCTCATCACATCGCTTCATGCATCTCATATCTCTTTTGCATCTTCACGTGAGTTCCCATTTTCCAGGTCGTAACCAGGTCGACACCTTCCTGGAGCACCACAGAGCACCTGGGATCCAGCACATTGCACTGTACACCAACAACATCGTCGCTACTGCAAGCCTGATGGCTGCGGCTGGTGTGCAGTTTTTCTCCCCTCCTCCTGCATACTACACTGAGGTTTGAATTACACTGATCGTTATTGTCAGATAAATGCATCTAGACATTAAAGAAAGACACAATTATAAACAACAGACCACAAGAATCAAGTTTCTCATGCACGAGGGAGAGGAGGAAGAGTGACAGAAAACGTCTACCACGCTTCTCTTCTCAAAGGTTCTGCCTTACTGTGCACTTACTGTGCACCTTTTATTAAGACTTCAAGTGGGAGGTCACAATTTCAAGACACAGAAAAAAAGTTCATTGGGGGTGTCGTATAATGACCCATTTGGTGCATTTTAACTTCAACCAGTCCTTATCAGCTAAGGACAGAGTGTCGTATACCCCCTCAGCCTTGCTGGGATGAGAAGCAGATGAACAAACACACAGAACTGTTTTCAGAAGAGGTAAAAAGGTCAATCTGAGTTAAGATTTAAACATACACTTACACAAATACATTTATACAATGATAATACTAAAACAATTTCCTTCACAGTTATCTAAAAAATAAAGTAATTCAAGTTTGTTTTATCTATTTGGGTTTTTAACATGTAAAATATAGGAAAATGTAAGTTTATGAGCAATAGAATAATCAATTTTTATGAATTATTGTTATATTTTAGTACACAATTACAATCTATGGGGGGTTAAACTGTAAAATTCTATTCAATGTTAAAAAAAAAATTGTCAATTCTTCAGAATCACAGCATTTTTATAAAATTATTTCAGTAGAAAACTTTTCTTCTGTTTTCAAATTAGTTACACTAACCCAGAATGAAACATTATTTAATACATGTTTTTTCCGTTAGTATTAGCAGTAGTAATAGTCATTATTTTCTATGTACTTTCCTAAGTACTTTACTTGTTTGTGTACATCCAAGCATATACGGATTCTGCAAAATGGATTTTAAAAAAATGCTCTGGTGTCTGTCTTTACATTACAATAGTTCTGACCAGCATCTGGGGTTTTCTTCTGTGTGCTGTGCAGGTGGGAAAACAGCAGGAAATAGAGGAAGCAGGACACGACCCTCAGGTTTTGGCCCAACATGGAATTCTCCTGGATACTGACCTGCACATGGATCCCTCAGCTCAGGAAGCGTCCAGGGAAAACAGAAGGTAAAACACACTTTAGAACTGGAATATCTTGAAGCTTTTAAGATTTTTATGGTTTATCCAAATGTATTCTTTCCTGTTTACCTTTTTAAATAGGATTGGTTATGTATCATGTTGGGAATTCTTCAATAGTACACAATATTGTAGATTTAAACCTTCAGTGTGGATTTTACTACCAGCCTATGGTGTCTCTGAAAATATAAAACATTCTGAGATATATAAAGAAATAACTTTATATTTTGATCTAAAAAAACTGTGAAAATTAGAATTAAAAGGCTACTTTTTTAAGATAAAAAAACCACAATATAGGATTCAAATTATACATAGTAAATCTTTATCTTGGTTTTATAGAGTTTTATGTCAAATTGTGTGAAATAATGAAAGTATGTAGGAATCTTATGTATCTGGACTCTTGTGTATTTTGTTTTCACAGATACCTTCTTCAGGTGTTCACCAAGCCTATATTTGCAGAAGACACCTTCTTCCTGGAGCTGATCGAACGAAGAGGGGCGACGGGTTTTGGCGAGGGAAACATCAAGGCGCTGTGGCGATCCGTGCAGGCGTACATGGAGAATGAGCTAGGCAAAGAAACTTGTGAGACGATTGACCAAAGGCGGGATTCACAAAGTGTGGGATCATCAGAAGCTTAGTAAATGGATCAGGACTGGATTCTTCTTTATTTTTCTTAATTATAGTTTTATTTATTACATCAACTCTGCATTTATGCCCAAAAAACATTGATTTTCTGGACGGATTGTTAAAGTTTTTTTTTTTTTCATGTTTTTGTCCTCACTCAAACTATTTGCACGACTAATGTTGCAATCAAACCTTAAAATGTATCAAATGAACTCCCACTGTAGCTGCTAATAACCAAAATTCTTCTGTATATAAAAAAATAAAACAACAAGAAAAGACACAGCTCCTGAAATATATTGCAGCACTTATTTTATTTTACTCCGGATATGTGTGCATCGGCACAAAACTATTAAAAATACTTCAAGTGGAGATGTTTAAAACCGCAAGCCAGACATCAGTATACGGCACCTTATGTAGAAGGTTTAAAAAAAGTATATGCACTAAAAGCCCTGATTAATGTATTTGCAGTTCAGAGTTTATGTCCTGGAAAATAAAAAAAAATAAAAACATTTTTGGGTGTGGTGTTGGCTTTAACAAAGTATTATCAGCAAGGAACAAAATGTTATAACCTGCCAAAGACTAAAAAACAACAAATGTTTCAAATGTATATTTAAAACTTTGTTTTAAGTAGAAGTCCACAATCTGCAACAGTTTTTCATCACGGCTGAACAAAAAGTCATATTTCATGAACGGCTGCAAAATATTGATAACATTTCATGGTCGCGAATAAGAATCATTTCATTTTTTAAATTTGTGTGAAGTAAATGGCTAACAATTTTGTCTGTTTGGATTATTTTAATTGTGTCACATCATTCCAAATTTGGACACTTTTCTGGATGACTTACCCACCCAGCCGGCACCGGACCACTTAAGGCTATAGCTTCTCATCCAGATGCTGGGGAGCTTTTATCATCTCTGCCTTTTGAGTCTCTCAGGGTTTTTTTTAAAACCCATTAAGACCTGCCAGTTCAATTAAGTCACCCATAAACATTGTAGGAGAAGCAATTCAGTTTAAATGCGTGTTCCGCTTTTTTTATACCCCAACTAGAATACCACAAAAAAATCAAGAAAGCTACTTCACCCACAAGCACTGAGTTTTCTGACTCCTGTACTTCAGCATTTTGACAAATGGTGTCAGTGTTTTTCCTTTAATCAACTGTCACCGTTTTGGCCAGAACTAGGTGTTCAGACATTAGTTTTTACATGTAGAGCACAAAAATAATGACAAAAACTCCTATATTACTATATTACACAAAGGAAATCTTAAATACTCAATTAGTGAAAGAAAAAAAAGGGGGGAAAAAATGAACAACTTGAACTTTTTCCAAGTCTTTTGTCAAATTAAATTATTTTTCTATATTTCCCTATAAAGTTGTATATTTTGATTCTGACTAAAGGGATGAACTGCCTGTTAAAGTAGAAGCTATCTGTGGTGACGGGAGTCTTTTCAGCCATCTGTCTCCAGCCGCAGTGAGCCACAGATGGCCCTCAGCTTTCTGCATAGGGTTTCTGGAACATCTCCTGTTTACTGTCCACCATATGCAAGCTGCAACCACATGAAGAAACTCGGATACAAGTTAAGACCTCTAATTCTCCTCACGTAGACTGCATCATCTAGGAATAGTTGTACCTTTTATGGGGGAAATGGTTGTTGCACACTGTCCCTTGTGGCGGTAGTTGTTACAACACATTTCCAGACATGAACTCAGAAAGTTGAGCTGTGAAATCCTCTTTACTCAAAAACAAAACCAAAAAAAATCTTATAGCAAGTTATCTGTGCATATTAAAAGTAAATCTAATAATATATAATACGATTGTTAAAAAAAGCTCAAAATTAATTTTGTTTAATTAAATTGTTTTTAACTCATAAAGCTTATACAGACAGACCCCTGAGTGCCGCTAAGCACAAAAGGGCAGACAGCCTAAGACCGAGGAGGGTAGTTCTAACAGTATGGGGCAGATTAGAAGCACAGAACAGATGTTATAGTTTGATTAACAATAGTGTTTGCCAGGGGTAAGAGACACTCCCCACCCCCGTGAGGCCCAGCTTGGTACCTTCTGTCCATTCAAACTATGTCAGGCAACTGTACAGCACTGAAAGTCTGAAAAGCAATTTATGAATTTTAGAAATCCAAAATGTGTTTGTTGTTACTGACGGCATTACATGCTACGCTAGAAAATACATAAATATAAGAGAAAAATATTGCTAGTACTCGTTGTACAGATGACCTCAGTTTGTATATTAAAAAGGCTTTATGTGAGATTACATGAAGCCTTAGATTAGGAGTCTGCAGCCTGGGGTTCTAGAGCCACATGTAGCTCTTTAACCCCTTTATTGCGCCTCTTTGGATGAAGACAAATAAAAAGTTTTTTGTTTTAGAAACTATCTGTAAATTAAGAAGTTAAATTATAATGTGCCAGATTATAAAGTGGATTTTCTATTTTTGAACAAATTCAAAGACTGTGAAGTGCCTCCTCCTATGTATTGAAAATATGGTAAGGGTCACTCAACTAGCTCCAATTTAATCTTAGTTTTAGATTAAATTCATGAATTTCTTGCTGAGATGAACTACAAACAGTTGAAAATAAATAGTTTTTAAAATCATTGTTGACATTACACTACTTATTACTATTTGCTGCAATGAGATGATCTTATGTGGTGCAGGATGTCTTTTATTTTGATAGGAAGTCATGCGAACCTCTCATAAAAGTCATTAACTGTTTATCTTTATGTTTTTTTTCTTTATGCCAATTTGGAATTTTCAGAAAAACAATCACTTTTAAATCAGTGTCTTATTTTTCTAAAGGGGGAAGTGAGTCAACGTGTTTGTGAAGCATCTACGTTCTGTTCCAACTATAAGGAAGTGACCTTGTGTCTCTTAATCCCATAGTTCCTCTGACAGTTACACAATGTTATTTATTTATTTGGGTAACAGGATTGTTTATCAGGAAAGTTCCTAGCTAATATTCATGCAGCCTCTAAAACTCCGATTACTTTTTATTGCTTTGGGACAGATTGAACCACTAGTACCAAGTGCGGGGGAAGGTCAAATTTAAATAGCAATATTGAATACCCCCTAATTTAGCTTTTATTCCAATACAAAGAACGAATAAATTAAACTGCAGGAATAATTTAGCCGAATAATGACACAATTTAATATCAAAACACGGGAAAATGTTGACACATTTAGTTAGAACACACCCCTATCCAGTGTCAAACATGGTACGGCTCATGTATGTTGTCACGGGCTCATTAGCGTGTAGTCTTGTCGGACAGTAGTGCACTGGGGCAATAATGTAGTTTGCTGTGGCAGACGAAGAAGTCAACACCTCGCTCGACGAACCGCCTTCTGTGTTTCTTCAGAAACAAAACTCACCATGGTTCTTCGAAGTTAGCCCGCTGGATGTTGGGAATCTGCTCTAAAAACCTGTGAGTTGTAGTCACATTTGAACTAATGACAAGTTTCAAATGTTTAGCTAACACACGCCAACATCTGTGCTAACTTTTAGAAATGGGAGGTTTGATGCTCAGCTTGTGCTTTAAAAGTGAAGTGTAACTTTATTCACAGAGGAGGACTTTTGGGATGCCAGTCTAAGAGGCAAAGTAGATGCAAACACAGAACTAAAGTGTCAAAGGAGTTAGCTTAGCAGCCTCATGTGAGCTTTCTTAGCTGTTTTTTGTGTGTCTTTTGTTATGTCTGGAGTGAAACACTATTCCTCTCGACGTTTCCTTTTTTTTTTTTTTTAAACATTTGTATTGACATGGTTTCTTTCTCGACGTAAATAAACACATTTTTAAAGTTTCAGATAATACTTGTCACGGTAAGTTTTGCTGCGAGATTGTTAGTTTGGTGTTTGTAGTTTGGCTAGTTTGTTTGACATGAAAAAAAGCATAATTTAAATCAGATTATTCTTCTTTTGTTTGATTTAAGACTTCTATTTTGGTTTGTCTTTGAAGGACACATTGATCTTAATCCTTTTTGCGTTCCCCCCTCTGTGCAAAGCCTGCATAGTTACATGTCTGGTGGCAAATGTATGTTCTAATCCCATTATATTGTGATGTGTTAACTGCTGTGACGTTCTTGATTTAACCAGCCTTCCCTTCAGGTATGAAATAACTGGTGGCTGACGCTCGCTATTACACATTTAAAAGCGGAAATGTGCATTGGGATCATCAAAACAGAAACCTGTTAAACCTGAACTCCTCTCTGGGTTTTATTTCTTTTATTTTTTTGAGCAGCTGAAGTTACACAAGTGGCTTTTTACAATTCCAAAGTGGAATTATTAGAATTGTCCTTGTGGACTATTGAAATGTATGTATACATTTTCATTTTGGAGGACATATATATCCCTGTGTGAAGTTAAAAATTGTGTTTTCTTTGTGGGAAATGTTATTTATTTTTATTTTTGGAGCACCAGTTTCCTAGCCAAACTCATTTTCCTTTCTTGGAGGATAAAAAAAAGGGCGCTCTGTGCATATCTATATCTATATCTATCTATATATATTAAGAGGCTGGTCACTTGGGCATGCTCAATTGCTCAATTTGTAGGACCTTTTCTTTCACAATTGCGTCCACCTGGAAAGTTTGGCAAGTCTTTATGGGGAAAAAAAATCAACTAACCAAACTTTTATCATTTTTTTGCTCAAATGCAAAATAGTCTACGTCCTCTTTTCCTTTCCAGACCACAGAAAATGTGACAGAAATGATAGTGTGCTGTCATGACAACATTTTCCCATCTCCACACTTGTACTTTAGTTAGCTCCTAGTCCACCTTTCATGATTTCTTTATTATGATTGTAATAGAGCAATGTTCTCAGTCTCTTACTTCAATCCTGCATAATTTGAAGACGTTGTTCGAGTTAGCCTTTTAGCGGACTGCATTGCTTTCCGATTTGGACGGGTTCCCCCAGAACCCTTATTACAAAGCCCACAAACCCCCTCGTTCTGCATAAAACGTCTACAGTGCAAGTGATTATGGAAGAGATAATTAAACAGCAGGCATGCTTCAAAATGTAGGCCTCCCTGGCTGCCATGCTGAGCCTTTGTGTTTATGGTAAGTGGGCAGCTGCATGCCTGTGAGACTTTGGCTGTACCCCAGACCCTCAACTGAGCCTGATAACTACTATTGAAGCCTCGTGGCCATGCTCATTTTTGACTATTCAGTCGCTCTTTTAAAAATCTAGAGTGAACCTCCTGGCTGACTTAGTCTAATTTCTGTAAGCTTGCCGACAGCTGTGTGCTAGCCAGTACATAATAGGTTTTAGGCATTTTTTTTTTTCCTTCTCCCAGTTACTCAGCTTTGGCCATCCCGAGTAGCACCTGCCTTTTGAAGAACTTAAGTAGTGAGAAAACCAGCTTAGAACCCTTCAGAAATGTCTAGAACAGGCTGCTATATCAGCGTGCCCAGCTTTATGACCCTCAAAGCTGCATGAGGGCGAGTTCAGATAAGGTAAATGTTTGCAGCCTGGCACCAATGTTTCTGCAACATTCAAGTAAGAACTACTTTTTTTGTTATTTCAAATTCTTATCTTAGTTTTAAACCACTCTCTGATTTAAAAAAATAAAGGTTTTTTGGTGTTTTTAACATGCTCTTGTGGCGTTTTTCTTATGATGGAGGACATGCATAAAGAAAATTAAGCTCAAAATTCAATATCTGGGGTTGCTCCATGCCAATATCAAAACTAAGGCGAAATTCTAATGAATTACTGCCGCTCTGCAAAAATTATATCCTAAAAAATGACAGGTTTTTGCATTTTTGGCTAAAAATGGCATAATTACAATTAAAAGACCACTGGCAACACTTTAACAATAGCTCAAACGATGTTTACAGTGGGTCTTTAGATTGGGGGTCATATCAGGTGTTAAGGGACACAATCCTGGGATTTCCCAGAATGCATTTTGGTCAGTAATCCTAAATATGGATGTCTGAAAATCAGGATTGTGTTGCATTCTGTCTTAGTTGCACAGGAAGATGAATGGAAGGGAGTGGAGTCAGTGTGTCCACCAGCCTATACAAGGAAAATCCTTCATATCAAATAGTTGTTTTCAGCAGCTGCATCAGTGCTATAAATGGATTAGTATTAGCTGTAATTGTCAGTTAGACACAAAGCGGCCAAATCCTTATGTAATGGTGGTCTAACTGGTGGGATTTCTGATTGAGCGATATGAGGAAAAGCAGCTCAAACTGAGAAACGCTGTAATAGCTCTCCTTCTGTGTTTTTTCTTTTTTCACACTTGTTACTTGTTCCATGTTGCTGTGCGGGTTTGCAGAACAGCTAAATGACATTAAAACGGTGCAGACGAGAGAGCCCAGTGGATCCGGGTTGGTGTGCAATATATGCTTCTGGCAGCACGAAGTGAGGCAACCACAAAGGAAGCCCTGGGTCTTATCTGCTCGCCCAAAAGCGTCGCTCTTGTCTTTCAAGAAGAGCGTCCAGCCCTGCAGAGTTTGCCACAAGTCGGTCAAAGACGCCTGTAACCGTGTGATGGGAAGCCAAAGGAAGCGTCCTAAAACCTTCTTCCCTTTTAGACTTCTCAGCTGTCATGGTTGCCTTCTGGCCTTAAAACAGATAAAGTGCTATCAAACTGCGCAAGTATAGAGGCTCTTCTGATTCCAGATAATAGGAGCATCATTATGAAATGGATGCTGGTTTTACCATTTGAAGGGGTGTGGCAGAAATTCTAGATAAAGACACTATAGCTGTGTCATCGGCGGCGTCTGCTGCAGCTGTGCTGCATTTGCAAACTTTTTAATGGCCCTTCAAGGTCGCGGGTCTAGGTTTGACTACTATAACTGTGCTCAGCTTGTCATGCAGCTGAGGAATGTTTATAATTATGTTATCAACCTCACCCATTTCAAGCCCTCAGCAGATTTATGTGATGATGAAAAAAAAAGGATGGGGAAAAGATAATTAAACTTTTAGTTTCTCAAAAGAATGCCAGACATCGTTCTCTGGTTCTTCAAAGAACCAAGCGCCTTAAGCGGGAGGCCTTTTCTGCAGCTCAATCAGGCACAATGAAACCAGTAGTCGTCCTGAAACGGTGTTGATGTCTCTGGAAAAAAAAACCCTGCCAAAACACAAACCCCAGGGTCCAACTTGTTTTCTCGATGTGATAAGTGTTAATAATCGAAATCATCTGTCGGATCCATACACCACATCCAGCGCGTCGGCTCCTGACGACAGAACAGTCGCTCCACCAACCACCGCCTCAGAAGTAGCCTCTTTTGTTTCCCACGGTGTCTTATCTCCTGCACAGAGCGCCTCTTGTTTTCTGCACACCGTCCCCCCCCCTCCTCATCGCCTGCAGTTGTCGTGTCATGTCAACAGACACCATCTGACCTTGCAGGGATCACGCAGTCATCTTGTGTCTCCTTTGGTTTCCTTTACCTGATGTGGCATCACGTGTGAATGATCCTGTGGTAGTAGCCCCCCTCCCCTGGGTTAGAATGATATGGATTTATGCCTGGGGCTCATCAGCAGTTTTACTTTAATCGTGGAGAGAGTTGTTTTGATAACCGCAAGGTCAGCTATTCCCAGCCTGCCTCTGAGGAGTCCATTACACAACTGTGTGCTCCGGAGCGGAACACTTTTGGGAGAACTTGCTCTCCTTTCCACAAACAATCAAAAGACTTAAACAAAATGGACAGTTCTGCTATTAGTCACCCTCCAGAGGAAGTCGCATTACGTTAAAACACGCTCTCACTTGAGCTTCCAGAGCTTTTTATGGCACAGATGACATGTCCAAATGTATGTTAGAAAATTCCCCTTTTGTTTAAAGACCCACTCCAATCAAAATAGTTTTTTTTTAAACATGTTCTTGTGGATTTTTTCTGATGGAGGACGTATATAAATAAAGTTGAGCTTTTCTGAGTATTTATTCAAATTGTTGTGAATCAGGAGCAGATGAAAAAAGTGCCCTTTAAAAAAGATTATATTTGTGATGTAGGAATACGTAAGGGGGGGGGGGCACAAGCTTCACTCTGATAAATCCTCTTTCAGATGAATAGATCCACGTATGTCGTCCATTTCCTCGTCCGAGCTGGAATCTGGCTCAGAACTGTACGGCTGGATACAGATGGGTGACAGGAAGTGGGGAGTTGGAGTGGGACTTGACTCGAATGGGTCAAATGACTAACCTCTTCTGTTTTGAAGTCATTTGAAGGAGCTTCAGATCTGTTTCTCTTTGTGTGTCAGAGGGGATAAAGCTTTTTTTTTTTTTTTAAATCAGATCATCTTTTGATCTATTTTTTAAAAGCTTCCCGTGGTCTTTTATTTATGAATATGCCGTTTTTAGCCAAAATCAGGACATAGTTTCTGTAGAGCGGCAGTAATTTATTAGAAACTTGCCCCGGAGTTGTAAAGGGGAAAGGGGGGCGGGATTGCTCTGTGCCAACAGCCCCTCCCTCTCGTTGCTGTGATTCCTGTTTACAGCTTTGCCTTGCTTAACTTTTTTAATATGTCCTCCATTTTTAGAAAACACGTTAGAAACGGTAAACACATGTTGTGGGTTTTGTAAGTGTCAAATATTCCCGTGTGCACAGAAAGCAGCTCCCTTTTTTTGGAAGAAGGCGGAGCTTTCCAGCCAATTCGAATGGAAACGCCAAGTTCAGTGTAGTAAGTCTGAGCAAAGAGCAGACATGTCTTTTGTCTACACGCCCTTTACTGAGTTTCAGTCTGCTTAGTCATCATCGTATCATAGCAATATGAGAGATTTTTGTTTATCTGAACTTATTTCTTTCCGTTTGGTTCATCTGGGATTTTCTTCTGTTCCTCCTTTTCTCTTCGTCTTTAAAAATCTGTGCAATATTTGGAGTGTTTGATACATGTTCGCTGACAGAAACTTTCATGATGAGACTGTTGTCGTGGGTTTGGTTGCAAAGTGAAAGTAGAAAGAGGTTACACTTGATGTTTGGAACGCTGTTCAGAAACAACCGTTTCAATTATCAGGCGAATAGATACCAGACATTTAAAGTGGACAGAGTTTATTTACTTTTTAGTTTACTTTGCCATTTACCTTTTTGCAATTTTAGTCCTCATTGCGCAAAAGAAGCAGCTTTATCTTTAAAACATAGATTGCTGTCAATATAACTTGAATGTACCCATGAAACTGCTTCATCTTTTTTCTAGATCAGACTTAGAATACGACAGAAAAATGTCTAATTCAATTTGTTTGACTTGATCTGCTTTGATTCAGCTGCAGTTGAAGGGAAAGCAAATTTGCCCCAGATTTGAAGAAGCTGCTGAAAAAAGATGTGATAATTTAGGTAAAGATTACATCCCGTTTTCAGTGATTTCGCAGTGCAGAATGTACTTTTAAAAACGTTTTTCCCAGCATTTAAAGGCCCGTGTAAGACGCTTGAAACTTTCCACTGAAGAGTTTGGGAGCTTTGCATTATAGTAGATTTATTTCAGAGCCCCACCCGGATCCACTGGGCTCTCTTGTCTGCTTATATGGTTGTCAGAATGCCAGAAATGTACTGAATTCTAACCCCTGTGCTCATCTTTATTATCCACTCAGGATCTGGACGTGGAGCAAAGCACATTCCAGCTGGACTCGAAGGTAGCGCTCTTACGATTATCCAAAGCCTAATCAAGATGGCCTGTAACGTAGATTGTCCCAGTTGGAGCAACTTGGAAGGAGGATGTGTGTTGTCATGGTGATTATTTTGAAGAAAACACTGGAAAAGAAGGGCGCCGACGATGTAATAGCCTCACGAGCAAACTTGGGCCCGGTAAGCAAGTACTTTTTACTTCTGTAAGCAGTTTGGGGCGGGCAATGTGACTTCACCTGCTTGTGTGTGGAGATGTGGCGGCGTGAAGCGCGAGGCAGTTGGTCAGTCCACATCCTCCCGCTTTTCCAACATTCTCGAGGGTGAAATCGAACCCCCAGCTGAAACTGTGAGCGCTTCATGACTGACTCACAGGATGTGACGTCGGTGGAACAATGCCGACGTTTATGAGTCTGAATGGAGGATAATCTGGTTACTGATAATTGCATCATAATAACTGCCAGCCGAGTTCACCGCCGGCTTCAATCCTGCATCACACTAAATAACACTGCGCTCATTTTCAAAAAATCTCCTCCATGTCCTTGAAACCTTCAGAAAAAATCCCCCTCCACTTCTGCAGGCCTCTCACTAAAGGTCTGAGGAGCATTTATGACCAAACTCTATTGATAACATTTACAAAGACATACTTTCAAGCTGATGTTCAAACTAGATGATTTAGTACTTTTTATTGCCCCATCCTGTCATTTGTTAGGATTATCTGACTTTTGGGTGGATTGACTCAAAATCTGCTGTATTACTCCAGTTCCAGGCACAGACCATGAGCCAGGGCGCCGCACTTTTCTCCTGTGGACTCATGGGTAAGCATTTTCTCATCTAGAACAATCCATATCTTTGTAAATCTTCACGGTGTCTCCACAGCTATGATCGATTTAGAGTAGCTTGATTTCAGGGCTTTGTTGAACCAATGGATGCCATTTCGGTGATTTCTATCTCCAAAAGGAGGAGGACCCTGCTGCATAGTGGGAGTGATGTCATTGTTCAGGAACTGACTCAAAGTTGACCGGCCGGTTTTAGCTTGGTTAACGTAAACCGAGGACTTTCTGTGGCAAAGTGCCGATCAAACAAAGTTGTAAGGTGTCAACGATGTTGACCTTAAATCATAGACCGTTTGTTACATTTATTCTTCAAATAATCGATGTACTTTTAAAGGCCCACTTCGATCATCTTTTTAGCCATTTTTAAAGTCTTCCCAGTGTCTTTTAAATCTGATGATGCCGTTTTTAGCCAAAATCCAAAACTTGCAATTTTTTAGGTCTTAGTTTCTGCAGAGCGGCAGTAGTTAATTAGAAACTCGCATCAGAGCTGTGGGCGGGGCTGTTGGTGCAGAGCAACCGTGTCTCTACACAAAATGCAATTTTGAGCGTAATTTTCCTTATATATGTCCTGGATCTTGAGAAAAATGCTACAATATGTTAAAAACAACAAAAACACAACTTTTATTGGAGTAGGTGTTTAGGGAACTTGACTTGAACTTGTTTAAGGATGAACAACTTTCTTAAAGTGGGTCCTTTTAAAAAAACAGAGATCATAATTGTCTTTGGCAGAGGCGAGCCGATGGCACGACAGCTGCTCCATACGGCAGAGGCCGGTTGGGACCAGCCTGGAAAGCCTGTGGGACGTCCTGCCAGAGGTGCACACAGGCTCCGCCCAATGGGACTGGGACGTCGGCTCTGCTTCCAGCACACTAACCAGCCTGCTGCAGGACCTGAGTCTGACCGAGTCGTCCTCGCACTCCACCGCGCCCCCGAGCAAAAAACAGTGCCGGTCCTTGTCTTGCTCCGACGAGCTGGGGGGCTGCCGCTCCACCTGGCGCCCACAGGGCTCTCGGGTGTGGACAACGGTGGAGAAGAGGAGGTGCCATAGCGGCGGCAGCGTCCAACGCAGCAGCGGCGGAAACCTGCAGCTGGGCTTTCCGGCCATGCAGCGGAGCTTCAGCTTCAGCCTGCCCACCCGCTCCGACGCCGTGGAGCCGCCCTCTTTCACCCAGCGCTTACCCTACGCCTTCACCAGCTTGACCCACTCGTCCTCCATGCCACTAGCCTCTGACCCTCCAGCACAGCCGCTCTCCCTCTCTAATGAACAGATATGCGTCCCCGAGCCGCACGGACCTTCACCTTCGAGTTCTCCAGACTCCACTCCTGAGCTGGAGCGCCGGAGCGGGCAGGGCGGTCTGGCCCGGAGTCGCTCTCAGCCATGCGTGCTCAATGAAAAGAAGATTGGCGTGAAGCGCAGAAGACCGGATGACACGCACAAACAGAGGCCTTCCCTGGATCTGGCAAAGATGACCCAGGTTGGTGTTTGAACGTGTCGTTTAACAAATCGGGTCCCATTAAAAAAGAAGAAATTCTAACCGTCAGATAGACATTTTGTCCGTGAGAATTCACCAGTCATTTGTTAAAGAGCACATTTGGTATTTTCCAACCTGCTGAACTCAAAGCAAGACACCCTTTGTCCTCCTCAAACGACCTTTACAGCCCGAGGCGCTGCTAGCTCCATCCGTGGCTGTAACATTTGCTTGTTACATTCTGTTGTTGGGGCAATTTGTGCCTTTCATGTTGGATAAACAAACCCTTGCAGTGAAGGTCAGGCCATTGTGTCCATTCTCCCTCAGCACACCTCTGAGTGTTTCTGCAGGCGTCGCTCATAAACAGCAATCATTCATTCGTGCAGGCCCAGCTCAAGGTCTCCCCCCAGTATGTGTGTTCACATGCAGATGCTTATTAAAGGTGTTACCTGATGGTTAGTGTCAGTTGTTTGCTTGAGGGGTGGATCGCCTGTGAAGTCGGACCGCGCTCAGCTGATTTGTCTTCGGACCCGCTCCGCTGGCTTTGACTGTCGGCGATTATAAACAGCCCCCCCCCCTTGAAAGAGCTCAGTAGTGTCTTAACAACAGTGACACAACAAGCACAGACTTAAAGCGGAGAGCTAAGAGCGAAGATGACCTCCGGCGAGACAAAACCCACAATATTTTCACAGAGCCGTGTCGGGGCGCTACGATTGTTAGCGGCGGCTCTTTCCTGCCGTTTGAGCATTGTTGCATGTCTGCGAGGAAACGGTCGGTGCTGGCAGAGGCATGAAAGGAACATTCTTTCAGGTCATTTTGGAAGCACTTTCCTTTAGTTGAGCTGTTTCAAAACTTAAGGATCCACTCTGATGAAAACCTTGTTTTTAATGTGTTCTTGTGGCATTTGTCTCCTGATGGACATGTTTAAAGAAAATTCAGCTTAAAATTGTATTTAGGTGCAAAAAATACGGTTTGGTAAAAGAGCTTATTTGATGCGTAGATAATAAAGTGAGTGGGCCACAAGATGGCTAGCGAGAGAGCGAGTAAATGGAACTCTCAGCTATGGGTGACGGGAAAAGGGGCTGGGATTGCACTGCAGAAAACTACTCTGCTTTTTTACGTTTTTGGCAAAAAAACTGCATAATCATAGTAAAAAGACTACTGGAAACGCTTTTACAATAGATCAAAAGGTGATCGGAGTGGGTCTTCAAATTCTACTCCTGAGTGTTTCTAAAATGCCCAGCATGCTAAAGGAGAACGGCAGCATGTCAGCAAAGGTGTGTGTGCACGTCAGGAAGGCAGCAGAGGTTATGGATTGTTGCAAAGAAGGGGCGGTATTGATTACTGTAAAATCAGCTAAGAGATTGCCGGGCCTAACGAAGCATTATGAGCTATTGATTAGATTATAGGGATGGAGAGCCAAGGTCACGGCGCTGAGTCATTCTTCTCAGTCACGTACTGTGTTCTTGGTTGTTTTTAAAAGGTCTCGCAGTGCGTTTTATGTTGAAAATCTGCCTTGGAGGTTGCTGCTTCCTTGACATTGACGTAGCAGCTCATTGCATCTCCAGTTTTGAAGCCAAATGTCTGAAAGTGGAGTCGTCTGTCGCAGCAACAGGACGCTTGACTGCTGTTGAAAATGTGGGCCAAGAGAAACAGCTGAGCTTCCCCGTTTACCACGATCGGTTCAGATCTGACTCCGTTTGGCTTCTGGGTCTTCTACTTTTTTTTTTCCTTTTGTACATTTTGTCAAATTGTTGCTTCACCGGGAAAGCTTGCAGACAAAAAAAAACACATACAAAAACAAACAGAAGTTTTCTATTTTCTCACGCTTCAAAACATCCTTTTAATGCCTGAGAGACGTGTAAGCAAAGCTCCTAAAAATGATTAGTCATGTTTGGAATAAAACCCTAAGAAGGTAGGAACAAAGAAGATCCTGGAGAGCTTAAAGCTTATTGTTTTTATGTGCTTCTAGCATCTGTCATGTGTTTTTAAAAGTGCTGCAATCGAGCTTAAGAATGAGTAACATGCAATGACGCTTCCTGTGTGGAAAACACGTTTGGACATGTTTCATACAAAAACTGTTAAGATTTGGCCTCATTGATGCTCTCGTCTACCACTTTTCTCTCCTGGTTGCATCATTTATTTTCTCAAAAGTGAACGATCACAAGCTGAAAGTCTGTAATAACTTTGGATTCCTCTCGTATCTATTGATAGCCGCGGTTACCAGTCCTTATAGTTGGCCGTGAGCGGCCTTTTGAACAGTCCCATGCCTGTTTGGTGTTACATAAACCCACAAATGACACGGCGTCTCACAGAGGCACCCATTCTCTTCTGTTCCTGCGGCCCACCGTCGCGGTGAGGCATGGGGCAGCTGTCCTGCCTTCCTCACATTAGCTGTACAGATTGGATAAGCCTCGGTCGTAAAAGCTCCTCATTCCAGCTCGCACAGCTGTCGCGGGGCTCGCCTGCAGCGGCGTTGGCACATGTCAATTTTCCTAGAGAAGTTTCTGGGCTTCCCAGATGCATGTATGCATGCATTGTGCAGGGCCACCGAAAGGCCAGCAGAGTCAAGAGACCAGCATGAGTGATGTGCACCTTCTGGGGGTCTGGAAGCCTTTTTTGGACTGGGTTTCTGCTCAATGTCACAGCCCCATTCCTCCTTTCTGTTTGAAATCCAGGAATTCTAAAATTCAAAAGTTAAACACTGATTTTGTCACTGTGTATATTCCTATAAATATATGTATATGATTGTGAGGAAATACTTTTCCTCACAATCTAGACATGGAAAAGAAACACCTTTTGCCATGGTGGGAGATGCTTTTATTTTTTTGGATCAAGTTTTACCAAATGACTTCAAAGATCTCCTTGTTCCAGTGATTCCTAGAAAACTGTGGTTTCCCAGGATCTTTCATGATTACTTCGATGCCGATTCATAAAATGACTAATTCCATTAAAAATCATAGAAAATGTGACCTCATGGAGACACAGTATAAATAAAAATAAAAAAAGGATTTTATCTTCTTCCACTGTTTGCGTCTCTCAAAGCCAATGTTCTGTTTCTCTACAGAAACTTCACAGCTTCCACAGCCTTAGCTGCCCTGGAATCACAGGCGAGGAGACCTGCGAGTCGGAGGCTGCGCCCCCTCCCAGGAGCGTCCAACAGCGTGACGCCGTCGACTCGCCTGCACACGAGCACAACTTAAAGGATTTCCAGCCCCAAGAGGGCGACTTCAACGGGAACAAGTCGCCGGATCCCATCACAGAGGAAGTGGACTGGAACTGCGATGACGGGACGCCAGAAACCTCCAACGGGAAGGACACTGAGCCTCTGTGGGTGGGGCTATGTAGCATGAGAAGGGACGTGTACCAGCTTGGAGGCGAGCTCGACATAGAGCAAATAGAAAGAAACTGAGCTGATAAAAATGTTCATCCCAGGATGGTACAATGAACAGAACTCATAGTCTTAAGGACAAAACAAGTGGAAAGCTAATGCTAACTCTGATTAGGAGCTTCGTGCGATATCTTTGAGGACTTGATCGTTCTTGTGTCTTAGAAGACGAATCAATGTCTTTAGAGGCTAATTTGAAAAAACAAACAAGGAACATGGAAAAAAAATCAGTTTTTGGGACCCCAGAGTTCAGAGTTGAGGGGGGTAACTTTTGTTTAACCTCCTTTTGCCTAACAGTGCTTTGCTTTGGAGAGAATTCACAGCCGGCTCCTATCAATTTTCTGCACTAAAAAGTTTTTTTTCATTCATTTCTGCGTAAAACCACAAGCATACAAAGATGGACGCCCCCCCCCCATCCTGACTTTAACACACAACTCTGGGACGACGAGCTCAACCCCGACACATCTTGACATTGAGATCCTAATATCGTTCGTGTTCTTTCTACGATTTGTTAATACAAAGTTATGCAAAAGTATAATTTCTATACAAATAAACACAGTTTCAAATGTGTCACTTGTAAATTCTATTCTTAGAGCTTCATGATTTATGCATTTTTGGGATAGGATAGTCTATCCATCTCCAGAACCTGCTAAATCCCTTTTGGGGTTCACAGGGTTGCTGGAGCCTATTCAACTACTGTTGGGTAAAGGTGGGGTACACACACTCACACCTAGGGGGAATCTAGAGATGCCAATTAACCTATATAGCATGTTTTTGGATTGTAGAGAAGGTAGCTGGAGAGGAAAAAACTTTTTGGGGAAAAATGTTTACAAAACCAAAAGGAAAATGGAAATACATTTTTAGAAGCAGCATCCTGGTTTCTTAAAACTTACTAGAATAGTCATAACATACGGAGTCAATTGTTCATTTTAAATGTCCATAACTTGTTTTATATAAAAGATTTTTAGGTTGAAATTGTCAAAACAACTTTTAATCCATTTAGCTGTTGCTAATGATAAACATTTTCTTCTGCTGGTCTAAAATCCACAAACCTGCAGAAACGACAAGGTATTGTTGCAAGAATGCAAAGTGACCCAGATAAGTTGTAGCAAAACCCGATCACAGCAGGACTATCGCTTCTGCTGATTGGCCTGTGTTTGTGTGCTGAAGGGAGTAAAGGGAGGCTTGGGACGTCCGGTCCCCCTTCTCGCTCTTCATTTTTTTTTTTTTTTTTTTCTGATGGCGGGTGGAAAGGTGAAGCCAAGCGACGGTTCACCCAGGAGACCTCCCTCCTACCCTGCTTTGGGAAACAAAAGGGGCTTTTACTCTGTGGAGCACGGTGACGTGGGAGGCGGCTGTGAATGTGGGCCATGTGTCAGGGCTGTTGCTGCTCTGCTTGCTTCCCCTCTCTGGCTCTGGTGCACACACACACACACGCACGCACACGCACACACACACACACACAAAAAGCCTCATGAGTTTTGTCTGCTCTCCTGCGACTGCACCCTCTCTGCACTTTCACAGTTTTAACCACGCTTCTTTCAGCGCTTCGTTAAAATGCCAGCTGAGTCATTTGAAGAGTTATGCCGAGCCTCTGGAGCGTCCTGTCGTCACATCTAAAGGTCCTGCTCTCTGCTGTGCATGCAAGCCTCCTCGCCGGCTGCAACCACTGCGTCTGCAGAGGCCCGTGGAGGAAGTGGGTGAATGTTGAACGTGCTGCGCAGCGGACCGACACGCTGCAGCCCCCCTCCCATGCCACGGCCTTGAATCAGCGGAGGGACACGAGTGAAAGGAGGCTGTGTTTCGGAGATGGCGCGTACAAACAGGAGGGGTGCGTCACGCCAATATTCTGGCCCACAATGGCTCACAACCCCCACTGGCACTGACATAACTTTGCTGCTGCAGTGCCAAATCATATTGCACTGGATGCCACACGTCAAGTCAAACGCACCCAAAAATAGGATTGGTTAAAGGAAATGTGAAGAGCAGAATCTTTCTTCAGAGATGAAGACATTGAGTTGGACTCCAGGACATACAATCATCCTTTCAACTGGGTTACAAATACGCACATGCTGGAGTATGGCATTCCTGGAAAAGGCCCTGTGTCTGGAGGGCCAAACTTTAGAGGAGTGGGCGGCTGAGAAGAGGTCGAGTCCCTGAAGAATCCTGTGACGACAGTGGCCACTCCATCCACGCACAGATGGCTGTGTGTTTGAACCCAGAGTTCTCTGATGGCGTGCAGAACCCGCCAAGTGAAAAGGGGAAAGTGGAAAACTAGGATTTTGGGTCCAAAGGAGGCGCATGTTTCCACAGCTAACTGTATTTAGGTGCTGCAGGTGAGGAACGTCGTCTGGTCAGCTGACCCACCGTTTCCTGTCAAACAGGAAGAAGCAAATGAGCGGAGATGAAAGTTCGAGGTAGAGCACAGCTGGCAGTTGAAAAGGCGGGTGAACGCAGGTGTTTCAAGAGCAGCAGTGTGTGGAAGAACGGGGCCCAATCCAAACAGATGACATACAAACGTGGATGAAGGCAAACGCTCCTTTTGTCAGTCTTTGTTTCTAAAAAAAACACACCTTCAGAGATGGAATTTTTGATAACCCTAAGAAACAAAACTCAAAAATGCCTCAAAGATCTTGAGTGAATATCTTTCAATCACAGAACCATGTTCTCCTCTTAGTCCTAGTACAGCAAGTCCACTTAAAAATCTGTTTTTCTCTCACAAATAAGTCATTTTCATGACTTCACTGTCCACTTTTTTTTTCTCATGCAAGCCTGAGTTTCTAATTGACGCTTTTCCAAATACAAACAAAGCCATAAAAGCTAAGCACACAACTCAGATGCAAGAGAAGCACAAAGGTCACAAACTGATGCACGAATGTGTAACAACTTCAATCTCCCAGCGATCTGACAGTCTGTCAATAAGTCCTGTGAGATATTACATGTCCAGACAAGTCTTCAGAGAAAAAAAGAGAAAAAAAAACAAGGTCATGTCTTTCATCAGAGAGGAAATCATCCTGATAGAGAAACAGTTCATGTACGGCACACCGGGAGGAACCTCTTTACTGTTTACCCATCACAGCAGGCTGCGTCGCTGCTAATTTGTAACTTGTGTGAATCAGGTTGATGACCTCCGGGCAGGCCATAGAGGTGTGGGTTAGCGTTTCTGTTTTCCGTTCCATACCGGGAGACGAAGCTGCCAAGCAGAGGTGCTAAACGCGGTGCACAGACGCTGCAAAGAGGCCGGTTAAAGCCAAGCAAATTCATCTGAGAGCAGTCAAATGTGAGTTTAATGGCTGGATATGGAGCCAAAAGGCAGTAGCGCGACGCAGAAAACACAGTCAAACATTGTGTTGGAAAACGAAGTAGCAGCTGCTAGCACTTTGCAGTAAACATTAATATTTATTTCTAAAAAAAGAGCAGCATGACCGACTCAAGACATACTTTTGTAATTCTCTGTAACATTTCATTGCCTCTAATTGCCCAATAAAATTTAAGCTTGTGTGTCAGTAAATGGTGAAATGAATCAGAAAGACCTCAATGAATCCCTTGGCAGTGGGCTTTTATTCTTGTTGAATGTATTGGCTGCAGAGAAACCTCGGAGGCAGCACTTGAGAATGCGTTGCTTTCCGCCCCACTTCCAGAAGGCCGCGCTCATCCAGCTGGCACTGCAAAGCGCAGAAACCAATGTTCCTCCATCCTTTTATCCCAAACTTTGGGCACAGACTGAAGCTGATGAGCGGACATCGACAATGCAACTATGACACGGCAGAAGAGGCTTACAATTGAGTAAAACAGCAGGAGAGCCCTCCCATCTACCTTTTTTTTTTCCAGAGCTGGACACATCCACGTCATTTATCACCTCGCCTGTGTTCTGCATTTATCATCCCCATCAGACCAGCCCACTTCCCATTTCCAGAGATGTGTCACTTTCAAGGCCAAATTTCCCCCAGACAAATCCAGGAGGATAACACACACACATTAGTAAAATAACTTTATTTTAAAGCCTAATATTATTCTTACATTTATTAACTAAACTTACACAGCTGCGCCCATGCACGGCGACTTCAAGCCGCCCTCACGTACAGTGGTTAGCAGGTTTTCTGAGCGTCATTACTTTCCTCATATAACTGTCAATCAGCAGCTGGTTGTCGGCACATGTGTGTCAGCTTGAGGTATCTTATCTATGCGAGTCACGCACTGACAAACGCGCAGTGCAACTGTAAAGCATTCACAGCTATCTCTTGCAGACTCGAATCAAATTTTAGTCGAGTTAGTGAGGCGGTATATGTGGAGCAGCAGATGGCTGCGTTTGACACAGCAGTGAGTTGTAATAGTTTATACAGGATTCACTGTATATGGAAAGTACTGTTCAATTCTCGCACTGTTTGGACAGTTTTGTGTGAAATTACCCAAACACTGAGCCCACTTCCCATCTGAAACAACACTCATACGAGCTACAGGAGTTAGCGGAGAGTCCTCATCGCCAGTTGCCTTGGATTTAACGTCTTCTCTGACTCAGGATCATGTCCACAGCCTGGGCCAGGTTGTCCACAGTACCGTCGGCTTTTACTGTTGGGTGTTTCTCATCACTGGGCCTGCAGGACAAGAACCAAAAGTGTAAAGAGGCTACCTTAAAACTAAATATATGATACAGTATGAATAAAGTACTGTAAAATAAGGAATTGTTGAGAAAAACTACAGATATAAAACATGCTCTAAAGCTACATTCACACCGCCCTCTGGAACACACATTCAAACGGTGTGAATGTAAATGCACACAAAAAGCGTGTTTGCGTGTTCCAAAAATAGAACTGCATCTATTGCCAATTCATTATAACTTAAGCAAACTTGATACAAACAGAACTCCAAAACTTAAATTAAACAACACCCTGAAAGTGTGAATAACTATAATGTTAGAAAAAAAAGGCAAAAAAAAAAGCAGAGACATTGAATAGAACCTGCACCACACAACTTTAGCAGGTTTTATTTCTACAAAAAGGTTTTATACCACATTACATTTCATTTCAGACCTTTACCTGGGTCATATCGTACACTGCTAACATATTCTTTTAGTAACTTCTTTGCAATGAATTTGGTTAATACAAACATGATAAGGATGTGGTGAGTTAAAAGAACTTCTGTGTTTACATTTTTCATTACTATGCCAGCTAGACAGTTTTCATCAAAGGATTTTGAATGCATTTACTTTAGAACATTTAGTTCAAAAAGTTTAAACATCTCAGTGTTAGATCTTTTACTTCCCATCAAGACGTTTGGGTTCAAAACCTAGGATAATTTGTAAGCAACAGTAGGATTTTATCTCAAGGAGAATGCAAAGTTCTCTTTTAGGATGCTTCTGGAGATGAACAGAAGAGGTTTGTAGATTTAGAGCAAGTCTATGATAGAGAAGAAAGAAAGGAGCTGTGGTTTGTATGAGGAGGTCTGTTGTAGTATGTTGGAGCTGGTTAGGACAAGCTGGAAGATATTGGTGAGATGATTTGTAGGTGTTATAAAGGGATTAATGGTGGAGTTGGGACTGCACCAAGAATCAGCCTTAATCTAATGTGGTTTGCTGTGGTGATAAACAAACTGACAGACAAGGTTAGACAGGAATCTCTATGGACCATGATGTTTGCAGATGACATTGTGATCTATAGTAAGAGCAGGTGGATGAACATCTAGAGAGGTGGAGGTTTGTTGTGAAAAGGAAAGGAATGAAGGACAGCTGCCTGCAGACAGACAGAGTGTCTGTGTGTAAATGAGAGGAACTCGAGTGGAACGGTGGGGTTACAGGAAGCAAAGGTCAAGAAGGTGGAGGCATTTTCTAGGACCAACAGTCCAGAGCAACAGAGAGTGTGGAAAAGAGGTAAACAGGCATATGCCAACAGGTTGGAACGGGCGGAGGAATTACAATTGAGGAATTGTTCCATCATTGTTATGGAAAGACCTGAAGCACATTAGCCTGAGGCTTCATCTTTACATCTGAGTTTTACTTCGAAGAATTTAATTTAGAAACAACTGCTCGCGTTTCTGTTTGTCTTTGCACTCCATTTCAGAGCAAATCTGCATGAAACACCACATTACCAAAAACACCTGTTGCACAGATACAATCAACACTTCATTTATTATTTTTACAGTGATAGAGTGGTGTCAAGGAGTTTTGACTCACAGACAGAAGCAGAAAACAGTAAATAGTTTGTACACCAGATATCGTAGAAAATGTTGCACCTTTGGTCTAACCAAATATCATAAACAAGCTCAAAGACATGGTGGCTCGTCTATAAGGTTTTTTTTTACTAGACTCTTGAGCTCATTTGTTTATAGTTAAAGCAGCCCAAGATTGAACCTATGACCTCAAATCTTTCAATTACATTCTACATCCTCAGCCATCAGATGCCTTCATTGACTTTCTTGTCCTCTACTTTTGGCGCCATCCTTTCTACGCTTTTCTCATTGAGTTGTTTGAGTTCATACTTTGAGAAAGCCAGGCAGACAGATACAAATTGATGGAGGGCTACACAAGGCATGGACTAACACGGGCTATCTCCTCACTGACTGCTGCCTTTGTCTTCTGCTACCAGCCCATAGATAGATACAGATATAGCTGTTGAATCAGCTGCTCTGGGGAAGTGTAATCCGTTTCCAGTGGCGTTGAGCCCAAGCAGACTTACAGGGCCGTTTCCCTCTCTATCAAATCAAAAGACATCAACACACCCCCATTCATTCAACCATAGGACTCCCCAGGAGTCCTGCTCATTTTTGAAGTGGAGCTTATAGACACCCCTCCCTAGACCGCCTTGACCAGACTCTGTGTGCTTCCTCTGTTCCCCAGTCACAGGACAGAGCTCCAGATGGGAGTCTTTGTCTTGCCTTGGGTGTGCGGCGCACACTGCCATTAATCCTGCCTTCTGAGAGGCTTCATAGGACCATGGCAAATATTTGTGAGCCGCCCAAGTGTAGCGAAAGAAAAGAAGAGGCCTTGCGGGGGTTGAATGCTAAAGCCACGTTGACTACGGGGAAGCGGTGCCATGTGTTTACGCATGTCTGTCAGCTGCCAGCACTTGGGTTATGTGAGCTGGACCGCTAAAGGTTGGTGTGTTTTGTCTCCTGTGCTGGATTACTCCCGCGCCCTTCTATGCCCGAGGACGGATTGCGTTCACACACGTTCGTCAAGAGGCATGAACACACAAGTAACTTGGCCACACGGCTTTTGTGTTTCCAGCAGAGGAGCCAACACCGTCTCCCTTACCTGACGCTCACCACCCCTTTTGCCTTCAGATACGCCTGCATGTATGCTTTTGTGTGTGATGTATCCATTTTTCTCCTTTCCTACCACTGCCATAAATAATGGAGCAGTAACCAGGTCAATGTGACCATGCAAAATTCAGCACAATGCATCTAGTGTTACCGGTAAAGTAATCTGGAGCTTGCTGTGTGTCCTTCGGGTCAATGCAATATCAATACACGTGAAGAGATAGGTTAGGCCCTGGGGTCTGATTGACACCGCGCAGCCTTCATATGGGGATGAGGTCAACCATGAGGCAAGAGGTGGGCAGCAGCCAAGAATTCTGTTCCACACAGCTGCTGCTGCACTGAAAGAGGAAAATGCTTCACTAGAAAGTTGGTTAATGATCACAGGGTTTGAGTTGAGGTAGGTGTGTGGATTTCTAATCCTCTTGGCCTCTTCAAGCTGAAGTTCACTGTTTTAACTCAGTGTTGCCAGAGGAATGGGGAATGGAGGAATGACTCATCAGTGATAATTCTGATTGGTGATTAGTGTCTCGGCAGGTAATTAAAAAACATGGCTGCGAGTGGAAAGATTTTTTCAGCTCTGATGTGAAACAAAAAAATGAGGTGTGACTGGGTATTTCCCATCAAAGCTTTTTATGTTTTGACTGAGTATTGAGGACAAACCCCACCAACTCCACAAAGGAACATTTGGAATTTACATTTTGCTTCTATTTAGATATGCAAAAATGTCCTGCAATTTCTCCCTGATCTTCCCCCTCAATGAACAGCACGTTTTTTGTTTTGTTTTTTCTAAGTGGAGACACATTCATGTGACCAATTAGACCAATGTAGAACTAGTTTTTTTTTTTAATCCAGTGGTGAGTCTAGAGAGGGTCCGGAAGGGGGTCTTAGATCTTCACAAGCATTCTAGTGGTCATCACAAAATATTTCCAACAAGGACTCTCTAAATTTCAGTTAAGAGTTTAGTTCTATCTTTGTCTTTTTTCTTTTTTATTAAACTTAGTCTAAAAGTGGTTGGTCGCAAAAGTGTTGATCAAAACAAGCAGAAGCAGAACAAGTTATATCTATGGAGTAATGGCCTAGTAAGTCTATTTTTTATGAACACATATTGTGCTGTCTGTATTTCATTGTATCAAGTTTGATAAAAAATAGTTTCCTGAAAAAATATGCAAATTTGTAAAGAGTTTAATTATTTCTAATTGTGAATCAGCTGAGCACTGATTTGACATAAAATGAGGTTAATAAGCAAAGAAAATAAGCTTTAAGTATGAGCAATTTTGTTGTATTGTTGGACCATCTGTTATTGGAGTATAAAGTGCTTGGGAAACAAGCCCTCAGGGATATGAGTGAACCAACTGGACTCTAGTTACTTTCATTTTTAAACAAGCTTGAATGTAAAAGTCAAAGGGTTGCCATTTACCTGGCATCCAAAACGATTGAAGTGTTTTATTGTGAAAACCCTCCTACTATGATCAAATCCCATCTAGAATATGGTTTTTCCTCCATAAAGCAATTTTTGATGCATCAAATATTAACTAAGATTTGTATAAGTTATAAGTTGTATAACTAAGATTTGTATAAGTTGTAGTTTTGCAACCTATTTTTCTTTAAGAATAGGACAATTCCCCTCTTTACTTTTTTGCAGAACATTTTTTAAATAACTTTAAAAGTTACAAGTTGCTTTATATTACCTTTTGTCCCAGAGATACTCTTCTACAAAATCCCCAAATATTTGTGCCAACAATAATTCAAACGACTGCGTCATGTTGCTTTAAAACAAGTCTCCTAAATCTCACTGCAGCGAGGACATAGTGGAGAATAAAAGAGCTGTACAAGTTTCACACAAAGTGGGTATCAAATAAATACCATTCAGGTAATATAAGAATATACTAGCTTAGAGTGTCATATGGATAGATATATAACCCTCCACTTGCCTCTATAAAACATGGAGACACTGTTTTGTGAGCAGACTGTCTCCATGAAAAGAAACTGGATAGGGCTGACTCATAAAACAAGCACACGTGTGTGAAAGTCAGCTGTGCTGCAGAGACATACTGATGAGCTTTGACTCAAAACTAAAGGAAATCGAGCCATTTAACAATGACATTTAAACAACTTGATCTTTTTTATGTATAAATACTGTCAAAGTAGCCCAACCAAGGCATGAAAGAATGCTTAAGATGAAACAGCGTAAAGAAAGACACGTATGTGTAGGGGGAAGTGACACATATTTGTACAGTTTCATTTTATACGTCTCCCTTAACCCCCTCGCCTTTTTTTATTTTTTTTATTTTTTGCTGATTGAAGCTTTTGGTTGACAGAGTGTAAACAGAGCAGAAAACGCATACATAAGGGCAGAGATGATGGTTAGAAATCGAGTCAACAGTGCATGACTTGGAGTGGTGGAAACATCCTGCTCAAGATTGATCAAACTTGAGTATGTTCCTCTGTTCAAAGGGAGCTAATTTTTTTCTCTACCCCCCCCCCCCCCACACACACACACACATACATTAAAGTAAAACCAAGGGCTTGAATTGAACTTTAAAGGCCAGCTTTAGGCCCATCTAATTGCCGACAGATTGCTCCCTTCCCACAAAAAGCCAACTGCTTGCTGATTCAGAAACCATATGCAGCTAGCTGTGTTGTTGCACTGACCCAAGCCAACAGTTCAGGTTCACTACAGTTAGCAGGCTGTGTACTTACCTTATCTTTCCTTTGGTCCAAATACTACTCTTGTAGTTAATGGGTTTGCTGTAATGCAACTTTAAATGTTTGGACAGTTCAAAGCTGCATTTGTCTATTTTTATTCACAATCATAAACAGTATTTTAGGTGATTTATGTGAGCTGGAAAAGACAAGAAGAAGAAGTGAAAGGTTTTGGACAAATCCAAATCCATGGTAATAGCACATTTTATTATTATGTGCTTAAGTTTACTATGTTCATTTCTGTGTTTGGTATTTTAAAGATCTTCTTCAGTAATGTTTAGTCCATGTTGGACGGCTCTGTTTTTACGAGGTGCTAAGATGATGAGGCCACCTCAGATTCCATGTGTGATTTTTCTTTTAACTCAAGCACTTCTAAGAAGTGAGTGTAAAAGGAAGAGGAAGCCAAGTGTTTTACAAATTCGTTAAAGGTTAAAATCCTAGGTAGACTTGTTTGGTGGATCAATAAAAAAGTGGTTTTATGTCTAGAGTAAAATGGCGCATACTTCAGATGGTGCTTTTCTACCCGAAGCACTTTACAATCACAGTGCCATTCACCCACGCACACACCTTCACACTGCACCATCATATAACCACCAGGAGAACGAAAAGTTTATGCAAATACACATGTATGCGCGTTTCAGGCTTCCACAATTAAAACTCTCATGTTCATGAGTCGCTACGCAAGTTACAAGTCCGTTTGAGGGCTCTACATACAAGACTTGCTGCAACTGAACGCGCGTTGAAAGTTAAACCAGCTAAACTCTGGCCAATCAGAGACACAGCTTTGGTAGTGACGTATGAGGAGTGTCTTTTTCAGTACACGGAAGTATCAACCGTTTGAAAATTGATCACAAAGGAGAAATGAATAACTGCGGTTTTTGTCCGGCCAGAATTTTACAAAACCAAGCCTTTCATAAATTTAAATAGAGCAGTGAAAGAAAAAGTCTGAAACAAGGTTCACGAGATTTGTGCTGCTTTGAGATTTCACACCAAGACTCTTTCAACCGAGTACATGAGCTTGTAAGGGGTAGCGACAGACCTGTTTGAAAACCATATGCTAAGTATGTGACGCGTTCAATAACCTGCTGAACGTGGGTCCTTGAATGCATCACACACGCCCAGCGTGTTGGTAGCTTTAGAAATTCCTCCACTTTGAATAAAATTCTTAAGAAAGCAGCTGATTTAGCCCTGATTTACAGGTTCTTAGGTCAAAGCCAGAGTGTATGACCACTTGTATAGAGGAGCAGGCTCACACTGAGTAAAGTCAGCAAACATGAAAGCTTGAACTGATGAGCCTCCTTTCCCTCGTTTCACATCGGCAAAAGCTGAACCGCCATGAGTGTTTTTCAAAGCCAGATGCCATCTGGCCACACAAGAATCCCGTTTATGAAAGTCACGATTCACTGAAGAGAACCCAGTCACTCCATCCCTTCTTATAAATGCCAGACTTCATCTTGTAATGAAGCAAACCTGGTGGGAAACATGACTTGATATCTATTGCCTTTGTGACAGAGAACACTAACACGAGACAAAACTTTCTCCCCTAAACCCCAAGCTGTTTGTGTTTTCATTCATCCTCACACAGAATGTGAGTTTAATTGGCCCTGGTGTGACTTTTGGGGCTCTACAATTTTAAATTACAAAGAAAAGCCAGAAGAATAAACCCATAATTTCATCTAATCGGCTTTACTTTCTATATTTCGATATTTGTTTGAGCTAAAATTGACCTCTAAGATTAGGCAGCTGCAGTTTTGTATGAGAGACGGCTCAACGGAATAATAGGAAAACACCATGTTTCATGAGTGTTATGGCAACACTCATAACACTGATACTAACTCAGAGCCCTTCACTATCTGCGTCTACTGTCACACTGCCGTGCAAAAGGCTGTGTCATGTTGACTCATAATCAGCAAACAGCTGCGGTGCGGATTTCACCCAGATTAACCGTTCGCTTTCGGAGGAGCTGGACCCAAAGGGGATTCCCTTGTTGGATTATGAAGAGCCCCTGGATTCTTTTCGATTCATCTTGCTTATAAAGAAAACCTCCTTTGTTAGCAAGTTGTGTGTATTTGTTAAGAAAAAACAAAAAAAACTGAGAAAAGTGTCTTAACCACCCACTGAAAAGTTTCAGCTTATCCCAAACCACAAACATATCTGCTCTCCAAGAGAAAAAAACACATAAATATGGCCTACTTTCATGCTCAGAGATCTTACCCCCATAGCTACACTTATAAAAAGACCTTTCAAAGAGCTGCACTTCATACGTGTTTTTATTTAACCCAGTTCCTCACAAAACGAGGACCTTCATGTGACCCCCATCTAACCACATCCGAACAGCTCAGCATGGTATTATTAAGACACGGCCTGTGTGCATCTGAGCATTTCCACCGGTGTGAGTCTTGTGACGACTTATGGCTGAATCATCACATAGGAAAGGCTTTGACGTTGTGCAACCATGCACACAAATGGCTCTGCGGACACAAAACCAAAGGTTCTCCCAGCTGATCAGTTTGAATCTGTTAACCAGCGTGCATGTAAAAAACAGCAGCGTGGTCCAGCCTGCTGTTTGTGGAGCTTCACTTTACTTCTCTACCACGCTTCCTTCTTTCATTTCTTCATCTTCATTGTGTGTGGAAAAGTAGCTGTAGAGGCCCAGCTCACTCATTTGTGGTGCTGTGAGAGTCTAGTCTCCAAATGTAAAAAAAAAAAAGCTTAGGTTCATGATTAATACTGGCTTTTAATTAACTCCAGGTTTTAGAGACTGCAGCAACCCAAGGTAACTGTCACCCCAAGGTGATGACAGATGAAAGGCCAGACATGGGCACCCATGCATGCAGCCAAGGATACGCCCTAAAAGGGGAATCATTACTCAAAGATAGGAGTGTGGACAAATAGATCCATGTACATCTTTGTTTTCCCCGTCTGAGCTGGAATCTGGCTGTAAACTGTACGGCTGGATAGCTCCAATTTTGCTCGGCATTTTAGCTGCACTGGTAATGTTAGGTTGGGGTTGTGGGGGGACCATAAGCTAGCAGGAGAGCACATAAACAGAAAGCCCACAGCAACGAGATGGGGAAAGGGAGCGGGGTTGCTCTCCGCCCACTGACACTCCTAGAAAACAACAGAGTTATCGATTTGGGCTAAAAACTGCAGAGTCACACTTCAGAGACCACTGGGGAACTTAACAGTGAGAGAAAGCCGAAGTTTACCTTAAAAAAAAACAACAACACAAGTTTGAGGAGATTACCAAAAAAGAAAAAGATTCTACTGGGATTGGAATCAGAGGTGTTCCATCACACCAACTCCGCCCCAGGCCTCTCCAGCCGAACAACGCAGATGTTAAGCTCCACCCAAAGATACCACATTGAAAAACCAACAGACTCAAAACGTTAAAGAATAAATATTTAATATAGGAGGACCAACAGCAATTAAACACAGATAAACCAACTAACAAGACTAACAATGAATAGAAATTGAAATTGGTTGAAATTGAATCACATTTGTACATTTTAAAAAGACCTAATGCTAATAAATAAGACAAAAATATTCGGTGAGATTCAAGTCATTGATTTCTTCTTCAATCTTTCTAGATTGAAGAGAAGGTGTTGCATGGTAGGAAGCAGATAAAAATAAGTAATATAAGGTTGCTGAACAAAGCACAAATCCCTCCTTTCCAGGCCAATGTGTTTCTGGTGAAAATAATTTAGGAGGCAGGCGTTATTTAAAGGTTCTAATGCACAGCAATGACACTCCTTGTGCAATTGTTTTGACTCGTGTCAGCCTGAGGCAATGTAGGGAACTCAACGCTGAACAAGTGCAAAAAAACAAAAGCGGAAGGCTGGAACTTACAACTAGGAGACACGATTCAAATGAAAAAAACTAGTGTTTGTGTAACAACTATTCAACAAAAGAAACTAGAGAGAAATCCCGCAGAGGAAGAAAAACCTTCATGCAACACCTATTTTCCTATTTACCTTGCAAATAACCTGCCAAGACCAAACTGCTGGCAGACAAAAAAGATGCAGAGATCCGCAGGCATTCTGTTGGCTCCAATAGATTATTCTGAAGAAGATGACATATGCTGGCATGTTACATATTTGGCTTTGAGTCAACAAAAGCACTGAACTGACCGATTCACAGACGAGAGATGAGAACTCTGAGATAACTTCATTTCCTTCCCACACAGACAACAACTAATGTGGTAACACTGGTTAGGACAGGGTGTGGGATGGTGGCGATTTGCTTCACAGAGGAACAGGCTTGCACTCTTGCACTCAAGGTTCGTTTGAGGCTCCAATGTGGCAAAAGTGAGAACTACACTGACGCTGACAAAGTAAAACCGAGTGACATTCAAACGAGGTGCAAATGGCATGTGGCGGTGAGAAATGTTAGAATTGTATCTTTCAAGGACGGTAGTAGGTTAACACTGAACTGCAAAAAAAACCAAAACAAAACAAAAAACGCCCTAACTAATGGACTTCCACTTGCAACCACTGTCTTAGCTGGTGACACCACAGGACACCCACAGCGCTAAAAGATAAGAGACGCTGAAATACAGTACGCGCCCCAGAGGCGACCCAGGGGCAAATCTTAACTTGTAAGAGAGATGAAGCAGCAAACCGCGGTGCCACGCAGAAGACACAGCCACCCCGTCCAGGTTCAG
This sequence comes from Oryzias curvinotus, assembly GCA_023969325.1. Lineage (NCBI taxonomy): Eukaryota > Metazoa > Chordata > Actinopteri > Beloniformes > Adrianichthyidae > Oryzias > Oryzias curvinotus. Next base: position 12,102,462 of record CM043724.1, on the reverse strand, counting down.
TGTCACAGGTCTTCCAAGAACAAAGGCCATCCGTAATCACGCCGTCTTGGGTTCTGTCTAATGTCTGCTCTATTCACTGCAGGGGAGATTGGATTCCAGCAGATGGGAAAACAAATCGCCTTTCTGCACACACCTCAGTCAATAAATCCCAAATTGTTGCTTTGGGACAGGGATATCGAACCTTCAACACTAAAACAGCCTGTTTCTTACTGACCAAAACCCAGCGAGAGCCGCAAAGTCCTACTTAATCTATTAGAAAAACATGATTTGTTTTTGTGGTTATCCTAAGTAAAATTTAGCTCTTAAATATTTACAATAGTTAAATTTAAAAAGTCTTGTGTTTTTCTATAAATAAACATCTTTAGCTTTTTTTCTTTTTACTTTTGACAGCAGCACATAAAGGTTTCTTTCAAAAGAAAGTACACGCTGTGTCAAAGAAGATCCTCCTGCTGCAGCAGATTCACTTGAATAAAAAAATGCAGAAAAACCAAGTCTTGCATGTATTTTAGCACTGTTGATGCAAACATAATGCTGAGCAGTCGCATACAGAAACGTTTATTAATGCTTTGTATTGCATTAAGTAAGGTTGAATATCAAAGATTAGTCAACTGCTAACCTAACGCGCAAACTAATACAATTAGTCATGCAAAGCATAAAAGTGGCTGTTAATGCTTTATGTAATAGTTAAGTAAAGCTTAATTATATATTAATACAAGTACCATTATTATAAAGGGTTACCCAATGTTTACCACCATTGAGTATGGTGCACCTGTATACTTTTTACTTCTTTTACAATCAAAATAAATGTGAAAATATTGGTAGGAGTACATTTTTTGATCTATATGTGTAATTGCCATTGTATACTTTAAGCACTTCTCCTCTGAACAACAACTGTTGGGCATCATCATTTAGAAAATGTGCTTAATGTGACTGACTTGATATTTCAAATTGTTAGCATTTTCTTTTTTTTTTTAAGGCCAAAGAGTCACAATGGGGTATAAATGAGCTGCATGTGGCTCCAGATCCTCAGCTTCCAGACCCCTGATTTAGAAAAAACATCGTCATCATAGGTGTCTGCTTTAAAATAATAAATATCCTATCTCCATCAGCTGTTGTATCTCTGCTATGGTCATTTATTTGTAGGTAAGGAACAACTTTTCTTGCTACTATTGAGCAGATTCTTCTTACTTTTGGATTATTTGGACATTAGTGGGGCTTTTGGAAGAAAAATGTTTTGTCTTTGTTGTGTGCTGAGCATCTATTCTAAAGCATCTTTTCAACAAGACAACTACCAAAAAAGACTGAATGGCATCGAGCCACATCCTCTGCACTCTGGTTGCACATCCTTCTCCGTCTTGCTGCCTCTGGCTTTGATTATAGAGTCAACAGTTACAGTGGATATTTGCATAGTGACCCCCCACCATGGAAGGAAGTACACGTTCTAACAGATGCTATTCATTTCCCAAGTGCATTTGTGTGTTTTTGCATTGGTATAACAGCTCAACTGATAAGGCTCGTTAACCTCTTCACACCTTGCAGCATTAGTGCAATGGAAAAAGGTAGTGCATTGTTGGTTTATTGCATATTACACAGACTTATCTGCCTCATCAACGGGTTTGTTCCGTTCCCTTGCAAGCAAACAAATAATTTTTTAGGGAAAAGTCCAACATGTGCACGCTTACTTATGCAGGCATTTGTGTCTTCTATACTTTTTTTTAGCATGAATGGATAGCAGATCATTTTTTATGTATTATTGATATTTGTATTGATGATAATGATGATTCGAGTACTTTTATTTATGAAAATATATCTAGAAAAAAATGAATAGTTACTAAACTAAACGCTTCATTCCTTAAATAGACTCTGGGCATACCATATTTAGCCAAACCATATGTAATTAAATACAGTTTTAGTGTATTAGACCATAGAACTTAAGCTTAAGTCAGTGAAGAGACAGGGCAGACAGAGACTAAGCTGGGATTTAAAATGATTGATAATTTGTGCAGCTCTGATCTGTCAATCCAGAGTACAATGTGCAAAGAGCTATAGACAACAGATTAGCTCCTAAAAAGAAAACAAATTATAGAAAATGTATATCTTATTTGGTTTGTTAACTGGGGAGCTTATTGGAGTTGATCTGGGGTACATTTAATGACTTTGTGTCTGTGTGTGTATCTCTATCTATCCATCTATATATATATATATATTAGTTTGGTTCTAGCTCCTCTTAGAGTAAAATAAATGGGCTACGAGCATAAGTTATAGCACTGTAGAATTACTGACAGGAAACTAATCTGTCCGATGATCACATGACCCTTGACTCGGCCTGTGGAGCTCGCTTCCCGTTGCGTCCCGCAGTGTCGACCTCAGACAGCAAGGGCAACAAGTGGGGTGTGGTTTCAGTGAGCTGTCTTATGGTTCGCTCCATCGGTGACCAGTTCTCCACAGAGAGCCTTCATCTGGCTCGGCCAAATCGTTTCCCAACATTCCCGTTAGCAGTGCAGCTTTGGCCACAGGCGGAGGTTTACACTGTGGCTGTGAAAGTGTTTGCAGAACTCCCAAACAGATTCAAAGAGCGATGGAGGCGAAGCCTTTCAGCAATACAGAGGGATACAACGAGGTGCCATAACGCCTTCTGCAAGAGAAGAGGAGCTCAAAGTGTCCACGTTTACAACAATAAAACAAATGATTGCATAACGGAGGGAAATGTGAGGTGTCTTTTACCAAACTTTAAGTGCAGTTGGAGTTCAATAAAGATAAGAGATCAGAAAAAAAACTGGAGCACCTGTGGTTACAGTTAGCAAGAGGTTTCTGTTCAAACTAGAACAAGGACGTCCCACAAAAACCCTGTGTGCTCTGGGAGGGTCAAACACTGGCTAAAGTTTTACCAACAGGGTGGAGAACTTCAACTCTGAGGCTCCGTTATTGCTGAAGTAAAAACCATTAAGCATTTTATGAGAGATAAAGCAAATCCAAGACAATCAATGACATCAGGACAGACGTACCATTTAAGATTATTCTGACATTTTTTAGCTTATTTCGCGATATGTTACTTTTTATCTGTCAATAATAACCAAAGTTATGCATTTATCTTCTATTACTTCACAAGTTTGAAGCTGTATCATCAAGACTAAAGGTAAAAATCACTGCAGCTTTTATTCTGGCCCTTTTTTTTGTTGCTTCACCTCTGACAATTCAATCCTCGTTCCCTCAAAGCTGATAAAACACACACAAAAAACATTTTCTTTGCTAGAGAGAATTTATGAGATGATAATAAACGTCAAGATCCTTGTGGTATTTTGGTTTTTTTAATCCCCATTAGCATCCTTACTTCTTACTAGCATTCTTTAAATTCTTTTCCCAGCTGGAAGCTAGAAATTTAGATTTGTTCAGGAACAGATGACCAGAGATTATAAAAAAAAACAAACTACACAAGTTCTCACTTTTGCAGGCAGGCTTGTTACAAGTTTGCAAAAAAGCAAAACATTTTTCCTGGAAAAAAAATGTTATTTTATTCAGAATTCATGACACTATTCAAACCAACAGTTTCCTTTCAACTATGTATTTATGTTTGCTTTTAAAGCTCTGAGAGCTAAAATACAAAAAAGGAAATGAGGTGAGGATCTAATCCAGGAAGTTACAAAAAATAAATAAGGGGGCCGCTAATGAACACAAAAATCAAAAATCAAAGAAGTGAAACAATGAAAACAGAAGCAGCAAGTCTGCAAAATGAGCGACGTGTCACTACATTTTGCACATAAAACGCCAGTTTGATCGTTTCCATTAAAAGGGGAGGAGCTTCTATGACTAATGAGGTTTTTTTTAGTGGAACATGTTTTGAACAGCTGAAGTTTAACTTTTGCAGAGTCATCAAAGAGCCAAGTGTAAGTGCGGATTACTTCTTGAAGTGTGAATGTCTTCTTCTCGGTCTTTATGACATCTTCATGCACCTTTTTCAAAGTTTTACGATGAATTTAAGGGGGATTAAATGGTTCTTTTGTCTTTTTGTACAAATCCCTGCTACCAAAGACCCAACAGAACACGGGAAGATCAAGACAAAACCAAAGATCTCAGCTCAGCTTTTCTGCCATTTCCTGCTCAGCAGCTTGTCAAGTGAAAAGCATTTTACTTAAAGCAGAGATGATTTGATTTGTATCCTTCCCCTTTCCTGTCTGGTCGTGAGCTCTGTCGTATTTAAAGGCGCCCTTTTCCCCTGTGGCCTGATGGGAACTTCAGGTCTGCACAGCATCTGGTTGACTTGGAAACAGCTGTGTTTTTGCAGATTTGACTGAAGGTTTACAGCAGCGCAGAGCGGGTCCGGGGTTCCCTGGACCTGTTCGGCTAAACAGTTTGAAATCTAATGTCCCCCCCGCCTTGACCCCCCCATCCCACTGAGACCAGATTCCCAACACACTGTCTGGTCTCCAGCACACTGCTGTGTCTGGGTCTCGTGAGAGATCTTAAACTTTATGAGCTGCTTCAGGACACAAACTCACTCTGTTGACACGGTTTTTTCTGTTCCAGTTTGCCAACAACAGCCTTCTGTTGTGACTCCCACACAAAGAGGGTGAATTAGCAACGCAAAAGAGGTCAGGCTGCAATGAACTCATAACAAAAAAACAACGATGAATGAATTCTTTCTCCACCGTTTCTCATTTCAGCTTCAACACCTTAAAGGCCAGCGCTGATGAACGTTGTGTTGTTTTGAACATGGTCTTGAGGCACTTTTCTCACGTACATAAAGACGATTAAATGCACATTTCTGAGTATTTCTTTATTCAAATTGTTGCGAATCAGGAGCAGACGTTTGAAAAACAGCCTATTTGTGACACAGACAATACGGTGGGTGGCGCACAAACCCCCCCGTTCCGCTCCATTCTGATTAGGGCTGGGTTCAATTCCATTTGATTCACCAGCGTCCGGATGAATTCGATAAGCGATCTTTTTCGATTATTTCAATCCGTTCAATTCTATTCAATTTTGAATTAACGTGGTTTACACATTTAGACATTTGTATAAAAATACAATAATAATCTATATTTGTTTTGAAGATATTCATATTAACCTGATACAGTTCACATGGTGTAAAATGTGTTAGTGAAATAGTAAACCAATGGGATTTAGCACACCGAACAGTGATGCAAGATTTCTCAAAGGAGAAGCTCCAACAAAAATGTGCAGATCATTGTGTTCTGCCTCTCCCAGAGCGTGTTTCAGTTTGGCCACTAGGTGGAGCTCGCGCTGTAGCATTACACTTTATTCCAGAAGATTTGAGCAAAAAAAAAAACGGTGCTTTGGGAGATGGTCAAGTGTGCCATGGGAAATTGCCCTCATTAACTGATCTAACAATATTTCCCATCTCCAGGAAATCAGCTCTTTGTTCATCCAAACAAACCCTGATAAAACACTGAGTAGTTAGGAATATAAAAGATCATAAAATTATTTTTTCTTTGTGTTTATTTGATTCTATTAAATACATTTTGATAAGAATGAAGATACAGCGATTTAGCTGCAGCTATTCCTGTTAGCTATACCAGTGCCGCCCCTTTAACTGTCTCCACCAATCATTCTTGAAGGCTGAATCACATGTCATCAGTCTGACCAATCAGAAGTGGTTAAAGTCTTCACTTCCTTGTTTAGATTTAACTCAAAAAGTCTCTCAGTTCTAACAGAAATACCAGCTAAAGCTCGTCTTTAGCGGTGTAGCTTCCCACAGAATCCGGTGTCAGACCGTGGAACAAGAGAACAAAACCATGAAGCTCAGAGAAGCTGGTCTTTCTGCGGTCGGCGGATATAGGTCCTTAAAAGAGTTTAGAAAATTCATGCCTGTAAGTATATAAAGCTGTTCATTTAGTCGGTAACGTATGTTTAGGTCGACCAGTGTTAGCATTAGCCGTCCTATGGAGAATTCCATTATACGTTAGCATCAAGCAAATGGACTTTGGCTTCACTGCTGTTATGTGTTAGGTCACCAGAAAAGGAAAGGCATAAAAGGTCGATCTCTACTTTTATGGATCGATTATTGATTTATTAAGCTTGGATCGATTTGGGTCCATTTTAGGTCAATACTTTATCAACCCAGCCCTCATCCGGATGCATCCACTTGGAGACAAATAGATCATGTAGGACTTCACTTTCCTCGTCTGTGCAGCTGGATATTGCTCGCCATTTTTGCTACACCAGCAGTGTTCCGTTAGGATTGTGATGGCTGTAAGCTAGCAGGAGGGCGCTTACAGAGATCTCAAGCAATAGGGAGGGGAAAAAGGGGTGGAGTTACTCCACAGACACTGAATGGCCTCCATAAACTGCCACTGTGCATAAACTATGTCTTGGTAAACGAAAGGTTTTTTTTTTTTTTGTATTTTGGTTTAAAACGGCATCATGATAATTAAAATATCACTAGAAACGCTTTGAAAATAGATAAGAAGATGACAGGAGTTGGACTTTAGATGCAGAAACGAGACTCGTGTCTTTTTGTTTCCCTGGATAAATCAGAGCGTTTTCCCTCACTGTAACACATGAAGTGTAGAGTAGAGGGCTGCATTGGGATCGGGTCCCGCCGGGTCCCACGGGACCCAACCCAAATCTCGCGGGATTGGGCGGTTTGGATTGTGCTGCGGGCGGGAGCGGGCGGCAAAAAATAAACCCCGCGGGATCAGTGCTGGCATGAATATCGGATGAATATATAATAGCGGACTACGTTAGGCTGTGCGGCTGTTGGAGTCTTACGTACTGAAGCTCCGTGAAGCACCAGGTAGAGATGCCCAATGGCCTCTGTCATCAAACCTGTTGTTGGGGGGTGTGCAACGCCCCGCCCCGCCTCTTACTAAGAGCGCGCTTCAGGCCGTCTGTCTGCGCGCGCACACACGCGCACTTTTAACCGAACAGGATTTGTGAAAATATATTTAATATTTAAGTTGCACATTACACAAGAGAAGAATGCATGAAAGGATGAGGCTGGAGGAGGACATGAATCTCTTTAATAATATCAATACAAATACGTGTTTTTTTCCTGCGGGACGGGGGACGATACAAAATCAATGCATCTCTATTACTGTGCGGGACTAAATTCTCTGAGTTTTGCGGGTGCGGGCGGGAGTGGACATACATATTGCGGGAGCGGGCGGAAGTGTAACGCATACGTTGCGGGAACGGGCGGGATTGGTCAGAAATTCAGCGGGCGCGGGCGGGAGCGGGATGAAGAAAATAGTCCCGCGCAGGGCTCTAGTGTAGAGCTCCACATGTTTGGCCTGGAACGTAGTGCAGGTGGGGTTTGAAAGCAGCATATCTGGAGGGTTACCTCCACAAGCACATGCATGTCAAGCCGCTTCGCAAACACGCACACCCACACAGTCCTGCCTGGAGCTGCACAGACACAGCAGAGCTCAGTGGGGGTGTCCATGTGCTTTATGTGACGGCATTAAAGAAGATTGATGCTCCAGCTGATCACTCAGCAACTGCTGAAGTCACGTGACACAATGTGTCTGGAAAAAGAAAAAAAATCAAAAAGGCTTAATTTGATTGAACCGGTTGAGGACGGTTGGCCCGGTCAGATGGTACCCTGGCTCGAATTTGGGACGAATTGGCTTAGATTTAATATTGGCTTTTTAGTTTGGATGAGATTGGGGCTGAAAAACAATCTGGGTCAGCACAGCCTGAGGACTGAATCAGAAGTTTTTCGTAGGCCTAACTGGTGGGGCACAATGAAGCCAAACAATTAGGATGACCTCAGAATGGAGCCATCTCACAGGGAGAATTTAGAGTCAATCCAATAAAAATAAAAACTTCATATTGTACGTTTTTTCCAAAGAGAATTTTAGATTTGTTTAAACTAAGTACTCTTGAGTTATAATGCAAATGCTAACTAACATTTGTTCATGTGTTTAGAGGCTAAACTTGACAGCTACTTCGATATCAAGAAATTCTGGAAAAGTATATTTTATACTTATAACAGTTTCTAAAAATATAAGGCAAATCAACAAAAATGAATTGTAATTAATTTAGCAAATGATGATACGAAAAGACCAATTTACATGCGCAAATTGTTAACATTTTCCCCTTAATTTCAAGCTTTTTAGCAATTGCTTAAGCAAATTGAACTGCTAAAACATACAATACTCTTAAGAAATTGGTTTTTGCTGATATAAGGTTTTCCCCGAGCTGCAGGGCAAAACTAGACAAGGCTCAGGACTTCCCCTCCACAAGTCTAAATCGTGCTAAAGAAAGCAAGCAGAATCACATGCAGAAATACACATTAAAGAGACGGAAGTACATGGTTTTGAACACATTATAGTTTTAAAACTGCATATCTTTCCAGCCCAGTCAAGACGCTGTTTTCCTCAAAGCGAAATGTTAAAAATAAGTCAGCGTGTGTTTTTGCAATTACACTCTAGCAACCAGTAATATTCAGAGATCATAAATCCTTTGGCAACTATAACCTCGTGTCAGTGAGTGGAGAGGATGAAGCTATTTTGGGATGATTCCCTATCTACTAAATAAATCTGGTAGAGTTGAGCATGTGTGGTGAATGGCTCACAGGAAGCTTTTTGGGAAAAAACAACAAAAACTTTTCTGAATTCTTGAAGTGATGTGTAAGTCTGCCCTCTTGTGGTTAAACAAAAAACTATACTTAAAATTGTGCTGTTTTTTTTTTTCCTTAACTGACTTAATTTGGTTTTTAAAATGTATTGTAATAGAAGTCTGCATTAGAATGTTTAACAAAATGTTAAAAATAATTTTAAACACTATTACACTTATTACAAAAAAAAAATCAATAAAGTTATGTTGCAGCACAGGTGGACTTCTGAACAGGCTAGACTGAGAAGCAACAATATCCAATAAAGTTTTATGTTTTCTTTTAGGAGACTGACCTGTATTTTCCCGTTCTAACTTGCACGCCTTTCATTCCGCAATGTTGGGCTCCACCTACATCATTTACAAGATCATCTCCAATCATCAACACCTGAAATTGACAGTAAAAAAACAAACAAAAAAAATGTTTATATGCATCAAGCTAACTTTATTCTGCAAATTATCAATTATACTGAAAAAATAGTATTAAGATGGGATGATAAAACTGTTTTTTACTGACTTATATGGCGGAATTGTGCAAAAAATATTGTATATCGCCGTTACTTGTTACTACATACTTCATGTGGTTGAAGTCCCATGTCATTTAGAACACTCTGGAAGAACGTTGGGGATGGTTTACCAATGACTTCCGCCTTTAAATCACATGCATACTGAAAAGTAAAAAGAAAAAAAGAGTTCATGAGTATTTAACCTTGCATAATTCTTCTACAAAGAGTGAACCTACAGTACCTCAAGAGCCTTCATGTAAACACCAACATCTAATTTCAAGCCATCTGTCTCTTTATAATACCTCCTATAAGGAGAAAAGAAACATTTGGTTGGATTTACTAAACCTTTTAGACTCCATTTGTAATCTAGGTATATCAAGACTATGGAATAATATTCACGAACCCTTGACCAAGAGAGAACAGCACTGGCTTTTCCAAGCCTATTAGGACTGTGAAGGCCTCATTTAGGTTCTTGTAGGAAAAGTTTTCGGCTGCATCTCCGATGATCACACAGTTGGGGTTTGTCTGGTCAACTCCAACAAACTCATTGAGGAGTCCTGTGGAAAATAAAAACATCGGTTAAATGTCACTGAATTCCCAAATGAAGAGATTTTAAATGGGATAGCTGCAGTACCGTCATGCACCAGCAGGTGGGGTCGTAAACCCCGTTCTTTGAGGACGGCTATGGCTGCAGGAGCAGGAGGAAAGACCTCAGACACCGAAATGTCGAAACCCAGTCTCTGAAGTTTAGCAACAAACTTCTCCCTGGTTGCTTGTGTCTCATTGGTGCAAAAACGCAACTGCAGGTCAGATTCTTTAAGCCTGATAATATAGCAGGGACACAGCGTCAGCGTGAATATTGTGCTTTCAATTCAATTTAAAAGTAACACATGACATTTAAAATGTCTCCACGACTCACTTACTTTTTCACAGCAGCAGCGGAGCCAGGAATGGCAACTCCATCTCCCTCACCGCTGTCATACAACACTCCACACAGGTCCAAAATGACACCTTTCAAACACTTTGCACACTCGGGCCAGCTTGTGTCAGCCATATTGGAAAACTGAATGCGCATGCGTAAACGAAGGTCACAGGAGTTCACTGACTGTCGGAAAAAATTGGAAAGTGTTCGGAAGCGCACATGCAGGTGCTCAAAGTACGGTAAAAAAAAATACCTACAACAGATATAAAAAGAAAATTGGAGGCAACGTCAAGCTGAAGAACTCAAAAGAAAGTTAATCTCATAATTGTAGAGTGTTAAAAATTTTCAACAAACATCTAAACGTTAAATTAGATCAGATAATTGATGATAATTTGTCTTTGTTAACAAGCGTTAAAAACGCACAATTTTTTTAAAACTTTTTTTAACCTCCAGAATCAGAAATATACTACAAAATGCACCAAAGTCAACGTGTTCGTTCGAAAAATAAAACATTAAAACAAATACTTCACGTCTTTTACTTGTTCCTCTTTGGGGGCGTGTCCTGTGACGTGTACAGCTGGGGAGCTTCTAAATTCGGAGCCACAGACAGTTCCATGTAATCCGCGACTATACACGTGACAAAAACGACTGGTAAGTAACATCCGAATGGACATTAAATCAACCATTTGCCTTTAGATAGTATTTTTATTCGGTACATGTTTTATTTGGTGTTTTCATTCAATGTTTATCTTAATTTCACGAGTAAAAACAAAGAATTGATATAAATATTTTGAGCTAGCTTATTTAGCTTTCCGGTTAACCAGAAACGATGCTCTTACTGGGGCAGCCTGCATTTTTTCTAAACGATTTTTATTTCTGTTTAAACGTGTTTTTATCCTATGTTCCTGCTGTAATGGTTTAGTATTCCACGTAACTGTCGACTGAGACACAGAGCTGTCAGTACTGGGAACAGTGTTGCATAACTGCAGGTCGTGGGGAAAAAAAATCCTCCTTTCCGTATATTTGGAAGGAGTGGAGGCAGAGATGTAGCCTCTGTATTTAGCTCTCCGTCTCATCATCCTGGTGGGTGTGCTGTTGGGCAGCTCCCGAACAACCAATCATTCCTTTAGGACCGAGGGGACGAGTCTGGCACCTGTCCATCATCCTCTCTGTTTGCTCATGATTTTCCATAGGACAGGTTATCGATTAACAGGCATGTTGTCGCATAAACCTCTTTCTAATGATCTGATAGTTAGCTAGAGAAGAGAGCTGCAAACAGCAGAGCCCTGCAATAAAGTGTAGAATTGTAGAATTCCACTTGTTATTCTAGAGGGCTGTTTCTCCTCTATAATTTAAGGATGAAAGGATTGAATGACGGTTAAGGCCTTAAAGCAGGAGTAATGGATGATTTTGGGATGGAAAAAGAGAGGAGCTGTCGCAGCTTCGACCAAACAGAAAAGTCTGGAATGTCATAGCTGAGTTGTCAGGGCTGTGGGATTAGCTTTTGTTAACGTGTGTGCTCCTCTATTGTGTTGAATGTTAAAGAGCTGTGTCCTCTATGGAGAAACTGAATGCAATGGATCAAGCAATTTCAAAAAAGAAAATAAAAAAACTAGTAAAACCAAGATTTAAGTTGGAGGTATGTATTTGTAGTTTTGAAAGGTTGAGGATGGTGACAGTTTAGTCCAGGGATCTACAACCTTTCACAGTAAAAGTGCCACCTGGGCTTATGTTTTACTGATCAAAACCTTTTAAAAGCCTCATTTTACCTTTTAGGAAAATTAGCGTGTTTTTGTTTTTACATAGTAATAAATAGGAATTATATTTATTTTTTGGCACAAATAAAAACAGAAATCTAAATGTAAACTATCAGTTTCTCAAAACGTGAAATTGTTTTAAACTTTTGACAGAAGCTTGTAAGAGTTTCTTTCAAAATAAAAGACGCCCTGTGCTAATGCTAAACAGGATTTTCCCCATTCATCTAATGTAATTATACGAGACGTTTTAAACAATCCAAGAAGAAAAATGGCAGTTTCTCTTTTTATACCACTTTGTTGAGCCATCATCTTTTTTCCTACTTATTGCTGCTGTTAACCTGAAAATAAATGCAAATTCATTAGTTTATGATCTAGTAGAGAAAGTTTATAAAGTACAAATGTATATATCTGAGCAACTTTAGCTGGACAGTTAATAACAATTGTTGTGCAGCATAGGATAATGTGTTTTAAAGCCAAGAAATAAACTAAGCCATTAGAAATTTTGCCTATTATATGAAATCTGCATTGTGGAGGAATCATGGAGCGAACAAGACCTCTTGATGTCAGCAGTGATGTAAAAACCTTTATATTAGCTATAAATGAGCTAAAAGCTATTAGCTTTATTAGCTATTAATATATAAATGTAACTAATCTAAATTAAATAAATGCTAATGTAGTACTTACTTAGAAAAATACTATTATTGTATTTTTCCTCAGCCAGACAGCCACTATGCAGAGAGAAAAATACCACATGTGGCTCTGGAACCTGGCCTTACAGACCCCTGGTTTAGTCAAACTCCAGAGAAAATCTAATTTTTCTGTGCTGATCCACGCAGAAAAAACACGCAGCATGAAGGGATTGATGGTTCAAGTCAGCCGCACTTTGGGCCGCGCCGCCCCTCTTCTCCGCCGCAGCATCCACTCTGGAACACGCCCGGCTTCCACGGCGACGTCCGCGCGGAAGGCCGAGCGCCCAGTGACCTCGGAGGACATATATGCACGGGAGGAGAAATATGGAGCACACAACTACAGTCCTCTTCCCGTTGCGCTTGAAAGGGGAAAGGGTGAGTTCTTGCTTTCCAATCAGGTTAATGTAGACATGTTTGATCAATATTGTCAAACTGTGTTTTAAAGTTTTCATTTTTCAGGCCTCTACGTTTGGGATGTGGCGGGGAACCGCTATTACGATTTCCTCAGTGCCTACAGTGCCGTAAACCAGGGGCACTGCCACCCAAAGATCATTGCTGCGCTCACTGAACAGGCGTCCAGACTCACCCTGACCTCCAGAGCGTTCTACAACGACGTGCTGGGGGCCTACGCAGAGTTCATCACCAGCATGTTTGGCTACGACAAAGTCTTACCCATGAATACAGGCAAGGAAATGATGATACAACTGTTGTTACTAGTTGGGTACATTTATAACCTTTTTTGTGTGTTTTTTGCTTGTTATTTCAAACTCAGGGGTGGAAGGGGGAGAAACTGCTTGCAAGATTGCACGAAAATGGGCTTACAGTGTGAAGGGAGTTCCTAGAAATAAGGCCAAAATAATCTTTGCAGGTCAGTGACCATTCAGTCAACACAAGGTCTTCTAGCAATTGCTAAGTGAACAAAAACTGATGTTGCAAATTGTATCATGTAAAGTGGATAAGGACGCCGCTACTTTGTCTTTTTTTTTAAACTTTTTTTTTTTTTTTCCCTTTGTGAAGAGGGAAACTTCTGGGGCCGCACCATGGCTGCCATCTCCAGCTCCACTGACCCCAGCAGTTATGAGGGTTTCGGTCCCTACATGCCCGGCTTTGAACTCGTTCCATACAACGACATTCCTGCTTTGGAGGTAGTACAAAACATTAAAAAGACAACGTGCATGAAGTAACTCGTTTCCTAAGGGTTAATGTTTTATCCCTTGCATTTTAGAAGAACATTAACAGGTCTGGCAAATATTGCAGACATTATGGACCCTGTAAGCCTAAAATGTGTTTGCTTTAACTGGATTATTGCATCATTTAGTCTGTTTTCTGAATTGATGGGAAGTAAAATGCCACATTTGTCGTTTTCAGAAAGCTCTTCAAGACAAAAATGTTGCAGCCTTCATGGTGGAGCCCATCCAGGGGGAAGCAGGTGTGGTGGTACCTGACCCCGGCTACCTGACTAAAGTCAGAGAACTGTGCACCAAATACAACGTAAGTTCTCAGAAATAGATATAGAAGTTTGTTTGTGGACATTTTTTTTTAGGCGTTCCTCATCTGATCAAACCAGATTTAACAGCCACTCCTGTGAATTGAAGGCTGTCAAAGCAGACGTTTAAGGAAGTTCAATGGCGATAAGCCAGCGTGTCAACAGGTGCTGAACAGTCAAACGTTTAGACTTATGTAAGAAGCTCGTGCTCCAACAAATATGTCAACCTGTGCAAATTTTAGCTGTTATGTAATGTTTACCTTTTTTTATTAAAATGTCTTCTTTGTTGATACAGGTTGAGACGACTCCAGCAATCGCACTATTCTTATAGATAAATATAATAAAATGTCAATAAATGCGCTGGCAGATTTAATTGGATCTTTTTCCACTAAATTTTATGTAAAGTGTTGCTCAATTCAGTGTATTTAAGCTGCTAGAACCTTAGAAGTCTTGTAGTCAAATGTTGTCAAAGCTCTGAGTTACTACTGTTTTATCATAGATTTTCCTGCTTCTGTCCAGGTGTTGTGGATAGCGGATGAGGTCCAGACGGGCCTGGCGCGGACCGGTCGGCGCTTAGCTGTGGATCACGAGGGAGTTCGTCCAGATATAGTCATTCTAGGAAAAGCGCTCTCTGGAGGAGTTTACCCTGTAAGCATTTAATCTTTAACCCACTCACAACTCACACGTTTTGGGGAAAAAGATGGCTACTCACTGCGGATTGTTCAACAGTGCGGTGAAGTGTTGGCATTTAAACAGATTTCTGTTGTAGGTGTCTGCTGTACTGTGTGATGATGAGGTGATGCTAACCATCAAGCCCGGGGAGCACGGCTCCACATATGGAGGAAATCCCATAGCCTGTCGCGTTGCTATTGCAGCACTGGAGGTTGGTGTTAAAATGCTGCAAAAGCTTGTTTTCTGTTAAATTCATTAAATTCTTGCTACCGTGAAACCACCAGCATTCCATTCATAGCAGTGAAAGCTGTGAAAGCTTTTTCTTTGACTTTTCTCTGCAAAGATCATTTTAAAAACTGAGGTTTTTTTTGTTTTTTGTTCTCAAAAGTTAAAAGAATGAAGTTCTTCTGAAAATCTTAAAGCTACAATATGTTGAAGCTTTGACGAGAATGAAACATTTCTAAACTTGTCCCTGAAGTTGTGTGCATTTTTTTACACCAACATTTTTGCCAATATTTTCTTTTTGCTTTACATATGTATGTTTTGAATCTATAAAATATAACAATGTATTTCCTAAAATAAGTACAATATTTTTTTTCTCCATATTTTCCTCAGCATTTACTGGCTCTTGTGTGTGTTTTGTGTGTGTGTGTGTGTGTTTGTGGTTCAGTAAAAATAGAAACTGTCTGAGCTTGTTCTCTTTCAACATTCATTTCAGTATCTCACTATGGGACACGCCCCCAGCGCAAGGGGCGTGTCCCATAGTGAGATACCTCACTCATGTTTCAGAGAACCGGGGTTAAGTTCTTAACCTAACGTTCTTGTTGGATCACGGTTTCCTCTGCAGGTGATGGAAGAAGAGAAGCTGGCGGAAAATGCTCAGAAGTTGGGGGAGGTGTTGCGGTCGGAGCTGAGCAAACTGCCCAAAGACATTGTGACCACAGTCAGGGGGAAAGGCCTCCTCAACGCTGTCGTCATCAGAGAGACCAAAGGTAAAAGCAGCTGCAAAAAGCGATGTTTTTTCGATGACCTCTGGAGCAAACGTAGAACTAAATATTTTCCACTTTAGATTATTCTTGTCTGTTGATTTAAAAATGAATTTGTTTTTTTCTCCTCAATGAAATTCCTTACCAGATTACAACGCCATGAAAGTCTGCCTACGCCTTCGTGATAATGGGCTGCTGGCCAAGCCCACCCACGGTGACATCATCCGCTTGGCCCCTCCTCTCATCATCAATAAAGACGAGCTGCAAGAATGCATCGATATCATTCAGCGAACCATAATGTCCTTTTAAATAAGGATTCATTATCATTAAAGTAAAAACAATCCACGTTTGCTTTAGCTAAAGCTAGATTAGAGTATTTTCTTTTTTAGTTTCAGTTTATGTCTAAAAGCAGGAAGTTTGTTGACACACCGACTCTTAAATACAGCCAGCTGGCGTACAGAAACGGGGTTTTCACAGACTGCTATTGGAAAGAAAATCATTTTCTTTTATGTGAGTGTGGAATTTACATTTTTGCTTTGGCATGTCCGTTAATTCTTTGTTTTTAGAAAAGTATAATTTTAATAACGAGAGAAAATGTTTACCGCTAAAGCATGCATCATTTAGTTCAAGATGGGGCTTCATTTACTTTAGCAAAGACTTGAAAGGATATCGAAGGACTAGAAACTTGCAGAAGAAATTCTTTCTCTTATTTGTCATATTAACAGATTTTACTACTAATATTTAGGTTAAGACTTGCTTGTCTTGTTGACTGCATTCAGCTAAGTTGTTGTTTGAGAGATGTTGTTACAAGACCAAAAAGTCAGGATATGAATTTCTATTGCTTTTAATATTTATGTCCTGTAGAATGTTTAAAAAAGTTGCCTAATTGCACATTTTTTGTAATCTCTAAAATTCAAGTTGCTTTAATTTATTAACTTACCTAAACTCATTGTGTGCACAAGTCATTTTATTTTTATGAAGTTGTGTTTTTACACAGATAAAAGACAATTATAGCTGAATTTCAGCTGATTTAAAAAAAAAAACACAAATTTTTGTGCAGCAAATTGGTATTTCTATTTATTTTGTTGAATGGAAATGACAAACTGTAAGGATTGAAGAATGCTTTGTGAGCACATGGTGCTGTGAAAGACTGTTTTCAGAATTTGCTGTTTGTACAAAATATGAAGGTCATCCAGAAAAGTCTACTCTCGCTTTGCTGAACTGTAACTCATCAATGGTCGAATAAATGATTCCAGTCATGTGGTTGGAAACAGAACTAACGATGTGGGTTCTTGTGTGTGCATGTGGGTCTGAAGCCCATCAATATCGTAACATAGATCAAAAATTATGGAAAAGATGTAATCACTCTGGAAATGTACTTTTAAGTTAATAAAGAGCGCCACTAGATGGCGACGTACCCTGTGGTAAGACTAGATTCAATGAGAAATCTGACATTGTTGGCAGGTAAACCTATGCAATTTTTAAATCATTTTTCAGTGTAAATTTTACTCTTTAATACAGTTACCAGGAATTAAAACAAGAAATGTGGATACTCATTTTTAAATTGTGGGCTTTTTTTTCAACTTGTCAAATAGAAACATTTGTGACCAAAACTTTAAAGGGTGCATAAAAATTAAACTCATTCTAGCACACAGCAGTAATTTGTTTTAATGGGTTGAGTTTTAATTAAGGGATTCTCCAATTAGCCTCATGTCTCTTTTTACAGCCAGAGCACCACACAATGAGGCTGGCAGCACCATGCTTTGTTAATGGGATGATCACCTGTAGTGCCTGTTTTGTCCTGTGTAGTTTCAGACAACAGTCTTTAATATTTGCAGTACTGAAGCCATTGACTTATGATTGGAGGATCACAGGTTCATTTGTCAAAGCGTCCATGGGCAAAACATTGAACCCCACATCAGTGTGTGAATGTATGTGTGCATTAATCCAGTAAAGTATTGTTTTTCCCATGGGGTGTCAGAAATTATGATCTTAAAATACTCAATTAAAATGCTATTTTTAACATTTCTGGCCATTAATGTTCAATCTGGCTTATTGATAAAAAGAATAAGTAGAGGGTCATTAAGATTTTATATTCTGAGACAAAGTAAGTACCGTTCTAGGAACAGTAGTTTTATTTGAAGGAGGTCTGGAGTTTTCTTGTGAAATATGAGTGGAATTTAGGTTGGCACAAAAAATACGAGCTATCACTGAGAAAAGGGCAGACTTTGATCCTACACTCTGCTGAGACTAGAATCCTGCTCCTCCATGGTGGGAATAGACTTTATTCCACAAATAAGCTCCACTTTTGGCAGGGGAGTGACAGGCATTGGGTTTCTGTGAGAATCTGGGGCTTCAGTAAGACTCCGACTGCCTCAGACAAACCTAATGATGCTCCTGCAAAGCCACTTGCCACTTATCTCTCCACAACGCAGGCTGCCAACCGTCCGGCTGGTCCTTTGAAAGCTTCAGGGCAAAACTGGACTGCAATCGTGCGTCACAATTCCTCAAATCAAAGGAGGTCAAGAGAGGATCATCTAGACTGAGTAGCTTCTGTTGTCATTTCCTTGTTCTTCATCTCATCTTTATCCCTATTTTCTCCTCATTTTCCTTTTTTTTTTAACTAAGTTCTGCTTTGTGTTCTTTTGTCCACAACTCAGCAATCCTCCCTCTGTTTTTGAATTGGGAAATCTGATAAGGTACTTAGCAGCAATGTAATCAAAATACTGTCAGAAATGCATTAGTCCAAACGTATGCAATAAAGTTTAAACTTGAGTTTTTCAATATTTTGAGTAACACACAAAAAAAGTTGTAAAAAAAAGAGTTGTACTCAACACTCTAATTAACACTTTCATGGCATCTGAGACAACAAATAAAATAAAATTGGACCATAAAAGACAGTGGACTCATTTAGGAAGTGAAATGCTGAGAAAAACTCCTCTACAGCATGAGAAAAGTTGTAGAAGCAGTGCAAGTTTCTAAAGAAAATTCACATTTTTTTGCAGTGGAAATGGTTGCAAGATTACTCAAACACACATCTGCCTAAGGAGATAAAATTGAGTTAAAATATCTTGGAATAAGTTGTTTAAAGTGCTGGAAAGTATTCTCAACGGTAATTGGAGAAACCTTCAGTGCTTGCTTATCTGAAAGAAAACAGAGATGATGAGGTATTGTGTCACGGAGAAGAATGCGAAAGGGCTGATGTTATTGCATTTTGGGAAAAGTTGGAAAAATTGAACAGGAAATCACATATTTTAAGAAGAGAAAGGAGCTTGAAGCAACAACTAGGAGTACAGGCAGCCAGTATCTCATATACGAGAGATAAAAGTATAACAGACTTTAGTGGGTGGTGTGGGAGAAGAATATAGCTGGGCGGTATCAAATAGCAGCCTGTAGATAGATGATCAAATCAGGAGGTGAGAAAAAGCAGGGCTGTGAATTTATGGATAGAAATGAAAGAATTATTGCTGAAGTGAATTTGCAAAAGAGGAGATGGAATTTTACTGATAGCAAGACCTATAATACCAAAGCTGAGTGAAACAGAAATATCTGCAAAACACTCTGACTTCTGGACTGATTTAAGAAAACAGGGATAACCGGTGGTGAATTGAGGCAGTGCATGAAAACTAAAAGGAAAGAATTAAACATGGGTGAAAAAGGCAAATAAAAGTGAAACTGATTGAGGTTACAATACGAAAGAAGTCAAAGAAGCTGCACAAAGAACAATGAATTGTAACATTAATTTGTATTGACTGGTTTGATGGACCAAACTGGAAAATGGTGAATGATAGTCCTGTTCAACTGAAAGGTGCGCCTTCCTCTTCCTCACTTCATTATTCATTTTCTATTCCTTTTATTCCCTTTCGGGGTCACGGGGCTGCCGGAGCCTATCCCAGTCACTGCAAAGGCAGGGGACACCCTGGACAGGTCGCCAGTCTGCCGCAGGGTAGAATGTCCTCAATCACACATCCATTCACTCACACACTCACACCTATGGTCAATTTAGAGTTGCCAATCAACCTACGAGGTATGCTTTTGGACGGTGGGAGGAAACCGGAGATCCTGGAAAGAACCCACGCATACACGGGGAGAACATGCAAACTCCACACACGTCCCCCAGCCGGGACTTGAACCAGGGGCCTTCTTGCTGTGAGGCAAGAGCGCTAACCACTGCGCCACCGTGCAGCCTCCTCTTCCTCACTTGATTGTTAGAAATGAGGGAATTAGACAATCAGAACATAATTTGTGTGTGCATCCTACAGGCACCTGCATGCAAACCTTTTGTGTGCAGCGGTCAGTAAGGATCCAGTGCGCACACAGTACTATTGACTCAAGTGTTACGTAAAGGGCACTGTATGACAGCATTACCTGTACAAATACTACACAATACACTTAGCAAACACACGACAATGGTACGTTCCATTTTCATGACGTCTCTTAAGGTGGCTGCACGAGCCTCTAGGGAACTCAAAGACACACCCGTGCTCCCCTCTAGGACCCTCCACGGACCTGGACAACTCAAAAGCCAGCAGCACCTGTACAGGTGAGCCTCCATACAGGTGCTGTGTCTGAATTCCCTCACTACTCACTATTTAGTGCAACTTGTAGGGCGTTCGCCATTTTTGCCTGTCTGAATTTCAAAATTCCAAAATCCAGTTGCCTGAAAATTTCCCAGGCTACTGCGAAAAACTAGTGTCAATGCCCACTAGATTAGTGAATATAGACTACAATGCAATCTGTTTGAATGATTTGTCACCTGAAAAAAAATGTACATTTATTTTATAGAAGCCATCCAAGTTTTACTCATCATAACACAGTAGATTCATAAATAGTATTGGTAAAAAGTTTAAATTTATTAGGTATTTACTTTGTCCAATGGGTGACGTCATACATGTATGCTGCGTTAAAAAAAAAGGAATAAGCATGGCGTGGTTGTATTAAAATCCAGAACACAAGCCAATATAGTTTTTTCACTGCTAACTCTTTGATAGTAAAGATTTTAAACCTTGTTTATATACATTCAAGATATTTTACTATAGGTTTTAGGTTGTTTTAACTTCGATTTGTTCTACACCTTTCCAAGCTTTTCTAAAAATCAGCACTGTCGAGATTTTTTGGACATTTAAAGGATCTAGAAATAAGGAAATTATTTTCAAAATGAATCAAAATCTCTTTGCTCCAATCTCTTGATAATAGAAAACCTAAGACAAAAAAATGGGCTTGATTCAAGAAATGTTCATGAGACATCTAAATACATTTTATTCAAAATAATGAATTAATAATTAATTTTCACTTATTTCACTAGTTTTTTGTCACTCTAATCAAAATGAGCTACAATTAGACACATAGAATTAGAAAAAAATATTTATTATTGGGCTGTTTAACATTCAATTTTAAGTAAAACTAATAGTTTTTTTTAGCTTATTTTCCCCTTTTTGAAAGCTTGTGGAACTCATTGGTTCTAGAGTTTGATATCTTATCATAACATTTCTTGTTAATTAAAAATACTTTCTGCATGAACAGATCTTTTTACTACTTTGTATTGATTTTCTTCTTCAAATTAGTGTTCTATTCGATTTTTTAGGCTTTCGCTTTTTGCAATACAGTAAAGGAGCCATAGGGAGTAGTGTAGACATGGCCTAAGTTGGATGTGGACAAATAACTATGAAATTTGTAAAACTGAGTTATAAACCAGTTTAATATAATTCATTTTGCATTTTAAGCCATTTTCTTTTCCAAAAAGGTCTTTGGATTAAAGGTTTTACTGTCACAATGTACTCCAGCTCTGTTAAGAGGTTCTTAAGGTTTATGCGCAATACCCAGGACGCCGGGTCCACGTTCACAAAACCCATCCCTGCATTTGAGGCTTCAATATACACCAGTGACTCTTTAAAAGACACTTGAGCTGCAGACAGCATCAGCACCCGCTGTCCTTTTCTTTAAAGGTCAGTGGAAGTGCTTGTTGAGTGACTCAGAGGCCTTGCACAGTTTGATGTGTCAGTATGGTTTGACACCGCAGACTGACCGCAACAGCTGCAAAGCCTGAATGTTTACATAGTTTAGGCCTAAGCGATGGAAGATGGAGGCAACAGAGAGGAGACGAGGGTCCTAATCTTGAAATGTCTGAAGGAAAAAAAAAGGGTTTAAATTTCTTGAAACCGACAAGAGGCATGTCCAATGAGAGGGTTCTGAAAAAAATGTGTGTAAGAAGCAGTTCAAGAGCAGTGCACTGCTTCTGTGTAGTTGGAGTCCAAAGAAGTGAATTAAAAGTGTTAGCTTGTGGGGCAGGAGAGCCCAAGAAGACTGGCAACTGAATGGATCACAGCAAGACTTGCAGGGACAAGGACAGTACAAGCTCATCCTGGCGATCTGCCACAGAAGCTTTCAGCGTCA
Organism: Oryzias curvinotus; assembly: GCA_023969325.1. Classification (NCBI taxonomy): domain Eukaryota; kingdom Metazoa; phylum Chordata; class Actinopteri; order Beloniformes; family Adrianichthyidae; genus Oryzias; species Oryzias curvinotus. The sequence goes on along the minus strand of CM043724.1, from coordinate 12,080,477 downwards.
GAAGGGATCCATCATGACTTCAATCATCACTGTGTCCTCCTGTCTGAAGCCTCCTTTTTATGAACTACCGAGCTCTGCAAGCCTTTAATGTGCCTTTTCTTTTATTTACTTCTACGCTCAGCTTCAAGCCTCTCACAATAGAAGTCAGCAAATTTGCCTTACACAGCTGCAATCATTTGAAAGGTGGCGGTTAATAAAGCAGGATGTCCTTGCCCCAAGGGTGAACATTTAATTTTAATCAGCCTGAAGGGAAGTCGCTCTGTTTTGTTGTTCTTGTTCATTGTCTGATCTATTAACTGCTAATGAGAGATGTCAAAGTTAATTTCATTAACCCGGTCGTCTTCAGATTAAAAGAGGATTTGAAGGTTAGAAGAAAAGGACTTTTTCAGTAGAGGCATTTTGATATTTAAACAAGCTTTTTTTTTTTTAAAAATGGAATCATTTTAAAATTGAAACAAAAAATTACATGAAATTAAGATTATTTCATCATGTACAATATGTGTGTTTTTTTATTTCATCATTGGAGATATGATAAATGTGTGTATAAAAGTTTAGCAGGAGAGTTGAAGACTTTAAAGAAACATAAAACAGTCCAAGAAAACAAAAAGAAAGAAAAGAATAGTTTGTGTTTATTAAGAAATATTTGTATATATTTTCTATTTCCGGTGTGTACGTCTGTCCCTTTCATCTTTTCATTTTATTTCCATCCATCCCTTCCTTCTTCCTACTTGTTTAACACCTTCCGGTTTTCTTTTACCAGCTGTGCCATAGATAATTCCACCAATTACAGTTTAAAATTGCTGACTCAGTAACTGTCGAACGTCATCAGCTCCATTTCCAAATGTGAGAACAACAAAGTGGTCTTCATTAGGCTATTTTGTGCCTGATTTTCTATAGTGTTGGACACTATTATAGATGCTGCTGTTATTCTGTCACACTAGGCATAATGCTGATGAAACGCTATAACAGTCAGGGTATTTTCTCTGTGCTCCATGAAATGACATCAGAGCCTGACAGAAGCACAACCAAAGGCTGAAGCTTTAATTAAAAGTAGGATTTCTTTTTTCCTCCTGACACGTGGGTGTGTTTGTGTTTGTGTGTGTGTATGTGTGCTCACATCCACATATACACACAAATGCCCGCATGGTGGAAAAGTACAAAGCAGCTGACAGGAGCCTTTTTTTTTTCCAGTTTCAAGATTCCTTCCTCGTGTGAGCGAACCTGTCAGACTTGATACAAACCATGCAGACACCTTATCAGCAAATTGCTTGATTGAAGTACAGTCCATCAGATTTTAGCTGTCTAATCTGGGCCTGCATGCAAATGCATCATAAGGCGACGCAGATGAATAAAGTCAGATGTAGTGTAATTGTTTCATAGCTTCAGAGCTGCACACTTTTACAGTAAACTTCCAAAACACAGCACGCTCTTTTCTTCACCTGTTCCTCAGGGTAATGTTAAAGCAGCCTCACATCCGACTTCGTCCGGGTTGAGCCCAGAGTGGTTTGACATCTGACAGCTCTGCAGTAGAGGAAGTCAAGCACCATGAAATAAAGCTTTCTATACAGGTTCAACCCTTTTGAAAGACTTTTTTGTAAACAATGTGGAGTATTGCCACCATGGCCACATCTTAAACGCAGTAAGATTTCATTTAATTCCAATTTTAATTTTTAAAAACGTGCATATTGCTCTATATGCAATATTTCAATAAATTTCCATCTTAAAATGGCTAACAACCTTCTTTTTTTGTACTTTCAACTGTGCTGAAAGCGGTGCAAGCAGACCTTTAATAAACAATCACCACTTCATGGGGTTCACATACTTTGTTTGACAGCGGCCTGCCAGATACCCCGTGGTAAGACAGTATTTTGACCTGCTTGACGAAACATATCATACACAGGGGGTTTGTAACTCAACACTCCTTGGATTTTGATTTTTTTAGCCAACATATCCAGCAGTGATTGTTGTGCTTTTACCAGATGACTGTTAGTCGGGTCTGGTAAAGAACAAAATAGTTTCAGATTTTTTTGCTCATTTGGTTCAAATCTCGTAATAGTTACCAAATTATGTGTGTTTTTAACCAAAGACATCTTTGTTTTTCAATCAAAAAATTAGAATTATTTGATGAACTTCACTGATCACAGACATGGTTTCCCAAAATGTTTGTTTTTTAATCTTCGCTTCCTTTTACAACAGTACAATTAGATTTTTTATAGTTTTCTTCGTCTCACTGATTAGTTATAATTTCACTAGTTTGAACAGAAGAATTCTACATTTAGTTTTTGTTTCTGCAAGTGGCATAACTCTTAATCTCCACATTTACTACAGCAAGATCTAATATGCATGGACAAAAGTTGTGCTCTAAATGTAGCAGTGTAAACAAACAAGCAAAAAAAATCATAATAATAAGGGATTAACAAATTTGTACTGCTGCAAGTGTTGGACTTTATTTGAACTTGAATGTTTTTATTCATCAGCAGAATTATTTAAAATTGGAATTAATTGAACTTTTTTTTTTTTGCCAAAAAGGATTTTTGTTAAAAAGTCATGAGAAAAAAACGATCATGTCATCAAACTCCTGGTTTGCCCCTTATTATCTTTGATCTGTAAGACCGTTTCCCCGTAGCTTCTGGTTTTGCTATTATTTGGATCAAACCTCTATTAAGTAAGTTAAAGAAAATATGTTTGTCAAAATGTTTTGCTGTTTTAAAGTTGCTCTGTTTTTTATCTGCTCAAATTATCGTCTTTTTAGATGACATGACATAAATCACTATAAATTACTATGGACAGGTGGCTGAGCTGGAGGAGCAACAGTATTGCTGTGTACAAGAAGGCCTGAAGCAAACTTTAATTCCTAAGGAAGCTGAGGTCATTCAATGTGTGCAGCAAGATGCTGGCGATCTTCTACCAGTCTGTGGTGGCCAGCACCTTGTTGTCCTCTGTGGTCTGCTGGGGAAGCAGCATTGCAGTCAGTGACGGCAACAGACTGAATAAGATGATCAGGGAGGCGGGTTCTGTCACTGACTACAAAAAAGAAACATTTGAAGCGGTAAGGAGAGGAGGTCACTGAACAAGATCTTATCCTTCATGGACAACCAAGACCATCCTCTCCATCCTGTTCTGGACAAACAGCGGAGCTCCTTCTGAGACAGCTCTGCTCTAAAACTGCCCAATACCAGAAATCCTTCATACTAAACACATTTACACTTTACAATAACTCACACGGCAACAGATGACTTTTGCTCATTTTTTTGGAACATTTTCGCACCTGTACTGTTACCTGTACTTTACCTGTACTGTACTTGAAATAGTCTTTTTAAAATATACCACCTTATTTGTTTTTATTTGTTTTTTAGTTGTTTTTTATATTATTCTATTTTTTTCTTTTATATTTACTATTCTTTTTTTTTTTACTGCCACGGTAACAAACAAATTTCCCACGTGTGGGATCAATAAACTATTTCTGATTCTGATAAATGTTATACATTTTTGCCCAAAAAGGTAACCCCAAAACTAACATATAACCTTGACTTCCATACATATCAGTTTGCTAAGTGATAAAATGGATGTTTTTCCCCAGTTCACTGTTCCTGTTTCTAGTTTTTTCTCTCAATACACTGAACTTTCTAATATTGCTGTTTCCATGATTTATTCACATCATGAAAAATGAACCTACCACTTTGTAAAAAGCATATATTTTTTTTACCCTGAGCACTGTTCTAACTAGAAACAGACATACATTTGATTTCTGAATATTTAGAGCTTTTATTGACTGTTCAAGTGTGTAGTTTGAGAAAAGGAATAAAAAGACAAGAGTAAAATAGGAAAAAGGGCAACATTTTTTTTAAATAAAATCTACTATTCCTACATGAGTTGATACAGAAATCAATTGGAATGCTTCCCCCAATTAAAGAAAAATAAAATGAGGGAACCTGCAAAAATTAAATTAATGTAAGTAGCTGGAATAAACAATTCTTTGGGTGCAAAAAAAAAGAAAGATATTTTTCTAAATCAAAAAGCTATGAAGGCACCTAGAGCCATTTTTTAAGCTGAATAGCACGACCAAACACTAAAGAGGCAGAATTCTCTTCGGGGCCTGCTCTTTGGCCGCTTCACCTTCATTCGGTTTGTCAGCTCCGTAATATTTCCTCATCAAGCTTTTGCATTCTGGTGTGCAAAATGGCTGGACTGAGCTGGTATTAGTATGCTGTGGGTGCAGCTCAGCGACAGAAGCTGGAGCTTACTCTCTCTTCCTTTCTGCCTCATTGCCTGGTTTCAGATGGAGACTTTTGAAATGTGCTGGCGCTCTCCGGGAAACGGAAGCTTTTACACGTTCGAGAATCCTTTTTGTCAAATGAGACAATGAGAAGAAATATTCCATTAAAAAGCATGTTTACAGTGAAACATAACAAGGTAAAAGAATCCAGATTCAAAATCTGCTCGAAATTTAGAAAAATGTTAGAAAAATATGGAATTTGATTTGAATTCTCTCCATGCAGAATTTGAATGTGATTTTTTTTGTAATCAGAACAGCTGTGATAAATCCGACTTGTGTGATGGTGCTTCTAATAGCCACCCCACTCTGCACATGGCAAATGTGCAATTTGTGATGGAGGTGACTGCCAACTGCTGACATTGTTTTGTATCAGCTTTGCATATTCACACATTCATACTTACCACATTTTAAAGGTCTTTTTAAATTCTTGCTCATTTTCTTTTTTTTTTTTTTTGTGCCAAATTTGGATCTAAACTTAATCAAAGTTTAACATTCTTTATTCAAACTGGCTTAAATATGGGCATGCTTGTTCTGTGTGCCACTGGGGTTCAATAAACTGGGTGTTCCTTTATATTCTGAGAATGTCTTAATGAATAGAACCTGGTCCAGCCATAAAAAACGGAATTTATGATGATCCCTTCTCATTTCTCATTTCAAGTCTAGACCATGTCATAAGTGTCTGGGCTAATTTTCCAGCCTCAGAGAGGCAAATAAAATTCAACACTCGAGTCTTAAATCAGTGGTTACTGATCCAAGTCAAGTGCTAAGTTTTAAATTAAAATTCATTCATGATCATAGAAAGACATGTTGAAAACAACAGCAACTGATGACTGGAGTAAACAGTGAATGGTGTTTTTTTCTTCTTTTTTAACTAAAACAAGGTTAACATGTTTCTTAAGGTGCTTCAGTCTAAGTATTTTATGTTCAACATTTTCAGGAGATTTAGGTGAGATTCCAGTTAAGTGCACAATTCTACTAATACAGACAAAAACGAAAAACTTGGAGACTTTGTTGTTTGTCTAAGACTCTAAAGGGGATTCCTTCACTGTCATTAGGAAGCTCGGATATCTTCTGGACTCTATGAATGGATTTAATCCACCGAGCAGACTGACCTGTGTGCCATTTAACTGGCCTGGCCTCAAAAGTAAAGGTTGTCACAAGTCCTGTCCAAATGATCACAATTCTGTGTCAACGTTTGACAGGTAAGAGTGCAAAAACTACTGAGAAGCTGTAGCTCTGAGGCCATTCCAACACAAAAGCAAACACCTGAACAATGCATGTTTTCTCACACTTGATTCTAAATTCCAAATGTTTATATTTTATATTATTTCTGGACATGGGAAGAATATATATCATAAGAAAAAACTATGAAAAACATGGTTAAATATGTTTAAAATACAAGAGAAAATTGGCAGAATCCACAGTTTGTCTGCTTTTATTTGATGTAAAATTATTTTTAAACAATAATTATTTTCAATATTTGTTGGTATATCGATACCACAATACCCAAATGCCCAAAGCAATATTGAAAACTCTTTTATGATTGAAGAAACTTTTACATTAAAGAAACTTTTAGAAATGGTCTTTTGCTCATAATACAGGTCAAAAGTTATTAGGTTCAGGAGCTAAAAGCCAATCACTTTCATTGAGAAAACACATTAACCCCTGCAGTGAACTCATCTTCTGAGCTTCTTTTACAAACGTTTTCTTAAAGACCCACTCCAATGAAAATGGTGTTTTTGATGTTTTAACATGTTTTTGCAGCATTTTTCTCATGATGGAGGACATCTAAAGAAAATTAACTTTAAAACTGCTTTTCTAAGTGTTTCTTTATTCAAATCAATGTGAATCAGAAGCACACAAAGGAATACCATACGAAAAAGCTTATAGCTGTTACGTAAAATTGAAAATCTACAATCGGCAGGCCACAAGCCCCCTGCTCCGTTCCGTTTTGATCAATTTGCAGACAAATAGATTTATGGACACCTTTGTTTTCCTCATCCGAGCTGGCTGTTCAGCTGGATAGCTCCAAAATAACAATACCATTTTGTTGCACTGGTTATATGAGGTTGGGGTTGTAAGGGGGCCTGTAAACTAGCAGGAGAAAGTTTAATCAAAGGATGATGGGAAATAAGGCCAGGCTCACTTCCACCAGCAGTCCTGCCCACAATGCAGAGGCAAATTTTTGATAAACTCCTGTTGCTCTGCAGAAAATATGTCCAAGAAAATGAAACTTTTTTTATTTTATTTTGACTAAAAACAGCATAATCTTAATTAAAATACCACTGGAAATGCTTTGAAAAAAGTTTAAATGACGATTGGAGTGGGACTTTAAAGCTCAATATTTCTTAGCAGCTCATGCAAACAAGGTCTGACTTACATGACAAAAAAAAACTGACAATGCTGAATCTTTAAGCCTTAAAAAGAAAACACTGCAGAAAAATGTGGCATTGCAGTGAAAAGCCCCCCCCCAGCTCTTATTCCTCTTGTCCATCCATTAGAAGTGAATTCATGGGTTGCCAAGTTTGGTACTGAACCCTTGATAGAAAGCAGGTAACGTTATCCACCTTGACATTTTCCCAGTAAAATTTAATCTGTGGAATTCAAGCCACATTTCTTCAGAGACAGTGTCCAACGTCTCTCCCTCTTTGAATCGATTTAATACTGAGACGGGAGCGGTAAAGGCCAGGATGGAGAAGGGCGAAAGCCTTTCGGAAACATGTTCTCACCATGTTAGATAAAGATTTATGGCGACAGGACATAAATGGGCTGCATTTAGGGAGGCTTTCCACCTCAGCACAGCACTGTTTTCTTTGTTGTTGCTCTCCAAGTGAAGGGAAAGCTGAGTGACAGAGAATGGAAGGGGTCAGTAACTAAATAGACATCACTGTCTGCAAAGGGTGAAGAATAGAAAGAAACAGACAGCTGTTGCCAGAATTTGTCACTCACTGTTGTCAAAAAACCTTCATTTCTGCCCTGAAAATGATGATTTATATTAGACAGTAATGCATATTACAGAAACTATTTCTTTTAAATTGCTTGTACTGATGTTCATATTCCTTTTTTTCAGTTAAGAAGGGTGCAAACAGAGAAAATAAATAGTTACAAATAACTTGTCAAGGTCCTTAGAAGGAGAGAATAAAGAAATCTGTGGAACTCGTGTGGGCAGAATTAGCCCAGCATTCATCCCTGGAGGAGAAGGGGTGGAGGGTTGGACCACAAAAAACCTCAGCTCTTTGTTGGGATGTAAAAGATTGACAATGCTGCGACTGTGTGCTGGGAGCAGGAGGCATGCTGTGGCTGCCTTCGAGAGACTGCCAAAACCTGTCACAATTATGCCTTTTTTGCTGGGGTCTCTCAAAGATTTGGCGCTGACTGCCTCCCATCCCCTTCTTTTTGCTGTCAGCCTAACCTTTCTCAGCCTTGATTTTCCTGTTTGTTTACATGAATGTTGCAAATCTGTCCTGTAGAAATTTAAATGTACTTCAATTTGACTTTAAACATCCAGGATTTTGTGATTTTATTTGATTCAAATTTAATCTGCTCTAATTGCACCTCCTGATTTGAATTTCTACATTTACTTTAGTTCAATTGGCAGGATATCAATATCAACCGAGTATCAGACCGGCATTTAATTAAAAATATAATTTAAACAAGGCACTTGTTTCTTTTTTTGGCTTCATTTTACATGATTTTCCATGTCATTTCCATGTCATTTGCATTTTAAGCACCTTCCTATGTTTCCTTTTTTATTTGGGTTTCTTTTTGGTGTCCCAAATGATAAGGATGGATTTGAGAGATGAGTGTGTGGACTTTTGTCAGGAACAATCAAATGTGTTTAAACAGACACATTCTGATGAAAACTGGGTTTTTGATGTTTTTAACATTTCTTGATGGAGGACATATATTCATAATATTAAGCTTAAAACTGCATTTCTGAGTAATTTTTTCAATTCAAATTGTTGTGAATGAGGAGCAGACGAAAAAATGCAGTTGGAGAAAGCTTGAAGTTGAAGAAGCTACAATCAGCAGGCTAACATCTCCCTGCTCCGTTCTGATGCATCCACTTATAGGATGGATAGCTCCAATGGTGCTCACCTTTTCTGTTGCACCGGTAACGTTAGACTGGGGGTGTGAGGAACTGTAAGCTAGCAGGAGAGCACATAAACACATGGGTAAAGGAAAGTGGGGTCGGGGTTGCTCTGCGCCTACAACTCAGAGATATTTCTAATGAGCTCCTGCCGCTCTGCAGAAACTATGTCCTAGAAAATGACACAGGTCTTTTGATTTTGGCTAAAATAAGCATAATAAAAAGACAACTGGGAACACTTTCAAAATGCTTCATAAATATACAGAAACATACCAGCGATGGCCTCAAAAAAGCGTTTGTTGACACACATCAGCCTGGAAAGAGTTCCATAATTTAGGGTTTCTTCTGCAGTGAGAAAAATGATCGACAATTGGAAAGCATTTGTGTTAGTTGTCAGTCATTTTCTGGAATAGATGTTGTTTTGAGGTCATACTGTGAGAAACAAAGAAAAACACAAAGAATCCACAAGCTAAAACACTGCAGGCCTCACAAAGCACATATGTAACAGCAGAGTTTGAACCAGTTTGTCTCAGAGGGGTGCCATGAAAAAGCGGCTTCTGTCTACAAAGGACACCAGCTAGAGTAAATCAAACCGCTTCTAAACAAAGAAACAAACTGCTGGAACAAAATCCCAGGAAGAGATTCTGATTTGAGCTGCACACTGGACTCCATTGAGGAGGCGGTGGAAAGCTAAGCTGAGATCCTTCATGAATTACACCTCCCACCTTCATTCTGCATCATGCTGAGGAGGCCCCAAGGGGCCCCTCCAGCACCAGACGGCAACCTCAATGCAGGAAAAAGTGCAAACATTTCTCCCTTTTGAACAACACTACACACATTGAAGTGAGCCTCACACCAATCAGTCGTTTTACTCAAAAGCTAAAACAAAAAAATGAACACTTAAAATAATGCACTGCAATCTCTTTTCATTTATTTTATGATCACAGTTACAACTAAAGTTTGTTTGTTGTACTTTCCAGAGTTTTATGACACGTGCAGATTTTATTTTTAGCTTTCAATGTTGATACTCATTGGTTTTCCATTTCTATCCATTTCATTTCATCTAACTGTGTGCGATCTTTCCTCAGACTAAACCAAAAACATGTTTAAAGAAATAACTACCCCAATCTTTCTGGTTTATTTGTGGTTAAGTAAAAAAAAAACACTATTTTGTTTGATTTTTTTTAAAGTACCATTTTCTAAAAAGAAAACACTGGCCTTGCAGATTTTTATCTAATTGTGTAAACTGTAGAATTTGGGTCATTCTTCCGGTTGTGCCTTAAAAATGATTTAATTTTGAAAGTTCCTTTTTTTTTTTTTTTTTCAATTTTTTAAATAGGTAAAAAGAAAGAAACAAAGATTAAAAGCAAAGCTACAGGACAATATCTGTCAGTCTAAATAAATGTATAGTTTTTTCTTGTCTTCTAATAGCATCAATCCATCTTCTGAACCGGCTGAATCCCTTTCAGGGTCACGGGGTTGTTGGAGCCAATCCAGCTGCTGTTGGGTGAAGGTAGGGGTCTCCTGAACAGGTTTCCAGTCTGTTGCAAGCTCATACACATACATTGGGGCAATGTAGAGTAACTAATTCACCTACAAAGCATGTTTTTGGACTGTGGGAGGAAACCCACATACATGGGAAAACATGCAAATGCCACACAGCTGGGATTTGAACCATGGCCTTTTCATGATGAGATGACAGTGCTACGCCACAGAGCAGCCTCTTTTAACAAGACATTTTCCAAAAAATGACATAACTGCCGAGTTTTTTAGAAAATCAGGCGTGTTTTTGTGAAAGGCTAATAGTTTCTGTTACTATAATCTTTGATCAAAATCACAGCTTTGAGGGTGATTGCTCTCTTTTTAGAGACATGTGTTCTAACATCTCGGAAGAAGTCTTAAAATGACATGTTTTCATACAGATTTGACAACTAAACTTTGTTAGTAAAATATGCAACAACCGTAAAATGTGAAATTAATGTAAAATCATCTTCCCCCTGTATTAAAGAGTTGTACAATGACACATTATCAACTTTGTAAAACACATTTTTGTTGCTAGGCTGCACGGTGGAGCAGTGGTTAGCGCTCTTGCCTCATGGCAAGAAGGCCCCTGATTCAAGACCCAACTGAAACAGAGCATCAATGGGGGACCATTCTGTATGGATATGCATGTTCTCCCCATGCATGTGTGGGTTTTCTGAGGGGACTCTGGCCTCCTCCCACTGTCCAAAAATATCTTTCATAAGTGTATTGATTTCTCTAAATTCTCCCTAGGTGTGGGTGTGTATTGTGAGCTTGTGGCGACAGACTGGTGACCTGTCCAGGATGTCCCCTGCCTTTGCCCGCTAGTGGCAAGGATAGGTGCCAGCAACAATACTTGGGATTAATTTACCCAAGCCTGCTCAGTGACATTTGGGAAAAATACTCATCATCTTGACACTAAATCATTTTGTTTTTTCATGAGTTTTAAGAATAAATCCCAAATTTGGCATTACTGTATCTCACCTAATCAGGAGCCTGACATAAACTTTTCCTAGTTTTCATGATTCCTGATTTATGATGAGATGTCTGCACAACCTGGATTTGACTTTGGCAAATCCCGGGAAGCACTGATATCCAATATTACTGGAGAGCTGTCATAAAATAAACTCATCTGGTGTAGTTTGTCACCTCAGAGAACGCAGCTTGACCTTGTCTGAGCGTAAATCTGCCAGCCAGCGGGTGAAACAGCAAACTCACGAATTTCAAAGAAGACAGACAGTTTTTGAAGTATTGTTTGAACATGAAGTAAAGCTGGACAAGATGCTAAATATAGCATGCAATGATTCTGACTTGTTTCTGTTGCTGCTAACATATGTTTTGCTGCTGACCCTGCTGACAGAAGCATAACGCCTAGCATGTGTTCTGGCAACCTTGCTTGCTTTTCGGGGAATGCTGATGCAATCTGCTGCAGGTAGCACACCAAGCATGGATAAATACCTAACATTGTACAAACCCCACTTCAAAGAATTTTTTTTACAATCCCTTAAAAACAGCTCCAGGCTGCTAAGAATTGGATCGTAATAGTGTGGAAGCTGCAGACGAAGCCATTCAAAGCTCTGGAGGAGACCTGAAATAGCATGCAGAGTGCATAAAATGATATGGAACAACGTGCTGTCAGATTCACGTGAAGTGCTGATGAAAATACGTGCAGACACAAGGGCTTTCATGTGTATGTAGGCAAAGAAACCTGTGGAAAGTGACAGCCTATTTTATGGGGCATGATCAAAAACAGAAAACTTGGAAAGACAACATTTTTCTTATAGCAAAAGGCTCTGTGCATCTCATATCTATATCTGCTTTACCCTAAGTAATAGATCTGAGGTTGCTGGAGCCTATTGCAACTGCTGAGAGTTAAGACTCCAAATACTGTGACAAACAACTACACACACTAGATAGCATTTTTTGGCTGTAATAGGAACCTGGAAAATCTGCCAAGAAAAAAAAAAAAAAAAACTCCACATGATGTGAAAGAGCATGCAAACTCCAAGTAGAAATTGGCTTGGAACCAGCAACATGGTCCCTTGTAAGAGGGTTAAAAAAAGCCACAAAAATGCATTTTGGTGGTTGTTTTGTAACATTAAGATGTCTTGGAGAAAACAATTTAAACAAAATATGAAAGAAATCTTGAGCCTGTTTGAGAAAGGAATGAAGTCTTTGTGCTTCTGCTTTGTTGTTTCTGAGATGAGCGGAAACCCAGCTCAGAGCGATCGAAAGGGAAAAAAGAGCAAAACAAGGCTGAAGGACATTTGTGTGAAAAGAAAGTGTGCCTACTTTCATTTTTTAGAATTTTCCCATTTTGGCCAAAACTACAAGAAGAATGCATTCAGCAGTCTACAATTCAAAAGCTTGTATGCTCAAAGGCAATTTTTCACTGCAGAAACTTGGGCAATTTCCAAGAAATTTTGAGTCCATCGTTCTATGGACAGAAAAATATAATTTTAACACAATAAAAGCACAAAACATCCAGATCTAAATTGCAATGCTTGGAGACAAAGAACAAATTTTTTGTTGTAATTCTTATTTATGAAAACACAAAACCAAACCCAAAAAGTGATCCTTGTACATAATGCCTGTATTTGTAAACGAAATGCATTATAACAACACATACACGTGCAGAATGGCTGACATGGTGGTGAAAGGGTAATGATAAGGGTTCTATAAAAAATCTGGGTTGTAGCTCCTGAGCAGAAATTAAATTTTTAAGAAATGTACAGTCATTTCTTACAATGAAACTTATTTATAATTGAATAATGCTTTATTACACCACTAAATGATCAGACTAGCTTGGAAAGAGAAATTAAGTTAAGGGCAAAAAGATTTAGCTGCTTAGAACTAAACTAACTCTAACTCAATAAAGTGAAGTCACAAAAAAAAGACAGATGGGTAAACGTAGTAAAAAATTTGTCGGAATTAAGAATGTCACTTTGTTTATCTCTTTACTATTACTATAACTTTAGCTTTTATGCCAAATCATGGGATTTACTTTTTTGAATCAGACTGCAAATAAAAATAAAAAGATTGTTTTATGTTATACTTTTACATGTAAGAGGAAACAAAGATGTACATTTTTTTTGTTCTTCAAACCGTTTTTGTCCTTCAAACAGTATTTTGTCTAAAAAGCAGCTCCTGACATGGGGGTTTTATCTCAAACCTCTGCACACCACAGCTGGGCTATGGAGGTTGAAAAAACAATCACGTTCTGATTTTTCTTTCTTTCTCCAGTTCTGGAGGAATCCTTGTTGTTTTCGTTTTCCCATTTAGCTTGACCACAAACATTGATGCATGGAGGTAATTATCATCAGCTGTGAAATGAACCGTGCATGCCGGCACTGATGAACAGACTCTAGGCATTTTACCTCGTTTAATTTTGTCATTTGTGGGTTAATGGAGTTGCAATTCAATAATTAAATCATGTGACACTTTGTGATAAAATTGAATCAGTAGTTTGTTCACCTCGTCATTCACTCCCACGCTGTCTGTGCGTGTTCCGTATTCATAATGGATCAGTGTCTGCAGAAGTGATGGCTCAAGGGCAGTTTCTGCCTTTGTGCTGACCTGCAGCAGCTGGTAAAGGAGAGTAAGTTTGCATTAAACTCAAACCTGTCCAAACCACTAACCACTAATCACTAACCTTTAAAATTACAGTGCACACTCATCAAACTTCAGCTGAAGCTATATCAAACACAGACTGGTTACTAGGGTCGTGTATCGGCTGAGTCTGGCGATGATGCGTATCCCGAAACGCATCCAAGGATATGATACATATCGCAATATTGTACCAGAACACAATTTTTTTTTTTTTTTGAGAGTATGACTTAGAAAATGCTCTACCAGAATATTAATATGCCTTTCATTAAATAAAATGATAAAATTCATTTTATTTAATGATCACAATGTTAAGCACTGCAACTGTATTTCATATAGAAGTTGCTTTTACCCAAGTAAATTCATGGTGCTTTTATTTTGGTAACTTAAAATATATTTGTTCTTAAAGGGAACAGTCAACATTGTCGGAATTTTACAACAAATATTTTTCGGCATCAGAAAAAAATATAATGAATGTGCCTTAATCTTAAGGTTCTAAAAGTATGATTGCTGGTCATTTTCAGTATTGCTTAATGTAGCATCTCCGGTACTTTTAAACGGTTCAGGAGCCTGAATGATGCTTCAAAAATAAAGGAAAAGAAAAACACCAATTCTTTCCAGAAACAATGAAATGTGATGAGGCAACATGACAGGGTGAAGGAAAGCACTTTAATGTGGCTAGGATGCATTCTTTGCATGACAGTCTGCACTGCAACTCTGTTTTCTCACACGCTGACATAAACACGTATTTCATCGCTCATCGCTGCGACGTTGGCCTTTTTCAGACCGCTGTACACATCACTCAGGTCGCTATACTAGGATCTACTGCTGTGAGTTTCCGCAGAACTTTGACCTGCTTTGCCGACAACATTTTGGCTGATGCTCCGTGCATGAACCACTGCACAGCTGCACTGATACACAGCTGCACAGCTGCACTGCTTCACTCGTTCTTTTCTAAAAAACACAGTAATCCACGTTTTTATATAATACTGGCAGCAACGTGGCACAGAGTTTTGGTTCGGTACCCAGGGGTTTAAGTGGAAAACAAGAGTCAGACACTGAAGAATGCCCATAAATGATTAAATAAAAACAGTCATGACAGCATTTTAAATCAATATTGCCAAAAAATATCGCAATACATCGCCAAATCAATTTTCCACTACTGGTTAGATTTAGTCAGTAACCAAAGGTGACAGTTCTCTTTTTTGCCGTGTGTGAACTGTAAACTGTAATTTTGGAGTAAATTACAGGTAGAATGCTATTTTTTTTAGCAGCATCTGCAGGGTGAACATCAGAAAATGCCAACAATCTAATTTATCTTAGTCTGATTAAGAAAAAAAGTTTCTGCAAATGAAACAAATGTTTTTGTGACACCTATTTGGAACTACAGGTTGATACAGAATAAATATAATATGCATTACATTTTGTTGGTGATGCATTTTTACAGGGAACACTAAAGCTTGCCTCATGAATGAGATGCAGGCGCCATACAGATACTCTGTGGCTGCTTTGAGTCAGAGCACTATCAGCCGATCAAATGAAGCCAGAGATGTTTCTGAACAACCATGGAGTGACCATCATTCATACTGCCTCCCTCCTCCTCGATGTCATTATTGACAAAAAACAGACTAGCCCATTTATTATGTGCTGCCTGTGTTGGAACCACACAGAGAACTTCTCTCCCAGAAGCTACTATGTTGACTGTACAGGATCATTTCAGACAGTATAATCGAGGAGTGGACCATCCTGCTGCGCTACCTGCTGAAGTGGGAACACACATGGAGGATTTTCCCATCACCTTTTGCCATTGCTGCCTGATTAGCTTTGTTAAGCAAGAAAACTCAATCAATAAGGTCAAAGGGAGTAGGTTGAAAACATAAAAAGTGGAAAAAGGTGAATAGTTCAAGATGCATTCAAGTAAATCAAGCGATTAATTGGATTCACAGCAAAAAAACAATTATTTCCCATTGATAAAATTACACACATTGTTAAAATATTTTTGAATAAAAGCAGTAAAGTGTTTGATTTCTGGAGTCCTGTGCAAAGAGTTATGTATAATCGTGTCACATATTTTATTATTATTTAAGCATAAAAAGAAAAAATACAAACAAATTTAAGAAGTAAATTTTCTGAAGGCAAACCTAAATACAAAGTGAAAATGAAAAGGTTTTCATGCACAGAAGTGAGAAAAAGCTGCAATGTTGCATTAAATAGATTCTAAAGGGTTCTTAATTAGTTCCACAGAGTTCAGAGATCATGTTCTGTCTGTGACACCTGAATTGACAGAGGTAAAACAATAAGAACATTTCATAGACATCTGGATGACATGTCTGTGTGAAATGAGTCCGTGGAGAATGAAAAATGGAGCCGGAGGAAACGGTCGATGTAGAGTGATGGATGAAGGAGAGTTCATCCCAGCGTGAGTCATCATGGGTGGTGGGCAAGCAACCCTTGCATCAATAAAGAAGAAGGGACTCATAGTCTCTAATCTTGAGAAATACCAAGTTCGAGCACTTCTGAGATGAAAGTTAAAATATTTATGTTAAATTCACCTTTAAAAAGAGGTGGATTCTAATGTTGGATTTCATTAGGCTAACCCCCACCTTGAAAGCAACCCACACCCTGACAGCACAGAGGCGTCTGACTCCAACCTCCTTATTGACTTTAGGTCAGTAAGGTGCAGCACCAGCTTTCACTTCACATAGATCACCAGGGTTGAATACCATTCCTAATGAGTATCTGCGCACCACAGTGCAGGCCTTGTGGAAACACTGTAATGCATTATTCTGTTCCAGTGGAAAGCAACAAACAAGGTTCTGGAGCGACAAAAAAAAAAAATACTGCATGCAAAGCCAGGCCAGAATAATCCAGTTAATGAATAAAACATCAGTGGAGGGTTTTGCATTGTGTCTTTATGGACTTAAAGCACTCACATGAAGCAGGTTACAGTGCAGCTGGAGACTGCAAAGACTGCTCCTGCATGTCACATGCTCTACTGTGAGTGGCTCATGGGATTTAGCTTTGAATATAGAGGAATGCAGGTTATCATAAGTGCATCTTCAGCTGAGCTCTGCAAGTTAATATTTCACTTTTAATCATCATTTAATCTATCTATCTATCTATCTATCTATCTATCTATCTATCTATCTATCTATCTATCTATCTATCTATCTATCTATCTATCTATCTATCTATCTATCTATCTATCTATCTATCTATCTATCTATCTATCTATCTATCTATCTATCTATCTATCTATTTTCAAAGTAGGGAAAAAAGGGTGAAAAAACCTCAAAAGTTGACCTTTCACCTAGTAGATTTAACCCCTTAAAGACTATTTATGCCAATACACATCAAACCACTTTGAACCACCATCAAACCACCAAATTTCCAAATTTAGTATCCACTTGAGTGACTTTTTTTAACAGGAAAAACTCAGGGGTTAAAACATAATGGGAAGTAAGACAAAAAAAGCAATCTTTACGCAAAAATCTTTTATCATGAACGTGTGTGTGATTGGGTGAATGGGTCTGTGACTGTAAAGCGCTTTGGGCCTTGTAGGTATTTATCATTTACCATTTATTAAACTTTTGCAGTAGCCATGTTTTCATCGTAAAGTCAGTCAATTCACTAATGCATTCAAGGTAATTTCCCTTTTGTGGGATCCATAAAGTTTTATTCTGTTCTGTTCTATTCTAAATCTCCTTGAATTTCTTTTTGCTGTGTTTGTCTACCTTGAACCCGAACGGTGTCAAGATTATAGAGAAACTTCTTAAAGAAGCAAGATGGCGGCAGCCCCAGCTGTGAAGCATTGCTGCAGACAAACATCAACGGTCTGGTTTTACAGATTTCTGCAGGTCTGTTTCTCACCAGACTGGCAAATGCTGCTACATATACCCCATCACCACAACTTATGGGATAAGTGCTCTGTTTGGACAACTCAGAAATCTTTGTACTTATTCTGCTTCATTACTGTCAGCATGTTTTTTGTCTTGTCTTGATATGTGTGATACATTTTTTATGTTCTACACAGCAGCAACCCGCTGAAAAACCTGCAGACGCTCATTTCTCTCCCAACACAGTTTAACCAGTTAAACCTATTTTATTTCTCATATGAATCAGTGCCCTCAAAAAGGATTGTCCCTTATAGGCAGTGAGCGAGCACTGCAGGTCAGAATGCTTAGGTGTTTTGCCACTATTGAAGAGCTCGAGCTTAAAGCAAAAAATAAAAAAACACAACAAAACGATTTTACAGTAAGAGCAGCTTCTGAATTTGAACATCCTACACATGTACACTGCACACACTTCTCTGTAAAAATTGAATGTAAAGCACAACCAAAAGAAAAATCAAACCAGCCGACAGTGCTGTAAATGACATTTTATAGTAAACTTCACTGTTGGTGTCCTCTCTCTCGTGGTGATCGTCTTTATGCTTTTGGCCATCCACAAGCTCCTCTCTGTTTGGCCAGAGATTTACATCTACATTGGAGCACATATAGTGGTGGACAAAATTGTTGGTACCCCTCAGTTAAAGAAAGAAAGTCCACAATGCTCACTGAAATGACTTGAAACATTCAAAAGTAACAATAAATAAAAATTTATTGAAAATTAAAAAATCAAAATTGGCCATTACTTTTGAGTTGTTGATTAACATAATTATTTAAAAAACAAACTAATGAAATACGGCTGGACAAAAATGATGGTACCCTATAACAGACTGAGAACTAATTACCCAGGGGATCCTGATGAACTCAGGTATGTCCTGTAATTAACATCACAGCTGTTCTCAAACCCATAATCAGTCAGTCTGCCTATTTAAAGGGAGACAAATAGTCACGTTGCTGTTTGGTGAAAAGGTGTGGACCACACTGAACATGGACAACAGCGAGCGAAGGAGAGAATTGTCCCAGGACATTAGAAACAACATTATAGACAAACATCGTAAAGGTAAAGGCTATAAAACCATCTCTAAGCAGCTTGATGTTCCTGTGACCACAGTGGCACATATTATTCAGAAGTTTAAGACCCACGGGACAGTAGCCAACCTCCCTGGACGTGGCCGGAAGAGGAAAATTGATGACAAATTGAGGAGACGGATAGTTGGAACTGTATCCAAAGAGCTCAGAACAACCTTCAAAGAGTCAGATCGCACCATTCGTCGTTGTTTGAGCCAGAGTGGACTTCATGGGAGACGACCAAGGAGGACACCACTGTTGACAGGAAAACATAAAAAAGCGAGACTGGAATTTGCAAAAATGAATGTTGACAAGCCACAAAGTTTCTGGGAAAATGTCCTTTGGACAGATGAGACAAAAGTGGAGCTTTTTGGTAAGTTACATCAGCTCTATGTTGGTAGACTCAAAAATGAAGCATACAACAAAAAGAACACTGTCCCTACTGTGAAACATGGAGGAGGCTCAGTTCTGTTTTGGGGCTGCTTTGCTGCATTTGGCACAGGGGGTCTTGAAGTTATGCAAGGTAAAATAAAATCTCAAGATTATCAAGGCACATGGGATAGAAATGTGCTGCCTAGTGTCAAAAAACTTGGTCTCAGTCGCAGGTCATCGGTCTTTCAACAGGACAACGATCCAAAACACACAGCCAAAAACACCCAAGAATGGCTTAGAAAAAGGATTGGACTATTCTGAAGTGGCCTTCTTTGAGCCCAGATCTGAATCCCATTGAACATCTGTGGTAGGAGCTGAAACATGCCATTTGGAGAAGACACCCGTCAAACCTGAGACACCTGGAACAGTTTGCTCATGAGGAGTTGGCCAAAATGCCTGTGGACAGGTGCAGAAGGCTCATTGACAAACACAGAAACCGTTTCATTGTAGTGATTGCCTCAAAAGGTTGTGCAACAAAATATTAAGTTATGGGTACCATCATTTTTGTCCAGCCCTATTTAATTAGTTTTTTTTATTTTTAATAATTCTGTTAATCAACAACTCAAAAGTAATGGCTGATTTTGATTATTTTATTTTAAATACATTTTAATTTATTGTTACTTTTGAATGTTTCAAGTCATTTCAGGGAACCTAGTGGACTTTCTTTCTTTAACTGAAGGGTACCAACAATTCTGTCCACCAACGTATTTACCTTACAATGCAGTGAGGGAAAAAACAACGTGAATGTCTTAACCATCCCTTCCACTGATCCCCTGTGATGTTCTCACATGCAACATCCATCATTTCCTTCATCCTTCAACTGGTTCTCTTTTCCTTCCTCCAGCAGGAAGTTGACCTTGCTCATGTTGTTGGTGAGGTACCTTCATGTTCATACTACAAATGGCCTATTTTTACATATTTGCCACCATTCACAATCATAGACAACACCTGTGAGGTAACAGATCTAACTGTCTAAGTGTGTTCTGTAAGGTTTTCCTGCAATTAAAAAAAATGCATGTACACTATGTGAACCAAGATTGAACAATGAAAACAGTGTGACTGCTGTTATGAAAGCTCCTCACCTCATTGTATACAGTAGAGGACCATGATGCCTCCCTGCAATTTTCCTGCGGCTCAGAGAAATCTTTGAGAGTTTTGCCGTTCCACTCAGCTTGCCTTCACCTTGGTGACCTGCCAAGCCCAGAGTTTACATCTATGAGAGGCCCCAGGTTTTCATATTACAACATTAGACATTCCTGAGGGTTTGTTGCACAGTGCTCCGACTGTTCAGAGCTCCCGCCAAGTCCATAGTAACAGACCAGCCTATATTTAGCTGTGTTTACAGGCTGTTGGAAGGCGCTTAAAATAGTTTCGGGGGAGACACTTGTATAAAGCTGCCCCTCAGGGGTCCATCAGACCTTAGAATGTCAAAACTGCATTAACAGCTCTGCATGCCACCATGCATGGACTGGGGGTGTTAGTGTAACCTGAAAGCAGACGTCTAACGACGTCTAATAATTCTTTAACAGGTGAGGGAACTTCCCCTCAAAGGGAATCCTTGCAGCTTTATGGAAAATCTCTAATAAAAAAAAAAAGATAAAGTTATTGTGACTGACAGGTCTTCACCACCAAAGGTTTAACCTCCTCGTTGGCTCGGTTCTGGATGTTCTGTGACATAAACAGAGCAAAACCAAATCTCTAGAGAGTGTGCTCCTGAAATTCTCAGACGAGCCTGGAACGACAGCTTCAATGAATGTCAGCCATCTCTCTGCATTCTCAATGATGCTTTGAAAAGCCAGCACAATCAGAAGGCTAAAAGTGAATTATGGCATCACAGGCTGCAGCTGCATTATTCACGAAAAGACTTTGAATAAGCGTGCAGAGCTTCTTGAATATTATTGAAATAAAGTGCTGCACTTTCCAGGGTGTGTCCAAGATTGTGTGTAAGATTAGGTTTATGATGTCTGATAAAAGACATAAAAAAGAGCGAAATTGTGCCCTAGTACATTAAAAAAAAGACTGTTCCTGTTGTTTTTGGGACAGAAGAGTCACAAGTTTCTCCTTTTTGTGTCTCCCAGCAGGCTTAGAGTGACTCGGTGGTCCAAGTATGTGACCCTTTTGTGTGATGGTGTTGGAGGATGTATCAGACAGCTCCTGAATTGTAATAGACTGAAACAGTTTCCTGCAGAGTTCTGGAATAGTTCAGTCCGCTTTTCCCTGCCAAGCTATTGCCCTGATTGGACTCTCCAACCCCCCCGACTCCTCCACATGCTTTGGACTTAAAGAAGTGTTCCAAGGAAGCAGGGAGACAGCGATTATGCAGATCATCGTGCGCTGGAAGGGCACCAATTACCCCGAGGTACCTTTTCATGTCTGCATTGGTTGAGCAGAACACAGACTGGTGTCCTACTAATGCGCAACAACGTTGATGTCAGTGAAGGCAGTGCTAGGGAAGAGGTCGGAGCCCAAACATTATATGTGTCAAAACAAGCACAAGATTTCCCTGTTGTGTCTTCTTATTTGTTCTAGACAGTTTTACAGCTGAGTAAAGAAAAATGACCTGCTTTAAAATGTTGGTAGCTTTGGAAACATTTTATTTTGTAATCAAATAAGGAATTATTTTACAAAAAAAGATCCATCAATGGCATTTTTAAAAAGCGTACAGCTTGAGTTAATATTCGTTTCTTTTTCCACCTACGTGGTTAAAACAAAGAGTAATTAACCCAATTTACCAGTTTGTAATTTATTTAAAAAGACGCTTCTAGTTCTAAAATTAGATTCGGAGACCAAATGTCGACCTGAAATGTTTTGTAGGGTTGGCAAAATCCCACTGAAACTGTCTTCTTACAACTCACAGACCCTTATGATCTGGACAGACCTGGCACCAGAGGGCGGGTCAGACCCGCCCATTTAGAAATCTGACCCCCCCTGGAAAGATGCTACTGTATCTTTTCGGTTTTGCACTGGGTATTGTTGACCCTAAATTGGCTAAAAATAGAGGTTAAAAAAAAAGAGAGCACAGTCATGAAACTACACAAACTACTGCAGCATCAGTGAGGCAAGTGCAGCCAAACTCTGCAGCAACGAGCACATCAGCCCCCCCTCTACTCTGCTGCTTTGGAGTATCCACAGCAGCAGCAACACTTTCTCTGGACAGAAACACAGTCTCTTTTGTTCACGAAACCAAAACAGTTTCAAATTAGAAAATTTAGCAAAAACTGATACTGATGCTGTTTCCCAATCAGACAATTCATCACAATTTGATTTGATCTCAGTGATGTTTAGTGAATTCTCCTTCTTTATGCTTTTTGTTTACATTTAAGGTTTAAGCAAGGTTTGAGTTTCTATTGTGAGAATGTAAATAAGAAAATATCAAAAAATATCAAAAAATATCAAAAGAAAACGTGTAATAACTGTGCCCTCCCAAAACGTTCAACGGTACTTTGGAGTCGGATTTCTCAAACACCATTTTTAAACCTAACTTTACTTTTAAGTTTGATTCTATTTGTAAAATACAACTGACACCAAGACGGAGGATTTACCAATGCACAAGAATGGAATTACAAAGTTTTTTTTCCAGCTATCTAAGATTAGTTTTTCCTTTTTCTCAGCCCCTTGGGCTCACTTTCCTGCTTTCATTAACTCATTATTTACATTTCCAGCCAATCAATATCCACTTCCTTTCCTTGAAATTCCTCTGTTGTTTGTGTCTCCATGTTCCAAGATGTTGCGGAAGCCCTCCTCTATCCCATTCTTCACTCTTTCTTGCTTTTGGGAAGCATCATCTGTTCCTTCATCTGATCAGACCCCATCAATCCAAGTACCAGAGTCTAACCTCCAAAAGGACTTCAAATATTGGAATACATGTAGCATTCAATGTCCTATTGTTCAAATAAATCTAGCTTCATTCTCCTAAGATCTCCACTTACTGAAATGCTTATTGACAACAGAAAAGTGGGTTCGCGTACTTAATATTTACCAATTTATCCCTATTTAACTTGTTAAATGGAATAAGGTTTTGCTTTCGACTTTTGACAGACTCTTGATTGTCTTAATATTCATCTGTTGCCAGAGAAACTAGCAGTTATAAAGCTCCATGGTGCCTCTGGCATGGATCCAGCTCAAAGCACCTCTACAGAGTCATCCAGCCTGAAAAACAATCATGTGTTAGCCAGAGGTCCCCGACCATCTGCCTCCAGTAATCACACCTGCGCCTGCCCAGAAGAGATTTGCATGCCGGAGCCATTTTGGATTCCTTTAAAGTATCTTTACTTTTCCTGTCCTGACCCAGTAGGATCACAGGGATAAAAATGTGTTCCAGTTTCAGACTGAATTGTGCAGCCCTAGAGAAGACAGGTTCTAACCCTTGCATTGTTTATTTTGTTAAAAAAAGGGGGAGAAAAATCAGAGAAGATGCATGAACTCTTCCTGAACTGCAACACATCAAATGTGTAGGAATTAACATTTTTTTCTTGCCAAATAGATTATAATCTAAACTATAAAACGTGAAAGATATTTAACATTTTTGAACAAATTACTTTGAAAATAATCTCTTAATTTTTTCATTTCTTTTTTCTCCTTTAAAGCTTTGTAATCTTAAATATATTTTTGCAGCAGTGCATTAAAGACCCACTCTAATTATCTTTTGATCTGAGAAGAGAAAATAAGAGAGAAATTCACCTCTGAGTTGTGGATGGGACTGCTTCTTTGAAGCAACCCCCTTCCCCTCCCCACTGTTGAGAGCTGTTTGTTTGTTTGTTTGTTTGTTTGTTTGTGTCACAAATACATTTTTTTTTCTCAAAAGCATTTTTTAATACGGTTCTGGTTTGAAGAAAAAAAAACGTAGAAATATAACTTTGAGCTAAATTTCCTTAAAATGTGCCATCTTTCATTAGAAAAAGGCCAAATGAACATGCTAAATACACCAAAAGCATGATTGTCTTCAGAGTGTGTATTTAAGAGGACTACACAAGGTATACAATGCAATTGAATGCAACAGAAACTCACAAAATAGCTATAGAGTTCAAAATAAATTTAGAGACTAAAAATCAAGCAAAAAAACTCTGAAGGCCTGAACAGACTCTGTGTTTACTTTAAATGAGAAATGAAAAAAATTTTTTAAGAGCAAATAAGAATGTGTTCATTTGCTAATAATGACTCAGCAAAAATGTGCAAAAAAAAACCAAACAAAGACAATGTCACTTTCCAACAATGAGGAAACACTACATTTAGATACCAAAAAAACAACACAGCATCTTTCAATACGGTCATTTTTAAACAGATCGTTTTCTATTTGATACAAGCTTGACAATTCTCTTTTGATCCTGCTGGTTAGTTCCCACTTAAAGACTATTTGGAAGAAAAAGAAAATAATGTGGTCAAGCAAGAACATTCATCAAGTGAAACGTTGTGAAACAAAAACTGGCTGCAAGGACTTTGTGGGTGATGGATGAACCAGGGATCTGCAGTCCCATGTGTTCTAGCCAGAAATAGAGTGTTCTAAACACAAGAATTTACTAGAGAAGGTTTACATTACACTTTAACTCATAAATATGCATGGAATCGAAAAAATAAAACACACAGACTCACAAAGTACCATTATTTTGGGAAAATAAATCTACTTTGTGGGCCTAAATTTCCTAAATAACCCAAACAACTGTTTCAACTAGACTTTTCTCATTTTTAAGTGTAAGAAATATATCAATGTCTGCTTTCATCTGATCTGTTTTTGGGCCGCATTCTGTATGTTTTACCAATACTGCGCGTGCATGCAGAAACATAAACTAGAAACCCACACTAATGAATCTGTAAAAATGTAAGTATAAATCCTGCAGCTCTTGTTGCCTCATGGCTTTCATTACATTAAGCCGCTTTGTCTTTTAACTGAGTTTAATAGATGCTCAAGCTCGCATTTTGCTTGATGGAACTGTTTAATAGAAGCTACAACGACTGGGATGTGAAAAAAAATCAAAATTTCTTGTATGTTTAAAAACAATGCTAATTTGACATGTTTTAATGTTTTTTTTAAATATTTAAATTTAATATTAAAAAAGAATGGTATAAATCCCAATTTTCACTTTTGAAACTATAATGTAGTATAGGGCGTGGCAGGTTTCCCCAGGCACATGACTCAGTTGTTTAATTGCATTAGTTTCCATAGCAGCGTAAACAACCTTAATAGGGGTTTTGTTGTAAAATTTATTGTGCCTTTTAACACCCAGACATGTTTTTGTAATAACAAAGACTATTAGATAAAGGGAAGAAACAAGCCTCCATCTTTGTTTTCTGTTTCATGTCTGTAATTGTTTAGTTTTTGTAATACTTGTGTCTTGTTTTTTTAATTAAATACTTAAAATACAATTTTCGTACTCAGTTCTCTGTACTTAAATTGAGTTGTTTCTCTGTGTTTTTGTTTTGTTTTATTTGCTTTAGTTTGCACTTATACTTGTACATTAGCGTCTTGCAAATAGTGTCAGCTTCCATCTAATGTGTATTAATGCATTAGTGTCTGCTACTGCTCTGCTTATGCTTAGTGTGAGGATCAGAGTCGGGGTTCTATTATAAAAATGCTTTTAAATTGTTGGAAGTTGTCTAAGCTGTGATATTAATGGAAGAGTAAACAAAAGCTTGGAAGTGTGTGTATTGGTGTGAGGCTACTAATTGCTATATTTGTGAGACACCAATGCCCAAATAGCCATGTCTAATGTTTATCTTTTCTAAATTCTGCTTTATTTTGCTTCTCTTCTACTCTTTGTAGTCCTTTGCCATTGCACCATTCCCATGTAATTTTTAACAACATATGGTAAAAATCGTTTTTTTTTTACGGGGCATCCATTGTCATAACAGCCTTTCTAACTGTAGTTTTCTCCTTTTAAAGTTGATTTTGGCTTTCATTTATTTGTGTGTTTTTGTTGGGTTTTATTTGCAAAAATTGGTGAACTGCTTTTAAGGCGCCCCAGCTCTGCCGTTTTTGGCATCTACTCTTCTCAAAGATTGGAGCTGAAAAATGGAAGCATCATGTTTCTAAGATGCTGCAGATGGAAAACGTAACAAAACAAGCATAATTCGGAGGGAAAAAAAGATGAAGAAAAAGAAAGACTGATTAAAAATAAAGATGTTTTTCACCAAGTGAGCAAAAAAATACACTTCAGACTTTTTTTTCCCCTTATAACATAATATTTATACGTCTTGATGTCAAAAAAGGTCATCCTGCACTCCTTTGGAAGATAACATCTGCAACCTGTTTTCATTTTATTTTTTGTATTTTTTGCTTTTATATAAAAAAACCCCACAGAACACTGTGCCTACGTTCTAAACTAAGTGTTCTTCTGTAAACACATAAAAAATGAAAGAGAAAAAAAGTTGGAACATGCACCAGATGTTAGAGGACAGTTCCTCAGATTTTATTTGAAGCAAATCCAGTAGGAGAGAAACTTAACCCTCTAAAGCCACAAAAGTGCTGAAAAATTGCTTAAATGTGCATTTTGTATAAACTTAAGTGTGGAATGGTAAATGTGGGGAAGTCATGGGCTGTTTGAACTCACTCCGTCTGTTCTGAGGGACACAGATCAGAGCCCACTTTGAACTTCATGGCCTAGTTTCTCACTGCAGGACGCATACGTGATTATCTCAATGTGTCCCCCCACAAAAAACATTGAAAAAGCTCTGACTTATCTATCCAGAAAGGCATTTAGCTTTGCTGTATGGTGGCCTGAACCCCGGGGAGGAGAAAACTATGTGGGTAGACACTGCTCTCAAAGCTGTAAATAATTTTTTTTTTACTTGTCTTCCTCTCTGTTCACATTGCAAACTGCCTCTCCCAGAGAGTGGCTGAAAAGACGATGCCGCTCGAGGCTATGAAATGAAAATGACTGACATAAAGCGATCTGCCTGCCTACAGGAGTCCTTCAAACGACTGCGATGAAACCAGGATGGAAAAAATAGTTTTTTCTAGATATAGATGTAAAGATATAACAAGTTTTTTTTTTGTCTTAAAAAAAAAAAAATTGGCTGCACCAAATTATTCTCAGAACAATATCACTTACTAAAAAAAGAACACTAACAAAACTTTTTATTTTTTAATTTTTTTTTTGCATTGTTTTAGTTAAAATAAAACATTGATGTGTATAGATGTGGTGTCTCTATATTGGAAAAACGTAGTGCTGAATCATTAAATTTAAGTTTTGTTAGTACAATAATATCCATGCTAAGCATTTTATCAAGAACCAAGACATAAAGTAGCAAAAGGATGCCATCAACAAAAAATTGTGATGATGCAGATGTTACTGGAAAAAGCTGTGCACTGAATTATCTTCACAATGTGCTTTTGAAACAACAGTGCACATAATCAGAGGTTTCTTCCTTACTTCCACGGCAGTCACTTCTGTAGCAACTGCAGTGATTTTTATTCTATCACTTTTAAAACGCCAAAAATGTACATTTGACCTTTGAAAAGTAACACAGTGATTTTAAATTTAACTTTAAATTCAATCAAGAGGGGAAGTATTACTTTTGATCAAAAAATAAGGAAAGAGTAGCAGGAATACTTTATCATTTAGCTGTTTTTAAAGAAGGTTTATCAAAATGTAGACAAAAAAGACATAATCAGTACATGTTCCTGTGAGAAGGCGATAAAGGATGTTAAATCGATTTCTTTTTTGGTTAGATATGCACACTGGATGCGTTCCTAAGCACTCTGTGTGCAGTAAATTAATCCAATGCCATTTGAGAAAGCATAGATTACTGCTAATTCCACTCTAATGATAACATGCTCTCCTGCAGTGCCTGAAAATCTGCTGCCGATAATGAGAAACACACAGCAGTCATGACACAGCTCAATGATGACAGTTTTGTTTCATCGCCGCTAAGAGAAGGAGAAAAATCCATGCATGTTGCTGTAAATGGGTTTATTTAAGTGCACAATAAAAACAGTGTAAAGCCTGTACGGTGTGGATCACTTCAACCTGTTCCTGTAGGTAGATCACCTCTTTTGCCTCTTATGCCTCTGTCAATAATTTTTTTCACTTTTTCAAAATTTCTTCTTTTAATGCCAGTTTCAGAGCCAGGAAATCAGTTATGGGCCAGTTTGACGGTTCAGTTCCTCTACTTACAGACTCAATCATCTGCAGGTTTAAACGTCAATCAAGTGTAACAGCATCAGTATAAATGATCACTCAATGCAGTGTTAAGTGGATAAATTATGTTTGGTCGATTTTAACTTTAAACTACATTTATACATTAAAACATTTCAAAAACCCTCACTAGTCACAGATTTGATCTTTCATTCCATTTTCAAAGTCATTATTTAAATTATTACTATTTTGTACATTTGTCCAACTTTTCTGTTCACATGTTTTGACTTTGTGCAAAATTACCTAAATCATAAATGGCTTCTTTAATCAATCAGATTTTTAAAATTCCATT
The DNA here is from genome assembly GCA_023969325.1 of Oryzias curvinotus. Classification (NCBI taxonomy): domain Eukaryota; kingdom Metazoa; phylum Chordata; class Actinopteri; order Beloniformes; family Adrianichthyidae; genus Oryzias; species Oryzias curvinotus. The sequence goes on along the minus strand of CM043724.1, from coordinate 12,052,174 downwards.
TAAAGTAGAATATGATTTCCTTAACCAGGGTCAGGGATACAGGAAACCCAGAGAATGGACAACATTCCACTTTCATAAGGGAAAGGAACTGGGATCAGTGGTATAATATCTTTGTGACCCTAATTGAAAAATAGGTCATACACTTGAAGTTTTATTTTATTAATTTTATTATTTATTACTTAAAACAAACTTTAGACCATGTGGTGTAGGAAGTATACTCAGTGAATGCTTCTCCAGAATACATTGGAACATTTTAAAGTTACTATATTTAGATAGTATAAAAAGTAAACTTCAAAACCTTCATAATTTTTGTTGGATTGCATTACTATGTTTATGATATTAAAATCCCACATTTCATGGTTATCACAAGTCTCTTTGGAAATATTAGCCGCACCTTGACAAAAAGTTACCTTGCTAAAAGCTTATTTTATTTTTGTTGATTTGGTGCAATCCCACTCCTTTTTTGAGTATTTTGTGAAACAAAAATGTAATAATAACACGTATTTGTTATATTGTACGTTTATATTCTTAAAATAAATGTGCAAGAATTTACTTCATGAATTATAATTGTGTCAAAGTGAAAAAAAAAAGTTTAAAGAATGCCCAAATGTACTACCATTTACCATTGAAATTTGTTCAAAACCTATCGTCAGTCACAGATTTTGTTGTGTCCATCCATCCATCCATCTTCCTCCGCTTATCCGGAACCGGGTCGCAGGGGCAGCAGACTGAGCAGAGATGCCCAGACTTCCCTCGCCCCAGCCACTTTCTCCAGCTCCTCTGGGGGGACCCCAAGGCGTTCCCAGGCCAGCCGAGAGACGTAGTCTCTCCAGCGTGTCCTGGGTCTTTCCCGGGGCCTCCGCCCAGTGGGACATGCCCGGAACACCTCTCCAGGGAGGCGTCCAGGAGGCATCCAGACTAGATGCCTGAGCCACCTCAACTGGCTCCTTTCGATGTAGAGGAGAAGCGGTTCTACTCCGAGCCCTCCGCGGATTGCCGAGCTTCTCACCCTATCTCTAAGGGAGCGCCCAGCCACCCTACGGAGGAAGCTCATTTCAGCCGCTTGTATTCGGGACCTCGTTCTTTCGGTCATGACCCATAGCTCATGACCATAGGTGAGTATTGGAATGAAGATCGACCGGTAAATTGAGAGCTTTGCTTTTCGGCTCAGCTCTCTCTTCACCACAACGGACCGATACAGCGACCGCACAACTCCGCTCCGATCCGCCTGTCAATCTCACGCTCCGGTCTTCCCTCACTCGTGAACAAGACCCCCAGATATTTAAACTCCTCCACCTGGGGCAGGGAGACTCCACCCACCGAGAGATGGCAGACTACCTTTCTCCGGTCAAGAACCATGGCCTCAGATTTGGCGGTGCTGACCCTCATCCCGGCCGCTTCACACTCGGCTGCAAACCCCCCCAATGAGCGCTGGAGGTCCTGGCTCGATGAAGCCAACAGGACAACATCATCTGCAAAAAGCAGAGAGGAAATCCTGTGGTCCCCAAACCAGATCCCCTCCGGCACCTGGCTGCGCCTAGAAATTCTGTCCATAAAAACTATGAACAGAACCGGTGATAAAGGGCAGCCCTGCCGGAGTCCAACGTGGACCGGGAACAGGTCTGACTTACTGCCGGCTATGCGAACCAAGCTCCTACTCCGGTCATACAGAGACCGGACAGCCCTCAGTAAGGCTCCCCGGACCCCATACTCCCAGAGCACCCTCCACAGGATACCACGGGGGACGCGGTCGAACGCCTTTTCCAAATCCACAAAACACATAGGGACTGGGTAAGTGAACTCCCACAATCCCTCCAGCACCCTAGATAGGGTATAGAGCTGGTCCACTCTTCCACGACCAGGACGGAAACCTCACTGTTGTTCCTGAATCCGACTATCAACTATCGGACGGACTCTCCTCTCCAGTACCCTGGCATAGACTTTCCCAGGGAGGCTGAGGAGTGTAATTCCCCAGTAGTTGGAACACACCCTCCGGTCCACCTTCTTAAAGAGGGGAACCACCACCCCTGTCTGCCAGTCCAGTGGTACAGTTCCTGACTGTCACGCGATGCTGCAGAGACGTGTCAGCCAAGACACTCCCACAGCATCCAGAGACTTGAGGTACTCAGGGCGAACTTCATCTACTCCCGGGGCCTTGCCACCAAGGAGCTCATCGACTACCTCAGTGACTTCAGCCCAGGTAATAGACAGCCCCACCCCAAAGTCCTCACTCTCTGCTTCTTCAAAAGAAGGCGTGTCAGCGGGATTGAGGAGATCCTCGAAGTATTCCTTCCACCGCCCGACAATGTCCCCAGTTGGAGTTAACAGCCCCCCACCTGCACTGAAAACGGTGCCTGTTGAGAACTGCTTTCCCCTCCTGTATTTTTGTTGTGTCATAGTGTTTAATGATTAAAATGTATTATTTCATGTGACTTCTTTTCAAAATGAAACAGCTGATTAAATTCTTACTTGAAGTATTCTCCCACTGTCAACTATAGGTTTTCTGGGTGTGTTGGTGTGAGTGTGCTTTCTCACAGTCAAAATTTACAACCACTACTAACAACAACAGATGAGTCATTACTCAGACTAATAATTAGCCACAGCCCTAATCTTCTTAACTCCTAAGATTAATGAGTGACGCCAAAAGTTGAACATCTCACTAAAATGGATGATTTGCTATGTTTGTTTGTGTTTTTGTCACTTTCAGCTCCACATTCACACCATTTTATTCCTCTAGTACCAAGTGAAGGAACTTGGTGATAATGGTACATGTGAAGTCACACCCGTGGTCTAAAAATGCAGGTTGGCACCTGTGTGAAGCAGCTGCCTCACTGTTTGGGACGGATAGATTGCAGTTTGGGAGCCTGGGACGGGTAGAAATCCTGCTAGGCAGAAGGCAGAACCCTGGATACAAGCCATTTGGTTAATCTTCGACACCATCAGCCTCACAGCCGTTATAAATCAGCCTCCACTTGGAGCAGATTTACTCACCTGTGCTGCCAACCAGTTTCACCTGATAATCCTGTCCGTTTCCATCTAAAACAGGGATCCGGCCACATAACTCATGTCCGTCTGCATGATTTCTATTGTAATTTGATAGAATAATCTTTTGCACAGGAGTTGATTTTGGCTGTACTTAAACAGTATGCTGACTGCCCACAGTCTGAAGTTATTCTGCATGTCCGCATGAGTGCATGCTGAGACTGATGATCTGCTGGTTCCATTTATTTCCCTTCTGGCAAACTTGCTTAAAGACTAAATATGAATGATGACCTGCGTTGACATTTAAACTACTTTCTAGAGAGCGGAATATTAAATAAACAGATACTTTATTCATAACTGGCTTTTTAAATCAATTTTTGAGTGATAAACTACATGTTTGTTTGAGTCAGAAATTGGTTTTACCCTATTATTAAAAACTTATTTGCTTTTCGCATTAATTCTCAGAAAAACTAAAACAAAAACGTTCACTTAATTAAAGAAAATGACTCCTTTAAAAAAGAAAAAACAGACTGACACAAAAATAGACCTAATTTGTGGCATTTTTGGTCATTTTATACCTCATTGCTTCAAACGTTTTGTTAGACACGAATGAGCAGACATGTAATGGGTAAAGTGATTAATAGTGCTTCACAATGAGTCATTACTACTGTAATATAAAAATAGTTCGTACTGTGTTAATCCAAACACCAAATCCACTCTAGCAATGTAGTAGGAACTTGTTATTTTTATTGCAAATAATGTAATTTATGCATTTTATGGAATAAAATAATGTATTTTATTACAATTAAGAATCTGAATATGATACCTAAGTAAAAGAAAAAAAGAGTCAGGTAAAGCATAATAGAGGTAGGATTATATACATTTGTTTTTGCCCTACTACCTTCTCAAGCAATTAATTACCTGTTTGACAAACTTTACATTTATTGAATTCACTGTCATTACTGTATGTAAAAGTGTAAATATGTCTATTTAGAGTAATTATATTGGCATCATTTAAATGTGAATGTTAATGTAGTTATTCAGAAATGCATGTGTTTTATTTCTTTATTTTTCAATTAAATAAAGACCAATCAATTTATCTGATTTTTTGTTTTTATTGCTTGAAATGATAAATTGCCTTCTTTTCTTCTTTGTTTTTTTTTAATAAATTTTTTATCAATTTCTGCTTTTTTTCTAGTGTTTTATATAAATGTTTTTCAACAAATGTATCCAGTAACTCTCATTGTGTCATTATGTTCAAAATGTAATTTGGGGCTGTTTTGTGTAAATGTTTCTTAGAGTTTTCAATCCTGTTCCTGCTGGATGTGACACAGTAACTGCTTGCACTGTTTTACATTATGCACACAAGACAGAGAAAATTAAAAGTTATGCCTGATGTACATTTAGACAGACTCTAGATCAGTTCTGTTTTCATTATATTTTGTTTTAGAAAAGGGGCAGGGTTTTTGGTTTGCATTTTATAAACCAGTTGTCCTCTCTCTTTTTTTTTTTTGCTTTAGAGACACCACAGGAAATTCTTTTTACATACAGTCTTCAGAAATATTTTTTCCAGCTCATCCTATTCTACAAAGCCTCTTCTTCTTGTGTGTGTTTGTGATTTTCATGGAAAAACTCTGAAGTAAAAAACAGATGTCTGTAGGTTGAGAGAAACATGCAGATTATTTTCCGACACAGCCGCTTCCTCCATGGTCCAACGTAGACGTGAGGCATGCTATCAAGCTGTTGATGTAAACACAAAGCAAATCTTTTGGCCAGAACATTGATGGGGGCTTTTGCTGCCATAACCAACTCTAAGCACACTTATCTGCACGGAAATGGATATTGATAGGTCAAAGTGGCCACACTGTCCTCAACTGAGAATATTTCTCACTGGTTCTGTTCTCTCATGCGATCTCTCAAACATGTGGTTCTACCATCAATAAAAGCATGTGACGGTGGGACGCGCCATAAGGAGAAGGTGTAAAAGGAACTGAATGAAGAATTTGGATCACAAAAAATAAACAGTGGAATTAAAAACTTAGCTTCACTAAGAAAACCTGTGCCTCTTGCTCAGTACAAACAGAAGCATCAGAAAAATCTACTCAGGCTCTGTCTGTGGCCACTTAGCCAGCAGCACAAGATTGGTGGCTTCCTGTCAAGAAAGTAATTCAAAAGGCCAAGCTAAAGGTTAAAAATAATCCTGTTCTGGCTGACAGCTTTCTATAAATTAAAATGAAAAATAAATAAAACCAATACAGAACTCCCTTAGTCATCTTAAACCTAATTAAATCTCCATATAACAGCAGGAGTAGAAGGTCTGCAGTTCCAGCTTTTTCTCAGGTTGTGTTTGTCCTGGTTCTTATTTAAATGTGTATTGTCCTTTGAATAAAACATGTTAGATACATTTGTATTGCACCTTCCTGCAGTTTGAATTTCTGCATAAAAACATGTTTGTCCTGTAGAATTAATATATTGCACTGAGTACAACTAAAACTTCATGTCCTTGTGCATCAATTATAACAGGCTAATTTTTAGAACACATTGTAAGTAGTTATAAAAACAGCACAAATCAATAGAAATATATGTTTTTAGGCTTTAAAGTCTCACTCCGATCATCTTTCGATCTATTTTTAAAACTTTGTCAGTGGTCTTTTAATTTTGGTAATGCTGTTTTTGGCCAAGAATAAAAAAAATATTTTGGTTTTCAAGGACATAGTTTCTGTAGAGTGACAGCAGTTCATTAGAAATTTGCCACTGAGTTGTAACCAGAAAGCTGACATGGAGCAACCCTCTCTTCCCCTCCTTGAGAGATCTTTGTTTACATGTTAACTTACAGCCTCTCACACCCTTTCTTGAGCCAGATGCCAGTTCGGAAGAGGAAAACAAAGACGAACATGGATCTAGTCATCTACAAGTGGATGCATCAAAATAAAGTGGAGCAGGGAGCTTGTGGCCCACCCAGGGCATTTTTTACATCACTGATACGCCCTTTTTAAAAATGCATTTTTCCATCTGCTCTTGATTTACAAAAATTTTAATAACGAAATACACAGACATGTAATTTAAAGCATCATTTTCTTTATGTATGTCCTCCATCATGAGAAAAAAAAAGCATCAAGAACATGTTAAAACACTAAAAAACACTATTTTCATCAGATTGAGACTTAAACACACTGGAAAACTTCTCCATATTAAAAGTATAATGTTTTTCCACTGTGTTTCACCCTTTGACTTTTAAAATCCATATCTAAGGCCTTTTAAAATGTAAAAATATTAAGAAAAGAGACATCAGTTACATTTAAATCTATATTTAAAACAAATTATTAGAATTTTTCTAAGTTTTTTCCAAGTTCAATATCAATGAATAATAAAGATTAGAAACAAATAATGAAGCTTAATTTAACTGGAGGCAAAACAGACTTTGCCTGCCCCACTTTTTGGTAAGGTGCTTCTGGATGGACTGGATGCCTTTCATGACTTAGGCTGATGAACACAGATCAAGGGGCAAACCATTATTGCACATGTTAATTGGGTTTAATCTCCCCGGGATAATTGGGCTGGACAGTTGGAGGGAGACACTGTGGGCTACCTGACGCCACGGCGGACCATGCATGCTCAGCACTTCCCAAAACCAGAACAGTGGATTCAGTGTGTTACTCTGCATTATCTTTTTCATGTCTTATCGTACATTGGAGGTCTACCTTACTATTAGGGGGGAAAAAAAATGCAAATTTTCTCTTGCGAGAGTCAATAGAATCAATAAAGCAGATCACATGTTGACCGAGCTGAGCTAAAAGAGCCATTGGAGAAAAAAACAGAAGGGTTTTCTCATTGTAATCCACATTGGATTTATAAAGGGTCCCCTTTCATGTCCTTTTAAGAAAGACTTGTGTTTTTATTCCTGGCGGGGTTCTGTCTCAGGGGAGAAGCAACACAGCTAGATTTTGCTGTGCTAAATCGGATGTCATACATGGGTTTAGAAAGCAGAATCAAAAACAGTACAAACACACACAAACACATTCCTGACATTTTGCAAAAACAGCACAAAGGATGAGTATAATGTATGCGTGGCAGCTGAAAAGAACACAGAGGTGATAAGAAAATTACAGACTGTCGGAGAGCTGCCCCAATTAAGTCTTCTGCCAAGGCAAACACTTGCGGTTGCTGTTTTTTATTGCTGTCTATTTGTCTCCCAGCAACTACAGGAATTGAATTTGTATTCTGGTGTCTTTTCTACATATTTGCACTAAAACAGCACTAGCCTTGGAGGAAAATAAGTGCATCTAAACGTCCTCCAGGTTAATGAAAAGAATCGTCTTTGCCAATTTTCATTTTGCTTGTTGTGGAAAACAAACAAACGCATTTAAACTGTTTTAAGTAATGCCAAACTTTCTTTGAAGTAACTAAACCACGTGAACTCAGTAGATGTAATGTTTAGATATAGAATATTCAAACGTATTTTTAAAAAAATGAAAAAACAACTCTGACCTTATATGAAGAGCCTTAAATAGAGACACTGTCAGTCAATTCCAATGACTGACAGATTGTAGCTTAAAAAAAGTTTTGTCTTCAATTTGTGTCCATCATTGCTTTAAGTCAGTGCTATTTTTTTTTAAAAAAAAGAAAAAATAGTATCTCCATCTCAGTATTTTTTGCATAGATGTGCCCAAATACTAATGCAAAAAGACCCTTAAATGTTTTTGTTGGAGCACTGAATTCCTTTTGTCCTGCTTTCTATCTTGTTGTTTTTGGAGGGGAGATAATCACTGTCCTTATTCTTAAAGTTGACTTTAAAAGTATCTGTAATGTTTGCATAGTGCTAATTCGTTCAGAATGTTACCCTGGAAGAACCAAATGGTGCAGTTCCTCAAAAGACCAGCCTCTGGAGGTAACATTTCCTATTTTACTCTTATGCTAAAAACAATGTTTTTACCCTTTTTTATGGTAATACCTTGAATGCAACCTTTTGCACAAGTTCATATGTTAACACACTGTTTCACTCTATTTTTCTCATGTTCATTTGCACAATCTAATGTGCTTCTACAGCTTTTAACCCTTCATTTTTTTTTACAATTGTATATTTTTTGTATATTCTTTTTCTTAAGCACCAACGTTAACCCTTTAACGCTGGAGATGTCGCCGGCGACACCTGAACAACACAAGCTCATTGATATACCTCCACTGTTCACTTGAACGTGAATCAGCGGATTTTGATGTGGAAGAATTAGCTGACTTATGTCGACTGTGTAAACTGCAGAACTGTGTCCCGGGAGAACTGTGTTTCCAAGCAGAGGAGCGGCTTTGGGACGGTGTGCGAGCTGGCAGAGGCCAATGCAGGAATGCTGCTCCACGCAGTCCTGAGAAACCATGTAAATAATCACGTGGAATTGTGTTACTAGTTTTGTCCAGACAAAATAAAGGCTGATGTTATTCCCACACATTTACGTGCAGCCAAGATGCACATTGTAGCATTGACCGCATGGATATTAACTGCTAACTGTTGTTGGCACGTATTAACCTAATCCCAGCCCTTCTTCCGGGTCCGTGCGGCCAATAATAAAGTTCTGGCCACACAGATTTAGAAAATTATGAGCAAAGAGGCACTTAATAATAATCATAACAATAATAAAAGCATGTATAGAAGATAATCTCGCTCTATGCCACAATTTTGTTTGTTTACAATGGAACTTGCTATTTCTGCTTCTTGGCCGTTTCCGGTATTTTAGAGTTATGTGCATGTCAAAATGATTTATTCCAAAGCGTGGCATGTGTAAACGTTTGTTATAATCGGATGAAGGTTTTCTTGGCCTATGTACACAGTTCTATTCTAATCCGCTCCTTGATCCGATCAAAGACATTTTACACATGTAACCGCAGCTAGTAGCGTTTGTAAGTCTGCTGTAGTGACGCTGTTTCTCCCCCTGAATCAACTAAATCCAGACGAGAAAGTACTTCAAAAATGAGGCCAAAGCAAAGTCCGTTGGCAAAATTCCCTTAAATCCAAGTAGAGCTAAATTGTCCCACTTTAAGTAGGAGGTACAGTAAAAAAGGCCTATGTGTCCTTCTCTGACAAGAGGGTTCCTATTCCTCAAATTACAAATGCCTGATGCTTCCTTTTTTACTTCCTTTGACATACGACACCCCAAACCATCCTTCATAAAGTTATCAACAGTTCATTTTAGGAAGCTGGGTCACTTATTGAGCTACAGTGACAAATATTCCTGCAGCCAAAGTGGAAAAATCTATCATGAAACAAGTAGAAAATACAAAATATTTATCTAAACACATGTTTTTTTCTAAAATGTCAACAAATGCTGAATTCCTGCAAGTAAATGTAGTTTCATCTGAAGAAAAAGAACAGTTTATCCTTGCAAAATAACAAAAATACAGTACGGCACATAACTTAACATTGTTGGTAGTAAAACTGTCAATCTGAAATTAAGAATAACACTCTCCTACAAGAATGTTCATGTACTAATTTAATCAGAAAAATTGGAAATCTTCAGCAATCTTAAACTGGAATCCTAACAGAATGGATGTAGAGTCAAGGCAAAAAAAATTGCATGATAAAGCAATGAATTCCAACTTGTTGTCCTTTTTAAAAATCTAATAAGCATTTAAAACAGGTAAAGTAAAAAATAGACGTATTCAGAACCTGAATAAGTTTTTAGATTAGCTCTAAAAAGATAAATCCTCCAACATGAAGTGAAAGAGATGACTAACTCTATGCAGTATGCAGCAGCCTTCTGTGCTCTGAGGAGAGGATTTATCAATGAATACATTTACACACTGCAGGACAAAAATACTGTTACTTTCATCCAGCTTTTATGACCGTTGCTACTGGAAACTTTCTGTGGTCAATTTTTGAAAGTGTGAATCTTTTTGAGGTTAAAAACTGTTGAAATACCCCCTGCATAAAAATCACTAAGGCCTTGACTTCCGCCTTCATTTTAATGATATAGCTCTATGCTTCTCTGTGACTTAATTTGCATAAGATAGAATGAGCAAATACGGTATGTTTAATATGTTATAGATTTTCATGGCCAAACACATCACCCTGGACGTTGCTTGGTCAAAACATAAGCATAGCTGGCGATCTGCATACTGTGGAAATGACACTTGGTGTTTTCAGATGGAATCACTAAATACATAAAACAAGCTTTACAATATTTGTATTTTTAGTGATTTTTCTAAATTTTAATGGAAAATGAGGCCAAGACTGCCTGTTGCTGATGGGTTTACATGACTACAGAGGTGGGACAGACTCATAAATAATACTCATGCCATGAATAACTGACGAGACAACTTGCCAATAAACACTCACCTCCTCAATTAGACGGTCTGGCTAGTTGATCAAATTAAGATGATGCTTGAATGAGAAGTGGCTCAAAGCAGTAAAATCCATACTGTGGAGAAATAATGTTGTTGAAAATCTTTAAGGTCCTCCGCATTATCTATTTATTGTAATAAACCAAAATCACACTCATAAAGAAACATTTTGTTGGCAATAAAGGATGTGGAAGACTTGGGAAAGTAAAATGTGAAAAACTCCAGACACAGCACAATGATTGTGATTGCAATTACCGACCATGCAGGCAGCAGGAAGAGAATTACAGCAACATCACAGAAACAAGATGTGAGACAAGAGCCTGCTCAGCTGGGAAATATGTTAGTGAAACCCCCTGCAGACTCAGTGGTGACCACAGGCTGCACAGTCATATTTTGATTAGTTTTCCTCCCAATAGCCCAAATGCATCAGGATGAATTATGCCCCATGTCTCCACTGGACGTCATTATGCAAGAATCAGTGGTGAAAAAGCACTGGAGAAAAATAGCTTTTGCTGAAACTAACCATGTTGTTGACCATTGTCCCTGCCTTTTGTCTCTGGTGCCACTTTAGTCTATTCCTGTAGAGAAATAGACAACAGCAAATGTAAAGTTCCTTTTTATTATTCCTTCCAAAAACAATGCAAGAAGGACTTGGTCAGCCTATTAAAAAAGCCTTTTTTTATATTTGTCAGAAAACCAATAAGGTTTCTTTTAAGCTGAGATTTGAAAAAAGGTTATGATGCACATTGCCCATTTAAATTGAATTAGGGCTTTTCCCGTGATCTGTTGCCTGAGTCTGTCTCTTAGAAAGTCTGCTTTACTCAACTCTAGTACAAGCTGAAATCAAAGGCACCCTGGCCCAAAACAGTCACAAAATGCCTCTGGTCCAGATCAGTAATAGCGTGAAAGAAGATAAACTGTTTGCAATCGAGTAAGATAAACAGTAAATGACATACACTGCAAACTAAGTATACTTTAAAACCTTGTTTTCAACATTCAAGATATGTTATCGGGTTCTTCTTTGCCTCTAAGCTTTTCTCAAAAATCTAAAAAAATACAAACCACTGAATTTAAACTGGCAAAAAAATACTTATTACTTGACTGTATGACATTAAATTTGAAATAGTTATATCAAACAGTTTCCTTTCTATTTTCCTTTTTTGAATGCTTGGAACTCCTTATTTCTAGAATTTGAAATTTTATTATAAGATTTCTTGTTAATTAAAAATACTTTTGGCATGGACAGATTATTTTACTGATTTGTGGTGCATTTTTAACATTAGTGTTCTTCTCCTATTCTTAGGCTACATTTTTTTGCAGTGTAAGTGGTGGGCCATTTGAAGGGGATTTTTTTTTTTTTGTTCAAATTTTAGGTAGCTCAAAAAACACAAAAGTTCACAATGTTCTGTGTATAGATGCGGTGTAGTAAACAGGTGAAGGCGCTCTCTTTTTCTTTCTGGTCAGGGCCATCTGGTATGAGTGGGTTACAGGAATAAGCAGGGTGAGAACCATTTAAATGTGTGGGATATTAGAACATTCTCCCCCTATGACAGAGTCAGAAAAAAACTGACTCACTTGAATGTTTTGATCCCTTTGTTCATTCTCCCTGCACTGTTAAGTCTAAATTTTGTTAGGGTTTAACATGGTCCGTGTCTGGTGCAATCACCAAATGTTCCTCCTCGACATGGTAACTGAGTGAATCATCTGGTGACCAGAGATGAAGGTAAGATTTTCTGCTCAGAAGAGGAAGAAGAAATTTCAGTAAAACAGTCAGAATTCGGTTCTACTTAACATAAAACCTGGCAATAATATTGTGTCTTACTCTCTGCATTTCCATGTGAAGCCTCATCAGAGGTGAAGAAGAATAGTTGAAAAGTGTTTGATAGTAAAAGTCCAAATTGATTTACCAGGAAAAGATGGAAAGAAAAAAGGGGAGATTTATAATAAATTATCCAAGGGAGGGGGATCAAAAAGAAAAATCTGTAATGCAAGCCAGGTTTGTTAAGATTAATCCACTTACTACACAGAATCGATCGATGACCAGGTTGAAACAATAAGAACTTGACTTAAGGGTTAGGCTCAAAGGCGCATGTCAGCTATTGGCGATTTGATAGACTTTGAGTAAGAAATAAATAGTTCTAAACACAGAGGATCTGCATGAGCACAACCATGGGAAACCAGGAGGACCAAAAAAGGGCCAGGAGCTGAAAACCTGTCGTTTCAATGATTTTCAATGATTTTCCTTGAATTTTAACTATTCTGTTGAATCCAGAAACGCCATCTGCTTATTTTGGGGGACATGAAGTTGAAGCCCAATCCCTGATAACATCACTGCCTGGTTATGTCAGGAAGAATATTGTTTCAGTCAGCATCAAACAAGAATTCTAATTCTGGAGGAGTAAATTTTTATCTCTGACAGAGAAGCTCAAAGTCTGATTGAAAAAATACTTTTTTCTGTCAGCTTCTGGAGTCTATGCAGTCACAAATATCACAGAGAACTCATGTTTGATTCCAAGGAAGTCTATTCCTTGTTTAAAAATTTGTTGAGCTGTCAATCTCATTTATTTGGATTAAATAACCTTTAAGCATTTGCATCAGAAATGGGCAAGAAATGGTTTAACTGAACTGTAGTACAGTTAAATAAAATGATCCATGGAGATAAATAAAAGCTATAAACTATTTTTTTACTTGTAATTCTTTTAATAAGGGGAAGTTTTAAAATATTGGAAAACTTCCAGTTCAGTCAGACACTTTATCAAGGTCTATTCCAGATGTTTTTAATCCTTAGATAATAAAGACTTCCTGTGTATTTTTAGTTGTTGTTTGGAGTAGTTGACCTCATCTTAGACTTTTCCGCAGCTGTTTCCATTCTGATGCCCAGAGAGAGAGTTGAAATTGTTGCTAAAATAAAACTAGGAATTGGCATGGCCTATTAGCTCGGTTAGAGGAAAATAAATTAGATTTGGGAGCGTTGTCAAAATGTGGCAGAACTGGCTTAGATGCAGATGGCTGCAACAAACTGATTAGAAGGCACTGATGTTATTGACTGGAAGCAGAAACTGAAAAAAAAGTCACTCCCGTGGGGGGGCTGTTGTCATTGTAATGACAAATTTTGACATTTGTAATAAAATGTTGAGTTGAACTTGACAGTGAAAACAGCTGATGAGTCACTTTTGATTACTTTTTTGTTAAAAAGTTAAAAAATGAGTGATGACAGAAAATGCTCTGAACTTGGATAAAATAAAATCTTCTGTAAACATTTATGTTTAAAGGCAGTACTCCAACATGTGACAGTGCTTTACAGAGATGCATTTAGATAAGACACAATGATGAAAAAACAAAACAAAAAAGAAATAGTCAGGAACTACAACTTTTAGAACAAGGCTCTGCAACCTTTAATGCTAAAGTTTGAGCTCATTTAAAACCGAAAAGTCCCACTTCATTCTTTGGATGAATACAATGTGTGGCCATCAAGCCTTTTGTTCATAAAATGTAGCTTTTTAAAATGTGCAATGACATGTATAACAGATTTAATTAATTTTACTTTTGACAGTAGCACTTACAAGTTACTTTCAAAATAAAATACATCCTGTGTCAACTTACTAACTAACCAATTTTTGCAAAGTCTTTGGATTTTTCTTTCAAGCCAAATAACCACAATGGAGGAATAAAAGAGACACACGTGGCTCTGGAGCCTCAGGTTGCAGACCCCTGTTTTAGACAAAACTCTTTTAACTCCACAGAGTGGAAAAGTTAAATATCACTTATACGATGAATTTATACTACAGCTCTACAGAGATGTGCAAATAAGTGTTTATCCCACACCAGGAGAATTGGAGATTTCTCTGAAGCTATTTTAAGCAAAAATATTTATTTAAAAAATAAGATAACATTTACTTGTTTTTAATTAAAAAAAGATGCAAATAGAAAATAAGGATCTTATTTACTATGACTTATTTGTTTTCAATATGGAAGTTCATCAAATGAATCAATTCAAGTCATATTCATAATAACTTTTATTTACTTTTTATGATTTTAAGTTAGATTTATTTTGAAAATCCAGTTGTAGACTTTTGCCTTTTATTTGAGAGGATGTGTGAATCTTGTGAAGATGAGGATGATGATGATCGTGGGGGGTGGGTGAGGTGCAGCTCCCTCCCCCGTTCGCACCCTCTCCACCAGCGAAGCCGGAGACGCGGAGGCTTCCGCAGCTCACACCGACACCTCCACCCGAGCGTCACGCCACGGCAGAGACGCGTCCCCGCCGGACATGATGGAGGAACATTGATGCGCACCAGATGAACATGTTTACGCAGATTCCGCTGAAGGATGGAAACACCGGCGCCGGGAAGTTCCTTTAATCCGGTTGTGAGCGCTTTCAGGGAGTGAAACTCACGGTAGGTTTGAATGCTGTCTGTTTGCGTCAAGCAGCGTCTGAATGAACGGCTCCTCATTTGGATGAAGTTCGAGCCCGGGGTTTGTGCTGCTGCGGGTCTCTGGGCTGGAGGGAGCGTGCGCACACATGGAAAAGTTTTTGGCTCATTTTGGATGTGCGCGTTTGTGTGCGTCCTCTCCATAGCCTCAACGCGGAGACAACCCTGACATAACGGACTCCTTTCAGGGAAGAGGCGCCTGCTGCTCTCATAGGGAATGAATAGCTCCCTATGTATTCAAATCGAGCGTTTACAACATTTGATTCAGTAAAACTCACACACTTATACAAAAATATATATATATTATTTGATGGAATCTGATCTGAACACATTCTGATTTAAGATGCGATTCATGCAAAAAGGTTGCAGCATCCAAGGATAGAAGGTTTTAGCTTCCCCACCAGATGCAGGATTTTCAGCCAAAACAAAAGGATTTTCTTCTGACCAATGAGAGCAGAAAAAGCCCCTCAGAGGAACGGAATGGTCCACTTAACAAAACAATAATCTAAAACTTCTTTTTTTTTAGTTTAAATAAATGTACCAGGTATTTACATCTCGCTTTCATACTGGAATCATGGCACATTTCTGATGAAGTCATCATGCACCTACTCAGCAATCTTTCCCAAAATCCCAAACTTTACATTTATTGAACTGCCTTTGAATGCAACAGATGGATATGTGCAGTCAGGATGCAAAAATGACGTCAGGCTATTTATAAATGTCCTAAAATATACAACACCTAACTTTAAATTTGCTCATTGCCAAACATTTAAGAAGTTAACACAAAATTTATAATGCTGCAAGTTCATCAATTTCACTTCTTGAATTTCACTTCTGGAATTACAAAAAGAAGTGTGTTTGCATTTTCAATCAAATCTTTGCATTTAATTCCCTTCGAATGACTCAAATTTACCCAGCAAATTAAAAACAGCATAACTGTAAGTCCTTCTTGTAATTGTATTAGGTCAATTTCTTCCCCCAACAGTTATTCTTAGTTTGTAAACACAGGAAAGACAAACATGCCGCCACCCTTTCCTCTGCCGCAGATAAGCAGTGAGCGGACAACAAAGTGAGTGATAAAGGAGCAAATAGGAAAGATTTGTTCACACAGATTTCTGGGTGAAAGTGGGAGTGGATTGCCACTAAGTGAACTGGTGCATGTTGATGGAGACTAGTTAATGGAGTTAATGTTTTCTGTGCCTTGCTTTGCCACATCTACAATGAGAAAACTAAACAGTTTTTAATTCTAGGATATGTTTGAATATTTTCTATGTAAATGATTCCTATACAGAAAGCTTAAAGACCCAGTTTGATGAAAATCGTGTTTTAGGTGTTTTAGTAATGGAGGATATATAAAAAGAAAAGTAAGCTTAAAATTGCATTTCAGAGTATTTCTTTGTTCAAATTGTTGCTGATCAGGAACAGATGAATAAATGCCATTGGAAAAAGCTTGTTGGTGTGGTGTAGAAGCTACAAAGGCAGGCTCCCTACTCTACTCCTTGTAAACTAGATCTATATATCTATACGTCTTTGTTTTCCTCATTTGAACTGGAATCTGGCTCAAAACTGTACGGCTGGATAGCTCCAACATTGCTTGCCATTTTTGTTGCACCGCTAATGTGAGGTTGGGGTTGTGAGAGGCTGTGAGTTAGTGGGAGAGAGTGTAAACAAACAGATGATGGGAAATGGGGGTGGGCTTACTCCGCACCTACAGTCTCTCCTACAACTCAGAGATGAATTTCTAATGAATTGCTGCCACTCTGCAGAAACAATGACCCAGAAAATGACACTGGTTTCATGATTTTGGCTAAAACGGCATAATCACAATTACAAGACCTCTGGAAACGCTTTGAAAATGGATCAAAAGATGATCAGAGCGGAACCTAAACTCTCAAAGAGTCATACCGGGCGTTTGATAAGGACACATTTAATCAGTGCATGTTTTTCTACGGATATGAACATACGCTTTGCATATCCTGAGAAAAATTTGCAGCATTCTCCAAGTAATTTAAGTTTATGTGGGCAGCTGAGACACACAGTGGGCGCTTTGAATGTGCCGAGGATTCTGTCTCTCGTTACAATATATTATTATCCAGATGGTGGGATGGCTGATTAGGATGATTTACACAGGGTGTAGCGTGCGTGGCCTCCAGCAGGCACGCTTTGTTTTGCTTGTGCTCATTTCATCTCTCCCACAGCAGATTTCTGTGGAGTGGCTGAGTCACTTTGATGAATTGCTCTGTCCGACAGGAGTGGAGCCACAGAGTTTCGCTCCCTCCAGCCTTGCTGTTGGCTTCATTGTCCATAATAGTTCAATGAGGTATTCATTTATAAAAAAAAGGACTACGAGCTGTGAATGGAAGAGGGTTCACGCCATAGCTCTTCTCTTCTGTCAGACTTTGATTTTGTTGAAATGGGATCACAGCTCAGCTCTCGAGATGAACTTTTCTTTTAAAATCTGGCCTCCAGAAATTGCTCTGGCGATGCTTCCTCCAATAACAAAGCAGCTGTTGACTTTTAATTACAGCTGCACAAAGAGGGGAAGGCTTTGTTACTGAAATGTTTTTTTGGACAATTCTCGCGGGAAGATCACAGACCAAATCTATGTGAATTGGGTTTCACACGGCTGCTTTTAAGATCACTTTGTCAGGGAAAGCTGGGGAGCATTTGGCAGGAAACACAAGCAGAACCGTGCACTTTTCAGATTCATAGTTTAAGGTCAGTCGAGAATGACGACTGTTGGAACTAAGCACTGATTTAATGCAATTTCTCTTCAGGTTTTTGACCAGCAAACTTTTAAAACTCATTATTTGACCACTGATTTCTCCACTTGAATATTTTTTAGCTTTTTTTATAAAACTTATCAACCAAATTTCCCAACAGGTTTATAGCAGTTATAACACAGAGTTTCGTGACCTGAATTTCTGTCAAAATCCTCTTGCCTCACATCTATTTCATTTCTGTGGCAGCACAGGCTTTTCTGGGACGCTTTGCTCCATTTGGAGCAGCTGAGGCCATACGTCACGTCTCCAGAATCTCCGAAACCATCGTGGTGTCTTTGCCCCCACGACGAGCCTGACGGCTTTTTTTCTGCCTTTTTACATGACCTTTTTCAGCCCGCCTGAAGCAGCACTCTGCATTTCTCTAATGAAGCATCTGACCTCCCATTTAGGGGTCTTTCATTTCGGTCTCTGCTGCAGGGCGCAAAGCAGTCAACAATGCATCAGCATCTTGACACGCCGTACGTGCCACTCCCTCCTGACCTGTGTACATTTCTGACATGGCTTTCCAGTTAACCCAGGTTGCCCATAATGAGCTGCGCCATGGCCGGTTGTCCACAGCAGTCTCGTTGACCACTGTTGGAACCTCAAAATCTTAGGGAAAACTGCAGTTCTCTGTTTCGTAGCTGAGGGAGGGCACGGGTCTTGTAACATTTTCTTGACGGTATTAACACAGACAGCAATGGGGTTTGTTAGACTTTCCACTTAGAGCCTGAATGGGAAAATTTAGAAAGAAGAGACCTGTGTAATGAGATAGATATTCAGTCCACAAAAAAGTAGATCCTTTGCGAGATGTATCACGTCCACCCTCCATACCCATCTGCTAGGCTCAAGAACTTGTGAAGTGCAGTTCAGCACAAATAAACTACTTCTGGTTGTCTTAGTTAAAATTAAAGAGCAATTTTGTTGTTTAATTGATGTTGTGTGTGTTGTGTGTGTTTCAGACAGATGATCCACCTACGGTAAACTGCATTCTCTTAGCTTAAAGAAGCAAAAAAAAAAAAAGACAACCCCCCTGTGAAATATCGTCCTCTTTGCACCAGACTGCAAACACACTTGGTTATATCCAAAATATGCGGCAGCACGGTTGTGACCAAACTCAGAGGTATTGGCATGATTGCTAATGATGCTTTGCAGTCAAATGTTTTGGTCTGTCATTAACTGCTCCTGCTTGTTTGGCCTCAAGCTACAGGGTAGCCCTCTAGTGGGTAAAGTGGAGCGCTTTTAGTGCATTTTAAGGGTTCTGCGCTTAAGATCATTCTGAATATCTATCTCATGAAAAAATAACAGTGGCCTGAATGAAAGATGTTAGTTTTTAAGATTTGTTGTAGATGGGAGAAACCTGTTGTTTCTAGAGGTTCTACTTCTGAGGTTCATCTGAAAAGCAATCAGAACACTTGACTCTTATGACTCTTTTGCATGTTTTTTTTTAGCCAATTTTACTCTTTTATGAAAAAAAAAAAGTTTTGCTCCTGAAAAGATTTCCTCTTGTACTTTTTATCTTGCTCACTAAAGTAAAACAAAAATCTGCTTTCGGTAGTCGCTCACTAAAAGGAAATGGAAATATTTCCGAAATTGCTCCCACCAGTAATGTTAGGTTGGGGGGGATGATGGGGCTGTAAACTAGTGGGAAAGCAGATGGGTGATGGGAAGTGGGGGCGGGGTGATCCCAATGGTTCCACCTGCAACTCAGAGGCAAATTTCTAATGAATTACTGCCGCTCTGCAGAAACGACACAGGTTCTTTTTTATTTAGGCTAAAAACGGCATAATCATAATGGAAAGACCATTGGAAACGGTTTTACAATAGATCAAAAGATGACTAGAGTGGGACTTTAAAAAGATCACAAATTTAGTTGATGCAGTTGTTTTTTCAACTGAACATGGCTGTAAAAATGTATTTTCTTCACTTTGCTCAAAATATTTAGTCTTTGTCATCATTGTTTATACTGAACAATTAACAGAAATATTTTCTCTTTCAGGTTTTTCCCCATTTTTTTTTTACCGACTGCAACTGTTCTTTGTTCTGGTAAAACTTTTAACCAATTCAATATTTATCAAGCAAGTTGGAAGTTTTAGCAAATATCGAAGCTTTTAAAAAAATTCCTCAAATGCAAAACATAAATGAACAGATCAAGCTTTTAGTCTTCACATCTGCAATTTACAGAAAAAAAAGAACATTTCTTGTTCGAAATTGTCATATTGTGTAACATTGGAGATCCTTTACTCTCAAAGTTGTGGACAACTTTTAATCCCTCTTTGGCTAAACTGTGAAAAGTATTGGGAATGCAAACCAAATGCCAAGAGTTACAAAGTTCTACTTGTCAAAACCTTTGTGCTTGTCTTCCAAATATCATCAAGTTGCACAACTACACTTTGCTCTACATTAACTGGAGTGGAAAACCACCGTAAGTCGGCAGCACGCTGACTAGCATAGTCAGGTCTCACCACAACTGATAATCCTTGGTACTTTTTCTGTGCAACGTGTTTCCTGTGACCTGCAAAAATAGCACTTGCAGCTTTGATTGTCAGGTTTAACAGATAAATTGCATTGATTTAAAAATTTTCTTTGATAATAATATTACTAATTATAGGATAAATATGTATAAAATATACTGTAAATGTTTATAAGTATTTGCAATGAGTACCGTACTAAGGTATTGCAAGGATTTCTCAATAAAGGCAATGTGCAAATTTGTCACTGAAACCAGATTTCAGCATTTCTGGCTTTTGTCTCTGTATAAAAGATCAGCTTTTCTGGAAAAAACTTAAACAAAAAAAAAAAGGCAAAAACAAACTTCTATCAGATAAACTAATAATATTTTCCTAAATGACATTTATTCATGGATCCATTTTGCTCCATCTGTACATTCGACACACTGTCAAAACTTAGAGATAGATCCGGATTAATGGAATGAAAGATTGACATGAAGTGGACAGTGTCTGGCTTTGTCTCTGCTTTATGCACAGACTTTGGACTCCAACAGTAATGGTGCATGCACAACTTCCAGTGAGGGATGGATTCTGTGATGAAGGTGTATGTTCCTGAAGTGAGTCATGAATCACTGATGAAGATTTACGAGGTCGTGGATGAAGGTTTGCTTTAGAAGGGGACGTCTGCAGAAAGTGGCGACCCAAGTCTACTTGTCATTGTGACCGATGAGCGTCCGTAATTAAGTCACGCAGCTGACAGACATTCATCTGCATCACTGACTTGAGTGAGTGACTTGGACTGTTAAGTCATTTTTCCAGTGTCCAGCCCTTGTTGTAACTAAGGGGTGACAGTTTGGATGCACTATTTATTTTGCAATGTAAAAGATTTACTTATAACACACTTCATCCTCAAAATTTCTAACAACAGAAAGCTTTTATTCTAAAGAGTCGAAAAACGATACACAAATGAGTAGAATGTGGATTATTAAGGAGGAGAAAGAATTTGGAGATTCAAGTCAAATGATAAACAAGCCCTGCTATTATTTATAGTTTGATTAACGGAGGTGATTGCTAAGCTGTTTTATAATTTAGAACTTTGAGTCTCACTGACAGAGTCAGTGAAGAACCTTTTCCAGGAAACAACTCATGACAGCTCTAGACGGTTCCTTTCACTAAATGTCATGACATCACATACTGTTAGTTTCAGACCTCCAAACCTGGACCTCATAGTGGTGAAATACAAACAATAAGTCCATTTGTTCAAAATGTATTTTGGGGTCACAGCAGGGTTGCTGGAATCGATCCCAGCTGCTGTTGGCCGAGGGCGGGATACACCCTGGACAGGTCACCGGTCTGTTGCAGGACCTCACATTCACACCTAGGGACAATTTAGAATCCTCAGTTGAAATTATGCGTGTTTTTAGGACAGTGGGAGAAAGCTAAAGTAGTAAACCTGCAAGGAGAGACCATGCAAACTCCACACAAAAAGAACACAGGCAGAACTTGAACCAGAACCTTCTTGTGAATGAGAGTGCTAAACATTATTTATTATAATGACACTCAAATCACGTTCTCAACTTAAGTGCATGATAGAAAAACCTTTCAAAACCTTCACTTTTACTCAGATAGAAGAAATACAAACAAATAATATAAATGACAGGATGGAGGAAGCCTTTAAACCGCTCCGATTCCAACTTAAAAATGTAACTTAAATATTTTAACCCATATTTAACTGTCACCCATTGTTCTTCTGTTGGCTCACACAAGTATTCTGATCAGTTGAGTACACGTCATACGATCTACCACATCCTCTCCACATATCATCTTTCATTTTTACAGCATCTTCTATGAAACAGAGCTTCTGATCACAGGAAGACCCTCTGGGTTTACAGTTTTGCTGATTGAACCATCTTGTTGACACATTTCTTGTGACATTTTTGCACAGCCTTCAAATAGAAGTAACAATATTTCCTGTGGTGCCTCTCCTGAGAGTAGTTGTTAAGTCAGCTGTTGGGGAGAAGGTTTCACCATGATCTATTCCTATTTTCTGTCTAAATTCATCAGCTACATTACTGGCTTTGTTTTAATCAATACCTTCAATGTCACTTTTAACAGAACCCCAGCCCTACCTTCTGTTTTCTTGCCCTTTGGCAGAAAAGTTGAGATAAAAGTGTTGGTTTTCTTTGAATGAATACATTTCCTCATCTATTGCTTGAATTCATTGCTTCGAGTTGACACTATATAGTGTGTGTGGGTTTCTACTTAATGCTCGGTAGGACTAAGCTACGGTAGAGTGAATTCATCTCTGTCTTTGTTGTCTGTCAGAAAATCACGTCACCCTTCAACACCAGAGACGGCGCCGGTGACACCTAAATAACACACCCTCTTTGAGATACCATAACTCTTCAACCATTGTCGCCATCCACATGAATCATTTAACCCTGTAAAAGGGTTAAATGACTAGCTGGCAATGTAGAATCGCTACTATTGAGGTATTGACCTCCAAACCTGCGCTTCTAGTGATAAAAACAAACATCATTGTTGGCAATTATACACGCAACACAATACAATGCAATCTCTCAACACACATCAACTTAAGCCTGTTGGCTTGAAAAAGTACTTTAAGCCAAGGACAGAGACAATGCTGATTGCCTTGAGGAGTTGTTACAAAAGACAACACTGATATATATTTGAACAAATACCTACTTTGCTGCTTTGAAACTCAACATTCTTACCCATTGGCATATTTTCTTCAAATAATGAAAGAAATCTGCAAACGGGATAAGAAAAAAGGCCTTACCAAGAATTTTTATAGGGAAAAATACTAGTCACTAAGAGATGTTTTCTCAAACTAAAACTTTATTGATAAGATATTTTTTCCTGCCAGAAAAAAATTGAAACATTTTTTTGAACAAGGGTCTTTTTATTTTCTTAAGATTTAGCTTTTGTAGTGAATGGTGCAAATTTCTCAACACCTGGAAAAGAATAAGTGAGCACAAAAAAGATAGATTGATTAGTTTGTCATTTTAATTTTAATAATATTTTAATTAGCTTCCAGTATGACCTAAACGGAATATAATAAACACATTTCAAATATTCAAGAAATAAACTGAAAACTCTTAATTCCTTCATCATATCTAGAATCAATATGCAAAGAAATTGGTTAACAATGCAAACAAATTTACAAAAAAAAATCTTACTATTATTGGCAATAAATAGAATTTTATTGAAAAGGAAATAAAGCAAATCCTTTACTTTTTGAGTACAGTTGAGATATTAAAGAGTAGCTTAGACCGTGTCCACATCTCTTTTTGTTAGCAATCAACAAGTTCTTGCTGGTAAAGGTCACAACACAGAAATGATTGACGATGACCTTTATTATAAGAGAAACAAAATCGGTAATTGAATGAACAGACAGTTGAGCTTCATGACTCAAACAGATGTTTTGTTTGAAGAAATAGTACTGTTTTAGTGTTCAAAATGCAATAATTAAACAATAATCCCATTTAACCTAATTGGAAATGTATTTCCAATGACGGAACTGCGCTTTTTGCTTGTATTATTGTGGTATATTTTGTCCTCCCCTGTCTTAAAAGTGCTTTGATGGTCTAATGAGCTGCTACAGTTTCTTTTTGAATGGCCAAAAGAGCTGATACAAGCAGCCGTGCTCGTGAGTGCCACTCTAACATTATTTATCCAGACAGTGCTCTAATGGGCCGCTGCACAGACCTGTGGCAACCTTTAACAGTGAGCAGCGGCACAGAGTGATGTGTTCATTTTCCAATTACCCCATGGCAACTCTCTTCAAATGAGCAACCACTCATGAGCCCAGCTGTTGCTGCGCTGTTCTCTTTTTAAATGACCTACAAACCACAAAGGCTGGATCTTGCAATATTCCCCAATAGGCTTCTGAATCATGTCAATGCTGACATGCTTACCTTATGCAAGTTCTTTCCTTTATTGGTAATGCGGCTGGTTGAGGTCAGAAGTCAACATCTGCTTTGCTCTGGCTCTGAAGTTTCTGGTAAGAGGCAATGTTAGTGAGAAGACGCACTCTGGCTTGGTCAGGATTTTTCATGAATTGATACAAATGTGGCTCTGAATCGGTGTGTTTATCCCTGCCTAGGAAATTTGAAGCTGGAGCCTCATATCTGTGTTGGCAGCTGTTTCCAATAGGAACATTAGCCCAGCTGTGAAATCTTAATGCTTATGCAAGATTGATGTGCAGCTGTAGTGCATCTCTCATCCTGCCACTATTTATTAGAATTTGGCCTAGCAGGTCGATGCTTTGAAAAAAAAAATCAGCAGTAATCTTCTATTAAGATATTCGTTTGGAGCAAAATGCCCCAGATTTATTAATGTGGATTATCTGACATTCAATTTATAATATAACTAACACAAATATTAAAATGGTAAAGCAGAACCCTGGAATGAACATCCTACCTGTAATTTATTAAGTTAATTCACCTGACTTTGCCCAAATCTTCATTATTAAGGGGTCATATGTCTAATTTTGCAGTACCGAATCTTATTAGTTGAAATTTTACAGTTTGAGTTGAGTTTTCAGATCTACTGGGATGCCTTCAAATGTTTCTATCAGAATGGCGTCCAAGTGAAGGAGCGGTAACTTTGGCAACTCGGTCGTCGCTCACACTCTTTTGTATCACACTTTTTCTTGGCAGTCGTGGCCTAACACTCAATCCATGCCTTTTTTTCTGATGAGGCAGAAGGCTCAGACGACTGTTGACTGGATGCGAAAAGACTACTGTTCACCTCCTTGAAAACATTTCTAAATCTGACGTTTAAAGGCAAGAGCTTTAAAGAAATTTCAACAAATTAAGTTTTTCCTGATTTTACATCTTATTAAATAAATGAATGAGAGTTATGTATTTAGGGGGAAAAAATCACAGTTTTTATGTCTAAATTGGGCAAAGTTACATCGTTTAAAGACCCACTCAGGTTTTAAGTGTCATTAACATGTTTATGTGGCATTTTTCTCATGATGAAGGACATATTTAAGACAATTATGCTTAAAATTGTGTTTCTGAGTATCTCTTTACCATTATTATGATGGGAAGTGGGGATGGGCTTGCTCCACGTCAACGGTCTTGCCCACAACTCTGATGAACTACTGCTGCTTTGCAGAAACTATATGGCATTTCACAGTGGGTCTTTAGTATTGAACACAGTAGATCTTTAATGTGCATTTAGATTTTACAAATTAATTTTTTGAGTAGTAAAACATTTGGTTTCAGTATTCTCTTCAAAATTACTGTTCTGTCACCACATGTTGTTCAGGTTTTTTTTTTTTTTTTTAGTGTGCTACACTAGATCATTTGTTGTATTTCAGTGGATACAAACCATGAAAGGGGGAAAATCAAATCCTGGGGCTGTGGTTGATGCTTACAAGAAATGGAAAAATGAGTCATTTGTGGAAGAAAAATTACAAATTTTCACATCCTTTTTTCTTGAAAGCCACAAAGACGGTTCACATCTCTTTCCACTTAAAAAGTCTCCACATCAAACAGCTGAATGACTGGTCACAGCTTGTTGACACAGTCTGTTTGGGAAATCAATCTTAGCGGAAGTTTATTCATAATTTCTTTGTCAGCATTAGTCTTAATTTCATTGTTTTGAAAGACATCATTCTAGCCAATCATCCATTAGCTGTCACATGTGGATAATGTCTTTCTCAACACTCATTCATCACTCATTGCGGATCCATTAGGCAAACGCTCCTCCTCTTTCTCTACACCCACATTTGGATCTCTCAGCTCTCAACATTCACAGATTAACTTAAATTCAAAGTCCCCTTTCTGTGCTCCCCCCTCCCACGGATTCAGTCATTTTTCCTGTGAACATTTACTAAACTAAATAAAATGTGTTTGGAAATTGTGCTGATTCCTCACTTCATCCGTTCATCATACCTTATTTCTAGCAGTGCGGCTCCATTTGTGTCTTAACATTTGTGCATCAGACACATCCCGGAAGAGACTGGAATAGCTTGAGTAAATTATCTCAAAACAATTCACTGTTTCTGTTTTTCCTTAAAATGCAGTCTATTAATGTCATTTCAGACCAAAGTAAGGCAGACACTAGAATCTTCTGAGCTGCTGACAAACTTAAAATCATTTAGTTT
Organism: Oryzias curvinotus; assembly: GCA_023969325.1. NCBI lineage: Eukaryota > Metazoa > Chordata > Actinopteri > Beloniformes > Adrianichthyidae > Oryzias > Oryzias curvinotus. Next base: position 12,026,079 of record CM043724.1, on the reverse strand, counting down.
AAAAAATTGACAGATTAAACTGAAGCAATTATTTTTAAGAGGTTAGCTCCAAAATAATGTAGAATAAAAGTAAAAATAATTGTTATATTGGTATGTAGGAGTGTAATAAATGTAGTATTAAAATAAAAAATCAAAGTTTGAATAAACTTTAGAGCTCAATGTTACTGTTTTTCCTCAGTTTGATTTGAAGCAGACAGACAGACAGACAAAGGCTTCCATGGCTTACACCATCAGACCTCTAACCAAAGCACAAAGCTCATTTATGCATCTACAGACTTTCTGTAAAGAGACTTTTGGACTCTGGTTAACCGAGTGGAGGTTTGGTTGAACCTGGTGCATGATTTCACAACAGTCAGAACCATGTCTGGAAAAGTCCTACAGCAGCTGGAACACTGGTTTACATTTAGACATAGTCTTGAAAGTGCTGCCCACAACATCTGGTGCTTTTGCTGTGGAAGTGTTGTTTTGCTTTGTCTGAATCTGGGTTGGAGTCACAGGATAGGAGTGATTTATGGTGCTTTGCAGAGGGTCGCAGAGATTACAGTGGCACACAGTGGCCTGTCCTGTTGCTCTTGTTAAAAAGATCATCTACAAAAGATTTGTGGAGATCTTGACCCTCAAAACTGGAGTTGCTGCATACTTTTAATGTTGTTTCAGTGTTCTATCCTCAGAGGTGCTTTTCTTGTGCATTTGTCGCTATGATAGCAGACTGGGTTTCATTCCATTTGGAGCCAAGACAGTGCTTGAAAAGTGAAGGAAGAAATTCCTTTCATCACCCACATTTTAACTCTAACATGTAGTTGTCTCTGGATTGTTCTGTTTTTAAACCCGTCCTGTGGAAAAATGCAAAATGCGTGTTACTGAACGACTGCAGATGCTCAGTGTAAAATGTGACAAGCTGAATAAACTGCTGACACGTCTTTAGGTAAAACAGAGAGGACAAAGAAGGAAATTCATTCACAAAGCACCCAAAGATCGAATCTTTCTCTACAATATGAAGATTTTGTGAAAAATATGCCTTACAAGTCATGTCTTTTTTTCTTTTGCATCTAAAAATCTGTCAGCGAGACAGATTTGACATTTAGAAAACAAAAAATGAAACACAACATCATAAACTTCTTCTTAAGGACCAAACAAGATACAGATGCCAATCTGAAGACTTTGATCATCTGTGATTTGTATCTGTAGGAAACCTCATCAATTTTTTTCTGAATATTTCAGGTCTGTTTTTCAAATATATATATTTATATTTTTTTAACACAAATCTTGTGTTAAAAGATGCATCAATAGATCAACGAAAATTGAGCCTAAATTAAACTGTTATTGTTCTATTAAATGATTTAAGACTGCAGTCAATCTAATTTAACATCATTTGCGATACATAAAAACTTGAGTTCATTCAGTGTTTTAGGAACTAATGTTCAGAATAACTTTAGTTATGTAAAAATAATGAAGGCTTGCAAATGAATGAGTTTATTCTGTCAATGGTGATTTCAAATGTCTGCAATGATCTTTTTTATTGGCCAGTAACTGAAAAGTGCACTGCCAGATGCTGCTGCTTTCAAAAACCAGACAAAAAGGAAGGAAACAAATCTTCACAGCTTTGCTGGATAATCTGCATAAACCTGGTGCTTTATCCTCTCTAAATCTTCACTCGTTTTCTGGATGTTACTGTCAGTCAGACTCTCTTTGTGAGGATCTCTTAGGTGTAAATATGGGATGGTAACCTCATTAGGTTGTACTTTATTTCTATTTACTGTCAATGGATGCCCTTTTGTTTTCAGGAGATTAAACACAAGTGGCGAGATGTAATGTTGCAATAACACGCAGTCGTGCATTCAAACGTTAACAGCAGCACCATGCTTGCCTTTCTGGATGTACACTTATAAAACAAAATTACACTCAGTTTGAGTATTCTGCCAGTTTATTTGTGTTTATTTGCTATTTATTGATCTTTACTTATGAAACGAATGACATTAAGTAAGAATTGGGTTTTTTTTTTTGGTTGTTTTTTTTGGTTTGATGGTTAAAACCATCACTGCAGTGCAAATTACCAAAAAGAAAACCAGCCACCTTTCTCATCACGGGCAGTTATCATCTGCCCGTTTGACACTGCCGGTGAAGTGTAGACATTTAAAGATGAAAGTTTTGAAGTGACCAACAGAACCATCTCCTCCACTGCAGCCAGACACTCTAGTGGTCGTGTAGATACTCAGTAAGGTCAACGGCAGGCCCTTCAGTCTAATGAGAAAAAGAGGTATACCAGTCTTTGGCTTCTTTTGATGAGAGTAATGAATTACTTTTTTCTGGACATTATCATGGATTATCTTTTAAAAAAGGGCAAAATGATCTCTCTTCTGTCTCTTTTGTCCTTCTTGAGGTCATTACCCTCTTTCCGTGGTTCTTTGAGCTGCTGAGAAGACTTTAATGGATCAGACAGGCCACACATTTTAGTCTATTATTAATGGTCCGATTGTAGACATTTGTTCTCCACCTCTTGTACTCCTAAGGTTTTGCAAAGAATTACTTCATGCTTTGTTAGTCTCTTGTGGCTCTCAATTTATTTACACTCATAATGAAATTCATTTTAATCATTCAAAGCTCATTAATTTGTTAATGAGCAGGTTTTGCTATGGATATCTAATCAATAAATACATTTTTTTCATATAGCCTTTAGAAAAATTTAAATGTAAAGAAGAATAAGAAAAAAAAGATTGTTGTTTTTTTATAAGTGACATTTCGGAAGCTATTCATCCAAAAATATTTATAAAAACAAAAAAAACCATCAAACTTACATTTTAAAATCCAGAAAACTTTCATCACATTAAACACATACAACCAGAACTCTACATGTTATATTTGTATAATTTACTAATAATGGCAAAAATCACAATATAAGGTTTTTTCTGAGCAGACTGTGGTGACTAATAATGAGAAAAACAGCACATTTATATTTTTGATATCTGATTACAAGGCTGTTATTATTATTTTCTTTTATTGAAGTCTATTTGTGTTTTGGAATCATTGGAAAGTGCTCTAAAAATGCACTTTTAGGTTTATTTCATCTTTCTAAAATGTGTAATTTGCCAGATTACTGGCATTTCTTCCTACCCTTTCACCTAGAAAACAAAGTGGAAGTAAAAGAGTTAACCCTTTAACTACCCAACCAAGAAAATATAATCAATGAAAATATCTTTTGTTTTTTTATTTCCTATTGCCTTGGGTGAGTACGCTGGTTTTTATGATGATGTTTTCAAAATGTGCTCCACTATTTGGTTGAGTTGGCAGTTAAAATGTTAACCATCAGTTAGGACATACTTGAAAATTACAGTATTTTTTGGGGATGTGCCAAACACTTTGTCTTCTTCAAGCACCGTCACGAGGCTTCTACTCCGTCACGCGTCAGAGCCTGTGTCATGCCTGTGTCATGCCTGCCCCCCCCTTACTCTGGCCTCATGGAGTTCCATAATTATCAGCGACCTGGTAGAAAAGAATTTTCTTCCTGCTGACACAGCACTGATGTACCCTTTGTTTTTTTCCAGCTACTTCTGACACATTCCTGCCACCACTCCATGAACTTTTGGTGACCATCATCCTTTTTTCTTACACCTTGTGCAAGACCAGTTAGCAAAAGAGCGGATGAGTTATTTCCTCAAGAAAACTGCACACAAAGCACATTCTCAGTAATTCTGTCATTATTTTTTAGTAATCATCAGCAGTTTCTGTTGAAATTGTCAGAACTTCTACACAGAAGCTTTTCTTGTTCAGTAAGTGATCCAAAAGTGTGGCGAAGCTTGTTTTATTGACTGAATTGCAGTGTGGGGTTTTTAAAAACAAGATTTTCCAGGCAGCTGCATAGACTACTAAAACAGATTGCCTTTCTGTAACATCTCCTAACCTCCTTCTCTGTTGGATTTCTGTTCCACTTGGGGTATTTTGTTTTGTTCCAGTCTTTCGGGCACTCGTCTGGTTGATGATGCTGTTGTTCTTTCTCATCCTCCACCATTCACACGAGATTGGAGATGCTGTATCCAGTTATTAACTTGTCTGTGAGGTTGTAACAATTTTGCTTTGACTTCTCATGGCAGTATAGATTAGGTTTTCTGCAGTTTATCGACCTGTCTCAGCAAAAGCCCTGCATGTGGAGGCTGTAATCTGCCTGTTGCTGCGGCAGATAAATATTAAGCTGCCTTGCAATGTAAACAGCAATAAATAATAGACGGTTGCGCTGACATTTAAAGAGAAGTCCTTGTTTTGATCATCTATATGTTTATTCTTTTTTAGAATGGAATCAGACTTTTACAGTGACACTTTTCAAATAAAAATCTAGTTATTTTGCTCTACTGAGAGAAACATATTTAATCTTACCAAGTTGTTATAGATGAAGTTAAAAAAAAACAGGTGGGAATCTCTGAAGACGTCAGCGATATTCTTAGGTTTTTTTGTGATCTCTGAGCTATATACAGCCGTCGAGTTTGCTTTCAATCAATTGTCCTCGTCGGCAAGTTATGAAATTATTATTCTCTATATAGAGCTGAGGAGGTAACACGTTGATTTCCATCAGGTGGAATGGCTTCCCAGCCAGGCACGAGGAGAATTCCCTGCTGTGATATGAAGAATCGATGATTAAAGGGTTGCACACTGTTGTTGGTAGTTAAACAAGAGTGCTGAGGGCTTTGGAAACTGCATCTCTCACACAAAAATCAAACGATACAAAGTTAACACTTTTATACTCAAACAATTCTGCATTAAAATGTTGACAGTTCTATTTTGAAAAGAAAAGCAACAACTTATGCTATTGATTTTATTAAACACGTAAAAATCATGTTTTCTGTATCTGTGAGGTTATTCACTTAAACACATATATTTTTTTTCAAATATTCAGACTCTAAAATTTTCAGTCAGATAGTTTGTTTGACTTATCTGTGCCTAAATGACAGGCTGTTCATGGAGAGGTCTTTCATGGATGGGTTATTAAAACCCCGGCCAGACTCATTTGCATTGCACAGGGTGGTAGCATCAGAAGAGCATGCTGGGTATTATGACAGATGGATTGAAGTCAGTTATATTTATGGCAACGTGGACTCCAGTATGTGCTAATATGTCAGTGTATGATCTCAATGATAGACCCAGATCAACTAATTTTTATGTTTTGTCATTTTATTTACAATTCACATTAAATATTTGGATTTCCACCTATTTAAAACAATATTCTCTAAGAAACAACTTCAAAATAGATGACATACAAATCATCCTGTAAACCTGTTACATGTGTGATTTCTATATTTTGAATATGTGGATGAACCCTTGGCGCATATCTGCCTCCCTCCCACCATCTTATCTGTCAGTTCTTCCTCAGTTCACAATGCAACTGCCAAACAAAACCCGTTCTGTAAAAGCAGGGATGATCTTGTGGTAGGGTCAATTGAAACAAAAGTGAAAAAAGCCTCGTGGGTGACTCATCTACGCATAGATACACATTTGTAAGACGTATTCAGGCCATTTCCCATCAAGCCTCTTTCAACTGTAGGTGGCGAACATGCGCTAGTAAACAGTAGATTAAGAAAAAAAAAAACTCTGGTTGTTCAGTGTTAACACTATATGCTGAACGTGTGTTAGTGTAATAGCAGCATTAGTTAGATATAGGAAAGAGAATGTGACTGGTGAGAGGTGTATGACAAAAAACATGTCCTTTTTTGTTGATTTGACCTTTTTATGTAAAGAGATGCTTGCAAGAATAATAAGCGGTTGAGAAAATATTCAGTAACCTTTAGGAGTTTATCAGCATCACGCTGTGTGTATTTGCTAATTTTCTCCTTAATCAGAAAATTATTTTCAGACGTTTCTTGTTGCTGTTTCCTTCTCTTCCTTATCGTCATTTAAAAAACAAAAAGTAGAATCTATTTTTTTCACCTTTTTTGTTTATTGTTCTTTTTAAACTATTTTTATACTACTTTAATCTCTCATAGAAGTGCATCAGTTTCAACTTATCTGACAAATTGAAACACTAAACTTTAGAATTGTCAAAGGGAAAATCAAGACACTGAACTCTGTTTGTAAAGTGTTTGGAGACAAATGTGGTGAGGACTTTTTGTTGCAGAAGATGTTCTCGGTGTGTCAGCTGTTGGAATCTTGAATTCTCTGAGCTCAATTCTATTTGAGTTAAGTCATTTCTTCAGGTCAGACATTAGCTCTGCAAGAAAAAGATATCTGCCAAGCTGCCAGTCACTCACTGCTACTTTTGGTAGGCTGATTTAGATGCGAATACCCTTGAGAAGAATCTTTAATTGTAAATGGCACACTTCCCATTTTCCTTCCGCCTTTTAATCTCTTTTTAATCTTTTTTTAATACTTTTCTTCCATGTGTTACAACCTTGAACCCCAACAATTCCATAAAGTTAGGGGAGGATTGCATCTGTGCATCTTTCGAGCTGTGACTGGAGCATCCAAGTTTAGGATAAAACATCCTGAAAGTTTCTTTTTTTTTGTTCTTCATCATTTCCAGATGGAAATTTAGAATTGCTTAGATTGTCTTGTTATTAATTTAAACGGGTTTAGTGTTGTGCATGTTTCTTCAGTGTTGCCTGTTTGACAACTTTCAGATGATGCTGACAGCCTGGCCGAGGGTCAAATGACGTCAAATGACGTCTCTTGAGTTGCGAGTATTTGTATTCTGACCTGCACATACAAAAACACTGTGTTCTACGCGGCATTCTCGCAGAGCCGGAGGAGTGTGTGTCTGTGCTGTGAGTCAGTTTTCTAATGATGCAGCTTCAGGTGTGAAACAGCCCTGATGAGCTGCACAGGCCCATTTCCAGCTTTAAAAAGTGTCCTTGGCTAAGCTTCAACAGCTTTTTGTCCTGAATTAAACTCACACGGCGATTCAACTTCAGACACAAAGACGACCGGAAGGATGAAACTGTCATTTGCGGATACACCATCATTAGCGATCTTCCATTCTTTCGTCCCTTAAAGACGCCAGCCTTCCTTTTTATCTGTGGGTGACAGTTCGTCCACGTAAATTCATGGGGAGGAATACTATTTTCTGATAATATAATCCCTCCTATGAGTCAGCCTGGCTATCTCAGATATTGGTGCTCCTACCCAGGAGAGACCAACATGCTTCATAGTTTCCAGGCTAAAAGCTTTCCACATCCTTATCACTTGGTGCATATTGTGACTTAGGCATGAGGAGAAAGGCTGGTTAGACTTTCAGGCTGGGGTGGGTGTCTCTGTGCCGTCAGATTAAAGCAGGAAGAGTCATGGGAAACTTGTTCAATTAGCTTCAACCTGCTTTACGTTTCTTTAGCCCTGTATTTTACCTCACATGTTTAAGTTGAAGTAATCAGTGCTACAGAAAAAGGGACAACTGAAAAGACCAAAAGTCATAATTTTAACCTTGTAAAGTCCACTATTTGAAATATGTCAGTTTTTATGAATTATTTGATAAAAACCTTTGATGAAATCCACACAAAATATTTTTTTGAGACATCATTCATGTCAATTACAAACCTTTGGATGATTTGGTGAGATTTACTCACAACAATGTTAGTTTAAGATGCCAGAATAATGACATGAGTGTTTAGAACAAAAGCACCTTATTTACCTACTGTCTCAGATTAGACACGCATTTTTTAATTTGGTGTAACTGCATTATATAAAATTAATTGTCAACAAATTTAACATTATTTTAATACAGCAAACAGTCATTTAAAATTGTGAGTACAGTGAACAGTGGATGAGTTATTTTCAGTGGAAAGTTTTGAAAATTAGCAAAGCTTTTCCCACTGTAAGTGTTTTTAAAATTTCACGGAAGCAGCAATTTTGAACAGGAAAAGCCCTTCTACTGCCCCTAGTGGAATGATGATGCACCACAGGGCAGAGAACATATACCAAGGTGTATACTGTGAGTTGTTATGGAGAGATTCAATAGTGTTAATGAGACAGGGATCCCAGAAATGTGCTTCAGATATGATATGAATGGTTCTATAGGGTTAATAAAATGATAACTTTTTGTTAACCTTGTTTTCACCTTCAGTCTGCAGGTGTCTGCAGATGAGGCCAGCTGTTCTCCACAGTCCATCATGGACATAAGCTACGCTGCCTCAACACTGGGATGCTCTGCACAGTCATAAAAACTTCCTGCATTAATGTCAGCCCAAAGTTGGACACCATGACACAGATGGACTACAAGTACAGCCTGCTGGACCCCTCTTTGGACGACTACCGCAAGAGGCCGCTGCTCCTGCAGGTGGACAACACACCCATGAACCCTTTTGCAATCCTGGAGGTGAAGAGGGACGCACAAAAGCGTTCCAACAACCCAGGCTGCTTCTGCAAAATCCGGGTCTATGGCATCCTGTTTGGGCTGGCTGTTATGTTCGTCATCATGGCTTCGTACGTTCTAAACGGGGAAAAAAAGGGCCTTCTCCTCACTCCATCTCCTTACCACTTCAGCACTCTGGTCAACCCTGGACTGTTTGCCTTCAACCTTTCCTCAGAGAAGGATTATGCACACATTAAACTTGTAGTCAAATCCATTAAATCCAAGGTGGAGTTTGGCAGCAGCAGACACATTCCAGAGCTGAATGCACTGATCAAAACTGATCCACACGTGAGTCAAACTAAACCATGCCCTACATCTACTTGTTGTGAGAGTTTGTCTAATTAATCTGTATGTTTCTTGTCTCATTTATTTGGGAGAAAGACAGAAACTTCCTCATATGTCCTCACACAATCTACACTGTTTTACACCATGTGTCACTTAGATCCAAAATGGAGATCCCTCAGTGTTTGCTAGAACTTGTTTTTCTTTTTAATATTTGAGGTGTGCTGAAGCCACAAAATTAATAACAAAATGTTTTTCTTATTTTTGCTGATGGATTTTGCAATAAATGTCATTTATGTAGTAGAGCTAGAAAAGGATATTTCTGAAGTACTCAAAACCCTGAAAGGTTTTCATTTTTTTTTTTTTATTATAAAAACACAAACCTTTGTCAAAAAGTTCAAGCTATCAAAAAAATAAAACACAATGTTCTTGTGTTTTTATGATTTTAGCACATTATAAGTTTGCTTCTTTAAATATAAATGAATGTGCTTTTTAGTTGGTTTTGTCTTGTTTGAAATGGTTTTAAACCTTTTTGTTTTCTTTCCAGATGTTTTCTGTGATTCCACACAAATTTCTACCTGGTATCAAGAACCCCTGCTGGTACGAGGAATACACTGGAAACAGAACTTCAGACCCCTACAGGACAAATATGTACGGACGCTACTCACGGCGTTTCAGGACAGTTTTTCAGCACCTGCGGAGCTCCTTCCACAAACATTTGTTTTATCGCAACAAGATACTCTACCGCATGCGCTGCCTTCCATACTTCTACATTATTGGCCAACCCAAGTGTGGCACAACAGACTTGTATGACAGATTGAGACGACATCCAGATGTCAAGTTCACCACTTTTAAAGAACCTCATTGGTGGACGCGCAAGAGGTTTGGTGAGTTAATCCTATTCTGGCTAAAAAGGGTGATGATAAAATGTGAAACATGACTAATCAGATTTGAACATGGACGTTAGACTTTTGAAAATGTCTTAAAAGTATCACAAGCACCATCTAGTGCACCTTCCTTAGAAGTTCCATGTGTGCACATCATCTATTACCTCATTACAAAGTGGCTGCAAGTGGGGATTTGTCAAAGAATTTACATATAAGCATAAAAGTGAACATCAAACTTAGGTATGTCAGACTTTAATTTAGCATGTTTTTCTGACTCACAGTTCAGTCCTCAGTGTAATTTCTGTGCAATTAACTCACAAATGAATATTCAACACCCGCTGTGTGCTGTGCATGAGAATAGGCACCGTTTATTTTCTACCTGAGGGTTGTCAGCACCAAGTTTACAGCCCTAATGGTGTATTTGCAGTTGAAATTGCCTTCACCATGCAGCATTTTGAATGCTAATCGCCTCCCTCCTACTTTCTAGGGCCTTGTGCGCCATCATTAGTATCAAACTGCTGCAAGTTTCCATCTTCATACATAGATGGAGGAGCTAACTGTGGTGATGTGGCTCATTAGAGTCTTGTGTAAACTAAATGTTGAAGAAACTGGAGCAACTTTAACCGTTAAATGAGACACAGATCTGCTCATCCAACCGACAAACCACCAAAAGGAACACACAAATAACCCGTTTTGGAGCTGACTAGCTTTTTTTTTTTAAACATGTGTCAGGTTTTCTCACCATGTACTTGTTGCTTGAGTTGCCGCTCTCTTGTTACACATGCATGCATTCGAAAGGGCAATTTGTAAACCATGCATTATTTAGTTACACCACAAATATTTAATATTCAGTGATCCAATCTTAGGATGCAACCTCTTGTCACCATCTGGGTTTGGCATTCTGTGAATTTGAGCAGGTGGCAAATAAGTAATTTAGTCAAACAAAGAGAAAAACATTTGGCTCAGAAAAGGGAACGCCGCCTTGCAGCAGACATCTGGTCGTGTGGCAGCTCTGTTGTGTAAAAGTGCAGTCGACATTGTGGTTTTCCTGTTGCATGAGCATCTGCGATGTTTAATCAACTACTGCAGGAACCCAGATGTCATTTCAAGTCACAAAACATTCAGTAGTGAGAGTTTACTTGTCCTGTTGAACTGAAATATTAGAAATCAACCTTTTAGTGTGAAAAAGCGCAGTTTCTTTGGGTTTAATTGGGATTTTTTTCACCTTACCTTTAGATACTTCGGTGGAAGTCACCACATTCACCGCATTTATTAGACAAATGTTAAGAAAATGCTCAGCAAAACTCAGTCAAGATTCCAAATCCATCTGATGGATCCTTTTAAAGTGGAAAAAAGAAGCATGGACTGAGGCTTTACCAAAATACTTGTAACACCAGTTTAGGTTGAGGACTCTATTTAAAAATATAGTTTAAAAAATTTGAATTCAGATTATCCTCTTTCTCTGGAATACTACATACAAATATTTTTTTCTGCATTTAAATGGTTTAAAATGTTTGAATACATCTTTAAAGAAGCAGTTCTAACTTTAGAAGTAGTTTACTTATTTAAGAAATTGCTAAATTAAATTTAGGATCCTAACCAAATGCCTTTAGTTCATCAAATCATTGATTTTGCCCCCTAATCTCATACCAATCAGTCTCTGGGCTCATCAGTCTGCATTAACGTGCTTTTGTGTAGTCAAAAAAGACATTTTTGTTTTTGTCGACATGTATTCGTCGCATGCTTTTGTATTCTGCAGCTGTACCTCAAGGACAGAGCTTTTTGTTTAGTTGTGGTCCCCCTGCATTCACTGGCTTCCATGTTTGCCGTCACTTAGTCGTTATCCTTTCTAATAATGTACCTCGGGCTCTGGGCTGGTAATCAGTGTTTTTTTTTTTTGCAGACATCCTTTGAAAACACCATGAATTCTAATGGCCTTGTTTTGTATTTATTTATTGTATTCCCCTCGAGGCTGCGCTCAGTCCCTGCATAGAAAAGGTGACTTGACGCGATCCATGCCTGATAACTTTCCCCATGGAGCGGGCTGAATCTCAAGCAGATGTTTCTGCAGAGTACAGTTTCTATTAAAAAACAACTTTTTTTGAGAACTCCATGATGCTTTATTCATGCTAAAAAGCAAAAAAGAAAAGGAAAAGCCTTGAAGCAAGACATTGAAGTTGCCATTACTAAGACTTTGCCACTGTTCTGCGGTAGATGAATAATGATGAACTTGAGTTTTCTAATCACGTTTTCCTATGAAACGGTGAAAAAATGTTTTAGTGCAAAGTGTTGCTGATAGACAGAGGTGACTGATTCATTTCAGGAACAGAAGACTGAATCAAAACAGGGTGCCTGGCAGTCATGCTCTTATAGGTATTAATATAAGCAATTACGTGCAAATGAACATTTGTGTCAGTTTTAGTCAGATCTTGTCATAAGGGTAAAAACTTTTCCTTACAGAAGATTACCAAAAACCTTATTTTTTTTTCCTCTCAACATAGTTAAACCTTAGATTGATAATTAGGTTTTTAGATGTAACCTATTTGTAATCTTTGGGTGAATATTTAGGATGTTTAGCTTGTAAACCATTTACATTTGCAAACTATTTTTAATACGGTATTTTTAAGGGTATAAGTCAACTTTGTTTTGCAAAGTTTGGCTAGGGGTGCGACATAAGCTACGTTCACACCATCGGCGTGCTGAAGTGGTGACTTCCAATAAAAAGTCCGTGTTAATGTGTGTTTTGGGCTTCCACATTCAAAAATTGCTAGGAAAGTCAGTTTTTGAACTTTACGGTACTAAGCATGCTACCATTGGAGTTAAACCAGTTAAACTCTGATTTTTTTAATTCATGGAAGTGCCAAATAGATTATGACGGAGAAATTAATAAATGCGGAATAGAGCCTTGAAGAGTAAGATTAGTGAGATTTGCACTGCTATGACATTTGGCAGGTAGCGACAGTCCAGTGTGAGGCATGCTCAAGAATGCCAGAGCAGTGGGTTCTTGAATATTCCCGATATCTAGTACTACCTAAGATGCCTAAGAAGCCCAAAAATCTGGTAAAAGTACTTCTTAAATCTGATAATGTCAGTCCTATAACTCACTCCTTGCAGCTTTGCTTCAGATAGGATTTCTCCCTTTCATCCAACTACAGTCTAAGATTTGACTGGATTAACACCTTCATTCTCTTTGCTTTAATTCGGTTTTCTAGCGGGATGTTTTTGAACCTTTTTCGCTGCCAGCACAAAATGACCACATATTACTTTGCTACACAATAAAAAAGTGTGTTCAGCTGCAGTATGGCTGCAGGAAAAAAAAATCCTCTCCATTACCATGCTTTACAATCGATCTGAGGTGTTAACGCTGATTTACTGCCTTTCTCTATTTCCTCTGCTGAGTCTCACTTTCAGCTGACTCAGCATCAACCCCCCCCCCATGTGGTCCGGCTGTAGTGATATTATGTTTTGTCCAAATGTGATTTTACCTCCTCTCTCCTACATCCTGGATTTTTTCTGCAAGGCTGTTCAATTAGGTGTCGTTTTGGCCCATTAGAATAGAAATAAAATGTATAGAATGCAAAAAAACAACCCATCTAGATAAATATGTTCTGTAAAAAAAGAGAATTAATACCTTTTAAATAATTACGTTTAATTATTTCAAATTAATCAGAAGCTGTAGCTAATACTTCCCATAGTAGTAATGATGTAATATACAGTATATAAAAGCCACACCTAACTGGCAGAATAGGAAAAACCTTATCGTAATAAAAAATACTGAAAAAATGGTGGTTTATTAAACTAGTGCAGCTTTTTTCATAATTGAACTGTCACAAAATTTCCAAGAATAACTGACACTTTTAATTCTAAAATGTTGCTTTTTTCCCCCCTCATTTTTGCTGCTAATGCACATTCTGTGAAACTGCTGGCTGGTCTGGTTTTGAGGAGACTGGCAGCTGTCTCCAATTGTTCTCACCTCATTATTCTTCTTTCCGCCCTGTGGGGCATTGATGGGGCTGTAGAATATAGTTTCCGAAGGACAGGGACCCCTGACACCCAACAGGAAAGCAGAATCAGCAACATGGAAGAAGATGATTCAGGTTAAAAACTCGCCATCACAGATGGTGTTTTAAATATTTAAATCTGTGCCTCATACTTTTTTCTGCACCTGAGGGTGCTGTTTACCCAACTGACTGTACATTTCTGTGATCATAAATGGACCACAAAGACAAAGTTATGCTTCATTCTGCACTTTCGGTCTGACAGCCTGCATTCGAGGGGGCAGGGTGGAATAAAAAAAAACAACAACAAAAAAAAAAACGCTTGATTAAACCATCTTTGACTGTTAATTTTCATTTAAAGATGTTTTCACTTCACTGTTTTTTTTTAAACGGTGAGTATGAAAACCGGTCTAATGTGTGTCTGGTTCCTTCTGGCAGGGATCATCCGTCTCAGTGAGGGTGTCCACGATCCGTATCCCATAGAAGATTACCTGGATTTGTTCGATCAGACTGCTTACCAAATCCAGGGGAACCTGACAGCAAATGACAGGGGTTACCCCAGCCATCCTAACATCATCATAGGTAAGCAAAATAATATCCCACCGATTTAGTAATATGTTTAAAGAGCCACTGCGATCATCTGCTGAGCTATCATAAAAGCTTGTGGCCCATCCAGCATATTTTCTACGTCACAAATACTGGTATGCTCTTTTTCCAAAGGCATGTTTTCAGCTGCTCCTGCTTCATAGGGATTTGAATATAGAAATATTCAGAAATGCCATTTTAAGTTTAATCTTCTTTATGTAAGTCATCAATCATCAGAAAAAGGTACAAAAACATGTTAAAAACACCCAAAACATAATTTTCATCAGTGAGTCTTTTAAAAGTATGAAATTATGAAAGAACATCAGCAATGACCATTCACAAAAATTGTTCCTTTATTCTCGGTTCTGATTGTGGCTTAAAATGTACATTTTTTTTGTACCAGTGACACTGACAAATATGTAAAGCAATATGTATCTGATAAGGAGCAGGACAGTGGGATTCTGCTTATTTTTTCGTCATATTTGACTTTAATTTACAATTTCTTATATAAAAGTAAAAAAATATATAATAAAATTGTTTTTTATTGATCAAGTACAATAATTTTTTGAAGTAGCTGATAATGTTTGTACAGGTATGCACACCAGCAAGAGAACCACCTGACTCCCATAACAAAATCAGCTGATCACTCTGAGGAGACACGTCAATTTAAATTCACGTTCACCACTTTGATCGACTCCTTTAAGTCAACTTGCCGTCAAATGATGATTGCAGTACCAAACTACAGTCTTTTTCAGGTGTTTTTCACAGGTTTTGTGTGTTTTGTTGAAGTTGTGTCATTGTGTTTTTTCTTTAGAATAGTCTTAGTGTTCTAAAATATATTCATATCATTACTCAGAACAAGAAAAAAAGCATTCTTTTCAAAAACACACACTTTAAATTCAAAAGAGAAAGGGGGTTTATGGGTAATTAAACTTTCTTAAAAGTGTTTCGGAAAATCAACTTTAATTTCTTTTATTTTGAAATAATAGAAAATGGTCAAACCCCACTTTTGCTCACTAAAAAATACTTTTTAGTTTTTTGTTAACCTTTATTTAACCATATTATTCCCAATGAGATTAAAAAACCTCTCTTGCAAGGGTGTTTTGGAAACATAAATCGTTGTTACCTTTTAGAAATACATGTAAATTGTGTTTGTCCAAGCAGCTCCTGGCTCCTCCATATTTATTAATAATACAAACCTGTATGGAAAAACTAGTTATGAGTCTCTAACTCAAGGAACGGAAGCAAATAAGAAAAAATCACATTTTATTCATGCAAAATTTTATAAAACAAAATATATTTCTCATCATTTTTGTATTATTTAATTTGTATTAATTTTATTTTTGAATCTTATAATGTTATTGTATAAATCATATTTTATCGATTTTATCAATTCACTATTTATTTTATTTTATATCTATTTTATAATTTATTTTCTCCTTTTCTGTTTAAATTTCATGACTTAATTTCAAAGTGAAGTAATCTCTATAATCTATAATAAAATTTAAGCGTATGATACATTTGTTTTTTTTGGATTAAAGCATGCAAAGAGAACTTTTAATTTTCATCTCTGAAAAGATTTAAGTAGCTCACAGGAAGTTGCTTATCAAAGTCCCAGTGAAGCTCCACTTATCTATCTGATCGGTATCTTAAAGATGACATTTCAAAAAAGAGTTAAGAGCTGAAGAAGCACAGGAGATTACGTGAAACACTGACTGATATCACATCTCCATGCAGGCTGCAAAAACATTTCCTGTTCAGCAAAATCTCCGGCTTCCTGTTTTGGCAGGGCAGTTCTGCTCCCCTCCACATTCTGACTTTGTTACTTGGGTCATGCTCTGTGAGATGCATAATGTGCTGAGTGTCTGCAGACTGCTGCCAGTAGCATTTTGGCTTAACATGACCCGACAATCTTTGCTTGCGAGCCTATTTGCAGTGCAAGGTTCTGTCATTACAGTAACAGGTGGAGCGGCTGAAGCACAGGCCTGCTATTTACCGTCCACTTTCACTTCACTGGAGGAGAGTCATTTTTATGAGCCGGTGACTCGGGCCTGAATTGAAGCTCTAACAGTTTAATAATACCGGACTTCCTTATGCCTCATTTAGCCTTTTCACTGGAAGTGCTGCATAAAAGAATCTTTGTTTTCTCTGTCAGGACAGCAATAATGTCTCCAGCAGGGGGGACAAATCTCCCGAACCTCCTTCCTCCATCAACATACCATGCTCCAGTGTGTCTACCCCTCTGTCTGTTTGTGCTCTCACCTCATTTTACCTCACGGCTGTTGAGAAAACAAAAATGTGTCAGCCATTATCTTTTTCGACGAGTTCAGGGTGTTTGGTTTTGTTTCATTTCTTGAAGCAAGTAATCCTATAAAGCAGGGAGTTTGCCAGGAAGGCCTCTCATGATTCCAAACTTGGGCTGGGAGAGCCCAGCAAGGTGCAGGCTGTCGGCCAGAATCCCAAGCCTCTAATTTTTTTCTCCAAGTCCAATTCACAATGAAGGAGCGGAAACATGCTGTAAAAGCAGTAATAAAGCTTTCTAACAGACTCAGAGACTTGATCACAGAGTGCTTCATCATCATCATCATCATCATCATCATCGCAGGGATCCTGTTTTACTTTGAAGAAAAAAGCTCCTGGATATTACACCTTCACCGAGGAAAATAGGATGATAAGGCCGGCTGCTGCCCTGCCACTAAACGCACGCTAGCTTCACTTGAAAGATAGGAGGATAATGAAAGCGCACACAGACTAATGAAGCATGAACATCATTTCCCAGCCCTGCTGGATGAAGATTGGGATCATTATAGACTGCACAACTGACTCCACAACTACTTCTGCAGTACCTGCTGCTGTTTTTGTGCGTGTGTAAACCACAAGTCTGTGATGCCACATTCACACCACCCTCAGAAACGCCCTTTCAAGTGGCCACTTCTTCCAATCAAAAGTTTATGTTAATGTGCGTGAATGTATCTTTATATATCTGAATTGAACTGTGTAAAAAGAGCCTGGAGCAAGAATTGCCCAGATTTGCACCACTATGACATTTCACACTAAGCCTCCTCCAACTGTAGGTGGCGGACATGCGCCACTAAATAGGATAAAACAAAATACAAAAGAAGCCCCTCCCTGCTTGTCCTGTTAAAATTTATCGATGGCCAAAATACAAAAACTCCTGGCTATTTCCATATTTAAAGTAGATCTGCAAAAAAAATTGACATTTTTTTATCACATAAAGGTCACAAGGGAATAAACCTTCTATCTGTGTTTACTGGAATATTTGAATCACACTTTTTTTGATTTCCGAAAAAAGGATTTTTTTCAGATAGGAGGTTTTGTATTTTGGTCATTGATATGCGTTCTTGAATGCACGTCACATGCCTGGAAGGAAACTAGATAAGCTTCGAATTGAGTAAAAACATGTGCTGACATTGCCAAACAAATAGTCTAGTTTCAGGTCTAAAAGCACATTTTTTGTTTTTTTGTTTTATTGATATATTCTGTGGGGTTAAAATGTAAAACATCATTAAAATCTGAATTTTTATCCTCCACCAACTTAAAACTGTTAGTTGTAACAGCCTCATTACTGCAGTCTATTAGGTTTTATCAAAATGGTCTATTCCATCAATAGCATGCTAGAAAACCTCTAGGAAGATGAGCTTGAGAGTTGAAAGAAGCAAAAAAATGTAGCAGTTTGAAAGAATTTACCGGTCTGCTGCAGCTCAGACATTACAGATGTTCGCTTGTGTGTGTGTGTTTTTTTTTTTCAGGAGAAGCCAGTGCTTCCACCATGTGGGACAACAATGCCTGGGTGTACTTCTATGACAACACCTCAGAGGGAGAGCCTCCCTTTCTCATCCAGGACTTCATCCACGCCGTGCAGCCTGATGCACGCTTCATCGTCATGCTCAGGGACCCGGTGGAGAGGTGGGAGGAATTACAGCCTCAATGCTCCCCACTACGTCTTTTTGAATCTGCCAGGGATGAGTCAGAGCGCAAACATACCCCTGTTTACTCTGCTGACATGGACCATTACACCTCTGGTTTAATAGAAACATAAGGCCTTTTGTAACTGTTTTCAGTTTCATGTGATTGCTTTTAAAAAACACTTAGAATGCTTGAATGTTGTTTTTTTATTCAGAGCTAGAGCACAAATGCTATAATTTTGTTTGTCAGTTATGATGTAACCTGCTCTGTAAAATTAAACATGCATTTTTATTATTAAAAAAAATCACGTTTGTAGCGGCGGCTGTTTCCAGAGCAGCAACATGAACAGAAGCATCACAACGGTCTGTCTACAAAGTCAAAATGATTCATAGCATCACTTTTTTCTGGCTCATATGAAACTTTTCTGCGTGCAGAAGTTTTATTTTTGAATATTTGAGTAACTTAACAATTACATTTTTGCAGTAAGCATGTTTTTAAGATTTTGCAGAGAAAAAAAGAAACAAAAAAAAATTATATATATATATATATATATACATATATTCCATTGTATTTTCAATATCTTGCAGGCTTTACTCCGACTACCTTTACTTTGGTATTGCCAACAAGTCTGCAGAGGATTTCCAGGAGAAGGTCTCGGAATCGTTGCAGCTATTCGAGGGGTGCCTTATGGAGTACACAATGCGCTCCTGTGTGTACAACACCACTGTCAACAATGCCATGCCAGTGAGTGCCCCCTCCCACTCGCTTTGTCTGCCTGCCCTGCTTTAAACCCATTTTTAACCACCAGTTTATTAGAGAGTCAAAGAAAGAGTGAAAAAAGCAGATGGAGTAAAACCCCTTCTTTGGCTCCTGCTAAAACTAGCAAGACGGACTTTTCAGAGAGATTGGCATTTCTGTTGAGCTTCTCAGTGTCCCAAACCACTATTTTAAGCTAACAAGTCTGAACTTTTTATATAATCAGTCACAGTGGGGCTCTTGGCCAGCTTTTCCCATGGTACCAGGATGCAGGCTGGGTAACAAGAGCAGAAAGGGGCGAGATGCTCTCTTTGACTTTGCACATAGGTGGCCTTGTATTCAGAAATCATGCTTAAGACAAGCTTTATGTCCCCGCAGGAGTGCGCTTGTTCTCTGCAGCTGGCTGAAACAGCCCTCTGCTAATATAGCCGTTATTAATTTATGCTGAAAGCATCACCAATGCCATTGCACCAGTCTCTTTCATTGGTTTACCTCTTTGACTGCATAAAAAATGCATGCAAAATGAGCTATGGTGGCAATAAAAAATGCAAAGGGACAAAGCCACAATAATTATTAAAAGAAAAAAAATGCAGAGAGGAAAATTGCAATGTAAAAAATCAACGAGATACCGGCACAATGCAAGATTCTGAGGGTTAATTGTTTCGTTCAAGCTTCCCTTTCTTCTGCAGGTGAGATTGCAAGTTGGTTTGTACATCGTATACCTTATGGACTGGCTGAGGGTCTTCAACAGGGAGCAGATCCTGGTGCTGAGACTGGAAGACCACGCCTCTAACAGGAAATACACCATGCACAAAGTCTTTGACTTCCTGGGTCTTGGTGAGCAACCTTATTTGTAAGGAAAAAAAATCAAAACAACAAACAACAACTGATTTTCTGCCATGTTTGTAAAAATAGGAATATTTTTCAGTTAAAATTATAACTTCAAAATGTCAACACAAATTCTAAGACTCAATAAAACAATGTATAGCTTTGCCTATTTCTTTCAGAACTGTTGTTCTCTAATAAATAATAGAGCCTATTTCAAAAGGTAAACTGTTTTTATAATTACTTGGGCTGTCGACGATTAGTCGACGATGTTGAAGGAGGGCAGGTAGCACCTCCAGGCCATACAACCCTGGTCACAGCTTTATTTTAGTTCAGTGCTTTAGACAAAAAAACAATTCAAAACAGTGATGTGACAGAAGTTTGTGTGTTTGTGTGTTTTAGGACCCTTGACAAAAGAAATAGAGTCAGAAATCACTGAAAGTCCAGCTTCCAACACCAGGAGGCCAGCGGACAAAAACCTGGGACCAATGATGGCCATCACAAAAGAGATCCTGCGAGACTTTTACACGCCATTCAATGCAAAACTGGCTAAAGTACTTCAGAATGACTCCTTTCTCTGGGAAAATCCCTGAAGACTCCAAACAGCTGTGTTTGATCTGTGAAGAAGAACAAAAACCTTGATGCACCTCCTTTGTTTGGTTATCTTCTTTCTTAAGTGCCCATGAAAAAAATCTGTTATTTTTTTAACTGTAAATTATTTTAATTTATAAAAGCGGAGATTAATCAAAGATAGATAAAAGCACAAGCAAAAATGTTTTGAGTGAGTGTGTTGAAGAAAAGGAGAGTAAATGAGTTGAACTGATGATTGTCTTCTTGTTACCTGGTGTACAGAATTAAACAGATTTTTGAGATATAAAAATGAGTTTTTTGTCTCAATAATTTGGACAAATTTATAGAAAACATAGAGCTGTAGAAGAAGATTTCACAGTTTATAGTTTTTCTTTTCTACTGAATTATAAAAAAAACACATTTTTGTTCTTTTAAAAAACCCAGGTCCATTAGAAAATTAAACAACACTACCCTCTACTGCAAAATAGTTGTAACTGCAACTTTTTTTGAACAGGTTGCAAAGCAACATCTGTCGATTCTTACATTCAACTTTTAGATTCCTTTTTTTCTTCAAGGACAAAAACTTATGGCAATAATAGAGGTTACTATGACAACAGCTTAATACATTTTAAAGGACAGACGAATCATTGAAATAAATGAATAGATAAATACACAGCATGATAAACTAATGAGTGTGGATGAGCACATCCATTCCTTGCACCAGAGGGCAGACGGAACCCACCAATTCTCATAATGAACTTAAGAGAATTAAAAATAAAATACTCAAATAATTATTTCTGAACAGAAAAAAAATCATTTCAGAGTTACAGTTTTTCCTGTTTGGAGCTTTCATACTCAAAAGATCGTTTAAAGAAAAGCATGTAACCAGTCACTAAAACACTACTGCAATTCAACACATTTACCTAGTTGAACTTGTTTGTGCTGTTTTGTTTTTTTCACTGTGGCTAATTGTTGTGCAAACTGACCCACTGTTTCTCACTTAAATCTAGACTATGTGAGTGGAAAAAGTGAAGAGATTATAGTTTTTTTCAAATGTGTTATCATTTATTTATTTAATTTTTATATTTTAAGCAGCAGAGATGCACCTTCAAGAAACATTTACAATCAACTTAAATATCCCCAGAAATCTACAGGTACTGACAATGCTGATACATGGTTGGCTATGCTGGATCAGAAAACTGTGACAGCTTATTATATTTTAAGTTGACACTAAAAGTCTTTTCTGTCCTTGTTTTCTTTAAGGGGAGGCTCCAAATTTACCTAAATATGCACTGAAGTGGGAAACAAAATGATAAAATCTTGCATCACAATGAGTTCTTTTTCTTTTAAAGCTTAAAAGGAAAGGTTCCAAAAGGAACAGAATTAAAGTTGAAGCTAAAAGAACATGTCCTGAATTGTATCAGCATGAGATGACCTTCACAAACAATATATATAAAGAAGTTAAAGTAGCTGATCAGTTTTTCTCATACTCAATGCAATCTTGAGTTCATCTCATTCTGAATTTAATTTAGTTAAAAAACATTTTTAATGTGACTACATGTGTGTCTGCTTCCACTTAAGTATGTTAATACTGTTCCAAGACACAAAAACCACACCCTGACATCAACTGAGCCGTTGCAGCATGTCTCAGGGCAAGTCCGAACCTAAACAATGAAACAAAGACATTACTTTATTCCCAACTGAATTATGAGGTTTGTTCTCCAACCTGAAAAAAATGGCAATGTAATACTTTTTTTTTTTTAAGATTTTAAAAATGTTATACAGATTTCTTCCCCAGAAAGTTTGAGCCAAGATGGAAACATCGCATTACTATTCTAATCTGATTAACTCCTGGCTTAAAAACTATTGAAGAGTCCTCTCTTTTCACATAGCAGCTAACAAAATGATCATTCAAAGGCAAAATAATCTGACAAGTTTTTTACGTTATGTTGCAAATTTAGCCTTGTTTCAATTCAGTTGAGTTCCCCTCTAATCCATTTATTTCATGTTTATAGGCCAATGTTACATGTTTACAATTAAATTAGCCATCATATTCTATTGAATCATCCATTTTTTAAACCCGCTTTATCCCTTTTAGGATCACAGGATCGCTGGAGCCTGTCCCCAGCTACTGTTGGGCAAAGGCAGGGTACACCCTGGACAGACTTCCAGTCTGTCAAAGGGCCACACACACTTACACATGCACAACTGGGGACACTTTAGAGCAGGGTTTCAAACTCATTTTCACCGAGGGCCACATCAGCATAGTGGTTGTCCTCAAAGGGCCAGACATAACATATACATGTAACTAAATGTAATGAAAAAAAATCTAACTACTCCTTCCTTAATGTTAAATGACTCATTATTTATTGTAGCGTTTTAAAGTGACAATTACAGTTTCATAGAAAACATGTTTGCTTGTTATTCTAGCATAAATCCTTTTACATTTGATTCTGTCAGGTTAGGTTATATGGACAGTGTTTAAGTCCTAATGTATAGTTTCCCAATCGGATATTTCAAGTCAAATTCCCCCTAGATATGAATAAATACACATCAACTTTCACTATTTATTTTAAGAAATTAAAACGTTTTTGCTCTCGGGGGCCACATAAAATGACATGGAGGGCCACATTTGGCCCTCGGGCCTTGAGTTTGACACATGTGCTTTAGAGTAACCAATGAACCTATGAAGCGTGTTTTTTGGATTGTGGGAGGAAGCCAGAGTGGCTGGAGAAGGCCGATGCATGCATGAGAAGAACATGCAAATTTCACACAGAAAGGACCCAGCTGGGATTCAAATCAGGGCCTTCTCGCTATGAGGCAACAGTGCTAACCACAACTCCACCGAGCATCCCAATCATATTCTTTATTACTTTCAAATCTTGAAAACTAGACAAAAAGTCCCACAGAACTAATCAATTTTATGTACTCTAAATAGAGACTGAGGTAATGGAGGAGCTGTAGTGAGCTTCTATGAACAAAGTCATCAAGACCTGGTAAAAAAGATCAGCTGTTGCAAGATTTACTCTGCCGGAGTAACTTAAGCTGGACGTTGCCTCAATTGAACCCTTTATTACTCTGTTATGTCAATCTAAACCAATTCAAAGTAGTAAACTCAGAATAATCGAAGTCCAAATCAAATATCCCAAACAGACCCAATAAAATTGAAAGATCCACCATTTCTATCACATCCGGGAAACAATGTTTTAATGGAAAATCTCTGGATAGGAGTCACATCTGGATGAACACGTTTATGCCATAAACATTTGCAGTTCATCGTAGCAGGGAAGGGAAGTGCCCTGACAGTCTGCCAGTAGCACTCGTCTAAGACCCAGTCATGCCCACTGATGATGACGGGGAGGAAGAATGCAATGAGAAATAATGTCGAGTGGAAAAGAAAAGTCCGGCAAAAAAAATATAATCTGTGTATTGTGAGTGTTGTTAGTGTCATCCCAAAAATAAGTGGAGGAAATTGACCAGAGGAGTGGATAGTGGAATTTTTTCTTATTTTTTCAAACATTTGTTGGATGGGGAAAGCCCAAAACATCTGTTTGTGATATAGTACTTAGCTGCTTCATCTGTTTTGGACACGTCCTGAAAGAATTGAGAAGGCTCTCAGTATTTGGATAAATGTTTGCCATGTGTTTTTTATTATCACCCAAACAGCTCTATTTAAAATGATCTTTAGGTAAATGTTTGCATAAAGTTCTTGTTTTTACATGTGGGCGAATGGAAAACTACGTTTTTATTTGTATTTTTTTGTCTTCCTTTGGTCTCCTGCTCCATGTGTCCCTGTTCAACAAAGCTCAGAGCACGCAAGCTCATTTCTCTCCATTAACTTTCCTTCTCAAACTCCATCCAAGCATTTGAGAACTGTTGCAAAAATTCTAAATGTTCTCAGATCTGGGCTTGGACAGACCATCTTCTCAAAGCACTTAACTAACAGCTGCTTTATTATAGGACTAACACTGCAGGACAATAAAACTTTTTTTTTTTTAGTGTCAGCTGCTTTTTCAAGTCTGAAAACTGGTTTTCAAAATGTTATCTTCAGTTTTTTAGCATGTCCTATTAGAGACATTATTTAAAACATAGGTTAGGTGGCAGAATTAATTTAGTTTCAGACGTATATTATAGATATTTCCCTCTACAGTGGCAAACATCTACCCTGCTTTAGATCAGTTTAGCCATGAAAAAGAACAGGAAACTTTTTTTAAAGGAAAAAAAAAACAGCACTTGAAAAAGCATTAAAATCCAGGCCCCTGTGTTGTAAACTAGAAGCACATGATACATAGATAAAAGTTCCTTTTTATCACAAAAATTCCCTCACGGGATAAGAAGTCTGGGAAAGGAAAGCAGACACATGAAAAACTTTCCAAAAATCTGGAATTGTGAAAAAGAATATTGTATTTAAAGCATGTACTTTAGACATGACTGGGCAGAGTCGATGCAGGAAGGAGGAAGTCATAAAGTACAATACGGTCAAAGAAAAATATGATGCTTAAAAAACGTTTTCTTTGTTTTACAAATATTCTGTATGATTACAATATAAAGTTTTGCTTGGTAAATTAGAAAGCTTTATATTTTAAAATGGTTTAAATCTCTCTATTATGAAATGTAATTTAGAGGAAAACAAACAAAGGATTTGTGACCAAAATGGACAAATTGTTACAATTTACTACGTATTTAACCTTAGATTATTTCTATTATTTGTGGTTTTAAAGTCTCACTCATCTCTGGTATTTTTCTTTTCTTAAACATGAAAAAAATAAACACTTTTAAAAACAAATTATAAGTAAAACTTAGCAAACAGATGTGTTTTGTGAGAGCCACAGAGCCCCAAGCAGGTGGATTCCAGATTCATGAATTCTTATTCTTGAAGCACAATATTATTCACTAATAAAGCAAAAAGAACATTAATCAAGTATTAAATATTGTCTCAATGGAATGTAATCAGGCTGAAACATGAACATCCTCAAGTCTATGAAATAAAGAAGTTCATAAACATAATTTAAAATCCTCTGATGCTTTGCTGCACCTCAAACAAGAACTCTCATTGATAATCTTTCAGCTTGATCCATTTCGACTTCTGTAACAAGCTGGAACTAAGAACTAAAAATCCCAACGCTTGCCTCTCCACATGTGTGTTGGCCTGAGGCTTCATCTTTACACTTTTCCGTTTCCAGGAAACAGGATAAGTTTTGCTCAGATCCAACCCCAGTTTGTTACATCCCTCCGTGTCCACAAAGTCATCAGAAACAATCAGTTGCAAACAAAGAAAAGCTGCAGAAAGATGTTCCATTTTTGATGAATCTGATGGATGAAAGCTTTTAGTAGAGGAAACATGATGTTCAGTTCATTTTCATAAAAATCACAGCAGTTAAAAATGGATAAAAGGTAGATAAGTGTAAAACAGGTCAACAATAAATAGCACTTTATATAAGGCGGATTTAGAATATAATAGAATAGAATAGAAAAGAATAGAATATTTATTCTAATCCCGAAGGAAATTCAAAACGACCAGCTGTTTGCACTCATAACAACACTGGAAAAACACATCTGGAAAAAACACTAAAATAAGCAATAACAGAATAAAGCCATAAAAAACATTGAAAGAATAAAATATCTTACAAATACAAGTAAGCCAATATTTATATACTAATACAATAAAACCATAGATGTTGCCAAGATGATGCCAGTTGTTTAAAATCTAAACATGCATTTCATGAATGTCTGCATCTTTAAGCTACAAGAATCTTCAGTTTGAAAAGCAGCAAAAAAAACAGTTCTTCCCAACCTAAGTACAGCATCCTTTACCATTTTCTGTGTTTCCAACCAATTTGAGAAAGTTTAAGACACTAAAGTGTTGTTATGAAGACCCTTAATTCCACACCAGGGTCAGTAATAGATTCCTTTTAATTTAATTTTGAGAAATCTTTTGAACGTAACCTCTCCAAAAACTCGAAAAAAATATCCAAATACAATCTTGACATATCGTTCACAGAGCATGGATAAATAAGTTTTGAAAACAAAAATGTATAAATAAGGCATTGCTACATAAAAAAATACAACAAATAAGTACAATTAATAGATAAATTCAAAGATTTTCTGACTGCAGGGCAATCAACCTTTAAACTAGTGTACTCAAACTATCACAACTCACTTTGTTTTAGACTTGTTTTTGATTTTTCAACCATTTTTGCACACCTTCAGGTCATTATGATGATAAAAGAGGCTGTGTTTCCCATTACAAGCTTGCCACCTGTAGATCCAAGTTTTGCTTCCATAAATAAATGCTTTTTCATGTAACACTGCTTGATCTAAATCAAACTCTTAATTTTTAAATGATAGAGGGAAACTTTTTTTCTTTCCTGAACTGGTTAAAGTGTGTTTATATGTCACAAAAGAAAACAGTTCATTTTTCTCTTATTTATGTGATCTTCCGCCGCACAAACGAGAAAACTCTTGCAATTTAGCTCCCAACCTACGTTTTCCCATTTTTCAGGACAATTATCACCAAGTTTGTATTGTTTATCAGAGACAATTTGCCCCTCTTAACATGTCCTCTTTCAGTATTACCATTCTCTAAGTCACCCCCACCTTTTCGTTAATTGCATGGTGACAAAGCTGCATCAGGAAGGTATTTGCCACCCAGCCACAAAGCTGTCACCCAAGGCAACAGGATCCAATTAACAAGCATTTTCTCCGGGTTTTGTTTTTCTACAAACGATTATGCAGAAGCCATCACTCGAATTTTTCGTCAATGATGAAGATGAGTATTGTCAAAACATCTCTGCCTAAAGGCTTCTTCGTGAGCAACAGTTTGATCTGTTTTCTTCATACAGCAGATGCTAAAAATCAGACTGTTGTAAGCCGAAATATTTCGGTTATGTCGAACTCTCCTCTAAAGTCAGGCATTTTTTCTGTGAAACCAATGTTTCCTGTGGCTCAGATTATTCTAAAAGGCCCTTTATTGTGCTTTGCATAAACATCTATCTTCTGTCAGAGTTTGCAACTACTTTACAATAAAAATAGTGAAGAAACAAACCAATTTTAAGGCAAATATTGCAGAGAAACAACAAGAATATCTCTTAAAATATTGGAAATTCCTTAACAGAATTAGACAACCACTGGGAGTCATAATTATAACTCAAATCAGGTTTAATCATGGTGCAGCAATAGGGAGGAACACAAAGAACCTTAATAGGCAAATAAATGCAACATAAAAACAGCAAAAACCATGACAATAAAACCAAAGGTACTGATTTTTTTTATTCTTTAGATCCTGAAATGAAACAAATTGCAGGTTTTGTTGAGATTTTTTGGACTGAATGAATGAACCAAAACTCTATCTGTGGATGATGACAGAAATGTTCCAAAATACAGTAATTACCTCCTAAGAACATTGATTGGACATTGTTTTTATGCTTGATAATGCTTTCCACACACAAATTATGTGCAGCTCTTGCATATTTTATTACTTTATGTCATAAGTGAATGTTAAGCTTTTTTACTTTAATGCATGTTGTCATGCTCAACTGTAGAATACAATCTAATACTTTTATTTAGAGGCATCATGAGCCACACTGGGTCCATGTGTGTGAGGTCTTAAAGCTGCACAGCCAAAGCTGTTTTTAAGACATGCAGCTAAGAATGTCTTAAGGTTTTTGCAGACAGTGAAACAAGTAAAGATCCTGGCAGCGTGCTTCTTGTGCCTCCTTCGCTTTCTTCCTCCTCTTTGATGGGTGTAGTATAAATGAGAAGTGGGCGAGCAGTGCCTGCTTAACTGCAGAAGCACTGTGCCAGAAGAACACAGAGCTTCCAGCCCTGAGCTGTCCACCCACTTCAAATCCTGTTCCTGCGATGAGCCTCAGCCCCCCTCCCACCCTCAGTTCAGCTGCTCTTTCAGTCTCAGGTGTAAATCGGATTTCCATGCAGCCTTTTTTGGTTTGTCTGACGTGTCTGTGTGCATCACTTCTGTGTAATGAACCGGCACCTTTAAATTGGGCAGCATCTCATGCCTTCGTTTGTCTTGCCTCAAGCTGATAAGATGCCAAAAGCTGAGCTTAAAAAGTTATGCAACGGTTCACTGGAATCAAAACTATTTGCTATTAGGTGTCAAGCTGTGGGGTTTATGTTTCCTCAAATTTCTTACAAAACACTAGAGGTAAAACTTTACTCAAGATTTTTGCTGGGGATTTGGTGTTTTAGCCAACATATTTTATTTAGTCTGTAAATTTTAGCGTCGTTAAAAGGTGCTGCCTATTTGAGAGAAGAGAAGAGAAAAAGTTTCATGACTCACAGACGGATGAGATGAGCAGTGACACCGCTCATTGTTGAAACATGTCCTGATACCTCATGAAGAGGTTTTTTGGACTGCAGCCTCAGTGAACTGTGCAGGAACACACTCCTGACTTTATATAATACTTTCAGAATTATTAAGTTCCAAAAAGTACACCACGCAAAAGTGTTAAGAGATTAAAAAAAAAGATTTTTTGGGGGGAAAATGATTTATATGTAGAGGCAGAAATGATCCAAAAGTTTGTGCCACCTGCCTGCCTTGCTCCATCAGCTCCCGCTCTTGTTGTTTCTCCCTCCTCTCACAGTGTTGTGTTCCCAGACTGACGCATCCGTGGACCCTCTGGCTCTGCTGCTTTCGTCAGGGACTTGGAGTGCTCTGACAACTTTGTGAACTCTTTGTGTTGGAGTGAGAACGCAGAGGCAGGAGAGCAGTTGATGGGATGCGGTCTTTGCAGCAGCAGCAGCAGCAGCAGCAGGCTCCTCAGGAGACTGCATCGGGTCTTCCAGCTGGAGTTAATCCTCCTCTCCGGGCCATGACAAGGCAAAGCCCCAGCTTTCTGACCCCCCTGGCTCTACTTGTACTCCTTGTGGGTTTTGCGGACTTCCAGCTTGGCTCTGTTGGGGCAGATGAGGATTACAATGTGCAGGAGCTGCTGACAAGAGAAACATTCAATCAGGTTCATGAGTTGGAGAAGACTACTTCTTCAAAGCCAGGTGAGCATGAACAAGAAAGACAAATTCCTGCAAAGGTTCCCAGAGAAAGGACATCACAAAGCACCAAGAAGGCCAACAAAACCCCAACAGACACGAAATCAGGTAAAAGCATGAACATTTCTTTGGTAAATTCCACAAAGTTTGTCAAATTTAAAGCAATGCAAAATGAATATAGATAATCTTGATGTCATTTATAAGATATGATTAGAGTTTTTAAAAACTCCTTTACAAAATGTTACAAATGTACCCTTTAAACCTAAAACTTACTCAAGTTCTTTTTTCTATCAGTGCAAAAAAAAAGTGTGTATTTGTATTTTTTTATAAACTCACAGAAACTACAAGTCAAGAACAAAAATGTGTAGAAAAACAAAACCTTTAGTGAAAAACATCTTAAAATGGCTTTACAGCTTCACCCATGTGCCCAAATGCATGTGTCTGTGTGGTCTGCAGATTAAAGCCCCATGCACTGCATAAATCATAGGGAGGCACTGAAGCACACCAGAGTGAAGCAAGTGAACGTCCACGTGGTGGAGTGCAGCAAAAAATCTCCCTAGTCAATTTTTTACTACATTTTAATCTAATACGTCAGTTTGCTGCTAAAGCAAAACATGAACCAATAAGAGCAACCTGCTGAGCTGTTCCTGAGTGATGAACTTTTGAGAAACTAGTGACACTTGTCAGAATTAAAAAACAAAAAGACAAAATAAAACTGGGGTTTGTGGTATTGAAAGGTCTACTTTCTGCCAAGCCACAATTTTTCCAAACTTCATGTATTTTGTAATGTAGAATCATATCCTTTTGCTTTTTCCTTAATAGCATTAAACCTCTAAAAGCTGAGGAAAGCATCAAGTTAAACCTCTAAAATAAAGATCTGACCTCCAAGTTTAATGCTGTATTAAGCAATTGTCTGGAAACAGTTAAGTAGATCCAGCTTGCCTGCATGTTTTTAAGTTGGGCTGTCCAGAATTTATGAAGGGATTTCCTCCGTGCACATAAATATCTCTTATTTTGATGCATAAGGTCTTAAGATCACAGCCATTTAAGGCTCTTTGTAAACGTGTTGATATACTGAAAGTTCTATGGTTTCTGTGACAAAAGAATGAATTTTCACAAAGACGAGCAGGTTTACGCGCCTATTTTTTAAGGAAACAGATTCAAAAACAAGTTTTACTTTAAATTGTCCTTCCCTAACCATATGTTAGGAGGAGAACCATTAAAAGATTCTAAAATTGTACTCTCAATATTGTTTAAGTTCAAGATTTGAAATCTTCAAGTTTAAATTTTTAAATTTCATTACATCATATTTATTCATCCCATCAAATCTCCATGTGTGCTGCACACCAGTCTCTCAGAGTTTGGGTCGGTTCTGTTTTAGATGTTTTTATGGACCACATCTGCAGCTCAGATCACTGTGGAGAATTCAACCTGTCCTCATAATAAAACCAGGAAAAAACTATCAGATGCGAAGAGGGTGGGTGCAGCATGGGGTCCTTTCCTGGCCTGAAACTCAGTCAGATAAAAAGCAGGATACAGGATGTTTGAAAGCTTGATATGAGCCTGAAGGCACTTATATTTTACAGAAGAAAGCTTCCCAAATAGGATGCAAATGTTGAATCTCTGTCTCTACAATTATATTTTAACATTCCTTTAAGATTCATAAAAAATATATCAAATATTTGAAATTTGATCCAAATAGTTGTTTTTATTCAGCTTTTAATCAAAAAGTCAGAAAAAAGCAAAAAAAACGAAATAAAAATTAACCAAAGCAGCCCCTCTAAAGAGGAAAGACAGGGTGGCTTGTTAACACGTCATCCTTAATTTTTCCTGCTGCAACCTCAATAGGTGGCTTATGAAATGATTGAAGAAAATCTTATGCAAAGGCTTTTTTTAAATGAACAACATCTCAGATTCTGCAATCACTTAATTGCAGGCATCTGTTTAGAGTCCAACTCCCTCCAGCCATGTTGGAGCTGTTTTGAAGCTACAGTGTCCTCAGCCAACACAATAGATGGAACAAAAGACTGCAGAACACCTCAAAGCAGTAGTTTGAGAAGTCACGTTTATCAGTTTGGGGTTTTTTTTCTTTTGAAAACATAAACATCAATGAAAAATGAGCAACAGAGAAAAAAGTTAATTTTGTTGGTCTAATTCCTGCCCTGGGGATTGTGATGTTGGAAAACATTATGGACATATTAAGTGAACAGCAAGTAGCTTTTATTTTGAATAACATTTTAAATAAGAAAAATATATAAACTAATCCGAATGTTCAGAGAAAACCAGATCCTACAAACCTCTGTGTAGTATGATAGGACATAAGCTCTCTCAGTCCCAAACCTGGAAGCTGCTGAATGATCTGCTGATGATTTTTTCCTGTTTCTCAGCTTTAGTGTTGCACCGTAATGATAGGCAGTGATTACGTTTCATGTTGTAGGGTTAAAATACAACAGGAGACCTTTTTGCTAATTTCTGTATTTACAAATAAAAATGCTCACAGTACACAGTTATAATTTCTTAACCATGGCAGACTTTTTGGGGATTAAAACATTTAATTTCTAAATTTTATTCTCTACAGATTTAATGTTGGAGATTTATCCTGTAAAGATCACTAAATTAAATGTTCAGGAGAAAATTGTTTTTTTTTTCTTTTTAAAAAAATTCAGATGTCATTTAAACCCTGTTTAAGACATGAGTGTCCAAAAAACACCTTATTTACACACTGTCTCAAGTTTGATCCACATATTTTCAACATGGGGTAACTGTATTATAATGACTTATTATAAAAACATTTTGCATTATTTTAATACATTAAACAGTCATTTTAAAAATAACTAACATTATACGAGTTATTTTCACCATAAATTTTTTAAAACTAGCCAAATCTGTCATGCCAAAACTGTTTTTGAGATTTCATGGAATGAGCGGGAAAAGCACTTCTGCTGCCCCTAGTGGAATAATGATAAACTACAGGGTAGGAGACACTGACCAAGTAATATCAAATGGATTTTTAAGGAAAGTTTGAGTGAGCTAATGAGACAGGGGCCTCAGAAATACATGTTTCAAATTTATGAATGGTTATAGTGGGTTAATAATAAATGCTTTAAGAAACTGAGTTAATCAAAACAGAAGTCCTCTATTTCTAACCAAAACTTTGGTTTAATTTGAAAAAAGGAATAATTTCCTGATGGAAACAACTTGTTTTTACACATCTGAACACAAAAATGTGTGTTGCCATTGAGTAAAGTTATTAACAAATGTACTCTTCCTGATGCAAGATTTGTGTCATGGACAAAACAGTATCCTAATAAACTATAATTCATATCACATTAAACTATCATCACAGGGCAATTTGTCTTTCTCCTTACCTAGAATGCCCTCCTATGGGATTGGAGTCGCTGAAGATTGATGATTTCCAGCTTCATGCTTCGTCTACGAAGCGCTACGGCCTCGGTGCACACAGAGGTCGCCTCAACATTCAGGTGAGACAGGAATGCAAACTGCTGGCAGGTTTTCCGGATACGTAGAGGCACGCATCAAACCTCAGGCTATTGGAAGCTTTAATGTTGTAAAATGTCTACTCTCAAGAAAATATCAGTGGGAAATCAACACAAATGAATGGTGGTTTCTTTTAATATAACTTCCAGCTCAATATTATGTCTTAGCAGCATGATATCGATGGAAGGACACATCTTCTTTCACCAAGGTTAAATGAATGCAGAAGGTGATAGATTACTGAATCAATTCAGGACCACCTTTCCAGACCAATGAGGAAGATCTGGAAGTCGGGGTATTTCCTGCTCTTTGAGGGAATTAGCCTGCACACAGTTCACTGCAAACCTTATCCTCTCTGAGCTGAGTTGCTCCAAATCCAACACAGTTAATGAAACACACTGGCAAAACAAAGGCTTTTGCTTTCTCGGGTATATCAACATTGAGTGTGTGTTAATGCAGAGGTTGTGGGAAGACAAGGAAGAATAAAGAATGAATAAAGAGGCAGAAAGGATCAGATCTGTGCCAAATAAGTTTGACTTATTTTTAAAATTTTATGTGGGCCCCAAATCGATTGAAATTGCAAACCAGGAGTGATTCAAAGAAGAAATATGAGAAAATGAACAACCCATTGACCGTAAATAGAACTGGACTGAGTGACTTCGAACTGGACTGAGTTACTTCTCCCCTCACGTTCGAAGAAGCCAAAATCCTATAGGCTTCTGGTACCTTTTACAAACATTTGAAACGTTTGATTGATTGTGTGTTAGTGGTAGTTGTGCGGATTTCCAAGAAGCTCACTCTTGACTGGCGAGGGTGGTTGTCATAAAAATAGACCGATTCAGACCAATCACTGCTTACTGACATCATCTGACTGCAAATGGTGGCATCTGTACCACAAAAATGGGGACTGAATTGACTTCAAGTAGTGCCAGAAGTAAACCATTTGCCATGGGTGACGTCACACTCAGTCCAGTTCTCATATACAGTCAATGCACACAACCAAAGTGTATTGAGTATTTTACCAATGCAAATATCTGACAGAGTTTAGAATGTATTTATTTTATTTTAGAAACTAAAAAAAAAAAACTTTTTATAAATTTCATCATGGGAAAATTAACATGGCACATTAATGTTTGGGAACAGTGGTTCCCAAACTGGGGGGCGCGCCCCCTAGGGGGGGCGCGGAGGTATTGCAGGGGGGGCGCGGTGGAGGGTTTTTTTTCCAACTTTATTGACAAACAACATAATACAATAACAATGTAAATGTCTCAGGGGGAATTGAAATGTGTACATATTGCAGAAAAATATAAGAAATAAAAGAAAAAGTATATAAATATATACACATACATATACAACATAAGAGAAAAAGAATTTTTACTTCAAAAATCGTTGGGGTTTAATAAATTTTAAAACTTTCAAAAATTAAATTAGTCCGAATAGCTTTTTGGTTTTGCAGATGTTTGATAATGGTACATTACTGATTGATTTCACTCAAAAACTGCTGGAATTTAGTTTTGGAGTTTGACCAATTTTGCCAATAATAAAAACAATTGTGTAATGAAGATACAATCTTTGTCTACTTTGACATTAAGGTAACCCAGAATAATGTATTTTTCTAAAAATGTAACAGTTTGTTTAGTTATATTTCCAATATAGTTTCCCACTTCCATCCAAACCTTGTTTGTATGTCTGCAGTCCACAAACAGATGATAAATAGTTTCCTCCTGAGTTCCACAGAATGAACAAAACAGGTCCATGTCCAACAAATCTACTCAAATTTTGGTAGGATATATACAATGCAATATTTTGAAGGACACCTCTTTTATTTTGTTATTTAGACAGTATTTATTACTAATAGTCCAAGCATAAGTCCATTTAATGTCCACAAATTTGGATTCCCAGTAAAACCTCCCAGCAGGTAAGGTTGTGGTATGTAAAAGATTTCTTATTTGTTTATTGGAAACTGAATGAACACAAATATCCACATTGTCCCAAAAAATTGTCTGGGTTCTTAATTGACTTGTGTTATAAATCCCTTTAAACAGTTGTAGTAGACTGGTTGGAATGGCATCGAACACTATTGCATATTCTCTGGGTGGAACAGGAATACCGAATTTTAAAAGAAATTCTTCATACATCAGAAGATGTCCATGAGAATTGAAAAGTTGTCTGATTAAAACAATATCATTATCATACCACCTAGGAAAGAAAGTAATTTATTTTTGTATTGTACATTACTGTTATTCCAAATAAAACAAGTTGTTGGAGAAAAATTATGTTTATAAACGAGTTTCCAGGCCAGCAGGGCTTGTTTGTAAAAGTTTGAAAGTTTTGTAGGTAATTTTTCAATTTTACAATTACATTTTAGCAAGAATTTAATGCCTCCCAGTGTGTCAAATATATATTTGGGAAATGCATTCCAGATATTGTCGTCCCCTTTCAATAAATTACTTAACCACTTTATTTTAAAAGAGTTGTTTAAAGTTTTAAAGGTTAATACATCCATGCCCCCATGTTTTCTGGTGTTACACAAAACAAATTTTGCTTAAGTAATGAAATTTTTCCTCCAAATAAAATCAAATAATGTTTTGTTTAATAGGTTACAGATGTGTTTTGGAATTTCTAAAGACAGAGACACATAGACAGATCTAGAGATTCCTTCAGCTTTAGATAACATAATTCTACCGTTCAGAGAAAGATTTCTCATTAACCGCATGTTATAAGGCGCGGTGGAGTTTAGAAACAAAGGATCGTATGTTTGTGTCAGTGTGGGGGGGCTTGAAAATATTGTAATTTTCAGAAAGGGGGGCCCTGCAGAAAAAGTTTGGGAACCACTGATGTAATAAGTTGTATTGCAAGTTAGAGTAAAAATCTAGCTGTGAGATATCGAGAATGTGTAACGAAGACTTCCTGAAAAAGCATTTCCATAACTCTGATTTTGGATTCTCAAGCAGTAGCCACCGCTACGTTTAAAATGGAGAAGCTTGGAATCATCATAAGACTTTTGCCTTTTGCTAACATTCATGTTGGGATGAGATCCAGAGTTTTTCTCACAGGGTTGAACTAATCTAAAAGGAGGATAGATCAATCAGGTATTTAATGAACAAACAAAAGCTTTTCTAAACAAGAATCCTTAATCATGAAAACTTTCTTGATTTGGAGGCATCATGAAGAGGGTCATGGGTGATTTCCCCAAACAAATGTTGGAAACAAAACAAGAATGAATGAATGATTTTAGCATGTACAGGCTACAAAAGTAAGATAAACAAAGTCTACTTAAAGGAATTCAATCCTGACTGATACACAAAAGTCAAGATGTGAACTCAGATGTCTGAAGAAATCCAAACATGGTCGCGCATGAATGCTTTCCAGCTCCTTTCAGCTAAAATGTCTCTGGCCTAAAGAGAAGTTTCCAAACTAAAAAAGTGCCAGCCTCATCAGATAATTCCTAGGAAAAACTGAGTCTCCATTACTAGAAAATTCTCCAAAGCCCTGGCTTTACTTTGTCAGTGATAATATTCTTCATGGATTGATTAGTGGGGAAAAAACCGTAACCCTTAAACACTGCAAAACTTTCCATTTTCACTCTATATGTTTGTGAAAGCTGTTTTTTCAGAATAAAAAGTGTTCACATCTACAGAAAATCCTTGACTGTGAAAGCCAGATTTGTGTGTGAGTGAGTGCACACAGACAGTCCCACGGTCTGCATCTGGATATCAATCAGCAGTGAAAGAAATCACAAAGCCAAAACGTCTGGCTTGTTTGATTTGTCGTTCAGTTTTTTGGGATAGACTGATGGCTGACATAAAAGCAGAACACTTAACAGACTCATCTTGAGTAAAAACGTTTGCAAACTGTGCCAATCAGTGTTCAGCCAGGGGAGAAATGCAATAACCAGAGTCTCAGTGAGACACCTCAACAATTTGTGAGGGTGACAACTGTCAGTAAAAGTTGTCTTTGATGATGTCAGGGAAGATCTTTCTATTCTTGCTTTTTTTTTCAAGCTTTCTGTGCTCGACTGAGTACAATGCACAATGTACTTTTAAAGATGTCCATCTGTTGTGATAAGAAGCTGGAATTATTCACAAAGTGCAGTGCATCATTATAATATTTGAGCTTGGATGAATCCGATAAGCAATGTGTGGCCTGTCAGCGTCCCGTTCTGAGCCAGCATCATCAGCTGGTGCAGCTCATGCTTTAAAGAAAAGCATCGTAATCCTTTTCCTGTTGTTGGACAGAGCAAGTGTCAAAAATGTTATTCAAGTGGTTCCAACAGTGAGGAAGAGTTGTTAGTTGGAAAGACTGGTGGATTGTCTTCTGGATGGGGCCCTGTTTGACACGTGTGCTTTGGATTTATGTCTGTTCCTCATGTAGTCATTTTTCTTGCTTGTTTGTTCTTGATCGTGGCTTATTGCAAGTAAACTTTTCTAAAAACTGTATGTCTACATATACAGTTTAATGTTGTTGAGAAATGCAATGCTCTTATTCAGCTGCTTTAAGGTTAAAAGGATTGAAGTCCCTCTCTGATCCTTCCCGGTGGTCTTTTAATTATGATTATGCAGATTTTAGCCCAAATAAAAAAAATATATATATATATATATATAAATTTCTAGGATATAGTTTCTGCAGAGTACCAGGTGTTCATTAGAAATTTGCCTTTGAGTTGTGGGCAGAACTATTTGGACGGAGTAAACCCGTCCCCTTCCTATCCTCCATTTGTTTACGTGCTCTAGCTTACAGCCCTTCACAACCCCAACTTAACATCACTGGTGCAGCAAAAATGGCAAGCAATATTGGAGCTATCCAGCTGTACAGTTCTGAACCAGATTCCAGTTTGAACGAGGAAAACAACTATGCACAAGGATCTAGTCGTCTACAAGTGGATGCATCAGAATGGAGCAGAGCGGGGAGCTTGTGGCATGCTATAGTAGCTTCTATGTCACACCTACAAGTTTTTAAAACAGCATTTTTTTCCATCTGCTCCTGTCACAACGATTTTTATTTGAAATATTTAGAAATTGAATTTTGCTCTGAATTCCTTAATATATGTCTTAATATATGCCACAAATAATGGTAAAAACACCCAAAATAGATTCATATTGGAGTGGGTCGTAAAATTTTCAATAACTCCCTCTGGGTTTGCCATTTTGTTTTTCCGTATTTTTTGCTAAAAAGAGGTTGTGTGCTCGATTCATGATCTTTTTGGCTGTTTTTGTCGGCAGGCTGGCCTTTATGAAGATGATCTGTATGATGGCGCCTGGTGTGCGGGGAGAAATGACCCGCTTCAGTGGTTTGAGGTGGATGCCAGGAGGCTGACCAAGTTTACTGGGGTCATCACACAAGGGAGGAACTCCCTTTGGTCGTGAGTATGCAGCCAGCAGGCATGCATGCATAGAGAGTAAATGTTAAATGAGAATTTCTGCCTTTTTGCCACTTCTATCTGGTTTGTTATAGATTTAGTTTGTGGTCACATAAATTAATAAAATTATATCTTGATGCCCTTTCTTATGGACACATTTTTTTCCCAATATTAATTGAATGCAATACGCTTCTTTACCTTTTACTTTAGGACTAAAAATCTGTTCTAAAACTGAAGTAGTTCATGTTAATTAAAAAAAGTCATAGTTAATAAAGAAGTTACAAATTCAAATTTTGTTAATACAATCCAAACACAGAACACTGCTTAAATCTGAGTGCAGATACATTTCAGAATAATAGAAATATCAAAATATTTGAAAACACACAGATGAGAACAACATTTCCAAAATGTTAATGCTTTTTTCTATTAAAATGTAGAAAATTAGACTGCAAAATAAATACAGAGACATTTTACAATTTCCCAGATTTTGATTTGATTTGCTGAAACATCTTACACTTAAATAAAATGCATATGCACAACAGGTTGTCACTTTCATATTTTCTAATAGGCCACTTCATCATTAAATTAATGCAGAGTATAATTTAAAGTTTTGAGATTTTTGTTGAAAGAAAAAAAAGGCATAGGTGGATTTTTTTGTTTTTATATATTGTTTGTCTAATAACTAATAACTATTATAAGTATGGTACGCTGTGCAAACTCATGACACAGTCTTATATTCCCACCATGTTTCAGCAATACTGTAGTTTGAAGTCAAAGCTCCCTTCTTCAGAACTTTCACTTATGCTTATGTTTTATTATATTTTTTACAAGGCTACCCATGCAGTTTTACACAAGCTGCTCTAGTGTGCCTCCAAGTGGTTTTCTAAGTTCACACATCATACTTGAAACTGTACACATTTATAAAAAAAAAGTACAGATATCATTCCAGGTCAACTGATTTCCACTCTATTCTGATGCCTTAAAAAAACTGGGTGGATTCATGGATTGAAAACACCACATTTATTCATTCATTAATGTATTTAAAGCTATGATGATTTACATGGAAAAAAAGGTTAGCTTTGCATGATTGAGACGAAATGTTTTTCCTCTATTTTCTGCTAAATGTATCCATTTTGGAGATTTTAGAGAAAACATTTTTGGTTTTAAAGAAGATTAATCTCTTTTTGTCAAGTAAAGAGACAAATTAATAAAAGGTTTACTGTGTTATGGACTATAGCAGCTTTTGTCTCAGTAACTTATCTTCAAGATAAAATGTGTCATCTTGTATTGTTAGTCATTTTTAATATCTAACTTTAATGTGTTTGAATAGCAGCAGTTTAAGGCACGTTTCTGTTTCATGAGTGTTGTGCCAGTGACACTGATTCAGACAGGGAGTTCTGGATCCTGCAATAAAAAGAGGTGAACTTTAAATTCCAAGTCTAATTTTTTTCTGCATCACTTTGAAGTCTCACCATAGGATTACTTTGATTTTTTTCCATGGAGGTATCAAGATGAGATTTAGGTTTAAAAACTGCTTATACTAGACAAAGAATAAATAAATACAATCATGTTTAGACATTTTCAAGCTGTGACAGGTTTGAACATATGAACAGTTTTTTGTCATATGTATCTCTGCCATTCCTAAATTATATTATGAAAATGTCTTCTTAATAGGGTTTTGAATCAGAAGCACTTGAACAATGATTAATGGAGGTCATAAAGCCATTAACTTTTGCTTCGCATTCTAGTAACCATCCATTAGGTGGAACAATTGAAAGGCCAGGGTATGCCAAATTCATTTGTGAGAGTCCATTTTTTTACTGACGAACATGGAGGTTCTTAAATAATACAAAAAGCAGGAGTTTTTCACTTATAATGCAAAAAGCCAATATTGAAATTTCTCAGGAATTAATCAATCAAATGCAATAATTAGCTGCTATATTTGTGATGTAAACTGTCAACTAGTCAGTTCAATTACATAGTAGTTTAATAAATAAAAAAGATGTAATCTTAACAAAAATGTAAAAAAACTCATAAAAGAAAATGAATAAAAATAAATTTGGTTGTGGGAATCAATTGCTCACTAAATGCTGCTGATGTCTACATTTTCCTCAACCATCTTTGCAGCAGTTGGATCGGCATTTCTGGCCTTTATGCTTTTTAATTTGCTCACTCTTGGGTTGTAAGCTGCAGAACAGTTTGAGAGAAAGGGAAGATTCTTTAATAGGCTGTATTTATGATTTGCCTTCAAGGCCAGCACTAAGTAAAAGTTGCAGAAGACACCAAGGCTTGAGACAGGATTTCTCTGCAATTAGCTCTGCAGGGCATGCAAACTGTCTGCAGTGCCAGCTCCCGGGCTCCTGTCTGCAACATCGCTTTAATTAGTAGAACTGGGAATTCGAACCAGGCTGGACTAGCACCGCTCTGACATCTTTATCCAGAAGCAAACCAGTCACTGCCAAGCTATGTTTTAACTTCTGGTACTAAGGCGCCTGATGGCATGTTGGGTTAGTAAGCCATTAGTGAATTCTGAAATCATAGATGATGCTTAATCCTAATCGCTGATTTTTCTTACCTCCCTGTGTTAGAAATAAAGTTTCTTCCACTTTTTTCTTTGATTTCTCCATCAATTTGGAGAACTTCTTGTTTACGCCATAGAAATATAGAACCAAACAATCTCCAACTGATAATCTTAGAAGTACTTATAGACTTCTGACGGGCAAAAAGGAAGTGGTCGTACTAAATAAAAAAAAAATAGGGTGGGACAAATTTAGTATATTTCAGTTATTTTCAATAAAAAATGTATTTGTCACCAAGCTGTAAATATGTTTAATTTTACTGTACCTTTTAACGTGGTAGTAAATAAAATTGTTTTCTTGTGATTTATGCCTCTAGTGGTCAATTTGAGGAACTGCAAAATTGGATTTTGTACTCCCTAACTTGCTCCAATAAGGGGACAGAATTTCACAGTCTGAGATTTTTTTAACTTGTTTTTTAATGTTACAGATTCAAAATAAATATATCAGTTGTGTTCAGTAATCTACTGTTCTTTGCTAAAGTTGTTGAAAGTTGTCCGATTGTGTGTGTGTTTAGTAAAATCCAAAAACTTACCAAAACATGTCCCATTTTACAATCAAGGCAAATCAAATGTGCAAAACCTTTCAAAATGTTTTGTGTGAACACCATAACAATAAGAAATTCAGCTAAAACAAATAAAAAACTGGTGTACAAGTAAAAGCCCTCAATCAAAATTGCATACTCATTTGTTGTTGTGGTTAGTTTATGCCCCTTCTTTGATCAAATTTACTTATTGGCCATTTTGTTAGATACACCTTGCTAGTATCGGGATAAATCCCCTTTTACCTTCAGAACTGCCGAAATCCTTGATGGCAGTGATTCATTAAGGTACTAGAAACATTCCTCAGAGAGTTTGGTCCATATTGACATGACAGCATGTCAAAGAACTAGGCTGGCCATTCTTCTCTGACCTCTGGCATCAACAAGCTATCCTGCCCACAGAACTGCTGCTCACTGGATATTTTCTCTTTTTCTGACCCTTCTCTGTAAACCCTAGATATGGTTGTGGGTGAAAATCCAACTAGATCAGAAGCTTCTGAAATATTCAGACCAGCCTGTCTGGCACCAACAACCATGCCACGTTCAAAGTTACTTAAGTCCCCTTTCTTCCTTATTCTATGCTCGGTTTGAGCTGCAGCAGATCGTCTTGTGGCTGCCATGTTATTGTTAGCAGTCAGTTGGACATGTGTACCTTATAAAATGGGCATTGGGTGAGGATAATTTTATTATAAATGTATTTACTAAATGAGTTTATAAAGCCTAATTGAACAAGGAAAATTATATTTCTAATGTATCATAAACGCTTAAATGATTGCCAACTTCCTGTTATATACCATTCAGACTATACCCTAGCTTTTAAAGAAAAAGACTCTTATAACATATTTTACAATTCATTAAGAGTAAACTATGTCAGGAAAAAAAAGAAATTGTTTTCATTCCCTAACTTTCCAAGTAAAATAAATAACTGTTCTGTGTGTTTCATTGAATTCAATTAAGACAGATGCTATTCGTTGATTGACCTTGTGTTTTTTTTTCTATATTAACAGAAGCGACTGGGTTACCTCATACAAAGTTATGATCAGCAATGATAGTCATACCTGGATGATGCTCAAAAACGGCTCAGATGACTTGGTGAGTGAAAACCGTGACACTGATAGCTCTGACATCCACAACAAACCACACTCACTATCACTCAATTAAATTGAACCGTGACCACTTTTTTTTCTTCAGAGAGTCGTGTGTTTTTCGTCTCCACTTATCTGAAACTTAGCACAAAAAAAGTAATATCTGCTTAAGTGTTATTACTGAGGGGCATTTAGAAGCCTGCTTATCCTCTGGCTTAATGAGCTGTGAGGCGGTAAATGCAGAAGATGCCGGAGCAGATGGGAACTCATCCTGGCTCACTGTCAGAGCCGTGTCTTTTTCGGATTTCTACACGAGCACTTGATCTAATTAAACAAACAGAAGCCAAATCCAGCAGAGCGGAACAATCACAGATATTTTTGGTCTATAGTCTGGTTACGAATAAACTACTAATTTTACTGATTTTTTTTCTTTCAAATTTGAGTCATAATTTCGGCTCCCTATCTCAGATCCCATATGATTTAATGAAGGTTTCATAAACTGCGCACTCCTTTGGTCTGTGACTTCATCTGTGTGGGAGATTAAACCCCGGCAGCAATTTAAACTCTGCTACCAGTCCCCCTCTCACCCACTCACTCACCCTTTGTGGCAAATGTCAAACTATTCTACTGGTCTATCGAAAGGTTTGGAGGATGATTTTAACACTGGGTGTTGAAATTTACAATGATTTCCAGAGGAAATGACAGTTTAAAAACATTTTCAGGTGTATGGACGCCTCTTTCCACCTTTTTTTTTTACTCCATGCAACATTTAATATCACAAGTATGACCTTTTCTTCATGGAATATGAGTCTTAAATGAACTATGTTCTGTGAATTTGTTCATTTTCTTTCCTGTGTTTGCCTCAGTAGATATTCAGGAGCAACAGAGAAAAAGAGATTCCCATTCAAAATATCTTCCCAACACCAGTTGTTGCTCGATACATCAGAGTCAACCCTCAATCCTGGTTTTCCAGCGGCAGCATC
This sequence comes from Oryzias curvinotus, assembly GCA_023969325.1. Taxonomy (NCBI): domain Eukaryota; kingdom Metazoa; phylum Chordata; class Actinopteri; order Beloniformes; family Adrianichthyidae; genus Oryzias; species Oryzias curvinotus. Next base: position 11,982,878 of record CM043724.1, on the reverse strand, counting down.
TGCATGAGAGTGGAGATCCTGGGTTGCCCTATGCCAGGTGATGCAATGCTTCTCATCCTGACATCGTGTGCACACACCATCACTCTTTAGTTCAGCACTAAAAGTTACAAAAGTCTGAAAAGCTCTAAAGTGAAAATACAAAATATGTAACAAGTAGTATATATCAAAGATAAGTTATTGGTTTTGTGCTAAAAACCTCACAAATATCTCAAGCACATTCCTAAAAAATACAATGACATCCTCCAAGGTAAGGTGATGACTTTAAATGTTTTAAAATCTCAACTCATGTTGACAAAACGCTACAAACTATTTAATGGTTAATAATATCTCTGAATATTGAGAACTGTTGCAAATCTGATTACAGATCCAAACAATTATTACCACAGACGCAACGAAGTCATAACAAGTGATGACTTGGACTTCAGGCATCACACCTACAAAGAAATGAGGCAGGTGGGTCATGTTATTCTGGGATGCTTATCACCACTTTTTCAGAAGAGTACAGATGAAATAAGTAGTGTTATGATTACCATAAGCCAATGTCAGTCAGTGTGTGTCCTCAACAAAAAGAAGGCATATGGCAGAACAAATGAAACATGTGCACATAGCAGCATAAAGATACATTGAGGCTTTTCAGGGTTTTATCATTATTTATTCATATACTTGTCATGAGCAGAAGGTTTGTGTGGTGGACAGCTGTATTTGTGGACAGCTGTGTTTGTCAGTGTCCAACATGCACCTGAGCAGCAGTGATGTACGCGAGAGGTTTTGGAATGTTTCTGTGAGCTAATATTCTCCCTCTGTTGAGCTGCTAAGCCCCCTCCCAGGTCAGACTTTCTCCAGGTAATCTCTACTCTTTATGAAATCCCACGCCAATCATCTTTTGGGCTATTATAAAACCGTTCCAAGTGGTCTTTCAACTATGATCATGCCTTTTTTTAGCCAAAATTTAAAAGAAAAACTGTGTCGTTTATAGATCATAGTTTCTGCAGAGCAACAGAAGTTCATTAAAAAATCACCTCCGAGGTTGTGGGCAAGACTGGATGGCATGCAGTAAGCGAGCCGCCATTTCCTGTCATCAATTTGTTTACACTCTCTCCTGCTAGTTTAGCTCTTCACAACCCTAACCTCACATTAGCAGTGCAACAAAAATGGTGAGCAATATTGGAGCTATCCAGCCGTATGTCACTTTTATATATCACTGCTACCAACTTTTTTCAACTGCATTTTTTGTTTGCCCCTAATTCACAATGCCTTGAATAAAGAAATATTGAGAAATGCAATTTTAAGCTTAATTTTTTAAATATTTGTCCTCCATCATCAGAAAAATGCCACAAGGACATGCTTCAAACACAGTTTTCATTGGACTTTGTCCTTTTAAATCATTTGCTTTTGCCTTATAAAGCTTTTTTTTCTGGCTGAGGTTAAATGTGTCTCATACAGGGTGTTCAGCTTCAATTGACCTTCTCAAAGGAAAGGAATTTAAATAAATGTAAAGCTTTTTTTTAAACCATGACATGTTAGATTTCCTTAGCCCATGGTTGCATCTCAAGAAAAAAGAGTCCAACGTTTCCCACTTTCTTTAAAGAGGAAGAAAGTGACTGATAAGCTGCATTAACTATACATAACGACAGTCATTGTGCTTCTACTTCCTTTAAATTCTCAGGCAAAGCAGATTTAATTATTATCTCTTTCTTTTCAGATTGATGTTGTTTCTTAGGGGTTAATAAATATGTGGTCAAAAATGGCAATTAGACACTGAAAATGTATGACTCTTAGAGAATCTGATTTTTCTCTTGGCTAACATATTTTTCTGCAAGAGGAGATCCAAAGGTGCATCCATGCCAGATTTGGTGCTTGTACCACAAAATGCACAGTTTGTCTGAAAGATCAACCTAACTGGCTCAGCTAGTATAATACTTGCACAAGTACAACAATTCTTAGAGAAAACGTCCTGCAGTGACTCTGCAACCCTGCAGCCACTGCACTGCTATATTAGGGGAACCACATGCTTTATTAAACACAGAGTAGACATTTCACCACAGTCTATAATTCTTTAACCCATCCACAACACCTGACATTTGTTCGGAGATTTACTCGATTAGTGAAGTCAAGAGTAAACCTAGACTTAATTAAAACTCCAGCACACCTGACAGGCTAATGACTTCAGTAACAGATGCACACATGGCTGCTTTTACTCAACAAGGGCTCTTGGAGATTTTTGAATGTAACTATGATTATATTTGAAAAAAATTAAATAAAAATAAAAATACAGAATCGGTCTTAAATTAAGCAAAAGTCTCTATGATATGGCTTCGATATAAATTTTTGTTGTTATTTCCAGCAAATATTTGTTTTCGATGTGCCACAAAAGAACTTAAACTTCTCTAAGTTTGATTTTTGTGAGCAGAATTATCAAGATTTCTCTTTTAAAATCCTTTATGATCTATTAAAACTAAAATATTTTTAAATGATTTGACTTTGGGTTAAATTTATTGATAAAGTCCTCAGCTTTCATGCATGGATAGCAGCATATTTTCCAACTGAATAACAATTGTTTTAGTTTTCATAGTAGTTAAACTGCTTGGTAAAAGTTACATTAAATCAGAGAAAAATGATAAAATGTTACTGTATTAACCTTCAAATGAAAAGATAGTCTTCAGACTGACTTCAAAGACCCACCAAAATCACCTTTTAAAGCTATTTTAAAAACGTCCCCAGCAGTCTTTAATTATGTTTATGCTGTTTTTTTTAGCCCAAATGTAAAAAACTATGTTGTTTTGTAGGACATGGTTTCTCCAGAGCGGCATTAGTTAATTAGAAATTTGCCTGTAAGTTCTGGGTGGGACTGCAATTTTGCAGATATGCAATATTATTCTGAGTTTTCTTTATATATATATCCTCCATTATCAAAAAAATGCCACAAAAACATTTTAAAAACACCAGAAACACCATTTTCATCAGAGTGAGAAACTTTGTCTCTCTGATAAAACAAACCTTTTAATTTTTCTAACACCTCATCAGAACTTCAATAAAAAATAACTAATACAGTTTGTTAGCTTGCACTTTTTCTTCCTAATTCCTTTTATTTATTGTCCACAGCTCATGAAGGTGGTTAATGAAATGTGCCCCAACATCACGCGCATTTACAACATAGGAAAGTCTCAGGGGGGGCTTAAACTGTATGCCTTTGAGATCTCAGACAACCCAGGAGAACATGAAGTGGGTGAGTGGAGGTCTTTTATGATGATTCCTCCACCATTGTTCATCGCAGCTGCAAAATCTGACATCTTTATTTCTCTTCCTTCTTCCTTGATGGGATGCTATTGTCCAGGTGAGCCAGAGTTTCGTTACACAGCTGGTTCCCATGGTAACGAGGTACTGGGACGGGAGCTGCTTCTCCTTCTGATGCAGTTCATGTGTCTTGAGTATCTGTCCGGCAACCAGCGAATACGTCACCTGGTGGAAGAGACCAGAATCCATCTATTGCCGTCTGTCAACCCCGATGGCTATGAGAAAGCCTTTGAAGTGGTAGGTCTGCAAGACAGCCATTAGTGACCTCACATCAGCAGCTAGTCTGTGGTAAAAACAGCTCCATATCTGCCTAATTGGCACGTCTGCTGTGAAATTGCACTTTGTGCAGATGCAAGCTAGAAAATTAGTTTGAATGATCCACATGGACACAGAACATAAACTATAAACACACACATGGGCTGCTGTTAGTTTATGTCATTTTACATGCTTTGTGGCTTAAACTAGTAGCAGGCTGGCTTGAAACACTAAGTTTAAATAAAATATGATTTGAGAAATGTGAGCTCCAGAGCAAATAAGATTTTAAAAATAATGAAAATGTTTGAAAATGTTTTTCTGATTGTCTAATGTAAGAGTAAAAAGAAGAAAAGTGTCCTTTAAGTCATTTCAGTGTTTATTAATTTTTGAAGCATGATCAGCTGAAATGAATTAGGCCTTTAAGCTAATATGCCTGGTAATTGGCTGCAAAAATGTTAATTTTTGCTAATATATCAATAGATTCAATCTGCATAGCCAGCAACTTCAAATCCATGAGTGAGTGTGCATGTACGTGTATCTGCATGTGTCATGTAATAGGATCATTTGCAAAAGACCAATTTTGCACCAGTACTCCATAACCAACAGTAATCGATGCACAAGACAAGGCTTTGATCCCTCACAGTTAACTTCATGCTTTCACATCTAGGAATTTCCTACAACTATTTCCTGACAGGGTTCAGAGCTCAGTGGCTGGTCTCTGGGTCGATGGACCAACAATGGAATTGACATTCACCACAACTTCCCTGATCTCAGCTCTGTTCTGTGGGAAGCTGAGGCCAAGAAACTGATTCCTCGCAAAATGTTCAACCACCACATCCCCATTCCAGAATGGTACCAGTCACAGAACGCCTCAGTGAGTCTTTCTTTTGGTTTCTTACTTTATCATTTTGCGTTCCTGCCTGTAAAGTGATTGTTTAGGAAGAAAATCATCAACTGAGACTTTTTTTAGGAGATCTGAGACTAAACAGGTAACATTTTTACTAATTTAACTTTTAATAATTCATTTTCCAAATATATTACTAGTTGAGTAAAAACAACGTAAAAGTTATTATTTAAGTTGAATTGAAAATAATTTTAATACCAAAATTGTAAACTTAATACAGACAAAATTGTATTTTATTCAAACAATGTACAGAAATAAAAAACAAGAAAAAATTCAATATATCAACAGAAAATGGTAAGATTGTCAAATTAATGCTGTGGTCAAATATTTATACTAAGCATCAGCTAAATAGAACAATACCAAAAAGTTAAAAAATACAGTTCAAACTCAAAAAGGTAAAAATCCAGTGCTGTGCATGTTATTTCCAAACTGTAAAACCTATGTTGTTATTGTATAAAGTAATACCTTAACTACCTTCTGTATAGTGGAGCCGGTCATTGAAATAAATGTTTTCTGGTGCAAGCACTAAATTTGGCTTGGATGTCTTTAGGATCCCCTCTTTCAGAAAAAAATGTTAGCCACAAGAAAATCCAAGAATTCAAAATCTTTCCCCCATTTTGGATTTTTCAAATTATGTGATTGTATCACAAAATGCAAGGTTTGTCTGAAACATTAACTGGCTCCCCAAGTATATTACCTGCAGAAGCACAACATAGTATTTTACATTCTTAGGTGCAATGATGACAACTGATAATATTGTTTACCTTATTATTTTTATGTATATTTGGAGGAGCAACCCTCAGCTTTAGTCAGCTTATTGTGGTGGCTTTATTATTTTTATTTTCTAGATTGTTTGGCTTTAAACGTTTAACTTTAAACCACTTTGAGCTGCTAAAAACATATTTACACATATAAAATTACATACATTACTTTTTTAGACCTTAAACATTGTCCTTGGACACACAGGCTTTGTGGATATGTGTTGCTATAAAAAAAATAAAGTATCAATTAAAACGCCTGTGGAAATAATATTCATAATATTTTTTTCAAAGTTTACTAATGCCTATTTCGCCATATCTCTGCATTTTATATAGTATGTTTCTATTGCAATTGCTCTTTTGCATGATGATTTATTTTGTTCTCACCACGCACCTCCTTCAGAGGAGCAAACACACAGCGAAGACCGTCAGCCGCATGAAAAGGGTAACGCAGTCACGAGGGCTCACAGCCTATTTTGGGAGAAGCGGATTTGTTTGCTCTGTGTGACGAAAAAGGCTGTGAGCTCAAATATACCCCGCAATCTAAAAAAAGCTCATCCTCACGAGTGTTTTGACGTTGCTGAAACCCATGGGTGAGTCACACCAAGCATCCAGAATAGCAGCCGCAGCTGTAATACTGGGATTCCCATCTGTGCTCAAAAAGCTGTGAAATGTATCCCTGCTTGCCCCATAGATCGGTTCAACTACTACTTAGAGATAAGAGGACTGGTTTCATTACACCAGACACAACAGCAGGGGGAATTCTTGTTCATGCATGCAAACACAAGACACTGGTAAAATGGATTCACACTTCAAAATAAAAAATATTCGCTTCCGTCTGTGTCTGCAGATATTGTTTGCTTTGCAGTAAGGGAGTTTATTTAACCGTCATAGAGCTGAGGTGATCGCATTAATTGCATTATCCATGCCTCTTGTGTACCCCTGCTGTAGGTTGCCTTGGAGACGCGAGCTTTGATAGCATGGATGGAAAAAATGCCCTTTGTGTTGGGCAGTAACCTCCAGGGAGGCGAGCTGGTGGTGACCTTCCCGTATGACAGAACTCGCTCCCCGGGGGTGACCAGGGAACAGACCCCCACCCCCGATGACCACATCTTCCGCTGGCTGGCCTTCTCCTATGCGTCCACCCACCGCCTGATGACTGATGCTAGCCGAAGGGTCTGTCACACAGAAGACTTTGCCAAGGAGGATGGCACCATCAACGGCGCATCATGGCACACTGCAGCTGGCAGTTAGTGTCCAAACCTGCCAGGGGGTTTTGAAAGGGATCCAGTTTTATGTGGGATTTCCCTGCCAGGCTATAAACTGGTTTTTTAGCACTGAAATAATTTTTTCGACCTAAAGCATCATTTTAAGACAAAATATCTTGAAGGAAAAGAGCCCAAACTTCAAAACTATGTATTATCACTTCAGTTGTGTCAAGTTCTGGGGAAGTTCTTACTTGAGAGTTTATGTTTGCCAACAGATTTTTTTTTTCTTCTGGCAGGTATGAATGATTTTAGCTACTTGCACACCAACTGCTTTGAGCTATCGATGTATGTGGGTTGTGACAAATTCCCTCATGAGAAAGAGCTGCCGGAGGAGTGGGAGAACAATCGAGAGTCTCTTCTGGTTTTCATGGAGCAGGTACAGAGGCAAAGGATTCCCTGCAATAACACATATGCAAGACAGAAAACACAAATGAGTGATGCAGCAGGAAATGACATAAACAAAACTCTTTTTTTATACGTTACGTTTTTTGGAATTTTTTTCTGCAGATGACAAAACAATCACAATAAAAATATAAATGATAAGACATGATTTTTACAAAATACAAATTTATTGAGACTCTGTCTCTGTTAGAAAATTAAAACAATTAAGCTTGTTGTGTATGTTTTGTAGGTGATGGATTTTATAAATGATCTTTGGCTATGAAAAGAAGCAAAGTTTTGACCACAATCGTTTTTGTTTTGTGTAAAGGTGCACCGTGGGATCAAAGGTGTTGTGAGGGACCTGCAAGGTCGTGGAATAGCCAACGCCATCATATCTGTAGAAGGAATCAACCATGATGTTCGCACAGGTAAAATGCTAAATTACCATTATGTTTGTTTTTTTTAGGACAAAGGGCTACATTAATCCACATTGAAATCCTGCTCAAATTGGGTGGCTATTATTTAGTAAAATGCTCCTACGTTTCCTTTTTCCCAAGGTGTTTCTGATTCAGAACAGAGGGCACTTCTTTATAGACTTACCTGCATGAAAGTACATTGTAGTGAATTCTGTATACTAGTCAACATTTTTGGATTTCCAAAAAATAAAAAATAAAATGTCACAACCGGCTCATATTTGTAAAACAATTTTTGTATAGTATTTACTGCACTATAGGATGCACCGAATGAAAAGGTGCACCATCAACGAATGGTCTATTTTTGAACTTATGTCATATAATTCACATAGAACTAACAGGTGCATTAAGCAAGACAAAAGAATATGAGAGAAGTCTGTCAGTTTATATTAACTGTGTTCATGGTGGCTATAGAATTTGTTTTCAAAATGCTACACGCTAGCAAGGTTAGAAGCGCTAGTCACATACAGTGAGACAAATAAGTGATTGAAAAATCCAGTGATTTAGCACTTAGAAATGTGATGTCCACTGTGATTCTAAAGATTGATTCTAAAATTCTGGAAATCACATTATATTATTTTTTAAATAATTTATTTGTATGCAACTGCTGCAAATAAGCAGTCGAACACCTGTCTATCAGCTGGAATTCTGACCCTCAAAAACCGCTTTTAAATAGTCCACCTCCACTCCACTCCACAAAGGCTATTGTACCAATTGTTAACCTTGATTTTCTCAGGCGTTCGAATAATTATTTGCAGCAGTAGCATACAAATAAAATACCTAAAAAATCATGCAATGCGATTTCCAGAGTTTTTTTAGATGATGTCTCCCACAATTAGATGAAAATGTCAGAGCCCTTCATGATTTCTAAGTGGGAGAACTTGCAAAATCACTGGGTGGTCAAATACTTATATATCTTACTGTAAGCATATTCACAATACCTGTAAGTCCCAACCTTGTTTGCACCAAAAAACAGACTGATACAGATGAAACAAACTTTACTGTGGCTACGCTAGCCTCCAACCTTAACGGTAAAACAAACAAAAAAAACACAGTTCGACATTGTTACACGTTAGTCACGTTAGCACATTTACAATAACACCCATAACTGACTGATGTTTTACTAATGCGCCATGAACCTCTCAAAAATTCATTTGACACCAGTAAGCACAACTAGAATAAATCAATTTATAAGTAAAGACATTAGATTAGAAGTGCTCATTGACCAATTGAAACCTATGACACACAAGAGCATGTTGTTTGCTTACTTTTGCATTTCTCTCCAGCTGCAGATGGTGACTACTGGCGCTTGTTAAACCCTGGAGAGTACAAAGTAACAGCCAGAGCCCATGGCTACACTTCCGCCAGTAAGAAGTGCGAGGTTGGCTATGAGATTGGCGCCACCAGGTGTGACTTCAAAATAAGCCGGCCCAACTTATCACGAATCAGAGAAATTATGGAAAAATTTAACAAGCAGCCCATCAAATTGCCAGTGAGGCAACTTCAAACACACAGGTCTGGAGAGAGACTTTATGGAACATAATGGTTGAGGTATCAGCCTTGGGTGAAGGACACGCCTGGGTTTGGAACTGGCTCAGAATCTGTCTGGGTGTTTCTTCTGAGAAAATACTGTTGGACCCTGGAAACTTGGATAATTTCCAACCATTACTGGAATTTAGGTTCTGTTCGGTTTTCGCTTTAGATCTTTGCTGAATCGTAGTAAAATATTTAATAAAAACATTTAAACATTTTATAACATCAGACCAAAAGAGTTTTTCTACATACAGTATGTGCCACATTTTCCATTTGAAATTGAACAATGACATTTTATTGCAATTGCAAAATACTACAAAAGACAATTTTATTTTATTATTGGTCCATTTTAGCTGATATATCTTTTTTCTAAATAAACAGAATTATTACTGTAATTCTTTTCATATCGATTAAATAATAACAAACCTGCATTGGGCAATTCTATACACAGCCATGTGCAAAGAAAACTCCCGTTTGTTTTAGTTTTATGACTGATTAAAGTTTTCTAGAACTTGTACTTTATTTCTTGTCTTTTTTTAACACGACGGGTAAAACTGGGCTTGTACCAATAATTTTATGTCACTTGTGGGAACACTTTAGCAGCTGTGTTCAGTTTATGAAGAGATCTTGGAGCAGAAGAAGAGAAAAAGCTGAGATTGTTAACAAAAACACAACAAAAACCCCACGTGTCTGGGCTGAGAGAGCTTAAAATAACTTTTTTCTTTTAACTGGAAAAGCTTGAGCACTTGGAGTTAAAAAGCTCTAGAAAGACAAAAGGGACAGGTTTAGAAAATTCAAATTGAAAAAATTTGTAGTCAAAATCTTAGATTTTTGTCAAGATTTAGGTTTCTTGAAAGCTAGAACATGTGTTGGGACTTGTTTTAGAACTTGACGTTCATAAACATTACAACAAATGAGTAAAAAAGAAATAAAACCACATTTTAAACATCAATAGACACCATTGCACCTGAAAACAAAATCTGAAACAAAAGTTACAAGGCTTCAGGAAGTGGACGTTTCCTTTTTAAATTGCAATAAAACAATACCATTAATAGGAATAGACATTTTTATTGAGTGCTCGGTAAAAAACTGTGTGAGAAAGAGTAAGGGGGGGCAGTGAAAAGTCAAGTTTAATTATTGAACATTTAGTTCTGTGGGAAAAAAAAGCAAGAGAAAAACTCATTTGTTCAAATCCAAAGTCCTGACACAGAAAATAGAACCCATTGGCTCCTGCTTGAAACTCGGAAGGTAAAATTGGGGATTTAAACTATTAAAATGGTTACCAAGTGCAGCTGTGATGCAGTTCATCACTCTCCCTGGGGATAAGTCAAACACAAGAAAAAAATTTCAGAAGATTCATTTATGAGTGATAATTTTGCAAAATTAAAAGATATCTGGATATTAGATATCAAAGGTTGTAAGCTTTGTAGGTTGGTCAGGGGTCTTACTGACCCCTAAAAAAACCTCCTATCATTAAAGTGTATTTCAGTTCTTTAGTTTTCATCCATTCATCCACTTTCTGTACCCCTTTATTGACATTTGGGATCATTCTGTCTCTGGAGCCTACCCAGCTGCACCCTGGACAGTTTGCCCGTCCACCACAGGCCACATTCTGTTGCAACTTTGGAAATAGAGACTTCACGAAGAATCGTTACCACAACTTTTGCAAAGCCTTTTTTCCCCAAACAGACATGAGAACTTCTGGATGCCTTTAACAGAAAATTCAGATTACACTTCCGTGTTTGAGTTTGACTCTTTAGATGGTGTTCAACAGCTACTTTTGTGTTCTGACGTTTAGTTTTTCAGCTTTCTTTGGAAGTAGAACTGACATTTTACTTTGAGTAACATTTGTTGGACAAGTGTCATCTGCAGGTTACACTCAAGAGTTTTCTATAGAAGATGTTCAGTCTCCTCTGTTTTTAGCTTTTTTTGTCTTTGACAGGACATTTAACTTTACATGGGAGGAATCCCAATATTTTTTCCAGCTGCTTCTGCAAATCAAATCTATGCCAAACGTTTGGCACACGTTTTTTGACATGTCCAACATGAAATTCAAAATGTATTTTCTTGTTGGAGATTGCCTTTTCATAAAGAGTTTCTTTCTTCTTTCTCAAAGCTGGACAGACTTCTGCAGGCTTTGGGTTTGAGTTCACAACAGGAACTAAAGTCAATTTGTTCGCCTGCCTGCTTTCCTGGAAGCGAACCTGACATTTCTCTCAAAAAAACATCTGAAGGAGAGAAGTTAACAGCAGGAACAAGAGAGGTATTTCCAGTAGAGACGTTGGATACTTTAGATTTCTTTGTGAGTAACTCAATTTGCTCAGGAACTGAAGATTGCTTTGTTAGGATAACTGTGAAATGTGACTGAAGAGAGGTAGCTTCAATTTCCTTCACACAGATTGCTCAAGTGGGATCAGAAATCTCAGGTATTTTCTAAATTCCCCCAACTCCTCCTGGAAACTTGGAGTAGAGGTTCCTGTCCCATCTGGAGGAGGCTCTGGAGAACACCTAAGAGACACTAAGTTTTCTTGGCTGAACTGGGAGGTCCTTTGGGGTCTCCTCTGAAACAATTGGAGGATGTTTCTGTTGAGATTAAGGTCTGGGCATTCCTGTTTGGGATCAGCAGAGAAGTTGGATAAATAAATGAACATTTTTAACAGAATGGAGACTAATGCATTTTTTGATTTGCTTTGTTAGACTAACTTTGTGTACGTTGGACTCTCACTTTCAACTGACAAGTGACAACCCAATCTCACGCATTGCTGCACAGTAATCAAACTGTTGTTTATATTGTGAAAATGTCAGAAATCAAACAACCATAAGGCTCTTGCACTGGAGCAGAACTGTCGTCGTAGTTGTAAAATCAAGCTTTTATGAGCAGAAAGACTGCTCCCCACTTGTGAGATACATCTACATACTCCATGATGTCCCTGCCCTTTATGCACTCACATTTTATTCTTTTGAAATTTATGAGACAAAACTCAAAGTTTTGTCTGATTGGCAGATTCTGATTTCAGTATTGTTGCTACCTAACAGATCGTTCTGTTAGCTGCTTTAATTTGGATTAAAATGAAAAATGGACCTATAGCTTAACAGTTTCATGTTGTGCAATTAAGAGGTTTCCCTGATGAAGTAGAAGGAGCTGGCACTGAACCGGCCGGGACCTGCTTAAAAAAACAAAAACACTGACTCTTTCACAACTAGGTGCACCCACATGCACACAGACAGATATGTGCTTGCAAATGCAGATTAGGAGGATGCAAAGTGTAACAAAATCCCCACAAATCCAACAGTAGCTAAATGTGAGATGTAGCAAGTATTCTGGTTCTGACTGACGAAAGGTAAGTAAAACCAACAAAATGGGAATTAATGCTCAAATAAAAGAACAAACAATAACTAAAAAAAGGCATAATTTGCCATAAATATATTTATTTCTGATGTTGGCATCAGTTTATGACACATTTGATATTATCAAAGTTCATTTTAAGGTCATGAACTCGCCCAGGAAAACTGAAACAATGCAATCAATAAATGCTACAGAATGAAATGAGTTAAATCTGTCCTAAATTTTCAAAGATGAACCATTTTAATTCTTTTCCCTATTACATACAATATTTGGTTTTGAATTCACCATGCTCTGACTTACTTTGTTAAGTTGTAAGAATACATGGACTTTCTAAAAGAAAAATATTTTTTCTAATTTTTGTTTTCTGTTAGCTTTCTTCTCAACTGGTTAAGTAGAATCACCTTAATTGAAGGACAATTAGAAGGCCTAAACTATATTACTATGACTCTAATGACTGTGCCTATAAGCATCATTCTGTTCAATTTTTACAATTCTGAGACTGTACTTTGGTTGTGTCAGGTCCACTTATTAGGGATCTGCAACAGATCGCTGCTTTACTCTGGTAATATAAGACGTCCTTCTCTCAAGCCAACATGCAATTAGAGGACAACTTTAGTCTCCCAGAACGCCCTCCAGAAGTCATTGAACCGAGGAGTGCACACCTACTATCATCTGAAAGCCATGGATAACACAGAACTGGTTAGATTTGGTTAACATGCCAGCACTTTCTGCAGTTTAATCATACAAATGATGTAAAGGATGTAAGGATGTAATGCTATAAACAGAGGAGAAATAAAACCTCCTACCCAACCCACACTTTCTTTTAAGCTTTGAAAGGTTACTTGTGTTGTTCATGAGTGTCTGCTTCATGGGGAAATGGCTGCACCAGCATTCATTCACAGCCTTTGATACACCTGCTGGTACGGAACATTTACAGTTATTATGGGAGTTTTAGTTTCATCTTCACTGCAAACCACAACTGGTCCGAAGTCAAAGGTCCATGAAGAGAAAAACAACAAACATTCTTTTGTTTTACAGTTTCAGGTGTCCACTTTTCACCTTGAGTCGAGGTTTTTTTTTCTGCGTCGGGGAGTCTGTGGGTTGAAGCTGATCATTATTAAGCTGTGTGTCAGGGTCGGCACCACCCACCTGAAGATTATGTCTGGCTCCTGGTGTGGTGGTCAGTGTTCAGCCTTTTGGGGCTGAAGCTATCTGGTGTTGTTTCATTACCACCTGCATTGTGGTATGAACAGAAAAATGGTCTTTTCCTGAGTGGAAACGACATAAACTGAAACTTCACATAATTATTGCCAAAAGCTTTTATCTTTACCCTCTCCACTCAGTTATGTGACTGTTGACGTTTTTTAAGATAGATTTGTCAGTTATTGATGATTAGACAATGACCCTCAATGAACAGCAAGAAAAATATGTCGATTTATTATTATATTGAAATTTTTAGATTACAAAAAGCTGAACTATCATGAAAAGTAAAAATACAAACCAACTTCTGTCATTTTTTAATACTTTTAAAAAACATGTTTTCACAACCACACTTGTCTTTTAAATAGTTTCTATTCCATGAAATCATATTTACTATTATGTACCAGCAGATGAGCTTAGCCAACAATGAAAGCTACCCAAAAAGATTAAATTATATCCTTTTTAAATTGAATATCCAGATAATAAGACTCATTGTTGTTGTTTAAAAAAAAAGGCTTTTAGGTACGCGTTATAGTATAGAAAACATGGTATTTAATAATAGTACTTAATACTTGATGTCTATACTGAAATGCTCATCAATGGAAAGTAAACACATAACTTATTCTTCATCACAAAAGATTTTGAGAATAAAACTGAAGGAAATTTTGTCTGAAGCGAGCAAATTAACCCTTTTACATTAGAGGTTTAGCTCAGATGTTTATACATTCTTTTGACTATTGTAAATCTTTAACGATTTAAGCAATCAAAGTAATTCTATTCTGAAATGGATAAAAGCAGCCTTGTGCTGAAATGTAACACTTTACAGCGGTGAAGTGTTTATGTAATGAACCAGCTGATTCTTATTCAGAGAAAAGCAGCTTTTTGTTATTATAATTCATGTTGATCACATATATGGTCAAAGATTTACGGTATGTCAAAGAACATGTGTTATTTAGTTGTCGTCTGTGACATCTCCAGTGCTAAAGGGTTAAGATGCTCAAATTATTTCAGTACAATACAAAAACATCTAATCCAATTTAATTCTAAAATGATTTGACCTAACGGTATCGCACAAAAAGGTCAAGTTACCACTGATTTGTGGCTGAAAAAGCCTCAGGACCCCATGGAGTTCACAGCTTTGATCCATATCTGCTTTACAGACTTAACAGTTTAAGCTGGCCTGAGTGTTTCATGAAGATATTATCCTTTACACCAGGAATCATGTTTAGCTCAGAATCTCTTAATTTAGCAGCAGATAATGTTGTGAAGTCCCAGGATTATGTTTTATATTCTTGCAGTGACTGTTGCGGCATTAAAAAACTCTTTCACAGGATTAAACTTTCGTGCATCATCTTTGCTTGTGCCATTTCTTTTCTATGGAATATTTTGTTTGTGTTCACTCTACAGCACTTTGAATTGTTGTGTTTTTTTATGTATTTTTTGGATTTTATGTTGTTTCTGTCACATTGAGCAATTTCATTTTCCTATTCGTAGGAAAGGTGCAATCGCAATTAATAAAGAAAAGCTTTTTTCCCCTTGTTTTGGCTTTGTTGTTTTCCTTAAATAAATAAAAACACCTCAAAAGGAAACATCAGTAGGAAGCATAAACTGCTTTATAAATATTCCTTTATAAATATCCAATTAATACATTTACTTACGATTTCTGGTTAAAATCTCAAAATGATTTCTGTCATTTAACCAATCAACAAATCACATTTAACAGAAAAAACAATAAAGCATTGCTTTTATCATATAAAAAATAAGAAATAATCCGTTAATCACGCCTGAAATTACATCACCATTGCTGCTTTTTCTACTTACAGCTCCAGCAGCTTCAAGTCATAGATTTAG
The DNA here is from genome assembly GCA_023969325.1 of Oryzias curvinotus. NCBI lineage: Eukaryota > Metazoa > Chordata > Actinopteri > Beloniformes > Adrianichthyidae > Oryzias > Oryzias curvinotus. Next base: position 11,967,615 of record CM043724.1, on the reverse strand, counting down.
AACCTAGAAGAACAAAAAAACTCATGAGGCAGTCAAGTCAATCAACAAACAAGAGGAGGTATACTACAATCATCTCATTGTCACCAAAATGCAACAATAAAACACGATTCGCATGAAAAGCAGCACATTCTGTAAAACTCAAACATAGTGTTCTAATAAATTACAATTTCATACATCAAAAGACCCAAAATACTTCTATATCTTGCACCCCGTATAATATTTAGCCTGTTTTTCTTAAAATCAAAAGCTGTCATCAAAGTCAACAATTAAACAATATTAAGATTTAGCAGAGAAATTTCAATTGATAAATGGTAATTAAAAAAAGGTAAAGAAAAATACACCAAACAATATCTTTGTATTGAGAAACTTTTTATATTCAAACATTTTATGTTTACCAGAGTTTTAAACTACCATTTTTTGTCCTAATAAAACTTTTCAATTGTGTTTTATTTTGAAATGCTACTAAGCAGTGGGGAATCATCGCTTACTTTGTCCCAAATTCAGCATTAAGGAATCCTCTAGGTTTAATAAAAACTCTGTAGAAATATATTTATTTGTTGTTTTCTCTAGATGTGAGAAGACTTTGTGGCCCAGTCAAAAGGCTCTTATGCAGCACTGTCTGGCTTTGGCACAGAAAAAAAGTGGCATAATGGGTTCAACATTAGCCATGAGGATAAGTCAGAGGGGCTTAGGGGCTTAGAGCTGTCCTCCTAAAACACCAGGAAACTACAAAATGCTACAGCAATAGCAACTGTGTTTAATCAAAATGTACAAAACAGAGTCAGTTTACACTTCCTTCCTTTAATAACCCTGCATGTTACCAATAAACACATGTTGGCGCTACAAAGGATCAAAACCAGTTCAAATGCCACTTAGGTTGCGAAGATGCAATGTGCTGCAAAGATTTAAGTGCACAAACACTTCTGGAAGATATAGTTGCTTTGACAGCAGATTCATTCAAATCAAGGCAAAGCTGTTATTTATTTTCTAAAAAATATTAGACAAATCTACAGCCTAAAATGTTAAAGTTTTACTTTTTTCTTTTCTCTAACATAAGTAGAGTCAAAACTTTTAAAGTGAGTTTATTCAACCATATTAGGTATTGATTAAAAAACCAAGCATGAATGTTTTGATATTTAAAAGGATTTTCTGGCTTTTCAAATCCACTCCTTATTTCTGTGTGTACACATGTATGTATGTGGTTGTATGTATCTTCCACCCAACGGCTACAAACATCCAGGAATAAACAAGAAAACAAGGGACGACATAAAAAAGGTAAGAGGAGCTTTTGCTCTAGACGAGCACACAATCATGTTTGGTGCATCATAAAGAGGTGAAAATGTCCAATTAAGGATGTAAAAACATTAGCATCCAAAGGGATATGCTTAAAGGCCAACTATATTAAATATAAATGTATAAATATGAAAATACTGGATTGTTTTGTGGCACAAAAAATAATCTAAACTACCAGCAGACAATTTAACGTTTTTTTAAGTTAAAATTGGTTTAAATTTCCATTATGCTTCTCATCTGACTATTATGTTTTAGATGTCGTTTGTTGGTTACACAAGAACGTCCAGCTGAAAACAAAGATCCCACCTTCAAAACTACTAGTTTTTCTCATGCACCGTTTTAACCTTAATGTGAGATTTTTTAAAAATGTGTCTGCTTGCGTTTTGGGTATTTGCTGGGTGCCTGAGCTCCCAAAACATTGGGTATCACACATAACATCTGAGAGAAATGCTATTCTTTCCCACAATTGTGGAGGGGTTGATGTACCAGTGACAGTGATTTCCCTACGGAAGTTTTTATACAATCTTATTTTTTAAATAAAAGTTTTAGTTGCCTCTCTAAGCTATTCCCATTATCCCTTGACATTTCTGGCAGAAAGCAGAGACGTTTAATGAGGGCAAACCACAAACTAAAGAAAATCATTAGTTCAGCCTCCAGAGATGAATTTGTTCTCAGAAATGTTTAGATACAGGCTTAAAGATCTGTCTTAGTAATCAAGTCAACTCAAAATGAACATCAAATAGTCTTATTGGGTCACTCGTGGCTTTGTGTACTAACTCAAGCAAGTACAAGAGATCATGTTCCACTTGAAAAAATAGCCTAAAGGGTGGTCAAAACAGCAAATGCAGCTGGTCTAAGGGAGTTTTTTAACCATTAAACATTTGGAATAGTTTGGGGAAATGTTTAAACTGAGTGATAAAAGCCAGACATGATGTTAGATCATCAAAAGTAAAATGTGTACTTCAATTATAGGGAATCAAGCAATTAAATGTCTATGTAAACAAGCGTGAACATGTTTTGGACATCCGCTTTAACGCAACGCTACGCAAGTTTTTCCTTTTTGTGGTCTACATGCAGAACGTCGGCCAGTGCAAAGTTAAACCTGTTGAACTTTGACCAATCAGGAATCTGATTTTTTTGTGACATATGGGTTGTATCTTTTATATTTCACAGAAGTGCCAACCGTTTAAAAATTGCTCACGGGGAAGAAATTAATAATTGCGGTTTGTGCCCAGCTTATATGACAACAAGTCTTTATGTATCAGAATGGAGTTGTGAAACAAAAAGCCTGGAGCAAGATTCAAGAGGTTTGCATTTGATATTTCATACCAAGACTCTTCCAACTGTAGGTGGTGGACATGCGCTAGTAAACAGAATAAAAAAAATTAAAAAAAGGAAGAAGCCCCTTCAGTCCTGTGTGAACACCATGTGCTAAACGTGCTTTCAAGAACCTGAAATCATCATGTTCTTCAACCAATCACATGCCCGGTGTTAAGGTAGCATAACTCAACCAAACCATACAAATCTGAGCTGCATTGATGTAAAACTATAACCCACTATATCGGTGACATAATTTCCAAACATTATGGTTGGTTAGTTACCATCGCTAGATGCAAAAACTCTAAACAGAGACTCCTACCTTTTTCAAACACCTTTTTACAAAAACTTTTTGTTCAGACTAAAATATGAAGAAAAAAAGAAAATATGAACTAGTTGTTCTTCCTTGCTGAGCACATTTTGTCTCTCCAGATGAAGGGGAAATCTGCTGTTTATTGTCCTCAAAGCAAATTCTTCATGCTGATCAGCTGCTCTGGCCACTCAGCACAGGTGCACTCCTGCTGTGTTTGCTTTTGCCTGCAGTCTCTCCTGTTTTTTTAAAAAAAAAATCCCTTTTCAACATATCAGGCTGATTTTGAGCCGACAGGGACAGAAAAAAACAACAACATTTGTCCTCTTCTTCATCAGAAATAAATGGGATTCATATTTCCAGGATAGTTGTCAGCTCTTCATCCTTCTGCCGTTGGTAAGTTATTGCCCTGGTGTTGAGGCGCACGTTCCGATGCGTTCAAAGAGCTGCGCTTGAGCATCTTGTTGATTATGTCCGTGCATGTCTTCTTGTACTGGTGTCGCAGCAGGGAGTACACAAAGGGGTCACAGGCTGCCTTGCTATAAGCTAAGCACTTGGAGACAATTCCCCAGTGAGGGTTGATAGGCACTGCTGGAAATAACTCCACGATCCTGCAGGCGAGCAAAAAGAGAGCGTGGTGTAAGAATGGAACACGGTACGGGCAAAGAGAACATGCTGGAAAAGAAGCCCAGAGCAAACCATGCAGAAAATGTACCGTACAATGAAAACAGTGTAAACATATCAAATGTGAGCGGTGGTCCACCTTGGCTTCAGTTATCCTCGTTTACGTATTTGGGTCACATTTTGTGTTTATATTCCCAGTCACAGTCACCCACAGAGTTCATTTGTCAATTATCCTCGGCTGCTTTCTGTTGGTCGATTAACCCTCGGGCCTTTTTAAGGGTCTGGTTTTTCAGTTTGTTTTTGGTCTCTGGTTTAGCCACCATTTTTTTTCCCCTTGTTTAGGGTTTTCCCTTAAGTTTTAATTATACTTTAGCATAAGTACAAGTTTTGTTGTAATTTTCTGTGAACAACCCCATGCATTTGGGTCAACAAACCACATTTCTGATTACAATTCCTGGAGTCCTGGAATGCTGCTTGCTAATGTTTTCCAGCAACGAAACCAAAGACCCTTTAAAACATAATATTTATATTCAATGCATGATTTTATTGTATGATTAATTTCTGTGAGCAAAATTTAAGTTGTAGTGTTTTGAGTTTTATTTTATTGACATTATGACTTCAGACCCTTAGAAGTCATGTTTATACCAAAGTTAGAGTCCAGATTCAATGTTCAAAGGGTTTTTTGTCATATGCACAGTAAGAAACGGGTTTCCCTGCACAATGAAATTATTACTTTGCTGCCTGCACCAAATGCCAAGGTTAAGTTAAATAAAATAAATAAATAAATAACTAAATAAATAAATAAAACAGTCATCAGTTAACCTAAAAAGCAAAAAAGAAAAAGTAAGTTGCCACTTTAAAGAAACATTTCACATAAACCACAAAAGGAATTAACTCATTTCGGTTATAGGTTACAATTTGCTAAGATGCAGAAATCCAACTTCTGTTGGATGGAAAGTGCTGGACTTAGAAAGTCTGTGTTTCCGCATAAAAAACCCCAAAACAAAATAGTTTTTTGCTTTTGATTCAACAAAGTACCTAACTTTTATTATTATTATCATTATTTTTATTTTATTTTTATCAACTTAGTTGCCCAAACAAAACCAGAATGAACCTCTTGCCACTAAGCTAGTTTCAGACAGTGGTATCACCACTGCTTTAGGGAGTTGGGTGTGCTTTTATTTTGAAGAGAATGTGTGCCCACACACTTGACTGTTACTGCGACAGTTAAGTTAGGAAGTTAGGAATTCTTATGTAGTCAGCTAAATGTGAGGAACAATATTCATATTTGTAATTCAAATGTTTCCACAGTTTTTGCTATTATTTTAACAACAAAAATCATATAATAGATTTCTCTTACCCAGTTATTACCAACACTCCAAATGCATCATACAAGATTTTGTCTATGAGATGCTTTTCAGGCACTTTTTTTAGCTTGATTTCTTCTTTTTGATGTCACAGAGAATACACCTGACGAGGGAGGATATCTGTACAGGAGATACTCTGATTTCTCTGTGATATTTGATCCAGACTTTGACAAATTACTCAAAGAAAGTCAGATTTCCTTTCAGGCAAAACAACTTTTACAAATGTCTAATCATCAGCAGTAGCTCTTTAGTTACATTCTTTTTTAAACTAAAGAATCTGAGAATGAGCAGAAAGTCTTTAGATAAAATGTCTGCACTTGCAAATTGGGGTTTAATTTTGCTTTTTGAAAAGATGTCTCAGGAGTTATTAGATGTTTGATATTTATTTTACTAATCAGTGAATCTTTCATGATTTCAAACATGCAAACGTGATCATAATATTCCCCACAAACTAAGCGGGCTCCTTCGACATTCTCTCTCTGAGCTGTGATTTGTGTGAGTGGATTCCAACAAATTGGGATGCACGCAGCGAACTTGAGGAGAAAAGTGCTAATGCAGCAGTGACAGCAGAGCCGAGACATATTACTTATCACAAGGTCAGCCAATCTCGTCTTCCAGTTCTGGCCGGCATGGAGAGGAAGTAGGGAGGAAGTGGAAGAGGAGGGGTGTGAAAGGGTGAGTGGATGAGAACAAGCTGAGAGGTTACCAAAGGGCTGCACACTCTGCAGTGTGCGCGCCCCTGTGGGTTCCCCTCACATTCCCTAACTTTGCACCAGCACTTGCCTTGTGATCACGTAAGGAGCAAAGCAGAGCATGAAGGTGCCAATGAAGGTGCTGATCTTCCTTGTTGCTCTCTGTCGCCGCCTCTTCTGCTCTTCTAGACAACGCTGTCGAACACTGCAAACACAGGACATTTTAGCTGACTCAAACTTCCATCCATCCATTTTCTTGACCAGCTGTATCCCATCGGGGTCACTGGGCTGCTGTTGGGCAAAGGCGGGGTACACCCTGAACAAGTCGCCACATAATCACACACACCTACTGTCACATCAAGGGTGACTCAAACGTGAGGAAGTCATATCTAAAGAGGAGCATTGAAAAATGTTGGTATAATAATAAAAACAGTCTTGAGGTGATGACTGGGAGCAGAAGCTGTGGAATCAGGCTCACTGTGCCTTAGAGGCTCAGCAATGCTCACACACAGGCTTCACTCATTTTACTGTACCATAAAAGGCACTGCAATCAGTCTTTGTGACACTTAAATTAGATTTTGAACTGCAGGTTCTCTGAATACTAAGGATGCAATCAAAATGTAAATGCAAAGATGGAAAAGCATCGTTAACCCTTCTGTTCACAGACTGACCATTTACAGCTCATCAGTCTCTGATTAAAGGCTTCAGACAAAACGTTTCTCTGATTAAAAAAAACGATCTGAAATTCAAAATAAGAGTTTATGGCGCTCACCTGGGATGTATGTCCACCAGCAGCACGAGAGTTTGCATTGTTATAACATCGATTCTCTTACAGTGGAATCTTGCCACCTTAAGAACTTTGAGGTATGTGAAACACAGCACAATGAAGGACAGCAGAAAGGTGAAGGAGTGGAAAAAGACCGTGAAGATGACGAATTGGGTTCGGCTGCTCGCCCTCGGGTTGGACAGCGTGCAGGACGCGTAAAGCCGGTGGTATCCCACCCAGGAGAGGCAAGCTGCCACCGTGGAAAAGGACACGGAGTGCGCCCACGTGTACCCGAGCACAAACGCCGCGTCTCTGTGGCGCATTTTGGAGTGGTACCTCAGGGGGAACACCACCGCGATCCACCTGTCAATGCTCAGAGCGGCCATGCTCAGCATAGAGTTGGTGGACAAGAAAGTCTCCAGGAAACCCACGATCTGGCAGAAGCTGTCTCCCCCCGGCTGAGCCTTGCTGACTAGTCCCACCAAAGTGAGCGGCATGTTGGACACCGTCAGCAACAAGTTGCAGAAGGTGAGGTTGAGGTTGAACAGACCCGGAACCTGCTTGCGGATCTCCGGGTTGTACAGAAAGCAGATCAGCACCACCACGTTGGACAGCAACGACACAATGATGATCACAACCACCAGCACGGACAAAAGAACCTCCGCAGTGTCCATCCTGTGGCTCCCCAAAAACTCACTTCTCTCTACTTTTTGTGCGCATCTCCAGGCTCTTTTCTGCACATTTCGCATCAGCGTCCGTGCGTCCTCCTAGGTCCCCGATGGAGCTCCCCTTCTTTATCTTTACATCATCTTTGCGCAGCAGGAAAGATCCCGATGGTTCATGACATGTCACATAGGAACTATTTTGAGTTTTGGGAAGGGAGAGGTTTTCCCTTTTCTGGCAAACGCGCTCTTCCACCAGAGATGCTCTGTTCTGGCACTGCGTCTTACAGGAGGAAGAGGAGGAGGGTTGTCTGTGATACGCTCTCGAGACATCTCCCCTCTGCGCACACCGTGTAGGCAACTTTGTTTCTCCTCTATCTCGTAGGAGTCTGATCCTGCAAGCAAAAAAATATTTTTGATATTTTAGCCACTTTTACACAGGAACATTTTATTTTTTTCAGAAAAAAGTTTAAAAAAAAAAACATCTTAACATAAGATATTTTCCCATGTTTAAAGTGAAACAAATCTGCCAGTGCAACTTGTCTTGGTAAGATTGGTTAAAAATAAGATGTCATGGTGCCTCTGTCTGCTCCTCCCCCTCCTTGCTCTGCTTGGCCTCTGATTCATCTCAGCTGCATCCACTCTACTCATCAACCAACCAGACCTTCTTAAGGAGCTCCAGGATCATCACTCATCGCCAGTTCGTTAACCCTGATGGTGCTAATCTAGTCTTTCATCTCTGTTCATGCCAAGAATCGTAGTCTTTGTCTCATGTGTCTCTATCCTGTGTCCAGGACTCTCATGCTCACGAGTGGACGCCCTGAATCAGCTTCAGCCGAGCAGAACTTCACCAGAAGCTACCAACCATCTCCACGGAACTTCATCCAAACGCCAAGCCTCTAGCCCGAGCCATCGCCAAACCTCCAGCCGCGTCACAAGCCACAGCCGTACCTCCTGCCTCGTCAAGAGCCTCAGCCGAACCGCAAGTCACGCTCCGGAAACCTCGTCGGCTTTCCTACCTCGCCGCCCTACAGCCACAACGAAACCACTTTACCTCTGGAAAAGAAATAAATACCATTACTCACCTTCAATAAGATGCGTTAATGCTAACTAAATCATTAACTTAGCAATTGACACTCCAATTTAGGTCAAATGCTCTGTTTATTGAAAATAAAATGTCTCAAAATAAGCATTATATACCATTAAAATAGGTATTTTTAATACCCATATTTCCCCAAAATAAATTCTATTTTCAGCAACAGTCCAACTATCCCTATTTCTATACCATAATCAACATACAGTAGGACTACAATTACACATTTTCAGATCATTTTGTCATAAAAAAATTATGTTTTATGACCCAAATAAAACGTCTGCCTAGAAAATTAAGTAAAACATTTGTTTAATTAGAGATTTTATCTAAGATTTCTCAAAATAAGTTGTGTTCTCCCTTTCAGGACTACTGAAATCATTAAATTTAGGTCTATGTTTTTGATTATTTCATTATAATCTTAAAATAATCATGCTTTGCTAAAATAATAATAATCAGAGAGCATTTGAGATATTGCTTAAACTAAGTGTATAACATAATTAGGCTAGAAAATTTAGTTAAAAATACTCTATGTACTTATCATCATGTAGTTATCATTGCCACATACAGAAACTCTGAATAGAGACTCCTACCTTTTTCAAATCTGCCTGAAAAGACAGAAATTGTGTCTTTATGCAAATTTGTGAGAAAATTAAGCACAAGGAAAACAACTTTGAAAGAATGAAAAGACCTAAATATTGTTTATGTCTATAACTGACCCAAAAATGAATGCTAACTTTTTGCTTGATTCCTTTAAGCCTTGACATTTTCCATCAAATTGTTGTTTTTTATATAATTTCTAAAGTCATCAGTCTAATCTTCCTCTGGAAGTGTCTTCCCCTTGAAGCTGTGTGACACCCACACACATTCTGCCGCCCTCCCCCTGGACTTAAAGCATGGAGAAATTCTCCTCTGAAGCATGGGACTCATCAGTGTGTGCTGTGGCACATGAGTCACTGAGGGCACTGGAGCAGGCTGAGGTGAAGATAAGAGGAGCTGGGGCACTAAGAATATGCTGGATTTTCTTTTTTTATTGTTGCCACACACATGGGCAATTTCTAACTGTGGATTAGTGAGCTGCAGGGGTAGATGTCAAATAAAAAAGGGGTGATATTAAACTGCAATGCATCTTCATCTCTAGCCCTGAAGTAAAGCTTTTGTCTATGCTTCACAAAGCCTTGGAGAATTTTACTTGTTATGCCTTTCTGAAAGTCTACCAGCTTTATTAGACCAGAGTCACTCGCTGGTTTCAGACACAAGTGTGAGCTTTCCTCAGGCATCTCCTTAAATATTCTTTTCATGATTAAACGCTCCTCAAACAATAACAAATCTGAAGAAAGTGTCTCTGGCTGAGAAGACACGAGTAATGGTCTGGGTGAAAGGATGACTCTTGTTCTGAATTGTCTCAGGAAAGTCTCTGGATTTAAAAAATGTAAACATTTTTGGTAACGATGCTAAAATTCTGACATAACTGCACTCCAATTATGTAGCATTCTTCACCTAACAAGCACAAGAGGGTTTAATAGACATGGAGGCTGTCTTTTCAAATACAACAAGTCGTCTTTCATGTCACCTGAAAGAAGATTTAGTTTAGAGGAGCTGTGTGTAAATGAGTCCAGATAAAAACATGGCTTCAGGAAACATTTCATGAATACAGATTGAGCTGTTTATGACTGAAGTAATGCAATACCTCATACAGACCTTTTCCAAAGAAAAAATTACAATATCATGAAAAAGTGTATTTAATTCCATAATTCCATTAAAAATTTGAAAAAAATGAGAAAACTTTGGAGGAACCACTGTTTACTTCTCTGTTTTTGCAAAGAGATAATGACATTGAATATGATCATACCAAAATAAAGTTTTCCAATCATATGTGCATCTTATGTACTTAGATACTTCAACAGTATGGGCATCCAGGTCCCCAGCAGATGGAATTATAAAGTCGTCTTGAACATTCTACCAGACTGTTGCAGTGATTTTGGATTGAAGAATGTAGAGTTTACCGACACCAGCGCTGGACATTGCAGCCCAAACCATGACTGATTGTGCAGATTTCACAGAAGCGTGGTTCTGCTCCACATCAGTCTTACTCCAAACCCTTGATTCCCAAATGAGAGGCACACTTTTTTTTTCGTCAGAAACAGGATCTTGCTCCTTCTTTGCTTAGCCCAGTTGAAATCCTTTTTTTTTTTCATCGGACAAGGCTCAGAAGTGGCTTGACCCGAGGAAACCCCAAATGTGCCTGAAAGTGGTGGTGTTTGAAGCTGTTCCTCCACCTCATTCCACTCTTTCCTTACATAAATCAATTACTGCTGTTTTTGATATAAAACCATTTAGATCTTTATTTTGTTTTTCTATTTTTATTTATAGATGACTTGGGTAATAATACAGTAAGTGATATTGCTTTGGGGGCTGCATGGTTGCATAGTGGTTAGCACTCTCACCTTAGAGCAAAAAGGCCCCGGTTCAAATGCTGGCTAAGACCTTTCTGTGCATGTTTTCCTCGTACATGAAATCCTAAAATGGTAAATGGCGTATACTTGTACAGCACTCTTCTACCGTCCTTAAAGGCCTGAAGCGCTTCACAGTCACAATCCCGTTCACCCATTCACACATACATTCACACACTGATGCCAAACACTGGCACCAACCTTCCACCAGAGGCAAGGTGGGGTTCAGTGTCTTGCCCAAGGACACTTCGACACATGGGCAGGCAAGGCATGTATTGAACATTCAATCTTCCGATCTTAGGTTGACCACCCTACCACTGCACCATGGCTGCCACATGGTTTTCATCAGGTACTCTGGCTTCCTCCCACAGTTTAAAAACAGGCTTCATTAATTTACTGATGACTCTAAATTGATGTCTGTGAGCCGTGTGTGTGCAGCAGACTGGCCCCACCTTCGCCCAACAGTAAGCGGGTTCACTCCAGCCACCGTGTGACCCCAAAAGAGACGCAGCACATTCTAAAAATCGAGTGATGATGGTTCTTTCAAGGATTTTCTTTATCAATCTAATTAAAGGTCACTAAAATGGATGGTGGGCTGACATGAAACAACTGTGAAGCATTTTTAAAGCTGTTTCAATTTATTTCAATACAGTTTATAAGGTATCCAATATTGTCTCAAAACGCCCCACAAAAAGTGCTGAATCAAGTTTTAATGATTATAATCCAATTCCAAATGGCGATGAAAGTGGAAAAGAAAATGTATTTATTTGAGCATCTAAATGGCTAAATATTTTAGTTCTGCCTAAAAAGTGGGAGCAAAAGGGCTGATTATCAGTAACCCATACATGTGCATGACCTGCCAATATTTGATTACAATCATCCTGATGTTCCAGCATAAATATAAAATATAATTTTGTGATATATCCTTCAAATGTTGGCAAAAACGTGATGTGAAACTTTAAGCAAATAAAAAAACATGTTCTGACTTTTTTTTAAGCTCATACAGTTTTAGAATCACTTACTGGCTTATAAAAGTCAGTTTAACATTGTGTATATATATATATATATATAAATAGTGTCAACAATTTTCACTGCAAAAATACAAATATCCCATTTGACAGCGTCAAAGCCTTGTTCAGGTGGCCATGACTGTCCCTTTTTAAAAAGCCTAATATGGTGAAAAATCCAATATGGTAGGGTTCCATGACATTTGGTGGTTTGAACTCAGCAGGATCCAAAGAATTTCCCATGCTTCATATTCTTTTTTATATCTGACTACATATTTTATAACGTTTAATGAAAAAAAGCCAAAACTTTGACCTGCTGTTGAAGCTCCTCATAGAAGGTTTTGACGTTTGTTTCAAATCAGCCCAACACATTTTAAAGCATTTGATTAAAAAAGTCAGCTGATTTTCTGACTACCCGTACTGTATTTATAATTTACATTAATGTCATATTTTAAAACAATTTTCTTTAAGCCTTGATTTGTTTTATTCTGTTTCAGTCCCAAAGTACTTTTTTCCAACCGTTATAATGGAAGTCAATTAACTTTTCAGCTTGACTACCGGATTTGCTTATTTACGTTTTTATAAATACTTATTCATTTAATTTTTAAAGTCAAAACTGTACGAAACAAATAAAATCAGAAAGAATGTTTTCTAGTGTGTAGCACAAACTTAAGCTAGCTAAAATTTGTATTCCAATCCAAGAGTCTATTGATATATTTGATTGCTGAAGTCTTGTGCCTCCTTCAAAGCAGTTTTTTTGCGTGGGGATCTTTCATGTTTACTGTGGCTGAGAGAAAATGTGAGTCTGCACATCTTTGAAGATAATTTCTACTGTCAGCAAGTTTAACAAGTTCAATTCTTGACTGTGAGAGATGGTACGATGACTGAAAGCCTGCAGCTCCCCTACTTTGTGCAGTGACAGTGTGGATTTGAAGTTGCTGCCAGTTTCAATTCCATGCTTGACTTCCCTTTAACAGGCAAGCTTGCCTAGAGTGTAAACCTCGTTGTACGCTTTAGGTTCCACGTTCTCCCAACTGTTTTGAATATTAAACATACTAGGCAGGTTCAAAGCCCCCCCCCCCGGGGACCCTGAGCTGGAGGGCCCCGGGACCCCTAAATGGACTCTTTTGACATGATATAAACAAAAACAAATAATACCATCGAAGGGTTTTGATCTTACTTTAGCAATATGACAAAATAAGCCTGATAAAAGAAACTCAAAAGAGAAAAAATAAAAAAGCTGGGGCTCATGCAAATGTCCTCTGGAAACACACAGATTTAACCCCCTCATGCTCTATGTCGCCAATTTGCAACGCACCATTAAATATAGCACTCAACTTAATTTAGCATGACACTGAACAGAGAAACCATAGAGAAAAAAATACTTTTTTTATATAACTGTAAAAAAAATTCAGGCCTGTAAAGGTTAAAATTAGGACCTAAATGTTTTTAAAAGTACAAACAGCATAGTTCTGAAAGTATTGTCAGTATCTTACAATATTCTTAACTTTTTGTCCAATGTTTTAGCATGCATGCATGGTCTTTTCAACACTGAAAACCATGAGGGCATTTGACCAGATTCCTCTTATGGTAGATCCAGTTCAGTAGACATGTAACTAATTTTGTTTATTGCTTTAAGAACGATGCTATGTTTCTTCATAACAAGAGCGATTTGATTCAGAAAAGTTCCATGTTAAATTGCATATATTCTGTGTTATTTTTCTTAGAGTGCAATCAAGTGGAGCAGTATTTTAGCTCACAGATGAAGAGAGCAGCGGACGCTCGCACAGAAAAGGAGTTTTATGCAAACGGAGTGAAATGTCAACCTTCAGGTACAGAGAAGCTAAGGTGTTGACACTGCTGACACTAGTGCTGAGAGGCCAGGCTTCCTGATACCCCCAGACTTAGTCATAATTCATATCTCAGTTCATGCTGCTAGTACAGTTGTGTGAACTCTTCATTTTTAAGATTTCTGATATCAGTGAACAAGAACACTTTTCTTCAAATAGATTTTAAAATATAAAACAAAAAAATTCTAAAATAATAATTTTTTGTGCTGTTTTACATTAAGACCTTTCTGCATTAAGCCTTTTACTTTTAGTTGGATAGATTTGTATTAAAGTACCAGTGTTTTTACTTAATTGCACCTGTCTTTGCCTGATTAATTGTTTTATTAGTTATTTTAATTCTGCACTAATTATACAGACAAAATGACAGTTAACATAGAATTTTTAATTCTTTTAAACTATAAAAACAGGATTTTCACAATCATTTCTTTGAGTCTGCCAAATTCCATAAGTTTAGTCAACAAAACAAATGTTACTTTTTACTGTCTCACTCTATGTTTTTCTCTTACCAGTTACTTTTTTACTCTCTTATTTTATTGTTTGAATTTTTTTTACATTTTCACTTGAGAGATATTATTTTGAAGTATTATGACTCATATTTACAAGGACTACATGTTTGGCTTCTTTTTTAGACGTCAGTAACAAAGACAATGGCAACAAACAGCAAGAGGCTCACAAAATGACCCTCTCTTTTCTTTCAGCAAAAAACAGGAAAACTTAATTATCCTTTCATCCTAGAGAAATCTTGTGATTACTCTTCTTTATCTCCTGAAGCCAAGTTCTCCTAAATAACTACTTCTCTGTTACAGTGACTGGACAGTACTTTGACTGGACCATCAAAGCACCTTCAAGCACGCTTTTTAGACATTCGGTTTGATATTGACAGGTGTGCTTCAGATCAAGAATGTATTTCATAACACAGTTCCTGCTCAGCTTTTGGTCCTTTTGACTCCAGAAAGCCTTGCTATGCAGACGTTTCATGTTCAGCTCAAAGTCTGGTTTTCTGGACGCTGTGGCCAAAGTTTTCATTTGTTTTATAATCACTTTGGAATTCTATGTGAAGGTCTTTAACAGTTCATACTTGCAGTCTTTTTCTTTTTGTGCTGCAAGAAGCTTTAACATTCAGAACTTTGTATCAACAAGCTACAGGACATAGTCGAAATGTCTCAGTGGAAGTGTCATGGTCACTTGATGTTCTTGCAAAGATAAAATATGATTTATGCCCCTATAAATGCTTCAAAAAAGAAGTTTATTCCCATTATCTATGGTCTGGTCATAGACAAACAGAGTTGATTGCATCTCTTGACTTTCACACAAGCAGTCATCATTATGCAGCTTGATACAAAAGGGAGAAATCTGGACATTTTTCCAAAACATTTTAAAGGCGTTTCTTTATGTAGCATAAATTATTTTTAAGGACTTGGTTCCTGGTCTAAGATGCAGGACTTGGTCTTGTTGTTTTTGGCATTTTTCCTGATCATTTATGGTCTGTCCTTGAAAACTTTCAAGTATGTATATCTCATGTTTCCTACCTGGAAACAATAATTAACACTTAAAACACTTACAAAGTGCTTCATAAATGTTTCCAGACTCAGAGTCACAATCACTGTAACTCCTTCAAAATAAATTGAGGTCTTTCCTTAGCAGAATTGTATTTGCACACATTTAGATGCTTCATATCAGAAAAACTAACAAGCTTTTTGCTTGTGTTACAATAAATTGTTACAATACAATTTTTTATCAACAGCACCAACCTGGTTCATTTAAAAAAAAAATCGTTTTTACCCAGTGAGGGTCCACTCTTCATTTATAGTTTATACAGTTTGGTTTTGATAATCAAATAATGAAAACCGTTAACAAATGGAGTAATTATGGTCATTTTAGGTTGTACAATTTTTACCAGGTAAATAATTTATTATATGTGCTGTAAATGGGAAACTTAAGAATTGAAAGACCTGTTTTTGTTTTTATTTTTATTTTTCTCGTTGTCTTGTAGAGCCACACAACTTATTAAAAGCCACAATAGATTATTGTCTGAGGGTTTGTGTTACAATTACATCTGATTCTGCAAACATAGCCAGTTAAGATAAGGGGAGTCTGAGTTGGAAAGAGCTCTCGATGAACGTTATTTCGTCACATCTCCAGCTACCTGGTCTCATCAGATGAGCCTATAATTAGCGGATGGTTGAGTCAATGAGAGATCAGGAAAGCCTCCAGCTTAATGAGGCTGTTGGAAAGCATTTGAAGATGAAAGGCTGGAAGTTCCTTGTTCAGATGTCTCTTTGTCTGTGATTACATCCTGTGATCGACCCCATCTGCTTGTTTGAACAATGCACGCAGGCTTTATGATAACAGCTTTTTTCTTTGAAGATCAAACCTATTATCACTGGTATAATCCAGCTTGCTTGTCACGGATACAAATGTGCCACAGCCATGTTTACTAGACCTACAACAATTTGGGAAATTTCATCAGAATATGTGTTTCCATCTTTTTTGTCTGTGTTCTGTTTTTTTCTTTATATATGCATTTCAAGATGTCATAACTGTCTAAATAATTTGACCTCATATTAACCTTTAATCTGAAAAAAAGTCTTTGATTAGAAGTGCAACATCTAACAACATCTAGTCTGCTTTGAAAAAGTTTGGATATTAAAAAAAATCAAAGTTTTATTGCTAATCACCAGTTATAGTACTGTTTTATAAAAGAGCAATTACTGTGTTTGTCAATTCAAAAATACTAAATTGTTTAAGAGCTGTGATGCTTCATCAAATGCAGGCCAAGATTTTTGAATCAAAAAACACTTAGACAAGTATATTTTTGTGCAGCATCATGTGATATTGTATTACAATGGTATAAGTGCTTCATGTGAATAAATAAACCTAAGTTGAAATATCATCTGGATGCAAGAGAAAATCAGGAAATGCACCTCTACGAAATTTAAGCATTTCATCATCAGCTAAATATTAAATATTTTCTCATTAGACTTTGATCTAAGTAGGAAAATGGAGGACTAACTCCACACTTAGGTTCATTAAAATGTCTTAACAAGACACCCTTTTTTGATAAATTGCATTCTGGGAATACACCATGTGAAAGGAATGTGTGCTTACTGTTTAGCTGGGAATTAAACCAACTACCTTCAAATAAGAACCATTTTTCTTTTGGGAGAATTTCATTGCATCCTTATAATTTACTTACTCTCATCTGTTGGAACAGAATTATCTGTGCATATAAGATACAGTGCAAATAACTACAAACTTTATTTTTTTTATCATCTTGTACTAAATTTAGAAGCAGTTGTTGTGAAAATGCTTGGCAGGGTGATATATGAGCTGCTTCTCTGTGCATAAAGTCATACTTAGATTATTATAGACTTCTGCACATGTGAGAGGATAAATGAAATTGCCAGACAGTCTTGTGGACTTTCTCGCTTTCAGGAGAATGGGAAAAATGATAGGATTATAAAAGAAGAAGGGAAGGCTTGCTTCTCCTCCACATTCAACAGAAGCTACTCTGTTAACAAGTCTGAGTTCTTAAACCTGCAGAAAACAAGCCTTCCAACTTTCTCGTACCTGTCTTTGTGCATTGAAGTCAATTTTCCAATTAATTTGTCTAATTTAGTGGAAGGATTAGAAACTTGGTACTACAGTGATGTAAAAAAAAAAAGAATTTCCTCAGTGTTTCTATCACCTCTGAGAGAAACATCTAATTAGGAAAGCTAATGCTTGATTATTATTCTTTGAATTCGGGCTTAACTCAACCAGCACAAACAGAATGTAACAAAGAGACAAGGGGATGACAACGGGTTTTAATTAATTTCCGATCAGGACGATTACATGACTTTGAGAGTGTCATTTGCTTTTTCTTGTTGTAACAAAGCCCCTTCAAGCTTGGAGGAGATTCTAATTATTTGTTGGTGTTTGCTGTTGAGCAAACAGCTCTCACATGATGTAAACATTGGGGACAGGAACGACACTCTGCAGATGGAAACCCGATCAGATTCCTGAAGGATGAGCTCTACAAAGTCTCTGAAGGATTGTGAGGAATAGTGTTGTCTTAAACACATACTGGGGATCCACCACCCACCAACATGAACTCGGTTTATTTATAGGAACCTCCTTTGCGTGTGAGTGATCTCTGCCGACCAGACTGGAAAACAAAAGATGCAGCTCCTTTGTGTGTCTGGGAGGTGGGTGGATAATCAAGCGGATCATTTTGAGAGTTCACTGGCGCTATGACACAAACGAAGCTTTTAAATCGTGCCTGCCATCCAGTGAAACAGAAGAGTATTACACACAAAGTAAGAGCCATCTTTAAACTAATCCTCCATCACTAGGAGTGGACTGCAGCAAAATTTGAACAGTGGTTCCTCCTGGTGGCAAATCGTGGTTGGTGCCAGTTTTTGTCAGCTTGTGTATCTGTTATGATTTGTAATAATCAAAGCCATCATTGAATAACTCGCCTGTCTATCACATGCCGTAACTTTTCTGACCAAAGACTAAAGTTTGAAATTTAAAATTGCTGTCTTTATAATTGCTTTTTGAAAAATCAAAGATTAACTGCTAGAGGTTAAAACGGGACTAACAAATCTTATTTATGCACACAAATTAAGAACATTAGAAGGGATTTTTCCATTTGAGCACCTTTTTATGACAAATGTGTCTAAAAAGACTCCATGCTAAACTCCACTTAATTTCTGCAGTACTTATGGGAGCATCCTCCTGCTCCTACAACTGTGCTAAAGCCACTTCACTCCTTGTTGAGATTAATGGCAGTCTCACACAGGGGCCATTAATGTTGAAAAGGCACGGCTCCACCTCTCCCAGTGCTACCCTGGGAGCCACAACCTCCATAATGGCTCCATTCTCTGAATTAATGGCCTTCTTTGGCCACATGACAAAGCAGGATTTTAATTATAGGCCTTACAAGAGAGGGGAAGTAGAAGAGGGCAGCAGGGAAGGCTTTTGTGGCATCAGAAGGAGCGCAGCAGAGATAATTTGTATTTCTGGATGGCGCTTTGGGGGCCTGAGTGTTTAAGTGAATAAATATATGAAATTATAAATTCTAATTACTTAGATTTGGTCATGCTGTGACTGGCTGATATTTTATGAGTTTTTTAAACTGTTGCCACCTTTGTGAAAACACAAATCAATGTTTTTCAAATTGTAAGAACAGCAAACCCAAAAAGTCCGTCCATCCATCCATGTCTGCAACCATTCTTCTCTTTTCTCTCATTTTGGAGCTACAGTAGGACAGAGGCCTGGACAGATTCCAAACTTATTACAGCACAGAACTGAGCAGAAGCAATGACTAAAACCATGCAAATAAACACACAAAATAACACAAACGTAATGTTTTTTGGGACCCAGAGCACTTTAGAAAAACCCCAAAACATTGTTCTTACAGCTTTGTTACATTTTCCTTTTGGTTTATGGCTTTTTGGCTTTTTTTATCTCAAGCCAATCGCTCGAGAGAGAAAAATGAACTTGGATTTTGTTATAGATTGCATTTTCCTAAGATCACCTAATTTCACTTATTGAACATTTATAATAGAGGAACATCCTGTCTCAGACAGAAAGAAAAGCTTGTTGCATCTGTTCAAATTGCATCATTGCCCATCCTCATAGTGCCCGTGATAAAAAAGCTGCAGTTCTCTACAGAATTTGCTAGTTAAATTCTACTTTTACAGTCTTCTCCTCAGAATGGGATTGAAGTCATATTGAAGTGCATCAAATCATGAAGACCAATGAGCTCCTTATTATTTAGCCATAGCCTTCTACTACAGACTTAGACTAGATGTTTCCAAAGTACAGTAGCCTGTACCAGATTTTAAGCTCTTCTCTCACAGTGGAACTCGGCCTCAGCTCAGGTTTACAAAGCAGATGGGCTTTGAAAATTGGGCTTAAACCTCTATTGTGGATAAGCCAAATGGTCACATGGGTCTAGTGATTAAAACAAAAATGCTGTCAGATGTCTTGGAGGCCGCACACCTGACTCTCATTCACTCAATCAACCACAGCATACTTAAGATCTGCACTCAGCTGAGTGCAATGTGAAGTATTTGTGCCACTCTGTGTCATGGCTAGCAGACTGAGGCAGACCCCGATGCTGTAACCCGGAAGGATACTCGGCAGGCGAGGAAGGTGAGTAGGAATAGGTTTAATGAATTTGAACAGAGTTCCAGGTGAGGATGTGGTGGAGATGGTTGGAGGGTCTTGACGGCGAACACCGTGATCCTAAGCAGATATCCAGAGGAGCGACGAGATGGAACCAGTGAGATGGTGAGTAGGAATCCAGAGTGTACCAGACGAGGTCAGGGATCCTGGGTAATGCAAAGACAAGGCGAAGTTAGACGAGATATCATAGGCATGAACAAGAATAGCAGACTAGGCCAGAGGATGCACCGTGGAGTACAACGAACTATAGCGTTGGTTACAGGTCCTACCTAGGTCTCCTTAAGAGTCCACCAGCTGATGAGGATGAAGAGGTGCAGCTGGTGTCCTCAGGTGTGACTGATGAAGGGGGAGGAGTCTGCCGGAGGCACCGTGACACTCTGCCTTCATTACTGAATGTTATACCTGTCCCCTGTCTCTGTTTGCCTGCCTCAACCCTCGTCTGGATTTTGACCATCCTGTCTCTCCTCTGATGGTCTTACGGCTGTTATCGACTCCTGCCAGCCTGACCCTGATTTAGCTCTGTGGACATTTAGCTGAGCTAATAAACCTACTGCATATGGAACCAACTGTCTGCCTCTTCTTGTGACACTGACCTTTATAAATATATTTATATTATTGATTTGCTGCTGTTAGCCATAGGACCAGACACTTAGAACCTGGGAAATTTGTGAACATTTGTTTTATTCTTTCACATTGAACAATGGTAACTGTTTGTTTGACTCTTATCCTTCCATTTGGCCTGTTTGGCTTTGAAGAAAATTGTTTATGATTTATGATAATTATGAGTGTGTGTAGTTTTGGTTTATGAGTTTTAGTTAATAAAGTTTTGTGGTGGAAACTGGACCATAGGGGTGTTTTAGTGTTAAAGGTTGCAGACCCCTGGTTTAACATTTATATAAATTACCAGAATCAAATTCACTTCTATACTAATAGTCTTAATAATGTAGCTGCTAATATAATCCAATCTAAAAAAAAAAAAAAAATGCTGCTACCTTATCAGTTGAAAAAAGCAGCTAAATCATTTTAATTAAGTTTATTCATCCGGCTCAGACTCTCCTGGTTCTAAGTCTTTACATATACAGTTGAGCTCTTTTTTTTTTTTTTTTTTTTTCTCCAATAACTTGTTTACTTTAGTCAATTTAGACAATTACAAACTTTTTTTATGAAATTATTATAGCTAACATCCATTACTGAATAAATATTGCTTTAAATCTTAGATTTTATCGATTCTTTCAGAAATAAAATTACGATTAACATAAATTTCAATTTATTAGTTTTTGTAAGAAGTAAAAACACATTAGTTCAATAAATGTAGCATTTATTTATATTAAAAAATAACATTACCTTAACTTGATACATTAATCTTTAGTTTCAGTTTTGTGGTTTATAATTTCTTGAAGTTTTACATTTGATTAATTTTTCAGCAAAGCAAATAATAAAACTTGTTTTTGAATATTTATAACATTTATTTTTTAGCACTACAGCACTTACTTTATCTGAGTATAAATAATGGAATATGCAAGAGTATTGTTTACATTACACAGTAGTACTGAAATCAAACTTTTTTAGACCCTTGTCTCCGGAGGGCAATACAGTTAGATCCCTGAAACCCAAGAAGCGCCTCCTGAAGAGAGTCGCTTGCAATCAGAAAGCCTCCATTTAATTACAACACACAGGAAATTACTGAGTGAATGGGTCAGGTGCTGATAAGAGGCTGAGCCCCAGGGATGATGGCTACTGAAACCCAAGGAGCCCCAAACTCAAAGTGGAATTACCACAAAAGGCCAAGCCTGAAAGCCTGACAATCTGATTGTACTGTCATCCAGATTCATAATTAATATATTTATCAAATTAATCGCTGAAACGAACCCTAGTCTCCTGAACAGTAGGCAGATTCATTTGGCATTGGCTCGGTTTACCGCTAATAACAGCGTTGTCAGTGAAATAAGTAGGCAGTCGGGCGATGTCCTCGGCTTCATGACAGACAAATTACTCATCTGTGTAAAGATGATATGAGGAATTTAGGGAGTGAAAGAAAGAAAAATGTCATTGTTTAGTGATATCCACAATTGTACCCTTGTTTCAAGTTGTGTGCAGAGAGTTGGAGCAACATAAAAGAGGCATTTGCTGTTTTGAAAGGCAGGAAAATACCTTTTGTCATAGTTCTGGTTTAACAAATCACTCATCAAAGGGGCTGTGTGAGCTACACTGTTCAAAGGAATATGGGAGTAAGGGGTTTCATTCTCTGAATTAAAATACAACTTTTTCAAATACCAACATTTCCAGCTTCTAAAACTGAGACTGATAGTGAAAATGTCTAATATTTGCATGAACGGATAATGGTTAACCCTCAAAACCTTGTTGTTCATTCGAAATACAAAATTCTTAAAAGCAAATGTATAGGTGACATATTTTATTAAAAAAGTTTAAAGTCAAAGTAAAACAGCACATTCATGTGAAGCCTCTCAATATTTAGATTCGAATTTTTATTAATCTAGATAACTTCTAGATTTCCTTTTATTTCTATTGTTGTAAAGTATAAAAATATTACATTTAAGTCCAGGTAATATCCATTTAAAAAAAGGAAAAGGAAGCTTCTAACTTTGATACAGTAAATGCTGCTGAGATTAGACCTTACTTTTATAAATAAACATTTCTGATAGTATATTACATATAATATTTCCTCACTAAACTGTGTGTCATTTCTATGCTGCAGGTTTACATTTATTTACCTCTATTTTCCTAAAAATATTCAGAAAAGACTTGATAAAAGAATGACTTACTGCAGCCTGAAAGAAAACAAAGTCTTAAAAAAAATGCATTTAGTGAAAAGATGTGCATTTATAGATTAATCCAGAAAATGAAACTAAGGAATCAATAAGTATGATTATGCTGTTTTGCTTAAAAGTTGGGCAGAGTCGTTTGTGTGAAGCAACCACACTCCAACTTCCCATCACTGATAACTGAGAGCTCTCTGTATACATGCTCTCCTGCTAGTCTACAGCTCTTCACACCTCCAACCTAACATTTAGTGATGCAACAGGAAGGACAAGCAATATTGGCGCTATATAGCTGTACAGTCTTGAGCCAGATGCCAGTTCAGATGAGGAAAACAAAGATGTACATGGATCTAGAAGTCTACAGGTGGATGCATTGGAGTTAGTGGCTCGCGTAGTGCATTTTGTATGTTAATTCAAACAACATTTCTTCCTCTACCCCTTATTTACAACAATTTGAATAAAAAATACTTAGAAATACAATTTTAAGCGTAATTGTCTATATATGTCCTCCATCATCAGAAAAATGCCACAAGAACCTGGATTTTTCATCAAAGAGCCCTTTCAGAAATCTCTTCAACAACTTTAAATGAATAGAAATCCTGATTTATTTTAAACTATGTAGCTATTGTTGCAAAGTAATGATTTATTTTCTATATCTGTCACGTCCCACAAATAAAAAATATCTTTAAATGTGAAACAATTCCATCATATTTGTATTTCTTCAATGATACTTTTAGTTTGTTTGAAATATGCAGTTATAAAAATCCTTTTTGTACATTTTGTGCTAATTCTCAATACTTTGTCAGAGTTGCCTTTTAAGTTTTCCTCAAATATTCAACCAAAGCCGCCATGACAGAACCATGCATACTTTGTGGTCAAGTTAGAGTAATGGTTATAAACTAGAAGGTGCTTACGTAGGGCAACAATAATAACAAATGACCAAAAACTGTACTGCACTGATATTATTCTGTGTTTTTTTCCAAAATACAAGGATGTGACCAATTTGTCTTCAGGACACTCATCTTATTTTCGCAGGAAAAAATGTTTTGTTAACACATTGCACTCATTGTCTGATACTGTTGATATTTATGCTGTTCATCTGCAGCTGTTGAGTACTTTTCCACATCGACGGTCCGCCCCGACCAGGCTGCCGGCTTAATGGACCCACTCGTTGACGAATGCAACGGCCCCATTCAGAAAGCAGAGGCTGCCTGCACCAATCAACTTTCATAGAGAGCCCTCTCTCTAATTGTTGGCAATTACATTATGTGCCACAAGGGTTCAACACCATTTTGAAACGTTGTGAAATAGCAGCGAGGCCTCCTTTTGCACCCAATAATAATTTAACAATTAAACTTTGGCATGCTAATTTCCTCTTCATATGCCAACATTTTTTTGAGGCGGGCCAGTCACAGCAATGGCTCAGTGGGGTAGTTCATTCAAACACCTAAAACACGTTTTTGGGGTAGTAAATGTCACTTTAAGTATTGAAATTAACTGTCAATGCAAAACATAGGTATTTTTGTACTCTTTATTTGCCTATTTTGCTCATTTTTGTCTTTTTCTAATATAAAATTATCCTCACTATACAGGTGACTGAGGTTAGTGAGACCCATGAACATTTTCAGGCCATTTACTCCAGGTCATCCAGCTGCAACCTCCATTTAACATCTTGATTAGGCCGGTTTTGAATCGCCCGGTTTGATTGGAGCAGTTAAGCTCTTCATACTCTTCACCGCAAAATGCTAATTCTCCCTGAAACAAATGGACACAAATCCTCAGAGAGCATATGGAGAATCTCTCCCATTAAATATTCAAAGGAGACGAGCAAAATTAGCGCGCAAAGCACCAGCGCTGTCTCACAGCCATTACTTTTGAAAATGAGATATTTGAAAGATTGAAAATGCAAATACCAGGATAAGTGATTGTCCCTCTTTTATGATGTTGTCTGGTTATAAATGACAGCACAGTCATAGATATTCTCCAGATTATGCTTTGTCTTTACAATGTGAATTTCCTCATAAAATAAGCTCCATGTATGAACTTCAATATTGCATTGCCCTCAGGGGTTGGCCTAAAAATACTCTTCACACAGTGAGTTGAGCTCTTCAAGTGCATTAGGTGTAAATGACATTAAATCAGACAGGGATTTAGGAGGCACTTAAAGGATGAGTAGATTAGAAAACTGCTCATGTTTTGACCTGAATTAAAAGATTGATAATGATTGCACATAGTTTGCAGAAGCACAAATAGGTTTGTCACTTTTATTTGGTATTTTGGGAGAATTAAAAAACAGACAATATAAAACTTTTTCCAGCAAAAGGAGACACCATCGTACTATTTTGAAGGTTAGCAATAAAAATGTATCGCAAGTCCAAAACAGGCCAACTATTGGAGCACAACATTCCAAATATATAACTGTTCACATGCAAGATAATAATGTGTTGATACACTAAAGCAGAAGATGAAAATGATTGCAGATGTATGATGAGGTGGGGATTGTTGACGATATTAAACCACATAAAACCCCTTTTGTCCTCAAATTCCTGCAGCAGTTCAACCCGTATTGCTTCTGCTTTAATTTAATATCTATTTATTTTACTCTATTGTGCCGGTTTTATTGAGGTTGTGCCTATTTTATCGCCCCGATCTCAACCAGAAGTGAAGGTCAGGAGAGGCGCAGTGCCTTTGTTTATTGGTTTCTACTGAGCCAATATGAGTTGAATTTGGCTATCTGTTCCCCATTATTTGGCTCGTTCATAGTTTTTCATGCTATCCGGATATTGTTTATCACCACTTTGAGATATTCACAGCGTATTTACAGCGGAATTAAATATTCTTCATCACTTTTTTGTAATATCCTCTCTCCAGGTTTGTGCAGTATGTAAGAGTTCTATTGACTGTGACAGCAGCTCCTCACACACTAAATACGAACACAGATTTGAAAAAAAAAACAACAACAACAGTGAAAAGAATATCTTGTAACATCTAAATGAGGAAATATTTATTGTTCATACTTCTGTACACAATTAGTAGTTTGTGTTTTACTAAATATATAAAATAAAATGGGTTTAGAGATCAATGACTGAGTGTTTGTTTGTTGGTTGTTTTTATAAAAAAATATATATATAATATATAAAAACTGAAAAAATCCAATAAGATAAACCATTCACTCCAACCTCAAAAGAAAAGAAAGTCAAATGTTGTGTCTGTAAAATTCAATGCCACATAATGTTGTGGTCATTGCATAAATTGTCCACTTCTTCCATTTCTTTGTCACTTATCTTCCTATTTTTCCTATTTTTATGAGTCAAAGTTCCATTTAACATACCTGCTGAGTGTTTTTTGTCTCTCATGTTACACTAATGGAGCTGCTTTCTACCCCAGTTGCTTTCCTGCAAGCTGCAAACAAAACTTCTTCTTGAAAGTATTTTTTTTCCAACTTTTTGTCTAAACACAACCTTGGTACAATTTAGCCAACAATTGTGCCTCAAAAACAGAACTATGATTTTTAGACAAACCAAAATATATGAGAAAGATCACCATTCATGTTTCCATATTTTGTCCAGAATGACCAAGGGGGTATATGCTTACCGGTACTTCTAGTTCTGAATGTGACAAATAATCTCATCAAGTTCTTCCAAACAACGATTTCCAGCAATGATGCAGATATCTCTTTTGAGGAGACATTTAGGTCTCCTTTCCACTTCAGTCCTGCAGAAAATGCTTCAAAAGACAAGGTTTCTTAAAATTTGTTAGGATTCAGTGCAGCCAGAAACTTTCTGGGCCTCAAGTCACATAGATCTTCTCCAAAGGCCATGCCAATCCATAAAACTTCAGATTTTATGTGATTGTCATTCATCCAAATGATTGGAACCATGAATTTTGACAATAACCCAGATGAGTTAAATAGATAATATCGGTTAAGACGTATTTAAACAAGAAAAAACAGATGTCGTTATGGTTAACCAAGACATTATGACATTTCCACAACTCTATACACAGAAAGAGTAACTATTAAAGTCACACAAAGAAATGCGTAAATCCCAACATTTATTTGCAGTTCAACCAAAAAGGCTTTCCCTGGTCTTCTCCTCTGAGCCTCCTTCTCTGCAGCTGCATCCTCCTGCCTTCAAGTCTGTCTGCTTGCATGACTCTGCTCCCGGCCTCCTCTGACTATGCTCAGCTCTGCTACTTTCTCACTGATTTGTTGCTCCTAATTCTTTTCAGTCGAATTTTTATGAAAGCAAACTTGTTTGGAAATCCTCAAAGCAGTATTGGAGTTATTGGTTGAATGCTGTACTGCTTTCATTCAGCAGTACAGCATTCAACCCTGCATTTTCTTCTGGAAATGCAGCCTTTTCTAGTATCTCTTGAGACATTTATACCTCTCTTGTTTAAGAAATAAGTAATAAATAAGTAGTGAGTAATAAATGTATGATATTTTGAGGAAATATCCACCTATCCATCCATCCATCCATCCATCCATCCATCTATCCATCCATCAATCCATCCAAACATAAAACAAGATAAAATAAAATAAAAAGAATCAATCAATAAATAAAGCTATAAACTAGTTATTTTTATTACTTTACTGTGATAATTTCAACAATATTTCTCTTTTTTTAGTTATAGAAACGGTGCAGAGAAATATGTCAACATTATCATTTTTCATGTGTCAACAATCATCTTAAAATAACTTTTAATAAACCATTTTTGAATTAAAATTCAACACAGGCTTTTGTTTTTTTTATGTTTAATTATTCTTCTGCTGCTCCCTCTTTGTATTGGAGCGATTGACCGACGTCTCATTGCGTGACGTCGTCTGTGACGAAACACGACGCTGCACGTGGCGCACGTGGGCTGTTGTTTACTTCCTCCAGGAAAGTTGGAAGTAGCAGCTGAGAGAAGAAAATGAGGGGGGAGGCGAAGTTGTGAAACAGTTTTCCGACAGTTACTCTGCATTTCAAGCCAACGCCGGAACGATATTGATCTAAAAAAAAAAAAAAACAAATTTCAAACTTTAGAAGTTTTTGTTGTTTTTTCCCGCAGAAGGACGAGGACAGCATGTATGTTTTCACTATTCTTACTCTTTGTTCTCCTTGGCTTCAGGGCTTAAAATGTCAGTTTGAAATCTTTAAAAGTTGCCAACAAGCCTGTTTTAGCAAATAATCTAACTTTAACTTTAAAAGTAGTTGTGTTGCATGATTTTCTCTTAAGTTTTTGAGCCCTTTGCTCAAATATTATTCCCTATTTTACTAAAAATGTGTCTTCAAATTACTAATTCCATTTGTATTTCTTCCCAAACGTATGTTGTGCTAATTACATGTAGAATTATGCACATTTATAATATTTAAAATGTACATAATACTTTTTCTTTCCTTATTCCTTAGAAAAAGACTGCAATGCTTCATCTGGGAAACTTCACTCATTTCCACCTGAGCTCCAAAGATTCAGAGAGCGCACAGACCCCAAAGCAGCTGACAACCCTGCCTGACTTTATGAAACATGTGATGTGAGTATAAAGTTTAACAGTAGATATATTGGTAGGATGGAGTAAACAGAGAGCTGGTCAATTGATATTTTAGGAATTCTGTTCCAAAGGGATCAATACTTGAACCCAAATACTTGGCGCTTTTGGCTGTGTGTCAACAAAACATCTAAAAATAGACACTGAGACACGAGTAAAAGTTTTCTCTTGAGTTGCTTCGTCATCTCAGATATGGTTCCCAGTTGGAGAGGAACTGCAACACCTGACTTACAAATCTCCGCCTTCCTCTGTCTAGTAGATGTCAGGATTATCGTCGTCATCAATTGAAAAAATAGAACGACATAAATTGTGGATGACTGCTCCAGTGCCTGATAACAACAGGTCAAAAAACACATTTTGAATGCGTTTTATTTTAAGGTGTTAAGGTGGTTTATGCTCGATGTATTTATCCATGTACATTTAAAAAAAATAGGGAATTAACATGATGAAACACAAATCTCTTTTTTCTTATTTAACATTTTTGCTCTGCTTGTGTAGGAAAGTCACTGGACTAAGAAAGGAAGATATTTACTGTAATCTTCGAGTTCCAGACCAGTGTCAAACCACCAAAGATGACATCAACATTGTGATCCTCACAGGTTTGGGAGGATTCTTCTTGATTTTATATAAAATAGTCACATTTGCTTGGAAATAAACTTTATTTCTGCATACACAAAGTTATATGAGAGCGTGCATTTTTAATTTAGTCTTATTCGTCTTCAATGGCCAAAAAAGTTCTGCAAACTGAAAGCCTCAAAATAAGTGTAAAAACCTACGACCTCCATTTAGCCTGAAAATGCATTTTATGAAAAAGATTTTTACAGATGGACTGTATTTATCACTGCAGATGTAACTTACTGTTTATTTATTTTTTGTATCTCATGAGCTTTACTTGCAGCCAAACTATAAAGCGCTTTTTAAATAGTAACTTATTTTCAACTTGCAATATTTTATCAAATTTAATTCTTTGTCTTTTAAACTACAATTTAGCAATTTTTCTTTAAAAAAGTTATGAAGATTTTATTAATTACATTCTGAAGAAAAACTAATTTAGTAGTGTTTATGGTTTGATTTAATGCTGTATTTAACTCACTATTTAAATGTATTTCTGATATTTATTCCCCAAACTACTTTTTTATTTCTAATGAAAAATATTTCAATGTTCTATAAACTGAAGAAAAGTTGCATTTTTTGTTAATGAAAACTTAAAAAGCTTAAAGTACAAAGTTTTTTTTGGTCCAGAGACACACGGAAATGACATTAGAGGATTTTAGGAGATCATTTTAAAGCTTGTGAACCAAATCCAGTTTGAATAAAAGAAGAAAAACCAGATTTAATGTTAATAAAACAGATACATTTCGTTGTTAGTTTTTAATTTTCCTAAATTGTTAGACACAAATAGTAGATGCTTTAGGAAACTGTTGGGTACAAAGTGAGTGTTAGCAGAGGTTTTTTTTAATCCATCTTAACCTGTGTTTTCCTCAAGGCCAAGGAGTTTTCTGCATAGATCTGAAACCCTGGAAGGGGACGGTATCTGCTCACAACCCAAAGTGGCTTGTGCAGGTGAAAGAGGAGGACCGGGACCTGATCAATACCTGCATTGAGCAGATTGAAGATCCACTTAAAGCTCTCATGGTGAGGTAGCACAGAAATTAGTCAAAAGCCAAAGAAAAGAAGCAAAAACTGTCAATTATTCCATGTACAGTTTTCTATTAAATGATAAGAAGCTCTTTACGTAAATGCTGTTGAATATGACAGGGCCTCTATCAGAAGGGGGTTTCTGACAGTCTTATTTACAGGCTGTAAGGGTGGTGGGAGGGGTGAAAGCTGGCAGGTGCCCAAACACAGCTGTGAGCTTTTGTGCAGGGGGTCTGTTAGCCGTCATTCATTTCCATTTCCAAAGATGCTTCATTTGGGCCATAATCTTAACAGAAGATCACGCTAGCAAACACAAGCTATTGAAATAGTTCTAATTAATTGTATCTTTTTTCCTCTTAAGCCCGTTTTGTCCCTTTCGGGGTCGCGGGCCTGCCGGAGCCTATCCCGGCCACACATGGGCGAAGGCAGGGTACACCCTGGGCAGGTCGCCAGTCTGTCTCAGGGCCACAATCACACACACACACACATTTATATACACACCTTGGGACAACTAAGAGTAACCCATTAACCTATGAAGTATATTTTTGGATCTTAATTGGATCTGTTAACTTTATTAACGCACACAAAGCAGATCCATCTCAGTTCTTTTTTTTTTTTTTTTTTTTTTTTTTTTTTTCACTTGTTCCGTCCAACAACTTAGCAAACAGATTAGAGCTGCAGGCCTTTTGTGTTGGACAGGTTTTACTATCACAAAAAGAGGTTGTAGAACTTTAGAAGCCAGAGTGTAGATCTGAATTAACCCCTTTTTGTTGAATTATTTATTTCTTTATTTGTTATATTTAGTGTGTGTGGGGAGGAAGAGGGAAAATGTGTGTCCGGGGGGGGGGGGTGTTGGAAGAGAGTAAAGGGAAGAAAGGTGAAAAAAAGGGGGGATACAAGCACTGATTTGGATCAGTTATTCTTTTAAGCTGTAACAATTATACCAGATCTGCTGGAAAGACAAATATTCCATCATGGGTACAATTCTGACACGAAGATGAGTGGAACATATCTGTCCATCAATACACTGTAGGTCAGAAGGAGGGATGAAGCAGACAGGGAGCAGTGTGGCAGTGTGCACGTGCACGTGGGGGTGGAGATACATGCATGCTGCCGAAGTGAACCTTGTGTTGTGGGGAACCAGATCCTACCCAGCCAGAGCAGCCAGACCCGGAAAGGGGAGGAGAGGCCCCCCAAGGCCAGCGCCCCCCCCCCACACCGGACCCAAGCAGCCCGGGAGGGGGGGAGGCGGGGACCGCCCACCCGGCCAGCCAGGCGCAGAGAAGGCCCCCCTACAGGGGCCCCCACTACGCCCAGAGGCATAAGCGAACCCGGTGTCCGGCCCCCAGGCCACAGGACAGGAGCGCTTAGCCGTACCAGGCGGCAGCCATGGGGGCCGCCGGGCGCCGGACGCCGAGACAAGGGCCAAGGACGAAGCCAGGGCCCCAGAACCCGAGAGCCGCCCACCACCCGACCGGTGCCCCGTGTCCGCGAGCCAGCCGCGGCACGCGACCCGAGCAACCCAGAGATCGCCACGCACCCACAGCCACCCCCCATAACCCTACCCACTACCATCCCCCCCCTCCCTTACCCTTAAAGTGCCCTACCCCCTCTGTGATGGGAAGGGAAAGCCCCAGAGGGTTCCAGTGAGCCAGCCCCCAGGTCCGTCCACCCATGCACTCACGCACACATACTCACAATCATCTGGTTACCTCCCCACCCCCCGCCGCCACGCAGTAACCCCCCCCCGCCGACCGACCCCCAGCGCCGTACGCCCGACCATCACCGCAGCCGACATGATACCCATAAGCCTGGCCGCCCTGAGAGGACCAGGCGGGTGAAGACCGGCCGCCCCCCCCCCCCCCCCCCCCCGACCCCACCCATGTATGGAGGTGTGGCAGTGCTGTGTGTGTGCTGCAGGTAAAAAAAAGGAGGTCTCCAGTGTGGGGTCCCCACCGCTGTTAACCGCAGAACCCCCACTCCGGGAATCCTCTGTGGGTGGAGTGTATTTGCTGTGTATGTGCTGCTAACATGCAGTGTGTGTGTCTAAAGTGGGAGTTAAAATTGTGGGGGGGTCAGTGAAAGATGAGCACGGATATTTCACCATGCCCCCCTCCACCAGACCCTCCCCACAAGGCCCTAGATGAATAAGGGTGTCTAATATGCAAGTAAAAAGCGGGGTGGAGGGCGGGCGCCAACAGAGCGCCCCAGAGAGTTACCCCCCCAGTGAGCCCCGCCAGCAAAACCCACCCATCCAGTTCCCGGAGCCCTATGTGCCTGTGTGCAACATTTGTTTTGGTGAGGACGGGGAGGAGCAGGCGGATGGGCACAACCGGGGGAGAGGCTCCCCCGAGCGACCGGCCCCCCAGCCGGCCGCAGTAGGCGCCCCCCCTCCCAGGGCGGCCAGGCAGCCAAGAGGCGGCAAGCCCGCCGCTGCTAAGGCGAGAGCCACCATGCGCCGAGAGACAACCGGCAAGGACGGGTCCCGGTGCCAGAACGGAAGGGCAGGGAGTCCAGCCCCACCATCCATGCCCTGACTTCCCCAAGGACTGCACACCACCCCCCCAGGGCCCCCCATCCATCCCCCCAAAAAGAAAAAAATAATTAAAATAAATAAATAAATAAATAAATGAATAAATAAGTAATGTATAAATAAATAAATGAATAAAAATAAAAAATAAAAAACAAATAAATAAATAAACAAATAAACCCAGAGTAGATTAAATCATATAAAAAAAAAAAAAATTATATGTATATATATATATATATATATATATATATACATATATTAACCATATAAAATTATAAATTACATATATATACATATATATATAATAATAATAACAACAGTCATAATAATAATAATAGAAATAATAATAATAATAATAATAATAATAATAATAATAATAATAATAGTAATAATAATAAATAAAATAATAATTTAAAAAAAAAAAAAAATTATGTAAACCCACCCAAGTGAACCCTTTAACCCCTGCTGTGAAGGCGGCGTCGACCCCCAGGGGGCCGGGCCACGCGCCAACCACTGGCCACGGGCGAAACACCGGCCGCGGGCAGACGACCCCAGGCCCCAGAACCCAAAGCTCCCCCCCAGCCCCCGCCACGGCGACCAGCTACCCAGCACGGCACCCGGCCGCCGTTCCCGGTCAGCCGCACTGCCTACCCTGCGCCCAGAAGGCACCAGCCCAGGAACCCCTGCCAAATTGCAGGCAGAGCGCGCGCCCCCACCACCCCCCACCCCGGGCAACCAGAGCCCCGAGCCGGGGGAACGGTAGGCCCAGCAGAGCCCACCCCCCACACCCGCCCCAGCCCATCCAACCAGCCAGGACCGGCTCAACCCATCACCATCCCACCCCTACTAGGTGATGTGACTAACCAGCTGGAGCCAGGGAGAGTCTGAAGCCGACAGGTTTTTTGTGGAGGACATTAACTCTAAGCTAATATGCTCTGACATGAGGTTTCTGTAGTGTCTGATGCTGAGATTATTTTTTGACTTCCAGTTTAGGAGGACAGTTTTCTTTGCGATACATACAGCAGTGAGAACCATATAAGCCTTTTTGGATTCTATGTTGATGTTATTCAGGTCACCTAGTAAGCAGAGTTTGGGGCATGCAGGAATCATATGATTAAACCAGATTGATAAATCCTCACAGACCTTACGCCAGAATGATTGGACAGGTGGACACAACCACAGGGCATGCAAATAGTTGTCTATGTCGTTACCTGTGCACTGTGTGCATATAGCAGACTGATTAAGACCCATTTTAAATAATCTCTGTCCGGTGTAGTGAATTCTGTGGAGAATCTTGTACTGAATAAGTTGCAGATTAGGACTTTTGGTCATGTTAAAGGCATTCAAACAGATCTGTAGCCAAAATTGATCACTAGGATTCAATGATAGTTCAGACTCCCATTTTGTCATGGGTAGGTAAATTGTTTCATCTATGTTAGATAGCATCTTGTAAATTTTGGAGGTGAGCTTGGGATTTTTAAGGTCAATGAAATGTGTTACTGTAAGTGGAAGGTCTAGGTCTATTTGGGTCAGGCAGTATTTAGTGCTTATAGCTGATTTAAGTTGCTGATATTCTAGAAATTTGTTTATACTAATTCCATAAATTGAGGATAATGTTGACAGGGACATAAAAGTTCCATCCTGAATTATATGCTGGAACTGCTGGATTCCTTTGTTCTTCCATGAAGCAAAATGAATCATGTTTTTGTTAATTAAAATATCAGGGTTGTTCCAAATGGGGGTGAGTTTGCATGGAAATAATGTGAGGTTGTTTTTTTTAAGAAAATCCCACCAGGCTGTTAGAGATGAGCTAATATTTAAACTTCTGAAGCATTTGTGTTGTTTAATTTTAGAACTGAAGAAAGGTAAATTAGAAACATCCAGGCCATCACAGAGATTTTGCTCTATGTCTAGCCAAGATTCATCCAACACACCAGGATTCAGCCATTTTTGTACATAAAACAATCTGTTGGCGGAGTAGTAGTCCTGAAAGTCTGGTAGGCCTAGTCCTCCTCTATCTTTAGGTTTTTTAATAGTTTTTAAACTAATCCTTGGTGGTTTACCTTCCCAGAGGAATTGGGAAATGGATGAGTCTAATGATTTAAACCAAGTAGTTGGAGGTTTGGAAGGAATCATTGAAAACAGATAGTTAATCTTGGGGAGGATCGTCATTTTTATGGTTGCAACTCTCCCTATTAGAGAAATGGGAAGATTTTTCCATCTAGTGAGATCAGCCTCAGTTGTTTTAAGTAGTTGGGTGTGGTTTAGCTTGAATAGATCAGAAAGCCTAGAGGAAATATTTATACCTAAGTACTTTATGTTGCCTGTTTGTATTTTAATAGTTAACGGATTTAGATAATTGCAATTAATTGGTAGAATTGTACTTTTAGACTAGTTTATGGAGTATGGAGTATTATTTATATACACACCTTGGGACAACTAAGAGTAACCCATTAACCTATGAGGTATATTTTTGGATCTTAATTGGATCTGTTAACTTTATTAACGCACACAAAGCAGATCCATCTCAGTTCTGACAGCTTGAGGTCACACAAATGACCTTTTCTTAATCTTTAAGTAACATGGATTGATTACTCATAGTTAGTTAACCATTAGACTAGTTTTTAATCCCCCATATTGATCCATCATATCTTATATTTTGAGAATGTACTTGTTTTAAACTGAATAACTTACAGCTCAGTATTGTGTAGATTAATTATTTCTAACAGTTGCTAAAATAAATGATATTATTTAGAATAAATAAAAAAAAATCAGAATTTCATTTGTAAATTTTATTTAATGATTTTTTTTCAGTTGGATGCACTCGAAAAATGATTGTTTTAGATTATTACCATACTACATGATTTCAGTTACTATAAACAGTTTACCTCTATGAATTGAACTTAAGGAAATTTTGCTTTAATACGATTATAAATCTCTTTATTATTTAAAAAAATGTTTTAATTTTATTTTAAAAGATTACAATAAATTGGTTTAAGAATAAACTAGTTAATGACTTAAATCAATAAGTATCAATAATCGTTCTTACGGATAAAGATTTCTTAAAAAAATATTGTTTAACCCCACCACTTCTACAAACAAATTTAAGGCATATGTTTTTAAGCCGAATTAAGTATTTTGTAGAAACTTAAAACAAATATATAAGGTTTTTTTTCCTAAAACCTTGATTTTCATCTGTCTTCTTCAGAGTAAAACTATGAACCTATGCAGCCATTTAAAGAGGAGTGGAATTCCAGTGCACCACAGTCTCTTCTTCTCCAGGATAGTCTTCCTCTCCCCAGAATGCAATCTAGAAGAGGAGTTGATGAAGAGGAAGGAACTGATCTTGCACAGCCAGATAGACGAGTTCCTCAAATCTTTTAAGGAAGGCTACATGACCTGGATTTCAGATGCCTTGACTCCATCCTGGATCTCAGGTGAGTGGACTCATGAAGTTCATTACTTCTCAAAGTTTCAGTAGACATTCTGGTAAACTGTAAAGACTTTTTCACTTAATCCTAATATAAACACAAATAAAACAAATATAAACACAAATAAAACATATATTGCCCTCAAAACGGGACCAACCTCTGTCACAATGTCTTTTTTTGTTCAGAACAAGGATGATGCATTTAATCTGATAGGTTATGATTATTTAAACTAACATCTAACAAAGAGAGCTATGAGTTCAGCTTGTGTTTTCCGTCCTGCAGGTCATCTGTCGTACAGGCAGATGGAGGCAGTGCGGGAGGTCCTGAGAAGGGTGGGAACCTGGGATCTGTTGCAGCTGTACCGTGGTGAGCAGCTGAAAGGCGACTATCAGGGCTGCCAGTACATCGCCCTCAACCGCCAGGAGACCTGCACGCTCGAGTTCTCGAGAGTCCGGACCCTATCTGCTTATTCGGTGTGGGCCCTTCTGGGACACACCCCTCAGGTCAGTCCACTGACAAGCGTAATGAGAAGCTCTGATTTCTGGTTTGCGACAGTACCTCTCTTCATCCAGCAGGTGGCAGTAGTACCTCAACCTCCTCATTCAGTTTCTGTTAAATTCTCATCAAAGAGTTTAAAATAACTAGCATTATTGCAATACAATTCTGAAAGTCATCTTATGAGACACGTTTTTGGGGTTTCTTGAAAAAACGTTTTTTTGGAATTAATAAACTGGTGTAAACATGAAAAACTCATTAGTTTCGTGCTCTTCTGAGCTGTCAAAAGAATCAGTGTTCTTACTGGAATTTCATCAGAGCACAAAGAGAGAAACACAAATGCCTTTAAACACGTGTTTCTGTAAATGAAAAATTCTGTAATCAGAATTTAAATAAACAAGAAAATAAATAAAGTAATTTCAAATAATTGTTTATAAACAAAAAATAATTAAATCTTTGCTTTTTGCTTTTTACCAATTTGTCTAAATTCTTAGTCAGTGTTGCAAAAAAAAAAAGGTTTTAAAAGCTGTATTTGAGATTTAAAAAATAGGTTAAAATTGGCAATAATTTACACAATTGTTATTGATTTGTTTTTGGTACTTTGCAAGGAAGTAGGTGAATTGTTATTGTTATATTATATGTAAAGCCTTACTATCAATCGTATCTGTCACTGTGGTTGTAAACAATCTCCATGAGGATCTGGATTGCTTTATTACATTATGTACAATTGCTGGGATAGCAATATATACACATGTGATCAAATTACCATTTTTTTGTCCATCTGATGGCGGTGCATCAGTTCAATTTATGCAGAGAACCTTCCTGCTTCAAGTCCAGGGAGTGTGACCCCCAACTCAGCATACATTAGCAATTCACAGTCATCCTTGGTACCCAAACACTCAGCCTGCATGGGTTTTCCATACAAGCCCCCTCAGGCTTCAGTTTGCCCACCCCCCAAGAGCCAGAGTTTATCCATTCTCCCCACTTGCCTCCAGCTGCTGTGTATTTGATACATGACCCAGCAGTCATTAGACAGTCTCCAGTGGGTTCTTTGCTCGCCCAAGGGGAAGCAGACGGCAACAACTAAATATATTCATTTCGAAGTCATATTTGTTAATGAAGGCAGAACTTTCAGGTGTCTTAAATATACTTATTTAAGTTTTACAGAACTCCTATTATTCTCTTATATCAATGCATAAAAAGCACAGCAAACCAATGAATTGTGTATTTCCTTAAAAGATTTTGTTTGTATTGCTACCTGTGTCCCCTCTTGAAGTGGAAGAGAATGCTCTTTCCTCATGTGCAGCAGCTGTGAGGGGAAGCTTGGGGGTTTGCTGAGAAACACAATAGCTCCCACAGGCACATTTTTCAGGCCTCAGAAATAATGCATGCTTTTGATTTGTTACTTGTAAACACAGTGGCAAAAAAAAACTGCTGCTCCGACCTACAGTCACACTCAAGCATCTGTTTGCTTGTAAGAAGTGACATCAGAAGCATTCACAAATCCACCATTGAGCCACTGAGGGAGCCTTCTGTGAGCTCAGACAATTATTCTCCAGCAAACGCGATGTCTACATGCCCCAAAGTGGAAAATGATTGAGTAGAGCGGCTGTAATTTATTAATTATGGTCTATATTCTTAGACCACAGTTCTGGCTTCATTCAATTTGTATGGATTGAGGAGTAATTACTCTCTGTGTGCGTGTGTGTGTGCGTGTGTGTGTGTTAAACAGACAGAGAAAAGCTTAAGATCTGTGTATGTCGTAACTCAAAGTTCAGATTTCTGACGTCCTGCATCTTTGTGTTGTCTCCCATTTGACTACTTTAGAATTTTATAAAACCAGCTTCACATTTGAATAATCATGAGTGACACAGTCTTGACAAGTGATTATTAAAAAATATATAAAAAACCCTCTCAGGTGGCAACATATGGTACAAAGAATGCAGATTTTAGCTACTGGAACAACATTTCATCTCCCTGACAGACGACAGAGTCCACACAATTGTAGCTTGTTAATTTAACTCCACCCTGACATTCCTCTCTGTTTGGCCGTCTCCCAGGCTGCACGTGTCACAGGCCTGTAATGGACAGCCCGGTGCATGTCGGGCTTTACACAGAAGAGGGGAAAAAGGAGAGACATCAACTGCTTTGTGGCGATAATGAATGAAGCCACACAAAAGGCCACGAGCAGGCCATTTACAAAGCCTGCAAATTCTCCTGCCTAAATAGATAATGTCGACAGCCACCGTGGCTTTTTGCTCTCTTTTATAGTATTAAGCCATTAAAAGAAAATCCACGCGCACTCTCAAACACAGATGTAAATTAGTGAGGGTGTGTGAGCGCACAAAGCTCACCAGCCGCTCTAATAGGTTTACCTGTTCAATCTAATGCAATGCTTTGCAGCAGCTCTGCTCAAATCTTGCTTTTACAGGTTAGAAAGGCTTCGCTATTGAAAACTTGATTAAAAAAAAAGAGTTTTAGGGTTGTTCAGGTAGATTAATTAAGAGTTAATTTATATATTTTATTGTCTTAATTAAATCAAAAAGGGGGGAGCCACATCGTAAAACTATTCTAAATTGAAATGAAAACTGACTGTATATATATCCTATTAGCTTTTAACAATTTTTAAAAAATGTCTTTACTGACTTTACATGTTTAAGCTTTAAACTTTTTTTCTCAAAGTGTATTCTTCAGCGTCTGCAGTTAGATTCATGCGGGCACTAAACCTACAGACCAATAAAGTTTCTCAAAAAGTTTGCTCTTCAAATAAGGAATGATTAGTTCCGCTCCATTTTGCGACATAAATGGAAATGGCGTGGAAGGGAAGTGCAAGGATGTCCACGTTTCTGTAATTGCAGGATGACTCTTGAAGAGAAACTGGAATTGGAAATAATTGGCATCCGAGTGTGTGTAGGAAGCTACAAAGGGAAGCAAACCATGCAATTTCCTAAGAGAAGAGCGTCGAAGCATCAGAAGTGTTTGTAATGAACTAGTGAAGTCAGCAGCACTTATGCGGTGTGAGGCCGCCGTAAAAGCCACCTCGTTATGTCCGATGATTAAACTTGTTAAAAAAAGGAAGGAAAAATATGAACTTGAGCACAGAATCCCGGTGAAGGGTCCCATGGAGAGATCCAGCAACTGTA
This sequence comes from Oryzias curvinotus, assembly GCA_023969325.1. NCBI lineage: Eukaryota > Metazoa > Chordata > Actinopteri > Beloniformes > Adrianichthyidae > Oryzias > Oryzias curvinotus. The sequence goes on along the minus strand of CM043724.1, from coordinate 11,928,463 downwards.
ATTTGTTTCCTCCGTAGAATTTAATAGCAGCCGATTTAGAGGGCTCTTCACACGCTCTCCTCAGTTCGGTTAAACATCCTGTTTTACACATCGCTGCTTAACTCGGTTGGAGTTTCAGCAAATTTGAATATGTTTTTAAAATAAAGGTTTGAAGTATTATTATTACTTGGTTTTTAATTCTATCAAAAGATAAAGACTTTCCTGGAAAGAAGACCTGTACACGTTTATCTCTGATTTAAATATAAAAAAAATAATAACCCAAGAGGGAGTTAAGATAATTATTCGTGGTTATGAATAATATTGACTGTTTTAGACTGTTAAATACATAAATAAAATATGTTTAATGTCTTTTGGATAATAATTTAAAGAGTTATAGAACTTAATCTCTAGTCTTATCCATAAAAGATTATTGTGAGTCTAATAAAAATCTAATATAATTTCAATAAAAGACCATGAGAGAATAAAATTCATATAGTCTATTACAGATTAGGTGCCTACTAAATGTGCAGCATATTTATTAATATCTGCAGGAGTCATGTAGGATTTTTCCAATTCCTAATGCTCTGCTATCAAAGCTAAATTGCACCTTAAATGCTGGTTTGAGTCCCTAACTGGAGCTTTCCTTGGACAGTGGCAAAGGTGTTAATTTTATCTTTGCCAGCTCGGTTATTTCTTTTGTACACTCAGGATATTACAGTGATCCTCACAGTACAGGATCTGTGATATGATCAATAGGGATTCATGAATAATGAAGCAGGCTGAGTGGAGCAGAGGCACTTAATTACAGCTTCAAAAGCCATTCTTGTTAATTGAGGAGAATAAAGGTGGCGTAGTGGACTGAGAAGCAACTTCACTTCTTTTTTTTATAATCTCGTTTTATTTTTTTGCGCAAAAACCAACTGACAGCTAAAAAAGGCCAATGGTGCATTTGTGTTTTGATTTATCCATTTCCTGTTCCAGTCCGCTCCCCCTGACCACCTGTGAGCGGTCTTTTAATGTAGACGCTAATACGTTGCATATCCAGACAGTGCAGGACAGATACAGAAAATAATTGACAGCCAAAACATCTATTACAGTTATGTGAAATTATGGGTAAACTAGTTAACAGACACTTTTGGCCCATTGTCTGTTGTTTTGATAATCACCCTTAATAACGGACGGCATCAATATGGTTTTTAAACCTGATTTGGGAGTTAATGGAGTCAGATAGGGGCGGTCAGTGTATGCTCTGGGGGTAATGCTGTTAGAGATGTTTGTAAAGACCAAATTAAATCAGTCATAGATTGTGCCCTCTCAAGTCAGCCAGACAACCAGACTCATTGAAGAGAAAAGGAAGGGGATTCATATTTTAACCTCTCATAGAAAATGTACTTATGTGGATGGAAATAAAGTCAAAGCTGGGTGACTGGATGAAAATTATTATTGCAAACAGTCTAATGGCTTCCTGTTAGCTGCGGTTGGCTGTTTAGGAGCTACTCTTCATAATTTACTCAGCATTTTGCTAGTGTGTTTGCATGTTCCTGGCTTTAGACAAATGCAATTATTGGCATAAATGGCATTGTCACTAACTTAAACTTTGGGCATTTTTTACAGATAAACCAGAAATGGAGCAAGCAAGACAGTATTATGTCTGCGTGTTTCATGAAACAGTTCGATTTTAAATTAATTTGCTCATTAATGGAGAAATTGCGAAAGACTGTACAGCTAAATCTTTGACCCAAATGTCTATACACATGAAAAAAAATATTTGTGGTGATGCAGTTAGTTAAATTCTGCAAACATGGTTTTTTAAGAGCTGCAGAGAAGGATCCTCCTTCTTGTACAAACATTTAAAAAGCAACTTCTGAACAATTTAGATCTCTTTAAAAGTGCTTTAATAGATAAACCGCTCACCGCTCAATTTTTCAATAACAAAGCACGACATAGGAGAGCTAATAATATGGGCTTGTTTTGTTGTCAAGCTTAATAACAAGCTGATTAACTTGCTTACTGAAGTATTTGAAAGTCATAAAGGTTTATTTTAAGGCCCATCTGAGCTAACTGAAGCTCAGAAGAATAATAAGCTCAAGGACACATCATTATTACATTTTGCCTGGATCTAAACAGAGCTTTATGTAAACAAATGTGAATAAGCATACACACACATGCCCTGTTATATTATGTAACTTTTTACATTGAATCATTAAGTTATTAATTATCAAAGTAGCTTGAGAAGCTGCATGTATGCACTTTAGATTAGCCTTTGTTCTTTTATTGGCACCGTGTACGATTGCTATTTATTTTTTTATTTTTTTTAGGTGAGGTTTGCCTTATTGTATGAGCATATACACGTTAAAAAATGATTTGCTGCATCTCACCATCATTAGTCTCATGTGTATCAAGGAAGGACATAAAGGTAACCAAAGTAAATTTTAACTCTGAACATTACAACCTTAAATAAACACAATTTCTTTGATTTAGAAATATTGCTGCAGAGGAAATTAAATCTAAATATAATATTTTGTTTATTGCTTGGGACAAGTGGGACAAGTGTATGACCTTGTCCCATTTGTTGTTTAAAATAAAAAGACTTATGTACAGTTGTTTTATTTGCTACTTTTTAAATATTTTTCCAAATAATAAGTTACAAATTAATAATTAGTTTAAATCAAAGTGACCATAATTATGGCATTACATCTAGAATTAAATATTTTGTTGGAAAAATCAAATGCTTTCAGCTTTTTGAATAATCTCTATGTATAAATATGCTAACAAAAACATGCACATGTATGTCATTTTACCTAATTGAAATGGAGTTTTTACAAGCTTTTGGTTTGTAAAATGGTTTACCAAACGCTGGAAGCCATCATAGGTCAATTTCAGTGATTTATTGGCTGCTTGACAATGACTTTGAGCTGCAGAGGTGTATTTTTCATTGTTGCCTCCTCTCCAGTATGCGGAGAGACACAACGCTGAACAAAGAGGCCGTCGTCTGAAGCTGGTGTGGCGTTACGCTCACTCAGAGTTCACCTGAAACATTGCACCTATGGCTCCAGGTAACAGGCCTACCAGGATTCTTTGCCTTTATCCAAGGAATCATCTGAACGCTGTGAACGGCTGCATACCGGAGGGATGTGACACATCCTTAACTAATTGCACATTTCCTCCCTTTAACCACATTTGACAGGGTTGTCAGGGTCTATCTAAAGTAATTAGATGTAAAAAACAAACTGGCAAGTCTGCTGTTTCTAGTTGAAATGAAAATTCATTAGTATTTTAGGAATAATTGTGTTAGTATTATTGCATTTAGCTCTCTATGAATCTGTGCCATAAAATCCATTAAGAGTAAAGGTAACCAAGTCAGCAATTGAAAAGGATATGTGGATAAAAATTGATCGAGTTTGTGTTTAAGCAGAGCTAGCTCTCTGACCAGACAGTAAATAAGAGGAGGGACTTTTTCCTTGCTGAAACGAGAGGCTCCTACCTCTCACTTTCTCTGTCACAGATCAGGACAGACCGTTAGGTGAGCTCGCAGCCCTTTGTGTGACACCCATCCTTAGCCCCAAGGGCCTTATCTTTGACATGAAGTGTTACACACACAGACACGGACGCTCAGGCTTGTTGCTGCCTGAAACAGTTATGTATCTCTTGAACCTGCAGACAGTTCACACAAAAAAATATTTGTACAACAATATATTACAAGTTAAGGTATGGTTTCCCTCATGTTCTGGTATTGTGTTTACTTTGAGCACTTTCCTGAAGTGACGAGGAAGATAAGACTCCTCCGTTGTGTGAAAACCCGCCTGTGATCAGTAACACCTGGCAGGAAGGTCGTCTAGACAACACACACACAAAAAAATCATCTAATCGGCAACATTCTTTTATTCCTTCATTTTTAAAAAAGATCATACGTTGACATTTTTCAATGTTTCAAATCTCACAGCCTCTGTATGTATCCCATCTTCTCATCATAATGGGTTAGCAAGAAGAGGGAACATAAGTTCTAGATTTGGATAATTATTGTGGTTTTAATACCCAAAAACATGTTTTTGTGGTTAAAAGAGGCTGCAGAAGGAACATTGTGCCTTCTGAAGGTAAAGTACTCAACTTCTTTTAGATTAGTTAATTGCTAATTAGCAATGATTGCCTGTAATTTTTTGTAATTTTCCCTTTTATTTATTTTTGTCTTGGGTTTATACATCTCTTTTCCACCAGCTGTCACAAAGCTATTTTTGCATGCATCCCAAACTAATAGACACTCAGCTCCTCTGAAGTGTCTGCATCTATTGTTATTCAAGCCATGTGGCATTTGGCCAAGGCTTCAGTGTTAGATGCAATTGTTAATTTTTTTTTTCCTGTTACCTTTTTTTCCCTCACCCTTTTAATGCACACTAATAAGTAAGTAAGTAAATGGTGGAAGGATGTGTGTCTGAAATCGCAGTGGCCTTTGTTGTGGATAATTAGGTTAGCAGCAAGAGCGTGCAGGTGCTGAGGGTGTGCTGTGTGCTCACGGTGTGTTATCGACTTGCTCATATTTGTAGTCTGTCATGGGTGTCGCACTTCCCATCAGCCCCGGAGCTCAGCAACCTCTTCACTATTAAAATGATCACTTTCAATAGCAGACAAAGGAAAGAGGGAACATATCTAGTGCAGGGTATTTTCCCCACCTCTAATGCTTATCTGCCTTTTGATGTTGGCGTAATAAAAGGCCTATTGGGCTTCCACAATGACCTGCAAAATGGACAAGGGGCCAATATACTGGGCTCTGACTGTCGCTAGCATTAACTAAAAGGCCCAGACATTATGGAGAGCCGGGATGAAAGTACAGAAAAAAAAAGATAGTAATTGAAAAATTGCCTAATGCTAAAGTGAAAGAAAATGAAACTGTGAAAAGGCACTGTAATATTCTGTTATCCCCTGTAAATGCAGCCAAACAAGAGATGCAGCGAGGCATTCTTTTTGAAATGGATGTGGTTCAATTACCTGCATGTCTAAATCTAGTTATGGCTTGCATTGTCAGACTTGAAACATAACAGGCAGTTTTGATGTAGTGTTAAAGCGTATTCTGCCCTACAACCTACATAAAATCACAAATCCATTCAAAAATGTGGAGGAGAATTAAAGCACACATGGAGAACAAGGTTAATTTAACTTTCATTTCGTTTCAGAATTCTCTTTGGGTCTCTGCTCTAAAAGAAGATACTGAGTATTTTATCAAGATGACACAGAGCTTGACTGTTTAAAATTTTTTTTATTAATGTGTTACTTTCCATCACAAATAGAAACCATCGGTTCGGTTGTGTGTTGTGCAACGTTTGACCAAATGGAAGACCACTTCCTTGCAATACAAACAGCTCTGACCTGTCAGAGCATGTACGCAGGACCTCAGCAGGACCTCTGTGATGTCTGGCACCGAAATGTTGGCAGCAGATGCTTTGGGTCATGAAGGTTGACCTGTGCGAATGGGCTAGTTCTGACACATCCCTTAGATTTTTGATTGGACAGAGGTGTGGTGAGTTTTGAAGCCAAGTCAGTGTTTGTGTTAGTGTGGCACATTGCATTCAATTTTCACTGAAGTTATAGAGAACATTCATTTGATAAATCATAAGACTCACTTTGTATTGTTTCATCTTCATTATTGTGTAGTTTTATGCTGCTGCCTTTACGCCCTCGTAACCTAATAAAATAACATAGATGTTTTAGCTCTTCACCCTTCAAACTATACAAGCAGTTGCTTCACTACTTTGCATGATTCAAAAATTGTCTTGATCAGAATAGAAATGTAGGTCTTTTAGTCATTTCTTGTAGTAAGAACTTTAAAATCATTCGATTGACTTTTCACTAATACACTATTTTAAAGTCCCACGCCGATCATCTTTTGATCTATTGTAAAAGCATTCCCAGTGTGTTTTAAAGTTTGATTATGCTGTTTTCAGTTAAAACCTGACATTTTCTAGGACATAGTTTTTGAAGAGCGGCCCTATTGGCAAGGAGTAAACCTGCACTCATTTTCCATCATCCCTTTATTTTACGACCTCATCCTAACATATTGGAGCTTTACAGCTGTACGGCTTCCGTCAAGATTTCAGCTCAGACGAGGAAAACTAAGACAGTACATGGATCTATTTGTCTGCAAGTGGATGCATCAGAATTGAGCGTAGCAGAGAGCTTGTTGCCTGCCGATTGTAGTTTGTATGTAAAAACTGCAAACCTTTTCAAACTGAATTTCTTCTCTGCTCCTGATTTACCACAGTTTGAATAAAGAAATACTCAGAAATGCAGTTTTAATCTTAATTTTGTTTATATATGTTCTCTATCATGAGAAAATTCTATAGCGGCATGTTAAAAGCACCATTTTCATTGTAAGAATTTTATTTTATTTTTTAAAGTGACCACAAATGCAAAGCATTATAGAAATGTTTTTTTACTTGGAATAGAAACTTTTTGTTAGGTTTTGCATGATTTACATCCTTTTAAAGATTTTTAAGGAAGCAAAAGGCAGAGTTAAAGTTAGAATGCAAATTAGAAAAATATCATTGATAAAATGTCATTTTTATCATCTTCAAAATTGAAAAGACCAGGAAAAGATGTACATTTTATAACGCATTTAATTACATTGATGACTTCTTCATTTTTCTGTCCTTTTCTGTAGGTTACTGTTAAAATGTACAAACGCGGTTCTCATGGGTGGCTGGGTAAATCCCTGAACGCCACCGCGACCATCCCCTCCAGTTCTTTTGTGATGTTCAGGATCAGAGGAGAGGATGCAAATTCCAGAATCCCAGCTAGCACCATTGAAAGCATCACGCTCAGCATATGATGGAGGCAGCACATATGAAGGAGGGCAGCCATGACAAGCAGGAACTAAAACACAAATGGGAAAATGTAACTCTTATCTCTTGGCACTTTACTATTAAAGGTATGTGGGGATTTTTATAGTCTTTTTTTTTTTTAAAGCCACATTTTTACTTCTAAATCTGCAAGTCATAGCTTCCCATGTCTTGAATTACTAGAGCTGGCACACACTTCACTTGCTGTTAATTAATCATTATGCTGGCTGATAATGTCACTTCAGTGCAGGCAATGAGGATTTAATGTGTTAATTGTGGCAGTTAAAAACAAGTGGCCTCTGGCATGATGAGGGCCGAGCATGTTGCTGCTTCTCTGGCTTTAATGGGAAGTTATTTAAAACCTGTTTGGAGAGTATAAGGTGCTTTATTAATATACCCCACCCCACAGGGGAGATGATAGTGCATGAGCGTAGCTGCCAGCACCATTCATAACTGCATCTCAGTCACTTTCCATCAGTTACCAAGCTTACACAGCTGCGCTAACAGCTAGCAATTATATTTAGCAGGCCTGGTAGCAGCCAAAATGATGTTAGGTCCATCACTATATCACTGCCTTCAGCTAATTCGATATAAGGAGCTCTTTCTGTTGATGTTATCTTTTTGGAAGGCGTCTTCACGTGAAACATCATTACGCTGAACCTGAGGCTCCTCACTTTTACAGGATGCCTGTTTACTGTTTACCTGTGGGAGGAAACTGGGGTCATATCTTCCTTTTTGTTTTGTGTTTATGCACGCCATATCATGATCTGTCAGTTAGCAGTATCAACTCTGCTCAAACATATGAGCATTTTATTTGTTTACATGATGTAGCAGATATAAACTGCTACTTCAAATACTTCATATATTTGATTTTAGGATGGGAAATTACAGTAAATTGGCTAAAAAGTGCATGCATATAATATTTTAATTTCATTTATCATTATTGGAACATTTTGTTGTGCAAATGCAAATTCTTTCACATTTTTATGTATTATATATTCGTGCATGTTCCTTTTTTTAACTGTTATTCTGTGTGTAATGATGTAATATTTTGGAGAAATAAACTATTCGGTTAGTTACCCTTGAAGCAATGCTGTCTTTCTTTCTCAGTGAGGTAAAAGTGACCTCTGAAGATAGGGACACTATTTCACAACTTTACTTATTCTCCTAATTTCTTTACCACCAGTGTAAAAAAAAATGAATTATGAAAAACTGTCATATAAAATGGTGTGCTGTGTCTTTAAGTACTTTGATAAAGCATAAAGCTGTGTGCAGAGTTGGCGTTTACCATTACAACCATCTACGTGCTGGTAACAACAGATGTTTTGTCTTCCAACAGCAGAATATTATGTTGGATTCACAACTGAACTCTCAATCTCAATCTTCAGCAACTGTTTTGTATCCATTATCATCAAGACATCTGTGAGGGGAATATAGTTTACATTTAAAACATTAAAAAAAAGACTCTTTAAACTAAAATAAATCACTGTAATTTTAGTGGACCTTTTATTTTGTGTTTTGTAGGAAATTCTAATAAAGTTTAAATGTTATTGTAAAATTTAACATCTCTACTTCTGTAAATAATTTTATTAGTTGCTCTGATTATATGTTTTTTGGTTTAAGAGTACTTTAAACTTTTTTTTTACTGTCGAGGTGATCTTCCGTGCACTATGCATTTGCCCCACTGTAATATTGGATCAGTATTTTTTTTGTTGCAATTATTATTCACCTTTCAAGCAATATAGCAAAACAAAGACGTACATGGATCTGTTTGTCTACAAGTTAATGCCTCAGAATGGAGCAGAGCATGGAGCTTTTTCGTCTGCTCCTGATTCACGACGGTTTGAATAACTGAATAAGATTTTAAGCTTACTTTTCTTTATATGTGTCATCAATCAGGAGAAAATGCCACAAAAACATTAAAAACACCAAAAACACCATTTTCATCTTGGAAAGATGCTTTCACTGCATGTTGTCGGTCTTTGGATTCAGTTTTACAGAATGAGTCAACTCTAATACTATGCTTGTATATGCATCACCTTTTTTGGAGTATCAAAATAAAATCCCACAAATAATGCTGACATTTTGCTTTTAGAGACCATTTTTGTTCTTTAGACTTCTTTTTGTTAAAAATATTGTTCAGAGGAGCTGTTTTAGTTATGAAGGAACTACTGCATACTCATGTTCAATCAGACTTGTGAAGGATCTGTGTTACTGGACCTCATCTACCGTCATTTGTCACCGCTGGGGCACAAGGTTTTCCTTAAAGCCTTATTAAGGAGATGGAGGGTATCCATCAACAGCTCACTCTGCTCTTTGAAAGCCTGCATCACGTCTCCAACGTGGTAAAAGACTACAGATTAAGGATGGATGACTGCCCACAGGGACAAAGAGAACCCTGTTGGGCAGCGTGGTGGGGACTAGGAGGGGAAGCTGAGCGGAAATGGACATGGAGATCAGACCAGAACACAGTGTGACAAGGTAACAAGGTAAACCTGATCCAGGCTGCAATTCCTCAGGAAACTGAATCAATAAGGGTTCTGTTAAAATGAAACTCCTCACGGAAGCTTTAGGGGAACCCATGTCAAAGGTGAGTCAACAAAAGAAGAGGAGAAGTTTTCTGACCTCCTGCAAGGTTCCTTAATATATTTTTGCTTTTTAGATACAGAACATCCGCATGGACTTCCAGATTGCACAACTTCTTTGTGCTGTGGACCAGTCAGATACAAAGAAGACATCTCTCTCAAACACATTTAGGAAGAGCTTTTGGAGCTGTGAGCATGTTGATGGAGGACTGATGCCTCTCAGAAATATTTACTGCACTTCCCTCCACTGCTTGATGCACTTTGTCAAGCAAATGAAATGGTTTGACTCCATTACACAAACGCCGTATCTTGTGTCGCTGCTGCTTCAGCTCGACAGGCTCAAAGGTTCTGACCGAGCTGGTGTCAATATGCTCTTTTTACCTGTAATATTTTCAGAGATGCAAGCCTGTTTCATCAGTAAAGGGCTCTACAGATGAAATTGTGTTGCTCTGAGAGTCTAACCCTACAGGTAAAGCTATATTTTCTCTGAAAGTGGAAAAACTGTTGTACAAATGAGAGTTTCTCCAAATGTAAACATCAATATGTCAGAAGGCACAACTTTCAGTCAGCCGTTTATTCTAGATATTCCTTTGAATCTTTTTGTTCCATATTTTAGTTATTTTGTTAAATATAATCCTGTGGTTGAGCTTTAAGATGTTCTTTTTAAAGAAAAAGATGATGTTCGTTTGAAAATAACAAACACAGAAAATACTAAGATTTATTCATACTTTTCTTAGAATATTGTAATACTAAGACTACTTAAACCTTTAATATAAAAATTAATAATTCATGATGGAGTCACCATGCAGGTATAATTTTGCGCAATTTGGTTTTGGTATTATATAGTGTGGTCACAATGAGAATATCATGGAGCTCAACTCAGTAAAAATAAGGTAAATGCCCAAAAATATTATTTACTATTAGAAAAATAGCAATTCTACCCCTGGGTGTGCATGTGAGTGTGTATGTGAGTGTGCCCTGGCAACTTGTCCAGGTCCAACAGTAGATGGGCCTGCCCTGTGACTCTTAAAGGGATTCAGATTCAACTTGTTCTAAAGATGAATGGAGTTAAAAAATGGAAACATCTCAAATATATCAGCTCATGGTCACAACTAAAGCAGTCTGAAGAACCAGTGTCGCACAGCAACTAGACAGGTAGCCCATTAGAATTTTGTTTTAGATTTTAATTGATTAAAATACATTTTAGAAAGAATCGAACTAAGCAAAAAGTGGGGAAAAAAAATTCTAAAATATATTTAATCAAATTGTAAGGCAAGCAGTAGTTAAGCAGCTGCATTTGACCCATTTAGACCCAACACAACATCAGATCACAGGAGTTTCTGCATTCAAAGGACACCCCAGTTCCTAATGGGCTAATCCAAAACTTGTATGTTAGAGGGTTAAGAGAGCTCACAAGAATAATGGACTGATAAAACACAGTCAAAAATCTCTAAATGCATTTTACAACAGGATAAAGTGCGATTGTGGTGGAAATGTAACTACATGCTACGGTTTGCAGGCTTTTATGTAACCACTAGAACGTGATGATGAAAGGAGGCGAGGCACCCCTTTTATGCCTGCCGACCCCTGTTCTGTCACCTCTTCAGCGTGAAAGCAGCAGGATTCAGAAGAGTTTCCCACTGCGAATGTTCAAATTACGCCCCATCGAGGTTATATTTATTGATATTTTTACCTATTAGGGGGGAGAATTATTGTTCCTTATCACCATAATTAATACAAGCTGTGGTGCAGAGAGTTGTACCAGCTCCCACAACCTGTTAAACAGAACAACAAATGTTGTAAGAAAGTAAGAAAAATGTAGCTATTTTTTTTTTTTGTGAATTACTGCTTGGCCACTGTACAGCTTTCTGCGTTTAGCACTAGCTGTCTTTTCTCCTCTCTTCCCAACTACTGAGAGAGTACATTAGCTGAATGGATGTATAATGCAGAGGGAGTAGGCCAGGGAGTTGGAAGTCATACAGCTCACTTCATGACGGTGTTTCTGAGCTCTTTTGTGATTATTCCCTCTAGAGTGTGGTTTTTGCCACACTCTTGCAGGTCCCTCTTTAACAGAAATCCTGTCACTTGTGAATATTTGACATTTTTTTTAGCTGCAGCGGCTTCTATCCCCAATCTGTTCCTAGGCAGATCAATGAACCATCAGAAAGTTGTGACACACTGATGGCATATCACCTGAATGCTGTCGGAACACCTAAACGAAGGCTGTGCTCTTCATGTGTCCATGGCATTTCCAGCAGACTGCAGGGTCACAGTCATGGGCACACAAATCCAGGCTCGTCGCTGCGCGCCACAGCATCCATCACTCTATTTCATTAGGGCTGCCCTTTGACCTGTTCCACATAATGCTGTAAAATGTGTCAGGTGAAAGATTATTGAGAGGCATGGGGTGATCAATATATGAATACGAGAGTGTTGCTGCTGGCTGGGGCTGCAGAATAAAGCTCCAAACAGCATTTTTGCTGTCTGTCACGGAACAGAAAAACAAATGGACTCGCCCAGGGCAAGAGCCATCAATAACAATATGATGTGTGGACAATGATGAATTACAAGCAGACATCTCAATGCCTTGCTGCAGTACATAGGAATATAATTAGATGAGTGAATTGATCTCTGTATTCTCATTCGTTTGCCTAATAGTTATGGGAGTCGATGGGGCAGAACATCATGTCACTTTACCGAATTCAGAAAAGTTTATAATGTCCAATAATCAAAAGCTGTTTATGAAAGCTCCTCCTTTTTGTGACATTTATTTGGATCTATAATGCACTGTAATCACTGAATGCTCAGACAGAACGCACTTTGAAAATGACAAATGTATTTTAGATTCAATAATATAGATTTTTTTCTTACTTAGCTACAAGTTTGACTTGTAAACACATTTAAATATACTAAAAAGTAATTTTTAATACCTATTATTTGTTTAAAATTACATCAAATAAGATTAAGTAAAAACTACATCTATGAAAATCTTTTCATCAATGTCGATTTTTAGTTTTCATCATTTTTCTGCTACAGTCCCATTTGTATAATATTTTATTTAAGATGAAATTGAATCATTTGTTTGGGTTTGCTTTCCTTGATGTAAAAAGGATTTTTTAAAAGAAAAAACCTCAATTTAGCTTCTACATAATCATTCATAACATGTAAAAACATACAAAACTTCAAGCTTGTTTACATTTTTAATGCATATGACTAAAATTAGGTATTGCTGTGCGCCAAATGTCTAAATGCCATCAGAGTGTTGATTGTCACAGGGCAAAATCACTCAAGCTGAGAATGAATGAATCTTTTTGTAGTGCAGAAATTTGAGAAGCACTGGACACGCAAACAGACTGACAGTGAGACGGAAGTGTGCCTTATTGATCTGGAGCTGTCTGCCATCCACTGAGGTCTTTACGTTGGTTGTATTATAAATACACACCTCCAGCCCTTTTGCAGCCCGCCTATTGTGCTCGTTTATTTATGTCTCTGTCATTTTGTGTGAATGCCTGTGAGAGAGAAAAAATGTGACACCTAATTAGTTGATGATAGTTTTCCTGAAATTGTATTCCTGAGGGAATTGTGCCAGCAACACCTAGCTTGAAATGGATACATGCAGTCAGTTAAATCTTGCCAGCAGCCACTCAGAGGCTCAGAGGAAACTTGAGCCTCAAAGATGTGGTGCATTAGTTCTGCTAAGCTAACCGTGAATGCTAATTGCAGGAAGGACAAACTGTGACCTTTGCCCTGTGACCACAAACCCACGAAACAACCCAGAGAGTTTTGGGCATACAGTTGGAACTGTAATACTACTAAAAAATTTTGGAAAGATTGTGCACGTTTTATAAATTACAAATTAGATTCACAATATCAGATGAAATTTGAACATATCATATTTGGCCTTCACGAAAAAATATAAGATCAAATGTAAAATTGGCAATTAATCTAATTATAAAATTTGGTAAATTTCATATTCACAAATTAAAGATTTCCTCATCACAGCTTTTTTCCCCCTGTAATAATGAAAGAATTAGAATCTTATTTACATACTATCTCTAAGAGCTTAAACAAAAAGGCCATGCATATTTATGAATTTTTGTCACTTTGAATGTCTTTGAATATTTTCAATGCATAGCAATCTGTTTCTATAATTTTTCTTTTGTAATACATGTACCATCCCCTGACATTCTCGTTGTTATGACTATTGTTCCTGTCTTACATTTTTGTTCTATTTGTTGTGAACAATAAAGTAAAAAAAAAAAAGGTTTAAAAAAACTAAAAAAAAAAAGGTTTTGGGCATACAGGACACGTGCAAAAGGCCTGCAATTTGATTTCACTTTTAACAAAAATAACAACCTGCCTTTAGGATGCACAACACCTCTGAAAAGAGGTCAACATTCCTGAGCTGACCTCAAACTCATCACCATGACGCAACAGGTTCTGTATGGAATAACAGAATATGTGTTTGATATGCTGGATTTTATTAAATATGGATCAGTTTTGTTTCACTCCTTGTAGTTTCATCCCTTGAGGAAAGTAACAACCCAGATTTGGCACAATATGACCCATTGTGTGTCTGGTGGAAACTAAAATAAAACAAAGAAATACAATTAATTTAGTGCTTTTTTTTTTTTTTTTTTTTTTTTTTTTGCTTTAAGGGAAATATGTAAATCCTTTTTTGTTCTAAAATGTAATTATTTTTCTCATACAGGAACATTAAACTCAATTGGATTTCTACAAATCTGTAAATAAGTCAAAAGGCTTTTCTTGAAATAACATAATTTGAACCAACACATTGGATGGTAGAACACATAAAACTGAAAGCTGGGGATTCCAAAGGCCTAAAATGAAAACCGCTGTCATGTCACACAAAGATATTTTTTGATTTACTATAGTCCAGCTCCCAGGTGAGCACCCCTTTCACTAGTCAGGCGTGTGCTGCTTTCCTGACAGCCCAGGACAGAGATGGATGAGGGTAAGCGTGACACCTAGCAGTGGGTTACATGGCCTTGAGCTTAATCTCTAATTGGGCTCTAATGTAACTACAAGGCCTTGGAGAAGATGTTGTCTTGGCCACCAAAGCTCTTTAAAAGCCTCCCTGGGGCAAGGGCAGCTTGGATGAGGTGCTGTGGCAGGCCACAGCCATGTCCAAGTGAAAGCGTTAGGTTTCCGTTTCCTGGACATCACATTTAGCAGAAACAGGACTGTGAGGATGATTTTGACACAGATCGGAACAAACTGCATCCTCATTGAGCCATCGTCTTTAGTAAAAGATCAAAGAACTTTTTTGTTTGAAAAATCAAAGAAAATGCTTAAAAAAAGCAGGGAAGGTTCATATGTATATTTTCATATGTAAGAAGCACTGGTAGTACTAAATATATTTTTGTAAAGCAAACAGCAGTTGTCGACTTGTTGGTCTCTACTCACTTCAAGAGCTTTAGGTAACCCTTCAGGTAAGTTTAGTTTCACAGAAACTTAAGAAATTATTTTTTCTTTTCCAGCCCTTAGCTTATAGTTAAGTAAAAACACATCTCTGACTAGTTTTGCATAAGTCTGATCTCTATGTCAAATTAAGGCACTTTTGTAAACCATACAAGCGTCTTCATTTGACATAAAGCAGACACTTTTTTGGTTTAGAAAGACAACTTTATGTTTTTTTTTTTTTAAATTTAAATTCAATTGCAAAGTAATCAAACTTTGGTATTGTAACCCTTGTGCTATCCTAGGCACTTTACCGTTGGGAGTTGGGTCATCTAGACCCACTAGACAGTGCTCTGAACCTTTATTTTTCAATGATTTGTGGTCTTCACTGGTTCAATAGATTACATGAAATGTTTCCACCTTTATCCACCTTTGTCATGGTAGGGAGAACACGTCAAAGTAAGGGTGGGGTCATCCAAGATAGCACAATTAATGAAACATTGCATAGGTATCTTTAGCACATGGTTAAAAAAGTCTTGCAATGAATATTTTTAATCATTTTTCACTTAGAAAATGCATTATAAATTCATTGTGAATCCATTTTTATTTTAAGTCATGTTTTTGAAGGCAAAAAACCTTTTTAGTTTTTTATTTTTTTTACATATTTCAAACTTTTGTTCAGTTATGTGAAAAAAAAGTCTTCATGAACAAAAATGGCTCTAAAAAGTTGATGAAAATGAATAAATTAAATTGCATGAAATTGTTCCAATCAAATGTGGAAGCTGTGATTTGAATCAATTTATCATTGTGGGAGTCATTCCTCGCCATATGTGATATGTTTTGCTAAAGTCTGTTTATCTGCTGCCTTCAAACATTGTCAAACACTGGCGTGGTTGGACAGTGCCTGTTTACACATTAAATTGACTAAAATTGCAAATAATAACCAATTGTATTAGTCCTTGATGTCCTTTTATAATTTAACCCTTCTTTTTAGAAATGAAAATCATGAATCATGTGACAGCTGTGATTTTTCGATTTTTTTTAAAATATTTTGTGAAATTTTATGCCCTGTTGCTTGAACTTGTGCTGTTAAAGTTTAAAAAAGGTTGAGAAATTTATTTAAAAAGTGCTCAAGTGCATAAACTTTAATACAAGGCTCATTTTTCTTCTATAACTCATACAGGGATGTGTTTTAGCACTGCAGCAGCAAAAATGTTAAACATAAACCTGATAAAAAGCGTCAATATTTTCCTAACGTACCATGTGATTTCCCCGTTTCTGTGTGGCTTATGAAGGGCGGTATCATCAGCATCATACAATATTAGAAAGCAGGATTGTGAGATAAGGTGTCTGGCTGAAGGTCATCTGTGCCTTCCCGAGTGAACATAAGAGCCCTTTGTGGTTGGATTAAATGTACCTGACAGTCTGTTGCAGCACAATCCTCCATTTTAATTGTCATGTAACGGTTTCATGTAGAGCCAAACTGTCTGCAACACTTCTGTGGTTGGAAAGAAGAGCCTGGCCACATGACCACAGATGTGGTTATCTGGATGTTTGCTAGGGGAGCAGATGACCCTGGGGAGGCGTCTTTCGACACGGGCTTGGGGGTGAGATGCTGATGGAACAGAGTAATCGGCACCAATTTGTTAAATTAATTCTTAAAAGGTTCTGAGTAAAAGGAGATTTTGTTACAACGCTTTGAAATGTGAATAAAAATAAGCCTCTATTACACCAGTCAAAGTGGCTGATGAGTCTGAACAACAAAGATCAATACTAGACAAGAAAATTCAAAGATCACAGACAAAAACTGTCATCCACTCTGATGCTAACAAATCCCCGACTGTCCTGCGAGCCTCATTGGCCCTAATGACATCTTAATATGAACATGGTTTCCAAAATGAACTGCACACAGAGTCCGACTTCAAAGGCAGACTCATTCTCCACACTCATCAGAATTAGTCACATCTTTTTAATTAAGTAAACAAATTATTTCCAGGATGCCAAAAGAACAGAGCCATTAGGCAAAAAGCAGACCAAAAAAAGCCTTTAAAAAGAAAAAGAGAACTGACAGCTCTTCTGCTTTGACTGAAGGGCTTTAGAATCACATTTCTCTGCAGGGAAAAACAGATTATGCAGGGAGCAGTTTCATATTGCTGCTGCCATTCATGCAATATCAAACTCCATTGAACAGATCCCAATCCCATATCAGAATGGAGATAATGAAGTGCTGTTACATCTTTTAGAAACTTAGAAACTGTTAAAAACTTATGAGTAATAAGTGGTAGATTTAACCCACAGAGGTGTGACGTCCATCAGTAAAGGTCACTGTCTGGGACAAGTGGAGCCCTCAGCAAAACCAGAGGATCATTAGTTTCTTTCAACACGCCATCAACAAAACAACTTCTTGTGCTGTGAGACATTCCAAGCATTTCTGAGGTTTTCGTTCTTGCAGGTTGCTTTAGTCAGAAAAAGATGGAGAAAAAAAAAACGTTTTTTTTGTTTTACTGCAGGTTGAATTTTTTTTTGAGGGGGGAAGAATATTAGTCTGCAAGAGTAGATTCCAGCCAACCTGTTGGGGAGTAAATGTGTGTTCTGTGTATAGCTATGGATTATGTTAAGGCAGCACAACTAGAAAATGTATAATAAAATAAAAAAAAGGCTAATTTCAATGAGCTTGTTTAAGAAAGTAAAGTCAACTGACCGTACAATGAAATATTTAACAAGAGACATACAAACTGAAAAGTCTAACAAACATTACATAAAGACAAAAGGAAACAGAAAAAAAAAAACACAGGGAAACCAAAACAGTTATAATACACTGCTGCCAGCAGATGAACATGGCTTGATGAAGGTTTCATCCGCACAGGAAACCACTCCACTGTACACTTAGGTAGATCTGAAAACCAAGAATATGATAATGGATTTATTTGGGAAACATATGTTAAGGTTCCTAAATAACAAAAAACCTAAAGTATGTCATTTTTAATCCTAGTCCCAAAAACCAGATATTTTCTTGTCTGCATAAGGGGGTGAATTATTTGCATTTCATCTTTTTAGCTATTTGGATAAATGGTATAAGACAAAAAAAAACCCACAGGTTTTAAGAGTTCAAACTAAGGGTTTTTGCTGCTTTTTCAAACTCTCAACATTTTCTGACCGTTCAATGAGGGTGATCGATTGAAAACCAGAAAGATGAGACAAAAAGAGAACCATAACTGAAGATGAAGTTCAAGTCATGCTGTAACATGAAATTTTACCTGTCTTCTCATTTTGGGGCTGTTAAGTTGTGTTTTCTTAGTTATTCATTTAGAGCTGAAAATTGTTACTTGAAATTTAAATTGCTCTAGGTTTATTTGTTTAAAACTAGTGAAGTTTATGCCATTAAAAAACTGTTGATAGGTACAGATGAGGTTACATAGAACTGGTTTTTAAACAATTCACAAGTAATCAGATATTTGATGAAAACGCTCACACACATCCAAAATTGGTCCAAAATGACATTTTCAGCAAGATTTGTACATTTAAAACATTAAGAGTAGAAAAGAAACGTTCTGATGGTGTTGAAGCCTATAAATGCCATCAAGAATTTTAGTTTGTTTACACAAAAATGTACACTGCCATAAACCTGAAACAGTGGTAAAGCCTGCAGCAAGAAGTGCATACATACCATGAAATACAACAGCACCGTTTTAATAATCCACAGACCAACTTACTTTTAGAAAATTTAAATGTGTGAAAAGATAAATGAAAACCTCCATGGATACAGACGTGAAGGAATATATAGTCAGCCTAATAGCATTTCTGCCTAACTCATTTTTTTGCCGAATTGAGATATTGGCCTAACTCGACTGTGAGTAGTGAAAAAAAGGTGTTTTTCCTTCTTTTAAAAATAACCCTGAAAAAATGAGTTAGGCAGATATGCTATTAGGCTGACGATATTGAACAGCTTTGCATTCTATAGTACACAATTTGTTTGAACAATGAATACATGTTTACAACAGTCACAAAAACTATAGGGACCATTTTCAAATTCTGATCCATCTGTCAGCTGTTGGATATTGAAAGGTGGATTTAAGGAGATACAGATCAGAATGTGCTGCAGCTGGATTTAACAGGTGAGCTTCCCCCACAGAGCTGAAAAAAAAAAGCTATTCAATCCTAGGGGCAATGAAGGAGACGAAGACTCACTTTGGTTTTGTTTCAGCGTCTGTGACCTGGCGGATAAAGATGGCATCCTCTGGGTGGCTTATGTCTCCCTTTTCCTGCATGTAGGAGGAGGCGATTGCGAGCATTGTGCCATCGTTGCTGAAAGCCAGAGAGGCGATGCTGGTCGGGTAGCGGTGGAACTGGCAGAGGCGCTTCTTGTTGAAAGGGTCCCAGATGTTTACGAAGCCATCTGAACCACCTGATGGAAGGATAAGACTCAAGGTCAATCCCAACGTTATACTGTACTAGATTCAATAAAAAGACAAAGTTTTTTCTTTATGCTTTCCAAAACTACTAATGTTAACTTAAGATTAAACAAAATGCAACTTTTTCCATAAGTAAAATAGTTATATATACCTGTGGCAAAGGTATTGTGAACACTGTGAAATGAGATGGCATTGACAGGATAGACATGCTCAATTCCATCCTCTTTCAGTCGGTGGCACTTGAATGCATACTTCTTTTTCTGAACCTCCTGGCTCGGGTCCAGGTACTCCACAGCTACACGTCCTTCAATTGAACTCAGAACATAGCCCTAAAGCCAGAACAACAAAATGTGGGAAATACCATCAAACTTTTGACAAAAAGAACTTTTTGATATGTGACTTGACTGTGTACCTGTTTGTTGGGGAATGCCCTAATGCAGCGAGTCTGATACTTGAGACTGGACTCTCGTCTTTGCTGAACGTATCCCATATTTCTCAAATCCCACACCAGGACTCGTCTTCCAGCTGTTCCAACAATCAGTCTGTCCCCAGCAACAGAGAGGGTGTACACCTTTCAGAAGAGATGGTAGGTGTTCGTTCGGAAAGGAATCCATAAGTATTGGATACAACCCACAGGGCATTTCAGGAAATATGCAACAATACAGCAACTTTGAAATGGAAATTGTTGCCAAAAACGTTGAAGTTTCTGACAAGAAAATTGTTATTGTGCAGAAGTGGTAAGTATAAAATAAATGTAATTATCCTGAAAAGCAGATAGTAATGTTTTTAACCTTCCTTCATAAAATAAACTGAGCTCCGTTATGCAGTGTGAAGGTATAAAAAGGGAAAATTAATCAAAGAAGGTTTTACATTTTTTTGAATTTTTACAAAACCAAATAAAATCTCAGTCCTTTAAGAAAGCTATATGGAAACAAAAATAAACCACAAAAACGTAAATGTTTTGTCTGTAATAAAAATATAAATGTCAATAGTGATTTTTTTTATCCCGTCATGTAAGCTTAACAATTAAAATTGTACTTGACTTAACAAAAAACCTCCACATTATTTAGTGTCATAAAGAACGTAATTCTGCATTATTTGGTTACCTTTTCAGGCTGAGTAAATGTGCCAGCGTTGCAGGGCGTCCTAGGGTCCCAGAGACGAACAGACCTGTCCCAGCTGCCTGTTACCATGACATTTACTTCCGGGCAGTACTCCACACAACGAATTGGGGCATCGTGTGCTCCAACTATTGTATCTGTTTAAAGCAAAATAGATACAACTAATAGATATTTGCAACAGGCCTAAAAATTATTAGAAAAATCTTAAATTAAATGAGGTTTTTATGCACACCTTGGTCTGTGTTCAAGTCATGCATTTTTAACTGGGCATCTAAGCCTCCACTCCAAGAATGTGTTGGATCCTGCAAGTATAGGGTTTTATTACTTTGGGATAACAGGCTTTCTGATTCTGCATATGAAAAATCTGTCACCTACATAAAAAGCACAGTCAAGAACTGGAGCTGTGTGCTGGTACTTCATTCGCATGGTGTTGCCTCCAACATCGAAGAGACGAACGGTGCAATCCCAAGATGAAACGAGAAGGAACTGGGCAGTGCTGGGGCTGAACTTAACAGCAGATATGCTGTCCTCTGGTCCCTGATTCAGCTTGTATTCATTTGAGCCCGTCATCTGCAAAAGAAAATAACGTTTTTAGATCAACATTTGAGACCCTGTAAGTAAAGTTACATAACTTGTAGTCGAAATAGTAAAAACAGTAAGAACATCAGTTAAACTAGATAAATCACCAACTTATTAATTATGCTTATTTTACCAAATGGATTTATAAAGACACACCATCTAGAAATTTCATTGAGAAAATTACGAAGCTCTCGGGTGATAAAAAAAAAGAAAGAAAAGTAAGATGTAAACACAGTAGTTATTCGGAAAACTAGGTTTCTACCGCACTGAAACGTAATGTCTTTAAAATACTCAAATAAATGCAGTTGCTTTGAAAAAAAAAGTTCATTGGTGCTGATTTAAAGCCACCGTTTTATGGTTTGATCTTTTTAACGGAAGACCAGACGGCTTCAGTGTTATTGATAGCCTGACTTCAGTTAGCAAAGCTGTGCTAGCTTTGGCTAGTTAAACTTAGGAAAATCGCCAGCGAATCACGGTAATGCCGTTAATTTACATTACATTATGCTAGAGTTTATCTGATTGTTTAAGGCAACCAAATAATCGTGTATTTGAATATATAAATAGTACCAAATACATTTTAACATGCAACTCGTTGCTAAAACTAGCATGGAATCAATGGCTACTCACTAAAAAGGTAACGGCAAAAAAGCCGGAAATGGAAATTCTGCTATACTTACCGCTTCAGCTTTATATCCTGAAATACAGACTAAATCTGTTTTTTAAAAGATATAAATATGTAGGTCTTGACCTCTGAAGAAAATACAAAACCTTGAAAATGCTAGAAAAGGGTTTAGCTGCGTGTGGCTACTAAGCTATCTCTCTACCGTTACAATGGGAGCAAGGCTATTGGTGGAAACGAATGTTCAAGTTCGCGCGCGCCCCATCATTGGTCGATTTCCTGCTGTCGTCTATTTCCGTTGTCTCAACGCAGATCACATGACATAGGTCTTTTCCTGCTATTTTGTTGGTGGTCAATGGACTGGTTTATTGTACGTTTAAGATTTTTGAGGGGACGTTTTATTATTGGCATTGTGGCAAAGTCAATAATAATTTAAAAAATCTGGGATTTTATTTCATTTTTTTGTTTTAGTCGATGATTTGCTGCCGTGATTTTCGAGACAGTTTTTTTTAATTAAATTGAATGTCAATGTACTGACCGTGTATGTTGAGGTAGTTCAGTCTGCTTTCTAGCTATCTCTGCTGTTTATATTTATGATACATTTTTCTCATTAAGCCCAGTCTCCTAAAAACAACTGTAAAACAGGCTACTGGTTGACGCTTGCTATTCTGAAAATCATATCATGTTCAAATACCTTCGACTAAATAACGTAGTAAAAATATGAGAATATTATTAAGGTGATACATTTAATATTAATATTACTTTTATATTTTTCCCACATAATGGCAGCTGAACAAATTACGCAAAATACAATTTAAGACAATGCGTGTGTCACAACCTATCGGACAAATTATGGGCCTATACTTGATGGTTTTTAAAAGTATCCCTTTTCATGTATTTTTAATAAATTTATGTTTATTTCAAATAGCTGTTGGGCTTAAATCTCAAGTGCTGAGAATATACCAAATATTTAAAAATTAAGGCTTTTCATGCAGGGAGGTGACAATTAAATCATTGACATCAACTATTTTTTGGAACAAATCTTTACTTAGTACGACCACATAATATACAGAATTAAAAACAAACAAACAAACAAAGAAACAGACACCAAAAGTCGCCTTTTTGTATAGCTTTTAAAATGCCTTCTACTTTCAGCTATTTTTTAAAGGCTTAACTGATTGTCCTCACAGTTACAAAGCAAATAAAAATCCCCCCCATCCCTTTAAAATGAGCTATGGATGACAGTGGTCCGCTGCTTAAGCCAGCATTATTGCACAAAAAAAGTTAAATGACACGTTTTTAAAATTAAACACGGACACAGTTCTTTTAAAAATACACGAGTAAACCATTTTTGAACCACTAAAATAAAAATACATAGTCTATCAATAGAAATATCATTTTGTAGCTGTTTTTCCTTAACTGCCTTGCAACAAAATTGTAATAATAATAATAATAATAATAATAATAGTAATAATAATTGTAGTTTTTACCGTAAATCTACAAAATATACAAAATGTTATCTGTTTTTTTTACTTTTTCTTTTAAAAACATTGTGACATTGTCTCAAACCAAATCTTTAAACTGGCCTCAGAAGCGGCACTGCATTGGAATAGTACATATGGTGAGGAAAAGACAGAAGTGGCTGGCCGCCGGGCGAGTTTGTCCCGGGACCCCCGGTCGCTTCCGGGGCCCCGCTGTCGTGATACAGTATGGGGACCCTTACAATCCTCTGCGCTGCCGCGTGACTCATATTGGCCGCCTCCAGTTCCGCGGCCAGCTGCCGTTTCCACTTATTCCTGCGGTTCTGGAACCAGATCTTCACCTGCGTCTCGGTCAGGTGCAAAGACGCGGCTAGGCCCGCGCGCTCCGAGCTGCTCAGGTAGCGCTTGATGTCGAAGGTGGACTCCAGCTGGAAGACCTGACTCCTGGAAAACACTGTGCGCGTCTTCTTCTTTCGACAGGGCTTCTTCTCCGACTCCAGGTCGTCCCCTTTCCTCATCCAGTCATCCTCTTGGTCTGTTTCTTTCTTTGGCTCCTCTGCGTCACTTTCTTCCAGCGCAATTTCGTCGTCGGC
This sequence comes from Oryzias curvinotus, assembly GCA_023969325.1. Taxonomy (NCBI): domain Eukaryota; kingdom Metazoa; phylum Chordata; class Actinopteri; order Beloniformes; family Adrianichthyidae; genus Oryzias; species Oryzias curvinotus. Next base: position 11,904,843 of record CM043724.1, on the reverse strand, counting down.
GCTCTCCTCTTTTGATTCTTGGTCACTTTTGGGGGGATCTGGGGTATGCCTGTCCAGTATTGGCGATGTCTCCCTCTGATTCACCTTTTCAGCTCCTTTAAATTAAAAAAAAAAAATCAAGTTGATGGTTTTCATACAAATACAAACTGATCTGTTTTTAACCGACAGGTCTTTGTTTTAGTAATTTCATCACTATTTAACTGATCTCGTGAATATTTTACCTAAATCAAAATGTTGGCATCGAACTTAAAAAGGATTAAGATATTTACCTGCTGTCCTGAAATGTGTTCCGAGGGCGTATGGGTACCACCAGGCTGACGCTCTTTCCAGGTACTGCGCCGGTAGTCCGATTCTCTGTGCGGGCAGCTCAAACCGGGGGAGGGACAAATCCCCGAGTCGAGAAAAGAAGCCGCTTTCGAAAACTCCTTTGGACGAACCGAGCCCGTTCTTTGGCTTCGTGGGCTTGTCTTCAATATTCAGCAGGTTCTTGATGGAGAACGGCGAGTCTTTTGCGGGTTGGCGAGTCTCTTGCGCATCAGAGTCTGCCATCGCCGTTCACTTTTGGCTGAGGATAAACAGAAATCCCCAAAGCGGCTGCAGAGGATCAGCAGATTTTTTTTGTCTTTGTTGAAGGAAGAGAGAAGAAGAGAGAAGAACTCGGAGGAGCGCCGGCCGGCTCCTCAGGTGGACACGGAGACAAGCGCGCCAAACTTGCGCTGCATCGCAATGATGGGATAAACAGGAATGCCACCCGAGTTAAAACGCGCTCGGCTTCTGCTATTGGGCAGCTGCATTAGCAAATGGGGTTTGAGATGCAAACACGAGTGGATTCCGCAGAAAAAGGCCGCGCAAGCGTTTTGGCTCCAGGCTCAACAGTAATGCACCCACTTATCATCCAATTAGATGAAAGGGGAAGATGTCGCGGGGGTTTTTGGGTGGAGTTGGGCGTGCGCAATCACCTGTCAGGAACCTAAGATGATTGAATGGCACAGATATTTACGCACAAACACAACTAAACAGCCTAAAAATAGCATTTACGCAAAACGTGAATGCGCATTCTAAAAGGAAAAAAGTATTTTTTGTAATCGAAACGCCAAAAAGGACTCAACCATTCAATGTTTGTTTCTTGTAAATGTTTTGACGTGACCTTTTGATTCAGCGCGCTTGGAATTGGAATATAATTTTGTTAGTTGGGATGTGCTTTAGGGCGACGGAAAACATGCTTTGGCTGCACATTTATCTATCAAAAACCAGTGTTTATGTCACACTGATTCCATGGGTGAAAGCTTTTATTACATCCGTTAAATTGCACTAACACTTGAAAAAAAAATGCATTTACACACAGGAAAGCAGAACAGAAAAATCCATGAAAAAGACAAAAACTATATTTAACATTCACCATTTAAACCAAACAGGAAGCAGATGCAGAGAACTAATCAAACAAATTGAATTTGCTCAACCTGCTTGCACACAGCCTGTCCTTTTAGCTTGTGAAGCGCTCTTCAGTTCCAAAGGACAACACTGTGTTTAGTGAAAAGCTACTTGAATCTTTGCATAATTAGAGGTCTCATAGCTGTGTTAAAGATGGGGGTGGAGGAAGAGGCAGCAGAGCTTTGCAAAGTAAAAAAAAAAAAAGGATGATAGCTGTGTGTTTTCATCAGATTACATTCATTAAAACAGACAACTGTGAGTGGATCAGAGAGAGGGAAACCACTCAATCAGACATGCAAGCCCAGGCCTGGGCCTCCTTTATCTATTTTATTAGTGATTTTTGGAAATATCTTACTGGTTTGTTCTCTGCCAAAGCTTTATTTATGACCTGTCACTCACAAGGAGATGCAGAGTGAAAAGCTGAGATGGTTTTAAAAATATATTTATACACTTTTTTTTTTAAAAAGGACACATTTTTGCTTCCTCAAGGAATGAATATTTTTATATTCTTATTTTAAATGTAAATATATGTAACATTGCTGTGTCTTTTATGTAAAAGAATAAATTGAAAATAATAAAGAATCCATATTTAAAGTTTGTAAAAGACAATTACCACAGCAAAAAATAGGCATATGCTCTATAATCTGTGTTAATTTGTACTGTTATAATGTTGATAAAATATGTTAGCATTTGGGTAGATTTATGGTTTGTGGGCTAAAAGTGAACCAATGCATCAAAACCTCAAAAATCTCCAGAATTGCATTCTTTCCGTCTCCAAATCAGTTTAATTGCATCGTTTCTTAAAAATATGTTCATTAATCAAGTGTGTTCAAGGTGCATGCTCAAAATAAATTCTCAGTAAAGTAATGTGGCTACGGCTTTATTTTACACAGCAATACACAGGCCTGGGGAATTTAATTAGCCTCGACTGTACAAATGATCAATGAGGGGATTATGCAGGGACGGCTCTTTTCATCAGAAGCACCAGCATAATTAAACTGATTTAAAATATCATTAGAGCTGACAGGATGTTAAAGGACATGATAATTGACTGCCCTTTCAGTAAGGAGCTGCTCCTCAAGAGCGCCGTGGTCACTCAGGAAAGTGCTGCCATCTAGTGGAATCTGAGGGAATTAACCCTTCAAAAAGAATGAATGAAATTCTGAAGGCACTGAAAGATTTGATAAATACTGTAGTCGACATCCTCCAAAAATAAATGTATGCTTTACAAACTAAATCACAATTTCTTAAATCATTTCTATTTATTAATAAAAAATGGGGCAGTTCAACTCAAACTAGCAGCTTCTGCCTTGTAGCTGTGGAGTTAACAAGAAATAAAATTTAAGGAAAAATATTTTAAAGAAAATGTACTTCCTAAACTTGGAAAACCAAAATAGATATCTGCAAAACCATTTAGAACAGATTTATAATCAGGAAAAACTATTTAAATACAAAAGCAGGTCTACTAATAAAGTGTTAAGTGTAACGGTAACATGCGATGTTTTACTGCTCAAACTCCTTATCGATGAACTTGGCCATGGTGGACAGCTGGATGTTCGTTGTTCCTTCATAAATAGTTCCTGCACGAAGAAACAATTACAGCTTGAAACAACAATAGGGATTATTTTATGCAACCCAGCAGGTCTTTGTTTTAATTTGAGCAGAGGCATGCAAGGTGTGTGTGTTACTATAATAATAAGTAACAGAGAGAAATTCCTATGGTGTCTGATTACAGATGCAGCTATTTTTCCCGCCCAGCTCTGCTCTAATCACAAAACAAATATGTATGACCTTCCTGCAGCTCCTGTGTCCTTAGATCAACTACATGCTATCCCATGTTCTAAATTAACAAAGTTCAGAAAAGACTCACCGATTTTGCAGTCTCTGTAATATTTTTCAATGGGGTAGTCTTTAGTAAAACCGACCCCTCCCATCCACTCAATGCATTTGGATGTGGTTAGGGTTGCAACCTGACAAATCAAGAAACACATGAAAGGTGGAGCCTCAGTGGCAAATATTTATAATGAATTAAAAAGAGAAGCAACCACTTAAGGTAAGATAAAAACGTGAACGACTGACAGCTTAAAGTGCTTTTAATTATAACAAAAAACATTAGCTCACTTCAGCAGAAAAGTACTTGGCCATGCAGGCCTCTTTGATAAAAGGTCTGCCGGCTTCTTTCAGACGAGCAGCGTTGTAAGTCAGCAGCCGAGCGGCTTCAATCTGTGTGGCCACATGGGCTATTTGGTGCTGCATACCCTGGAACAAAACGTGACATAAAAACCAGCGACAAACATTCTCAATCCAAGAAACAGAAGAACGGTTTCACTGAGAGTCCTAACCTGGAAGTCAAAGATGCGTTTTCCAAATTGCACTCTCTGTCTGGTGTAAGGAACTGTGTGGTCGAAGCAACCTTGTGCGAGTCCAACCATCTGAAACAGACAATTTCAGATTTGCAGGGTTTCAAATCTTTCACTTGATCATTTTAGCACAATTAATTAAAATGACAAAAGTCACAAGTTTACCTGAGCTGCAATTCCAATTCTGCCCTCATTTAACATTCCTATGGCATATTTGTATCCATGGCCGATCTCACCTAAAATATGACTTTCAGGTACCTAAACACAAAGTTAAAATACAAAATATACAATCTGGGGGTTTCAACACTCCAATATTATTTAAACAAATACAGAACTTTTTTTTGCACCTTGACATTGTCAAAATTAACTGGGCAGGTTGAAGACGCACGCAGACCAAGTTTGTTTTCCTTCTTGCCAATCTCAAGCCCCTCAGTTTCCCGGTCCACAATAAAACAAGTGATTCCCCGATATCCCTGTAAAAGAAAAAAAAAGTTTTTTAAATAGGGAAATGTAAATCTATCCTAAAATAATTTTTTAGACTATACTCAAAAAGAAAGAAAAATGTCTGAAATGCAGAAAACCGGGGTATTTCTTACAGCAGAGGGGTTCACATTAGCCATCACCAAGAAAACGCCTGCATGCTCTGCATTACTGATCCACATCTTTGATCCATTGATCACGTAAAAGTCCTTGTGTTTTTCAGCACGTGTCTTCAGGGCAAAAGCATCACTCCCCGACTCTGCTTCAGACAGGCAGAAGCTCCCAATCTGTTTGAGAAGGTGGCGTGAGAAAGCTTTACAACAAAGGAAATGCCAACATGCTAAATTAGCAGACAGACCTACAGTAACCTTACTTTAACTCAACTGTATTGCTGTAAAATGTAAACATTTACAGGATTCAACAATCAGTAAACCATGAAAGCCATATATCAACTTAAAAATAGTAGTAAAAATATACATAAATGAACTGAAATAGAAAAAAAAAATCAGATTGAGTGTACCCATTCATAGACATTCACACACTGATGGCGGCTTTGCTGCCAAACACTGGCGCCAACCTGTAACTACTAGGAAAAATCTGGGGTATAATGTCTTGATCAAAGACACTTTGGCACATGGGCGCACAGAGCGGGAACTCAATCTGTAATCTTCCCATCAGAGGTCGACCGCTCTGTCTCTGCACCATGGCCGCCCTGCATTGCTCAGTTCACTGATGTGCCTGACCAGTCTCTTTCATTAAATATGATTTTTGAGAATTTAAGAAATAAACTCCTACCTTTTTCAAAATAAAAGCACTTTCCTGTTTTCTCTTATGTATAAAAATGTACAAACTAAAAAGTGGCATCCTGCTGGGCTCGACATGGAGAAAAAAAAAAGCCTCCCTACAATTTAATGCAGCATCTCATTATTAACCTTCTTTTAAATTTTGTCATCAAATGTCACCTTGTAGATTCATTTGTCTGGTTCAGACCGTGCAGATATTTTCACTATGAATTATTCAGAACTGAAGAGGAATGGAGACTGGTACGGTAGTTGTTGTCCCTCATGAGGTAGAAGGATCTATATATACCATCTTTTCATCTTATTTTTTTTAATCAAATCTAAATGTAAGTGTTAAAACCTGTTTTTTTTTTTCAAGATCTCTGTTAATGCTCAACCTAAAACTGATGACAATATTTTCAAAAAACAAAAATTCTAAAGTGAATTTATATTTTACTCAGTAAATTTGCTTGATGCAAAACATAAATCTCGAAACCACATCACTGAATGTGAGGTGCATTAAAATAATGTAGATATACACGTTTGGTTGTCAACAACTCACCATGTCAGTAGACAGATGGCTCAGGTACTTCTCCTTTTGGGCTGGAGTACCAAGTTTTGTGAACAGAACATTGATCAGTGTGTTTTGGATGTCACACAGAACAGCCACAGACGGATCCACTTTAGCCAGCTCTTCAATGACCAGAATTGAGGCAAAGAACGAGGAGCCAGTCCCTCCATATTCTGGATCAATCTCAATTCCCATTAACTATAAACATAATGTTAAGGAAAAGTTACTTCACATAAAGTAAAGCATATATAACAGCACATCTGTTCAGCTGAAATAAATGACCTACACCCTGCTCAAAAAGAGATTTGATCACTTCTTCATCCATGGCAGAATTTTCATCCATCTTTGACACAAAGGGCGCAATGCGCTCTTGTGCGTACTTCTTCACTGTTGAAACAGAAGAGGATTGTATGATTACAGGGCGTTTAAAATACAGCTGCTCAGTAAAAAAAAAAAAAAAAAAAGCTTCCATGCTCACCTGCATCCTTCATCATGCTCTCCTCCTCTGAATATGTCTGAAGGGGAGGGAAAGAAACCACGCCACTAGTGTGATCTGAACCCACAACAGGGAGAGATTTGGTGGAACTGCTCCTCAATCCAGACTGGCATGATCCCCATGGTCGAGGGATCTGTCTGAGCGACTGAAAGCCGACATTTGACAGATTTACAAGCGATGTCTGGATAGATGCATGATTTTCTTTGAGCTGTGCTGTTATCTCAGTCCTTAACCAACTAATAAACAATGTCTAGTATATAGCTTGTACTTAGCAAACATTAGCATGCTCTGGTTGATAAATTGACGTCTAAAATAGAGAATAGATAATGCAATATACGGTGAGACCTCTGCGTAAGACCCGTCAAATTCTACTCTAAAAGACAACAAAAAAAGTCTCACCTTAGAGAAGACCCTAACAAACGGAGCAGCCATGGTTTTGTTATAAAAACGTTTTACGTAACGGACCTCCAGAGGGCTTGTGATGCATTCAATAGCCTCATACAAGAGTACGGAATTCAGGCAACACTTGCATTATTTATTAAATATGAAGTTAGCAGTTTGTCTAAGATCTGGAAACGTATTTAAAAAGTAGATGTATATAAATAATAATTATAAGATTTAAATAAACTGCAAAGAGACAGAGTTAAAATAGTAAACAAGTTATTTGTAATTATTTTCAGATGGTTTGCAAAAGCAACAGATGACGTATCAGAAAAAGACGGAAGCCGGGACAGGTTCGGATTTTTTACATGGATTTTTAGCTAGGCACACACTTAATACTCAGGGCCACACATTTACTATTTTGTCGAACTAAAGTAAGCAGACATTTAAAGGTAAGACATTTGAAAGATGTGGAACTTTTAAATAAAGTTACATTGCCCATAATATACATATTTTAAAATGACGTCCTTAGGCTGGCTAGCTACTAGTACTACTAGCCGTACTATAACAAAGTAATAACAAAAGTTCTGTCACGTCTACTTAATCCTGTAATTTCTGTGGATGGTTTCAGGTGAAACAGAGAAATGGAGGAAATAAAGACGGAACCTGTGGATTTTGTGAAGGAATTTCAAGAGTACCTGACACAACAAACTCATCATGTCAACATGATTTCAGGCTCTGTTTGTAGGGGGAAAGAGACGGCGGAGTCTTTCCGAGATGGTAAAAAATGAAAGCACCCACAGCAAATACTCTCCCCATAAGTATCTTAACAGCAATGAACATTAGTGTGTTTTGTAGTTCCTCCCAGGTGTGTGCAGAATGGGCTGGAGCCTCCGTCTGTGGAGGTCAGCCTGTCGGTGGTGGATGGATCAGATGTGCAGATGGAAGGACTGGAAAGGACTTGCGATGGGAAATATAAGTGCAGATACTGTAGCTATGCTAACAAAGGCATGGGCCGTGTAATTGAGCATATCCGCATCCACACAGGTGAGTGATCCAGCCACACTGCTTCATATTTATTGTGTGAATACAGTACGAAGTATTTCTCCAGGTTTCACTCACCTTTAATTTAATTTTCCAGTATTTAGCACTGACTCACATATGTACAATTTTATCTCACATTTGCATTTTTTGATTATTCTAACATAGGAGAAAAGCCTCATAGATGCCAGCTGTGCCCTTTTGCGTCTGCATATGAGCGCCACTTGGAAGCCCACATGCGCTCACACACAGGAGAGAAACCATACAAGTGTGACCTCTGCACTTTCCGATGTAGTGACCGCAGTAACCTGTCACACCATCGGCGGCGTCGCCACAAGCTCCTGCCCACGAGAGCTGTCCGCTCTCCTTTTTCCAACAAGCGGATGCAGAAAAGGACAGGCTCGCTGGGTTTTGGCCGGCGGCTCCTCCTCAATTTCAACTCTCCCTCAGTGGGGATGCCAAAATCCGATTATGTGAACGACTTATCCGACAAGACTCACCATTTGAACAGCTCTGAGATCAACAATCTACCTAAAGTGGATGAGAGTAGGGGTGCTGATTGTTTGACTTTTAAGACCCCCCTCCACCAGTTGTCTACTCTTGCCAGCCACCTTCATGCAGAGTCTCATACAGCTGTGTCCCCTGATAGGGAGTCCTTAAAAGATGAGAAACCAATCCTTATTCACAATGTTTCTAGTCAACAAGATGCAGTGGGTTTAAATGAGGCAAATATGCCACCACCTGCAGAAACATGTCCCTCCTCAGCTCAGGAGAGTTGCAGTCATGTTCCCCACCTGGGCTTGAAAGACAACATGGATCCTGTTACTGAAGGAATATGCAGCAGTCAACCTAGCATACCCACTCCTGCCCAGACTCCACCAGACCAGCAACCCTCATATAAATGCCAACACTGTGATGTTTACTTTTCTGATAATATACTCTACACTATTCATATGGGTTGCCATGGATACGAACATCCATTTCAGTGCAACAACTGTGGTCATATGTGCACAGACAAATATGACTTTGCATGCCATTTTGCTCGTGGTCAGCATAAGAAATAATGCCCTCGAGGGCATTTTCTACCCTTTACGACTATTTTTCAAGTTATGATGCATTTAGTATGACCAATTTAGCTTGACTAAGGGAAACACCAAAGCTCAATTCTGACGTGATTGAGATCTGGTCAGTAATTCCCATCATTTTCACTGGAAACCTTAAAACACAAAGCAGATGCAGATAGCATTTTTTCCCCCTCATCACTGAACTATTATGTTAGCAATAATATAATTGGACAGGTAAAAGAAATGCTAATTTAAAAGCACCTGTGTAAAATACATGGCCTAAGACCCAGATGGATCCTGTAAGACATTTTAATCGGAGCCCATCGTCAACCGCAAAAACTGAGACATTAACTGGCATTATGCTCGGCCTAAATGAGTGAAGCATCATATTTTTCCAAGAAGAAATGCCTTTATCTTCTAAATAAAAGAAAACAATTCTTTTATAAAAAGTGAGCAGCTCAAATTTGATCAATTTATGAATTTGATTTAAATTGATGTGGTTAATTTAACCCTGTGATGACCTGCAAGATTCCTCTATGCTTCATAAACTGTTGTCGTTCAGCTCCCTGGAAAGGAAAAACCACTGTTGGTCTGTATTTTAAAAAAGGGGACAAAGTGTCTCTCTTTAATAAATCACGTCTACAATTTGACATCTTCGATCTAGTACCTAAAACCGATCCAAAGCCTAAACACAGTAATAAAACCTCAATAGTTTTAATGAATTTCTTACACAACCTCTACTGTGGAAATTCGTTTTTGTTCACAATGTGTAATGTTTTTGTATACACTTTGTTCTAAAATCAGTATATCTGCCTTATATCTGTTGAGTTTCAAGAGATATGTTGGTACAAAAAAGATTTTATTAAAGCTACACTGCCAGTATTAAACAATGACATGACACTCGATTTTATTGTATACATTATTTCCTTTGGTTATATTTTTTATGAAAAAAAAAAAATTTGGAGCAAAAACATTGATATTTGTTTTATTAAATGCAAGAACAGTATAAAACAGCAGATTGTTTTAAATAATTGCTGCCTATTAGACTTTTTTTAAACCCCAGATCCAGAGAAATGCCCCACTTTGGAGCCAGTGCCTCGTGTTCATTTATGTCTAGATGTTTTCTTCCGTTTTTTGATCGATGTATTTGTTGCTTTTATAAATAATCCTTGATCACAATGGCCTTGGTTGATAATGCTTGTACATGCTGCACATCTGCACAACCAGTACATGCATGTACTGGTTGTGCACAATTCTTCATAGCTTAAAGCTGGTGCAAGAAGCAGTTTCATTTTGCATTACTCATTTATAGATTAAAAAAAACATTTTTTATTAATTTAAATTTGTCAGAAACATCACAAATCCCATGTCATTTAATTCTTCAAAAATTATATCTGGTTGTTGATAAATTTGACTAGAATTTCTGTCTTATTTTCTTTAAAAATATTGACAGCTCTGTTCTTGACAAGGTCTACATCAAGGTCTTCTTCTTGAAAGAAAACTGCTTCCTGAAGCAACTGTTGGCGCAGATTGTGGAGAAGTGCTGCTTTGGATTCATTCAGCTGTGTGGCCAATGATCTCATGTGCTGAGAGATAATCTGATGATCTGAAATCAGAACGTTTGTTATTGTAGACAACATTAAATAACAAAAAGTGTAAAACAAAAGCTCCCAAATGACCTTTGGCAGTCTTCATGGCTTCAGAAATGAGGCGTCGACAGACCTGGTCAACCTGGTGGATGACGCTAGCTGCACATTTTTGACGATCAGCTTCCTGCAATATGTACAACAAAAACAAAAAAGAACTTCAGCTGTTTATATTGTTTTATAATATCTACCTTATGTAGGCCCGTACATACCTTTTGTTCAGTGTTATCTTCAGCTGCACTTAACGGGTTACTTAAAGCTGAAGAGATCAAGTCCATTACTCTCTGGCTGAGGAAAAGTCACATGGAAAGAAAAAATAATAATTATTTAATTGAACTTGATCCAAAATGTCTTATTCTGCTTTTACCTATTCTTCTATCTACTAACATGTCATTTTTTGAGAAATTGCTTGCAGTATGGACCGATAGACTTTGCGTCTCCCATGAGTTCTTCTCAGGATTTGGAGGCTCCAAGCGCTTTGCCATCTCCAGCATCACATCAGCAGGAACGGGCCGAGACCTGCTTTGGTTTCTGCGGATGCAGGATTCCAGGTCACACTGCAGATATACTTGGCAGAAACCAAGTGAATCTGCAAAAACAGGTTACAATTTTCAAATGTCACATTGATTATAGAGCAATGTCACAGCAGACGTCCGCAGGGAAAGAGTTCATACACTTTCTTGCAAGCTGAAACACTTCATATCTCATGCTTGAGTAGTAGAAGTTGTCGTCTAACAGAAAGAGATAGGGGGCCCCATCAGACGCCAAACTTTCAGACATCAGCTGAGATGAAATGCATTTGTCCCACGCGGCGTTGTTGATCAGAGAGCTGCTCTGTAGTTCCATCCTCACACCAGGGTTCTCCAAAAACTGCTGGATGCACTGCAGCACTGCCCGTCTGTGAGACTTCCATTCAGTGTGCTGCAAAAATATAAACGCACATTTCTAACACTGAGGCAGTTAAATGTTCAAGCATGATAGACACATATGTTGCAATTCAAGACTCTTGTTGTATTACTTGGAAAATAAATAATAAAATAATTCAAAGACTTAACTCTCGGAATACATTAACTCAATTGAGATTTACCATTTCTTGTGGTTTCTCTCCATCTTTAATCCTAAATGCTTGCTCGGGAATCAGGTTATCATAGGGAACCACAATTCCTCTCCACCCCTGTTCTGCAGCGGCACTGACAATCCTACTGGCCAGGGTGCTCTTCCCAGCAGCAGGTAATCCGCAAAGAACACACAGACACACCGCAACCCTGTCGACTCTCCCGGCTACTGCTGCTGCCATGTCCCGCCAAAAAAAAAAAGGGTTGAATATGGCCTTTCTTCGTGGCGGTCCTTTTACATCTCGGGATTTGTTTGTTGATATACAACTTCCGTATTAGCCTACGTCATCAGGAAAGCAAAGGATTTCCGGAAATGACCCTTTCAAAGTAAAGCGAGAGGCTAGGCCATTGACTAAAACAATTTTCAGCAAATCATTTGCGCAGGAAATCGTACATTTTCAACATCTAACTCTCAAAATTTAAGAATTTATTTTCCACTAACAAATACCCAGTAGATACATTGACTAATAAAAAAAAACACAAAGTAGCTTAACAATTAGACAATTAGACGTTTTCAATTTTCGTTACAAGAAAAGTACTCAATGAAAGCAAGAACCTCTACATCCGAAGAAAATTTAAAATAAATAATTAAAAAAATGTTTCTCATTAAGCTCAAGATCAAGTAGAGGACTGAGAAATATCAGATTAAAAAAATTTGAACGCAAACAACGCTTTCATACATTTTTTATTAATTTTGACGTTATAACAAATCTCTAAAACAAAATTAAACTTTAAAATACTTTTTTTATCGTAAACATCCCTGCATAAAAAGATTTATTTGGAAAAAGCCCTTCAAACATATATTTTTTAAAATAAGTGTATAACAGCCAAGTAAAAACACATTCTCTAACAAACATTTATCATTCATAGCCACCACCAAGAAAATAATAATATTAATTCAAAGGTGCTCAAAAGTTTGAGAGTTTTCAGTGTTCACAGTGGATTAAATTAGTCTCTCCTTAGATGATACTGATGTGTAGTATAAAAAGACATTTAAGCGATCTGGTTGGATGGGATTGGTTTAGGGACTCCGGGTCCCTGAACAGGAGGTGATGGTCGTGGAGGACGACCACCAGGTGGTGGTGGTCGCGGAGGAGGATTGTTTGTTTCATGACGCCAATAATCCAGTTCGCCATACCTAAACCTGACAATTACAGGATAAAAGAACATTTTTTAAAATCTGTTTCACATGTTTGGTCTGGTAAAGAAAGAAAAATATACATTTAATAAGGTTTATAGCTCAAAAGTTTGATACCCAGAAATTGGTGCTGCAGTTGAAGGGGGATTTGTAGGCTGTAGTGAGAAAAAAGTAACATCATTGGTAAGAGGCCAAAACAATCTTGAACATTTAAGAGTAAAAAAAACAACAACAAAAAAAAAACATAAATCTTCCTTTGGCTATTTTCTTTTTTAAATTATACCATCTACAATGATAGGACTATTTTGGAGTTTGTGCTTAGTGCTACGCTATCCAATTTCCTGAAAGTATTCACCATTTTCTTTGTGATTATTACAAAAGAACGTGAAGTTACCCTTTCAGGTGGTGCTTGCGGATTTGGCGGTGTTACACCTGCTTGAACGTCATTTTTGGGTTGCATATTTGTATTTCTGTTGCCAGTATTACGTGATCTGAATCTGAAACAAACCAAGAACAACAACAAAATATATAAACTACTGAAAAGAAAAATCCATTTGGTAAGTTCAGTTAAAGAGAGTTTATTACGTTTTACCTTTTTAGGCAGACATCCAGTGAATCCCTTTTAAAGATGTAGAGAAGCACCAGAATAAGGAGAACAAGAAGGGGAACCACCAGGAAGAAGAAGATCAACAGGCCATTTCTGAGGGAGTAGTCTTAGAAAAAATGAAATAAAATTAAACAAATGTTAATATAACATGTAAAACTCAAATATAGGTTTGGTTCTTTTTTTGTTTAGTTTGCTGCATATTTGTTTAAGTATTAGACAAGTTCTAAGTTTGCACTGTCGAAATATGTTTGTAATGAATTCCATCCACTGTGTGCCTTCATTCAAAGCTCTGTGCTACATTTTCCAGAAGTAACACACCAAGCAGAAAAGGAGGGATTGGACTTAGTTGCCTTTTCTTGGTCTTAAAGGCAGCTGTGCAAGAAATTATGCATGGAAATAGAAACATCTTGCATTTTGACTAAAGCCAGTTAAAGGGATTCCATTAAGGTCTGAAAATTATGCCATGACGATCAGAAGAATCTAGCATGCCTGTTTAAATTTGGTGCTTGTGGCTTCCTTATTTGTCATCACTAGATGGAAAAGCTTTAAAACAAATTTAGTGTTCTTTAACCTAATTCTTAATGAGCAAAGTGAAACTTACCTATTTGAGCAGGACCACTGTCGGTACTCCCACCCCATCCTGATTTGTCACAGAAGGGTGGCCCCCAACCATTGTCACAATGACAGTGTCCCCGGTCATTGCATACCTGAAGAGAACATAACATATGAAGGTCTGTCTTTTTTGATATGTAAACAAGGTAATCCTTACTAACCCCATGACCATTGCAAGAAGTCTTGGCGTCACAGTCTAAATTTGGCAAGAGAACAGAAGCATTCACACACTTAAAGTCCACACAGGTCTGCAGAAAAAGAGTAGAATGTGTTAATACAGGCAAGTTTCACACTTACATTTTCTTTGGCAAAAAAACATGAAAATGTGTTTTTTTTTTCCACATGTCAGACTTACCTTTCCTGTATCACAAGGGCTGCCAGGGTTAACATAGGCAGGATCGAGCACATCTGTGCCGAGGTTAAAGTCTGCATTAACACAAGTGGCTCCTTGGATTTGTTGGATGCTGACTTGTGCACCAGTAGGGGGCTTGTTTACATCCACACCGGTACACTGCACCTTCCCACACATAGAATTTCTGCAACATGGGAATTGCCAGTTAAATTAAGTTTTAAGTTACATCGCATTACTTTGTTCTGAACACCACCAACAAACATTCAATATGTAAACTGCCTAAACAAAGACATATTATCTATAGAGTTATTGTTTTAGTAAAATCATCTACAGCAGTTCAAGTTCAGTTTTTAAAATAAAGTAACAATAAACAAATAATAATAACAAACACTGATAGTACAACCAAGTTACATTGTTTTATTATTTTTATTTTATTATTAACTGATTCTTATTGTAAAATGACCACTTATAAATAAATTCAACTTTGCATGAGAGACTTATTAACTGAGACCAAAGGGAAGGAAAGAAAAAAACAAACAAAAAACAGACCACTTACGCCACGCTACATTTTAAGTATCCTGATCCACCTGGTTCTGGTCCACAATTTCCAAATTTATCTCCTTTAGTATTTGCAGTTTTAAAACAAATATCTTCTGCCTTTCTTGCATTATCTTTGAAGAGCAGAAAGAACACCAAAGTTTTTGTAGCCTTTAACAGACTGTTGCTAGTCACAGCTTGACTCATGGGCATGTAATTAGCCTTATAGACACGTCATACATTTGAGTGATTAAAGTAAAAACTTTAAGGTTTATAATTGAAGGCAACAGCTTTCATCATCCAGTGCACAAATGTTAACTTACCTGGTGCAAACAGATGCCTGCACTGGTAATCATACGTCTGGCAGCGACCTTCATAGCAGTATGCGGCATTGTCTTGACACAACAAGCCGTCCATCATATAGAAGTCATTAGGGCAAAAGGCCTTTTTGCCATCACAATATTCGGGAAGATCACAGGAGTCCACGGACTTTCTGCATGGCCATCCAGCAACTTTGATCTGATACACAAATACCAGTTTACACCAGTGCTCTAAAATTTACCGAAATAATGACATTCAAAAAAGCAAAATTTGACATACTTGACAGTTTTCACAGCAGCGGCCATCAGCACAAGCGGATCCACGAGTGAATGTGCAAGTGGCAGCATTACAGCACTTATTCTTGCATTCCTAAAAATAATTTAAAAAAAAATAAATACTTTTATACAAGGAAGTATTATAAATTACATATATACAGTTTTATTTACATTTTAGTTTTCTAGGTTGTAACTGTCTTAAACAAAAATGGCTTAGGTATCTGATACGTCTTAAATAATGCATCGTGTTCTATATATCAGAGCTGTGAAAGCACTCATCAATAATGTCAAAGTGAATTATTTATAGAAACATAATAACATGAAGTAGTCCGTTCCAGTTCTCCATTTGGAAACGAGCAGTACCGTTGGTTTGCCACAGTCGCAGTCCTCTCCCTCATCTAGGCGACCATTGCCACATTCGGCTGTGCCGATCACGTCTGAGGGAGACGGTTGATTCCTCAGACATCCTCCTCCTCCACGGAGAATCAAATTCTCAAAGTATGTCTCACTACACTGGCTAAATTTGGGGGAACCACTGCAGAGAAATAGAATTTACACCATTAGGAAAATCTCTCATTTTATTAAAAAAAAAAAAAGTCACATTTACAGCTAGAACATATATAGTGAACGTTTCTTGGTGTAGAAATTTTATGTAAAGCAAAGTAATTGTAGAAAAGGTTTACCCTGCAGTTGGTGCCATAATGCAGCTTCCCCCACCGCAGTCGCAGTTACTACCATCATGATTCATACCCAGGTTATGACCCATCTCATGGGCCACCACAGTGGAGAAAGACGCCAAGTCTTTGGTTCTGAACTGTAAAACAAAAAGGAAAGACAATACTTAAAACATTTTTATTTCAGTTCTTTGATTTTTAAACTAAGCACCTTGACCACAAGTCTGAGTTGGGTCTTTGAAACAATGGAAAGAAAAGGCAATAGTAAGGCAGATTATTTGAAAAGATTTGCAAGAGTTTTATTTTAGTTTCGCCAGGTTATTTTTCCAAATACAATTATATTCAGAGCAATGCAGCTGGGAAAGATTTCTATGGTTTACAAATCTCATAATGAAGCTTATAGTAAGTTTTATGTGTGAAGCAGAAATAATTTTAGCCGTCAAAGCAAGGAATTTATGGACAAGTCCTTTGTGTCCCAGTAGCTATGTGTGGAAATAGTTTCTCAAAGAGCTGAAATTGTGTTATGGAGCAAAAACCACTATCAAAAGACAGCAGTACACCTTCTGGAATCAAGTTGTTGTCGGCAGCTATTTAAAAATCAAGACCTCACGTCATTTGGAATGCAGTGAAAATACCACAAAAACAACCTTTTATATTTATTGATTTAAAAATGTCTGGTTAATTCGCAACACGATAAAAAAGGTCTTTATTGAAAAAGTTTGCAAATACAATCTTCCAAACAAGGGACAGAAAACAACAAACAATTTCAGTGTCTAAAATTTGTCAAATTTGTATTTAGAGCTGTGTATATAAATATAAATAACCTTGATGAGAAAAAATGAAGATCTCATATGGACAGACTAACTGCGAGTTGTTCTTGTTAAAAGTGGGTCTGCAAGTTATCCAAGAAAGCAGTTTTACAAGTTTTTATGCAAAGTGCCTCTTTTACATGACAGAGCATGTTAACACATTCTGTTCTAATGTTGTGTAAAGCTCTGTCATGTTTTTTTAATCAATAGTAAAGTTGGCTAACTTCATGCAATCTTATCTCTTTTTTTTATCTAGCTGATGGTACAAAATAAACTAAATACATATTTTCAAACATCCATTTACATGTTTAAATAATTTTAGATTGAAAAATATCTATATTTAAATTATTAATTGAAGGTATTTTTGTTCTATAGTTATGACCCTATTTTGTTAACCAAGCACTGCAGTTACTGGGTCTTTTTAAACATAAATTAGAAAAACAGATCTTTTTTCAACCAAATAAGAAAGAAAACTAGAGTTTTACGATAATTTAATTTAATTTCATTGTATTTTTTATTTCATTGTACATGTGTATGATGCAAATTGTACATGTGCACAGTGACAAATAAAGGCATTCTATTCTATTCTAATGCTCAACAGGTCGTCACTCTAGTTTAACTTGTTTGACTCCTTGGTTACAGAAAACCTGTCAAAGAGCGGCTCCATGGAGTCATTCATTAAAAATGCAGACAGGATCAGTTTCTATGTGAAAGTTTAAACAGTTATGGCAACTTGCAGAAAGACTGAGGGACAAATAAACATCTTATCTTATCTGAACACGGGGTTAGAGGGGAAAACATGGTACTGACCAAATTAATGCCTCCAGATGATGCCACGGAGCAGACTGTACCCACATAGGCCATACCAAGAACGCTTCCATAATCTTGTGGTGGACCACTGAAAACAAGTGGGACAAATTGAACTGTAAATTAGACTGCACCTTCTTCAGTTGTTATAATAATAATAATAATAATAAACAGGCATCCTTACATAATGAGTTGTCCTATGTCATGTCGGATTTTTGGTATCAGAGTCGATTTCCTCCATTTAACAAAGCGTTCCAACACATCTCCAGCGGTGCCTTCCACACTAAAAGGATTTGTATCCTTAAAAATTTCCAGACCAACTAAAATAATGCGAATATTCAGCTCCTTGTAGTACTAGAAATGGAAGGTGAAATGCACATTGAAAAAAACAACCTTTTATGTGGCATCTATGCCAGGTGTGTACATGCAGCGTTTACCCCATCCAGTAGATTGGCCAACTCAACCATCTCATCTCGAACTGCCGTCGCATTTTTCTCCTTAAACTGATACTGTCAACAAAAATATACATACTGTAGTTATAATTTTGTTATGATCAACACTTTGGTGTGGCATTAGGGGCAGTGTGTCACACTAGACCAGACGTCAGCAACGTTTATGACATGAATTGTCAATTCAAAATTGTCTCCTCAACAACCGTGCCGTCACCAACTATAGTGCAAACTAATTCAATTACATACAAAAACATTTCCAATGTATCTGAAATTGTATTTAATTCACAAACAGCAGGTCAAATAGCTTATCTAAATATATTTTGGCAATAACAAAAAAAAGTGCTTCCATAACAATGTTGCACAAGGAAAACAGGCCAAAGTTGAAATAATGTTGCATCTACTGCCTCTTTTTGATTGAAGCAAAAGGTACTGCATGTGTTGTATGTTATACCTACAGCAATAAGATTGGCTATGTCAGACCAAAATACCATCAATATTTCTAAGAACTTCACAACCATTAACATGAAAAAAATCAAAAAAATCATGTGTGTTGGGCCTGAGTTACCTAATGTAAGTTTATTGTATGATGGTGCCTTTATTGCAAGAAAAAATAAATGTTTTTACTTTATGGTTAGCATGCTAATTATTGTAATATAAATCTTTGGTAGATGGACAGCTTCATTATTGTTTTTTTTCCACCCCCAGTAAATAGAGTGGTGATCATCTGTAGTATTAATTTAAAAACTTGTTAGCATCATATCTGACCTTCTCTGTTTTCTTGTCATGTTTAGTTACTAAGTCAACGTAGTTCTTTTTACTTTGTGTTTCTTCTTACCTTTCAGAGAACAGCTTTATAAAATGCAGGATTAAGCTGCATTTTCAACAAAACTACGTCAATCGTGTTGGAAAAACTGAGTCTGCCAAAAAATGTGAGTTTGTTTGCCACATCCATGTTTGAAAGAAAAATAAAATAAAAAAATAAAAATAAAAAATCACATAAAGGATGATACTGTTGTTTGATTGGATTTCAATTAATAGACCTGGAAATGTAAGCTGGTGTAAAGTTTATTGAATTTAAAAACAAACACTAGAACACACAATGAGGTCTTTTCAGAGCATAAAACAGTTGTAAGTAAAACGGTTGGTTGTAAAATTTTAGAGAACCATTAAACACACATTTACTCACCCTGAGGTTGTCAACAACCAGCACCAACTCCACATAGCTTGTTTCTGGTAAATTGCGCTTCCTCTAGTGGAGCGGAACCGACAAAAGCATTAGTGTAGGAACTAGAAATGGCATTTACTGCGTCTCTGAGGATGGTTCCAGTGGACAAAATAAGTTAAGAGAAGAATAAAAGAGCATCCTAACCCTTAGCAGAGACACTAGTGTCTGGTCGGGCTCAAAGGGTTTAAAGCTTGGTGACGATCCAGCCTCATGAACGACCCCACAGGTGGCAGTTTTGTATTGGGTGTCATTAAGGTGGTACAGGATATGCTCATTTGTTGAGGATTTTGGTACAGGCTCAATTCCAAATGTGTCATTTTCCAGGACGATCACACCCCTGTCAGAAAATAGATCGCAACAGAGACTTCTTGATGTACAACATTATTTCAGCTTTTTTCCATTTCAGTTTCTCTATTTCAAACACAAATGAAACTAAACAAGAGTTTAAAATAGATAAAACAAGACAGTGTGCTTGAAAAGGAGTAGGATTGAAGAGAAATCTTGTATGATCTCATCCATTTTTTTTTTTTTTTAACAACACCTGATGATGTGAGTATTTCTATTTACCGTTTTTTTTTCTTCAAAACATTACCATTACCTTCTGCACAGCACCTTTGCAGAAGTGAGATTTTTGTTTTAATTGATCATTTCTGGCCTTCCAGATTCCATTAATGACATGTTGTAGGTTTTTTTGAATACATGTCAACTTTAGCTTTTCTTAAACCTTCATAAAATCCGTTCCATAAATCCACACTTCAAAGTATGTAGTATGAATGCACTGCTTTTTGAAGTTCAGCTGATTTCTTAACTCGTAACACCGTAACTCATAACCCATCTCCATCCTTGAACATTTGTTGTAAGTTTATGGAAGTACGTTTTTTCTGGCTTTAAACATGATAAGTGCTGTTTTAAGTTTCATTAGTTCCCATAATTTCAATTTACCCAACTTTAAAGATAGTGCATTTTATATGTCCCATAATCCTCAACATGAACAATTCGAATAGCTTTTTTTGTAAGATGTATAAACACTGTAGATTTTTTTTAATAAGTATTTCCCCAAACTTCTACACTGTACTGTAAATATGGTAGTATTATCAATAAATATATTAGTAACCGTGCTTTGTGCGTGTATGATGGATTATTCCCAACACTGCGATGCCTTTAGCAAGTTTAGTTCCAACTTGCTTTAATTGTGGCTTCCATCTTATTTTGTCATCCATAATTACTCCAAGAATTTAAATTTCATTCAGTTTTTCCAATACATGATTATCAATAGCAACTTTTATTTACACATCTGCAGAAATGTGGCAATTTCCAAAAAACATGAATTTTGTTTTGTTAACATTGAGTGAGAATTTATTTTTGTCGAACAATTGTATTAGTTTCCCTAACTCTGTGTTTACTATTTCTACTTCCCTGAGGTTCTCCCCTGTACATACGATGCTTGTGTCGTCGGCATATAAAAAGTCTTTGCATAAATTTGACACCACGTGTATGTCAGTTAGATATAGGATAAAAGTGGACCTAATATTGACCTTTGTGGTACTCCACAGCTTAAATTTAGCAGGGATAATTTACAATTTTCCAGCTTGTACAAACTGTTGCCTGTTTTTAATGTAACTGTTTAACCCACATAATGTCAGTCCTCGTATTCTATATCTTTCCAGTTTGTTTACTAAAATTTGTTATGATCAATAGATCAATGCAAATTTTTGTACATAACTACTTAAAAATGTTAAAGCTACAAAGAATAGCAATTAAAATGGGGATCAAATATTGAACATTTGTCAGTGAAAAATAAAGTGTAATAAGATTGCATGTCCATGCATTTTTGGTGATTTATTAGTGATCATTATGCTTGTTTTACTGTTTTATTGTTAACAAGGTGTTTTTAAAGCTCTGCTACTGTTGTTTGGTTACCTGTGGACATGTCTCAAGAGCTACTGACTTTCAATTATACTACAGTGCAGCTGTCAAGGGCAAATTGCAAGCATTTGTTTTCACTTTCTGTCTTTTGTTCACTGAACATTTTTCTTGAAAATTACAGTCTACACATGACTGTCTTTCCAAAGAACTCCCACCTATTTAATTTGCATCCCAGAGTCATCCGTAGTCTTCATAGTCTTTCCATCATAATGGTAAACAAAATCTTACTCAAGCTTATCCTCGATGGAATCCCCACCTACGCCTCTGTTAGAGCAACACGCCTTACAATTTACCAGCTGATCCGGTATTCATTCAGCACCACCCACTTCTTATTTAGCCCTCCACTTTACCAAAACCATTTTATAACTTATGAGTTTTGAGATTTTTTTGTTTGGCTTTAATCATCTTCCACTTTATTTCTGATTTTATTTTACTACTACATTCTTTAGTTGTCCATTTTACTTTTGTCCTATTTTTAGTCGCTCAGTGGATCTCAGGGACATCTGCATGACGTCTGATTTTAAGTTCAAACCTGAGGCCATAGCATGTGCTGAGGGCAAGCATTGACTTGTTGTACCCTTCCACTTTCCCATGATAATAGCAATGTATCTATTAAAAAAAGAGAATAAAAGAGAGAAAAATCAAATAATCTTAAAATACACATTTTGGTCATGATTGGGAGTAAGAAACTCACATGGCGTCTTGGATGTGAGGAGTTGTAGCTCCCAGAGGCACCATGAACAGAACGAAGGACATTTGAGTGCAAAAAGCCCCTGACGAATGGAGAAGAAAATCTATCATTTTTAGAATCATTAGCCAACAGCTCCAACTGTATCTCTGTTAGTGTACCTGTTCCTTTCCAGGTGAAGGACGTGCCTCCTGTGGTTTATGCTGACTGCATAAGAAACACTTTCATCTCTGGGCTTCTGAAAATTTGAAGCAAATAAATTACAAAAGGTAACAGAAGGTCTACAAATGGTTACACCCCTAAATGCATAGTCCACTGAACACCAACCTCGGTTGAATCTTGTGACCCACTGATGCTTCTGGCCCACCTGTGAATCACTTGAGGTTTTACAATAGAATACTTGGATAATCTTGAGGTAAATTCGTGTAAATAGTCTATAAAACATAGAAAAGACAAAGATCAATACAATAACAATACCTGGAATTTGAAAAAATAAAATCATACTTTGTGTGTGTGTCTGTAAACACAAGATAGGCATAATTTAAAGCATTTTCTTACTGAACACAGAAACCCAATAAACCCAAACGTTAAAAGTGTATAGAAGATCTAATTTTAGAAGCAAAATGGACGGAAAACGCTTTCTCATCAGCGAAACCCACAAATTAGTAATTAGTTGAGAGAACAGAAGAGTTTTTCTTTGTTTGGTTTTTAGCGAGAGAGAGAAAAATGTAAGCTTGAACTCACCTTTGTTTTCAACTCCCCGAACAAAGCACAGCAAAATGACGATTATTAAAACGCGTTTTAAGATCATGACTCTCGTTTTTATGGTCAGCAGAGTAGTCTCAAGAATGGCAGAGAGGATGAAGGAACGATTCGTGGCGGCTTCTCTTGGTCAGGTGTGGTGATGGGCGTGGCTAATGCAGGTGAGCACTTTAACAAAACCCAAGTGAAAATTAGCAGATGCACAAATTCACAAAATTACGATGCTTTAACTACTTGTCGATATCCGGGTATTTCTTTCTTTATTTTTAAATATTAAAAGAAAAAACCTACAATTTCACATTTTCTCACCTTGAATACTTATCTACGTGAAAAAAAAAGAAATTCAGGCTTCTTAAAATATTTTCTAGATATCGCGATGTTTACACAGAGTGACGTCACCTTAAAGCGGAAGTGTTTCGACAGTGAGCGGCAGAAGTTTACTTACAACTTTACATGAGGAGTTTATTGACAAGAGATTAGTCTGATATTTTATAGTCGTTGTTTTAAACAAAACCACTTAAAAACGCCAACTTTGGTCTAGTATCCGCTCATCAAGTAGAGATTTTGAGGCTTGTACTTGTTTTTATTGGTACACCTGCAGCACTTGTTTACCAAATTAGGTTAAGTTAAGATGAGGTTGCTGCCAACAATATTGTTACAGTTGTTGTTTTAAATGTAGTTATGATTCTAACCGTGACATCAGTGTGTATTTTCACAAGGTATTTTGTGTCATGTATGGCTTTATAATACAATACCAGCGTACTGCTGCTACAGTAGCTAGCTTGTTGTTAGGAAAACGAGTGCTGCTACAAAAACAAAATTGGGTTAAACCAAACCAAACTGTGTTCCAAGTGTCAACTCAAGCAGTTCTGTAAGTAAAACTGTTTGTTTTTTTTTCTCAAACAGATCATCAAAATGTTTTTATACCGAATATTTGTATGTGAAATTATGCTTTATTTTGGTTTAGAATGGCTACACTGACGGACTTTGAACCCTCAACAAAGAGAAAAAGGGTTGAAGCAGAAACTCTGTCTTCATCTTCCCAGAAAGGCATTGTAACTTCATAATTTTGGTGTGATAACTTTTCTAAAGATGCAAATTCCAAGTCTTGCTTTTGTTGTTATTCTACCTTTAGGCTCAGCTTCATGCAGTCATGGAACAAGTAATGAGACCCCAGACGAAGGAAAAAGCAAGAAAAAAACAGAGAGAAAGCTAGATATGCAACCAAAAACCAGAGCAAATGATTTGCAAGGTGTGAAAGGAAAGAAAGTTGGAACCAAGTTTCAACAGAAGCCCTTAAACACTCTTGAAAGTTGGTTGGTTAAGCCTTCAAAATGTGTTGCTACACCTGAAGCAAGTCAAACTCAAGAGGATGATGAAATACTCGATGAGAGTAGTGCCGAAACTCCTTTAGCGCCGTCTCCAGAAGGCAAGATCACTGAAATGTCTTCCTCTGATCTGGACGAGGAAACCCAAGTCTTAACTCCACCAGACATCGAGCAGGACTCTTCTGTCCCACAGTTTTCTGCAGATTCTGGAAGCCAGAGACTCTCTCATTATGATGATGGATTGGAAAAGCAACAAAAGGAAAGATTCTCAGAAGACTCTGTTAAGCATAAAGTGAAAATAACAGATTTTTTCTCAGGAAATTCATCACAGAATCTACAAGTGAAGAGGGTTAAGTCAGATAAGTCTCCAGAAGAACAAGACACAGACCGAGACACTTCTGCTGATGTGAGATGGTTGGGGACTCCTATCAGTGCTCTAAAGAGAATGCCAGAATGCAGTGGGGAGCCTCCTCCACTAAAAGATATCCCCGGAAAGCACACTGTGATGATAATGGTTTGAGCTGTTTTTTTTATTTAAACACATAAATACATAGTCAAATGTGATTGTATTGTATTTTTAGTATTTATTACCCTAAAATTAATTGATTAAATAGTAGTTGTTTTCAAATGTGTCAATTCAGTTTGTGGGAACATTCTGAATCTTCCTTAAGACTTCTTTTTGGTACCAAGATGTGGACTTGAATCTCTTAGATTCTCATTTGTGTAATTTAACTGAACCACAACAGAAAGCATTGTTTGTTTGCTTTTAGCTGTCTATAATTGACTAATGCATATTGGTTCCTATTGACAGACAGACCTCCTTCACAATGGAACTGCTCCCATTCCTTCTCCTGCCAAGTTTCAGGATACTTGGGATGATGTCCATGTTAAGATGCCCTGCTCCAAGGAGAACTTGTTTCCTGTAATAGATGAGGTAAAACAGTATATGTTTATTTTTACACACAAAGTCATAATTATGGGGTTTTTCCACCACCGCAAGGAAAATGTTTTTTTCTCCATTGGTAAACTTTGCAGTTTTCTTATTGACATGTATATTTTATTGTTGTTTTATGATGGAACATCTGTTTAATTTATAATATTCTATTACTAAATGTGTCTTTGAACTTATTAGTTCTCTTCTTGAAATGCTATATGTATTAAATGTAACTAACTTTCCACATATCTCAAAAACAATTTATATTTCTTCAGGACACGCAAGAGCAACAGAATAAAAGCCGGTGGGAACTCATTCAGGAAACTTTAAACAAGAAATTCACAAGTGCATATGAACTAAAGGCAAGTAGTTTTATATCCCATCGGTTGTTTTGGAACAAATAATTTGTTCAATTAACTTTTCCCTTCGGTGTAATTATTTTAACATAATCCACAAACAGTATTTTTTCATGAAAACAGTGTCGAGGTAATCGCCAAATAAAATCTAGTCTGAATGTAAAAAAGAAAAAAGGCATCAAAGCTCAAGTTAAAGCAAAGAAACACCCAAATGTTGTATACCACATTTGGCCATAAGATGGCAGTATTGGACCAGAAACTGATCGTAAAAGCGGCCTCACAGTTCTGATGTTGAAAGGATTTGAGAAGGCTGCTGTTGCAAATTATACATTTCATCATTTGCAGAGTGTAAATCAAAATAATTTTTTTTTTTTACCATTTATGAGTGTGTATAACGCTTATATTTTTCTCTACAGAAAGCATTATTGAAATACAACGCTTCTAATGCTAAAAAATGGGACTTCACAGCATTAAGTTCATATTGCTCTAAGGTAAGCAATAACCCTTCTCTTTATCTTGCTTACACTTTCCTGTCATTTATCTGTTGTAGTAAAGTGATATTCATTGTTGATGGAAAATGCGCTTTATTCGCAGGTGTCAGGTATGTTCATGGGTTAGTGCCAAATTAATGAATTGTTAATTAAAACAAACTGAACCAAAGTTTGCACAAAAAACGTTTGAAAGTGAATAATTTCCTGTAAACATTTTTTCTTGGCAAAACGTCTTATGCTGTTCAAATATGTTTGCTTTGAAACATTTTAAAGTCTTCTCTACACTTAACATTGTAATTTGCTCTTAAAGCATGTCTGACAGTGCTTTCAATTTATTTCAATTTTATTTGTATAGCCCAAAATCACAACAACAGTCGTCTCGATGGGCTTTGAAGTAAAACATGAACTTAAAAGGATCATGAATACATAGAGTCAATAGGAAAATACTAAAATAAACTAACAAACTGACTAAGCTATACTGGCATCCCTGCCCTTAGACCCCCTTTCGCGGGGTCTTTGTTGGTTGCCTTACCAAAGCCAGAAAAAAAGAAAAATAAAGTTGATTTAAAAACTATGTGTCCTAAAAAATCATAGTTTGCTCCAACATTCTGACATCTCATGCTACAATGAGACAGTGTCCTTTTTTTTTCTCCATCAGCATTTGTTGCATGTGAGCTAATGCTGGTGACATTGATCAGTCAGGAAGTACGCTCAAACCGAAAGTGTTCAGTGGGATTGAGGTTCAGATATTTGACATCCTTTTATTGTTTTTTTTTTTTTTACTTCAAAAGAGGTAAGTATTTTTCTTTCAATTCCTGATAGTACAGCCGTGTACTTGATTCTTTTGCCTTTTTTGTAGTTTTAACTTCATAAATGTTCATTTGTCTTTAAAGTCTTCAGTCTTAAAACACATCAAACTAATAAAAATATGGAAATTGTTGTGATGTATGACAGAGTTTAAGGGCCAGTTCACACACAAAATTTCTTCCTAATTACGACTTTTAAGAAATTAATTTATGAGTTTTTTTCTCGTAAATTTAAGACTTTAAATATCATAATTTTACCTTTTTTTTGGTAGCCCTAAAACTCCGTCGTAGTGTTGACAAAACAATAGACAACATTTTTATTTGTATTTTTATATTCCTTCTAGGTTACGTAAACCTTCTCTTTTATTTTGAAAATCAAATATTTTGCATTTTCCAAAATAAAGGTAATGTTGCAGTCTATTGTGTAAAGTAAAGATGTGAAAAAAAGATCACTTTTATAGTTAAAAGGTTTTACATGTGGAAAGAAAAATTGTTGAACCTCCTCTGTAGACCAACAGTTAAGGTGAAAATAAACCATTGGGTGTAAACCAATTCCCCTATTTGTCACATTACTTTTCCTCAGCCTTCATGCTAGATTCAAGCATGTAGAATTTGAGTGTCAGAGGAAAGTAAATATGAATGCCATGAAGTGACGGGCCTGGCACCTTCATAGAATATTCATCTCAGCTCCTATTTCCTATGAATAACAGAATAGTTGTTGATGGACAGCAGCCCAAACAGTATATAGTTGCGAGCACAAAAGTGGTTTATTTCTACATTGTCATGTGTTCATGGGTTGATCCAACAGACTGCCTTTTTTTTTGGTCAGAATTATTGGAGTGAGAGATGCCCTGGTAAATACGGGAGCTTTATGTATTCAGATACCCAGCTGCTGCCACCTGGGTGGCAGTCCCACTTGCAGCGCTCTGTGTTACTGGTTCCTCACTGTCCACACCCCCACATCTTGCTTGATTGCTTTGTCAGTCTGGTGTGATGTACAGGCCCATATTAAGTCACACAGACAGTTAGCTCAGCTGATTTGATGCACTGTCTTCTGATTTAGGGAGCTTGCTTTATATTACCTCAGCTATATCTACTGTCCCAAGCTGTCAGCTGGCTACATTTATTACCCCCATAGGAACAGTTTATGATGTCAGCCTGGTCATTACTTATGACAGCATTTAGTCAGGCTTCCTAATATAAATTTCCTTCCCTAAATCACCTACCAAAGCTCTTTGTCTTAGGTGTATGCTACGCCTCTTTTATTTCAAACAATGGTTCATTTGCATCTCGTCCAGAAAAGCCAAGTAATAAGACGGCATGGCTGTGCCACCTCCATGACACTCCTCAGTGATTGATCATTCTGACATTTTGTTCTAGTATGGGTGTAAACACAAGTAGTATATCATGTCTTTAAGAGAAGAAGCATGGTTGATGGGTTTGTTCCTGTAATATTTGGTAATGTTATCATAAATAGAAACCCTGCCAGGGATGCAGTCGACACCATCATCCTACAGGAAAATGATTCTCAAATCACATTTGAGTACAAGTTTACTTTTGGGAATTTGTTTGCTTGATTTGGAAAATAAACGTATATAATTGTATAACCTGTGCAGTCCAATTGAACATGTGTTCTATTTGAAGTCATATCATTGACCTTTATTCCAAAATCCCATTAGAAAAGCGGTCAGAACAGGTTTAGATTTGCTTAGCTGCCCTGGTCGTTTATATTGCTTATATTTCACTCTAAAAAAGTTGTTTTTTTGTAAAATTTTTTTACAAGTGAATCTTATCTGTCTGTCTGAAACTAATCAACGCTGACGGCTAATAATGTCACAGCTGTATTTCATGGCAGAGCAACAAACATAAACAGATCTCTTGCTCTCTCCAAGGTCCTGGAGCCTGATGCTGCTGAACATCTGTTTAACTCCCTGCTGCCAGACATGGTGCAATTAGCAATGAGAGCATCTGAACTGTGCACCAAGGTAACATCAATAACTAACTAGGTTCATGGAGAAGTTCAGCGCAGTGGGTTGATGGCAAAGGTCACAACGTGACAAATATCATCGTGAAACGGCAGCAGAAATGTTGTGATCAAAGCCTGTTGCAAGAGGATGTCCTTTGTTGACCGCTCTCTCAGTATGTTCATTTAGAACACCAGGGATTTTTTTCTTTTTCAGCAAGTTAGATATTTATTTTAAAAATGTACATTTTATTTATACTGTTTAGTTTATTTATTTATTTTTTTACCAATTGTCATATGGCCACGATTGATTATACTGTGAGCAGCACAAACCCACACAAAGGGTATATGTTTAAGCATGTCTATGCTTTTATTTTCTATTCTGGTTATTCTGTGGCCTCATGCACAAGTAGAAATACATCTTGATTAAAACCCCACAAGATGGTTCCGGATGAATGATGACATTTTTGCAACATACCTACATTTAATGTTGAGAAAACCATCAAAACAAATTAGTTTGACCTTCTTTAGCTGTGTCTCCGTTCCTCCTCCAGCCAATACCTCTCCTGAAAAGAGGCATGAATCACTCCATCACCATGTCTCAGGAGCAGGCGGCGTGTCTGCTCGCCAATGCCTTCTTCTGCACCTTTCCTCGACGGAACTCCAGAAAGGCAGAGTACTCCAACTTTCCAGATATAAACTTCTTCAGGTAACATGTTCACAAAGCATCTTCCTTCATTGTGCTTTCATTTGCATATTGAGCTCATACAGTTAACTGAAATAGACACCTCATCTTTGTAGGGGGGGGGGCGTAAAGCACTGCGTCTCCTACAGATGTCTATAGGATCAGTATAAAGCCATTCAGTATTTAGTGTCTCGTCCTGCATGTGTGCTACTGCCAGATATTTAAGGCGTTCTAAAGACCACAGTGGTAGTTACATGTCAGCTCTTTAATAATCAACTGCTTGTTAACTCATAATTTTAAGGAAAATAAACATTTTACTGGTGTAGAAGCAGTTTAGAAAGGTTAGGGCTAGCCTTGCAACAAAAACCTCAGTTTATTTATTTATTATTACTGTGTTCCTTTGTGATCTAGGACACACACTGCACTCTCTTTGTTAGACATCATTCTTTTAAATCATTTCTTCATTATTTTTCTTAAAAGAAAAATGTAAATATTTTAATGTAAGGATACATAAAATGTGTTACAATATAGAAAAAAAAATAATCGGCACCATTTGTAGCTTTAAAGAGGGTTCTACAGTATTTTTACATTTTAGAAAAACATGAATAAAGTACTTTTTATGTTCAGATGAAAACAGTTTTAAGGAAAACATTGAAGATGCTGTACAAGTGCCCCATTCACCATCCATTTTGAATTTGAAATCTGTCTTCAGATCTTTGGTCTGTTAGGTTCTCCTTATCTTTCGGCACCAAGCAGTAAGTAATTATCTAAATGGAAGAGAAAACTAGATTAATTCTGTGGTGCAGCTTTTGACCACTCATATTTAGGAAAATTGTAATTACAACAGAATTATATAAACATAAACATCTTAGAATTGTAAAAATAAAGTCAACAGAAAAAACACAAAATAGATCAAACATATTTCTGATGATACAGATGTCAAAGTGTTTGTAAGAAGTCCTTAATTTTTGGTTCATCAACAGGTTTATTGTTAAAAATCAGTGTGTTGTATTGATCCTAAAATATCCTTGTTTCTAAAAGGCTGCTCTCATCACAGGCTAGTTGATGTCAACAACCTTTTCATGGGGACTTTGAGATGCTTGTACTTCCTTTTTTTCTTTTCTCCTTGAGGGTTTAAAAGAGAAAATGAAGGCTGGAGTGAGCTTGAATGAATACGTTTCAGATTCCTTAAGGGGCTTTTAGTGTGCAAAGCTTTTGTCAATATTTCCTTTCCATAAAATTTGTCCTTTTTGTTGTTGTGCCGTGAGACCGTGGGGCTTCTTGTAGAGTTGGATGAAGATGGGGGGCCTCTTCCACTACACCTCACTGCCAGCAGCTTTGGACTGCATTTGAATATGTGTGTAACCTTTTGCTTCCTGAGGACAACGCTGTTTAAAAGAGACACAGGGGCTCTTAATATATCACTAGAGATGGATCCCACTTTTCCGCCCTTTCCTTCATTCTTTTGTGTAAGTGCTGTGAAATGGCATCAGTGTTACTCTGTGGTGGCAAGCCTCGGGCGACTTTGTTGTCGTAGCTGCAAAGAAAGTCTCTACATAATCGGCCAGTGCTTGAAAAGGAAGCTGACAGAGAGATGGATTAATTCACGTCAAAAGTTAAAGCATGACTGAACTCACATGGCTAAAATGGAGGTCATGTGTCTCTGGAGCGATGCTTTTATGAGAAGCACTTTTTGCTGGTCTGGCTTTAGGTTGTCAAGAAGATCTTGGACTGGAATGCTTTTAATAATAAACCTACTTGATTCTAAAAGTGAGTTTTGCAACAAAGAATAATTGAATGTCTTTTTTTATTTTTAATTTCTTTCTCTCATCAGACTGTTTGAGGGATCCTCTCCAAAGAAGATAGAAAAGCTGAAAACACTGATGTGTTATTTTGAAAGTGTTACTGAACAAAGTAGGTGCATAGATGTATTTATTTTTTGGACAAAAATGATATCTAGCTCTAGTGAAGTAATTGTTTGACTTGTTGTGTGTTCCTCAGAGCCTACTGGACTTGTCACATTCACACGAAAGGTTTTGGACAAATCTCCCACCTGGAGAAGGTTTGTTTTTAGAAAAAGATTTTAAAAAGTGTTCTTCTAAATTTCACTTGCTTTAAAGTCTCACTATGATCATTTTTTGATCTATTAAAAAAAACAAGTTCCCAGTGGTCTTTTCATTACAAAGATGTCGCTTTTAGCCAAAATCGAAAACCTGTGCCGTTTTGTAGGGCATAGTTTCTGCAGAGCGACATTAGCTCATTAGAAATTGACCCCTGAGTTGTGGGCGGGACCGTTAGCACGGAGCAGTCCCCCCCCTCCATCGCTGGGAGCGCAGAGCACAGAGCTTGTGGCCTGCCCAGCGTATTTTCTATGTCACAAATGAGCTCTTTTTTTAACTCACAACAATTTAAACAAAGAAATACTCAGAAATGCAAATTTAATCCTAATTTTCTTTACACTTGTCTTCCATCATCAGAAAAATGCTACATGAACATGTGATAAACACAATTTTTATCAAAGTGAGTCTTTAATAACCGAAGCAACTGTGTTTCAGTTCACAGACTCGGCTAACTAAACTGCACATCACATGTGAGGGGACCATTGAAGATGAGGGGTCTGGTATGCTTCAGGTAAGACATCAGGTTTTACAGGTAGTGATGAACCATAATGTGATGGCGTGACTTGGAGAAGCTTGATCTTGCAGAGACATAGACTCAGAGTATGTGTACGTGAAGCACATGCTCAATGCCGCCTGTTGTCGTCAGCCGCTTTGCCAGACCATCCTTGAGTTTTCCTCCCAGAAAGCTTACTACAGCTGGAAATGCCTCTGAGGGAGTCACTGACACATCAGAGGGAGGGTGAGCTGGGAGCGGGGTCGAGGCCCCTGGGCCTTTTCCGCTCTCTGTGTTGGCCTTGACTTCCTGTACTCTGTCAGGATGTCCCAATCCGGCTTTCACCTTTTGTTTGCCTCAAGTCGCCACAAACTGACAGTTGATGTGCTCACACGGCCAGCTTCAGGGCGCACTGCAGCTTCGATTGATGGACGCCGTGCTGGGTTGAGGGGCGGGGTGAGCTTTTGACAGCCTGTCAAAGCAGACTTTGCAGGCTGGCTCGCTGTCCCAGAGTTGAGTGACCAGTTTGTGGAGATCAGCTATCAGGCTGCTGCTTACGCTTTTGTTATGTCTTTCAGGGCTTTATGTATAGGTTAGCTGCAGACGAGTCTCCTAAATACGGTTTAAAAAACCCCCAAAATAAACTCTGTGTCTGAGACAAAACATATCTGTTTTATTTTTTACACCAACAAAGGCTATGATTAAAAAATACTGATTAGGAGTTCTGAAAGATCTGTACCTGGGGCTGCAGTACTGCTCTGTGTATTTTACATTTTAACATGCTGGACAGATTGTCAAAGTAATGGCAGCACCTATGACTACCTTCCCCTTCATATTGTCATCGATTCTGTCCCTCGTGAGATAAAAAGGGCACAGAGGTGTTTTCTTCTGTCCCCCCGTTCTCGAAAGTTTGCTTTTTATATGTCAACACACATTTCTTTTGCAAATATTTTCTCCCTTTTTTTCAGGTGGATTTTGCCAACAAATTTGTGGGAGGAGGGGTCACAAGTACCGGTCTGGTTCAGGAGGAGATCCGGTTTCTCATAAATCCCGAGCTGATTGTTTCCCGCCTTTTCACCGAAGCGCTGGATGACAATGAATGTCTGATAATTACAGGTCAGTGATGAAGAAGACTCGTCGATCAACAATGCCTGGGGTTTGTGAAATGACGACAAGAGCACAAACAAAATTGTGCCTCTCCAGTCAAACACAGCACAGGCTTCAGCTTTAATTTACCACCTTTTGGCTCAGCAGGACACTGAAAGGCCGGTATGGCAGTTTGTGTTTTTGCCCTCTGTTCCTGTCAAACGCCTCCTCTGATTGGCTGCAAAGGGTAGAGACGGAAGATGGAGACGAGGTTGTCCTGATTGCTCTGCTGGGTTTCTGTTGAGTAATGCCCACCCCAGACTATGCTCCGCCATTCAATGTTTACACATAAAAAAGGTAGTGAGGAAGGCTATTGTGAACCTCGTGACAAGGGATAGACTCAGGGGTCCTTGCAGGAGGCTGATGGCACCTGCCTGTTTCCTTTTTTCTTTTTTGAACTCCTGCAACAGCCTTCATGTTTGGATAAAAATGGTAATAAATAGAACTCTTTTTCTTTTCTTTTCTTACGGAAGACTGTTCAGATAAAAGCACAAACATCACCTGCCATTTGGCAATCAGTAGCAGACAGGAATATTACAAAAACTGTAAACAAAAACAGGAAGTAAGATATCACAGCTTGTCTTTTGGGAGAGTCACCTTCAGACTTTGTTCTGGCCGTCTCCTCCATGCCCTCACTTAAACCACTTAACTTGATTATATGGACCCAAAATTAATTATAGCTGGAAGAACCGCCCAAGACCTTCTCCACTAATGGACTCTTCCATTCCATCATCTTTATTGAAACGGGTCGTGTAAAAGTCCAAGCTTTGGCTGCACCGTTGCCATTCCGTAAATCATATTCCCTGTGAGAGATCTTGTCGTAGAGTAAGGAATCTAATGGATCTTACTTCTGCTCTGAAATTTGCAAGAGTGCTCTGGCTAATTAAATTTGTCCTCAATCGTTGGATATCTTGCTGGCATGGGGACAATCACAGGTATAAATAGCACCAAAGAGAGGTCCTGAATGGCAAAAACTGTTCATCAAATGCAATGAACTCAATTAAAGCAAGAAAAATAACAAAAAAGCCCCACATTTTATACAGTTGTGGATAAATAGAATATAAAAAATATCACGTTTATTATCTAAAAATATTGTTTTAAAGCTAATTTGACCACTT
Organism: Oryzias curvinotus; assembly: GCA_023969325.1. Taxonomy (NCBI): domain Eukaryota; kingdom Metazoa; phylum Chordata; class Actinopteri; order Beloniformes; family Adrianichthyidae; genus Oryzias; species Oryzias curvinotus. The sequence goes on along the minus strand of CM043724.1, from coordinate 11,870,854 downwards.
TGCATTAACTTGGTACTCATATGACCTTTCAATGTCTCATCGGCTAAAAATGCAAGACTTTTTGGTTTGATGGATTTACACATGAATAAAGCAACCTTTACAACATTGATGAAGGGAAACAAACATCTTTTTCTCTAGGCACACAGACTCCGGTGCTTCTCTCTACAAATGACTGCAGGATGACAATTGTGTTGCATAAATACCAAAAGCATAATTAATCTGCCACTGGAAAAATGTGCCTTTCAAATGTAAACATGGCTCATCAGTGAATTGTAATATTTTTGGAAAACTGAAATGTCTCAAGTTTGCGCAGAGTAAAAAATCCAGCTTCATAATATCTGGTAATAAGATTGTTCTTAGGAAGTATTTAGCCTGTTATATAAGAAAAATGAATTAGATGTATTCATATATATCAAGGGTGTTTCTTACATATGTAATTATTGCTGATTTTTTTTCACACTATCACTCACAAGATAAATATTTGGTTATTTATTCTTATTGTATTTTGCTTTTTGGCAAATAATTTAATGTAAATAGTGACTGACGGTGCCTTGATAATTATTACAGATAATATTTTCTATCTTCTTGGTATATTTTCCAATACACTAAACAAGCAAACCTAGCCATTTGGGATTTATCAATAAATAAATCTGTAAAATAAATTGAATAGCTTGAAATAAATGCATTGTCCAAATGCCTGACATTTTGTGAATATAATTAACAGTCATTTATTTGCAGCCCAGGCCTTGTATTGCACTGCTGCTATTAATCATACTGATATTGCAGAATGTGGCCTTGCCTTACCACAGTTCTACTTTATTGCATTTGATAGTCACACGTGGGGTTTTTTTAGCCATCAACGTGCAAAAACTATAAACTTTTGAAAGGAATTTTGCTGATTAGTTACAGAAAGAGAAAGACTGTCGAATTTTATGAATTGTAGATTCAAGGTAAAAAATTCTGTCTATTATTGTTATTGTATATGCTGACCGAAGCTCTTTTGATGATCATATTGGTCAGTCACCGCCTCGCGTGAGCTGTCTCTGCAAAAGCTCTCAAAAAGCAGGGCTGATGAACGGGACGATAAATCGCGGTGCCGTTTTCTCCCTTTTCAGGCTGTTTGCGTTTCCCTGTAGGCTGGTGGTCAGTCAGTGCTGCATCATTTCTGGAAGCCAATAAGTTGAATTTCCTCTTGTCAAAAGCACTGCTGCCCGATTTTCATCTAATCGTATCAGACAAATTACTACCGGCACAGCCAGTGACAGGAATTTATTGTTCTGAATGTTACAGTACGTTTTTATGTTTTAAAGTATAAATGAAAATTGGTTTTAGATGTGTTTTTGAGCCACTAACTGGTGTTGCTAAGCCATAATGTTTCCTGCATTAGTACTTCAAACAAGCTTATTAGTATTTTGTTTAAATTTTGTTCTAAAAAAATGTCATTTTTTTCTTACATGGGTACAGCTTGAATGACTTTTACTGTCTTTTAGGAACTCAACAGTACAGTAAATATACAGGCTATTCCCAGACCTACCAGTGGGGCGGCAGCCACCAAGATGCAACTCCAAGGTCATTTTTTATTTTTATTTTTGCATCTATGGTTTCAACAGTTTCATATCTCACACAAACAAACAAAACTGTCTTGAAAGTGATTGGTTCTGTCTATTATTAAAGCGGATCATTGGGAAACTTGCATGGCTTGTTTTTGCAGTCACCGATTTTAGCGATGGTCGGATACATTTTTGTTCGGATGCAACATTGATGTTGAGATATTTTTCAAAAGTCTAAAGACTTCAGGATGAATCACCTGAACATCAGTCAACAACGGTCACTGATGTCTAAATAAAGACAAATCATAATGAATGATCCTCCTAACCATTTATAAAGTTTCATCAAAAGAAGAATAATTTAGGAAAAGCCATTCTTTTTGTGCTTTTAATTTTGTCATGCTATTGAATATTCGTCCTTTATTTTCAGGGATGGCTGGCAGAGAAGATGCACAGAGATTGTGGCCATTGATGCCCTACAGTTCAGGAACTTTCTTGAACAGTTTCATCCTGACAAAATTACCCGAGAACTTAACAAGGTCAGGGTTTTTGTTTTTTTTCCTGCCTCCTTCCTGCTTTTTCTTTATTTTCTGACTGTTGGAGTTATTGGTCTGTGTCTCTTTAAGTACTACACCATACATTTTCTTCTTCCCTTAAATATTTTAATTTTTGTGTGAGGCTCTTCGACTAGTTTCTCAGATTTAAGGATTTAATTTTCATCATCCATGTCTTCTTATGAGTTTACAGAAACAATTCTACTATATTCCCTTTATTTCTTGATCATGTTGCACAGACTCAAACATTGAAGTGTCAAACCAATTACTGTCTGATTTAAAAAGCTTCTAACTTGAATGTTCATACAAGAAATATTAACTAACTTTAAAAAGGGTAAATATATGATTTGTGAAGAAACGTCATGAGCACAGTATGCCATGATTGATTATATAGCAAACATAATGCTAATGCACTCTTTACTTTGTCCAGAATTAATAAACATGAATACTATATTTATGTAGGGAGTAACTAATCAGATCATAGTTGGTACTTTTTTATTTAGCTAACAGGGGGTTTTACTGTTTGCATAATCTGTTTGGTAGTGCTTTTCTTATTTGTAATAGAAAATCAAGACGTTGTCAGGTCTAATGTCAGGAAAGCTTAAGAGGAGTTTGGCAGTTCTGACAAGGCCGTGAAAAATGCGACAGCATGAAGATCAATCCCAGTTTGAACAATGTTCAGTTAAATGTCAAATCTGTCCTTTTGCAAGGAAAATATATTTTTGGACGGATGGAGGACTGTTTATTTTCAATGTAAAAATCAATGTCCAGATTCTTACAAATGCTGCAGGTTTTTTTTTGGCCATTTAGAATATTATCTCAGTAATTGAGTGGCTGCAACACTTCATGTGGTGGTTTTTGTTTAAAGGTTGTCCCAAAAAAACATTTTTTTTGTGGAAAGGCAGTGAGTAAAGCTTCACACACTTAACCATCTGACTAACAGAAAAAAATGTGTCCAGGCCACAAAAAAAAACTCCATTTCCCAGATCCCCACACCTTCAAATTTGGTATCATTAAAAGGCCCCAAATGTCCTCTGTAAAAAACAAACGGAGGTAATTTGGTAGCATTCCGTGTTTGGGAGATATTCGGGTTTAGAAATGTCCCCTACATAGGACACGTTTGTATTGCTGCTAGTTAATAGGATATCTAAAGGAGAACAAAAATATGGTGTTCGTTTTAGCATTTTTATTTTAACTTGTCATGGCAGTACTGTGATAATAAAATAGTGTTTTAAGCAAAAAAAAAAAAAAAGCAGATTAAAAGCTCAGAATAATGTCAGTCATTCCTTTATTCAAGCAAAGGTTTTACATGTTAAACACAAGCAAATCTCATACAGTATTTTAGAGAAATAATCTTCAGTGCAAATTAGACACAAATGTCTAAAGTTATGAGGCAGTTTATAAGTAATCTGGGAGGAGTTAGTTGCAGCAAAATGAAACTGTGATTTCTCATTTTTGGCTGAAATTCTTTTGCTGATGTTGTGTCTCTTCTTTGTGACCCCCATTCAGGCTTACTGTGGTTTTTCCCGTCCTGACACCGACAGTAAAAACCTGGCTGCAGTGGCAACAGGCAACTGGGGCTGTGGAGTTTTTGGAGGGGACACGCGTCTAAAAGGTACATCGGGCAGTGTGTTTTCAGGAAAAAATAGGTGTCAGGTGAACCTTTTAGACACCATTTGCCTACATATATAATAAGAATGTATTTCACATTTAGCAGAAGCTCCACAAGAACTGCATCCATTTGTCTTCTAAAGATACATTCATTTACTTAAGGAAGGCTACTATTTGTGGCCTTCCTCCTATTGATCACTTGACAAGTATAATATTCTACATTAACAGTGGAACAGATTTCCAGCTTGAGTTCATCAATTTGTCAGATTTTTTTTCTTTTGTGTGTGTGTATTTTGTTGCAGTGTTGCTGAATCCGCTTTTCTTTGCAGGAAGTCTCAGGAGGGTTTTTTATTCTTTGCTTCTCCTAACTGCTTTTTTTCTGCAATGTGACTCCAAGCCTTTGTTTATACAAACTGTCTGTTATTGGATAACTAATAATTAGCGATAGAGAGGTATGGCTACCTAATAACCACAATACCCCTCTGTCTGCTTAATGGCGTTTTCTGGGAAAGAGCCTCATAATTTAGATGCTGTCAGACTGGATCTGCCTTCTGTGACCACACACAGCCACCCGTGTGGGTTTTTGCTTTTTTAATTGCAGCAACTTATTTTCTGAAAGCTGTGTGTGAAAGCAAAGCTTCTGAAATGTTTAAATATTCTCCTTTATATATATATATATAAAATTTGGTTCAGTTCTGCTCATTACCTTTAGCTCTAATTAATCAGCAGACATATTTTCAATCTCTTCAAATATTTACAGCTCTCCAGTGCCAGTCCTGGCTTTCCTTTGTAACTGATCCAGAGGTCTCTGTGGGGGTGAGACCTATTCCCCTCGTTATGTACATTTCACTGTACAGGTTACAAAAACTTTAGCCTCTGAATGACTCAAGGTGCTTTTTTTTTCTTTTAATTTTACTTAATTATAACAAAGAATGTCAATCTGTGGCATAGCGAAGTCAAACTTTTCCTATCGAAAGATTCTTGTTTTTTATTTCTCCACTTAGTGCAGTGAGACATATTGTGTGCCGCTCTCATTGGAGTTCTTAAACGCTCCCTTCTTTCCGTCTAGCTCTCCTCCAGATGCTGGCAGCTGCCGAGGCGGGCCGGGATGTAGCTTACTTCACCTTTGGTGACACTCAACTCATGACAGATGTCAACAACATGCACTCCGTCCTCACCCAGAGGAACATCAGCGTTGGTAAAAGCAACATACACTGTCCTCCCAAAAATCCTGTTTTAACATGTTCTTGAGGCATTTTTCTCATGATGGAGAAAAGCGAGATGAAATTTGCAATTCTGAGTATTTCTTTATTCAAATTGCTGTGAAGCAGGAGCAGACAAAAAAATGGATTCTGAAAAAGCTTGTCAATGTGACACAGTACCTAGAATTGCCAGGCTACAAGCTCTCTGCTCTGTTCCATTCTGATGTATCCACTTGGAGACAACTAGATCAATGCACAGTGGGGCTAAAAAAGTGTTTCGTCAGCCACAGATTGTGCAAGTTCTCTCACTTAAAAAGATGAGAGGGGCCTGTAGTTTTGATCATAGCTATACCTCAACTATCAGAGACAAAGTGAGAAAAGAAATTCAGAAAATCCCATTGTCTTGATTTTTAAAGAATTGATTTGCAAAATATGGTAAAATAATTGCATTACCTGCAATAATGCTAGTGTGGTGCTTTGTCAATTTAACAAATTGCGGTAAGAATCTTCTGAAAATGATTTTATATAATACCCAAAGTTTATTTGGTTAACTCCAAATTAGCCCAAAAACCCTCAGTAGATGCCAAATTAGCCCAAAAAGCTAGCATGTTGCTAAAATATTAGCTTAACTCCAAGATTCCTTTCACAATTAAGCGTATTTGTTTTTTCTTATTATTACTTATTAAAAAAAAAAGCTAAAGCAGGAGAGCGTTTTAACGAATAGATGACTGGAAGTTTGGGCGGGCTTACTCCCCACCAACGGTCCCACCTACAACTTAAGCAAATTTATGATGAACTGCTGTCGCTCTGCAGGAACTATTTCCTAGAAAAGGGCACAGATTTTTCAATTTTTGTTTAAAAGCGGCATAATCATTATTTAAATCCCATTGGGAACGCTTCTAAAATAGATCAAAAGATTATTGGATTGGAACATTAGGAAAATGTATTTTTCTGCATTTCCTTTTGAGTTTTTTATTTGATAAAATAGTTCCATAAAACAATGGTGTAGCTAAGCTTATAAAATCTTCTCGTGTCCGTCACAGGGGAAGTGTATGACCTGCTGGGGCAGTACTACAGCTCGGTGTGTCAAAGCTGCCTGAGTCGGCGCCCCAGCGTCGACCTGTACGCCTTCATCTACCAGCAGGTTGGCTGCTCGCCGGCGTCTGAAGACTCCAGCTAGGTTATACCAGACAACATGTTCTGACGGGTATCCATTAAATCCTTGCAGCTGTAGAGCCATCACTCCTCCAGAAATGAAAACATCCTCATAAACTGCCTTAAGGTGAATTTCTAAATATGTTTTAATGTATTGAGCAGTAAAAATGATAAAATGTGGCTTTGATCACTGAGTACGAACAATTCAATGCTCTTAAAAAAAACAAAACACCTGGACTGTCTAAAGTAGATAAAGCGACCTTCTTTGTGTTTAGTTTGCTGAATTAGTAATATGGTTTTAGAATGACTGTCCTTATAATGCAGCTATGATATGAAAAGTGAAGGAAATACAGATAAAGTCTTCTTAGTTTGTCATTTTGCTTTCTTCTTTTCTCAACCAAGTCAATAAAGTCGATGTAAATTATGTAGAAGGAATAAAGGGCAAAAAAAATCTCAAAAAACCTATTTTGTTTAAAAAGCAACATAAATTGTTGTGAAATAACTTCTTATCTTGTACATTGCTTTTGTTAGGATTGTAGTTGGTGTTTGGGATTTGCATGAAAACATTAGATTTTTTTGTGAACCATTGTCATTTCTTTGACATTTTGCTTTTTCCTTCATAATAAAATAAGATTCAATTTTTAGTTTACGTAGCCTACTGTTTTTATTTGGCCAATAACTTGGATGAAACTGCATTTTATTTCCCATGAATGTTGCAGACTGAATGGGTTTCTCTGCTGCATTTTAATTTCTCTTTGTCAGCTATTGCTTCACTCTTTCACTAGCAGTTTAATAAGGTCACACCCTTCATATCAACTGTAAAGGACACCTCGTTAGAGATTGGATCGCAGAACATCCTTTTAGGAAGTGAAGTTTGAAATGTGATTTCTATGATTCAACTTTTTTGGAAAAGTTCAAAAAAGTTCAAAAGCCAGTTTTACCTGTAATATTTGGTTACATGGTAATGAGAAAAAAAAAAAACTCTGGCTCATTTTTGTTATTTATGGTAATTATGGTGAATATTTTGTATTCATGAGCTCCAAAGACTATATCTAGTATCTCCAGTTACAAAGAAAGTAATCTAATGATCCTATTGGTTAAAAGACCAATTGTTTTTTGCACTAAATGTGCTTGTTGTAGAGTTTGGAGCTGTTTGTCTTCTCTGTATCAGGGCCTGATGAAGGGAGTCTCTTTGTGGCTTGCTGAGTTCAAAATAAACCTTTGGTGGCATCTCTCCGAAGGGGATCCACCACAAACACACAGGAGGATCCCACTGAACTGATCCCTCCACAGGGGGCATCATGGGGGTTTTTGACCTTTAGGCGACTGTCTGCCATAAAATCAAGAAGATGCAGTCACTTGTTTTCAGACATTAACATCATTTACTTGTTGAATGATTGATTTGATAAGGTTTGATCTTCCATTAACATGTTTGTGTGTATGTAATATTAAAGATACATTATCTCCAGTTTTGAGGATTAAGGAGTTATTCAACAAAAGCTTGATTGATACTGTGTTCATGCCTAAATATGAGCATTCAGTCTTTCATAAAAACCAAAAAAAAACATCATCATTGTGACAGCACAAAGGGACAAACACTTAAAAAAAACTTTGAAAATCGACAAATGTTCAGACAATGAGGGTAAAAAACTAACTTTCATGAGTTTTACATTTGTAGCATTTCAATTGGAAATGAACTGAGTATTACTGTTAAATATATCATAATTTGGGGCTAATTACATATAAGGGTGGCTGACTTTGGAAACCGTGTTCACCTTGTAATGTTTCTGTGCAGGAAAGCAGTTTTAAAGAAAGTGATCAAGACTTAAATGCCAAAACAATAACGGAAAAGAAACCGATGATGTGGCAAATTGCATGTAGAAAATCACTTTGATGCAACACTGATAAATCCCTATTAGCCATATGCTTAAAGCATGATGATAAATCAGTTATGCTGTTAAACTTGATCACTTAAGACCAATAGCAACCACTTTTTTTTAGATGTTGCACAAGCTCTTGGGTTTAGGTGGAATTCCTGAGGGGATGTGTTTTAGGCAAACATCTTTATTTTCAGGTCCTTGAGGATCCTTGCTTGTGTAATGAAGATGAGCTAAACACAAAAAGGTCATATAGAGTTTGAAAAATGGCTTTACAGAAAAAAAGAAGAAAAAAAAAAGAAAATGGCTTTACAGCTAAATCACTTAATCCAAGTGAATTTCGTCCCTTGGCTGAATCTTCCTGCAGTGTTGAATCATGGGTACAAATTAGATGTATTATCACTTATTGATTAAATATTGATATGTTTACTGAAACCCAAGGAGCGGTGGCCGTTTTGGGCACTTATGCCCATTTGTCAACATTTTTAAGTGGTTCTTGGTTTTATTTAGGTCTATCTTTTTCTGTTTTTCCTGTAATCGAAGTAACTGACTTGTTAAAATAAGCTTGGAGCATGTCTGGTCTTTGGGGACATGACGGATCTACAAATTAATTTCTTTTTAAAACATTATCATGTGATGTAAACACTATATTAGAAGAGATGCTTGATGCCAAAATGCAATTTTATATGAGATAAAATTGAAAAACAGGCTAATCTAGATCTAAAAAGATAAATTTCAATAACCAGTCATCAGCAGATCTAATATGTTTTTATAGGACTTCTCTCAAGGTGACTAAAATATCGCGAACAGATCTTTGCAGAAGACACATGCTTAAAGTTTAAAATTACATTTTACTAGTCAGAGTGAATTACACTGAGGTGATTAGGCTCCTGGCCAACTCCCATTAATCTGTAAACTGATATCCTCAAAGAGACTTATTAAAAGATGTTCTGGCAAAAACTCTACCACAGGTGCATCTTGTAGCAGCTGCTTTGTTGGAGCGTGATTCAGTTGAGTTGGATCTCCTTTCACGATCAAACTTATTTGTGTTTTCTTATGATTGATTATAAAATAAAAGCTACAATTGTTGTTCTTCTAGCAGCTTTTTAAGTTAAACCATTGGAGGAGACCTCTTATTCTGCTTTTTAGACGGGATGTTTGCCTCATTAAAATCTTAACATGTTTCTGCATTTCTATTTGGTTAAATAAAATAGTGATTCATAGATTAGACTTATGACCTGTTTCATTAAGTTCTTTGTGTCCTGTGCAGTTTTTAAGTGACTGTTGTGAATTTTTTTAATCCTCCAGCTTCACCCATGCTGAGACGGTTCCTCCACCAAAGGCGGTTCCTTTCCTTTTCTAGAAACCTGCTTGCCTTGTGTTTTGCTTGGGTTGAAAAGCCTGCAGTCAGAATTAGTTTTTGTGAACAGACCGTGTTAAAAGGAAAAGAAGGCAGCGTATAAATCTGTGACAAAAGCAATTATTCATTAGTGGCAGCTCTCTGTGGCCAGTTTAGCTCAAATGTTTCCTCTGTGATTGATCCAAAAGAAAAATCCATTTTACGTGAAATCTGTGGCTTTTAACCAAACTGACTGCCTCGCTCTGTAAGGTCAAGGATTGAGAGAGTGAAGTTATTTCTGCTTCCAGTGTTATTAAATTGCCTATCTATCACCGAGGGCCTTGTGATTGATACAGTCTCAGCTGGAATGAAGGATGAAGGAAGACTGTCTCGGACCGCATGCATCAGTACCAGTGTATTGAAGATACACTGATTTGGAAAAAAAAAAAAAAAAACGAGAAAATGTGTTTGATCTTGCAGAATATTTAGCTTGCCATTTATGGTTAGTCATTTTTTTATGATCACACAACTGTTTCCTCCCTTCAAATGACAATAATAGGTCAATATTCTCAAATAGCAAAGCCCCATCAGAACATTTACCTAAAAATATTGTTTGTAAAGAGTGCAGACCATTCATTCATTTTCCAAACCCACTGAATGCCCCTTGAGGTCATGGGATTGCTGCTAAAATAATCAATTAACCGATGAAGTGTGTTTTTGGACTGTGGGAGGAAACCGGAGTGTCTGGAGAAAACCCACGCTTGCACAGGGATAACGTACAAACTCCACACAGAAAAAAACAAACCGGGATTCAAATAAGAGCCTTCTAGCCACAAGAAGAGAGTACTAACCACCACACAACTATGCTACCTAAAGGAACAGACATGCTTCTCTTTTTTCTGCCTGTTTTATTAAACATTTTTGCATTTCTTCTGCACTTGACTCCATTTTCTTTGAAGTGTTATAATAACAGTAACAATGATGGATTGGATTTATCTGCTCTTTTCCAGATGCTCAAAGTTCTTACAATGTGTCCATTATTCATTTACTCCACATTCATACTTGGTGACGGTAAGCTACTGTTGTAGCCACAGCTGCCCTGGGGCAGACTGACAAAGGTGTGGCTCCCAGTTTGTGCCTATGGCCCCTCTGACCATCACTGGGACATTGATACGCATCCACACACCAGTGGAGCCACACCGGAGGGTGAAGTGTCTTGCCTAAGGACATAAACAACAGATTGGTAAAACAATCTCCTGAAACAAGAATCCTGGAGTAAAACTGCACTGCAAAGACAGCTGTCTTGTCTGTCACAGGTGTTTGATCTCATAGTGCAACCTAATATGGATAAACTGCCTAATATGGTTCCCCAACTCTGCGGAATCATCAATCAGCAGGTCAGCCCCTCCCTTTGTGCCTGATGACTCCAGCAAACTCCAGCTAAACATTACTGATAGGTATCCATTCGGATGAGTCCTCGCCACTTTGGACATGACAACATTCTCCTTCTGCCTTTAGAAATATGTTTTCAATTGATTTCTTTAAATATGTACCAACTGAGACCATTAAGTCTTGATGTAAATGTTTTTGATCTTGGAAAGTATGGCCCGTTTTTCAGGGGTAATGAAAGTTTCGATTATAATTAAGGTGATTGTCCTGCTTTTATGACTATTGACATAAACACCAAAGGAACCATGATAAGAGGCTTTTTGAGAGTTTGAACTGATATGTGGCACATGATACAGAGGTTTTCATAACTTATGGGTTATTTGTTTGTTTTTCCTCATTTGTGGTTGTTTCTGTTTCTGTACATTTTATTGATTGAACCATGAGGACCTACACATTTAAAAACTCACAAATATTGGAAAATGCCTATCGCCTGTCTTTAAATATTGCTAAAAATGTGAAAAGTAGACACCAAGTAATTCTGTCAACAAGACATTGATAGACTTTAGTGGGTTGTACAGAGAGGCAATCCTTGCCTAAGCAGAGACATTCTCAGAGTTTTCTCAGTTAAGTCTATAGCCCTTTCACCAATATCTCTTTTAGATGCAGGTTTTTAGTTAAAGTTAGAGACTTGTCATATTCAGGGACTGCTTGGGGGCAATCCATAAGCACAATATCTTCAGTAGAAATGTTTGTTTAGAAGTAAACATAAAAAATAAAAAAAAACATAGAAAGTATTTGTTTTGATCAAAGAAAACATTTGGAGTATTTTTAAAGCCCATTGTTGGGTGGAAGTGTTTTGTATTTTTGAGTTGACGTAGCTTTACGTGCCATGTATAAATACATCTATTAACAAACACAGCTTTAAAAGGCACATATCAGCTCTCTGAGTCATACAACACATACATTATTGGAGTCCCACAACATGGAGTCAAACTTTAATGGGCAGTTTTTGCAATTTTCTCTGCAGATAATTTCAGCCATCTGTCACTTTGAAAATATTTAATATAGATGCATACATCTAAGATAGGTTTAAAGCCAAGGATACAAAGAAATAAAAAACAAGCACTATTATCAAGAAACATTTGGTTTATTTACAACTAGGACAAAAGTATAAAAAGTCAATTTATGCAACATTCAATCACTTAAAAACCCTCTTATTTTCATGTTAAAGATGTAAAGAGGCGTGTGTGCAAGATTAAACCTCTACGCAAACTGCATAATCTACATTTAGAGTGTAATGTTTGAGCTTTATTGCTCACAACTTGGCATTGAAAGATTTGCCTTGTTCAGTACAGTATTTGCTGTTGAAGAAAGAAAATAATTTCTCAGTACGTTTGCAAAAACTAGTCCAAAAAAGTGCATCCGCTTCATTAATTTTGAAGTATGATCACTGATTTGGATTTACTATACAACAGAACTCATGAATGCTAGTGTTCATTTCGTGCATCACAGCCAAAATGGTTGATTTTCCGAGTTTATCGGCTTAGTTTATCTATCTTAGACCTTTAATTGCACACTTGTTGCATCTCTCCCAAAGGATGTGTGCAAATCCATCTGTTCCACGTCAGTCCACAGCCAGAGATACTCTTGAAAACAGTCAAGTTTGTTGTTTTCTTAAGATGGAATTTAAAAGGCTGCTAAAAGTTTATATATGTAAGGCATCTTTATATTTTGTTCTGAAATTTAATTACATAAAAATCTTTTAAAACTCCTAGAAGAGCTAATGTATGCATGGATCTTGTTGCCTCACCAAACAGATGTCTCCATCTGAGACAGATGTTTCCCAAACATTTCAAAGAAGGCATTTTACTGCTTGTTGGCCTTGATCATTTTCCGGATGTGATTAGGATTCGACACATGGTATCAATGGTTAAGAAGGTGAAAAATCACCTGTTCAGTGTTGCAGTATCTTTACTTTTTTGGAAAAGTCTTCAAAATATTAAGTTAGACAACTGTTAGAGGGACAATAATAATCTCCTGCTTCTTGCGTGTCACATTTCTTTTTGGATCCACAACTTATTTGTCCTCACAGTTTAAACTTCTTGTCCACATGTGCTATATGTGAAGGCTCTTTGACAGGTAAGTGTGGTACAGGGCAATCTGAGGGATCTCTCACATGTTGGCTGTATGATTGTGTGAGTGTTTCTGGAGGGGAGGGGGCTGTCTCCCTGTCTGTTCAGGGCTTTTCACTGCAGCGTCTGCAGAAGAGACCTCCGGGTTCTGCCGTGCGCTGGGCTTGTGTAAGAGCTGTCGCTGCTGGGGTGGCAGCACAGAATGGATGTCTGGGATGTTGAGAAGGTGAAGGAATATAAATTAGTCTATCTTTAGAGAGATCTTTCAATGATTTTACATTATTTCACTAAAGGTTTCCAAAAGTATTTCAGTGCATCAGTTCTTCATTAGACATTTTTAACAAAGCATCTAATGACTTAATGAGCTTTAAAATAAGACAATATTTGCTATAAGATTAACATTTTCAAACATTTGACCACTTTAATCGTGGCATTCTCTGAAAATGCTGTATAGTTTATCCCTGTGTTGGGTAATTGCAACCCACACAAACAAAAGCCCATCTGATGTGTGCATCTTTGCTGTCTTGCAGCGGAGCATCCTTGACAAGTGTGGCTGAATGGGCCATAAAGCGACAGTGCCATCATCTCACAGCCCCGTTCTCTGTTACATATGAACCCGTGGCCAAACTGACAGGCTTATTTATGCCGGGACACATGTAGCCAAGATAATACCATCACTCCTTTGCCAAACACAGCTGGTTCACAAACAAATCTTACTGACAAATTGCAAAGTGTTTAAGGCAACAGAGAGTCTGTAAATGGAAAATCCCCATTCACTCACCACTCATGTAGTTTAGACGCAGTTCCTTTACGGATAAGTGGATTAGACCCGTTTTTTCTTCTGCTGTTCAATTACTTTAGCACTCATAAAAACTTGATGTGCCGTCTCCAGAGTGAGATATTGGAGCTCTGCTCATTGCAATACGGAAAAGATTTAGCGCGAGCGCTTTCCCTCCGACAAGAGACTCGGCGGAAGAATTCTCTTTGGCTGCAGATATTGCAGTCCCCATCTGCTCTTTAAGCATGCAACCGTTATTTCACAGCTCACTTCAGTCGGCTCCTCTGCTACTCTCACATCCACACAGTAGTAAATAAACCCAAGTGAACTGTTTGTGGAGAAAAAACTAAATGCATACAGCAACTATATAGTGGGCCTTAATTTTTCTATTTCTACCAGTACCTTTTAGCGATTGAATTAATTTATCATCCAGGGAATTCCCTTGTGAACTGTGCATGGAGTATATATGTGTGTCTCCTGCGGTGATATTTGCATTTCTGCTGCTCTGGAAGAATACATAAGAAAATATAGGTTGATTTCTAATTACAGCTCATGGAAAAAGGGAAAACTTACATTACAGCCTCTTCAAAAAATGAATAATTGACCCAGGCTTTTTTTAGTTCTGCCCAAGCGTCCAAATATTGCCAATTTAACAAAAGATTGTTCTGAAGAGTATTCCTCCCACATCTGTACAAAAAAATCCCACAAACATCATACTCTTTATCTTAAAGCAAACCATTAAACACACCTGCACTTTTCCATCTGTTGCGACTCCGTTTGTTTTTCCTAATGGGTCCATATAACTGGCAGGAGTCGGGCTGCCTCATGGCGTGTGACTTCAGTTGCTGAACTCCTGAGAGTGATGTGGCTACTGGCAGCTGTGGGTTAGAGCGTAATGTTCACGAAAGCTTCAGTTCATCGCCTCTCCACCCCACTGTGTGCTTCGCTCCATAGGGACAACACTACTGGGACAAATGGCCGCCTGGGAGCCGAGAAGTAAATGAGGCTCACTAATTCTTTTTCTGTTTTTATATTGAGTCAACCAATTTTCCTTACATCAACAATCCCTACATATTGCATATGGCCTGCTAGCAGAGGAACGGCGGATATGAGAATGGCGTTTTGCTTACCGTTTCTCACATGACTAAGCCACCAAGCTCACATGCATGCAAAGTCATGTTTTTTTATTTGTCCTCTTGACAGCAGAGCCATTTCTTGCCTGGTGTGGCTTCTCAGTTGTCAAGTGCTATAAGAGATCTCTCAGGACTCATGGCCAGCTCGCAAATTTCTCTGCATTACAGAGATGGGTTTCCAAAGAGGGTGCAGCTCTTCTAATGAGTTCTTCCCTGTCCATTTCTTTCCCCCTGTCACCCTGGATCCATTCGTTTGGGACTCTTATGCAACCAGCTCTAATGTCGAATGGGGAGCCATGCAGGCACACAAACGGTTGTTACTTTGATGTAAAGAGAGCGTTTAAGCGTTAGTCTCCTCACAGGGAGTTTGCGGATGATTGAGTCTGATCTGAAGATGTCAGCTTGGGACAATTGTTCCTTGTCTTGTGTGATCCACTTATCATATATATATTTATTTCATCAGTTAAGTGAGTAAAAACCCCCTCATCAAAACCTGTAGATAATTTTTATACTTCCCCTTGATGCAGCACACCGACCCTTTTGCTTACTGTTCACCACTCCCTCGCTGGGACAACTCAAATTAGCCGTGGCTGTTCGATGAAACCCAAACCCCTGCTGGACTTGTTGCAGGGCCAAAGCATTAATCTTTCCCCTGAAGCAGGAGCTATGGCAGCCGGAGACTCACATCCACCAGCTGAGATTTACGCGGCACATCGAAGCAGAGCGTCGCAATCTGGATCCTCTCCACCAAGTCACCTCAAAATTGGTTATTGATCTTCTTCTCCCAAAATGAATCATACGTTGCCAAGATTGTTTCACTACGACGTTTACAGTAGTATGGTTATGGCTAATGTGCAGTCTATGGATGGATTACAGTTTGGAAACCATGAGAAAACAGCTGCCTGGATGGAAAAAGGGAGTAAATTACCTTTGAAATGAAAATGCATCCCATTGTCATGTGGCATAGCCTTATTACAACCTATCACAGGGGCTGAAGAAGCACTGACAGTTGCTAAAGAGCTTTAGGTTAATATTTATTCTGTGATGACTGACCACAGTCAAGCCAAAAAATAATCATTTTAACTGCAGTCATCCAAAGAACTGCAACATATTGGAAATTTGACTAATTTTCCTCTTTATTTTTAAAGAATTACCTTATACCGAAGGCTTCTGTCAAAGAAGATTATCTCCATCTGACTCAAGCGAGACCAGCTCAGCGGACGTACTTCCTTTCTTCTCCTGCCATATAATATATTGTAGCATATCATTTAATGGGTCCTCACTATTCGCCCAATTAGGCTCCAAGATGGTGTGTAAATGTAACTCCTGCCCTGGGAGCAGTTTGCTCATAAATGCCAGATTGGCCATTAGAAGAATATGTGTGAGCGAAAACAGACAGGTAAGATATAAAACTGGGCTTAATTGAAAGATTGTGAAGAAGGCGGCTGTTATCTTTTTTTGGTTTTCATCTTAAATGTCAATATCAATGACAAAAGATAATGGGACATTGCTTGGGTCTTTAATTTTAGGGAAATATTCACTTTTTTAAAGACGTCTATATTATTGACAATAATGTTGAAGTTTCTAAAGAAGCTAGTTATGACTATTTATTTGAGTGCTGTTATTGAAAGACCCACTCAAATGAAAATGCTCTCATTATGGAGGACATTCATAAAGAAAATTTAGATTAAAACAGCATGTCTGAGTATTGCTTTAATCAAATTGTTGTGAGTCAGCAGCAGACGAAAAAGACAGTTGGCATTTGTGTCAAAACTGTACGACTGGACAGCTCCAATATTGCTCGCCATTTTTGTTGCACCTGTAATGTTTGGATGGGGTTGTAGGAAGCTGAAAGCTAGTGGGAAAGTGTTTAAACAAAGGAATGATGGGAAATAAGAGACGGTTTACTCCTGCACTCACATTTTGGACGCAAATTTCTGATAAATGACTGCCACTCTGCAGAAAGTATGTCCTAGAAAACGATACAGGTTTTTGGAATGTTGCCTAAAATGACATAATTATAATTAAAAATTCCACTGAGAGCACTTTTAAAAAAGATCAAAAGATGATTGGAATGGAACTTAAATTCTGTCTAAAAGCAGTAAAGTCAGTCCCAGATATTACCAGTGTAAATGTTGCCAGGATTTCTGAGAATCATCCAGGACCAACTGACCTATCTACATAAGCGTTTGTTTCCATGAAACATTTTGAATCAAAATTCCACAAAATGTACGTGTTCTTGCTTTGTGAAAGGAAGCTAAGAATTAAAAAAGTTAAATAAACTTAAATAGGACATCAACCAGCCTTTAAAAGTGGGCATTTATGTATTTGTTTTTGCAGATTTATTCTAATATTCTGTTTAAGCAACTAGTCTCTTAAATGATGATCATCAACGACACAGCAAACGTCTTAAGAATTGTTTTTTTTTCCCATCTCCAACTTCAAAAAAGAAATCAAACTTTCATTTGCTACTTTTAGGTGTCTGTCTTCCTCAGACCTTTGTGATCTTCTCATTGTTAGATGAAGCAGAAACATCCTCAGTGGTCCTGTATTTCTCTCACTCTGGCAGGCTCATGAGCAATAACAATGGGCTTGAGATGGACACGTCTGCTTTTCCAGTCGATAGCAGCCAGCATGTAGGGCTCTGACTCTCCCTGCAGCATGGCAGACGCTTATTAGTGGTAATTTTCTCGCATCATCCATCACCAGGTGGGCTTCCTCCATTGATCTCAATGCCAAGCCTTGTCACAAGCTGCTTCTCACGCAGCGAGGGCACTGATCTCTGCTGGCAATGGCAGTCAATGACCTAGCTTAATGTTCTGTCAATGTAGTCATGACTGGGCGGCCATAATTAGACCTGTGAGGTGACTTGCACAGCGGTGCACAAGTCAACTGCTGTCCAAGTCACCTATCGCACATGTTGCTCTCAACTTCAGCTTGGATACATCAGAAGCATACGTTTCCATGACTAGAAACTTGTATCTGTTTACTCAGTAAGATCGTTTTCTTTGATTGGAATCATTGATCAAGCTTTTCTGTTTTATCTTTAAAACCTTTTGTCCTCCATTGATTATCATTGTATTTGTAACGCACATGCATCAATTCATGTGTTACTTAAGGTGCTAACTTTATTCAGTTTTTTTTATCAACAAAATAATGTTTTTAAATGTTCGTTTTTGCAAAAACAGTTTACTTAAAAAAAGTCTTGTGATGACATCCTGATTGCACTACATACATCATAATCATGAAAATATGATCATGTTATTGGTAGAATCTATGCTAATGCATTTTTTGCCTCCGAAACAGCACTAAGATGTGCTATCAATGGTATTTAAATTTAAATAACACTTATAAAAATATCTTCAACCTACACAATGAATAGGAACAATTCAACTCTCTTGTGTCTCGTTTAGGAAACATCTATTTAGGAGTTTTTCTTGTTACTGTAATCCAAATATAAATTAAACAAAAGACTTTATTGTATGGTTGTTGTTGTTGCCTAAATCTGTTCCTGCAGGTTAACCAATAATTCAAACTATACTGTTGGGTCTGTATCAGATGATGCCATCTAGTATAGGAGGATGATGAGGAACTGCTCCAAATGGATGACTTCGATCCAAATAGGTCCCATTAAATGCAGCTGACTGAAACAGATATTTTTACAGGTCAAGATGAACGACTAAGTTAACAGCTACACTTTGAGACAAGTGGAGGTTGTCTTTGACCAAAACTGCTTTTCTTAACTGTTTGAATTTTTTTTAACTTTCAGTCCTAATTACCCTCGCTACTGCATAAAGGCTTAGTTAACACCAACAAAATGGTTTCTGTTGATAGAACCATAAAAAAAGAAGCACAGTCCTTTTGTCCAAAAGTATATATATATGTGTATATATAATATGTTTTATTTCTCACAAAGATTTGTTCAAACATTTACTTTTAACCCGCTTTTACTCCACATTTCTAATCAAAACAAGTCACTTTTTTTAACCACATTTTGATCTATTCTAGTTATAACATCTCTTAATTCGTTGTCTGTCAGTTTATGATTCAATATCAAAGTTTATATTTGAGATTTTCATGCTTCAAATGGTTTAAATTGCTGAGTTTCTTAACCTAGACTTCAAACAAATCCCTGAAATCCTGCGAGTCTGCTGGTGGTGTTTGTGGATTTGTTTCAAAATGCTCAGAGATCTGTCATTTCTTACCTCTATGAGCTGCCAACATTGCTTTTTTATTGATTCGGGGAAAGGCTAAATAAAGTGCCATATTAATTATTTTAGACAAACGTTCAGTAATTTTATAAATTATGCTTTTGTTTTTGTGTAATTTTTGCTTTGATTTGTTTGTTTTATATTAGAGACACTTTGTGACTTTGCACATTAAAATAAACTTTACATACGGTACTCAAAGACCTCAAAAACTAAAGTCCTTAAGTGTCCGTTTTTCCCATAGGATTCTTACCCCATCCTCAGGGGTATTTCTGAAGTCAACTTGCATCGGGGAAAAAGATTTTTCTGGAAAACATCTCATTGTTTTATAGTAAAAATCATTTCCTGTTTTAATATCGGGTTTAAACACCTTTGACAAAGCTAAAATATACCATGTACCAGTATATGTTTGTAATTTTTTATCTTACTATCAACTTGAAATAAGCTTTTTTTCTTCATGCAATTAGCAGAAGCAACGGTGACACTTCCAAGCAACGATTTAAATATTAAACAAATTAGGTGAATGTCCAAACGACTTATTTTTTTCAGTATTTTTGTCTCTCACTCCTCAGATCCAGCTGTGTTCAACCTCTTAATATTCTTAAATTTTCAGAAGAAAAATTGTGGTAAGATTACTGGAGTAATAATTGAAATATTTAACATTTACTTGAAGCATTTCAGCCTTCTTTTCGTTGTATTTAGGCTCTAAGGCAAATATTGACAGAGAAAACAGAACAGCAGAGGTTTTTGAAGTTCATTTGTAATTGTGTCATATTTCCATTAAGAGTAATAAAAAAAACATTAAACATTAGTACTGTTACATTTTAATATAAATGACTCACACACAAAAAAATGTATTATTTTCTCTTTATTTGTGGACAACATGATAACTTCATAACTTTCATATAAGCTTAATTTTTCTGAGATTTTGGCAATCACTAAAACACTGCTATAACTGGAAAATACAGCATTCCCCATATATTTACTATTAAGAGGTAATTACTTCATATGAATATACTTTCCTGATGTAAACAGTTATAATCAGTACTTTTAACGACATGAATGTAATTATAGTGTCCATTTTATTTCTTACTATCTGTATGTTTCTCTGAGTAAAAGCATCTGAAAATATAGAACCAAACAACACCATAAATATGACATTTTAGGACATTTTTCTCTCATGTCAGACTGCAAACATCAAGTCAAATAGAAGCACATCTACTTAGCCGGTACAATTACAATGATTTATCACTGCATTAGACAGAAATCACAACTCACGTTAAGGCATTTAGTTTTTCTCAGTATACATTTTTTTTCAGTTCGAATGATGTATAATATTTTTACAAAGATATATAAAAAAATACAACTTCACTTAAGAATAGACATGCAAATATGTAACATATAATCTTTATAAGATACGGTCTTTGTAATGTTTCACATTTACTTTGGAGCTGTTGGTGTCTCCCAGACACAGAACACAGAAAAATAATAATATTTAAAAAAAATTACTCTTTTATCACTGATTTGATTCACTGCAGTGCAAGCAAGCCCATATTGAACTACACTCACAGCATATTCACAGATAAACATACACAGCACCTTTTTAAATAAAACGTTATCCTCTAAAATAAGCATTTACTTTAGTATCCTGACAGTCTAAACATGGAAATATCAAAAATAGCAGCTGATAATTCTCCATATTGCACAACTCAATTTATCTGTGGCTAAGAAATTGCACTCTTACCCTTACTGTACTTTTTTTGGTGATAGAGCAAACCTATCTATAGTGTAGCATTGCTACACTGATTATACCTCAACGTCTTAGAAAGGACTTTCTGGGTCCTAAACATAAAGACGATGGTTCGCCTCAGTCCTTGCAGAACTGTAGATAAAAAGCAGTAGACTTTAAAACACTTAAAATTATTGCTTAAAGCAGTCAACACTCAAAAGGACCACTGACAATACCATACATAATTCTGTAATTACAATATGTCATTAATATATTTTTATTTATTGAGTGTCTAACCAGACAGAAAAAAAAAATGTTTTTTTAAACTTAACTAGATATAAAAGAAATTGGAAAATAAAGAAAAACCTGGCAGGTTAAATAGCTTTTTAGCACATTTATTGTCCTAACTGCATATAGATTAAGGTTGTTTGGGGTATTTCTTGCTGACTAAAGCCACTAACCTACATTTATAACCTATTTATGTTACACATCTATTCTACATCAGATCACTCAGCTGAATCACTCTCTGTTAGAGGAATTAAACCTCAGATCAGTGCTTCAAAGAGGACATGGCTTCAGATTCCTAAAGGGAGCAGACCAGTTAACCTCAGGCTATCGCAGTCAATGCTGAACCCAGATTCACTTCTACAGAGCAAAAAGTATACTTTATATTATGAACAAGGTCTATATTTTAATATTTACAAAAATAAATATCAGTGTTAAGGCTTTGCAGTTTGTTGGTGAAGGTGTACTATTGCACAAACAAGACAAAAAGCATTTTAGGAACTAAGTTTAGGTCAAAGTGCGAAACAGTAGCTTTGTGGGTGGGACTTACTTCCCTGACTTTGGAGCGTGACTGGCTCCCTGGCTGCTGTCAGCCGGTTTGGATACTGCAGCACTCCTGTTGCAAAGTTCCCTGATTTCCAGCAGGCCCTCGTTCAGAGCCGTGACGAAAACAGCCGAGCTCGTCTCGGTGTCTTCCCAGAAACTGGACACGCAGAAGATGATGTGGTCTGACTGGGGGTTATAGCAGGCGCCGTAGCCGTTGGGCACCACAGGGCCATAGCAGCAGAACATTTCCTCTGTTGTGGGAACCTGCAGATAAAGCCACATGAAATATTTTACACAAGAATAAACTTTCATTTAAGAGCCCAACTCACAAGCAGTAAAAATGTTCATTTACAGAAAAAATAAATAAATAATTAGAGTTACAATTTGCTGCATTCAATGACCGCCTATTGTAGGCTCTTAGGCAGTTCCAGCTGCAAATACAGTATGTCTTCTCATTAAGCCCTTACATACTGCTTCCCACAATGTTAATGTAATTTTAAGTGTGGAGGGTAAGAGCTGCCAGGAAAGTGACAGATGATGCACAGGTCTAAGAGGGTAAACATTTAGCTGAAACAATCGATTCTGGCTGAGTTTTAAATTAAAAAGACTTCTGCAACAATCACAGAACCTTCAGGCATAATTCCAAAGACCAGCAGAAACTACATTTCTTTAATTGGTTGAGTGCATTAGCTGGACTTTTCCTTTTTTGTGTTGCCAGCATTTGTTTGCAGTCTTATTCAGTGACTACACATAGGTTTCATGACAGTTTCCCCCTCCTCAATGAACTCATTGTTTTATTTAACTTTTTTTTACTTGTTAATGTTTGTAAGTTCTAATTTATTTATTACTTTTGATGAAGTTGCATTTTCTTGTTTACAGGAGGCAACAGAGATACCAGGAGTTTGAATATTAAATGAGGACATGACCAATGTGCAGCTTTTCTTTTCCGTGTGACGAACATTTAGGTCAACAATGAATTTGGGTGCAGTGAGCATTTACCTTACCTGACTGGTAGAGAGGATGAAATGGTTACTGGTCGCATATGTCTCATCAGAGAAGATCTCTGGCTTTTCCATGTTGAGCTCCTTTGCAGTCCTCAGTAACCCAAGAAGATGATTGTCTATTCCCATTCCTGATATAGCCTGAAGGACACACTTTTGCTGAGTTAAATTATTTTTTGCACTTCAAATTCATACTGATGAATAAAATTATAAAACAAAATAAATGTTTTGTAAACATCAGACACACCAGAGTTTTCCCAAAAAGCCCAAGTAAAATTTTCAAATGTATTAAACTAGATTAAAACACTATTTTTCATTAAAATTTTGGTGGGATAGGGTGGTGAATATATGTGCAAGGAGTGAGATGGTGATGAAAATCTGAAAGCAAAATGCTATAAATTTTATAGTGTCTTAAAGTACCTCTCCAGTCATATTTTGATACATTTTAAAAGTGTTCCCAGTGAAATGTTATTTATGATTATGCTGTTTTTCGCCTAAATCAAAAACCTGTGTTGTTTTCTAGGGCATACTGGCAAGAGTTTGCTAGAATTTTGACTCTCAGTTGCTGACGGGACCTTTGGCGTGGAGTGAGCCTGTTCTCATTTCCCATCACTTTGATTACACCCCCTCCCGCTATCTTACAGCCCCTTACAACTCCCATACTAACATTACCGTTTGACCTATCCAGCTGTACAGGTTTGACTGCTCCTGATTCACAATGATAAAAATAGAGAAATATTCAGAAATGCAAATTTTAGTCTTAGTTTTCTTAACATGTCACCTGTCATGGGAAAAATACCACCAGAAAATAAATTGTGGAGAATTTTCTTTTTTATTAAGAAAAAAAGGAAACCACATCAAAAAGAAACTTTTCTTTTTAATATTTTCTTTGTCACTTTATTTGTTTTCTTGAATAAATTATGTTGCAGCTTTTGTCCTTCACATATCACTATCCATAATAGAAATGTATGCTACAAAATGTATCTACTGTAAAACCTTTGTATCTGCATTTAATTTTCTAAGGTTTGCATAAAATTGAATGTTTTGAATCATAATAAAGTTTCCTCAACGTTTGGTGATGCAGACACACCCTGAACTCCATCAACAAGCCAAAAGGTCATTAGAAAACAACTTTTAACAGCAAAACATACTAAAATGACCAAAATTGATAAATTAATCTGTTCTTGAAATTTAAAAAAGTGTTTTTAATCCTTACTGCAATTGTGTAATTGGTCTGGGCATTAATTGCATCCTTCAGTCGCTTCATTTTTTCCAAATCCTGTTTGAAAAAGAAACAGCGAAGAAAGTAAACACAGCTGGAAAAAAAATTCAGAAGACTTGAAGTATGCATTATTTGATAGAGAAAGACAGTTGTACAGCAAAACATTCTTCATAGATCCATTAAATCAGCAGGGAGATCATCTGTTTGAATTGAGAGACTGGGTTTGGCACGTCAAGCTGGCTAGATGCACCTGTTCCATTCAGAGGTGAACAGAAATGTGGGAGTCAGTACTCCGGGATAAAGGGAGAAAAATGACTCACGGAGAACGTATCTCTTTCATCTGTCATGGACTTCACGAAAGCCAGAGCCTCAGGAGTGGCTGAGCGAATGTTGTCCACCCGACCCTCTTGAAAGCGACGGATGGACGCGCTCTCATAGGTGGAAACCAGCCTTTCTCTGCACTTATAGAAAGCAAGCTGCATGGCAACTTGTATGAAAGCATCTGGACTCACTTTCTGCTTTTTGATATACTCTTTTCCGTAGGCTTTGAATGTGAAGACATCCATGTCAAGATTATCCACTAGCCTGTGGAGGAAAATAAAAACTAGTGAAATCTTTCACGACCTTGTGTGTTTTCTACAAATTAAGTTGTTTTACCTCTGAAGTCTGTTTCCGGCTGCTTCTATGAGAGCTTGGGTTTGATGATCACATTTCCACTGCAGTCTCCTTGGTGGGGGAAGCTCTCGAAAGCTGGATGACTTAACCATCTCAGGTGGGGGTTTTTTTCTGTTTGGAATCATCAGCGCATTTATTTTTAATTCTATTAGTCTCATGGAGGCTCATTGACTAGATTTATGCTGACTTACATGTATTTAATCAGGTGTTCAGAACATTGCACCATCACTATTCCTTCAAACGGAGAGTGCTCACACACCACTCCACATATCCCATCCATCCCTACGATAAACTGGGAGAACTTGGATTAAGTAAATGTCCTATGTTGCAGTAAATGGTGACCTTAAGTGCAAGCAGTAAAGAAATCTACCTGCATCGACTTGTCATACCAGCGATTTGCACCGTTCTTTTCAGCACCACCCCCGTGCAGCATCATGAGGGCTCTGTTGGTGTCATTGGGCTGCAGGCTGCAGGGCTCATCCAAACACAAAACTCCCAAACAGTTCTCAATCAGGCTCAAAGAATCCCGGTTGACCTGATCTGGATGGAGCAGGAAATAGGTAAGGCATGAATGCAAAGCGCTTCTCAGAACAATGCCAAGGCTGTGTTAAAAATTAATCGGATTAGGAAGAAAGTTGGAAAGGGAAACCTTTTGTCAGAGCTTCTCGAGCTCGTGCCCATTCTGTCCTCCCATCTGATGTCAGGAGGCCCATAGGAGGAAACCCATCTTTAGAATTTTCTGACATTTTCACGATCTTTTCCAGTTGGCCGAGGATTTCCACATCGCTGAGCTGCTTGCCGTTTGCGACCACATCCAACACGAAAAACTATCAAGAACAATGAAATCTAATCATTTTAATTGGGAAAGAAAGCTATTAAATCACCCTGAGCCATAATGCACATTTCTTGAGGTGATCATAGTAACGCTTAGGTGAACACATACTTTTTTTTTTACAAATTGAAACAGAAAACACTACTTATTTATGTATTTGAATAAAATTTTTCAGGGGTGACCCCATCCTTCATGTTAGTTATAATAAAAACAAAAACAAATATACTTTTGTGTTCAGAAATATGCAAACAGCTGTACATCCTCACATTATGGACCACCATACACATTTAATAGTCTTAAAATAGGTTTATTTAAAATAATAAAAACAAAGGTTTGTATTTAAAATAAGGTGGAAAATTTACTGGAAATAATTTTTTCACCATTTTTTTCTGCAATGGTTTATCCCTTCACGCCATATGTATCCTTATTCGGCAAAGTACAATTAAGTCTAGGACTCCACTTAATTTAATATCACCTTGATTGAAAAAAAAAACACTGAAGAATATGTTTTAAACAATTGAAAATACTTTTAGACTACATGGGGTTAAAACCATTTTAAGTACAACTACGGTAGAGTGTGAAAGTCCTATTGAAGGGCAGCACCCTGACCTGGTTCTTGCACGCCACAATCACGTGGTCTGGCGCTTTGGAGGCAGCATTCACTCTCAGCGTGTCTGTCTTCAAGCCAGGATAGCGGTAGGAGGTGAAGAGGCGATAGTACTGCTCCATGCACAGAGGAGTCCCTGCTAGTTGCCCTCGGGCAAAATCCACTGGCAGAGCTCGCCTTAGAGACATCATTGCACAAATGTGATTAGCTCTGACTCATTGTTGAACTTCATCAGTTACAGCAGGGTAATTGATTCCAGACATTACTTACTTATCTATGAGTGCCTTATACTCCAGCACTCCGCCAATGAGTCGAGCAGCAAATCTTAGGAGTAAAAAAGGATGAAATTGGACCAAAAAAAAAACCAAAAAAACGGCAGGGTTTGCTGTGAGACATCTGTGGTACAAAGCTGATTATGAGTATAATTCAATATACTTGTATCTCTTTGAAGATCAACAATAATCAAATCATGGTAAATTACAAGGATACAGTGCATGTGTCAGGGAGTCTGTATGTGTGAGTGGGCGGTGTGGGCAAAGAGGGAAAACACAGTGCCGTGTCAGGTCTTATGCTGTAAGCCATTTGTCTTAGTGTTATTACGCTCAAAGCCAAATCAATACAAAGGACGGAACCGCACTGCACCACACCCCTGAAACAGGGCCTGACAAGGGGCCTCTGTGGACAACTTAGCCCTGTCACTTCCAATTTGATAAGTGGTGGTGTCATTAGATTTCCAGCTGCTCTGGAAATATTCAGCCAGTACGGTTCGCCTCGACAAAAGCTAGAGTTGGATAGAAATGCGTAACATCTGGGTTGATTTAATAATAGACATGATTCAGATCTTAATCTGAGCTTCTGGATTTAGAAAGTCATAAACAATGTCAGCAGGTTAAACGTTTGTTTTATAGTCTAAATATCAATTATATTATAAATGCATATTATTTTTCTTTTACTTGCTGTGACTTGTACGTGATATGACCTCAACATTTAACTCACTATAGCTTGCAATTTCCTATTTTTTTTGTCACTACATATTAATTTTTAAATATTTCACTATTAAGTTCTTGAATGTTGGAGATCTCTCCTGACATTTAATTATAGTGTAGATAAGAAATAGAAACAATCGATCTTTCAAAGGCCAAAGCAAATTTGTTGCGACCGATTCCAACAAACTCAGTCAGATATAAATATTTTCTGTTTAAATAAAAAAAAAAGTTTTTATGGTCATGCTTTTAAAAACTTTTATTGCAAACTAACACATTACTTTGACACATAGCATATACTTTTATTGTATAATAGAATCTTATAAGATAAATGTTTGTGCAATTCATGCAAACAGACACAGATCTGGGGCATACCTGTGCATCACCAGTATTCATTATATAGTTTCGTTGTTCTTTTAAACTAAATGGATTTGGCAGAGATGTTGATTCTTTTCTTTTTTCCTAGGCATGTTAGTTGTTTTTCTTACATTTTGAACACAGATGAACCAAACTTCCATACATACCTGAGGGCATCTTTCCGGTCTCTGAATGGCTGCTTTGGAAATACCATGGCAGGACTGGAGTTGACAGGCAAAGGTAGCCTGTTGTTCAGGTACATGTCCTCCAGCCAGTAGTCATAAACCTGGATGTGGGCATAGGGATACTTAGTAAAATGTTTTCTTTTTTGGAATTCTGCTTCGTATGCAGAACCAAAGTTGTGGTACCGGGGTAAAAATAGTGCAGTGAGAAGATCAGAGAGACAAACTTTTGTTGGATAAAATTACACAAATACTGAGATTGTGTTATTCTTGTAGAAAAAAGAGGGTAATTTCAAACAATAATGTGTCGATTTTGCTACACATTCAGTATGTTTTTGTACAACCACAGCTTGTGACAAATTTCATTATGGGTCATATTAATGATATTATAGTACCAACATAAATCAGCAATTTGCAGAAATTTGTCTAAATAATTAAAAGATGATATTTAACCCTGGAGAACCCAAGAACATCTGCTTCCTGGGCTTTTAAGAATACCTTTTTAAAAAAATTATTTTAAACATCGATACCAACAGCTAAAGAAAAGAAAAAATAGGGTCTAATTTAGTCCAGAGGGTTCTCCGGGGTTAATATTATTTTTCAATGTAGGTTTTTTTGGAAAAACATACATCTTCATGTTGACAGGGATTTCTGAGATTTTCTTTTGTTTTTTCTTTTTTCACATTCCACTCCAGAGTGCACTTTTTACAATAGTATTTACCCAGTTAGTAGTTTTCTCCCTCCGCTCTGAAAGCTTCCTCTGCAGAACCTCTCCAACTCCTCCAGGAGCTCCAAACTTCTCAACAATGGCTTTTGTCTTCTTGAACTGCTCCTCCTTCACCAGGTGCTGAACGCTCTTTAGGTACATGTCGAGGGTTTGTTTAAGTGGAGGTACAGGGACCTTTGGCAGCACCTGGAACAGCAATGTATCAGACTGGGATTTATGCTCATAAGGAGCAATGGAAGGATGGCAGCTGCTTGTAATTTTCATGCTCATGCCCTGATTTGCTGTTAATTAGGAAAGGAACAAGTCCTTCACATGTTTTCTTAATGTGTTTATCATTAATGCTTAGGTTAATAATTTATCTTAAATGCTTTGAGGCTTAGTTGAGAATAAATCTCACTGTCTCATGGGTATTGTTGGCAAAGGCAAATTGATTATCATTTCTGACTGATGTTAGTTGATTTGCATGCTGAATATGGTCATAAGTTTGAGGTAATTGGGAAAGATGTTGGTTTATGAAAACAATAAAAACAATAAAAATACGTTTTTTTCACTCATCCGAGTAAAGAATGTAAAAAAAGCTGATTTTGATATACTGAATAACTATTTAATTTTAAAAACTGCAGTAGAATAACCCCAAGCAAGAGGTTAAGCTTTTTGCTCCTAGCGGTCAGTGGGGAGTAGTGGAGCTGTCCGCCGTACTGAAAGCCAGCCGCGACGTTTTGCCTACTACTGAACTTCAAGACACAGTTCCAGAAAGCAAAGGTGGTGCAGGAAGAGCGTAGGAAACACTTTTCTTTGAATAAAGTGAGCTTTTCTTTCTTACTTGGCTGTCTCGACCATCAGCAGCCTGTTTCTCCAAGATTGGCATATTTGCAGTCCAGTCAAAGAAGAATTAGGTGGAAACACTCTTGGAGGTTTGGTCACTTCTTGTTTGAAATAGGATATAAATAAAATAAAAAAGACAGGAAAGAAAAAAAAGAGAAATGTATAGGTTTGATGCAGTTTGAAGGTAAGCAAGTGCACTGCCATTCTTCATCGCTTTGCAGCATAATGCAATTTGCTGCATGTCCTTGAATTCCAGCTGCGCCCCATCCCTCAGAAAGAGATATGCCGCTGAAATTACTCTTTATCTGTCATCTTTTTTAAGTTTAAACTCTTTCAATTGAGGTAATTCAAAACTATAAAAAATAAACTTTTCTTTGCTGATGATCACATTCAATTCCTTTTAAGTAAAATAAGAATAATGGATCATTGCCTTAATTTTAACTAAATTTAGAAACAAAAAAACTTTTTAATTTGACAAAAATATTCATACCTGTCGCTGAAGCGCTCAAGACGTCATAAAAGTTATCGCAGCCTTCATAGAGAAACTCCATAGCAGAGGAAGGTTCCGCGCACTCCCTCCGCCGGACTGCTCCCCTTTTTCCCGCGGTTCGCCATGAGGCTGAGGCTCGCGTCAAAGCGCGCGGCTTGGAAAAGATGCTGAAGGTGTTTGCGTTTACCTACTCCCTCGAGGCAAGAAACTCCTCCCATCACAATCCATTCGTGGAACATATTATCAGACAGCTTGCCCCCCCCCCCATCCACCTCCACCAGCCCCCACCCTCCCAGCTTATTAAAAATAAGCTGGATGCTTTTAAAAAAGAAACTAACTATTGGTGCAGGGTGAGGAAAGGGCCCGGCAGGACCACAAAAAAACACAAAGCTTTTCTTTTAAAAATGTTTTTTAAAACCTCAGTTATGAGCCACTTGTTGGGAAAACTCTTCTGAAATAGTTTTTGCGTGTTCAGCTCGTCTGAATAGTCAAAAATAAATAGTCGAGCTAAACTGTTAACTTTTCATTTATTATTTAAAAAAATGAAATCACCACGTTCCCACACATCCAGAGATTTATTAAAACAACCATTGTTTGAATGAATACATATGTGCTCGTCTTGAGGAGATGGATTTCGGCTACGTCTTGACACCGTGCGCTCACGCACTCACACGCACGTAAACACTTTGTAGAGGTTTTACTCAAAATAGTTGTTCAGTCGTCCACAAATTTACGCATTTTTTATGGTACATTTACTTTCCTAAAGAAAATTCTAATACCTGAAAATTGTACAATAACTGGATACAAATTTAAAGACACATCAAAAAGAAATAAAGAAAAAATTGTGCATCATTAATTGAAAAAAGTTTTCTCTTTTAAATGAAGGCTTTTTTGTGTGAGGGGGCAAATGTGCTTTTCACTTGGTCCCACAAACTCTTCGTTGCACATTTAAATATATATTTATAGTTTTTTTTCTTAAATATTCAGTAATACACACAAATTCAACAAGTCTTGATAAATTGATCACAGAACTCCAGTTGACAAACGTCACATCGACAGTTTTGACACAATAAAACCACATGAGAAAAGAAAAGAAACTTTGGGAATCGCGTCACGCAGTTGTGATTTTCGTAGGTGTTTATATTGCACATCTGTACGTACAGAAAAGTTGTAACTGACAGAAAAATAACATGTTCGCCTCATCTAGGCTATAAAATGTCCCATAAATGAATGTTTGGATGGATCGGTCTGTTCAAGTGTACTCCGGACCGGATGACTCTACTGACATGGATCGCTGTGCGCTAAAGGCGTCGAACCCGTTTTCATCTACTGAAAGGCAGTTTCCCGCCGAACTATAGCCCTTCTTTTTGACCCTCCTCTCCTCCATCTTAATAGTGTCGTACAGACCCTGTGGGGCTTCGTCTAAAAGGTTGTCTCTCTCCGAGTATGATGGTTTCATTTGGCACACGGTGCGCAATAGCAGCAGGGCTGGTGCGTAAAGCACATTGACGAGACCCATACCCAGATTAAGTTGTACAAACCCGAGTGTGTGCACGATCTGTCCGGCAACGATTGGACCCATAGCGTATGCGACTGAATAAGAAATGTCTGCTATGGCATAAACGCTGCCATACACAGAGACGTGGCGCACGTCCACCAAAAACGCGAGCGTGGGGAGCAGGGCTGTGTCTACCAGGGCGATGCCAAAACAAATACCGCACAATGGGGCGATGAGCTGCCCGAAAGTTTTGCATGCAGGTACAGTACATGAGCTCGCACCGATGATCACCATACCCAAGGCTCCATAGAACCACTGCAAATGTGGGTTTTTAGCCGCCAGTTTGACTGTGATATACACACCGAGGACGTGGGGGAAGAAGGCCGGGAGCCAGGTGAGTCCCATTTCCCACTGAGTGGAGTGCATGGTGGTCTCCATCCAGTTGGCTATGGTGGGTTCCAAAAAGGCTAGAGGGATGTTGGCCACTGTCAGCGCCCCGGCCACCACGGCTATGTAGGGGTCAACCATGAGTTTGTAAATGGGGGTGCCGACTGGCATGTTTTCTCTAGTCCTGTTGGAGAAAGGCTTAATCACGGTCAGCACCAGGACGCCGTCTGCCAGACAAATGCTGGCAAGCACGAGGAAGGGGACTCTCTTGCCCGCGAACTCATACAGCACCCCCCCGAAGGGAGGTGCCACCAAACTCCCGAAAGAGATGAACGCCAGAGCGATGCCGAGCGCCGTGCTGCGCTCTGCCTCCTCGGTGTACTTGTCGGCGATCATTGCGATCCCAGAAGTGTCCGCGAACGCGGAGCCGAGTCCCTGCAGGCTCCTGGCCGCAAAGAGCGTCGCGTAGTTCTCCCCGAAAGCAAAAATGCAGGTGGAAATGAACATGACGCTCAGTCCGATCAAGAGGGGGATGTCATATCCCACCCGGTCTATGAAAGTCCCCGAGAGCGGGTTCACTAAGAGCTGCAGGATGGCTTTAGAAGCAAAAAGTACTCCTATCTGAACATCTAAATTGTCCTTGTTGCTTTTGTCTTGACTTGTGCTGTTTCCTGAAGTGTTGGGGTGCATCACAACGTGGACGTGCTCTGACTGCTCATTCTCCAGATCCGCCAGGTAGTCTGGAATTATTGGCACAATCACCATGTAGAGCATATTGTCCAAGAGGAGAGCAACGCAAACAATCACTAATATGATCCGTCTTTGCTGGTGAGGATCCCTAATCGCTGTGCCCAGCTGCTTGGTTCTTTTGCCCATCTCAGATAGTTTCACGGCGGCTGATTTGGCCAGCCCGGATGAACCTCCTTCTCCATCCATGATGTGCCTCTTTAAAAAAAAACTTAAATTGCTGCTGTAGTTGTGCTTCCTACTTGTGCTGCAGATCTTTTAACACCTCGGATGACTCATTGGTGTTGCCTCTACATTGATGCAATGCTCTCCGTCCTCACCTTGCCCGTGCGTAAAAGGAGAGGCGCAGAGGAACTCGGCTGCTTCATCGGTGAAGATGACTCTCCTGAGCTTTCTCGGCGTGTCTTCGCTTCAGCAGCACCCGACGCAGGTTCATGATCACCCGAGAAGTGACGTGGTGAGGCGGCGGATTTTCCTGCAACCTTCTGCCCCGAACGGCAAAGTTGTGCGTAAAGATTTCCCGGTCACTCACAAGCAGCACATGCTGCAGGAAACTTTCTCATCCCAGGCTCCATGCCTTCTGTAACCTGTGGCACCTCGCCGCTCTGCTCTGAGACCACGAATGACTTTGTGGCCATTGGTGCCCATTAACCCGCAGGTTCGATGCTATTTTAGTCCCTTTTGTGTCTCTCTTTATCATTCAGAGCTGTGACGCATCACCAGCTTCCCCCCAAGTGAATCCCTTCGCCACTTGCTTCCTTTATGTTAATTTGCCAGCAATCCCTTCCACCAATAAGAGCCTGTGGGCACTGTGGAAACCACAACTGAAATAAAGCGATTGATTTAGCCACTTTTATGATCGATGTGCGAAAAACGTTACAACATTCACACCATTCAGTTACAAAATGTCACGTGAATTTAAAACATTACAAAGAAAAATGCCTTTATTAATAGTAACACCAAATATAACATAATTTACACCAAAAGGGTAAAAAAGCAACATTTATCAACAGAAACACCAAAGCAAGTTGAATGAACTGTTTAGATTCCACACATGCATTTTAAAAAAAAAAGAAGTTATAATCAAAACACATTTTCTTTGTTAATTTTTAAGCTCTTAAGAAAAGTTTTAAGGTCATTTCAGCACCATAGAAGTGTGGGAAGTTCCATCAACACGGCCATTGGTTCCGTTTTTTCTATTTGTTTTTATTTTTGTTTACAGAAAAAGTCTATGTTATCTAATTATTGCACGGGATAAAATCTCAAGCAAAATTTGATGACAAATTCAGAAGATCAACATTTGAGACAGCAGGCTGTGAAGAGAAACCTTTGGTGTAAATGCCCACATCCATACTTACTTGGGCAACAGCGGAATCTTGTGGTAAAATCTTGCAATCACAGCAACCATGACAAAGTTAGTGTGGACAATTTTAGTCGTACATTAATAATTTTATTCTATTTCAGTACAGTGTAATTTAAAAATAATAATTTGAAAAGATTGAACAGTGATTTTGCTACATAACTGTCAAGAATCTTAAATTTGTTCAAAACGTATTTTTAGTTCAGTGTTTAAAATTTGTTTTGTTCATTTCTGTCGGTCTACCCCCCCCCCCCAAAAAAAAAAAACAAACCACAATTTATATATATATATATATATATATATATATATATATATATATATATATATATATATATATATATATATATATATATATATATATATATATATATATATATATATATATAGTGTTTTCCGAATAAGAACTTTCTATAGATCCAAAGATAAATAAATAAATAAAAAATAAAAATGGATACATTGCCCGTCTTATGCCAGCAGAGGGAGACCAAGTCTTGCCTATAAGATCAGACACCTAAGGACAGAACATAGTCATTTGATTATAGTTTAAGTGAGGAAAAAAAATGTTTTGAATAGAAATATTAACAGACCATAACTAATCAAAGATGAATTTAAAAACTTTAATTACTCTTTCCTCAAATTTATCCTGATTCCTTTCTGAAAAATGTGTGGTTACAAAAACTGTCAAAAACATTTTTGATATCAAGCTCGCAAGATAAGTAGAACATAAGAACTGAATATAATCATCATGCAACATGTTGTAATTGCTTTGACAATACTCAGCACTTAATTCTCCGTCTGTACACTTTTTTCATGTATAATTTATGGTAAAAGAAGCAGTTATGGATTCTATTGTTTGTTTTCTTTTTACAGCTGTAGGTTAGAAAACATGGGGTTTAAATCTGTAATTCATACTAAAGGAGGCTCTCTGTGTGTCTTTAAGGAATTATCTTCAGTGTGACTGCTCGTTGACACGCTACTGGAAATAACTGCCCAGTTTACTTAATGACAGAGGCTTTTCTCTGCAGTGGCTACTACATCCACATGTAATATCCTAGACTTCAGCTTCATTCAAAAAAAAACAACCAAACAAAAACATCAATCCCATGCATTGCAGAATGGCTCGGCTGACTTTTATGTTAGTGGAGCAGAGATCATGGAGGTCAAGTTGTGGATAATGACTCGATGTCTGACACAGCACAGTTTGGAAAAGGTTGATGCAAATGAGGTTTCATTATTTAAAAGCCCTCAGTATTAGTTCCAGAGAAAATCTCCCATCTTTGACAAACTTCTTGATTGAAGTGCCAGTGAAACGGCTTACAACTCATGCTTATTTCTTAGCTTTTAAGTAGTTTTTCCTTATGTTTGAATTTTTATTGTGATTTTTATTATTATTTATTTTATGCAAAGCCCTTTGACGTGTTCTGCAACAGGAAAAGTGCTCCATAAACAACGTTGAATTAAAATAAAAATTATACTTGATCTTATACAGTTTTTGACTTGAAAAACAGATATTGCATTACACAATACACAATTTTTGCTGTGTCCCCTTTACCTGTGGTGAGATCTGATGTGTAATGTTTAGAGGATTTTCTGTGACCTTTGTTGGGCTATAAAAAGCTTCCACCTTTGTCCTGTTGCAACACAAGACAACAAGCTTGTTACTTATAGACTTTCAGATCACTGCTGCTCTTACTGGACCAATACAGTTTGACTTAATTGGTTATTTGGGACAAACAGCTTAACGAGCATTGTTTCCCAATTTAGTTTCAGTATTCCAAGATTATGCTGCATGCTTTATATCTAACAATATTTTTTTTTATGATTTTTTATGTTAACATTACAAATTATACTTTTCTTTTCTATCAGGGTGTTTTAAAACTTAATAGTAGAATCAATAATCATAGTAGTCTAATAGTAAGGACTTCTTTTATAAATTAGCAGAACTGTGAGAACTGCAATCTACCTTCCCAAATCCTTAATTCACTGAATGAAACCCGATTTACTTATTTATACAGTGTGTCAGCAGCTTAACAAGGCTTAATCTGCATGTTCAGAGCTGTCTGTGCTTCCTCCTTTGAGTCTGTGCTTACTGTTTTTACCTCCAGCTTTAACCAAATTAGACAACTGCTCCACACACCTACTGCTTTGCAACCAGAAGGCAAAGCTGTTTCAGAGAATTTGATTCTAATCTGTTGGATTCCTCAGACGTTGCTGAGAAAATCCCCCCACGACTGCAGGTGGAAGAGGAGCGGCAAGAGTCTGGAGGAAGGATGCCATTGTTGTGTTGTGTCCACTAATGAGGTGCTACAGGCGTATCCGATGAGTCCACTCTGTAACAGTGCTCCTGACTCAGCTTCTCATTAGGGAAGTTGATGTTTCCCAATTTAAAAAACTACATTTACTGCTAACATTAGCAACATCTTTGAGCAGCAGTAACATCCAAACAGACACAGACCTAAGAGGACAAATAAATAAACCTAACTGTATATATTTAAATGAATTGACACAACTTCGAACTAATACTTAATTAACTCCAAACATCTACAGTGAAGTATTCAGTCTGAGATGAAGGGTAAAGGTGACATTACAGACTTGGCTTAAAGTAGAACTGCAACAATCCCCCCTACCT
Organism: Oryzias curvinotus; assembly: GCA_023969325.1. Lineage (NCBI taxonomy): Eukaryota > Metazoa > Chordata > Actinopteri > Beloniformes > Adrianichthyidae > Oryzias > Oryzias curvinotus. The sequence goes on along the minus strand of CM043724.1, from coordinate 11,834,847 downwards.
TTATACAGAGCAGCTTCAACTTTCATTGATTCATTCATCTTCTAAACCAGTTTTGTCCCTTTTGGGGTCACGGGGCTGCCAGAACCTATCCGGCTTCAACTTACTTTTGTCAAATTCTGTTTTATGGCCAAACATTAACATTCCATCCATCTTCTTAACCACTTTGGGGTCATAGGGCTGCTTTAGGTGAGTTACACCCTGGACAGGGCCACAAAATCATACACCCATACATATACAGCTGTGGTCAATTTTAGAGCAACCAAGTGAACCTATAAAGCGTGCTTTTGGACTGTGGGAGGAAGCTGGAGAGCCCAGATAAACCCACAGATGCACGAGGAGAACATGCAAACTCCACACAGAAAGGTCCCAGCGGAGATTTGAACCAGTACCTTCTGGCTGTGAGGCAAGAGCGCTAAATGCTGCAATATATTATCGCTGTTTTCAGCAAAATAGGGCAGCTGTGGTGCAGACATAGAGCGGTCAACCTCTGATCGGAAGTTCACAGGCTCAGTTCCTGCCCTGTGCACCTATGTGTCCAAGTTTCAAGACTATGCTTTTAAGAAAAGGCTCAAGACCCATCTTTTTAACCTGGCTTTTAGTTAATGCTTTACTGCTTTTATGTATTTATTCAGTTATTTATTTATATGTACTTTTTATTTTATTTATTTATTCATCCATTTGATCTTGTTTTATGAACTTGAATCTGATTTTTAACGCATTATTTTAATTTACCTTATTTTAATGTTTTATTGTTTTTATCAATGTTTACTTGATTCTCATATTTATTCATTTTTATTTCCGGTGCTTCCTCAGCTGGAGCCCCTCCCTCTGGGTCGGCTGCTGTTCAGCCACTGCAGCTCAGATGGGGACCTGCACCACCACTTAGCTGTGGTGGAGCGGTCCCCGCCTGTGATGCTGCATTTGGCTGTCTATGCGCCTGTTCACGGAGGGGGAGTTCCAATTATCAGCGTTTCCTGCATCCTGTTTTTGTGCTCAGCCTATTTCTTATTGTCCTTTGCCATCACTTAGGGGGTGGGAGGTGTGAGAGGAGTGGGGGGCTAGGTACGGGGAGGGGGGCCCTATTTATTTATTTATTTTTATTTTATTTATTTTTAAATCGTCAATGCCTGTTTTTATATTTTGTTTTTAATGTAAAGCACTTTGTGTTATATTTTTATATGAAAGGTGCTTTATAAATAAAGTTTGATTTGATTTGATTTTGAACCCCACATGGGTCCTGGTGGTTAAAAGTTGGCGGCAGCGTAAGGCAGCAAAACCACCATCAGTTTGTGAATTGGACTGTGAATACCCTATTTACCATTATAGATCTAACAGCGCTGGATCATTCTTTGCTGATAGATTACAATGCAGCACAAAAAAGCTGATTTTGTTGCATCAGCACAAATAGAAACAACAGTTTTGTGTTGCCTTTTGTCGCCTTTTACATAACTTAGGTGATAAATAATCAGTACTCTAGTGCTGTGACGCTCTTTAGGACTGACTTCTCTTCTGGCAAGACAAATTAGCACAGAGGGGATTTTAACCAATGACCCAAAAGTTGAGGTTAGTGTCACAGGAACTTTGCGCCACAGGATTCTTAACAGAGTGACAGGTTTAGCAGCCTATACTTAAGAAAATGCATATTTGTGATTTAATCATCACAAATCAAAGGCATTTCATCTCAGAAGAGGCTGTTTTATTGTAACTGTAGGCACTAAGTGAAGATAAAATCAGTTCATTTCTAAAGTTTTTCCTTAAATTTGAAAGGTTTTATCAACTTTTCAACCTAGATGTTTTCTTAAGCAACCATAAGAAAACTTCTTACAATAAAATGTATACAATTAAAGCCTCCAAAACAATAAAAGGAAGAATAAAAATTGACATTCATTTGTTTATTTAATGAAGGCCCTTTAGAATCAGCCACTAAGTATGTGTTGAGGCTCACTTTGTGTCAGGTGCTGCCTAAGTGCGTAATAGTCTTAACACAGTAGATGAATCCTCTCCTTAAATAGAAGTTACATCACCCATCTAACGAACAGAAACGCAACAGTTTAATCTGTCTGGTGATGGTTCGATGCCGCCATGTCATCAGAGAGTGTCGCACTGTCACAGATCGCAGTAGATAAAGTACACAACAGGTGAGTAGCAGCATCTGTTTATTGTGGGTGTTAATGAGTGCGGATGGAGGAGTGGCGCCAAAATACTGCATAATTACCTTTGCTTCAAACAGAAGAAAAGTCTGCAAATTTACCAAGAGTCGGATAGCAAGAAATTAGAAAGCCAACTACACTGTTTTCATGCTGAACATATATTAAACTGGATTTAAAAATCTAAGACCATCTTGCATTCACTTGCTTTTAAAAATCATGTTAGGTTTTTTATTTTTGTTTTGACTTTTTAACATCTGGCTCCACAATCTTTTGTCCGGTGAGGAAGTTCCACACTCCGCCCCGGTAGAACTCGTTTCCGAATGAGTAGAGGAGAGCGTTGAAGAAGGGGTTTGTCTTTGCAATGACAGGAAGCAGCTGAAGGAAAAAAAAATAGATCATAAAATGGATTTACACCCGGTGGATTCTGGGTAGTTTAGCCCTCACTAAGCATTTGGACTGTGCTTATAATGCAACATGGCAGGATATCTTAAATGCTAAAAACAAAACGTTTTGGAATGAAACTCATATTAATCTATAAATATTAAACAAAATCATGGACAAAAAAGAAATAAGTTTTTGGATAACCTTTCCTGTGATTTGTTAGAATAATTGACAGGAAACGCTCACCATTCGCAGCTTTGGAGAGACGAGTTTGACGTTTTCAAAGCAGGCGTAGATACACATGAGGACGTATGGACCCCAACACATTAGCATAACCCTTAAGGGTAAGCTAGTGTTGAACTGAAAAGGAGCACATTTTTATACATTATGTGAGAAGAATCCAAAGATGAAAAACATTGTCTCATATTTAAAAAAAAATGTGGTGCACCAAATAGATATTTTTTGCCTGTGTAAAAATGTTCATTAATGACATAAAAATGACTAATTTAAAAGAGCAAACAATTATTTTAGGAAAGTGCAAAATAAGTGCAAAATTCAATTTGAATCGAACCTTTTTTTCCTCGCTGCTATTATTTTAATTTACAGGGAGAATTGCATCTCTAAAAAAGCAATACACAAAAAAAGTGTTGTAATTTAAAACTTAGGCACTTCCATGATAACAAATAAATCTAATTTGTAAGTAAGAATCCTAAAAATAGTGAAAACAAAGCAAGAGATGTCAAAATTACATGTTTACAACTCAAACAAGAGGGATTGTATAATCCAATGAAATCACTTTTCCGAAATTTCCAGGAAGTATTTTAGGCAAAAGTAACATTGGTGCAACTTCAAATGCCACGAAGGATTAAGGCAGTTCTTTAGGCAAAATGGGGTCCAACTCAGTGCTAGCCTGGTGGACCAAATAAAGTCGCCAGTGAGTGTATATCCCTTATTTTTTGTCTCGTGAATTCTTCAATTGACATTTTTATCATAGTTATTTACATAAATCCATGTCTGTACTGACTCTCATTTACTGAACATTTTATCCCTGTACCGCAAATGGAAACTTCATTATTTAAAGAAAAAAAAAAAAAAAACAGTAGCCATGTGCAGTTCATAAAGCAACCACCAGGGGCCTCTTAAAATCAATGACTGTATATGAGAAATGGATTGAGCAACCCCTCACATTCCAAACAGGAAGTACCTGCTGGTTCCAAAAAGGCAAAATCCAATATACTTACATTAAGATATAAACATCAATCCATGTCATTCTATTTTTTAGAATAACTATTCTTGGGCTGCTACATCCGTCTAACATATTCTTGCTGATCTTAATTGTTTTAAATAAAATTTTTGCTGCAGTGCAAGTTACTCAAGTTTTAAACTGACCAATCAGATGCCTCAGAGGAAAGTAGTTGGCCTCAAATCGAATGTTCAAAGCGTTTGATTGACAGATTCTCCCAAGCCCGCCTTCAGTGGAAGGGGTGTGGCCTTCTAACATGCTCTCTCCTGAATGAAGAGAGTCGTTGTCATAGAAATGTAGACTCAAACCGACACAAACCAATCATCGCCTACTGAGGAGGTTTCTAACATGGCGATGAGCATATTGTGGAAAAATGTCTTAGAACCAGAAGAAAGGCATTTTGTATGGGTGATGTCACACTCAGTCCAGTTCTCATATACAGTCAATGATTGAAATGCATGTAGGTTCCAATCACTTTATATGTTAAATTGTAGACTACAGAGCTCAAGAAAGATCTCCCATGTGCAAACCAACAGGCCACGTGATCACATCTTCTATCCAAGAATTTACACTTAACGTTTAAAACTGATCTTTTCTAAGTTCTTTTTTTCAAAAAGAAAATAAAACAAATATCTAAATTACATTATCCATCTTGGTGGATTTGAACGTTTACAATGTTTTTTGTGAGTTAGCTATTCTAATTTTAGTGTTTAACATATGAGACTGTTTGATTAATATATTGTTATGCATTTACCCTGTAGAAGTGGATCTTCTTGAAGTGTTTGTAGATGGCATCGTAGCATGACAACATGATGAAAGCTGGGAACATCAGGTAGAAGAACACCAGAGACAGCATGTAGGTGATGTAGTCCCTGTTACAAAAGAAAATGAAAAAAAATAAATAAACGTGCTAAACAGTCAAGATGCAGGTTCTCCTCGTCACGACACATTTCTTAGTGAAGCTTAGATATTGCTCCTGTGTTAATAGAACTTCACCGATCTCCTTTGGTGTAGTCCAGAGTGCAGCCAATCCTCATAGGCTCAAAGTCATAGACGCCCCAACCCATAAGTGGAAAAGCAGACCATAAGATGGAGAGGATCCAGATGATGAGGCTTATTGTTATAGATGTGCTCCAGAAGAGCTTCTGTCCTGCAGAAAAACGCAGGTATGGAGTCACCGCGACAGCAGGGGATGTTTAATTACAGGAATTGCAAATGGAGTTTAAAATAAAGTGTTTTCCAGATTAGCTTTCTATTCTAAAAGACAAGTCTCTGTGTGGAATTGAGCATTTATTGCTTTGAACTTTAACAGAAGCTGATAAAATAAAATGTTGCTGCAGATGTCACACAGAATTACAGACTAATTATCAGTTTATTATAGCTACAAGTGTAAAACTCAATTGAATCTTGGTCATTAAGTTTGTCATTGTTTTATCAATACAGACGGCTAGTTTATAAGTGGTCTTAATTCCCATCTGAGCGGCATCAAACCTTCTTAGTGTTCTTTAGATGCCTTGGAGTGATGAAACCAGGAAGACCTCACCCTATACTTAACAAATTGGAAACCTACACCAACAAATAATCCCAATCCCTGATGTGATACTTATTAAACATAGGGAACACTGTTTTACATTTTCCTATATTTTTTTAGGGTAAAAATATGGTTTGGTCTTCCAAGACCAGGACCATCCTATTCGCACAAAGACTCTCTTGTTATAAAACACATTCGGTCTCTGACCTCTATGCAGTGTTGCACTATTGTCCTGAATAAAATGGGAAATAGCATCCTTTGCCTAAAAAAAACCTCAGAATTATCTTACTCCTGAAGCTCTGCAACTGCAAATTTTTTTAAACTTCCGCTACATTTAAAAAGATTAGTTTCTGATTAATATAGCTTCCTTTACAGTCCTGTTACACTGTCAGATGAGGCTCACAGCACTACATCAATAAACATAAAGCATTTTTCTCCATAAGGCATTTTTGTTTTCAGTATTCTTAAAATCACAATGTTTCCAAGGATTTCCTTGATTCTTTTTCTATATTTAAAAAAAAGGAATGAATACACATGTTGGCCCTTTTAAGGACTTGTTTAGGTTTTATATTGAAGGTAAAAAAAATACAAATAAATCAATTGCCATTTTTTAAATTACTGACATGTATTTTTTTGGTTGATCTCATAGTTTGCAAAAAAAATTATCTCTTTTTCAAGGTTTTATCTCACTGGCTTAGATGCGATGTAGTCAACAACAATTATTATTATTTTTTTTTTTTTAAGTAAAATGTCAGTTCTGTCACTTATAAGTCCATTGTTAAAGTGGGTGGAGTTTTAAAAATACATTTTTCAACAGATCTATTTCTTGTATTAATGTCGTAAGCTCTAAAGCACATGTGTCAAACTCAAGGCCCGGGGGCCAAATGTGGCCCTCCATGTCATTTTATGTGGCCCATGAGAGCAATAAAGTTTTTAATTTCTTAAAATAAAAAATAAAAATCGATGTGTACTTATTGTTTGTTTATTGTTTATTATATCCATGGGAATTGGACCTGAAATATCAATTTGGGCAGCTTTACATTAGGATTTAAACACTGTCCATACAATCTAACCTGACAGAATCAAATGTAAAAGGATTTATGCTAGAGTAAAAAGATAACATATGTTTTCTATGCAACTGTAATTGTCACTTTAAAAAGGTATAATAAATAAAGAAATGAGTTATTTAACATTAAGGAGTAGTTACATTTATTTTTCATTACATTTAGTTACATCTATAAGTTATATCTGGCCCTTTGAGGACAGCCACTATGCCGATCTGGGCCGCGGTGAAAATGAGTTTGACACCCCTGCTCTAAATGTTCTTTAATCTTCCTTACCGAGAAATCAAAAAGAAATGTCCACCAAGAAATGTGAGGAAGAACGAGATTTCATGTGGTCATTCTTTTGCTTACTGGTGCAGTATTGGTGATATCTGTCCCAAGCAATTGCAGCCATGAAACTGATGGAAGCCAGGACTGATATCATCCCTTGGAAGCCGTGATAATCACAACCTTCCTGGCCAAAGGGCCAGTACCTAGAGAGGAAACAAAGAGCCTTCTGTCACACTCTGCTCCAGCTTACTGCATTTTTTTAAACACCAAATAGTTGAATTTCTAAGCAACCACATTGGATTAGGGCACTGGCTCGAGAGCTTTTTGGCTGATGATCCACAAAACAATGCATACTTCTAAACACCACATCACAGGCAGCATTAAACTGATGGATGTTAATTATTTTTCCACTTTTACTAAAGGAGATGCATGCATTGACATGGAAGAAAACAAAGGAGCATCCATTGTCTGAACTCTTGTTGTAACTCTCACCTCATTAAAAATGCCCAGTATTCGAAATAATTACAGAGTGGCAGAAAATACTACCAACAAGTTTGGTTTTGTTTGTGCTTCAATAGCAGATTATGCTAATATTTTACACTAGGATGCACATTAGTAACAGTTCACAAACTACGGTAGTTATTTCAGAGGAAAACTACTTTTAAATATGAAGTATTTCGCTTTAAAGTATTTTTAGGCCTTTAAAAAAACAAGTTTGCACTTGTTTTACCAATAGAATATTGGTAAAACGTTTTTCCTGAAATGATTCTTTCAAAGCAGGACTATAACTGACATAAAATATGATTATTATTATTTTTTCTAATAAAAAAAAAATTTGAATTACTTTGGATGGTCACTTGCAACAGAGCTGGTTGCAACACTTTCCAGTGTGAACAAAGGGGATTGTGGACTGGATTATGAAATCCAGAGGCTTACTTGGTTTAAGCAGGATAATATCAAACACTGGACTTAATTTTACCAAGGGACTACATAAAGAGGCTTTGTACCAATCTATGATAAAAAGGAAGTGCTTATATAAGCAGAGCAACACAAACATAAATGGTGTTTCTTCTGTCTGATACCTGAGATAACTCGCATAAGCGGCAGTGAGCCCGTTTATATTCAAGCTGATGTCAGCCAAGGCCAGATTGAAGACGAGGAAGCTGCTGGGACTTCTCATCTCCTTAACTCTGAGGAAGGCCAGGATGCTGATGGCGTTGAGGAAGAATCCTAACAGGCCTGGAAGGGATGACAAGGTACACTTTTTTCTTTAAACTGGAATCCACAATTTTACCACTGAGTTACAGAAATCTATCTATCTATCTATCTATCTATCTATCTATCTATCTATCTATCTATCTATCTATCTATCTATCTATCTATCTATCTATCTATCTATCTAACAAACAAACAAACAAACAAACAAACAAACAAACAAACAAACAGATCCAGCACCCAAATCCTCCAAAATAAAAGCTGCCTACAGCAAGAAACGTTTTACCGAACGGCACAGACTAATCATTGTTATGCTTTTATGAGATCATTGCATGGATTTCCTCCACTTACCCCCAACTAGAAGCGCAGAGCCGAATGTAAACATGTCAAAGTCCGTGAATCCCTCCGGTAATGTGTGCGTCCCCATGGTTGGATGCACAGGTCACACGTTTGCGTAAAACACAGCTCTTTCTCTTTGCGTCTAAAGCTTCTCCGCGGAGGAATCGCTTTATAAAGGACCTCTTCTCACGTGAAAAAGCATAAAGGGTCTTATTTCGGTTAACCCCCCCCCCTCCAAACTCCCCCGTTTGCAATCCTCCCAGGAATGTACTAACGAGCACACATCCTGCAAACTTTCTGCAGCTGGTTGCTGCGCAGCGACGTTTCTCTGCAGTAAAATGAAACTATCAGCTGAAAAACCTGACTTCCAGCGAGTTTCCTCCACTCAGCTGACCTTGGTGGCTGATTCAGGAAAGATGGGAACATGGGAAATGTTGTCTTTTAGACATCAGGCCTCACTCAGTCTCTGGGTCCTCTGAAATTGGGTCAGTGTGATAAGGAGAGTAAAGTTAAACCACATCTCCATAAGACAGAGTCCAGTTAAACAAAGTTATTGACTTTATAGCCAAGGAGTCTTTTAGTAGCATAAATGCTTTGAAGTAATTGTTTTATGTCAAATTAGAGGTGATATTTAAAACATTTTTCTTCTTCATGTAGTCTGGAAAATCCTGGCTTTTCATTCAAATCCACATTTTATTTATTTCATTTTTTTCATTTTATTTATTTATTTATTTTATTTCATACAGCAGCAACACGAAGTGCTTTACAGGTTTAAAACAATTAAAAATATAATTACTGTATAAAACACACACAATCCCATCAATCCTCCTGACCCCTCGCACCCTACAAAATGAAACATAAAATGACACACGAATAAAATTTAAAGTGTAAATAGATAAACAGACTGCCATGGAAACCTGGCTGGATACTGATGTGAGGAAGTTACGTTTGGGAGAACTGTCCACACTGGAGACCGACACAGAGGACATCACCATAAAGGATACGTCCTGATCAAGGCAAGCAGCCAGACCCGGAATATCCCATGGCAACGAACCTGTTCCACATGAATGGTTGGTCAGTTTTTGAAGGATCCCCCTCCATACATATACAACAGTAAAGTTTAAACATCTAAAAAGAATAAGAGGAAAAGACATCCTCTAATGGAAATTACCAAATAGTCACAAAATTAACAGTCCAAACAAAAAAAGTTAAGAGATCAAATTGTTTTAAATATCAAATAAATGTATTTTTTACATTTCAGTTAAGAGCCAGACTAAAAATGTAGGTCTGGAGCCTTCTTTTAAAAACATGAACAGCTATTCTAAGAAGAGATTTGTCAGTTCAAGAAGATGCTTTACAAGTATGCTTAGAGGCAGTCTTGCTAAGAAATTAACTAGATCTTGTTTTTTTTTTTTTGTACAGACAATCGTCAAAAAGATTGTTTTTCAGCTGCAAGTCATGCTTCTTCCAACAGATTAATGACCCAGGAATAGCTAAACTGAAAATGATTTAGTTAGTTGGCCGACTGCTTAAATTTTGATGACCTGATTTTCAGTAAATTTTTGTTTGTTTTTACTTTTCCTTATTGTTTAATAATATTAATAATATAATATATGAGGAGAAAAGTATCAATAAAATGTGCATCTTTTAGGTTGGTGGGTGTATTTAGTCCATAACCTGTCCTAATTCTCTGAGGAACTCCCATTTGAAATGGTTTTTTTTAGAAAAAAGTGCCCAACAGATTTAAATATCTTCTTTCCTCTGCTTCTGTTCATATATCAGTAAACAAACTAAAACTCGGCACACAGGATATATAATCAGTCTGCTGCAGCTCAAAGTTCTAGTTCTGTCACTGAGTTCAATAAGCATAAGTATAAGATCATTCTAAAATCAGAAAAACATCTGACATTTATGTTTATGTGTGTCACACAGTCAATCAAAATAACCTTTTATAAAATGAGGACAGCAAGAAGTGACCTGAGATTCACGCATTAGCTTGAACCTTTTAGAATGCAACATTTGGGTAGAGTCTCCTCCACTAATCTGTCCACAGATTACCACAAACTCATTAACTTTGCAGAAGTGGTGTGTCCCAATAGACTTATAGTACCCTTTTCTGACCGAGGGCCCAGACTTCCTCTCATTGAGTAAATTGGAGCTGCAGCAGTGTTGATGTTCACGCTGGCATCTGCTGCTCTGACACCACCGAAACACAGATTTGGAACATTTGATTCAGAATATTATTTCTGCTGCCCCTAATCCAAGTAAGAGGCCTGCAAGTTGGGACACAGCTAAAGGGGGTGGGTGGGTGGGGGCAGTGCAACACCATGCAGGAGCATAAAGCAAACACTGTGCCAAGTTTCACAATTCAAAAGATTCAATAGCACAATCTTTTAATCTGCTGCAGCTGAGGGTGATGAAACCGGAGGCAACCTGAGCCAACCTGAGCATGAGTGCAGCAGGATGACATGGAAGATGTACAACTTTAGCTTAATAGGTCAACTGAAATACTTGAGAGACATAGACATTTTAGCCCTGAGCATCAAGATATTAATAATAACCTATTACTTCATGATCATCCTTACTGTTTATCATGTCACTAAAAGAGAAATAGAAAGTAGAACTCACCAAACCAACTTAAATATTTAATCAATTTTGCTGCTGTGGATCAACAGTGGCTAAAAAGTGTGTAAAAGTATAACTTTAGAATTTTAGCCTCAAATTCTCACTCTGATTTGTGTTGATGGTTAATAACTCTCAGAGAAAAACTCTGGACCTCATTTATAACATGTTGAAGAGCAAAACCTACTACTTTGTTTGTTTACTGATAAATTTCCTTAGTTATTATATTAGTTACAGTTTTTTTTGCGTCACATGGACTTTATTCCATAGAACCAAACATGCTGCGTATAAAATACTACTGCATAATCTTTTAGTTTTGCAATCAGACAAAGGTCTCACTGTTTCATTTTCTCCAAATCCCAGGCTCAATTTTCCTTAAAAAAATGGCTTTTTGTGTGAGGAATGTGCCTTCTTGTTTCCTTTGTTAAATGTTACCAATTTTTCTTGTTTTTTTTTTTTTTTGTTGTCATGTTTTTGTGTGTTTTGTCACAGCAGCACCTGGATTCGCGTTATTTACCCACCAGCTGCATATCAGTGTTTGGTTTTCAGGTCGTCTGTGATGTCACACTTTTTGTTTCTCACTGATATCTCAGTTTCTTCAAGTTTAGGTTTATTTCTTAAACCTTTGAGGTTTTACCAGCTGCACTGTGGGTCCTTCTCCTTCACTCTTGCTTGTCTCCTCTTTTGACTGCTCCATCTGCAGCCTTTATTGCTTTTAAACAACCTTAATTCTTCTGCAAAGTTGACCTTTCACTTTATTTAATCTAAAACAGGAATCATAGAATTTGTATTAGAAACCCAGCTTTTATCATGCTGTTTCTTCATTTATTTTTTGCAGGAAAGAGCTTTTGTCACCGAGTTTGCATGAAATGTAGAAGTTTTATGGATTATATTAAAAATAAACCTGAAAGTCAATAATTGTTAATAATTAGCTGATTTAAATGACATTTCAATACATGATGGTTGGAACTCCTGTCTGGGACAGCTCCTCTGAGAGAAATGGAACAAAGAGAAAATAACAAGAGACAGAGAGATGACTGGATTAAGGGATTTAAAAATCCCCTTGCTGCAGCATCGCCTTTCCCTACACCTAAAAACAAACTGTCAGCATCTGTGACAACACATGCGTCACCCACAAAGTGTTACAAATGCAAATGTGGTTACACCATTGCCCTTATATTTATGGACTCTTCCTTTTCTGCACCTCTTATATCGCAGGAATATTAAAAATGGCTCTTATTTGACTTTATCGTGTTGCATTTAATATATTTAGGAAGTAAAGTCTCATACTTTTTTCTTTGCATTAGTGTTAAAGGTTTGGCTCTTTTTTTCAACGCTGAAGCTGAAGAGGCTCTCTACTGCCACTTAGTGGTTATTTTTAAAAAACCTGACCATTCTGTTACCTTGGGGCTCAAAAAAGGGTTGCAAAAAACTGCAGGCATTGCAAGATTACTAAGCACTTTCGATTTATTATTTTTGTTGATTTTAATATATCCCAAATAAATAAAAGCAGAGTGAATTTCAAAATAAAATACAAATTAAAAGTATGTCTATTAAGACAATAAAAATCAATATTTTTCCATAATTGGATTTTTTTCATCCACCTGCATTGTTTAAGAGCTTTAATACTTGTAATTTACGTATTTGTCTTGTTTAACCAACCAATCAAATGTTAGGAAAGTGGTCCTCCGCAAAGAAAGGGAAATGTGTTCGGCCAATAAGCTTGCAGGAAAGAATAGCCTAATCGTGTGAATGAAAATAACCCAAGTCCTCCTCTAATCCTGCCTATCCCTTTTATCTGAGGATTCAGAACAGGCAGAACAGTGTGGAGTTGTGCGCTTGCAAACCAGCATCATGCATCCCAGGTCTTATTAGGAATCTTTGCTACGGCTATTTTCTTTTTTTTTTTTTAAAGCTATTGTAGTTTAGATAGCTGGAGTTTTAGTCATGAGGCGACACTTCTCAGCAGCTTTTTGCTTTGTTTTACTTTTTACTCCTGTGATGAGCACCTCCTGTCCTTCACAATGCAGCTGCTTCTACCACAAGCTGAGTGATGGATCCAAAGCAAAGTAAACCTTCAGAAAATGTCCTCATTGAATATTGTTGTTAGTTGTTTCATGCAAGCCTCTCGTCTTTTGAGTCTTTCTGTGTGCAGAGGATTAAGTCAAGGTTTCTCTTTAATCTCCTGTGGTTATTACAAAACAAAGCTTTTTAGACTTTGTATTCAAATCAATTGTAAACATTGTAATTTTTATGTTCAGTTGAACCCATTAATGCATTAAATGAGCTTGTTTTGCCTCTGTCTTGCAGGAGTGTGCTATGCAATGATCCAGAGATCACTGTGGTTCCTCCAAACTTCCCCTCCGACACCTCAAAGCTGCGCATAGAAAAGACTGCCATCACACGCATTGCCAGCGATAACTTTCACTACCTCAACAGTCTGGAGTATCTCTGGATGTCATTCAATTCTCTAAATTCACTGAATGCCGGTAGCTTTCGGGGTCTTTACAACCTGGATGAGCTCAGGCTGGATGGCAATGCCCTCACTTCCTTTCCATGGGAATCTCTGATCGACATGCCAATCCTGAGGCTCCTTGACCTGCACAACAACAAGATCTCTAGCATCCCTGCATCAGCCACCATGTACATCAAGAACATCACTTATCTGGATTTATCCAGCAACAGTTTGACAACCCTTCCAGCTGAGGTCCTCTCAATGTGGCTTAGTACAAAGCCATCCCCAGACTTGGAATCCTCCAAATTAATTCTGGGTGAGAAATCTGTTACACTTTAGATCTCCGGAAAGTTTTTTTTTAAAGACAGAGTCAGGATTATTCTAATTATAGGTGTGTGCTTTGTGGCACGCTGACAGACTTATTCAACTCAATTTAACTCTGCTGTAGGTTCTCAATCCACTCAACGTTAGGTAAACTGACAGAACGTTGTCACTTTTGGTTCCCCCTGCAGGTCTTCACGACAACCCGTGGCTGTGTGACTGCCGACTGTATGACCTGGTTGAATTTCAAAAGTCGCCCTCCTCCTCTGTGGCTCTCATCGACACAAGGCTCAGGTGCGTCGATCCAGAAAGCCTGTCAGGAGTTTTTTTCACCGAAGCTGAGTTGGAGAGGTGCCAGGGCCCTCGGGTGCACACGGCTGTGGCACGGGTTCGGAGCTCGCTGGGAAATAATGTTCTGCTTCGCTGTGGCACCGTTGGGGTTCCCATTCCAGAGTTGTCTTGGAGTCGCGCAGATGGGAAGAAACTAAATGGCACTGGTGAGTTGAACTAATAGCACATGTGTGTACATCCATCATTTATGTTCAAGTCTTTAAAGTCTTGTTAAAAATGCTTTGTTTTGACCTTTCAGTTCAGGAAGAGATTTCAAAAGAAGGAATCATTTGGTCAATCCTGAGTGTGCCTGCAGTCTCCTACAGAGATTCTGGAAAGTATATCTGCAAAGCAACCAACTTTATGGGCACCGCGGATGCCATCATCTCCTTGGTGATCACAGATTCAATCAAATCAGATGAAGCTGTAGGGGGAATATCAAAGAGAGGAAAAGGGAAGAAACCCAGTGGGATGGGGAGAGCTGCCTACCAAGAGAAGCTCATTGCAAGATATGTTCCCCCACCAACCAGAACTGCAGCCCAACCCATCATTGAACCTCTAAATGGTAAAGGCGTGACTGGAAAGTATGAGATAGAGAGCTACAGTGTCTCTGACGATGCATCTCCAGGACGAGGAAAAGCTTCAAAATCTAAAAAGCCAATCGATGACCGTCAGGATGCTTTAAGTAACTTGGCAGCTAATGCTTCATCCTTACAGCAAGCTCCTGAAAAAAGGGTGGTGCGCTCAGTCAAGGTGATTGGCGACACTGACCATACAGTCTCTCTGAACTGGCGAGCTCCCACGGCCACAAACACCACAGAGTTCAGTATCCTCTATGCTGTGTTTGGGGAGCGAGACATGCGCCGCATCAATGTAGGCGCTGGAAAGAACCGGATAACCATTGAAGGCCTCGTACCAAAGACCAAGTACATCGCTTGTGTGTGCGTCAAAGGTTTGATCCCAAAAAAGGAGCAGTGTGTAATCTTCTCAACAGATGAGGCCGCCAGTGCCAGTGGCACTCAGAAGCTTATCAATGTTGTGGTGATAACTGTGGCTTGTGTGATCGCTGTCCCTTTAACCCTGATCGTTTGCTGCGGGGCGCTGAAGAAACGTTGCCAAAAGCTTCTGGGCCATCAGACTAAAGAACTGCAGGACTCCTATGTCACGTTTGAGACGCTCGGGCCTGGGGGCAAAGCCAAAGGGATGGAGGGCGAGTATCTTACTCGCTTAAACCCCGATGAATCCAACAGGCTTCTGTCAGCACGGTCAAGCGTGGATTCAGAGGCCATTGCCAGAACTGAAGGGGCACCTAATGAGTACTTTTGCTAAAAACCACTCAGAACCTCAATTTCCAGAGAATGCACTTTGTTTTGCCTGAGATGTTTGATAGATGCTTGGGTGCTCAGAGGCTCTTGAGACTCATAAGAAGCTCGTGAGCTCTCCAGAAAACACTGATGGCTCTATCAGCACTGGATGTATGAGATTATTTTTGCAGCCTTGTTGGAAAAAAATCCGCCATTATTTGGCTGAAAGCAAAACAGAAAAAGGGAAGATAAGATATGTATTAAATGTTGTTATTATTGTGTGAAAATATAACTTTTTATTCGTCACGCACTTTTTGAAGCTCCTGTTTTGATCTAAGCTGTCATATGCCCAGCCATTTTTCTTGAATGTCAGCTTTTGTGTTTTATTCTTTATGTAACACATAATGTGTTTTAGTAAACCAGCGGTTTGTTTGATCAGACGTCATGATGTGCCAGTTTTTCTTTTGGCTCAGAAACCTATATATATGTATATGTATATGTATATATGTATATATGTATATATATATATATATATATATATATATATATATATATATATATATATATACATATATATATATACATATATATATATATATATATATATATATATATATATATATATACATATATATATATATATATATATATATATATATATATATATATATGAATGTGTTTGTCTGAATTTACTGACTGACAATAAATATTTTTTACACTGATTGGTGCTTTATTTGGTTATTCTTAGAAAATATTTGATTGATTTATAGAAAAACGTTTTTTTGTTTTTCAAATGAAGAAAAACAAGATTTTGAAGAATATAAATGAATATAAATAATGATAATGCATGTTTGTTTTCTTTTGGTAAGCTTCAATTTTATTGTTTGTAATTGCTCTCAGGGTGTCATTATTTGCAATATTGTTTAATGTATTCTCGTCAGGAAGGGTTTTGCAATTCGAAAAACTTTTACGTGCAATAAAATCTGACTTAGATATCAACATTTTAAATAGTAGAGAAAACTGGCTCCTTTTATGTAATCAGGAGTTGGGCAAAACATTTCAGCCTCTTTGGTGGGTAATTCCATTAAATTTTAATGTAAGTATTTACTATAAACTGTATTGACTTTTTTAATTTTATAATTCTAAATTTGTTAAGTGTTTATTTAGTTTTTGGTTTGCAAAATCTGCTTTGCTTCTTGATTTCTGCTTTGCAGAAATACTGAGGCAGCAGATAAATGTGGCTCAAAATGTTTAATTAATCAATTTTTTGAAATTCCAATTATGTCAGGTGTTAGAATAAACACCTTGCAGTTCACAACTCATTTTTTTATCAGCTTTCTGGAATTATGTTTTTTGTTCATTTATGAGAACAGTTTGCTAATTTTTTCAGTATATTAAACAGAATTTAGTAGAAAATTTAGTAGAAAATTAAATAAACTTGGTAAACTTTAAAATAAGAAATAAATCTTATCAGCCATATCAAACAACAAATTCATCAGTTTGGAGGTGAAATGAGGATGTGCACACAAAAAAGCTCAGGTGTTAAGTCAAAATATTAAAATATCCAATACATGTCTAATTCTTCTGCTGACTCTGCCTTTTCTGACCTGAGAAAGAACCGGTGTTCAGATTATTGAGGTCAGGCTGCAGTCCTTCCCAGACATCTGTCTGTCTCGCTGCAGTCCTCTCTTTTAGGATTGCTAAGCCTGACCGGCCCACTTATTATAGCCCTCCTGTCATGTAAGCGCTGTGACTTTGGAGGGGTGAATTAAATCAAACGGATACATTATGATGTAATTCTAGCATTAACAATGAATGATGGAAAACCTTGCATTATGACCAGGAATAACTTTTGAAACACACCGAACAATGATGCAGATACAGAAGTAGACCATTCCTATAAATACTGTTTTCCTGTCTCACTTGTCTCTTGGTGTCCTACGTTAAGGAGGATTAAGGTAATAGGCTTTCTTCCACTCAGCTCATAGGCATGTTCTGTCCTCACAGGCCCATTTCACATGCTTGTCCAGGAACATGGATGTCTTTTACGTTGTGTTAGGTATCTTGCTAGTGTTTTTTGCTCTCAAACCTGGATATTCATCTTGTCCATTTGGTTGTTCGTGCACAGATGACAGCATGGGGAGGTAAGCTATCCCACTAGCTAGAAAAAAAACATTTTAAAACTTTTTAGGCCATTTTTGGGACCCACTTGTTGGTCCCAATGTAGCTTTGAGATGTTTTTCTTTGTTATTTTAAAATTAAAAAATACAAAAGAGACAGTGAGCTTCTTTTCTTCAAATGATTTTTAGATCTTTACTGTGCATGGGGACCTCCATGGACCAAATGCCGGAGGACATTTATGACAACTTCACCAAAATCCGAATAGAAAACTGTCGCCTGAGTGAGCTACGTCAAGGCTCCTTTTCTCAAGTTGGGGACCTGGGGTTTCTCTGGCTCAATTTCAATGAGATCACCTTGATGAACATCAAGAGTTTGAAGGGTCTAACCAACCTGACGGAGCTAAGATTACAGGGTAACAAACTGACTTCTGTACCATGGAATGCATTTCAGGACACGCCCAAACTAAAAATTTTGGATCTAAAGCACAACCGCCTGGATGCTCTGCCAGAACATGCTCTCAAACACCTAGCTTCCCTGACCTACTTAGATTTATCCGCAAATCAGCTCAGCATCATATCAAAAGAAGTGTTCATTAATTGGCCTCTTTACCAAACAGCTGAAAAAGTGTGGGACAAAGACGGGCTGGTCTCCAATGTGGTTCTGGCTCTGCACGAGAACCCCTGGTTGTGTGACTGTCGCCTCAAAGGCTTTGTGGAATTCATCAGGGAGGTTGGCCCTCCAATCATTCTCATGAACTCTTACTTGAAGTGCTCAAGCCCAGATTCCAAAGCCAACAAGTTTTTCCATGAGATCCAGTTAAAAACATGCATGATGCCAGTGGCTTCTGCTCCAGAAACAAGCTTCACTTTACCTCTGGGAACAAACACGACTTTAACGTGCACAGTCAAGGCCAGGCCAGCACCAACTGTCCAGTGGATGTACAGTCTGAAAATTGTTAGAGGATTTGTTGGTAAGTTACTTTTTTCACTGTGACGGATTAAGAGAAAGTTGTAAGATTATACCTTAAACTTTATGCTCCCTATATTATTTATTCTCCTTACAGCTAAACAGACCCAACTAGATGAAGAGACGGTCACTTCCCAGCTTTTGATCCCGTCTGTACACGTCGCAGACCGAGGGGTTTACACTTGCATCGCCAACAACTTTATTGGTAATTCCTCTGTCAGTGTTATCCTCAACATCAACTCCAACAACTCCTCTATGCCACTTCCTCCTGTCCCCATGGTGTCATCTAATGACAACACCCACATTGAAATCCGCATTGCGAAGCAGACTGTTTATGGGATCACCTTGGAGTGGTTCGCAACGACAGATAACCCTGGAGAAACATGGTTCACCATCCACTTTGGCAAATACGACTCACCCAAGAAGGAGATTATCTATATTGGCCCTGGCATCAACAGCTACACAGTTAGCAACCTGCTTCCTGTCACCAAATACGAGGTGTGTGTTACTCTGAAGAACCACCCACCCAGAGACAGTCAGTGTATTGTATTTATCACAGGAAGTGACATTAGCGAGCTGGAGCAAAGGGAGAAGCTCATTCATATCATTGTCATCGTGTGTGCCATGGTACTGGCTGTGCCAGCTGGCATGTATGCATGCACCACAGAGGCGCGGTTCAGCTGTGTGGACCTCTGCATGGATTTGTGGAGGAAGTTAAGAAGGCACCGAGAGAACACACAAGAGATAGAGAGGCATGCCACCTTTGACAGTCTCCAGACCGCCAGTGATGAAGCCTTCTGCCGGAAATCCCTGGAGAAAGTGAAGAGGCGCAAGTCTGAGGACAAGTGTAGAGGAGGAAGTGCAGCTCAGTTGTACTAGCATCAGTTGAAAATGTACTAAAACAGAATATTTTTTTAAGCTAAACATTATTTTCAACTCCATTTTGTGCCATTTTTTTCCAAACAATGTCTTTGTGACAAGTGGAACTAGCTTGAAATATTCAGTTTGTCTCATCTGAAAATGAAGATGCCTTCTATCTCTCAGTTAAGAAGAGTTATTTTTGTCTTTTTATATGGTTAAAATTGATAAGTTTCATTGTATGTCTTTCTAAAAATATTCCTGTATTTCTATAGGTTTTATCAATTTATTATACCATATACACCTGAATAAATACAATAATGCTAACCCACAAATTATTAAACATACATTTTTTAAGGTAATTTTTCTGTACTGTTGCCTCTGTATTACTCAGGTCTTTAATGTAAATGAGAACTGGTTCTAAAGTGACCTTTCTGGTTAAATTAAGGTTTGCTCACATCTTTACTATAAGAAAAAACATGATTTTATTCTCACTGTATTTTCTCATCAAACCCCAAACATGTTGTTTTGCACTGGTGAAAAAATGTTTTGAATGTGGATTAAAGAGAAGACAAATGCTGACATAGTCAGGTTTTTACAGTACAATCACCCGGGGGGATTTGTTGCGTAACCAGAACTCTCCCATGATTTTATGCATACGCTGGTAAGAAGATTAAAGTGATTTTCTGACTGAATACTAGTCATCGAAACATGATATTTTCATTTAATACCATTGTAAATATCAATGTGAGCAATGGAAATAAAAAAGCAAGCAGATGTTAATTCAGATTAAATGATTCTTTTGGGTTTAATTACAATTGTAAGGGATAACAATCTCGCAGCGATAAGTAAAGCTCAGATTTAAGACATGATTTAAATAATATATAAAAGATATAAAACACATTTTTATTTTCTGGCTTTTAACACCGCGTGAGTTGTGTGGTCCTCTGTGTTTTTATCTGTATTTTATCTGTAATTGTATTTGTTTTAATCTTGTTTTCATTCATTTTATTGCTGTAATTTGTTTGTTTTTATTTTGTTTTAAATTTTTATCTAATTTTAGTCACTGTACAGCACTTTGGAAACTGTTTGTTTGGGAAATGTGCTCTATAAATAAAGTTGATTGGATTGGATAATTGTTCTAACTAAACCTTTCTAAATTACTCAGCACTTGTACGTCCCTTGTACATTTGAAAGTAAACTGCAGTTTTCTCAGTTTTGTGATTCCGTTTTTTTTTTGAAATTATTTTCAGTCGCAGACACACCTCTGATCAAATCAAATGAGTAACCTAAGAGGCAAAGTGGAAAATAACTGTTCTGCCAACTGGATTTGTTTAACGAGGAAGTTTTTCTGAAAATGACAAGTCTTAAAGTAGTCTTAAAAATCCACCTCCATCATCTTTTGATCTACTTTAAAAGCGTTCCCAGAGGTCTTTTTATTATGATTTTGCTGTTTTTAGCCACAATCAAAAAACCTGTGTTGTTTTCTGTGGCATATTTTCTGCAGGGCGACAATTGTTCATTAGAAATTCGCCTCTGAGTTAATGACACCACTAGTGGCGCGAAGAAACCCCGCCCCCTGTCACGGAAAAAAAATGTTTACACACTCTCCCGCTAGCTTACAGCCCCTCATACCCCCAACCTAATATTTCGGGTGCAACAAAAATAGTGAGCAACATTGGAACAATGAAGTTGTACAGTTTTGAGCCAGATACCAGCTCAGACAAAGAAAACAAAGACGTACAAGGATTTAGTCATCTACAAATGAATGCATCAGAATGGAGCGCAGCAGGGAGCTTGTGGCGCCTACAATGATGCGGCGCATGTCTCGCTCCCCTTTATTTATGTAACAAATATGCTCTATTTAAAACATCATTTTGTTTTGTCTGTTTTCCAATTCACAACGATTTAAATAAAGAAAATCTCAGAAATGTAATTTGAGATTAATTTTCTTTATGTATGTCCTATGCATGCCACAAGAACAAGTCCAAAACATGACTTATATCAGAGTAGGTTTTTAAAAGACAGTTGCTCTCTGTCTCTGTCCACAGCAGAGGGAAAAGATCAACAGAGATACCTTAACTCCATCTGCTCCATCATCTCCTCGCGAACAAAAATCCCAGGACATCTAAACTCCTCCATCCAGGAAAGCAGCTTCTTCTCATTCCAGTCTGGACACAACCTGAGACCATAGGCCAAGATTTGAAAGTGCATGTTCTCATCCTAACACTGAACTGCATCATTTACTCAAAATTCTGGGGTGTCATGATTCAAACTGTTGTAACCCAACAACTGCCTCAACCAGGTGACACTACTTGCTGGAAATGTAAACATAGCTAACATTCTGGCAGCGCTGGGACTTTCTGGCATTCATAAGTTGGCTGTTGATATGATAATGTCTGCTACCCACAGAATATTCTGAAGCACACGATTAAATACTGCTGGTACAAACTTCAATGAGCCTGTTCAGTGGGAAAGATTTTTACAACATCCATCCATCCTCCAACCCCAGTTAATCCTTTTTAGGATGACAGAGACTATCCTTGCTTCTGTTGGGCGATGGCGGGGTACACCCAGGACAGGTCGTAAGTCTAATGTTGGGTCACACAACCCCACACATGCTCGAGGAGAACATTCAAATTCCACATAGAAAGGTCCCTGCTGGGATTCAAACCAGGGACTTCTTGTTGTGAGGTGGAAGTGCAAACCACTAAACCAACGTGCAACCCACTTTTATAATATGTGAGCCCCAAACTTGACCACCCATTGCCCCAAGTTAATAAGGTTCCTTCTGTTTTTGGACACATTGGAGCACACACCAAATTATTTTCAAATATTTATTTTAAATAAAGACGGTACAAAGACGGTACAAATAAGTAACGTTAAAGGACCAGGCGTGAATAATCCATGTTTAATTCTGATATAGTCAAACAGAACTTCTTCAAAGTTTGTATAAAGTTAAGATACAATCAAATACAAGTCATTTACTACCACCATCACAGCGCATTTGCCTACATTTGAAGGCATTCCAGAGTAACATGGAGAATGAGGATCCTTAAACACAGACTTGACATGTTTTACTACAGCCGTGAAGGTAAGGACCAAGCGGGTCATTAACACATGTGAGTTCAAAATGTTCCTACAGACAGCTGATTTTCAGCAGCTGTGTGCCATGATGAGAGCTGGATGGGGTGGTTTGCATCTTGTACTGCTACACAAAGGAACTTTTGAGCAAGTCTTTTAATACTCAGAATAAATCAATGCTATACACATAACATGGACCCATGTACACTTATATTAAAGCATTTTTTCTAGTTTTTAAAATTAAGATAAGCATGCTTGTGTTACTACAGTGGCACATTGTATTTATAGAAAGGAGCAACTTCTCAGCTTTGAAGCGGCTGTTGTAACACAGTTAAATATTAACACACAGGTCCTTTAGCACTTTATAATAAGCTTTTTTCCCCCTCACATGACCGTGTCCTTTAAGCTGCTTCATTTAGTAAACAAGAAAAGTCTTTCTCTTCAGGATTTACTGAGAAAAAAAATCATACACTGTATGGAAAACACTGTATATCCATTTTGCGCGTATCATAAATCTTTGTAATTCTTTCCTGGTACTTTTTCTTACTGTTTAGAAAAAGTAATCTTCCTCAAGATGGCAGTGCAGTGAATCTTTTGCAGTAGCAGCACCAGCTCCAGCTCTCTTCTCTTTTCGTATAAACTGGGTCAATTGAGGATGCACTGCAGCCCGATTCTTTACAGTCTTGACTTAAGACAAACATGTCTGCAAACCTTCCTGTTGTACCTGTAGCACAGGAATAGTCTCAACCAAGGTCTGTGCATCACACAATGCACAGATGAGATGTTTAGAGCAACAGAGTCACAAAGAAATGACCAATCAACTTCACAACCATCTATATTAACGTTTTTTTCTTAGTAGTAACCTTGATTGTTCTCATTGATTTTTTGCTCCAACTTCATTTTTAGTTCAGACACTAAAGCAGAGCTGATGTTTCCCTCTCTGCGACGGCCAGACTTTGCTTTCTTGGATCCTTTGGAGGCCAGAACACCAGATATTGTTGGGACTGCCCGGGGCCTCTCACTTGACCGTGAGCTTGATGGAGGTGGAGGCGGGAGACAAGGAGCTATAGGAGGTGGAGGCTTCGGTCGAGGACTGCTAGTGGCTTTTGGGGGGCTGTTTTCTGGATCACTGATCAGGAACTTCTCTCCCGGGTTGGTAAACTGGATAACAGGCATTTTGAAGCTCCAGGGCTGCTGATCTTTAGGTCGCTTTTTAATAATGCGGCGTGCAGGCCCAATCCTGTTCGACTTGGAGTTGCGCATGTACATAACCGTGGAGATCAGGGCTGTCACTCCAACCAGTACAGTAATGATGAAAATGACCATCCCTAATGCTCTCAAAGGATTGTCTCTACTTTTCATTAAAAAAGCTCCCATGGGCCCCTTGAGATGAGCCTGTAAAAAACAAAAGCAAAAATTGAATTATTTGAATCTGAATGCAAACACTAATACCCCATTTTCAAAAAACACACAAGCATGAGAAACAGATGCGCAAAGCACTGACAGAGGAGGCCCAAACACAACTATGAAGCACGTAATGACGGTACACAGTCACTTGTTCACTTCAGTCCTTCACGATGAGAGTGCTAATGCAAAGCTAGGATCTAAGCACAACACTGACTGACTGTTGGGAATGCGTCTGGCAGTGCAGTGTGTCAGGAGTTGTCTTTTTAAAAAAAACACATAAGGTGACAACTCGACAACAGAAGAGTTAAGTTTGTGGTAGAAAAGAAATCAATTTTCCAAATGTTTCCTATTAGCGATCAATAAATACAAATTTGAATTTGAATAGAATTTGAAGTAATTGATAGAGGGACACTATAAAAACACTAAAAAAAGAGCTTTTTAGAAAACTCTTGAAATGTTTCCAAACTCTTTTACAGACAACAGCCAGCCAACCTTTACAGCTGGAAAATGGCCCTCCAGCTGAGTCTCACTTTACTCTGCGGACCACTTTAATATAGTTGCTCTCTGGGTTGATTCGGGACTTTTTCACAGCGTTACAGTACAGGACTGTGGATATGCAGACAGTCGATAAAATGAGGGACGTGACAATGCTGAAAAAAATTCCAAAGACCGTCAGTGGACGCCTGCTGAGGCCCATCAAGTATGAAAAAATTCGACCTTTGACCTGAAAAACCACAATACACAACACAGAAACAAAACCAAAAAACACTGGGTCATCATGGAGACAGAACAAATGCACAGTGACAAGATGAAGCACAGAAGAAGTGTGGAGTTATGAAGGAAAAAAGACAGTGATATACTGTATTTAATCAAAAGAGTCGTATTCAATGTCTATATGATACAACTGGCACAGATAGGTAAGTCGTGCAATATTACAGATTACATAAAAGGCTTTTATGATTTCTTTGGGACACTGCCACCGACAAGTATCCTAACAATTAATAAACCAGTCTTTTAAACGTAAATGTAAACTTCTGCAAGGGTTTTTATTGAAAGGAAAAAGCAAATAGTCGCTGATCCAAACATCAATATTTACATCCTCTGGTCATCCCAGGATCACTTAAAGTTTTATAGTTTCACTACAATCATCTTTTGATCTATTTTGAAAGCGTTCCCAGTGGTCTTTTAATCACGAAGAAGCCATTTTTAGAAGAAAAAAAAAGTTATTTTCAAGTACATCGTTTCTGGAGGCCAGCAGGAGTTACATAGAAGTTCGCCTCTGAGTTGTGGGCGGGACTGTTGGCATGCAGGATGCCCTTCCCCTTTCCATTATCCATCTGTTTACATGTCCTCCTGCTAGCTTACAACCTCTCAAACCCCCGGCCTTACATTACCATTGCAACAAAAATGTTGAGCAATATTGGAGCTGTCCAGCTGTACAGTTTTGATCCAGATGCCAGCTCGGACAATAAAAATAAAGATGTTGTAGTCTAAAAGCAAATCAATCAGAATGGAGCGGAGCAGGAAACCTGTGGCCTGCCTAGTGTGTTTTCTATGTACTGTATGTGTTTTTTTCTACATATTTTTTAATGTTCCTGATTCACATGATTGGATGAAAATACTCAGAAATCGTCAATTAATAATTTTGTTTGTCAATTACAAAGGGTTTATTCGACATTCCTTGGTTGTCTGACACAATACCCTGTTTAAATAAAGTAAACACAAAGGCGTTCAGCTCATCTGTTGCCACTGTTGACAAGAAATGCAATGTGAGCTTAATTTTATTAATATATGTGTGGCTTGTAGTTGTTTTTACATCACACCTACAAGCTTTTTCAAATGGTGTTTTTTTTTGGTCTGCTCCTGATTCACTACAATTTGAATTAAAAAAACTCCTAAATTCAGTTTTAAGCCTAATTTACTTTGTACGTCTTCCATTGTGAAAAAAAAACCACCACAAGAACATATTAATAACTCCAAAAACTGTTTTCATTTAGAGCTATCAAACAAGAGAACAGTAAAACATGACATTGAAGGTTCATTTCTTTTTTGAGACTTATAGCAAAGCCTACTATTTATGCTAAGCTGCTTCAGTCTATACTTCAGGCATGTAATAAGAAGAACTGCAAGCATGTTGTATTGGAATTGGTCTTACCGCCTCTGTGATATCGATATTGACCACCGCCGTTGTACTGAAAGACGGAGAACCTCTGTCTCTAGCCTGGACCACCAGAGACCACCTGCATTCCTTCTGTTTGGTGATGTTCTGCACGATCTCCATGGACTTGATAAAAGGTTTCAGCTTGATTTCGCCTGTGTCTGCGTTGATATCAAACGCGTTGTCGGGATCGGCTGTCATAATAGAGTATTCAATGACATTGTTTGGAGACTCTGCATCCTCGTCCACCGCCTTGAAAAAGGATAAAAAAAATTCACAATGGATTTAAATCAGTAACACAAACATTTTCTTGTCCTTTATGTTCTTACAGTCCATGATTTTTCTTTTGAAAACTAATAAAAAGGCTTGAGATGGGGATTTAAACGTCTAAATTTGATCAGAAAAAAAGACAACTTGAATTGTCAAACTAAGACACATATTGTATTTCACATATGCATTTATGTGTTTAAAGATAGTTTTAACAGTACAATCATACCCACTTCTAACATATTTTAACTTTGTTTTATATATTTAAGTAAAAAAATTAAGGAAAGGGGTTGTGATGACCTAAATAATGCATAGAAAATTATTTTATCTGTTAAATCGTAAGCGCTCTCTCTAAATATCTTTAATGTTTGTAATTAAAAAAATTATTAGTAATAGTTAAAAAAGTATTATTTTCTTTTTCAAGAGTACTATATTTTAAAATGTTTTTTTTCTAAACCTTTTGGATTAGTTTAAAACACACAGCAGAAACGCAAAATAAAAAAAAAACATTAGGAGACAATGTAATCATCCTTTCCTACAATGTTATCATTATAGTCTGCACAAAAATGAGATAAAAAAGATTCAGTATGATGCACCTCGACTTTGACAGGCATGCCAATAATCATGGTCTTCTCCAGAAGACTCTCGTCAAACTCTGGAGAATGGTCGTTCATATCGAGGACGGTGACAAAGACCTCCGCCAGGCTGTACTTTCCCTCTGAATCCTCAGCTTTGACGTAAAAGTTATACTTGGATCGGACCTCTGCATCCAGGCTGGTCCATGGCTGTGTGGTGATCAGCCCAGACGTTGGATTGATGGAAAACCTGCAGGTAAGATCCATCACTTCATGACTCACAGTAACAGATACGACATTAGAGATTAAGAAAGTTATTAACAGGATAAACAAGCAAATATTTACAAGAAAAAACTACAAAAAACTTAAAAAGGGTTTGGGAGACTTTAATTTACAAAATATTTATGATCCTTTATGTAAATTTAGGCATCCGAGACTCAAAAAGAGTTATATTATGACAACTTTAAGTTAGCAACGGAGTATCAACTCTCTCTTTAATATGTCTCCATGAAAAGTTTTGTCTTTATGGGGCAAACAACGACAAAAAAGCACTATAATTCAAGATAAGAAAGTTTTTGTACCATTTCTGTTACAAAGTATAATTACAACAACAACAAAACATTGAGAAAGTCTGCTTGCAAAGGACAAGAGAACGCCCCAAAAGCATTAAGCAGGAGAACGCCTCAGTTATGAGTAATTTTGGATCTATAGGGGTCTTTCTAAGTGAAAAACTTTACCAACAGCTGATTTTAAGCCTAATATTGTAATGCATTATGACAGGCAGAACATACTCTGACCATCTCATGCTGTAGTCCAGTGCTTACTTGTTAGCTAAAAAAGAGTTAGAAATAATAATGGCAGCATTGATGGATGCAGCGCTTTGCTGTAAGAAGTGATTATTGTGCTGTCATTAATAAATGATAAAAACAAATGTGTTTTGTTTACTGTGAAAATGTCTGAAATCACAGCTACTTAGCTACTTGAAGTAATTGACAAACTCTGATTGTGTTCATTCATTCATTTTCTGTACCGTTTGTCCCTTTCAGGGTCACGGGGCTGCCGGAGCCTATCCCGGCCACTTGTGGGCGAAGGTAGGGGATGCCCTGGACAGGTCGCCAGTCTGTCGCAGGGTAGAATGTCCTCAATCACACATCCATTCATTCTCACAGTCATACCTATAGTCAATTTAGAGTTGCCAATCAATCTATGAAGCATGTTTTTGGACGGTGGGAGGAAGCCAGAGATCCCAGAGAAAACCCACGCATACATGGGGAGAACATGCAAACTCCACACAGAAAGGTCCCCCATTGATGTTGTTTTTCATGTCCCCCAGCCGGGACTTGAACCAGGGGCCTTCTTGCTGTGAGGTAAGAGCGCTAACCACTGTGCATCACCGTGCAGCCCTGATTGTGTTCATGTGTGTGGGTTTGTGTATAAATAAGCCATGCTGAGTTACTATAGTCTATGAATATTGTCCTGCAGGTCTAATCCTATAAATAAGTTCATTTGCTTGAAGAACTAATAGAGACACACCGGAAGTAAATAAATGCTAAACAAATATATAAAGTCCCAATTTGAAAAAAAGATTTTTTTTTTTGATAGCTTTGAGTTTCATCAAACATAAACACACTGTAGTTTCTGAACATTTGGTTCAGCATCAGTGCCATTTTAAAAAAAAGCTGACTTTCCCATCCTGTTCTCTGCGGTGAGAATTCACAACTAGAACTGACAACTTTCACACAATTAACTCAAGCATAAATTCTCACTTTCCTTCGCTGCATGCTGCTTTGCTTTGCAAAGCTATCGTTTTTGTGGCTCCAGCTGTCACATTGCATGTTAATTGGCTCTGCCTATGAGAGACGGGCCAGGCCGACTATTTTTAACCTTCCAATCCAATTAGGAGATTAGCCAGCATCTTGCAGCCATTTTGGAGCCAGTAGCTTGTGCAGCAGAGGGGGCAATCAAACAGCTTTCCTTTTCCATCAAAGTCGTAAAGATGACTCAAGACCAGTACCCTGCTGGCCAATTTTTTCCCCTTGAGTCAGACTTAAAAAAAAAAAGTTTTTACTCTGTGAAGTGTGCTTTGTAGACATTTCATCACATTGAGTTACACAGCAAGGAGTAAAATATGTTTACTTACAAATCTGAGCCTGATCCATAAATTGTGTATTTGACCTCACCCCATGGTCCAGAGTCTGGGTCCTTAGCCTATATATAAACAACACACAAAAGATACAGCTAAATTTAAAAATACACACAAACATCTTAAATATGTGCATTTAAAAACATGACTTTTAATGCTTTTTTTTGGGGTTTATTTTACCCCTTGACACCATCTACACCTTTTTTAATTAATTTTTGTTTTTAATCATTTATTAATCATCTAATAGTGTGTGTGTGTGTGTAGGGGGGGGTCATTTAGTGTCCTGAGAGGGGATGTAAATTTGTTTAACTTGCAATGTCAACAAAAAAAAACAACAAAAAACACAAGCATACAGTCTAAATACATTTTGAGAGAACAAAAAGTAAGAGGCATAATAAAATCAGCTTCGACAAGCTGCAGTCAGGGTCCATGTCTAAATTTGGCACAAATTAATACATTTTATTGGAAGACACTGCAATAAAAAGAAGCTTTTATTTTAATCTGGCTCCAATCTGCTTTCAACTGATTAATTGCACTAAGCAATCTGCATTTACTGAGAGGGTAAATGGATTGTGTAATCACTTTGTTTTGAGTTAAAGTACAGTTTAATTGGGATTGACTCACAATTACAGACACAACACTGGAGCCTCCAGGAGAGTTCTCAGGAACCCTGGCGATGTAATACTCAGATGTGAATGTGGGAATGTTGTCGTTTGTGTCCAGCAGGTTGATTACGATGTCAGCCGTGGCACTAAACCGCTCTGGAGTGTCGATCTCCACTGCCAGCAGCTGCAATAAGACACAAATACTTTTATGTTTGCAAGAAGAAACTGATGATTAAAAATCTAAAAAACAAAAATTAAACAAACAATATGTGTATATAATTTCTTATTTTTGTTATTTGAAAAAGTTAAAAGTGGTTTTTATCCAAAACTAAAGTAACCCTAGCCCCCTGGTAAGAAGCAGACAAATAATGGGATAAAGTGGAAGCTTTTCCAGACCTATTAGCTCAAGTACAAAAAGCAGGACAACTGTATCATGGCTTAGTTTTGTTAAGTACTGGACTCAAAACATGGCTTACTTTGCAGCTTTACCTTAAAAGTGAGAGTGGGTCCTCTTTCAAAGTCAATGCCAGATGTGTCTTCAACAATAATAGTGACTTGGGCTTCATTCAAGACTGTCTGGGGAACCACTCGAAGGACTCGGCTCGGCCCGACCAATCTCAGTTTGAATTTGGCATTTGCTCCCTATAAGGCAAGCAGAAGATCAGTAGAGTTGAGAAAAAGTTCATTTGGCAGTTAAATAAATTATGGTGGAGGAGATAAACATGACAGCTGAAATTGACTACAGGAGATTTGTCAGGGGAAGGAGTAACCAGGAAGAGATGACAAAAAAAGTCAACAGATATAGTCACGTAAATGTGAGTAACACCACATGCTAAGGATCAAAAAGGGGTGTTATGTTTGGGAGTATACACACCTGATCAGAGTCATTGACTGTGATCTTAAAGCCTCTGAGGATTTCCCCTGCAGGTGGATGCTCATACATAGTGACCTCAAACTTGCTTTGTGGTCCATTTTCTCCATAAAAGGTCGGAGGATGGTTGTTAAGATCCACCACTCGGACCGTCACTGTAGTGATGTCAAAGTCCAGGAGCTGATTGTTAAGCCCAACTTCAGACGCCTGGATTAGTTGAATATTTTTAGTATTTATTAGAATATACAGGGAGAAGTCAACATAAGTGGATGAGAAGACAAAAAATTACCTTGACTTTAATTTCATAAAGTTCTTTTTTCAACAAAGATGGATGAGTTGTCAAGGTGATGCATCCACTGGTGCTATTAATGTCAAAAACACCATCACTACCTGGAAAATAAGGCAGAGCTTCAATGTGACATATTGGAATCAGCATATCATATTTAAACCATCAACTATGGAATGAAAAGGATAAAACATCACAACTATGATCAGTTTAGTATCTTACCATTCATAATAGAATAATGGATGGGGTTGGGATTGCCTTGATCTCCATCTTTTGCATATACTGTATATATTTCAGAACCCTGCAATAAAAGAAATAAATTGCACATTTAAACAAACGCAAGAGAGCTCTAATAATAAAGAGCAAAAAAAAAAAATTCTTACAGGAACTGAGACTTCATAGATGTAACCAAAATATGGGGTTCCTACAAAGGATGGGGGCATGTCTTGCGAGTCAAGAACATTGATTGTAACGGTAGCTGTCGAGGTCAAAACCTGTTGCTTCCCTTTGTACTTTCCTCCTCCATCCTGGAAAAACAGACAGTATTTTTAGAAAGCAGGGTAATAATGTTTACATATTTGTTACATCTTGTTAGTTTAAAATGCCAATTAAATTGCAAAGGTGTCTTTCAGGTGGGGGTTAAACAACAGTGTGGTGAACCAAAAGTTTCACTTCAGACTGTTTAAGCATGCAATTTGACAAATGTGTCATAAACTTAAGCACAGAGTTAGTTAATTTTTGAAGCATCTTTTTATATGTTTCTGCATTATGATAACATTTAAACCATTTAACATTTTCTAAGTGAAAATTCTGTAAACACAGAATACAGTTTTAAAATGTAAATTTAAATCAAAAAAATTAAAAAAATAGCTGTCCAAATCTGATAAATAAGTAAGCATATTTGATTTATTAATTTAAAGGTTCGTAACAAACAAAGTTTTTTCCATGCTTAGCTACATGGAAAGAGGCTTCTAAACAAATCTCATCATTTTACTTTGCACACTGCTAATCCTTCAAGTCTGCTGCTGAAGTACATCTCACCCATCTAAAGACAAAATGGGAATTACTGCAGATGTTGGATACCTCATCTACTGTAATCAAATCCTGTCAGAACAATTTATTAAATTATTACGTCTACACATCATTGCTTGTTATGGACAAGAAGCCATCAAAAAGCACTTTGAGCTGCTCTTTGGCAGGAAAAGTGCTTTAAGTTAAATTGTAATTTGAAAATTTCGAACAAAGTAGTTGTTGTGTGCTACAGAAATAAACATTTACTTTACTTTAGTTACTGACCAAATAGCAAAGGTCAAACTGTAGAAAGAGAAAAAAAAACTTAAAAGCAAAAGTTTTATGGAAGCAATACTGTAAATCTTGTTTCCTTTGAGGTGCAACCTGTAGAACCTGTAGCAAGGAACCTTGGAGGGATGCTTTAATATGTAACAAGAACTAATAAAAGACATATGCAGGCAAGATTCTAGAGAATCAGTTCTGCATTGACTACCTTTGAGGAGTTTTCAGTAAAATTTTACAACTTTACTCAAGTGTTTTGATATTAAAAAAATGCTAGCAGTCTGTGAGCGGCATTGCTGTTTTGTAAGTTCAGAATGACATCAATTTTAATAAACACATACATTTCAAAATGTTTCCACCTTTTTTCTATGTGGGGCTACTTTTTTTTTACTGCAATACTGAATTTATTACCAGGAGCATCACCGGAGTACCACAAGGTTATGCAATAATCCCTCTGTTTTATCCTTCAAAAAACTCAACAGTGCTTCACTGAAAGGGAAACTATTAATAGGTTTGACTATATGAATATAAATTGACAAATCAATTTATATTCATACGATCAAACCAGATCAATCTATCTGAGACAAGTTGTTCATCGAATCGAATCGATCTATACCATTAAAAAATAATTAAAAAGTGAAATAAATTGATTATATCGATACTGAAAAAAAATATGGATTGAGGCATGTTGGGTTTATTTTACTATAACATAAAAATGAAAAAGTGTTTACTTGTTTGTTTGTTCACATATTTAGTTTACACTTGATTATCTTGCAAGAAATACATGAAATCTGGAAAGTTTCACCTGCACTGTTCAGTAGTAGTCACACTGGTTGAATTTTTGGCTGAAGATGTGCTCGATCTGAGGTCAGTGAATCGGATCAAATCGGATAATTCAAAATAAGCCAATATCGACTATGAATCGTATCAGGAACCACTATTTATAATATAAATCGAATCGCGGTTAAACCCCTAAATATATTAACCTTTCGACACCAAAAATTGACAGAGTGGCTTCAAATCTGCCTCCAAGAATTCTAATCGAAAGAATACTAAAACTAATCAATAAAGATGTCCAGAACAAGCGATATTTGATCAAGAAACCTACCGAGAAGACATAACTTTTTAAACTCTGGATGGAATCTCTAAAAACTCCTTTATCAAGATCAAAAGGCATCAAGCCAGAAGAAATTTCATTCTTAATTCGATCTGACTTGGATTTTGCAATCAAACTTTGAGTATTTGATCATTTCTATGCAAAAGCAACAATTGAATGAATGAATGGACAATTACACCATAAAGAAACTCTGAGGCCTTCTGACGGTGTTGCAGGAGCAGAAAAACAACAACCACCACCCCTCACCTTTGCGACCACTGTCAAAAAGTGTGTTGATGTGGTCTCATAGTCCAAAGTCTCGCCGGGTTTAACTCTAAGGATTCCACTGTGGCCATCAATGGTGAACTTGGCAAACGGGGAACTCTGGTGACAGGAAGCACATCAACAGCAATCAAACTAATGACAGAGATGCCTTCAATCAACACAGACGCTCAGCCTGCTTCACTTCACCCATGTCATGTTCCCGACAGTTTATCTGACAGCTGACACATGAATAAATTCAGCTCCTGCACTGTCAGCTGCTGGCCTGCACCAAAACTAAGCTCCGACCCAGCCCTCCATGCCTTGCTCAAATGTAATTGAATTTTAATCCACTGAAGTAACACCATTTCCAGACTGATATTATATGTGATTAATCTTTCTCTCTGTGCTGTGCCCTGTCACTCGAATGCCCTTTTTCCCTCTGTGACAGCCTAGCTCTCATCAGGTCAGTTTGACTTCTGGTTTCAACACAATGTGTTTGTTAAAACGGCCCAATACATCACTGTACTGTAAGAAAAAGGCTGTTAAGACCATCTTTGAACTTTAACTAGGATAACAAGAAAAAAAATGAAAGTGGAGATGAAAGAATGAAAGGTCATACTGCTGTTTTTAAAACGAAACCTGAAAACTCACCTGTAGGTAGTATGAAACACTGCCCCCAGAGCCTAGATCTCTATCTACAGCATGAACTTTGTAGATGCTATTTCCTGGAGAAGTGTCCTAATGAGGAAAAAAAAAAAAAATTCCAATTTATTTGACTAAACTTTCTAATTTAGAGATTTTTTTAAATAAGA
The DNA here is from genome assembly GCA_023969325.1 of Oryzias curvinotus. NCBI lineage: Eukaryota > Metazoa > Chordata > Actinopteri > Beloniformes > Adrianichthyidae > Oryzias > Oryzias curvinotus. The sequence goes on along the minus strand of CM043724.1, from coordinate 11,800,816 downwards.
ATTGGTGTTTATAAGGTATTCTGTACCTCAGGTATGTCAATGATAAAAGGCAGGTTTAGAAATTCTGGTGACTCATCGTTGGCGTCACTGACAAACACTCTGACTGTTTCAACAACCTGAAGAAACAAAGAGTTAAATCCGCCTCCCAATTCAAGCTAAAACGACATCTTTCATCTTTTAACTGCATCAATTTGTATTTAACCCATTTGTATATAGTTACAATGTGTCATTGTTATGTTGTAACAATACTGTAAGCGCATAACAAGACTTCAAGATGAAGAAAAGAGAAAACCAAAATAGCAGTTAAAAAAAGCCTACTTTGTTTCTTCCATCTGTTATGCTCACAAGCACAGAGATCTCAGCTTGTTTCTACAAAAGGAAAATTAAAACAACATTAAAAAAAAACTAAAAATGTATTTCTTTGTTACCAAATCAAAAATCATCATCATCAGGCTCACCTCTCGGTCTAGCTCCTGAATTAATGTCACGTTTCCTGATTTGGGTTCCACCCTAAAATATTCTGTGGAGCCCATTTCAAAGGTGAGACCATAAAAGACCGGATCCCCCTCTGGATCTGAACCATTCAGGATGTAGATTTGTGTTCCTGTAAACGAAAGCACTTTTTTATGACATTTCTATGGTTGCGATAAGTAACTACTCACAATGTTTTCCTCCTATGTCATGATGAGCTTCAATACATAAATAAAACAAATAAAATTGACCATCTTACCAACAGGTGTATCCTCAGAAATGCTGATCAAGGCCATATTCCCATTTGTGCTGCTGGGACCATTATCAAAGAAATATGGAGCATAATCTGATTGCCCTTTTTGAAGAAAAAAAAAAACAGAATAAACTGTAATTAAAAATATTTAAATTAAAAAAACAAAAACAATTACAACCTAATCTGTCCGAACCCTACAGAAATGTGACAATTACATTCACTTTTGGAGTTTTTTTTATTTAAATGTTGTCTTTTAAAACATTTTTTTGTTCTCAGATAAGATCTGAGAACAAAAAGTGTTAATATCTCTCTTATTAACACTTGATTAGCTGAAAACAAGAAGAAATAAGGGAAGATGCATTGGAAAAATGTTGCACTTTCGACTTATTTTTTAAAGATTGAAGCAAAAACATCCCTCTGTATTGATTTCAGTAAAGTACAAGCAGCACGAGCAGTGTGCTCTAAGATGGGCATGTCCTCTTATGTAGAGGATTAACCAGATAAGAGCAAGCCAAGAAGTCTTAACAACATAGAAGGACTACCAAAACCAAAGGAAGAGCCTTACCCCAGCTGTACTGAAGCAGCAGGAGAAGCAACAAAGCTCGGGTTTTCTTGTCTTTCTTCATCCTGGTGCCGAGGAAAGGCTTGGGTGGCTCATGTGGAAGGCTTGGTGGAGGGAAAGCGAGCTGCGAGTGTCGTGCCCTTCTGCAGGCGTCTCAGCAGGCTCAGATGAAAGAGGCTGGGACAGATTCTCAGGCACTAATCCAGTGACGCATCCCTTCCCTTCACAGACATCTTCAACAACACTGCTCGCGCTCTGATCTCTCCTTAAAAAACTGCACATACAGGGTAGAGGCTTCAGCTTTCACACATGGCTGTGATCCTTTCCAGCACACATGTAATGAAAACATATCACATCGAAGACTCCAGATTCTTTCAAATCAAATGCTCTCAGTGATGGATCATTCTTTCAATATTCTTTAATGTTGCAAAATTAAGTTTTTGAATGACGGACTTCCTTTGTTGTGTGATTTTGATTAACACAGAAAGCCACACGTGGCCTGAGCTTGGAAGCTGTTCACTGCTTTGAAGCACACTGACCAAGTCAAACGTGAGCTGTGCTTACAGATCTCTGAGACACTGTACGGCCAAGAGGCTTTTTCTGGCATTTGTACTCCGCTTTACCTAAGATGCCCCCTGACCCTTCATCCAATAAGCCACACTACGGTAAAGAGTTGATCTTTTTGCTTTTATTTTTTAAATCTAAGACATTCTTGCTGCATGAAGCTGTTAAAAAAAGTTTTTTTGTGTGAATTTTATAAGAAAAATTAATCAAGGCACTTTAAATACATAACACAGTTTAGGATTAAGTATCATATTTTCTATTTTTGAAACTAATTTTCACTCTGGCCATGAGAAAAACTTGCCACCTTTTTTAAATACCAGTTCTTGTGGAAGCTGGTGACATGCTAGCGTTCAGCAGACGCTCCGATGAAGTGTGTTAACGGCAGTGACTCATGTTGAGGTGCAGAGTGCGCGTCTCCTGTACTGAAAGGTATAAAAATAACCCTTTGGCTTAGCGTCAGTTATTTGAAGTAAACAATATATGAATAAACAAAGAAAAAAGGCATTAAATACAACATTTCATCAGAAAAATAAATATATAAACTTAATCTAATGTGTTTTTTGTGTTTAAATTCTACTACTGACTTAAAGTTACAGAGGCATTTGTATTTAGGCAACATTTTATTAATTTTGTTTACTCACGTCGCATGATGTCAACATGTTTCCTTAAATATCAAATCAGATTTTTACTGTTGAACAAATGCAATAAAACTTTCAATGTTATGTGTAAATCCTTTATTTTGTCCAGTAATAACAAATTAAATTATTCACTGAAACTTTTTACTGGGCAAAAAAGCACCAAAAATGTATTTAAGACCAAACAAAAACATAATGTTCAGTTAAGAGTGTTTAAAAGGAGCAATAACTCAGGTAACATTTAGGATTTGTGTGAATTGGATCAAAATCAGCAGACATTCACTTAATGAAAAAATTCAATTAATGTATTTCAAAGAAAAAAAAATTGTATTACAAAACATTTCAGTAATCGAACTGATTGTCATAAATATGTTGCTGCAATTGGGATTATCAACACTTTAGTACAAGGAATGACAGCAAAAGTAAGTTTAGGGCTAAAAATAGCAAACACACTGGTGAAGTGTAATAACCGTTGTTCACAGGGAGAGCAGGAAATGTGTGAATGCCTGACAAGAGCACTAGAGATGATCTAGTGGAAATATAATGCTAACATATACCAAAAACCCAACCTTTATTTAAACCATTAAAAACATTTTCAGAATCATTGTTTTTATCATATGATGAAACAGTTTTATTTCAAAAGAGATATTTTCTTGCGGTTAGATGAACATTTATTTTGTGCTCAATTAAACTGTAAATAGGAAAATACGTTTTTTTTTTTTTGGAATATAGAAAAATACATTTCTTGATTGAAAACCACGTCTTAAAGGCTGTGTCACTTATAAGTTTGAAAAAAATGCTAAATATTATTTTGGTGCAAACTATCAGTTGTAATAAAAAATGTTTTTACTGGAATAGAATATGCAAATGTACAAATATTCTAAGCTTGTTTTTTTATCCATCAGATACTCAGAATCTGTCCTCCAAATAGTAAAAAGCTCGGATCCAAATGCCACATTTGTCATTACTCTAAAAAATATGACTGACAGAGGGGCTTCCATCTCCAGGGATGGCTCTCCTCTCCCCACCGAAGCATTTGCCAATCTCATCCATTACTGCTCTTTTTATCCAATAACATTAGGTCATTTTCACATACAGCTTGTCAAACGCACATGTTCGACTCATACACTCCATTCGAAAGGTTTAAAAGCAGTTTGGCAGGAGCGCATGCCACGTGAACACACTTAAACCAAACACCTACCTATTTACAGATGTTAGCATCTGTTGCAAGTGGCCTGGTTTGAAGGTTTAATTTTAGAGGAGCGGCCAGATGGTGGACAAGAGGATTAGCACTCTAAGCCTTTGTCATCTGCTGCTGCGCACTGACTGTTTGTGGGGAAATGGAGGACGGGGTGCACCCCGCTGGCGTATCAATCTGCTTCAAACCGCCTTAGGAGTGGATAGCAAATTTTTAAACATGTAAGTAGCTCTCTGTTGGATTAATTTGTGGCAGCAAATAAGGGTTAAGGTCTAGGACTTAACTAGAAAAAAAGTGACCTGACATAAGGCAAAGTTTTAGCTAACTCGTTTCATCTTGAAGAAAGATTTTTAAAATATCTTTGTAAAGAAACAAAGCATGTCACACAACCCTCCTTCAAATGTAACTTCAAATAACCAAAAGACATAATGTTTGAATTGTTTATTAAACATAGAATTGAATTTGCCACATTTGTTCTAAGTTAACTCAACCAAAATCCACTGATACTGTTTGTTAAAAAGTACAGCGTTGGTAAATTTTCTAGAACCGACAGCCCAGTCAGTTGGTGCCAGTGTAAAATATATTAGAGTCCACACACGCGGTGTAACCAAATACATTTCTCAACTTCAATGCCAGGTGACAATAAATAAAAAAAGAAAACCAGAGTCAAGAAACATGACACTGACAGATTCATCAAAAACATCCATCACCGTAAAAACGATGAACTCCCAAAATCAAGCGAGTGTCCCCTCTTTTTCAGTGCGTCTTCTGAACTCATGACTGGTGGCACTCCCCTTCAGTCCAAAAGCGTTCTTCTTCATCTACCATTCTTCTTGCACCTACATTTTTCTACACCTGATGTTTGTTGATAGGAATTCAAATGAGTTTTTTTCTGGTTTGAGGAAAGAAAGATAAGCCACCCTGACGTTTACTTCCTTTTACCACCTCCTCCGTTAGCCAGAATCATCACCAGCCGCATGAAAATATTGAGGGTGTCCATATAGATCCCCATGCACCTGCAAGGTTGAAACACACAGTGTTATTATTTGAACACAAATCAGCACCCCGCATGAAAGTTTGTTGCAACTTCCGGGTTGACTTACGCATTGATGGGGTCAAATTTCTGCACGCCGTAGAGTGGGTGCGTCTCCGCCTTCTTAATGACCTTCTGTGTGTCGTAAAGGAGGAACATGCTGAACAGGACCAGGCCGCCGTAGACGGCAACGGAATACAGGCCAGCTCCGAATGCAGAAGAGGGTGGGAGGAACATGGACCCTATGGAGAAACGGAACCTTTTGTTTTTACACTGAAATCCTCAAATGGGTGTAATTTAAAAAAGAAAGAACGCCAACTATATCCGGAAAATCTCTTAAATGTTCTTTATACTGAAAATTATTTATGTTTACTCAATAATAAAGCACACATTGGCAGATTTTCTCTTTTGCAGCCGATCCGTCATTATCTTTGACATTCTCACTTCATCTGATTCATGCAGAAGTAACATCTGTAAAATTTTGCATATTTTAGATGCATAAAATGAATTTAGCTTAACGCCGACTAAATAATGTAGAGAAAATGTGAATTTAGAAACAATGTGAACATTTCTGTATGACAGCTTCACTTTTCTGTTGGTGCTTTAACTTATTTAATTCACTCAGAACCAGACAAACTACTCAACATTTTTAAATCAAGCTCCAGAGGCATGAAACAAGGTTTAAAGTCCCATTAAAGAAGCTTAGATTGCAATAATTTTTCTGAATGGCTTCTAGTGAAACTCAAATGTCACAGACTCAATTTATACTCAATTCATTTGTCAAAAAAGAGGAAATTCTTTGAGAAACATATAAAAACCAAGTAAACAGAAACTGTTTTGTAAACCTTTTTGTGTAATACTCAAGGGTCTTGAAAATTAAATGAAACTGCATATAGCCTTATTAAAATGGATGATATTTTACACTTATATTTTTGATCCTCAGACAACCATAAACACAAATTTGCTAAAGTTCTGACAGAATTTTCCAAAATTTGTGTAAAATTGGGCTTTTGTTAGATTTGACTAAGATTCCTTTACAGTTTTCTAAAAAATATGATCGTAGACCCAGTGTATGAAACAGGTAGAGTGCACATTTCTCACACTCTACGTGAGTCTTTAAATAGAATACACATTAGGGAGTAACAGCCAACACCAGACTGAAAAAACCCACGAGACCAGTTAAAGCAACACAAGTGCTGTAAGCATTTCTCCTATAATCTCACTTGTTTGGCAGATACTTGAAAATGACCAATACTAACCCAGAGATGAGGCAAACACCACCCCGAAGCCAACAGCCAGCGGCCCTCCCATGTTGAGGAACTTCTCACTGGGGGCACACATGGCCACAGTAGATAGTCCTCCCACAATGCCAGCTGTATACCAGGCAGCCCTCATCATCAGAGGCCCTCCAAGGAGGGTCAGTGGAGCAATGACAGCGCCCATCACACCTGAGGATGAAAACGACACACGTTAATCCAATATCTAAATTCCGGGTTTGAGCGCCCTCTGGTGTTTCTGCTGTGGAACTACATGACTGATTTGATATTACATATGTATATATTATACACATATTATATTTGACACATAGCAAAAATACAACCAACTACATTCATCTTTTACTGTAAGACATTAAACAATGTGACATGGTAAATGTTCTGCAGCAATAAACTATTTTTTACTTCAGGATGATGAAATGAACATAAATGTCACGGAGCACTGAAAGCTTCTTTTTTTGTCTTAGGTGGTCTGGTTAGCCCTTTGGCTTCAAATGGTTTCAAGAGTGAAGTGGAAAAGGGCCTAAGTGGGAGAAATGGAATTCTATCCTCACCTGCATGGAGCATCCAAGCGAGATGTTTGGGCATTGGGCTGTGCTCATATGAAATGGACCGAACCAACATTCCCGCACCAATCATTGCAGCAAAAGTTGCTCCAATTGCCTGGTAAAAAAAAAAGGAATAATCAAAATCATTTAAAATACTTTTTATTTAAAAGAAAATGCATTTGAAAGACAATGTTATGTTTTTAAGCAGCAAAACTTACAAGCCAGGATCCTCTCATCATTAGACCCATTAGTGCTGGTGTCCTGCTCACAGCAACTGCTGACAGAGCTGTTAGTCCAACGCTCCCTGCAAAGTACATGTAGGTGGAGTGGATTCTGTCCTTCACGTACTGGGGCCAGATCCTACGCAAAGATAAAATGTCCCTTTGGATTAGTTTTTGCTACCATAGCTAGTAAGTAAGTACAAAACTGTAAAGGTAACAAGGAAAAATATACTAACATTGATTTCTCAAGGGCACCAATTTCATTGGACATGCCTAGTCCGTAATAGCACAGAGCTCCAAGACCTACTGCTGCACCTCCTGCAAGAATGATCCTTCCCATGCTGTCAACTTGGAAAAAAACACACATTCAGTGAATTACTATTCAACACCAAAATGTTATTTTTTAATCATTCCTGAGTGGAATAACAACAACAACATGTTTACTTTTGATGGCTGTATCTGTTGCTGGCTCAAAAGCTGCTTCTTTAATTTGATCCTTGGCAGTTTTCACACGGCGGAACCCAAATCTTGCCCGTGAGGAAAAACCCTGTGAAAAAGATGTTAAACAATAAAATGACTGTGAATTAAATTAAAAAAAATTGTAAAATAAAAATAAAGCATTTTTTTTCTGACGTGAAATTGTTTATCAATCTGCTTGAAATGCAAACATTTTAATGGTCTAAATAAAAGTTTGAATAACCAAATCCCCTATTTTAAAACGGATTTATGTATCACAAACAATTACAAACGCACATGATTAAGTATTAAACAAAACAAAAGACCATAGCAAACATTTTTAAATGATAGTCGCCTGCCTAGTTCAGGGCTTTTCCGTACCTGCTGCGGCATTAGAAGGGGCGGACAGGCCTTCCATGTGGGTGCCCTCAAGGATGTGGAGGTTTGGGTCAGCACAGGACGGAGCCCGACGAGCGGGAGACTCTTTAAGCAAGTCAGCCTCGCCACAAACATGTTTGTATCTGTTTTGAATTTAAGCTAGCTCGGCCTGAAAAAGACAAGCAAAAAATTCGGTTTCAAACATAAATTAGTTCCACTTAGCCCACCATGAACAACATTCAGGTGAAAAAAATTAACATAGCGAACATGATTTCCCTCATAAAATTAAATAGAAGCATGATGAATAACTAAAACTAGTTTTCAGGTAGGCACGACGTTAACTGCGTATTTATTTTAAGCTACGTCTAAATCCAACGACTTAGCAATACTCATAGTAACTGAATTAACACTAAACTGCGAATGTATTGTCATTACTAAAACAAACAGAGCAAAGTTTACCAGATGTATAAACAGCACCTACAACGAGAAACCCTTTTCCTTCACCTTCCTAGTCCGAAATGCGCAAGTTTCTGACGCAACTGTTTTGCAAGCAACCTTTCCCTTCATGAAAATTCTCGATTGTTACGTCATCTGCATGCGACGTGTTTGATGGGAACTGTAGTTCAGAATTCATTTCTCTTTTGTAATCAATGGACAAAGCCACACAAGCAGTTTTAGTTATATTTTGATTTGAATTTTTGTACGATAGAAATAAATAATAAAAATAATATTTTAAAATTGAAATTTGAATTACTTCACGTAAAATAAAACAATATTATTATGCCATTATACTCTTTATGATGATAGTATTTAAAAATTGTTTTTTGTTTTGTTTTTACAAAAAAGGCATACATTTTTTATTATCATTTTAAAATAATCTAGTATTGTTCTGTTCTGTTTTACTTGTTCTCATGTGCACGTGATGGATTTGTCCACTAGGTGGAGTACTGGTCCTCTTTTCAAAAGTTGCATCAAAGTCCCCTGAAATCTAAAGTCAGGGTTAAATGGCAACATTTTCCTTGGTTTTAAGGTCTAGACCCAAAATTGGATTTACCTGCATGTTATGTACAGTAAATTAAATGATCCAAAATGCATATTATATCAGCAGACTCTGTTAGTCTCTGGAGTCTGTCATCGTACCTCCCGCTTCAGGCTCCGCTTCTCTGCACCAAAGTTTCTCGTGAGAGTCACTGAGCTGTTGAACAGACTTGTCATTCATTTGGCCGCCGTCCTAATCTGCAGCTAACTTAATATGTTTCTACTTGTCCCACATGTATTATTTATCAAAACTTGTCTTGCGACTTGTGCTGAATTCGTTCGTTTTTCTTGTTTTTTTTCCGTCACGCGCAAGTGAGTAAACGGAGAAGTAATGGAAGTCGTCTCTTTCTGGAGTTGTACTGTGAGAAGAGGCTGAACAAGTGAAGCGCGACTCGGACAGACACCGCAGCTCATCATCATGGTTGGTAAATAGAAACAAATATGTTTAACGTGCACAGGTTATCATTGGGCGCTATAGCATTAGACCAAAATTGATTGACACGTGGTTCATGCGTAAATTTAAATAAATGAAAGTTGTTTGAGTAAGACACGTGTAACTTTTATTATAAGTATAAGATAAAAACATGCCTGCATGGTTTGAAACCCATCAGATAACTAATCATCTGGTTTAGTAAACGTTTACATTTCTCTGCATTTATTTCGTTTTATGGCATTGAAGACGTGCACGTTTTTGTTAGGATATAAACAAACCACTGTGTTGAAATATTGTAATGTTCTATTCTACATTTGGTATCTGAACGCTACATTCCTCTGATGTGCGCGTTCAGTCCTGGGAGACGGAAGCTGTTTCTCTACATGTAAACCTTGTCTTGTCTTTTAGAAGTCAAAATTTCTTTGTTACAGGTAGTTTTTAAAAGAAGGTTATCTTAGGTAGTTTTAAAACTAATTACACTAGTACTATCAAGTGAAAAACTTTTACTGTAACTAAAGTTATGTAATTAATTTTTCATGTATTTTGAGTTATATTTTATGTTACATTCTTACTCTGTACTTATGGACTAAAGTGACTTGGGATGAGGGTTGCTTCTTCAGCTGTGCATACTGTGCTTTCACTTTACTAAAATAAAGTATATTATTAGCTATCATTGTTGAACCGTGTCGTCCTCATCTAAATGTAAAATCCAGTGCAGTAAATATTTCACTTCAGGTTTTATATTCTGCTTCCATAGCTGTTACACAGGAAGTGCTCTAAAAGTGGTACACAAGTCATGTACCACACTTCTGCCATACTATAAAATAAAGGATTGTTTCTAATTAACATTAACAAGTAATCAGTAATGCATTACCGTTTGGAAATAACAACACTGCTCATACACAAATAAGGTTGAACAGTTTCTTCCTTTTATAGGGTCGACAACCACTGATAGTGATGCCAAAAGAGTACACTAATGCTACAGTTTAGAATTTATGTTAATTTTTGCATGTTTAATACAAATATACACTTTAAATCGTTTTTTAAATAGTCTGAGTTAATACTACAAGCTTAAGCCTGAAACTTCAGAACACAGTTATTTCAGCTAATTATTCTATATATATATATTTTTTTCTAAATGATCTCTTTTGATGTATGTAGAAAATCTTTTTTACAGCTTCCGTGCTACACCGGAGTATACTTGAAAGTCCAGTGTATTTAAATGCTTGGCTGGCGAGGGTGTAATTTGTCTTTTCATGAGATTTACATTAAATAAGAAGCAGCTATTAAAAGCAGTTGTAACAAGATGATAAATGGTGCAGTGGCGTTTTTTTTGTGTGAGCAGATGATCAAATGTGTCATATGCCTCAGTGGTTTGTGAACATTCATGAATGTCACTTCTCGTGAGTTCTTTTTCTTTTCCAACAGCAGATGCAATAAGCAGAGATAATTGGTGTGCTACTAATTTACTTTATAAATGACAAAACACCAGACGACTTATTTTCTTGACAAACTGTTGATGTGGAATATAAATATATATATTACATTATATTATATTAAATAAAATATATGGGAAGTGCTTAGGATTGTCAACATGGAGGTGAAATGTTTCTGGTTTGAATCCGCATTGAAGCTTTTCTTCCTTTGCTTGTATCCTCTTTTAGTGAAACGCATAAAAAGTGTGATGTGTCAACGACCTCGCCGTTTATGTTGTGCCATATCATCCCCAAACAGGGGAGTGGTGTGGGCAGAGCCCCTCGTCTTTGTGGCATGTGGCAGTGTGGGGCAGCAGGGGGATGACTTTCCCTCCCAGTGCAAATGTGCCTGGGAGTGCTGGCTGTTCACCTTTTCAGTGCACGCTCTTCCATGCTCTGCTGCCGTTACAAAAATCCTGTTCCTACTGTGAGAATTTCACACACTGTCTCCAACCATTCCTTGTGTTCAGACTGCAGTCTTTCTGAGCTGATCCTATACCCAAACTGGCCTAAACAGTGGTGGCAACGGCGTGCTAATTCTGGACTCTGAATGAGGATACATCCACTAAAGGTCATGCATTAGGCCTTCCTTTATAATAATAGTCTGATTCATCCTTTCAAAGACTGGAGTTTGTTAAGTGAAGAGGCTTGGGAGGTGCATGTGATTCTGCTAATGACCAACAGCAGTATGTCGGAAATTTGTAAATTTCCTTCATGTGGAGACGGCCTCAGAGTCTTGCTGTGTTATTGACCTGATCACTCGTAGGCAGCTTTTTAAGGTCAGGTCAAGCTGCCATTATGTTCATTTTTTTTTAAACTGTAATCTTTTCCCAAATACATCCACCCTTATCTGCAGTTGACGGCCAACTGCCTATCTTCTGCACACTTGTCTCAGTTCTGAATGGCCCCCAGCCTCAAAGGCACCACAATTTATGCGTCTGTGACAAGCTGGCATCCCTTTTTCAGTCTTACCACTTCATATTTATACCGCTCAGCACATGGCCACCCTCGGTCACACTCTCATGTTACAGAGACAGAAGTATCCCGAGTCAGTAATGGTCTCTGCTCAAGTTATCTCCCAAGCGTTGATAAGAAGAGCAGCTGGCAGTTTGGACACCAGGCTGCTTACATCTGCAGGGTAGGGGTGAGAGGGTGGAGAGCATCACTTTAAGCTAGATTACATTGGGGTTTTGTGGCAAGTCGTTTTGGAGTTGTTGGATTACAGTTTAATTAGTACAATTGAGTTTGATTGCAGTCTGTCAGTCAAGCCTCCCTTTGCTCTCTCGGCTGTACTTTATACACTTACTAGCAACCAAATGTCTGTCTCTGTGTACACCCAAACCCAGTCTAGCATGGTGGGTGGGCAGGTTCCTGAAATGCACTGGTGCACCTAATGATAACAAGAGCTTCCTCATTGCAAGGATGACTGAAATTAAGATATTTTTAACATCTATCTTTTTTTCTTTTTCTATTTAATACAGTTTCTAACTTTTCACATTTATTTTAGCAAAAAAAAGAAGTTCATTTAAAAAAATATATCTAAAAAATCTTTAAAACAAAAGGAGAAGCAGTTGTGGTGTTAAGAAGTTGTACATGACACAGCATCACAAAGCAGTTCTGTTTATCTGTACGGTCCACTTCCTTTTTATGACTCATATTTGACTAAAGTACTAAACATTTCTGTAACAGAAGTGCTAAGGGAAAGTGCTTCATCACTTCCAGCTTTCAAATTTGCAAATTGTGTAACTGTCGCGTGTGTTTATTTCATTTGACAGGATGAGGCGAAGGCTTTAACAGAGAATGCCATAAACTGGAAGCCTCTTTGACGAGGTATTTGGAGATCTGCAAGACTGGGAGAACCTACCAAGAGAAAGCCTTTAAAGCTATATAAAAACTCAACCGCATCCAAGAATGAGGATCAAGTACACCATACTCGTTGTCTTCTTTGTGACTCTTGTAATAATTGAAAAAGAAAACAAGATCCTCTCAAGGTATGTACATCTAAATGTCAACAGTTTTTTCATGAGAACAAATGTCAGGCTAAATAACATGAATTTATTTTTACTTTTAAAGATGATAAATCTGTTTCTTTGTTTTCTTAGAGTTTCAGATAAGCTCATCGTAAAGCAGACCCCCCAAACCCCTCTACAGCCCAGTGCCTTTGTCAATATCCTGCTGAAGTACAATGCAACCTTCACTTCACTTGGCAAAGACTTTATGGTCATGAAGCGGCGCCTGGAGGACCACGCTGTGGTCCGAGATGGGATGAAAAGGACAAAGAAACACATTCTCTTGTTAGCTACCACCAGGACAGGTTCTTCCTTTGTGGGTGAGTTTTTTAACCAGCAAGGCGAGAACATGTTTTACCTGTTTGAGCCTCTTTGGCATGTTGAAAAGATGCTAACCTTGGACACTGGCGGTACCAATGCCACGGCTGCAGCAAAGGCGTACCGAGAAGTTCTTCAGCAGCTCTTTCTGTGTGACTTCTCCCTCCTGGAAAGCTTCATTGAGCCCCTCCCTGTGGACCACATCACCACAGCGCTTTTTCGCAGGGAGTCCAGTAGTTCTCTGTGTGAAGAGTCCGTCTGCAGCCCCATCATAAAAGGCGTCTTTGAGCGCTATCACTGCAGAATCAGACGCTGTGGGCCTCTGAACCTGACCATGGCATCCAAGTCTTGCCAACAGAAAGATCACAAGGTCATCAAGTCTGTAAGGGTGCGCCAACTTGAGAATCTCCGTTCTCTGGCCGAAGACCCTCGTCTTGACATGAAATTCATTCAGTTGGTTCGGGATCCTCGAGCTGTTTTGGCATCACGCATGATAGCTTTTGCAAACAAATACAAGAACTGGAAAGAGTGGGCTACGGGTGGGAGAATACCTATTGATGATGATGAAGTGCGAAAGCTAAAAGGAAACTGTGACAACATCAGACTTTCTGCTGAAGTTGGCCTGAGGCAGCCACCATGGCTGCGGGGCCGTTACATGCTGGTGCGGTATGAAGACATTGCTCGATTCCCAATGAGAAAAGCATCAGAGATGTACAAGTTTTCAGGGATCCCCTTCACTTCTCAGGCGAAATCCTGGATTCTGAGGAACACTCATGCCTCAAAGGAGGCCGGCGGAGTCTACTCTACACAGAAAAACTCATCTGAACAAGTAGAGAAATGGAGGTTCAATCTGCCATTTAAAATAGCTCAGGTTGTACAGAGAGTATGTGGACCAACTCTGAGGCTTTTTGGATACAAATTTGTAAGCAGCGAAAAAATGCTCAAAGACAAGTCCATTAGTTTAATTGAGGACAGAAGGTTTAATATTTTATAGATTTGGCCAAAAATAAACTTAAAGGGCAAGGGCAAAGGTCAGAATTTCAAACTTGTCTTGCATTAAAGCATTATTTATTGAGATTTTTGTACTAATACATATTTCTATCATTTTGACAGTTTTCTATTCAAAACATTTTACTATTTAATAAGGTTTTATGATAATTCTTTTTTGGCATTTGCAATAATTGTTGATGAAATGGCAGTGAAAACTAAAATATCCATCTGATATCTGCAAGCCTGGCTGACTTTAAATTCTGAATACTGTTGTGTTTAAATAACTGGTACATGGTAATCCTAAAGTCATTTTGCTTCTTTTCATCAACTAACTCCAGTTTTACCAAATTTAAGGTGCTTGGTTCAATAGAAATGTGTCTCAAAGAAATTACTTTTGTTTAACCATACCTATGGCTTAATGGGGAAATTAAAACAGGTCATTTGGCAATTTTATGGGTATTGGGGGTTAAGTAATGTCCATAGACTTGACCATAATGAACAGTTTTATGCCAAAAAAAAAAAATCATGAAGAAATAAGAGCTAAAACGGGTTTTGGGGAAGTCTGAGTTTTACCATTGGTGTGTAAATTGCTCCCTCCTAATGACCAGCCTCTAGTGGTCATTTGAGAAACTGCAACATTTGGTATATCTGGGTCAATCTGACTCGTAAAAAAGAAAATCTGATGTTTATTGCTTTATTTTTTATTATTCATTAAAACAGTGTTTATTTATTTATGTTTTCAATAAGCTCTCACAATGATATCGGAGCTCACATTTTCCCATGACCACAGCCATACTTTTCTGACAGGCCGGAGAGTCAATCTTTGGATCCAACAAAGGTCTCACTGCTATTTGCTCATGTTTTGAACTCAGTTCAACATGGCTGCACCATTTTAGGTATCATCTGGGGCATCTAAAATCCTACAGATTATCAATCCGGAATGCTTCCGTCTATGGTAATTTACTTGTATTTTTTTTCTCTTTTTCAGTTCTATCACACTCCGCCAGAGTATTTTTTGTTGTTGTTCTGCCTTGTTAAGTGCTATTGATTGTAAACGAATGTGTCATGCCCAAATCCTTTTTTCAAGTGTTCTTAAAGACTGTGAGGATCTGTTACTTATCTGTCACCGCTACTGTATGTTAACATTCCAACTGCAGCTGGTTTGCAGGAATTTTTCAAAGTTTGCTTGTAGGTCTCTATTGTGGTTTTCCAGAATGGAGATGAGAGTCCTTGCAATTACAGCTATAGAAATGCTCAATATTTTTGTTTTTGGGTGAGCCACAATAAATATACTTTTACACAAACCCTTAAGCCTCTAATTTTTAAGACAGTTTACAGTTAAGGCGGGAAAGTGTTGCATTTGGGGCAATACATCCCCAAATGTTATTTGTATTTATTTATTTATTTTGCACAATAGAAACACCATGGTTTTGTGAGGACTCAAATATATGCAGGTAAGCAGAAACCTGTCAAAACAATGCATAAACATTGCATTCACCTTCACTCAGATAAAGAAATTAGCTCAGTAGGCTAGGTCTTAATAAAACACTAAACCATTGACCTTAATGATATAGTCTCAAAATACATTTTTAAAGTTAGCTAAATTTACAAGAACAGAGATAAGAATCAAATGCTTAAACATGGCTTTAAATAGTTCTGGTAATGGTGTATTTCCACAGTTTTTATTGTGCAACATCTTTACACAAGAGACATTGCGTTAACAAAAGATACTCATGAATAAAAAGTGTTGGCAGTGCAGATTTACCAAAAAGAAATAAAACTCCTAAAGCTAAATTAAATTTCATTTATTTTATTCCTGTACTTTTCAGCTGGTTATGCATTAAGTAATTTAAGGGTAAAACATAAAGTTAATATCATATATTATTTATTATAGTTTGATTAGACCTTAGGGCTGATAATTAAAGCTCCTTGTCATGTTGACAGTTTCCTTGTTTAAAACCTCTGGTAATTTACTATTTTGGGCAATTTTGATTATAAATCATTTATTCATGACATATATATCTTTAAACATGTGTTTGCAGTTTATATAGAAGAAGATTGTTCTGCCAAATGCAAGAAAATTGCTTTAGTAAAGAGGAGTGTTGGACCAAAGAAGTCCTCTGAAAACGACTTTACAGACTATTTGCTTAAGCGTTTTTCTTGTCTCAGATTTGTTAGCTTGATGACTAAGAGCCTCACCCTACAGTCAGACATTTGAATTTACTCATTGGCAGTCATAATCATAGGTTAAACCTAATCTCATCCAAATTAAATCAACAAAACTGGTGATGTTTCCATTTAAATCTACTGTACAGTGTTGGTTTATTCTGCTACTCTTACAAGATTTAATCCACTTGAGGTTAGTGCTCAAAAAAGACATTATAGGTTTTCATTTTCTAGAAAATGAAAGTCAAATCAATACAGCAAAATAAGGAAATCACTTCAGACAGCAGCATTCCTTCTCACTGTTTTTTTGCTTTAAATATTTTTTATGGTGCCCAACAATCACAAGAGCCAGTTTGGCAATGCCAAAAAATTCATAGAAAAAAACCTTTAAACTAAAAACAAAAAAGAGATTTAAACACAAAAATAAGACTTTTTTTTTTGGTTTAGAAATATTTTTTTCTAAAACACTAACAACTTCTGCTTTTTTTTATACCAAGTATTGAGTTTACAGCACAATGCCTTGGTTTGTTTCGTTGGCAGCAGGATGGAGGGATACTGCAGAGGCAGCTGCCCCAACTGCCAGTGTGTTTACCACTAGCCCAGCTATTTAAGTCTGCCAACCTAGCAATTACTCAAATTTTACATATAATGTGGTCTAAGTCATTTTTGTCCACCTGACCCCACCCGCATACAGAAATGCCCTATATAGTTTGCATAAAACCTTCACTTTTTTGTCAAAAGCATGATTCCACTCTGCTCTCACATACCCCAGCACAGCACCTCTTTTGTAAACTGCAAATGGTTTCAGGCATAATCACAGATCATGATCTGGTTAGCTTGGTACCTTTATCCTCACACAAAGTTCAGCAAGGGCTTGGGTATACTGAGAAAAGGGTTCAGTATTCGTAAACTTTTTCACTGAGGTGTCTTTATGTGGGACGTGTGGAGGGTGGAGTCACAGCTCGGTTGGGGCAAATATAGAATCACCACTTTCCACTGAATTAAAGCCTACTCAGCCCCCCTCCTCAGCTGTAAAATGAGGGCATTTAGGTAACCACACCCTCCTCCTCTCTTAAATGATGCTTTACCACATCAACCAGGATGGGATTGAAATACACTAAGCAGCCTAAAACCAGGAATTCTGAATGATAGCCTCCTGCATGATCTGTAATAAACAGACACGAAATTGAGGTAATTCAGACATGTTTCTGAGATTCATGTAAAGCTTACGCTGCCGTAGAAGATGATCATGAATGAGGAGGGGAAATAAATCAAAAATACTCTGCAAATGATCTCTTACTAAGTGATGTAATTCATAAAGCTGCAAGCAAAATGAAGTGACGGTATAAGGCGTGGCATAGACAAGAGAAGACAGAGAAAATGAAGAGATATGTGAACTGTTGTAGAAAACTGGTGTATTGGTTTTTAACTGGTTGTAAATCTTCTAAACTAAAAAGAAACATGTACTATAGAAGAGGTGAAAACAACGTTCTATTTTTTATAGTTACAACCTCCTTCTTTTATGAACCTTTCTGCTTTCAGTTTGCAGGATATGACATACATGTGGTCTGAGAAAACTGAGGTTGTATATGTAGAGTTTCCTTTACATGCACTCTGAACAGCTTGTGTTTAAGCCGTTCTTTGCTGGTGTTCTGCTACTAGACATTCTCGTAGAACATGACATTTATCTGCCCACTCATTTCACATGGAGAAGTTAGCTGCTATTTCATTATGCAAAGTCACTGAATCCTTCAGAAATGCAGATTAAGCAACTAGATTTTAGGTTGCTGCATCCTTTGGGTTAATGCTTTTATCTAAATATATTTTAGTTAATAATTCACCATTTTAGAAGTTTAGAAGGAGTAGTCATGACAAAACGAAAGTCTGACAGGAAATGTGTGTCGTGTTGTGTCTTCCTGAAGTCACAATGATGTGGTGACAGTGTGACCACGTAGCTAAAGATGCAGAGAACTCAAACTATCAAACAAACTAGATTCTTGAAAAACTTTTAAAGTCACACAGAAAGTTGCGAATAAATGCACAAGCTAAAAAATAATGAGGAATATTTCCATTAAATAATCAATCCTCGTTTATAATCAGCGTAAGATAATTTTATAGCTAAACAAATGAATTGTTTTTACTTTGGGGTTTTTACACACAACATATATGAGCGGAAGAAATAAGTATTTGCGGATTTTTAAGGTTTCCCCACCTAAAATAACAGTTTGCCATCCTCATGGTAAAAATTAACTTTAAAACAATTATTTTAAATAATTATAAATGTATTCACATTTTATTTGAGGGAAATAAGTATTTGAACCCCTGTAACCTTGAAAAGTTCTGGTTCAAACTGACTAGTTAGAGTCTCCGAAACAACCTTTTATCTGAATTGAAGACACCTGTTTAAACTAATCACCCATAGGAAAGACAACCGTCCACAGAATCAGTCAGTCAGTCAGACAATCCAACCTGAGAAAGATGAAAGAGCTTTTTAGTGGACTTAAAGAAGATTGTAGACCTGCACAAGACCGGAATGAACTACAAAACCCTCAGCAAGAAGCTGGGGGTTAAGGTGACAACTGAGAACCTCCTTAGCTGCTTCAGGAGGCTCAAAATGGTTTGTGGATCGGTCTTCCAACAGCAGAAAGACCCAAAACCTACAGCCAAGGGAACCGAAGCTTGACTGAAGAAGAAGCATATCAAGAACATGTAGTGAACCAGCCAGTCTCTGGACCTCAATCTTATAGAAA
The DNA here is from genome assembly GCA_023969325.1 of Oryzias curvinotus. Lineage (NCBI taxonomy): Eukaryota > Metazoa > Chordata > Actinopteri > Beloniformes > Adrianichthyidae > Oryzias > Oryzias curvinotus. Next base: position 11,782,044 of record CM043724.1, on the reverse strand, counting down.
ACCTTTGGGGAGAGCTGAGGTTCAGTGGGGACAAGTTACAGCCACCAAATCTGAATAATTAAGAAGCCATTTGCAAAGAAGAGTGGACCAAAATTCCTTCTGATATGTGCAGTAATCTGATCATCGACTACAAGAAACATCTGACCTCTGTGCTTGATTTTAAGGGTTTTGCAACAAAGTCTGTCCGGCAAGAGGGTTCAAATACTTATTTCTCTCAATGAAATGTAAATAGATTTGTGTTAATTTTTTTAAGTTGATGTCAGTAAGATTTCTTTTTGTGATTTTCTCTCAGACTGTTCAAATGAACCTACCATTAGGATGACAAACCTTAAAGGCAAACATGCAAAATCAGTAAGGGCTCCAATACTTATAACAATACTGTACTTTTTCCACTCCTCTTAATATTGTACTGTCATGGATATAAACATTTAATTTGATCACAACAGTTTAATGAGCTTTTTGTTATATTGAAACTAAAATCTTTAAGCATGACTTTATAACGATTTCTAGAATGCTGAGCTGCAACTGTTGCTTCTCACATTTAAGTCCTTGTGTTCCAGATTACAGATCAACAATGTCCGTTCTTCTCCACGTCTGGACTTTCGGTCAAATTCATCAACAGTTGATTAAAAGGCACCACTGCCTCTCTTTTAAAAACCTCTGGACGAGCAGCTCAGCCAACAGCACAAGTGCCCATATGTCCTTGTGCTTGAACAGTAGAGATGAAAATGACTGCTTGCCACTTTTAAACTAACTTATCGAATCCATTTATTGTCTATTTATTTCCTGTTGCCTTGTCTATTTCTTTTTCTTTTTTTGTTTATTTTAAGGCCCAGAGTGGATGCATTGACTGGGGGTAGGATGTTGTGTGGAGACACAGAAAGAGAAAGAGGAGAAAAAACAAAAATAAATTTCTTATGATGTAACTAAAAGCAGTTTTCTCAGCTTTTTACAATTCCACATTCTCGTTGTAAAAATTAGCCTCGAAAAGCCACAAAAATAAAACCTTTATTACATCTTTAAGAAACTGACGTGAGTTCTGAATGTATCTCTGCTGTAAAGAACTGTGGAAAAATGTCTACATTTCAAGTCCTGTCCAAAACTCAGAACCATATCAGACTATTTAATGCTCTGCCCACTTTAATCTGCATAAAAATGCAGGACTAACCCCCCCTCCCCAAAGATTTTAGATTGTTAGTAGCTGAAAAACTGTCACCCTAAATTAAAATGGACCCTTTGTAGATGCCACCATTTGCATTTTATATTGATGTTTGAGGGAAATAAAACTGCCTCTCTTAAGTATTAACACTCGAAAAGACTTGGAGCGACTGAATGGGTCACTTATTTGTCTCACTTTGCTGGCTGCGTTCCAAACACAGAGAAGGAGCCATTCTACAGCCACCACTTACACAATAGAACAGACATCACAGTTAGGAGCCTAAAAGGAGCAAAGGAGGGCTCAGGAGTGGCTAATGAGATGTGTTATGCTTGAGCCCAAAATCTCCTCACTTCCCACAAGACTCAATGCTGGTACATTTACCAATTAGAGATAAATATTTAACCTTCAACTTGTTGTTGATAGTCTCTTTTGTTTTTTGACATGTGAGCCCTAAGCATGTAACGCTACAACACAGCTACTACAGTTGACAGGAGTCAATAAAGATGGTCAAAATGTTTGAACAGCACTCCCGAGTGTCTTCTTAGAGAGGACAGAGAATCATGAATCCATTTATTCCAGTTTTCATTCTTGTGGTCGTGTTCATATTGAGTGATTGAGATAGAAGAAAGGGAAGGAGCTGCATGCAATGTCAGTGACAGGGTGATGTCCACATTTAACAGCTTTACAAGAACAGCATTTTACTCTATTATGAGGGACATGCTGCTGGCATGTCCCTCATAATAGAGTAAAATGAAGACCACATGGTCATTTGTCGAGCCTAACGTAATAACATGCACTTAAAAGCCTATTTATACCTATAAAAAAAAAAAACAAAAAAACATATAGTGTGGACTGGACATCCTCTAAGGTTTATGCTTTTTTAACCAAACAGAGACAAAACCTCTTAATTGTTTCCTCTCTTTTGTTTCCTCAAACTCTCCACTAAAACTACCCTGCATGAAAATTTGAGATCAGTCAACACAAATGAAAACAAGACAGCCAATTCCACAGTGGCTACTAACTCAGTCTGGCTGCAGGAGCAGGAAGAGAATTCCTTTTTTTTTCCAGATCTGGCCCTGTGATTTCTCGCTCACAAGGCGGCTCTATTTTAATCCCACAAGGCTCTCTTCTTATATGGTGTGTGCAAGCAGATAAAAGTAAAGGCCAGATTCTCTGCAGTGGAGCAGAAAATAAAGAATAAATAGGTGCACTAACATTGCCTTTTTCTTTCGAGATCTTTATCAAATATTGAAGTCCAGTCTAAACACAGAACAAAATGTGCTTATACTGTCCTCAGAATAAGTACTTTTTGTGCCTTGTCCAAGTTCAGATGAGTCAAACTGACACATACTCAAGTGTTCTTTGGATTACAAAATATGGAACGTTTTTATTTTGGCGTCTATAGATATCCCACAGTATAGACAGACGTATATTGTGCTTTAGCCTGCAAAAAAAACTATAAAAATGCTAAAAATACACAATTAAAAGTAAAAAGGTTTATGAGGTTCATTTGGCAACGCTGTAAACTTCAGCAACTTTCTGAGCACTTTGAAGACTTAACGCAGTTTTTCTCAGATGCAAATTTAATGGCACAAGGTGACCCTTTTACCGGCCATTAAAAACCTGTTTGCTCCAACTTCTACTTTGGTTCACACAGGTATGCAAGTAAACACTATTTAGAACTCAGAGGAATTTGGTTTCTGTTCTGTGGTCAGACTTGAATGCGGGTTGACCATCTATTTCAGTGAGTCCATTGTCAGCCGAACACAGCTTGAGGTTCTGTGGGGATCATTGTTTCATCCAACTTTGTGTTTAACGCCAATTCGTGCAAGGAAAACAAAGAGGGATTACTCTACAAGTGTTAGAATAACTGGACAAAAGAATGATAGAAAAGAAGAGAGAAACTTCGAAGAAAATGATTTTTTTTTTCTAAAAATAGGCTTTGAGTGTCATCCAAGAAAATTAGTCTCTCTTAAAAAGTTTTGCACGTTGTTTCCAAGGCAGATGTTTTTGCTAATAGATGAAGATTTAAGTGACAAACTTCACTAGATTATCAGTTTATCACCGAACAACTTTTATCGTTTTTTTCTAATTTTGTTTAACAAAACGTTTAGGCTTTTTCGAGAATGGGATTACATGGTCAGCCACGTAGAAGTCGAGCTAAAAGAACACTTGAGTATGTGTCAAGTATCTCAACAATGGGACCAAACGAACAATGACATGCAGAGAAATTTCTAGAGGTAGAGGCTCCACTCTGTAAATAGGGGAAGTCATCCATGTTGAAATATAGCAGTTTTGGGGTTAATCCACAGAAATGAACATTTAAACAGAAGATGTATCATTGTACTTACAGCATACGGGTATACGTTTTGAAACACTCACTGGCTGCTTAATAGGTACGCCTTTCTAGTACCAGGTTTGACCCCCTTTTGCCTTCAGAACTGCCTTAATCCTTTGTGGCATAAATTTAACAAAATACTGGAAACATTCCTCACAGGGTTTGATCCATATTGACATGATATCGCCATGCAGTTGCTGCAGATTTGTCTGCTGCAGATCCTAGAGGCCAATCTCCTATTCCACCACATCCTAAAGGTGCTCTGGCATCAACATGGCATTTCCACTCGCAGAACTGCAGCACATTGGATATTTTCTCTTTCTGGACCAGTGTATGTAAACCCTAGATATGGTTGTGGGTGAAAATACCAGCAGATCTGCAGTTTTTGAAATACTCAGACCAGCCTATCTGATGCTCAATTTGATCTCCAGCAGATCGTCTTGACCATGTCTACATGCCTAAATGCATTGAGATGCTATCATGTGATTGGCTGATTAGAAATTTGCATTATTGAGCAGTTAAATAAAGTGGCTGGTTAGTGTAAGTACATCGGTACACACATTTGTTCTCTAATTTAAAAAAAAGCAACAAAAAACATTAAGCTGCCATTAAAGTAAACAAGCTGGCAACAAATAAAAAAGCTCCTCTCCTTTTAAAGAAATATTAGGCTACAGTAGACCAGATCATCTGGCCAAAAAGGTATAATTATTATGCACTGTTTGTTATATTTTATCTTCATGATCTTTTATAGACATATTGTATAGTATCACATTTACAAAAAATAATGAAACTGTTGCTTTTACTTTATATATACGAAAAAAAAAACATAATTGACTTACCATTGTCATTAATGCTGCAATGACTTTTGGAGTGATTGAAATATTTCTTTGCCAAAAAAACAAATCCTAGCTTTAGCTAAGCATCCTGCCTGAATACACAGTCACAGTTAAGTCCTCTGCAGGAACCGAATGTCTATTTTTTTTGTTTATTTTCTTCTTTGCACCTGCTGATAGATTTGCAGACACATTCAGGTGTGCATAGTTTTAAACCAAGAACAGAGGACATGTGTATTATTATTATTTGGAACACTGGAAGGCTGCTGCACATACCACACATGGACAACCACTGAGAGCCTCAGAGAGATGTCCCCTCAAGCTACAGAAACATCTGTGTGTCACTAGAATGTGCAGAACAGGTGGTAAGGTCAGGACCCTATATTAATGCCTGACGATAGATGAGTACAGATTGGACTTTAATCTCATATGTTGTAATAATTAAAAAATAACAATAGTTTTTTTTTGCTTTTTGTTATACTACACAAAGCCACTTATGAAACACAAAGTGTGAAAAATAAAACTGCTCTGTTTCATATTCAGTTTATATGCAAATTAGTAGAAACTGGTTTATTTTATTATCCAGCGACACCACACATTTTGACTAACAAGGCAGTTAAAGGGATTATTTCCTCCACCAAGAGTCAGAGTTGGGCCTAAATATATTATCAAGCTCTGCAAAAAAGCTCAAATATACATCTACTTTAAAGCAAACAAACAAAACCCCCACATGGTGCAATAATAATTACCAATGAAAGAAGTAGTCAGATATTTGTATTATAATATAATATAATACAAAACAATATAATATAATATAATATAATATAATATAATATAATATAATATAATATAATATAATATAATATAATATAATATAATATAATATAATATAATATAATATAATATAATATAATATAATATAATACACAGGAAGTTATGTTCCTGCTGTTTTTTTTATTTATTTATTTTTTTTGAAGCAGCATAAACAGTAAAAGTTCATTTGTAGAAAACATTTACACTTATTCCTTTTGTTTGTTTCTCCAAATGTTGCCTTGACAACAGCTCTTATACTCTCACTTTATTAGCTTTCTTGGTGCATCTATGTAAAAAAAAGAAGAAAAAACTCTGGATTATTAACCAGTGCAGTGCTACTGTTTTATGAACAAATTAATGTACTCTAAACATTTATTAAAATACAAAAGTTTAAAGAAAGCTACTTGTAGACAGATTACATGCCGTGTAGATTAAAAGAAACGCTGTGGATGCATAACTGCAGCTCATAACAGAGATAATTCATAGGTTGGTGTTGTGACTGCGTATCAGTCTAGAAAAGTAAAACGAAGAAAACATCACTGGTGTCACTCAAAAACTGCTTCAAAACCCAGTTTATGTGCAAACTTTAAATAGAGGGCTGATTGTTAACCTTTAATTTCACCCTTTTTTGGTTTTACAAAGTCAGTGATTTACACAAAAAAAGCTGAAACAACTCTACAAGAAAACAACGCATTGCTGTTGTAAACAACATTGCATGGTTGGTTTGGACAACATGCTAACATTTTACCATAGACCACTGAGAAAAACCATAAAGGGAACTCTCTAATTGTCAAGTCCCGCAAAGCAATAATGTGTTCACCTGCAGGTTTTTAACCTTAAAAATGCTTTACCAATAAAAAAAAATCCTCATGCCCAAACATTTTTTTCTGTTGCTAAAGTCTTAATTTTTGCTTTCCAAAAGCAATTCACCTTTTTTTAATGCTCATTATGGTAGACATTCTTGGCATTTGGAAGCATCTATATGTGACAACGTAATGATCTCCTCTCCAGGAACTTTTATGGCTTAATTTACAGCCTTGCACCAACAAATTTATTGTGTTGACAGATATACGGGAACCTATGAAGCCACTGTTCTGCGTCAGAGTGACTCTGGCAGCTCGTAAAAAAAAGAAAAAAAAAAGTAATTTGATCCAAAGATTACTCTTTACCTACCTTACTTTTTTTTTTTTTTTAAGCATTATTGCATGACAAGCTGGAGGCATTTCCTGCTAATTATGTAAAATTCACCAAATTTTGTCATGATTAGATTCTTTACAAAGGTCAAAGCATTATTTGTGGCCGGGAAAAAAAAAAAAAAAGCTCATGGGCACCGTGTGAACCATCTGCATGGTTTGTTCTATGATTGCTTCCTGATTTTCTATAACAAGGAAGTGTGAGGACTTGCATCTTCAAAGAGATCTGAGCCCCACCAGCACTAATCCCCAGTTAATGGCCAGTAAAAGCAACAGACCTCAACAAACTTCCAGCAGAATGTTCATGTACATAAAGTCCTTCGAAGACCATTAAAATCCGATGTATGTACGTGATATGCGGAGAAACACAAAATATATATATATTTTCTGATGAGATTTTGAGATTTTTAAAGTTCAGTGAGGATTGGGTGTATAAACTGTATTTAAAATTTATCTTAGACAGAACCATCAGCTGTCTCGTGTTAAGATTGGAGCTGCTAGGTTGGTTTGTTTTTAGTGACTCTAACTAACAGGCACAGCTCTCCCTGGTGGCATTGGGCTGAACCAGCGGACTGTAATTGAAATCACTACTCTCCAATTTAGAACACAGTTAAGGAGAGAAGCCTGTCTTTAATCTGCAGATTTGTACTGAAGACAAGAGACAAGGACAGGGATTCAGGGGATGAAAAAAACATCACCAAAATGATCGTCGTTTAAGACATATTTGCAGAGATGCAACTTTAAATGACTGGTTGAGCACTTCTAAATCAAATGTTTACTTTAATACAGGCTCTATAAATTGGAACTAATATAGTGAAACATGGATGTTTTTGCAGCACACATGTAGAACAGATGCCACTGAGCCTTGGGGAAGCGCAAACACTCCACTTGCACAAACGCTGATCTCTTAGGCTGCTTTCCAATGATTTAGCATTCGTTCAACTTATTCAGACATCTCAGTTTGTGCCATGTGACCTGTCAACACTCGTTACGGAAGGGATAAAGCTGAGGAAGTATGACATACAAAGCCCTCTGCATGCAGTACAAGTAGCTTCATAATTTTATGTTTGGTTCAAAAAACGTAAATATAAATCAGGCAATGATTTGATTTATTATAAATGAAAAAATATAAATATTTTGAAATCTCTTTCAAATATAATTTTTTCTGTGCAACTGGGAGTGGTTTCTGTCTGATGAGCACAAACCCTTTAATAATTTCCATTTGATATTAATACTCTCTGTAATGGATAACAGCAAAGGAGACCGTGTGAGGGGCAGATCAGGGGATGTTGAATTTTTATTTTGTATAACTTATTGGCTTATTCATAATTCAGGAAACTGGGAGTGGAGCGTTTAGCTTTTCCTGACTATGCCCCGCTAAATGAAATGGTGCAGAAAGTGTGAGGTCATTAACCTGTTACTGGTGTGTTCCCTCCTAATATTGGGGATAATGTATTTCATCCAGGTGTGACAAACGAGAGATAGAGCTCCCTCTCCAGTAGACGCCAGAAATTTGTTTTCAGGAAACTTAATTTGGGACCATGAAATCATAAAAAGGCTAAGATTGCATTCAATTAAGAGGGATATCTCTTCAAATCTTTACTCTTATGCTTATGGGCTGATTTAGGAGGGGTTTAATGGGTTTTTGTGTGCAAATCATGGTATGCTCCTTTTTGCTTTTTAAGAGTAAAACATTTGCAAGTGATAAAAACATTTAAAAAATCAGTGCTTCTTTCTAACTCAGTGAAACAAATTTAATTAGTCTTTGTTTTCTTCTTTGTGTTTATTTATAATACACAGGTGCTTTACAAATTTCAAGATGGCAGTTAAAATACAGAAGTTATGCAAATTATTTAACATGTATCTCTTCATGTATCTGATTAATTTGACAAAATAACATAGCAAATATTAGCTTATTTATGTATTTTAAGGGACATAAACATGAATTTTTCAGTTTTTTTCCTTTTATTTATTTGTCATTCATTGCATCTGCTCCTTGAAAATGCAGGCATCGGTCTCACTGCACTTATTATTTTCATGATTCTCGCTTTGACTGGATACAGGCCCAGCCATAACTGCAGACATTAATCGATCCTTCAGCCTCTGTTGGATTTATTTTCACAAGTCTATACAAATTTGTTTCTGTTCGGCCTATTGTACCGGAGGGGTTAATCTATTATACAAAGTGTTCAGATCAGGGATTAGATTTCCCCCCAATTCCATCAGTCAATTCTGTGCGCTCTCCAGGGCATTCATCATTTTGACAGTTGCAGATAAGGCAATTATTTTTCTCAAGCAACTACAAAATGTAGACAAGTGCTTCTGTGACAGTGTGTCTGTTTGACTGGCGAACACAAACATTTTTCCAGCAGTCAGAAATGGCATGTATTGCTTGATACAAAGCAATATCCTTTGTTACACAAGAGAAACAGATGTTAGATGCATTGCTGTGTCCTAATATCACATTTTGTCGCCCCTTTTGCAGTCAAGTAGAGCTTGGTTCTGTGATTCCGTGAGACATTTTTCATTTTTTGACCTTGTCGTTTCTTGTTAGACTAATTGCACAACAAGAGAGGCTGCGGCGCGTACATGTTTAAAAATCTCTTAAGCTGTTTTTTCCACTTTTGTTTTGTTGCTTCAAACAATAAGTGTGTCTTATATAAGTCTTATATAAATGCCATACAATAAGCATGCCATTTATTATTGTGACTAATTCACTTAAAAAAAAGACTTTTCTAACTTACTAATATCTATTTATTGCTTTTATTTATAAAGTTGTGAAAATAAAAAATATTATTTGTGATTAGTTTTATTTATCTGTTATTGAAGTTTTTTTTGCATACAAATTGCAAATTAAAACTGTCAAATTTATCATGCACACAGTGCCTTGCAATCTCCAGTTTCTGCCCCTAGGGGGCAGCAGAAGACCTTAATGTTCAAACCAGCTCAGCTGCTTTTGAACTATTTCACATTAGGCCTGAAGGTTGAGTCAGAAAAAAAATATTTCTTTGATAAATATTATTAAAAGCAAAAGTTTTATTCAACAAAAAAGCCTTTTTTTAAGCTTTGGAAAAATTATATTTTCATCCTTTTTTTAATCATTAGATTTGATTTATTGTGGCAAAACCAGGATTTAAAATTAGTCTGAAGAAGTTAACTAATAAAAAAGACTATAAGTTATAGATATATTGAGTGTCTCCATAGCGAATTCAGTCTATACATAATTTTGTAGATTCTAAGCAGTCTGATTAAAGGGGGGTTATTATGTATAAATTAATGAACATGGAGAAAAGCTAACCTATAAAGTTTTGTTAGCTTCCCTTTTTCATGCCCCAAGTACACGCATAAAGCAGTTGTCAATACACCACTCTGGGTTGATTTTGCTCAATTTGTGACAAAAAAATTAAAAGAGTGTTTTAGTTGTTTGCAAACATATTTTTTTGTTTCCTTTCTTTCTTTCTTTCTTTCTTACTTTTGGCTCTGCCTCGGGCAGGAGGGCCAGATGAAACAGGAGGATGACGCGAGACTGAGCTCAGGTCTGTCATCGGATCAAAGTGGGAACTTGTTCTCCCATTGCTGTCAGCACATTTTAATGACCAAGCTGTTCCTCCCTAAAACTTTCCCATGCCAAGTGTCTGATAAATTCATTGCTTAATCATTAAGTTGCCCATAATTTGTCTGGAGTAAACACTCAGCTCAAATTACGAGGGGGTTTTTCGGTACAGGATGGTCATCTCTGCCAGGACACAAGATTTAAAAGAAAAAAGCATTTCAGACTAAAACATACAAAGAAAACGGGTACAAAATATTTTGTTAAAGTTAAATACCCACATTTAACAAAACAGGGGAAGATAATTCTTGATCAAAAATAAAATAAATTAAATTGATTTATATTTAATTTTATGAAAAAGGCTAGGTTTAAAATAAAAGAAGCACTGTTATACCAACCTGAAAAAAAATCCTTCATTCTCTGTCACCAAAAGACAGAATTCCAATCTTTTGAAATGCATCTCAGGTGAGAGCATTATAAATAACTGGGCTTTACTTTGAACATTCAGTTTAGAGTTAAAAGAAATGTTTTCAGATAGCAAAACGCGTGTCAGTGATGAACTGACAAAGCTTTCATGAGGCCGTCTGAGTGGAGCTGTAGTGACAATAAATCAAACAGAGAAAGAAGGCCAAGGCCTTTCAGGGGAGTGCCACCCATATATTGACTGAACATCATGGCAGCTCTTATGATGCACATTGGAATATAAATGCCTTTTCTAAAAGGTATACAAGATGACTGATGAGTAAGACCAGCATGTTCCTCTCAAATTACTTTCAAAGTCTGGTAAAACTTTGTTGCCAGCAATTGTTCCTCTGAAGTTAAAAATTTAGACAGAAAAAAGAGGCTTACAAAAACATGCCAAACAAATGTGTATTTAAAATGACCTTACCCCTTTTTTGCATGCTAAGGTCCTATCCACCTGGGTGTCTGACAGGAAATGTGGAGCATTAAATGAACGAAACGGCTTCTATTGACTTCTATAGGGATGAAAAAGTACTTTCAAAGAGAGAGGGAGGCAAAAAGGATCAGTTAACAGATGAGAAGACAAACCAAGCTGAACGGGGGATCTTCCCCCTGTAAGTGTCCAAAAAAACGGACCAGAGACCCAGCGCAAGCTCTCCGCCCGCCAGATTTTCCAAAAAAAACCTTGGAAAGAAACTCCAGTTTTTTCTGGGTGCAGATCGAATGATTTGATCCCACTTCATAAACTAAAAACAAGCAGTGCAAACTTTTTATCTCTTCATTTTGAGTCTAGGTTTTGTCTTTAAAAAATATTCCCATACATACAAAGAGTGAGAAAAACTTATATGTGAAAATCTAATTAAAATGTCAAAAGGATTTAAAAGACATTACATTTGTCAACTCATTGCTCATACATTTTCAGATTTCTTGTGTATTACACATGTAACTAAGTAGGACTCAGTCCTATTCTGACTTTACGTCAGTTACAGGTAAGTCTGCAGCTAGCAAAAAAGCGTAAAATTAATATGTTTTGTGAAAACCAATACCATTAACATTTGTATTAGGGGTGTAACGATTCATTTTAACAATGCTTCAATTCCATATTGTCATTTATAGTAGATTCAACTCATTTACGTACAATCGCACCTGGATATCTTAAGCCAAATCTTCAACCAGTGTGACTCGGAGATAAAAACCTGGGTACTGAGCAGTGCAGGTAAAGTTTTCCAGATTCCTTGTTTTTTTTGTGCAAGATAATCAAGTATAAATTAAATATGTGAAGAAACAAATAAACACGGATTAATGCCAAATCCATACAAACGGAACAATATTAGAATATTCTACCATACTATGGTCATGTCTTTGCAAAATTAAATGATTCCACACATTAGATTATATTGGTGGCTTGATCTTTTTTTGCTGCCATTGTGTGTTCTTCTCTGTGATGGTCGTTTTTAGTTTATGGTAAAATAAACCTACCGTTCTTCAATCTAAATGGTATTTCCCAATATCGACTTAATCAAATTATTTCATTTTAAAACAATTTGATAATGTTATAGATTAATTATACCCATAACTTGGACATTGAAGATTTGATGCACATAGAAAACAAGTTTCAAATTTAATTACTTTCTAGTAACAGACAGTAAATCTAAAATGAAATGGTAAGGAAGTAATTAGAATCCTATGTAGGAACAACAATACTTTAGAGAAAGATATTAAAGACTTTCTCTAGCCAAAACATAGCCTCTAAGTGGAAAAGTACAAAATAATAATAGCCAATGTAGTTCATGACTGAGAATTTTAAACCTATGGTGATTTTAATGATGTGTTAGTATGGGGGCATTGTTAACAAATCAGGAACTAATGAAAGCTTGTCTTGTATGCCAGAGTAAATAGTTAAGTCAGAAAACCTCTTGTTGAGAAGCATTTTATCTCTGCATTACATTGAGTAAAAAGTTAACTCCTGATATTCATTTGAACAATAAACATGTAATTACATGAAGTAGGCCCTGATGAGATGAAAATGTTTGCTTCTTCAGTGTTAAAATGACATAAAACCTAATCAAATTTGATACAATCATAATATTAAAACAAATCTTACCTTAATCATATTGAACCCATGCAAAAAGGTATGCATCAAATAGAGAAATAAAACACAACAGTCTAATTATGTGTTTAAAAAAAAGAGGTCATATTAATTTGTAACACAAACTAAAAATGCATTTAAAAAGCAAACCAATAAATGACATCAAAAACTAAAAATAAATAAAGAATAACAGTAAAACATAATGAAATAATGATTAACAAAAAAAAAATATTTAAGCAAATTGAAATTATTTAACCAAAAAACTATTATTGTAAAAGTTATATAAACTTATGCACTTTTATACATTTTAACTTGACTCTGTTTAACATGAAGGCTATTGTTTTTCTTACAATGTTTTGAACATTCCACCCCAAATATTGCTTAAAACAAAATAATAGACATGGTGGCGTTCTTCAGTCAGATTTACTGTCACAGCATTTTAATAAAACAATATCAATTTAAAGACATACAAAAAATGTAGTCGAACGGGGATAGACTTTTGCTTTATCAATAGTATTAACTTTACAGTGAGCAACTGTGAGCTCAAGAAGACCTGCAGATCCAAACAACCTGAGACAAACTAATGCCAGCAGAAGACCACACACACAACAACCCCCCCCTTCAGAGCCATTGATTCTGTTTTGAATAGTGTATTTTCTCTTCAGTGTAGATAGTCTTGCTACTGCCCATGCTGTTAGTGCGCCAGGCATTTTCAAACTCTTTACATCCATTACATTCCACTAGGTAAATACCTAATGCTGGAAACATTTGTCAATGTATGCGCCTGGCTGAACAGAATAGATTATTGGAGGCTGGATAAAATACACTGCATTTCCAAGCACCACCATGCCGGTGACATATTAAAAACTTTGCAGGAGAGCTTGTGCATTTTGCCTCTGCAATAAGGTTTTGTAATATTTCAAGGAGAAAAAAAAGTGTGCAAACAACAGTAAACATCCCTGGTAAGAAATAGGAATGTCAGAGTTTAAAGTAATGTCAGCAGTAGGGCTATTTCTGTTGCTTTTGCAACTATGTCCCATTCTTTGATTTTGTGTGTTTGTGTGGTTTCTTTTTAGCTAAAATTGGAATAAGCCATTTCATTTAAACTGGAAAAATATATAGTCTAAGATCATTACTCAGCCAAAGGACGCATGGTTATAAAGTAAAGCAAACATGTATTTCTGGTTCGGTGTACTGCAACTCCCCTACGTACTTTTGTGCAAATGTTCTTACATTGTTGCAGCTTCTAATTGACACATCATTATATTGAGTAATTTTCTAAATTTCCCACATTTCTTTGTATGTTGTCTAAAGTTCATTGGACATTTTTAAGCTGTGGATAAATCATTTTGATTGAAAAGAAGTGCCAAGAAGTGCTAATAGTTCTAAAGCAAATTTTGGTGGAGATTATTAAATGTGTATATTTTGTATTTGTGGAGCAAAGATGTGACCCAAAGCTCTAAATTACAGAGAAATGCCATTGTGTCCATTGTCTGTACAGCCGAGCAGATATGGACTCTTGATTCCATTCCTTTCATGTTCATGGACAGACTCATATTTCCTTGATACACTTTCAGAATATTGGTAAAGACACAGTTGGTCTTGTTAATTGGATCAGTAAAATGTGAACTTAGAACATGAAGGACACTGCAAGTTGTCTCCAAAATCTACGAAAAACAATGCTGACTTTTTTTTTACTTTATCGAATCAAATCAGCCTACTAGAATCACGCGATGAAGTTGCTTTCTTGAAGAAGCTTCAAGAAATTATCCTTATTCAACTCTCTAAATGATCCCATTAATGTTGGCAAAAAGATTTTTCTTGCTGACCATGCAAAATCTGGCCCCAGGTTGTTTTCTTCTGCATGTGAAAAAAATGATAAAATCTTAAATATGCAATTGTTTTCTTTTTTTTTCCTTGTGATCTAACAGATAAAAAGCTGATTTCATTTGTGCGAAATTAAATACATCCTATTGAAAAAGTCCCATAATTCAGTGTGCCGCCTGTTTTCTTCCCCTTTGATCTTCCGTAATTAATAAAGAATGGCACTCCACCACCTTCTTCAAAAAGATAGACAATAAGGAGCTAAGAAAGGACATGGGGTGATCTTGGGTCTCTTATTTGGGTGCATTTCCATTCATTCCTTCAGTATTCCATTCCCGGTTCTGCTTCATGGGTTCGTCTATTGTGGAGCACTGAATGGGAGAGCGGAGGAGCGTCTCTGCTTCCGTTAATTAGAGCTCTATGCAGCTTCCACTCCTTGAAGAGTCAGAGTTTAAGCAGCAGCAAAAAAAAAAAAAAAAGAGACCCTCTGTGTTGCTCCAATGGCAGTTATCCATTGTGACTTCAAAGACATGAAAAGATATAGCTTACCATTGATTTAGTTGTTGTCGGGTGCAATAGGGAAGTGTCCAAAAAGCTGAAAAACAATACAATCAAGAATTTGTAAAATCGTCAATATGAGTAGTAATTTTAGATGTATATTAAGACATTTTCAATTTAAATGTGATCTCATATTCTTTATAAATGAAAAAAGCTGTTATTAGTACAGGCCTAAAAGGTGCTCAGGTTAAGAGACAAACGTCCTGGGCTCTGCTGTGACATGTAGCAATGGGTGTCCTTTTACACCTTTGGATTCCCTTTGCCTCATTAGTTAACACACTTTCTTAGCTTTGAACAATACCTTAGCTTGAGTTCTCCCTAAAGAAATCTCCCAACTCAGTCAATATTTCCAGGGGCTGCAACAGAGTTTTAGAGAAAGGGCCCTTTCCCCCCTGTCCTAACTGCTTTAATACTTGTAATTATCTCTTGCTGGGGGAGGCTAGAAATTGGATTAGGGTGGTGAGTCTCAGATGAATGAATTACCCCCATCTCCCCACTTGGTGGGCCACACGCTGATAAAGTGCGGAAAAACGGATTTGGATTCAGCCTTAGCATTCATGGCTTCCTTGTGGAAAAATGAAATTTTCCAACAGAAGGGGTTAGTGTGCCAGCAGTATCTGTCCCTGGCATGTTTCATCTGCTCCTGCTCTTCTGGAAATGCAATTACCAGCGTTATCAGGGCCTAAATAGTGACAGTTTGGAGGGGAACTGTTCCACCTGCCGAAAGCATCATTCCACACTGTTTTTGTTGCTACCATTATATTAGTTCACTTTGAAAGTAGATCCTCCTAGTTTAGCTGTTTAAAGTGAAACAATACGTTATTTACAGGCTGAATAGTGCTGCTGGTAATAAAACGCTTAATGAAAAGGAACAAATATAAGCTTAAGCTAAAAAATATATTTCGTTTTGAACAATCAACTTCTAATTTTGATTCTTATTTATGTTACTTATAAGAAAATTACACCAGAATTTCTAGATTTTGAATCTACATACCACACTTTTAAATGAGGAAAACACAAAAGTTGAGAACATTTGAAGTAACTGTATTGCATATTTAGAAGCACCCAAAAGACTGCACAAAGTCTGAAAATACTTAAAATGTAAGTCAAACACTTTTATTTACATACTTTTTTTTTGCCAAATCTTTCTTAGGAGATGGTTAATTCAATATATTGGAAATATTTCTTGCTATGCACTGCTAATCTTTCACAGAGAGTATTGAAGTTACTTAATTTGCTGC
Organism: Oryzias curvinotus; assembly: GCA_023969325.1. Classification (NCBI taxonomy): domain Eukaryota; kingdom Metazoa; phylum Chordata; class Actinopteri; order Beloniformes; family Adrianichthyidae; genus Oryzias; species Oryzias curvinotus. The sequence goes on along the minus strand of CM043724.1, from coordinate 11,765,984 downwards.
ATTTTTTACACTTGTGCAACATCATTTTCACAGTTCTCAATATTCTTCCAAGATAAATGGCGTGCAATTGGTATTTTTTCTGACTCGTGCAACACTTTTAGATGGAGCATTTTAATGAAGCGAAAATTACGCCAGACTAGGCTGAACTAAAGAGATAACGCTCTTTGGAGAAGTTAAAAGCTTTCATTAGAAATGGAAAAAATGGCTTTGTTTTCCTGTTGTTCATTAAGAACCGGTTTACATTTGCTTTCATATTTTACTTCCCGCTGTGTCATTGTACGGAATCAAATCGCAGAGAGAGCAAACTAACCTTTCTAACGCAACATTTACTAACACACACCCCCCCTCATCTTTTCCACTTCCCATTCTTTTAACCCCCCACGGAGGGCAATCCTGGAAGGTAGATAAAATGAACAACAAAAGATAATTAAATCTAAAAAAGGAGGGAAAAATCTTTGTTTTCCCACTCAAACAGTTGGGGATAAATTTCAACACAGTAAGGGTTTAGTTAATTTATGCAATACCCTGATGAGAGTCCTCCGACATTTACACTCTGTCTAGGACAGAGATGGGTACAGGCCGTATTTCTCTTCCTTGTATCATGTTCTTATTTTTCCTACATGACCTTTTACACTCTTCAAAAAAAAGTAACTAAAGAGAAAACTTAACTTTAATTTGACTGTTGCAGGACCACTGATGGTGTGTAATTGTCAGAAGATTGAAGGCTTCTCTAGTGGGCCTTCTGGTTCAAATTAGAACCTACAACTCATTGTGACAAATCCAAAATTATATTATAATAATGCAACACATAGACCCACCTATTTAGGCAGGAATTTAATATTCATTGCTTTTGCAGCATGGTTGGTTTTAAGGTGCTATCACCCTCATCGGGCCTCCTTCTAGGCCCGCCCACTCACATCATCGCTGCCATCCCCACTACTACATCCACCTAACATGGGCCAGTGGCAGTAACTGGGACAGAAGTGCAAAAACACATCCAGCCATCTCTTTGTCCCTCCTGCCTTCAGTCATCCCCCCCTTGTTCTCTGTCTCAGGCTGCCTCTCTCTGTCCCCCATCACTCTCCCTGTCCTTGTTTTTGATCTTCAAACGCTGGTAGGGATAATGACTACAAATCAGGGATGAAGGTGAGTGATCACGATGTGGCCCACCCATCCCAGCTGGCCTTTTTACTCCCCTCATATGATGCATCTTCCTGACTCTTTCTGAGAACCCACTGAACTGCACCATAAGGGTTTCACGCATGGTTCACAGGGAACTGCTTGGATTCAGTGATAAGGTTCTCAAAAACAGTAACATTTTTCTAAAGCTGGACATAAACACTTACCCAAAACTTAAACAAACCTTTCTTAACAAACTTTATATCAACGATTCCTGTAAAATATTATATAAATATAAAATCTTATTAACATCTCAGTCAGGATCTCAAAATCTTGTTGATAAAATTATTACACCCACCTTTCTGTACCTGATAAACAAAATACTTATGCCAACAGTGGCAAACAAACATTTAGCTGCTTTTTACATCTGTAAGTGCAGTGCATTTCTTTGCTCTAATGTTTTTTGAAGTTAAATTACTTTTTTATTTTGCTGCCTTAATGTTACAATTGTGAAACAGATTTAACATTGTTGTTGCCAATTGCTGAAGATGTAAGGGAAGTGATTACTTCTAGTGAGAGACCTTTCCATATGCTCATCCAGCACAACTGTCTGACTTCAGGACTGAAGCACATTCTAAAAACAAAAGTAGAGATATTCCATGAGAATGATCCAATTAGACTTGAATATTTAGTCATTTTCCCCCCAAATACTGCATTATAAAATATATTCTTAGATATTTGTGAAATGTTTAAATATCAGAAAAAAACATTTTTCCTATCTCAGGCACTAGTTTTATTTTGTTATTGACCATTATTTCTACATGTGGTTACAGTATCTTTTCAACACTATTATGTGCATTATAGAAGCTCTGATGATTATCATAAAATGTATTAGTAAAAAGTGTAATATTTTCAACTGATGTTCAGATGTTCTATTAAAATCATTACAAACATATACTTTACATGAAATAACATATTTTTGAGAATTTTTGATTGAATAAAAGGATAATTCTTAAAATAATTGGATAATCTAACATACAAAGTATTAATATCTCAGCTCCATCATAGTTTCACAACCTACACAACTTACACTCAAATCCAACGGATTTTTGCATAAAATCGCTGCTGCTTCATACTGAAGAGAGCACGGCTTTTGTTTGAGGTTCTAAATTAAAACATTTATTTAAATATTTAAAATAAATTTCACAATTAGTAGTTTTCTATCTTCTTTTCATATGACGGTGTTGAGTCATTGAGTTTGACCAAATCAGTTTTTTTTTTTTAAAAAGTAAAAAAATACAAAGAAGGCTGGAGCTGACTCACCTCCCACCGAGGTCCCATAATCCTTGGCTTTGTTCTTTGCAGCTCTCACTCTATTCAATCTAAAATTAATTTAATTAAGTAATTTACTGTTCATATGTTTTGTATGAGTTCATTTTGACATCTGACCATCATGTTTAAGCTCTATAAAAGGCTCACTTAGTGTTCTTTTAGAAGTCTTGTTAGACTTAAGGCATTTCAACTACAGACATTTAATCTCTGATGTCACCCATAGGATTCTAAGCGACAGAAATTAAGTCTGAAATGGGATATGCACATTGACTAGAGTTTAAACTGCCCACCTAAAGAAGATGCTGGAAATGATTTACCAGGCCAAGGTAAAAGGCAAGTATCACTGCGTCCATCTGTGAATCCAGACGCTTGATTCTTTTGGTGTTAACTCTGACTTTGTAACGTTGGAACCGACAGGAAATTGTTTCCATCTGTCATCAGCCTCCAGTGGTCTTTGGAGGAACTGCAGGAGACTGTGCTTTTTGGTTGTGGCATTTTTCTGATGATGGACATATATTTAAAGAAAATTAAAATTAAGAAAATTAAGATTGAAATAGTGTTTCTGAGTATTTCCTTTATTTATTTATTTTCTTTATTGTTGTGAACTAAGAGCAAATGGAAAAAATGGCTTAGTGGTAAGGAAGGTGCTACAATTGGTGGGTCACAAGCTCCCTGCTCCACTCTATTATGATGCATCTACTTGTAGATGACTAGATCCATGTCCGTCTTCTTTTTCCTCATCCAAACTAGCAACTGGCCCAAAACTGTACCTGGATAGTGCCAATATTAAGCACCATTTTTGTTGCATCTTTAATGTTGTTTAATGTAAAGAGGGAGAGCATGTAAATGAAGGAATGATGGGAGGTGAAGGCAGGCTTACTCCTCACCAACAGATCTGCCCACAACTTAGAGGTTAATTTCTGATGAACTCTTGAAAAAAAAAAAAAAACTAGAAAACAGCACAGGTTTTTTATGTTGTTTAAAGATGGCATAATAATTAAAGACAATTGGTAACGGTTTTAAAATATATTAAAGAATGATCAGATAGGAACTTTAAAATAAAGACATGACAACCTCGATAAAAACAGTTGAGTTCTAACCAATTATGATGATGATGACATTCAGCCGTTGGAGTGTAACTGACACTGCAGCAACTTTTAAGATCTCCTTTTTGTTTAGGCATCAAATTAAAATGTATCATCGTACCAGGGGTCCAGTCTTTTCACATCATAGGTTTTTAATGGGCAGTTTAGATAATTTATGCCAATCAAACATCTGTTCTGCATTTCTCTTGTCAAGAGGAGCACCTGTTGACCTCCACCTGACCTCTGTCGGTGAGCAATGCGGTGGGAGAAAGGTACAATGGTGTGCTTTATCTGGCAGAAGAAAATAAAGGAGCAGAAAGAGGTACTTTTATGACCACTGTTTACCTTGGTGGAGGCCTGCCTTTTTTCCTCTTTTTTTTCCTAATGAACCCTGGAAAAAAAATGTTTCACTAGGGAGCAGGAGGTGAAATTTTTCTCATCCAAATGGATGGCAATTTCCCACCATTTAGCACCTGAAGGTAATTAGCTTGAAGAGATTGCGGAGTGAGAAACACGTTCATGGAACATTAACTCTCGTACATTCTCCAGTTGCAGAGAATTAATAGGAAAGATTAAAGTTTAAAGAGAGCAAATGCCATTACCACACAAACCCCCTCTCAGTGGCACCATCTTTGGCTAACTTTTCTCGCTCTTTATAATAAGTCTGTATTTCACAATGGCATCAGGGTCTGGATTACAATAGCAGGTAATAAGAGGTGGAAATGAGATGGTTCTGCTGGCTTACTGTGTGTCTGTATATAAAATCAAACAGAGCCTCAATAGCCTGATGTTTCATCTTTCTGCATAATGGCTTGCCTTCTTCATCCTCCAATGCAGTATAATAACTACAATCAGTTCAGAAACCAGCTTTTTAAACAAATGTATGAATCATTTTAATTCAGTCTTTTTTATGATAATATACAAGTTTTATTGGAAAAGAAGATGCCTTTTTTTAAAACTTTATTTTAAGGTTGAATTTTACTCCCAGAAACCCAATTCTACAATCTGCTTTGAAAAGTCTGGTCTTCCAAGCTCTGGAAAACCTATTTTTCACATTTTATTACCCCACATAACAGTCCTCATAATTCATTCAAGTGTGTTAAGCACATTTTTATTAGATCTGAAAAAAATTTTGGGGAAGGATCCTATAGGCCATTAACCATGGAGTAATTTTATCCTTGTTTCCTTAATGATGCCATAATGGCGAGTGAATTTCTTAACTAAAGACCAAAGAACATTTTGAAGGTCAGCTTCATCTGCAGACTCCTTCATGCGCTTCTGTGAGAGATTGGAAAAGTCTGAGATTTTTTGAAGAGTTATTAATAACGTTAGAGCTGAGGGCCTATTTGCGTTCTCCTTTTCTGTCTCCTATGCCACAGTTTCATCCTCTCCCTTCTCTCCTTTTCCTTGCCTTTCCCTGTTTTACGGTTTATCTCATGCAGAAAGAATGAAGTGCTGATTGAGAGGGTAAAAACGGCAGCACGGTGACATGAGGATCCCAGATGTGGTGCCTCAATAATTTAAATTTTATGCCTTTGTTATCACTTTAATTATTATCTTTATTCGTTTTGTTTCAGTGGTTGGAGGAATAGTTGATAGGCTAAAATACTCTGGGAACAAATTTTATTTGGTGTGTGGTGCGAAGTCTAATTAGACTTAGAATTTTGCTGAGCCATGAAATGGTTGGTACTTTATCCTGATCGCCTTAGATATTGTTCGAAGTCAGTCATTTGTCATAGTGGGGCATGCTGGGAAGGCTGCCGCTAATCAAGACTCCATATCCTTTGCTCCATTTTTGCTGCCATTGCACCTCTGTCCAAGTAAATGCTGTAAGGTAAGGATGAATGCAGCTTTGGCTCAGACAGTGAATCTTATGGAAGCCCTGTGATACGGCTCTTCTGCTGCAGTAATCCTCCAAGTAAAAGTACAACTTTCAGATAATAACATTTTGGTTTTATAATGCATTTAAAGGTCACAGTCTATTTCTTGATTATGTAAAACATTAAATCGTTACTAAAATATTTAAAATGCTCAAAATAAATTAAATTTCAAAGTTTAAAATGTCAAAAAGTTTTCAAAATTAATCTCTGCTACATTCTGCTCTTCATGTGATTGTTAATAATTATTTGCAATATATCTCACTTTAATCCTGAATGTGGCACACATCCATTGTTTGTAAAAAAAAAAAAAAAAAAAAGGTCAGGCTTTCTTAAAGTTTTTACATAAAAATACATTTTACTGTGTCGTCCTTATTTCAGCTTTTATTCAGAAATGGACACTTCTTTTATGCACCTTTCTGAGCTAAGGGACCTTTAGGAAATTGAAGTTGACAAGCCTTAAGATTTGGAAATGTACCAGTAGATGGATTTTATGTGTAGTCATCGAAATCTGTTGGTGGCAAACGCCATCAGATGGAGAGCTACTGTTTCCCAGATGTCACTCTGCATAAAGGAAAACCTTTTTGAGGAAGACACATCAAACAGTTCCTGGATCCATCCATTCTCCAGCGGCAGAACCTTGGAAGAGTCGTCAAAAAAAGCAGACTTATAAATCCATAAACAACATGTCTTTAAACATTTTCCTTAAATCTTGATATGCACAATAAGAAATACTGACCAATAAAATGTTACCTTTTGTTAGCTGATGTCAAAAATGTATGCACCAAAGTTATTTGAAGCTAGTAAAATAAAAAAAAAGTGAACTAATTATACAAATAATTTATGCACAAACATTGAAACTCAATCTCCAGAGCAACACTTTCTTCAGATCAGCTCAACATGAAGAATTGCCTGGAAGCCACAGTCCCCCTGGGGCTTCTTCCTTCCAAATGTTCAGAAATTACCTTTGGTGGAAAAAGACCTAACATGGCAAAATGTGCCTTTAATAGCCACAGACATTTTCTTTTTCAGCAACAGGTTTAATTGGAAAGAAGTGGAATTTACTTTGAACAAGCAGAAAAAAAATAAATGTGTGTGACAAGATGATCGATTACTTGTAACTCTACCTGACACAGAAATTAGGGTTTTTTAATGATGGGCTGCCTCTTCTTGGACATGAAATTCAAATGCTCTCCCAAAGTCTACCTTCAGCCATCACTTGTCTCCTGCGCTAGTACATTCCAAACGCAGGCACTTTGTCTTTGTCACCAGAGAAAGGACATTGTTATTACTGACATGGCTTTGTATTAGCCAATTTCATTCCTCTGCAAGTAACATCTCATCGGTTTTACCTCTTCTGCTGGCTCACATTTGTCCCCAAAACTCAAATGACTAGGAGCTTTTTTTACTCTCTTTTTTTTTCACTTTATCTTTGATTCATTTGAATTAATTGGGTTACTGTCTTTTGATTGTCTGGATATTAAAAAAGTAATGAATGTTTTAACATATTTAAACTGCAAGAGAAACAGCAATATGTACAGTGCTGACTCTATAGAATCAGTGATCAGCTATCTTCCCATGTATTTAATATAGTTTGACATTAAAATAACCATCCATGAAGGGACATTCATTTACAGTTCATAAAATCCTCATATTTCTCATTTATGACCTGAGATCTGCTTAATGTGACACTTTTCTTGATCAAATTATTGAAGGAAGTCTGTCATTGAAGTTATGACAATAACAGGGAGCTCGTGAGGTGCAGTAGGACAGGCGGAGGCGGGGCAGACAGTTTTAGAAGGGACAGGTGTTTTGCAACAGGGCTGCCTCCTATAGACGTGATGCAGCTTGCTGTCCATGGCTGGAATTATTGATTCAGTTATTATTGCTTGATCATCACTGTGTAGACCCAGCAGCACAGAGAGCTAAGGCACTTACTGATCTGATTGAAAAACATCTCCAAGAACAACAAATTTCTGCTTCCCTAACTGAAATATAAATAAAGGAAGATGAAAGAAAAGAAGAAGAAAATGAATGATTAATCAAGGAACAGTGTCTGAACTGTAGCATACAACACTTGAATGTGGGTAGTTGTCACTTTGAAAAAAATAAAAATACATAATAATAAAAAAGTACATTTAGGCATAACAAACAGGGAACATTTATTGTCTTTCAATGGATTTTTGTCATAGTATCCATGTTTTAACATGTTCTTGTGGCATTTCTGATCTTGGAGGACATATATATAAGGAAAATTAAGCTTAAAACTGTATTTCTGAATAGGTCTTTGTGACAGAGTTCTGCTTGACAGTGAAATATAAAGACAATCAAAAAGAAGATGGGTGAGCTATAAATTAAAAAGAAAAACACAAAGAGATTGTATTATTCCGACACAAAACAGTTTCTGTAAAACTAGAAGACGATAAAGGTTGGACCTCCCCATGGGCCAATTTTTTTTTTTAAACAAATTTCTACCTTTGCAAATACAATTCAGAAAATTCTTAAACATAAACCAAAAATAAAAAATCTTTGGAACTGAGTTTTAACTTGTGAAATCCAGAAACACGCTTAAGTTAGAAGCATTTAGGCATTAAAACTAACAGTTCTGACATGTGAAGTCACTTCCTGTTCCCTGGATATGTATGATGATGTGTGTACAATGCTCCCATTTAAAAGTTTGTGGTGGGAAGAGCTTGGCGGTGAGTAAGATTCTATTTTCAACCAAGTGTGCACCCTTAGATTCAAACAAAATTGATTATATAAAGTGGTAAAATGCGAGTGATTTTTGTGCATGAGAGTTGCATGTGTGTAGTGTAAACTATAGAGACTGCTGATGGATTGAAAGATGAGAGAGAAGAGAAACCAATTCAGGTTGGTGTTTAGGTGCTGTCCTGCAACCTGGGAAACTGCTTCCTCACATTCTTCAATCAAGTTGTTGTGAATTTAGAGCAGAAGAAAAAATGCTGTTGAAATAAGAGCTCATTTGTGAAAAAATGCCACAAGCTCCCTGCTCTGTTCTAAAACAAGAGGGGAAAGAAGGTGGGGTTGCCCGCACCAATAGTCCAGACCACAACTTAGAGGTGAATTTCTAATGAACTACTGCTGCTCTGCAGAAACTGTTATAGAAGCTACAGGGTTTTGGATTTAGGCTGAAATGGTAACATCATAATTAAAAGACCACTGGGCACGCTTAAAATAGATGAAAAGATGATCAGAGTTGGTAGTTGAAGGTGGAAAAAGTGCAGCAAAAACACTTTTTTTGCCCTTTAAACAATATAGAAATTAGGTAAAATTTGAAAATAAACTAGATAAAAATTATCAGCTACAGTAGGTAAAAGTAATACAATTGTCATTTTTTAATGTAAACATTATTGTCAACAAGAGTTCTTTCACTTTATTATAGACGTAGTAGATATCAAAGCAATAAAACGCTGACGGTTATTTATGTTGGCACAATGTGCTGCAGGCATAATCGACATGAATCAAGTTTAATACAGATGGTAATATTTTAAACACAGACATCCTACAACTTTTATCCTCAAAATGCCGTAATTATTTTTAGGATTTTGTAGCCAGTTTTTTTTCTTCTTGTATTTCTAACAGAAATGTATTAATGTTAATACAAAAAAAAGAAGAAAAGTAAAAACAGAGCGCACAGGGCAGCTTTTATACGAGGCAAAAAGGGCAGGTCCTCTAGCACCCCTAGGGTCCTATGAGTGCACATGCCTGTTCCTAAAATATGTTGAAAAGAGTCATTGTGCCTGCTTTGAACTTCACAGTTCAATCAGTAAAGCTTTTAAAAGAGAACAAAAGTAAGACAGCAACAGTTTCAGTTTTCATTCACTAATAGTTTTGGACCATGTCCAACTATGGGAAATTAAATGTGCCCCCACCCAACCCCACTGGTCTAGTTACAACATAGACAACAAAGTAGCTTAGATAAATTATTTTTGAACGCAGAAAGAAAAAAAAAAACAAGATTTTAAAATGTATGCTTCTAAAAATGCATTTGTGTCAGACCAACAACATTAGCAAAGGTCTAAATATGCCCTCTCAGTCGGGTTTGGCTATGAGAGCAAAGACAGAACATGTAAGAAGAGGCAAATTGCCCATGACAAGCAAGGTATGGCTTTCCTAAGCAAGAGCCATAAAACTCACCCCACACCACTGAGTTATATGCTAAAGCCCAGATATTTCATTTGGTTGATCACTTTTTCTGAACATAATAATTTTTATAGAGATTTATTGCAGCGTGGGTCACAGTGCAGTGGAGGTGAAGCATCCTACAGCTGTTTATGCCTCCTAAGAGCTCTCTCCTCACCCGCCTCACACAGTCTTTGTCTTATTTAGAACAAAGAAAATGAGAAATATGACAGGTGATAGTGCCCTCATTTGTTCTGTAAATTGCCTCGCACACACCTCCCCACATGTCGGTGCCAGTGTCAGTCTACCAGCAACTCCTATTTCTCCCTTCAACCATGAGCCCCCCCCCCTCCTGCCTCAAACCCTTACTTCCACCCCGCTACCTCCAACTCTCCCAAGTGTTGTGTTGTGCATAGCCTCCACCCAGAGGAGGAGGTGGGCACAGGGCTGTGGAGCAAAGCCGCCACCACCAGCATTACCTCTGAGGGATAATGCTGTTTATTGCATTTGTCAGGAGAACGCAGCAATACTTTGTAAGTCTATTGCCCACTTACTGCCGCGTACTTTAAGTCAGCACTGATGTGCTTCTCTTATGTGCTTCTGATCGGGCTGTTTGGTCAATTGATTCATGGCTGAAGGTTAGAAAGTGAGCTGAAAGCCTGTATAACACGTTACATTCCCTTGCACTTTTTCCCTTTTGTCTTTAATTCTTTCATTTTCTTCATTGCAGCAAACACTTTCACACGCCTAATGGACTTTTTTTCTCCCTCAGACAGAAACCAGTGAAATCCAGACCAGGACTGATGATTAGACATAAGTAATTCCATTAAATGTTTTTTTTCTTTAAGCCACAAGAGCTTTAGTATGTGAGTCCCAGCGCAACATTATTGATGAGATCATTATTATGTATAGGATCCCTCAGTGAATAATAACCCATTATCTTTCATTTTTCCTGTTTTTGTCAGTAGATGTTGGAAAGGTTAGGCAATTTATTTTAATGTTAAATCTGTCAGGCACTTACACAGCCACATCTTGGTTCCCACTACATTTTGCACTTAGAGCGGTGATTGGTTTTAAACTAGGCTACATCTTTGAACAACCTATTCCCACAAATCTCAATGCAATTTCTTTTTTTTTTCCTTGCTTGGAGTTTTATTCAGTTGACTTCAGGTCAGATTAAAACAAAGTACTGAAGCCCTAATAGCGAGGTTTATTCAAAATAATCAGAATTTGACCCATGCTAAGTGCAGAAACACTACTGTGGTTGGTTGAAGTCTTCATTTTTAATGCTGCAGTGTTTCCAAACATAAAGCTTGATAGTGATATAAAAGTACTCTCACCCTTAGACAAAGGAAGAGGTGGAGGAAGAAAAAATGCCATGAACGCTCCAGTGCATTTAAATTTATACAAACTCTCCCCTTGACAGTGATGAATGTTACACTGTATTCTACAATATGTTTAATGCATAGGCCTGTTAAGTTTTCTATTTGCAGAGCTGTGCAGTGGAGTCACCTCCTCTGTAGTTTACGAGATACCAGATAATATTACCAGAACCACAACAAGAGTACATCAGTCAATATCTGCATGGATGTTTTCATCGTGTAGTTCACATCTCCGACAACTGACAGTAGATTCTCAGCGCAAAGACAGTTAACATGGCACATCTGGATAAACATATAGTTTATGTAACATTTCAGCACACAGGAGGAGCCCAGCCTTTTTTTTCATAGATTTGTCTCAGTTTTTGGACATTTCTATAGGACAGTATTAAAGGGGCAGAATATTTGGATAAAAACGATCTTTTATAAAATATCTGACATTGGAGTAATTTATACTATTTGTTGGCTTTTCTGACAACAATCCAGCACTCTGTGCCCTCCGCCCTTTGTAATGAAAGGATGCAAGAGACAGCCCAACAACTCTTGTGGATAAACATTTATGTGCCACAATGAACAATTAGAAATGACGCAAAGGCACAGATTTTGCAATAACACATGCTGATTGTGCCTTCATTCATGCCCACTTTTTTTCATTGAGAAGGTCTCAGGACTACATAAAATACTGTGTTTGATGTTTGTGATAAGAAAATGCAACATATTATTATTTTTTTTAATTACAGGTGTGTATCTTTCCCATGATTTGATAAGCTTCTCAATTCACAGTTGCATGAATCAGTCCATTATTCAACTAACTGTGTGGTGATACGATGTAAGACAAATCTTTTACCTGAATGGATGCAATTTAGATACATATTATCCATTTGGCATTTAAAACTAAAACTAAAAATGCTTTAAAAGCAGCATAAACAAAATGTCTTTGACAGAACAGCTTCAAACATAAAAACCTGGCATTTTGGGTATTTTAGGCTGTTTTGTTCTTTGTGATTAAAACAATTATTGTATTATTTTTATTCAGGTATTGTTTGAAGAGCTATGAAAAAAAGATCATTATACAATACACAAATTTCTCACTGTGATCCACCTTCAGCCAATTTTAATTGGCCCTGACCTTGGTAGAAGCAAGCTGGGGATTGAACGTCTTTTTGTTTGCATCACATGTCCATAAAATGGAAAAGACAATAGAGACATAACAGGAAGAGAGAATTACAAAGTTGCCAGAAACCATTTATTTACTTCCTGATCAATGTTATCGCTTTTAACCAACATAATCGTGTTCGTATCAGTTGTTTTTCAACCGATACTGCTGTTACTCTCAGTACTAGATTGATTTTTTGATACGTATCCGTATCATTTACATCCCTTTTTTTGTATTACGATGAAGTGAAGTTAATCCTACAATCTTAAAAGACCAAAAACAGTGTAACAGTTACTCTGCTTTGTGTCTCTTATGTGACAAAAAGGGAAAAGCAGTTGCAGCACGTTGTTGTTTGCTCAGATACCATGCACATCTTCACCCATGTTTGCACAGACACGGGCTCAGAAGCAGACTTATCTGTTTGTGCAATACTATAGCTCAGCCAAAGCTTATAGATTCAGGAAATTGATTCATTGTCTGGATAGTACACTCACCAAGCGTCTACAGCTTGAAACCTTGTATCCGTCTAGATTTGACACACAAACTCCAGATGACCCACGTCAACAAAATAAATAAATAAAAACCTGAAGATGTTAATTGATAGACTCCTTAAAGTAATAAATCATTTTAATAGGAAAGCCATGAGAAAAAAGCCTGGAAGTCTAAGTTAACAGCCAGCGTTTATAACCTGGATATTGATACAATAAAACTCCACATAGATAGTGTAAATACAATTAAGCATGGATGTGTAATTAAGTAAAAATTTAACAAGTGTTTTGAGTTGGGTGTTGTTAGACGAGCAGTGATATAGCTCAATGTTTTGCGAGCACAAACCTGAAGGTGACAGCAATGAGAAATGTTTTATGAGATGAAACAGCTGTAATTAACATCACTCAGACAGGGTCATAAATGGAAGGACGGGGCAGTGTGTTCCTGACAAAAACAAGATCTGTTGGGGTTTTTCTTCAGGACTGTGTTGCAATAATTTGCTTACACTCTACTTTCAATTACACCTCAACAAACGAGTTATCTATTGAGATCTAAAAGGATTCTGGGCCTTAAAATGTCTCAATCTTCAGTTCTGTTTTGTTTTACCTGTTTTGTCTTGTGTGCAGGTTGGCTGTGCGTTCTCCTGGATGGCTCCGCCCCCTCTCCTGTGGCTTTCCATGAGTGGCACACAGGTGCCTGCACTTTAGGTTAATTTGTTTGAGCTCTATTTTAGTGTGTCCGTTTCTACTCTCAATGTCGGAGTGTTGCTTTAGTTCAGTCTGTTTGTCTTGGTTTTGAGTCCCGTTATGTTTGTGGAGTTTTTCTCATCTGGTGGCGTTTTTGATTTTTTTAAAAGAACTCTGGATCTTCCCTCGACCTTGTAGTCTAGTCCTGTCTAGGTAATCCTGATACACCGTGACATAGAAAGATTAAAACTAATTGAGTGTGAGTGAAAGTGCTGCCAGTGACTGAGTCATGAAAGTGTAATCTGTACAAATACAATAATTAGCATTATAAAATTAACAATAGGCATCAATCAAATTCATTCATGAAAATATAACCAGACAACTTGCGTACAAAAAGTCTAGTTCAAATAATTTTCTTTTGCTTTTTATTAGATCAGTCAATAGGTTTGTTGACAGAAATTATCGATTTTGTGATTTGTAGAGGACCCAAATGCAAGAAACTGGAAGCAGATGTGGCAGAAATGTAAAAGAAAATGGAGGAAAAAAGGAAATCTGGATGAAAACCAGAAGTCAAATGTACCACTTCAATAGAACAAAATAAAACATAGAATTAACATGATTAATTCTTAAGAGCATCAAAGTATAACGGAGTAAATATCTATAAAAGCTATTTTTACCGGCAATTTATTGAATTAAAAATATAGGGACATTTTTTTTTATAACAAGAGATGAACATCAGTTAAAACACATAGCTATTAATAATAATAAAATATTGTTTTGCCATTTCATACAAAAGAAACTAATGTCTATTTAATTTCATTCAAATTTTCTTTTTCAATTTATTCTTTTTAAATTCTATATTAGAAAAACCAATATTGCTCATCTTCCTCATCAAAATGATTAATTGCCTAAGTAACTCAAAAAAGCAATCTGAAAAACTACTCTGTATATAACACTCAAACAACATGCCATAAACTGTTTTATATAGAGACTGCATTTGCAGCAGCTAACACTGAAGTGTGTTTGAACAGAATACACCATAATCAATACAGAAAAAGGTAGAAACGATACCAAAACACAATAGTCTCTTTAAAGACTCCTAAATCTACTTTAAATATGTCAGTGATTCTATCTGAGTAAATTAGCTGCCACAGCTTATATCAACAAAAATGCTTTGAAAATCTGTTTTCAGTTTGATCAACTTTAGATAAGCTGCTCCTTTAGCCTAATTGTAATAGAAAAACTTTTATAAAACAAATCTTTAACAATGACACTTTAATTCCATTTCCTTGTTTTTTTATACTGTAGATAGAAACAATATCCTTACAATTACAGCCTTAATACTCAACCCCTTATGTAAAAGAAATCTGGCTCTATGAAGTGGGAACACAGTAAAAAATATATAAAAACAATATCGTATAAACAATCTGTAAGAAATACACAATAAATAAAAAGTAGACACACTAAAAATGCACTAAGAGCCTTAATTTATTGTTTTTGTTTTCTGACAGTCTGTACATGCATTAGCTAAAAAGTTAATGTTGTAGAAAAACAGGTGTAAAATATTTGCCACATGAGATTTAATTCTGTATAAATACATCATTTTCTAAGTTTGCAACTTTATACTTTAAGTAATGTATTTGCTAAATGTTATACTGCACACTCACTGAAACACAAAACAAGCCTTTTCCTAGCTGGAAAAAAAATTGTGTCTGTTGCCAGAGATCAGGCATATCCTCAAACTCTTGATATGCCATCTGTAAACCCCCACTCCATGAGATTAAGTAAGGTGGGGTAACCAAGCCGCAAAAGGTTTTAACATCTGTGCTAGGCTGCTGTAAGTGATACTGAGGAGTTATAATTAAAGGTTCCGACTGAGGGAACAGTGTTTAATGTGGAGCACCCCTCTGCTATCCATCTGAAGTAATGGGGTGCAGTGCAAGCACCCAACTGCCACTCCCCGAGCACTGTTTCACTCTTTCATCTTTACCCCACCTCTGATAGATGGGGAGGACCGGGGGCCAACTCTACCACAACTTCAACTGATAGTAAACCAATGAGAGTGTGCTCTCTCTTGCTTTTGGCTTTTTTTTTTTTTTTGTCATTTAGCAGAGGTTGGGCAGTGTTTCTTACGGTGTGAACGATCGCTGGAAGAATGACTGATTCCAGATTAGGCTCTGACTTAATTGAAAGAGTGTGAGGAGGATGATCTGAAACAGTCCACATGACAAATATCGCGGGAGCTGACTTTCAGCAGATTGACCTTACGGTGATGGGAGAAGAAAAATAATCGTCACACTGCTGTATAAATCAAGCGCAGATCGTTTAATTAACACGATCGCAGGTTTTTAGGTTTGAGAAAAGCTGAAAAACTAAGTCTGTAAAAAGCAGGAGCTCTTCACATGAAGACAATGCCCTCCAGTACACAGGAAGTTGCAGCAATCCCAGAATTACAGAATTGTTTTATAAACTCCGATTAACCTATTTAATCCCTTTAATGTATTTTTCTAAATGGTCTTTTAATTATGATAGCCAAAGTTTAATTATGATTAGCCAAAAAAAAAAAAAAAAACCTTTTCTTGGGCATAGTTTCTGCAGAGCGGCAGCAGTTCATTAGAAATTCATTCTAATGAATGAAGTTGTCGGTGCGGAAAAAGACCCCCCCCCCCTCCCATTTACCATCATTTATCTGTTCACACGCTCTCCTGCTAGTTTACAGCCCCTCACAATCCCAACACAACAATACTAGTGTAAAAAAAAATGCTGAAGAGTATTGAAGCTATCCAGCCATTTTTGAGCCAGATGCCAGCTACGACAAGGAAAATAAAGACAATTGAATGAAGGGAGCTTGTGGCCCGCCGATTGTAGCACCGACGTCACAGCTACAAGCTTTTTCAAACTGCCTTTTTTGTCTGCTCCTGATTCATAAAAAAATGAGTAAAGAAATAATCAGAAAGGTAATTTTAAGCCTAATTTTTTATATACGTTCTCCAGCATGAGAAAAATATCACAAGAACATGTTAAAAACACCAAGAATGTCATTTTCCTTGGAGTGGGTCTTTTAATATCATGCTTTTCTGTGCTATCTCAAAGTAAGAATTGTCTTTCTTCAGTTGTTGAAAACAGTGTCCCTCATTTTTCATCCCTGTGCCAGAAAATCAATTGTGACAGGTAAATTCTAACAGTACAGAAAATCTAGCCTCAGCCATTAGAGTTAATATTATGCTTCTTTGGCAATCCCTCATCATTTTTGGGGCTCATTGACTATTTTTCTTTATAAGATATTAAGTATTCAAACCTCATTTACATCCTTATTTTTCAATTTGCTGCCGCAGTAGTTTAATTTATTCCATATAATTTCTTCTACTGAGGGGGACATTAATCATTGCCTGTTCCTTTTAGTGCCCCTGGGATTTTTTTTTTCTAAATCAATAAAATAAAGGTTCTTCCTTTACTGAGTATGATAACACATTTGGCTTTAGGATATCTGTGTCCTTGCAGCAAAGCTTCTCACTTATTTTGTTTTATGCATTTTAAGCATTTTTTAGGCTTGTTTGTCCTTTTTGGAAGAATGCATATGCTGTTCACATATGTTGCAAAATAAAAGAGGTAGCTTCATTTCTTTTTTAAGTTGACTATTTGAGCATGTGGCTTTCCTCCTCATAATCTTTATAACACACCACATGCTCTTTTTTTTCCTTTTCATTTTTAATAGCAGCTATGAGATAGTCAAGTGTGAAGAAGGGGAGGTTGTTATAGAAATTTAACTATCCTTTACAAATTGATTCACACTTCACCAGCGCACAAGGTCCAGTAGGTAAATTACTAGGAGGACACAATCTTAATTCTTTTCCTCCATGGCATTATTGCTGTGTCCAGAGATGATCACAACATTAGTGGAAGTTGTAGGTAGAGGTTTTTGGAAAATATATGACTGCAAAGTTGAGCAAATTTGAAAGGTTTCCCCTTGTACGAGTGTTATATCCTAAATTATTGCCATGTTTTCCAAAAAGATAAAATAAAATAAAAGATTTGTAGCCAACAAAATTATCTTATAACCTTCCTGATTGGATTAAAAAAATAGTATTTTTATTTTACTTCCAGCTAAATGAATGGTGGTCAGGTTCCTTTTAATGGTTGCCCCCCTCACAGTCAAAACGCTCATTAATATGGAGTCTTAATCTATATTAAATTATTCTAAAAATGGTCATCCAAAAGAGTTCAAGTCAGCGTTTTCCAAACATCCTCTCCTAATGACATCATTCTTCTGCTGTCATTAAGGATATTAAAAATTCATTAAGAAGAAATGTACTGCTGAGTGGTAACAAATCAGTGAGCATTTCCCCTTCAAGACTAAAGAGTAAGAAAGTGTAGTAAAGTTTGAGGTATATTTTTTAAGTGGCATCATGTGGCAAAAGTTAATGCTACTGCAGTCGTCAAAATTGGCAGTGAAATGGACCGTGGTTCAGTTTTGAAGCAAAAACATAACTTTGAAGTCATCGTTGAGTGAACAGTACACTAATATGTTTTTTCGCAATGAAATGAGATGGGATTAGTTCTAATTTTGGTAAATCTTATAAACTTTCATTTATTGACTAATAATAGTGTAAAACAAATATCACAATGACTAAATTAATCATGCTCATTTTTATAGTTTGTAACTGTTTGGTAAAACAGTTTACAATCTAGAATAGTATAAAATAAATGGTCACAGAATTTCCTTGTATCGTTTTCTATTAATTGCTTTTGGTCTTTAAGGGGGTACAAATACTCAATTAAAACTAAATTGAAACCAGCCAAAAAAAAAAAAAAAAAATCCTGAGCTTCCTCTGAAATGTCATGGCACGATTTCCATTAACTCCCACTTTTTCTGTGGAAACAATGAACACCCGGTCTGTTATTAAAAAAGCTACAACTGGGCGAGGATTGTTCACATTCTCTGTTGTGCAGATAGTTGCCCATAATGTGTTTGTACTTTACATCTTGCAGTACTTAACATTTGCACTCCATTTTGTCGGTCAGGGCCCAGTGAGTATGTACAACAATTTCATCTATGCTATAGGGTTCTTTCAGCATTTTAATGGTTTCAACTGAACACACATCTAGTTGGATATATACTGTACACACAGGATACTGCATTTTATCGATGTAAGCCTATGTTCAGTGCCACCACGGACCATTGCTCTATCAAGTTTTCTATCAAGATGCTGAAGTCTGTGTTTGTAGTAGCCTATCCAGTTCGTCTGAGTAAAACAAGTGAAGTCTTCGACCCCTTCAGTGTCGCACACGTGTTACACAAAGCTAAAGTACTTGTTTCACAATGGAAGTCTCCTGAATAATTTATGAACTATAGTCAATTTCAAAACATGCTTCTTTTATATAAGATGCCCAACAATTCAAATTCGTGAGATCCTATGGTTTTATATTTGTTTTAACCGAATCGACGGAGATCCAAAATGTTTGACAAAAACTCTGGAAGATCTCAGAAGTATTTTGTAAGTTTAGTAACTTTTTCAGGTTTTTGTTTGCCTGATCGTCATCCAACAAAAGCTATTTATGAACAGCTCCATTCTACATTTATCTATCACGCCTGTGTCAATATGTATTGATAAATTATAGCTAAATGTAATATGAGAACTTACACTACAAGCAGATTCAGTCTCCTTCCGGATGAAAGTTCCTTTTATTGTAATTGCTGTCCCCCACTTAAGTAATCTATGAGCTAAATCTTATTTTTTTTTTAAGTTTGGCATAAACTAAAAAGCATTTTACTGTACAAAGTGTGAAATTCCCTTCTACCTTTAGTTTTTATTCAATTTCACTACCAAATGTTAATGCCCGTCATTGAAGAGGCTCAAACTATTTTTTAAAATAATTACTTAAGTATTCACAACTAAAGCATTAAATATCTAAGTAGAACTTTTTAAAATGTGCTTTAAGGGACAATGCCAGACGATGTGTGTATTATCAAAAATTAACGGACAACGCAGAAGCCTGAACCGTCTGGCTTGGTTGCTTTGGTGAAGTCTGTTCATTTTGATAATGCACACCTCAAAAGGCATTATCCTGCTTATGGTCACTTACAAAAGAAAGAAATATGTAATCAATTGCTTGTATTTAACTAGTTTTTTTGTTGTTGTTGTATTTTTTAGTTTTAAATTGTTTTTCACAAAAAGTAGACTATTTGATTTGTGGTGTTAGGCTTTGTCATGGTAATGGCCTCTACTGTAGTGGCAAAGGAAAGTGATAAATATGCTAACTGCAAATTAAAGGATAAAAAAAACGTGCATCAGATCAGAGAGAAAGTTCACCTTGCCACTTAATTTTGTTCAGATGATGAAGCAAAAGTTTGTTTCAAAGAAACAAAGTCTAATGTCTAAATAGCTTAATTCCTTCACTCGTCTTTTCTAGTCTTACTGTTGGGATGAGCTGTGGAATAAGGTATGACAACCCATGTAATTTTGTTATGTTTTTTTATTTATTTGTTTTTATTATTATTTTTTTTAAATGTTAATAATTTAAATAACATCTGTTGTTCAGGACAGCACAGTGATGTAAAACATTTCGGCTATATGAGTGGAACTTCTTTTTTAGGTGTGCAATGTCACTGTGGGACATCACTTTTTAATTCACACCCTGCAGCCAATCAGAATCGAGCATAGACCATGGTATATAAAATTAGTTTGATAAAACCATTAGAAAACTGTAACTGAATAACCATTATAAATGCTTTATAAAACTGATAGTTTTACAGATTCAGTGATGTGTATGTGATGTTTGGTGACATCTAGTGACAAAATACCAAAATGCAACAAACAGCTTCTTGAAGTTGCAGAAAATACAGGGATTCTGACAAAATATTGGTCTTTAAACACATTTTTTTTCTTTTTTATTACATTCTGCGTTAACTTCTGTGATAAGTATTTTACTAATTTCTCCCTTATTAGCTCATTGGAGAATTACAAAAACATTTTTTATGTAACATAGCTATGTGTTCTTATTATCCGATTTTATCGAAAACAATTTTTTTTTTTAAATTTTTCTCACTGGAAGAAAATTAGGCTATGGGGTCCTTACGATTTTCAAATTATGTTGTGATTTTTTTAGTTCATCTTGACAAAAGCAGGTAGGATTTAGGTTTGCTGTTTCAATTTTGTGGGTGGTATGCTGTATAAAGGATTGCGCTGCTAGGTTTTTATGCAACCTTATCTGCGTATTTAACCCATAAGTGACATAAGTGACCCATGGTGACATCAGTGTAACAGAAAAATATCAGAAATGGATTCTGTGGTCCACTTGGTCTGTGGTAAAATACACATCATTTTGTTTGTAAGAAAAAATTGCTCTGGGTCCTTATGGGTAAAATATACACAAAACAAATCAAAGGCATCACAATGGATCTCGCCAACTGTGTGATTTAATCGGTTGTGACCAGTGTTGTGCAAGTTACTTTCAAACTATAATTCAGTACAGAATACTTGGTGATGTAATCTGAAACTAGTCCCTTAGTTTGCAATATAACATTGTCACTATAGCACATCACATGACTTTGTAATACCTGGGAATGCAGAACAAAAATCTATAGTGACAAAGATACGGCAGTGCATTTTAAATGTATGAGGGCAATATGATTAAATAACGATTAGTAAAGAAGTAATTTTGATAAATTGAAAGCACAGTAAGCACAAATGGAGGTTTAATCATCAAACTTTTGTCAATGTAGCCCATAAAAATGAGAATGTAGGGTAAAAGTAAAACAAAAGAAAAAAATCAAATAAAAACAGGGACCTACTTGGGAAACACAATGTTTGTATAACCTCAGGTATAAACTCCACGGATGCAAACTAATTAGATTATAATTAAAAACCAGAAACCCCACAATTATTAGAACACAAAATTAAATGAAAATATTTGGGTCGAAGCTTAGAAAATTTTGACTCAGTAATTCAAGTTGAATTTAATTAAAAAGCTTCAGGTGACCGAAATAAAGTGTTTATCTTTTGTAACACACACGTTAGTGAGCATGTATTGAGACAAATATTATTCAGAATTGATGAATATTGTCTGACATTATGTATTTACAGCAAAAAGTAACAAGTTAATGTAATACATCATTTCGTAATGAGTAGGGTCAATCCATCTCTGAGTAGAAAAAATGTTTTATTTTTTTCTATTACAAAAGCCAACGATTTAATTTATTTATTGGAAAGGTCTAATTCCACAAACTTTTTGAAGGATAAGTCAGTTCTTCTGCGTGCAGGAACTTTGTTCAATAGCCACAGAAGACAAACACATTTTTCCACAGGGGGAGGTAATACGGCAGATAAAGTTTCAGGCAGAACAATGCCTTCTGCACCACCTTCAAATTCATCAATATTAGTTGTGCCCAAATGAAATATAGATTAATGACAGAACATGATGACCACAGCCTGAGTGGCTCTGCGGGACATTTGTGGACAGTCAAAAAGGTGGCTGAGCACAGGAATCCCGACGCTGATGAGATCTTAGCAGGGCAATCTGGTTTCAGTGTGAATTAGAGTTAAAGGGAGCTCCCTGCTGGGCTCATACTCAGGACAATCTCCCTCACTACTAGACATCATTGTTAATATGACATTCCCTGTGATCCTGGCTAATAACAATCTCAGAGGGTGGGGTATTTTATGACTGTAAGAAAAGAAAAAGTACCCAGCCATTCAGTCTTTTGCTTAATGTTCATCTCTCGGGAATTGTTCAGTGGCATGGCAGTCGATGATACGATCTCTTTTAATTCTCTTTCTGGTCTGTTTACACACATTGGAAGAGCCAGGAAATCAGGAAGGCGGGGGGCTTGTGAGCAGACACAGACACATCTATCCCACAGCACCTAAAGCGCCAAAACCATTTTATTCTGATTGGAAATCTTATAAACAAATCATCTTGCTTGATGTGAAACACCTCTAAATGTTGGACAGGGGGCTAAGAGCCACTTCTGCTTCACATGTGACAGTGGAGGACTTTGAATCTGCTCTGGCAACCTTTACACAAGGTGTTAGCCTTTAGGTTACTGCAATTTTCCCATTTATTTTTCCTCACAAATTCAAATTGAATCACATTATCTGCTTTTGCTTGAGTCCCATTACTCACAGAGAACAATCTGTAATGATACTCTATCATCAACATGGTGGGTCGTGTTGCATCATTGATTATAATTTTCCAAACATCTTTTATGCTCATGAGAAATCACCCTAAGAGGAGCCTCCATCGTATTTCCCTTCATACAATTACATATTCCAGTCCAACTGCAGATAAAAACTCACTATTGATCAGGGAGCACTGCAGACCCACACAGACCTCCATGGCTGTCTCCTTAGCCTTTTATTGTCTGCAGTGGGACAAACAATACAGCCGAGTTGAAAATCCATCAGAGCTGACAGGTCCATTACATACCGACATCAAACTGCTTTGAGATGCCTGAACCTTTTTGTCCACGATGACCCAATTGGAGCATTACAAACAACCTGAAATGTTGTAGTAACACTTTTTTTTTTTTTTTGGCACCGAAGCATTTTAAAAGCTTAATTTTAGGTTAAAATAAGCTCTGACAGCATAGTTAAGAGAACACAATGCATTTAAAGTCACAGCAACTTTGAAATTATTCATTTGGTAATAATGAGGGGTATTAAGAAACCTTCATTACTCATACTGTAAAGTCGAAGCACTGAATTTGAATTTACAATGGCAAATACCCAGGGCATTCATTATAAAAGGCTGTTAGTTATTGTTGCATAAGAAAAAGAGCCACTAAATCAGCTCCCATAGGACAACTGCTCCACCAGGTCGCATACTGCTTCGCTTATCCTTTGCTGTGTCTAGCTATAAATTCTCAATGCCGCTCATCTGTTCGTGGTGAAGCAGTCTGCTTAAATACAGGATTGGACATTTAAATGATTTTGCTAGTGACAGGCCTGCTGTGACAGAATAACAGATTCTGCTGAACAAATAGGCCGTGGAGGCTGCCGGGGTCCCTGGAGTCAGCCTCAAGCCCTCAGGCTCTGTTTTGTTAAGGACTTGTTTCAGTATGGCAGCACTTCTGGAAACATATTGGCCTTGTTACATTGAATGAAATGCTAATTCTCCCAGACTGTCTGGATTGTGGGTTTATGTGATTGCATGTGGTTACACACTATGCACATGGGCTTAGGGCAGAGAAGAATTAATAGAATTTATACAGTGAAATGGCAATCACAGAAACATGACTCAAATGTAATATTTAGAAATTTGGTTTTAGGTTCAAATATTTTTAAAGCAATAAAATGATTTTTTTAGGGGGGTAAGAAAATGTAGTTAACATTAAATTCATTTTTTCCCCACATGCTGGATTAAAATGATGCCTTATTTTAGGAGAGTTTCTGTCCTTTGACAGGTGGGAGTCCCTGAAGGTATTATAAGTTTATGATGGGATGATGAGGAGTAGGTCAGCCAGAATGTGCTTAAAAAAGCCTACCCAAGCTCTTTCTGAACTTACGTTTCTTTGTGTGGGGAATTGGACAAAAGCCATAGTTCCCTCTGGTCTGTCAAAGCTATTCTATAATCAACCAACCGTGGCCCTCCCTTTAAAGAATAGGAAGACATTATTCAGCTTCCTCCTTCTGATCTTGGGACCACAACAAACCATGTAAGCCATGGCTGACTGGTTAAAGCAAAAAAAAAAAAAAAAAGGAAGAAAAAAAGAAAGAAGAAAAAGAGGAACACAATGTCCTCTTGTCAGAAACTGCAGACAGAGAAGCCTATGAGCCAGGCACCACATGACCCTCTCTACCACCACCCCAAACATGGTGGCCACTGAACTCTGCCACACAGAAGGAGGCCTTGAACCTAATTGCTGTTGGTCAAGGTCAGACGTCAAAAAAGAAGTAACGTTTTACAAATGAGGATATTTGCTATTTGAGCTGTCACGGCAGATTTAGGAGCAGGTGATGGAGCTGACTAAAGAAAAAGGCATCCACGCACTTAGAAGTGATTCAGTTGTTAATTTTTTAAGGCAAAAAAGGTCAAACAAAGGACTTATGTTATATCTGCAAATGGTAAAATAGAACTGCTGTGGCACCAGAAGCTTGAATTGCCTTTCCCAACTGACTAAAACCCAGACTCCTAACACTTGCCCAGATCATTTGCTGGCTGAATGGCCACAGTTTGCCGAAAGGAAAAAGAAGTAATTTTATCTTAAAGAGGAAGCAAATTCTAAGCACTGCTTTTTTCAGATTTATTTTTAGCAGACATTTTAGGCCTGTCTCAAACTGTAGTCTTGATCAACCTAACATAAGAAAAAACGCCTTTATTTGCTGACATGCAAAAAGTTTGTGACTTAACACATACGCGCAATTGTTGTACTCTAAAAACGTAATTAGTGAGCATTTAACGTCGGTCATCTTTTGTGCTGTTTCTAAAGCGTTCCCAGTGGTCTTTTAATTATTATTGTATTGTTTTTAGCCAAAATTGACCAAAACCTGTGTTCTTTTTTCTAGGACTTAGTTTCTGCAGAGCAGCAGGAGTTCATTAGAAATTCGCTTCTGCGATGTGGGCGGAACTGTTAGCACAGCGTAAGCCCGCCCCCACTACCCACCATCCATCTATAATCACACTCTCCAACTAGCTAACAGCCCCTTACACCCCCAAAGCAGAATTTCCAGTGCAACAAAATGGTGAGCAGTATCTGAGCTTTCCAGGCGTACAGTTTTGAGCCAGATGCCAGTTCGAGGAAAGGAAAACGAAGACATACATGTATCTAATTGTGGCCCACCGACTGTAGCACCTACGTCACAGCTACAAGGTTTTTTAAATGGCATGTTTTTCTCTGCTCCTGATTCCCAATAAGTTGAAGAAAGTATTACTCCAAAATGCAACTTTATTCTTAAATATATGTTCTGTCCTCCAGCATGAGAAAAAATACAAAAAGAACATGTTACAAACACAGAAACACAATTATCATTAGAGTGGGTCTTTAGAAAGATGGTACCATTCCATTGAGCTGCACTGATTTCACATGTGTACCGGCAAAGATCAGGGAGGGAGGAACTGAATGTTAAATAGTTACGGAGCCCTGTGGCAGTGGCATTGGCCCCCTGTTACCACTTAGTCCTATTTGGCTGGCCTTACTCACAGTCATAATTAAGACCCCCCACTATGAATATAAATGGCCCCTCAATCAATAGTGATAGAGAGAAATAAAGAGAAAGACATGAAGACCGTGGGCATATCTCAGGGGCAAACATGATAGCATTATGAAAGGAGCAGCTTGAAAGCGGCTTTTACTCTGACAAGGGAGCTAACGTTGTAATTGTCCCTCAGGGGACCAGGAGCTCTTGTTATTAGAAAACAATTTCTCCCTCTAGGCCACTTTGCATCAAGGCACCGATTCTGTGCTTCTCCCTTCACTTCTGTTATCCAACTACAAACTTGGGTGAAAGAAGAAAAAGTGACAAAAATATTAAACAGTTTAAAACAGATTTGAAAATTACCAACACTGTTCTGATGTCTTCCGCTGAGTCAACGACCTATAGACTTATATAGCTTTAAGTAAAAATATGGACAATTTTACAATCAGATTTGCTCTCAGGTTCGTTGCTTATTTTTTTCCTTTTCATGTATCGAACCTTTTTCTGTACAATGCATACATCACCTAAAACAGTTACCTCTCTCCAGTTAATTTCAAGGGTTTATTTCCTCAAATTAATCCCCTTTGTCAACTCCATTGATCCTTGCAAGTCTCATGCAATATTACTGTTTGTTTAATAAATTGACCTGTAATGCAGATTAAGTTAAGAAGGAAATGAATGAAAAAAAGTGGGAGAGAAAAAAAATGCCCATTAACATTTTGCCTTGTGAGTTTGTGTGGTTAATTTAAAACATTTAAGGCTGGAAATGAGCTTCTCCATCAAATGTCCCACTTCCATTTACATTTCTTGCATACAAGTCAATTTGTGGCTGCCCCACACCATAAATCATTGCCACCGGAATGCTGTGTCTGTACCTCTAGACATTACCCTTGCGCATGGTACTTAAAAAAAGCAATTTAGAACTCCATTTGCTCAAAAAACACTGTGCTTTCAGCAGACTCACACTTCTCCAAGTGAAATGAAGATTAAACAGCAATGCCCCCAAAAGAGTTTTATACTAAAGGAATATCTTGCAATTATTTTAGTTGTCTTCTTTGTTGAATATTGTCAAAAAAAACTTCTTAATTTGTCAAATTAAACATTTTTATGCAGATAAACTATTTAAAGTCAAACTATGTGAATATATCTTTGTTATTTTTCATTAGTATTTCTGACTCTTCTCCTTTGCCTTAGAAAGCAGCATCCATGCAAAGAAATAATAGGAATAAACCTACAAGTCTGTTCACTGGGCTTCAATTCACTATCAATAATGGGTTGATAAAAGAGATGCTACCTGACCAACCAGAAAGCAGTGGTCAGTAAAATAGGAACAATATTGTGTCACGTATCAGGAAATAATTGATGACCCCCTTCACGGGGATCTCAAACTGGGCATTGGGAAATCATTTTCAATCTATGGCTTAGCAGATGAAACAAATGCTCTCGGCTTGCTTTGTCAATTCTCACTCCTAAGGGTCAAACAAACAGCTTTTCCAGGGCCAGCTCAAAGCCTGGTGTACAGGCAGCCAAGCTGAAAATGTCCCTTGTCCTCCACAAAATGATACAACGGAGCATTTTATATACCAACAGTTTGTTATTTGTCATTGACAAAGATATAATAAGAGGGGCCTTCATATTCATTGACCAGGTGACCCTTACATTCCCAGAGCCTGCAGCTCCATCCGTGGAGACTTCTCGGTCCATGACTCCCTCCCATTCTCATTAAAATCCTGGCCAAGTCTTTATTAAGACACAAAAAAAGAAGAGTCAAATGGAGGAAATGAGAAGTGGCATAAAGCAAAAATGCATACAGTGAACTCCTGTGTAGTTTTACTTTTTGCCTTTTTATTTGCAGAAGCTTTCAAAAAAAGAGCACGTTCTGATGGCTTCATATTTTATGAGACCGGGGATTCTTTATTTATTTATGTTCTTAGCAATAGAAATAAGGGTTATCAGATGAAAAATCAAAGATAAATTAAAAAAAAATGTAGCATGTAAAGTCTTGTAGTAAGTGAGTGAGGTTATTTTCAGCACGCGTGGTTGCTGTCAACTCAGCACTTCTTTGCTGGTTTGTTTAGCTTCAGTGCAACCAGCGACCAGACAATGGAAACCATGGAGAAAATATTCACACAGCCCACACACAACGTGCAGCCTGAGCGATGCTGCACTGCTGTGCCAACAGCTAATGAATCAATAAATTAAAATATTTACAATTATTTGTAGACGTGGATTGTCGTAATTATTTGTTGATGGAGTGTGTCTGAACGCACAAATCAAAAACGAGACTTCAAACTAATCAGAGCAGATGCAGGGTTGACATGTTGCATGGTTTTATTGTTAAGTGGCTGTCATTTCTGAATTCATGACTGCTTGATTCGTTGTATTTGAACATTTGGTGGGGAGTAAGTTTCAAATTAATTTTAATTTTTTATCAAAAGCGTATATTTAAGTGTTGGTTTTCTTCAGTCACATGCATGGAAGCCTCACGTCTTACACGCTTCTGTGTCCACAGACCTCCCGCTTGCTTGGGTGAAACCAGCATTTCATCCTCCACCAGCAGGGCCAGGAAAATGCAATGGAGGGGGGTGTATTGTGAGGCTTTTGCAAGACAAAAGGGCCATATGGGGAACAGAAGGGTCTCCTGTCACACTTTTCAAAATGCCACAAACAGAGTGGCATATTATGCAGGGCACTGGTCACTTTAAGGTTACTGGCTTTTGCATAACAACTGTCCAAAAAGGAAAAGCCATTAAAATGAAATTTAACACAATTATAGAGCATTCAGAACAATACCTCTGGGAGTCAAAATACTGATAAAAGCTTGGCATCAAATAAGTTATTTAATTTGAAATCATGTTAAAAGGGCAGGTAGTTTGGTGATAAATTCCTTCTTTCCTCCCCACTTGAATATTTTTACTTCACATGTACACCACAGAACAGTTCATGGGACACTGATTCCCGCTGATGATTTTCAGGGTCACATTTGTGAGCTTCTGCAAGCCGCAAAATGAAGCAGCTGTGACGTCACAAGCAGCCCACTTTGGAATGGTGCAATTATAAATGTCTGAACATCTTGTGTGTTGATTGGAGCATTGCAGATCCTGTGATGGTAGACTGCAGATCCAATCCATTTCTGCTTTATGGCATCTTCACACACAGCCAGCAAAGCATGTAAAATCATATGGTGAAGTGTTGCTTGATCTACGACAAGTGCATCAATGCCAAGAGACTTCTTTTTTTTTTTTGAGACGATGCTTAAAATATCCCCTTCAGCAATCGGCCGAATTCTTCAGAGACCAAGCAAAAACTTTATTGAATTCAGATGAATACACTTAGTCATTTTAACTTAACTTTATTTATCATTTAAAGAATTGTTGCTTAGAGGCTGCAAAAGATGTGCACTTGGAATTACTATACATGTGGCATCAATAATTATTGGCCTATCTGCATGTAATGAATTGACTATTCTCATGATCTGGCTCATAATGACTTTAGGACACCAAAGGGTCCTCTAAAGAAGATGAAAGCCTATTGATCCACAAGATAAATGCTCTTTAGGATGTTAATAGTCTAATTTGCTTTAATGATTTCTCGCAGCAGTTCTCCAGTCAAGGACAGGATAATATACACTTAAAAAGGCATTTCAAGCAGAAGCACAGCAACTGGATGCTTCCTGCATAAAAATGTAGGGCAGTTGAGTCGAATGTTTGAAATTGATGATCAAACCAGCCATTAGTTTGTCTTTATTTGCTTCCTTCCAAGGTAATTATCATGGATTAATGCTGTTCTAAAGTGTCGAGCGAAATAACATTAGCAGTATCCATTTCGGCCGGGGCCTAATAAGGAGAATAATAATGTTTCAAGGCTTTTCTTTGGTGCAGCACTAAAATGCAAAGTGAACACACAGTCTGCAGGTTATATGGATGACTTTGTTTAAATAATTACTTTTAAATTATTTACATAAAGTACAAAAATTTCATATATTTTTTGACTTTCCTGATTATTTGCAACAATTATTTTTATCCTTGTTATAAGTGCCTAGTTGCTAATGTCTTTTTTCATTATTAATTTCTAGTTACATTTCTCGGAAGCATTTTAGGATTTTAGCTCACCACCAGGACCAATTTTAATTTCAGACAAATGCGGTGTAGTATGTCACACCGGAGACAAGATGAGGCATTGCTTTAGCAGTTTCAGGCATAAATGACATTGACTTCTGGGAGATGGAACTCTTTAGCATGCTCTGCACCAACAGAGTCACATCTGCCGTTGACAAACAGCTAAGGAGTAACCTGAGTCTATGTTCTCTTTACTGGCAATTTTTACATTTTATCATTGAAGTCAATGAGCCAATCTGCAATTTACGCTGTGGAGAGCAGGATGAGTGTATTCAGAACCCGGTCACACACCCAATCTCCTACTAAAGAGCAGCGATAATGTAATAATGCCTCACTGATGTGCCAGGCAGTAATGGTGCTGAACATCTCCCATTCATCCAACACTACCTGATCATTGCTTTAACGGAATAATACATTACGGCTGGAAATAGCTGTAAACCTCCAACTTTATCTTGGGAATGTGCACTCCTTTTTACCTCAGGAAACGTTTCTGTCCCTTGGTAATAAAAGGCAGAGCTATCAGGATGAAATGAAAAAGAGATTGAAACCCTTCTGTCTCTGTCAGGCAAAGCACTGATGCACATGGAGTTGCCCTCTTCTTCTTATGTAGCCTACAGGCTGTTTGTATTATTATGAAAATAGGTATTATGATCTTATGAGATCCATAGGAAAAAGATAAAAAGAACATTTCAGACATTTTTCTTTTCTTTTTCATGACTGTAAAGTAGGTTTGATTGACTGTTACTCCTCCCTGTCAGTTTTCTTTATTTTTTTGACAAATGATACTTGACTCTCTCTTGATAATGACCAATCTAAAGATGTTCAAATGAGAAATGTTATGGTTTTTCATCCTTTTGAATGACTGTCTTACATAATTACTGAAATAAGGTATGGAGGGTGGCACAGACACAGTGTAATGTAAATGTAAAGGTGAAGGCAGGGATCCATACAGTATGAGGCCATGTATATAGAAGAAATGACACAGTGAACAAACCTTGATGATAACTGAGAATGGGAGGAGGCGCAAGAAGGTGACATCCACCATTAACCTTTTATCAGGCTGTTTTGTACATCAATGTCACTCACATTTAATAACAAGAGTAATCAGAGGAATTATGCAAATTTAATTTGATGCCTCTTGCATTATGCAAATCTTAGCTAAATATAATGAATCCTGACACTAGACCGATGCACTATGTTGCATGGGGTGGTTGTCATTGTTAGGGACCAAAAATGTAGGAACATGATATTACATGGAATTAAGTAAGCATGCAATCATCAGCTGAACTTTTGCAAAAAATTTCTAAAGACCCACTCTGATGAAACAAAAAAAATACTGTTTGAAAAGGAGGTTAGTTATGACATTTTTTTAAGAAAGGTCTTTGTTTGATTTTATATTGTGATTTAGAAAATGGGGTGCACTCACATGAACTAATGAAAACAAACATCAAATGTCTGTCATAAAAGCAATTTCTCTTTTTGATGTATTAGTGACCAACATAATAGAGTTTGACAGTGCTACAGCACAAACACCATTGGGAGGAGCTTCATGTTAACACAGGGACTTCTCCCATCAACTGCAGTCAGCTGGCTTCCCATAACCAAATGTTACAGAGTTAAACAGCATGTCACGCTGCCATTTCACACGGTGAAATAAAATTAAATGAGATCTGTTTCAAAGTGGAGTTGCTGGCCTGTTCCAGCACCTAATCTGCAACATACACACCCAACCAGAAGAAGCATATTTATCCACACAGGCTGAGACATTTACAGAAAAATCACAATACTAAGTAGAAATCAGCAACCACTTAAAACAGTTGTTTATTTTACAGCTTCCTCTCAGTTAACAAGTCTGGATTGTAAAGAGGCTTATCAATATTTACACATAATATGAGTCATAAAACAATAATAAAAATATATTCAATGTGCTTTTTAGTGAATATAGGCTTTTTCTTTTTCCGAAAGGCTAAGATTGTTGGCTTTATTTTATACCAGTAAATCCGACTAGACAAGTAGAGATGAAATAATATTCTGATCTATAAACAAATCAATCTGCAAAATAAAAAAAGCAAGAGAAACCCATGACAAAATTAACATTTAACTAGTTATTATTTAGACCCACTCAGATCATCCTTTGATCTATTGTGAAATTGAACAGGCAGTTTTTACCTTAAAAAAAAAAAAAAAAAGAGTGTGTGTGTTTTTTTTTTTTTTATAGGGAATAGTTTTTCCAGATGTGGGAGTGGTATAATTAGAAATTCATGTCTGAGTTGTTGCTAGGTCCGCTGGCACCAGGCAACCCTGGTCACTTAACCTCCCCGGTGTTGAGAGCTCTCTGTTTAGATGCTCTCCTGCTGTAGGCCCTAATACCCTTAACTTCACATTACCAGTGCAGCAGAAATGGGGAGCAATATTGGAGCTATCCAGCTGTACACTGTACAGTTTTGAGCCAGATACCAGCTCAGACGAGGAAAACAAAGATGTACACAGATCTAGTCGTCTACAAATGAATGCATCAGAATGGACCAGAGCAGGGAACTTGTGGTCCACCCAGCATGTTTCCCACATCACAAATGTTTTTTCATCTGCTTCTGATTGAAACAATTTCCATAAAAAAATACTCAATAATGCAATTTTAGACCTAATTTTCTTAAAATAATTTTCTATCATCAGAAAAATACCACATGAAGAAGTTAAAAAAATCTTCAAAAACACAGTTTTCATTGGAGTGGGTCTTTAACAAAGATACATAATATGGTGTTTAAAAATGTTAAACACAATTAGTGAACCAATATTGTGTCTGAATTTTTTGAAGCATCAGAAGTTTTTAGGATAGGCCTATTTTTTAAAGAAGTTCACTTTGGACTGTGTCAGAGTCTCTTATGGCATGGAGCAGAATCAACATAGAGACTGCTAATAAGGAGTCCTTCAGTGTTCACTATTCTAAGAGTAAAATGAGCTTCGATCTGTCCCAGAGGTAGCCCATCAAGAGGTGGGGAGGTTAGTTGGTCGTCACGGCCATCTAGACCCCGGCCTGTGAAAGCCTGCCAGAATCAATGCTAATTATGCTGCCATCTGCGAGGTGCCTGTGCTAGCTTGACACCTGTTCACTTCCAAGTGACATACAAAAACTTCAATCAAGCCTTTAAACAAGACAATAACACAGCTGAAGAGGGAAATGATTGGTCAAACTATTGACAGCCATGACTGTTAGCAGACAACGACTGAAGGAGGAGCTGTCATATCTGAATTTGAAATCTGGGAGTCTTGAATTTGTCCTGGTGGTTGTCATCTGAACCAACAGTCTTCTGCTTTATCACTGTTTATGAAATCGTACTACGGAAAACGACTGGCTGATCCCTCCCGTCTCTTCCATACTGTGTGATGAATGTTCCAGGGCTTTTGTAACATTGTCCCTTTCCAGATAATTTATCACACAAAGACAATCAGTCAGAGAGCCTGATTAATATTTTCTGTGGGGTTTCTTTAAACTTCGGAGGCTTATCTGGCCGGCCACATTAGGCAGACCGTTTATAAGAGGAAACCAATAAACTTGGTTGGCTGTTTGTTCACAGAGATCGGGGGCCTGTCAATTCTTTGCCCCTTAAAAGAGATCTGCCATTAAGGTGACATGAGAAACAAATGAGGCCAATTTCTCCTCCAATGCCCCATCTGATTTGTCAATAAAGGCCCAGGAGCTGCAGGATGCTCTGTGATAGATTTTCCCTTGCAGTTAGACAATCAGTGAAATACATCTAACTTTTCTCTGATGGGTGATTCACTCAAAAAAAAACCAAACAAACAATAGACTCGAGTTGAAAGATACTTCAGATTTGTTTTTAGCTAAATATGTGAAATAAATCAATTTTTTTCTATCTTAGAAAATTAGTCAAAACATCATATTGTATTTTTTATTTTTTTTTTACTTTAACAGTGAATAACAAGACTATTTCTGCAACTAAAGATTTAACATATTTAAAATCTGTCATTGTTTAAAATTAGCTTTGTTTCAAATTTAAAGACATACTTCAATGAAAATGGTCTTTTTGCTGTTTTTAATATGTTTTTGTGGCATTTTCTGATGAGAGAGGACATATATTAGGAAAAATAAGCTTAAAGTTGCATTTCTGTGCATTCCTTTATTCAAATTGTTGTTAATGAGGAGCAAATGACAAAATGCAGTTGAAAAAAAGCTAGTAGCAGTGATGTAGGTGCTATAATTAGGAGGCACAAGCTCCTTGCTCGGCTCCATTCCGATGCATCCACTTGGCAGACAAATATATCCATTTACATCTTTATTTTCTCGTCCAAACTGGCATCTGGCTCAAAACTGTATGGGTGGAAAGCTCCCATATTGCTCACCATTTTTGTAATGTTGTGCTGGGGTTTCAAGGGGCTGTAAGCTAGCAGGAGAGCAACTTAACAGATGGATGATGGGAAATGGGGGTGGGCTTACTCTTACTCTATGCCAACAGTTCTGCCCACATCTCAGAGGTTTATTTCTAATGAACTACTGCTTTACAGAAACACAAACATGAACTTTAGAGCTCATTGATAATCAAAAGAAGACGGGTAGCCTAATCATCCTAGAAGAAACTGTTTCCATATTTGAAAAAACAAAAACAAAAAACATTTGGCTAACATAAGATCACTAACTTGACAAATAAAAACATAAAAGAGAACTATCTTAGTCAGGCTAAGTCAAGCACTGACAATTATTTAAAAAGAGGACTACTGGAAACAGCACAACCTGCTCACATGTGGTTGCGATACTTACAAACAGAATTATAGCCTCATCTGCAGAGCTGCAGCATCGATACACATTCATTACGTATGCAGCTCATAAAGTCAAATGTTTTTCAATAAATATCATGGGAACGAGGCTGGAGATACTCCACACTCGGAGACTTACAATGGCAGCATATGTTGAGGTGGATTGAGTCCTCAGGCTCCAATCTGGCTCCCTCTCTCTCGGACTTACAAGATAAATTATGTGGGCTATTTTTCCATTATGTTAATCAAAACACTTGCCATATGCATTACTGTTATTGGATCTGCAGCAGAAGACTTTTTTCAGTGTGAAATTGTGAGACAGAGCTATAATTGATAACAAACACAGTTTAGGACAGTCAAAGATAGCACAACAGCTGGCCTTGTTTATGTCTCTTGTTAACACGTTATATATGTTTTATGGAGTGCCAATTGAGGTTATTTCCTATTACAGCAAAAAGCTTTTTTTCAAGGATGTTGCAAAGTTTATTGAAAATTTCCAAACAAAGTGATGTAAGACAAGTGTTTCGACTTTAAAAAAATTGCCTTTCAGTTGCTGTTTCTTGGGCCGTTTATGTGTTTTTGTTAAGGATGTGTTTTATGTGGCTTTAAAAAGTTCAAACAAAACAAGTACCACTGTTCTGGCACTTGAAAGGGTCCGGGGCTGTGTGTTGGCCCACTTGAGCCATGCTAATTGATTCCAAGATACATATAGGGTCTCGGGATCCATCTTAAATTCCAAGGTTGCACTTACGTCCTTGACTGGAGCCAGACACAGGTCTAGAGGGGGCTGTTCGGCTTGCAATGTCATTGTTATGGCCTTTGTCATCTCAATTAGCAGGTGGGTGCTAAAACACGCAGCTTTAAATGGGGGCATCAGTGTTAACCTGGGACAAAGCTTACTGCCTATAAAACAAAGCACTTATGCCTACTGCTGACCACACTGTTTGCCTCTCATTACCTTCAGGCAGCCAAACAGTGCCCAGAGGTTACACTAATGACCTACTCTTTCAAAAAGATACTGCAGCTACTCTGGGGTTGTCATTTGGTGTATGAAATGCAACACTCCCCCTGCACACAAGCCCTGTCTTTCAGATGTTGAAGCTGTCAAGGGAGCGTCGGAAGAGATGGAAAGTCAGTTTATCATTTTTCACCAGGAGAAAGAGTAGCTGATTAAATTAGGCCCATTTTAAGGTCAATGTATTTCTTTAATCAGTTGTCCCTTTTGATCATTCCTGGGAAGCGTGCTCCTCAAACTCTGTCCTTGGTAATGGGTCCTCTTTACTATCTC
Source organism: Oryzias curvinotus (assembly GCA_023969325.1). Classification (NCBI taxonomy): domain Eukaryota; kingdom Metazoa; phylum Chordata; class Actinopteri; order Beloniformes; family Adrianichthyidae; genus Oryzias; species Oryzias curvinotus. Next base: position 11,730,405 of record CM043724.1, on the reverse strand, counting down.
AGTGTCAATACTCATATGCTCGTAGTTTAATGTTTCCAGCTCTTTCGGCACAGGCAGAGAACATAATGCTGTGCATGTTTAACAGTTATTTCCATAAGTAAGTGCAATTTCTGTACAGTTTGTTCTTGTGTAATGAAGTGAAATCTTGTTTGTATTCCCCCTATTTCACCAAGAAACCCACTCAAGCAGCCACACTGGAATTAAAGCAGCTAAAAATTAAAAACCGGCACTATCTTTAACTGAATGTCACACTATTAGGGAATAAAATCAATTACTTGCATACTAAGTAGTTCTGTTCCCGTCATTTTCGATTTTATATTTGGCAAGAGTTTTTCCCCTCTCTCACTGTTATTGTCGGAGTCTTTAAGTGACCTTAACAAGAAAAAATGCAAATGACACAGGAGAGAAAATGGCTAACATTTATTTATCCTTGCTGTTCTCTTGTCTTGTTGGTGTCATTAGAACAGTTCGCTGCATCCCATTCTCTCCCATTATCTCTGCTATCAACGCAGCACAGCAAGATTCCAGCAGGGCTATAAATACTTCCCTTGGACCACATATGGCTAGCACATCATCTCCCAGACACAGCTTAATGATGGAAAAAAAAATCTAATGTCTTTTTGCTCCTTTTCTTCTTCACATTCTCACAACACCATGAAAAAAGTCAGCCATCTTGCAGAAGTTACACATACATTTGACTACAAAAGCCACAAAACATGTGCACGTTTGTATCAGCAACATCTAAGAAGGTGTGAGAGGAATGATAGATGTCTGTCTTGATCATCCACCGGCACAGGTTTTTGTCGATTGCACCAGGGTCACCAAGTGGCTCCGCAAAGCCATTAGAGCGAGAATGCAAAAAGGACGCTTTATCTGAATTCATTATAAATGGATCTATATCTTATGTTTAGGGCCAAGGACACGATTTGTATCACAATGCAAATATCTATCATTAAGTGTAGACAGTTCATTTTTCCTTGCAAAAAAAGAAAAATGTTTTCTGTTTGGCACTCTTTCTTTCCCTGTTATAGCAGTTTGGAGCAGCCAATTTGTTGTGTGCATTACATGGCTTGTCACGATTTTACTGGGGAAAGTATCCAAAACCAGAGTTTACACATTTTGTATTTGACAATCAAAAATAATACCTAAATTAAATTGGTATATGTTGCCATACATTAGTTTTTGTTTTTCTTTTTTGGGGGGAAAAGCTAAAAAATCAAGACATTTCAAAAGTTTTCTTGACTATAAATAAGGAAAACTGGAGTAGATATCATAAATAACTTCCTTTAAAAGGAGCAGGAAATAAAGTTATATGCTTGTGTGTTGTTACTAAATTCACCCTGTCCAAACTCCCCTTCATACAAAGTCACACATCATCATTTTCCTGCACTTTGTCCGATGCAGGGAGTTAAGTTGCTGAGCACTTGGTTGGGCATGTCAGTCAAAGAGCAAAGAGAGCATCCCGTTGTGTGCCTATCTAAATAATGGCTATAAAACGTAGCTAACAGTGTCCTCTGAAACGTGCTCAGGTGGAAAGAACTAGACAAACAGAGGCAGCCACTGCAGAGCACCATGACACAGAGGACAAAGTAAGGGCCTCATTTCCTCCCTTTAATCAGTGTTTACATCCACTCTAATGCCAGTGGCTGGTGACAGAGGAAGACATGTATCAATCAGCAGAGGTAGCTTCACTGAAGAGGACACTTTGTTCAATAAAACTCTAACCAAAGGGAACAGGCACCTGGCAAAAAAATGGGAAAAGAATCATTGCTTTTATCTTTGGGACTTCATTCCTCTTACCTCCCCTGCTGTCCACTCCTTTCTCTGTCTCTCTAATGGATGCAGAGAAATTACAGCCAGTTAAAGGTGTAAATGGTGGCAGAGAGTGACGTGTAACTCTGCATTAAATTGTCTTACACCTGCAGAAAAATTCAACACAGGAGTCAATGTCAACTTTTACTTGGCTGGGTTATTTGCATTGTTGCATCCGTTCATTCAGTGAGTCAGAAATCGCTTATCGCTTTGCAGGAACCAAGTGGCCTCAGAGCGTAAAATTCTTTATATATTCCAGCTGTTTTCCCCTTTGCTAATAAATGCACACCAGGAAACTCCCATTCAAAGTAAACATGTTAACTTATTCCATCTACAGCTGTTTACAAGAATAGCTGTAATGACGGAATGTATGCCTGAATTGCAGCTCAATGGAAAATACAGAACCACACGTCACATGTTGCAGCTGAACACATTATTTTTTTTCGCAGCTAAGGGTGTAACAATTCACTTCAACAACAATTTGACTCACATCATAATTTGTGGTTACCGATACGATTCGTTGTCGATTTTGGTTCATTTTGAACAATCCAATTTACTGTCCTAAAATCAATCCTGGACATCTTTAGCCAAAACTTCAACCAGTGCGACTCAGAACAGAGCCGGTGAATTTCTCCATTTTCCTTGGATTTCTTACAAGATAACCAAGGGTAAATTAAATATGTGTACAAACAAACAAGTTAACAAGAATAAATGGCAAATCCATTCACATTTTAACTTTGTAAAGTTCAGCCCACTGTTTTTTTTCCATATTAAAATAATACAAATAAAACATTATTAGAACAAATTACCACACATTGGAGTTTAATGACTAACTGATCATTTTTTTGTTGCCATCACATGTGTATTGTCCGCTGTAATGACAATTGTTTTACTTTATAGTAAAATAAACCTATCGTACCCTATTCCAAATGATATTTTCCAACATCAATTATAACTATAAGTTGATTTAATTAACAATTTGTCTCAGACAGATCAATCTGGTTGGATTGTAGAAACATAAGTAGAATAATCAATTAAGTCGATTAATTGTTACACCCCTATTTGTAGCTGATCTTAGAGTAAAAGCTACAGATCAGTTGAAGCATAGCCAGCACAAATGTTCAACGTGGAGCCCAAAGCCAAAGGGCACAGAGGTAAACACCTGGAGAGGGTCTGTAAGCTGAAAATTCTGGTTCATCTACTGATGCAAAAGGCATCTGATATAAGAATACTTCAACTACATACATGTTACAGTAAAGCTTAACAGACAAAAGATGTATTGCCGCCAACTCACAGGGGCCTCTAGATTGTGCTGGCTTGGCCATTGATTGACCCCCCCCAAGAGATGAGCCTCATCATTCTCTCAGCTGTTCCTATCTTCAAGCAACTCGATCCATTTACATTTAAGCACAGCTCTGCTCGGCCTAATTAGTTCCATGGCTCCATTAGTCTATGTTGTGGTCAATGCATTCATCACTTTGTGTGTTAGTTAAAAGCACATTTTTTCTGAACTTGTCACTATTCTATGTCATATGACTTTTTTTCCCCCAAGAAAGTGAGACGCGGATTATGGGTAACAGAAGAACAAGCAATGGTAACCTTCCTGATAAAATTCCAATTTATTATTTGTGACTCAAAAATGTAAAGAAAAGAAAAATCATAACCTGAATATTTAAGGCTGAGAGAAAAACTTAGAAGCAGGGTGAAGGGAAAAAAAAGAGCAGGGAGATAATGGGAAGGACAGAGGGAGGGGGTGGTAATGATCCCTGCATTGAAAGACTTGGCTCACCCGCTGCCATACTGGCTCACATGGTCCAGTGGCTTCAAACTTGCTGAGGTCTAAAACTTATATTATGCCACACAAAAAAAAAGGAAAACAACCCGCACCTCATCAGAATGGGGATAATTAATTTTTAGACATGATGAGACATTTTCCTGTTTGATGAATCTTTCATGTACACTCAGGGTCCTTTTTACAATCAAGTAGGTTTCAAAAACGTCCTCAGACAGACAGAAAGTAAACAGGGAGTTTGTGATTTAGTAAGGAGCTGTCAAGTCATTGTGCTACAAAGCAATTTAAAGTTTGTCAATTTTTTCTTCGTTGGTTTAGATGTTGTAGAAGCATCTGCACATAGAAGAAATGGTAAAAGGGTGTTTGCTACATCCCCTGTGTCTGAGTCGATTTAATGTCTCCTTGGATGCGCATATCCCCCTTGTATTCACTTTACCATTGCCAGGTCACCGCCACATTATGTTTGCTATCTGCTGAAGACGAGTGCAGCGACTATACCTCTCAGGATGATTCAATGTCTGGTACAGTCCCTGAAAGCAGAACTCATTTCGAGGCCAAGCTACCCTGGAGTCCCAGCAGGGAGACATGAAGCAATCTCAGGCCCGTGGTACCCTCCCACAGTAACCCGCAGCCTTCTCACCGCCACATCTTTTCCTTTTATCTGGAATCTATTTTCCTGCTCTTCACCCCCACCCTGTAAGGTAACACCATTTGAAATTTTACATGTCCCCTCTCTCTCTGTCACTGTCTCTTGTTCTGTGTTCTCATGATGGATGAGTTCCCCGCTCAGGGGGTCTCAGCCTGCCCATCATGGCCCTCGATTAGGAATTAAAATTTTCAAGTGTTTCACCATGGCCACCCTAACCCTTTCCAAAACCAGCCCCTGTCCAACCACACCTGCTACGCCGTCACCTGCACCATCAACCGCCACACGTCTCTGCAGCCGAGAACATTATCCTCCCTTCAAATTCACCAAACACCTACATTCTTTTAAGTGGAGAGGAAAAACATAATTTATTTTGTACTTCCCACATAATTTACTTTTTTTTCCCTTTCCTTTCTACTGGAATTCTCCATTTCCCTATAAAATGAAAATTCATCTAGAATTACATCTTATGTCATCATTATGTTTATTAAGCGTGGATGATGTATATGAACAGCGCTGGCTTGCCGCTGAGTGCTTAATGATGCATAAGATTAAGCCGAGGCTCTCAGCTGCGCTGTGACTCCCCTCTGGTACCCATACTGCCGAGGCATGCTGGGAGTACAAGCTCCAAACGGCCATCAGGTGAAAGCAACTAACATCTCTCTTTTTCTGAGCCAGACTGGATGTGTGAGTGCTTATGTTTTGTGCGCACCGGTAAACGGACGAGTGTTTCCTCTGTGTTAGGAAAAGAATGGCGCCCTATCAGTGCTTTAAAGCATCTGTCCAGCTAAATTAGAAATAACTCGCTTTCCCCTGCTCACTGTTCAACGATCATGCTGTTTTCTCTTCTTCATATCTCTGTCTTCTCCACTCCTCTATCCATCCTGGGCCTCCTTCTCTCTACGACCTTCCTCCCTTCATTTTTCTTCTCCCTTTCTCCCAACCACACTGCTGTTTTGCCGCAGCAGTCTATGACAAAAACATTATCCTTCTGCTGCTAAACAATCCAATAAACCTATCCACAGGGAGCAAGTTAACCTCTTGTCTGTTCGACTGATGCCTTCAAGACCACGTGACGGCTGCCACAGTAAATTCAAATCATTAGTCTCCTTGCCCCCCATCAGAGAGAAAAACTTCTATTAGTAATGGAGACCTCGTAAGAGACCTTCCGCAGAGAGCACTGCCTTCCTAATTCCCAGTGGACAAATCCAGTGAAAAAAACTAATTCTACTTTTAATAATCTGTCATCAGGACCAGAGGCAGTCATAAATTATGTGGGGAGCATGTGCGAGAGCGAGCCACCAGAGGAAAATCAGGGTATAAAATCGAAACCCAAGTTTGGAGAACTTTCCTAGAAAACAAGAAAGACAAGAACTTGTAAATAGGATTAGTTGTTACGTCAAAGCTGAGCGTGTAGTCAAGCAATTCCAATCGGCCAAAGCAGATGAAGATTTTATTGGTATAGCTCATCATTTGTTTTCTAGCTCTTTTTTTTATATGAGTACCACTTTTTCTCATTCCTGTCTCCTTCAAGCTTATTATATCCAGAGATTGTTTTCAGCTTGTGTTGGTTTTTATCATTAACCCCTACTTTGCCAAGCCAATGACAACTTGTTAACTTGTTAAAATGACAGCTCCATTTGTTTTTGAGGTGGAACAAGCTCATGTGATGATGTAAAAGCACTGTTTTGTCTTTGTTTTTGAAGTAAACATCAGGGTACACTGGACTCCCCTGACTCCCCTCCCCATCGAGGGGAGCATGGAAACTTCAGACCCTAATTGATCACTAGAACAAAGGAAATTATCAGGGTTGAAGCATGTCAACAAACAAAGACACATTTAAAACATGACCAGGGTGCTTTGTGAAAGTGTGTGAGAGAAAATGCTACCCGCCGCAAGGGCCTGCTCTTTGTTCCTGTGTCAATATCTCTGTAAACTATCGACATGCATCATAATCGTTCCCTTCTATCAAGTGCAGACTAAAGAACAATCTCCATTAGGTGACAGCGCCCCGGCAGGTTGATAAATGCTCCCTGACGAAACGGAAGGAATTGCGTAAAATAAAGAGGCATGTTCCAACAAGTCTTGTCAAAATGGTATTGATTTAATCATCTGCAGAAATACACATTCTTGGTTAGTGTAGCGTGCAGCAAAGATGGCAGGAGCAGCAGAATCTGGGATACGCTTTACAGTTGTTGACGCGGAGACGCTCTCCCTCATTGGTTTTGCAGGTGATGAAACTCACACTGAGCCCCACTCCTATTTTTTCCTCATTCTCCCTCTTTAATCAGTTATCATTCCAAGAAAGCCAAGAAAATCTCGTCTTGATTCATATTTAGGGCAACAAAATATAGCTTTGTGTACGTGGGCGAGCCTATACCTAAGATATCAGTGTGACTAGCCTTCTCCTTGGCCTCTCAGCAAAGTGCAGAGGCGAAAGATAACAACAGTCCTCCATCATCCAGACACACTGATGGCATTCTAGTAGGTAAACTGAGGTGGCCAGAGGTCTGAGTGTGTTTATTTAACACTGGGATATTGGAGTGTGTGGCTCACCTTGGGACAAATGCACCACTCCTCTGACACCTTCAGCCTGCATGAGAGGAAGAAAACTGGAGGTTCATCGCTCCAAAGTTCAAGTTCATCAATAGACACTTGTAGCAAATGGCTTTTCCAGTCAAACATGGCCCCTGTGTAAACCCCCAGCCATGTAAACACTTTTAGAATTCACTTCACTCGTGACTTAAAATAAAAATCAAGCCTTAAATCAAAGCCTACAGGGAAGGCAGTTGTTTTTCTACAACTGTAATCATTTACAAGGCTAAAGGAGGTGTTATTATGCGGGCACAGCCCATCAGAGCAGTGATGAGGTGAACACAAATAATGTGAATCCCCTACAGAGGGACGATGTGTGGCTACGGCTGCCGGGGCTGGAGACAATCCCACAGTGACCTGACCTTGACACGTCTGAGTAAAATGGCGGTAGAGGCTAATGCCTCATCATATTGAGTTTGACTTTGGGCTCCTTACGGTGGGCACTATAAAACAAAGGATAATACTGAAGGCAAACAGCCATCAAATAGAAACAATTAACATGGAAACATTATAAAAGGATTGGAGCTAATTCAAATTTATGGTTGATCTTGCTATTGGTTGATTACTGATTAAATATTTTATGAAAATAAAACATGTTTAAAAATAATTTTGCAGATTAAGCAACAGCATAATTTTTGCATTTGAATAGAGGGATTATCCATCTAAAATTTAATTTACTTCATTATAGCAAAGAAAAATATCTTCGATATTAAGGTGGATGGTTTTCAAATTAAGAGTTTTCTTTTATATGATTCATTTTAAGTAAATGAATCTAAACGATTTAATAAAACATCCTCACACACAAAATAATGGAAATACAAACTCATGGACATAACTCCTCATATCAAGGCAAGAGCAAAGCTCCAGACATTATTCTGTCAAGGAGGACAAGTGGAGAGGTTAGGTAGACACCTCATGTCAGAGCAGACCTTTATATATTACCTTCCGCTACAAAGTAAGGACAAAGGGAATGAAGATGACTGCTCTGTCACTGGAGAAAAACTGATGAACCAGCCAGACCTGACTGAACTGTTCACTTACCGCAACCAAAACCCCTTCAACATGTTGCAACTCACCTGGCATTTATGTTCAGGTGAACATTTTTGGCAACTTCTTAACCATTTCAAAAACATTAATATCGAGTGCTAAAACCTTTTTAATTTAAGCTGATTTTGACGCATCCTAAAACTTTTGATTTTATGTCATTATAATTACTATTTAGTACAAAATATTTACAATTACCACCAACATATTAGTGTATTTGTTATTCATATTATGGGTGCCTAGTCTAACAAGAAATATATTAAAGAATTCATACATTTAAATATAAAAATAAAAACCTAATCTTGACAGTTTTTAGAACTTTAGTACAAATCTTCTTTTTAGAACAAAATCTTCCCCTTTTCTTTTCAGAAAACACATAGGAATTAGTGTGTTCCTGCCCATTTAGCATTAAAGACAAAAAGTATTATAAATATAATACTCCTTCAAGTCCCACTCTGATTAAAAATGTGTTTTTGGTGTTTTTAACATGTTCTTGAAATATTCCTCAGATTAAGCTACAATTGCATTTCTGAGTATGTCTTTAGTCAAATCATTGTGAGTCAGAAGCAGATGAAAAATTGTGATTTGATTGTTTTTGTTACTTAGAAAATGGGATGAGCGGGCCATAAGTTCCCTACTCTGCTACATTTTGATGCATCCACTTGCAGACAACTGGATCCATTTATGTTTTCTTCGTCTAAGCTGGCATTTAGTTCTAAACTGTACAGCTGGATAGCTCTGATATTCCTCACCACTTTGTTTTTCAGAGTTAGGTTGGGGTTTTCGGGCTGTAAGCTAGCAGGAGAATGTGCAAACAGATGAATGACGGAAAATGAGGACAGGTTTACTCTTCGTCAATAGGTCTGCCACCAACTCAGAGGTGAATTTCTAATGAACTCCTGCTCTGCAGAAACTATGTCTTAGAAAACAATAGTTTTTTTTTTTTTTTTGGCTAAAAATGTCATAATCATTATAAAAAGACCACTGAGAATGCTTTTAGAATAAATAAAAATGATTGGAGTGAGAGTTTTACTATCAGCACTGACTGCAATGTAATAGTTTTCTTTAACAAGTAAACAAAAAATGATAAGTTCATAGTTTGTCAGAAACTTGACTGTTAGATTCCTGAAAATGAAAGAAAACCATCTCACATGGCGGGTAGTTTGCATCATTTATGACTTGAAAAAGCTTCGAAATAAGTTAATATTCATACTGAACGGGTACAAGATGAATGCATCACTTAGAGTCCCCCATTCATTTAACACTTAAGGCAATTTTAATCTTTATGTCGATAATGAAGATGTGTGCGGTATCAACTAGTCAAGGTAATTAATCGGAATGTCAGCGACACTGTATTAATAGCATCACGCGTGGCATCAATTTAGGGTAAATTGTCATTTTGACAAGGCACTTTAATTAAAACTATCACGCCAGAATTAAAAGGACCATGTGAGTAATTTTGGGAGACTATCAAATAATGCTACCATCTGGTATTTTTTACATGTCTTCTCCCTGCTAATTATAAGTGATACTCCAAAGGTTAGAGGTACTTTGGCAGATGCAATGATCATTGTTATAATGCAAACGGGATGACTGAATATCTTCGTTTCAGTGTGTTTTACAATGATGTTCAGATTTGCTACCTAGATTTGAACGTATTAAGCACTCTTTTTTGGTGATTTGAGGACACTTGCAGAACTTTTTAGTCATTTGATATCTAAAGAAAAGTAAATTAGATAAAAGGAAGACAGTAGCTCGCTATGAAACTAGAGAAATTACTAAAAACTTTAAAAATGTTAAAAGGCATCTTGTGCTTTGTCTCCACTACTATCATTCATATGTAAATGCACATTACCATGAACATCAGTTTGGATATAGATACAATGTAAGGGAGAGTCTTTTTATCTTCCTTTTGGCTGCTCCCTTTATGGGGTGGCCACAGCATTCGTCTGTCTCCATCTGATCTTATCCTCCGCATCCCCCGTCATTCACATCAACCACCAATGAGTCTTTCTTCACCACTTTCATACACCTTCTTGTTTGTTTTCCTCCAGGTCTCCTTCCTGTTAGCCTTTTTCTTTCTCCCCAGACTTCCCAGGAGACTCAAAAACCCCTTTGATAAAGAGTAGTAATTATGACTAAAGTAAAACTAACAAAAATAAATAAATAAGACTGACAGACGTACAAGAAAAAGTTAACAACCTCCAAAAAGTTCAAATGATGAAACAGTATTTCCTAAAAAGGAAGAATCTGAGTTTAAAAGTTGGTTGCAACTTAAAATGAATTTCGCCTGTGTTTTTTTAATTTTTTTGGGAAGTTCGTATCTTAAGACACTTAACATGTAAGGGTTCTATGGTTCTGTTTGGTTTTTATGGGGTTTTTTTTTTTTTGGTCATGTTCTGAGATGCCCTTTGTCAGTCAAACCAGTTTCAGGTTACTTCAGTTAATTCCCCTTAGCATATAAGCATCTGGTTTTCAGTTCTTTCTTGTCAGCTCACAAGTGCTGCTTTGCCACCTTTTTGTTTTGCTGTGGTTTTTGTCACGTTTCAGTTTGTTTATTAAATGTTTTTGTTTCTTCCACAATTTTTTTCTGCCACCATGGAAAAAAAGGTTTTCTATGAGTCAAGATAAGCCTCTAATACATTCATGGCAAAAGTCACTAAGGCACTAAAATCTATCCTTCAAAAGTAAATGTGGCAAAAATAGAAAATTATTGAGACAACTGAATGACTTTTAGATCATGTTCTTCTGAATTGTTCAATTCAATTTCAATTCAAATTTATTTCTATATCCCAATATTGCAGTTGCCTCAATGGGCTTCCCACTGATAATTTTACAAAACAGAAAATCAGTCACAATATATACAGTAATAGCTGATTGCTAAACTAAATTAAACAGACTAAGCTAAATGTGGCATCCCTGCCATTAGACCCTCCTTCTTGGTAAGGAAAAGCTCCTAAAGATAAACGCCATTTCCAGGAAAAAAAAAAAAAAAGAAGGTATCCTTATGAATGTGTACAGGACGTAATAGGACTGTTAGAAAAGAATTTGCTTATTTAACTCTACAACTACATGTTTGAATAGTGCGGCAGACAGGCTTCATCCAGATGGAACTGGGGACAGCTGGGGGCGTGAGACAACCCAAAGGCGAGGTCCATGGCCAAGGAAAGCAGCACTGGCAAGCCAACTGGAAGTTTACAATCTGTGGTTATGTTGGTTTTCATAAGCTATCGCATAACTTTTTACCTGCATTTTACTGTAAACACAACAGTCAAACCCAACTATTCAAACCCTTTCTTATCTTTTATTCTGTCTGAAACGATAACCTTTTGCAGTAGTTACAATCTTTGGCAGGAAAAACTTAAAGCATTAGCAACTTTCGAGTAAGTACATGTTGAGCCTACTCCTTGTACAGCCCTGCATGCTGCAAACATCTCAACAAAGTGAAAAATATTGGTGATTTTCTTTTCTAAAACACGCTAATAACTTCTATTACACTTCATTGACGTGAATTGCATTTCTCTGCACATTTCAATGCAACAGAACCATTCAATGAACATAATATTGTGAGATTGATGGAATAAGTAAATGAATGAGTGTTGTGGATATTTGCAACAAATGAGAGAACAGCCTGACCTCTTTGCTGACTTGTGTTTTCAGTCAGTCTTTCTGGTTACTATGCGTCATGCTTTGTTTCACCTGACGTGCAATTATTTTTTCCATTAAATACACAACATGTATTTCACTTAGTTTTTCTGAATGAAATTTCAATCAAAGGCCATTACAGTCTTCAGACAGAAAAAAGTTTCGAAAAATAACAAGGCGCGATGGAAAAGAAAATAATGCTCTGTCAAGGGAGATGGAAAACACAAAAATAATCATTTGCGAGAAGCAGTTGATGCATATGTTAAAGTGTCAAGACGCAGCAGAGAAATTAATAGCTTTCTGGCATAAGCGTTCTTTGATAAATATGATTACATTTGCATACTTCATTTTACCCAGGATCTGCTGTATTGGTGATTCTTGTGATTCTTGAAGTTCTTGTTCATCTGGTCCAAAAGAAAACACAATATTTTGGTTCTCATTACGAATGTTTCATTTGTTTGCACATGAAAAATACAGAAAACAAAGTGTAGAAATATCTATCATATGTTAGTGATATTTGTTCATCAAAAGTTAAAAAAGAGAGACTTCTGCAATGTAAAAACATGCAAGCAGATTAAATTGATGATTTGAGAAGATTCTTCTGGGATTAATGGTAGATCATTTTTCCAGAAAATGTTTTGTCAACATCCTCTGCCATTGTCCTCTAATGAGGAAGTGATGTCACTTTTGTAAAAATCTCACATTAGACCTATACGTTCTTGCCATAACTTCATCAGTTGGTCATCAGTTACTAAGCACATTTGCATTTATCCCATGTCTGATGAAAGTTGTAAATCCTGATAAGGTTGTAAATGCAATGTGTAAATCTCACAGTGGTTTTCCATCACTGTTAAGGTACTTAATAATAGTGTCACTCTGGTCATGTTTATGCCATAGGTCACTGAACACACTTGAGTTTTCGATAAAAGTGAAAAAGTCACATTTATTGTTGTCAAAAATAATTTGAACTTGCAGCTAATTTCCTAATTAAAGTCCTACTTCAATCATCTTTTGATCTGTTGTAAAACCGTTCCCAGTGGTATTTTAATTATGATTATGCTGTTTTTAGGCAAATTCAAAAAACCTGTGTCGTTTTCTTGGACAAAATTTCTGCACAGCAGCTGTAGCTCATTGGAAATTTGCCTCTAAGTTGTGGGTGGGGTTAAGCCCGTGCTCACATCCCATCATCCATTTGTTTACACTCTCTCCCACTATAGTTTACAGCCACTCACAGCCCCAACCTAGCGGTGCAAAAAAATGATGAGCAATAAACACAAATCAGATTGGACTGGAGCCGGGACTTTGTTGCTTTCTGATTGTAGTTTGGACGTATCTTGATGCAACAGCTTTTTTTCATCTGCTCCTGATTCACCATGATTTGAATAAATATTCAAGAAATTCAATTGTGAGCTTAACATTCTTTAAATATGTCCTCCATTAGTAGAAAAATTCCACAAGAACATGATAAAACACCAAAAACAACATTTTCATCTGAGTGGGTCTTTTACAATTTTTTGAAGACAGTTCTTTGTAGACATAATGGCAATCTGACAAAATTATTCATTTAATAAACCGGACCCTAAGTAGTCTGCGGAATGTTCTTCAAAATATGTAATAGCCGCTTGCTGTGGGTTTGAAATGACACAGATAGTCTTGCTCCTTGCATGCCGAATCTCCAGGAGACAGTGTTTGCTCTTTTCCCCTGCTGTTTTCCAGTTCAACATTCCAATTAACCTGTGCAAAGCGTGACGCCAATCACAGGATGCTGTATCGACAATGCGCATAGAAAAGAATAATGCTGTTAGGAGATGTAGCTTACTGTGGGGGTGGAGGGGAGTCTTCCCTCACGGGTGACAGAGAACTTTGCTCCAGTCATTTATCAAGTCCTCTCTGTCCACCAAGGGGCTGGCAACTCCCAGGGCCGCCTGCTGCTTGGGGGGCCAGTGTGCAATATGTGCATTTTAGGCCTCGGGTGGGCTGGCAAAAACTGCTGATGTGCTCAGCGCTGCTAAGTTTGATGGATTTGTTGTTGTCATTTGCTTTGGTTCTGTTCCCCACAACAAAACAAAGAGAATCATTAACTCTTTTGTGCAGCATGAAACTTTTATGGGTTAGGGATAATGCAACATGAGATGGGGTGCAGATGGGGTCAGCTGAAGTGTTCTGCTGCAAAAGCCTTCCAGAATGGGGCTTTGAACATGCATGGATGATTCTCCATAGAGAGCTGATTACGGAATGATTTAGTGACCAGTGATATCCCCTTTACTTGCTCAAGCTCCCATCACTGGCCTCATTTCCACAGCAATAGTAAAACTGGCAGTGCTCACTACTTATATTTACAACCATTCACTGGTTAGCACATCATGTAGTGCTCTAGCCAAGCTAAAGTCGGAGCCATTACTGTGTCTCACTGTTAGAAGGCTTTCAGTGTTTACTGACGCAGGCTGACACAGGCTTGCTCCACTGTTTAAATCTGCTGATTTAAAAAAACTTACAGTAGCATGGATGTTTTAAGAAAATATCGCAAGAAGAAAGGAACAATAATTTTAGTTTTGTAAAGTTGAATGTAGCATTCAAGCAAGTTCAATTAACTTTAAATGGTTCTGTCAGGAAAAATGCATTTAAGAGATGAGCAGCAAAGTTGATTAAGAGTTAATCACATTTCCCTTATGGATGGATGCAGGCTATCTGTGGGCAAAAACTGGGGAAACCTGTAAAAGGCAAGCAGGTGGCCCATATAAATCGCTCGGTGAGCCCCTAGAACCAAATTGTTCGTGCACATTTTGTTCTACGGGCATGGCTCAAGGGCATAGCAAACACTTACACAACGCGTAAGGGTAAGTAAGAGGGAAGTAGGTGAGATGCAGTCTGCGTCGTACTGTTTCTTAACTTTTCTAAAATCCCCCCAAATTTTGCAGACTGCACAAAGGCTCATGAAAGTTGTTGACTTGATCAGTGTTTGCTACCTGCACACTCCTTGCATTTAGTCTGACTGTTAGAAATCAAGAAATGGGCATCCGGCATGTGTCCCATGAACACTTGCATATCACTTGCACAGTCTTTTCATGCAAAATTTGTGATCGGTCAGTAAGGTGCATTGCCTGTATATGAGAATTGGACTGAGTGACCCCTCCTCTCTCACTTTCCAAATAAGAAGTACCCGCTGGCTCCAAGATCCCAAAATCCCATCTGACCAATCAGAAGTGGTTAAAGTCTTCACTTCCTTGTTCCTGATTTCTGCTCATAAAGTCGCTCAGTTCCAACAAAAATACCAACAAAAGCTCGTCTTTGGTAAAAGTAAACAAAAGAATGAAGCTCAGAGAAGCGAGTCTGTCTGACATGACTACATCTCCCATGATGCATTGTGTTAAAGTGACAGCATCTCTGCGCTACTATGAGTCTTCCCTGTTAAACGTCTTGAAACTACAACAAACACACATCAGTTTTTAAATCTTCTTGATGATTTAGTTCAACAGTTTAGTTCTCCTTCAAGGTTTGTGTGTTGCTAAATGCAATTACTGTTCACAGCTCTTTTGCTCATTCTGCTCGGATGCATGTTTCTTACAATTTTGAAACCATTTAAAAAGTAAACAAACTGGCTTTTTGGTTAATGATGTGTACTTACACAACCCTTTTCTGCTCTCATTAGGGCTCAAAGATCTTTACAGTCACAAGTCCAATTCACAAATGCACACACACATTCACATACTTATCTGTTTGTTTTTTTTTAATAAGATAAGATTTAAAGGCCCACTCCAGTACAAATTTTTTATGGCTTTATATATATATTTTTAATTTTATATATTTATTATATATTTTATATGGCTTTTTTATGCTTATAGCATGTTCTTGCTGCGTTTTCTCTCATGATGGGGGGCAAATATTAGGAAAATAAAGCTTAAAATTGCATTTCTGGGTATTTATTTTTTCAAATCATTGTGAATTAGGAGCAGATAAAAAAAATGCCATTGGAAATAAAATGGATAATTTATTCCACAGAAAATATTCTGGGTGGGCCAGAAGCTCGCTGCTCCGCTCCATTATGATGCATCTGCTTGAAGATGACTAGATCAATTTACGTCTTTGTTTTCCTTGTCTGAGCTGGTATCTGGGTGAACACTGTACCTGGATAGCTCCAATATTGCTCACCATTTTTGCTGCACCGGTAATGTCAGAGGAGTGTTAGGCGGTAAACCTAGCGGGAGAGAGTGTAAACAGAGACCTTCTCAGTAACGGGGAGGGGACGGGATCGTTCAATGCCAATGGTCCAGCTCACAACAAAGACATGATATAAGCGCAGGCTTACGATATAAGCGCAGGCTTACCCCCCGCCAACAACTCGGAGGCAAATTTGTAATGAACTCCTGCCGCGCTGCAGAAATAATCTCCTAGAAATGAACACAGGTTTTTCGATTTTGCCCAAAAATGGCATCATAAATTTTGATCATAATTAAAACACCACTGGGAATGCATTTACATAGATCAAAAGATGATCCGAGTGGGACTTTAAGCAATGTCATGTTAAACAAGGACATAATCCTCCAAACATGAAATTCAATACTTTTTGTGCTATAGTTATTTAGCAGTGATGGATGACCTGAGACCCTTTAAACCAGAAAGGTACTACTGCCACTTATATAGGGACATACCTATGAATTGTTTTGCTCATGTGCAGCTTCACAAATAGTCAATTAACACACCTGGTTTGACTGATGGGAAAACCCCATTCATTCAAACGCTATGAGATAATAATTGTTACTGTCTAGTCGTAGAAACAATTTGGGGGTTGCAGGACAGATTCAATTTTTAACTTATTAAAAAATGCTTTGGAAATTGTATTGATCAAATAAAATATTAATTGGGAAAAGTATTTGCTCTTCTCAGAGAGTAGTTATAGAACTTATTTGAGGAAGCCAAAATTGAGTAAGGCATTGTGATAAACAAGAGATATTTTAAAGCAAAATAATATTTTAAAAATCTAATGCAATGCAGCAGATGTGTGGTTAAGTTTGGTCCAACTCACAAATTTGAGAGAGATGAAATGAGGATTGAAAATATACATAATCAATAAGGCTAAATTGTTTTGGTTCTATAAAGTTTAAAAAAATGGCTGAATAATGTGAATATTAATAAGCGGCAGCAGGTATAGGGTTCTGCCGGTTCCAAACACCAAGGTGAAGACTTATTTCCTCAAGGGAGAGCTGAAGATTAAGACAAATCTTTTTATTTTTCTCTGTCAAGTCATCACACTCCAAAAGAAAGTACAAATTGAGATGGTAGCGACGACAGTTTACTGTTGACTGCAAGGGTTACAGGGGTGATTGAGTATGTGTTTGACTGCCTGAGGCCAAGGGCTAACAGTACTGATGCACAGACAAGGTCGTCTTGCAGAGAGAATAGCCTCAGCACATAATCCCAGGGTTCCTGACTACTACAAACAGAGGCAGGCTACAAAATTGATTAAGGTGAAAGAACAATCTTTGGGGAACAAGATGATCAAGACAAATGGCAGAGTGTGGCTTTAGCCAAGAAACAGTAGACGTTATTTCACTCTACTCTGGTGTTCGCTCTTAGTTTTTAAAATTTTTGTCATTTCAGACAACTTTCAATAAATACAAATTTGACCATTGCTGAATAATGTGGCTAAACATGGGTTCAAAAGGGAAAAAGTACAAATACTGACCAGAGTCTCAAACCAACCTCAATCTGGTCCCCAGAGTCTCATCAATAACATTAAAAAGAGTAAAGTTATTTCCCACATAAAACTAATCTCTTCTTTTATTGTATTTTAATGAAACAGACTTCGTTCTAAGGCAGTAATTCATTCCATTTGTTATGTTTGGACAACTCATTACCATTATCATCTATTATCATTAGACGGAAATTTTAAGCTTCTTCTCCCTTGAGATGTCGTGCGTTTCTTTTCTTCAGTTTGCATTAAAACAAATGTGGATCTGCTGATGCATTAGATTAATCTGCTCACTCCCTGCCTGCTGCAAAGCTTTACTCCATCTTTGAAACTACAGCTTTTTGAAGTTTAAAATCTCCCTTTCCTGTTAGGTTTCTCAGCATCGCCATTTCATTGTTTGACAGTATGAAAAAGCACAGTTTTAGATGTCACCCAAAAAACTCCTCTATTTTTGGAATTATCTGTTCCCACATTATTGATTTTACTTTTTCCTATGTTTACTCACTGACATGTGAAGCAGCAGCATCACTGACTCCATGTAGCATTTACAAAATCCTAATGCTAATGATTTATTTAGACTTCCAGATTTAAATTCAAACTTCCTAATTCTTGGGTTTGCTGCACCAAATCGAGCCTCTTACTAATTAGCTTTTTCTTGAATAAGTAAAATTGATTAATTAGCAAGTCAAAAAGAGTGAATTTGATGCCTGCTGCATAAATCACTGTCATAAGAGCTTACTGAAACGTTTCATTTGCATTGCCAGACTTCTAATTACAAACTTTAAAGATCTGATAGAAAATGAACAGCAATGTAAAGTGAAAAGTTTCATAGAAAAAGGAAAAAAAAAAAAAAGCGGTTGAAAGAGTTTTACATGCCCAATGCCCATTCATACTTTTCTGTAAAATGTTCAACGCTTCCAGATTTTTCCATCATCTTCACTGTTTGGATAATAGAGTAAAAAAGTAACTGGCTCCTGAAAGTTAATTTTAACCTCTTTTACGGCAATGAAATTGATCACAAGAAGAAAGTGAAAATATATCGATGCCACAAAACTGATGGTCTTCACAGTTGTCACAAAAAACATCTTACATAACCTACTGGATCACAAGTCTGGAATTGTGGGCGTTGCTGAATATGGATCCGATGAGGTCTGAAGACCAACCGTTTTTTAATTTTTATTTAGAATGCACACTGGTTAGTTTTGATTAATTTGAAAGAAGCCTTTTCATAAATGTTTTAATTTTAACAGTTGCAGAAAAAAAAAGGTTGTGTGTCTATAATTTATATTACTGTAGTAAAGTGTCATCTTTGCAGCAGTTTTTGAATTTATTGTTGAGTTTCTGCTCGTTAACTCAGAAACTTTTCTTCAACTAGCAAAAATTCAGATGTAAAGAATAAAGAAAGGTCAAAAACCTTAGTTTTGATCAAATTTTGTAATTGCCCATCACCACTAAGACACTATAAGAATTTTTTTATTGACTGAGCAATTGCAATGTCTTGTGAAATGGTATGTAGGTTTTCTTCTTTTAAAATTTTATTAGTTTATTTACTCATCGAAATTGTGCAACTAGGAGCTTGCTTCAAATGACTGCAGAATTAAACAGTTTAATTGACTTCTATAAAGTTTAAACAAGCCTGTACGTTGAATTTGCTTTCCTCTCATTCTTAAGTTGCTTTTATTTTTTCTCATTTTTTCCTTTGCTTGTTTTACCTCATCATTTTTGCAGCATTCGTTCACATTTTACCACATTCTGGTACATTTACCACATTGGCTCACTAGGGTGTATTCAGACTGGACACATTTGGTTCGCTTAAGGTGAACCAGAGTTCATTTTACCCGACAACCCGGAACAGGGTTTCAGTCTGAATACACTCAAGCGGACCCTGACCAGAAGTCACCCAATAAGCTATCTTGTACAGTAGGTCCCTTAACAGAATTCTCTTAAAAACAATGACATAAAACCACAACAATGAGACACAGCGACTCATTAAAATATGGTCGGATGAATGCAGGCTCATTAAAACAGTTTTTAACATGATACATAATGTTTCTCACATTGTTTTCCCGACAATCTATGTCATAAACACCTATCAGTGTACCCTCTTACCCGACGTCACCTCATTACTGCAGATGCTAGCATCCTCTGAGTTAAAACACAGATGGTACATCTTCTTGCCAGTAACCGCCTTGCAGGACACCTCCGCCGTACCAAAGTAACAAGTAAAAAGGTTTGTTCCCAACGTTCAAAACTGATGGCTGGAGAATTTCCTATTTTGTCATTTTTTGTCTGGTACATTTTAATGTTCAAGTGCAGCTATAAACAACTTTAAGTACCATTTAAAATTACTTGCAGTATATACTATTCCTATTTGGTAAGAATGCATCCACACTATGAAGGCATGATTATCAATAATCACGATTAATGCATCTACCCAGCAAAATTTCTGTAGAAAAAGCAAAATCATAAAGACGGACTGCTTTAAGACTACTTTTACATCTCTGTGACATTTTGTTCTATTAATCCTCCATAACACCTTTCTCTTACTCTATAAAATCATCCTGCAATTGATATTTAGGTAATTGATAATCCCTCTGTGAGTTATGTTGTCAATTTTAAACCTAAATCCTATTTTGGTGGCCATCTGGGTTCACTTAATTGCACCCATGAGAGCCCAGGTTGTAGACAGTAATTATTTAGAAGACATTCAGATTGAGAAATGACATGAACTTCACATGTTATCTTCATCACATTTATAATGTGGCAACATTGTTTTTATATCTAGAAAACAAAATATTGGGACAAGCAACCTTTTTGGATGTAATCTCTAGGACAAAAACACTTTTAGAGAAAGCAACTCATTCTGAGCTTGAAAGAAATAAGTATGTTTTTTTTTGTAGATGAGAGGTCAGATGGCCAGGTGGAGTTTCCAGCTTCTAAGCACTTTCTAAGGGGAACTGTGACAAATACTAACCTTACACAGAATTGTAGTGTCTGTGCAAGTCGCCCACTCATTGCTGAGGCACTCTGTCAAATTGATTATCCAGTCAACTAATTCCCAGTCTATGTTTAGCTAAAGTATGATAGACTCATTGTTTCCCATGGGTGCGATTCTCATTTGTGTGTCTGTCTGTGTGAGGGAGTATTTATGTGAAAGAGGCTAACTAATCAGCAAACTGGGCCAGAAGCAGAATATTGAGCAATCTGGGACAGTTGTGGATGGATTTTGAGGCTCATCACAGCCAAATCTATGAATGTGGCATCTGACAAACACATAAATGAGCAACGATAGTCAAGCTTTTTCAGAAACTAATTTCCTACTCTTTGTCATTTAATCCAGAATGTTTCCCTCTTCTAAAAAGCTGCTGACCGGTACGAAGCCCATTGAGACGCCTGTTGTTGTGATTTTGGGCCATACAAATAAAATTGAATTGAATTAAACTGAACAGTGATTTCTCTTGATATTGGCAATAGTTTATATATATAATTACATATTTCATACTTTTAAAATTGGACTTATCCACTTATTATCCATGAAAAACAAAACCTGGGATATCAAAAATGTTATTAATTTATTTTTCATTTGCCTTAAAGAATATTTGATGTCACACAGTTCCCTTACATTTGACTGCTACAGAGGGAGAAAGAGAAGACAAGAAAAAGTAAAACTTCTGAAAGATTATTTAGTATAAAAAAGTATATATATTTGCAACATGCAGGGGCGGAGCCATGGGAGGGTAAAGAGGGGCAGTTACCTCCTAGCAAAAAGCTAAGCGGCAACTCATTTTTGAGTCAATATTAGTATTGTTATTGACAGAAATTTAAAAAAAATCATCAATACAAGCTTTTTTAAGCATTGCAAAAATAAGAAAGGCAATATTTTTAAACTAAAGAAAAACAATAAAACTGTTATAAATATATATGTTTGATCTTTTCATTTGTAATGACCTTCCACTCTGCTTTTCTTATTTGCTACCCTTCCAAAGTATTTTGCTCCCCTCCCATAAACCAAAATATAAAATTATCTAGCCTCACCTTGGCAACATAGCATTTTAAAAGTATAAATTCCTTAAAAAATCCTCGTCAGAGCAAAGAAAGAAAGAAAAGTTAATCAAATTAACCAATTTAAGCTACATTATATAGTATAAAATATCTTGTTTCCATGTTTGGTGAAGTTTTGCTGGGATTTCTAGAACTAACTTTATTCTCCTTTGGGGAATTTTTGTATTTAATTGTTTATTTTTTATGGTTTTGAGGTCTTTTTTTGTTTTATATGAAAGCACCATGTGTTTCAATTGAGTTTTTAAATACAATCTTGTTTTAAAATGGTTATTTATCCATTCCCACATCTAAAACCAGAATTGGTGTAGCTTTGGTTAGTTTGGAACACATTTCAACAAACCCATACAAATGCTCAGTTTATTCAAATACAGAAAAATAACTAGCCTCTTAGCTGTCTATGAATACACTTTTTGTTGTAAGGTTTTCCTTCCTTGCTCCTGTTTTATGTACAGTAAATGTAGTGTACATTCACCTTGCAAAATTATTTAACTTTCATTCCCTTTTTTGTTTTGTTTTCATACTGTATTTAATATTTTCTTTTTTTTATTTTCCAATTTTTTTTGCCTTCTTGCTGTTTTTTTTGTAAATGACGTTGTCTTACACCTCTGAGTGTCTGTACTGCACAGTAATCAGTTTACTTTTATTCACTGGGTTAGCTGTAATTAAAACAGAGGGACCCAGCAATGCTGTATTTACATGTATATTGGGTTAACCTTTAATCCTCCCAAAAGGACGAGCGAACTGTGGAAAAGCAAATACAACTTTATCAGAGATTCAACTAAAAAAACACTTCAAAAATTAAAAATCGCTATATTAGTTTTTGCTGTGCTTTTTGATTTATTCTTTAGGAGAAAATTTGGACTCATCAATGAATTCAATCAAACATTGAGCAATAACTTACTTTCAAAATGTATTGTTGTTCAAGTATTCTATTCATACAATCTCAACACGACTCAACAGGTCAAGTCAAAGGCAGAGAGCATCTATTTGTCCTGTTACAGAAATATCTCTGTTTCATTAGCTTCTACATGTGGCCGAGTAGAGTCCTGTGAGAAAAGAGTGGCGAGTGAAAGAGGTCATGCTGAACCAGACAGAGACACCGGCGTGACACTGTGACATGTAAAGATGCCCTCCACTGAGCTGTGCCTTGCACGACAACATGAAACGAGGAAATGAGCCGCAAACGCTTTTTTTTCCTCCCAGTAGCTTAGACATGTACACAAGTACAAATAAAACATAATGGTAATAATGTAACAAAGGTGATGCTAAAGATAGATCTCAACTTATATTATTAAAATGTTTTGGCAGAACAGAAGGATATGTGGAGAAGTGGGATTGTTAAAGCAGACAGCAGTGATTTGACCATGCGTTTGTCTTGTTTAGTGCACTGGGTTGACAAGACTTCACTAAAAGGGGAATTATATGTCCTCCGCTGGGTCTTCTCTCTAAATGAGAGCCATTGCCCCTATTAGCTGAAGGTTAATAGTCATTTGGTGAAGGAAACAGCTGATTTTATATCTAACCCAGAGCGCAAAACAACCGAGCGAGGCTCGCATTTGTTGTTCGCTTTATGACACCCTTTCATGTTCCTGCAACCTCTAAATATTTTAATTCTGACCATGTGAAAAACGGTTTTGTTCATTTTGTCTGTGCCCTGCAGGCAAGAATCAATGACATTTGAAATAATTGTTGTTACAGGAGTAATCTCTGGAGGGAGAATGGGGCAAAACTGTAGAGAAGATTTGAGTAAATTACTGTGTCAGCTTCTATTTATTTGCAACTGGATTGCCAGAGGCAGCACTTGAAGATAGCCATTAAGAGTCAGGGCAATAAAGACAGAGCGTGTAGCCATTGTCGAAAAGTTAGCGTGTAATGCAGCAAGTTATCATCAAAGTGCTCCCCGTGGAGAGAGCAGGGCGCACACTGGGGAGAATACATGTGAGGAGAACCAATTATAGCTCCTCAAATCTCTCTTTCTCAGAGGGAGAGGTCATAAATAGATGGCTGTAGTTGTGTACACTTGCTGTATATCTCACCATATGGTGGCTCTTCTCAGTGTGTATCATTAAAGGTAGCAGTTACTCTTAGACGGCAATTACCGTACATTTTAAAAGTACAGTAAAAGCCAAGAGTTGAGAAAATGCCCTAGAAGTTTTGAAGTTGACAAAAATCATGTTCATGTATTTGCAAAGGAGCCAAAACAAAGAAAATCCCCCAAAAATGTACTATTATAATCATAATTATTTAGGATCCTTTTTGTGAGGTGTTGTGTTTGTACGGAACTGAAAACCAGACCCAAAAAAAATCACTCAATACAAAAACATTAATGATCACTGACTGTGGAAGGATGGACATGTTGTAATAAATGCTTTCTGATAGCGCTGCAGCTGTGTTTTTATCTGTTTCCCCTCCTTAGAGCTCAGCACATGTGTAACTTAGGGACAACCCAAATCAACTTATTAAAAGAGGAGGCAGCAGAATTTGCGCCAGAGTGGAGAGAGATTGTTTACTGGGTAAATCTCTGTCTGCTCTCCTCGTAAAGGTACCTTTGTCCGTTGGTCTTTCTTTCCTTTTTGAATTGTTATGATGTTGCAGGTTGTTTGAACCCAACAAAACACTCATAAAATTTTGAGTTTTTCACACCTCTGTGTCAGTGAAGAAATCAAATAGGGACCAAAAGCAGCCCCTTCGTACACAAAATAAATAAATAAAAGAAATTACTGACAAAATCCTTGCAGGTTTGGTTGACTCAACTGTCAATTAATTACTTAATTGATTAAATTTGTGTTTGATGAGAGTTTTTACTTTTTTGAAGATGCTTTTCGACAATTTTCTAGATATATTTAAAAGGCTTAAAAAAGTTTTTTTTTTGTTTTTGTTTTTTTTTTTTTTTACTGTGAAAGATAGAATGAGGTTCTCAAAGATTATTTGTGAGCAGTGGATGCAGATTATTTTCTGTTCAGGATGCTGTTCACACATGAGGGACAGCTTGT
The DNA here is from genome assembly GCA_023969325.1 of Oryzias curvinotus. Taxonomy (NCBI): domain Eukaryota; kingdom Metazoa; phylum Chordata; class Actinopteri; order Beloniformes; family Adrianichthyidae; genus Oryzias; species Oryzias curvinotus. Next base: position 11,706,127 of record CM043724.1, on the reverse strand, counting down.
AGATAAAAAGAAAATAAGTGAGGCTCCAAATCTTCTCATTCCAGGAAATGTCTTAACCGGAAGCACGTCATGAGCTTCTTTAAATCACGGTTAATTTTTGTTTTCCGGTGGCAGCGGACGCATAAGTCTGTGATTAAGAAAGTACAAAGTTACGGTAAGTCTATTTTGCTTTAACCCTTCTTTAGATATTTATTTAGAAAAAAAATTTTACACTATTATTTCTGCATGTATAATTTGTGCACAACTGTTATTTATATTATTTGTAAAATATTTTCTTTAAAAACATTTTAATCCTAATTTTTCATAAAGTTTAAATTAAGTATTTATTTTGTTTCTCAGGACAGATGGGCGCACAAATAAGTTTATTAAAGTTCATATAAGAATTTAAATGCTAAGATGATAAATGTTACTTAATATTGTGAAAATAACTTAGATAAAGAGTCCATTCTTTTTTAAATGACTATAATAGTTAAAGTGTTATTTGTTTAATTTTCTTTATTGTGGAGGACTAGTCTTGGGATATATTGTCCTTTGATATATCCTTATTAAAATGCAAATTTCAAAACCATAAAATAGACAATTAGCTGCAATTAAAATCACATGAAGCTGCTTAAAGTAACAGAGAAGCATGAACATGTTAATCCTTTGACTAAATCAAAAAAATCCATGTTTAACTGCAGTTCTGAGGATAATGATAAAACAATGAATATGTAAGAAAGTCATTATCTGCAGGAAAGACACCTTTTTAATCCCCAACCACTCAAATATGTCAGGATAACGAGTGAAGGCAGTAACTTTTTAATCTGGGATTTAGGAAATGGGGAGAGTGAGGATCAAACAATGAACAGGAAGTGGAGATAAAAGGAAGGTTGCATTAATTAGATGATGCTGATGGGCTACAGCAGTGAAGACGAGGCAGACAGAAAGGGGATTGAAACTGTTTGCAGGGTCTGCCAAACAAATGGTGCAGGTCCCTACGGGAAAGAGATTATTATGGGCTCTGTGTCTGTCAAACATGTGAAAACAATACAAAAAAGAAAGGGAGGTGGGGATGCCGGGGGGCCTGAGGCAGTGTCGCAGCCTGTGAGGGCCCACAAGGAGAGCGGCTCTCCGGAGCAACACTGTCCCTGCCAAAGAATGTCTGTAATCCGCAGACTGACTGAGGTGATCCCGTGGCTTTCCCCGGCAATGCAGCCAGCTCTCTATTGTCAGCAGTGCTCAAAGAGGGAAAAGAGGGGGGGGGCATCAAGGCTTGGGGGAGGTGGTGTTCTTTCTCAGCCTTGCCTTATGACTTTTCCCCACCATTGTCCAAAAGTTACAATTGCAGTTTTCTGATCTTTTGTACGGTCCTGTTGACAGTGGTTATTGACAAAGCAGTCGGACATGGTAAGGATATGACCCCCACCTTTACCCCCCAGCCCCCCTTTATTCATCTTTGGGAGGCCTCAATGAACAAGAGAGGAAGCAGGTTTGAGGTTTACATGTAGCTTTAGCTTTTAAAAGGGTCTGAGGAGGCTTACGCCCAAAAAAAAAAGGATGTTACAGGAGGGCGGAGTCTTTGCCCCCCAATGACAGAAGACACAAAAAACAAGAGGGCTTGTTTGAAAGAAGAAAAATGAGAAGAAGAAGAAGAAAGGGAGAATTCACTTATGGAGTGAAAAGTTTTCTTTGCTGCCCTTCCACTCAAACAGATGCTGAGGCAGATGGTGGAAAATTAGCAGAAAGCAGGCAAAAAAGGGAAATTAGACAGTATATGTCCAGGGAGGACAGACATGAAGAAAATAAAGATTAAAGCACCATGGCAGAGGGGGGAAAATGTTACCCAGGGGTCATTGGAGGTGTGAGGTGTCATCCCAGAAACATAATGTACTGCTGTTTTGGTGGTGAGTGATGTGCTCTGGGCCCTGTGTGGCGAAAGACCAATCATGTGGCAGCAGTTGAACCCTCAAAGAGGGGATTGTGATTAATCTAGAAATGGTTTTTAAACGTTTGTGGGCAAAAAATGTCTCAAACTCAGATAAAAGAAGTTAAAAGTTTAAATAATTATAGAATTATAATGAATAAATCAAAAAGCGATGATGACGATGAAGATCAAAAGGATTTGCACCAATTTCTTTCAATATAGAAATGCAGAACATTCTCTGGATATTTCTGCATCCGTTAGTTTGAGAGATTGACAGAAATAAAAATAGTATGAGAGCAGACTGGGTTAAGACTACACAACATCACAACCAGTAATTCTGGCTGCCTATTAGATTTATCTGTTGCAGGCTGAGGGAAAGCATGCACTTTGTCTTCAGACATGAAAACAGCATCTCAAGTGTTACAATTCCAGAGGGGGTAAAGTGGAATTGCTGTTTTTACATTTCCGTACCATTTTTGCCCATAAGGAATATGGATAACAAATGAAATATTCAGCCACATTGTCTGATTTATCTCTTTTATTATCTGCAAATATCACCCTGGCAATTTAAAGGATAGCTTGCTTCATTCTGGGTCTTTTCGCTGGGGGCTTGACAACCTATCAACTTTATACCGCATAAACAGGTCAGGATTGTATGAGCATTCCTATTTGTGAGGTTTTGAGCTAACAGAATTTCTAAATAGAAGCTGAAAAAAGGGAAAGAAATGGGGGTGGGATTCTTAAGGGGATGCTACAGAGCCTGCTTTGCCAGGAAATGATAAATCTGCACAGTGTCCATTTTTGAAACGAAGGAACAAAATGTTATTAATTTCAAACCAAGTGGAGACTTCCGTATCACAGTTTCTCAGACTGTAAGTAATAAGGCTTTCCTATAGGGGGTGATTGACTGACAGGGGCTTCAGTCTGCCTTTTTGTTCGAGCTGACTTCTTTTTTCTTTTGAACCAATGAAATAAATATTTAATTTTTAACTCAAACCCAGGACAAAATTGTGGTCAAACCAAAAATGACACTTAAATTAAGTTTCAGTTTATTTCAGACAATGTTGATATATCAGATTAAATAATAATTATTTTTAAAGACAGTTTCATTATGTCTATAATATGTTTTGCAAAAGACAGTGATGACTCCAGTTGTTTTCTTTTTTTTCATTTTATCATGCATTAAAATAAAATGTGTATGTATTTGTTTATTTATTAAATGCACAGTTGTATTTAAAGTGGCTTAAAGAGGCTTAAACCTATTTTCGTGTAGTTGTAAGTACTTAACAGACTTCAAAAACCATTTTTTTGCAAGGGGAAAATACTTAACATTTCTTGCTTTTTAGCGTTTAAATTTGGATATAATTCATTTCAAGCAATCGAAAAGAAATTAAAAAAATACACAAAACAAACAGCGAAAATACAGTATATATATCTATACTGAGATGTATCAAACTGAAGAACATTAGTGAATTGTTTGGAAAATATGTAGATGTATTCATATGATACATCTACATACACAAATAATTCAATTACAATCACTTTTGATCATAATTAGACCAAATATCTCTTTTGCATTGTCACAGAAACCCTGAAATATGTTTGTCAAAAGAACAAAAATGTACAGCAATATAATCCACTGCATAAAAAATCAATTAAAAGCAAAGCCTTTAAGGCAAAACAAATTCCAAGTATCATCTGATTTATATATCTCAATAGTTCAACTGTGATGAAAAACAAATGTATAAACGCCTAAATGCTGAAATAGGAGGTCTATTGTGGCTGATCAACAACTGCAACAGACTTATGAATAAATACTTTAAAACACATTTCATTAAAAAAAAGAGGCTCTGCCCTAATGACCTTGAAAAGTAGTGGTCTGTTGTTCCTTGCAGGTTCCTATCCCTGGTTTCTTCTCTGGTTTTTCAAAACACTGCATGGCTAAAGATAGTTATTCCACCTTGAACCGATCTCCATCAACCTCCCCCGAGAGCACAAGTCCCTCATGTGAAACCTCATATGGCACAGCATTTCTCACTTCCTAAAAGGGGAATAGAATGGCAGGAGAAGAATATTCAGCAAGCTTCACTTTAAATCAAGATAAAAGACTGAAATGGAAAATAATAGGAGGAACAAACCCCTGGATAGTCCGGGGCTCCTAATGGAAACACATGGCTGAAGGCTGAAGTGTTGTCAGCAGCCAACACTGTGACATTCCTTTTTGATAATCTGGCCTGCCATGAAATTAGAATAGCAAATACTTCCTGACAAAGATGCATGTCCTTCTTCCATTGTACCATCATAAAAAAAAGAGAGGAAAAAAGGAGAACTCCAGTGGTGACTCTGAATGCCACATAACTTCAATTTAAATTTACAGCACTACACAAAGAGAAGTGATATGCATTCAGAAATTTTAATAACCTATTAAGTTACGACTTCAATTTCATTTTATGAATATTTTCCTTGGGGAGCGCAGCCATCACAGGAAAAAGATCGAAATTTAAAAAAGATAAATAGTGCCATTAATCTACAACATTTCACTTTCATTATCCCTGAAAATGAGGAGTTATTTTTGCTCAGATCCTCACGTAATTAGCTTCTTACACTTGATTCACTAGCCAGAAAATGACCATGTTCAGAAAATTAAAAATTTGTCATTAAGTGGAATTTAACATAATATCATTTATCTTTATATATTCCTCAGCTGACAAGCAGCAGCCTTGGATGCTGATCAGGCTTTGTGCTGCAGGACCTGAAACTGGGGGGGCTGCTAATGTGGTGCTTGGCTGCCACGTGGACATTTTGGTTGTTTCACTTGGAAGATCCATCCTTCTAATGCTTCTGCCATTTAAAACAAAGAGTTGCTAGTGGGGGAAGAAAAGAGAATTGACATTAAGCAAAATATTATATAATACTACTGGCTTTTTTTTTAAAAAGTCTAAAACCAATAATGTAAGAAGTTATACAATAAAAATGAGGACATTTTTTTCATAATAGAACATAAAACCTCCACTGACATGCTTATTACAATAAAAGAGCAACTGTTTTTTTTATTGCAATTTTAAATGTTTGTGGGATCCAAACTATAAACAAATACTTTCACTCTATTATTTAAATTTCTATGAACAATTACATTAGGTCTATTGGACAACTAATCATCACCATAAAATGTAGTTTGGAGAACACTGCACTTCTTTAGGTATTTGTAAAGAATGAATAAATATTCCTAGGTTAAATATTTAACCTTCATATTTCTGTTTCATAATTTTTATTTTAAATCATTTAGAAAATATTATTATAGCTAAAATAATTCCAATTTCAATTCGTAGAACCAGGCACTTCAATGTAAAGAAAAATACCATTGATCCAACAGTAAAAAAGTACTAAAGAAGCAGTATTTTTGGCTAAAATGCATCTCTAAGTTGTTGCTTTCAGCTCAGAAAACTACGGTGGCCCTAAAGTGCAAACCACAGCAACAAATCACTCAATGAAAAAGCATCTTAAAGATCATGACCACAATTAAAAAATCAAAACAATAATGAAACAAAATAAAAATGAAAATTAATGTCCAGAAGTCAAAATGAAATGTTAAAAAATGAAACACAATGAGAAACTGGAAAAGGTAAATATTATGGAACATCACTGATTGGATGATGATATCCATTATAGCTTCATGGCTAAATCCTTTGGTTAAAATGATGGTGAAATGTCATCATCCAAGCAGCGATGTCCCATAATATCTACCTTTTCCGGTTTCTCATTGTGCTTTCTTTTTCAACATTACATTTTGATTCATGGAAATTACTTTGGTTTCCCTAAATGTTTCATTTTTATTTCATTTCTGTTTTTTTGGAATTGTGTTTTGGTTTCTGGAATTTTGTTTTGATTTATAAACTGCAATGGTGGTGATTTCTTTCTTTCTTTTTTTTAATTGTGGTCATGATCTTTAATATGTTTTTGAATTGACTGATTTGCCATCATAGTAAACAGATTTACAGAAATGTAGACCAAATAGCTTCTTATCTCAGCTCAGTGTTGAGCAATAGTAGACAGAAACTCTGAAAGCCAAAAGAGAACAAACAAAAAATTGCAAAGTCTTCCGGAGCCATGATTGATTTTAAACACCAGAAACCAAGATAAATAAACAGAAAATATTAGAGCAAATCCAACTATGATACATTTAAAAGAATTTAATCAATGACTGAACAGACAGCAATTTGAACTGGGAGTTCAGTTCTGTGCTGGTGTCTGTGGTTCCGCCATTTACTTAGTTCAACACAAAAACACGTTGGTCATCATCTCACGGCACAGCAGGCTATCCATTAAGATCTAATTGATCATCACAAGGAATGGAAGGAAGAAATGGAGTTGATAATGGTGGAGGAAACCATTTTGCCTCCCTCCCATTACAGAGTAACAACATTCTTGTTTAGTTATTATTCTCCTGTGACTATGAAAATAAGAAGAAAGGGGCCACATGCCGCACTTTGGTATTGAAAACTTTCACTTCTTATTATAGAGCTGGGACTCTTTTAAACCTATAACTGCCTGCACACAGAGACACTAAGGAATGTGTCTTCAAACATGTGAAGTAGTAATAAAAAGTTTAAATCTGAAGTTAAAAACTGCACTTAAATCATTAACTTTTTCATTTTAGTATAATCACGTGTTTAAAATAAATAGTCTTATATCTTGTATGTTGCCAATTGCCCTATTCAGAAACAAGCTTCACATCACATGGCCATCAGTATTAACGTCCTTACAAAACTCCTTTTTTCTCAAAAGGTGTGTTTTTCCTTTAAAATAAATCAGGATAGCTGGAGAAAGGTTTATTTTGTCCTCGGTGGAAAGAACAGACAAAAAAGGATAAAAGAAGAGAATACAGTTACATATTTGTTGTAGTGCAGTGGCCCCCAACCTGTCAGAAAATATTTTCCTTGAATGACCTGTACGAGGCCGAATTGAGTGTGTCGTTTTTTCTTTTTAGCTTTCAGTTTCCCTTAAATTCTGAGGGTAAAGTTTATCTTCATATTCTGTAGAATAACTGCAGCTGCTTTAAACTTTAAACTAGATTTGGTTTAGGAACCGTTAAGATGTGATATAGAATTCCCCTCATAATCCATAAGTGTTGAAGTGGAAGCTAAAAAAATCAGACGCCAACTTCAGCCTCGTCTGACTTTTTACAGTGCGACAGATAAATACTATAAGGTCACTAAAGCTGGTATTTTCTAAATATGATAATAAATGTGGACAGCCAGTTGCTGAATATTATGCATTATTATTATGATGTGTGGGAACAACTGTTGTAATAAATCTATATTTTAAGCAAGGCCCCTGGTTTTTGTCTGTTAAGTGCAGCTTTCTCTCATTATGAAGTCAGAGATTCTTCCTCAGTTTACTCACAGGCTATTTTCTGTGAAAATAAACTTTTCAAATACGTTTGTGTTTGTTAACTTTGCTAGCTTGGAGGTCTCAACTTACAGGTTGGCGCAATCACTTCAAGAAAGTAACGGATGTGACCAACCCACTTGACATGGAACAAGAATGAGTCACATGTGGTGGAGGAAATCCAGTAGTTTTCAAAAATAAAACTTCCCTTAGAGTCAGATTGTAAATAAAACAGAACAAATGAAAGTCATGTATTTTTCTCTCCGGTCTGGTACCAACTGTCCCACAGACCGGTGCGGGGCCACAGCTCAGGGGTTGGGGACTACTGCTGCAGTGCACCTTTTGCAACACTGTGTGTATTTTCCCTTCTTTATTCAATCTTTTTGGAACTTTGGCCTCACCAACTTGGTTTGATCATAAAATCAAAAGAACTCAAATTTGACAGGAAAGCTATAAAAGTAGAGAAATGTCTTTTGTGTGCTTTTATTCTGAAGGCACCCCTCCAACTTTAGACATAACAGTTCTCAACAATTAGCATTAGAGTACACACGAAAGATGGCATGTGTCAAAGTTTCAGAGAGATATCTGTTAATTTCCATTAAAATGGGAACTACAATTCTGTACAGAAAATGTTTTTGAAAAAGCTTTTCTATAACATCAATTATGAACAGCAACAACTAAATCAATCTGGAAATTCTATAAATAAAGCTTTGTAAAAACTGTAATAAAACAACAAATTTAAAAATGTCTTTTCCTGAATAGCTATGGTGTTTTTTTAAAGAGGGATTTTGCTTGCAACTGTATGTGATGATTCTATTAACCCCTTTAAGCACTATTACAAAGCCATCAATAGAATCTTCAAAAAATAAAATAAAAGATGAGAAAAAATAAGATAGTGTTTCTATGAAAGCCACAACACATCTTTTTAAACTCCTAATCATAACCAAAACTATCCTTAAACCATTTTGGCTCCCTGGAGTTCACACCAGTCTCCTGATTTCATCTCAGTTTTCAATTTAACCTACAGAAGCCATTGAATCCATTATTCCATCTGTCAAACATGACTATGAGTGATCTTGCTGCGAAATAATCAATTTCTGTCTTTCTTACTCTCTGTTATAGTGTCGATGTAAGGAAAAAAAAATCAAGTATCATTGGTGGTTCCAGCAGTGCGATACAATTGAGTAATAAGGCAGTCAGCACTTGACCTTGGACAACACTTAATTTATCTGCCTATCCGTCTCAATAATTTCCTCTGAAATGAATACAGAAGACAACCTGAACATTTCATTCATTGTCAAATGACACTTCCATCTTGATGCAGGGGGATTCCATTTTTCTTTCACATGGCTACATTTTTTTCTGTCATTAATTTCAGGAACAGGTCAAAAGCAAATGCAGGGAAGACTCTGATGTTTGCTACACACAAACCCTCAGATTAGAGCTTAAAAATAGTCAAAGGTAAATGATTTCTTTATTCCCTGAAGTGGTTTCCTGCAAGCAGTCAAAGACAAAGTGTTGTAAGTCATACATACGTTTTTTTTTAGCTTAAAATAATAAAAATAAATGACAAAAAGAAACAACTGTGGAATTTACCGATGACAACTTGGGAATACTTATCTAGAGCTCTTCTTCCTTCATTAAGGCCCAAAGTGCTTTCAAGCTGCAAGTCCTATTCACCCATGCACACACTTTCACACACTAATAGCTGCTATAGGTGCAATGTGGGGTTGCTCAAGGGGCAAGGCATAGGCAGACAAAGCGGAAATTGCACCTGTGAATCTTCTATCTAAGGTCGACCACTCTACCTCTGCAAGCTTGAACTCAAATCTTTTGGTGTGGCACTTGACTTATATTTCAGGTTTAAAACTTAAGAGCAATGAAATTTTGTTTCCACTTTATTATTAATTTAGCCCATCACTGCTAAAATGAATTTATTTATTTCTATATTTAAGTTGTTTGATTATCTTTTGTGGCTTTTTCTGAGCTGAATGGCTAGAGATTGAAGCTGTATGCTGTCAGCTTCAGAGTGCTGGCAGTTGGAGGCATTTGAGGCTTGTCTGTCATGGTCTTCATCAGTAGGAGTCTTTGATTCTGACAGATGTACTGCGAGCGCTGGTTGTCGGTCAGCAGCTAACAACTAGCTGAAATCTCTTTGTGAAAACTGCAGAGACCATGTCAAGAACGCAGGAAGTAAAAAAAAAAGAAAAGAAGAATTCTCGGATGATAAAACACTCAGATTTGTAGCCATAAAAGCATTTAGCAGGATCCAATAGACTTTCAACAGCCTTTCAAACAGTTCATAGTGAGCCTTATGAGTATGCAAAGCAGACCATCTGACAGCAGAGAGCAGAAGGAGGCATGTGCATGGGAGAAGCGAGCGGAGAGCATTTGTCAGGACACTGTGACAAAAGGGAGTTGAAGGGGGCCTTGCTCAACGCTATTCAGGAACAATTTGTAAGCCTGGCTGTTAAAGCCAGGCCAAAGACTTGCGAACAGCTGGAGCCCCGCCGTGATTGATAAATGTGGGCCTCCAAGAACTTCATTTCGATATGAATGAAGACAAAAGCGCGACAACATTCTGTGAGTGTTTAATATTACCGTCATTATGTGGCAACAGTGGACAAACGCCCTGTCCTCAGCTGGGGATACACAATGCCAAAAGGGAGGTCAGAACCCCATTGTAATTAACATTTTATGGCAAAAGGCCCTTTTGTTGTGGCTTTGTAATTAATTCAGGTTTCAAGCTAATTAAAAGAACATTTCATCTGCACAGAAAGGCTGATGGACAACAAGGAAGGACAATTTCTTTCAGAGAATTCAGAGAAATTTATAAGCCAAAAACAATATGATAAAACTGAATAATGTGCCTTTTTTTCCTGGGATGTTGCCAAGCTCCACACACAGAGGCCTCACTAATCTAATTTTACTGCAGGACATTTCTCATGCTAATCATGCAATAACCGAATTTCAGCATGTATCGACAACACACCGTGAAAAGAGTTTAGCTGCTTCTCTGTCACAGGCTTTTGCAGATGTTGTGACCCATGTACACATGGGTCAGTGGGAGCACTGGTCACCAGCCATGATCTGCTCGCTTACTGGGTTCACTGACTTTTAAACCTCTTTATTAACAGCTCAGGTATATATTACATCATGGGGAGGCTTTTCATCGACTTTTTCTGCAAATGCAGGATTTATTTTCCTTTTTTTCTATAACTAAAATTGTGTTTTAAACAACAACAAAAAAAAGAAAATCCTATCTCTGGGAGCAAACAATGCACATTCAAGCCTGACCTATTTAATGGCTGGATAGTGCTTAAAACCCACATGGGAAAATTGAAAAGTTTTCTGTCTTTAAGTGATATATATGGATGTGACTGAAGTCCGTAGAAACTGGGAATAGTTCTATTTTCATTTAAAAATTCCATTTCAGATACTTCTCACTGCAACAAAGGAGAACATCCATCCAGTAAAATGGTTGAGAATTTTTGCTGCCAGGATTCACGATGAATGAGTGAATACTGATGAAGTTAAAAAAAAAAAAAAACTATCGGGTCCTGTTTTCTACATCACTCCAGCAGAGGATGGGACGAGGGGGAAGGGAAGGGCCATAAAAGGTTTCCATGGAGAGGCACCTTTCTCCATATTCACAATCCCTGTGTTCTGAGTCTCAAAAGAAGATCAATCTCACTTTAAAGCACTGGAGGCTTCATTTGTTTGTGAAGAATATGAGGTGCTGCCAAAATGACTGTGCCAATTCTTCAAAAACCTGCTTGCTGCGATGACACAGAGTGCCTCTGAATTCATTGTTTTTTGGGGGCTCAAGTTCACAGAGACGTGAACAAAGCCACCCAGAAAAGGTTTAGACACTTTAGTTTTTCACTCAAACATAATGATGGATGCCTTACAAACAAGAACAGGAAGTACAATCAAATTTGGTGCAGGGAATTAAAAAGACTGGAGTAACAAAAGGACAAAATATTTGTACCTAAATGTTATGGGCGTCTGTAGAAATAAAAATATAACAAAATTGTAACCAATAAGAACCCAGAGCTATTTTTCTTACTAATAAAATTATGTGTATTTTACAACAAGCAAAGTGGACCAGTATCCATTTCTAATGTTTTTCTGTTAAACTGATGTCACAATGGATTGTTACGGGTTATCACAAATTGAAAATTTTGATCCATGTTTCATCAGCTAAACCTAATTTTCTGTGATGTGAAAATAAATTACCAAAAATTGAAAAAATGTTTTATTGTAATTTTTAATTTACCCAAATCTAATTTTAAATTATCACTAAAGAAACGAAAAATAAAAAACATTGATTTTAAGACATAACAAATCTGCCAGAATATCTCGACTCTAGAGATAAATTTCCTGTGTTTGATTAAAACAGTGTCTTAATTTTCTTTTTACATTTTTATAATATTCTTTGTAACAAAAAATGGAGATTTATTAAAATATTTCACATTCGATAAACATTCTAATTACAAGATGACACTTTCTTGATGATAAAATTCAAAGCCTCTGATGAAAAAAACATTTTGAAATTACATTTCTAACCTAAAATTAATAATAAATTGCCTTTTTGCATTCAGAAAGATTGATATCTAAAACGGTTACCTAACCCTTCAGATATCAATGTACAAATGTTTGACCTCAGTGTTAATTTTGATGATGTTATAAGGTCTTAAAAATGCACAATATTAATAACTTTAATAACTTTAAAAACATTAAAACAAGAAAATATGTGTTGTTGTTTCAGTTACATAGAGAGATAAAAAAATACATTTTATTTTTTCAGGTTTAGGGCTTTTATCTTCATCTCTTGTTGAAAATGTAACCGTTTTCAATAAAGCTTTTAAGAAAAAAAACTGGATTAGGAAATTCTACACTCTAAATTTTGAAAAGCTACCCTCAACAATATATTGCAGCTTTGAAAATATGACTGCAACAATGTTGGGGAAATATTTAGGAAGCCTCAGTGAAATCTTTACATATTGTGCTTTATAAATTGTTTACATTAATAACTGAGTGCTTCGTAAATGTGTTAAGATAAAATAAGAAAAAGTGCAACTTTATGAAATTATAAAAACATTCCAAAACCATGCATTATTTGTTGATGATAGAATGTGATTTGGAAGATGTCAAATGTCATTACTAGTGTGAGGTCTCACCACACTGAATGTGTCCAGTGCTTCAAAATATAAATAAGTGCCTCCTAAGCTGCAGCACCATTCTGGTCCAGCATTGCAAAGGCTCATGAGGTTCTCTCATTGTCTGCTCAGAAGACTCTACACTTCTGCCCGGCTCCGCCTGGTTTACCAACACTATTGATTGCAGGTGATGTTCTGGACAGAGTCCATCTGACCTCTGTAGGGGCTTAAATACATCATTGTCCAGAGAGGGACCTCCTGAGACTTGACTTATATAGTGAGAGCAAGGCAGCACCTCACTCCCAGACAAACTGATGAAGTGGCAACACACACACACACAAAGTAAACGGGACACATGGATAAGCACTTCTTGCTCCTTTTCACTCCCTGGCAAAATCTAAAAATACAGTTGGAGACGAATAGTATTGCCTGGTGGAAATGTTGTCACTGAATTTTTTTCTGTTTTGAAATGGAGCACAAAAATGTTTCCAAAGTGGCTTGAATATGTGATCATTTCAGACCCTTCTACTCATCTTTTTTTTTATCGGGCTGATCTGATCTTCCTTGTTTTCTTTCTGTGAATTCTAATTGGCTTTATTAATCAGCAATCATGTTAACACTCTCCCCAATCTGTGTGGCAAGCTTTTGTTCCATACACACCTCAAAGCCATTGATGGAAATCCAATGAGACATAGCTTTACCTGCCATGAAACCTCAGCAGCAGTCATCAGTGCAATGTAGGGAAAGAGGTTGGGAAGTACACCTTAAATTAATTAACATCAGACCTCATGTAACACTTCATTTCTGTAAACAAATGCTTTAATATGGGTAATTAATTAAATATGCCAAGCTTCCTCTCTGTTTGTGTTAATCTCTGATCATGTTGTTCACTTTTAATAGCTTATCTTTGGTTGAGAATACCGGACATAAGCTGGTTTTGTTTTGTTTTGTTGCTATTTTACTTTGATTGTTATATTAAATCCTATTTTAAAAGAACTTTTTAAGTGCAAAATGTTAGTGTTGTTTGTGTTTTTAAACCCATTTACCCAATATCATGTTTTACTTCTGTGATTTCGGTCCTAACATGAATATGATTCCAGATTTTACTATCAATACATTTATGGACGAACATTTCTTTTGACACGTGACTTCAAGGGCCAAAAGTACCTTTTAATTTCATACCTCTACTTTACTTTTGCTCATACTCTCTTTTAGTTTAGGAAAGTGCTTTTTTTATTCACATGATGCATTTTTTTTCTCCTTTTTTTATATTATTAAAAAAAACCTTGTCGCAGCTTTATTTGTACAAAAAAATTCAAATAATGAAATGTGTAAAAATGCTTTTCTCTTATATTTAATGAGATATAATTTCTTAAGTGACACTTGATCCGTAAACGGCATCAAACTTTGACAAGTTGTGCACTGATATATATTCATTTATTTGAACTCGTCCCTTTATGTGAGATTTCATTTGTCTGCTTGTTTGATGCTTGTTTTAAAACACACAGCTCAATGTGTTTTAGCTTTCCTGATTTCCATTTCATATCTGTACCCTTCACGTGCCCAGCTCTGCATGAGAGCTGCTCATGGGTGATGATTCTTGAATTGATTTGCCATTCTCACAAACGAAGGGCACAAAAGGCTGAGCAATCAGTCCAAGGCTGGCTGCCTTTGGCCCGGAGAGAGGAGAGATATTCTGTGAGTGGAGGCAAGCATGGGTGATCTGAATCATGAAGAATAATGTTTAGCCTGGCACATGATCAGGGATGTTAATTCTTCTTGAGGGGGGATGGTGCAAAGGGGGCTGGCACTTGGTGATGTCACTTTGGCTATTTGAACAATCTGGCAGGGCCGACGCTGGCGAAACACTGCTCAATTTGCCGGGGCTCCTGCTCCATTTGCCTGTTAATGAGCACTGTTGCTGGAGGTACCCATGTGTACCATGTCATGAGCCGAGCAGGCAGCACCTTTACCTGACGCTCTGACCACAGAGGAAAATGGCAGCTGCTGTGACAGATGTTTTCACTGTCCTGAGAGGAGAGCCATGGGACGCCGGTACAGTCAGAAGGCTTGGATGAATCACTGGCAACAACTGCTACAGCGTGTCTGCCTGAGTGTACAACCACATCGCACCGGAAACAAGGAGAAGAACAAGGAGTCGGCTCTTTCCTCACAACAGCATCAAACATAACAAGAAGGGCCCCTACTGGGTTCTGAAATGTAGAAACAAAAGTGGAAACGATTTAGTGGTTTCAAAATAATTACTGTATTCCAATCAAATGAGAAAAAATATAGAATATTACTTATATGTTTATTTATTTGAAGCTTCCAGTTTTGCCTAAATGAAGAGCTCCCAATGTTTTACACTCTTAAAAGAATTGGTTATTTCTTTAACCCAATTCCTGGGTTATTCGTGTTGATCTGTATTTTTGGGTAACCTTTTGGAGCAATACTAATTTTGGGGGTTATAGTGCTGTCATTTTAACCCAATTTATGTTTGTTTCCAGAGTTTTATTTCTTGATATATTTTATCTTAATTTAAAATAACCAAGAAAAGAATTTAGTCCTTGGAATTAGAATTTAACCTTGGAGTTGGGTTAAAAGCAACCCAACTTGGGTTATTTTAATAGAAATCAGTGCCTACGGCTAAAATGAAGGAACGGAAATAAGAAAAAACATGCTAATTTTCTAAATGGCCACTAAATACCAAAAGAATTTACTTCTGAAAACAAAAATCAAAGAAAAATTTTTTTTATCCCCATATAGCTTGATGGGGAGAAACATATATGCAGCACAGCTGAAAGAAACAAATGGGAAATGAAATAAACATCAAGGATTTGGTTGAAAAAAAAAGAGCAAAATTCCTCAGTCAGTGATACATTTAACAGATCCATAAAACAGAAAAATCAGAGTACAGTTTTAATGATGGAGCGTGGATGGGAAATAAGCATACATACAGTGTAATTCAGCTAAGTTTCATGCCTGGTTAAGCACGTACATCTTTTGGCGGGCCCACTAACTGATACCACTTCAGTGCAATATTTCAGAGCACATCAACATGTCTGTGAAATTAACTCTGATGTGTGAGTCGAGTCAAGTCTTGAGCTTTAAGCTGTCTTGTGATTATATCGAGATAGATAGAGCAAGTATTTTTTTTTTTTTTTTTTTTTTTTTTTTTTTTTTTTTCCCCAAAAAACTCCCTACAGTCTCCAAGCTGTCATGGCAAATTTAAATACACCTCAGAGGAAAAAGTGTCAGAATCATTCTATAATGTTCGTGCTGCTGGAAAATAGGTAATAGATGCAACCCCCCGAGAGTGTTTTCAGAGGCAGTTGATTTTTCCTGCTAAATCTTGAGTTGAGATGTAAATATGCTGCTTAGAAGCATCATCCTCCAGCCCCCCTATTTCTGATTTCTTCCATCTGGCAGACAATAGTTAAAAATTCTTAATCCATGAGCAACCATTGAACATTAGTGAAGTGCAAATTACAGATGTTTTACTGTCTCTCCCCCTTCTTTTTTCCCCTGTTTTGATCTGTGCATCCCACTGTCACTCAGTGTCATATGCGCATCCCTCGCTCCTCTGCATTCATTAGACACCCTGTGCCATCATGGCACCATATGACACTGTCATCATTTGGTAATTAAACCTTTGCTCGTTTAAATATGAAAAGCTGGCAAGGGTGGGATCATAAACAATGTTGTGCAAACCAGATTTTCCCTGACTAAATGGGAATTCAAAGAGAGCATCATGTTTTTTTGCTTATTCTCAAAAGAAAAAAGGGTAAAAGTTCTTAAAGTGTGCTGAATTTACGCACAGATGCGTAAAGAAGAAATAAAAATAAAAAAATAAATTGATCGCAACTATGTATTTTCAGAGATTAAAAAAATGATTATATGCACACACAAAAATATGCGTGTTTGCTTTTCAATGCAAGGACTTCAACGCCTTTTACTTATATGTGAATTTGAGTCACGCCGTAAAATCTGCTCTCTGCCTTGTTAGTACAAGACTCTCCTACTTTCGCATCCACGGAAGCCTTCATCACTCCAGAATTAAGCAAATAGCTGTGAAGAGGAGGAATGCCCGAACCATTACAAGCCAAACTGTGGCTTTTTATTACCGCCCAACAATCTTCCTCAGAGCCGTCCTTTAGCGCACCTCCGCGCTTGGAGCCGGCGAGAAAGTGCGTGGGAGGAGGCCATTCAGTCACATTATGGCTTTCCATAGATCAAGGTCACAATTTTCATGATCATTACACCACTGAAGGTGACAGGAAGCATTTACAGAAGTGATCGGGAGCTTATGTGGGAGCTGCTCATCCGTAGATTTCCGTGGAGAGGAAGATGTGTGTAAACAGCCCGGCGCGCACCCACGGACCCACAAACTAATCAACAAATCACACTGAGCAGCTCCTCTTCATTGTTACACCAAGGAAAACTAACAGCATTACACACAAAAAAAGAAAAAAGTAATAACAATGAGAGAAACAAAAGCAGAGGAAATCCGTCCTCCTGTGTTGCACGCATGAAACCAGGAGGAGTCTGCTTCATTATGCATTCACATGCCATGGGCTAACACATGTCAGAGGCCCACTGGACAGAAGCTCTGTTTCCCATATTGCTGACATGTGATTGGAAGCTGTTGGCTGTCTGGTTGGGGCAGAGGCAGCTGGCGGGACACTTTAGAGTCGCCTCAGGCGGCTCACATGCGCATGGACACACAAACTGATGCGCTGGTGAGTCTTGAACCTGCAGCTTGTGGGAAATATATATTTTATCTTCTTTCATCAGGAAAAAACAAACAAACATCATACATTACAAAAGACAATAAGTGGTCATACAGCTACAGGAAAAAAAATACAATTACTGCGAATATTTCTGACTTCAACTCACAGTGCGCACTTTAGGTTACAACCAGAGGGGCGCACATTTAACTATTCATGTGGAAAGTTTGATGGGGGGAGAAGGGATTTAGCCCTTGTTCCCAGTGCAATAAATGCAACGTGGAGAATACTTTTAAAAATGACAAGATACAGTCCTATTTTAATCCGGCACTGCAGGGCACATTTAACAGTACTTGGGAAGCTGCATAATGAATGAAGAGCTGCAACTTTAGCCCCCGATTTAGTGTCTCAAAGCGTGCTGGGAGATTTCAAAAAGGGAGCCACTGCACAAATTAATATTCTTTTGAAGTGGATTTTAAAGATACATTGTAGAAAGTCCCCTTTTTATGTTCTACGTGTATGTAAATGAGATGTTAATTTTTCTTAATGATTTGTTCTACCTGAGGCATGGAGAAGCTCCCAAACTGACTGCTTTTGTGCTCAGGGTATGAAAAGTCATTTGGCAAAGGGGTTTTTCCAATCAGTGCAATTAAAACCTGCATGGTCTCACCTGCATTTGAATCTTAAGTGCAACCCAGAATCACCCCGGAACTGCTCAGAAGGGGTGATGGAGGGTCGCGTAAAGACGGAACACACCATCAGCTGAAAACATTGCAGAATTCAGCGCAGGTGTAATTGGAGCGCAGGTGGCAGCCTTAAAAAGCCCGTGAGCCTGTACAGTTACAGTGCAGACTGACTGTGAGCTGCAGGGAGCTCCTCCTGCACCGGTTTTTATCATCTAAAATATGACCCTGCCAGCTGTAAACTGGATGCATCGACTTTTACGCATGCTGTTAATTTTTGATGCTTTGCTATGAATAGTTGATCTGAGCTACAACCTTTCTTTAAACCATGAAATGCAAAAGATTATTTGAATTTTTACCCTGTTGATATAAACAAGAGCCAACAGGATTAATTTCGACAAGGTATATTATGTTTTTGTAACAAAAAAATCAAATGTTATTTTTTTTCTTTAATCCTGACTGTATTCCAATTATCGAACAGCAATTAAATTCGCTCAGTTGAGTGTAGATTTACACCTCACTGAATTTCAAGGAGCTTATATTATTTAATTGCTCCAAGGGTGGGATAGACACCATCAGCTGAAAGTCCAGCATTTTTCATTTGCAGAGTTTGACACGAGTCTGGTTTTATTTATTAAACACTATTTCCAAAGCAGTTTGGCTGCGTTAATTTGAGAGTGAGAAGAAGCAGCCACATCAATCATTTAATGGGATGTGAATCGTGCATATTACTGAGGCGTTATAAGGTTATTGACGTGTCTGCTGCTGTTGGTCAGTGTTAAAAATGTAGGAATTTGGCAAAAAAAAAAAAAAAAAGAGCAGAAGATGGAAAAAAATAACACGTTATGAGAGTAATATCTTCTCAATTATGGTGTAGAAGAAGACATTTATTTAAAAAGTAAAATAAAAATGTGTTTATATATTAGTTTCTCAGATTAACAAATGAAAAGGAAACTAATTAGTCAAAGAAACAGCTTTAATTTTAAACTGTGGGTGATCAATAGAAAATAGCTGTAACGAGCCAATTAATTATGGACAAAATTAAAGCAAGTGCAAAATCAATCTTTCACGGTGTCGAGGATGGAATCAAATTGATGCTCCATCTGTTCAGGCCACCGATCTTTGTGGCCCGGAGTGACTCCAGGAGTCCCGGAAAAAGAAAACGCGTTTGTGGATGAGCATGTGAGCAGAATCCTGCTGAATTAAAAGTGTTGTTTTGTTGCACAAATTTTTTTTAAACTGACTAATGCCATGCAATTATTGTGTGTGTGTGTTATTATTTTTTGTCTAAATAAAGACTAGTCATATAATCCATATATTTAAATAAAAAAGTGTGTAACCGTTAACCCCCCCGCCGATTTTTAAAAAGGTGAGTCAAACTAAAAATTCGAAATTAACCCACATCTGCTTAAAACTCTTCTTTCAAGTCCAAAACGATCAATAATGACCTCTGAAGGGAGATCGATTGATGGCTGGCAGCCTACACGAGAGAAAAAAGAAGAAGAGAAAGTTGATGTGACACCTCTAGAGGAAATACAACTTCTTTAGCACTTTTGGACCGTCCTCTGACGCGCCGATTTCCCCGAGAGTGGAGGCTGATGTTCGGCGGACGAACTGCTGGACCATCGACGCGTCTTCTTCCCTCTCTCCTCCTCTTCCTCCCCCTCCTCACAACCTCCTGCATTCTTTTTCTCTGCTCTGCACAGGCCATTAGGAAGCGGTACAAAAGATAAATTGCTCTCTGTCAATGCATTACACCTCTCCTAATGGGTGCACGCAGGCTCCGAAAACATTTTTGCAAACTCTTGACATGCAGTTGCACCGTCTAAACACCGCATCTGGGAGTCGGAGTGGACATCGAACAGGGATTTGGGTTCCAACTTTACATCTTTAGGACATGTTTTGATCATTTTTGGAACAATTACGCGTCAGTTTTCCAAAGTTATCATTAATGATTTCTATGTAAGTAAACAAAAAAAAAAACAAACAAACAAAAAATATTTATTCAATGAATATTTAATTTTAAAAAAGGAAGTGAGCGCAGGTCAATGAAAAAGGGGAAGAGGAAAAGGAAGGGGGTGACTGAGGGAGTGAGTGACGGTGGATATGTTGTTGGTGGGGGTCTTATAGATGGGGGTAGAAAAAAAGAATGTAGCTTTAAGGGAAATGTGCAGCCGGGTGTGAAATTACAGCCTATAGTGCTACATATTGTACCAGAAGCTCTCTCCAAAAACAGTAACAAAAAGAGAAATCATCCTCTAACCTGACCAGGAGGCTGCGCCCGTCTGCCCCTAAGAGATGCCCCCAACAGTCCCATCATGCCCCAACACAGGAGCCACCCCCACCACCATAAACATATCAAATATACATTAACACATGCACGTATGTATTTTTATTTTTATTTTTCATAATTAGATATTATATTTGCTCTTCAATGATATGGTTATTATGAAAAATAATCAATATTTTGCATGAAATTTTTAAGCAAAAATCTTTTTCTAATTATCTTTTCAAAAGTTAATTATTATGTTAAATATTTAAAAAACATATTTATTGTTTTTATTATTATGTTATTTAAATAAACATGTGATAAACACAGAAACAAACTAGATTCAAAGCAAATCACAAACAATTATAATTTTATCACCTCGCATGAAGCTGTTTTTAGCTCCAATATAAGTGTGACCGTTTTTTTTTTTTAGCTTTTAGTTTGCAAGCCCACCTAAACTTTACTTTTTATTATTATTTGGAGCTCTGCCCCCGCTTCCTCCTTGAGAAACGGTGCAGCGCCATCTACAGAGACTGAAGGGAATGATGCGCAACGGCACCTGAGCCACCCATCGTCTTCCGCTGCATGCACTTCCACTTTGTACCTGTTATCATCACAATGTCAGCTGCGCGCAACAAAAGGTCAGTAAACCTGCGTTTAACCTCCATGCAAGTCTGAACATTCCCCATATAAACTAGAGTGAAGGTAATTTTGGGCCTCCATGTGGCACTGTACGATCAAATCTTAGAAAATGGACAGTGGTGTTTTTAAAAATCCAATCAAGAATTTAGAAAACGCTGCTTTCTTTATTAAAAAAAATTGAGAAAAGTTTCTTAATTGTATGTTTTTTTTCAAATAAAGAAAAACATATTCAAAAAACGCAGACACACAAAAAAGAAAATCTCTTTCAATTTTCAAGATACATTTTTTAAATTTCCTTCCATCCTCGTTGGTGTTTTCAACCCAGAAACCCCCTCATTTAGACCCCCTGTATTGTAATCAATTCCATTTTTTTGGTTTTGTTTTCAATTTATGTATTTATTTTCTTCCGTCGGCGAATCACAAAGTGTTGGCATCTATTGCCTTTGTCTGACAAGTCATCCATATAGGAAAAAGGGGGGTCTGAGAAGGGGAGGAGAGGGGGGAGGAGGGGAGGGTTGCAGCTTTTAGAACCACAGACACAGACAGAGGCTTCATTCCTGGCTCCACAGATTCAGCCTGACGCATCCAAGGCGCGCGCAAGAGAAAACCCCGGCGTGTGTGAAACGCGTTTCCTCCATCCGAGGCCGCCGAGATTGAGGAAATACTTGGCCCCCCTGCGCGCTGGAAACCTCTTTATATATTTTTTCTTTTTTTCTTCCTCGTTGGCATGCTGTGAGATTTACCTCCGTTTAGCCTCGCGGCTTTGCAAGCGCACCGAAAAACTGAGCAATCCTTCGGTCATGTGCACCTGCCAGAGCTCCGCTGCGGGACCGGACTGCTGAAGAAAAACAGGGGGGCAACTTTGGAGAAGAAGTTGCCATATAGATCGTTTGTTGGCGCTGGGGTGGAGGGGCGAACTGAGTCCCTCCATCGTGTAGAGTCACCTTTTATTTTTCTTCACGTTTTCATCCCTTGACAGAAAGGCGAAACGGCGACTTCAGTTGATTATCTGTCTTTCCTTTGCTATCCAATGGATATTCACTGCAAAGCAGACCCCTTTACGGCGATGCACCGTAAGTAGCACAACCCCAGTTTCTTGAAAGCCTTTTGCATGCACGCAGATAAAAAATAAAATAAACACATGATTTTTTATGTATCCAAAACGCAACAGTTTAAAACGTGCATCCGGCGTGCTTCCATATAAATAATAATAACACAACCCAACAAGAGAACACTGCTCACAGTGCGACACAAAATAAAACATAAAAAAAAACACTTCATACTCAAGCCTTTGGATTCACCCATCGCGTGCGCAAAAGTTCTTGCCAGAGTAAACAAAGAACGTGCTTTAGCAGGTGTTCTGTAATTTGAATCACCCCAAAGCTTCCCGCGCGCCACGCGTGTGTGTGTGAGCGTGAGTGTAGGCCTAATAAGTCAGGACACATTAGTTACGCATCTAATATTCAAATTATTCAACAGAAATCAACTACAATTCGTGCAAGTTTTGTTCAATTTCATTGATGTTGTTGTTTTAATGATATACCTAATGTTATACTACATTCTGGCGCTAAATAACGCGTAATTTCAGTAATAAATCGTTTCTAAATTACTAATAATTTAAAAAGAAAGACAGAAGGAACCCTCGTGCTCAAATTTATAGAAAATTTAATTTAAAGAAAATAAAGACAATATAAAACAACCCTTTTTGTGGAAGCAAAGCGTTTCAACATACATTGTTTTAATCTGTACCAGCAAAACCTAATCAACATGATAGACATGCTGTTTAATTTACAATTTACAATTCCATTCTCAAATATATTAAAAAAAACACCCATGTGAGAAATATATATATATATATATATATATATATATATATATATATATATATATATATATATATATATATATATATATATATATATATATATATATTTCTCACATGGGTGTTTTTTTTAATATATTTGAGAATGGAATTGTAAATGATCAAAAATAATTACGTTAAAATCTCCTTAGCTTATTCTTTAATCAAATAAAAATAATGTATATTTGAAACACAACCAAAATGTCAAAATTATAGCACACAAACTAAAAAAACAGACAACTTTTAAAACATTATTTATTTAATTAATTGCATTTTTTTGCATATTTTTCTAATATCTAAAGACAATAGAATATGTTTGCCTCGTTATTTCTTGGTTTGATTGTTTTGTTCTGCTTTTTCAGTCATGTTTTTATTTCAATAATGGTATTTACATTTTTTTGCTGACTTTATTTCTAAATACAATTAGAAATTTTCTATCAAAGAGATCAAATACATTGCTATGTTAATTTATAATATTCCTAGAGCATTTAATGTCCATAACTTCCTGGATCACAAAAGATTTCCTCCTGGTATAATAAAAAGCACTATTTTGTCTGCTGCAATGAGATGATCCTGAAAACTGAGATTGGTTTGTTGTTTACGGGTTAACCCTCCCCCCATCCACACATAAACACATACACTCCGCACACACAAACACACTAAATTCAACACACACACAAAAACACTCACATGCTTCTTCCCCTTTCCGTTACGACCTTATGTAATGTTACGTATGTGTGCGTTTGTTGCTGTTGTATCCCACGTAGGGCACGGAGGTGTGAACCAGCTCGGCGGGGTTTTTGTTAACGGCAGACCCCTCCCGGACGTGGTCAGGCAGCGGATTGTGGAGCTGGCCCACCAGGGTGTCCGGCCCTGCGACATCTCCAGACAGCTGCGGGTCAGCCACGGTTGTGTCAGCAAGATCCTGGGCAGGTGGGTGAAGATTCCCCGGCCAAGGTAAACCCAGGGTCCACCTGTTCGTACTTGGACACAAAGAACGCATATCAAAAACAAAGAACTGTAAATTAAAAAAAAAAGGGAATTCATTATTGTTGCAACTTTAAAACATATGATATTCTTATCATGCGCCCTAAATGCGTTTTATCTGTTTTATCCGTGCGTAAACTTGTTTTTTTCTGATGCGTAAAAGCCTTTCAAACCTATTTCATTCTTACTTTAGTACTAACAAAGTTAGAGTGGGCATTTTAATATGGAGAATGTTTCTGTTTTGATTGATTTTCTGCAGATACTATGAAACGGGAAGCATCAAACCTGGAGTGATCGGTGGGTCTAAACCTAAAGTGGCCACCCCTAAAGTGGTGGAAAAAATCGCAGACTACAAAAGACAAAACCCCACAATGTTTGCCTGGGAGATCAGGGACAGGCTGCTGGCAGAGGGAATATGCGACAACGACACCGTCCCCAGCGTCTCATCCATTAACAGGTAAGGAATGTGAAAAGACGCAAATAAACGTTGCGCATTTTTGTTGTCTGTGTGGTTTTGTGGAAATACCGGGCTGTCGAATGGAATTACTTTCATTAAAAAAAGAGCCCGAATTGAACATTTTTTAAATCAAAACAGTCAAAATATCGCTACAGGCGCGCCGCCACCCACAGTAAAAGACTGAGCAACTTAGCGCCGCCCGGTGCGCCGAGGCCGCCCGCGGTCTCTGAGGTGCAATTCAATCTTCCGCAGCGAACTCCCTCAACAATCAGCAGTACATCCAGGACTGAGTGAATCTGTCGAGATGAAAACCGATCAATATTCGGTGACCAGATCCCGTGGCGCTATAAAGCAGGCCAATTTTCTTTAGCACATCTAATGTGCGGGAGCTGAAGAGCAACGCAGACTCCATCCTGCCTGCAAGTTGTTGCTTAACCAACTGAGATACGGTGATAAATTACATCATAATGTGCGTCACAATTTCAGGTGATGTCTCAGTGTAATTAGTATTGATGGGGAATTGTAAATTCCACCTTTACTATGGTGTCAAATCTTTGATTATCATTTCAAGTTATTTTTTTTCGAATAAAATCGTCAGTTTGTTCCATTTAAAAAGTGGGACAACCAAAGTCCTCACCCCACAACCGGCAGCACCACCAGAGATCCCCGATGATGAACTTTGGTTAAGAGGCACTGTTCCATAGAACCAGCATCAGCATTACATTTTAATGAGCTGACGGGAGAGCGCGGACAGCTCCACACAAGACATCTTTTAAAGAGAGAAAAGGCTGAAGAAAATTCATTTCATGCTTCATGGCTGCTTAAAAAGCCCCATTTAAGGAGGCTCAGATACATGTATGTGATAAATTCAAAATGTACATTAATATCATTAAAAGAGCCCTATAAAGTTTTTCAATTCCAATTAAAGCATGGCTTTTTGGAGAGAGATTGGAGTAAGGCCTTATGTTTCTTTGTTTGCCAGGGAAATGAAAATGCAAACAAAGAGATGTAATTCTATCAGTCAAATATGAGACCATTGAATTCCTAATATGATTTAGGACTGAATGTCTTCCTTATTTTCTATTAAGATTTCACTGTCCTGCTTTGTAATCCAGCGTAGTAATATTTGGTGGAGCTTGGAAACAAAATATTTGAAAGCTATTGACTTTCTGAAGGAATAATTTTAGCCAACTATTCAAAAGACATAATAAAAATGTCAAAAGCTGCAAATTTGGCATCAGGTTTTATAGTAAAACTGAGCAGACGCTTCATTTTTAAGGTCCTAAGCGATACTAAAAAGACACATCCTCATTTAAAAATGAAAAAAAAAAAAAAAAATGGTGCCAAAGCGTTTTTCAGTTGAATGGTTCTTGATTCTTACTGGGGCCAGTTGCAAAGAGTCTGACCTCAGGACTGTTGACCAAACAGGAAGCTTTATTTAAACCTTTCCTCTGCCTGTTTTATCAGATGCTGTAGTGTGGCATATCAGAATCACACTTGCTAGACATTCAAATCTAAAAAAATAAATAAATAGAAATGAAAATGTCTTCGATGGTGCTCGATATTATTGATTCAGAGGTAAAGCAATTTTAATATCTCTTTAGGGGATTTTCACAAACAGCCAGGTCATTAATTCATTCACCCAAATTGCTTATTCAATATGAAGAACACGGATACCATATGAAGTTTTTAAATTTATGTTACGTCCATGAGTCAGGGGTCGAATAACTGTTATGAGGAAAAGTGGGAAAACTTAAAAACATCAATAGGCACTTTCTGGAAGGGCATGTTGTTTGGTGGCTTTTGTTAATGGGATTTAAAAAAAAAACATGTAAAAAATGACTAACAGCATATCATTTATTAATGTAAAGCATTCAGTAACATTGATGTCAAACCAAAACCTTTGTCAAACCAAAACCTTTGTTTCTGGATGATAGAATCTCCTTCCCTTTTAATTTGAGGAACAAAATATCTACCGCTGAATAAGCTCCTGGCTCCTCTTTTAAGTAGCTCATTCGACAAACATGATGAATAGTTTTAAAGTTTACAAATTATTGTGACAGCTCCCTTTCTCCCTCAAGTGCCATTCAGATTAAAGGAATCTAATGCTGGCGAAAGCTTGTGCAAAGCAATAAGGAACTATCGCTTTCCTGTCACATATAATTTATAGCTTTCTATTTGCATCTGTTTGTCCGAGTGACTAATCCCCAACTTTTCTCCCCGAGCCCTGATCAATACAACCTCATCCACGTCGACACGTGGGGGCCTCTGCTGGTTCTGTTTGATCTGGGAAGCAAAGGGCTTCTGTAAACGGCCCTGGCAAAAAGCCCCCAGCAGCACAGTGGGGGGAGAGGGAGATGAAGCTGATTAGTGTTGGCCAGGTAGAGTCAGTGAAGCTGATCATTGAGGTGAATTGATGTGATTTCATGCTTTGTTTGCAAGATCACTCAGACCAAAAGTGCAATGAAGACCATTCACTGCACCTCACCTTAAAGAGAAACACGGACCTCAGTGCCCACCTGTGTATGACACAATGTTGGGCCTATTTGGGAAATAATGCAAGCATCAGTGACATGTGATTTCCGTCTTTTCTCTCAGGATCATCCGAACAAAAGTCCAACAACCTTTCCATCCATCTCCTGATGGGACATCGCTGTCGACGCCAGGACACACGATTGGTAAAGCAGCGGTGCACCACTTCGTAGAATCTGCTATTCCAGCATGAGGGCCTACACCGTAAAATGCAACAATGTTGTCAACTTTTCTCCATCAGTTCCAAGCACAGCTTCTCCACCTGTAACCAGCGCCTCCAACGACCCTGCAGGATCTTACTCTATCAATGGAATTCTGGGAATTCCACGATCCAATGGTGAAAAGAGAAAAAGAGATGATGGTAAGAGGGTTTTTTTTTATCCTTCAAAAAAACAACTCAAAAAGCTTTAAAAAAGGTCAAATTGTGTGCAACTTTTTGCCATAAAACTCTTTTTGCTGAACTTGCAATTACAACATTAAAACCTGCTGCAGCTCCAGCAGATGACCCTTATAAAACACTTGAGTCTGAACTCTGTTACTCTGCAGTGTCAACCTGCCAAAGACTCTTTTGATTTGAAGACACGACCTCCGCTGTTGTCTCCTGCAATTAATCTTTATGGAAGTGATTAAAGGGCTTTAGATAATTACATGTCAAGATGATGTAGCCAAGCAGCCAGGTCAGTCAAGAAAGGCTTTTCTTTTCCCTTCAACAAAAGTGGCTCCACTTCTTCTGCTGTTGGTGGGTATGAGGGGGGCCTGAGGCGATATAGATTATTGGTTCTGTAAGCAATACGCTTCCTTAATGTCACTACATAAGAAGCTGATGAGAATAGCTAAACAGATGCGCTCTTGTTGCAAGGCATGCACGGCTGTGGAGTGATGACTCGGCTGCTGAAAACGGGCAGTTATCTCAAACAGGGTGGGGAATGAGTGCCTTATTTCTGCAGTTCTCCGGAATGAGAGCTAATCAGAACACGGCAGCAGTTTACATAGCGTCTTCTTTGTTCTGGCGTTTGCTGGGGAAGCACAGGGGTTTGTGGGATATTGAGTGGAATTGATGTTTTATGTGCGTGCGGGGAGGGAGGGATGACTAATGACCTGTCAGAGGTAGATTTCCTGGCAAAGATATAAAAACCAGCATGACGTGGACATGGCAAATGACATAATCAAGTCTTTCCCTGTAAGAGATGCAATCGCAGAGGCATAATGCAAACGTCTGGCATTTTCAAGGGTTCATTTTCCGCTGTTCATGGTCCTCTCATATTAAGTAGGGTGTAATGTCTAGTCACTGAATGATAAAATGCACATATTTCTATGCAGATTGCTGCTGAAGGGCAAAGAGGTATTAAAGGGCATGGAGTAGAATAAGGTATGTGTGTGTGTGAGATGGAGAGCTGGTCTGCTTTGTGGAGGTCTTCCAGGTGACAGCACCATGTTTCTACAGCTATTCAGCCTCAAATGATTCCCCTGATGTGCTGCCATCTCAGTGATTTAGGTGTTCGGCCAGCATTACGCTGAAAAGAAGAGGGCTGTGTGTACATGTGCGTGTGCGCTGGAGCTGGTTCGCATCAGGGGTAGGTTTTGCACAGAAAGTGACGGGAAATCTTGGTTCTTATATATTCCCGCAGAAGCCAGCTGGTGCCTACCTGGAACCACGGGTCACGGATGCTTTATCTTTCCAAAACATAAGCCTCTGATCTTGGCCGCACACAGCTGCTAAAACGATGTCTTGCCTCAAGCTATAGTTTGTAAGAATAGTATATTATGTAGGCTTTCACCCTGTAGACATACTAGTCCTGCTGCTGTCTTGTCTTTGAGATGCTTCTCACCAAAACAAAGAAGCAGAATTCAAAGTTTTTTTGCTGCTGGAGAGTCAAATCCAACAAAAGGGGGTTGCAGTCACAAAAAAATTATGTGTCATTAAATTAAATTGAGTTTTATTTCAAATTATATGTGTGAAGTTGATATTTTTTTCAAAAGAAATCCCATCATTTTTGCATTTACTCAACAAAGATTTCAAAATAAAAGCTTTTCCTTTTTGTCTTTTAGAACACTCAGTTGTTTGTTTCTCTTCACTTTCACTGAGCCTTGTTTGCTATTTAAGCATATTTTCTTTGATTCACTAGGCTGTAGTCTGTATTCAGCCAGTGCTCAGATTAAATTTCAGTTGCTTGCCTGAGCCGTATTTGAGTTGGTAAGCCTTGTGATTATTATGACACAAGCAGTCATTATAAAGCGCAGGAAACATGAGAGAAAATGAGAAAAGAAGTGTGTGTGGGGGGGGGCTGGAGCTGAGTGCAGCACAAACCTTGGTGAAATGGATCGACTGTGCAGCCAGGCTTTGACTCACAACCAAGCAGACAAATCCTAAGTTTTCAATTCAGCAGTGTCCTTAAAAAAGACCACCCCCCATTACAAGAAGGATGTAGAGATAATGTAGTGTGACACACGTTATGTACACTAGGTCTCGCAACGAGGAGTTTCAGGGACACAGGTGTCATAAAAGCCATTAATCTACAGTCGTCACGTGTTATTGCAAATTAAAAGTAGCATGTTACACTTGGCGGCCATTGTTGCAGACGGACAGAGTGTGGGAGATGCCTGGAGAGCCTCTCCAGCAGTGACCACGACTGTTCTCTCGTTTTACAAATTGACACGTATTAGAATTTGCAGTTCTGCAGAGAAAAGCTATTACCTCACAGATTAACATCCAAGTAGGCCACTGCACATTTCACCTCAGCTCTACCCCACCACCCCCACACCTGACATTTTCCGACTACAAAAAAGATCTTAAACTACCTAATTGAGAAAAAATTAAAACTGCATCTGAATATTTCTCATCTTATATCTTTTTTCGTGCATAACTGACATGAACAAACAGGTCTGCAGATAAAATTAAATCTGTCCAGGCTTTAAAATGTCTTTTCAGAGTGACCTACAAATTGCACAACAAGAATATTACATGATATTTAATTTCCACCTCTCTAAGTAGCTTCTTTTTTTTTTTTTTAAAGAACCCTCCAGTTTGATTTATGCAAGAAACACCAAGAGAGAAATTTCTTGATAATCTGATCATTATATATGTGAAAAGCCAACAACACTAGTCAGTGGCAGTCAGAATGGATGTGATTCTGTGCTTCAGTAGCTGTTGAATTAATTATTTGTCATCTCAAAGCGCCATGAGGACTAAAGCGTTGCGTGTGCATGGAGATGAGTGATGGAGCGGGTCGCCGTCACACCCTACTCTGTGTATCAGCATCTGTTTTGGGGGAGAGGATGAAACAACACAAGACCTCAGCTCACAGCAAAATGTCAGCCTCTATGTGCAACAATCAAAATGTGATTAATAAAGCCTTTAAAAGCTGGGAAGAAATATCAGAAAGAAATATTGACCAATCGTAAGGCCTTTGCAATCCTCCGAATCCACATATATATATATATATATATATATATATATATATATATATATATATATATATATATATATATATATATATATATATAATCAGTCAATCAGTCTTCTATAGTTTTTTTAATGGAAAAGAAGAAATATAAAAGCCCCAATATCACTATTTATATTACATATTTTTCAACAGATTTTTAACCTAATTACAAAGAAATGTATTTAATCAATTTATTTATTATACATTGCTTGTTGATGCAAATAAGTGCAAATAGCATGTTTTAGAAGCAATGTTTCATTTTTTTCTAAATAATTAAATCAATAAAATAGTGAATTAAAACAGAGGTTTTTAAATTAGTTTTCCTTTGGTTTCATGTAGTCTAGAATCAGGTGTGTATAGAAGAACAATATTGTGCAATGAATAAGCGCATTAATGACTGATACACATTTTGACATATTTTCCAACAACTTTCAAGCCAAATGGAGCAAAAGGTGAAGGGAAGGAGAAAGTTCCTTTTTCTGTTTGAGGCTTTCATGACCTTAAGGTGCCATCTCACCTCCCCATTTTTTTTCTTTAAAGAAAAACAGCTTTCACTTTCATTGCATGACAGACATCGGGCTTTTATTCTGAAATAGCTTCCTTCCTTAAAAACATCTTGCAGAGTTGGGTTCTGCACAGTCTCATTTGAGATAATTGTTCTGTTCTTGTTTGGAGGGCAGTCGCTCAGTCTCAGTGCAGGCGTCAGAGTTTTGTTGGCTGAAGTTTCCTACAGGGGGTCGCGACCTGTTGGTGCCAAACCCACAGAGAGGAGTCTGCTTTATAGGGCTGGTTATCTGATCTGATGGAGGCTGTTCCCTCGTTACCAGAGTGTTAATACGGACCGATGTCAAGCTGAATACACTCAGTGCCAACAATAATCAATACATGACCACAGAGTGGGACAGACATGTAACACACCATCAAAGACGCTTTGGTAAAAGACTGTTATCTCTGGTCCAATATAGATTGATGTGGGACTGTCAGAATAAAAGTCTTGATGTTTAACTTGAATGAAAGTTTTTTTCACGACACTTCAAATAGAATATTTTAAATCCAAATTCCTGTTATTACATGTTTGTTACAATAAAATAAAAATCCTATGGGTGGAAATTGCTTATTGGGTTTTACATCAAATATATGTATACAACAAAACGTATCAAAAGTTATATAAAAGCTGTATTCCAAAAGTAGGAAAGTAGACTCTAATTTATATAAACACATCTTTTCTTGTACTTGGCTATTCAAATCGGACTCAAAATGTTTAAAAAGGGTATTATGTTGAACTTTAAGCCTTTTTCATTACAGTTTCAGTATCTTTTACATTAGTTATGAAACCTAAGATTGTGTGGCATTCTGATACATAATTGTCAGATGTTCTTAAATTTTAAAATATAGTTCAAGCAGTAGCTAAGTTTATGTTTTGAATTGTTGTTTTTGACTTTTCCACAACCCAGTCAAATTGTGTCTCTTTTTAAAAACAAATCAAGATAGAGGAACCACAAAACACAGCTTTATAATTGTTCTAAATGATGCAAGAGTCATCTTCAATTGCTGCTAATTTGTCAGTGAAGAGGGCATATGGGACTGCCCTCAGGTTGAGTGGGAGGAAGAGTGTGTAGGTTGACCTAGGATGGTTTGTCTTGTGTGTGGGAAGAAGTCTATTCCATTGTGGTGAATGACAAATATGGTGCTTGTGTGTGTGTGTGTGTGGGGGGGGGGGGGGGTATTGATCAGCTGCTGTGGCACAGGCTGGCTGATGGAAAGTAATTAATGACTCTATTTGCCTTGGTACCAAAGAAAACAATAGAGTTTGATAAACTGACACAAGCGTGTGAAGGGACCTTCGTGTGGCCCTGCACAGGCATGTTGAGAACTCACTGGATGTGTCAAACTCAGCAGAGGAAAAAGAAAAGCTGTTGTTTGTGAATACGTTGTACACAAACACTTTTCAAAAAGGATGTTTTCATCCTGTGGTCTTTGTGTCTTAGATATAAAGCTTCATCCTTTGTGTTTCTGTTTATAAATCAACAAGTCTTGTGGGGATTTTTTTGTTGCAAAGTTAAAGCCAAATGTGTATTTATTTTACAGTCTGTATGTTCAAAAATTGAACCAAGAAACACAGCAATGTTCCACAAGGTCAGTTGTAAAATCTTCTGCACAATAAAGGAAGACTTTATCTTTAAAACACGCAGGAATCATTACATTTCTGACCATAGCCCCTCGATGCTTAATGACTCAAGAGGTTTGGCTCCAAAATTACCTACTTTTTTTTTAAAGCAAAAACATAAGCGAAACTTTTTCATTTCCAGCCTGAATATAAATTCAGGCGTCAAAGGGTTAATTAAAGCCTCAAACATCTAACTCAGGGGTCGGGAACCTATGGCTCGCGAGCCACATATGGCTCTTTTGATGGTCACGTATGGCTCGCAGACAAATCTTTCTTTATACCATTTTTTTTTTTCATTAGACCAGTCCTTCTCATGCGCGATGCGATGCCAGAGGGGCGCACAGTAGTAGCGGTGCTTGGAGAGAAAAATCTGCGCCAGCACTCAGTTTACTATTATCTACTATTTCACAGAGTTTATTCCAGCAGGAAACCTATTAATTGCCGTGCCTAAACCTGCGCGCTCCCGTCTCTGAGAAAGAGCGCGCAGATGCGGGGACGGGATGTGAGGAAGAAAGCAGAGGGTGGGGGTGCCCCCCAGCCTCTGCTTTCTTCCACAGGCAGCAGGTGAATCGCGCAGGGATTGTAAAAACGTAAAACACGCTGTACGTCACTCACTGCAGTGTGTGAGTGTGTGTTTGTCTCCAGGTCTGCATGTGAGTCTTTCTCACATCTACAGAACATTCAGACCTACGGTCACGTTTGAAGTCTCAACGCCTGCATGAAGCAGAAACTCACCACGTATCAACCAGACTAGACCATCAGCAAAACCACCACGAGAAATACTCATCATTTATTAGCAACAGCATAACCATGTTATTAAAAAGAATCCACAGACTTATTGTACTTTAAAAATGTTGAAATTACATCAAATGCTCACATTCACTTGTATATTTAGTTTTAAACATATTGTCGCGGACTGAGTTGGGTCCGCCGCGTTAAAAGTTCTGGAGTTCAAGGAATGCATCAAGCAGAGATCTGATTGGCTCTCAGTTCTGTCGCTCAGCCTGTTGTTAGGTAGTTTGGACCAATGGGGTTCAGCTATGGGCCGAATAAGGGAAATAGGAGGACTGGAGCGGGAGGAGGGGAATATAAAGTTGGGAGAAGCGCTCTCGTCTCAGCGGGAGAGATTCAGGAGTTACTGTATTAATTGTACGGTGTTTGCTGCGGTCTATTGTAACCAGAATAAAGAACCTTAAAAGAGGTTAAGTCTCCGTGCCTCAGTGTGGGACAGGGACGCTACATTATTGTATGGCTCTTTCGAAATTACATTTGAAAATATGTGGCGTTTATGGCTCTCTCGGCCAAAAAGGTTCCCGACCCCTGATCTAACTCTTTAGACAATCTTTGCCTATTGTTTCTTGTGATATTTTTTTATTTATTTATTTAGTATTTTTTGCAAATGATTGAACATGTTAGTTTTTTTTTAATTGATTTTGATATGACTTTATTTTTCCAACATGCCAAAAACAACTAAACAAGGAAACACAGTCGAAAATAAAGAAAAACACCTTAAACATAACAGTAGAAAAAAGAATGACAACATTTCTAACAAATGTGGGCCTGTTGGTCAGGGAGAAGGCAGAAGCCGAGCTTATTCAAGTCCCTTTTACTTTTCCTGCTAGTTTTACGACACGTGTTCATAATTTAACTGTGTAAACATTTTGTTAGGATCAAAGACAATCATAATGATAAGCAAATTAACATTTTTGTCATCCCCACCATTCTTAACATTGTTGCAAATTTTATGTTCTTTTTAATACTTTTTTTGGAAACCTTCATATCTAAAAAGGAAATACAACATTTTTTAATAATTGAGACATTTTTTCAGTCTTTGCCACAAGAAATCTTCTTTTGCTTTTAATTGAAATGTGTGCTCATTTTTAGCCAGCTGACTGTGTTTTACTTAGATGGATAGGAACGGCAGTATTTGTGGATAAACTTTGTCTGTGTGGTTCATTTGACATTTTTATTAAATAAAACAAAGATAAGAAAACGTTAAAATACAAAAAAAAAAATAAAATAGATTGTTTTAGTGTTTGGAGATAGCGAACCAGCAAGTGAGAAGGAAAAAAACTACAAGTGAACCAAAGAAAAGTAAAGAAAGAAAAAGTAATAGGAAAAACATATTTCTATTTCTAATAATATATTTATATTATGTTGAAAAACAGCAACAGAAATGTCACATTTATGATATGAAGTATATACAAAATAAAGGAAAGTCACTGTTTGGATTTATACAATTCCTTCCTGTGTTGTAAATGTAAAATCTGGCGTTTAACGTATCATTTTTGTGGGTTAACTATTTATAGAACAAGAAATAACAACATTTGAAGCATAGATATTAATTATTAGCAACAAAATAAAAAAGAAAGAACAAAATAAGCAACATTTCAAAATGAATTATGAATGAATTATTATTATAATAGTTGTTTGTAAATTTAAAAAAGAGTCATTTTTGTTATATTGCATCTTACAATACGTCAGTGGCCTTCTTTCTTTCTTCCTTTATGAGCATCATAGTTACTGCCCCTGTCGACAGGTTTGTCTCTTGACATAAATAAATGTCATTGCACTGTCAGGCACTCACTCAAATAGGTCAAAAGGTCAATCTCCATCTCAAAAGTGATGATACTGAGACATAAACATTGCTTACTTTTCCTATGTCCAATGTTACAATTTACCGGTATTGTCTGTAAAGCATGTTTGTTCACTAGGAATTTAGAAATATTTTCATGTATAACTCAAATGTTTTCCCAGCTAATGTAGTATTAGAGCAGACATAAGGAATGGACGCCCACACCTTTCTTTCTTTTGCAGTTTTATTCTGAAGCTGTACTCTTTTGCACATGCTCAGATAGACACTGCAGCTCACATTCTCTTTTATAGCTTCTTCAGCTTTGAGTCGGGTTCATCCACTGGCCTCAGCCTTTGAAAAAAGGTCAAGCAGTGGAGTAGAATGGCAATAACCCTCCCAAATGGTACTATCACACAGACATGATTGATCAATTGAATTTCATGGCAGAGAAAAATGTGGGATTAAGTAGAGTATTATACGCACAACGAGTTGAGGCATGATGTTCATTTCAAGTTCATTTCAGCTCCCTCTTGCCACCAGATCAGGCAATCAATAGTGGGCCTTGCATATCATATATCACCTCTCTCCCACGGAGAGGAGAACATAATCTGCCGCAAATTTAGAATGACAGATTTGTAAGGGAGCTTTCTGGAATCCGGGGAGGAGACCTACAGACTCAGCCAGTGCAGCCAGTAGAGGTGGTAGAGACGGGGCTGAGGATGGAGGGAAAGAGGGGGCTGTGGAAGGACAGTCAGTAAAGGTTTTCCAGCTTTGCTCAAAATGAGAAGAACAAAGGCATCCTCCTCCCAAGAGTCCAGTAATCAGGTCAGGAGTCGGGAGGAAATTCTTGTATTTGGAGAGCAGGATGATTGAACTAGACTGTACAATTTTATTCAGCCTCTTGTCCTCTGTGGCTGCTTCCAAATGGAACCACAAGCTCAGAGAGAATAAAAGCAGAATTGAATTGTAAAAGGGAAACTGCGCTTTGGAAAACATCACTGGGTTTTTAGTGAATACTGGGCTTTTTGGTCAAGAGAAATTAGAAACATAATACGATATTGGAATGGAATGAAATGCCATTATACAGCACAGTTGCTGCAATCATTAATACACAAGATTGTATATCTTTGCAAAACACTGTGATCTATTAATTACCAGAGAACTTCCAAATCATTAAGGTGTAAAGTCTGTGAAAAAGTGTTGGACACCCAGTGACTCATGCAGCCATTAGGCTGAGAAAACCCACACAATCCGCTGGTAAAAAAAAAAAAAAGGTTTAAAAAAAAGGGGTACCTAAAGTGCTTGAAGTGAAGCTGGCTTCATGGGTCAGTGTCTCGAATGTTGCTCTTTCTTCTTTTAGATGGTTCAGATGGTTCTGGCCCAAACAGTGATTCTCAGGGTAGTGTGGAGAGTTTACGGAAGCACCTGAGGGCAGATGCTTTCACACAGCAGCAGCTGGAAGCTCTGGACCGGGTCTTTGAACGCCCCTCGTACCCCGACGTCTTCCCCACAGCAGAGCATATCAAACCTGAGCAGGTTAGTAGCATGAATGCTTTCTTTCTTTTGAAAATTCTCCAGAAACAGTGTTTCTTATCATCATGCTAAAGCCCACTACATTAAAAATTGACAAGAAATTGAAATTATTTGGAATTAACATGTTTTTTAAATCCCTTGATTAAAATCAACAAAATACATTGCAATCCCATGTTTTAGGAGATATAGATGGTATTAATTATGATTTGTGGGGTGATTTAGTAAGTTTTTGTTTACAACAATGTTAGTTTAAGATGTAAAAGTTTTTACATGAGTATTGAGTAAAAAAAGTACCTTATTTTACACGTCTTAAATTTGATTCACACATTTTAGCATAGTGTAACTCTATTATAAAGAATATATTATCATCACATTTTGTATTATTCAATAAAACATTATATTATATATATAGAATATTAATTACTAAGTTATTCTTACCATAAAGTTTAGAAAATTAGTTTCCTGGCCAAAGTGTTTTTGCGATTTCCTGGAAGCAGACATTTGGAAATAAGCAGGAAAAGCCTTTCTACTGCCCCTGGTGGAATGATGATGAACTGCAGGACAGAAAACACGGATCAAGTTATATCCAATGGGTTTTTAAGGAAAGTTTGAATCATACTAATGAGATAGAGATCTCAAAAATGCATGTATCAAATAGCATATAAATGGTAAAGAGAAAAAGTGATAAATTGTCTAAGATGGTGAATCAACTTATCCTTGAAAGATGCCCTTGACATTTATTCATCCCAGAGATGCATAAAACAGCGCAAGTTACCTCTATTTATTCCCAGCCCTACTATAACAGCCCCTCTTTCCATCTATCTTCATTAAAAAAATTAAGAAACATTTTGGGGAACAACTACCCCCACACAAAAAGGCCAAAAATTCAGTGCTTATTAAAACCTATGAGCCTATTTCAAGGGATAACCTTTATTTACTTCCATTATACTATTAAACAACAAAACACTATTAACTTCTCCCTCCAAACTACAAGTAACACCCATAAAGCAAAAGCAGTCACCTAATTGAGTTCATTCTAATTTCTCTCCAATCGGGGCGAATTACGCAGGTGATAAATCAGTGGGACAGGCCTCACCTCCAGAAGAGGGCCTAATTTGCAGCTAATTACAAAACTGATTTCTACTGGAAGATCAATACCAAAACGAATTGGAAATGACTTGCAATCACAAAGAGCGTCAGGGAGAGTATTAAAAGGCAGTGGGGGGAAAGGGTTAGAATAAAAAAAAGAGGGCGGGTACGCTCAAAAAAAGAACAGAGCCTAGAAAGGGTCCAGAAAAATCAGCTTTAATTTACTGCAATATTAATCAGAGCACTTTCCCTTTTATGGGTCCCTCAAGGTCCCTTTTTTTGGTCTTGGAAAATGCAGCCCTATTAGCCAGTGTCTGGGTTCTGTAGCATGGCATTAAAATCCATTCTGGAAATGCAAAACTCAATGGATTCTCCCCTCCCACACTTCTGCTAGCCATTTGGTCATCCTTTTCACACCCATCCTTTCAGTTTTCCCCCATCCTGCCCTTTATCTGCATGATAAAACGTCTGTTTGGCGTCCAAAGCCCGCAAGACTAGAGGAAAACATCCGACATTGTGCCAGTGAACAGTTGTAGCAGACAATTAGAGTTTATCTGTAATAGTGGCAGACAAGAGCGGGGTCACAGGCATCCCCCTGTGAGAGCGCAGTCCAATGAGCCACTCACACTGGGCTTTGGACAAACACTGTCAACACTCAGACTCCGGAAGTCTCATCTCATTAAAAAAAACTGCTAACATCTGCTCATGGGCCATTTGGGTGCATTTACAAAAAGAATCATGTAAGAGAAAGTTAAGACAAGAGAAAAAGAGACGATTCACGGAAATAGATATTGGTCACCATGCAGATTTTAGATGATTAACCTAGAAAATAATTGAATCCTTACATGGTTTTATTGTACTTTTCAAATAAAATAAAAAAACGTTCATAAAATGTTTATAAAATATTCAATTTTTTTACCACATAAAAGACGCTTTTTTTTAAAACTGCAGATGTTGGCATAATTTATTTTGCAAAGCTCATACATTTGTTTATTCTTTAGTATCTCTTTAACAGTTATGGTTTGTGTACTGTTTTTTGAAAGACAAAAAACAGTAATGCATTTTTATTGCTTCAACTTATCTACCATTAAGTGCACAAAAATTGTTTTCCAGCTCACAAAAGTCAATGTCATTTCAAAATTATATGTGATTTAAGTGTTGTATTTCTTTAATGTTTCATTTGATGTTTGAATGCTGCCTTAAACAGGTTTGAGGTGACAAAAAGTGAAGTTAAACAAGTAATTCCATTCAGGGATGAAATGTAAGGGTGGTTTAGACTTCAAAATAAAAGTGAAAGAAAAAAGAGTGAATGGTGTTTCTCAAACAGGACCACATGGTGTGTCTGTAACAAAGCAGATCTGCTTTCTCCCTTGGCTGATCAGGGATAGGACTGCAGTCAAGCACAAAGGGCCAGCTGACGCCTTGGCTTTTCACTCATCTTAAAATCCCACTTCCTCTCAGACAATACCAAAATACATTCATGATATGCTTGAACTGCCACCCTGCAGCATGAACACACTCACAATGCTCTCATACAAATTTATACGCACACAGAACTGTGTGGAGAGCTTAATGGAGGATTTCCATCTAGGTATTGTTTGGCTGTGTAATGATTCAACTGTCCCTTTCCCAGGCTAACGAGTACTCGCTCCCTGCCCTCAATTCCAGCCTGGACGAAGTCAAGCCCAGTTTATCCTCCACCGCCAACCCAGACCTGGGCCCCAGCGTGTCGCAAAGCTACCCTGTAGGTAAGATCAAGTGCTAAACAGTACGCCTTTATGCTTTGAAGCCACAGCTTCAGCTGAGGGGCTCTGAACAATGTAAACCAACAAGAAAGTCATTGAAAAGACAAAATGTGTGCATTAAAACAAGTGAAAAAGTGAAGCATGTACTATCTCTTTTATTTCCATTTCACACAGAGGTGAAGGGGGGGGGGGGGTCTACATTTACAGTTTAGCAGCTATGCTCGGTCTGCTTTTTTATATATATATATATATGTTTTTTCTGCTGAGCAAGCAGCACAATAAGAAAGATTGCACTGTTCAGTCACCGCTGGACAAGGACCTTTGGGTGTCAGCACATCAGAACAGTGACTGTGTATCAGTGCAAGGTCTCGGGGGGGTTGGAAAAGGCCGTCACGCAGGACCGACTGTTCGTTGGGGGGCTGCTGCATTGCTCCCGTGATTTGTCTACCAGGAGACAGTTTGTGTGTATCAAAGCACGAGTAATGTGCCGCGGTAAATACGCTCTGGCATTTCTGCCGCCTGCTTCTAACACCATGATCATTTATTTCACCCTCCTATCTTTCCCTCTCCCCATTCCAACCCCCCCTTTAGTTGTCTCCTCTCCTTGTCACAGTTAATGACTGCCTGGCTAATTGAAATATTGTTCGGTTGTTGCTGTTATTACCAAGAAGAAGGTTAAGTTTATCAAAAGTTTACGATGACTGTCGCGAGGCAGAGATTAATATACAGTTTTATTAAAATTTATATAATTATGCATCAGCCATCTAAGACAACGAGGTCTGCGCGTGTGTGGGGGGGACAGGGTGATGGAAAATTGCAGCAGCCCTCCTTCCCAAGTGATAGCTGAGCAGTCTTATGAGAAAAGAAAGAGCCCTTTTCTCATTAATATGTGGGAGGTAGATTTCCCCCTGTAAGGCAGGCCTCCTGAGAAGAAAGGTGTGTGTTTGTCCTCTGTGCACTGATGGCCCCACAGAAAGCAGGCCTGCTTCTGCAGGCAGCTTTGTTTGCACCTGGGATATTTTAGATGGTCTCCACAGAAAGGCTCTCCTTACAGCTTTGCAGGTGCAAAGAGATACGCAGAGGAATGTGTGTGTGCGTGCATATGGAAAGCACACAAAGTTTTTTTTTTTTCATTTTAATGATAAAATAAATACTTTCTCCATGCCCTTCTTACAAAAAAATACAGGTCAAACGATTGGAACATAGTTCCATTTGGTAATTGCTATTTGGTTAGTGGGTTCTCTTGTGCAGAGGTGATACACAGGTGTGTGGGCCCTCTAATGGCTGAGTATTACAGTTTACTTGCCAGCGATAAGCTTACCAAAGGAATTTTAAGCCATGCAAAGAGTAGTAAGTTATCTGCAGTATTTAGGCTGAGATCCAATTTCAAATTAATTGTGTCTTTACGGGGGGAAGAACTGAAGATTAGGTTCATCCCAAAATGTGTTCTGAGCACCAATTAAAACCCTCACACTTATTGATCTTTTTGATTTTATGCCCTCCAAATTAGCATAATCTATTAAAAATGAATGATTCATGAAGTGTTGGTTGCCAGAGATCAGGATTCTCAGTGAACTGAACGATTTAAGAGATAGGAATCTTTTGTGTCCTCTGCTTATCCTATTAAGGCTCAAAAGTACCTGCAGAGAAAGCTCAAATAAGAGAGGGATTTAAGGGCATTGTGCCCATCATCAAAATTCAGAGGCAAGAAGCCACTTCCATTAAAACTGCAGTTTTTTTCTATCCCTCTCCTCCACATTAATGCTGAATTACCTGCTAAATAGTCCTCTTTATACCATAAAAAACACCAAAGGGTTCCATGAATATGTCGAAAGGACAATTGCATATTGTGAGGTAATTTCTATTGTTGATATGGGAAGTAATTTCTTTGATGAATTCCCTTTGAGAGATGGATTGCATCTGAAGAGCCTCTCATTCTTGTTCATTGAAACTGCTTAAAATTCAAATAGTGTGGGAGTTGGAGTTCTTCTAGAGTTCTCCTGTTAATAGCTAGAGGTAGAAAGTTTTTGTGTATTTTGAGATAAATTGAGGAAAGTTCTGGGTTTGGTTAATGGTCCACTCTTTGAAAGGCAGACAGTGTGTTTTCATGAGGCAGAGATGTTTTGAAACCTTGAGACGCGAGGCAGATTCCCCTTGAGTTTTAAAGTCTCGCTCTAATCATCTTTGCATTCATTTTCAAAGCGTTCCCAATGGTCTTTTAATTAAGATTTTCCATTTTTAGCCAAAACCAAACAACTTGTGTTGCTTCCTAGGACATAGTTTCTGCAGACCAGCCTCTGAATTGTGGACGGGACTGTTGGAGCAGAGTTAGCCTGCTCTGACTTCCCATTATCCCTTTGTTTACACTCTCTTCTGATAGTTTACAGCCTCCCTTTCCCCCAACCTAACATTAGCGGGGCAAAAAAAATGGCGAGCAAAATTGGAGCTATAAAGCCATAGGTTAGAACTAGATGCCAGCTCAGACAAGGAAAACAAAGAAATACATGGATCTATTTGTCTGCAAATTGATGCATCAGATAGGCAGGGCAGGGAGCTTGTGGCTTGCCAACTGTAGCACCTATGTCATCATTACAAGCTTTTTTCCGTTTATGCTTAATTTTCTTAATAAATGTCCTCCATCAAATTAAAAATGCTAAAAGAACATTTTAAAAACACAGAAAAATATCGTTTTCAATGGAGTGAGTCTTTCGGTGGGAGTTTTTCCCACTCACTGCATACTGAACAATCTTTCTTGTTGGGCCTGTTAGTGGAGGTATCCGCTACCCCTTAAAATCCCTTGGAGAGTAAAGCCTCTCCTCCTCAAGCAGCAGTTTCTGAGCGCTCCTTTATCCCCTCCTGTTACCGGTTAAAGCAAAACTTCATCCAGCAAATTAAACATCCAGTTAAGGTGAGGGTGAGTGCTCTCAGGGTGAACTACACAAAAAGTATCAAGACCTGCTGTTGTCGGCTGAACAGCGAGAAACGAGCACACAATGAAGCTGCCATCCGTGATGTGTGGCCTCATGACAAAATCGCTGGCGTGTCTCCCCACAGGGGAAAATGCAGGCTCTGAAATTAATGCTCATTTTGTCTTCACAAAAGCAAACTAACCTTTGAGCACACATTTGATAATGAATGACTTTCAGCCAGTGGTTGGGGAATTAAAGCAATTTGGCTCTCCAAACATTCTTTACTTAGTTGTAATTAATTAGGGTGCTGAGATTTTTTAGCTGGTGATGAATTGCCCCTTTCTGCACATAGCCCAGAAAATGGAGGTCAAAGATTTTTGGTTGTTGTTGTGGCAAACATGAAGGTGTCCCTGTCATGCTAAATTTAATACTCTTGCAAGTGAAAGAGTCATTCACAAATGACTTTGTTCACGTGCCAAATAAAATGAAGGTCATCCTGCTTTTCTGCTGGGGTGTTAAGAAACCAAGTTTGTATGAGCGTAAAAGATGTTTTTGCTGCAAGATTAAACAAAAAAAAACAGTTTTTTTTTGAAAAAAAATACATATATTTATCAACTTTAAAATATGAATAGGAACCTTTTAGTGTTGCAAAATTCTAAACCAATCCCGTTTATGGTGAAATTTATGCCAAACCAGGTGCAAACAGAACTGCATTTCCAGCTTTTGCTCCTGCAAGTTGGTTTTCAAATTAAGACAAAGATCAACGGACTGTTGAAACAGCAAAGCAAACAGAAAGAAAAAAAAACCCTAAATCTTCAAATTGATTTTCTGCAGGGGACAAAAAGGAGGAAAAAGGAAAATAAATAGCTTGATTTTCTGGCGTTCAATCTAAGGGGACTGCGAGTGGAAGCAGACAATATAAAGAACCCCATCTTTTAATGAGAATCTGGACACACATCTCTGTTGTAAAAACAACAAAGGCTAGAAGCAGCTAATGAGGCTATCATTGCTGTACAGAGAGTTCTCAGAATCGGTGCCTCTCTGAAAGAGCGCTGTAAAGGGGACATAAAGCAATAGAGCTGTTGGCATTCACCGCCAAATGAATATACAAAAAAACAAGCTTTACAGTGACAAACAATTGTCATGTACACATTTATTGTTGCCCTTATTAAATATTCTCTAATGAACTCTTCTAAAAATTCTACTTTTTTCACTCTCAATATGGGGGAGAAAAAAAAGCAAAAAAATGTGACTAATATTGATGCTGAGTTCAGGATAACAGGAGAGTTTTCCACTGAGTTCCATTATTGATCTCTTGATCTGATTCTCTGGATTGGTATCGGAACTAATATTGACAAAGTGACCACCTCCAGTTAACCATGGTTTCCAAGCTACTTACCAGTGTTTTACATAAATGGGAAACTTTTCCATGACTTGGTTGGCACAGATTGTTTGGAAAACTGAAATGTTCTGATTTAAAAATGAAATGTTGCATAACTTTGAACATTTACCCCATATGTCTTCCCCCACTTAGCAAACTATAAGTGCATACAAATTTGATCAAATATTACTCAAGAAGTCATTTTTAACAAAATAGTTATAGGTGCAACATTATTGTTTCATAAATTATGAAAAAAGAAGATACCGACCAGCATCAACACACACATTCATTGACAATAGCTTCATCCTTGCGGGACCCCCCACTACAGTACTCTAGTGGGCCCCCTTTGACTTCTGTTCACTGGCTTGTGGCTAACTAATTCTTGTTATAAATAAGAGGTCCAGCATGACCTCACTCTCCTCTGTAAAGCTCTGAAACTCACTGCTCGCCAGTCAAAGCGCTTTAACCAAAAGACACACAATATAACCATCAGTGCTGAAAAATGAGAACAGTTGTTCAACAGGATATGAAATAATTTCATCAAATTATTCTTGATCACAAATGGATTTCTCTTTTCTTTTCTTTTTTTTTTCTTGACTGTGGAATTGTTCACTCGTATTGTCTGTCTTGTCTTTTCTCATTTCAAGAAATCTTCCAAATAAGTCCTAACATCTGCTGAAGAAAGCTTGACATTTTATTAAAGGACAATTCAAAACATTGTGATAGTGATAAACAGGTTAAAGTAGATATATTTAATTTA
This sequence comes from Oryzias curvinotus, assembly GCA_023969325.1. Taxonomy (NCBI): domain Eukaryota; kingdom Metazoa; phylum Chordata; class Actinopteri; order Beloniformes; family Adrianichthyidae; genus Oryzias; species Oryzias curvinotus. The sequence continues at coordinate 11,661,914 of CM043724.1, read as the reverse complement.
TTTAATCATTTATTTTTATTGTAATGTTCAGGGTCCATTTATTAATATTAGATCGTGTATAATTAAGCTTTAATTAATAAAAATAAAAGTCTTAACAGGTACTTCTATGCATTACTTTGTATTACTAAGTAAATAGATAACACTTTTGTTAGCAGTTAACTAATCCTTATTATTCATCCTTATGTTATGCTTCACAAAGCATAACTAAAGGTTTCCCCATGCAATTTATAAAGGAGCCCTTTATAACAACGATTATAATATGCACATGTAGAAAACACATGTTTACTAAAAAGAAGTACTAAAGTTTTTCATTTAAGTTATTTTTTGGTTACTTTTTCATCAGCAAAGAAAAACACATTTATCTGTGAATTTGATTCGCTTTGCTTTTCTGCTTTGCTTTTTCTGCAGGCAACAACATAACAAGGACAACAGTAGTCTTGTGGCGTTATGGTGCATTTCATCCACTAGGTCCTCATTAAAGCTCCATTGGGAGATGAACTTGCCTTTGATTCCAAGTGGCCCTCACAGCTGACAATATAGCAGGGGCCTCTATTACCCAGCCGCTGTGTAGATTGGGGTTCCGTGCTGCGGTCCAAATGTCCTGTGGCCAGCAAGGACAGCCCAACCGTCACTCTCAATTACAGAGCTGAATATCTGCGGCCAGACTATGCCGCTCTGCAGAGAGGCCCGTGTGTTCTGCCTTATGGGGTGCAATAAAGGCTGCCATACGTGGACAAGTTTGAACTGGTTAATGAGGGGACATTTTCAGGCAACTAGCTTTCAGTTTGCCCAAAGCAGCAGCTGTGAGTTTGTGTAGATGATTAAAGGGTGGAGTGTTTTGGGTTTTTTTTATAAGTTAAGTAACAGGTTTATGTAACTGTGATTTTGAAACTTTTTCCTCTGATGGTGTACTCTGAAAATTGTGAGCCGCTTGTTGTTTTGAGTTGTTGAGCAAAAATATCAGCTTGTAGTTTTGGAATAAAGGCTGAAACTAGGCATTTGTCATTTTAAGGTAAAGAATATTTTCTTTCTTGAAGATTGAAGTCCTTTTACTTCTTCATATTTCATGTAAAAAAAAAAAAGCAATAGCTTTCTACCGATTGTGCCTCTTCTGCTGGAGCAATGCTGAATTATGTATGGAAGATATGATTCATAACAGCGTGGCATGAAAATATGTTAAAACCAGTCCTTTGGTTTTCTTTGTCAGTACGCTAAATATAGAAAAATTAAAGAAATACTTATTTTAAGGTGAACCCTATTTAAACATTTTGTAGGGTCTTTCATTAGAGCAACGATGAAAGAACCTAAAACTTATTTAAATTAAATGAATTACCTCGTATACAAGGTCAGCAATAAAACAATTAAAAAATAAAGTCTTTTGCTTATGTTTTTTCTCCCTGCAGGTCGAGACATGGCCAACACAACCTTACCAGGGTATCCCCCTCACGTTCCACCCACAGGCCAGGGCAGCTACCCAACCTCCACACTTGCTGGAATGGTTCCTGGTGAGTTGACTGCACTTTTTTATTTTGTCGTCAGCGTCTGTCCAATATGTGTGTTCAACTCAGTGGAAACACATGGAGAAGTTAAATCACAGTGTAGTAAAAATTCAATACCAATCCGGAGTGGTTAGCTGCAGATTACAGTCTGCACACATCCTTGTGCTTGGACAAAATAAATAAGTGATCAAAGATTTCTTTTGATTTTTTTCTTCTTGGATGGATGCTCTTGGATGGACAGCCTTAAGAAACAGCAGGACATTCAATGCTTAAGAGCATATCCTTTTCCTTTCCTCCGTTTAACCTGCAGTTCAGGTTCATAGCAAATTGTTAGGGTTCAAAAGGCATGGACCGGGAAAAGGCTACATTTTCAAAGTCTGTGTCTTCTGAAGAGAACCAGCCTGGGTTTCAGATGCTGACAATTTCAGTTTTTTAGGTGGACTCAAAATGTGATTTTTTGGTGTGTGATTAATTAAATACAGAATTTTTTTGTTGCAGCAAACTATAAATGCTAACCTTATTTTTACTTTTACCTTCCATTAACTCCTTTATGCCGTATGTCCCTAATTAACAATGCACTAATAAATCCGGGACTCAATTTAATTTAGCATCACCTTGAAGGGAGAAAAAACATTGAAGAATACTTTTTTCTATAACTGGAAATAAAGTCAGGCATGAAGGGGTTTAATTTGTTCAGCTTTCATTGCATTTAACTTTTTTAAACATTTTTTTTCCATTTCTACATATTTGCTATAGGCTACTTTACTAGACAAAAAGTTTGGATCAATAGAACATTATGGAAAATATATCCATATTTTCTAGTAAAAGAGAGATTGGAGCTTGGGTTGTCTGTGTGGTTTTGGTTTACCATGGATGTATGAAATAAAATTTGTTGTTATAGAAAAACTTCTCATCAGTTTTGTTTATTTCAAAATTTATTTCCTTAACCCACTATTTCTTTTAATGTGGGCAGACAAAAAGATGAGTGCCTTCATGTCATGGCTTGTGATTTTGTGTTACAAGTGTCCGTTCTACACAGAGCCTGAAAGATTTAGTGACAGGAGCAAAACATTTCTAAAATAAACCCGTTTTGCAACAGACCCATATACAGTCCAGCTTTTATTGTCTCGTAAAAGAAAGAAACATGTTGAACCAACAGCAGTGTTCACTGCATGCTGCAAGGAACTTCCCCTGACAGAAAATCTCTTGCAAGAAGCACCAAAGCTCAGACTCCAGAGGCTTCAGATCCAAGAGGCTAAAAGTCACTCAACAATGCCCTCAAGATTTTGTGGCAGCAAATCTAAAATGTATGCATGAAACTGTTTATATCCACTCTCTATTTATTAGATTGTTCTGGAATATGCTGGTGGAGGAAGAATAGGTTTATGCCCATATATGGGGCAGGAAAATATCCTATATTGTTCAGTGTTGCATAACTTAAGTGAAATGAAAAAGAAATAAATTACTTGCTTGACTGGTTTCACATCGATGATTATCATTTCCTGCTTCAAATTGCATCCTGTTTTGAATGACGAAAGATGACTCTATGTGAAGGCGTAATGATTTGATGCATTGAAATGCTAATTGATTTGTTGTTTTGTTTGCAGGGAGTGAGTTTTCAGGGAACCCCTATAGTCATCCGCAGTACACAACCTACAATGAAGCATGGCGATTCAGCAACCCAGCATTACTAAGTGAGTACTTAGTTAGGATCTAGAAGAGGATTACCAGTTAGTCGAGTTGCACTGGGACCTAATTTCCCTCTGGATTAATAAAGTATCCATCTATCTATCTATCTAGCAGTCTAACCACGCAGTTTTGTAACCCCCCCTCCCCCCACAAAAAAGATGCCTTTAGTGTCCCTTTGATTAAGAAGTAATTTTATTTTAAAATCACTTTCTTTAAAGACCCACTCTAATGAAAATCTGAAAAGTAGGAAGGAAGAAAACTAAGCTCAAAATTAATTTCTTTATTCAAATGGTTGTGATTCAGGAGTAGATGAAAAAATGCCATTGAAAAAAGAGCTCGTTTGTGACGTAGAAAATATACGCTAGGTGAGCCACAAGCTCCCTGCTCCGCTACATTTTGATGCATCATGAATCTATTTGTAGACTGGATCCATGCACGTCTCAATTTTTCCTAATCTAAAATCTGTTCTGCTGTGAAGCTCAGATAGTGCTCGCCATTTTTGTTGCACCTCTAATGTTATGTTGGGGTTGTGAGATACCATAAGCTAGCAGGAGAGCATGTAAACAGAGTACTTTCAGCGACAGGAAGGGAAAAAGGAAGCGGTGTTGCTCGCCCACCACTCATAGATGAATTTCTAATAAACTCCTGCTGCTTTGCAAAAACTATATCCTAGAAAACGACACAGCTTTTTTTTTTTTTTTCACTAAAAACTGCATCATCATAATTAAAAGACCATTGGGAATTCTTTTAAAATAGGTCAAAAGCTTATAGGAGTGGGTCTTAAATGTGCATTTTACTATGTAAGTAAAAATGTAGAATTTTCAAATTTCTTTAACAATTTTCATTGCAAATTATGAACATTTTTGTAGATTGTTTTCTGGTCAAAAAGAGTAAATGTGCTCTAGTAAAAAAGGAAAACTGTCATTTACTGAAGAAACAAAAATAAAGTCAGGTTGAAAGCCAAATTTTTTGTCATGGTATGGACATAACATCACAATGGACTTCATTGTAAAAAGTACTGCCTAAATATGCCTCTTTTAAAATAGGAGGAGCAAAATTCATGTTATTTAATTATTTTAGTGTCATATTCTGACAAATAACATGATTCACTCGTACTAACAAGAAAGGTAAAACTTAAACCGAGCTAGGAACCTAACTTTCTACATTAAAAAAAGTTTATCAACGTAAAAACAAAGTAGTTTTAAAGGTAAATCATGATCAAATTTATGGAAGATAGGAGTAAAACTGCTTTGGCCTTTTGGTTTGTGTGGTCTATTTTGTTCCAAACACAAACAGCTGTTGAGATTGCACCTTTATAAATTACTCATCAAAACCCCATCACCATACAATGATGTAAACTTAGTAAATTGAAGCTTTATTTGTTGTTTCAAATGGTTCGTTCTTCTGTTAACTTTCAGGTTCCCCTTATTATTATAGTGCCGCATCGAGAGGCTCGGCCCCTCCCACTGCTGCCACTGCCTATGACCGTCACTAGTTACCATCGAAACCAAATCAACCTGCAAGACCATAGCCTCGGCCTCCATATCCCCCCAGTGTGATGAGAAACACCCATTGGACACTGCTGTGCAAAAAAAGAAAAATGCTCATATGAAAAGAAACCTCTGCGAAAATGAATATAACAGGTGTCCGGCACTGTAGTTTTTTGGAGACACAAAGCCAATATAAATCCTGAGGACATCATCATGGACACCTCAAGACACTACCAGAAAAGACTTGTTATTGAATGACTGCATCTGTTAAAAAAAAAAGAGTGCAAGAAAAAGCAAAAGGATCAAGGCAAATATTTTCTGAATTGATTTCCATCTTCTGCAGCCTCACACTTCTATGCCATCGTGGATCAGTACTTCACATTCCTTCTCCTGATGCCTCTCAGCGGGGTCGTTGTTCTGAGCTTCAGATGTAGCAGCAGTCATATTTCTGTTTTTGCATTAGTCTCACATGATTCATGTGGTGGTGCGGAGAGATCGGGGGGCTTCGTCAGGCTGTGGCAGATGCTTTTCCACCGTTTGAACACTCACCAACCAAACATCCAGCATGAGAAACCTGGTTGTTTATGACGCCATGAGAAGATTACGACATGTTCTCTGTGAAACACAATCAAGATGTAAAAATGAAAATGAAATAATAAAACTAAAAACTAAAAAAATAAATAAAAACACAAGTTTCAAGATAGAGGGAGCCATGGCAGTATAGCCCCATGGCCTCACTATTTGCAAGGTTTCAATGGACTAGTAAATATATTCTTAAAAGATTTTTTTATTTCATTTTTATAATTCGTAAGGACTAAACTGCAGACTGCTTGGCTAGTGTTTTACTATTTCTTATTTGTGAAAAATCCAGACTTCATCAGGCAAAACCTTTGTACCTTTTTTTTTGTTAATTTTGCACTATTTTGGAGATTTGAGACACTGGAGCATTATTATGCAGGAAAAGTATGTGTATAACTGTTTTTATTTCATGAAACTGTAAGTATAATAAGTCAATCGGCAAAGGCACTTACAGTTTTTTAGTTGTGAATCAAGGCCCATCGTGTCACTGACTTGACGTGCACTATGCTACTGTATGTTCTCACAACTTCAATTTTTATTTAAGTTGATTAAGTCTTTGGCATTCAACCACAAAAAACACACACACATTTTAAATACACATATACAAGCAACCCCAAATCAAGCCACTACTATCATTTGTCTGATGTTTAACGCTCTGATGGTCTTCAGTAAAATCCAAAAGCAGGGCGATAATTAAAATGCCTTAAATGTGTTTCTTTCCAACTTTAGCTCCCACACCATCAATCAAGCTGGAATTATTTCTCTTCATTTGTCAACTGAATGTATTAAATTTGCCAAAGACTTAGTTCTTGTTAATGTTTATTTACAGGACACCAATATGCATCATGAGAGCAGTATTATTATTGTTATTATTATTATGAAACGCCCACATTGTTCAAGTGGAAATGTATAAAATTCTATGCAGTGCAGAGATGGTCATTATATGCATATTCAGCTGCAAACCTAAAGGTAGGTGGAGTTTATTTAATTTTTTTTTTTTTTCAAAATGTTGATTTTTTGTAGAAACATTTTTGTGTGTGATGTGAAAACACTTCGCTGTAAATACAGTAAGGCAAAAACATCTTTCATGTTCATGGGTATTATCACTTTCATTATGCTGGTATAACTTGTACAATAAAAAAAAAAGTGTCTGAAATCTTTTACGTAAGAAAGACTGCATCATGTGCCTGACTGAGGTTGGCTGAATTTTACTTTATTTGGGGTAAGACATATTTATAAAATGTATTACATCTTTATTCCAATACAATATTTGTTCAGAAACTTAAGATAGGTTTTTATTATTGTAGCTAATGTTTTTACAGAGTTTATCATCTGAGACATACATCAGTTTTTAACTCATAAGTTTGACCATTCTAAATACTTCTGAAATAAAACACTGAGGGAAAAAGCTCTTTTTTCAATCAGGTGAAAAACAAATTTAACATAAAAAATAGATTTTTTTTTCAAGGAACAAAAATAATCAATGGGTTATTTAAGTATTGATTGAATAGTTTCAACTTTAGTCCACAACCTGAAAGAAATTCTTAACCTTTTTATGCCATGTCACTAACTCGCAAGATATCATTTAATTCAGGACTGCTCCAGAAATTTAGCGTATTATATGTTTACTGTCATCGGAAACAAATGTATGAGGGCATGAAGGGGTTAAAATGTTGCTCTAAATCCAAATATTAACAATGCAAAACAATATCAAAGCAGCAACAAGTATATTTACTTAAAAGCAGGAATTAGAAGTCAAATAAACAAATCTATGTCACAAAAAATATTGCTGCCAATGTGGCATTATTTTGGCAAATGTTATTAATTGCTAAAATGTTCTAAAAATAAGTCAATGCAATGCAGCATAATAAAAATTATGGTTTTTTTTTAACCCTTGTGCTATCTTAGATGACCCCACCCTTACTTTGACGTGTTCTCCCTACCATGACAAAGGTGGATGAAGGTGGAAAAATTTCATGTAATCCATTGAACCAGTGAAGATCACAAATCATTGAAGAAAAAAGGTTCAGAGCACAATCTAGTGTGTCTAGATGACCCAACTTCCAACGGTAAAGTCCCTAGGATAGCACAAGGGTTACCCTCATTTGTAAAAACACCAATACATTCTTCTGGTCAGAGCTTGCACTCTGTGCCCCTGTGCCTGGCCATGGCCTGGGTGGTGGGGGTGATTTTTCCTCTATCTGGCTCCTGGCTACTACTGCTGCTTCGGCGGGGGCCTTGGTGTTGGGATGACTGGGGACTCTCCCTCTTTTTTTTTTACATTACATCATCCACCCATGAAGAACATACGTCCTCACTCGAGCACAGGTGCTATTTCACCTTTGCACAAATAGTTTGCGTGACTGAACGAAATGTTTCACATGGGTTAGTCTGAATGCATGAGTGTGTGAACGGTAGTTGTATTTTGTACATGTCAACATGTTTACATGTGAAGATTTTTGGAGCTAACAGGTATGTTTGTAACATTTGAGTGTGTGTAGAAAGGCCCCACCCCTTTCGGATTTATCATACACCTACACCTGACAGTAATGAATGTAAACATCAAGCAACTTGCAGCTTGTTGCTTTATGAGGCTTTATGATCATTTAAAATCATCCTCCTATCCCCCCTTCTCTAACATCCCTCCCTCTCTCTTCTTCCCTTCTTATATATATATATATATATATATATATATATATATATATATATATACACATACATATATAAATATAAATGCACACTATGTGCCGATAACTGATGCACCATAAAACAATAAGTTTATGGTAAGGGCGTATTCTGCTGTTCGCAAACAGCCAGCAAAGGGTTAAAAAGCATCTCCTTAGTGTTTGGATTGTACAACGAATTATTCTACTTAACAAGACAATTTTGAGATAGCAATATTTACTTTTGAAGGTATAGAGATCACACAGAGCAGAGGAAACGGTGAGAATGCCTCTGACTGTTTTCTCCATGATTCGGATCACTGAGCAGCACATAAAGTGTTTAACCTCTTCTCGCTTTGTAAAGCTGAATTAATTTTCCTAGCAGTGTGCCTGAATTCAATTTGAGCAAAGTTGAAGTGAGAGATTTATGCATAAAATCCTTCCTATAGCTTCTTTTCACTCTTTCTTTGCTCTATAATCCCTCCGGCACCACAGCCTCTCGTGACTTAGTTATATCATTACTGATTTACAACAAGTGGACACTGTTCGCTGTGATTGGAGCTGCGTTGGATTAGGTCAGCAAAGGCAACATGTTAATTTGGAAATGTATAAGCTGTTGGATTGTAAAACATTATTATTTTAGGTATTTGGATGTTTTTTAATTTTTTTATGTAACAAAAAGCAATTTAAGCTTCCAGGTCTTCCAGGGAAGATAAAAATAATCAACTGTTCTGTCAATAAAGGCAGTTTTTTTATATTTTAATTCCTTAAATTAAGAAAATTGTTATAGCGGAAGCTTGGTTTTTTCAATATGATCAATTTTTTTTTCTGTTTTGTAATTCAATTTTTCTGCCTCTTGTTTATTTCATAGCTCTCCACATGAAGCATCAAAAGTGGATGTTCTGTCAGTTTCTAACTGTCATATACGTTTGTCATTCACAGCCTTTGTTTGAGGGGAAGCTCCAGTCTCTGCTTTCTGCAGCAGAGAATTCCCAGAAGCGGAATTATTCTATTTAGATGGAAACTTTTTTGTCACTTTCCTGTCTAAATTGGCATATCTGCCTCTCTCCTCAGAAACCAATAAACTGTGAACCTGGATGTAACTGTCAATCAAGCTCAAATTGACTGCAGCATGCCAGATGACAACAGCATCCTCTGAAAAATATAAATATATAAATATACATCTTACTGAATAAAATTGCAGGGAGGATCTGATTGGTTGTAATCAGCACCTGTCACAGTCTTTGCCCATCAAACATTCATTTTGTGAAGGCAAGCAAAAAACGACTGGTTAGTGTTTAATCCAAAAAAAGTAGGACAAATTTGTATTGAAAAATAAAAAATACTTTTTTGCAAACAAAAACATGAAGTTATTTTTTAATCAGATGAAAAGGGCAAACTTTTAATAGAATTCTCCATTGTTAAAATGTTGATTTATTGTTTTGTGGGTGTAATTTATTTAGAAGAAAAATTACATTTCAGGCTTAACATTATACTCTCTATTATTGACATTAATATATTTAACTTAGATTTGAACTCATTATCCTAATGTGTGGGTCCCATTCTGCAGATTGAAGTAAATCCAATCAATTAGGAATGGAAAAGATGAAAAAACCTTATTGTAAACTTGGAACAATATTGAAAAAGCCTGTTTCAGAAAAGTAAGACTCAAATGTCAAAAAGAATTAGTTTATCTGTTTAAATGTGATTTTTTTCATTTCATTTCTTTAATTTTGCAGCCCAAAAGCATGCATTATTCTGCTTGAAAAATCGGAAACAAAATTTTAGGGTAGAAAAAGCTTTTATTCTGTGTGATTAATGGTAATTAGCCATTCTGTCAAACATGGAAAACAAAAAATAATTATTATTAACCCTATATAACCATTCGTGTCATATTTGATACATGCATTTCTGAGACCCTGTCTCATCGGCGCGATCCAAACTTTTCTTAAAAAACCAGTGAATATAACTTGGTCTACGTTTTCTGCCCTGTAGTTTATCCTCATTCCACTAGGGGCAGTAGAAAGGCTTTTCCTGCTCATGGCTGCCTCAAAAACACTTTTGCGGGAAAGGTTAAAGCTAATTTTCAAAACTTTATGGTGAAAATAACTCATCTATTGTCATTCATTTTTTCAGTGACTACTTGTTATATTGAAAAACATGCTAAATGTGTTGATAATTAATTATTTATAAAACAGTTACACCGTGTTAAAAAATTTTAGACAGTGAGTTAAATAAGGTCCTTTTTTTCCCTGAACTCTCATGAAAATATGTATGCATTATAAATTAACATTCTTGTGAGCAAAAACTTACCAAATCATTCAACATAACATAATTGATACTTTCTATATCTTGTGAAAAATGAGATTACAATTTTTTTTGTTAGTTTAAGCAAAGGGTTTAAATAACATCTTGATTCCAAAAATAATAAAGAAGTTCTTTGTTCTTTCTTGTAGTGGGCTTTACAGGATCATAGAAAAAATATCAACTTTCCCCAATAATGTATTTTCTTCTTTGACCTGAAAATGTCATTTTCCACAAAAGTTAGAGAAAAACCAGGTCTATAGAAGTTGTTCATTTTTACAGTGTGTTAAATGAATCCCCTGACAATAATTAGAAGCTGGTGTGCTCTTTAAAGAGTGAAACCTATTTGGTTTAACTTGCAACCGTTTACAGTGTCTGATCAAACTGCTGACCTTTTGAGCCACTCTGCGCTAATGCATGATGACTGAACACTCTTTCAAAGTAATTTGTACTGCGCTCCCAAGAATATGCTGGAGACTCTGAATCATCATTTGGCTGCTGGTGTGTCAAATGTACAATAAATCCTCGGGATGTTATCATTTGTGGAGGCAACCTAAGAAGTTAGTGAGGGAGAGAAAGAGAAGGGGCTGGCTGTGGAGTAAATATAACAAATGCAATCCACATCTTCATATTTGAGTGGTAGTTTGGACAATCTGATAAGAGGGAATGGATCGGCTGCTTTATGTGCTGTGTCTAATTGGATATGGCAATATACAATATGATTTTCCAGTATCCATCAATTCCTGTGTTAGACCTGTTTGTATGGTCATGTCAGAGGGGCAGCCTAGCTTGTTATGATGCCCGAGCAGCAATTATGAGGTAATTTTTGACTCTTGCTGTGAGAGGCCATCCAGAGGATACTTGAGGGGAGGTTCTAATGAGTGAGCATTGATTGATCGAACATAACAAGCGCCCTGCTTGATGGAAAGCAAGTGTGAGGAACAGGGAACACCTTTCCACACAACACAACAGAATAGGTGAGCGCTACACCTCTGCCAAAACTGGGTTCTGCCCAGCGCCAAACCTCATTTAGCCTTCATCAATAAATAATTATCCTAATGGCTATTGTGTGATACATGATGTAATTAATGCCTAATATAATGCACCTACTTATCCTGTCAGGTTCCAAAACCTGCAGCCGGCACTGGTGGTTCTGGGGTGACTCTGTTCACTACCTGACTGGCCAGTAATGAGGGATAGCCTCCAAAGCAGACAGAGGAGCTCTCTAATCAGCTGGATCTGTCAGGCTGGATCTGTTTGTTTGCAACAGACGGGACAGCTGGATAATATTCAGAGAGGAGTGAGCAAAAAGTAGTGCTGGCTATTCCTGTTAGCACGGGAGGATAATGGAGGCCAGGCGAGGAGAGGGCACAATCATCAACCCCCCTCATCCTTTCTCCCCCCCTCATGTAACCCCAGCTTCTCCTGCATCTCCACCCCCCACCCCCCTACTCCAACACCTCTACGCTCCCCAACACCCCAGCCACTGTCAGGCCAAACACATGATGAATTGCCCTGTCAACAGAATTCATTCAGGGACCAATTAATTCAGCAGAAATGAACTAGAGCCATCAGTCGCTGAAAAACTCCAAGCTAAGAGAGCAAAGTATTGCTCTCCTCTGAAGAAGGAGAGACGTGTGTGCGTGAGGAGGGAAAAGAAGGGGAGAATACGGGAAAGGGTGCCAAGGGAGTGCAGTGGAAGTTAGCCTGACAGGAATTGGTCATTTAATGCTTTAGCGCACTGGAGACAGCCCCTGTCATAGAGGAAGCCATGACAGGACTCCCCTGGTACTTTATTTATTAATTATCCAGAGCAGCAAGGGGCACTTAACTGTCTCACTCCAGGCCTGTCAACTCGACTTCTTGTCATTTCTGTAACATAAACAGTTCTTTTAGAAACAATCATTGCAGGAGTAAATGTAATTATTCACAGAACAAATAAATATGTTTTGTTGCAACAGCTGTTGGTCTCAAAAAGTATTCCAGTTTCTGTTGAGAGGTGGGAAGCTCCCTATTAAGATTTAATTGTTTGGTTGGTGTTCATAAACAGACCTGTGTGAATGCACATTCATACCACAGGGTGACTGTGTGTTCTAAAATAGACATTAGATGTTTTTTTGCAAGGTTTTCAACAAATTTCTGTTCTGTGAAAGTACAACAAAGCAGTGTTTGACAATTCTTTTTACAAAAGTAAAACATTTATTCACAAAAGTGGAAAAAAAATGTACTTTAAGTGTATATATTTACCACCCCTGAGACCATAGGAAAGCAGCAACTATGTAAGATTTTGATTAAGTCTTACTAACACCCTAAAAATTCTATTATAATGCTTATTAATGCGTTAACAAAGCTTGTTAAGGAATCTTATTATAAAGTGTTACCGATTAATTTTTTAAACAGAGTTGGTTTAGCTATTTTGCAAAATTTTAAATAGTATAGATGCACAATATCACCTAGAAAAAGCCTCATTATAGCTGCTGAAAATAACATTCTACATTTGTAACAATATGTTATAAGTTCGGGAATTTGTTTTTTTTTCTCATGTTGTCAAAATTAATCAAAACTGTTGTAGTAAACATAAAAACGCTAACTATAAATATCAATATTTTTTCTCATGCTGATTGATTTGTAGTTGTGTCAGACAATGGTAAAATTTGAGAATGTGTCATGTTTTTTCCTGAAATTTTACAAGTTTGCCTCAAACATGCATAAGATGAGCATCAAGAAAAACTTTAGACCAAAGCAAGCTAGAAAACAAAGACTGTCTATCAGGAAACATAAGTGGTTGTTCTATAGCCAACACTATTTGGGTTTGTAGTCTGGAAACGTCAAAAGTCTGTTATAAATCCAATTGCTTCAAGATTTGATCTATGTTTTTGTGTTGATTTGTAGGGGGTGTAACGATTCATGTTACCAATTTGCAAAATATCATTGGTTGTGATTTACGATATGATTCACAACCAATATTGGTTCATTATGATCCGATTCAATACGACTCACTGACCTAAAATCGATCCAGGACATCTTTAGCCAAAAAATTAACCATTTGATCATTTTTTGCTGTCATCACATGTGTGTTGTCTGCGGTGATGTGCTTGGTCATTTTTCTGTTATAGTACAATAAACCTACCGTGACTCAATCCAGGTATTTTACAATAGAGATTGTAATCATTTTGTTTTATTTTGAAACAATTTTACAATGGTATAGGTTAATTGGATCCAGTTTGAGTAACAACTTGCCTCAGACATAGCGATCTGGTTGGATCACAGGAATACAAATCAATTAATGGATTAATCGTTTTACCTCCATTAAGTTGGGTAAATATAGCAAAACCTCCATTAATACCTCCATTATTGACAGGAGTATAAAGGAGTAGGTGGGTGGATAATCTCAGTTATTCTTCATCAATATCAACCAGAAACAAACGTCCTCAGTGGGATTTAAAGAAATTTGACAAAAGTGTAAATGCAAACTTCATGAAGGAAAATGAAAACGTGCCATGAGTCCCAAAGCAGAAACACCTTTTGGCCCCACAGTCTGACGAAAAGCAGCCCCCAACTACACAGCGGAGCTCTCTCAAGTTTCAAACAAAGGCAACGGAATCCAAACGGAAGCTAGAACTAAAGAGATGTGCTGCAGAATATAATTAATTAAATGAGACTAATTAGGAACATGAGAGCAGGTGCCAGGCAATGGTCTGACAGCATAGACAGCCAGACAACAGAAAGGGAGCGGGGATGAGGAGGGAGTGCTGGTGGTGGTGGTGGGGGGGACGTGACAAGAGGAGGGACAAAGCAACTTTCTATGTTTTGTCACATGAAACCTCCAAGGAATATATGTGTGACAGAAATTGTAGACCCAGACGCCATGGGGGTCTCTTTCTTTGTTTAAGACAGATTTTCATTTCGCCAATTTGAGGTTGATGCAAGCAAGAGACTTTTCTTCTCATTATCACTGTATGTTGATTTCGATGAGGTGGTGGTGGTGGGTGGGGTGGAGAATACAGAACTAAGGTACTAGTATATGAATATATGGTCTGATTTACAAGAGATGTTACAGAGAATAACAGTAAACTCAAAAGTTTTTCTTGCAAGTTGCATTGTGCAACTTAGTCAATTATTACTTTAATTATGGGCGTTATGTATAGCATTACAACAGCACATCTATGTGTAGCCTTAAAAGTATTCTGTAACAATATAAAATGCATTGAAATCTTGAATTTCTGCCAAAAAGTAGACCCTCGTTCCCATTTTTCTGTTCCACCAATGTTATAAAAAGTCCATCTTGTTCAGAGTAAAAAGCTAAAAGGGGCCATTGGCCTATTTTATCACAATTTACTCACTAAGCAGTTACAAATGTGGCATGTGATGACAATAATGAGTCTTGATGCCACTTAGCTGTGATCCGAGTGTGCGTGGAATAGCAAAGCAGGATGTCAGGGCGCTGCAGGTCCTCCACTCTGGCAAGAAATGGGCCTCCTGCACCAGAGGTGACAGACACCCCAGTTAGGGAGTAAACCGCCTCTCTAACAGCATTATAAATTACTGTAGATCCTATTTGTGTCTGTAGAGGCAAGTGAGGGGAAAATTCAACATCAGCCTATTTATTCATTTACTTATTCCCCAGCTTTGTGTGGCTCTGCAGTGGTTCTCTGCCTCAGAACAGGGTGTTCTCTGGGACACATCATAGAAGCAACAGGGATATTACAGTCAGTCAGGCAAACGGTAAAAGGGCCAGAGCACTGCAGGAAAGTTGTTTGCAAGGTTGCATTGCCGTGCAAGCCCCAAAAAGCATGTAGAATTCAAAATAAAATACAAGTGTTAGAGAATAGAGCACATAGAAAATAGAATAGAGCACTCTAATTTTGCTCCGTGAAACAGTTGATAAACAAATTAGGCCAATAAATAGAGTAAAGTATGACATCCATCGGTGAGCACATGTTTTGTGAAATATCAGCAGGCACATAGCTAAATGTTCCAATAAATCTAAAAATATTAGTTTGAAAAGTTTGTCTAATTGTTGCATGTATAAAATATTTGCTATAATGTTCATAAACCTTGAAGTTTTACAGAAAAATGTATAATATACAAGTATTTTGCTCCCAATTTTTGTAAATTTGTAACATTACATACTTATAATAATTGAAAGATGTTCTACATTGACATGCTCACTCAACCTTTTTGACTTGAAGCAGAACAAAAGAGTTTCATTTTGTTTCCTAAAGAGTATAAGTTGACTTCGAGGACCCAACAACTGTTCACACAAGCCAGGATACGTCCATGCTTTTTGTTTTTTACATTAAAACCTGGCTGTACTATCCAAATGTTGCAGTAGAGTACACTGCATGGTTGCTTTATACTGTTTAAAAAACCCACTCAAATGAAAATCATGTTTTTGGTGTTTTTATCATGTTCGTGTGGCATTTTTCTGATGATGGAGGACAACTAGATCTATGTGTGTCTTGTTTGTCCTCGTCTGAGCTTGTTTAAGGCTCAAAACTGTACAGTTAACTGTAGGTCAGATATTGCTCGCTGTCTTTGTTGCACCCGTAAAGTTAGGTTGAGGGTGTGAGGGGCTGTAAGCTAGTGGGAGAGCGTGGAAACATGGAGCTCTTAGCAATAGGGAAGGGAAGGGGGCAGGACTGCTCCACGCCAATGGTCCCACCCACAACTTAAAGGCAAATTTCTAATGAATGCTGCTCTGCAGAAACTATGTTATAGAAGCAAAATGTTTCATGATTTTGGCCAAAGACAGCATAATCATAATCAAAAGACTACTGGAAATTTTAAAATTGCTCAAAAGATGATTGGTGTGGGTCTTTAAGGCTTTTTCATGATGTAACCTTCGTAGGTGTGGGTTTGGAGTTAGGTTTGTGCCAAAAAAAACTGGATACTTTCCCTTATCTGGGTCATTATTTGGGTCTTATTTTGATTCTGCAGTTAACTGGCATTTCTTTATGTTTAGGATTACTCTGCTTTAAAAAGGTAGATGTAGATGCTTTATGTAGATGTAGAGTTAGATAAGTTAATTCTTCTCTATCAGTTCTGGTAAATCGCCTGTCCGTCCTGGGGGAGTATCCCTCCTTCATGTGGGCACCCCTGAGGTTTCTTCATTTTTTTCCGGAATCCGTTTTTTTAGGAGTTTTTCCTTACCGCGAAGGGGGGTCCAAGGGCAGGGATGCCAGTATAGCTTAGTCAGTTTGTTAGTTTATTTTAGTATTTTCCTATTGAACTCTTTGTATTCATGATCCTTTTGAGTTCATGTTTTACTTCAAAGCCCATCGAGACGACTGTTGTTGTGATTTTGGGCTATACAAATAAAATTGAATTGAATTGAATTGAAAAACAGTATTTCCAATTCAAAATGCTCGCTTTTAATTTTTAGCAAGTATTTCGGTGCATGTGTTTAATGAATGCAGCTCCTGCTGTTAGACCAAACATCATTTTAACAGATGTAAAGCTAAGTTCACACTTTCCTCAGTTCTAAGCGTTCAAGCGACCACTTCCAATGGAAAATCTATGTAAACACGTATACATGTGCTTTTCAGGCTTCCGCGTTTAAAATTCTTGCATACCGACACAAGTTTTTACTGCTGTTTTTGGGCTCTACGTACAAAACGTGCTGCCATTGAACATGTTGGAAGTTGAACTAGGTTAGATTTTAACCAATCTGGGATTCAGATTTGGTTGTGTCGAATGGATGACATCCCCGTTAATACACAGTAGTACCAACTATTTGAAATTGATCATGGAGGAGAAATTCATAATTGCAATTAGTCGCCAACCAAACATTTTTTTCATATATCAGAACAGAGATGTGAAAGAAAAAACCTGGAGCAAGAGTCGCGAGATTTGCACCGCTTCGACATTTCGCACCAAGCCTCTTCCAACTATAGGTGGTGGACATGTTGTAGTAAACAGTAGAAAAAGTAAATGAGGAAGATGCCCTTCCCTGCTTGTCCAGTGTGAACACCATGGGCTCAAGAACACACGGCGTGTACATGGCTTCACTCGATCACTATGAACATGCAGCATTCGCTTCTAAGTTTTAATATTAATGGTTAGGGTCCATTTGGGCTACTACAATATATATATAAAAGACAAAAAAGTTAATTCACTGTCAGTAAGTATGGCAACAATTTTTTTTTTGATAATTTAAAAAAGAAAAACAGAGGAACAACTCAACATCTTCATGTGCAGACTTCTTAATTTACACTCTCAGAGGAAAAAAACAATGCAGAAAAAGACATGCAACTTTCATTTAATTATCAAGGGATGGCTAGGACTGTGCATCATCATTAGTTTGACTAAACAGTGTTGGTCAGTGACTCAAGTAGTGTTAAATGGCACAATTAGCAGGCTGAGCATGGAGAGGTATATTCAATTTGAAAGCCTTCTTTCTTAATCCATCTACCGTGATCATGAGAACTGCTGAGGTATGAGCTTCCATGCTCAATGACATTAATCAGGTTAATTCCAAGCAAAATGTCAACATTGTAATCAAGAACTAGCACACTTCAGCAAAACATAAATGTCTATGGATGCTAAATTTAAATGTCCAACAGCTTTTGTATTTGTAAGTCTTTTCTGACCCCTTCAAGTTCCCTTTACTTCAGAAAATAATTTGTAATTTTTTTAGCCAGATGTACTTGATGGACAGATACAGAAGGAAAGAGCTAAGCTGTTAAGATGTCTAATGAAATGAATGACTGAGACATTCAACAGGTGTTGACATGTGTCCTTAACATGAGTCTGTTGTTCCTTGTTCCTCTTCTCTCAGTGCCCCCAGTGGCCCATTGCTTAATCCCCCAGTGCACTTGTTCTGTAGCCCCACAGCAGGTGTGGCAGGAATCCATAAACACAGCTGGTGCGTCTCATCTGCAACCCTCACCTTGCAGCTCACCCTACAGAAAAAAAGACAGGAAAAGAATAATACCATGAACAGTCCGGATTCTGAGAGGTTTTAATTGAATTTTTTTTAACAATGTGAATGGTTCTTTTTACTTTGAAGTTTTACAGTGAAACCGTTGTCATGGTGAAGGATCAGGAGTAAAGGATTTATTCTTTACATTATTGTTATTACATCAGATTAATAAAATGCATTTTAGACCTGTATGGAAAGAATAGAACGAGTAAAAAAAGACATTGAACAGTAGCATTGCTGCATTTCTCTCATTATCTTAAAGATTCGTTTGATGTTTGACAACGTTAAGTTTCAGTAGAACCATAATGCTTTAGGACTCCTGCAAACTAAGCTATAAATTGTTGTTACAAACCACCCACAAGCATAAGAGTGGATTAGTGATGAAGCAAAAAGCCAGATGGCCTCTAACTTCAAAAAAGTGCAATTTTCTTGAGGAAGATCTGCTTCACTAACAGGTATGCCGTTCCTGTGTCACTAAAGGTTACTCATAAATCAAACAAGTTACAATCTGATCCTCTTGTGATCTATTTATAAGCCTTACTAGTGGTCTTTTAATTAGGATTATGCTAATTTTTAGCTAAAATAAAATAATAATTTAAAAAAACGTGTTGTTGTCTAGGACATAGTGTCTTAGTTTATCAGAAATTTACTTCTAAGTTGTGGGTGGGACGATTGGCACAGACCCCCTGGACCTGAGCTCCCTGTTTACACACTCCCCCACTAGCTTACAGCCCCTCACACCCCTAACCTAACATCACGGGTGTAACAAAAATGTCTAGCAATATTGGAGCTATCCAGCCGTACAGTTTTGAGGCATGCAGATGCCAGCTCGGACAAGGAAAACAAAGACACACATGGATCTATTTGTCTGTAAGTAAATGCATCGGAGTGGAGCGGAGCAGGAAACTTCTGGCTTGCCCAATGTATGTTCTACATCACAAATAAGATCTTTTTCCAACAGCATTTTTTGTCTGTTCCTGATTCACAATAATTTGAATAAAGAAATACTCAGAAACGCAACTTTACGCTTAACTTTCTTTGTCTTCTATCATCAGAAAAATGTTCCAAAAACTTGTTAACAACACCAAAAACACGATTTTTATTGGAGTTAGTTTCAAGCCTTCAATCTGAATAAATTGCCCCCCCCCCCACACACACACACACACCACCTTATCATCCAATCGCAATCACATTTTTTAATATATGGCTGTTTATTTCTGCATTCCACACAGCTCGTCAGTTCATATTTATTTTTTATTAAATCAACAAACAATTTTCAACGTATGTCACTTTCAAATCTGCAGTAGCATTCAAAAAGGATGTAAGTTACATATATTTAGGAACAAACCAGATTTAATTAACCATTTCTTGTTTGTAGCTCTTTTCTTCCAAACCAAAAAATCTAATGTAGGTCAAAATACCAATGTTAAAAACAAAATATTACCGCACTCATTAAATACTGCTGCACGTAAAACTTAGGATCATTTTTTAACCAAC
Organism: Oryzias curvinotus; assembly: GCA_023969325.1. Taxonomy (NCBI): domain Eukaryota; kingdom Metazoa; phylum Chordata; class Actinopteri; order Beloniformes; family Adrianichthyidae; genus Oryzias; species Oryzias curvinotus. The sequence continues at coordinate 11,642,269 of CM043724.1, read as the reverse complement.
ATGTGTTTCTTTGGAAGGTTTTGGAAGATCTGAACATTTATTAGAGCTGAAACATTCCTAAAAACATTAAAAAAAAATTATATAAAAAATGTACCAGTAATATAGAAATCCATTTCTGTATTGGTATGACAAAAAATGAATAATTTAGTCTTTTTTAATCCAAATTTATGATGAAGATGAATGTACAACACATCCTATCAGCTTCTATCACGCATTTAAATTCCATTAAATGTTTAGATTAGCACAAAAAGATTGTTTGTGGAAAATAACATATTTTTTGGATAGACTAAGAATAACTACAAAGAAACTACACTTATAAGTATGGCATGCAGACCAGCACATTAAAAAATACATTTAAAAACATCTTGGCTCAATCCTGTCGCCTTGCTTCTCACATTTATGCCACTTTAGAGAGCTTGATGACAGCCAAGAGTATTGGTTCTCTGATTCCTTCTGATTTTATATTCTACCTGGTCTTGCATTTTTCAACGTTGAGTGTGGTAGTCCATACCTGCCAGGGAACGTTAGTCCTGATTGCTTAGGAAATTCACCACTGCCTCCCTGTAATGAAAGTGGACAGAGGTTAGAACAGCTCAATAGGGGAGATAACCAGTCTTTGATCCAAACAGCCATGCAGAACATACAGGCAATAGCATCAGAAAATGTACTGTCAGGAATTTTGGATTTTAAATTACACCTGATTAACCTAAATGGAGCAGGAAAAAGAATTTGGTATGACTTGGATGGGAAGTCTCTTGGTCACGAATACTGACAACTTTTGATGAAGCCCATCAGTTAAGTCAAAGAACAAGCTAAATGAAACTGCAAAATATTTGTCAAATTCAAACAAGTAAAATAGAAGCTCTCACTGATATGGGACTTTATTTCATGCACATGTCATTCATTTCCATTTTATGAGCTACAGCGCTGTGACAACAGCCTCTGCTGATCAAGACCAGTGAACAGTTTCATGTCTGCAGATGTTGGCTTGGTTTCTAGAGATCTGCAGAAAAAGGCTTTGATGTAAATTAAAGCAATTTATAAAATGGAAATACCAAGTATGACGATATTGTAGCTACTTCACATATTAAATTATTTACCTAAAGCTTGGAAACACACTAACATTTGATAGATGCCAGTTGAAAACAGACGTGATTGAGTTCAAAGAGCATTGCCCCTTTTCTCCGAGCTTTAGAGACAGCTCCCATTCTATGGTTTGCTCAGGTTAAACTCCTAAAAACTGCAAAAGTTAGAAATTATGAAACAAATTCTGTATTCTCTGGTTCTGTATTATGTGGGCTCAGACTGTTTGAAAACTCCTGCTTTCTTAAATAAATCGCAAATGGACCCCATTATCAGAATTTTTTAAATGCAATTGTTTTTTTAATGCAACATGTTTGACCACCCTATTTAGGAAATACTTTTAAACTTACTACAACCTGTTACTTCACTGCTCTCCTTGACATGGAAAAAAATACAAATATTGCCAAAAAATGACCAACTATTTTACAATTAAATTGTTGTGAAAAGACAGTCAAAAGCTATACCTGCCTCCAACTGCAACCCAATTTTTGATGACAAATATTAAAAAATTATTAAGAAATGCAAGCTTAATTAAGCATTGCAACATTTTAAAAAATCAATATTTCTAACAGTATCTTAGCTAAAAGAACTGCTATATTAATATTTATGGCAAAACGACATAAAACTGCTTTGAATACACTTAATTTGTTATGCCCCTCCACACTGCTATCCTCTTTTGCCACCTTTTCAAAGTCTTCTGCCCCCTCCAGCCTCCACCACTGTTCCAGCTCCCTACTGCTACAAGTAGCACAAACAATGCTAAAACGTTTATTCATCTTTCCATCTATCCATTTCATAAACCTTGTTTATTTCAGTTTAACGTCACAAAGTTGTTAGGAACTTCAACTTAAATGTAAAGATGCTGTCTGACAGAGCAAGGTAACAGCTATTTAAAACAACAGTTTGTTTAACCTCAATTATTGTGACTTTGTGATATTCAATTGTTCCGTTATCTGGATCTGAATATTTACACATTAACAAAAAACAGTTTGATTAACCTGAGCTGCCACCCAATAATGGACTGACTGCCTTCAAAACACCTGAGGGGGGAAATGACTTCCTGATTTCCAGGCTAATGGTGTTCATTTCTGTTAATCTATGGTCCAGTGTTTTCCAATCTGGAGGGTGTATCTTTTCTGCTGTCTATTATGCTCCAGGGCCAGGGGGGGCCACACTTTCTCCATCTTGTGGCACTTGAATTAAATGGGAGCAACTTGATAGCTGGGAAGTACGAGGTTAAATGAAAGCAATTAGGACGCACCATTTCTTAGCTAAAAGATGGAGCAGCAATGGATCAAAAGAGAATTCATTCCAATATAATGACATCCTTTTGTCCTTTAAGTCACATTTTCGCTCGTGGCTCTTCTGGGCTCCTTTTGAGAGGAGAGTATATTGTCATCTCAAGGTATTAAATAGATGAAAACAAATCTGTGTCTATTAGGTCCATAGTTCACAGAAAATGAGTTTATTATTGGAACGAATGAAAAGCTGAAGGACCAGAGGAAGAGATTTTGACTATTTAAAAAGGGCAAATTCAAATTTTATATATCATCCTGTAATCCTAATCTATTTAAAATGGTCCAGAAGTTACTTACCGTTACCCTGATCTAATATTTTTTCCAGAATCCAAAACCATCTTACAGAGGAGCAGTAGGTCAACTTATCCTTCCATGGATCAGCTCTTCACACTGGCCTGTGCTTAACCTCCTTAGGTCCCTGTGGCTGTGACCTTGGAACAGTCCAGCTGTGATGCAGATTTGCTTCTACATGTCCCACCAGGAGTTAAATAAAAAAGCATATGTGCACAAAATTATAGCTGCATGACTATGACATGTAAGATGCACATTTTAATCAAAGCTTGTTTAAAACTTTATTATGAAAAATGAATCAAAGAAAACTTCCATATCTTTTGTTTCTATCTTGACAGATGTAAATGTTATCGTACATCCTTAAAATCAAGGAAATCATTTAACAGTCCTTGTTCAAATCCCTTTGGATTAGTTTCTCTGCAACTGTCCTCTGCCTTTTAGAAAGTGGTGGTCATATGTAACATAATTTTAATAATTTTTTTTTTTTATTTGGAAAGATTCTCAGTGTGTTTTTTGTCAGAATATTTGGCCCAAAATACAAGATGTTCAAGAGAAAAATGTCCCCATCCTACTGCAAAAATACTTTTTTTTTTTTCATTTTTAATAATTTCTAAATCAAGAACAAACAGACCACTTTCAACTGCTTTCAACTCACTCCTTTGTTTTTAGACTTAGCCTTTTAGTTTTTTTTTTTTTTTTTTGACATAGCAAAATAATTATATATAATGTGCTTCAAAAATAATCAGCTTGGTTTAAAAATGAACGTTTGACTAATCTGATTTCTTTTAAGTATTAAGACTCACATTTTTCAAAACATGAATAAATGTTTTCTTCTTTATTATTTTATTTACTGGCCTTTCACTTGATTTTTTTTTTTTTTTGTGAAACCCAAAATCAGGCACATGATATTGTTTACCTAGAAAAAAGGAAAAGACAATGTAAAAGAGTTTAAAGAGTAATAATTTTCTAATCATGAGTGTGATTGGTTGTAGACACAGTTTGAAAGCAAATAATCTTCTCTCCAGCTGTCCTCTTTATAGATCGTGAAAATATACTACTTAAATCAATGGGACACATCCCACACACAATGGCAGCCCTGCTGTTCAGTGATGGCTTTTGTACAGCGGATAATCTACAGAGGTCATCAATCATGCCATGCATCCTTCTCTGTTGGATTGGAGTAAAATGGGAGACTCTGTCCTCTTTAGAAAAAGAAAAAAAAATGTATATATATGTAATGTATATATATATATATATATATATATATATATATATATATATATATATATATATATATATATATATACTCACACACAGTATATTGCATCACTATAATGTGGGAAAGCTCTTTTGTGAAAATCAGAAGCTTTTTTTTTTCTAATTTTCTGTCAGGCATGCGTTGAAGCTTGGCTTTTCACAGTAAAAGACTCCCTGGTTGTGCTGAAAAATGTACAATTGACCCTGTCTGCCTCTCAAAATGGTGTGATATTATAACCTGGGGGAATGTGTTGTCATCTAAATGAGATAAGTTTATTTTCTGCAATGTAGCATTTGTTCCATCAGGCAGGGAGGCCATAAAACTAGAAGGATCAGTGGGGAGTCGAGCTCGGCACATGTGGAGCGAATGAGGAGCCCATTGAAAAGGCTTGGCCACCGCCCAAATCTCTGCCTTTGCCTTCTGTGCGGGCCCATCCTTGGAAAGCAGGAGGCCACAATATTGTGGAACAAATTTCCTCTAATCTGAATGTGCTGGTCCAGGGCTCCATTGGGAAGGCTGCTCTCCTGTGCCCTCCCCGCTTGTCCCGCAGATCAGAACAGCTTAACTTTCACAGTGCCAACACACTGCAAGACGGATGTGATCTCGACAGGGGGTTGGGGCTGTCAGGATCTTGGGCTCGGCCCTCACGTGTGCTCTCAGCAGGCCGACACTTCGCCCCGGGGAAAGCTCTGAGTGGAGAAGAGCTGGCACAGGATTGTCCACCTCCCACCTGCATCCGTACAGCCAATTGGGAAAAACTTTCACAACTTTTATATTACCATCAGTAATGGGAGTGTGACAACAGAAATCTCATGCACAAAAGCGTTTTGCTGTAATGTCATAGCATAAGACATTATTTGTAATATTTTACTAATTACATACATGATGACTAACTGATGCAATACAAAATACACTTACTATCTGACATTTTGATGGTTAAAAATATCCCGACACACCGTAAGCTTTTTCTTTAAGTGACTCAAAATACTTGTTAGGCTAAAGAAATTCAGATATTTTAATTAATTTTTGTATTCTTCACATGGTTTGTAATATTTTTACTTCTTCTAAAGTTTATATTTTACATAAGCACTTTATTGGCACAAAACTTAACAGGCTTAAATGTTTGGGATTTGAGAAAAAATATGATATATTTTATATTTAAACTACATTGCCCCACATGTAAATGTACGATGCTCTGAGATACATTTGTCTCTTTAAATTTTGTTTAACGTAGTTAAATCTACTTTTTAGGTATGGTGTTTCGAGTAAAGTTAAAGTAGTAAAATACTGAACAAAAGTTTTGAACAAAAGTAAGAAGTAATCTGTATTGCTTTTGTATGATGGCCCATTTGTGTTATACTATTTAAAAAATCCTTTCAAAATACAGATTTTTTTCTTTACACTCCAACTTCTTTTTAAATGTGTCCAAGAATTCTACATCAGAAAATATGAAGAATTTCCAGCTACTGATATTCCTATGTAGCCGAATGAGAATATTCCTGTTGCTAAGGACCATATTTGGATTAAACGTGTGCCATAAGAACTGATGGAGTCAGGTCACATGCTCCACTGGGGACTGTATCCATCAGCAGCCAGTCATTTTACAACAGCATGCAAGGCCCCACTGCTGAGGATTGATCGAGACAGGAAAGAGTGGGAGTAATGAAATGTATAGCAGATTATTATTTATGGTGGTGATGCTACAAAGCTACTTCTGGCAGTTTTCTACAGGCTGACTTTTGAGGAGTATACATTGTTTATGATAACTGTTTTTCCAAAAAACATTACAGATTCGCAGGATTTGAAAACTTTAACGGTAGTTGTTAAAAGATATATTGTAAAAAGAAAAATAATTTGAAGAGGGAAAAGGTTATGTATACTTTTTCTTAGCTTGAAACACCTGTAATTTATTGTTTTTATCAAACCTATTTCAAAATTTAAAGGACAGAATTCCCACACAATTAGGAACAATCTAAATGAAGAGCATACGCTTTTTACATTCAGCAGATAATATTTACCCAGCAAATGAGGCGACATCAATGGCAGATCAGTTCAGGTAAACAGTTACCAAATACAATAGGCCTATATTTCAGTGTCCAGCATTTGTGTCCAGATATATCTTGATATCATAATCCTTATTATTATTCTTTTTAAATGACTGTGACGTCCATGAAAAATAAATAAATAAATACTTTAAATAATAATTTTTACAAGGGAAGCTTTTGTTTTTGACTGTATAGTATGAATTTGGTATAAAAACATAAACAAGGAACCAAGTTAAAATTAAATCTATCTTTAAAACAAAATGGAATATTTATAATATTTACCATGGTATTAAATTGATTTAATGGGCCGTAGACCTAGAGTTATAAGATATATTTTTAATTTGATATTTTTTTACAGAAGCTTTCACAACCCATTAGTGAAAAATACGTTATTTATTATTATAACAAGAAATGCATACAGATATAATTAATATAAGGTTTAGCCTTAAATACAAAAAGGGTTTACAAATATACTCTATGGGTCCACAGATTCACAACCCCTTATTTTACCATCTGTCCAGCACAAGAGGCCTTCAGATCTTAGATCTTAGATCTGTTTGCTCAAAAGAAAAAAAACATTATAGATCTAATAATTTTGTATAGTAACACAAAAAATAACATCAATATAAAGGTAAAGTAAACATATAAGGATGGTTTTGTGATAATTATCAATTTCCTGAATTGACTGGTCCAATTACTTTATTAGTATGAAGAGTTTGAAAGGTAAAAAAACGGAAGTTGTGGGTTCTATGTTTGTTTACTTGGTTTCCATTGTTAAGCTCTGCTTATTCTTTTAGGTAGTGCATGAATATATCTTAAATCTGTACTAAAAAGGAGCTTGCACCCACAACAATCCCATTTTTGCATTTTTCATTTGCCCCAAAATCCTGTTCAAAAGAGGGGAGAACAACAGAAAAGTTGACTTAGCACAGAAGGTGGAGGATTTCTGTCTCAAATGAGCAGTCTGGGGCATTTTCATGCACACTGAGGGGTGGAAGGGAGGAGGAGGCGAGTAATTTCCATAGCAACAGTCAAGTCCCCAGCTGTCATGTTTGGGCTGAGAAAGGTGCAGTGAGCACAGGGACCACTTAACCCCAGCCACACTTCAACTTAGGAAGTTAAAATGCTGCTGAGTGTCTGTGCGGCGCCGCACTTAAAATGCAAACTCTATACCCCAGGGAAGTCAGGGGAATGCTTCTGAATTAACCCAGGGTTGCAGAAGCTGTGCAGGAAGCATTCCCCAATATAATTAACCATCAATGCTTTTGATGTCATTGAGTGATGTATTTAAAAGAGAGAAAAGAGGTTGCATCCACACAAACACACAGAATTCACAGATTTGTGAACAATGATAACAGCAACACAAGTATTTTGCTCAGAAATTCAGTAACCAACTTGGTATCAACTGGAGGAAATTGAAAAACCACAGTTGTGGGACATTATTAAGTTTTTTGGGAATTTGTTTTCCTCTCCCTATATGAATATTATGTCTAATATGAAATCCAACTAAAGCTGCACACCAGACTACTAATTTAAAATGATCATTAAAATGACAGTTTTAATGAACATTTAGCAAAAACCAGGAATCTCTAGTTTATATACACATAAATGTGCAGTTTATAAATGACTCTTCAAAAATGAGGCTCAAAAAAGCACTGTAATTGTCTTGACATGGCTGAGTTGTGACTGTTGTTAAAATGTCAGCAGTGGGATTGCTGTTGCCAGTGCTGGCTGTATTAGCATCCTAACATCCACCACGTCTTTTACCATGCAAATGTTTAGATTGAACACCTTACTGCTGTACTTAAATGACAGTATGCAGAATCGTATTGAAGTTCTTAACAAGGGTGTAAAATGGCAGTAAATTGCATATATTATATTGGTCACTTTATGCATGTGTGCTAAATTAGTTGTGTTGCGGCACTGTAGTTGTGTCCCCACATTGCATTCTTCAGAAATAAAATGATGTGTTGGGGCAATAAAGTTACTGGTGCACTTTGTATCATTGTGCGTCTTTTCCATCATCATCAAACACAGCAAACAAAAACTAACTGGTTGCTGTGAGCCACATTCTGCACAGTAAAATGAAATTCTTTTGAGAATGTTATCCGTAATTGCAAAGAAATAAACAGCAACTTAAACGTAAGACTGCAAAAAGTAGTTGTTTAAAGAACCTCTATTCTAACCAGAGAACTGGACTGGACTGACAGGTGTGACGTCACCCATAGGAAATGCCTTATTTACAGCTCCAGCAAAACAAAGCCAATTCAGTCACCATTTTTCCGTGATATGGACGTCGCCATGTTGGAGCCAGATAACAGTGATTGGTCAGAGTCGGTCAACGTTTCTATGGCAACGACTGTCAACAATCAGGATTAAGGTTGTTCAAAGTCCACACCCATTCCACTGAAAGCCAGCTCGGGAGAATCTGTCGATCAAATGTTCAAGATGGAGGTCAGCTTCTTCCTCTGCATTGCTACTGACAGCAACGCAGAAGAAGCACCGCTCAGTCTAACGCTGAGCTTGGCGGAATTGACACAGAGGATGAAGAGTTCAGCAAAGTTATTGATTTCAAGTGATATAAAAAGTTGAGTTCACTTCTTAGCATGTTCTTTATAGTTATCTGAAGAACTGTTGCACCAGGTTCCTCCTGTTTCATGAAGCTAAATTAGCATTATAGTAGTGAGACATGCATATATTCAGTCTATTTATTTCGTTGTTATTATGATTTGCCTTTCACGATGAAATGTCTGTTCTTGCTCCCGAGTTTCGTTACATTAATGTCTCCCAAAAATGCGACTTATATATGATTTTAATTTTCCCATTTGTCATGCATATTTTGCTTGTTGCGACCTATAGTCAGAAAAATATGGTACTAACTTTCCTTACATTCTTCTGTTTGGCTAAAATTCAATTCTTAGAGTGGTAGCACTCATCCTCACAAATTCATCCTTTCTTGAGGTTTTTCTTAGCCATCGAAAATACATAGTTTAGATAAAACATGGCAGAGGTTTGAACAGCCATTTGGCTTCACATGAATCAGTCGGTCTGTTAAAGCTTTTCAAACAGCTTTTATAAACAGAAGAGAAATTGTTTGGGACAAGCCGGACAAAACGTAGCTGTTGTTTTGCAAGGGAAAATGTGACATTATCCCTTCATGGCGGTCCCCTTCTGGGTGTGAATGGCCATCTAATCAAGCTCTCCCTTTCTCTGCAGCTGGTTACAGCGAGCAGCGGGCTGACCTCCGAGGGGGCCTGCCTCTCCCTCCCTGTCCTGTGGGACCCTTCAACAAGCTTTAGAGGCCAAATGAGGTGTAAGTCTATTAAAAGGGAGTTTGCGTGTAGATCACAGTCCCTCTGGGGGTAGGAGCCTTTGCCTTGTCATTCAGGTGCGGCTAATTTCCTTCTGCTCCACACGCAGACATGGGGTCTGCCCGTGGTCCTCATCGCGCTCAAAGGAGACCTGCTGCTAGAATTTTAAATGACGGCTTCTTGCAGAGGCAGCAGGTGATTTATATGGCTAAAATATGGCTGCTGTGGCTTATAGTCACTATAAATGCAGTGTGACTGCAGACTGTTCACCAGCCATGATCCAGTTAGTCTATGAGGCTCATAACTAACTAAGATTAAATACAAAACAAATTTAAATTAGAGTTGAAATCTGTAACAAAGCTACGATCAAAAACATTCGATTTTGTTCACTTGTTCTTATTGTATTATCTCAGAAACTTGCAGAAAAGCTAAGAGAAAACATAGGAAGCGCAGCCAGTGCCGCAGCTGTAAGTGAATGTAAGCTAGATTTGTAGCTGTACTGTAAATTGATTAGAGGCGAGGGCTGTCAGAATAACACGATGTTCCACCAATCAGACGGGTATAAAGAGATTATCACACTTCCCAGTGAGGTTCCTTCTAACTCATAGCTCCAAAGGCAGTCACAGCCGAGTGCAGTAATACATGACAGTCACACTAGTCAGGAAGCTGTTACGGTTTTCCTTCGTATTGCTTCTGCAACCCTGCATGCAGAAAGTGAAATGAAACATTGAAAGTAAACTTTGTGTGAACAGTTGATTTGCATATTGTGCATAAAATATTAGGTTTTTCAGTGAACTAAACAGAAAAACAGTGTTAATATATTCATTATATACATTATATTCTCCTGAGCTAAAATAAAACCTGTTTATGTCTGTTAATTAGAAATGCTAAATGTGCTATTAAAATAATTACATTTGCAACATGCTGCTCAATGAAAAAACAAAGTCTGATCTGACAGCTTAATTTCCCTTTAAAATATAAACATTTTTTAAAACTCCCTCAGCTCAAACAGACGTGATGTTCGGCTGAGAGAGGTCTTTTTTGAATCAAGCATTGACAGTGTTTGTCAGTGGGGACTGGGGTCAGTTGAGCAGCATTAACCTCTAGAAGGCCATCTCTGTGAAATGCATTAGTCACATAGAGGAGGAGGGATGTCCTGTAATAGATTATTGACCAGCCGGCTGCCGCCTGCTCCATGTGGTCCTGGCCAGATACTGACCTCTTCATCAGAGATGAAGCGTCCCACCTGCAGATGAGGATTCAGACACAACATATGCAGTATAGTTATAATAAATGTGAAATTATGTGATCTGTTTGGTTCCAAAACAGTTTGCAGGACATGGAACCTGAAGGGCTACGAAACCATTTAATAATGACAATAAAATGAGAGTTCTTGCCTCATCAAATTGAATCTGGGGGAAACAACAACAATTGCTTTCATGAACTTTGACTACCTAATTAAAGGCATCCAATTTCTCTCCATTATTCTCAAGATCTTTAATTGAAATCAAGACAAATATTATTAGTGTGCTGAAAGCAAGATAGAGTAAGGGTGAGGAAATGCAATTTTGTTTTTTTAAAGACATCTCTATAAGTATTAAGTTTGTGATTGGGCTCGTGACATTTTTTTCTCGTCGCAGAAACCATAAAATAAACAACAACTATTGTAGGGAGGAACATGGAAACGCAAACTGACTAAATCTGGAGATGCAAGGGCTTCCGAAAGACTGTTCCCTGTATCATCTGTGCTCTGTTTCCCCTTGGCTGAGACTCACGGTTTTTTTTTTAATTGTTTGATAATTCATCTCTGAGCTCTAATTTACCCCCTACCGTCTGCACTGTATGTTCGACCATTGTCTGAGACGTTCGGCTGAATTTTAGATGAGCTTGTAGCGAAGAGAGCCTTTCTTGCAGAGAGAGCACCTATTTATGGCCATGTTTGTTTGCTTTTCATCAAAATTAACCCTTTGGGCAAGCCACATCCATATGCCGACAATTCACAAGCACTCCCAGAAACGTCCTTGGGCAGGAAGTCACGCTGTTTTAGTTGGTACGGTTTGTCAGTGACTCCGCCATTGAAACCACATGATCATTTCTTTTTTCACCACCAGAACTTCAAGTACACAAAACAGGAGGACTCACATTTTTGCATAAAAATTCCCCTTTCAGTGATTCCCCTTCTGTCTTTAGGGGCCATGTTACCTTTATGTATAAAACAAGGAATTATCATATAAGCTGTTTTACATGACAGTTTTTATGGAAATATCAACTTGAAAGCCTTTTAAAAAAATTGATATGTTGAATATCAAAGCGATGCAACATTTATGTGTTTCATTTCTCCTTTAATTGATCCAATAATTGGTTATTCCAGCTGAAATAGAATCTTACAAAGTGTGGCAGACATCAAACTTCAACTTGCTTATCAAAACTAAAAAGTTAATTAAGCAAACATTGTAACTTCATTTATTAAGTACTTCATATAATTATTAGCTTCAAATGTTACATGAAAAAATAAAAACTTAGTTTGCATAACTATTCCTTCAAATATAAAAAGAGTTTTTGCTGTCAGGCAGCCAAACACCAAAGCATCGTGTATTGAACTGTGCTTTCCATGCAAGCTAAAGGCACCTTTTGGGCTCCCCCAGAGTATTTTTTTCTCAGATAGACAACTTTATAGGACAGGTGTGAAAGTTCCTGTGCAAACAGATTAAGCAAACCGTGGTCCATCGCAACATTCAGCTTCAAGCCATATTTTTGTTTGTATCACGATTCTCATTTATAGGTCATTTTATGTTTCACTATGTTGTTGTTTTTTTCCTGGGAGGTGAAGGCGTTTTTTTTTTTCTTTTTGCAGAAGACTTTTCCTTTGTTTTTGGGTTAAGAATGATGTTTTCTTCCTGGTGTTTTATAAATGAAGTTTGATTTGATTTGATCAAGATAGTCGTTTACTTGCAAGTGAACCCTGTTGCAGTTTAACAACAATGAACAATCAGAAATATGTCCAATTAATAAAAATAAAACACCTACTCTGCAATAATTAAAAACTGTGAATTGTGAAAAGTTTTGAAAAAGTCATGTCTTTAATGTTAGTGTAGTAACAATCACATTATGAGTGTTTGATTTTTAGATGTATAGTGGGACTAACTAAGGGTCTCCTCCCAGCACGTAATTTGTACCGAATCGTGCCGAAAACACAACAGGGGGTTGATGGCTCACTGTCCCTTGTTGAATTCAAAATGCTCCTCTACCATCTGTGCCCAGACATACTGCGTACTACATACCTCTGTTTAGTACAATGGCAATGTTTACCCATCCCATCAGCAGCTTGCCTGCATCATCAAAATACAGCTATTTATATTTGGAGCCATTTTACAGCCAGTCTAGCATATATTCAACTTTAGTAAGTAACTGCCTTGGCACAAACAGTATGGACAGCGAGCAATCAACCATTATTGTAACTCTGCTGAGACACACCCTGTATCTGAACACACAGGGAAGGATTCTGCAGTAACTAAATATATAAGAAACAATACAACTGTATGTTTTAATTGTTAATATGGTTAGATCTTAGGAATGTGAATAACGAAAGAATTATTTGGGATATGCGGGAAAAGTCCATAGTCTTTAGCGGTTAGGCTCTGGGCATCCTGCATGCTAGTGGGATAAGATCGGACGATAGATGAATGAACACCAGGGCCTAGACGCTGATGGTGTTGGTGGTCCGAGGCCACGACAAAGCATTGGTCCAGGTGGAAGACGGGGTGGAGAGGGGCCAGCAAACCTGTCTAGAACAGGGGTGTTGAAATCCTGACCTTGATGGGCAGTGTCCAACTTGTTTTCCAACCAACCAGCCATTGAAACTCCTTATTGGCTGAACACACCTGATCCAGGTAAACAGCAGTAGATATGGCAGGATTTCTGGAAAACCAGAAGCCTGGCCCTCCAGGCTTGGAGTTTGACACCCCTGGACTAGAATGTAGAAAGTTAAATGCCCATGAATTTAAAAGCAAAAAAAGGTCTGTGGTTGGCTGAAAAGAAAAGGCGGGGGAATTTAGCTATTGGTTTGGAGTGAAGGCTTAATTGATGAGTGACGTGCAGACTGAGTGATGTAAGAACCCAGGAATCCCAATGAAATAATTTCTGTCTGAAGTAAATTTCTGATAAAAAAGACATTTAAACAGCTCAGTGGTCTTGTGGTAGAGTGTCCACCCTGAGACTGGAAGGTTGCGAGTTCAAAGCATATTCTAAAAATGGGACCTAATGCCTCACCGCTTGACACTTTGCATAAACCAGAGGGAGTCTTTTTTATTCCTTGCATAAAGGTTTTTTAACTCACATTTTAAAGCCCTCTTGCAAGAGTTGGTCCAGTTTATGAGCCAAGAGTTTGCAGAGAAGCGTCCAAATAGAACCCTTTCATACTGTTCACAATAGCTTTTAGTATCAATCAGTACAGAATGGTGCCAACTCCCATCACCAACCAGATGTAACTGGGCACCAGGAAGACAAATACTCTAGGTCAGTCTGCTGCTTAAGGTATTTGGCTTGTGCTTTTCGAAGCTTTTTATAATTTATTTGTGTAACCCAGAGAAATCTGCACTTGTAACAAAAACAGAACACAATTTCTGGCACCTAATACATATTTTATATTAATAATCTACTTTATCGATTGAATAGTTCAAACAAACTGATGTGGTTGCCTCAAGCAATACAAAGTGTTTTTTTCCCCTCAGAAAAACAATAAACCTTTCAGCCAGAAACATATGCATCCATATGAGCAAACACCCACACGCTCATGCGGGGTACAGAATATGACGCCTTCAGAGCTCTGCACATTACAATGACTGGTGGAGGTCTTCACCGTTTAAGTGGAGCTGCCTGCTTAGGTTTTTCCAGCCTGCTGTAGGCCTATAAGAGTGGTAAGTGGTGGTGATGAGACACTGTCCCCTGTGTCTCCTTCAGCTGCCATTCCCTTTAAATTGAAACAGAGTCCTGCAAATAAATGCCACATTCTGAGAGGGGAGAACGTCTGAAAGCTGCATTTCATATAAACACCCGTTGGGGAATTGGCCCCGGCTCAGCCTGTATTTTAGTTTTTTTCCGGCCCTTCTTTTTGTTATTTGTATGATGAAGGAACACGGCCACATCAGGGTCATTCGGTGCTTATTTATCCTTTTAATGTGCTCCAGCTTTATAGCCAGGCTGCCTATCATAGGGAATTGGACTCTGGTTCCATAATTCTAAATGCTGTAGAAGCTTTCTCATCCTAATATCAATATGCATATTTTTGCTCCCTCCCGTTTATTAGCTTTAAATGCTATCTCTTCTTCAGATTAATTGAAGGTGGAACAAAAGAAGATGGCTCCCAAGAGTGGCCCACTCTTTGTTATTCATGTTGGACGGAAAACGGCAACAGTAAATCCTCCAAGTTGTTGTTAAGCTTTCTGTATTACCATATGTGTGCCATTTCCATAAAGTGACAATCCCCCCCCCAACACACACACATATATACACGAACACCCTGGATCAAATGGGGACTATTGATCCTGCAGCACTCCATTTCAAGTTAATTGTGCTTGAAATGAGGTGCACAGGCTCAAGCATACCTGCATCGGGAAGGCTTTATTTATTTATATTTGTGAGGGAACACGTGTCAGATAAACAGCAAATATTCAATTCACGTCTTTTTCAATTTTGCTCAAAAAAAAAAAAAAAGAACTGGTTGTGCTGAAGTGCGCTTTAAAGTGCTTGAACCAGATTGAATCAGACTTTGATCCAACAATAAAGTCAAAGCTGCATGAGAGTAGAGGTGAACATGCTCAGGCGATATAAAATCACACCTGCAAAGCAACGCTTTTACCTGATCAGTAGAAAAAAACTCTCATTAATAACTGACAGGATTCTCAGAACCTCTTTTCCACTCAGGGCTTCCCAGGCTCTTTTCAGATGAAAAGACGTGGCTGAAATATTTCTGTAGGGGTCTGCTGAAACCTGGCCTCCCACTGACCCCTATTCTCTGTGACACTAACAAAGCAGGCTCTAAGGTAACCAGGCATGAAAAGCCTGGCAGAAGCACAGAGGCTGACAGCGCAGGAGTTCCTCGGCACACATCCCTCTCAGCCTTCAGTGAGATCATGGACCCGATTAATGCTTTGAATATACACTGCAGTCTGCAGATTATTTATCTCCCTGCGGTGTGGTGGGCTCACAGCAGGAATTAAATGCAAAGGAATAGTTAACTATTTAAACTTAAAGCAAATCAAAGCACCATCCCCAACATATCTTAAAAAGCTGTGCCCTGCTGCACTCTTTCACAATAATAGTAAACTTAGATTGAAACAGCAGATTTTTTTACTGCACCTCTACCTTTTATTTTTTCACCAGCTCCAGGGGGCTTTGGAGAAACAGGCCTACACCATTCATGGCACAAACCCCTCCCTCGGTTTGTTTATAAGCCTATTCTTCTGTAATAGTATATATAAATAAGTGAAACTGTGTAATGGATTGCATTTAACAGGCAGGCATATTGAGGCAGAATTTAATTTGCATGCCAGATTAGCAGGCTATTGGTTGGGGCAGTGCCGTAGGGCAGCCTTTTCATTAATAGGATCTAGTCTCTTCAAATACATTAAGTCAATTGAAGCCATACATAATCTGATTTTAGAGGCACAATGTAAATGTTGCAGCTCTGCGCCTGTCTTAGGAAAGCTACGGTAAGGTATTTTTAGAGGTTTATAAAGACAAAAAAAAAGCTAATAATCAATTTTTTTGCAAATTAGAAAATGTGTTGTTTCACTTGCCGTGAAAACAAACTGTATAATTACAACAAATTCCTCTTCTTCACGCATTTCACACCTTATTTCCTGAGCGGTCACTGATGTATTCGTCTAAACTGTTTGCAACCTCTCGTGCTGAAAGAGCTGTTTGGTCTAATTTCTTACCAGAGAGATCCTCAAGGTCTCACCTAACAGGTTAGAAAAATACTCTTTATATATGTATTTTTGGCTATTAAGCCATTCATTTGTAAAATGAAGCATTTAAGAAATTACGACAGTTGGTTTGGAAGAGTTAGCAGCACATACAAGTTCATTTCATAATAAAATACATCCTGTGTCAATATTACCGCTCCTAGGGGTGTAACAGTAAAATAAGATCCTAGTGCTGCAGCAGATTTACTTGAATTAAAAATGCAATAAAGTCAAACATGACAATTTTTATCACTATGACTTTGGTTCACCATCATCCTTTTTGTCCTTTGAAAAACATTGCTGTATAATCCAAATAAAACTAATAATAATACAAATGTATTGATATAATTTGCAGCAGAAGATAATATACGCTTTAAACTTATTCTAAGAATATAAAACCACTTTGACAGTGCATTAAACATTTTACCATCATTCCTCTCTGTTACCTGGCATGTTAAAAATCTAAACGTGAATAAAAAAGACTTTGTTAACTAAAACAAATCTACAAGTGTTAGCATTTTTCTCCAAAGCATGTGGCTCCGGGGCCTCAGGTTAGAGACCCCTGATCTAAGCTGCTGACTCAGAGTTGATATTCAAACTCACACAATGGAAACTTGTTTAGTGCTGGTAGCAAACAGACTACAGTCCAAAGGTAGGCTCCAAATGATAATAAACTGAAATGATAAGATCAACCTGTGACAGACATGGCAACCTGTCCAGGATGTCCCCTGCCTTCGCCCATAAGTGGCCGGGATAGGGTCTGACAGCCCCGTGACCCCGAAAGGGACAAACGGAATAAAATGAATGAATGAATGAATGATAAGATCAACCATATTAAATGGTAATGAAGCTCCAACCACTACACATTTTATGTCTAGATGACAAACTCAAACAATAACAAATAAAATGCAACATTGACAGTGACAGTCAAGCTCAAGTCAAATAATGCATTAATAATGAAATTTATGTTTGTTTATTGTTTTCTTTAGTCAATCAAATAAGAAAAGGAAAATCTGATAACAAAAATTAGATAAAATAATTATATACAAATGTGTGTATTTGTGTCAAACTGTGTAAAGCATGAACCATAGAATGTAGAAAAAAGCCCCAGTAAGAATGCAGAATCAGAGTTTATGTTGTTTTTCACAAAACATTTGTTTTTAATGATAAAGTGACTTTGGCATGAGATGCATTGGAATCACAAACACACAAGTCTGTACGCCACCCACACACTCGAAAGTCAGAGGAACTAACATTTTTATTTCTTCTGTGTGAATGTAAACTTCCTCTATTTTATTTGTTTCAGCATCTAAAAGAAACAAAAAAGGCAAAAAATACAAAATAAATGACCAAAACAAAAATCAACCTTTTTGGAATGATACTCGCCTGTGACACAAATATCTCAAATTAAAGGATGTTTATGTCTTTACTGAAGTAGCTGGCCTTTCTAACTTATATGTGCTGTCCTAATTTGAACTTTTGGCATTTTTCTATAAACAGCAGGAGTCATGACATTTATTTTGTCCACATTTATCTTCAACACTGCATGGACATATGATCAGCGGCAGTGACTTCCAGCAATGGTAACAAGCTCACAGCTGATGCAGAGGGGTCTAGATGACCTAAATCCTGGTTTGTGAGGCTGGCTGATCAGAATTGTTGGGGGTAACACTGCTGGAGGCACTCAAAAGACAAGGCCCAACATAGTCCAGGTCATGCTTGAGCAACCTGACCAGCCTCAGATTTACACAGTATACACACCCCAGCATCTGGGCCAACAGGGAGCCCCACACGCACACAGAAACACACAGGCATGCACACCATAGATGTGCAGAGAGGACAGGGACTCACCATTGGGAAATCTATATACTTATAATTGGGTAAGGCTGCAGAAGGAAGAGGACAACCATAACAAATCTACACAAGATGAGGCTGAATACACTTGAATCTGTGAAAGGAAATTTAGAAAGTGGAAGGATTTCAGTGAGAAAGGTTTGGTAAATGCATTTAGAGTAAAACAAAATAACATTTTTCTTAATAAAATAAAAAAAATAAAATCAAACTTTCCTTTTTTCTTCACTGCTTTGTTGTAAACTAGAACTAGAATCATATGCATTCTGTCTATTTTTCATATACATATTAAAAAAGAAAGGAGAATTTTGTGGCTGTTCGTAAGTAAAAAGTCAGAGTCAATTTTTTTTTTTTTTTTAAATAACCAATAAACTGCATTTCTCATACATAAAGTTCAAGGTAGTGAACTATCTCAAACCTGCATGGCAAGTTTTTGGATTGGAAGATAAATCACATTTTCTGTGAGAGTTTGTGATTAAGACATCACAAAAAAGGAAAAAAATAATTTCTTCTTTGGGATTTAAGCCTTTTCATAACTCCTCAATTAAAAAGCTTCTTTATTTAGTTTTTTAACTAAAATCCTATTGCTCTCCCATTCTGCCATCTGCCTATAGCACTCACAAACATCTAATACAGAAAGCCGGTATGCCCTCATGGCTTCAGAAAATGCTCTCTTGCTTTCTGGCCGACTGAGTCAGGCATAATGGGGGGGCTTGTAAAATTGGAAGCTTAAACCAGCAGACTCTTGACAAAGCCTTGGTGGCTGGCTTAAAGACTGCATCCCAGGATGTTGCCAAAGAAAAAGATAATTTTTTAGAAGCACTTGGTAGGATTTTAATGCTTTTGAATGTAACAACAGCCACAGGCTACTAGATATACATTAAATATTTTAAACCTTTATGTGGAATTTAGTAATAATTGATTAAGACCAAAAAATTAAAAGTGCAAATATAGATTAGTGATTAGTTTTTAAAACAGTGTAT
Source organism: Oryzias curvinotus (assembly GCA_023969325.1). Classification (NCBI taxonomy): domain Eukaryota; kingdom Metazoa; phylum Chordata; class Actinopteri; order Beloniformes; family Adrianichthyidae; genus Oryzias; species Oryzias curvinotus. The sequence continues at coordinate 11,623,184 of CM043724.1, read as the reverse complement.
GCTATTAATTCAAGCCACAGATCAGAATTTTTTTTAAGGAAAAAATAAAATTATAGAAGAACATGCAGTAACAAATTGCATAGAACCATTATAGTAAAATATTTGATTCGTTTTCATAATATTTTTATAAGAACACATTAGGCAAAAATCTCACATCACATGTAAGCTAGAATGACAGATATCAAATTTACCGGTAATCTGAAATAAAAACACAAAAGAACTGATGAAAAGATGACTTTTTGAACCCCAAAATCTGCTGGCCTCAAGCTTCACCCAATGAGATTTACCTGTTTGTGGGTGGTCTTCCTGACCCCACCTTCTCCACACAAGTGCACCCAAACACCTCCCACACAGAAAGAATCAGGCATAAGATGTTTGTTCATCTTATTTTTTTTTAAAGAGGCTGTTCAAGCTTCATCCTTGTTTTAAAGCATGCGTCCTTTGGACAAAATAGTTAATAAAAACATAGAGAGCGGGTACATGAACACGGAGGGTCATTCAATATGAAAAAAAGTCTTTGCTTCGGGACCACCTAACCTGTGGCTTGTATTACTCACCCCATAATGTAGAAGAGGGAGGGAGAGATATTACCTTTTCACTGAAAGTGCTTCCCCATATTCCCTGACCCCACAGAGACATTACAGTGGGCAAATATAAAGCAGGGTTTCATGAAGCCTGAGCTTATCGGGGCTGTGAAAGTATGTGAGACATGCCTGGGAACAAAAGACCATCTCTCAACCTGAGACCAGGCCAGGAGGATCTCTTTCAACAGCCACAGATTGCCCTGTGTTTTCTTAATTGACAGACCCCGTCCACATTTGATAAAAATGACATGCAGCTGGCAGGCTGGCCGGCCTTGCAGGTAGACCACCTGTCAGCAGGAAAATTGTCCTCAATCAAGTTCATAAAGAAACTCGACGGAGGTCTCTCAGCCTGCGTCATCAATTATGCTGTGGTAGGTTTACCTGGATTAAACTTGCGTGGGAAAAGGTTTTAGTCAACAAGGTCAACGTTGCAAAGTTTTCTAAATGTTTGATTTACTCAGTTGGTTTTAAGGTGCTCTATTTTGAACATTTGTTAGGTAATAGAATATATCATAGAAGATAGTTATGATGTCTGATATTGACATAAATCTTTTTTAAATATTTTTTCATATAGCATTCATATTTTTGCATGCAAGTCTTGTGTCAGGTCTAGAATGTTTCTTTTTTTTAATAAAAGAAAAACACTTTTTAAAAAAAACTTAAGGGTATTTACAGTATTATGCAATATTAATGTGACCATTAGGTTTCTTATGCTTCTGTTTGGGGAAAGCATGGCCTCAACTGGTCAGATATAGAAGTGCATCTAAAAGAAACGACACGCATGCCAACTTGTTCAACAAAACAAACACATTTTTAGCTGTAAATAACCTTTAAAAGAAAAAAATTGTCACAATTCAGTTGAATTGGGGTGAAAAAGCAGTCATGTAGGCATTTACGTAAATATAGATTACAAAATATGCAATTATTCAATCCAATAGATTTGATTTAATTGACATGATTTTTGGTCTCTTCTGAAATAGTTTGTATTTCTATCTCATGTGCTGTCTTAATTTGAACCTTTTTATGGTTTAAATCATTTTTTAAATGATTTAATATAGAAAGAATACAATTACTCAATAACCTCTAGATTTCGTATATTTGTGTTTAGACAAGACTTGCATTTGTTGTGTTTTCCAAGATTCAATTACACCAAATCTGAATATGCTACAGTCATAAATAAAGCTTGTTTTCTTGAGGTTGTGTTTTATTTTGACATGTTTTTCCTCACATGTAAATCAGGAAAGCTCAGATTAAAACAGAAAATTCGCTGCTGACATATTTTTCTATAATAGAGAAGTCTTTTATGCTGTTTATCATATATTTCTCACTAACAACTGCAACATAATCTTAAGCGATGCTTGAGCAATGACAGAACAACAGCATAACGTACCAATAATGCTTTTGTAAGAGCCTGGGCATCCCAAAGGCCTCAACTCCACAGAGAATAAAGAGGCCATATGGCATCTATGACGCAGGCCTCCATGATTCATCCCGGCTGACTTTTCCTCTATTGTAGATAAGAAAAGGATTTCAGGGTGCCAACAGTGTTGGTCCCCTGAGGATGCTAGTGAGGCATGGAAGATAAGAGACAACACATCCCAGACAGACAGCTTCAACAGATAACTGCAGAGAGAGTCCTTTAGCTCCATCTGAACCCCATGTATTATGGTTCTGGTGACCATTCCTTTTTTTGCTTTCTTTTTATGCACATTTTACACATTTTTATACACAGTGCATTGATAAAATTCTTTAAAGTATATAGGTACATAAAGAAAAACATTTGTCTGTGTCTGTGTTTTTGTGTGTGTGTGCATCTATACAAGACGATGGTTTTAAATTGGTTTTACTTATGCAAACTGGACTTTTTCAAACACATTAGTATTTTAAATGCTCTCAATAACAAAAGTGCAGTCTTTTCAAGATTTCACTAATACACCCCACAAATGAATAATAGGTACCTGAGACACTGGGTTCATGCTTATTTTACAATCCTAAATCGCTAGCGAACATAACTTGGTCTGTCATTTTGTTGTTCTTCATCCAGCGTTCTTTAAAACCTCAAAGTACAGACATTTTTGGGCAGGACAAGTCTCAACTGCCCTCCCCTGCTCTATAGATACTGGTTGGTTAATGAAGTAACAACAAATTGGGGCACGGACTAATTTGGAGTGGCGTTTCTTGGCCCCTCTTGGCCCATGGAGATGTGTTTCATTTTCTCTTATCATGTGGATTTACGCATGAATGCCTCTGTCTCCCATGAATGCTGTGGTAATGGGAACTTCGTTAATGTCATTAATCTATGGGCCGAGGCTTGTAGCAACCACATATTTTGCTGTTTGTGCTCCATTTGTCAGATAATGCTAAGAGTTTCCTTTATGTCAGTGAGCCAAATAAGACATTTAAAAAATTAGGCAAAAAGCTTCAAGATGGGGACTTCTTTTAAATTAACTTGTTTGTTTTGGACCCTAAAACAAGTAGAATAAACGTATTCTGCAAATTATATTACTTAATATACGGTATGTATTTACAAAAGTTGCCTACTGACTGTTCTGTTTTTTAAAGTTGGATATTTTCAAAATAAAACAAAAAAAATTATTGCATTGTTCAGCAATTAAATCTACATAAACTAAATGAGATGTAATCAATTAATGTATACTGAAAGGCTGCATTTTGGATCAATGCAACTGCATTTAAAGATTTATGACAAGTAAATCCTGTAAAGCGAGTATCCTGGGTCAAGGAAATACCAACTCATTTTACTAAATGAGACCATCTTGCACAATAATGTGTTGCTTATTGATTAAAATTAATGCAGGGGAAATCACTGTAACTGCAAAGTCCAAAAACTTTGTTTTAAAGGTTGATAGAGGGGATTTTGTTTACATTTTATGCTTCCAAAAGACCAAAGATAGCGTTCCTTAAAAGCCTGAAATGTCCATCACTGAAGCAATGAATTAACAAAAAAACCAAGCACTATTGAGCTAATCGTTTCCTTCACAATAGTCATCAGAATAGCTGATCTGACCTACAGTTAATATTATTTACCTTTTTCTTCCATTGCAAGTTGCTCCACTTCATTCAAAATGAGCAGTTTCTGAGGATAAAAGCTAGCTTTGACCTTCAGCCATTAACTCTCAGTTGAATTGACATTTGGGCTTTAAAGAGCAGGACCTCAATTTTGGCATCATTGAAAAATGTTTGTAGGTTTTTGATCAATATTTTTTGGTAGCTGAAGCGTAAATATATAAATATACATTTTTTTAAGAGCACCAGGGATTACCAGTTAAGAGGCAGTTACCTTTGGAGACATCAGGGCATTCCTGGCATGTATTTATCATTTAGCTCACACAAAACTGTTTTTAAAAATGTGTTTTTCTGTGCTTTCCGCTACTTAAAAACTTGTTTTCAATAATTCAACATCCCAAAAAGGAAAGTGAGATGGCGGCTGCTTGTCTAAAATGAGAATTATGATCCCCTAGAGGGAGGTTTAATGAAAAAGTTTATTTTAGCATAAACTTTCTGTTTCTCCAAATGAAAAAGAGAAGCCAAAAACTTTGCTGATCATTGTAAGAGATTTATTCGCTGAAATCAGTTAACTTGACATGACTTCCAAGCAAAGTGGTAGATAAGTTTGGTTTTGTTTAGGAATAAACTCTTACCCAGCAGATCCCAATAAGACCACCGCAAACATCCCTTTAAGAAGACTCTAAAGAGATCTTGTGTAACATCATTACCAATTTCCTTTAAATACTGGAAATAAAACTGTGTGGGAAGTTTTGCATCACATAATGAACTTTTTAATCCTCACAACCGTGATGCATGTTCAGAAGCAGAAGAGGTTCATCAGCATCTTCCACCACGTCCCAAATCTGCCTAAATTGAGCTTCGCAGATCCAAAACACGCATGTTTATTCATGCTGATTTTAAAATCCAACTTTATTTCCTGCTTGGTTGATCGACATGTCGATGTCGGCGCTTACAAAAAGCAATGTAATGTCGTCATTAGTTATGCTTCTCTGGTGGCCAAAAGATGTATCCTAAAGTCCTGGGATCCAATAAGGTTGAATATGAATGGTTTGAGGAGATAAACTTCATCAAATAAATGAAAGAACTGATGGAAGACGAAAGGGAAAGCCTCTTAATTAAAAATATGAAAATGAACAAAAACCTCTGACAGTTTTGGGTCCATCTGAACAGCTACAGTAATGCTCCTTTCACCATATATGAACTTTTTTTAATACAGAGTCTATAAATGATCCTAAACTCATTTCAAACTAGATCTGTATTTTTACACTCTCATACAAATGTTTGGCTTGCATACAAACAATTTTTTGTCAGAATAATTTCGTTTTTCAAATCTATAAAGATGTATCCCCAAAATTCTGTTCTATTTTTTTCCTCTTTCTTTTCTTCTCGGACACACTGTTTTGTTTATTGCTATAGCAACAGGTACAATAAGGAAAAAAATCACATATGTTTAGTGCATTAATATTCAATTATATTAAACTTGCAAATGTTAAAACATTAAAACAGTCCTGAAATAATTTCTAGACAAGGTTAAAATCTAGATATTTCTATAAGTGACCTATATTGTCACAGGGGAAGAAATTATTTACATACAAATAATAGTAATAATAATAATAATAATAATAATTATTATTATTATTATTATTACTACTATGCCCTACTTAAATGTTTTTAGTCTAATTTCTATTTATCAGAGCACAAGTGTTGCCTGTTTCATCCTCTGGGGGTTCTCAGAGCTTAAGCTGCTTCCTCTCCGAAAAACAAACACATTCTACACAAAACAAATTGGTCATATAAAGAAATTACAAAAGATTGTGTTAGAATAGAAGAAAACAAAATATTACTTTGACTATTTTCCAGTACATCTACAAAAATGGATTTGCTAAAAATGTAAAAGGACCTTTGGAAATCACACATCTATCTGTTAAGTTAGTGTCCTTCTTACTGAACTTTGATTTGATTTGATTTCCTTTTATTTTTTAAGACAAAATAATATCAGGGACATGATAAAGTGATAAAGTGCTCAAAATTGGAGTGGGTCAAAGAAAAATTGTGTTAATTCCCAATCTTATGATATTTAATACATACATAAAATAGTAATTATTTACATAGACACAAAGGAATTGAAGACAAAACACATCACGGTCAATATTTCTTTCCAGAACAGCCACATCCTCTTTTCAAGAATACTTTTTTTTAAGTTAAAAACTTTTAAAAGTTCAAGTCGTTAATCTGTTTAATGCTTTCTAACCTTTAAGAAACAAACCTGTGGTCAGAGATTATGTTTTTACACTTTAATAACTTAGGAATGCAAATGTGCACACAAGCTATACATGCAAGGGACTCAAACTGTTCCAATTAATGCTTAAAATGTAATAAAAATGCATTAACTTTTTTTGTTTTTAGATTCATTTTGTATTGATTGCACGTGCAAAACCACATCATATAGGGTTTTTTATAAAAGCAACTTTACCTGTAAGATATTAATTAAGAATAAATAAGAATAAAAAAACAACAGGTACCATGGATTTGCTTTATTTCAATTACAAAAGGTGCATCTGAGAAAATCGTTATATACACAAACATATTTACCATTTGGATGGTGTACAAGAAAAATGAAATAAATATGCATAAATAAGTGTCATAAAATAACATTCAAGCCATCATATCATGTCGGCAGCAAAACAAATAAACAAAAACTAAATTATTATCTTTTTGTTTTACCAAAAAACATTGGATAGGTTTATGATATATATGAGACCCCTTTTCTAACTGCTTTTTAGATATAAATCCGTTTGCATGCAAATTCTGTGTGCTGCGACTAGAATATCCTTCACCTGCAGTATTTCAACAACACTTACACTCCTCTGAACAGTATCTTAAATTATTCCATTAGCAAGATCTTCATAAGCTGCAATTATCCTCAGATTTATTCAGAGCTTTACTAAGCACTATATAATATTACACAGCGCCTTGGGCTAAAAATGCATTAGAAATAGAACAAAAAACAACAATTTCATTGTTGTGCCTGGGTATAAAATGATCAGTCGCTATTGATCAATAATTTAGACAAGTGCCATATTATTGACAGGAAGATAAAATATGTTTGGCTAAAAATGTTTGAGAAAACCTCCAATATACTCAATCACTAGAACAGAAATTGCTCGGTGGAATATGATATTGCAGAGATGCCCCCCCCCCCCCCCCCCTCATCAGAAGATCAATGCTAATTGAGGTCCTATGATGAATGAAGTCTGAAATGTCTTTAGCCAACTGACTGCTATGGAGCAACAAGAAGTGAAACTGTTTGGCCACTACTTAATATTAGAAACACTAAACCTATTTGAATATGTTTTTTTTAAATAGTGAATATCAGAGAAATCTTTAGATTTAAACATCTAAAAAGAGGCATAAACTAAAATCCTAAAAGCCGCAATAAAGGATGGTTTCAAACAAAATTTAATATGATGATAAACAGCCAACATAAGGAGGCTGGTCAATCCCTGAAGCCCTTCGAACCAACTCCCGGGCTACGAAATCAGCTCATGGACAACATGCGGCAGATGGGCTAAACCATGCCATCATGTGGAAAATAGACCTGTAGTGTCGTCAAAGAGACAAGACAGAGAAGAGTCTGCCAACTGGATCACAAGAGAAAAAAAGGAAAATTAAAAAAAAAAAAAAAAACTATGGCGACAGGAGGAAGCACTAAATCTTTCTGTGAAATCTTCTATCAGGGGGTGACAGTCTACCTAACATGATCGTTTTATCAGTCTGCCCTATCACATAAACATTACAGTTTTTTCTAAAATATATAAAATACAAAAACATTTTCATACAATTTATTAATGCATAATCACAGCTATATGTGATGTGTATTCTGTAATTAATACAGGCCCTAAACTGAGATGACAAATAATTCTGACTCACTGCTGCCCCCTTGTGTCTGTTCTGTTTTAAGCACCAGAGGTTATCCTGTTTCCATTACTGATCCATTTATTATCTTCCGCCAATACCATGCTTAACAAATTGATATTTCTGAAACTAATTAGCTTTTTATATAATTATTAACACATTTAAAATGTAAATATGGCTTGCTGGCATTGGGTATGCATTATGGGTAAATGTGTTTATGAATATTTTATCTAGACTGCAGACAATTTTATCAGGAGGTGACATTTTTTTTTCTGAGTAATGACACATGTGAGTTACTTATGCTAATGCAAACAATTACATCACTTTATATTTAGTATATCCTTCAGACTACCATACTTTTTTAGCTTCAATTCAGCCTGTTATGAAGGCCAAAACCCAACAAAAGCAGCAAATAAACTGTTTTTTTTATTATTGGCTACATGATTAGCATTTTATATTTGTGACACAATTTCAGAGATGATGACAGCTTAAATATCCCAGCCATTTGGTGTGAGTGTTGCAACAGTTTCCAAAGCTTATACAGTTGTTGTATTTCATTACTTTGCAATGTTACATTGAAGTTTAAAGCTTTTTTTGTGTGTGTTTTCCTTCACCCTTTTCAACACTTATAACAGGTTACTACACAGCTTCCTGAAGACTATCACTGTACTTAAAATATTTTATAAAGGACAACTCTAGAAAAAAATAATAATAATGAATTCATGTTTCTAAATGAAACGTAAAGAAACAGTTTTGTTTTTTTTAACCACAAAACAATTAACTTTAATTTGGTTTGAAATGCTTTTTTTTTTTTTTTTTTTTTGGTGAAGCCAAACTTCTGCAAGAGTGAGTTCTTCCAAACACAAGTTATTGATGCAAAGAAATGCATGGCTTTTGTTCTTTGATTTCCAAAATGCAACTTATTTTAAGTTTCATTATAAAGTATTTACAACAGTCAAGTGTTCTGTGCTTAGTTTTGCAACATAATGTGGGTTCAACAGGTCCAGATTTTCCTAAAGTGTTATGGAACGCAGCCGGAACACTTGTTCATGTGACGTCACCAAAGGTGACAGCTGTTAAAACGTTGCCTGCAACAAAGTAAGGTGCGTGCTAAAAAGAAATAGTTAATTATTACCGATTTTCAGTTCTCTGAAATCTGGGTTTGGTAAAATTTATTTCTAAAAATGCTGAAAGTGTATGTACACTCTTGCTAAATCTGGAGATTGATGAAGGGAGCAAACCCTAGTACATCCTGAAGAAGCACTAGAGCTCTCTGTAGAGGTGGCTCAACATCGATCACTACATTGCGCTTACGCAGTGACTCGAGGCTTGATTCTGTCACATTGTGACAATGGTTCACCTTCAAGGATTGTAGCTTTGGGCAATACTCTGAAAGAGTCCTGCAAGCAAAGTGAGAAGATCACATGAGTGGATAAGCAAGACATCAAAGTCTGGACAAGAGTAGGAAAAAGTCCCTCAAAAAAAAGACAATATACCTGATGGACTGGTTCCTGACCCGCAGGCAACCTGTGAGATCCAGCTGTTCCAGGCCCCGACAGTTTTTGGCAACCTCCTCAACTGACTCGTCCGTAATGTTGGCGTTGACTGCCAATGATAGAGACTTCAACTTTAAACATTTTCTGGCTAGGTAACAGATGGCGTCATCCTTCAGCTGGCGGCAGGCCGTGAGGTCGATGGACTGCAGCTCCCTGCAGTGGTCAGCCAGGCTGCGCAGGGACAGGCTGTCCACCCATTCGCAGTGCGCCAAGCCGAAGTGCTGGAGATGCATGCAGCTCAAGGACACAGCCACCAGAGAGTGTCGGGTGAGACAGGTGCAGCCACTCAGATCGACTTTCTGCAGATGCTGGTTTTGGCCGACGACAGGCAGGAGCTCTTTATCTGTGACCCATTCCGAACAGCTCTGAAGTGAGAGGTTCTGAAGAACTTTATTATCCTTCAACATGGAGCAAAAAGCTTCTCTGGGTATGCACAATCCAAGCTGTAAAAAAAAAAAAAACAAACATAGAAGTGTGCTACGAACAAAAGTGACAAACATTTGGGCGATTTCTACAAACCGTGGACAAATGAAAAGTCCTGCAGTTGGAGAGGTACACCTGGATGAGGCTGTGGAACTGCTTGCTCACGCGCTGCAGTCTGACCAGGTGATGCAGTGGCAGATAGCACAAAATATGTGGAATAAGTACATCCTCCCAGGGCAGGTCTAAGAGGTGGAATCTGTCAAAGCACAAACCTTGTTACAGCTGAACTTTGACTCTGCACCCTACAGATAATTAGCTTTCATGTTGAACAGCAAAGACAAACACAAAATGCATCGTATAACGTCAAATAATGATAACAAATGACAGAGGCAATTGATGTAATGACTGCCCAGTGGCTGTAATATACAGCCACACCTAATATGGATTCTATAAATAAACGAGACCACAACCGTTTCAGTCACTGGTTGTTTTTAAACGCCAGCTATGATGGTTAGCCTACGAGCTAGCATACCGGGACCCCTTTTCTAGCTGCTTTTTAGATATAAACCTCTTTTTTTATACACACTCACGTCTGCATCTTAGCTTCTTCGTCCATCACGAACCGGATATGTTACACTGCACTTCTGAGGACAAGCTGTTCTTCACATAGATGCCTAAACGAGATATTTTGCCTTAGCATCTTGTAAAGCGTTTAAGGTGTAACCCAAACCTAATGCTCCCTTCATGGTCTGTCGAAACCCATTGTTGACACGCCGACTTCTAACAAACCTTCCCCCTGTCCGTTGTAAAATTATTATGGAACGACATAAAATATCATTTTTATTTAAACTAATTACTAAAGTGTCATTTGCAACTTATATTTATGTGTTTATGTTTTTACTTTATAATTAGAATGAAGCCGAATGGATGACGTTTTCCTTTTTCCCCCTTTTCTGCAAACTACTTTGATAGATAACTTTGAGGGTTTCTTTTTATAATGTTCAACTCATTGACAACGTAAATAAAAAAGGTATTTCCCCTTTATATAGCTTCTAATCGAATACATTACACCTAATCATTTGCGTTTACGAGGAGTATTTGAAAGCATCACCTCCAGTTTTCCGGGTTTCACGCATGATTAGAATACGTCACATGGTTTTCTGGAAGAAAAAAAGGGAAGGACAGAAAAACGAATTTTTTTTTCTTTTATTCATTCAATAGCTTTACTGCAAACATTAACTTTCTTTTTTTTTATTCAAACATTATTTTCTAAATATACACTTCTTTAATCTGCCTTTGGTAAGGGATTTTACATAAAATGCAGTTATATATTTATTATAAGCCCCCCTATAAACAGACTGTAACGTAAAATGTCCCAATTTAGTCTGAGGAAGTATTCAGTTTGTGTACTTCCTACACTATATGATCTGTAGTAAACTTGCTATACTTATAGTCAATATACACTAAATAAAATAAACTTCAAATGTAGTACCTATGTAACTAAACGGGGCTTGAGTTTTGCCACATATAGCATATTCTTTTGTAGATAAATCTATATCAGAAAAACAACCACAACCAATTTTTGTTGAAAAACAAATGAGCTAATACCTTTTAGTTGCCTTTAATCACTATTTAATTACTATTCTTCCTAGCCACCGTCAGTTTTTCTCTACCTGCACCCCCCCCCCCCCTTTCCAAAAAAAAAAAAAAAAAAACAATGAGGTCAGTCATGCTGAATGATTGCTGACCCATGTGTTACCTTTCAGTGAATGGCACAAGACAGCAAACCGAATACTGTCTCCTGACAAACAGTAGTTTACATACAAACTGAGACACCAGAATGGGGGAAAAGTCTGTGTATGATTTCCTTGCTACAAGTCTGGATGGACAACAGATTCCTCTCAGTACATTTAGGGATAAAGTGCTTCTCATTGTCAATGTTGCCACCTTCTGAGGGTCAACAATAGAGGAGGTGAGTGTGAATGAGCACCAATTGCAGTTGATCAATTTTTTGCAACTGTTTTACTGAAAGAATTTGATTTTATGTCCTCTCCTCAGTACCACTGGATGAATGCACTGATGGAAATGTACGGCAACCACAACTTCACTGTTTTAGGATTTCCTTGCAACCAGTTTGGTCTTCAGTCTCCAGGTAATCCTTAATTGTTTTAAAAACTTTAGTTGTCCCTTCTGCTGATCTTTTGTCTTGAAGTTTTCCCCAACAGTTCTTTGGATTTTAAAAATTCTTTATTAACGTGTTGTTTTAATTCGTTCTTTTATTACTCTAATTAGATGACAGTCTGGTGCAATTAAAACCACTACGATAATATTTAGTAAAGCGCGTGGATTTTGCATTTTATAGGGATTATAATTGCTATTGCGTCTTTTGAACAAATCTGAGCCTGAAATTCCAGGGTAGTTGCTAGTTTATTTCTTCGTCCAGTAATCTTTTCTTGAGAACTCTGGTCGGTGAAATCAACTGGCAGTTTAGTCACTGGTGGTCTCTTTTATACTTTTAAATCTTTTACTGTAAAGTTAAAGTAAATGAAAGTCTCTATAAACTAAAGCCTGGTATCCAAACAAAGGTGAAAATATGTAAAACTGAACAGTCTTATCCTTTTTATTAACTGTAGGGTTTTGAGAAAACATTCCAACTTTTTTAAGAAACACAATAAAAATGTTTGATAAATACATTAGAACCAAAAATGCCAAGTCATGGGTTATTGCCACAATTCTTTTCCTTTTAATACCAGTATATTTATTTTGGTCAAATGATAATAAAAAGAAAAGATAAGAAAACTGTGCATTCCTGCTTCTCAAAGTCAATGTATCCTGGGTGATACATCATAAAAGCACCAAAAGAGTTTAAGGGAGGATGAAAAAGAAGTCAGTGTGAGCCAGGCAAGTTGATCAGATATTACAAAAGTGTTTTTTTTTTTACTTTTTTAATTTTGTCCTCTTTAAGTAATAGTCCCTGTCTATTGGTACGTTTAGAAAAACATTGTAATGTGTTTAACATGGGAAACATGTTCATTAGTCATGATCTTTCATGACACATGACATCAAAAGTCATGTGATTCAATCGATTTCAGAATGTTTTCTTTGTTCAAATTGACAAATGTTCCTTTTAATCCTTTTTGATTTGTTATTTATATTGATTTATACACGCATTTTTACAAACATTTACACAATCTGCAATCAATATATGTTTTTCAGTAGATGTGTTTACAATACTTAACTTTTTAACTTTTTGGATTTCAGAAGAGAATGAAGAAACTCTTGATATTCTTAAGTATGTGAGACCAGGTGGCGGGTTTGTTCCAAGATTTCCCATATTTGCCAAGGTTGAGGTCAATGGGTTAAATGAAGACCCTCTTTTCACCTTTCTTAAGGTATAACATTAATAACAAAGTACCTGAATGTTGACAGTTTATGAGTTGATCTTAATTTTTCACTATTTAAAATTCATCTTCTTACAGGAATCTCTTCCCTTTGTAAATCCAGTTGTTGGAGACATTAAACGGCTCTACTGGTCCCCAATCAAAGTCGATGACATTCGGTGGAACTTTGAGAGGTTTCTGGTAACTGCAAATGGCATGCCATTCAAAAGGTAAGACCATCAACTTCAAACCACATTTATAAAACTGTGTTTAAAACGTTCATATTTTGACCTTGTTACAGGTATGATCTTCACTGCCCCATTGAGATTGTGGAGAAGGACTTAGCAGAACTTATCTGATGGACCTGTCTGACGCTGTCATCAGTGGCAGAATGACGATCCCCCAGTAAATGTCCTTGTGCACCTGAGCTGGATCTGACTGAAAGATGAACATGCTTTGGAGCTTCGGTGCATTCGCTCTGGCAGCAAGTTCCTTTTAGCCACTGAAGTTGTATTGGGCCTCTCTTACATTTCTCTTAAAGCATTGATTCTGCAACTCTGAATAAAACACTTTGAAACAGTACTTGTTATTCTCAGCATTTTTGTTTTAACTGAAAATTCAGTTACATTTAGGGATTTTTTAATTCTTTGTCTAACAAGAGTTTAAAAAAAAACGGTTTCTTCGTGAAGGTGGGATATTCACACAACAAATAGCTATTAGGACATCTCCTAAATAACAGAGTTATTGGGATTTAGAGTTTAGAATTTAGTCAACCATTAAAAAGAATCTGAAATAACAACAATAATAATAAAGCCAAGTTGTTACATTTATATTTCCAACACTATTTAAAAGAAACTAGGACCTAAAACAAAACCAAGCAGTGATTTTTTTTTTAAGTGTGCAAAATTAACAACATTTACAGCAACACCAACAACAACAATATTAAAAACAATAATGAATATTTCACCACAATCCTTGCTATAAACATTTCAATACCTCAGTTAGGGTCGTGGTTTAATTTTGAATAGTGTAACGTGTGTATTTCTAGTCAGTGTTAATAAAGATCATTCTTAATTGGTAAATTGTAAAAATCTCCAAGACTAAAATTGCTCCTTGCAACCACCCGTACCAACTTCAGCGCATGCGTACTTGTCATTGTTCCCACAGCGGCGGCCAGTAAACATGGCTGGCCTTCATCTCCGACGGTGGACTCAGGCTGTCGCAAAGGGGAAAGGCTTTGGGATTTCAGGCATTTTGTCAGGATGTAGAGCAGGTTGGTTAAATTCTGAACACGTATGTTGAGCTGTGTAACTAGTTTGTCTTACAGAATGGTTTTAAATGCGACGTTTTTAACCCATCATGGACGTAACCTTGACATGCTAGCCAGTAACTTAACTTAAGCTAGCATAGCTAATTGACAGATTTTCCTGAATGTTTAGTGCTGAGTGCTGAAAGTTGTCAATTTCTATTTTTTTGTTTTTTAATGGTAGCTTGCCCTTTTTAAACGAATGTATTGATGTTTTAGCCTCGAGCATGGGTAAAGGCAGCCTACCCGGTGCGTATCCGAAAACACCAGAGGAGAGAGCAGCAGCTGCAAAAAAGTACAATATGAGGGTTGAGGATTATGAACCATTTCCCGACAATGGCGAAGGGTAAGCTTTTATTTTTTCTTTTTTTCATCAAAATCAATTTGATTTAAAAGTCCTTCTCCTTTGAAGAAGATCGAGATACAACACAGGAATGCTCTTTTAATGATTATCCATCTAGTCTGTTACCGACTTTGCTATAAATCCGTAGCAGTGTAGTCAGCATTTAAAGAATGACCATCTTGTATTTATAGCTTTGGTGACTATCCAAAACTACCTGAGAGGTCTCAGCATGAGAGGGACCCGTGGTACAAATGGGATCATCCTGACCTGAGAAGGAACTGGGGAGAGCCGGTAAAATGCTGATAGCAATATGTGTTTGGTGCTGTTTGTCTTGATTGTTAAAATGTATAGTATAAAAACAGTATTGGGATCTATTAATAACATATGTATTACCAAGTAAATGCTAGTAAGTTTGTCTCAAAACACTTGAGTTGCCACAATTATGATAGCATAGTAATACTTGCAGGTTTTTTTTCACAAGTTTAGAGATTTTAAGTTGTTTTGAGAATTGCAACAGCAGTTTCCTTTTTTTCCTTTTGAATTTTGGTACTATTTGCTACCAGAATATTTTGAAAAATAATGTTTTTACTAGGATACATCTAAAACCACTTGACAGTATATATTTCATATAACTATATACATAATTTGATACCACTCATTGTCCTTACTAATTTAATATAGTCTTTATCCATAGACACAAAAAAGTAACACGTCATAAGCAACAAATCATGCCTTTTTGTCCTAATAATTTATATAGGTCTTTAAACAGTATTTTTACTTTAAATGTAATATTCACTTTCCTTACTTGCTCTTAGATTCCTTGGGATTTTGACATGTACATCCGGAATCGTGTGGATACATCTCCAAGCCCTGTGCCCTGGTCTACAATGTGTAAACATCTGTTTGGCTTCATTGGGTTCATGCTGTTTATGTTCTACATTGGGGACAAATTTCCTGCCTACCAACCCGTTGTAAGTGAATCAGTGTAGAACTTTGGATTCACACTTTTTTAATGTTATGTAAATTATTTTGAACTGGAATTATGCCCAACTGTTTTTTTTCTTGACATTTTCTAAAAAGTTATTTGTGGTATTTTTCCTTTTACGATTGATTTGAACTCTTTTTGTGCACATTATCCACACTTATGTGATAGTGTTAGAGTACAAATGATTTACATTCTGTGTTGTTGTTTTTTTTATAAATGTAGTTTAGTATTTTATGTAAGTGAATGGAATTAACACTTCTTTTAAATGTCCTTATCATTTGCAGGCTCCAAAGCAATATCCTTACAACAACCTGTACTTGGAGAGGGGAGGGGATCCTGAGAAAGGACCGGAGGAAGTAAAAAATTATGAAATTTAAGACTAAAATACACATTTTCTTCTGTATATATTTCTGTCAAGAATAAAACCAAATAAACTGACTTGATTTTGTGTGCTTTTTTTCTTCATATAGTAGAATTTTAGTTCTATCTCCTCCTTTCATGAACCAAATATGAAACAATTGAGTCATATTAGACATATCATTAATCCTAAACGAGAAGCAATCCCTATTTAAAAATGTACCGATTCGTGTGTGAAATTTTGTGGTTCTTGAGATGTTTTGAACTAAGGTTACAGTGGCCCGCTTGGCAAATGTTAGTGACACTCAAACGCACTACTGAAAAGTGGTTTTTTTCGGCTACCGTAGCTGAGTGACAACAGGGCAAAGCACTTTGGTCTGAGCTTGTAGCTTGACTGATAAGTATCCCTGGAACTGGTAGATGCAGACGGCGAAGTTGTGAAACAACCTTTTAAACGTAAGTAAATTTTAAAGCTCAAAATAATCTTATTGACAATTTCAAATGCTTTATTATATGAAAATTACATTTCGATTGAAATCTGGGGAAATGGGTGGTGGTTAGCTAGCTAGGCTACTAGTGTGGCAGCATCGGCTTCGGATAAACATTAAAATAAACTATTAGTATATATAACAACTTAAACGGCTCTTTCGTTTTATTATTAGCTCATTTAAATGATTTGCGTAATTCATAAACACGTATATTAAAATATGTGTTTTAAACTTGTTCAGAGTAAGTTAGGAAGGCTAATGCTAAGCTAGTGAAATAGGCTTGCGAAATGCTAACGTAAGCTTTGTTAGCTAAAAAAAAACCCTCTTGTTTTTTAGGGGATATGGCCAGCTTTAAATAAAATCTACGACACTTATTATCATATTACGGTGTAATTGGTAGTGTAAATGGAAATAAAAAAAATAGTGTTATACAAAACAGTTGGCTTACAGTAAGATGTATATCATGTATGTTTCAGAGAATTTTCAGATTGACAAGGGATACATTGATCATTGATTTGGCAAAGCTTGATTTATATGCGTATAAGAATTATTTTTTTCTTACTTAGGTTAAATAAAATGTCTTGCTTACAATTTACTGACACTTGAAACAAGCTTTTTCCACAAAGATGTTTAGTTGTGTTGATCTATCCAGGATTTCAGAATCTCAACGCCAGTTTAAAGATGAGACTGAAGGAAATCCAGAGGACTGCCCATCAGGCTTGGAGTCCTTCGGGACACCATCCTATCTTTCTTGCTTTAGGAACTTCAGCACAACAGCTTGATGCTTCCTTCAACACCACAGCTGCCATAGAGATATTTCAGATGGATTTCACTGACCCCTCTCTGGAGATGCAGCTCAAAGGATCAATACCAACTTCAAACAGGTAGTTTCAAATTTTATGGACAGCAGAAATCAGCCTCTGTGTATAATTGATACTTTTATATCCTTGCTAAATGATGGATTCGTAAAGAGTGGAGCTGTATTGAAAAGACAGTTGAATGATAGTGAAGCTATCTTCAAATGTTTGAGTTTAATGATGTAGATAATTTGAACAGTAGTATACAACCCTTAGATAAGATGACCTACTAAGACAAGTGTGTCACATTTCTTCAGGTTGCACAGTATCGTGTGGGTCGATTTTGGAATGGGAGCAGATGAAACTGGAGGGAGACTCATTTGTGGAAGCGAAAATGGCTTGTTGACGGTGTACAAACCTGAGGCCATAATGAACTCTGGAGCCGATGCACTTGTTGGACAGTCTGATAAGCATACTGGACCTGTTAGAGCACTTGATTTCAACCCATTCCAGGTAAATATCAGTGGTAATCTATGATTGGACAGTGGATATAGTGAAAGATGTCACCAAGTCTCTTATTTTTCATTTTATCAGAGTAATCTTCTTGCATCAGGGGCAAATGATTCTGAAATATTTATTTGGGATCTAAATTACTTCAACAGTCCAATGACTCCTGGCGCAAAAACACAAGTAAGTATATTACAACAAATCTTGGAGTTTGTAAAATTAACACACACTTTATATGGTCCACAGTCTTGCATTTAGAACTTTTATTGTGTTTGCTTACTTTTGTCATTTCATTCAGCCACGTTAAAACATTAATGCTCTTTTGGGATTTTTTTTTTAATAAATACTTACATTGAACCTAAACATTTATTCTAAATGCCTTTTTTTTTTATTTGTCAACCATAGTTTGTTTTTTTTTAGTTAAAGTCAGACTGGTTTAGTTTAACTCTGATAGCCTTTGTTTCCTGGTTTTTAGCCTGCTGAAGACATCAGCGTTGTGTCGTGGAACAGGCAGGTTCAGCACATCCTGGCCTCTGCCTCTCCCAGTGGGAAGGCAGTAGTGTGGGACCTGAGAAAAAACGAGCCCATCATAAAGATCAGTGATCACAGCAACAGGGTTGGTGATTGTAAAATGAATGTCAATTATTAATACAGGTTGCATAAACAATAGAAATTCTTAAAGTTGGTGAATCTGGCAGTTATAACATGTAGTTTTTGTTGTCTACAAACACTTGAATGATAAACTTCCTATGTTTGACCTAATAGGAAATCTCTCTCACACATCTCTACCTTGCGTTTGGTTTGATTTTAGATGCATTGCTCTGGAATGCTGTGGCACCCTGATGTGGCCACTCAGTTGGTGTTGGCCTCCGAAGATGACAGACTGCCAGTCATTCAGATGTGGGACCTCCGCTTTGCCACATCACCTCTGAAAGTCTTCGAAAATCACACAAGGTAAGAACCAACACTTGCTGCTTCTTCCTTTTTTCTCCATCTGTTCTTAATCGGGCCGAATATTCCAAGATTGTGTTACTGCTACTTTACAGGGGAATTCTCTCCATATCCTGGAGTCAGGCGGACTCAGAGCTTTTGCTCAGTAGTGCTAAAGACAATAGGATCCTCTGCTGGAATCCCAACACTGGAGAGGTTTGTGAGGATAACACTTTTTACGTTTCTGCTTCCATTGACATTTACAAGTGAATTTTTTTTATTTGTTTTCCTTTTAGGTAATATATGAGCTTCCAACCACCAACCAGTGGTGCTTTGACGTTCAGTGGTGCCCCAGAAATCCAGCCCTGCTTTCAACAGCATCATTTGATGGGAGAATTTCAGTTTATTCTGTAATGGGAGGAAGTTTGAAGGCCCAACAGCAAAGCACAGCTGATAAGGTAACATTAACAGATTTTTTTACTTTTATTTGATTGATTTTAGTGCATATTATGCATTTCTATTTGCTGGTACGCAACAAAAATCTTTTTATTTGTTAAAATAAACCTGTGTTGGGAACTGCAGTGTTTGTCCATAAGATGGCGCTGCTATAAAAGTTTAATTAGTGCATTTATTTGACAGATTATTAAAATAAAAATTTTAAATTTAGAGTAATTTACTTAAGTATTTCATAACAAGTATTTATCACAGATAATCATTTTTGTAAAAGTTAAACATTTCTTAAAAAACCCTTAAAGTCATCTTTTAATTTGTTCCTAAACATTAATGATAGCAGTAGTCACTTTGTTTTAACAGGTAGTCATTGTTTTGAAATGTGTAATGGATGCCAAATTTCTGTCTAAAAACCATGTTTGTGCTGCGGTTTTGTACTTCCAACAGATTTCTTCCTCATTTGATACAATGGATCCCTTTGGTACGGGGCAGGTGCTGCCCCCCCTGCAAGTCCCCTTGCCTCATGTGCAGGACACCATTGTTCCCCCTCTGAAGAAACCACCAAAGTGGGTGCGCAGGCCTGTGGGAGCGTCGTTTGCTGTAAGTGCGGCATTAGAAAATGTTCAGCACAGACGGGATCTTCTGCTTTCAACTTAAAAACGCCACTTTTTACTGTTGTTTTGCAGTTTGGAGGTAAACTGATAACCTTTGAAAATCCCAAGCAACCTTTAGTGCAAAGCCCCCAACCCGTCCCCAGACAGGTGTTTATGAGCCAAGTTACCACGGAGACGGAGTTCCTCCAGCGCTCTAGGGAGCTGCAGGCAGCACTGCAGTCAGGTTCTTTCAACACCTACTGCCAGACCAAAATACAGAACGCCAAGTCTGACACTGAACAGGACATATGGAAGTTTCTGCTGGTAGGATGTCCTCATGCGGAGCCATTTCAATAATCCAATCAGTAATCTAGCACGCTGTCTCAACGTGATTGAAATCATCTGTTTGCAGGTTAACTTTGAGGATGAAGCTCGAGTTAAATTTCTTAAACTTTTGGGTTTCAGCAAAGATGAGTTGGAAAGAAAGGTATGCCTACAGTTTATGTATAAATGTACACTATTAAGTATTAAAGTGATTGAAAACTACTCAATTCATATGGCCATATCCTAATCTATTGTGAAAAAATACATGAATCTAGATTTCCAAATGTCTGGGGAAGAATGGCCAACCAAATGGACTCGGCGTCGACGCCAAAGATCTGGCAGAAAAGATGCAGCGGCTTTCCACTGAGGTCAGAGATTCTTGTATTTGCATTGCTTGTTCAGGTTGAAAGACAGTCCTGTTTGCTGTAACGCGTTCTGTTGTTTTCAGAGGTGTGAAGAAGGAGCTGAATCTAGAACCTCTGGCTCCGTCTCCCCAGCAGACTTTTTCAGTGACACTCCAAAGGACACTTCCAACTTCCAGATTCCCGTTTCATGCGGTAAAACTCTCGCACTACTGCTCTGCCACCCTACAATATTTGATCATTTATTGTTTGAACTGCAGTCACATGACTAGGCCAACAGTGGTGGATTTTTGTCCCCGGTTTTGCAGACTCGGATGGATTGATTAGTCAGGCGCTGCTGGTTGGTAACTTTGAAGGGGCTGTGGAGCTGTGCCTGAATGACGGCCGTTATGCCGAAGCCATTCTGCTGTCCATCAGCGGAGGAGAGGAGCTGCTCAAAAAAACGCAGCAGAAATACCTGAGCAAGCGAAAGAACAGCATTTCAATGGTGTAGCTACAATGGTTCATTCTCTACACTCAGGAAAAACAAACTATTAATAGATTTATTTGCTACCAACTGCAGCTTATATCATCAGTGGTGACCCAGAACTGGAGGGACATCGTGCAGTGCTGTGAATTAGACAACTGGAAGGAAGCTCTTGCTGCTTTGCTGACATATGCACACCCTGAAGACTTTGCTTTCTTGTGTGGTAAGCTGCAGCGTATTAACACACTCATCATGCTGCGACATGCCTAACCACAAAAAAACAAGTTCCTCTGCCTTTATCTACTTAAAAAACTTGATTAACGGTCTGCTCTAGAGCTTGCTTTAAGTTCAGTTTATACAATATGGTTGTATTATACTCTCATTTTCCTTTGTAGATATCCTTGGGAACAGGTTGGAGCATGAGGGCACAGAGAAGCGCTGCCTTCAGGCCTGCTTGTGTTACATCTGCTCTGGAAACATAGAGAAGTTGGTGGAGTGCTGGGCTTTGCATAGAGACTGCTCCTCCCCTCTTGGTCTGGAGGTAAGTGTGGACAAATAAAAAGTAAGAAAAATGTATACATAACTAAAACTAGATTAAAAAACTGGAGTATGTAGCTCTATACCAGTTAGATGTAAAACGCATCACAAATATTTATTTCAGATCTGCTTTACTATTTCTTGCTTTGTTATGATTAAACACTCCTATTACAGAAAATAAAATGTAGTCATTACTAATTAATTTATTTGACTGAATATTTATAATCATGAGCTATAATTTGATTTGATTTGAGAGGAATGTCTGAGTGTAATCCTGCTAGAGGTTCTCCAATTGATGCTTTTCCCTTCAAGTGTGGAAGAAAGAGCTTGACAAAAAATGGCAACAAAAGATGCAAAAATACTAACAAAAGTTGCTGAAAAATAATCTGTGTTTTAGGATCTAGGTTGAAAAGGTAATGATGCTTCGAAAGTCAATTGAGCGCCTGCGCAACAACGAAGGTGGCAATCCAGAGCCCTATCCTGGCGGAGAAGCTAACCAGTTATGCAGGAATACTAGCTGCTGAAGGCAGCCTGTCCACTGCTATGGCCTACCTGCCTGAGAACTCGGATCAAGTAAGAGGCCCTTATTCAAACATTTCTTGATAAATCTCCATATTTTAGTTTGACTTGCTGAAAAACATCCACGTTTGTCTCCTTAGCCTGCAATCACAATGCTGAGGGACCGACTGTTCCATGCTCAGGAGGAGGCTTCTGTCCAACCACAGATTACTCACCCTTCCAAAGTTGCCCTGTCCACAGCAAATGCCATTCCTGCACCGAAAGCCCCATTTATGGTGGAGAAGAAACATTTTCCTAAAGTATTACAAGCTGAAATCTTCCTTAAAAGCCCGACAGTTATGCATCTAACCTTTTTTTGTTTAGAATCAGTTTCAGCCTCCTGCACCGTCCCTGGTGGCTCCACCACAACAGCCCCAAATACCTTCAGCTTTTACTCCTCAAGCTCCTCCGCCCAACCCAGGGCCCGGCCTTCCACCCACCTCCCACGCACATCACCCCAGCAGTCCACCTTCTGCCATGAGACCCTCGTACCCACAGCATCCCTCCATGCCTCCGGGTCAGACCATTCTCCTAAAACGTATCTGTCCTAAAACACTGACAAAGTGCTCATTGTGTTACTTTGTTTTTTTTTTATCAGGAATTCCTTCTCATCAGCCATTCCAGCCTCAACCAATTTCCGCCGGCGGACCCTTCTCTCCTACGGTTCCTTCTATGCCGGCTCCCAGCTTATCAGGACCTCAGCTGCCGCCTTCATCGTCCACCCCAGGAGGTCTACCCCCCATGCCCAGCCCTGGGGTTCCACCAACAGGCTTCATGCCGTCTACCTCTTTGCCGTCAGGCTTTATGCCTCCTAACTCCCAACCAGGAGCCCCAGTTCCCATGTACCCAGGAAACTTTCCCAACCAGGGACCTCCTGCACCCCTCATGTCAGCCGGTCACTTTACCCCTGCTGGACCGGGGTATCCCCAAGGAGGTCCCGGTGCTCCAGCTGTAAAGCCGTTTCCAGCTCCTGTTGTGGCTCCTCCTCCCACAGGTATGACATAAATGAGCTTGTTTTCTTACATGTTTACTGGAGCATCAAGCAGACGTGTGTGGACATAAGTACTGTTGTTAAGAACCTGTGTCTTTTGTTCAGTTGTCACTCCGCTCTTGATTTGCAGGATTCTTTCCCTGGCTGACTTCCCAGTCTGACAGTCAAGGTGACAGGGTCAGGGCTTGTTGTGATAAAAATTGCAGGCTGGCTATGAGAGGAAAAAAAAAACGGATATCCGCGCTGAAAAACGTGGTCCATTTTGCTTTTTTTCCTGCTTGTGCTACCAAAACATTTAAAGTAAATATAAAAACTAGAGGCATTTTGTTATATAATTTCATTTTTTCCCCTAAAAAAAATGTTTTTAGTATGACAGTACTACTTACCAGGCTCTTGGTGATACCTGTGCACATGGGATTTACAATTATGTGATGCTTCAGAATCCACAAAAAGTATTTTCGTGCTTGTTATAGAATTAAAAACAGCGTTTTGCAATAAATATCTGTATTGAAATCTGAATGGCTTGATAACATCTTTTCAGTTGCTGTGTTTTGCCATCCATACTAACTCTGGTTTAATGCAAGTGGATTGGTGTGTTTTCATCCAGATTTAAAGAACAGGATTTTGATTGAAGCTTTAAAGCGGTACATTATCTGTTGTTTTTCATGTTCTTGTATTATTCGTGCCTTAAGAGTTTGGAGTTATTAGTTTAGTCTGGCCCAACGTTTTTAAGAATTTATCAAAGCTAAAGTGGAAAACAACTTTATTTGAGCTGCTCAAATGTCCAAAACTATATTCTGTCCCATTTATTTTGTATTCTGTCCCTTTATCAACTTAGGACCTCAAGAGGGCTGGAATGACCCCCCAACAGTACGAGGTGGACCCAGGAAGACAAAGGTATACAGGAATTTACCACCAATATGTTAAAAAAATAGATCATTCATGATTGCAGCCTCTCATAAAAGGTATTTATTATAGGAATTTAGTCTTAGGTTTATTTTAGCTGCAAATACTGATGTTACTAAATATGCTTAGAATATTTTTGATGCACTTATTCCTTTCCAAGATCCAAATTTCTATCAGAGCATTGTAGATGATCAAACTAAGAATTTATTTATTTAGCTGAATAAAAATGTTTGAATCTTCTTCATGGGTGTGTGCAGGTTTCCAGTAACTACACCCCACCAGTTCCCATCACAGCTCCTGTGATGGGTTTCCCAGTGGAGTCCCAACAGCCCCATGACCCCACCCAAGTCCCCCCCGGAGCCCCTCAGGAGCCGAGTGTACAGGTTGGTCTCCAAAGAGGCTCTGTTTTTTTCTCATCAGTGGCCACATGCTCCTCTGGTAGACTGTAGAAATAATCCAAATAAACGTTTTGTTGCTCAGCTTCTCCAGCAGCTGCCGGCAGAGAGGGTGGAGCAGAAGGAAATCCCCCCCGAGCATGTGATCCTCAAAACCACCTTTGACAGCCTGGTGCAGCGCTGCCAGCTGGCAGCGGGGGATCCGGTACGTCTGTACTAAGATTGAAGCCGCTTTTCCTTCTGTAGTTTAAAGAAAATAACCAAAAGGTCTTTTTGTTTTCCAGCAAACAAAAAGAAAGCTGGATGATGCAGGAAAACGTTTGGGACACCTCTATGATAAACTGAGAGAGCAATCAGTAAGCACCTTTCTAGTATTAGTAATAAAGCATTACGGTTTTCCTATTTAGGAAGGAAAAGAGAGATAGTATTTTATGTATGAGTTCAGCAGTTTTGTACTTTTTCCGATTTCAATTTAAATTAAAGTATTATTCGATTTCTTTTTCTAACTTCTAGAGGATTCATTCCAAAGGTTTGAATAAAATTATTACTTATGACTAGGCATAAGAGGAAATGATCACTTTAGAAAATAGTTCTTAATTTATTTTTACTTGTTTTTTTGTTGTCTATTTTTAGCTTTCTCCAAATATCCTGAATGGACTCCACGAGATCAGCCGCTGCGTCTCAAGTCAGAACTACCAGCGAGCTCTGGAGGTCCACACTCAGGTGGTCAGCAGCAGCAACTTCAGCGAGATCTCCGCCTTCATGCCCATCCTCAAAGTGGTCATAACCACCGCCAACAAGCTTGGAGTCTAATCCCCTTTAGGCACCACAAACCCACTTTTCAGTGTTATATTGTCATATTTATTTCTTTTTTTTTTTTTTTCCGATCTGACAACATAGACAAAAATGATTTAAAACAAAGTATATAGTGGTTCTCATCACTCTATAAATTGGCTTTTTCATAGAACCTGGTGGATGTAAGCAGTGGTTGATTGTTCTAGAACCTTGTTGGTGTCACTGTGGTAGTTTTATAAACAGATGAATGTATTCTGAAAGCTGTTGTCCATTGTAAATTCAGTCGCTGGTGTAATATATAAAATCAAAGATCATAGTTCATATTTTTCTTTTCACTTTGTCTGAAACATGTTGGTTACAGAGCTGCAAAAGTGCAATCTCTTAGAAAGATCATGAGAATAAAACCAGGTTTATGCTCCCAAATCCTCCTTTAAGAAAAACTGGCACATTTGTTTTTTCAATAAACAAAGAGAAATTGGGTTTATTCATTGTTCTGATTGTATTCTGTGTTTTTTCTTGTTTTTGTTTTGTTTTTTTACCTGAATTGTTGCAGGGCGCTGTTGATGTCCATCCTATCTGTGTTGTGTAACAATGTGTTGACTTATTTCCCATGTTCACTCTCATCAGTTTAAACAGAAGCTTCTTAAAAACATTTGCAACTCACTTGCTGCTCCCTCAGTTTTTTTTTTTTACAGAATTGCATCTTCTTTTTTCAATTTTTTTGTCATTTTTGTACTAGATTAGATCAACCAAAACAATTGAAATGAATTTCCGATTTAGAAATCAGTTGTTTGTTGCTGCTGTACATAAAGCTGGATCGATTGGTGTTTAGTGGCAGCAGAAGGCAAAGGAAGTGCCTCGCTGTGCCCATTTGGGTTGCACAAATATTTATATGATCTGCGTTGCTTTCTTTACTCATTTCATTAACTTTTTCAAATAAAGTTTCACTTGTAAAAATTAACAACACAATGCTTCTTTGTTTGAGAAGAAATAAATGAAACGCAAATGTAGTTTGAGATGATGCACTAACATCTTTGAAGACTTTGCCAGTAGCGTTTAAATATCTAGAAGTTCTGTCATGGATGAGAGGTGAAAGGTCAACAGTCCACCAAATCAGTAGTTCCCTACAGTAACTTATTTTCATCCCCACATTCTGGTGAGTACGTATCTTTCAAAATGGCTCACACAAAAACACAGGCTAAAAGAAAAAATTTTTTTTAAGTTAATTTGGATTCTTAAGAATAATTTATCGTAGCTGTTTTGTCTGTAACACCTTTTTCATTTTTTTTGTCTCCTACAAATCTAGTTGTCAAGGGGCATTAACAATATTTTATAGCCCAATATGAATGTAGTTTTAACTAAACAACATTTTTTATTTTGGCTCATCAAAACTCTCACGGGTCTAGAAGGACAGTAGCTGGATCAGAGTTTGTGTTATTTGGCTACAGGGTGGCTCCGTGGGAAAGCCCTGGTTGGGATCCCGGCTGCAACTTTCTCTGTGTGGAGTTTGCATGTTCTTCCTGTGCACATGTGGGTTTTCTCCAGCTTCCTCTCACATTCCAAAAACATGCTTCATAGGTTAATTGGTGACTCTGAATTTCCTCTAGGCGTGTGTGAATGTGTGACAGTTCAGGGTGTATCCTGCCTCCGCCAACCCAGTGACCCTAAAAGATGGACAGATGGACAGCAGGCATACTTGCTAAAATATATTCCTGAAGGAAACTGCTGTAAAATATTTTGACAATACGCCCAGTTTTTAGGACATAAAAAAGAACTGGGTTGTCAGTATTCCACACACCTGATTAGAAATTGAAAACAAAACATTGAATAAGTTTGAACTGAACATAAACTTTGAAACCCCTTGACTCATTATTTTATAAACAACTGCAAAAAATCCATTTGGATGTTTGTCTATTTTTCTACTTTTAGAGGGGAAAGCAAACGGTGGCCCTGAAGTGCAAATCATTCAACAAAACACTCGATAGAAAAACATTTTTAAGATCACAACGACAAAAAACAAAATGTTAGAAAGCAGTAATGTATTTTAGAAAACAAAACAAAATGTCAAAAACGCGAATCATGCTATCAAGATTCCTCATTTTCCAAGTAGAAATTAATTCTGTGATCTTTTTTTTTTTTGTCACATGTCTCTTAAGGATGTTATTTGCTAAAAGAGCTACACTAATTAGATTATTGTTGTTATTTTAAGCTTGCACAAGCGCAGATGGAACCCGGTGGAGACTTGAACTGTCTTGACATGAATATCTGTTCCTGTTTTCAGGGACAACATGACCGAAGAAGCTTCTAGGCAGACTGGATGATTCAGTGATTTATACTATAATGACATGGCATCACTGTCACTAAAATATACTCAAGAGTGAAATTTGAATTTAAATTGTGGCAGAATTACAACATCAAGCTATTGATGATAGGAATTTACGCCATCCATGATTTCACATCTTAAATACAGTCAAAAAGTGCTTCTGTTGGTCTGATGTCAACAAGAGATGTAACTATGTACAGCTGGGTATAATCAGCATAGCTGAAAGCTGATGTTGTGACGTCTGATAGCATTCTCCAGAAGAACCATGTACATGTTAATAATGCTATAGGTTGGTAATAAGATCAGTAAAACAGGAAAAATGATTGATATGTGTACAAATAAGTTAAAAATTGTTAGTGACTGTTGAAAGTGCAGTGAAATTCTGTTTGAAACAAACTCCTTGTATAATGTCTGTTTCAGCTGCTGGACAGCACCAAAAAAAAAAAAAAATTAAAAAGGGAAAAAAAGTTTGCACAGTGACATCATCAGTGAAGGTCATTCCTTTAGGGGTGATGACATCATTTGACATCATTTGAAATCATTTGACAACATTTGACATCATTTGAAATCATTTGACATCATTTGACATCATTTGACATCATTACACCTTCTGCATTTTATCTATAAATATGAGGCATATTCAGAGCAAACGAATTTCAGAGTTTGTGGGCAAAGACACGCAAGAGAAAGAGAAACAGGAAGGTTTCACAAGTTTCGAAAACAAGAACTGAGTTTGAGTCAACCTTTTGAGATTTCTTGACCAGTTCATTCAAAATGTCACAAAGCGAAGAATCTCAGCAGACGGACTTTTCTATTGAAGAATTACATAACGTCACAGAGAACATTCTTCAGCAAAATGACACTTTGAGCAAACATCTGGAGAAAATTTGCAAGAGTTTGCGGAAAAGGAAAGATTTAGACGCTTCATGCAAAGAATTGAAAAAGACACGGAAAGCTGCTATCGAGGAAAACAAAAAACTGGTGAAGCAGCTGGAGAGTCTAAGAGTGGACGTGGAAAAGCAGATCCACGTGGAAAAAGTGTGTGAAGAAGAGAGGGCTAGAACATCTCAGGCCTTGGAAAGTAACCAAGACCTGGAAACAATAATAGCCTCTCTTCAGGCCAGACTTCAGCAGCTGCAAGAAATGGAGCAAGAAATTTCTGGCAAGAAAGCTGAACGTAAACTTTTGGAACGGGAGAAGAAAGATCTGAAATCCCAACTGAAGAAACTCCAGAAGAAGACTGCCCACAAAGAACGCCTGGAACCTGATTTAAGAAAGGAATTTGAGGAATTCCAGGCTTTAACACAACAAACTGAAGAACTGAGGCAAAACCTTCAGGAGTTGCAACAACAAAATGAGGAGCAAAAGAGGATGGCAGACAACTATCCTAGCATGACAGAAGATAGGCAACGTCTCACAGATCTGAGGGCTCAACTGGAAAGAGAGATTTCTGATCAGAGACAGCAGCAGGAGGAAACACGTCAGCTGATTGCTCGACGTGAGGAGGAAAGGAGAGAACTGGAATTGCTCAGAGAACAAACAAACGCCTTCACAGCAGAGAAAAATGCACTGGCAGATGAACTGCAACACCGTGAAGTCGTTGGAGTCTGAATATAAGGAAATGCAAGCACAGACTAACGACTTGGTGACAACATTCCTCACCCTCAACATAGAAGTTGCAGAGCTGCAGCACCAGGTTTCAAACATGAATGAGGTGCAGGAAAAACTGAATGTTGAAAAGGAGGAAAATTTAAAGGCAAAAAGGGAAGTTTCAGAACTAAAACAGCAGAAAAAGGAACTTTGTGAAGTGGCTGTGCAATACAACAAGGCACTGAGCAAACTGGGACCTCTTCGAGATGAAACAAAGAGCCTGATAGATGAAAAAACCATGCTGACTGACCTTCTGAAACACCGTCAAACATTGGAGACTGAATACCATGAGATAAAAGCAGAAATTCACGAGGCGGAGGCATACAACTGTCAAGTTCTGGATGAGGTGGATTTTCTGAAGGGGAAGCTTTCAGAGTTAGAAGATGTGGAGAAAAGAGTTTTTGAAGCACATGAGGACAAATTGAAGGCAGAAGAAACATATGACCGTCTCTATAAGGAACTCCAAGACGTTCAAGTTCAGATCAGGGCTCATAAAGATGGCACTGCTGCTCTAGAGAAAGAAATCCAAGATCTCCAGAGGAAGGACCAGGAAGTAAAAGAGCTCAGAGCTGAGTTTAACAAAATCTCTGAAGAAAAGTCCCAACTTGAAGACAAAAAGAAGCAGCTGCAGGATGAAGTTTCAGAACTAAAACAGCAGAAAAAGGAACTTTGTGAAGTGGCTGTGCAATACAACAAGGCACTGAACAAGCTGGGACCTCTTCGAGATGAAACAAAGAACCTGATAGATGAAAAAACAATGCTGACTGACCTTCTGAAACACCGTCAAACATTGGAGAGTGAATACCATGAGATAAAAGCAGAAACTCACGAGGCGGAGGCATACAACTGTCAAGTTCTCGATGAGGTGGATTTTCTGAAGGGGAAGCTTTCAGAGTTAGAAGATGTGGAGAAAAGAGTTTTTGAAGCACATGAGGACAAATTGAAGGCAGAAGAAACATATGACCGTCTCTATAAGGAACTCCAAGACGTTCAAGTTCAGATCAGGGCTCATAAAGATGGCACTGCTGCTCTAGAGAAAGAAATCCAAGATCTCCAGAGGAAGGAGCAGGAAGTAAAAGAGCTCAGAGCTGAGTTTAACAAAATCTCTGAAGAAAAGTCCCAACTTGAAGACAAAAAGAAGCAGCTGCAGGATGAAGTTTCAGAACTAAAACAGCAGAAAAAGGAACTTTGTGAAGTGGCTGTGCAATACAACAAGGCACTGAGCAAACTGGGACCTCTTCGAGATGAAACAAAGAGCCTGATAGATGAAAAAACCATGCTGACTGACCTTCTGAAACACCGTCAAACATTGGAGACTGAATACCATGAGCTAAAAGCAGAAACTCACGAGGCGGAGGCATACAACTGTCAAGTTCTGGATGAGGTGGATTTTCTGAAGGGGAAGCTTTCAGAGTTAGAAGATGTGGAGAAAAGAGTTTTTGAAGCACATGAGGACAAATTGAAGGCAGAAGAAACATATGACCGTCTCTATAAGGAACTCCAAGACGTTCAAGTTCAGATCAGGGCTCATAAAGATGGCACTGCTGCTCTAGAGAAAGAAATCCAAGATCTCCAGAGGAAGGAGCAGGAAGTAAAAGAGCTCAGAGCTGAGTTTAACAAAATCTCTGAAGAAAAGTCCCAACTTGAAGACAAAAAGAAGCAGCTGCAGGATGAAGTTTCAGAACTAAAACAGCAGAAAAAGGAACTTTGTGAAGTGGCTGTGCAATACAACAAGGCACTGAGCAAACTGGGACCTCTTCGAGATGAAACAAAGAGCCTGATAGATGAAAAAACCATGCTGACTGACCTTCTGAAACACCGTCAAACATTGGAGACTGAATACCATGAGATAAAAGCAGCAACAGACGTTGTGAAGAATGAAATCTTTGACCTTCAAACTGAGGTTTCTGATCTGCAGAACAAGGTTCATCATTTGGATGATGTGGAGGAAAATGTTTCAATAGCAAAGGAGGAACACTTGAAGGCAAAGGAGAAACACGACCTTCTCAAGAAGGAACTCCAAGACCTGCAGGTCCAGAAAGAGAAGGACTTAGAACTCCAAACAAAAACAGCACCAAAACAAAGCTGTGAAGAAGGAGGGTCTGACCAGGGAACAAAAATCTAGATTTAGAATAGGGACATAGGGGACAAAACAGAAATGGGGTCAAAATGGGGAAAGCCTTTGTGTTTAGTACATTTTAGGACACAAAAAGGCAGAAACTTATGTTTAGAATAGGGTCAAAGGGAAAATAGAAACAGAAATGGGGTCAAAATGGGGAAAGCCTTTGTGTTTAGTACATTTTAGGACACAAAAAGGCAGAAACTAATGTTTAGAATAGGGTCAAAGGGAAAATAGAAACAGAAATGGGGGGGAAATGGGGGAAAGCCTTTTTTTAGAAACATAGTAGGACACAAAAAGGCAGAAACAAATGTTTAGAATAGGGTCAAAGGGAAAATAGAAACAGAAATGGGGGAAAAATGGGGCAAAGCCTTTTTTTTAGAAACATAGTAGGACACAAAAAGGCAGAAACAAATGTTTAGAATAGGGTCAAAGTAAAAAAAAACAGAAACAGAAACGGGCTGAAAATGAGGAAAAGCCTTTTTTTAGTACATAGTAGGACACAAAAGGGCAGAAATGCAAAAAACGTAAAAATAAAAAATGGGATAAAAAAATAATGTAATTAAAAGGGAGAATATGTTTTTATTGGTTTCATAATCCTTGTGCTATCTTGGGATATGGTGTATTAATATGTGTGTTGTTGTGTGCATATGTTCAGTGGGGGGAGGGGGTTAACATACAGTAGACCCCCCCCACCAAGTCAAGTCACCTCCCTAACAAGCAATGTGACTTATTAGGGGGGACCTGAGGGGGGTACACACCTGCCTCCCCCCTACTGGACAAATGCAAACACAACACACACCATGTCCCGGCCTGAAAAAAGGGTTTATTATTGTCAAAATCCATTTCGGCGTTTAAAAAAAAGGGCGACACACTAATTAGTGTGTTTGTGTGGGTTTTCTCTGAGTGCTTCAGTTCCCCCCACCCAACCAGAATGTAGTGTCTTTAGGAATGTTATTAGTTAAGATTTGTGAATCAAAGAAAAAAAAATAGTTGCAATTCTTTCTGGTGGTTGAACACAAAAAACGCAGACGATAAAAACATTAGAATTGGTTAATTAATTATTTCAAATCTGGCCAGACTTAAAATGAAAAAGGGCAATGCACTAATAAGTCTTTTTGTGTGGGTTTTCTCAGTTCCCCCCCACCCTACTAAAATACAGTTACTTTAAAGATTTTAATAAGTTGATTATTTGTTTTTATTAAAATTAAATTTATTAAAAAAAAGAAAAAACATGAAAAAAGTTGAAAAAGAAGTAATTGCAACACACTAAATGTATCCCCTCCGTGAACCGCCACCTTAACGTGGTGGAGGGGTTTGCGCACCCGAGTGATCCTAGAAGCTCATCTGTCCAGGGCTAATGCCAATGGCACGGCGTCCCACGACAGACGGGCTCTAGGTGACGAGTCAGACTAAGAGCGGTTCTGAATCCCTAAACTGAGTCAGAAAGAACCAGGTCCAGTTGTTACACACAGGTTGCAGTCAGGCCCGTCACTGTAGGCCTGGAGGCCTGGAGCTGGGGCTCGCTGATGAGGGCCTGGTGGCCGGGGCTCTTCCCATGAACCCTGGTGGAGTCCCATCTGGCAAAATCACTCCTCCCTGAGCCTCTCTGGCCCATGGAAGAGCTCTGCTGGGATGCGGTCCCTGGTGGTTATGAACAAGATTTACTACGGCCAAGACACACTTTCATTTAAGATACAACAACAACAAATCCCAGTACAAATGAACAAATACTGAAACACTAAAACAGATAATGAAACACAACAGCAAATCATGAAACACAACAGAAAATCATGAAACAAACAGCAAGTCATGAAACACATCATTTTTGTGATACGGTATTTGGTCATTTGCACCCGGATTTGCTTTTGTGGAATTTGTCATTTTTCCATAAATTGTTGTTGTGTTTCAGTATTTGTTCATTTGTTCTGAGATTGTTTTTAGTGCTTCATCATTTGTTAGTTTGTACCAGGAATATTTGTTGGTTGTACCTTAAATGTAAACGTGTTCTGCACCTCTTGGCCACCATACAATTTATAACTTGGCTCAAAAATCAAAGATTAGAAGCAGATGCTGTTATAAGACACATAATTACCACAAACTCACTAAACGGCTTCGTTGGGTGAGGACCAAAAACTGAATCATGCACTCTTCTTCCATTGGTCCAGGGGGATCAGAAGTCTGGATCTGGTTGTTGATTGGGTGCTTTCGGTCAGATGAGATGTGCAGAGAGAGCAGGAGTGACTCGGTTGGAGTATTTGAACTCATCATCTGCTCACATCACCCCACAGCGATGACCTGACTCATGTCTAGAGTTGGCTCAGCTTGTCATGGGAAACAAAAATGTGCTGACTCGTGAAAGTGAGGCATGTTTGCAGAGTCATGTTTCAGCCAGACTCTGCTCAGCTGGGACTGTAATGACAGCGACCACTGCTGTGGCAGACCTCTCTCATCACATCTGTGCTACATTTATACTTGATCCTTTAATCTACGACCAAACAGCAGCAATTTTAAATCATATTTTCATACATTTTGCTGCTTAATACGTTATTGCATCATTATTTCCCAAGATATGCTGTCAAAGATAACAATAAAGCGAGTTTTGAGGCAAAGATTAAAATCTGAATAAGAAAAAACTACAGAAAATTTCAAAAACATTTTACTGAATTTGTTGGGGCACAAAGATTTTAGGAGCTAATAATCTTTTGACAGTTTTGGTTTCCAAAATAACAATTCACAGACAGTTCCAAATGATGCAGATTGTAGAAATGTGAGAAAACTGTGGTTATGCAACTTTTGCATTCTGTTTGACTAAATCGTGCATTCTGGTTTCAGAAGTTCCATCAACATTTGGTTGGAGAAGAGCTGTGGTGAATCATTCTGGTGCAAAAACATGAACAAGTGTCACATCACTCCTGTATGCTGGCATCTGTCTAGAAAGACTGAGCAGATTTTGGTTTGATGATACTTTTTCTAAGTTTGGGAGTTCAAATCCTCATGGAATAACATTTAAATGTTAGTCACTATATCAAAAAAGCCGCTGAAAATATTGAGAAATTAGCTGTTTGAAAGTGTCTCAATGCAGGAATCAAATGAGTGCTTGAGAAAAGCAAATACTGCACATCTTAGAATATTTTACAGACTTTAGACACAGACTGATGGCAGAAATAAAGAGGAACAGGTGCTGATAGAATTACAAGTGTACTAAAAATATTGTGAATTTTATTTGAGAATAGGACACAATTGAAATTGGAAACATTCAGACCGAAAACCCTTTGACCCCTGGCTTCATAAATCCAACGCAGATTGTGATGCTGCTTTCTTGGCTCATAGTTCTTCTTTTATCCAACTTTGGATTCCATTAGGCAAACAAAATGGCAGGTATTTCTTCCTTTTTTCCATAAATTCCAATTCTTACCCGCTCAGAATTGCTTTGTGGCACTCGGCTTAAACTGTGAAGGAATGCAAGTCATAAGGCATTACGTCATATCCTGATCCAACAAATCTGATATTTTCTTACACAAATATGCAAGGTTGTCTGCCACAGTTTGGTATTCAGGAGTATGACGATCAAACAATTTATTTAAGAAAAACAAAAAAATAAATACATGAAAAAAACATTCCACAAACCAGAAAAAAAAACCACACACACAAAAAGAAACACTGATGCTCATGAAATGTTAAAAGGAGATTCACCTTTGGACAATATCAAAGGGGAAGCCAGACCCTGTCTAGGAAATCACCACAGCAACGGCTCTGATGACCCAAAAGCTAAAAGAAAAAACAAATGCAGCTCTGCCACAATTCACTCACTACACCCGCTACAGTACATCACCATGCATGGGTGGCATGTTGTGTGTTTTGCCCAACATGGCCTCCACTGGAGTTAGTGGTAGAGGGAGCTAAGTTGCTAGGAAGAAAAAAAAACAAAACACTGGTGATATAAAAATTCAGAAAAGCCAAAATGGTTTAAAATGTAGAGGCAATATTGACATTTGCTGTAACTTCATGCTTCAAACAATTTTGGCACCTTTTTACCATATTTCTTGCAGACAACAAGTCGTGAAACAGAAAAAAGAAGAAAAAGGTCTGGCTTCTCTCACTTTTTAGTCATGTGCTATTTCATTAAAGCCAACAACTTTTGGAAAAAAAAAAAAAAAAGAATAAATGTACAGATCTATTTCTTTTTCCAATGCTCAGGTGCTTAAAGTACATGTTCTTGTTTTTTAAAGTGTTAAAAACTTGATGTAAACTGTAATAAAGGCAGTAGTCCATCCTCTTTGCTGAAAAACGGGGGTAGTCTACATCAGTCCTTCACTACATGTTGTCTATAGTTAATGATTGAGTAATACTTTTACAAAAGTGATGGGCTACATGACCGATCTTGCATGGAAAATGCACACCAAAGTGGCAAAACAGCAAGGAACAAAGCTGACTATCAAAATACATCTACTTCAAACCTGAAACATACATGCAAGACCTTGGCCTGGATGAACGGCGCACATCAAAGTCAAGAGCTTAGCAGAGCATGTTTTTTTTTATATGTATATATATATTTAGTTACAGCTACAAAGAAACCCCAAAACAAGCAAAATGTGGTCAAGGCCTTCGTGAAGCTGCTTGGTATCCTCAGATGAATAAACGCATAGCTGTTGAAGGACTATTTATTTCTCTTGGTTGTTTTGACTTAGCATCTCGTCTGTAATCCTAGCCACTGCGGTGGCTCCCGTCTCCGGTGCGCTGAACGCGAGCCAAGACCACCTCGCGGGACACCCGCTTGCAGTCCTTGGCCAAGCCCAGGAAGCACATGAGGTCAATGAAACATGTCGTGAGGTTCAGCTTGCAGCCAAACTCGCTGGTGGCGTAGTCGTAGGGGAAGGTGTGGTGATAGTTGTGATATCCCTCACCTGTGAGGCACAGGAAACGGTGGCAAAAAACTGTCAATGGAATATCAAAATATCTGTTCATATCATTGGTGTGTCACATAAAGCCGGCTCATACAGTTGTCGTGGACTTACTGTCTTGTAACTGAACGCCTTGCTAGTCCGCCTCCAAGCCTCTCCCCACGTGTAGGCTCCGCCCTGTTTGCCTCCCCCCTGCACTTACCTTCATCCAGCTCCTAACCAGCTCCCTGTAGCATTTACGCTGTACTCCACGCACCCCTGAAGCCAAAAGCGCCTCATTTTTTTAACCTCCGCACGTCCCCACACAAACGTGGAAAAATAACTGTCTCCAGGTTAGACTCGCCGCTTTGCTAGTGACGATACAAGCTCATTAACATTGATGATGGGAATTTACGCCATCCATGATTTCACATCTTAAATACAGTCAAAAAGTGCTTCTGTTGGTCTGATGTCAACAAGAGATGTAACTATGTACAGCTGGGTATAATCAGCATAGCTGAAAGCTGATGTTGTGACGTCTGATAGCATTCTCCAGAAGAACCATGTACATGTTAATAATGCTATAGGTTGGTAATAAGATCAGTAAAACAGGAAAAATGATTGATATGTGTACAAATAAGTAAAAAATTGTTAGTGACTCTTGAAAGTGCAGTGAAATTCTGTTTGAAACAACAAACTCCTTGTTTAATGTCTGTTTCAGCTGCTGGACAGCACCAAAAAAAAAAAAAAAAAAAAAAATTAAAAAGGGAAAAAAAGTTTGCACAGTGACATCATCAGTGAAGGTCATTCCTTTAGGGGTGATGACATCATTTGACATCATTTGAAATCATTTGACATCATTTGACATCATTTGACATCATTTGACATCATTTGACATCATTACACCTTCTGCATTTTATCTATAAATATGAGGCATATTCAGAGCAAACGAATTTCAGAGTTTGTGGGCAAAGACACACAAGAGAAAGAGAAACAGGAAGGTTTCACAAGTTTCGAAAACAAGAACTGAGTTTGAGTCAACCTTTTGAGATTTCTTGACCAGTTCATTCAAAATGTCACAAAGCGAAGAATCTCAGCAGACGGACGTTTCTATTGAAGAATTACATAACGTCACAGAGAACATTCTTCAGCAAAATGACACTTTGAGCAAACATCTGGAGAAAATTTGCAAGAGTTTGCGGAAAAGGAAAGATTTAGACGCTTCATGCAAAGAATTGAAAAAGACACGGAAAGCTGCTATCGAGGAAAACAAAAAACTGGTGAAGCAGCTGGAGAGTCTAAGAGTGGACGTGGAAAAGCAGATCCACGTGGAAAAAGTGTGTGAAGAAGAGAGGGCTAGAACATCTCAGGCCTTGGAAAGTAACCAAGACCTGGAAACAATAATAGCCTCTCTTCAGGCCAGACTTCAGCAGCTGCAAGAAATGGAGCAAGAAATGTCTGGCAAGAAAGCTGAACGTAAACTTTTGGAACGGGAGAAGAAAGATCTGAAATCCCAACTGAAGAAACTCCAGAAGAAGACTGCCCACAAAGAACGCCTGGAACCTGATTTAAGAAAGGAATTTGAGGAATTCCAGGCTTTAACACAACAAACTGAAGAACTCAGGCAAAACCTTCAGGAGTTGCAACAACAAAATGAGGAGCAAAAGAGGATGGCAGACAACTATCCTAGCATGACAGAAGATAGGCAACGTCTCACAGATCTGAGGGCTCAACTGCAAAGAGAGATTTCTGATCAGAGACAGCAGCAGGAGGAAACACGTCAGCTGATTGCTCGACGTGAGGAGGAAAGGAGAGAACTGGAATTGCTCAGAGAACAAACAAACGCCTTCACAGCAGAGAAAAATGCACTGGCAGATGAACTGCAACACCGTGAGTCGTTGGAGTCTGAATATAAGGAAATGCAAGCACAGACTAACGACTTGGTGACAACATTCCTCACCCTCAACATAGAAGTTGCAGAGCTGCAGCACCAGGTTTCAAACATGAATGAGGTGCAGGAAAAACTGAATGTTGAAAAGGAGGAAAATTTAAAGGCAAAAAGGGAAGTTTCAGAACTAAAACAGCAGAAAAAGGAACTTTGTGAAGTGGCTGTGCAATACAACAAGGCACTGAGCAAACTGGGACCTCTTCGAGATGAAACAAAGAGCCTGATAGATGAAAAAACCATGCTGACTGACCTTCTGAAACACCGTCAAACATTGGAGACTGAATACCATGAGCTAAAAGCAGAAATTCACGAGGCGGAGGCATACAACTGTCAAGTTCTGGATGAGGTGGATTTTCTGAAGGGGAAGCTTTCAGAGTTAGAAGATGTGGAGAAAAGAGTTTTTGAAGCACATGAGGACAAATTGCAGGCAGAAGAAACATATGACCGTCTCTATAAGGAACTCCAAGACGTTCAAGTTCAGATCAGGGCTCATAAAGATGGCACTGCTGCTCTAGAGAAAGAAATCCAAGATCTCCAGAGGAAGGAGCAGGAAGTAAAAGAGCTCAGAGCTGAGTTTAACAAAATCTCTGAAGAAAAGTCCCAACTTGAAGACAAAAAGAAGCAGCTGCAGGATGAAGTTTCAGAACTAAAACAGCAGAAAAAGGAACTTTGTGAAGTGGCTGTGCAATACAACAAGGCACTGAGCAAACTGGGACCTCTTCGAGATGAAACAAAGAGCCTGATAGATGAAAAAACCATGCTGACTGACCTTCTGAAACACCGTCAAACATTGGAGACTGAATACCATGAGCTAAAAGCAGAAATTCTCGAGGCGGAGGCATACAACTGTCAAGTTCTGGATGAGGTGGATTTTCTGAAGGGGAAGCTTTCAGAGTTAGAAGATGTGGAGAAAAGAGTTTTTGAAGCACATGAGGACAAATTGAAGGCAGAAGAAACTTATGACCATCTCTATAAGGAACTCCAAGACGTTCAAGTTCAGATCAGGGCTCATAAAGATGGCACTGCTGCTCTAGAGAAAGAAATCCAAGATCTCCAGAGGAAGGAGCAGGAAGTAAAAGAGCTCAGAGCTGAGTTTAACAAAATCTCTGAAGAAAAGTCCCAACTTGAAGACAAAAAGAAGCAGCTGCAGGATGAAGTTTCAGAACTAAAACAGCAGAAAAAGGAACTTTGTGAAGTGGCTGTGCAATACAACAAGGCACTGAGCAAACTGGGACCTCTTCGAGATGAAACAAAGAACCTGATAGATGAAAAAACAATGCTAACTGACCTTCTGAAACACCGTCAAACATTGGAGACTGAATACCATGAGACAAAAGCAGCAACAGACGTTGTGAAGAATGAAATCTTTGACCTTCAAACTGAGGTTTCTGATCTGCAGAACAAGGTTCATCACTTGGATGATGTGGAGGAAAATGTTTCAATAGCAAAGGAGGAACACTTGAAGGCAAAGGAGAAACACGACCTTCTCAAGAAGGAACTCCAAGACCTGCAGGTCCAGGAAGAGAAGGACTTAGAACTCCAAACAAAAACAGCACCAAAACAAAGCTGTGAAGAAGGAGGGTCTGACCAGGGGACAAAAATCTAGATTTAGAATAGGGACATAGGGGAAAAAACAGAAATGGGGTCAAAATGGGGAAAGCCTTTGTGTTTAGTACATTTTAGGACACAAAAAGGCAGAAACTAATGTTTAGAATAGGGTCAAAGGGAAAATAGAAACAGAAATGGGGGGGAAATGGGGGAAAGCCTTTTTTTAGAAACATAGTAGGACACAAAAAGGCAGAAACTAATGTTTAGAATAGGGTCAAAGGGAAAATAGAAACAGAAATGGGGGAAAGATGGGGCAAAGCCTTTTTTTTAGAAACATAGTAGGACACAAAAAGGCAGAAACAAATGTTTAGAATAGGGTCAAAGTAAAAAAAAACAGAAACAGAAACGGGCTGAAAATGAGGAAAAGCCTTTTTTTTAGTACATAGTAGGACACAAAAGGGCAGAAATACAAAAAAAGTACAAATAAAAAATGGGATAAAAAATAATGTAATTAAAAGGGAGAATATGTTTTTATTGGTTTCATAATCCTTGTGCTATCTTGGGATATGGTGTATTAATATGTGTGTTGTTGTGTGCATGTGTTCAGTGGGGGGAGGGGGTTAACATACAGTAGCCCCCCCCCACCAAGTCAAGTCACCTCCCTAACAAGCAATGTGACTTGTTAGGGGGGACCTGAGGGGGGTACACATTTTTAAAATGCCTGCCTCCCCACTACTGGACAAATGCAAACACAACACACACCATGTCCCGGCCTGAAAAAAGGGTTTATTATTGTCAAAATCCATTTCGGCGTTTAAAAAAAAGGGCGACACACTAATTAGTGTGTTTGTGTGGGTTTTCTCTGAGTGCTTCAGTTCCCCCCACCCAACCAGAATGTAGTGTCTTTAGGAATGTTATTAGTTAAGATTTGTGAATTGAAGACAAAAAAAATAGTTGCAATTCTTTCTGCTGGTTGAACACAAAAAACGCAGACAATAAAAACATTAGAATTGGTTAATTAATTATTTCAAATCTGGCCAGACTTAAAATGAAAAAGGGCAACGCACTAATGAGTCTTTTTGTGTGGATTTTCTCAGTTCCCCCCACCCTACTAAAATACAGTTACTTTAAAAAATTTAATTAGTTGATTATTCATTTTTATTAAAATTAATTTAATTTATTAAAAAAAAGAAAACATAAAAAAAGTTGAAAAAGAAGTAATTGCAACACACTAAATGTATCCCCTCCGTGAACCGCCACCTTAACGTGGTGGAGGGGTTTGCGCACCCGAGTGATCCTAGAAGCTCATCTGTCCAGGGCTAATGCCAATGGCACGGCGTCCCACGACAGACGGGCTCTAGGTGACGAGTCAGACTAAGAGCGGTTCTGAATCTCTAAAATGAGTCAGAAAGAACCAGGTCCAGATGTTACACACAGGTTGCAGTCAGGCCCGTCGACTGGAGACCTGGGGCCTCATTTATAAAACTTTGCGTAGGATTTGCGTCAGAAGTGGCGTACGGATGAAACATAGGACGTGCGTACGCACAGAAATATTCGGATTTATAAAACCGTGCGCACGCACATCCTACGCATCCTTCCCTTAATAAATCACAACCAATTCTAAATGCAGCGCAGCTTTTGCGGCTTCATGACACGCCCATAGTTGCCCATAAATAGTCCGTGAAACGCCCACAAATGAATATTCATTGATAGCGAAACCATGGCAAACACAGCGATGAAATCAAAGAAACGTAACTTCACTCGATGTGAAGTAGAAGGTATCGTTGGCGAGGTGGAAAAGAGGAGAAAAATGTTGTTTGGAGGGCACAGTGTGGGCATTACTAATGCCGAAAAAGCACGTGAGTGGCAAACAGTGACAGACGGACATCAAAGTCGGGGCAAAAAACGTCTGGCGCTGCATCGCTAGAGTGTGTCTGCCACGGGTGGGGGACAGGGGACACCGGAGCTGACCCCTCTTGATGAGAGAGTGGCGGCAATTATTGGGGAGTCCCTTTTATGTGGAGTGGTGACTGAGGCGGGGGGTGGGGGGTGTCGGGGGGGACACCGACGCACCTGATGCACCAGGTGACACACCCCCAAAAGCTCCAACAGGATGGCTCGAAGAAGTCGGAACCGGCTCATAAGCCACTCGTCCTGATGCGTTCACCCCCAATTCTTCCATTTGCCACATCTTCTAAGATCCAAGATCAGCCATTGTGCGTCATTACGCATTGTGATGGGGCATTTTATTTCCATCCATTTAATTGCATCTGACAAGCTACAGATGTCGGTAATAATCGACGTGGAAATGGGAAATTGTTCAGCGCAAATGTAATTTCTTGTTGCTTTCTGAATGGTTGAGACATACGCCATAC
Source organism: Oryzias curvinotus (assembly GCA_023969325.1). Taxonomy (NCBI): domain Eukaryota; kingdom Metazoa; phylum Chordata; class Actinopteri; order Beloniformes; family Adrianichthyidae; genus Oryzias; species Oryzias curvinotus. The sequence goes on along the minus strand of CM043724.1, from coordinate 11,581,363 downwards.
ATTGTTTTATCAAAAATAAAATAAACTAAAGACATATGCATGAATACCATAATTCCGTAGCTTACGAAGAAATGTTTTACTATGAAAACAACTTTCCCCAGTGGACAATTAATACGTCTGTCTGTCTGTCTGTCGGTCTGTCTGATTCGCACGCATCTGGCGGCGCGTGCACACGCAGCGGCTCTATCGGCTTTATTGTTTTTAAAAGAATGTATTTTTTAAGTCATTTATTTATTATTTTATATGCTGCTTGCACTTTGGGGTGAGAGGAAAGCAATTTCATCTGTGCTGTATGTCTTACGGATGCAGCATATTTGACAATAAAGCTGACTTTGACTTTGACTTTGACTAAATCTGCTCCGCCAGACGGACACATTGACGAGAATATCAGTTTTGTACATTAGTTCGTTCTGTTAACTATATTATTTATGAGGTTGAATTGCACAACATGCCAATATTGCAGAACATCTTTCACTTTTCTTTTTGCAAGTAAGTGTTCATTTGAATTTCTGTTGTAATTGTCGTTTGATTTTTTTTTTGTTTGTTTCACTGCTGATCAATCCAACGGGTGTTCATGTAGGCTGTTAATTGTGAGACTTGCTTTGTGAAGTCTTCATGTTATTTATGAGAGGCAGTATTGTCATTCTCACTTTCACGTGTTTCTTCCATCTGCCGACGGTGTCGCCGTTTCTCATTTCACCCGTTTTTGTGCGTACGCCTGGGTCAGAGCTTGCGTGAAGGACCGCACATTTTCCCGTCAAGTTTGCTTTTTATAAATCTCAACTATTGCGTAGAGAGTGGCGTACGCCTTCTTTTGTGCGTACGCAACGTTTATAAATGATGCCCCTGGAGGCCTGGAGCTGGGGCTCGCTGATGAGGGCCTGGTGGCCGGGGCTCTTCCCATGAACCCTGGTGGAGTCCCATCCGGCAAAATCACTCCTCCCTGAGCCTCTCTGGCCCATGGAGGAGCTCTGCTGGGATGCGGTCCCTGGTGGTTATGAACAAGATTTACTACGGCCAAGACACACTTTCATTTAAGATACAACAACAACAAATCCCAGTACAAATGAACAAATACTGAAACACAAAAACGGATAATGTGTCATGTCTCGTCAAGCGTCCTGTTGTCTCGTGCGGGGTTTCCTGTTTTGTTTTGAAAGTCTAACCTACCTCTCGTTCCAGACCTTCCCCTTCCTGCTGTGTCTGCTCCCCACAACTGAGTCTGCCTCATCATCCCTGATTATTCCCACCTGTGCTTCCCCTCATGTATTTATAGCCTGTGTTTCCCTTTGTCCTGTGCCTGTTTGTCACATGCTTTCACCTGTCAAAGCTAGCTCTTTTCTTGTGTCCAAGAATTAAACCTTGTTAAGCTCTGCATCTGGGTCCAGTCCTGTGTCCTGCCTGTCAGTACAAACAGGCCAGAATGGACTCAGCAGAGTGCAGTGGATTAACATCCATCCTGCAACGCCTGGAAGCCCGCCTTTCTCATCAGGAGGACTTCCAGAAGGCCCTGGCGTCCCATATGGTCCAGGTCTCTACCCAAGTTCAAGACCTCCGTTCAAGTTCACTCTGGACCAACCCTCCCCCAACTCCTCCTACTCCCATGCCTGCCAGGAGCCTGGAAATCAAGCTCACTCCTCCCGATCGTTCCTCAGGAAAACCTGGACTGTGTAAGCCCTTCCTCACTGACTGTTCGATCCATTTTGAACATTCCCCCCATGCCTTTGTTTCTGACAGAGCCAGGATCGCCTTCATGATTTCTCATTTAGCGGGGAGGGCTCGTGCATGGGCCATGGCTGAGTGGGCTCGCGCCTCCCCGCTCTGCTCGTCCCTCGTAGCCTTCCAGGAGGCACTTCAGAACACTTTTGACCTGGTGTCTACCAGCCGGGAAAAAGCCTGTGAGCTCACCTTCATACGCCAAGGTGGGGACTCTGTCTGCGATTACGCCATCCGTTTCCGCACCCTAGCGGCTGTGAGCGGGTGGAACTCGGTGGCGCTGTATGATTTCTTCATAAAGGGGCTGGCTCCGCGCATTCAGGAGCAGCTCATTCCGGTGGACTTACCTCAGGATCTTGACTCCCTGATCGCTCTCGCCATCCGCACGGATAATCGAATCCGTGAACTGGTCTCCCGACGTGGCAGCGGATCATCAGGAGGCGGGTCGGCTCGCAGGGCTGGTTCCAGACGAAACTTCCACCGCTCCACAGCCGACCTGCATCCCTCCGTCTCGGCGGAAAGCTGTGTAGAACCCATGCAGGAGGGACGGACACGTCTTTCGGCTTTTGGTGAGTCAGCTCACCGCCATGGGCAGACGCGCACGGAGCCTCACGTCATTGGTGGTAACCCACCATGGCTCTTCTGTGACTCTCGTAGCCCTCATTGACTCCGGGGCTGATGTAAGCCTTATGGACTGGAAGCTGGCCATCAGCTTAGGTCTTAAGCCACAGCCTCTAGACAGACCCATCCAGGCCCGGGGCCTTCATGGGAGGGATCTCTTTGATATCACGCATGTTTCCGAACCTCTCAAACTGTCCATAGACAACCATACAGAGGTCATGTCTTTCCACCTGTTTAGGGGCTCCTCTAGGGAGTTGGTTCTGGGATTTCCTTGGCTGTGTGAGCACAGTCCTCGGGTGGACTGGGCGACCGGAAAAATACTGGAGTGGGGGCCAGGATGTGACAGACACAGAATTTCCCATCCCGCAGGTAAACGAACCGTCATGAACAATAACCCTGTCCCTGTTCGTCCTGCTTCAGGTCCAGAGGCCCCTGACCTGAGCACTATACCCTCCTGTTACCATCATCTGGCCGAGGTCTTCAATAAGAACCAGGCTCTGAGCCTCCCGCCTCATCGGCCCTGTGACTGCGCCATCGACCTGGTTCCGGGGTCCACCATTCCTAAAGGACACCTCTACTCGATCGCAGCTTCGGAACGCCAGGCCCTTAACAAATACATTGATGAATCCCTGGCAGCAGGTCTCATTCGTCCCTCCTCATCTGCAGCTGGTGCCGGGTTCTTCTTTGTCGGGAGAAAGGATGGGACTCTCCGACCCTGCATAGATTACAGCACGCTCAACAACATAACGGTCAAGAACAGATATCCATTGCCGCTCATGTCCTCTGTTTTTGACCAGCTCCAGCAGACTCGGGTGTTCACCAAGCTCGATCTCCGTAACGCCTATCATTTGGTCAGGATTAGAGAGGGGGACGAGTGGAAAACAGGGTTCAATACACATAGAGGCCACTATGAATACCTGGTCATGCCCTTTGGACTCACTAACGCCCCCGCCGTTTTTCAGGCCATGATCAATGATGTCCTCAGGGAATTCTTGGGTCATTTCGTGTACGTTTATTTGGACGACATCCTGATTTACTCCCCGGACCTGGACTCTCATGTCTCCCATGTCTCTGCAGTCCTCCAGCGACTTCTGGATAACCACCTCTACGTCAAGGCCGAAAAGAGTGAGTTCCACGTCACCACCGTCGCGTTCCTAGGTTTTGGACAGGACAGGGTCAAGGCAGCTGCTGACCGCCGGAGGCATCCCGGTCAGAAGGTCTGGCTCTCAACCAGGGATCTCAACCTGCACGTTCCAAGTAGGAAATTGGCTCCAAGGTTTGTGGGTCCGTTTCCCGTCAGCAAGGTCATCAACCCTGCAGCGGTCCGCCTTCGGCTGTCCCTCCGGGTCCATCCCACATTTCATGTCAGCAAGGTGAAGCCGGTGGTGGACAGTCCCCTGATGCCTCCCTCGGAGACACCCCCTCCGCCCAGAATGATGGGGGGTGGTCCGGTGTACACGGTGGAGAAGATTCTGGCTGTCCGGAAGCGGGGCCGGGGTCGCCAGTTCCTGGTGGACTGGAAGGGATACGTTCCGGAGGAGCGGCAGTGGATTCCGGAACGCTTTATTGTGGACATGTCGCTTCTGACGGATTTCTTTAGGTCTGGGGCTCCTGGACCATCAGGAGTCAGTCCTTAAGGGGGGGGTTCTGTCATGTCTCGTCAAGCGTCCTGTTGTCTCGTGCGGGGTTTCCTGTTTTGTTTTGAAAGTCTAACCTACCTTTTGTTCCAGACCTTCCCCTTCCTGCTGTGTCTGATCCCCGCACCTGCGTCTGCCTCATCATCCCTGATTATTCCCACCTGTGCTTCCCCTCATGTATTTATAGCCTGTGTTTCCCTTTGTCCTGTGCCTGTTTGTCACATGCTTTCACCTGTCAAAGCTAGCTCTTTTCTTGTGTCCAAGAAATAAACCTTGTTAAGCTCTGCATCTGGATCCAGTCCTGTGTCCTCCCTGTCATAATGCAACACAAAAGCAAATCATGAAACACAACAGAAAATCATGAAACAAACAGCAAATCATGAAACATTTTTCATTTTTGTGATACGGTATTTGGTAATTTGCACCCGGATTTGCTTTTGTGGAATTTGTCATTTTCCATGATTTGTTGTTGTGTCCCCTTTTGTTGTTGTGTTTCAGTATTTGTTCATTTGTTCTGAGATTGTTTTTAGTGCTTCATCATTTGTTAGTTTGTACCAGGAATTTTTGTTGGTTGTACCTTAAATGTAAACGTGTTCTGCACCTCTCGGCCACCATACAATTTAAAACTTGGCTCAAAAATCAAAGTCTAGAAGCAGATGCTGTTATAAGACACATAATTACCACAAACTCACTAAACGGCTTTGTTGGGTGAGGACTAAAAACTGAATCATGCACTCCTCTTCCATTGGTCAAGGGGGATCAGAAGTCTGGATCTGGTTGTTGATTGGCTGCTTTCGGTCAGATGAGATGTGCAGAGAGAGCAGGAGTGACTCGGTTGGAGTATTTGAACTCATCATCTGCTCACATCACCCCACAGCGATGACCTGACTCATGTCTAGAGTTGGCTCAGCTTGTCATGGGAAACAAAAATGTGCTGACTCACGAAAGTGAAGCATGTTTGCAGAGTCATGTTTCAGCCAGACTCTGCTCAGCTGGGCCTGTAATGACAGCGACCACTGCTGTGGCAGACCTCTCTCATCACATCTGTGCTACATTTATACTTGATCCTTTAATCTACGACCAAACAGCAGCAATTTTAAATCATATTTTCATACATTTTGCTGCTTAATACTTTATTGCATCATTATTCCCAAAATATGCTGTCAAAGATAACAATAAAGCGAGTTTTGAGGCAAAGATTAAAATCTGAATAAGAAAAAACTACAGAAAATTTCATAAACATCTTACTGAATTTGTTGGGGCACAAAGATTTTAGGAGCTATAAGTGTATTCCAACAACAGGTGAACGATCTCTAGCCCTAAATTGTGTCAAACACATTAGCCAAAGAACAGAACTGAATTTTGTGTAACTAATAATCGTTTGACAGTTTTGGTTTAACAATTCACAGACAGCATCAAATGATGCAGATTGGTGCCAGGCCAGACCTCAAACCAACATTCTTCTTTGACCTGTGTCAACCAGACAGGCACTAAACAGGATTTATTTGTTTTGGATATGAACCAGTTTCTTACCACCCAGAGGGAAAGTGCCAGTAAATGAGCGGATCGTAGCTGGATCCTCAGTTTTCAACCTTTTAAGCATAAAATTCAGGTTTATTTTTGTGCAATAGAATATAGATGGAGGGTGAATAAGTCATGTAGGGTCCCCCTATCTATGATGTCATCTATCGGATTGTAGAGATGTGAGAAAACTGTGGTTATGCAACTTTTGCATTCTGTTTGACTAAATCGTGCATTCTGGTTTCAGAAGTTCCATCAACATTTGGTTGGGGAAGAGCTGTGGTGAATCATTCTGGTGCAAAAACATGAACAAGTGTCACATCACTCCTGTATGCTGGCATCTGTCTAGAAAGACTGAGCAGATTTTGGTTTGATGATACTTTTTCTAAGTTTGGGAGTTCAAATCCTCATGGAATAACATTTAAATGTTAGTCACTATATCAAAAGCCGCTGGAAAATATTGAGAAATTAGCTGTTTGAAAGTGTCTCAATGCAGGAATCAAATGAGGGCTTGAGAAAAGCAAATACTGCACATCTTAGAATATTTTACAGACTTTAGACACAGACTGATGGCAGAAATAAAGAGGAACAGGTGCTGATAGTATTACAGGTGTACTAAAAATATTGTGAATTTTATTTGAGAATAGGACACAATTGAAATTGGAAACATTCAGACCGAAAACCCTTTTGACCCCTGGCTTCATAAATCCAACGCAGATTGTGATGCTGCTTTCTTGGCTCATAGTTCTTCTTTTATCCAACTTTGGATTCCATTAGGCAAACAAAATGGCAGGTATTTCTTCCTTTTTTCCATAAATTCCAATTTTTACCCGCTCAGAATTGCTTTGTGGCACTCGGCTTAAACTGTGAAGGAATGCAAGTCATAAGGCATTACGTCATATCCTGATCCAACAAATCTGATATTTTCTTACACAAATATGCAAGGTTGTCTGCCACAGTTTGGTATTCAGGAGTATGACGATCAAACAATTTATTTAAGAAAAACAAAAAAATAAATACATGAAAAAAGCATTCCACAAACCAGAATAAAACCACACACACAAACAGAAACACTGATGCTCATGAAATTTCAAAAGGAGATTCACCTTTGGACAATATCAAAGGGGAAGCCAGACCCTGTCTAGGAAATCACCACAGCAACGGCTCTGATAACCCAAAAGCTAAAAGAAAAAACAAATGCAGCTCTGCCACAATTCACTCACTACACCCGCTACAGTACATCGCCATGCATGGGTGGCATTTTGTGTGTTTTGCCCAACATGGCCTCCACTGAAGTTATTGGTAGAGGGAGCTAAGTTGCTAGGAAGAAAAAACAAAACAAAACACTGGTGATATAAAAATTCAAAAAAGCCAAAATGGTTTAAAATGTAGAGGCAATATTGACATTTGCTGTAACTTCATGCTTCAAACAATTTTGGCACCTTTTTACCATATTTCTTGCAGACAACAAGTCATGAAACAGAAAAAAGAAGAAAAAGGTCTGGCTTCTCTCACTTTTCAGTCATGTGCTATTTCATTAAAGCCAACAACTTTTGGAAAAAAAAAAAAAAAAGAGAATAAATGTACGGATCTATTTCTTTTTCCAATGCTCAGGTGCTTAAAGTACATGTTCTTGTTTTTTAAAGTGTTAAAAACTTGATGTAAACTGTAATAAAGGCAGTAGTCCATCCTCTTTGCTGAAAAACGGGGGTAGTCTACATCAGTCCTTCACTACATGTTGTCTATAGTTAATGATTGAGTAATACTTTTACAAAAGTGATGGGCTACATGACCGATCTTGCATGGAAAATGCACACCAAAGTGGCAAAACAGCAAGGAACAAAGCTGACTATCAAAATACATCTACTTCAAACCTGAAACATACATGCAAAACCTTGGCCTAGATGAACGGCGCACATCAAAGTCAAGAGCTTAGCAGAGCATGGTTTTTTTTATATGTATATATATATTTAGTTACAGCTACAAAGAAACCCCAAAACAAGCAAAATGTGGTCAAGGCCTTCGTGAAGCTGCTTGGTATCCTCAGATGAATAAACGCATAGCTGTTGAAGGACTATTTATTTCTCTTGGTTGTTTTGACTTAGCATCTCGTCTGTAATCCTAGCCACTGCGGTGGCTCCCGTCTCCGGTGCGCTGAACGCGAGCCAAGACCACCTCGCGGGACACCCGCTTGCAGTCCTTGGCCAAGCCCAGGAAGCACATGAGGTCAATGAAACATGTCGTGAGGTTCAGCTTGCAGCCAAACTCGCTGGTGGCGTAGTCGTAGGGGAAGGTGTGGTGATAGTTGTGATATCCCTCACCTGTGAGGCACAGGAAACGGTGGCAAAAAACTGTCAATGGAATATCAAAATATCTGTTCATATCATTGGTGTGTCACATAAAGCCGGCTCATACAGTTGTCGTGGACTTACTGTCTTGTAACTGAACGCCTTGCTAGTCCGCCTCCAAGCCTCTCCCCACGTGTAGGCTCCGCCCTGTTTGCCTCCCCCCTGCACTTACCTTCATCCAGCTCCTAACCAGCTCCCTGTAGCATTTACGCTGTACTCCACGCACCCCTGAAGCCAAAAGCGCCTCATTTTTTTAACCTCCGCACGTCCCCACACAAACGTGGAAAAATAACTGTCTCCAGGTTAGACTCGCCGCTTTGCTAGTGACGATACAAGCTCATTAACATTGATGATGGGAATTTACGCCATCCATGATTTCACATCTTAAATACAGTCAAAAAGTGCTTCTGTTGGTCTGATGTCAACAAGAGATGTAACTATGTACAGCTGGGTATAATCAGCATAGCTGAAAGCTGATGTTGTGACGTCTGATAGCATTCTCCAGAAGAACCATGTACATGTTAATAATGCTATAGGTTGGTAATAAGATCAGTAAAACAGGAAAAATGATTGATATGTGTACAAATAAGTAAAAAATTGTTAGTGACTCTTGAAAGTGCAGTGAAATTCTGTTTTGAAACAACAAACTCCTTGTTTAATGTCTGTTTCAGCTGCTGGACAGCACCAAAAAAAAAAAAAAAAAAAAAATTAAAAAGGGAAAAAAAGTTTTGCACAGTGACATCATCAGTGAAGGTCATTCCTTTAGGGGTGATGACATCATTTGACATCATTTGAAATCATTTGACATCATTTGACATCATTTGACATCATTTGACATCATTTGACATCATTACACCTTCTGCATTTTATCTATAAATATGAGGCACATTCAGAGCAAACGAATTTCAGAGTTTGTGGGCAAAGACACACAAGAGAAAGAGAAACAGGAAGGTTTCACAAGTTTCGAAAACAAGAACTGAGTTTGAGTCAACCTTTTGAGATTTCTTGACCAGTTCATTCAAAATGTCACAAAGCGAAGAATCTCAGCAGACGGACGTTTCTATTGAAGAATTACATAACGTCACAGAGAACATTCTTCAGCAAAATGACACTTTGAGCAAACATCTGGAGAAAATTTGCAAGAGTTTGCGGAAAAGGAAAGATTTAGACGCTTCATGCAAAGAATTGAAAAAGACACGGAAAGCTGCTATCGAGGAAAACAAAAACTGGTGAAGCAGCTGGAGAGTCTAAGAGTGGACGTGGAAAAGCAGATCCACGTGGAAAAAGTGTGTGAAGAAGAGAGGGCTAGAACATCTCAGGCCTTGGAAAGTAACCAAGACCTGGAAACAATAATAGCCTCTCTTCAGGCCAGACTTCAGCAGCTGCAAGAAATGGAAGCAAGAAATGTCTGGCAAGAAAGCTGAACGTAAACTTTTGGAACGGGAGAAGAAAGATCTGAAATCCCAACTGAAGAAACTCCAGAAGAAGACTGCCCACAAAGAACGCCTGGAACCTGATTTAAGAAAGGAATTTGAGGAATTCCAGGCTTTAACACAACAAACTGAAGAACTCAGGCAAAACCTTCAGGAGTTGCAACAACAAAATGAGGAGCAAAAGAGGATGGCAGACAACTATCCTAGCATGATCAGAAGATAGGCAACGTCTCACAGATCTGAGGGCTCAACTGGAAAGAGAGATTTCTGATCAGAGACAGCAGCAGGAGGAAACACGTCAGCTGATTGCTCGACATGAGGAGGAAAGGAGAGAACTGGAATTGCTCAGAGAACAAACAAACGCCTTCACAGCAGAGAAAAATGCACTGGCAGATGAACTGCAACACCGTGAAGCGTTGGAGTCTGAATATAAGGAAATGCAAGCACAGACTAACGACTTGGTGACAACATTCCTCACCCTCAACATAGAAGTTGCAGAGCTGCAGCACCAGGTTTCAAACATGAATGAGGTGCAGGAAAAACTGAATGTTGAAAAGGAGGAAAATTTAAAGGCAAAAAGGGAAGTTTCAGAACTAAAACAGCAGAAAAAGGAACTTTGTGAAGTGGCTGTGCAATACAACAAGGCACTGAGCAAACTGGGACCTCTTCGAGATGAAACAAAGAGCCTGATAGATGAAAAAAACCATGCTGACTGACCTTCTGAAACACCGTCAAACATTGGAGACTGAATACCATGAGCTAAAAGCAGAAATTCACGAGGCGGAGGCACTACAACTGTCAAGTTCTGGATGAGGTGGATTTTCTGAAGGGGAAGCTTTCAGAGTTAGAAGATGTGGAGAAAAGAGTTTTTGAAGCACATGAGGACAAATTGAAGGCAGAAGAAACATATGACCGTCTCTATAAGGAACTCCAAGACGTTCAAGTTCAGATCAGGGCTCATAAAGATGGCACTGCTGCTCTAGAGAAAGAAATCCAAGATCTCCAGAGGAAGGAGCAGGAAGTAAAAGAGCTCAGAGCTGAGTTTAACAAATCTCTGAAGAAAAGTCCCAACTTGAAGACAAAAAGAAGCAGCTGCAGGATGAAGTTTCAGAACTAAAACAGCAGAAAAAGGAACTTTGTGAAGTGGCTGTGCAATACAACAAGGCACTGAGCAAACTGGGACCTCTTCGAGATGAAACAAAGAGCCTGATAGATGAAAAAACCATGCTGACTGACCTTCTGAAACACCGTCAAACATTGGAGAGTGAATACCATGAGATAAAAGCAGAAACTCACGAGGCGGAAGGCATTACAACTGTCAAGTTCTGGATGAGGTGGATTTTCTGAAGGGGAAGCTTTCAGAGTTAGAAGATGTGGAGAAAAGAGTTTTTGAAGCACATGAGGACAAATTGAAGGCAGAAGAAACATATGACCGTCTCTATAAGGAACTCCAAGACGTTCAAGTTCAGATCAGGGCTCATAAAGATGGCACTGCTGCTCTAGAGAAAGAAATCCAAGATCTCCAGAGGAAGGAGCAGGAAGTAAAAGAGCTCAGAGCTGAGTTTAACAGAATCTCTGAAGAAAAGTCCCAACTTGAAGACAAAAAGAAGCAGCTGCAGGATGAAGTTTCAGAACTAAAACAGCAGAAAAAGGAACTTTGTGAAGTGGCTGTGCAATACAACAAGGCACTGAGCACACTTGGACCTCTTCGAGATGAAACAAAGGACCTGATAGATGAAAAAACCAATGCTAACTGACCTTCTGAAACACCGTCAAACATTGGAGAGTGAATACCATGAGACAAAAGCAGCAACAGACGTTGTGAAGAATGAAATCTTTGACCCTTCAAACTGAGGTGTCTGATCTGCAGAACAAGGTTCATCACTTGGATGATGTGGAGGAAAATGTTTCAATAGCAAAGGAGGAAACACTTGAAGGCAAAGGAGAAACACGACCTTCTCAAGAAGGAACTCCAAGACCTGCAGGTCCAGGAAGAGAAGGACTTAGAACTCCAAACAAAAACCAGCCACCAAAACAAAGCCTGTGAAGAAGGAGGGTCTGGCCAGGGGACAAAAATCTAGATTTAGAATAGGGACATAGGGGAAAAAACAGAAATGGGGTAAAAATGGGGAAAAGCCTTTGTGTTTAGTACATTTTAGGACACAAAAAGGCAGAAACTAATGTTAGAATAGGGTCAAAGGGAAAAAATAGAAACAGAAATGGGGGAAAAAAATGGGGGAAAGCCCTTTGTGTTTAGTACATTTTAGGACACAAAAAGGCAGAAACTAATGTTTAGAATAGGGTCAAAGGGAAAATAGAAACAGAAATGGGGGGAGGAAATGGGGAAAGCCTTTTTTTAGAAACATAGTAGGACACCAAAAGGCAGAAACTAATGTTTAGAATAGGGTCAAAGGGAAAATAGAAACAGAAAATGGGGGAAAAAATGGGGGAAAGCATTTTTTTAGTAAACATAGTTAGGGACACAAAAAAGGCAGAGGAAACAAATGTTTAGAATAGGGTCAAAGGAAAAATAGAACAGAAACGGGCTGAAAATGAGGAAAAGCCTTTTTTTAGTACATAGTAGGACACAAAAGGGCAGAATACAAAAAAAGTACAAATAAAAATGGGATAAAAAAATAATGTAATTAAAAGGGAGAATATGTTTTACTTGGTTTCCTAATCCTTTGTGCTATCTTGGGATATGGTGTATTAATATGTGTGTTGTTGTGTGCATGTGTTCAGTGGGGGGAGGGGGTTAACATACAGTAGCCCCCCCCCCCCACCAAGTCAAGTCACCTCCCTAACAAGCAATGTGACTTGTTAGGGGGGACCTGAGGGGGGTACACATTTTTAAAATGCCTGCCTCCCCACTACTGGACAAATGCAAACACAACACACACCATGTCCCGGCCTGAAAAAAGGGTTTATTATTGTCAAAATCCATTTCGGCGTTTAAAAAAAAGGGCGACACACTAATTAGTGTGTTTGTGTGGGTTTTCTCTGAGTGCTTCAGTTCCCCCCACCCAACCAGAATGTAGTGTCTTTAGGAATGTTATTAGTTAAGATTTGTGAATTGAAGACAAAAAAATAGTTGCAATTCTTTCTGCTGGTGTGAACACAAAAACGCAGACAATAAAAACATTAGAATTGGTTAATTAATTACTTCAAATCTGGCCAGACTTAAAATGAAAAAGGGCAACGCACTAATAAGTCTTTTTGTGTGGGTTTTCTCAGTTCCCCCCACCCTACTAAAATACAGTTACTTTAAAAATTTTAATAAAAAATAAAAATAAAAAGTTGAAAAAGAAGTAATTGCAAAACCACTAATGTATCCCCTCCGTGAACCGCCACCTTAACGTGGTGGAGGGGTTTGCGCACCCGAGTGATCCTAGAAGCTCATCTGTCCAGGGCTAATGCCAATGGCACGGCGTCCCACGACAGACGGGCTCTAGGTGACGAGTCAGACTAAGAGCGGTTCTGAATCTCTAAATGAGTCAGAAAGAACCAGGTCCAGATGTTACACACAGGTTGCAGTCAGGCCCGTCCGACTGGAGACCTGGGGCCTCATTTATAAAACTTGCGTAGGATTTGCGTCAGAAGTGGCGTACGGATGAAACATAGGACGTGCGTACGCACAGAAATATCGGATTTATAAAACCGTGCGCACGCACATCCTACGCATCCTTCCCTTAATAAATCACAACCAATCTAAATGCAGCGCAGCTTTTGCGGCTTCATGACACGCCCATAGTTGCCCATAAATAGTCAGTGAAACGCCCACAAATGAATATTCATTGATAGCGAAACCATGGCAAACACAGCGATGAAATCAAAGAAACGTAACTTCACTCGAGTGAAGTAGAAGGTATCGTTGGCGAGGTGGAAAAGAGGAGAAAAATGTTGTTTGGAGGGCACAGTGTGGGCATTACTAATGCCGAAAAAAGCACGTGAGTGGCAAACAGTGACAGACGGACATCAAAGTCGGGGCAAAAAACGTCTGGCGCTGCATCGCTAGAGTGTGTCTGCCACGGGTGGGGGACAGGGGACACCGGAGCTGACCCCTCTTGATGAGAGAGTGGCGGCAATTATTGGGGAGTCCCTTTTATGTGGAGTGGTGACTGAGGCGGGGGGGGGGGGTGTCGGGGGGACACCGACGCACCTGATGCACCAGGTGACACACCCCCAAAAGCTCCAACAGGATGGCTCGAAGAAGTCGGAACCGGCTCATAAGCCACTCGTCCTGATGCGTTCACCCCCAATTCTTCCATTTGCCACATCTTCTAAGATCCAAGATCAGCCATTGTGCGTCATTACGCATTGTGATGGGGCATTTTATTTCAATCCATTTAATTGCATCTGACAAGCTACAGATGTCGGTAATAATCGACGTGGAAATGGGAAATTGTTCAGCGCAAATGTAATTTCTTGTTGCTTTCTGAATGGTTGAGACATACGCCATACATTGTTTTATCAAAAATAAAATAAACTAAAGACATATGCATGAATACCATAATTCCGTAGCTTACGAAGAAATGTTTTACTATGAAACAACTTTCCCCAGTGGACAATTAATACGTCTGTCTGTCTGTCTGTCGGTCTGTCTGATTCGCACGCATCTGGCGGCGCGTGCACACGCATGCGGCTCTATCGGCTTTATTGTTTTTAAAAGAATGTATTTTTTAAGTCATTTATTTATTATTTTATATGCTGCTTGCACTTTGGGGTGAGAGGAAAGCAATTTCATCTGTGCTGTATGTCTTACGGATGCAGCATATTTGACAATAAAGCTGACTTTGACTTTGACTTTGACTAAATCTGCTCCGCCAGACGGACACATTGACGAGAATATCAGTTTTGTACATTAGTTCGTTCTGTTAACTATATTATTTATGAGGTTGAATTGCACAACATGCCAATATTGCAGAACATCTTTCACTTTTCTTTTGCAAGTAAGTGTTCATTTGAATTTCTGTTGTAATTGTCGTTTGATTTTTTTTTTGTTTGTTTCACTGCTGATCAATCCAACGGGTGTTCATGTAGGCTGTTAATTGTGAGACTTGCTTTGTGAAGTCTTCATGTTATTTATGAGAGGCCAGTATTGTCATTCTCACTTTCACGTGTTTTCTTCCATCTGCCGACGGTGTCGCGTTTCTCATTTCACCCGTTTTTGTGCGTACGCCTGGGTCAGAGCTTGCGTGAAGGACCGCACATTTCCCGTCAAGTTTGCTTTTTATAAATCTCAACTATTGCGTAGAGAGTGGCGTACGCCTTCTTTTGTGCGTACGCAACGTTTTATAAATGATGCCCCTGGAGGCCTGGAGCTGGGGCTCGCTGATGAGGCCTGGTGGCCGGGGCTCTTCCCATGAACCCTGGTGGAGTCCCATCCGGCAAAATCACTCCTCCCTGAGCCTCTCTGGCCCATGGAGGAGCTCTGCTGGGATGCGGTCCCTGGTGGTTATGAACAAGATTTACTACGGCCAAGACACACTTTCATTTAAGATACAACAACAACAAATCCCAGTACAAATGAACAAATACTGAAACACAAAAACGGATAATGTGTCATGTCTCGTCAAGCGTCTGTTGTCTCGTGCGGGGTTTCCTGTTTTGTTTGAAAGTCTAACCTACCTTTTGTTCCAGACCTTCCCCTTCCTGCTGTGTCTGATCCCCGCACCTGCGTCTGCCTCATCATCCCTGATTATTCCACCTGTGCTTCCCCTCATGTATTTATAGCCTGTGTTTCCCTTGTCCTGTGCCTGTTTTGTCACATGCTTTCACCTGTCAAAGCTAGCTCTTTTCTTGTGTCCAAGAATTAAACCTTGTTAAGCTCTGCATCTGGGTCCAGTCCTGTGTCCTGCCTGTCAGTACAAACAGGCCAGAATGGACTCAGCAGAGTGCAGTGGATTAACATCCATCCTGCAAGCCTGGAAGCCCGCCCCTTTCTCATCGGAGGACTTCAGAAGGCCCTGGCGTCACCATATGGTCCAGGTCTCTACCCCAAGTTCAAAGACCTCCGTTCAAGTTCACTCTGACCAACCCTCCCCCAACTCCTCCTCCTCCATGCCTGCCAGGAGCCTGGAAATCAAGCTCACTCCTCCCGATCGTTCCTCAGGAAAACCTGACTGGTAAAGCCCTTCCTCACTGACTGTTCGATCCATTTGACATTCCCCATGCCTTGTTTCTGACAGAAGCCAGGATCGCCTTCATGATTTCTCATTTAGCGGGGAGGGCTCGTGCATGGGCCATGGCTGAGTGGGCTCGCGCCTCCCGCTTTGCTCGTCCCTCGTAGCCTTCCAGGAGGCACTTCAGAACACTTTTGACCTGGTGTCTACCAAGCGGGAAAAAGCTGTGAGCTACCTTCATACGCCAAGGTGGGGACTTGTCTGCGATTACGCCATCCGATTCCGCACCCTAGCGGCTGTGAGCGGGTGGAACTCGGTGGCGCTGTATGATTTCTTCATAAAGGGGCTGGCTCCGCGCATTCAGGAGCAGCTCATTCCGGTGGACTTACCTCAGGATCTTGACTCCCTGATCGCTCTCGCCATCCGCACGGATAATCGAATCGTGAACTGGTCTCCCGACGTGGCAGCGGATCATCAGGAGGCGGGTCGGCTCGCAGGGCTGGTTCCAGACGAAACTTCCACCGCTCCACAGCCGACCTGCATCCCTCGTCTCGGCGTGAAGCTGTGTAGAACCCATGCAGGAGGGACGGACACGTCTTTCGGCTTTTGGTGAGTCAGCTCACCGCCATGGGCAGACGCGCACGGAGCCTCACGTCATTGGTGGTAACCCACCATGGCTCTTCTGTGACTCTCGTAGCCCTCATTGACTCCGGGGCTGATGTAAGCCTTATGGACTGGAAGCTGGCCATCAGCTTAGGTCTTAAGCCACAGCCTCTAGACAGACCCATCCAGGCCCGGGGCCTTCATGGGAGGGGTCTCTTTGATATCACGCATGTTTCCGAACCTCTCAAACTGTCCATAGACAACCATACAGAGGTCATGTCTTTCCACCTGTTTAGGGGCTCCTCTAGGGAGTTGGTTCTGGGATTTCCTTGGCTGTGTGAGCACAGTCCTCGGGTGGACTGGGCGACCGGAAAAATACTGGAGTGGGGGCCAGGATGTGACAGACACAGAATTTCCCATCCCGCAGGTAACGAACCGTCATGAACAATAACCCTGTCCCTGTTCATCCTGCTTCAGGTCCAGAGGCCCCTGACCTGAGCACTATACCCTCCTGTTACCATCATCTGGCCGAGGTCTTCAATAAGAACCAGGCTCTGAGCCTCCCGCCTCATCGGCCCTGTGACTGCGCCATCGACCTGGTTCCGGGGTCCACCATTCCTAAAGGACACCTCTACTCGATCGCAGCTTCGGAACGCCAGGCCCTTAACAAATACATTGATGAATCCCTGGCAGCAGGTCTCATTCGTCCCTCCTCATCTGCAGCTGGTGCCGGGTTCTTCTTTGTCGGGAAAAAGGATGGGACTCTCCGACCCTGCATAGATTACAGCACGCTCAACAACATAACGGTCAAGAACAGATATCCATTGCCGCTCATGTCCTCTGTTTTTGACCAGCTCCAGCAGACTCGGGTGTTCACCAAGCTCGATCTCCGTAACGCCTATCATTTGGTCAGGATTAGAGAGGGGGACGAGTGGAAAACAGGGTTCAATACACATAGAGGCCACTATGAATACCTGGTCATGCCCTTTGGACTCACTAACGCCCCCGCCGTTTTTCAGGCCATGATCAATGATGTCCTCAGGGAATTCTTGGGTCATTTCGTGTACGTTTATTTGGACGACATCCTGATTTACTCCCCGGACCTGGACTCTCATGTCTCCCATGTCTCTGCAGTCCTCCAGCGACTTCTGGATAACCACCTCTACGTCAAGGCCGAAAAGAGTGAGTTCCACGTCACCACCGTCGCGTTCCTAGGTTTTGGACAGGACAGGGTCAAGGCAGCTGCTGACCGCCGGAGGCATCCCGGTCAGAAGGTCTGGCTCTCAACCAGGGATCTCAACCTGCACGTTCCAAGTAGGAAATTGGCTCCAAGGTTTGTGGGTCCGTTTCCCGTCAGCAAGGTCATCAACCCTGCAGCGGTCCGCCTTCGGCTGTCCTCCGGGTCCATCCCACATTTCATGTCAGCAAGGTGAAGCCGGTGGTGGACAGTCCCCTGATGCCTCCCTCGGAGACACCCCCTCCGCCCAGAATGGTGGGGGGTGGTCCGGTGTACACGGTGGAGAAGATTCTGGCTGTCCGGAAGCGGGGCCGGGGTCGCCAGTTCCTGGTGGACTGGAAGGGATACGTTCCGGAGGAGCGGCAGTGGATTCCGGAACGCTTTATTGTGGACATGTCGCTTCTGACGGATTTCTTTAGGTCTGGGGCTCCTGGACCATCAGGAGTCAGTCCTTAAGGGGGGGGTTCTGTCATGTCTCGTCAAGCGTCCTGTTGTCTCGTGCGGGTTTCCTGTTTTGTTTTGAAAGTCTAACCTACCTTTTGTTCCAGACCTTCCCCTTCCTGCTGTGTCTGATCCCCGCACCTGCGTCTGCCTCATCATCCCTGATTATTCCCACCTGTGCTTCCCCTCATGTATTTATAGCCTGTGTTTCCCTTTGTCCTGTGCCTGTTTGTCACATGCTTTCACCTGTCAAAGCTAGCTCTTTCTTGTGTCCAAGAATAAACCTTGTTAAGCTCTGCATCTGGATCCAGTCCTGTGTCCTCCCTGTCATAATGCAACAAAAGCAAATCATGAAACACAACAGAAAATCATGAAACAAACAGCAATCATGAAACATTTTTCATTTTTGTGATACGGTATTTGGTAATTTGCACCCGGATTTGCTTTTGTGGAATTTGTCATTTTCCATGATTTGTTGTTGTGTCCCTTTTGTTGTTGTGTTTCAGTATTTGTTCATTTGTTCTGAGATTGTTTTTAGTGCTTCATCATTTGTTAGTTTGTACCAGGAATTTTTGTTGGTTGTACCTTAAATGTAAACGTGTTCTGCACCTCTCAGCCACCATACAATTTATAACTTGGCTCAAAAATCAAAGACTAGAAGCAGATGCTGTTATAAGACACATAATTACCACAAACTCACTAAACGGCTTCGTTGGGTGAGGACTAAAAACTGAATCATGTACTCCTCTTCCATTGGTCCAGGGGGATCAGAAGTCTGGATCTGGTTGTTGATTGGCTGTTGTCGGTCAGATGAGATGTGCAGAGAGAGCAGGAGTGACTCGGTTGGAGTATTTGAACTCATCATCTGCTCACATCACCCCACAGCGATGACCTGACTCATGTCTAGAGTTGGCTCAGCTTGTCATGGGAAACAAAAATGTGCTGACTCACGAAAGTGAGGCATGTTTGCAGAGTCATGTTTCAGCCAGACTCTGCTCAGCTGGGACTGTAATGACAGCGACCACTGCTGTGGCAGACCTCTCACATCTGTGCTACATTTATACTTGATCCTTTAATCTACGACCAAACAGCAGCAATTTTAAACTAAACATATTTTCATACATTTTGCTGCTTAATACGTTATTGCATCATTATTCCCAAAATATGCTGTCAAAGATAACAATAAAGCGAGTTTTGAGGCAAAGATTAAAATCTGAATAAGAAAAAACTACAGAAAATTTCAAAAATATCTTACTGAATTGTTGGGGCACAAAGATTTTAGGAGCTATAAGTGTATTCCAACAACAGGTGAACGATCTCTAGCCCTAAATTGTGTCAAACACATTAGCCAAAGAACAGAAATGAATTTTGTGTAACTAATAATCGTTTGACAGTTTTGGTTTAACAATTCACAGACAGCATCAAATGATGCAGATTGGTGCCAGGCCAGACCTCAAACCAACATTCTTCTTTGACCTGTGTCAACCAGACAGGCACTAACAGGATTTATTTTTTGGATATGAACCAGTTTCTTACCACCCAGAGGGAAAGTGCCAGTAAATGAGCGATCGTAGCTGGATCCTCAGTTTTCAACCTTTTAAGCATAAAATTCAGGTTTATTTTTGTGCAATAGAATATAGATGGGGGTGAATAAGTCATGTAGGGTCCCCCTATCTATGATGTCATCTATCGGATTGTAGAGATGTGAGAAAACTGTGGTTATGCAACTTTTGCATTCTGTTTGACTAAATCGTGCATTCTGGTTTCAGAAGTTCCATCAACATTTGGTTGGGGAAGAGCTGTGGTGAATCATTCTGGTGCAAAAACATGAACAAGTGTCACATCACTCCTGTATGCTGGCATCTGTCTAGAAAGACTGAGCAGATTTTGGTTTGATGATACTTTTTCTAAGTTTGGGAGTTCAAATCCTCATGGAATAACATTTAAATGTTAGTCACTATATCAAAAGCCGCTGGAAAATATTGAGAATTAGCTGTTGAAAGTGTCTCAATGCAGGAATCAAATGAGGGCTTGAGAAAAGCAAATACTGCACATCTTAGAATATTTTACAGACTTTAGACACAGACTGATGGCAGAAATAAAGAGGAACAGGTGCTGATAGTATTACAGGTGTACTAAAAATATTGTGAATTTTATTTGAGAATAGGACACAATTGAAATTGGAAACATTCAGACCGAAAACCCTTTTGACCCCTGGCTTCATAAATCCAACGCAGATTGTGATGCTGCTTTCTTGGCTCATAGTTCTTCTTTTATCCAACTTGGATTCCATTAGGCAAACAAATGGCAGGTATTTCTTCCTTTTTTCCATAAATTCCAATTTTTACCCGCTCAGAATTGCTTTGTGGCACTCGGCTTAAACTGTGAAGGAATGCAAGTCATAAGGCATTACGTCATATCCTGATCCAACAAATCTGATATTTTCTTACACAAATATGCAAGGTTGTCTGCCACAGTTTGGTATTCAGGAGTATGACGATCAAACAATTTATTTAAGAAAAACAAAAAAATAAATACATGAAAAAATAGCATTCCACAAACCAGAATAAAACCACACACACAAACAGAAACACTGATGCTCATGAAATTTCAAAAGGAGATTCAACCTTTGGGACAATATCAAAGGGGAAGCCAGACCCTGTCTAGGAAATCACCACAGCAACGGCTCTGATAACCCAAAAGCTAAAAGAAAAAAACAAATGCAAGCTCTGCCACAATTCACTCACTACAAACCCGCTACAGTAACATCGCCATGCATGGGTGGCATTTTGTGTGTTTTGCCCAACATGGCCTCCACTGAAGTTATTGGTAGAGGGAGCTAAGTTGCTAGGAAGAAAAAACCAAAACAAAACACTGGTGATATAAAAATTCAAAAAAAGCCAAAATGGGTTTAAAATGTAGAGGCAATATTGACATTGCTGTAACTTCATGCTTCAAACAATTTTGGCACCTTTTTACCATATTTCTTGCAGACAACAAGTCATGAAACAGAAAAAAGAAGAAAAAGGTCTGGCTTCTCTCACTTTTCAGTCATGTGCTATTTCATTAAAGCCAACAACTTTGGAAAAAAAAAAAAAAAAAGAGAATAAATGTACGGATCTATTTCTTTTTCCAATGCTCAGGTGCTTAAAGTACATGTTCTTGTTTTTTAAAGTGTTAAAAACTTGATGTAAACTGTAATAAAGGCAGTAGTCCATCCTCTTTGCTGAAAAACGGGGGTAGTCTACATCAGTCCTTCACTACATGTTGTCTATAGTTAATGATTGAGTAATACTTTTACAAAAGTGATGGGCTACATGACCGATCTTGCATGGAAAATGCACACCAAAGTGGCAAAACAGCAAGGAACAAAGCTGACTATCAAAATACATCTACTTCAAACCTGAAACATACATGCAAAACCTTGGCCTAGATGAACGGCGCACATCAAAGTCAAGAGCTTAGCAGAGCATGGTTTTTTTTATATGTATATATATTTAGTTACAGCTACAAAGAAACCCCAAAACAAGCAAAATGTGGTCAAGGCCTTCGTGAAGCTGCTTGGTATCCTCAGATGAATAAACGCATAGCTGTTGAAGGACTATTTATTTCTCTTGGTTGTTTTGACTTAGCATCTCGTCTGTAATCCTAGCCACTGCGGTGGCTCCCGTCTCCGGTGCGCTGAACGCGAGCCAAGACCACCTCGCGGGACACCCGCTTGCAGTCCTTGGCCAAGCCCAGGAAGCACATGAGGTCAATGAAACATGTCGTGAGGTTCAGCTTGCAGCCAAACTCGCTGGTGGCGTAGTCGTAGGGGAAGGTGTGGTGATAGTTGTGATATCCCTCACCTGTGAGGCACAGGAAACGGTGGCAAAAAACTGTCAATGGAATATCAAAATATCTGTTCATATCATTGGTGTGTCACATAAAGCCGGCTCATACAGTTGTCGTGGACTTACTGTCTTGTAACTGAACGCCTTGCTAGTCCGCCTCCAAGCCTCTCCCCACGTGTAGGCTCCGCCCTGTTTGCCTCCCCCCTGCACTTACCTTCATCCAGCTCCTAACCAGCTCCCTGTAGCATTTACGCTGTACTCCACGCACCCCTGAAGCCAAAAGCGCCTCATTTTTTTAACCTCCGCACGTCCCCACACAAACGTGGAAAAATAACTGTCTCCAGGTTAGACTCGCCGCTTTGCTAGTGACGATACAAGCTCATTAACATTGATGATGGGAATTTACGCCATCCATGATTTCACATCTTAAATACAGTCAAAAAGTGCTTCTGTTGGTCTGATGTCAACAAGAGATGTAACTATGTACAGCTGGGTATAATCAGCATAGCTGAAAGCTGATGTTGTGACGTCTGATAGCATTCTCCAGAAGAACCATGTACATGTTAATAATGCTATAGGTTGGTAATAAGATCAGTAAAACAGGAAAAATGATTGATATGTGTACAAATAAGTAAAAAATTGTTAGTGACTCTTGAAAGTGCAGTGAAATTCTGTTTGAAACAACAAACTCCTTGTTTAATGTCTGTTTCAGCTGCTGGACAGCACCAAAAAAAAAAAAAAAAAAAAAATTAAAAAGGGAAAAAAAGTTTGCACAGTGACATCATCAGTGAAGGTCATTCCTTTAGGGGTGATGACATCATTTGACATCATTTGAAATCATTTGACATCATTTGACATCATTTGACATCATTTGACATCATTTGACATCATTACACCTTCTGCATTTTATCTATAAATATGAGGCACATTCAGAGCAAACGAATTTCAGAGTTTGTGGGCAAAGACACACAAGAGAAAGAGAAACAGGAAGGTTTCACAAGTTTCGAAAACAAGAACTGAGTTTGAGTCAACCTTTGAGATTTCTTGACCAGTTCATTCAAAATGTCACAAAGCGAAGAATCTCAGCAGACGGACGTTTCTATTGAAGAATTACATAACGTCACAGAGAACATTCTTCAGCAAAATGACACTTTGAGCAAACATCTGGAGAAAATTTGCAAGAGTTTGCGGAAAAGGAAAGATTTAGACGCTTCATGCAAAGAATTGAAAAAGACACGGAAAGCTGCTATCGAGGAAAACAAAAAACTGGTGAAGCAGCTGGAGAGTCTAAGAGTGGACGTGGAAAAGCAGATCCACGTGGAAAAAGTGTGTGAAGAAGAGAGGGCTAGAACATCTCAGGCCTTGGAAAGTAACCAAGACCTGGAAACAATAATAGCCTCTCTTCAGGCCAGACTTCAGCAGCTGCAAGAAATGGAGCAAGAAATGTCTGGCAAGAAAGCTGAACGTAAACTTTTGGAACGGGAGAAGAAAGATCTGAAATCCCAACTGAAGAAACTCCAGAAGAAGACTGCCCACAAAGAACGCCTGGAACCTGATTTAAGAAAGGAATTTGAGGAATTCCAGGCTTTAACACAACAAACTGAAGAACTCAGGCAAAACCTTCAGGAGTTGCAACAACAAAATGAGGAGCAAAAGAGGATGGCAGACAACTATCCTAGCATGACAGAAGATAGGCAACGTCTCACAGATCTGAGGGCTCAACTGGAAAGAGAGATTTCTGATCAGAGACAGCAGCAGGAGGAAACACGTCAGCTGATTGCTCGACATGAGGAGGAAAGGAGAGAACTGGAATTGCTCAGAGAACAAACAAACGCCTTCACAGCAGAGAAAAATGCACTGGCAGATGAACTGCAACACCGTGAAGCGTTGGAGTCTGAATATAAGGAAATGCAAGCACAGACTAACGACTTGGTGACAACATTCCTCACCCTCAACATAGAAGTTGCAGAGCTGCAGCACCAGGTTTCAAACATGAATGAGGTGCAGGAAAAACTGAATGTTGAAAAGGAGGAAAATTTAAAGGCAAAAAGGGAAGTTTCAGAACTAAAACAGCAGAAAAAGGAACTTTGTGAAGTGGCTGTGCAATACAACAAGGCACTGAGCAAACTGGGACCTCTTCGAGATGAAACAAAGAGCCTGATAGATGAAAAAACCATGCTGACTGACCTTCTGAAACACCGTCAAACATTGGAGACTGAATACCATGAGCTAAAAGCAGAAATTCACGAGGCGGAGGCATACAACTGTCAAGTTCTGGATGAGGTGGATTTTCTGAAGGGGAAGCTTTCAGAGTTAGAAGATGTGGAGAAAAGAGTTTTTGAAGCACATGAGGACAAATTGAAGGCAGAAGAAACATATGACCGTCTCTATAAGGAACTCCAAGACGTTCAAGTTCAGATCAGGGCTCATAAAGATGGCACTGCTGCTCTAGAGAAAGAAATCCAAGATCTCCAGAGGAAGGAGCAGGAAGTAAAAGAGCTCAGAGCTGAGTTTAACAAAATCTCTGAAGAAAAGTCCCAACTTGAAGACAAAAAGAAGCAGCTGCAGGATGAAGTTTCAGAACTAAAACAGCAGAAAAAGGAACTTTGTGAAGTGGCTGTGCAATACAACAAGGCACTGAGCAAACTGGGACCTCTTCGAGATGAAACAAAGAGCCTGATAGATGAAAAAACCATGCTGACTGACCTTCTGAAACACCGTCAAACATTGGAGAGTGAATACCATGAGCTAAAAGCAGAAACTCACGAGGCGGAGGCATACAACTGTCAAGTTCTGGATGAGGTGGATTTTCTGAAGGGGAAGCTTTCAGAGTTAGAAGATGTGGAGAAAAGAGTTTTTGAAGCACATGAGGACAAATTGAAGGCAGAAGAAACATATGACCGTCTCTATAAGGAACTCCAAGACGTTCAAGTTCAGATCAGGGCTCATAAAGATGGCACTGCTGCTCTAGAGAAAGAAATCCAAGATCTCCAGAGGAAGGAGCAGGAAGTAAAAGAGCTCAGGGCTGAGTTTAACAGAATCTCTGAAGAAAAGTCCCAACTTGAAGACAAAAAGAAGCAGCTGCAGGATGAAGTTTCAGAACTAAAACAGCAGAAAAAGGAACTTTGTGAAGTGGCTGTGCAATACAACAAGGCCCTGAGCAAACTGGGACCTCTTCGAGATGAAACAAAGAACCTGATAGATGAAAAAACAATGCTAACTGACCTTCTGAAACACCGTCAAACATTGGAGAGTGAATACCATGAGACAAAAGCAGCAACAGACGTTGTGAAGAATGAAATCTTTGACCTTCAAACTGAGGTTTCTGATCTGCAGAACAAGGTTCATCACTTGGATGATGTGGAGGAAAATGTTTCAATAGCAAAGGAGGAACACTTGAAGGCAAAGGAGAAACACGACCTTCTCAAGAAGGAACTCCAAGACCTGCAGGTCCAGGAAGAGAAGGACTTAGAACTCCAAACAAAAACAGCACCAAAACAAAGCTGTGAAGAAGGAGGGTCTGGCCAGGGGACAAAAATCTAGATTTAGAATAGGGACATAGGGGAAAAAACAGAAATGGGGTAAAAATGGGGAAAGCCTTTGTGTTTAGTACATTTTAGGACACAAAAAGGCAGAAACTAATGTTTAGAATAGGGTCAAAGGGAAAATAGAAACAGAAATGGGGGAAAAATGGGGGAAAGCCTTTGTGTTTAGTACATTTTAGGACACAAAAAGGCAGAAACTAATGTTTAGAATAGGGTCAAAGGGAAAATAGAAACAGAAATGGGGGGGAAATGGGGGAAAGCCTTTTTTTAGAAACATAGTAGGACACAAAAAGGCAGAAACTAATGTTTAGAATAGGGTCAAAGGGAAAATAGAAACAGAAATGGGGGAAAAATGGGGGAAAGCCTTTTTTTAGTAACATAGTAGGACACAAAAAAGGCAGAAACAAATGTTTAGAATAGGGTCAAAGGGAAAATAGAAACAGAAACGGGCTGAAAATGAGGAAAAGCCTTTTTTTTAGTACATAGTAGGACACAAAAGGGCAGAAATACAAAAAAAGTACAAATAAAAAATGGGATAAAAAAATAATGTAATTAAAAGGGAGAATATGTTTTTATTGGTTTCATAATCCTTGTGCTATCTTGGGATATGGTGTATTAATATGTGTGTTGTTGTGTGCATGTGTTCAGTGGGGGGAGGGGGTTAACATACAGTAGCCCCCCCCCCCCACCAAGTCAAGTCACCTCCCTAACAAGCAATGTGACTTGTTAGGGGGGACCTGAGGGGGGTACACATTTTTAAAATGCCTGCCTCCCCACTACTGGACAAATGCAAACACAACACACACCATGTCCCGGCCTGAAAAAAGGGTTTATTATTGTCAAAATCCATTTCGGCGTTTAAAAAAAAGGGCGACACACTAATTAGTGTGTTTGTGTGGGTTTTCTCTGAGTGCTTCAGTTCCCCCCACCCAACCAGAATGTAGTGTCTTTAGGAATGTTATTAGTTAAGATTTGTGAATTGAAGACAAAAAAAATAGTTGCAATTCTTTCTGCTGGTTGAACACAAAAAACGCAGACAATAAAAACATTAGAATTGGTTAATTAATTACTTCAAATCTGGCCAGACTTAAAATGAAAAAGGGCAACGCACTAATAAGTCTTTTTGTGTGGGTTTTCTCAGTTCCCCCCACCCTACTAAAATACAGTTACTTTAAAAATTTTAATAAAAAATAAAAAATAAAAAGTTGAAAAAGAAGTAATTGCAACACACTAAATGTATCCCCTCCGTGAACCGCCACCTTAACGTGGTGGAGGGGTTTGCGCACCCGAGTGATCCTAGAAGCTCATCTGTCCAGGGCTAATGCCAATGGCACGGCGTCCCACGACAGACGGGCTCTAGGTGACGAGTCAGACTAAGAGCGGTTCTGAATCTCTAAAATGAGTCAGAAAGAACCAGGTCCAGATGTTACACACAGGTTGCAGTCAGGCCCGTCGACTGGAGACCTGGGGCCTCATTTATAAAACTTTGCGTAGGATTTGCGTCAGAAGTGGCGTACGGATGAAACATAGGACGTGCGTACGCACAGAAATATTCGGATTTATAAAACCGTGCGCACGCACATCCTACGCATCCTTCCCTTAATAAATCACAACCAATTCTAAATGCAGCGCAGCTTTTGCGGCTTCATGACACGCCCATAGTTGCCCATAAATAGTCAGTGAAACGCCCACAAATGAATATTCATTGATAGCGAAACCATGGCAAACACAGCGATGAAATCAAAGAAACGTAACTTCACTCGATGTGAAGTAGAAGGTATCGTTGGCGAGGTGGAAAAGAGGAGAAAAATGTTGTTTGGAGGGCACAGTGTGGGCATTACTAATGCCGAAAAAGCACGTGAGTGGCAAACAGTGACAGACGGACATCAAAGTCGGGGCAAAAAACGTCTGGCGCTGCATCGCTAGAGTGTGTCTGCCACGGGTGGGGGACAGGGGACACCGGAGCTGACCCCTCTTGATGAGAGAGTGGCGGCAATTATTGGGGAGTCCCTTTTATGTGGAGTGGTGACTGAGGCGGGGGGTGGGGGGTGTCGGGGGGGACACCGACGCACCTGATGCACCAGGTGACACACCCCCAAAAGCTCCAACAGGATGGCTCGAAGAAGTCGGAACCGGCTCATAAGCCACTCGTCCTGATGCGTTCACCCCCAATTCTTCCATTTGCCACATCTTCTAAGATCCAAGATCAGCCATTGTGCGTCATTACGCATTGTGATGGGGCATTTTATTTCCATCCATTTAATTGCATCTGACAAGCTACAGATGTCGGTAATAATCGACGTGGAAATGGGAAATTGTTCAGCGCAAATGTAATTTCTTGTTGCTTTCTGAATGGTTGAGACATACGCCATACATTGTTTTATCAAAAATAAAATAAACTAAAGACATATGCATGAATACCATAATTCCGTAGCTTACGAAGAAATGTTTTACTATGAAAACAACTTTCCCCAGTGGACAATTAATACGTCTGTCTGTCTGTCTGTCGGTCTGTCTGATTCGCACGCATCTGGCGGCGCGTGCACACGCAGCGGCTCTATCGGCTTTATTGTTTTTAAAAGAATGTATTTTTTAAGTCATTTATTTATTATTTTATATGCTGCTTGCACTTTGGGGTGAGAGGAAAGCAATTTCATCTGTGCTGTATGTCTTACGGATGCAGCATATTTGACAATAAAGCTGACTTTGACTTTGACTTTGACTAAATCTGCTCCGCCAGACGGACACATTGACGAGAATATCAGTTTTGTACATTAGTTCGTTCTGTTAACTATATTATTTATGAGGTTGAATTGCACAACATGCCAATATTGCAGAACATCTTTCACTTTTCTTTTTGCAAGTAAGTGTTCATTTGAATTTCTGTTGTAATTGTCGTTTGATTTTTTTTTTGTTTGTTTCACTGCTGATCAATCCAACGGGTGTTCATGTAGGCTGTTAATTGTGAGACTTGCTTTGTGAAGTCTTCATGTTATTTATGAGAGGCAGTATTGTCATTCTCACTTTCACGTGTTTCTTCCATCTGCCGACGGTGTCGCCGTTTCTCATTTCACCCGTTTTTGTGCGTACGCCTGGGTCAGAGCTTGCGTGAAGGACCGCACATTTTCCCGTCAAGTTTGCTTTTTATAAATCTCAACTATTGCGTAGAGAGTGGCGTACGCCTTCTTTTGTGCGTACGCAACGTTATAAATGATGCCCCTGGAGGCCTGGAGCTGGGGCTCGCTGATGAGGGCCTGGTGGCCGGGGCTCTTCCCATGAACCCTGGTGGAGTCCCATCCGGCAAAATCACTCCTCCCTGAGCCTCTCTGGCCCATGGAGGAGCTCTGCTGGGATGCGGTCCCTGGTGGTTATGAACAAGATTTACTACGGCCAAGACACACTTTCATTTAAGATACAACAACAACAAATCCCAGTACAAATGAACAAATACTGAAACACAAAAACGGATAATGTGTCATGTCTCGTCAAGCGTCCTGTTGTCTCGTGCGGGGTTTCCTGTTTTGTTTTGAAAGTCTAACCTACCTTTTGTTCCAGACCTTCCCCTTCCTGCTGTGTCTGATCCCCGCACCTGCGTCTGCCTCATCATCCCTGATTATTCCCACCTGTGCTTCCCCTCATGTATTTATAGCCTGTGTTTCCCTTTGTCCTGTGCCTGTTTGTCACATGCTTTCACCTGTCAAAGCTAGCTCTTTTCTTGTGTCCAAGAATTAAACCTTGTTAAGCTCTGCATCTGGGTCCAGTCCTGTGTCCTGCCTGTCAGTACAAACAGGCCAGAATGGACTCAGCAGAGTGCAGTGGATTAACATCCATCCTGCAACGCCTGGAAGCCCGCCTTTCTCATCAGGAGGACTTCCAGAAGGCCCTGGCGTCCCATATGGTCCAGGTCTCTACCCAAGTTCAAGACCTCCGTTCAAGTTCACTCTGGACCAACCCTCCCCCAACTCCTCCTACTCCCATGCCTGCCAGGAGCCTGGAAATCAAGCTCACTCCTCCCGATCGTTCCTCAGGAAAACCTGGACTGTGTAAGCCCTTCCTCACTGACTGTTCGATCCATTTTGAACATTCCCCCCATGCCTTTGTTTCTGACAGAGCCAGGATCGCCTTCATGATTTCTCATTTAGCGGGGAGGGCTCGTGCATGGGCCATGGCTGAGTGGGCTCGCGCCTCCCCGCTTTGCTCGTCCCTCGTAGCCTTCCAGGAGGCACTTCAGAACACTTTTGACCTGGTGTCTACCAGCCGGGAAAAAGCCTGTGAGCTCACCTTCATACGCCAAGGTGGGGACTCTGTCTGCGATTACGCCATCCGATTCCGCACCCTAGCGGCTGTGAGCGGGTGGAACTCGGTGGCGCTGTATGATTTCTTCATAAAGGGGCTGGCTCCGCGCATTCAGGAGCAGCTCATTCCGGTGGACTTACCTCAGGATCTTGACTCCCTGATCGCTCTCGCCATCCGCACGGATAATCGAATCCGTGAACTGGTCTCCCGACGTGGCAGCGGATCATCAGGAGGCGGGTCGGCTCGCAGGGCTGGTTCCAGACGAAACTTCCACCGCTCCACAGCCGACCTGCATCCCTCCGTCTCG
This sequence comes from Oryzias curvinotus, assembly GCA_023969325.1. Classification (NCBI taxonomy): domain Eukaryota; kingdom Metazoa; phylum Chordata; class Actinopteri; order Beloniformes; family Adrianichthyidae; genus Oryzias; species Oryzias curvinotus. Next base: position 11,551,703 of record CM043724.1, on the reverse strand, counting down.
GCGGAAAGCTGTGTAGAACCCATGCAGGAGGGACGGACACGTCTTTCGGCTTTTGGTGAGTCAGCTCACCGCCATGGGCAGACGCGCACGGAGCCTCACGTCATTGGTGGTAACCCACCATGGCTCTTCTGTGACTCTCGTAGCCCTCATTGACTCCGGGGCTGATGTAAGCCTTATGGACTGGAAGCTGGCCATCAGCTTAGGTCTTAAGCCACAGCCTCTAGACAGACCCATCCAGGCCCGGGGCCTTCATGGGAGGGGTCTCTTTGATATCACGCATGTTTCCGAACCTCTCAAACTGTCCATAGACAACCATACAGAGGTCATGTCTTTCCACCTGTTTAGGGGCTCCTCTAGGGAGTTGGTTCTGGGATTTCCTTGGCTGTGTGAGCACAGTCCTCGGGTGGACTGGGCGACCGGAAAAATACTGGAGTGGGGGCCAGGATGTGACAGACACAGAATTTCCCATCCCGCAGGTAAACGAACCGTCATGAACAATAACCCTGTCCCTGTTCATCCTGCTTCAGGTCCAGAGGCCCCTGACCTGAGCACTATACCCTCCTGTTACCATCATCTGGCCGAGGTCTTCAATAAGAACCAGGCTCTGAGCCTCCCGCCTCATCGGCCCTGTGACTGCGCCATCGACCTGGTTCCGGGGTCCACCATTCCTAAAGGACACCTCTACTCGATCGCAGCTTCGGAACGCCAGGCCCTTAACAAATACATTGATGAATCCCTGGCAGCAGGTCTCATTCGTCCCTCCTCATCTGCAGCTGGTGCCGGGTTCTTCTTTGTCGGGAAAAAGGATGGGACTCTCCGACCCTGCATAGATTACAGCACGCTCAACAACATAACGGTCAAGAACAGATATCCATTGCCGCTCATGTCCTCTGTTTTTGACCAGCTCCAGCAGACTCGGGTGTTCACCAAGCTCGATCTCCGTAACGCCTATCATTTGGTCAGGATTAGAGAGGGGGACGAGTGGAAAACAGGGTTCAATACACATAGAGGCCACTATGAATACCTGGTCATGCCCTTTGGACTCACTAACGCCCCCGCCGTTTTTCAGGCCATGATCAATGATGTCCTCAGGGAATTCTTGGGTCATTTCGTGTACGTTTATTTGGACGACATCCTGATTTACTCCCCGGACCTGGACTCTCATGTCTCCCATGTCTCTGCAGTCCTCCAGCGACTTCTGGATAACCACCTCTACGTCAAGGGCCGAAAAGAGTGAGTTCCACGTCACCACCGTCGCGTTCCTAGGTTTTGGACAGGACAGGGTCAAGGCAGCTGCTGACCGCCGGAGGCATCCCGGTCAGAAGGTCTGGCTCTCAACCAGGGATCTCAACCTGCACGTTCCAAGTAGGAAATTGGCTCCAAGGTTTGTGGGTCCGTTTCCCGTCAGCAAGGTCATCAACCCTGCAGCGGTCCGCCTTCGGCTGTCCCTCCGGGTCCATCCCACATTTCATGTCAGCAAGGTGAAGCCGGTGGTGGACAGTCCCCTGATGCCTCCCTCGGAGACACCCCCTCCGCCCAGAATGGTGGGGGGTGGTCCGGTGTACACGGTGGAGAAGATTCTGGCTGTCCGGAAGCGGGGCCGGGGTCGCCAGTTCCTGGTGGACTGGAAGGGATACGTTCCGGAGGAGCGGCAGTGGATTCCGGAACGCTTTATTGTGGACATGTCGCTTCTGACGGATTTCTTTAGGTCTGGGGCTCCTGGACCATCAGGAGTCAGTCCTTAAGGGGGGGGTTCTGTCATGTCTCGTCAAGCGTCCTGTTGTCTCGTGCGGGTTTCCTGTTTTGTTTTGAAAGTCTAACCTACCTTTTGTTCCAGACCTTCCCCTTCCTGCTGTGTCTGATCCCCGCACCTGCGTCTGCCTCATCATCCCTGATTATTCCCACCTGTGCTTCCCCTCATGTATTTATAGCCTGTGTTTCCCTTTGTCCTGTGCCTGTTTGTCACATGCTTTCACCTGTCAAAGCTAGCTCTTTTCTTGTGTCCAAGAATTAAACCTTGTTAAGCTCTGCATCTGGATCCAGTCCTGTGTCCTCCCTGTCATAATGCAACACAACAGCAAATCATGAAACACAACAGAAAATCATGAAACAAACAGCAAGTCATGAAACATTTTTCATTTTTGTGATACGGTATTTGGTAATTTGCACCCGGATTTGCTTTTGTGGAATTTGACATTTTCCATGATTTGTTGTTGTGTCCCGTTTTGTTGTTGTGTTTCAGTATTTGTTCATTTGTTCTGAGATTGTTTTTAGTGCTTCATCATTTGTTAGTTTGTACCAGGAATTTTTGTTGGTTGTACCTTAAATGTAAACGTGTTCTGCACCTCTCAGCCACCATACAATTTATAACTTGGCTCAAAAATCAAAGACTAGAAGCAGATGCTGTTATAAGACACATAATTACCACAAACTCACTAAACGGCTTCGTTGGGTGAGGACTAAAAACTGAATCATGCTACTCCTCTTCCATTGGTCAAGGGGGATCAGAAGTCTGGATCTGGTTGTTGATTGGCTGCTTGTCGGTCAGATGAGATGTGCAGAGAGAGCAGGAGTGACTCGGTTGGAGTATTTGAACTCATCATCTGCTCACATCACCCCACAGCGATGACCTGACTCATGTCTAGAGTTGGCTCAGCTTGTCATGGGAAACAAAAATGTGCTGACTCACGAAAGTGAGGCATGTTTGCAGAGTCATGTTTCAGCCAGACTCTGCTCAGCTGGGCCTGTAATGACAGCGACCACTGCTGTGGCAGACCTCTCATCACATCTGTGCTACATTTATACTTGATCCTTTAATCTACGACCAAACAGCAGCAATTTTAAACTAAACATATTTTCATACATTTTGCTGCTTAATACGTTATTGCATCATTATTCCCAAAATATGCTGTCAAAGATAACAATAAAGCGAGTTTTGAGGCAAAGATTAAAATCTGAATAAGAAAAAACTACAGAAAATTTCAAAAATATCTTACTGAATTTGTTGGGGCACAAAGATTTTAGGAGCTATAAGTGTATTCCAACAACAGGTGAACGATCTCTAGCCCTAAATTGTGTCAAACACATTAGCCAAAGAACAGAAATGAATTTTGTGTAACTAATAATCGTTTGACAGTTTTGGTTTAACAATTCACAGACAGCATCAAATGATGCAGATTGGTGCCAGGCCATACCTCAAACCAACATTCTTCTTTGACCTGTGTCAACCAGACAGGCACTAAACAGGATTTATTTGTTTTGGATATGAACCAGTTTCTTACCACCCAGAGGGAAAGTGCCAGTAAATGAGCGGATCGTAGCTGGATCCTCAGTTTTCAACCTTTTAAGCATAAAATTCAGGTTTATTTTTGTGCAATAGAATATAGATGGAGGGTGAATAAGTCATGTAGGGTCCCCCTATCTATGATGTCATCTATCGGATTGTAGAGATGTGAGAAAACTGTGGTTATGCAACTTTTGCATTCTGTTTGACTAAATCGTGCATTCTGGTTTCAGAGGTTCTATCAACATTTGGTTGGAGAAGAGCTGCATGAATCATTCTGGTGCAATAACATGAACAAGTGTCACATCACTCCTGTATGCTGGCATCTGTCTAGAAAGACTGAGCAGATTTTGGTTTGATGATACTTTTTCTAAGTTTGGGAGTTCAAATCCTCATGGAATAACATTTAAATGTTAGTCACTATATCAAAAAGCCGCTGGAAAATATTGAGAAATTAGCTGTTTGAAAGTGTCTCAATGCAGGAATCAAATGAGTGCTTGAGAAAAGCAAATACTGCACATCTTAGAATATTTTACAGACTTTAGACACAGACTGATGGCAGAAATAAAGAGGAACAGGTGCTGATAGAATTACAGGTGTACTAAAAATATTGTGAATTTTATTTGAGAATAGGACACAATTGAAATTGGAAACATTCAGACCGAAAACCCTTTGACCCCTGGCTTCATAAATCCAACGCAGATTGTGATGCTGCTTTCTTGGCTCATAGTTCTTCTTTTATCCAACTTTGGATTCCATTAGGCAAACAAAATGGCAGGTATTTCTTCCTTTTTTCCATAAATTCCAATTTTTACCCGCTCAGAATTGCTTTGTGGCACTCGGCTTAAACTGTGAAGGAATGCAAGTCATAAGGCATTACGTCATATCCTGATCCAACAAATCTGATATTTTCTTACACAAATATGCAAGGTTGTCTGCCACAGTTTGGTATTCAGGAGTATTACGATCAAACAATTTATTTAAGAAAAACAAAAAAATAAATACATGAAAAAAGCATTCCACAAACCAGAAAAAAAACCACACACACACAAACAGAAACACTGATGCTCATGAAATGTTAAAAGGAGATTCACCTTTGGACAATATCAAAGGGGAAGCCAGACACTGTCTAGGAAATCACCACGGCAACGGCTCTGATGACCCAAAAGCTAAAAGAAAAAACAAATGCAGCTCTGCCACAATTCACTCACTACACCCGCTACAGTACATCACCATGCATGGGTGGCATGTTGTGTGTTTTGCCCAACATGGCCTCCACTGAAGTTATTGGTTACTGCCTAAGTTGCTAGGAAGAAAAAAAAAAAACACTGGTGATATAAAAATTCAAAAAAGCCAAAATGGTTTAAAATGTAGAGGCAATATTGACATTTGCTGTAACTTCATGCTTCAAACAATTTTGGCACCTTTTACCATATTTCTTGCAGACAACAAGTCATGAAACAGAAAAAAGAAGAAAAAGGTCTGGCTTCTCTCACTTTTTAGTCATGTGCTATTTCATTAAAGCCAACAACTTTTGGAAAAAAAAAAAAAAGAATAAATGTACAGATCTATTTCTTTCTCCAATGCTCAGGTGTTTAAAGTACATGTTCTTGTTTTTTAAAGGGCATGGAAAATGCACACCAAAGTGGCAAAACAGCAAGGAACAAAGCTGACTATCAAAATACATCTACTTCAAACCTGAAACATACATGCAAAACCTTGGCCTGGATGAACGGCGCACATCAAAGTCAAGAGCTTAGCAGAGCATGTTTTTTTTTATGTATATATATATTTAGTTACAGCTACAAAGAAACCCCAAAACAAGCAAAATGTGGTCAAGGCCTTCGTGAAGCTGCTTGGTATCCTCAGATGAATAAACGCATAGCTGTTGAAGGGCTATTTATTTCTCTTGGTTGTTTTGACTTAGCATCTCGTCTGTAATCCTAGCCACTGCGGTGGCTCCCGTCTCCGGTGCGCTGAACGCGAGCCAAGACCACCTCGCGGGACACCCGCTTGCAGTCCTTGGCCAAGCCCAGGAAGCACATGAGGTCATGAAACATGTCGTGAGGTTCAGCTTGCAGCCAAACTCGCTGGTGGCATAGTCGTAGGGGAAGGTGTGGTGATAGTTGTGATATCCCTCACCTGTGAGGCACAGGAAACGGTGGCAAAAAACTGTCAATGGAATATCAAAATATCTGTTCATATCATTGGTGTGTCACATAAAGCCGGCTCATACAGTTGTCGTGGACTTACTGTCTTGTAACTGAACGCCTTGCTAGTCCGCCTCCAAGCCTCTCCCCACGTGTAGGCTCCGCCCTGTTTGCCTCCCCCCTGCACTTACCTTCATCCAGCTCCTAACCAGCTCCCTGTAGCATTTACGCTGTACTCCACGCACCCCTGAAGCCAAAAGCTCCTCATTTTTTTAACCTCCGCACATCCCCACACAAACGTGGAAAAATAACTGTCTCCAGGTTAGACTCGCCGCTTTGCTAGTGACGATACAAGCTCATTAACATTGATGATGGGAATTTACGCCATCCATGATTTCACATCTTAAATACAGTCAAAAAGTGCTTCTGTTGGTCTGATGTCAACAAGAGATGTAACTATGTACAGCTGGGTATAATCAGCATAGCTGAAAGCTGATGTTGTGACGTCTGATAGCATTCTCCAGAAGAACCATGTAAATGTTAATAATGCTATAGGTTGGTAATAAGATCAGTAAAACAGGAAAAATGATTGATATGTGTACAAATAAGTTAAAAATTGTTAGTGACTGTTGAAAGTGCAGTGAAATTCTGTTTGAAACAAACTCCTTGTATAATGTCTGTTTCAGCTGCTGGACAGCACCAAAAAAAAAAAAAAATTAAAAAGGGAAAAAAAGTTTGCACAGTGACATCATCAGTGAAGGTCATTCCTTTAGGGGTGATGACATCATTTGACATCATTTGAAATCATTTGACAACATTTGACATCATTTGAAATCATTTGACATCATTTGACATCATTTGACATCATTACACCTTCTGCATTTTATCTATAAATATGAGGCATATTCAGAGCAAACGAATTTCAGAGTTTGTGGGCAAAGACACGCAAGAGAAAGAGAAACAGGAAGGTTTCACAAGTTTCGAAAACAAGAACTGAGTTTGAGTCAACCTTTTGAGATTTCTTGACCAGTTCATTCAAAATGTCACAAAGCGAAGAATCTCAGCAGACGGACTTTTCTATTGAAGAATTACATAACGTCACAGAGAACATTCTTCAGCAAAATGACACTTTGAGCAAACATCTGGAGAAAATTTGCAAGAGTTTGCGGAAAAGGAAAGATTTAGACGCTTCATGCAAAGAATTGAAAAAGACACGGAAAGCTGCTATCGAGGAAAACAAAAAACTGGTGAAGCAGCTGGAGAGTCTAAGAGTGGACGTGGAAAAGCAGATCCACGTGGAAAAAGTGTGTGAAGAAGAGAGGGCTAGAACATCTCAGGCCTTGGAAAGTAACCAAGACCTGGAAACAATAATAGCCTCTCTTCAGGCCAGACTTCAGCAGCTGCAAGAAATGGAGCAAGAAATTTCTGGCAAGAAAGCTGAACGTAAACTTTTGGAACGGGAGAAGAAAGATCTGAAATCCCAACTGAAGAAACTCCAGAAGAAGACTGCCCACAAAGAACGCCTGGAACCTGATTTAAGAAAGGAATTTGAGGAATTCCAGGCTTTAACACAACAAACTGAGGAACTGAGGCAAAACCTTCTGGAGTTGCAACAACAAAATGAGGAGCAAAAGAGGATGGCAGACAACTATCCTAGCATGACAGAAGATAGGCAACGTCTCACAGATCTGAGGGCTCAACTGGAAAGAGAGATTTCTGATCAGAGACAGCAGCAGGAGGAAACACGTCAGCTGATTGCTCGACGTGAGGAGGAAAGGAGAGAACTGGAATTGCTCAGAGAACAAACAAACGCCTTCACAGCAGAGAAAAATGCACTGGCAGATGAACTGCAACACCGTGAAGCGTTGGAGTCTGAATATAAGGAAATGCAAGCACAGACTAACGACTTGGTGACAACATTCCTCACCCTCAACATAGAAGTTGCAGAGCTGCAGCACCAGGTTTCAAACATGAATGAGGTGCAGGAAAAACTGAATGTTGAAAAGGAGGAAAATTTAAAGGCAAAAAGGGAAGTTTCAGAACTAAAACAGCAGAAAAAGGAACTTTGTGAAGTGGCTGTGCAATACAACAAGGCACTGAGCAAACTGGGACCTCTTCGAGATGAAACAAAGAGCCTGATAGATGAAAAAACCATGCTGACTGACCTTCTGAAACACCGTCAAACATTGGAGACTGAATACCATGAGCTAAAAGCAGAAATTCACGAGGCGGAGGCATACAACTGTCAAGTTCTGGATGAGGTGGATTTTCTGAAGGGGAAGCTTTCAGAGTTAGAAGATGTGGAGAAAAGAGTTTTTGAAGCACATGAGGACAAATTGAAGGCAGAAGAAACATATGACCATCTCTATAAGGAACTCCAAGACGTTCAAGTTCAGATCAGGGCTCATAAAGATGGCACTGCTGCTCTAGAGAAAGAAATCCAAGATCTCCAGAGGAAGGAGCAGGAAGTAAAAGAGCTCAGAGCTGAGTTTAACAAAATCTCTGAAGAAAAGTCCCAACTTGAAGACAAAAAGAAGCAGCTGCAGGATGAAGTTTCAGAACTAAAACAGCAGAAAAAGGAACTTTGTGAAGTGGCTGTGCAATACAACAAGGCACTGAGCAAACTGGGACCTCTTCGAGATGAAACAAAGAGCCTGATAGATGAAAAAACCATGCTGACTGACCTTCTGAAACACCGTCAAACATTGGAGACTGAATACCATGAGCTAAAAGCAGAAACTCAAGAGGCGGAGGCATACAACTGTCAAGTTCTGGATGAGGTGGATTTTCTGAAGGGGAAGCTTTCAGAGTTAGAAGATGTGGAGAAAAGAGTTTTTGAAGCACATGAGGACAAATTGAAGGCAGAAGAAACATATGACCATCTCTATAAGGAACTCCAAGACGTTCAAGTTCAGATCAGGGCTCATAAAGATGGCACTGCTGCTCTAGAGAAAGAAATCCAAGATCTCCAGAGGAAGGAGCAGGAAGTAAAAGAGCTCAGGGCTGAGTTTAACAGAATCTCTGAAGAAAAGTCCCAACTTGAAGACAAAAAGAAGCAGCTGCAGGATGAAGTTTCAGAACTAAAACAGCAGAAAAAGGAACTTTGTGAAGTGGCTGTGCAATACAACAAGGCACTGAGCAAACTGGGACCTCTTCGAGATGAAACAAAGAACCTGATAGATGAAAAAACCATGCTGACTGACCTTCTGAAACACCGTCAAACATTGGAGACTGAATACCATGAGACAAAAGCAGCAACAGATGTTGTGAAGAATGAAATCTTTGACCTTCAAACTGAGGTTTCTGATCTGCAGAACAAGGTTCATCACTTGGATGATGTGGAGGAAAATGTTTCAATAGCAAAGGAGGAACACTTGAAGGCAAAGGAGAAACACGACCTTCTCAAGAAGGAACTCCAAGACCTGCAGGTCCAGGAAGAGAAGGACTTAGAACTCCAAACAAAAACAGCACCAAAACAAAGCTGTGAAGAAGGAGGGTCTGACCAGGGAACAAAAATCTAGATTTAGAATAGGGACATAGGGGAAAAAACAGAAATGGGGTCAAAATGGGGAAAGCCTTTGTGTTTAGTACATTTTAGGACACAAAAAGGCAGAAACTAATGTTTAGAATAGGGTCAAAGGGAAAATAGAAACAGAAATGGGGGGGAAATGGGGGAAAGCCTTTTTTTTAGAAACATAGTAGGACACAAAAGGGCAGAAACAAATGTTTAGAATAGGGTCAAAGGGAAAATAGAAACAGAAACGGGCTGAAAATGAGGAAAAGCCTTTTCTTTAGTACATAGTAGGACACAAAAGGGCAGAAATACAAAAAAAGCACAAATAAAAAATGGGATAAAAAATAATGTAATTAAAAGGGAGAATATGTTTTTATTGGTTTCATAATCCTTGTGCTATCTTGGGATATGGTGTATTAATATGTGTGTTGTTGTGTGCATGTGTTCAGTGGGGGGAGGGGGTTGACATACAGTAGCCCCCCCCCCCACCAAGTCAAGTCACCTCCCTAACAAGCAATGTGACTTGTTAGGGGGGACCTGAGGGGGGTACACATTTTTAAAATGCCTGCCTCCCCACTACTGGACAAATGCAAACACAACACACACCATGTCCCGGCCTGAAAAAAGGGTTCATTATTGTCAAAATCCATTTCGGCGTTTAAAAAAAAGGGCGACACACTAATTAGTGTGTTTGTGTGGGTTTTCTCTGAGTGCTTCAGTTCCCCCCACCCAACCAGAATGTAGTGTCTTTAGGAATGTTATTAGTTAAGATTTGTGAATTGAAGACAAAAAAAATAGTTGCAATTCTTTCTGCTGGTTGAACACAAAAAACGCAGACAATAAAAACATTAGAATTGGTTAATTAATTACTTCAAATCTGGCCAGACTTAAAATGAAAAAGGGCAACGCACTAATAAGTCTTTTTGTGTGGATTTTCTCAGTTCCCCCCACCCTACTAAAATACAGTTACTTTAAAAATTTTAATAAAAAATAAAAAATAAAAAGTTGAAAAAGAAGTAATTGCAACACACTAAATGTATCCCCTCCGTGAACCGCCACCTTAACGTGGTGGAGGGGTTTGCGCACCCGAGTGATCCTAGAAGCTCATCTGTCCAGGGCTAATGCCAATGGCACGGCGTCCCACGACAGACGGGCTCTAGGTGACGAGTCAGACTAAGAGCGGTTCTGAATCCCTAAACTGAGTCAGAAAGAACCAGGTCCAGTTGTAACACACAGGTCCAGTCAGGCCAGGCCTGGAGCTGGGGCTCGCAGATGAGGGCCTGGTGGCCGGGGCTCTTCCCATGAACCCTGGTGGAGTCCCATCTGGCAAAATCACTCCTCCCTGAGCCTCTCTGGCCCATGGAGGAGCTCTGCTGGGATGCGGTCCCTGATGGTTATGAACAAGATTTACTACGGTGGCCAAGAGGTGCAAGACACACTTTCATTTAAGATACAACAACAACAAATCCCAGTACAAATGAACAAATACTGAAACACTAAAACAGATAATGAAACACAACAGCAAATCATGAAACACAACAGAAAATCATGAAACAAACAGCAAGTCATGAAACACATCATTTTTGTGATACGGTATTTGGTAATTTGCACCCGGATTTGCTTTTGTGGAATTTGTCATTTTCCCATGATTTGTTGTTGTGTTTCAGTATTTGTTCATTTGTTCTGAGATTGTTTTTAGTGCTTCATCATTTGTTAGTTTGTACCAGGAATTTTTGTTGGTTGTACCTTAAATGTAAACGTGTTCTGCACCTCTTGGCCACCATACAATTTATAACTTGGCTCAAAAATCAAAGACTAGAAGCAGATGCTGTTATAAGACACATAATTACCACAAAGTCACTAAACGGCTTCGTTGGGTGAGGACCAAAAACTGAATCATGCACTCTTCTTCCATTGGTCCAGGGGGATCAGAAGTCTGGATCTGGTTGTTGATTGGCTGCTTTCGGTCAGATGAGATGTGCAGAGAGAGCGGGAGTGACTCGGTTGGAGTATTTGAACTCATCATCTGCTCACATCACCCCACAGCGATGACCTGACTCATGTCTAGAGTTAGCTCAGCTTGTCATGGGAAACAAAAATGTGCTGACTCACGAAAGTGAGGCATGTTTGCAGAGTCATGTTTCAGCCAGACTCTGCTCAGCTGGGACTGTAATGACAGCGACCACTGCTGTGGCAGACCTCTCTCATCACATCTGTGCTACATTTATACTTGATCCTTTAATCTACGACCAAACAGCAGCAATTTTAAATCATATTTTCATACATTTTGCTGCTTAATACGTTATTGCATCATTATTTCCCAAGATATGCTGTCAAAGATAACAATAAAGCGAGTTTTGAGGCAAAGATTAAAATCTGAATAAGAAAAAACTACAGAAAATTTCAAAAACATTTTACTGAATTTGTTGGGGCACAAAGATTTTAGGAGCTAATAATCTTTTGACAGTTTTGGTTTCCAAAATAACAATTCACAGACAGTTCCAAATGATGCAGATTGTAGAAATGTGAGAAAACTGTGGTTATGCAACTTTTGCATTCTGTTTGACTAAATCGTGCATTCTGGTTTCAGAAGTTCCATCAACATTTGGTTGGGGAAGAGCTGTGGTGAATCATTCTGGTGCAAAAACATGAACAAGTGTCACATCACTCCTGTATGCTGGCATCTGTCTAGAAAGACAGAGCAGATTTTGGTTTGATGATACTTTTTCTAAGTTTGGGAGTTCAAATCCTCATGGAATAACATTTAAATGTTAGTCACTATATCAAAAAAGCCGCTGAAAATATTGAGAAATTAGCTGTTTGAAAGTGTCTCAATGCAGGAATCAAATGAGTGCTTGAGAAAAGCAAATACTGCACATCTTAGAATATTTTACAGACTTTAGACACAGACTGATGGCAGAAATAAAGAGGAACAGGTGCTGATAGAATTACAGGTGTACTAAAAATATTGTGAATTTTATTTGAGAATAGGACACAATTGAAATTGGAAACATTCAGACCGAAAACCCTTTGACCCCTGGCTTCATAAATCCAACGCAGATTGTGATGCTGCTTTCTTGGCTCATAGTTCTTCTTTTATCCAACTTTGGATTCCATTAGGCAAACAAAATGGCAGGTATTTCTTCCTTTTTTCCATAAATTCCAATTTTTACCCGCTCAGAATTGCTTTGTGGCACTCGGCTTAAACTGTGAAGGAATGCAAGTCATAAGGCATTACGTCATATCCTGATCCAACAAATCTGATATTTTCTTACACAAATATGCAAGGTTGTCTGCCACAGTTTGGTATTCAGGAGTATTACGATCAAACAATTTATTTAAGAAAAACAAAAAAATAAATACATAAAAAAAGAAAAAAAGCATTCCACAAACCAGAAAAAAAACCACACACACACAAACAGAAACACTGATGCTCATGAAATGTTAAAAGGAGATTCACCTTTGGACAATATCAAAGGGGAAGCCAGACCCTGTCTAGGAAATCACCACGGCAACGGCTCTGATGACCCAAAAGCTAAAAGAAAAAACAAATGCAGCTCTGCCACAATTTACTCACTACACCCGCTACAGTACATCACCATGCATGGGTGGCATGTTGTGTGTTTTGCCCAACATGGCCTCCACTGAAGTTATTGGTAGAGGGAGCTAAGTTGCTAGGAAGAAAAAAAAACAAAACACTGGTGATATAAAAATTCAAAAAAGCCAAAATGGTGTAAAATGTAGAGGCAATATTGACATTTGCTGTAACTTCATGCTTCAAACAATTTTGGCACCTTTTGTTAAAAAAACACGTCAAATCCAATGAAATTCAGCAAATTCAGATCTTAAGGTTTAAATCTGTTAACTTTGTTTATTAAGCTACAGTTAGAGAAAAAGGTCTGGCTTCTCTCACTTTTTAGTCATGTGCTATTTCTTTAAAGCCAACAACTTTTGGGGAAAAAAAAGAGAATAAATGTACAGATCTATTTCTTTTTCCAATGCTCAGGTGCTTAAAGTACATGTTCTTGTTTTTTAAAGTGTTAAAAACTTGATGTAAACTGTAATAAAGGCAGTAGTCCATCCTCTTTGCTGAAAAACGGGGGTAGTCTACATCAGTCCTTCACTACATGTTGTCTATAGTTAATGATTGAGTAATACTTTTACAAAAGTGATGGGCTACATGACCGATCTTGCATGGAAAATGCACACCAAAGTGGCAAAACAGCAAGGAACAAAGCTGACTATCAAAATACATCTACTTCAAACCTGAAACATACATGCAAGACCTTGGCCTGGATGAACGGCGCACATCAAAGTCAAGAGCTTAGCAGAGCATGTTTTTTTATATGTATATATATCTTGAACAATTTGTTTAGTTACAGCTACAAAGAAACCCCAAAACAAGCAAAATGTGGTCAAGGCCTTCGTGAAGCTGCTTGGTATCCTCAGATGAATAAACGCATAGCTGTTGAAGGACTATTTATTTCTCTTGGTTGTTTTGACTTAGCATCTCGTCTGTAATCCTAGCCACTGCGGTGGCTCCCGTCTCCGGTGCGCTGAACGCGAGCCAGGACCACCTCACGGGACACCCGCTTGCAGTCCTTGGCCAAGCCCAGGAAGCACATGAGGTCGATGAAACATGTCGTGAGGTTCAGCTTGCAGCCAAACTCGCTGGTGGCGTAGTCGTAGGGGAAGGTGTGGTGATAGTTGTGATATCCCTCACCTGTGAGGCACAGGAAACGGTGGCAAAAAACTGTCAATGGAATATCAAAATATCTGTTCATATCATTGGTGTGTCACATAAAGCCGGCTCATACAGTTGTCGTGGACTTACTGTCTTGTAACTGAACGCCTTGCTAGTCCGCCTCCAAGCCTCTCCCCACTTGTAGGCTCCGCCCCGTCTGCCTCCCCCCTGCACTTACCTTCATCCAGCTCCTAACCAGCTCCCTGTAGCATTTACGCTGTACTCCACGCACCCCTGAAGCCGAAAGCTCCTCATTTTTTTAACCTCCGCACGTCCCCACACAAGCGTGGAAAAATAACTGTCTCCAGGTTAGACTCGCCGCTTTGCTAGTGACGATACAAGCTCATTAACAGACATGCAAACAGGAGGACGGTGAGAGGTTTTTTTCCCACCTGAACTGGTTGCATAAAATATTTAAATGTTTGATTTTCATTTAATTTTTTCTAGAAGACAAACTGGAACATTATATATAGTTTAGTGGAGGTTCGTCTGTTTTTTTTAAACATTTTATACATAGTTTTATTTTGGATTTATACATTTTTATTTTATCCCTTCATTTTTCAACTTTGTCATGAAACCTAAAACAGTTTGGTGTGAATGTTTGCAGTAAAAGTTTACTACTCAGAATTGAATTTTTGTATATAGAATCCAGATTGTTTTAGAATGATTGTGTAATATAGTATTAAAAAACAAGGGTTGTAACTAAAAATATAGAGATCAAACGCACTCCTAAGGTTTCAAAAATCGGACACATTTTCTGCACTTTCTGTGTAGCACCTGCTCCACATTCAAACTGGTCATGTTTTGGCCCGTGTGGCTGATTCCCCTGAGATAATTCTACATGTAAATGTGAGATCACCGCTATTCCAACGGACACGCTCACGTAACTCCAGGAGTTCTGTGGATAAACCTGCACTGCAAGCTAAACAACACGCAGGCGTCTGTTTGCAACTTTTCAACAGCCGTGTTACCCTTGAGCTATTCTCAACTTTCCTTCCTTGTTCATTCTAAATTACCTTGAAGTTTGAGAATTTTATCTTGTTAAAGTAACCCAAGTATTTCAAAATACGAGGTTGACTTATTTCTCATCCATCTGTCGTTCTGTGCTACACAGTTGTAGGTCAAACTGGATAATTATCGTATCCGAATTTCTCAGAAGCTTTGATGTGTTTACCTATAAATAAATGAACATGGTAAACAAATAAAATCGTACATTCTGTTCTATCAAAGTTGGAGTTGCGTTTGTTCTTCATACCTATGGCGCTGAAAGTGACAAACTTGTTCTCTCTGGGGTTGATGTTCTGGTCGTAGGGCTTGTTTCCCCACATGTGGGCTGCGCTGTTGACCAGCCAAGTGGCGTTGAGCACCACGGTGTACCTCAGCAGGACCGGGACGAAGTACGCCGCCCACAGGGACTCCCCCCACAGGTACCATGGTACGAACATCGGAATGAAGAAGCACACGAGCAGCACGGAGAGCTTATAATACCTGTGAGGAGACAGAGAACAGCAATAGATATAAATAAGAATTTCGTGTTTCATAAAAATCTGCTTTCCACATGAGAAAATGTTCCTCCTGCATAATTCCTTTTCATGTAACATGTTGTCCATTGGTCCCACCTCTGTTAGTCTGAACACGCGTATGAACTTGTTGAACCAGAATGACTCATATGAGCTGAACTGGAGACGCTGTGGTATTAGGTTTAAGTGTTTTTTCTTCCTTTGACCTTTCATTGTTCAATGTTTAAAACATTGGCACACCTTCCTGCAAGCTTCAACTCAGTTTATGTAAATCTTCACAAAACTAGGTTAAAAATTCAGCCTCTGGTTAGCTTTGAAAGGAAATGAGCTTCTTACCTCCTCTGAAACATTACGACTTTGTCAGACAGCAAGTCTCTGAGCTCCAGCTTGCTGCCTTTTTCTATGACATCTGGGTGTTTGCGCACCAGCAGCCAGCCAATGTGGGCAAAGAAGAAGCCCCGTTTGGCGTTGTGGGGGTCGGCGTCTGTCTCTGAGTATTTGTGGTGAACTCTGTGGTCTCGAGCCCATTCAAAAATGTCATTCTGCAGGTGGAAGGGAAGACAAGCTCTTGAGACGACATTGCGCTTCAATCAGGACTTCAGGTTTTTCTTAATATGCTCAGATCGGACACAGACGGCCTGTCGTTGAATTCACTTCCTGTCTGCGCTATTTCAGGCAAAGAGAACGACAGCAAACTGCGCCAAGCGTTATGACAAACAAACAGGGTGTAAACCTGCAAGTCGAAACTTTTACTTTCATGATTAGTTAGTCATCACCTAAAATAAAGCAATCCTGTAACAAAAACATCCTGCATTTCCATTACGTCTGAAGTTTTTTTTTATTGTGAAAAAAAGCATATTAGGAAATGTAGGTGCAATTTTCCACACAAGTGGATGCATGAATTTTGCATTACTGTCACAATCCCTTCTTGAATCTGTTTGACTCATCGTCTTTGCATACCTGAAATGCCATGGAGTTTGCAAAACCGAGAAAGATCCTCAGGGGTAAGGAAGCCTTGTAGGTTCTGTGACTCCACAGGCGGTGAGCCCCCGCTGTGATTCCCAAAGCACTTATGAAAAAACAAAGCACAGCTGTGGACAGAAAGAAACCTAAAATGAGTCCAACCATCAGCAAGAAACAATAATACAATGTTATGAAACGTGAACTAACTAGGTAAAAACTGTCACATCTAAGACTGATTGCACAGATTTGATTAAAAAACGTGCAAATATTCAAAAATGATCATATAGTTCTGTCTTTTTACATAACTTGTGCATAGTTATCATGCATCTGTTTGCTCTCCTGGTGTGCATGATGCACAGAATAAAGATCAGTTTAGGTGATGTAACATCAAACCCTCCAGTGATCTATAAGAAATCCCTCAGAGAAGTCTAGAAGGATCACGCCCACTCCACAAAAGCGAGCCTGATGTAACTGTTGATTCGATTTCCTCTCAGAGACAGCGCGTGTTTCAGGCGCGCGCCTGTTTAGTATTTTTCCACTTACACCAAAGCAAGGTCAGCGGAGAAACTGTGGGGATGAGGAGGATGCCGTACATGGCTCCTATGTGCAACAGAGTCATCAGAATGACATTTCTCCACACGATCATCCTGCGAGGTTTGGGGCCCTCTTTCTCCTTGTATGTGTTATCAAACACGTCTTCTCTGGTCTGCTCTGAACGAACATCCCCGTTGCTCGAATTGTGCTGCTTTAGCTCCAACGCATCCGCCTCCGTCATTGTTTCTGTGGACAATACGAGATGCTTAAAAACAAAAATAAAAGAAAGAAAAATCAGTCCATTTCTTGAAAAAAAAAGGCCCCGCGCGTAGCCAATTATTATATGGTCTAGCCCGGCGAATGCTAGTTAGCTAGGGCGTCAAATGATGGAAAAAAGGATGTTAAAACAACGATGTTTAACCGACATTCGTTGCGTTGCATAACCACGCAGTGGAGAAAACAAAAGATTTGTAAATTGCTTACCAAAGTCGAGGTATTAAAGAGATTCTGGCTCCTCAACGAAGACGATGCCGGTGTTTTGACCTAAAATTACAGTAACCTAGAAATGGGCATCGATGGTTAGCAGTGCAGCGTACGCATCAATGAAAAACTGAGCTCGAGACGAGTCTGACCAATCAGCGCTCGGATGCCTCCTGAAACTCGGGTTCTGATTGGCTGGTTTTTTATCTGCTGTTCACCTTGTGTTCTCTCTGCCAGACAGATGTAGCTCTCTTAGAAAGTAGCTGTTATACATAAATGCGTGTTGGTTAGAATCTGATCAAAAATAAATATGGAAATTTGAACACACATTCGTGGAGTACTGCGTGCCAGCAGGGCGATGCAAAACGAACAGCGGAACTTAAATTGTTCCTTAAATCCACAGAGAATCCCCCACCCACAGAAAAAGTGGTTCATTCTGTTATGAAAAACACATTTAGGTTCAGGTTTTTATTTTAGCTTTTCTGATGACAGCCAAACTTGATTTTACATTTATTTGAAGTCTATTTTTTATCTCGACATTACATAGAAATTTAATCCGTATTTATTTATTATGTTCTGAACTTTAAGTTTGTTTGTTTTTTAAAAGGTAATATCATAAAAGAGTTTAAAATTAATAGGATTAAATTGTAACACATGATCTTCTTTTTTTCTTTTTCAACTTATTTTTAAAAACGTAGAGTTTTGGTGTTTTTAACATGCTCTTATTACATTTTTTATCATGAAGGAGGACATACATAAAATAATTTGAGCGTAAAACTGTGTTTCTAAGTATTCCTTTATTCAAATCATGATGGATTAGAAGCAAGATACAAAACCGCCATTTGAGAAAGCTCTCAGTTGGGATGGATCCACTTGCATACAAATAGATCAATACACTCCTTTGTTTGTCTCGTTTGAGCAGGCGGGTGGCTCAAAACTGTAAAGCTCCAATATTGCTTGGCATTTTTGTTGCACCACTACTGTTAGGCTGGTTTTGTGAGGGGGTGGAAGGTAGCGGGAGAGAGTGTAAACAAATAAATGATGGAATATCAGCAGAGGGTTACTTCCACGCCAACAGACCAGCCCACAACTCAGAGGCAAATTTCTAATGAACTGCTGGCATTGTGCACAAACTATGTCATGGAAAATGAAACCCATTTTGGGAATTTGACTAAAAATGTCATAATCCTTATTAAAAGACCACTGGGAACACAATAGATTAAAGAATGATTGGAGTGGGACTTTACACTTCATATGTGACAAACTCTTTAAAGACCCATTTCCATCATCTTTTGATCTGTTGTAAAAGCGTTCCCAGTGGTCTTTAAATTATGACTATGTAGTTTTTAGCCAAAATAAAACTTGTGTCGATCTCTGGAACATCAATGTCTCTCCAGAACAGCAGTAGTTTTATTAAAAAATCTGCCTCTGAGTCGTCGACGGGGCTGTTGATGCAGCACAACTATTGCTGAGAGCTCCAAACAGCGAGCTAGTGGGCTGCCCAGTACATTTTCTGCAACACAAATACAAATTTTTTCAAGCAGTATTTTTCATCTGCTCCTTATTCACAACAATTTGAATAAAGAAATACTCAGAAATGTAATTTGGAGCTTAATTTTCTTTAAAAATCTCCTCTATCATCAGAAAAATAAACCAAGAACATGTTAAAAATACCAAAAACACTATTTTTATCGAAGTGGGTCTTTAATAGACGGAACAACAACCATGCACAATGTTTTAATGTTAATATCATAGCAGATGTCCCAGTGTTTTCGAATTTGTCTGTTTTCTCTCAGCTTTACGCAGGAACTGGCCTACCTGTTTTGTCCTACAATAATTTTTCATGTGTGGCCATGTTTTCTCCTTTTCTGTTTCTTACCTGTCTCTTTGTCTTATAACACACGTTCCAGTGATTTGACTCTTTTAAAACTTGTCTCTTGTTGCTGCAGTTACTACTTACCTTAATAACAGATGTTTGAATTTATGTGTTTTCTTTTCAATTTTGTTTAACTTTCCTTTATTGTCCTTTAAGTAATTTGCTTTATTGCATCATTTTTTGTTAACTTCATTCTTGTATTTGCTTCGTCACACAAGTAACTGGTGGAACTAGACAGCGACTTTTATTGAATCTGGATTTTCAGGAGGTTTCTTGCTATTTTTTCATTCGGTTTTTATTTCTCAGTGTAATGATTTCTGGCTTTGAATTCAGATGTATCCTGTTAGGCACCTACACAGACTTATTCTGATACGAACAGGACAGGAAAATGTTGCTCAATTGAGATAATTTTGGCTAAAATAATAACAACAGTCTATTTTTTTATTATTGCATTGTTACGATACTGGTTAGTATATCTTGGATTTAATACTTGTTTTTGTTTTAATTGTTAAAAAAACTTTGTGTTTCACTTTCATTAGGTGATAAAATGGCGCTTTAGAAATAACTGAATTGAACACTAATTCCGAAACTGCATCCTTACTGCCATCTAGCGTAGACAGGGGGTATTACCCGGGGATGCCGCTGTCATGATGTGTGCCGTTGGGGCAACGCTGCTTCCAAAGAAAAAGGAAAGGAGCTTCTAAACAGAAAGCCGTACGCTCAGATACTTTGATATCGTTCGGATTGACGGATCAGCATCGACGGTTAACTCCCGAGTCCGTCGGAGCTCTATGCTGCGATGGAAGTCAACAGGGATGAAGCGGAGCGCTGCATTGACATCGCGGCGGCGGCGTTAAAAAGCCAGCAGCCAGAGAAGGCGCAGAAGTTCCTGGAAAAGGCTCAGAGACTCTTCCCGACCAAGACAGCCAAAAGTAAGTTGAAATAACCGCGCTGCAGGAAAAGGCAGACTGCGGCTGCAGCATCATCCCCCGCAGCATCACCTGCATCCCAGAGGAGCTGCGCACTTTGGCAGGGCCTCTGATAGCCTGCCAGCTAGCTGGCTCAGGTTTAGGGCTTTCCTGCATTGTTAAGGAAGCGCATTCATTTAATTATACATGGAATTCATTTTTTAGTTCATTTCATATGTAAAGATAAATATTTTAATGAGCCAACAACAAGAGGAAGGGTTATCCTAAGCCCCAAAGCTCTGGGATACCAGGCTTCTTCATTGAAAACAACACATACTAACACTCCACAGCTTAAAAACAGAGAAAAATGAGCACACAAATACGATAGGAATTGGCCTGTGCTGTCAAACACACATCATGTAAGATTACACGTGACTCTAATTTAGCTGTGTTTATTCACAGAAAAATCAATATAATGCTGTGTATCAGATACAAATAAAGCTGTAGACAGTAATCTTTATGCGTGTTTATCCTTTGGAGAGGTATTTTTTAAATGTATTTTTGCTCCAGTATTGATGTTTGCACGCAATGTTTCACCAGTGAAACTCTGCATGTTCATACACTGGTGTGTTAGTGCCAGTCTTGCATAAAAAGCTTACATTTACATCAAACAAAATAGATGGAATAAAGTTTATTCGTATTTTTATTCATATGTGACATTCTTAAAATTACAATTCAAACCATCAAACCCTATGAAATTTTAAATACATTGTAGTAAGCTCATAACTTGAGTACTAAGAGGTTTTTAAAATATGAATTTTCCTCCTGTGCTTATCTGAATTTGGGTGTCAGTTCTGGGATCGTGTTTTGTTCTGTGTTGCACGCTTTCGGCTTGCTCCGGGGTAATGAATATCTTTCAGATACTAATATTTTGGCAGGGATGTTTAAGACTGATTGTATTTTTAACTTTGTAAAAACTTGAGGATGAAAATATCTGAATTTCTATAAATAATGCAATCTGGAGGCCAAACCAAGCAAGAAAAAAATCATTGATTACAACCTTTTTAACATTCTTTGCAAATTTTGCTTACTTGTGGACCCTATTCTAAATTTGTAATCTGTTATTTTTTTTTTTTTCAATCAGCGCTGTTGGATTTGATAGCAAAGAATGGATTTAGTCCCAGACAAGCCAACCACTCAGATTTCAGTGAGGACTCGGGTCCTCGATGTAGGCGGAGCTCTGCTGAAGATGCCAGACCTGAAGAAAAGCCTACAGGAGCCTCACAAACCTACACAGAAGATCAGCTGGAGGCAGTGAGGAGGTAAATACTAACATGTTTTTGACTACTTTTAAACACCATTCAAAGCTTGACATACAATATTATTTGTCTCGCTTCCAGGATAAAACAATGTAGAGACTTTTATGAGATTCTCGGGGTCCAGAAAGATGCTACAGAGGACGAGCTCAAGAGATCCTATAGAAAACTTGCTCTGAGATTTCACCCGGATAAAAACTACGCCCCAGGAGCGACGGAGGCATTTAAAGGTAAAATGATGACAGATGTTACGACTGAGGGGATGTAAGTGTGGATCCTGACAATGACACCTTGGTTGTTGACTTCCCACAGCTATCGGGAATGCCTATGCTGTCCTGAGTAATGCTGAAAAAAGACGGCAGTACAATCAGTGTGGAGAAGAGGGGAGATTTCCGTCCACCAATGGCCCAGGAAGTGGAAACTTTGAGCCCGACATATCACCCGAGGACCTCTTCAACATGTTTTTTGGAGGAGGTTTTCCCTCAAGTAAGTGTGACAAAGTATGTTCACTACCCAATGTGAGTCATGATTTATTTGTGAGATGATTATATAATGATCCAGGTAATGCTCACGTGTACACTAACGGACGGATGCGCAGTCAAAGGCGGGAGAGAAGAGAGCGACCCCGAGATGTAAGTTGCAAGTGCAGTGGATGCAGTTTGTCTTTTGACCAGCAGGGTGCTGCATGTGTGAATATTCACCCGCTGATATTTTTGCTTGTTTATTTTGCTTTGTTTACATGTTGTTTTCTTTGGCAGGGAGGTCTTGCACTGTTCGTTCAGGTCATGCCCATCCTCATCCTGGTCATTGTGTCAGCTCTGACTCAAATAATGGTCAGCAACCCCTCCTACAGCCTCAGCTTCAGGCCGTGAGTAAAGCTGTGAGCGTCCAGCAAATAACTGTTGTACTGCAGAAAAGAGATTATCAGCACATTACATAAATCTCAGCATGCAACTTAAGTTTATGGCGAGCTGGGTTATTTTTTATGCAATGAATAATACACTAGAGACTGTGTTTGGGTAGATTAAGAGATAAACCGGTATGAAACATTAGTTCTAAATAAGCACCAATCTTCCCTGTGATTGTTTCAAGTGTCTGACTGATCTACTTGTTAATTCTGAGTTCATTTCTAGTCCATCAGTAGGCAGTGAGTCACATTACAGAGACTGAAGGTTGCAGAACTGTTATCACAGTGTTTGGATTCAGTCTCATCTGTACACATTGTCTTATCTCAGGTCGGCGGGGTACTCACACAAGAGGTTGACCGAGAACCTCAAGGTGCCATACTATGTGGGAGACCAGTTTCCCAAAGAGTTTAGTGGCGTGAATCTGAAAAACCTAGAGCGGACAGTGGAGGATGAATTCATAGGAAACCTACGCAACAACTGCTGGAAGGAAAAACAACAGAGTATGCTGTCCCGCCCTTTTTTTTTTCTTCCCTCCATCAGACAGTAAATTTGCTAATTTTAGAGTCAATCTCTCATCAGGGCATTTCTAAAATATATTTTCATTAACTGTTTTTTATTGCAGAAGAAAGTATGTTATACAGAGCGCGCTATTTTGGTGACAATGAGCTTTACCAAAGAGCGCAGAGGGCTCGAACCCCAAGCTGTGCCAAGCTGTCTGAGATCTCAGCCTCCATGCACTGATGGCAAGTTCTACACAACACAGTTACACACGGCAAAAACACACCCATCAGAGATAAGTCATTACATCTTTACATTGGGACATTTTTCTTTAAAACAACAAAATATTTTGCCAAATGGTGTAAGAAAAAATGGCAAGAATTCTTATTTTAAGAAAACAATTCTAGTCAATAAGACATTTTTTCTCAAACTAAGACTGTTTGCTAATGAAAAACTTGTTTTTTTTCCTCAGGTTTCTAAAATAACCAGGAAAAGGTTCATTTGCAGTCAGCTTTAACAAAACAGTGGCTGAAGACCACCAACCAGGAAACAAGGAACGTAATCCTCCATCTCTACGGATTTTTTTTCCCAAAATAACAAACTACGAAATAGACTTTGTTAGAAAATAAAATTAAAAAAAAGCCATTTCTTTGCAGGATGTGGGTATTGATAATCTGCAAGCATCAGTTTTACTTGGAAGCCATGAGAATATAAAGACTCCTTGATCTATTTGCAGAAAACCCCATGCAAACCCATAATGAAGTTTTAAATATACTTAGCCATGCAGATGATGTAGCAGTTCTGTTAAGACATAACACATCAACCGCTTCATCCTTATGTTCATGCAGTTAGACCAGCAGAGAAAACCATCTCGCCTGACTCTAAATGCATTTTCTAACTATGCAGGAATATTGGTCACTCATGTCTTGGCTTTGTTGCTTACTTGAACATGTGAGATGTGTCTTTTCCCCCAGTGTTTGTGACATAAAGATAAAAAAAACCCTCACTTTGCTTCCTTTAATAGTGTAACTTCACGTCACACTAGACACCAGGAAGGTGAGACGTACCTACCCACCAAGTGGGACAACAGCAGGGAGTGGCTTTGGTGCGTAATGTCAGATAGACCTCATCTCAGCTGAAAGTTCTCCCTGATGAATAGATTTATCAAGCTCAAAAACACAATGATGTTTTCCACCATGACTCTGTTCACTTGTGTGAAATAAACGCTTGAACGTGTTGAATGTGGCTCATTGCTGCGAACAGAACAAGCACTCAAGCCGGGACAAAAGCTCAGTCAGCACATTTGGCACGCAGTGTGCAGAGAGGCTGACACCGGGAACCCAACACATGGCAGTGTGCACGTTCACATTTTGGGAGGAGGCGTGCAACATGTGCTGGGTAGCAGGCACGTCGTCACATTCTTTCACTATAAATATGCTCTGCTGTTCCTTTTTTTATTTTTATTCCTGCAGCTCGTTTTTTCTTTCTTTCTTTTGCTCTTTCATTGAACTCTTTTGTCTAATTTCTTTAAATAAAGCTCTCAAAAGTTTCAAAATTAGGATAAAACTTCTTTGATCCCACATTAAGTGGAGTTAAGTGAAGCACCCTAAAAAAAATTAACATACAAACCAGTGAAATGTTTTTTTTTTTATATAAATCTGTTTTGTTTTGTAAAACTTTGCTTAAATGTAAACATTTTAAACCCATATGGAAATTGACTGAGCTTATTACCGTTAAGTTCTAATCAGTGACTCTAAAACTAAAATATTGAGTTTTACATTTAAAAGCACCATTTTTGTCTTAAAAGTCCTGTGAAGCTTATCAGGATCACATATTCCCTTTTTAATAGGATTTAAGTATTAGGCAAAATCCAAATAATTTTAAGTTCTATGCTTTTTTTTTAAATTATTTAAGCTTTATTTATCCATGCAAGACAGATTAGGTACAATACTTTTACTGTGGCCTAGCAAAAGGTTTTTAAGAAAGGGAGTCACATTAAACAGCCAAAAAAAACCTCAGAAATAAGCCTACAATCATAAAAATGAATAGACTGCATTAAAGCAGAATTTTCTTTACAATGATCAAAAATACCTTTTAAAAAGCTGCTTTTTAATTAAAAGAAAGTGTTCAATCTAAGCTATTTTTGTAAATCCTTGTTTCTGGGTACAGCAGATGCATCTTTAGGAAAAATTACTACCAAGCTGTAGATAAAATGCAATTTAACAGAAGTAGTATTGATAATTGATATGATCTTAATGTCTTTTTTAAGGTTACAATTACCCAACAATTAAACCAAAATTCTCAGTTGTCTTTTAAATTTTCAGTTCATACAGAATGGCAGAGAAGCTAAATAAATAATTTAAAACCAGACAGTCTTTAAAAAACAAACAATAATTTATTTGCAATAATGAAAGTACAAAACAGTGAAATGTATGAATGTTTGAATATCAAATAAAATTCAAAGCAGGATAGGTCCAAAGATTTAAAAAAAAAAAAAATGACATGATATCCAAGTGGAGGCTTACACATGTGTAAGCTTTAGCTTAAATCTTCCCAAACTTAGGAAATATGTACATTTCATGAGTTGCCGTACAATTCGTCTTCAATGCTTAACACAACACAGTTAGCTGCCTTTTCTTTGTTTCAGTAGAAACGTAGATGCATTTATATTGTTCAAACGCTGATGTCCCAGATATATTTTATGGTTACAGTTTTGAGCAAGTGCTGCATGAAGACATCCAAGTACCAGAAACTTCAGCTACTTTACAGCAGGAACAAAAGGCTACATCAGAACAAAGTGCTTCTTTATACTTCTGGAGGCATAATCTTAAAAAGGCCCTTCTTTGAGCTTTCATTGTAAGCTCGTTTTTTTTTTTTTTTAAAGGAGTCTTTAATTTCTTAACATTCCTCAATGAGCAGGTCTTCAGAACAGTACAGTTTCTTTTTGATCACGCGGAAACCAGTACCGAGTTTGAGCGCTTGCCGGACTGCTGGAGTGGAAGTAGATCTGGAGCTAAAAAGTCCTTGAATTTTTGGCCACAGGCCACCCGACTCCAGCCTCAACACCAAAGTCAGCTGAAAAGTGGGGACAAGGCAGGGGTCTACCGATAGCTGGGCCATGCTCTCACAAACGTCCCCTTGCTCCACACAGAGGTCAATGAGAGCCCCTCTCAATCCGCAGGGCTCGCTGGCAGCCAGATGAAGGAGCTCCTGTCCGATGTGCTCCAGCAGCTTCTCAGGGATGAGCAGTTTGGTGCACCTCAGAGCACAATCCGAGTCTTTGGCTTCTCTGAGGCTCGATGCAATGAGGTCCACCACTTCTTTCAGGATGGTTTCCTCCATTGGGTCAAAGAACAGGTCGTCATTGTACGGGCACAGGTCACTGGAGGTATCAGAGCCTGGAGAACAGGTGCAGAGGGTTAAAACCTAAAACACGCACAACAAATAAAAGCACCATCTGATAGGAGGATTGCTCACCAGATTCTGAGAGGTCACTTCTGCTGCCGTTGTTGGACCCTGACGTGATGCTGCTGCTGTTTGCGTTGAAATCTGTTAACCTGTGGACCAGCTTGCCCCAGGAGAGTCTCCTCGGACTGCTGTCCACTGGGGACGGAGGGGAGCTGCCCATGTCTGTGGGTGCAAAGACTTCTGGCATGGTTGCAGAATTCAACAGCTGCTAAAGGGTCTGTTTTGTCCATGAGAGAAAAGGGGGAGGGGACAAAGAAGGGATATGTTAAAACATATTTCAACGAGATGCTACATGAAAACAAAAGAATATAAAACATTGGAAGCATAGCACCTAAATATCTAAACAGGTATTTAGGCAAATGCGAAAGTTTGCATGAACGACGTCTCATACTCAGCAAAAACTAGCTGCTGTTTTGCTAGTCAAATGAGCAAAAAAAAAAAAAAAAAAAAGTCGACAAAAATACAAATTTTCAATAGTACTTACAATTTATGTGAATTTAAACGCGTCCAGCTTCGTTTTTTCCCGAGGTTTTAGATCACAAATCGGATGGTTATTGTCTGCAAAGAATCTCTGGAAACTTCTAGCGTCAACACCTCCGTCCTTCCTCTCACCAGCTGCCAAGCGCCGCAGTCTGGCCCGCAACAATGTTTAAATACGGCTCCGAAAGCCACGCCCTTCACTGTGCAGCCAGCCAATCAAAAAAGGAGGCACGGCATCTGAGACTGTATCTTGCCTGGTAACATGCCAGCAGAGAGGACAGACAAACAGGAGGGGGAGGAGGGATTTGGGCTGATGAATGGCAGAGCCCAATGTAATGGAAATGTACAGGGACTTGTATAGGATTGTAAGCATCATATTGTTATGTTTTTATTTTTATTCATACCTTCCATTTATATTATATGTCTTGTTGATCTGTTTATGCACGTACTATTATAAAAGCAAAGAATAAAGTCCATCTAGGCTAGACTCAGCTGGTTTAGTGTTGCAGTGTACATTACGTCACCTGTTTTTCTCAACCATTACATCAGTTTTTTTGTCTGACTCACAGGGATGAAAAACACAGAGAAGCTGCATAATATACGTATAATGCTACAGCAAGCTTAAAAATCTCCAATATCACAAAAAATGAATGCATCTAACAAAAAAACATCATCATTTTCAGCTCCACATAAAAATAATTACTCAAATGTGCAGAGAAATGTAACTTTATTGTAAAGAATGATTTAATGTAGGGTTTTTATTACCCATAAGCTTTTGTGTTTTACAGAGAGAGCATGCACAATAGTCGAACAACAGCAATTTTCAGAATTAAAACTGCAAACAACTGCAAACAGTGCAATAATAAGGTTACTTGCTGTTGTATTATGGAATTTAGGAATATTGTAAAAAATAGAATTAAAATTAGAATTGAGGCACAAATGTCAACACTGTAAAAAGCACAAGACATTAAAATACAAGGATAACACAAATTCTAAGTTTGAGTGGCTGGGTTTTTCTTTTGGACCCAGTGTTCAAGGCATTGAGTTAAAAAAAAAAAAAAAAAAAAACTTTTTGAAAAGCTGCCAGACATACAGTATGGGACACAGCTGCACGTGTGTAGGCGTGAGATGTGATGCACTTTGTCAAAGAGGAACAGAAAGACAAAGCACGCCTAAGTACAGTGTGTTCTGCGGGCGGTGTTTTGAATTTATTCATGTTATAAAATTCTTGATGAACAAACTTTTTAGGTATTAAGGACAAATAAGGACTAAAAGACAACAAACTACAAAAACTTAAAGCAAGAACTTGCTACATGGATTCTTAGAAAGTATGTTCTGCAGGAATGTTTTGAATCAAACTTTTGGCACAGGAAATTAAACTCCCTGCTGGAGGCGTGTCCTGCAATGTCCTGGGCTGTCCTCAAACATCAGCACCCAGAACAGTACATTCTGTGCGCTCTCAGCCTTCGTCGGATTGAAAACAACCCATTACTGAGGAAAACACTAATCTGCATGTTTCTCCAGCGCAGAAAGCGAGACACAAACAACTGCAATAAGAACGTCACATATCAGTGAAGCGTGAAAATAAAATCAAGATAAAAACAAACAAGCAGAACAAACACCAACTGTTGCCAAGAAGGTCCAACTTTATTTACATGTTTTCTCTTTTTTGTTGTTGTTGCTAAAATGGAGATTGGGAGAAAAACATGACAGGTGAATTGTATAGCAACTATAATGGTAAATTATATTTCATATCAAGGAAATATGGACAAATATCTTACCCCTTTTTACCAATGAGGCAAATTACAGATTGTACTTCAGATCCACTTAGGTTTAACTGCTGTAAAATGTACAATGGCAAAAGTAAAAACACTATAATGAGAGACTTTTATTAAGTTTTACAGAGGAAAAAAAAAACACAAACAAGGGATATATCCCGTACAAAGTGAAATATCAAACATCTTTATTGTAATATATTTGGCTGATTTAATCGCCTTAAGACGGCGTGAATCCAAGTAGCTGCTCTATTGGTTTGTACCGCCACTCGTCAGCTTCCAGCTCCTCCACCAGACCTGCAAGTTTCTCCATTCTTGACACTTGTTGGTCTGAAAATACATTAAATAATTATTTAGTTTTGATTTAGAAATGTAAATGGGAGCTATCAAAAGAAAGAAAATAAACTAAAGTTGAGAAAATTAGAAACCCCCTAAACAGAGATATTCAGAATATAGATCTATATATCATATAGGTAACTTATTATATACAGTATAAACACAGCTGATCACACATTTAACCCTAATCCACTAAATATACATAGACACATTTTTATCAAAAGAAGTTCAATAAATTGCTTGAATAGAGTGGGGGGAATCAAACCACTTCCTATCTCTATTACCCTTTACTTCACTTTTTATTTTAATTTTAAATGTTCATCATTATCCAGTTTATCTCTACTCTTTACCATCACAAATGCAGCTCATTAAACTAAATATTTTTTTTTCTAAAAATAGGAATAAAATCAAGTTACAAAGATGCCGTACATATTAATTATGTAAGGAGGCACAGCATTATATTAGAAATCATTATGAAATATCACTAGAAAAAATATATAACTTTGCTTATGTTGGGGGGGGGGTAAAAATGTAATTTAGCTTCTTACCATGTTTAACTTGTTTCAAAGTAGAGGCAACTTGGTAGCTGAATACAGACTCACATAAAAATCTGTCAGAGCCATCTGAAAGAATCAACAGTAAAATATGGAGGATATTATGGATGGTTTGTTAGAAAATGTGAGTAAAGACATTAGAAATGTACCGGTAAACCTTTGATCCCTTTATTTTTCTTCTTACCTTCCATCATTTCTCCTGCACCTTTGGGATACGTGTATAAGACTTTCCTCGGAGGGATGAGCTCTGATGCACTGAATCCAGAGCCAGTGACCGAGCTGCCGCTCACACCACCCGCAGAAGACGATGAAGAGGACGCAGCCATGATGTATTTCGAGGGGCTAATAAAGAACACAAACACAAATAAATACATATTGTCATAATTACAAAATACATTGCAAGTGCGGTTAAGTCTTAACCGCACTTACAGTTTACAAATTTACATACGTAGCATGTCTTGTCAAAAATATATGGGGAAAAAGGGTCTTGTCATTAAAGTGTGTTGAGTTTTATTTACGTAAATTGACTGAAAGCCTATTCTCTGATAAAACAAAATATAACTAGCTAAAAGGCTAACATGCTAAATTTAGTGTAAATAATATTCACTCGGAGTAAGGATTGTTAAAAACAAATTCGCACTAAATTAAACATTTGTAAAAGTAGTTCTTACCGTCTAAATACCAAATTACTCTCACGAGATGTTGTTTTGTTTGAAGGTACTAGTTTACGACGAAAAACTGTTCTTTACAACAGAAAGGGGGGAAATGCACTAGGGTAAAGTTCACAGTAGCTGGAACGGATTGTGGATCTCAACTGTTAGCTGACCGTCGTTCCGGATGTGTTAGAAATCTAGTAAGAAAGTCCGTAAATTGCTCATAAGTGTCGTAACCTAGTCGTAAAGCAATAGAAGAGTTTACTGCCGTAAAAATAATCTTTAATTATCCGTTTGCATAAAACTTTAGCCCCGTGCTAACCGAAATGTCCGTCATGGACGTTTTACGCCCACCTCTTATTAATATAAATGGAAGAATATATCGTAGAAATACAGTAAAAGAAGAGCATTATGAGGAAGAAGAGGATTTCTCCTACATGGAAACGCCAGGTATGTATGTTTAGCTCTGTCAAAAACGGAACAGACGTGATATGTTATCGGTTTTAATAAAGAAAATCAACCTAATATAAAGTTTAATAAACCTTTTCAGAGCGGGAGGAACTTCTAGATGATGAAACGTGTGACAGCTATAACATTGAACAAACGGAGAAAGGATACCGCTGTGCTTTTGATGTCCCTAGTGCTCTTTACAAGTGAGTCAGTTACAAAATGCAGATTTAATGCTTTTATTATTATTTTGGTAAACGACTCTTCAGTGCATTCTTATTGCCTTTATTGTTTATTTCTTTAACAGATACATCATTGGGAAAAAAGGAGAAACACGCAGACGTCTGGAGTTTGACACTAAAACGTCTATAAGCATCCCTAAACAAGGAGTGGAAGGACAGATCGGTGAGGATTTAAAGGAAAAAGTGTCCACCCAGACATGACCTTACATAACCCTGACCTTCTTACAGTGATCACAGGTTCCCAAAAATCTGCAGTGTCGTCAGCAGTTACTCGAGTTGAGCTTCTTGTGGAAAGTTTCCGGAAGAAACAACCTTTTACTCACTTTCTTTCGTTTCCTCTGAATGATCCTAAAATTCAAGAAGGATTTCTTAGATTTAAAGATGAGGTGCTGCTGCAGTGCTCTCAGGTATGTTTATAGACATGCACACATCCACCATTGTTTGGACATTGTAACACATTACTGTCTGATTTACAGGACTATGGAGTTGAGGAAAGCATTTTTCAAAACCCTGCAAAGCTTCATCTAACTATTGGCACCCTGACTTTGCTAAATGACACGGAAGTGAAGAAAGCTTGCGCATACCTTCAAGAGTGTGGAAGTTTTATCAGGTATGGGTCAGAATGTTGTTGTCTGGTGATGTGTGATGAGATTGTTTTAAATTGGGTACCTTGCATGCTGTGATTCCCATTCCCGGCTAATTTTCAGGAAATATCTGGGAAATGTATTTTATTAAAAAAAAAAAAAAGTTAAGGGTGTGTGTTGTTTCTTTTCTTTAGGGACATCGCAGAAGGAAAGCCTCTGTTGCTGGAAGTGACTGGTATAGAGTATATGAATGATGATCCAGCCATGGTGGACGTTTTGTATGCCAAAGTCAATGTGAAAGGTGGATCTGACAGGTAAAGAGATCTGAGAACAGAGTACAAATTTCTAGACCACTGATTTTAAATGTTATTGTTTTTATTATTCATTTTTTCTCCCTATAGGTTGCAAACGATCGCAGACCGACTGGTGGAGCATTTTGCCTCTTCAGGGCTGATGGTGCGAGAGTGGGACAGAGTGAAGCTGCACGGCACTGTGATGAACACCCTGTTTAGAAAAGACTCCGCAGGTCAGCCAATCAACTTGACAGTGTGAACAGTGCAGCTGCATATAGGAGACCTGCTGTTACCACGGTGTCAGCTGCTTGGCCTACTTTTTGTCACAAATAAGTTCTTATTAACTTTTGACTTGGATTAGCACTGCAGTGACCATAAAACTAAAAAGGGAAACAATGTAAACAACTGGCTTTGGCAGAGTGGAATGAGGGAGGCGGCCTTCTGCTTGCCCTCAGTGTTGTTGACACGAAGAAGTACAAGTTGTGTGTTTTCTAAAAACCCTGACAATGGCTTTATTCATTTTGGTAATTGCTGCCGTCCAGCTGCATTGCTCAAATTTTCATTGGTTTGACCAGTAACACAGTACAAGTGTGGTTGTGGTCACTGTTGAAAACAGTTTGACTAAGTCTTAAAGTCTCACTCCAATCATCTTTTGGGCTATTTTAAAAGTGTTCCCAAATAAAATAAAATAAAAACCTGTGTCGTTTTCTAGGACAGTAGTTTCTGCAGATTTCCCTTTGAATTGGGGACGGGAACTATGGCGGAGATCAACCCCAACCCATCATTCTGTCCCCCATAACTGAGCTATTTATTTACGCTCTCTCCTGCTAGCTTAAGGCCCCTCACACCCCCAACCTAACATTACCGGTGCGACAAAAATGGCAGGCAGCATTGGCGACCATCCAGCCGTACACTTTAGAGCCAGATGCTGAAGACGACTACAAGTGGAGGCATCTGAATGGAGCTAAGCGGGGCGTTTTTGGCCCGTCCCGCGTATTATCTATTATTATATGTGTAACAAATCTGCTCTTTTTCAAACAGGATTTTAATAAAGAAATACTCAGAAATGCAAATTTTTGCTTAATTTTCTTTATATTTGTCCTTCAGAAAAATGCTACAAGAACATGTTAAAAACACTATTTTCATCAAAGACTTGTTTTTCATGCAAATGCTTCAGTAGATTAGTTAATGTGCTAATTAACCTTGACTTATAGTACTTTTGTGTTTGAACTGAAGCTGCTTTGTTGGCTCGTAAATATATCATTTTTTTGTGCCACAATGTTTAGTATTTCTGTTGTTTTTCCAGCCAAAGAAACGGGAGGAGCAGCAAGACTGACCACGACTGAAAGAGAGGCTTTTGATGCGAGAAACATACTAAAGGTTAGAGGAAGCTCAATTTGAATACCAGGAATTCACATTTTTCTCATCGCATCCAAAAATGTGCCTAAAAAAAGACATTAAAAAGTCTTATCGTAAGCATACAATTAGGACATAATCTAGATTTATATGACTTTGTTTGTGCAGTCAAGGACAGAATGTTCCAAGGAACTTCTAAAACACTCACCAGTGAGTTTATTATTCATTAAACTTTACAAGGCCCCACTTTCATGCAACAGCAATAGAAAACTGTTGAGTCTTTTTGGGAAAAATATATTACAAAATTGTAGGAGCATGTATTAAAATTGTTTTTTTTACTTTTTTAAACTATTTTTTGATTCTTTTCAAGACCTGCTGGAGTCCAAAGATCACATTAACTTAATGTTTTTCTAAAACTCTCACAAGGAAGTAATATTAAAACAATAAGACACATCTTGTCTTGAAATGAAAGGCTTTAATGCCACCATGCATAATTGTATCTATCAACTGTATACTTCAATACTATTTTATATAAAGTGGAGTATTTTGTTAAAAGATCTAGTCAAAAGTGCAGGTTTTTAAAACTTTTAGGTGAAAGAAGAAATAATAATTCAGTGTTTGCATAGAAGACAATTCTGCTTTTGTTCTTTTGTTTCCCAAACGACTATTGTGACTGATTTATCTTTTTTTTTAAAGTTATCGTCTTGAAGGTCTATTCTCATAAAAGAAAACCTGCTGCAAACAGAAGTGGGCCTGTGAATTCCTGAGAGATCTTTTCAAAATAAAAGAGCAACATTCTAAAATCCTTTTAAGAGTAAAAGGTGGAGATGAAACCATCATGCTTTAGAGTTGTCTGAGTTTTACACTGCTGTGGTGCATGAAACTATTTGTTTACATGTTTGGAAATATTGCAAAGAAATGTGTAATTTAGTTTTGCTGGAATTTCTAACAGAACACAAGACTAAATTGATCCTAAACCTTTTAAAAGACACACAATCCTCCTCAGATTACTTAACAATCTGGGTAAACGATCCAGCTTTGATTCCAACATTAAAAATGCAAAATATTATTGAGGTGGAGGAATTTGCTGCAAAATTACTGATCAATGTGGGATTTTGGGGCTGACTTACTGCAATGTTTTTTGTTTTGTTTTTTATTTCATTTAACAGATCTGTTAAATATTTCATTCAAAGTTTTGCAAAGGGTTTATTTAATGTCAATATTTGTTTGACTGCCTCTACATATACAAGTACATGCACAGTAACATATTTATATAGATTTTTTTAACTATATTTGACTTTTTTTTTTTGCAAACTTTGACCATCTTTCAGATTCACATCATAAATTGTGTTTCCAAATCGGTTCAAAAATCAATGTTAAATGTTAAAATCTTCACGATCTGCCTGTGAGCCTCAGTACCTTAGTGTTTTGTTGTACTCAGCTGTTCTGGTTATGAATCGTCTTTTACCTAATTGTCGCTGACATTTTAATTCTTTAATAAAAAAACACGTTGTTAGTAATTGGAGAAGTTGTCATACTAGATTAAAAATATGCCAAGATCGACCAGCTATAAAACTGAAAATTGTGAAATTAGATGTTTTAACTGTTTTATTTCGTTGCTTCTACATTGTGATCGTAAACATAGAAAAAGTTGTGTTTATTTTGACCCGGTTTTATGATATCCGTGAGAAAGTTTTATAGAATCCAGCAGAAGTGATCTCTCTCTCTGACCCTATACATGTTTTTTTTTTTTTTTTCCAGAAATATGGTGCTTATAATTTTGGACAGTTTGAGCTGAACACCATCCAACTGTCACAGAGATATTCAACAGACTGCACGGGATACTACACAGCTGCAGGGAGCATCAACTTCTCTTGATGCGCAGTCTGACTGAACATATTTAAGAGAAAAAGATGCTTTTGTGGAATGGACCCAGCTTCAAATCATTTTTAGGAGGAATCCGCTTCAGAGCGCTGTTGAATCTCTGAAAAGTTTGTCCAGTAGATGGCAGCAAAGAGTTTGGTTTCTCCTCATGGAAATGTCTTTCTTCTATAAAGGTTTCAATCACATTTGTTCCCTTTGACAGTTTGATGCAAAGAACTTTTGATTTTTAACAATAAAAATTCAAAGGAAAAAGCGTCTGAACTTTTGATTGAAGATGCTTTGAGCCTTAAGGGCTTTTTTGTTTGCTAACGTAGTCTTCAGGGAGTCGACTCGCTTGAAGTTGTGACTAAAACAGAGTTAAAGCAAATATCAAAAAGTGCACACAGAAAATAAATTCAAAAGAAAAGCAAATAAAAAGCTGGAAATCGCATTGAAGGCCTTCATGCTGTCAAACTCATAAATACTGTTGTCTTTTTTTGAGGGAAAAAGGAATTTTATTAGGGTTTTCTGTTATTTTTACTTCAAACTTACCTTTCGTTATATTTTTTAAATTAACTTTATATCGAGTGACAATGGAAATGTGTGCTATACTGTAAAAAATATTTATTTTTTGTCAAATACAACTTTTTGTTTTTAAAGCAAGGAGATAAACTTTTAAAGGAAAACGACTTTCTCTCAGGAATTATGAACTCTAAATGCACAAAAACCCAACAAATAGTTTAAAACAAAAGGAATTTTTGAAGTCAGAGCTGATTGAAGGATCCATCTCCCATCTCGTCATGGAAGAAGTCAGTGCTGAAGAGTGTGTTTAATAATTTAGTCCTCCCTGCACCACCTCACCTGACAGATGTAGCAGCAGAAAAACGCTGTCGTCCTTTGACCTTTTTAAACATTTGTTAACCAGCATTTTACAACAAAGCTGAAACACGGCAGGGTCACACAAATTTAACGACCTTCTTGCATCACTGGATCCTGAAAACCTTTATTTTACATTTCTGTCTGGTGGATGGGTTAACACGGCACTGACACTTTTGATCCCCGTCTTTTATTCCCAGTATAAACAGTAATGCGGCAGATGTAAAGACAGAGCCCAGATGTTGGCGCTTTGTTGTTGGACTTTATCTCCCCGTCACTGTGGAAGCTTTTGCCCGCCATGCAGAAGGTAGATCCTGCAGCCTAAAGGTTACACAGATAAGAAGTGATTTTCTGGGCTGTGCTGCTGACCATCGAAGAAGTGCTGTGATTTGCGCTCATTTACCAGGTATCATTAATTCTGAAAACTGGTTTTGTTTTCCATGCATCAATATATAGCAGTGTTTTTTAGTATGCAAACCAACAGCTCAAACTAACAGATGCTTTATGTCATAACATCCCTCAATGCAGATGTCCTCCTTACTACTGATAACAGCTGAAAGATCACACATCCTCATCAGAAACACAAGACTGCTCCTAACAGGAAATGGTTTCTTGATTGATTGTTATTCTGCATTAGAGATGCATTTTCATTTGACATAAAAAGCCCATTTAGCCTTTTGTCAAGTCATTTTTACTTATAAAGCAGAGCTTTATCCCTGGACTCTTGAGATAAAAGGCAAAGAAAATACAAATCATTCTTTGGATTGTTAAAGTTCAGAGTTTTAGTTCAGATGAGTATGAAGTCATTGTGATTTGGGTGGCATTCAGTGAGCATGTGCAAACAGAGTGGTCTGTCTTTACACCAAACCAAAAATATTAGATTGCAAGTAAGTGAGTTCAAACAGTTTTCAAACTTTTTAGAAAAGCTTTTTTTTCATATATAAGTCAAGAGTAAATGTATAAAAAATTGCAATTAAGAAGAAGCAGGAGAGACTATAGATCAAAATGCAAAACATTAGATTGCACGTCTAAAAAAACAGCAATACAGTATGTCCTAAGGACTGACTGACATAAGCTGTTCTATTTCCACTGAGAAGTCAAGATGAACACGAAAAAAGTAAAATTTCAAACTTTTATTGTGAAGTGCTGAGTCAAGCAGGATTTCTGTGTAACATGTCCAAATGCACAAACTTTGCTTTACACTTGTCATCTTGTCAGTTTGAAAAGAATAACTCAAAAAAGTCCCACAATTCTTATTCTCAATAGTTTGCAGCAGAGGCCCTTTTCAAATTATTTAAAGCAAATCTTTTACCCACTTAACTAAACAATAGATTTTAATTGTTTTTGTCAAACTGAACCATAAAAATTACGAAGATGTTGTTTATCAGAATGCATTCCCCTGTATGTTAATAAATAGTTCAATGTGCAACACTTTTAATTACTTCCACTGAGCTGCTATAGCTCCTTAAATTGCTTAATTTAAGTTGGTAATTAATTAAAATTGATTGTTTGAGACGAACACTTGACTGCATTTTCCTGTGGACCAAAACTTCTATTCATCCATCTTCCAAACCCACTTCATCTCTTTCAGGGTTTCTGGAGCTTATCCCAGCTACTGTCAAGCAAAACTGAGGTACATTGGATAGTAGGACCAAAACCTGAAAAGCTTTTTACTCTTTTTTCAATAAATTGCTGCTATTGTTTTTGGTGCAATTTGTCTCAAGACAAATTTGTGTTTAGATTTACCTTGTGAGGGGGTATAATAATGAAAAGAGTAAGTATTCAGGTTTAAAAGAAGAAGTAATCCTTTGACTCTTTTCCTGCAAATAACAAGATTATGAAATGCTTTCTGAAAGGGTTTTGCATATTTGGCCTTGGTTAGCAAGAAGGGAAGTGGCTACAAATCCTGTTAATTTTTTAGTCTGTTTAGTTTCCATGTTTTTAAGGTTGAACTCTTTCCACAAAGCTCCCTGTTTCACTAAACCAGTTGTCTCTTCAGTTATCTATTTTCTGCCTTTCTGACCCTGAAATCTACATGTTATTAGGTCATATTAAAGCCATGAAATGTACATTAATCCCGCTATTTTCAGTGTTGGCCTCCTCATCTCTTAACACAAAATATTCAGTCTCTTTTGGTATGTGTTGTGGTTTCGCATGGCGGTGTGGATTTGCTTGCGCTCTGTCTTTTTTTTCGTGATGCATCTCTCCTCTAATTAGTCATCTCTGGGCTTCCTGCGGTGTGAAACTCCAAACTAGACTCCTGAGGATTGAAGGCAAACTTGCACAACTTTTCAACCAGTTCGAAAATAAAATAAATCTCTGCACGTGTTACCATGGATGTGAATTCTGATTTCTTAATTCAGCGACAGCAGAGGAGCTGGAAATGAATTTAAATGTTAAACCGTTTCTTGATCTGCATGGGGTTTTTGTCTTGCATCAATGTCCACACAAAAGTGACCTGAACCATACATTGAAATAATGTGCAACATTAAATACATCTGTTTTCTTCCTGTTTTTGCTTGATATTATTCCAATGTCTGCGCTTTAAGATGCAGATATTTTGTCCTAAAACTATTTCAGTCAAGTACTTCTCTCTTTTTTGTAGGTTTGTTGCTTTTTTGCAAGCTTTTGTGGTTCA
This sequence comes from Oryzias curvinotus, assembly GCA_023969325.1. Taxonomy (NCBI): domain Eukaryota; kingdom Metazoa; phylum Chordata; class Actinopteri; order Beloniformes; family Adrianichthyidae; genus Oryzias; species Oryzias curvinotus. The sequence continues at coordinate 11,513,444 of CM043724.1, read as the reverse complement.
CAGTGACAAAAACAATCATTTAGGGGTAGTAAAAAAAAAGCCCTTGAATAGAAAAACCAGCATGGTTTTTACACATAAGAGGGAAAAACAAGGCTTTATGATTTATCACCTGGAGCTGCACCACAGAGACACTTTATGCTCATCTAAAAGGAATGGAAGTGTGATTAACTCAGCTTGAAATGTATAGTATTTCCAATTATTTGATTTTCAAAAAGCTATTATTTTAGGCATAGGTTGTAATGGTGTGCATTGTCCTTGTAAATACACTGGACATTTGAATATTCATGAGAAATGTGTAAAAATATACCAGGAATTATTCATCATAAAAATAGGTTTCCTCAGCCACAAGCCAAAAAAAAAAAAGATTTTACCTCCTCTTTTGTACCACATTGTACATTTTAAAATTGGAAACAGATAAACAGATACTGTTATATAATTAGCAGAGTGTATAAAAGCCGCTTTGCTTACCCAATCAGTAAATGAAGCTTTAATTTATGCCAAATTTTCAGAAAAAAATACTGTTTTACACTTACCTGTGATGTTCAATCTCTTATAGGTCACATTGTCGGAGTAATAACTGTTTTGAAACGTTTTTAAAATGAAGGCTTTTTAGTGGAAAACTATCTTTGATGTCTGCTCTTTTAATGTGGTGAACATGATTGATTTGCATGCTGGATGTATTAAATAACGTGCATAAAATCTATTTGAAACCCTAATTACTTTTAAAGGTCACCTCAAATCATGAAAAAAAAAAGGGGGGGGGGGGGGGTTCAACACACCTATGAAATATTTAAGACCAGAGCCAAAAAAAAAAGTTTAATTTGTTTAAATTTTCTTTCTCAAAAGGGTTCTTTCAGCTCATCGTGGGGGGGATTTTTGGTAAAAAGCAGCAGTTGTTGAGGATTCACACAGGCGTGTGTCCCCGCTCTGATCTGTCACATGTAGTTTTAATCAGCCTTGATTAGCAACAAGGGGAGAGGATTTAAAATGTCTGGTGTTTGTTTCCGGCACAAAGACAGGTGATCCCTCCAGGAGCTTTTTAATTATTCAGGCTGCTGAGTGAGGAGGCTTCCTGCATCTGCCCACACCTGCAGAAGCAAACACACGGACGTGGTTGGACAGCAAGATGAGACTGGACACAAGTTTATCTCATTTGATTAATCTTTGCTTGTTTACATGTTTCTGTATTATGTGTGATTGTAAAATTCCCTCCACACATAAAAAAAATATCAATTATTTGTAGTTTTTCTTAAATTTGATAGGAATGTATGTTTGACAGTGTAGCCATGATTGATGTGTAGATGAACAGATTCAACCCAAGGAGTGTCCTCATTTCCTGCGGCAAATCTTAGAAAAAGATTTGCCCAGCAACCCCAGCGCACACTTCCTGGATGCCACACACCTGACTCTCACTTCACCCAATCAATCACAGCATTCTTAAACACTGCACTGAGCCTCACACACTCCATTTAAACCAGCATACTGACCGCTTTTATTTGATGTTTTTTCTAATAAAAATGAAAAAGTGTGCTAAACTTAATAAAGTATCAAATAAAATAATAAGCCAGTTTTAACTTTTGCATTCAGCGGTATGTACTCTTCCTCCTCCTTTTGTGCATCTGCCTGAAGTGCAGCACAGTAGCTTCCCTGTTGGCCAAGCAGAAAGAGCTGTCACACCACTCTCCACTAACTTTACACTCATAATTGTGGTTTGACCCAGTTTGAATCTCTCTGAATCAAATCTGTACACATTTACGGCAATTCTTTTTTCAGCTGCATGTCACAAGAGAAACCATATTAAATGTCTCCCAGTATGGTTTATTTACTGCTGCACTCTCATATTTACTTCAGATGGGGTTTGCATCTATGAACATGCTTACAGGCTTTGCAGAGTGTCATTCATGGACTCTTCACAGTGTTCTAATCCAAATAGGATTTTATAGCAAAGGAAATGGAGGGGGCTTGGCTTTTGATATCTGCACATTCACAATTTATTTTGATAGTTATTTTGATCTGAACATGAAGTATTTTTTAAATTTATAATAGACATAACATTTTTTTCCCTCTTTTTCTACTCTTAAATTTAATCAAAATTATTTCTCTTTGTTTGAAAGAAAGTAAATTATCTTTATTTGTAATGTTTATTTAAATAAAAATAGTTTTATTAGTAATGGTCTTCAAAGTTCCAGTTCTACCTATTGATTAATGTAAAGATCACTATTGAACAAACCTTTATGATGGGATTTCTTTGTGTGCTTGTTTAAGAGGAGTCCAAATGAGGGAAAAGCCCAATATTTTTATGTTTGATGAGCCTTCACATGTTCAAGCATCATCTATAATTCCCATTATAATTCTTCCCCCGCCGCCACTCCTGTCTTGTAAACTGATTATACACGCTGAGCGACTGATGTGTTTTATCAATATGTGTGAAAGAGGAGGCAGAGGATCAGACGCGAGGTAATCCCTTTACTTTAAAGCCACTCTTCCACAGCTTTGAGCTGATCCATCAGGGATAAGAAGTACTATTAAAAAATAAAAGCGGCTGAGTATCTGTATGCACAAAATAACAAACTTTTCTCTGTTGGCCAAGTCTGTAATAATTAATTTTATGGTGTACGCACAGGAAAACAAAGGCTTGCCTTACAGGAACTGTGTTCAAAGAGGCCTATAATGGTTAGATCAATAAAAGCATTGCATGTTTCAGACTACTGATAAAAATATGTTAGGGAAAAAAAAGACATTGCTTTGTTGAAGAAAGGATTGAGGAAGTTTTTTCTAAAGTTTCTAAGACAGAACAGGAAAATTTAAATTAATTAAAGGCATGAGCAGCGTTGTATGGCAGAAGCTACTCATGATAAATTCATGAAAAAAAAACCTTTTTTCAAAAATGGTGACTTTCTGTTGGTTTTATTTCCATAGTAACTATTTTATTTTTTGATCACCTGTGGTTGATGAACACGTCTGTGTCATTTTCAAAAAAATCTGCCAAAGTAAACCTTTGAATTTCCTTAGCAACAGAGGTTTTTTGTCAACCACGTTCACATTCCCAATATGTTCTTATTGTCATCGTTTTGCTCAGCTTGAGCCAACGATTAATTTCTTAAGCTTTTATAATATTCTGTAAAAAACGTTCAAGCAACAAGGGGAAAGCAACTTTTGCGAGTTTGCCATGCTAAAGCCGTTCAAAACCTACAAACTTTAAAACCAGTTTATTTTTTCAAAGTAGGTTTCAAATGCTGCTCGAGAAGTTCTGAAGCGATAGATCAAAACCCCTAGGAGGATTTAAAATTTGTAGCTGGTACTAAAGGTAATATTTTTGGAATATTGAAAATGGTGACCTCTTCCAGAGGTCAAAGGTCAACAAAACTTTGGTTATGGTTGTAGACTTAGGCTGGGGGCGTATATTTGAAAATTTGAAAAGATTATTCAAGAAAAGGTGTTTTTTTTTTCTCATATGATGCAAAAATTGCAAAAATGTAAAAACTGCCAAATTTCACACATTGGCACAATATGGTAGGTCCTGTGGCCATCCCATAATAGTTTTAAAACCTCCTGTGGATATATATACTTGAACTTTTTTTTTGTTCAATATTAAAAAAAGCCTGACAGTGATTGGAACATTTTTAGTGTTGACATCACAAAAAGCTGACCAGTGTGACTGTGGTTCTGCTTAGAAACAAATCCACCCATTTTTGAGAGACTGGACATTTTGTCTGGCATGGTGAGTTACATTTTTTTGATGCACCATTAAGTTTAAAAAAAAAAAAAAAAACCTTATGTTTTAGAGGCGTTGCTGTCAGGCAGCATTCTGTTTCTGCTCCATCTACACCTCAGCGGGATATTTTGCCTTTTTTCTCTGCTTGTCTTTTATAACAGCTGTACTTGGCACAGAGTATTGTTTTGTCTCAAGTTGTTCCCAGTGTTTTGGAACTTTTTGGGAATGATTACTTAAATTACAAACTACTTTGTCATCATATGCCGTCTAAATACACAGTTTTTTGATGGTGAAAAACAAAAATCCGATATTCTGCCTGCAGTCGGACACAGAATGATTCAAAATCACAGCCATTGCTCTGCAGTTCATTCGTGAATGTGGCTTCATTGTTATTCCCCACCATGAAGGCTGAGCAGCAAAATGATCACAGCTGCTGTCTCATCCAGCATTTATAATCCTGAGTGTTTAGTATTCATTTTTTTAAAAAAGGCAAATCCTTCACAGAGTGCTGTTGCAGTCATAAAGGTAGTTCCAAAAATTTTAAAGTTATTGGTAAAGTACTAAACCGTTCTTCACAAGGCACAAGCAGAACAATTCACAAGCTTTAGCCCTTATGATTCATTTTGAAGGCATGCAACAACTTCAGATTTCAAGTTTTAGCTCTAAAGGCAATGTCACCCAGCCATTCCGTACATTTTGCACATAAATTGGTCATACATGAATATACATGGGAAAATTGAGACAAGTTGTCGTCTTTGAGTAAAAATTTATCGCTTTATCACTTTAAAACCATGGAAGAAATGCGAATAAACCGAGCAAAGAACATGTAAATCAACGTGGAACATGAACTGTGCGTGATTATTGTGCTTTTTATGTGCAATTCATTAGTGATTTGTCTGTCAATTACATAATTTGAACGTGATATGTGCACCAATATAAGCGAAAAATCTGCAAAGTGTATGTAGCAGCTGTGTGAAACAGCCTTAATATTTTATATTTTAACCCCTTCAATGTGAGCCGCCACTGTTTTTTTCTCTCCACCTTGTCCTTGCCTCTACTTTTCTGCAGCTCTCAGAAAAAACCTACAACTGCTACATCAAGGGTTGCTGACGTTGGTGTCAGGGTAAGTTTGGCCAACAAAGCAGCCTCATGAAATGTGATCCTGGCCCAGACTGCTCAGGCCGGTCGGTATCGACAACCTTCAACTTAAATGAATCTGAGCAGGCTGTAGGATGAGGTTTGTCTTTAATGGGGATGAAGCAGAAAGGGAAGAATGAAGGGTACAGTGTAACTAGGATAACACACGTACGGACATAAAATGTTGTGCTGCTGTAGAAAAAAAATTAGCTATAAATTTAGCGTATAAAAGTCAGCTCATCATGAATTTTTAATGTGTTCATTCATATTATGCATCCTTATATTTTATTTTTTATGCAGTAAATGTTCCAAGCAATGAAATATTGTTCTATATTGTCATCAAAGACTTAAAATTCAACAGGCTTTTGTCCCACTGGTGGAAAAAGTGGAGGACAAAAGTTCACATGCTTGTGTGACTGCACCACTACAAAAACTATTCGCTTTCAGGAAATGATGGAATTACAAGAAATAACAGCTTGAAAGAAGCATATGTATTTCCAGTGGTCTTTTAGTTATAACTAGGCCGTTTTTGGGCAAAAAAAAAAAAAACTGTTATTTTCTAGGACATGTGCAGAGCGGCAGTACTTCATATGAAATTCACCTCTGAGTTATGGACCGCTGGCACGGATTTAACCCACCTCCACTTCCCCCGACATCCATCTCAGAGCTATGCAACCTTAAAGTTTTGAGCCAGATACTAGTCTTCAAGTGGATGCATTGTGGCCTGCCGTAGTAGCTTTTTCAAACAACATTTTGATCCTGATTCACCATGATTTGAATAAAGAAATACTCAGGATTGAATTTTACTACTGCAGTGGATCTTTTATACCCACTATATTCCTTTTGGGGTCACAGAGTTGCTGGAGCCTGATCTGGCTACTGCTGGGCGAAGGCGTGGTACACCCTGGATAGGTTTGTTGCAGGGCTCTTTATGCACTTTAATATTATGACCTGCAGAAACCATATAAAAAAGTTTTTTTAAACAAAATCAAAAGATGCTTATTCTCAATTTACATGAAAATGTGTTTTGTTCACATTTAAGTTGGGCATAAAATGTAATATAGACAAAGAAATGGATCAAAACATTTTGAAACATCTGGCAGCTAAAATAATAGCTTTGTAATACTTTTATTCATTTATATGTATTTTTCTGTTTGCCTCTTATTTATTTTATAAAGATAGAGGAGATGTCCTTATTTCCTTTTGTTTTGAAGTTAAAATACTTTTAAAATTGGCTCCCCCCCCCCCAGTTTTAATAACTGACAGCTGCATGAAGCAAAGTGAAAACCTGCAATGATGAGGATTAGTTTGACACCTCGGATGAGCTGCTCTCACATCCCTCCTCTCCCTGTGCCCCTAATGAAGAAATTAAGAATGAGTTTGAGCTCATTTTAAGCTAAATTAAATTCCATTTGCCTCTTGGGAGTCTTACCAGTTTCAAGAGCACTTTGTGCATCATTTCTTTAAGGAATGAATTGAGCAGCAGGATTTTTCCTGACTTGGCTTGGTCTCTGGTTTGAGCTGTGTTGCACACATCAGCCCCTAGGTCTAAATATTTGCCAGAAAATGTGATTTCTTCCAAAATCTCTTACAACAATGAATAAAATATGACTAATCAGAAGTCTATTGACAAAAATCTGTTCCACTTGGATGATTTATCTGCAGTGTGAAAGGACTTTTAATGAGTAGTGGTGGTGGGACTGAAATAAATCTAACGGATTAGTGTAGGATCTAATCTCTCCTTTAACTTTCCCTCCTCTCTGCCTCTCCTCCCTCCCTCCCTCCCTCCCTCCCAGACTCTTTCTCTCCTCCTCCTCTCTCCGTGCTTGTCCTCCTCCTCTGCCTCTCCTTCCATTCAGTCCGTGGAGGCAGCAGCAACAGTATTGCATGCGGATCAGTGGCTGGAGGAGGACAGAAAGCATCCCAAACCGAACCCGGCCCCCCCCCTCCACCTCCTAAGCAGCATGGTCGGCGTGAGAACAGCAGCTTGCCTTTCTTTGCTGCTGAGCGTCTCTCTCCAGGTGGACGTCAAAAGTGGGAAAGAGGCAGGACGAGCCGGGAATTTTATGGAAGACGAGCAATGGCTGTCAACCGTCTCCCAGTACAGCCGTAAGAACAAACACTGGAACCGTTTCAGAGACGTGAGTGCAGCTTTTTCTCCTTTTTTTATTCCTATGCTGTGGAGAAAACTGCTGTTTTTGCACAGGTATTTATTCAAGATATGTTAAGTTTGAATTAATTGTATTACTCTGTGAATCTATTAACTTATAAAACAACACTTTTTTGTTCATGAAATTTGCTTGAATTATTAAAAAAAAGATAAAGGATACATCAAAAACACATAAAAACCCCTATTTGGGACATAAACACATAAGATGAGTACTACATTGTTTTTATATCCCTAAAGTGTCATTTTTGATGTTATTTCGTCACTATAGCCACTACAGCAGAAAATTTCAACCAGTCAATCCATTTACTGTCTAATAAGTGGCGGATATAGATGCAATTATATAAAACTATTTGAGGAAATGTTTCGTAAGTCCCACAAACAATGTCCTCAAACCTTTTCTCTATGCGTTCAGATCACCTTAGGACAATCGCTGACTGGGTATTACAGAATCAGCTCAACTAGAGATTCATTTGATTTAGCTGTGGTGTGTAACGGCTGTCTTGTTTTGGCTGTCAGGGACTGAGGTGTCACTTTTTTTTTTTTTTTTTGCTTGGCCAAAATAAATAAAAGCAGGCTCAGAGCTTAATGAATCTCAAAAGGCGCCTGCTGCTCATTATACCAATCTTAACCATGGCAATAAAAGAACTATAACTGCTCCTAATTATTGAACATTCAGTTGATGCCAGTGGGCTTACAGATTTAAGTGTCTGCACATGATGCTCTGGAGGAAGAACAGAGGACTTTCCCCTGCTGCTAAAGGACAGAAGATGGTGTGAATCTGGATGCTAAAGATCTATCCAGAGGAGTTGTCCAATGAGGTTCAGATCCAAGTTTCCACTTGGATCCCACTGCTGGGGAAAATATCACCCCAGTGAAACGGTATTTATCAGTGTCAGCCACAGAGAAGCTTCAGTGCCTTTTCTGATCTTTGTTGTTATGCAGGGGTTTGCACGATAGCCCTGGCTGGACCCCAGGAGAATTTGTAATAGAATCACAAATTTGTGCTGTCATGTCATTTTAAATATTCTCCCCCGTGGTGTTTGCGGCTGTTTTCCTCACCTGTCTGTTTGGATCAGAGTTTGACTGACAGACAGGTTGAGCAGAGTGGCATGAGGGCTCTTTGAGGGACATTTTATCCTACAGTGCACATAGGCTTGTTTATAGTTTGGATTGTATGGCTAAGAGAATTGTAACCCCTACTTTTACTATTAAGATCAAGTCTCAACATATTTTGCTAGTTTTGTAGGATCATTTAAATGAATTTATTTTTTGGCCATATGACCAAATGTCTTCAGCTAGAGTTGGTGTTAAATATAAAATAACTCAGTTTGTTAAAAAAAATCCTGTAGCATTTTCTGTAAACTTTATTTTGAAAAGAATAGTTCTTTTGTTTGAATCTCATAATTTTCAGACCTTGACTTTGACATCTTGAGAAGTTTGGCTGTTTACCGACATGAATAAACAGTGGCGTGTTTTACACATTTGCATGTGTTGAACCTCTGCTGAGGCTAAATGCTGACGTATAATCAATGACATGCCCTCGATTAGACTGTTTTTGCATGAATTAACTGCTTTCCTGATCTTTGGGTAAAAAAATAGGGCATTCCAGGATGGGAACCCTGGCCACCTTTACACAGTGCAAACTGCCCCAGAGTACACTGGAGGGCCTGGGTTGAGGAAGCTGGTAGAATGACATCATCTGAGATTCTGAAACCAGACTCTCCACTGGTCTCTTACTGCTACTACAACTTCTGTCCATAAAATTTCTAAACAGAATTGCTGGCAAAGAGTATCCCTGCTGGAGTCCAACATAAACTGGGAACATCATTGATTTACTCCCAGTGAAGCCAACCATGATCCTACTCTGCTTGCACAAAGAGGGCCCAAAAGGCCCTGAACCCTAAATTCCCAGAGCAACTTCCAGCGCATAGCAAAGGACATGATCAAAACATATTTTCCAAAAATCAAATCTTAGCTTTTGCAGAAAAGTTGCTGTTGTGGGGTTTGATAGTTATAAGGACCAGAATGAAATACCTTTTTTTTTGCTCGTTTCATCAAACCCTATCCTCCATCTAACCCTATACTCTACATCTTTCTTGTGAACCTTTGAACCATGAACCTTCTCTTTGGTCGCCCTCTAGACCACTGGAAGCTTCAACCACAGCATCCTTTTACCAACATCCTCACTGTCCCTTCTCTAAATGAGTCAAAATCATTTCAGTCTGCCTACTTGTATTTATCTCCACTTACCTAACATGTCATGTTCCTCTAATACAGGGGGGTCCAATTCCAGGCCTCAAGGGCTGGTGTCCTGTATGTTTTCCAATCAACCTGCCATTAAAGCGCCTTATTGGCTAAACACACCTGATCCAGGTAATCAGTAGCAGATGAGGCAGGGTTTCAGGAAAACCAGCAGGTTGCTGGCCCTTGAGGCCTGGATTTGGACACCCCTGCTCTAATAGACTCATTTCTGATCCTCTTCGCTCCCAAAGAGAACCTCAGCATCTTCATCTCTACTACCTCCAGCTCTGCCACCTGTCTCGTTCTCAGAACATGGGTGCTCTCACCATAGTCTTCTACACCTTTCCTTTTGTTCTTGCAGATGACACTCTTTAGTCACACCTGAAAGCTTCCCTCAGAGGTTTCAACCTGCTTGCACACACCTTTTTACCAACTCTATGTTGCCCTGGACTGTTGAGCCTAAGCACTTGGAGGCCCATTCCGATGAAAATCATGTTTTTGGTGTTTCTTGTGGCATTTTTCTCACGATGGAGGACATATATAAAGAAAATTAAGCTTAGAATTGCATTTCTGAATATTATTTTAGTCAAATTGTTGTGAATCAGGAGCAGGCAAATAAATACTGTTGGAAAAAGCTTGTACCACTGACGTAGGTGCTAATGTTAGCGGGTCACAAGCTCCCTTCTCCACTCCGTTCTGACGGATCCACTTGTCTTTATCCATGAACCTCTTCATTGTCCTCGTCCGAGCTGGTTTCTGACTCAAAAATGTATGGCTGGATAGCTCCAATGTTGCATTTCTGTTGCACTGGAAATAATAGGTTGAGGCCGTTAGGGGCTGTAAGCTAGCAGGACAGCATGTAAACAATGGGATGAAGGGAAGTGTTGGCAGGCTCACACCGTGCCAACGGGCCCACCCACAACTCAGAACTGATTTTGTCATGAACTCCTGCTGCTCTGCGGAAACTAAGTCTTAGAAAACGTTTTTTTGATTTTGGCTGAAAACGTCATAATCATGGCTAAAAAGACCCCTGGGATGGCTTTGAAAATAGATCAAAAGGTGGTTGCAGTGCGACTTTAAGTTTTAAACCTTTGGGGGACACGGGGTTGCCACTGTAAGCTGGGCTCCACCCTGGATGGTTCACAATGTGCCTGTAATTAGTTGAGGTAAACACAAGTTTTTTTTTATTTTCAAGAAATTTGAAAAATGTAGTATTTGGTTAAAATGTAATCAAATATTTACAAACAGACGAAGGTCGCACTTAAACCCCTGTTCCTGCAGCTACTTATTACTGAAAACCCACAGGTTAGCTAGAAATAGAACAGTTCTCTGTGATACACCAGCTGAAAAAACATTGATTTTGCTTTTATGAACTGTGTTTTCAGTTTGAAACTAAGATTTAAAAAGAAAAGAGAATGGAATAAAGGAATGCTAAGGGAATGCTGAAAGGAAGAACAAAGACGTGTCAATAACAACCCAGACAGCTAACAAGCTCCAATTTGACAGATATCAGCACTGAAGCGTCAATCGCCACACCTTTAAAAATGTCCAGATGTCACTGTTTGCACTTGTTTTTGCATGCCAACACAAAGCAGGACAGCATGCTCAAAAGATGATGCAGAGGCACCAATTGCATCGCTGGAAAGCAACTCAACAACATTTTTTCCTCAATGTGAATTCTGCTTTGCATTCTGGTGGCTGGGTGGGTGCGCTCAGCGGGAGTGCAGGCCATCGCTTTGTGTGAACAACACTACGCTGTTCATTGGCAGCCAGAGACTCTTACCTCTCTGAACACTGCAGATAGGGACCTCATTAAGAAGCCTTGCAGCCTTTATGCCAACCACAGAGGATTGGTTAAGGATCACACCTGCTCTACTTCAGTAGTGTTTCTAATGAAGCACAGTTGCCATGAGAGCTATTTTCTAGGTGATTTTGTTATGTTAAAGTCAGGGTTTTGTTAGTGTTACTTCTTTGCAAACAAGACAGTCATTAATCACAATCAGAAGCATTTCCTTAAACTTTAACCAGGATGTTTAAGAATCTGAACAATCAAAACCATTTTTTTTTTCAAGTTTTCAAGAAGTTCTTCAGAAGTGCATCAAAAAATATATCATTAAACAAACTTGAGTTTTGTTTCTAAGAGTAATTAAAGTAAGGCCCTTTCACCATGTTGTTTTCAACTTGTCTTCACTCTTAAGTCAGGGGCAGATCTACAATCCCCCATTTGCCCCCCAATTTTTTGCGCCAATATTAAGACCATGAATAATAAAAATGAGGAAATCATCAATAATTGCGTCGTTGAGTATTGCACAAATAATTAAAATAGAAATAACATGAAATTAAGTTGAATTAACTTAACATTGCCCTTCATGCCCTCTTGCTCCACTACTGTCTTAACTAATCTAGCGGTTGCAGTTTTGTTGAATAATATTTTTGGGAGTCTGATGTTTATGGTTTTCATCATGGGCTTTCTCCTCTTCGTGATGTAACAAATTTCCTCAGGAGACGGATCAAGACCGCAAATTTAGTGTTTTAAAGCTAATCTGTGGAGCAGGAGTCTGGTGTCCTTGCAAAACACTGCATCAGTAAAAGCTCATACTTGTACAACAACACACATATGCTCAGTATGGTCACGCATGACCTTAAGTGTATTTTTTTTTTTTACTAATTACAGCCCTTTTCTTTGCAACATTTTGTCTGTTTTTGCCTTCAAAGCAGTCAAAAATAAACTAAAACAACCATAAACCAAATCTTCACAGTGAATATGCAATTTCATTCTTTTGTAATTTTGGGTTTCATATCAGGATGCGGCAAAAAACTGAGCTGAGAAAAGGTGATTCTCCAAGAAACCAATGTGGATATGTATTGATTGCTGTAGTGCAGCAATTTTTTCATGCAGTGCTGCCTGAGGATGAGGAAAGCTAAATGAGACGCTTTACATTCTAATTTAAAAAAAAAGATCTGTTTGAACTTTCAAAAAGACTCATAAATCCTTGTCACCCTATTGTGAAAGCATATTTTTGTCTTGTGCTTCTCAGTGGATTCTTTTTGTTTTATATACGGTAATTGAATTCAATCAAGCAGAAATGCAGTTCAAATAACTGACAGTACACTGAAGAGTGGGTAAATAGGAATTTACATGAAAGCAGTGCAAACCAGAAAAATGTAAATTATATTTGAACTGAAATCAGTTTCAATTGCCGCTGATCAAAACATTTATATTGATTCACAATTGGCTTTTCTAATAACACTGACAACAAATAATTAATTTGCTTTTTGTCTTGTGATTAATAAATATAATATAGTTCAAATATTTCAAGTCATGCTTTGCTTTTAACAATTTTTAGTAAAGTTGTCAGTTAATTCTCTCAAATTCACCTTCAGTTTTCTATTAAGATTTCGTTTTAGAGCTTGATTTGTCTAAAATTAATTACTAAAGAGGCATCAGATGAAATAAAATATTTATTTTTAATGAGGCATCTTAAACACTCTACTCAGCCAGTGCCTCAAATCTAAAAAGTTTCTATATGTTTTGTGAGTTTTTAACAAAAAATACATATTTAGAAATAAATATATTTTTTTAAAGTTTGCGTTTGGATGCAATAAATATTGTAGCTTTTTTGCCAAAAAGAAATGTTTTTGACAGCTCCTGACTACAGGAAAAAAATGTTCCTGGCAAAAAATGTTTTAAATCCACCAACAACTAAATTCCCAGAGCCCACCCTTTAACATTTATGTCCTCTGTAGAGACAAAAAGAAGTTAATTCAGTTGTCTGCAGTGGTTGGGAGATGTTCAGTTTTAGAAATGTCCTCTACAGAGGACAGATTTTCATTACTGGTAGTAAAGAGGTTAGATGAAATCATCACAAAAAAAGCTGCCTCGCAGAAGCTATTTTCCAGACTTCTGTGTCTGTATACCTGCAGTTCCACTCTAACAAACAAATACGTTTTTAATTTACAGTCTCTTACTGCGAATGGCTTATGAGGGTTATTGACCCTTACAGCCACATTCCTCCTAAGTGAAAGCTTGACAAATGTCAAAATAGGGTTTATTCCACATTTCAGGGAAAGGGATGCTGCTGCACCCTGACATTGAGCTATTTTAACTCACAGAAACACTGCCAGCTGTGCATTTTTCTGCTCCCATCATCAGCTTCAGCCATTCATTATACTCCCACAGGATTTATGTTCAGGTGCTAACCACCAGTGTAATAACCTATATGAGAAGTTACAGTGAGAATGCAGAGTGAGACTGCAGAAATCTGATAATAAGGCTTTTCACCAGTTCACTGCCTCAATGAAATCCTTCTGGAAAACAGTCACAGCTAAATGAGACAGTTCTTACTTTGACTGTGAATTCAAAAGATGATAAAAAAAAATGCAATTTTTTTAGGGGAATTTTTGCATGCTTGCTAATGATGTTGAAACAGAATTGTTGACTGTAGGTGAACAATGGGGATGTTTGCTTCACAGCAGGCTGCCCATACGTGATTCACAGCAGAGAGGAAAAGCTGTCCAACATAACGGTGATGGGTACTTTATTGAATTGTAGTGTGGTTCCGCCTATAAAAAAACGTTTAATCAATTTCCTGTGAAAAATACAGTAAAAATGTCCACATATGACTCACTATTTCGCTTCACACACGCTCATTACCCAAACGAGCAAAACCTCAAACCTTGTTTCATCTTCACAGGGAACAAGGAAAATGCTTCCTACGTTATAAGACATCAGATTTAGATTAATAGATTTCCTAATAGAGTGTCCCCTCCATTAGTGTGCTGGTAACGCACACACAACCCAAGCAGTGAGGGCCTGAATTCCATCTTTTTCACTTGTTAACTTCTCTATGAGTTGCTGAAATGTCGAATCGAATAATTAGCTATTCAGAGGTTCTTCTCTTGGCTGTATTGTTCATGCATTATTTATAGTGGCATCTGCCTGAGAGGCTTCAGTTACTGATGAAGCTGCTCTGTGCCTTACTGGAGGCAATTTTGCCTTCATATCCGTTTTGACTAGTTGACAGCAGCTGAAACAAAAAAAAATGTGCGTCTATTACCAAACGATTATTTTTATTTGGTGCCCCTATTGGTAGATTAAAAAAAATTATAGACAAAAGGTCACTAAAGCAACTAAAAACTGTAATAAGTAATAAATTAAAATTGACTCAAAAACAAGCTATCAGATAGTCAGATGAAACTCTTGAGTTGCTGTCCAATAGGATATAAAAGAAAACAATCAAAAGAAACTAGATCAAAACTTTGCTACTATTTACTCATTTAATTACTTTAAAGCTCACTCCGATCATCTTTTGATATATATTAAAGGTGTTTCCAGTGGTCTTTTAATTATGATAGTGCAGTTTTTAGCCCAAATGAAAAAATCTGTGTCTGTCACAAAACGGGCAGACGGCTGGTTCTAATTGCAGCAGGTTGTGTTAGCACAGCTAAAAGTCCACAAAGCTAAATAGGGTCAGCCAGGCAGAGGTAAAAAACGAGCATCGGATCATCAGAAAAGAAACTGGAGTGGTCAAGATCCAGGCGGTAGGAAAACAGAGTCAGAGACAAAACAGGGTCAGGAAATCAGAAGATCAGGTCAAGACGTAATGCAAGCAGAGTGGCACAAACAAGACTTCGCACTGAGTGAGGCTCAGTACAGTGCTTTAGTAGATTGTGATTGATTTGGCAAATGAGAGCCAGGTGTACAGCGCTGGGGTTGCTGGGAAATGTAGTGCGTCTAGAACTCTAGAGGCGGCTCCTGCCCGTGACCGGAGTGGGAGACAGGGCTCTGGATTCTATCAGTATCCTTTTGTAGAACATACTGTTGTTTCTGCAGAACGCGTTGGTGCGGAGCAGGAAGCATGTGCCCCGCCCAGCATATTTTCTATTTTCATATATTTTCAACAAATACGATCTTTTTCAGACTGCACTTCTTCGTCTGCTCCCAATTCCCAATGATTTGAACTAAAAACAAAAACAGAAATGCAAATTTGAGCTTAATTTCTTTATTGTATGTCCCCCATCATCAGAAGAACATCAAGAATACAATTTTCATCCCAAGGGGTCTTTAATTGTTAGATAGATCCAGCATTTCTGATCAAGTGTATGTTTGTACATACAGTGCAGTTAAAGTTAAACACATGCAAACTAAAAAAAAACTGAATGAAAAGCAAGGAAGGAACACTATATCATATTTTCTTTTGCAGTATATTAAAATAAAACTGAATGTAAGGCTAAAATCTTTTAACCCAAACAATATTTAATAAAATTACTTTTAAAGAGTTAAAATCATGAGTAAAGCTTTTTTTTTTATTCCGTCCAAAAGATTTATGAATATTTTGCTGTACAATAATCATATGGAATACTTATTTAAGTATTATGTTTATCTGCTTTGACCTTACAGTCTGGTGGAACATTTATTTATGTTTTTTTAGCAGAATTGTTTCTAAATATACAGTATATTGAGTTCTGTCTCAGGTGCTTTATTTTTTTAAATGTGCGTCCAGGGCCATCAAAATTACTTTAGCTGTTCTTGCAGCTGCATTCCTTCTTCTGAGCAACAAGAGATGTGGAGAAAAAAAAAGTCAGCTTCAAGGAGGGGCTGATAAATTCTTTGCTGGAGGCCACAATTTACTTACTGTTAAAACAGCAAGACAGGTAGGTACTCCACAATTAGGTCAGGCAGCTACAAAAACGACGGACGTGCTCTTGCCTGAGGAGAAACAGCCTCATTTTACTGTCATCCGTGTGTTTTATATTCACATTCTGCCCTGGAGTTATATTTGAAGAACCAGGATGAGCTGGGCTTTTTTTTTTTTTTTCCACGTTATAGGAAGGTGTCAGGGACGTGTATGGAAAAGACTCTTGTCCCATTTATGTGAAGCTATGTGTGGTATGTCACCATTACATTTGCCTTTTTATGTTTCATGTGTTGAAAATAGTTATTTTTTGTTGAGCTGGCAGGACTTTACACACCACAAAGCCACATTGAAACGACCTTAATCAGGCAGACTTCATCACAGAAAAGACACCATAAAGCTAAAATGCTAAATAGCAATTTTCTCAGCTGAAAGAACTCGCCAGAATCTCATTTAAACATTATGTCCTTCCTAAACTGTGCTGCTGCTGTAAAAAACAAACAAAAAAAAAGGCTCCCTCCATTGCAAATTAGCATTATCAGCTGCCACAACAACTCAATTTGTCATTGATGCCTTGTTGGACATGAGGAATTATGCTTAATCAGCCTGCCAGCGTGTTTACCTTAGGTGTCATTTGGATCCCTAGGATGGTTATGTTCTATCACCATCTCACAGTTGTTGAAAGCATTCAGTGGACATGCTATTGGAGCAAAATTGCATATTATAAAACAGTAATGTGATAGGGGACCACAATCTCATGAGAAACCAGATGCTAGCAACTATTCTTTAAATAATTGCACATTTTCTCAATTAAAGAAGAGCTTTTGTGTATTTGGAGCTAATTTCAATAGTTGCCAATCTGCCTGTCACCATTTGTTTTTGCAAAATAAAACATTTCTCTTTGGGATGGAAGCTTTTTATCTGTAAAGAAGCAGTTTCCAGAAGTTGTACTCAAGTCAATGCATATTACTTTAAGATAGTAGAGAAGAAGTAGAAAGCGGTCATCCAAATAAATTCTCTGAGTTGGAGAAAAAAAATTGCAAGTAGTACTGATGTACAAAAACAGTTACATTTCTTATACATTGACTTGAAGTTTAGAAATAAGGGTAATAAAAACATTTCAATTATTGCGCAAATTCTGGTATTTTCTGATATGGAGAAATAAAAAATGTAAATGAAAATAAAGTTGTTTTTTTATAGCACTTTTGGCAGCAACTATCTAAAACAAAAAGGGGATAGAAAATCTTAGATATTTGAAGTAATTTACTAAGATTTAAATCTTTGTTTTTTTTTATATACATAGCACAAAGTTTCTTCTTTCTCTTTAGATTTACTGAGGATTTTTTCAAATAAATAAATCTTTTACCCTGCCAAATATTACTGTTGCTCTAAAAGCATTAAAGACTGCAAAATTATTTTTTGTTACTGAGATTTTAAAACAACATCTTGAAATTTTTGCATGTTAAACAAGAAGAAATCCTCTCACTGCAGATTCATTTAATTCATTCATTTAATTTAATTTCTAAAGTAAATGTAAATTTAACTTGATATCCAACCCTGCCTCTATAGCATAGTGCTACTAGCATGAGCGATCAGGCTGGTTTTTCTAACAGAGTAGTTCATTAAATAGATCGGATGTTGTGTTTTTCCACCTGTTTTAATCATCAGAGCACCCACTGGATCAGAAAACTGTTTTAACATCAACAGGCTATTTGTCTGAGACGACCAGCATGCATTTTGTTTGATTACCTAGATCAGGTGTGTTTTTACTAATATGCAGCTACAATGGTAGGTTAGTTGTAAAACAGGACACTGATCCTCGAGTTCTGGAGTTTGACACCTTTGGGAGGTGAACTAAAACTTTAAGGGGTTTTTCAGTCAATTAAACATGTACTGAGTCTGTTTGTAAAGGGTCAAAGTTTTACAATCACCATGGTCAAATCAATTGAAATATATTCAATATTTTTATTAATAAAATAATTAATAAAACTGACTTGAAAAGAAATTCAAAAGGTTTTGCACAAAGATATAAATATGCAAATCCGGCACGTTTATGCGAAAGGGACGACAGTGGCTCAGGTGGTTGAGCGGGTCGTCCAATGATTGAAGGGTTGGCGGGTCGATCCCCGCTCCCACCAGCCAAATGTCGTTGTGTCCTTGGGCAAGACACATCACCCTCCTTGCCTCCAGTGCGGCCTCCACTGGTGTGTGAATGTGCATGGATGATCCCGGTGATGGTCAGAGGGGCCGTAGGCGTGAAATGGCAGCCACGCCTATGTCAGTCTGCCCCAGGGCAGCTGTGGCTACATCAGTAGCTCACCATCACCAAGTATGAATGAGGAGTGAATGAATAATGGACACAATGTAAGCGCTTTGAGCGTCTGGAAAAGTGCAGAAAAATCCAATCCATTATTATCATTGTAAAGCTACTTAATGTTAAAACACAATTTTGAATTTGTTATCTACAAAATAATCTGAAAGGTTTTCAAAGCAATTAAAAAACGCAGAATACTAGTGTGTTCATCTTTATGAACAATGTTGTAGGACAAAGGTCTGCAACCTGAGGCTCCAAAGCTTCAAAGTTAATTAAGTTTAGTCATTTATGTTTAGATTTTTAACTTAAGCAAACTGATGGTAAAAGGTTTAACCTCCTGACCATCCATCTATGCATCCATAAGGATGGACAATGCCACGTTTGGCTTTTTTGCATTTACTGTAAGTAAAGCTGTTGCAGCAGGAGGATCCATTTGACACTGCTGTATTTTATCTTGAAAGGAACTTGGATGTGCCACTGGCAGAAGTATAACAGAAGTTACAGTTGTTATTTGTAGAATATTATAAACCTGTAATAATTCAATTACTATAAATATTTCACAGCTACATCTTATAAATTAATATTTGAATGGCCACAAAAACATAAAGTGTCTTTTTCTAAACATGAAATGGGACGATAAGTTTTAGAAAGAAAGAAACTGGACCAAATGGCTTTTTTAATGTTAAAGACTACTGTTCTAAGAGATCAATTCTCCATTTAAACAGTGTTTCTTGACACTGTTTAAATGGAGAATTTTACCACGAGTATTTTGGTTGTATCAGCACCAAAAATACACATAGAAAGACACTCTTTCGTCTGTTTACAGAAGCTTACAACTTTTTTTGTTTGTGTTTGCAGATCAATACTGATGATTCTAGTTCTTACAAACAGAAAACTGCAGGCTGGCCATATGCTGCTGCTCGTCTCATTATAGGATTTTCTGAAATCATATGCCGAAGCAGCATTGCTCAGCACAGCAAAGATAGCCCAGCAAAAGCTCCGAGCTCCCTCGGGGCATCTGTGTGGATCTCAGCCTAAAGGTTTGCCTCTTTGTTTTGCAAACAGGGGGAGGGAGTGATAAGATGCTGCAGACACTCGGCCGTTCCATGGTTCTGCTTGGCTCAGCCGTAGGGATCCAGCAGCCTTCGTTTTATGCACTTGCTCCAGCTTCCTCCTCTCCAATTACTGCATCTTTCAGAGCATGGAATGCCTTCATTTAGCAATGGACTCCAAAGTTTGAATAAATGACCCTGGTTCTCCTTTGATGGATTACTTCTTGATTTGAGATCATAGCTAATAGCTTCCAAGGATATAATGTGTATTGCTGTGATGCATTTTCCAGATTTTACCATCCAACAAAGAAACAAACCTACAGAATCCTGGACATGACATTTGTAAAACAAAACAAAAAAAAGAAAAAAAAAAAAGTTCCATCTGATTGATAATTTGTGGTTCCAAATGAGTATTATGTTTAAAAAAATTAGCATTTTGTTAGCATTATTTGGACTCAAAATAGTGTTTTGTGGGCACAAATGTGCAATTTGTGAGCACAAATTTGAATTTTGTGTGCAAAGTAGTGTTCTAAGTTCTATAGTTTCATCAATTCCTACAAATAATTTGTGACCGCAAAACACTAATTTGTGCTCAGAAAATACTAATTTGTGTGCAAAAAAATGCTCATTTGTGCCCATGCAATACTTATTCATGCCCACAAAATCCTAATTTGTGTGCACAAAATGACATTGTGTGTGAAGCATGCTAATTTGTGTGAGTGAAATGCAAATGTTTGTGCAAAAAAGCCAATTGGTGCACACAAAATGCTAATTTGTGAGCACAAAATACTAATTTTCGAATAATCTGTGTGTAAATACAATTTTGTTTGTGCGGCATGCTAATTTGTGTGTGTGAAATGCTAATTTGTGTGTACAATATGCTATTGTGTGTGTATAGCATGCTAATTTGTGTGCTTGAAAAGCTCATTTGTGTGCACAAAGTGCTAAATGATGGCCACAAAAAGCTAATTTATGTGCACAAAATCCTGATTTGTCTGCACAGAACATTAAATTGTGCACCCAAAATCCAAATTTTTGCCAACAAAACACTATATTTAAAATGCAAAATATGTTTTTGTGCATGCAAGATGCAAATGTATTAAATTGTTGATTTAAAAAAACATTTTTTTACTGTCATGTCCAGAGCTCTGTACAAACTAATGAAATAAAAACTTTTATATAATGAAATTTCAAGTTGGAAGTCTATTTCATATAACCTTGAGCTTGTTTTTTAACAAAAAAATGTCACCTCAAATTGCTTTAATTGAGTACTTTCGTCTGCAAAAGTCAAACTCCTCAGTCAGCGTGATTGCTTCTGCATTTCAGCAGTGTGCAAGTGTTTCAGATGGATGCACAATTCACAGCTGGCTACTTCATGGTTTAGAAGAAGAGATGTGTCGCCTAATGCACAGATTGCACTCTTTCCTGTGCTGCAGTGCGGGCAGGCGTCTTACCTTGTGAAACATAATGCGTTCTCTGCTTCTGGGCCCTCCAGCACTCAAGCTCAGATGATCAATTTGATCCAGCTCCATGTTGCTCAGCTGCAACTTAATCCCGTAATGCTGTGGTATTTGTTGCAATCGAAAAAAAAGCACATTACTCTTTTTGGATTTCTTGTGTTTCCTTTTTGTGTGTTGTAAACCCCATTTTGCCGTGCTTCAGTCACAGTGTCTTTTATATAGACGTCATATGAAGAAAACTGCTAGGACAGATGTGACGTAGCTGCTGTAGACAGGAAGATATTAGGTGTTGTGCTGGAACATTGTAGGTGTCCCTCTGTCATTTTCAGGAACAGCATGATACAAACAGAACGGGACATTACTTCCGCCACTTAAGCCCCGGCACGCCAAATCAAGGCTCCATAATGACAGAGCAAAAGCAAGACGCACCCCTGCTGCTCCATAGTGACTACAGAGAGTCAGGGGGTGGCATGTAGATTAAAGACGGCCCCTTCCTGTGTGCCCTTTCACAGTAATTTGAAATATACAAGGATGTGTTGCTAAATCAGTTTCATTAATCAGGAAAAGCACATTACTGTGCACAGGATGGGCGAGGCAGTGAAGAAATGCCCAGCAAGTCAGATAGGTAGACACACATCAGTGATATGCTAGGCCAACACTGCCCAAGCAGTGGAGCAAAGCAGTTCTTTCATTAAAGACGTGACCCAGATCACCAGCACATCCATCACCATGTGTTTATCTAGTCACCGGCTGAGTGAATGATTTCATGAAGCTGGATAAATGACAAGTGGAGGAGATGCAAAACGTTCTGATCGCCATTTAACCCGAACAGAAACCCTGCCGCTTATGGTCTCACTGCAAATATCATCTTCAGAAAATCAATAAGGAATATTGCAGAGGCTGAAGAAAGCTGTTATTGCCCAGAGAGTGAGGGATTTCATCAGACAGGTTCCTCCAACCTAAATTCTTGTGTGGTATGTTTTACATCATGATGCATCTGTTGATGGTAGTGCATGACATGCCATTTATTTTTTTTTACTTTTTGAGCAGAGAAGTGGAACATTGCAATAAAATAGATTAAAAAAGGATTTTGTGACGAAATTCCCATTGTATAAAGTTTTTCACAATGAGGAAATTAGGAAGTTCATCCAAAAACAGATGCCACTAAAAACACAAAAAATAGATTTTATGGCACCTAATAATTAAATAATATATAATATTTTTGTTTAAATCCTTGGACAAATTATTCAACTTTTTCAAGATCTCAATTCATTCTTTTTTAAATCACTGGAATGTAAACACTGGAGCTACAGCTCTGGTGTTAAAGAGGTAACAGTTTTACAAATCTGAATACGTCTGTTAATGACAATTTTAAAAGAAACAAAATGATTATTGGTGACTGTGTTATGTTAAGCTCATCTTGCATACCAAAACTTTTCTTTTTTACCAGAGGGCGCAACAGTTACCACATTAAAAGGTTTTAATGAACTACTATTCTGATAACTTGTGGAATTTCCACTTCTGATTTATGATCTCTGGGCGCCATCTTGTCTGCAGCCAGATCAATTCAATTCAATTCAATTCAATTTTATTTGTATAGCCCAAAATCACAACAAAAGTCGTCTCGATGGGCTTAGAAGTGAAACATGAACTCAAAAGGATCATGAATACAAAGAGTCAATAGAAAAATACTAAAATGAACTAATAAACTGACTAAGCTATACTGGCATCCTTGCCATTAGACCCCCCTTCGCGGTAAGGAAAAACTCCTAAAAAACCGGATTCCGGAAAAAAAATGAAGAGATCCCCCTCAAGTATTTTTCCCTTGATTAGTCTTATGGTGGGTTTAAGTGCCTTCCTGACCCTTGATCTGCTTGAAAACAAGGTTTTTTGAATATCTTTCAGATAAATGATACGTTATATTAAACCAGGGATCTGTTCTACATTATTTGTCCAAGGGGAGAAAAAAAGCGAAGCGGATTTAACAACAATGTCCCTCCTGGTTTGTTCCTCCTACACCCTCATCTACACCTTCAGCATGCAAAATTTCCAATGGATTTTATCAACTTTTTAACACGTCTTCCTTCAGTAAGGTGGTAGATCACTGCCTTGCACATCAAAAAACAATTATGTTCTTACGTTTTAATGGCATTTTATCAAACTACTTCTTGCAACATTACTGGCTAAATGGCATCCCAAGAATATGACAAGCTTTTAAGTGGTTTAGGAGCCCCCCTGCTGTTGTCATGCTGAGCTGGAAATTCTGCTATAAACCCTGGAGATGGCGCGTGGGACCCTGGGTGGCAGTATACGGTCGGATTTGTCTTCTTTGGGGCTTACAGCTTTTGTGGCCTCCTACAGACTAAGTCCAAGCGGAGGGAGGTAGGTTCATTCTCAGAAGTGGGGAACCTGGCTATGTGACAAACAATGTCAGCCTGATGCTACAATTTGGACATATTTGTGTTCGTGAACGTGCTTTTAGTGTTTACCCTGCACTGTTGCTATCAGATACTGGCACATGTACCTACTGTTGGAAGATGCTTGGTGCGAAATGTCAAGTGGTACAAATCTCACGAATCTTGCTCCGGGCTTTTTTCTTTCTCTGTTCTATTCCGATATAAAGAAGACTTGGTGTCATATAATTCCGGTGTAGGTACCAAAACTGCTGGGCCTTCAATAAGTGTTCGAGGGCCTGACACTAAATATGACGTCACACTACGGTAGCCCCACTTGGACAAACTACCTAGCGTCAAGATCTGCATGGGATCTACATATTTTCATTTCACGTTTCCTTTTGTAACCTAAAGTTCTTTTCCCTCATAAGTTGTGTCTGACATTATTCTTTGTAATGTTTATAGAGAGATTTTGCCACAACCCACTTTGTAAAAAGATCTGTGGCTGTTAGAATGAAGCAGCGACTCCAGACAACAGAACATACCTCTGAGCAAAGCAGACGGACTTGTACCTTCGTGTTTGCAGGCAGGGGAGGGTGCTCTGTTACGGTGTGCGGTCTGGAGAAGGGTTCGGACCACAGTCCGTTCGGCTGCTCTGTGTGAGCGAGCTGCCGGACTCAGGAGAACCGTGTCTCCCGGGAGATTAGTATCTCCAAGCAGAGAAGTGGCTTTGGGACGGTATGTGCGCTTGTGGAGGCAGCTTTTGAATAAACAGTCCTGAGAAACCCTGCAAACAATCACGTGAATTCTTGTTTCCAGTCGGGTCCAGACAAAATAAAGGCTGATGTTATTCCAGTTTAAGTTAAATGGGGTTAGCACGTATTAACCGAATCTTAACCCTTCTTCCAGGTCAGTTCGGCCAATAAAGCACTGGCCACACGGATTTAAAAAACTATAAGTGAACATGCACTTAATAATAATCATAACAATAATAAAACTCTGTTTAGAAGATCATTTCGTTCTATGTTGGAGCTTGTTTTTACAACGGAACTCTCAATTTCTTTTTCTATGGTCGTATCGTAATTTATCCAGACCAATCCCTATCTTACACGTCATCAGACCAACGTACAGCCAATCAAATACTGTGATGTCATCATTAGTCGAAGGGCCCCAAACACTTATTGCAGACCGAACAGTTTTGGTACCTTCACCGGCCAGCAACAAACAGCAATTATTATTATCTTCCATTAGTTACAAACCCATACATCACCACCAAATCAAAGTTCAACTGGCTTAACTTTCAACATGCATTCATTGGCCTAGCGTTTTGTACGTAGAGCCCAAAATTGGAAGTGGTTACTTTTCGCGTGTTCCCAGCCCAGTGTGAACACAGCACAATACAGAGGAGCAGTGTGGGGGAAAATAGTGACAGCATCTGCATGGTCAAGCTCTATTAGGCTACCAGCTTTATTTTACACTGGCTACCTTGCGGTCTCATTGACAAATGGCAGAAGAGGTCCAGAGGACCTCCAGTATAAATATTCACTCCCTGATCCTCTGCTTTGCTCTCCTCTACGGCGTGCTGCAAACTCTTGCAGCCTGACGAGGAGTCAGAGGGAAAGCATTGATTCTTGACCTTGTTGAAGGGCTGAATGCCGCCTCAGCTCAGTGTCCTTCCTGCTATACAGCTGCTGTGAGCAGATTAGCGGTCTGGCATTTAGGATGTCCTGCTGGGCTCCTGTTGTTCTTGGCAACATTCCGGGTAATTCCTAGATATCCAGTATACAAGTGATGAAGAACGAGGGATGACGATCTATAATGATGAGCAAATATTTTCAGCTGCAGAGCAAACCTGAAGGTTCAATTATTCAGCTTTCAATTGAAAGTTCAGGCAAACAGCAGGATTTTGCTTCATGAGGACATTTCCACAGCTCCAGGGAAAAATGTTTACTGGATCGGGAAAGCTGAAGTGACTCCATTATAAATTCTTTCCAGAGCTTTATCGGCTCCTTCGTTAGACAGATTTATTTATTTTTTGCTCATAAAGATGCTGTCACCGCACTGTTAAGTACGCAGGTGTGGCTGTTTGTAAAAGTATATTTTCGTGTGTATGGATGTTGAAATAAACCATGCAGCTCCATAATTCTCTCAAACACACCGGGGCCACTCAATATCCAAACACAAAGGGAGAGGCTGAGGTGGGTATTGATGTGCACGGCCTTTGGACGAAAGCCAGGACGATGAAATGGAATGAAAGGGATGCAGTCATCCCCTTGTTAACTCAAGGTTGCTCTTTACAGACGCTATATCTTTCAGTGTTGTCGATACGCCGCTTAGTAAATGTTATTTGTGCGGCAGTTGAAATAAAAACATCCAGATCACATCTGCCTGCTGACTTTTTGAAGACTGCCAACGTTCTTCCCTTTGTTCCTCCAAGAGGGATGCGGCACGTCGTGGCTCATTCGCCGCCTCTGAATTGGCAGGAGACTGTTGTTTGGCATGTAAACACAGCCAAGAGAATTGGCCTTTGGTGTTTAGGGAGCCTTGCCAGCCTCGCAGAAGCTGCAGCTGATCATCCTCTGTTAATAGGCGGTCATAATCCACTGTGAATGTCTGGCGTTGTCCCTCAAGGTGAGCGACTCTTCGGCGCATCTTTTAAGGGCTGACAGTTTCACTGCGATAAGTGCAATAAGCCAGTTCCCTTTGTGCATGCTGGACTGTAGCACTAATAAATCTGTTTCTGTTGTGCCTAACTGCTGGTTTCTCTCTTTCTTTTCACTGCTGCTTGTCTTTGCCACAGGAAGTTGAGGTTAGTGTCGCCCTTGTGATTTTGTACATTTTTGTCACCTGTCTAATGAAGCAGTGTTTAACACAAAAAAATGTACACATTACAGAGCCACTGCTGTGTAACTGCACTTAGAAACAGAGAAAGATATGATGAAATAGTATGAAATATGACTTTTAATTAAAAGTGTTTTTAAGCCGAAACTCCTAAAGCCATTGTAGAAAAAGGGGGGTAAAGGCATCTACTTCTTACTCCGAACAGTATGTAAGCTGCCTCCGGCGGAACTTGTTCGGCTTGACTTGAGAGCTCAGTCTTCGTATCCCCTTGGCAGAAAAAAATTCTGAGCTTAGCTGATCAAACCTTATCCTACGGCTGCTCGCTGCTGAGCAGCAACTGCTCTTTAGTTGATTCTCTCTGATACCGATACCGAGAGAAGTGGGTCAGAGCCTATACGGCTTTTTATTGTTTCACTGCCACACCTCTAGAGATGTTAATAAAGTCAGTGTTAGTGTGCAAACATGCCCTCTGGATCAGAGCAAAAGTGAAGATGAATGTAAACTCATGCACTTGTGCTTGTTGCTTTATGTAAGAAGCATCTTCACTAGTTTTCTTAATATTTCCTCTGTGATCAGAAAAATCCCA
Organism: Oryzias curvinotus; assembly: GCA_023969325.1. Taxonomy (NCBI): domain Eukaryota; kingdom Metazoa; phylum Chordata; class Actinopteri; order Beloniformes; family Adrianichthyidae; genus Oryzias; species Oryzias curvinotus. The sequence continues at coordinate 11,486,900 of CM043724.1, read as the reverse complement.
CAAAAACATGTTGAAAAACAAACTACCAAAATCTCAACAAAAAAAAAATATATATATATATATATATATATTCATTCTTTTTTTTTTCAAGTCATAACTGCAACAACATACAGTATAAAGAAATGACATTAGTCATATTGAAATCAGTCTTTGTCTACTTTTAAAGGGCTATAAATTGTTTGGATCTTATATCAATGTGAGAACAGAATTTTTGTATCTATTGTGGGAATATGTACAATAAACATTTGCGTTTAAATTTTACTTTGCCTTTTTTGATTATGCTAATTGTAAATTTAAATGTTTGTGAAAAATGTTTGTTTCTGTATGTGAATTAATCACATCAATGCAAATCTTTTATTTTCCAGGATGACTACATCAGAACCACAGAGGAAAGCATCGACTTTGATGAAAGTAAGTCCTCAGATTTTGGTGGTTTTGAGGGTGGGAACTTTTAGATAAATGCAAACACAATGTTACAAAGTTGTACAACAAAAGCATCCAAAAGAATATTTGAAAATGCTAAATTTTAAAAAGGTGCACATTTTTTATTTTCAGAAGTACAACAAATTACTGTAACAGAAATTCTCAGAATGGTTTTGTTGTCCAAGGCCCTTCAGCCTGTGGTGAAGGACCTCAGACACTGTTGTCTTCGGTGTCAGAGCTCATGAAGGGTGAGAACACAACTGTGATTCAGGGAAGTGGGGCGAACCTTCACAAAGATCCATTAGTTTGGAAAGCCTGCCGCTGTAATTGCCTTTGCTGCTGAGAGCTTAACCCAGCACTCCCGCTAGGCGTCATTTTCCTCCATAGAAGTCCATTTCTATACCTGAGGGGAAAAAAATCATTTGCAAAAAGAAGCATAGAGACGTATTTCATAATATTTCAGGTAAATGCCTTTTTTAGTGTTTCTTAAAGTGCAGATCAGATAGATACCCAAAGATGGCTAACATTAAAATTTAAAGATACATGTTTGAAAAAAAAAAAAAAAGAGAAACTTGTACAAGCACTTAAACTGATTCTGTTATGCTGCTGATTTCTACAAGCATCTTTGCTGTAAAGAGCACCACTTAAATACATTTTATTCACCACTCACATGTTTTTTTCCATGGTTTCTCCAAGTCATTTTGCTTACAAAAGAAAAAGTGTCATATTTTTTTCCATAAAGAAAAAAGCTACAATACCCGACACTTTAATTTTCTAAATATCCCTTATAACAAATTCTTACATAACTCAGTAAAATGGTTTCATGTTTTTACTCACATTTGCACTGTTTTTATGATTAAATATGAACATGTATGTAGGGTTTCTTTGTGGATAACCTGGTTCCGCCTCCGCCATCTCATTCATAATGTCTGAGAGTTTTCAGAACAACTGCTCTGTTTGGCTGGGACACCTTCTGCCCGTCAGTCAGCCCGGTGATAATTTACCAGCTGTTTCTCTTCAGTTTTTGACCTGTGCAGCTTTCCAAAAGGGTTTGAAAAATCCCTGAGCTGGGGGTGAAATGGCATCAATGAAGCCTGTTAAATATCACTCTGAGAAACACAATACAACTTATTTTTAAGACAGCAAATAGCTGAGACAGAAACAAAACGAAAAGGAACATGTGAAAAGCAAATCAGGAGACACAAAAAGTTGAAGGTGTACAATTGAAACTCCATTATAAAGTGAAGTGAAGGTTTAAAAATGTAAAAAGCATTTTAATTTTTAACAGTCTTTTTTTTTAATTCAAAATTGCGCATTGAAACCGAACAATGTGTTCTACAATTGAAATGAATCGTAGAAAAACTGTATGCATACCATACCATACCATACCATACCATACTATACCATACCATACCATACCATACCATACCATACCATACCATACCATACCATACCATACCATACCATACCATACCATACCATTAGGTCGACATCTAAAGAGTCAAACTGTTCTAAATTTAAGAAAGATTTATTATTTATTGTTTTATTATCATAAATGCAGGTTTAGTAAAAATAGTTTTCTTTATTGTTGCTTCCTTACTTTCAAATAAAAAAATAAAAATAAAAAATCGTAATTTTCTTTTTTAAATACACAAACCGAAACAAATCCGTGACCCAAAAACTGAGGTTTGAACTGAATTGTGAAGAAAGTGTATTTTTTAAATCTTTAGTGCAAATGACATCAATGACTTTACAGCAAACGTTATCATGAAACTATGATTTGAGGAAATGGTTTTACATGAGAAAAAATGCTGTGAAAGCACACGGTTCTGTAGATAAGTCGTCAAACTGGGTAACAGAGAGAGATGGTCCTATCTTAAAGCCATTCCATAGTGGATCCTCTTAAACTATACTTAGATTGTTCTCATGGTTATTTCGATTAAAGAAGTGTACTTTAGCTGCAGCTATTAGCACACTTTTTGAAACATGGGGCTAATGAAGTGCAGGATCGGTCATTTATTTTCTGGATGCATCTAAACCTGTGCTATTCAAACATATTGTAGCCAATTAGAGAGTTTTTGTGAAGGTGTCCTGGCTTCACAGGGGGCGTGCCTGAGGTCGAGCGTTACCACACATTCCTACTGCTTTAGAGCAGAACACAAGAACAGAAGTGATCTGTGCTCACAGCTGCAGGAATCACTAATGAAATCTCCTTAAAAATGCCTGGCTTGCCGCAGTGTGGGCGACGTTCATTTGAGCTGCATTGATTTCATCCCCAACACACACTAAAAAATCCCTCTGGGGCTAATTGTGCAGACTTGATCGGAAATTTGACAAGACAGCAAAGAGTTCAAATAAATGGAGCATTTAACTGTAGTTAGAACAAAAGACCCAGCAGCAGCAGACTCCAAACACTTCATGTGAGTTTTTAACGAGATGAGTGAGACATCAGCTCGTTTCTGCAGTTTGAAAACCCGTCCTGACTTGACTCAGAGCAGAAGGCAGCCCACCTCTGTTTTTATGGACCCATTCAAAGGGTATTAATCATTTAGATGCCTTCTCTCTTTTGGTTTAATTTTGTTAATCTGATTTTTAAGACAGTGATTAAACTTTCATGTGCAGGGCTTTCAGAAATCCTATGACAAGTGTTGCTTTAAAGACCCAGTCTGAACCTTATTTTGAGATGTTTTTAAATAGTTTCCAGTGAACTTTTAATTATGATTACGTGGTTTTTAGTCAAAATGAAAAAAAAAAGCAGCAAGAGTATATTCAAAACTTACCTCTGAGCTGTAGGTGGGACTGTTGGTGCAGAGTAAGCTACCTCCATATGCCAACATCCATCTGTTTACATGCTCTCCTGCTAGCTTACAGCCCCTCACACATCCAACCTAAAATTACTGGCGCAACAAAAATGGGGGCATTGGAGCAACAGTTTATACAATGACAGTCGATCACAAGCACATTTGAGTCAATTTATCATAGTCCTCCATCATCAGAAAAAAGCACAGTTTTAACAAGGCAACAACATACAATGATCTAGTCGATCAACAGCACAAAACCTCACATTTTGAAGTCAAATTTTAATTTATGTTGAATACCGCAAGAAACATCTCAGCTCAACAAGACAAGCACAAGCTGACTGTCAGCAAAAACTCTGACAGTCAGGGCCATGTAGAATACAACTTTTTTATGCTTTGCGCTGTCACATGGAAAATTTTGCTCACATTTCTTAATTTATTCCTTTTTTTAAGTTTTCCTATGAAACTTTGTCTATTGATTATCTATTATGGTTTATTGTGAGCTATTCGTTCTTAAAACTATTCTATTCTATTTATTCAAAAATGCGCCATGACGTGATTCTTTTGTCAAACGCCAAAAAAATTCTTAGCTGGTCGTTTGCAGACGTGTACACCCACTTCATCTTAAAAGCATATAAATGCATTCAACTCTGACTCTATATAGAAACCATGTTTCCATGGTAATGTGAAGCACAGAGAAGTAAAATTGTTTGACTTAAGAAAATAAATAAGAATGGCAGCAGGATCAAGAAAAACATATTTTATTTTGTTTTGTTAGATTAAGCAGATGATTATCACCCTTTTTTTTATCACCAGTCGACCTTTTATATTCTCTAATTTTTTCAAAGCAACACTTTAAACCTTTTTTCTTCAAACTGCTAAAAGCACAGCAGATATTGAAAACCTGAAACACTTCAGGCAATTTGAAAATGACCTTTCTCTTCATCATATCTAAATTTTGAAGCGAAATTCCACTCGGTGCACACAAGTAGCAGCATCACATAGCTGTCTTCAAATTGGAAAGTTGATTGTTGTCAGTTAAAATCTCCTCGGGTAAGACACTGAGCTTTTGCTTCTTTTGATAACCGGTAGTTTGTAAAAAGGATCAAAACTTGTCAAATTAAAAGAGTGCTGCATTGAAAGAAAAAGAGCTGTTAAAATGAGGGAAATAAATGGTCAAAAAGACTCACAAATGTACATTTGCAAAAAGTCCAAATAGTTGGGACACACCTTAATAGGAGAAAGTAATTCTCCATCTGTGATCTGCAGTGACAGTCATGTCTGGGTACCTTTGAAGACCAACCTGGATGATAATTGCCTTTTTTAACATGTTCTTGTGGCATTTTTTCTGATGATTGAGGACAGATATTATGAAAATTGAGCTTAAAATTGCTTTTCTGAGCATTTCTTTATTCAAGCCATCGTGAATCAGGAGCAGATGAAAAAATGCTGTTTGAAAAAGATCATATTTGTGGCGTAAAAATTGCAAGCTCCACTCTGCTCCACTCTGATGCATCTTCTTGTAGAGGTGTAGATCCACATACATCTCTGTATTCCTCGTCTGAAACTGATAGCTCCAATCATGCTAGCCATTTGCAGCTCTTCCATTTTTGCTGCACTAGTAATGTTAGGTTGAATCTGTGTCACCTATCTGTATTAACATTAAATCAAGAAATAGTCTGTTCTACTAAGTCATAAATACACAGGGCAATTGCAAAACAAACAAAAACAAAAGGTTTTCCCCAAAAACAAAACTACTTACAGTAACAAAGTTTGTCAAACCTGATGAAGCTGCAAATAAAAAAATTTTATTTTTATTTTTATTTTTCCATATTAGTCTGTTTATGTAACTAATCCTCACCAGTATTTTTCTGGACACAATAAAAAATAAAAATAAAGAATTTACTTTAAGTAAATATTCAAGAATGTCATGCTGAACTTTAATGTCTTGAAAGGATCATAAGGAAGTCCAAAACGTGGAAAACTGTTGGACAGGAACCTTAGATAATTGACAGTTTGGATTATCTAAATGGTCGATTAGAGTTTGTACCTAAGAAAAAGCTATTTTAAATGGCATTTTTTTTCATCTGCCCCTGATTCACATCGATTTGAATGAAGATTAACTCAGAAATACAATTTTAATTTTCTTTATATATGTCCTCCATCTTGAGAAAAATGCTACAAAAGCATGCTAAAAACAGGATTGGTCTTTAATAAACAAAGAGAAATTTCACAAAAATCGCTTTTGACCTGAACAGGCCAAAATCTGCATTAAGGTGTAAAATGGTGACAGAATTCACCAGAAACTATGACCCCAGACACTGAGGGGACTAATTACCCGAAACAGGAGCAGCTGTGCTGATTACTTATTGAAACCTGGTGTGAAACAGAAGCTGAAGAACAGGAGCACTAGAGCAAAACTTAATATACAATAAAGAAAAAAATAGCAAAACCTCACAGTAAAATCATGTTTGACATTTTTCAAACATAGCAACTAAAGAAGTTTAGAGGTTACAAATTAATTTATATCAAATAGTATGACATTTATCTGTATTTTCTCTGTTTTTTCTTAGCACAAACATGGCAATTTTGTGTGAGTTAATGCTCACAAGGCAGATAAACGGGTCTGTAATTCAAGGCACGCAGACAGAAACTCTCCTGTTGCAGCTGAACTATAAAAAATATGTATATGTTTAAATTGCTGTATTTATTTAGTTTTTGAATATTTTATACAAGTGTCTGCAAGTTCCCAACTTCGACTTCTGCTTTCACTGCTGTAGAATGTGACATCACAATTTCATCAGCCTACAGCCCTAAAAGGCTTGCATTGCTACTTGCTGTTCAGCAATGGGGTACATCCTGCAGGATTACCTCATGAGACTTTCACTGAACCAAACAAAGATTCATTAGAGTACATTTGAGATGCATTCTGACTCTGGACTCAAAAATCCACCATTGTTTTGTGCAAAATTCTTGGCCTACGGCATTCAAAAGTCTAAATCTCAGCACTCCTGACTTACCTGCAAATTTGAAAATGTTTCATATTTTTGGAAAACTTTATTTTTTTTATTGTAAATTTGAGAAGACCTTGATCATTGTTGTAACTGAAGAAGTCCTGACAAAAAGTGGGAATAAGTAAAACATTTTTCTTCAAAAAGCAAATGATCCATCTGCGCCAGTAGTCACCATATAGAAAATGCAACATTATGATACCAGGACTCATAATTGATCCACTGTCTCCTTGAAAGTCTACTATCCCTTCCTGAAGGCTGCAGGATTTGCTTGATCTTGTTGTCGGCCACCGCCATGTTTGACTCCAAAGCAGCTGTTTGGAGCTGACTCAGGATTTCACGGCTTAAATTTCTGCCGCCGCCTGCCACTCACTCTTAAAATTATCTCGAGCCTTGGAGTTTTCTCCAGCGAGCCGGCAAATGGACTGGCGAGGTGCAACATCCTCTCTTCGATTGACTGCATTGACCGTTGGCTATAGAGGGTGGAGGACAGCGAGCTATTTCCATCTCAGTTCGTCAGTGAGAAAAGAGCCCGGTATTGAACCATGCAGCTGAAGGAGGGAACGCAGGAGACAAAGATGGAGAGTGTCTCTGTGTGTGAAAGAAGCGGGGTGCTGGGGAAAGAGTGAGAAGTTGACATGAAGGAAGTGAGACGAAAAGGAGATGCTCAGTCAGTGCTGTCAGGTTCTCTCGCAGTCAGAGACAGCCGTTGAAGGCTGCAGGCGGTGCTGTAGATGATGGGCTGCCTCATTTATGACAGCTATGTGTCAAAGTTGTTTTTTTTTTTTTTTTGCATTGCAGACAACAAAATCAATTTATCAATTTTCGCACCCTGTCAAGGTTATTTCTCTCACTGTGAAGCTTATGAGGCCTTTCCATCTTCGCTTATAAGATTATTCTGTTGCATTGTGGTCATCAGTGCAAAGAATGTACGACAAAAAAAAAAAGGCAGATTTTCTGTTTCTATGTAATCACCATCCATCTGTAGAGCATGTCTTCTCAAAGTTGCCGGAATGACTATAGAGATTTCAGGCCAAAATATGTATGTCTGTCCCAGTCAGATTGACAAATCTGCATTTCTGCCCTGGTCCTTTTGTGTTCACAGGCGTCGACACCACCAAAGACCCGTGCCAGAACGTGAAATGCAGCCAGCACAAGGTGTGCGTCGCCCAGGGCTACCAGAGGGCCATGTGTGTCAGTCGGAAAAAACTGGAGCACAGGTCGGAGAGGCTTCTTTCCTACAATCGGAGTGTGGTTTATGTTAAGTTTGTGAAGGAGGATTTCAGATTGGACTTTTTTGTAATAATTTGAGAAGAAAAAATGTGTCAAGGACAAAAACACATAACTTTATGACATTTTTATGAAGCTTCATAAAGCTCTAGAATAGGGCAGTTAGTTCACTGGGCTATTTACTAAGTTTGGAAACACTCAAAGATTCAAATTCAAACCAAAAGGTGTGACGTTATACTTTATTTTGCTATGAGATCGAGACTTCTGGAGGGCACCATTTGAATAGCATCCTGCAGCAAAAGAAGGAATGCTGCTGGCAAACAATGATCCATCAAATTTATGGGGCTTTTTAATGGTGGAACAATGTCTGCTCTGGAAAAAAAATCAAAAGATGTATAGAAATGCATCTTGTTTGATTGACACTGTCATGTCTAATGTGATTCGGGAATGAGCTGAAGATGTGTCAAAGAGGCTTTTAGTTTAGTTTTACATCGAATATGTTTTAATTCTGCACGGAAAACCAAAATGTAATTACTATTGTATTTATTGCCTCACAAAACAACCTTTTATGTCTTAAAAGACCCAGTCCCATCATCTTTTTATCAATGCCAAAAGGGATCCCATGATGCTGTTTTAGCCAAAAGAAATAACCTGTTTGTGCAGAGCAACTCCGCCCCCATTTCACTTCACTTATCTGCTTACGTGTTCTCCTGGAGGCTTATGACCCTTCACACTGCCAAACTAATATTACCGGTGCAATACATGCAATTTTAAGCTTAATTTTCTATATCAACTCCCTCTATCAACAGAAAAATTCCACAAGAACATGTTCAAAACACAAAAATTTCAATTTTCTGGGTCTTTAAACCTTCCAAATGATCATGTTGTAAACATCATACCTCATGCTGAACATGTTGAAAATACATTATTTTCTCAAAAAGCAAGAAAACAACTGAGACCTCCATATTTTGGCAAATTTGAGGTTCCACAAACACTGGAATCTAATGCTTCTTTTCAAATAAAAAAAAAAAAATCTTTACCTTTAGTTTGCGATTCATAATGAAAAGCATTTATCTATCCCTGTACTCGTTTATTCCACTTTGACAGAAAAGCAAATGAGCACGGTTGCGGTCTGAAAAGAATTAATGGAGTGAATTATTACTACCTGCAAAGTCTATCTGTGGTGACAGGCGTTTATCTTTCCCGATAAAGTGCCTCATTTACAGAGTCACTCCAAATAGATGAGAGAAACCGCGTCCAGCGGCGGGGTAATAAGCAGGAAAGCAGCCACACTAAGCAACCTTTGAATCATTGAACAGTCTGTTTGCAAAAAAGAAAAAGAATATTTATGAGCATCAAAATATGGAAGCATTGGGTGTCTCAGACAGTTGAGTTAAAAAAAAAAAGTTTTCAGCTACCACCCGAAACTGGTAAACTTTGTATTTGACCCCAAAAAGCTGGAAAATATTTGCCAAAATTTTTCATAAACTTTAGATTTCAGTTTTAAGTCTGTTCCTACGTCTTATTCTGAATTCTATTACATAAACACATAGGGTTTCTAGGGCATCAGGGTTTCTAGTTAATCCCTTTTTTTATTTATTTTTTTGGCAAATAGGGACCTGTCGGATCTATTTTTACGTTTAATGCCCAAGAACTCCTGAGAGACGTGTCCAGGAACACAAATTAATGAAGTGTATTTGCTGAAATTTCAGGCTCAGCTGTGAAATTACAGAGCAGCGTGAATTCATTTTGGTCATCCAATCCCCCAGCTGCAGGAAAGTGGTGGAAATGGAGGAAGATTGGAAGCAATTAGTGGATTTACAAGCCCACACACTAAATTCTTGTATGCCTAGAAATGATTTTCATGGAAAAAAATTCAAAATGATAAGTCCTCCTAGGGAGCCGTGTTTAGGTGCCATGTCAGCATTTAAATGTGCACTATTAGAAGCATTTGTGGAGGAAAAACTTCATTTATAGCAGTTTTATCCATGGTAAAATATTTCAGAGAGCTGTTTTTTCCTGGGTTTTTTTTTTTCATATATGTAGCTTATTTTTTTTCATCTTGTGCAGAATCAAACAATCAGAGCAGTTGGAACGGCATGAAAGCAACTGTAGGCCTTGTGCTGAGGCTGCTTCCTCTCCTGTATGTGGCTCTGATGGACACAACTATGCTTCACAGGTAAGCAAAAAAAAAACAACTTCTTTCATCTTCTTTCGTCAGGTTACTGAAATGTTTCACCTCAAAAAAAAAAAAAAAACCTACAGAGTGGACAAGTCATTTCAAATAATGAGAACGGGCCAATCAAGTACTGTTTCCTGCTGCGCTGACACGGATGCAGGCACAGCAGGGCGGCGCAGTTCATCACTGCTCACTGGAGGACAAGTGCCACTGCTTGGAGCAGCGCTATGATTAATGACGAACGTTGTTTCCAACTGCATCACTGTTGACCAATCCACATTCAGGGTTCTTATTGATTTATATACGGTTTTTAATTTTGACCTTGCATGAGGAGACAGTGGGAAATGACAGCTCAGTCTGGCTGCCTTTCTCTAAGTGCACTGTTTCATCTGAATGGGTAATCTTTCTCCCACGGTCACCTTCATAAATACTTTAGCTGCCTTGCTTGTCCTCTCTTACAGTGCAAGTTGGAGCTGCAAGCTTGCCTCATGGGCAAAGACCTGAGCATCATGTGCACCGGATTCTGCCCCTGCGTGACGTCCTCCCTTTCAAATTCTGACACAAAACGAGGCAAGTTTAGGTTTTGGTAGTCCACCTATCCGTTATCATATCATCATCCCTTTATTAAGTCCAGCTTTCCCAAAAAACAAACAAAAAAAGCTGCAGGACATGATTCCGGTTTAGAACTAATCCAGTCCATGCCTGTTGGGATCAATGCTGACCTTTTGCAGAGATTATTGTTGGCTGAATGTCCCTATGTGGTTAACTGCTCTTTCAATCGTGTAGTAATTAATTATTTAAAGTGTACACCATCAATCAATGGAGCAAAACACTATTGATTGTTTGTGCTCTTGGGAATATTAAAATGTCAACTGATCAAACAGACAAAATATTTCTCTTGTTTTCCATTTGCAGTTTTTATTTATTTATTTATCTATATATTTTTTCTAATCCGTTTGTTCTCTTTTGGGGTCACTGGGCTGCTAGAGCCTATCCCGACCACTTGCAGGAAAAGGCAGGGGACATCCTGGACGGGTCACCAGTCTGTTACAGGGCCACAATCCCACACCCATGCATACTCACATTCACACCTATGGAGTATTGAGAGTAACCAATTAACCTATGAAGCATGTCTTTGGACGAGTCCCCCGGAGAAAACCCACACATGCACGGGGAGAACATGCAAACTCCACACAGAAAGGTCCCCTACTGATGTTCTGTTTCAGGTCCCCCAGCCGGGACTTGAACCGTGCTCTTGCTGTGAGACATGAGCGCTAACCACTGCTCCACTGTGCAGCCCTTTCTTTTTATTCATTTAGTTGGAGCTTTTTTTTCTGCCTTAAAGTCCCACTCTGATTATTGTTTGTATCTATTTTCAAATTCATTCCCAGTGATTTTTTAAATCATGAAAAAAAATGTGTTGTTTTCTAGAACAGTTTCTACAGAGCCACAATCCCATCCCGATTGTTGACAACTCTCTGTTTACAAGCTCTCCTGCTAGTTTATAACCCCTCACTCTCCCAACCTGACCGGTGCAACAAAAATGGTGGCAATTTTCAGGCTATCTAGCCATGCAGTTTAGAGCAAGATACCAGCTCAGACGAATAAAACAAAGACGTACATGGATGTAGTCGTCTACCAGTGGATGCATTAGAATGGGGCAGAGCAGGGAGCTTGAGGCACACTCACAATATTTTCTATGTCACAAATTTGTTCCTTTTCAAACAGCATTTCTTTCACCTGCTCCTTATTCACGATAATGTGAATAAAGAAATATCAAGAAATGCAGTTTTAAGCTTAATTTTCTTTGTTTATGTCCTCCATCATCAGAAATACGCCACAAGAACATGTCTAAAAACACCAAAAACACAATTTTCATGGGAGGGGATCTTTAAAGTTAAAATTGATCTAATGTTTTCTTTGATTTTTCTAAATAAGTCAAGACGTATTCATGAAAAACTAGGTCTGAAACTTCTAGAAAAATGTGTGTTGGAGCAGCAGTGAGTAGTTTTTCTGCCTTTAGTGGAATAGAGTCATGTTTGTGTCAAGTGTCCAGTGACAGAATGGTTCAGCCGTGGAATCTCCTGTTCCAGCAGAGAGCTGCACCGGCCAGGACCTGGCAGACCTGGGTGACCGCCTGAGAGACTGGTTCCAACTCCTTCATGGAAACGCAAAGCAGAATAAGTCTGGCCAACCCGGAACCGGCACTGCTTCTGGTGGGAAAACAAGCACTTTTGACCTCACAACAATCTCTTTATATCAGCTGCTTACATAAGAAATACTGGGCATAGATAATAATTGTGTGACTTTTACTGATAGTGCTGGAGAGGAGCCTCATCGCGAGCTGCAAGGACTCCATTGGCTGGATGTTTTCAAAGCTGGACACCAACAGTGACCTGTATCTAGACCAAGCCGAGCTGGCTGCTATTAACCTGGAAAAATATGAAGTCTGCATCCGACCCTTCTTCCACTCGTGTGACAGCTACAAGGACGGAAAGGTCTCCACAGCCGAGTGGTGCCTCTGCTTCTGGAGAGAAAGTGAGTGAAGGGATTTCCACTGAAAGTGCAGCATCTATTTTGAGTTAGAAGTCTTAATGGATGAGATGAAAGCACGACTACATCAGAAAGAAATGCAAAGGGGGATGCACTGGCATTAACCTCCTCCACTTGCTCCTCCAAGAGCAGAACAAAATGATTTTATATTCAGCAAATACGAACATACATTTTCGTACAAGTACCAAAAACTGCTTTATTCAAACAAAATGTGACCACATAATGGACCCAGCTGAATTAAGATGTGACTTATTCATGTTCTTGAAAGCAAAATTGGCCAAAAAATAGTTTACTTTTACTCCTCCTGAAACTGTATTTGTATGTACCTGATAGTAAACGTTATATAAATCAAGTACTTTTTATCCATCACAATCTGATTTTGCAGGTTTATATAGTTAAAGTCTTGTATTTGCAAAATACTACAAAACAAAACAGATCTTATCTCCTCGGTTCTTACGTATGTCTTTGCTAATGAAAACAACTTCCTCCTACAATGCAGGCTTTGACTAAACTCATTTTATGTCCTTGACTTGAATGTAGGACGGGTTTGCAAATCAATTTCTGTCTACTAATTCTCCGGGGAAGGAGCCACGAATTGATTTGTGCAGCTGTCAAAACGGCTTTCTCTGGGTGTTTTTGCGGCTCCAGAGCACCGCTGGAGGATATTTTCTCCCTCTGCTAGGATTTTGGTTTTTATAGCTGAATATTTAAAACAAAATTTAGAACAGGTTGACTATTATTTACCAAAGACTCAAATAAATGTCAATGAATTGATCCCATATGCAGAGAGAAATAGCTTATTTGTGGATCTACGATCTTCATTTTTTTGTTTCATTATTTATTGTAATTAAGCGTTTCCATGGAGACACCTGCATAAGTGCTGCATCTGCACCATTTGACCTTTACCAAATAAATACAGGATGAGTTTGTAAGTAACCCCATATGCACACCGATCACTGCATTGATCCAGAGTTTAACCTGCACACAATAGATCAAAGTGACTAGTTCATCAATGTTTTGTCAAATGAGGAAGAAGTAAACAAAATTGCTTATTTCCGCTAATTATGTTTATGCCTTAAGATATGTCTATGAAGATTCACAATTGATTTGGGAAGATATATTACCTTTAGCGTCAATAAAAAACTCTTTTTTTTATTTATTCTGTGTTCTCCAAAGATGCTTCTCATTTCCTTATCCTTCTCAGACTTCCTCCATGTCCTTTCATCCCAGCTCTCAATCAATCACACAGTATGGCGATGAAACAGAAGACTTTTTAAACAGATCAATATGAGCAAAAAGTGTAATTATGAAGAGAACAGACTGAGATAAAGTTTGAGGGAGCACTTTTGTCAGTCATCACTTTTTCTTGTTGCTTTGATTCCTGCAGAGCCGCCGTGCCTCGCTGAGCTGGAGAGAATCCAAGTGCAGGAGGCTGCCAAGAAGAAGACCGGTGAATACTCTTTTTTTTTTGTTTTGTTTACATCGCCTGACGTTTGCAATGCATTTATAAATGCTAAACCTAATAATCAGAAGCTCTTTTAGAGTGTAACTCATCTCTTTTTTTTTTTTATCTCTGATTCTTTTCAAAGCCGTGACAGGCTGTATATACTGCTGTGTCACCTTTTTACTCCCTTTCCAGGTTGATCTTTTCCAAAAAAGTGCCTGGAAGTTCAGAGAAGAAACCTGGGGGGGGCTCATTAAAGAAATCACAGGCTCAAAGTGAGGGGTTAAGGAGAGCTTTTCTTCCATCCCCGAGGCTCATTAATCTGACCTCTTGTGTTTTCTCTGTGGGTGGGTGTTAGGGTTATTGAAGTTCTGAGGTTTTTGACAAAAGTGTCCTTGAGGAAGGAACGTGTTGTTTTTGCACCACTGGGAAATCCTCCGCACTAACTTCCTGTATGAAAACACATCCCCCAACAGGATTTCAAATTCACAATATGTTTTTTATGCCCAAAAGTTATGAAATTCTTGCTCATCATTCTTGCTCAGGCCTCAGCATGAGGCACAACCATTCAATGTTGGTGAAAGAAGCATATTTGAGTCTGAGCGTTTTTGCAGGGATCTACATCCCCAGCTGCGATGAGAACGGCTACTATAGAAAAGTGCAGTGCGACCAGAGCCGAGGGGAGTGCTGGTGTGTCGACCAGCACGGTGGAGAGATTATGGGCTCTAGAATCCACGGCAACCCCGACTGTGGTAAGAAGACGGCCCTGTGGCGCTCAAAATGGCTTGCATCGAAGAGCCGAGCAGCAAAAAAAAATGCAGGACGCTGCTCCATTTTCCTTTCAAACTGTTTAGAAAACAGACCTTCACTTGGTGTTTCAGTCTTTATTTGTTAAATAAGTCGTCTTTATCCTCTTTTAATGTTTGTGTTTGTAAAAAAAATTACCTAAGGCTTCAACAAAAGAGGCAATCATTCTCCCACAATGCACTTACTTAATGTGCCGGTGGTGTCAAATTTGCAGTCTGGCCCTTTGCTCCGTTACTTAAAGACTTCAGTGGGAAGTCAATTTGCATAATGCAAGATTAGTGGCCAGTTTGACAAACCAGAAAGAAGGAATGACACTCTGCCTGAACTCCAGCAGTGTCGACCAATCAGTGCAGACTGAAAAAGAAAAACATTTGGAATAAAAAGTGCTTTGGAAAAGCTTTTTATGCTAAAATGTTCTTGTTCTACCTTTGTTTATTTATGAATCCATGACTCATTTTTAAGAAAGTATTATAAAACCTGACATTTTCTTTAAAAAAAAAAAACAGCTTGATGAAATACTAATGTGTGTTTTAAAACATGTCTAAAGGTGATTTGGCATTTACATTCTATTTATCTCATGGGTTTGAATGAATTATTGAAAAAACGTCTGTCCGCTCAAAGTATTTTGAGCCTCATCCAACAAGTCTTAACATTTACAAAAATTGTAAATCATTTAAATGCGTATTTTTGAAGCTCACTGCTTTCTGTCTGGCAGCAGAAAATTCTCCCCAAAAAATGGTTTATTTTCCAAAGTCTGTTTGTCAGAATAGGGACTTTTTTTTTCTTTACATTTTTGAGATTTCTTCTTTTTTTAGAGTTCTACCACCTAGATGCATGGCTTCAAATGGCAGCTATTTTTTGTAAAAATCACAAGTAAAAAAAAGAGAAAGAAAGATTTATTTAGCTTTTTTTTTCTTGGTGATAATATGTTTATTTGTACCCTCAGATGAAGTGGCCGGATATTCTGGGGATTTTGGGAGCGGAGTCGGATGGGAGGATGAAGAGGAGAAGGAGGCAGAAGACACTGGGGAGGAGGCCGAGGAGGAAGAGGAGGAGGAAGTTGATGCAGACGATGGAGGATACATCTGGTAGAACTAGTATGAGAGCAAGCTGGCTTGGAAATTATTTGCTCTTTTCATAAGGAAAAAAAACAGTTTTAGGAGTCAGATTGCGACAGGATCAGGAGGTGCCGTGGTCTCAGCGTTGAGATGATGCTCTTATTTTGTTTGTTTATTACTTTCTTTGTCGGATGTTTATTGCTTTATTTAATTGTCTGTTTCTAAAGGGATAAAATGTGTGTTTTTATGCGAAGAAAAGACGAAGACATCAGAGTTTTGCACCAAAATACCTTCAATTCATTCAAATTTCTACCTTGTCTTTTCACAATTCATCCATTTGGACATTACAAGTAATTTTGTGTTTTACCATGATGCTTTGTAGTGGAATTTCCATTCAAATGAACAGTTTGACACTTTTCCTAATGGTATTATAATTTATTTTAGGGGTGACAGATTCAGCCCCGTTTGGGGTTAAATATGGGATGAAGACATTCAGATTGAAAACTGATGTTGAAATGTTGTGAATGATGCTTCAACCTGGATGGTTCAACTCTTTTTCAGGCTTTCAAATCCACGAAACGGTTTGAAACCTGAATTTTCTGCTTTCTTCAAAGTCTTTGCTGCCTCTCTGTGGCCACTGGGGTCAACACTCTTTGATAAGTTACAAATATTCTAATTGATTGGAGCAAATAAGCATTTTTGCTAAAATGTCAAACTGTTCTTTAAAGCAAATCAGTGCATTTCACACCATTTATGTAAATATCAATTTGGTGTAAAAAGAACTGTAGAGTCAGTGAAGTTTCTGATAACTTAAGAGGAAGTGTGTGCAAACTCTGTCCTTTCACATTAAAAGTCGCAACCCGTTGCTTACTCTGAAACCTTATCAAGAATGTGCCACAAGTTTTCCTTTTTGAGTTAGAAGCTGTAACTGTACTATGTGTTTAATATTACTTGAAGTTTTGTGTAGTTGAATTTACTGGGGGTTTTATTTTCCAAAAAAATATTGTTTCCAAGTCTTAACTCATGCTATTGATAGGCCAAATGTTTGTTTCTAGTATTGCATGTTAGTAAGAATGTACTTCTATGCTGAGCACTTTACTAATAAAGGCGTTGCAGCCAAATTACATGTTTATTCATTCAATTTTTCTTATATTTTAATAACATTTGGGGGTTTTGGAGATAAAAGAAAGCAGGTCTGAGCATTCCTGTTACTTCTGCTAAAGACCTTCAGAATCCATTAATATATATTTATATATTAGATTTTTCAAAATAATGAAAAATTAGGATTAAATTATAGAATGCAATAAAGAAAGCGTTCTTGTAGTTGAGCATCTCAAAGGACTAAAAGTAGACGTTATAATACTAAATCACATCATAAAAATCAATAGATTTTTTTCATGCCTCAGACTTATCAATAACTTTAAAACAAATACTATTTGGACATTTGTAGCTTGAGATAAAACTATATTTTATTTTTCTAAACTCTTGTTTTATCTTTACAAAAAGATTTCAAATTAATGCCCCATTAAAAAAAAAAAACTTTTTTTAAATTCAGTTTAGACTGAAATGAATGAAACACAGCAACTACATTAAAGACCGGTTTTATTAGCCTTGCTGTGTTTTAGCTGCACCAAACCTGATCAATCCTTTATACACAATAAAATATATACTACTTTAGCAAATATTGCAGAACACTTGAACAAAAATGGGAACAACAACTACTACAGTGCATCTTAATAAATATACTCTCGTATAAAAACAGCACAATAAGCTTCTCTCTGATATAAATATATCCCTGCACATAAACCTACAAACAAATGGTACCCTGTTAATACAAAAGTTAAAAAAACACAAAAGAAATATACAAATTTTGCATATTTTTCTTGTATTTCTCTCCGTTGCAAGTTATAGTTTAAGCAGGTTATCTTAAATATGTGTATATTTTCATGCATAAACCTTAAAAAAAACACTTAGTCCATTTATTTTGAACTTCTGCTTATGTTTTAAAGTGCACTCTCCCATCTTTTCAGATGATCAAAAAGTACATTAGCAGCTTGAACATCATGTTTGTGCTGGAAAGCAGACCTACTAAAAGAGTATTCCTGTTTTATATCTACTCACATCTCCTGTTTAAGGTTTTGGATCTAAAAAAAAAAAGAAAGATGTTCAAATATGCAACGAGATGTGACAGGTTCTTGTTTTGGAAAGGTCTAACGAGACGGATTGAATAAGAACGACATATATTTTTATGGTTCTCACAACAGCGGAGATGTCTGCTACAGCACAGCTGGCCATTCTAGTTTATTGCTTCCTGACATTTTAAATGCGAGTCATAATTTCTGCTTTTATGATTGGGTGAAACGAGGACGGTCGCACAGACAGCGGAATCTGCAGGAACGATTCATCCTTCAAATCCGCAATGAACGCCCCAAAGTCAAAAATAATTAGGACGCGCTCCAAATGCATTTTAAGGTAGCTGCTTGCATCAAAGGAGCTCCGCATGTTCCGAACACAATGGGGGCCAAAGATTTCATACCTCAAGACGCATAAATCAATGCATTGTCTTTAAACCTGTGGTTTTGTTTGAAATTTAAATATTTTTTTATTAGAATTAAATTTGAGGTAAATTTGGCTTTTTCCTCACTAAGTGTAAGTTCAATTTCTTATCGAGTAAATAACAAACATGTTTGGCTTGTTTGCCTAAAAGGCTGTGTGTTTTTTAATTATTTTAATCAACTAAAGTTAATTCACCATCATCGCTTATTTATTTATAACATAGCAGTCTTAATTAGAAGTTAAATTAACATTAATTCACTCAGTCCTTACATGTCAGCTCTAATTAGCTAATAAATCTATAGTTTTCTGCAACAAAGCCCACTTCTACATTCATCCAAAAAGCGTTTATGATTAGCTAAAAATACGCCGTTCTTTTATTTTGTTGTTTTTTCACTTTAATAACACTTTTAGGTAACTGTTTTCACAATTTGCAACAATTGTACCTAAAACCTGCTCAGGTTTACAATCTTTGTTATGGTTTTTTGTAAAGCTCTTTAGCTGAGCTTCTTCGTGTCAATCAATGTACTGCGATAACCACCTGAACCCTTCCCCGTAGCCCTGCCTTTTCAGCACGCTGCACATGAACACCTCCAGCGGGCGAGCATTCAGATCCTTCCTGGGGGTGTTTCCCTGTTAATAAAAATGAGAAGGTTTAAGAAAAAAAAACTAAGTTTCCTGCCATGTTTCTGTGATCCTGACACGCGGACCTTTCCAGTGACTTGACCATCCAGAGCAAATGCTCCTCTCAGTCCTCCCTCACTGATGGCTTCTGGACGGTCAATTTTATTGCCCAACACTAGGACAGGTACATCCTCGATGGTCTCATCTCCAAGAAGAGCCTAAAAAATAAACTCATTTTAGGTCTATTTAGAAGTTCAGACATATTCGAATGTTATATTTCATCTTACATCTAGTTCAACTTTTGATTCTGGAAGTCGATCGTGATCCGCACAATCCACAAGAAAGACCACTCCATTTACTGCAGGCAGGTAGTTTTTCCAAACTCTCCGAGCTGCAAACAAATAAAAATTAAACACAGCTTAAGAATAAATGATCAGTTTTTCATTAGATGTCACTTCAAACTTAACTAAAGCCAAATAACATACATGTGTTGGGTTTTTACAGGATAGGTTTGGGGGCTTTTTACATCTTTAGCAACCTCACCCTGTTTTCAATATTACATATAAAAAAAACCACAATCACAAAACAATACATTTTTTACTCTGTGGTTGTCATTTCAAGGAAATGTTTAGAGTAAATTAAAAGCAGAATGACATGAAAACTACACCTCAATGAGTTCCTTCTGCCATTAAAAGCATAGAGCAATGACGGTGCATGTAACATGTTTTTCTCACAATCCGCTACCCCACTCAGCTCACGCTCACTACTCTCAAGGTCGACCTGCGTTTCAAATCTCAGTATGAAAGGTTTTGATCTCTCGGCAGCCATCACCTGTAATTTATGTGAAAAAAAGGGGCATAAAGGGGCCTTTAGAGACACCTTGTGGCAGCATCAGATCTTTGATCTCAAGATTTGTTTGCTGTCAAGATGTCAGAACGCCTGCACAAAGACTACTAAATCAGCTATGAAGTTTGAATTTTTATGCTTTAATGTCCTACATGTGACAATAGGTGTATAAAAATACATGAAGACTTTTTATGTTGAGACTGAAAGGATTTGGCTCAAAATGTAGTAAGGAGGTGGGTTAGAAACATGTAGTCTTGTCATTTCTGTTCTAATTAACATTATTTCAAATTTCAGTTGTGTAAGTTCCTGTTAAAGTTTTTTTCTGGAGCGTTTTATTTTGTCTTTACCTGTGAAGATAAATCTCACCTTGTACATGTCCTCCCAAGTCAAACGTGGTAAATGTCATTCCACCGATTGTCAGTTCCTCAGATGCTTTGAGAAAAGAAAAAAAATCATAGAAGACGACTTTTAAATGCCTCTCAATTGCAAGAAAGGCAAGGAAAATGGGATTTATCAAAAAATAATATGATAGCTATTATACTCTCCCCTAACAGGTTGGACTAACACCTACAGGTTGGACAAACATAATGCTACAGACAAAATAATCCAAAATTTAGCACCAACAAAAGAAGACATTTGTTACAAAAACCTGTTTTTGTTACCAGTATAAGCTAAATATATTTTTAGGAGTGTGTGAGCAGTGTGTGTGATTTTTCTTTATAAAAGTGTTATAACAAATATGGGAAGCCTGATATACAAGGGGGGGGGGGGGGGGGGGGTCCCCAGATAATTCAAAGTTATTACTTGGATGCAGAGTTGGAACATGCTGGCCAAGTCGGTCATCTTTCAGCATGTGCAATAGAGTTGTTTTACCCGCATTGTCCAGGCCCAGAAACACCAGCTTCCCGCTCTTTTTGTAGAGCCCTGAAGGAAGTCAGAAAAAAGAAAAGTCTTCTTAGAAAAATATATGTGATTTGTGGGTTTTTTGTATTTTCTTCACACTTGAACATTGTTTTTTTATTGTTTTATTTCGCTCAAAAATGACTCACCTAAGAATTGTAAAACACTACTTAATCCCCTGTAGATCCAGTCAAAAATAAATGACATGTTGTCAGTTTCTGCCTGAAACAAGACAAGCAGCTCATCACAACTCATACTATCATAATAAAATGTGATTTATTCACAGAAAAACATCCTAAGAAATCCTTTGATTTATTTCATTCACAGTTAGTAAGTACATATTCAAAATATAAGATCTTATAGATTATTCTGTTACTTTTTTTAGACTGTGTTTAAAATACAAAAGTGTCTTAGTGTAAGTATTCAGCTACAGTAAACAGCAGTTAATTTCGGGTTTTTTTCTTCCAGTTTCCTTTAGATGTGATGGTTCAGGTATTGGGAAGGTCGGATTAATTTCCTCTTACTGGCACATCTGAGAAATAATTCACTAAATGTTTGCTAGTTTGAAAAGTTCAAAACACTGACATAACAGGTAAATTAGCAGAGTGTTAACTTTGCATCCTCGAGTACAGCTTTGTCTTTAGATGTTTAAAAGACTAACTAACAAAATTAAATAAGCAGACGCGTCTGCAGGCTATATAAAGCGAGAAAGCAGTGGCTATGGCAAGCTAGCATTGACATTTTAGCTTATGTTAAACGTCTAACCTCGTTAAGAAACCATTCCAGAGTGAGACACCATAACGGTTGATAACCAGCATGTTTACTCGGTAATATGAGGTGTCAGTGGTAAAAAATGTCGTTATTCTCAGCTCTTATGTAAGAATTCCTTCAGTTTCGCTCACTTACCTACAGCCTTCTCGGTGGTGTCAGTGATCTCCTTGGAAACACACTGCTTCTTCTTCTTTGTGCTTCAAACTGGAGCGTCTTTCTGGTGACCAGTGAGTAGCAGCGCCCCCCTCCGGTAAACTCCGGTAAGGTTTAAGCGTCTTAATAATTTCAACCTTTTTAGACATTTGAGCTTTATCCTGATTTTTTTTAAAAAACTAATTTTTAACTACTAAATTTTAAGATTTTTTTTTTTTTTTTTTTTGCTTTTAGCTCTGAATTATTACACACTTGACAGAAATAATTATCCCTATCTTTTGCAGTAAACACAAGTTTGTCATGAAAAAATAGCGACTCAACCCGAAATTTAAGCTACAAAGTAATGTAATATCGAGGCTACTGCAGCTAACAAGTAAATTCAAACCTACAAAGACATGTTGTAGAATAGACTGTGTTTTTTTTTTCTGCAAGGATTTTGTTGCTTTAAGTGAACAATGATTGACCTTTTGACCCTTCCCTAATGCAGATCACATTGTACTTCAGAAAAAAAACAATTACAATCAGATCCTGCATTTGCAGCAGGGTTCGAACACAATTGATCCACAAAGGGAGACGTCCTAAGAGGCGTAGTTAGCCCCTTGAGAGAACAAAAAGGAGATTTGTTTCACTCAGGGCCACTCTGTGTCTTTTTCCTAAGAGGTCCAGTGCACTAATGGGAAGCTAATTCTCTGTATAACCATAATTGCTGAATTTGAAGCTTTAATAAAATACTGTTAATCTTTTCACTTGTTATTTAATATTATTTTTTTAGCTTAATCTTCCTCTGAATAAAATACTGCTGCGCAACAGACATTGTGGGCTTCTTCTCTCACTATATTATATTTAAATTAAAGAAATCTCATAAGAAATAGGTCAATAGTTCTAATTTATTGATTTAATTCAAGCAACAAAAATGAAGAAAAAAAATTTAAGGAAAAAAGTACATGGATGTATAAAATCTATTTAAGATGTAAAAATATTAGTAGTTTTTAAATATCAGTTAATTTATAAAATGTAAAAAAAATGTCTTTTTAGTTAATTTCTATTTTTATTTTATTTTAACAAAGCTAGAAATGTGGCATTATGACACTTTTTTTGTATTTTTAGGTTGGTTTGGGTTCCTTTGATGGAATATATTGAAATGCATTTTACAAATGTAAATTCACTATGAATTTCACAATTTAGGCTTGCAATTTAAAAATGATTTTTGCAATTTAAAAATCAATAGAAAAAACATAATTTAAACTCACATTTATCAATTTATCAAACTAAATCAATTGCATGAAATTGCCATGGGCTTTTGGTACCACAATTTTAATGAAAATACACTTAGCAATTTATGATTCATCATAAAAAAAATGAAATTTCAATTATTTGTTTGTTTTAAATTCAATTTGAAGTACCCCCCCCCTTCCAAAACATTTCCATTTACAGTTAGAAACTGTGTAAAAAATAATTTAACAATGGTTTGTATAAAGAAAAACAACAGACAGCTCTGATGTGTGTCATTAGTTTTTAATGCTGTATTTGCTATGCTTGTTAACAAGTCCAATAAGAAGCCAAAATGCAGAAGACTGCTTTCACGTGATCTTCATGTTTCACCATGAGTGACTGTTTGGAACCTTACTATTCATAGTAAAACCATTTGTCAACTGGTAAAAAAAAGAAAAATCATTCATGAATTATTTAGAATAAAAACATTGTAGGTTTAGACACTAGTTTGATTAAATTTCCAAAAACACTCACCTGAACTTGGAATAGGATCTTCAGGTCCAGAGCCACATGTCTGTGGAAAGCACATCAACAAAAATCTTCTCATTTGGATTGCTGTGTCACTATTTTTAAACTGATCAAATGAATCAGAGAATCCAATGGACTTACAGATTTAACTACAGACTCTGCTTCCTCAGAAGAGCAGCGAAATGGGCTGCTTGAGACTCCAGTGTTCATGCTGATTGGACACAGTGACAAAGAAAGCCTATCACATATACTCTTCCATATGAATAAATGACTGTCTACCAAACTTTTATCAATCTTTGCAGAACATTGTAGTTGTAGATACCACTTTTAAAAACATTCATTAAATGCGCTACAGCAGCACTGGTTTTCCTGCTGCTCACCAGTTTAACTCGCCAGCGCTGGTTTGCTTAGAAATCAGTGCTTTCCAGAACTCGTGTGTACTCTTCACTGTATTTATGGCAAAATCCTGTGAAAAAAAATGTTTGTGTACATTTTATTTACAAAGAATTACAAGTTTGTGTTAATAAAAGACTAAAAAATATTTTTTGAGTTTTTATTTTGGTACTGCTTTACAATAAATACCCTGTCTTTGAACTCCCCATTAAAAGCAAACTGGTTTTCAGGTTTTCCATCTGGAACTTTGTATCTTCTGAACCAATCAACAGTTGCCTCCAGATACCCCGGCTTCAGTCTCCTCACATCATCAATATCTGCAAACAAACGTCATGGAGAAAATCTGCATTTCAGATCGTTTGGGTAACCATGACATCACAAGCAAATGCGTATTTCAGGCTGCACCTACTGTGAAACTCTCCGGCTTCAGGGTCCTCAGTATTGATCACAATGACCTTCCAGTCTGTTTCCCCCTCATCAATGAGAGCCAGAGTACCCAACACCTTCACCTTGATGATTTCTCCTCGAGAGCACACCTGAAAAAAGCATTCTGGACTCTAAAAACAGACTCCAGCTACGCGATCTAAAGATCGTTATGTTTCCACACCTTGTTTCCTATGTCACAAATATCAATGGGATCGTTGTCTCCAACACATCCTGTGTCACTGTCCTGGTGGTGGGGGTCCTCCCACGTCTGTTTTAAAAGAAAAGAACGAAAGGTTTCATCAAAAAGATGAACCAGACAGGTCTTCTGTTGTCACAACTTTTATTGGAAATGAGGCTTCCCTGTGGAATCGCTCCATAATTCCAAATATAACCTTTATGGGGAAACACATTGGCCACATAACGAAGGTTTTCCTTTTTCACATCTTGTTTCAGTGGATTGAGAGGGTCTTTGGTGGCAATCTGTGAGATTTGAACACACAAAAGTTGCAAATGGTTACTTGGATTTAAACTACATGTTGTTGAAAGCTACATGTCATGGTTAACTAACTACAAATACGTGATAATGTACCTCCATCTTTGCATTCGTCCATCTCGGAACTTCCACAACCGCGTGGAAAATATTCTGCGAAAAAATAGGGTTGGTGAACTTTTTGAAATGTGGTTTTGAAGTCATCTGAAATATTTATTCTATTTTTTCTAGTAAAATTATCTGATTCATTTTACAAAAATATACATTAGAAAATTAATAATTGACAACTAGTACGCTTAGATGATGAGTGTTTCCATTTAAAGATTGTTTTTCATGGTTAAATGTCTGTGTTTTAAAGTTTTGTTTCATTTTATTTTTTTTACTATAAGTTATAATAATAATAATGGATTGGATTTATCTGCACTTTTCAAGACACCCAAAGTTCTTACATTGTGTCCATTATTCATTCACTCCTCATTCATACTTGGTGATGGTAAGCTACTGATGTAGCCACAGCTGCCCTGGGGCAGACTGACAGAGGCATGGCTGCCAGTTCGCGCCTACGGCCCCTCTGACCATCACCGGGACATTCATACGCATCCACACACCAGTGGAGCCACACTGGAGGCAGGGAGGGTGAAGCGTCTTGCCCAAGGACACAACGACAGTTGGCTGGGGGGAGCAGGGATCGAACCGCCAACCCTTTGATCATTGGACGATCCGCTCAACCGCCTGAGCCACTGCCACCCGGAGTTAATGTTCCAGTTTCCGCTTAATTACGCTTCATTTTCGGAATATATGGGATAAAATAATAACCACGCCTGATTTATGACAATAACAAGCCAAACACACAAGAAAAAAAACAAAAACAAAACAAGGATGCTTCATAAGGGTTAAAAGGAAATTGGAAATCAACCAAAGATCTCCAAATGATACAAAATAGTTGAAAAGTACCTCAAGGAGGAATTAAATTAAACCTGTAATGCAGTCATGTTTAAAAGAAGACGCTCACCTCTGATTCATTTGCAAAGATGGGTATGTCATGAAAAGGTGAGATGTATTTTCCCTCTGAGTTTTCTATAACAAAAGTAGACACTTTAGCCCTTTTTACTAATAAAAAGTATGACATTTTCTTAACAAAGCTTTGACTCTTGTCTATAAAGAGCAGAGAACCTACAAGTCATTCAAACAACCACAATAAAACGCACATTTCAATAATACCAATATTTGTTGCATTAAAAAACAGTTGATTCAAAATTGTGTGCTTACTGAAAAACACCCTGTACTCCTTGGTGTTCGGCCTGCCCCTCTCCTCAACGGAAAAGCTCATGTTGAGTTAAGTCTCTGCCTCTGTAGTGTGAGCACGATTTCACCAAGAATAAGAGGCTCCGGGGCCGGGCAGGTGGATAAGACGCCACTGAGGCAGATGAGCAGTCATGCGCAGTGTTCAAACTGAGGGTGACAGACTGACTGTGCCAGCAGGGCTGCAGAAGCCGAGGTGCTGGATCGCAGGGCCAAACTGGCAGCAATCCCTCCCGTTTGGTTTCTGAACTCAGATCTCATCTTCATGTCGGCCTCTGGAGCCCACCACCCTTTTGCAGTGCAAGACACGGAATATTAATCAGTGTCTGATCCTTTCTGAGCTCCCCGTCTCCATGAATGCTGCAGTGGTCCTATGTTTCTGACACCTTCTGTCCTGTAATCTGCGACTCTGGTGAGACAGATGGAACAGGCTGGAGGCAGCTGTAAACCAATTAACATGCAGGATTAGCAGGATTATAAAATGTGACTTCCAACTCCTTTAGGGTCAGCGCAACAGCTGACTTTGATTTTTAAATCTCTTTTTTACTAAATGTATTTTAAAAAATTTGTTTTGCATGTACATTAATGCTATCTCATAATTTGGATTATTTGTGCACTTTTTGGGGTGTCTGATACTACACACACACACACACACACACACACACACACACACACACATGTAGCTACTTCACTTGTATAAATCAAACATGCTGCAATCCAGGAAGTTGTTAAACCAACTAATAAATTAAATATTACTTTTTGTTATTGTGGGAATACTGCACCAATGTAATGACACTATGCTTAGGATTTTAATGTGGCTAAAATGCTATATCAGTCAGATTAAAATGTGATGTGAAAAAGCTGCTTATAAATCAAATCCAAATGTGTTTAAGGAGTTTTGGATTTGTAGAAAAACAGAAAGGCTAAAGGAATCAAATTTTCTGCAAAATTCTGTTTTTAGGCACGTTTTATGCATATGCACAGATTATGGTGCAAGAATTAGGATTAAGGAACATTTCAGAGATCCTATATGATGTAATGTAGCTGACAAGCATAATCCGTGAAGGTATTTTTTTTAGATTGAGATTTTTGCTTTTGTTGCTCTGAGAATGCTTTTAACCCTTTAATACAAAATGTATTAAATAAACGTACAAACTAGTCACTGACTTGTGCTTTATGAATCATATTATCACTATAAAGGATTAATCTCAATTTTCTATAATTGCCTTTAGCCTCAGCTATTGCTTTTTGAGGTAATAAAAATCCCAAGTTAGATCCTGATTTGATCATCTGCTTCCTTAATCTTCATAACTATGAACTTTATAAATAAATACTTATTCTCTGTTTCTTTGTACCACGGTACATTTGAATGTTAAATACATTATTTTTGTGTCTTTGCAGTAAAAACTTCAACAGCTAAACGGCTTCCTCTTCTACTTTCCTGAGATCTTTTTCTACCTTGATACGGAAACTAAATCAGACAAAATGTTTCAAAAAGAAAGAAAGTCTGAAACAATTTCAAAACTGTTTATTTGTGATGTGAAAAATGAAAGCAATAAATTAGGCGGGAAAACTCAAAGCATTTGAAAGCCCAGTTATAAACAGAGAGAGAAGTTGTATCCTAAAAGGTAAAAAAAAAAAGGCACCTGGATGGAGTTTTTCCATCATCAGAGATTTCCATTTCTCCCCATTCAAGTTTGTATCCCATCACCGAGCCGCCGCTTTAAAGTTTACAGCTTCAGTAGTTAAAGCCACAACCAGTTCAGAATATATTGATTGCACTTGCATAGAGTCTAAGGCTCATTTGCTGATAAAACGTCAAATTTGTGGGGAGACTGCAGAGCAGTTTGAGTGCTGGAGCTCAGAGGGTTTGACCTCACATTCAGCCACTTCAGCGCCGCCATGTTGGACAGTTTCTCCACGGGTATCTCTGTTGAGAAAAGAGCAAAACCGGTTATTTTGGGAACTTCACTGTTCACAACAGGACAGATTAAGGCGTTTTTACCGGCAATGCGGTTTCCCTCCAGGTTGATCCTCTCCAGTGTGGCTATTTCTGTAAGCTTATCAGGGAAGGCGGAGAAGCTGTTATTAGCCAGATTGATGGCAGTCAAATGCTGCAGTTCTGCAATGTTGTCGGGCAGCTTGGTGAAGACATTTCCTTGTAGATCAACCTCTGGAAAGCAAATGAAACCAGAGAGAATTGAACAGATTTGTCAACAACATCCAAAAGTTTGCTTTAAGTCAACTATTTGGCATATTTTTTTTACCTTTGAGCTGAGTGAAAGTATAGAAAAACTTGCTGGAAATGGCCTTCATTTCATTGTTAGCCAATGAAACGACGTGAATGTTGTCACTGACTGCCCGCAGGAGCTGGAACACACCCTCTGGGAAAGACGTGAGCTGGCAGTTCGACAGGTCTGCACAGAAGAATTGCACAAAATTGACATTATAAAAGCTTTGACGCAGGGGGAAAATGCTGAAAACCCAAAAGTAATCAAGGCTGGGGAATTACAGCAGCACAGATTTTTTTTACCTCTGCTGCCATCTGCTGGTACAGTTTCAAATAACGTCAGATTATCTATCAAGATGCTCTAAAACAGTCAAAATAGCAAACTTTTCTTTTTTTTTTACTTACCCAGACTATCTTTGCCCTCCTCTATTATTGCATCAATTCTTCGGACCACATTTGCTACTGCCTCTGCCATCTTTGATCAATGTTTGTTCCTATATTGGAAGAAGCAAACTATTGCTTAACTGCACTGCACAACTTACTTCCTATAAACTTACAGCAAATGTTCAAAGACAGAGACGAGAGTTACAACCTAACAAAAAACTGAACTTCAAAAAGCAGTGCATACGAACAACCAAAAAGAAAATGTGTCTATCTATTTGTGGTGTGAATTTATGGAATGGAATGGATGAAGGTTTAACGTTTAAAGTTTACAAATATTAAAAAAATCCTACAAGAAGTCACTATTAGAACAGTATAAGGCCAGAAACGATTAGTTTAACAAAAAATGTCACTTTAGCACAGTTGCCATGCAGAATTGTATTGTGAATGTTTATTAACTATCTGTAAAAAGCATTACGCGTATTGAATACGCAAATCATAAGGATTTGTAAAAAGGGGTGGGAGCAGACAAGATTTTCTCTTCAACCCACACTGCATTGTTTTATGTCTTTTAAACCCCTGTGTGTAGACT
Organism: Oryzias curvinotus; assembly: GCA_023969325.1. Classification (NCBI taxonomy): domain Eukaryota; kingdom Metazoa; phylum Chordata; class Actinopteri; order Beloniformes; family Adrianichthyidae; genus Oryzias; species Oryzias curvinotus. The sequence goes on along the minus strand of CM043724.1, from coordinate 11,457,996 downwards.
TTTTCATTTGTTTTGTGTTTGAAATAAACTAAACTGAAACTGAAACTGCATGTCAACAGCAAACACGTGCATGATCAAATCTGGAGTTGCATGCAATCGCTTTGTTTCTTGTAGCTTTTCAGTACAAACCACACAGTCCATGACTGTGTCTGTGTTTTGAATCATGACTTAAAACATAATTCTTCAGAAACGTTTGCATTATTTACTGATTGACGATCAAAACAAAATGCTGTGTTGCTTTCAGGGAGAACGTGTAACAGACTACAGAGGAATAAGCTGATGAATCACTCAATAAAGTTATGGGGAAAGGTACTGGAAGCCAGGTTGAGGACAGAAGTGGACATTTGTGAGCAGCATGATGCTGGGAAGGACAGAGAACCCCAGAAGGAGCTGCATTATGTCTTTATAGAACTAGAAAACGTAAGACAGGATACAGAGAGAAGAGCTGTGCTTTGGATGAGCAAGTCTGGAGTAGCAGAGAAGTACAGCAGATTAGAGTTTTTGAGGACGGGAGCTGGAAGATAAAGGTGAGATGTTATGTAGGTTTGACAGAGGATTTCAAGGTGGAGGTGGAACTGCACCAAAGATCAACTTTGAGCTTCTTTTTGTGAGGTTAGACAGGCATCTCTACAGACAACGCGTCTCCAACCCTGTTCATGGAGAACTGCCGCCGTACTTGTTTTCCAGCTAACCCCGCTTCAGTAATTCCCGATTAGCTGGATTCAGAGAGCCAAGTTTCGGATTGACTGCACACACCTGATCCTGGTGACTTATTATGAAAGCAGATCAAATAGAGAACCTGTGATGCATTATTAGAGCCACCATAAAATAAAAGAAAAATGAAAATATATTTATGAGAATAAAGTTGTAAAATATGAGGAAAAACAGATCAAAGTTTTCCCCAAAAAAGTCAAAAAGTTATTAGACTAAAAAAGTCTACATATTGTGACATTAAAATACTATATTTATGATTTAAAAAGTAGTAATTTTATATGGACAAATACAAGATTTTTTTTAAATAAAGTTGTACTTTTACAAAAAAAAAAGTACATTCAGCGAGATTCTTGAGCAGTGTGATGTCCATCCGGCTTTTCAGAACTGTCTGCAACATAAGCAGGGGATGTTTGGCTGTCTTTGTTAAAACATTTCACAAGCTAAATGTAACATTTTATTTTCAAAAAAGGACAACCTTTTCTTGTAAAATTGTGACATTCTGAAGCCTAGGTTTACCACTTTTTTCTTGCACATTGTTGATTTTTTTTCCTAATAATTGTAGGTCTAATTTGTCATAAAAACTTTCAACTATTTCTCATAATTTTAGAACTTTATTCTCATATATTGATTGTTTTTTGTCTTTTAAGGGTGGCCCTTATATCCTGTGGTAAGAACCAGAGACAGGTGTTACTTTAGAAGAACTAAAAATGCAGGTTAATGTACCCAAATAAGCTACAACAGAACAGGCCATTGGCTCTGTGAGAAAAAAAAAAATTACCAACCACACTTAAAGCAAAAATTAAACCTAAAGTGTTAGGATGTAAAGCCTAAAAAGAAAATCTGGCTCCTTAATTTAAGTTTGAATGGGTTTAAAATTAAGGATTTATATTTGCTGCTTTAACTTTAAGACATTACTACTTCAATGATTAAACTGTAATGCATACGTTACTATCATTATAACAACAGTTATGTATAAACGTGACGTATTGAGTAGTAATTAAGCTGCTAAAGTCTTTTAACTTGAGTTGTAACTAAACTTAGACACGTTTTTCGCTTTTGGTTGTGCCTTGAATGGTTAAACATGCTTAAAGTATGTTAATGATGTAAAAAAAAATGATAGCAAAATTTTATGAGCTGCGTCGTACAACCAATAAAAATCGTATAATCATTTATATATTAAAAAAAAAAAAAAAAAAGTTCAAGTGTGTTTTCATTAAGCAGAAACTTACCTCAACCAGTGCCTCGCAGCTGTCAGGGTTAGCTTCACCGGTATGGGTACTTAGCTAGCATTACACGACTGTGTTTTTTTTTCTCTCTTTGTATAACTTTATTGTAACATGACAAAAATCAAAACAGGAAAGTCTATAGTAGTTTAAACATTGACATTTTAATTAAAACATGTATGATGTAAGGCAAATATGAATATGGTTATAAAAATAAAATAAAATAAAAAGGAAAAACTTCACAGTGCTTATGGTTCGAGTATAAACTAAATTTAGCCTTATGCAGCTCATGCTAACAGTTGCTAGCCGGCTAACAGAAGTAGATGAATGAATGATGTCACTCATGCGCTGACGCGGTGCGCAGTTGGCGTTTATAAATGTCTGGTTTTAACAGTGATTAAAAATAACTTTTAAAAAAAGTTGTACGTGAATCTAAAACACTACGAAAGGCAGGAATTAACATTACCAAATTTCTAACACTGTTTTTTTTTATTCATCTCAAACATCAGTTCTTTTTTATTTTATAGTTTTATACTGAATTTGAACTGAATGCTTTTAAATTATATTACAGACACGTCACAAACATCCCAGATTAAATGAAGGATAATTATTGTTTCTTTGCAAAATAGGCAACTTAAAAGCTAAAAGCCATCCAAATAATGACTGAAAATATTTAACTTACTCATTTACCCCACGGCGTAAATTTTTAACAAGTTAAAACAAATAATGTGTTAATTTGTAGCTACAATCTAATGTTTATTTTGTTTTACACTGGAATAAGAAGGTAAATGTTGTCTTACCTAGTGACTAGTATCCAGTTCAATCACTGTGAAATTTCGGTAAAATTCCTGTGTAGTCTGTTTTTTTCAAAAGACTAGAATACAATAAACTCACTGGCCTCAAAAGACTAGAATTTAGTTTGCCATTGTTACATCTGCCACTTTACAGTAAGTGCTGGAACCTCCTTTCTATTCAGTGGTGTAATTTCAATGTGGAAGCTGGGAGCAACTGCAATACTGGAAAAATCTCTTTTGGTATTCAGCCACTTTGTAAATCACATGCAGTTTTAGAAATACCAGCTAAGCATTGGCTTGGTTAAAACATGTATTGTTTGTGAATGTGAAATATAAAATTTAAAAGCAAAATAAGAAATGTGACAAAAACAAGTATTTGGCTGATGACACCTTTTTTCCACTTAAGGTTCAAGTTCTAAAAAGATAATCATAGATACACTTTAACTGTGAAGAAGAATGCATAAAAAAATAATTCAGGAAAGATTTTTAAATACATATTTGTAAAATGGTGCAGAAAATCGGTATTTGGTCAACAATAATTGTTACACTCACACACACACACACACTGAGAATGTGTTACCAATTGATTGTGTGGCATAAGAAAACCATACATTCAAATAGACATAAATAATTTTTTATTTACAATAAATACACATTAGTTCCCAGTGACAAATTTTGCATTACACAATAGAATAGTGCTGAAATATTCAAGAACATTGCAGTTTCCTTTGTACCTATATATCTTGGTGAGGGATAGCAAACTAACCCTGCATTAGTTGTGACAGTAGCTAAATTATAGTTTGTATTTCAGCAAATCTCATGCCAACATTGGTCTTCCTATTAACCAGAACCAATAATAAAGTGTCTGCATGTGGATCAGATGCAAATTAATAGTGCACACTGACAAACATCAAAGAGCTTTTTTTTCTTCTTCTGGTTAAGTGTCTTTTTTATCGCCCCTGTTATTCTGTAATCGTTTCAGTATGGCTACCTGCCTGTGCCTTCATGGTGCTCCATAGCATAATTCATGTTTGGGGGTTTTGCTGTGGTCACTGGCAGCCACATTCGTCCACGATCATGTCTTCATGATGACGAAGAAGCATTTCTCCATTCTCATAGTACAGCATACTGAGGGGACTCATTTTGGTGGGGGCGCAGCATGCCGCTGCCACGCGCTCTGGATGATAATGTTTCAAAAGACTCTGGAAAGAGACAAAAAAAAGATAAAAGATCTAGCTAGTTTAGAATTTCATTCACACATTTAATAACGAGACTTTATTTATACAAACAATGAAATTTCTGACATTTCAGAGACCAACATAAAAAAGAATGTGAAAGTTTTTTTTGTGAGTTTGTGCTTCTTATTCTTACTAGAAGTGTAGAGTTAATGCTAAAAGAGCCATTTGGTCCTCTTTGTTAGAAAATGCATCCTGTGTCAAATAAGATCCTGCTGCAGTAGATTTGAGAGTATACTTTAAGAATTTTGTCTCTGAACAGCAACTACACATATGGCAAGAATATAATTTTAAACTTATTCTAACAATAAATTACCCTGAGAATAGATCAGACCTTTTATCATCATTTTACTTAGTTGCCTGACATGTCTCTTGGAGGAATGGTAAAACTCTCAATGTGTCTTGATTTATTGTTATGTCAGCAGTTGTTAAAAAAAAAAAACATAAATCAAATTAGTTTAAAAAACTAAAAAGACAAAAACGTAACTTTCAAATGTATTATTTATTCAAATCCTTAGCGATTTTCTTCAAAGCCAGAGAGCCACAATGAAGGTATAAAAGAGTTACGGCTGCAGCAGACCCCGGGGTTTGGGTAAAGTAATACTAAAAAAGGTATTTCTAAGGTTTTTGGCCATTTCAATTTTTATTTGACGAATTCTTCATCACTTTGAGAATTACTGTTATGTAGTAGTTTTTGGTGCATTGTCTTGTTTTTTAAAATCTAATGTGATTCATAATATTTAGATTTCTAAAATTTCCTGTAAATGCATTTTAAGCTTTTTACAGTTAATCTTGGAAATGTGTTCTGCCTGTTAAGAGCAAGTCACTGAGAGTGTATTCTCTCTAATGTATGTTCTGAATGAAATACTCATACATCTGAATATTCTTGTTACTTCAGTGATCATAAAAATAAGATGGATCAACAAATGTTTACCTGCATGTAAGCATGATTGGTTGGATTTAGGTCTTCCCCTAATGGACCCGGGCAGGAGCCTTCACAGCGGAAGGCATTGTATTTTTTAGGAAAGATGATCCAAGAACCCCATCCAATTTGAATAAAGTCGACGTACAGGTCCACTCTGCGACAGAGAGATTTTTCTCCCCCTCTCCTGAACACATGCGAGATTGCTGTTTGTTCTCTGTGTCCTCGCTTGCTCCGGCGCCTCTTCAGGCCTTGGACCCTTTTGATTTCAGCGGGGGACAAAAACTTGGATTGTTCAGCTGTGTGGAGCAGGCTCGCTTTGGCCTTTGAGTTCCCATCAGACCCCGTGTGTGAGAAGACAACCAGCAAGGCCTGGTTACTCTTGAGGAGCTCCTTTCTTGCGCTTGCAACATAAACAGGCCGATCCAGAACAGGCGGTCCTCTCTTTTCCTTCACCTCCTTCCTCCGTCTGGAGACACGTTTGGGCCGAGCACCAGTTCTGGAATTCCCCCTAAGCCAGCCCAGCAGAGGATTTGTGATGTTGAACACCTTCCAGCTGTGTGATGAAGTCACCAGGGACGATCGAGAGAGCACCCCCACCAGCTGCTTCCTCTGGTGATGCACCTCCACTGTGATGTTGGAGGCATTCATGGCCAGAGGAACTTTGATTCTCAGCTCCGCTGCCTGGATGTGGATGTCAGTGAGCAAGGCACGAAGGTCAAAGGTTGCCACCCAGCGTCCACCTCTGTATTTCAGATCTGATGTATGAAAACAGAAGTTTTTGATCAGCTGAAATTGCTGGACATCACATTGTTATGAGATGTGCAGATATGATGTACACATATTTACCAAATTAGATAGGGGGAAAAAATTTGATATTATTCTAAACGACTCACTTGCTTTTTTTGTGGTTATCTTTACCAAATCTGGTTACTTTCTGCTCTTCCATTTAGGAAATTTCCTTTTCACAGTCACAACAGCACATTCAAGAAGGAGAAAACTTTGAAAAGGTTTCTGTGTAATCTGTTGCTTACTTATGTTAGCAAAAAACAAAATACCCTGAATATTAGCGGTGTAACAATTAATTGATTTCATAATTGACTGACATTCCTACGTTGGTAATCCAATTGACCTATTCGACTATAAAATTGTTTCAAAATGAAAAAAAAAACAAACAAACAAACTAGTATGCCAACATTGGAACATACCATTTGGATTGAGCCATAGTCGGCTTATTTTACTATAGTGTAAAAACTACCAAATGCCGTCAAAGAGGACAACACACATGTGATGGCAGCAAAAAACATCAATCCATCATTACAGTCCTATGTGTGTAAACACTTGAGATTTTCAAAGACCCCGTGACCCCGAAAGGGACAAAACGGCTTAGAAGATGAATGAATGAGACCATGTAGTTTGGTTCCACAGTGACAACAGTGAGATGAACTTTATGAAGCTGATGATGTGAATGGATTTGACATTAATTCTTGTTTACTTGTTTTTTGTACACATATTTGATTTACACGTGATTACCTTGCCAGAAATTCAAGGAATCTGTAAAACTTCATCTGAACTGTTCAGTATAGATATTTATCTCTAAATCACACTATTTTGGCTAAAGATGTCCTTGATCAATATTTGGTCAGAGAATTGAATCATTCAAAATAGACCAGTATCGACTATGAATCGTATCTGCTATGAATCAAATCATTAAAATGAACCGTTACATCCCTACTTCATATAATTTGGTTTTAGTGGAATGTTACAATCTCGAATATTTGTCTTTCTTTTTATTGCATTGCTATAGTGCCTTATCAAACAACATTGGTGGGGAGTCGGGCCTGTTTAAATAAATCAACTTTAATCCAGTCAGGTCACGCAACCTGATGCTCACCCTAAATAATGAGGTGTGGCTCAAATTAATCTGCGGGATTAAAGCGCTTGCAGCATCTAAACTTTGTGTTGGCTAATTGAGTTTGGCTCTTGATTAAAAGTGCAAACTGCCACCATCATTAATCCACTCAGGTAAAAAAAAAAAAAAAAAAATCCCGAAACTAATCATCATTCATGTATCCACGCATGTCGTGGCTCCTGCATATCCTCGCTCCAAACAAATAACACTTCGCAGAGATGTGAAACGGGCGCGCCTGCCTGCGCGCTCCACTTGTGCCACCTTTCAATCCCGAGCTCTAATCTAATCAGACCAAGTGTGAAAAAAGAACTAAGGAGAAGTTGTTGATTTGACCCAAGAGATTTGTATAAGGGGATGTCTGGCGAGGTACCTAATCAACATCACCCATTGGGGGGGTTGCTTTGAGAATTAGAAAGAAACCCGTCCTTTTCACACGCTGATCCTTGCATGGTTATTGGCTCCTGTGCGGGATGTGGATTGAACGTCTCTGAGGTCGTCTGGCGCGCAGTGACAGGGCGACACTTGAGCAACAAGGATAACAACATACCAGAAGAGCTGACTCCGATTCCAGCTTCACTTAAAATGAAATCCTGCTTGGTTGACACCAAAATATAAAGTAGAAACGCAGATCTTACTTTTTGCCACCAGGCTCTTCACTGTGTCTGCGCGCTTGCGCTCCAAATTATCCAAAGGCCTGGATAGATTTGACTTGAAGTTCCTGTAGAGGTGGATCATGTACGTTGGCAGGTGATATCCCACCGATCTGTCCACGGCTAAGGAGCGTTCCCCCGACTTCATGAAAATTCCACTGGAGTCCCGAGTCCCGTGAGCCAGCAGCGCCAGCAGCGACGCAATAGCCAGCGCTCTCAGTGCGCGCATCATCTCAGCCCGTTCATGGCAAATTCTTCTCCCCGTGAGATTAGGGCTGTCTTATATAGCCTCACCCACCCACCTTTATGTTTAACGGGTGGTTGAGAACATTAAAGGAAATTGACATACGTCTTCAAGAGCTGCAACATGACAGCTCATCGTCCATTCAGGTGCTAATGGGGAGGGCTGGATGCGTGTTTGCGCCAGGCGCAACGTTGTGTTTGCACAATGTTTCTGTCGCTTCTGCAGCGATGGTCCCCATCAGAACATGAAAAGTGGTCCCTTAATAGTCTGATTTACCAGTACTGAAATGTTAAAATGCAGAATGAGGAGAAAAATCCACGAATTGGCCCCTAATGAAGCAAACATTTACCAAAATAAAGCAAATGTCTAAACTCATAAGTTTAAAGCAAAATACCTATTAACACAACCTCCGTTAGTTTAGCTCAGGACAAAAAAGGATGAACATACACCATTCAAACATTTATCACACGTTTAAATAAGCTTTTCAGCGGTAATTGGCTTTTATAAGAAAGGCTGTAATGGATGAGCACTCAAGCTCCAATAGCTGACTAATTTTCTTTACAATTACTGTTAATCAATTTACTTTCAATTTGCCATCACATTGGAGGAATAGTTGTTTTTGAGTTAAAATGATTTTAAAAATGTCATAAAAATTCTAACATAAAGCCAAATCTGCAAATACAACAATGGCACTTGCGTCATTACTTACTTGCAAATCAATTCAAGATTATTTGTTTGTCAAAATGAAATGAATGACAAAAATATACATTTTGAGATCTCTAAACATTATAGGATAGAGGGTTTTTCTATTATTACTATTATTTATTTATTTATTTTTTTGTATATCTCAAAATTTATTTTTATATGTCCGGGCTTCCATTTGATAGTTTTTATGTTATACTACAAATAAAACATCTGACATTATTTTTACATACTGGTGGAGAAAAAAAAACATTATTTATACTTTTTTTTTTTAAATGAAAAACTAGCTTTAAAGTGGCAACTGCAAAAGTAAAAAAAAACAAAAAACAAAAACGATTTGTTGTATTTTGATGGGTCCATTGAGGCGTGCGCATGCGCTGTTGTCCCCAGCGAGCATAACCGTTTTCCTTGTAAATTTCAGGAGAAAGAGTCGAAATAAACCAGCGCCGGCGACTCTACCACACACCGACTCAAACCGAAAGCTCGGCGCATCAACTGTACCTGTCGATTTAGTCTGTTTGAGCCTCGGAAAACATGTTTTCTCAAGACGTCTTTTCGCCAAGCGTGTGCTGAAATGGTGAGTCGCTTAAAGTTTACAGCTCTTGGTAAACGAATCACTAGTCTAGCAGACAACTGTTTAGCGCTTTCTGACCCCAAGACAATGTCCTTTATAGCGTCATAGCTTTTATTCATCTTGGGGTTTTCTTTCCACCACGGGGGCAACGTTTTCTGTTAAACATGCAGAGTATTTTGGGGGCTGATGGGAGTTTAGCATGTGCTCTCCACATTGACTGCATCTTTTGCTGTAGCGCCCACCAGAATCCAGCTATAAATCAAGTTAGCTTAGCCCAAACTTCACATGGTAATTAGTAAATGTGAGGAAATCAGCGTGAATGATATGTTTTATTGTCCCCCCTTTTACCAACACAGCGTCCAATCTCATCATATAGTCATCTAAAGTCTGAAATTTGTCTAAAAATAAAGTACAAACAGTACTAAACAAATCATTAAACCTGCACACATCCAAAATAGCTTAAAAGGAATCAGATTGCAGCTAAACAGATTTTTTTTTTTTGTTGGTCATTAGGTTAAATCACTTGCAGGAGTATTTGGGGGCCACTACAAAAAAGAAAGAAAAAAACTGCTTTAATGAAATGTGACACTTCAAGTGTGAGAAGTCTCTGGGCATGTAAGTCAAAACCACAAGATGCTCTTTGATGTATTGTGCTGGAGCTCTGGCTTTTTTGTCTCATTTGGGTCCATCCAGCTGGGACCGGCCTCCTCTGGGCAGATCAGTTTACCTAGAAACTAGCTCTTGTCAAATGGGAGTCTAGATCACACTTGAGGGTATTATCACAACTAATCAAGAGCAAGGGCTCAAAACACCTCTTGTGAATAAGTAACCAGATTAAAAAAAAAATAATTAAGTGAAAGAGTTGAAAATAAGTGAATTTCAAAATCATTTGTCATGAAATGCTTTCTAAATCCCATGTTTATGATGGGATGCTTGAGACGTGCAGCGGTATTGTTAAAACAGCTGAAAAGGTTCCTGTTTTCATCAAATCTTTAAGAAAATGTAAAAATTGCTGAAACTTTGATTGCTTGACCATGTTGGGGTGCAAATTCCTAAATTAAATAAACACATATATAGTTGACTGCAAGGTGAAGTTGAGGTCAATCCAAAGTCCTTTCAGCAAGTATTTTCTGCTTTAAATTTCAACTATTTAGTCTAATTTGTTTGTTCTTGGTAAGACCTTGATCACTTTTCTTTCTCTTTTTTTAATGAAAGAGAGGGAAGTTGTTTCTTTGTTATGGCTATAACTTCAGGGTTTATCCTTCCTTTTGAAGGATTAAATGACAAATTAAAAAAAAAAAAATAACAATCGTTCAAAAGTTCTGATCTGCACTCCCAAAGTGCAGTAACTCATTTCTACCACTGGGTGTCTCATTTGACCATTTAACATTAGAACAAATGCCAAATATAAAAAAAAATATCTTTTTTCACTTTTGGATTAGCGTTGGTTGTCATTTTTGCATAAAGGATTATTAACGGATGACAATTTTTAAATATGTGGTTATATTTAAAGATTGTAAGATAAAGCTTTTGGCACAGGTGCAAATCTTCCCGTCTTATCCTCCTTCCTGAATCTGTTTCTAGATGTTTAACAAACTGGCTTTCATGGGTAAGACAGATGTCAGACCCTAGAGAGGATTTGGACAAGATAAGTGATATTAACCACATGCTTTTTTTCCCCCACTCGGATGTGAGGGAGGGTAGGATGTTTTACCTAATGTGTGTAAGAACTTCCTCTTCTTCAACTTTTCCGCAGAATTAAGTAAAACCGTCAGGATGTGTGTTAAATATGATGTCTTTTAAAGAATCATCTAAGTTCCTCATCCTTGAAGCAGACCTGCACGTCTTGATATAGTTTAGTTTCCTGTAAATCTTCTTGATCCCCGACTGAGTCGTTTATGTTTGGAGGTTTGCAGGCCGCGGGAGGGTTTCAGTCCCACGTCTGTGATGTTGCAATAGCTTCAGTCTTGGCCTGCGCCGCTGCAGGAAGGAACAGGTGTGGCAGCTGCAGATTTTTTTTTTTTTTTTTACATCCATATCTTGAAAATTGCTCTCGCCAACGAGCTCCATGTGAACAGAGATGGTTGATTACGCATACTTAAGTGGAAGAAATTTCCCCTCGGCCAGCCAGCCTGTTGGAGAACTACCCTATAAGTTTGTTTAGCCACCTGCAGTCCTCACTTTAAGCGTGGTTTCAGGAATCATGTTTGTTTGGTGGAATTGTCTTTTTTTTTTTTTTTTCTGGTCAAACCTTCTGCAGCTCAACCCCAAGCCTAAATCCAAGTATTTGCCCAGCTGTAAGCCTGTTTGCCTTCTACGTGGCATGTGTTAACTGCTAATGAATGGACTAATTAAAGCATTGTGGTTAATTAGGCCTGCGTGATGCCTCCTGGCAGGCTCACGTGTCGGTGAGTGCTGCAGCTGAGACACCAAATCCTTTAAAATCCAAATTTTCTGATGCATTTCATGCAGCTGCTAAACGGTTTGCTGTACGGGTAAAAGGTGCTGCCAGGAGGCTCCGATTAGCGATTGGATCCTGTTGATGATGAGTATGCCTCTCAGGGTCCGCCCCCACATCCTTTTTACACACACGTATATTCACATGCATTATGACACACACGCATTTCTGAGCAGCTTTGTACCTCACGCATACAAAAAAAAAAAAGTAAGAAAGCCGTCAAGGGAAGATGCCTTCAGACTCTCTGTATCTCTGACGGAGAGCCTTCTGAGTGTCTGCCTTTCTTGGCGAAGGACGCTGCCGCTGACCTGCTTTCTGAGGACGTGCTGGTCCGGACTGCCGCCCGCGGTCGTTCGATCAACAGTCTGCGACAGATTGCCTCTCAGATCAGACAGGCATCCCAGGGAGGATGTGTGCCTGACACCGTTTGGCTGCAGCAGGGATGCCGCTTTAGTGGTTTCTTCCACACTTGTGCATCCTTCAGAAGGGGGGCTGGAAACTGAATGTCAGGTACCGGAGTTACTCTCCTCTTCTTCTGTGGTGTGATACTGTAGCAATTACATTTAGTTAATTTAGACCAAATCGTAAACAATTTGAGACATTTTTGTTCAATATTTGCATAGAAACATGCAGCTTTTTAGATTCTTCTGTCTTGAAAGCGATGTTTGCTGGCAGGATTTACCAACTGCAAAAAAACGTGGTTACGTTTGAATTTGTATGAACTCACAAAAGTTGAAAAGAAGTGGAAGGTGATTAAAATCTTGTAAAAACAAAAACAAATCAGGGTGTAATCTGTTAAAGGAGAAGGATTTTTGATGGGTGTAACCGATCAAAGACCTGTCAGTTGGCTTGGTGGAGCTTACTGTGGTTGCATGTTGCGGTTTAAAAAAAAAAAAAAAGAAAGAAAAAATCCTGAATGTCTCATTCCAGACACAAAATCATAGAGGCATTCAAGTTCTGTAGATCTGGGTTGAAGTAAATTACAGGCAGTGTTTCTAAAATAGACTAGCGTAGGGCTTTTTGCAGCTTAGTGTCAAGCTGCAGTGAAACCAAGAATGCAGGATGATGGGTATGCATGTATGTTGTGTAGTTGTACTGACATACTTTGGGTTTTTTTCATGTCTCAAGCAGGATGCTTTGCACTCGCTTATGTTATGCTGTGCAAGATTATAGTTGCATGTTTGCAGGTTTAAATACTGCGTTTTTGAGGGGAAAAAACGTCCCCGTTTCTCCTGAAGAATTTGTTTGAGAAAAACGTAGAATGTAGCACAAAATCACAATGAATGATTTTTTTTTTTAACACACTTTATTCAAGTATGCAGATCAATTATTGACTTTTACAGCATAACGAAATGAACGAAGAACAAGTGGCATCTCAGCAAAAATGAAGGAATCAACAGGAGTCTTTCAAAAACAGTTTCCCATGTCTCAGAAAACATTACCATAAAAATAAATAATTAATGAAGCAATAATTGACAAAAAAATATTACATTGTACACCGATTATGAGTGGCAAAGCTGCGCATAAAGGTAAACAAAACTGTCCCATTGCAAAAAAAAACCTTATGCAAAAATTTATCCATCTGGCCAACCAAAGTGTTCCGTCACAGGAGTCCATAAATCCTAAAACATCTCTGACCTCAGATGAAGTTTAGCTGTTATTTTTTCCATCAAATAAACTTTCCTCAAAGCCTCCAGCCACTGTTCAAGAGTCGGGGGTGAGGCTTTAAGCCAAGATCTGGTAATCATCTTTTTTGCCACCAGTAGAAGAATTTGTATAAGACAATGAAGGATTTTGTACAATTTAAAGAAAACAAAATGAAGAAAAAAAAAAAAGATAATAAGGAAGCGGTGAGCTAATTTCCATCCAGAACTTGACTTTTAGTGCAGGAACTAACAATGTCCTGTGGAATCACGGCTGTTTGCAACCTTTGACCTCATTGATGAGATATGTGTTCAGCTGCAGGGCGGAAACTTCAGAACTTCAGAGAGAACATCTGAGCACTTCCTGTTTAGGTGCTCTCGTGTTTCCTCGTGCTTGTAGCAGGGTTATAAATGTTTGGTTTATTTGGGCCTTTATTGTGAAATCATGTTTACATGTGGATATAAATAAAAGCAGATTAATCTATTGATTGACAAATGCATAACACAAACTGAAGATTTGGGAAAATTGTGCAAACATTGTCAGACGGAACGAGTTGCCGCCATGGCGACCATTGAAATCCTTGAATTGGTTAGGCGGAGTCAACAAACTGAGCGGAATCCAGAAGCATTTGCGTGTTCTGCAGCCACGCTTTGTGGCGCTCCTCACCACCGTGATGGAGGAAGTTGTGCTGAAAGATCCCCCTCTGTGCTCTCCACCGATGCCCACCTCGCTGGAACCCCTGCACCTCTTGTGAAGGAAGAGCGCTCCGCATCCTTCCTCGGGCCACCAACAGACGCATCCTGCAGCTGCGAGCTCCTTCCTGCCGGCTCGCAGGCGCTTTTGTCTGAAGACGCCACTGCTGCAAAGCCGGGACACCGGCAGAATTTAAATGGGGCAGGCCTGAATGGAGCAATCGCTGGTTGGCTGGCACGAGGCTTTGGTTTCCATGGTTTTACTCCTGACTGAGCTGTCTCTGAATTTAAGTATTTGTGCCATTTGGAGAAACTTTCCTTACCTGCTCTCAGTCTTGTAAACAAAGGTAATAATAGTAATAATTATAGTTCCTGGATGGAATCTTGGAGTTTAGTGTCAGCTAAACAGCCTCTGTGATGCCCGGATTGGCTCTTGTGGAGGGTGTTTGTGACCCCCCCCCCAGAGTTATTTCTGCTTATTTCTACCGCCCTGCTGCCCGCCCGCTAGACTAGGTTTGTCCATTGATGAGTGTTTGTTGATGAGGGCCATGCTCTGCGTGTAGCTCGGCCCCCGCAGCACAGCTGACAAGATGCAAGGTGGGGAAGAGGGACCTCTGGGGCTCCAGTTTAAGGCTTCTGTACATTCTTCAGGGGGTTAACCATGTCACATTTTCTCAGGAGGCCTATAAAACGGAAGCTTCAGGAAGTATCAAGCTGCCTGTTTTCTAAATAGCTACAAGCGATAACTTACAGGAAGCTCTTGTGTGTGGATGACAGTAATATTTAGATTGTCCTGATGGCGTTTTGGCATCTTCTACTCAACTCTTTAATTTCCTTTTAAAAAGGAGAGATTAATAAAGTTTTGTTTTGTTAAAAAAAAAAAAAAAGAAAATAGGAAGAAAGTTCAAATTAAAACCTAATTCTCAAAAATAGAATCAAAGATGGGCATTTTGTCATACTTAAGATGGTGTTTGTAGCTCAGAAATTTCTTTTTATTTTAATTAAATCTTTTTAATTAAAGAGACATTTAAAAACTTGCTTTTTTGAATGTTTTTTTTTGTAAAATATTGTCTGATTTAGAGACTTTATCTGCATCTTTGTGTGGAAAAATGTCTTTAGCACTAAATGTGATGACATTTTTTGCTTCTCAGTTAATTATTGTTGCACTTTAGCTTGTCTTGGACTGTCCTAACTGTCATTTGTGTCAAAAAGTCGTCCCTGTGAAACAGAGCTGAAGCGTAGCCATCTGGATAGCAGATGTACGCCTGCCTCCCCCCTTGGTTTCAGTCGATTCTCTGCACGAATCCGCTTCCTAACGCCGAGAGAGCAAAGCGGAGGTGATCCCCGCTGGAAAAAAAGTCAGTGCCAAACTGCCGGGCTCTCCCAGCTCCCGAGAGGGGGCGTTCCCTGTCGTCTGGGGGTGGGTAACGACATTTCCAGAGGGGGCAATTTCTCTTTGGATTGTGATGCCAAATTCTCACACTTTCTGTCGGGAGCATGGCGGAAAAGAAGCAGCAAAGGAAAGGATCTGGACATGCAGATCACTCCCTGTTTCATTCGTAAGACTGCACTTTTTAGTGGATTCTTCCCTTGTTTTTTTTTTTTTTTTGTTTCTTTGGAAGGGTTTTGTTGTTTTTTTTCTTCTTGTGGTGACCTGGTGATGACAGAAATAGGTTTAGGCAACTGGAGGAAAGTATTATTAGACTTCCTTTTATGGACATTTGGTAGAGATTGGATTTTATCGTGTATTTTTTTCCCCTCTATTACAACAATGTCTGCTATCTAGGCTTCAAAACTATTTTAAAGAAAACGTTACTTTTTTTCGAATTTCATGGAGACAAAACAACAGTTCTGGATGCCATCATTTTTACCGTCTAAAGCTGAAAGTTTTTCTGAGTACGAGGTTTTATCTTCCCACTCACCTCTAGACGCAACAACAGGGAGAGTGTCTGTGACTCATCCGCCACTTCTCTCCGCACAATGAGAGTCCAATCTGTTCAAGGCTGCGGATCACATGGAGGGGCTTTGAGCCGAGATGGAAAAAAAAAAGGGTGCTGCCATTCGACTGAGCTTCTTGACACCAAGTGGAACCTCATAACGGATTAATCCTTTCACGCTCGCACGAATGTCACTTTGGAATTGTGGAGCCGAGTCTTCAGATTGCCCTTCACAGTGCAGTCGTTTCCAAAGCAACGACATGTTGAAATTCTGCAGAGCTTTTAAGGGACGCTTCATGTTTTTAAAGGGTTACTTTAGACCTTCTATTGGCTCTTTTTCAAAAAAAAAATATTAAATATAACAACACGGCCAAATTCATCTAGAATCTTTAAGCAATGCATTAAAAACTCAACATATCTAAGAAATAATAACTGATGTTTATAGTTTTAGAAAAAGCTTGAGTCAACAGGAAAAACCTGTTCTGTTGGGGTCACAAACATTTACAGCATGACAGTAGCACGCAAAAACAAATGATCAGCACTATTTATTCAAAATAACTATTTCCACCATTTCCATTTAGTTTCATGAAAGATGATGATCATGCTTTTCAGGTATAAAAATCCAACAACAAGCCGTTAGTTAACTGCTTATTGAAGTATTCCTGTGTCCAAAAAGTGCTCCCCTTTGGGTTCAACTTTGAAAAAGTTGTAATTTATTGATATTTCTTTCTAAATTAAGCTTTAGTATTGAATTTTTTTTCCATTTATTTCTGCGCCGACAGTCCCACCTACAACTCAGAGCTGAATTTCTAATAAACTACTCCTGCTCTGCAGAAACTGTCTTAGAAAACAACACAGGTTTTTAGATGTTGGTTAAAATTGCATAAACATAGTTAAAAGACCGCTGGAAAGCTTTTACTATTGATCAAAAGATGATCGGAGTGAGACTTTCAAAAACCCACTTCAGTAAAAGTTGTTTTTGTTATTGACATGCTCTTTTTGCAATTTCTCAGGATGTAGAATATATATATAACATAATTTAAGATTATGTGATATCTATATATATAAATAGATAGATAGATATCCTCCATCCTGAGATCCTAAGATTACCCTGCGACAGACTGGCGACCTGTCAGGGTGCCCCCTGACTTCGCCCACAAGTGGCCAGGATAGGCTCCAGCAGCCCTGTGACCCCGAAAGGGAATAAAAATTGGAAGAAGATGAAGGAATTAATAATTTAAGATTAAAACTGCATGTCTGAGTTCTCTTTATTTAAATTGAGATGAACCGGGAGAAGATGAAAAAAGCTCTCAGTTGTTGACGTAGAAAGTAAAATGGGCGGGCCAATGTCTTCCTGCTCCGCTCCATTCTGATGCATCCACCTGCAGATAAACAGATTCATGTGCATCTGTGTTTTCCCCGTCTGAACTGACATCTGGCTCTAACCTTTATGGTTGGATATCTAGGATATTTCGCCATTTTTGTTGGACTGGTAATGTTAGCTTTTAAGTTCCAAGGCGCTGTGGGTTAGCAGGAGAGAAAGACCACTGGGAATGCTTTAACAATTGATCAAATTATTATTGGAGTGGGACTTTAAAGACTAAACAAGCATAAATGACACAAATGAGAAGAAAGTCAGGCTTGAAGGTACCTTTTTATTGTTAAAATGTTTTTTTGTGGTGTAATTTTTGGGGTAAATACCATCAAAAAAGATTACAATGTAATAAAAATGTTTTCTATAATATCTTGTAAGGTTTTTAGTGCAGAATTTTCAAAAATATTCTTCTTACTTAAAGCCTTCACATTGTTTTAAAAAAGTGTGAACAAACTGCTATTTTTGTAGTCTTACAAGTAAAAAAAAAGCGAAATCAGTGTCTTTTAGCAGTTTAAGAGGCTTTTTTAAATCTAGCCTGTTCTAGGTGTTTGTGTTGACCGTATTTGCGGCCTGTTGGGTGTCATTCACAGCAGCTTGTGGAGCATGGGTACAACTGCGAGTGCCGCACCACAGCCTGTTTCTGTAGCGTCGCCCATCGAGAGAGTTCACGGTAACGGCATGGCCGACATCAAGCAGTCCGTCGGCACGAGCCCCTTCCAGACGGTCAGCATCCACAGCAGCAAGGCCAAGTCTATAATCACCAACAAGGTTGCACCCGTCGTCATCACGTAAGTCCCTCCTTGAATCCGCGTCCTCACGGTTGGGTGTTGACCCCCCCCCCCCCCACACACACAGGCTCCTGCTCGACTTCTGGTTTCTGTTAGCGCCCTGTTAGCTAGTCTTGTCAAAATAAGTAAATAAATGGTTAACCTGCCTGTATTTCGTCTGGTTTTCAGATACAACTGCAGGCAGGAATTTCAGATTCACGATGAAATCCTCAAGGCTAACTACAAAGTGGGTCGGATATCAGACTCTATGCCCGAGCACTACCTTGTGCAGGTAAGGCACCCCCCCTCCCCCCTCCCCAGCCCCCTTTGACGCCTTAACCTTTCACGGGACATGTTAAATGGCAGAGTGGCGGATTGGAGCATTGTCATGCGGCGTTTTCTGGTTAGAGCCAGCCATTGAAGCAGGGCTGTTGTCACCCTCCCACGACCCCTTTGATCTGCCGTCACCTCTGCTCTGGTAGTTCAAGCACGCCATATTTGTCAGGGTTAACCCACAGCTTCTGTTGACACATGCGGGCCGGTGCAGCTCGCTTTACACAGGGGCACGCTGGTGGCCGTTTTTCTTTTTTGTTTTGGCCACAACTGTTTTTACAAAGAGAAGTCAAGCTGGTTTGTTGGGTCTTATGAAAAAATTGATTTTTACTTACCAAGGGATTTTGCTGTCCTGAGTTTGTTCAGTAAAAAAATCCCTAATTAGTCAGTTGAATGGTTTCCTCCTTTAATGTCATGCTACTTCAATTAAAGGTGGCTTATTAACTTTTGGAACTCCATTCACTGACTAAAACCTTATTTATAACTTGAGATTTTTGTGATTTGAGTGGCCAATTCCACCTTCCAAATCCCTCTCAAATCCTAGTTTTTACTAGTTAGCTGCGGTCCTGTGTTCATCAAACTGATTTATCCAAGTGTTCACTGGAACTATACAGACTTTTTAGTGGAAAATGCACAAATAAAGCCTAAAGGGCCATTACAACAGACCGCATTTTTTTGTTGCCTGTCACAAAATACTTAAAAAGGTAGGAAGATTTGTAAGCGAGGAGTTTAGTCTGCTTTTGACCCTTTTTAAAAAAAAATTAAAAAAAAAAATTAGCAGCAACTTAGAATAAACGAGCGGGGAAAGATTAGTTAAATGTTTGTATTTTAGCAGTTTTAAGTTTAACACTAAGAAAAAAATATTTTCTGTTCTTCAAGTCTTGTTTTTCAGGTCAGTTAGCATATATATTTTTTTCTTTTTGTGCATTTTTTGTCTATCCTCAGTTTCTAAAACTACTCTGCTTCTCAGAGCAAGTTCTCAGGGTCACAGTAGAAAACATGGGAGATAGAGGCGGCACAGCAGAGATTAAAGCTGTTGAGACAACAGAATAACCAGACTGTAGCTGTGCTGTTTGCAAACAGGGAGAGGAGAATCAGGTTAAAGGTGCGGAAGTACAAAACTAAATAAAGGATAAAAAGAAAACAATAAAATGGGTTTAAAAGAGGCAGTTCCAGCGTGAAAGTGTTTTTTATTCCTTAGCAAAGATTAAAAACAGCTTTAATTTTGCACTTTGTCTTTTGTTGTTGGGATTAATTGATAGACGACATTTAATTAGTGAAAAATTAAATAATTGAAATTAATTAGAAAAAAAACCCAGAAGTGCTGATGACTCAAAGTATATCAATGGTGAGGTTTGATAAATAATGCACTTGTCCAGATAACGTCCAGCTCCTGCCTTTTCCATTTTTGGACTTCACGTTTGCCATCCACAGACGATTTACATTTTTGTTTTCTGCATTTGTAAATGTCGGAATAAACCCACACTCAAACCCTAACAAACCTGCACTCGCAGGGGGAGTTCTTCTTGGTCCTGGATGTGTACAAAAAGGCAGATGTTCTAAACACAACTGAGAGCTGTGGGGCGCCCAACTTCCGCCAGGCCAAGGGGTCATACCCGCTGTACGGGATGGGTCAGCCCAGCCAAAATGGATTCAAGCAAGTTCTCCAGAGGCTGCAGGCACAAGGACAAGAGGTTCTTTTTTTCTTTTCTGTTTTTAGGCATTTCCGACTGATTGAATTCTTTTCTATTTTTTTTGTTCTTGTCCGGTTAGGAAAAGTCTGCATGCTAAGGGTGGTCAGTAAATATTTAAATGGTCAGATTTTCTGTTGCTGTGTGGCTGGAACAGGTCAAGCAAATGGGTGGTTATGTGTACCAGTGGAAAATGCACGTCTAAAAAAATAACTCACTGTAATTGAAATAAAATTGGCAAAAATTATAGCTCAGCCTTCCTTAACCTCATGCATCGTGTTTCCGATGATGACGGATTGTTTCCAGTTAGACTTGAAAGTGGTGCAATTGTGAACTCCTCTGCAAATCTTTGATTCGATGCCCGTCTTGCTGTGCAAACAGGAGATTATCTTCATTTGTGTAAGAGAGGAGCCAGTGGTGTTCCTCCACAAGGACGGCGACTTTGTGCCGTACACTCCCCGGAGGAAGGAAAATCTGCACGAGAACCTTCACAGGCTCGAACGGGAGGAGACGGTCGAACACCTGGAGCTCAAAATTAGAAACGAGGTGTCAAAGCACAGTCTGAAACCGATGTCTTCCAACCACAAATCAGCTTTTTAGCCTGTTGTTTATGACGCGTCATTCCACAGCTCCATGACTTTGCCAAGCTCAACGACAACGTCTTCTACATCTACAACGACATTGAGTTTTTTAACGACGAGCCGCAGAAGATATCCATCACGTGTGAGGAGGACATCCACGTGACGGAGGAGGTCTACAAGAGGCCGATGTTCACCATGCCGGCCTACAGGTTGTTTGCTCCTGCTAGCTCCACAGCTCACACTTCAGCTCAGACGGAGCAGCATGTGGGCTGTCTGTCGCAGAGCATGCAGGGAGGGTTATAAATAGTGTTAGTTGTTTGCACAGAGGCTAAATACCCTGCCGTTTTCCCTTTTTTTTTTTTTTTTTAAAGCAGTCTGTAAAACCTGCATCCCGCTGATTCATTGACATCTTTTCCCCACGAGTCTCTGAGAAGAATATTGAATCTTGATGTTTTGTACAAAAAAAAAAGGGTTTAGTCCTTGAGACAACATGGGTGACAAGTTGAATTCTGGGTAACAGTCTGATGTATTGCAGATACTACAGATTACCATTACCAACGGAAGGAGCACCTTTAGAAGAAGACTTTGACGCGTTTGTGAACATACTCAGGGTAAGAGCATGTAAAAATACCACGCCTGACATTTACCTGTTAAATCTTCTTTTATTTTTTTAAAGAGATGCAGCTTCCTTGTAAGGATTTAGAAAACCCTGTAGGACAGAAATATTGCAGACCTTCTGGACTTTCTCAGTGAGGTAGCGAGAAGGTCACTTTTGTTTAATCCAGCTTTAAATCCGTCTTCCCTTTGCCATCAATCTCTAATAAAAATGATATTTAGAGAAAAGAGAGATCTTGGAGACACTTTATGCTCTGCTCCTCAGTCATCTGCCTTTGTCTGTTTTCCATCCTGCCCTTCACTCACACAGGATGTTCCCTTCATCTTGTTTTGTCCTTTTTTGGACTGACTCGGAGCAGCCGGTCCAGTTCCCTGTGGTCGGAAAGTGGTTCATGTTTTTTTTTCTTTCGATTCTCTCCTTTTTTTAAAACCAATGGATCATAGTCTCGGTGCCATGCTCTTTCTTTGTGCCTTAGTTTTTGTAAATCTTACAAAGACAATGAAGTCATATTTGTCGCATTGTCCCAATAAAAACTGATTTAAAGTTGTATCTTTTGAAAATATGTCATCAGAGATTCTTTTTTTCTTGTAAACATTATTGCTTTTTTTTTGTCACTCATGTTTGAACTCCTGTTCCTTGGATGTGTTGTGCTTCTCAGGAGAGCCCCAGCTTGGGTCTGGGCCACAACGGATCCCAGAAGCTGCCTGCCCTGCTGTTCAGCTGCCAGGTGGGGGTCGGCCGCACCAACCTGGCCCTGATCCTGGGCGCACTAGTCATGAACCGCCTCAAGAGAGATTCCCAACAATCAGAGTAGGACACCAGCATCCAAATGTCTGAATACGTCGTACACTGTTTTTTAATTGTAACACAATTTTTGTGTATGTGTTTTAGGGTGGAGGAAACAGCTGCTGTAGAACCCAGGCCGATGTTTCAGGTCATCCAGTCTCTGATCAACAAGTTACCTAATGGGCAGCAGGTTATGGAAGAGGTAAAGCAGTTTCTGTCAATATCACATTAAAGAACTGCTGTATTTGTTTTTCATTTTATACAAAAATACAGAACTATACCAAAGGGGAAGATTTCTTATTCCCTCTGTGAAATGCAACAGTCGACAAATGTTTTTTCCTGTCAGAAAAAGACGTTTTTAATACATTGCAACGTGTTCAAAAAGTAAACCACGCGGAACTAATTTTGTCATAAAACTGTAAAACGTGAGACGTAATCTTATGAAAAACTGATTTCCTTTTGGGTTCTGAATAAATAAACTCAAAATAATTTGATGAAAGGATATTCTTTTCAGATAAAATAAATTAGGTTTTAATTGTTATCACTGTTTACTAAATTGATTTTTTTTTTTAACTTTCATTTTTATCAGGTCGATCATGCAATTAGCCTGTGTTCTGAAATGCACAACATAAAAGAAGCAATATATGAGAACAAGAGTAAGCTGGAAGGAATCAAAGATCAAATTCAGGTCAGAAATGTTTTTATTCTTTCTGTTTTGAACTCTTTAAAATCTGTTTTAGCTTCATTTCTCAGATAGCTGCTTAGACCACAAACATCTAATAAACTCCAGTAGTCTTTTTGTTTCTTGATGTATTTATGCTTTACAGATGTTTTTAATAGATTTCTAGTGTATTTTTTCTTTTCTCACAGGGCAACCGTACCAAAGACTATTTTCTCAGCAGAACCATGCAGAGCTTGGAGCGTTACTTCTATCTAATTGTGTTCAATGCATACCTTCACGAACAGGTGAAGCTCTTTATTTTTTTGAAATGTCAGATGTGACGTCTGAGTGTGACCCGGTCGCGTTGTGTTTTGCAGTATCCCCTCGCCTTCGTGTCCAACTTCAGTCAGTGGATGTGCTGCCACCCGTGGCTGTACAGGCTGCTGGCCTGTATGGATCTGTCCGAGCTGTCGGCTCCTGCTGAGCTGGTCACCAGCGGAGCCCGCGTCCTGGTGAGGCAATCTGCATTTACCTTTGTGTTTTATCTTTTCTTTTTGATTTTTTTACCTAAAATTTTTCTTAAAATTTAAGAACATGCCTTCAAACCAGCTGTGGACTGGTCATTTTGTACCAGGCTGTTGAGGAAAACAAAATACAAAAATCTCTTATTATTGTTATTATTAATATTTATTATTTAATTCTTTATTTTAGTCTTCAAGCTCTTTTTTTTGGATGCCTTTGATTTCATTAGTCACTGGGCTTTTCTTCCAGGCCATGGTTGGCTCGCCTTTTGCAAAAAACATGCGATAGATTATGTTTTAAGAGGAAGGTTACAAACATGTGACCACCAAAGGCGAAGTGAGTTTTAACAGTTTATAGATGTGGTTTTGTAGAAAGGTCGTATAATTAATGTAATTTTAAAATGCATAGTGTTACTAATAGTTACTGAGCTAATTTGGTTACATGTTTGAAGCCTAGAGCAGTGTTTTTCAACCTTTTTTGAGCCACGGCACACTTTACCCTTGACAAAAATCCCGCGGCACACCAGCAGAAAAACAATAGAAAAAGCAGAAACTCATAGTCTGTTTTGATGTACAGCCCCCCCCCCCCCCCCCCCCCGCGGCTGCCGCCGCAAGCTGACACGCATTTTTGTGATAATTGTGCCAGAAAAAGCTGGAAGTTGCAGCTGTTTTTTTTCTCTAAAAGATGTAATAAAGGTTACGTTAGGAAATTTACAAACTGTATGTTCGTTGTGGTTTAAGACGTTTAACAAGGACGACTCATTGTACGCCGAGGCGCTGTCACGTGACCTAATGCATCATGGGAGATGAAGTGTGAAACTGCCGCAAAAGGGCAGAAAGACTAGCGTCTCTGAGCTTCATCGTTTTGTTCACTTGTTCCACGGTCTGATCCCGGATTCTGTGGAAAGCTACACCGCTAAAGACGAGCTTTAGATGGTAATTTTGTTAGAACTGAGCGACTTTTTGAGCTAAATTGGGACAAGGAAGTTAAGACTTTAAGCACTTCTGATTGGTCAGACTGATGACATGTGATTAAACCTTCAAGAATGATTGGTGGAGACAGTTAAAGGGGCGGGACTTCAGGAAACAGGTATAGCTGCAGCTAAATCGCGGTGGTACCGTGATTCTTATCAAAATGTCTTTAACAGAATCAAAATAACACAAAGAAAAAGTATTTTCTGATCTTTCATATTCCTAACTACTCAGTGTTTTATCAGGGCCTGTTTGGATGAACACAGAGCTGATATCCTGGAGATGGGAAATGGTTTTAGATCAGTTAATGAGGGCAATTTGCCACGGCACACTTGACCATCTCCCACGGCACACTAGTGTGCCGCGGCACACTGGTTGAAAAACACTGGCCTAGAGGACTTGAATTCTATTGATTTTGGTCACATTCCTGCCAGTAACCCAAACTTCACAGCAATCATGAGTTTTCATTTGCTCCATTACCTTAATGTCTCCTGTTATGCTGCTCCACATAGGAGCTAATAAAAGCTGCACGGCGACGTGGTTAGCGCTCTTGCCTCAACGGAAAAAGGCCTCCAGTTCAAGTCCCCAGCCAGGACATGAACCGGGGGAGGTCAGAACACTGTTCTGAAACAGAACACCAATGGGGGATCTTACTCTAATTGTCCCTAGGTGTGAATGTGAATGTGCACGGGTGTGTGATTTGTGGCCCTGAGACAGACTGGCGACCTGTCCAGGATGCCCCCTGCCATCGCCCACGAGCGGCCGGGATAGGCTCTGGCAGCCCCGTGACCCCGAAAGGGACAAAACGGGGTTAGAAGATGAATTTTAAAAAAAAAGAGGACTAATAAAGTTTACTGTAGAGAGTTTTGAGAGTTTGATTTGGACTTTTTAAGATTTTGATTACATGTATAAGATAGTCATTGAGGCTTATATGTTTTGAGATTTTTAACAGTGTTCTGACCTCCGTTTTTATTGTATTTTTATTCCAGCTTTATGATAACACTGCATAAGCACAGCTATTTTTTTAACAAAATTCTAAATACCTTCTTATTTATTCCTGTCTATCATTTGCTTGTTAACAGTTTGTCTTTTTACTTAAGTCGATTTTTCTGCCTCAGAATGCATGTGTGTTGAAATATATTTAGATGTCAAGCCTAAACACTTTCTTTGTACAAATTGAGTGTTAATTGTTGAAAATGTTGCACATATTTGTTTTGCCCAGGTGATTTTCAGTCTCAGGTTTACATGTCACTTCATAACACCTCAGTCATTTGCATTTCTATTTAAGCTCGACTCGCTCGTCACTCCAACCCACAGCATCTGTTTCCTAACATATCTGCCATGTGACCTGATGAATTTCTGATGAACTGCCTCGTCTGAGCAGGTCGCTGATGAGTACCTGGCTCCTGACGTGCTCAGCACGGTCAAAGAGATGAAGGCGGTCAACTTCAGACGAGTTCCCAAGATGCCTGTTTATGGAGTGGCTCAGCCGACATCAGAGGTGGAGCACGCTCATATCCTTCTAATCAGGACTGATCCTCCTACCTATCTGTGGGGCTTAAATCCCTGCATGATTTAATTTCCATCACTAAAATGCAGAGAATAGGATTATTTAACAGCACGTTTCACAATAATCCCTGTTTTGGCCTCTGTGTGGACTTGCTGCTTTTTGATTTGATCACCTCTATAGGCAGCTGGAGCGGTTCTGGCTCATCTGACAGATGGAAAGAGGAAGCACAGTCACATTTTGTGGGTTAACCTGCAGAATGGGTTGGTGTTGGAAGGCAATGGACAGATATTTGTTCCAAGGGAACCTTCATCTCTGGATCAGCACATCTCCATCCCAACCTGTGACCCGCAGTTGCTTAGGGTAAAGAAATTCTACTGTTTTTAGCTTGTTAAGGTTGTAAGATATTGTACACGTAGATATTGTGCATATTTAAACTCTAAAGTCCACGTGAATCCCCTCCTGGCTGGCAGAAATTGGAAACCTCGTTGAAGGAGGAGATTTTGAAGGCTCAGAAGTGGCTGGAAGTGGTGCTGGAGCAGGAGAAGCAGATGAAGATGCTGAAGAGCTGCCAGACAGTTCAAGAGATTTTCAACCAGCACAAAAGCTCCCACCAGGGCCTTGTATACAGACGCATCCCTCTACCTGACTGCAGTGCTCCCACAGAGGAGGTAATGACTGAAGGGAGGCGAAAACTCCTTTCTCAAGATTGGACCATGAGCACTCTCTAGTGGTGAAGACAGTTACTGCTATTCTTTTGGTTATTAGCTTTACAGTTTTTAGTATTGTTTTTTCTTTTCTATTATTATTTATGTGTTTCTTTGCATACATTTTATTTGTATTTAAAAGAAAATCTTATGTTTTGTGTAAATATGCTAAATTTAGTTTTTGTTTATTTTAAATGTGTTTGTTTGCTCTAAAATTCTTACAGCCCTGATGTCAGCTGTTATTCAGTAAAATGATTGGTTATAACTAGGCATATATGTTCATTTGATTGGAAGGTTTAATAAATTATATTGAACTCCTTCCTGTCTGTGTTTTTTATTCTTAGGATTTTGATAAACTGCTGGACGCCATGAAGAGTGCCTTGGCCGAGGACTCGCACTCGGCTTTTGTTTTCAACTGCTCCAATGGCAAAGGGAGAACCACCACTGCTATGGTCGTTGCTGTTTTGACGCTCTGGCACTTTAATGTAAGCTACTTTCTAAAGTCTTCTTAGATAAAGTCAGAAGACGACTTGCTGAAAGGTTTTGTTTCTTTTCGTTTTAAAGGGCTTTCCGGAATTTCCAGAGGACGAGATTGTGAGTGTCCCTGATGCCAAATACACAAAAGGAGAGTTTGAGGTTTGTACACCCGAGTAACGTCTTTTCCATCCTTTATTATATATGAAAACACAAAAAGCACAAAACATTTATTCAAAGGAAATGGACAATCCTGGGAGTCTTTTTTTTTTAAATCATTTATTCTTGACTTTTAAACCTGCAGTTTGAGTGTTTTGTGGAGTAAAGGTTGAGATGGAGCAATGTGACTGTTGCTTGTCTGATTGCGTGACTTCCTTCCTTTGAAGTTTCATTATGAGTGATACAGTTCAGTCACATTCAAGCTAAGAAGTTCCTTGCCAGTGTGGTACTGGATGCACCTACTGTGAGGACTTTTGTCAATAAATATTATGATTTATACATTATACATGTTTCTGGGAATGGAAACTGTAAACATATCTGGCATGTGAGGTGATTCTTATCTGGTTCATTTATGGTTTTCCGTCAACTACATTTGAAGATAGGCAGGCGGCTTTTCTTCAAAACAAATTCTAAATTATTTGGTGATATTTACTAATTTCACTTTGACACGATCAACCAAAAAATGGGAGAGGGGGGGGTGTCTTCTATTCATTCTTCTGCTAAGCATAGCCCTGATTGTCTTCATTTTGGGGTATCTGCTTTAAAGGAAAGTAGACTGACAGGAACATCTACAGATAGCATTAGTTCATTTCAATCAATGATGGGGTTTTTTTGCGGTTTTTAAGGTAAAAGATTAAGCAAAGAGTCACAAGTTATAAAAACCCTAAATAAGTGGTGGCGGTGGTGGGGTGTAACCAGAGTGGTTGAAAACCCACCAAAAAGTTGAGGATGAAGCATTTCAGGCCAGTAATGAAACCAAGACTAAATCTGAAACTAGCAGAAGCAAAGGGATGGTCTGTGCCCTGCTGTTGGCTGTTATGAGCAGTGAAAAGAACAAAACTACAACCTGGAAACCTATGGAGTTCATGGCTTGTAGCTAAGTAGTTTAAAAAAAAAGTGAATGGGCTGGTCAGGCTTTTTGAAGATTTTCAATCAGTCAGAAAACTACAATCAGTGCTCCCCAGCCTTTTACACAAAAAACAATAAATGCACTTAAGCTGCTATTTGAAATAAAATCATAAAATTGTAACTTAACTAATCTATTTAACCCATTTTTGACATGACATTTTGCTAACAGGAGTATAAGTTATACACCTGGTTTGAACATAGGCTTAAGGTATTTGCATATATTTCTAATTTTTTTCTAAGTGTGTGTGACTGCTGCCTTTTTAAACTTTTCTATAAATGCCAGAACAGTATATTGACTGATGCACTTTAGCTCAAGCATCAATTATCACAAGGAAAAACACATATCACATTAAATCTTCTGTGTCCGTTTATAAAGAACAGAAACACACGTTATAATTTTAAAGTAGTAAACAGACATCTCTTCTGAAGACAAACATCTTGTGTTTTTCTCTGAGAGGAGAAAATGAAGATAAATAATATATTTTTTTTTTGCCAATTCGTTTTCTTTTGTTCTCACAGTAGCCTGACATGTTTTAAAAATAATTTTTCAGAGGCAGTCTGTTTTTCGCAAAGTATTTCTTTTCTAACTACACAGTCACAGCTTGTGATAGAAAAGCACAGGCGCGCTCAGTCAGACGTATCACTGTTGCAGTTATGTTTTTGTGAGTCAGAGTTGTGACTGCGTCCTCAGCCTTGCAAACACAAACACACAAGATGCCCACAAAGCTGCACGACAATGCTGCCGAGGACCCCCTTGAAAACGAGATGACACATCTCAAGGGGCTTATCCTACGAACAAGTAAATTGGAAAACTGTTGGAGTTTCTGGGCTGGTCACCACGGAAACCTTGTTAGCTTTCAGTTCACATTTTCAACCTCAGTGGTTTACCTGCTGGTAAAAACGGTATTGACTGAGAGTTTTGAGGCATTCCTGTGGAGGAAAAATCTTTTCAGATTTTCTTCAAGAGATGTGTTAAATGGAGCCTAAAGGTGATGTTGAAAAAGGCAAATAAAGATTTTTTTTCCCCGTGTTTTGGGGTTAAAACGCAGCCAAACGGAAACAGACTCAGAGGAATGACAGTGTTCTGAGATAAAGACTCAAAGTTTTAATAACTTAGTACCATAAAGTTAAATTAAATTAGATCAAGCAGGCATTGGTGTCCTAATCGCATTCGATAAATTAGTCACATTATCGCTACGAGCTGACTGCATAAACTGGATTAACGTCATATGCACTGGCCGATAGATACATCTTCTAAATGTGGTAGGTCAGCTCTGCAGAACGTGCAAGCTGAGCTGACACAGATTTGCACCAACCGTTTAATTAGGTCAGAACAGGCAGGCGGAAGGAAGTGTGGTTGAGGGAATTCTGCAAACAGGAAGTTGTCAGACTGCAGATCTGGGGAAAGATACAAGAACAGTTCTGGAGTGAATGCAACTTCTTTTTCTAGAGCAGAAGAAATTTGGAACCGACTCTATGTATCTAGTTGCTTAACTAAACCACTGTTAGGATAAAAGGTCAACGTGAAATCTTTAAAAGCTAATGATCATTGTGAATGAGACAAAAAAAAAAAAAAAGAAATGTTGAGAAGGCAACATTTCACCTTTTACCTTTTACCATTGCTGAGAGCTCTTTATTTACATGCTCTCATGCTAGCTCATAGCCCCTCACACCCCCAACCTAACATTAGCGGTGCAACAAAAATGGTGAGAAATTTTGGAGCGATCCAGACGTACGTGGATCTAGTCGTCTACAAGTGGATGCATCAGAAAGGAGCAGAGCAGGGAGCTTGTGGCCTGCTCATTGTATTTTCTATATCATGAATATGGACCAACTTCATATTTCAGTCTAAGAACACACACAATTTGACTATTAAAGTAGAGTAACTAGTGGACAGTTGGTGCAACTTATCAAATTTAGTTTTTCAAATAAAAAAAAAACAAAAAGCTTCCCATCTAGATTGGAATCCTGCATTTATAACAAGAGCATGTGGTTTCTGCTGCTTCCACTTTGCAGGTTGTGATGCAGTTGGTCCGCCTGTTACCTGATGGGTACAGGATGAAGAGAGAGGTGGACTTGGCCCTGGATTCTGTCAGTGAGACCATGACACCCATGCACTATCATCTGCGAGAGATCATTATCTGCACTTACAGACAGGTACCCCACACGTCCCTGCACTGCTCATTAAGTAGTCTCCCAGATGGAGGACATCATTTTCAATAAAATCTCACCTAACAAGTGAGAGGTGGGTTGTAATATAGATTTCAACTCACCCTAACGTCAAATCTGGAGATGAGAAATGGGTCAAGGGAAGGCATCTAGACAATAATTGTTGAGAAAACTAACTCTGGGTTATCAATTAACTTGAAAATGTAACATCGAGATGAATGTTTTGAGTACATAGTTTATGAAATGGTTATGAAAAAGCAGCTTTATGTTGAGCTGCATCATATTTTTTTATTTCTGAAGGTCACAGTGTGCCAGAAAATGCTGTATCTAATGATGAATAAGTTTGTTTAATGCAAAGATGGAAGCTATACATTAAGGCACACGTGTCAAACTCCAGGCCCGGGGGCCAAATGTGGCCCGCCATGTCATTTTTTATGGCCCGCGAGAGCATACACATTTTTTAATTTCTTAAAATAACAATTTTATTTAGTCGATTACATATTATTTATGTGTAGCTGCAGTTGTAATTATTCAATGTTTGCAGGTGTTATGTGTGTTTGCAGACAAATTGCTGTCATCAAACCATCAGTTGGATGCAATGCTGTGTGCAGCCTTTTCGTAAAATGTTAAACTATAATACATGTTCTTTCTAGCTCAGGTTGATGTTATTTTTATTTATTCACTTGGACAGGTTGATCCTTCATAATGGAGTTATGTGGGTTTTAACAAGCAGACACAATTTAAAAGGATTTATGCTAAAGTAACAAGCAAACATGTTTTTTATGCAACTGTAATTTTCACTTTAAAAAGTTAGAATAAATAAATAATGAGTTACTTAGGATTAAAGAGTAGTCACGTTATTTTTCATGACATTTATTTCCATGTATAAATTCTCTCTGGCCCTTTGAGGACAGCCACTATGCTGATGTGGAGTTTGACACCCCTGGGGATTTAGGTGCAATTTCACACAAAGCCTATAGAGGGCCTCAAGAGCCAGTTTTTTGTTACAGCTGAAAGTTATGTTGTAGAAAAACATCTAAAGGGATCTACTGTTTGGTGGCTTTACATCAAAGTTTAAAAAAGTAATTTTTTGAAGCTGTAACTTCTAAAAAAAACATATTTTTTTCAAAAGTAGTAGTAGTTTTCAAAGTGACTTTTTTTTCCACAAATATCTTTAAATAAATACGTTTTTAATCCAAAGCAGCCCAATACAGTTATTACAGCAGGACAGCTTGGGTAAAAAAATGAGTTCCCGCCTCTCTTTTTAAAAGGTCTTCCAGCTGCTGTGGGTATGTATGTGATTTAAAATGCATCAAGAGAACAAAAGCAGATTGTGGTGGGTTTGTAAGGCTGTGCGCTCGGCCTTCGTAGGACTACAACTCTGTTTTAGTCATTTGTAATGCAGACTAATCGGGGTGCCTCTGTGCACCGTCAGCTGTTCCCAGCACACTGGAGGCACCCGGTCCTTTCTCCACTGGATCAATGGGTCTCATTGTCTCACAAACTGTGCGTGTGTTTTATTTTTAAAGTATAGTCTCTCTCTGGCTGTCACTCTGTGATGCCAGGTTTGAGGCAAACTCAATCAGCTGGTTACTTTGAAAGATAATTGGATTTAAGCTTTAAATACTGATGGTTTGATGTAAACAGAAAGGAAAATGCAAAGTTTAACAAATTAACATTTCTTGCACTGCAGGGAAAAGATGACCTAATAGTAACTGCTGCTCCAACCTGCTGGTTTCTAAACCAAAACATATAAAGAGTAAGACTGGCAAAAAAAAAAAAAGTTGGCCTGCTATAAATGGTTTCTCACTGGAAAATATGTTTTATGTGCAACTTCCTGCTAGCAAACATGGGTTTGCTTTATAAAAAAATCAAATTGTGCCATTGATTCATATCATTTTCCTGACTATTCTTGCTGTATTTAGTGGAAATGGCAGCCAAAAGTACAGAAATGTTCCCCGACCCACTTTAAATCTGGCTGATGTGTTTGATCTGTTGCATAGAAGTCAGTCCTGGCACACTGGATTTGCTGTCTGAACCAGCAGACCAGGTGATAAACAGTGTCAGATGTTTGGAGAACTGGCAAGCACCAACCGACTAAAGAAATGGGGAAAAATGTTATCCTCTACTTTTCATGTGGTTGGAAAATATGTGTATGTTTGTGAGATGGGTTGGGGGGGGGGATCTTGCCTGTTAGCAAATAGCCATGACCCATCGTTGCCGATAACCAATATTTGCTGCTGTCAAATTTTCCTTTTTTTCTGTCTAGCTGTCTCTTGTTTCCCCCCTTCACTTCCTTCAAGATCACTGGAGGCTTCGAAGTAGAAAATAAATGGCTTTGAGCCATCTTCACTTGAATGTTTTATGCTGAACTTCACATCTCAGATGAGCACAAAATAACTCGAAATGACTGACAGTTAAGTAGATAATCTGAGTTCCACTTATATAATTTTGTACGTCCTTCGTCTTCAGAGTGATTCGGTCTCCAGTTCATCTTCTACCTTGAAATTTGCAGCTCTTTTTGTTCAGTCTTTCACCTTCTGTACCCAGCATGCTCGCTGGTTCCTTTCCATTAAAGAGGCTTCAAAGTGCACAAAGTTAGTTGGAGATGAATGGGGGATCAGAGGCCTCAAGCAAGAGGCTGAAGACCAAACCATAATCCAGTGGGTCATCAAGTAGTTTCTGAAAAAATGGGGATGCTTTTCCACTCAGGTGATGAGAAACCCAAACATTGACTGTGAGAGAGCTACAAATTCTTCCCTCCTGTGTGTGTGTGTGTGTGTGCCCAGAGAAAGGCGCTCATGGTTTGGACGGGGCAGTGGAAAAATATTTCCAGAGAGTGAAGAATGCTGCGAGCAGGTTTTCTTGAGAAAAGCTGGAGAAAGTCTATCAGAAAGAAGACGGGAAAAAAACAAATGAAGTTCTGCTCTCCTGAGTTCATTGAGGTTAAGGAGGCAACTGCCATACTGACAGCAGGATTCATTTTTACTAAGGAGCTCGAACAGGGATTTAGAAAAAAAAAAAAAAAAAAGCAATCAGGGAGAAAAAAGTGGCGAAATGGGAAAAGGACCCATCAGTACATCCTTTTTGAAAGTTTGGCGTATTTTCCTGAATATTTTTTTACACTTATTTGCAGAACTTTTTGTCTCTTTATGGAAAGTTATCTGCTTGCTAACAGTCACCATTTGGATTATGGGGGGACCACTTAAAGGATGATCTCACCTTAGCCATTGAATCATCAACATATTTGTCCTTTTTAAAAGCCCTTTTTTAAAGGAGCTCTTTCTTTTTCGTCGTTTTTAGTGGACAACCTTGTATTTCTCTCCGCTCAGTGGGTGTAAACAGAGATGCTATGTTTTTCTGCAACCCTGTGCACATAAGTAAAACATTTAGTTTCAGTTTTTCTTGGTCTTTTGCATTGATGGAGGGTTTTGTTGTTGTTGGGCTTTTGTTAGTGCAGTTAATTGAAATAGGAAGGCAAAAAATTGAAATAGAATAAGAGTTTGGGGAAGCGAGGTGGACACCAGGATTCAGATTGGTGCAAAACTAATTTGGCAACAAATAAAGAATAAAACTCCTTTTTAACATTTATTCTAACTAACCATGGTAACAAGTACCCTGATTACCCATATAGGGTGTGCGATTGGCTGTAACTGTATAAACTTGACCTGTCTGTGTCATATGAGAGGAGAAAAAAGTGAGAACACATCTACATTTTTATTTTTTATGTTTTATTATGACCAAATAACTTGTTTTTAAGAAGATTTTTTTTTTTTCAATTTTGCACTAAGAAACTAAACCAACATTCAGTTGAATTATGGGACGTGACAGACACAGTCTATATTTGTGATATTTGTCATAAAATTAAAGAAGGAAAAAAGAAAAACCACTTCCAGAATAGTATTGGATCATCACTTTGTTTTTTTTCTTAATAATGAAGGAATGTAAGAAAAAGTTGGCTTGATAAAGAAAATGAAAATAAAGTACCGTACTTGATTGCCTGGCTTGATCAGTGCTGGTCAATGTCAGATATGGTTAACCTTTTAACACCAGAATAGTCGTAGGCGACACCTAAAAAACACACGCTCTTTAACATACCAGAAATCTTTGACCATTTACGTGATCATCGTAAATCAGCAGATTCTGACTTGGAGAAAAGCGGCTTTTGATGTTGGGTTTTGCACCGATATGCAACACATTACTAAAGTGCATTTCTATGGCAGCCTCTCTCGCCAATCAGGAGTGAGCTTGTTGAAAGGCTACACCCCTACCACCTGAAAGCGGGCTTGAAAGAATTGGTCAATCAGATCGGGAGAATCTGATTTGAACGTTCAATGTGAGACCACAGACTTTTATTGAGTTGTCTGATTGGTCAGTTTATACCTTGAATAACTTGCACTACAAAAAAAATATGAAAAAAACATTAGGATTAGCAAGAACATGTTAAAAAATGCTGCAGAGTAAGAATGTTTACTCTGACAAATAGAATGACTGAATAATAGCTGTTTATTTTCCAATAGAAAGCAATGGGATTTTGGCTTCTTTAAATCAACGGGTACTTCCTGTTTGGAATGCCAGGGGAGAGAGGTTACCCAGCTCAATTCTCTACAGTTTCATGTTGGCGCAAGGATGTTTTTCTCTGCTTCAGAAGCCACTGGAATCACCATAGACTGTAAAAACAAATGGACGAATCGAGGTGTGACGTCACCCATAGAAAATGCCTGACCTCCAGCTTTTGCGAAATGAGGCAAAATTCCTCACCATTGCTTTCTGATATGGTCGCCGCCAAGTTGAAACCAGTCGACGGTGATTGGTCTGAGTCTCAGGAAGCAATGATACTTCCTATTTGGCTATTTGGGATCACAAGAAAGGAGGGATTGAGCTGTCCATTGTTTTAACAGTCAGTGGGAATTAGGTTCATTGCGCCACGGTTGAAAAGATTACAGAATTCAAACGAATGTCAACGCTCAAGCTTTGGTGTAAAAGGGTTCATCACAATATCTACACAATTTTTTTTATGTTTTGCCAGATCTTTAAGTTTGTGTGTGTGCTTCATGCATTATATTTCTTTAAATGTATCCGCTCTATACTTCTGAGACCATCAACCAGCTTTAAACTTTATCTTTTTTTCACTGACTATTTTATGTGGGCAATGTGGTGTTTTGAACTGATTTTCATTTTAACCTACTTTGTGTTTGGCTGCCGAAGAAGTTCAAAGTACCATTGATCCGACCCCTATACTTTTCTCTTATAGAGGGACATTTTATGTATTTTAAAGTGTGATCATTTTTACTTCTTAGCTGTCTATAGAACCTGTTTTTAAAAAGTCTGTGAACTGGAAAAGTTTGACTTATTTATTCTGTTTTGATACATCTGATATTTCACTAAACTGCAGACATGTTCTCTAAATCTCTTAAAATCATCTTTAGAGCATTTACACATTTTGATTTTTTTGTTAAATAAAAATCCTACAAGCTATTCTATTTCATATATGTTTTTTGAAGTTTTTTTGAAGTAACTTCTTAAAAAAAATGGTTGTTTTATCTCTAATAATCATGTGGTATGTCATGGTTGTAGGTGTGTGAGATGTTGGAGCAGCTGTCCTATTGATTAAACCCAAATGTGTTGTATTCAAGGGATACAAGAAAACGTAGTTAAATTTAAATATTTTTTAAATGTTTTTGACACGACAAAGCTGTCAAGGTGCAACTGTTTTTCTAAAAGTTGCAATATGTCCCCCCCCTCCAGTTCATTAAAGTGCAGTTTTATGGAACACCTCATGAACTGCACATAACTGATCTGTAATATATAATTTTTTTCTTATATATTACAAAAGAGCAACTGTAAAAACATAAACAAACGTGTAATAGCGACATGCTTAGCAAATTTCGCAAACAGTATTCATTAGAGTCTAAAACACAACAGAACTCATTTAAAACTAGACATTATTAATGAAGTTGCTGTGTCAAATACAGTGTGATAATTGATAAATTTCATTGGAATTGGTTCGAATCACAACGTCTGAAATGTTTGTTTAAACTCTTTAAGTTCAAACCTTTGCAGAAAAATCAGTCTAGTATTATAGAATGAAAACAAAAATCTAATGGCAATCAAATATTAAGATAGATTTGACAAACTGAATGCCTTCTGAGCAGGAGACATGGCACAGTGGAAGACATTGATTGACGATGGTCTTCAGCCAATCAGGACGCAAAAAGCAAAGCAGAATAGATTACTGCCTGGAGAAGTCTTTTCACAGCTAAACACACATTTCATACTCATTATTACTGTTTTAAACTGCTGTTTTTTTTTTTACATATTTGGTATTGTCGTACATTTCATGGAAGACTTCATCTTCATAAAGATTCTTTTATTCTGTATTGAAATTTTAATAGTGTATTAGGTTAATATTACAGTTCTCTGCTTTATGCTCAAAACAAGCAGCAGCTTGTTAAAACCAGAATCCTATAATGCAAATTGGTTGAACCTATTTAGCTTTCCCCCATCTATTATTGAGCATAATTAAAGATTTCAAATGCACAATAAGTTTGTTAAAACGGTTTTTGAAAATCCTGTCATTTTGCACCACTCGGTTGGATTGTACCAGCACAGTTCCTTCAAAAAGCTTCTTTAAAGGATAAGGGAGGATAATTAGTATGTTTTTAGTCATTATCGTGTCCAGTTCAGTCCATTTATTGTGCTTGGTGAACTGAAGCAGACTGCGCTTTACCTTCAGCCTCTATCATATCCATGTGAGACAACTCCCTGCTCTATGCAAAAACACCAAAAATAGCAGCTTCCAAATCCATGAAGAACTTTCAAGTCATTTTCCCAGTAGCATGGTGCCTTTTAGGTCCTGTTAAGCCCCAGATCACTTCCCAGGCTTTCTGCTCTCACTCAATAAATCCAGAACCCAACCTCGTCCCTGACGTGTGTCCAATGCCAACTATGTGGGTTATGTAGAATCCGTGACATGGTTGGAGTTGCTTAAGAGTTCACACATATGCAATGCCACTTTTGGGAATCATTTGTAAAGGCAGTTGTTGAACAGGGGATGGTGCCAACAATGGGTTTGCTTGAATTCATTCTTAAGTTTGATGTCATTTAAAAACCTACCGGTACTTTCTCTCAACAGTAGCAGCTCCCAGCTGTTAAAATCTTTCTCTTGCTGTTCCTGGAAATCCTTTTGTTGCGAGATCAGCTTTTCATTCTAGGCATCATCAATTATTTCTGGATTTGACATAAATCCTACAAAAAACGCCCTTATTTTTTCCTAAAAAAACCATTTTTTAGCTCCTTTTTTTCATCAAAGTTTGTCTATAAATACTTTTATAGTACTACAAAAACACTTGATTTCATTGCAGCAGCTTCTTAATCTTTTGAATTACACAAACTTTAATCAACATGTCTAGATCTAGACCCGCTTTGCGAAAGATTTGCTTTTTAAAGATGATTATTGAATAGAAATTGAAAGGAAAAAAAGCTTAAAATTTGTAAGATCTCTGCGTAAGCACACAACACAGTCTCGTAGCCTGGTAGTATATGTCCAAATCATCAATTATAAGCCAAAATATCAAATTCTTGGTCAAACAATAAGTTTCATAATGCAGTATAGGATTCTGGTATCACTTTAACTACCCCAGTGGTCTGGGAATGATTTTCCATCCAGATATTGTAGAAATCCTTCCTAAGAAGACATATTAAGAG
Source organism: Oryzias curvinotus (assembly GCA_023969325.1). Taxonomy (NCBI): domain Eukaryota; kingdom Metazoa; phylum Chordata; class Actinopteri; order Beloniformes; family Adrianichthyidae; genus Oryzias; species Oryzias curvinotus. The sequence continues at coordinate 11,420,300 of CM043724.1, read as the reverse complement.
GATGTGACACCAGCTGAGATGTTAACCACATGGAAAATATAATAGCTTTAGGAACCACTCGGTCAAATAACTCCAAATTAAGAACATTTATAAAAGAAAAACAAATGTATCCCAACTTTTTTGGTCATCAGATGACTTCACAGCCGTTTTGGAGCCACATCTGTTTTAACTTCTCGCTGCCTTACCAAAAAACTGGACAGACGACTGTCCAAGTAAGTGGTGTTGGTTCATCTCCGACATGGCTTGTAGCTCTGAGTGAAAACACTTAGTTTTTGCCATTGTGGTTGGTGAAAATGTTTCCCAGAGCCAAAGTGCTTGACCATGCTTTACTGTGGTTAGTGAACGACCCGACCTTGACAGCTTTGTGGCTCCCTAGAAATAACTACCGCTGCCAGTCGACATTCACTGTTTGTTGTCAGCCAGGATTTACACACACACACAGTTCTGCGTGGTCCAGACTACAAATTTCCAAAGAAAAAGTTATTGAAATATTAAATGTCTGGTTGCTTTCTGCTTACCAAGTGTTTTACTACCTTGGGATGGCATGCACTACATATTAAAGTTTGCTCTGTAAATGATTCATTCTGAGTCTTTTTAAGCCCTCTTGCCATGCTTGTACATGTGCAGAATGTACGTACTATTGATAGTTGATGGTAATCTGCAAAGTTCTCTGTTTTTTTTAAAGAAGAAAAGGGATTCACTCTTTCATTTTTTAAAATAAAACCCATGCAAACAATGCAATGCATTTGGATATATGACAGAACAAGGGACACTTTTGTTTTTTATCTCATTCTGAAGGGAATAAACATGTACATTAGTTATTTTTAAAAATAAATTATGCATATGATTCATTTGGCATTTTTTATTTTCAAAATTAAAATCAAAAGAATAAATGGCTCATATTTAACGTTCTAATCTCTTTCAAAGTTTTTTGGTTCTAGAAACCTCCCATTCAAATTATAGCTCCAGATGATAAAGTTCTATATCTATTTGTCTTTTATTTTGACGTTCGAGTTATTCAATGGGGAAAATTTTGTGTCATTCACAATGACATGGTGTAGATGGAAAAACATGACATAGTCAGCATGTAGCAAGCATAGAAGCAGTAGTCTTTTGATCTGACAAATCACAAGCTAGGGGAAAGAAAATCCTCATTCTCACCTCATAACTACAATGTTCAGCAATAAACTATTCTGTGGGGAGGATTATTTTAGGAATAAATGCTTATTTTTTGTAACTTTGTATGGGAAATAATTTAAATCTGACAGCATTGTATATTAACCTATTTATTATTGGTTAATCAAGATGTTTGTTTTCTTTAAATCCAGTATTTTGTTTCGTATACGTAACATTTTTGTTTCCATTATTTGCTATATTAACTAAAGTAGGAATATGAAATTTCCAAAGAGAATGCAGAACTTCTTGTTTCCTGTTAACAGGCATAAAAAATGTACATTACTTCTACCACTTCTACTTCTGTGTCTTTATCACTGGAAAAAAAGGCATTTGAACACTAACTTTTGTCTTGAAAAAGACAAAACAAAAAAATCAATTATATATGATATTATTTCCTTCTTTTTTGTTTACTGAAACACTTAATTTCTTTATTTTCCTGGATTATAGATAATGTTGTAATACAGTGGTAATTAAGCTTTTACTGCTGTATGTTTATTATAGGAAGTAGCAGATTGTGTTGATGGGTTGTCTGAAATATAACTGCGTAATTTTAAACTGTACATAAATGAAGTTTACTTTGCTAAGTATCACAAGCATATTTCTTTTAATTTATAATTCAAAATTGATTTCAGAAATAATCCTTTAGATACTTTTGTCAGACTGAAAAAAATAGCTCGAAAGAATTGAAAATGCATTGAAATCTAGGTGAGATAATTGTCTAACAATGAGGTATTTGTGGGTCGCCTGTTCACCTTAGACGAGCTGAAGTTTGGTTTAGGATTTTAGTGGGAGGTGTTCGTGCAGTCTGGAATGAATAGCTGCTTGTGAGAACTCCTGTGGGCAGGCCACTATAGGCTGGCCTTTTTACCTTTGCCACCCCATCAACTTGTAATTGGCCCCATATGTCAAACAGACGGACCTTTCCTTAGTGTGTTCTCCTCGCTTTAACACCCACCTCATATGATCTTTCCAATAGTTTGACCTAATTAACTTTGGTTTGTTTTAAACCATTTCACATCACGTCTGTGCTCCCATCACCATCATTTTTTCTTTTATTCTCCAATTCCTCCAATAAAAAGTTGTTTTTCACTTAAATAACAGATAAAAACATTTTCAGAGATTTTGTCACATTTGTCATGTTATTAGCGGACTATCTTAAGAAGTCTTTAAGGGATTTTTGACAGCAGAAGGTCCTCTTTTTTTAATACCACCATCTGGCTGAATGGCTGTCATTTAGACTGGATGGATGTCAGTATCACAGGACCTTTTGTTAAATTTCAGGGTAATGCAGTTCCAGGTACTGCTCTAAGATAGCAGGTCAAGGTATACATACGCCCTACATTTCACTCCTGCTTTTAAAAAGGCAAAAGATTGAAGTAAACCTCTGCTGGAGTTCATATTTATTAGTTTTAGCTCTGTGCTGACGCACAAAATGCAGCTGCTGTATATTTGGAACAAATCCTTGTAAAAACTTTGAGGATTCTATGAACAAGCTTAAATAAATATTACGCTAATTGTTAGCTGCTTTTTATATTTAATGACCCAAATGTGGAGGAACTGGAGTGGTGTCAAGTGTTTGTGCTCATTTCCTGTGTGCATGTTTTTTTTTTTTTTTTTGGCATGTTTTCTGCCTGACAGCATTTTTAATACTTATTTGCGAAGTATTTAGATGTGGTAACAGATGATGCGTAGCTGTATTTAAGTGAGTTTAATGACTGCGTAACCACATGCTGTCATGCACAGTGTCCTTGCGGTGTTTTAAGGGGAACCATCTGTTTTCTTCCCGCTCTGCTTTTCCTACATTTACTCACAAACAAGAGAAACTTGCCTTAACTTGCACAGGAAAAAACAAAACAAAAGAAAACCATAAAAGTCTTAAAATCTATTATGTTGGAAGACGTCATCATAAATTTAGTTCCTGCTCCACATCACAATCTAAACTTAACATCATTAAGGTATGGAATTAAATGTAAAAACAACCTTAATGTTAAGCAATTTGTTGAATCAAGTGGACCCACTTTAATTATCTTTTGATTTATTGTTTAAGTGTTCCCAGTGGTCTTTTAATTTTGACTGTCATTTTGAGCTGGAATAAAAAAAAAATAAAAACCTTTGTTGTTTTCTAGGGCATAGTTTCTGCAAAACAGCAGCAGGTCATGACAGATTGGCCTCTGAGATGTGGGGAGGACTGTTGATGCAGTGTGAGCCTGACCACATTTCCCATCATCCCTATGTTTACACTCTCTCCTACTAGCTTACAGCCCCTCACAACCCCAACCTAACATTACCGGTGCAACAAAAATGGCGAGCAATATTGGAGCTACTTTGATTATAGTTGATTGTAGTTTCTACGTCACATTTCCAAGCTTTTCAAATGATGTTTTTGTGTTGGCTTCTGATTCACAACCATTTGAAAAAAGAAATACACAGAAATACAATTTTAAGCTAAATTTTCCTTCTATATGTTCTCCATTGTGATAAAAATGCCACAAGATTATGTTAAACGCACAACAAACACTATTGTCATTTAAATGGGCCCTTAAATAATATTTGGAGCTTCAGATTCACCTTTTCCTTTAAAGATGACATTTCTTTTAGTTCCCATGCAAATCCTAGCTTTTATTGACCATTAAGGTTTCACAGATGGTGTTTGAGTGGTCAGATAATGCCAAAAATGAGGTTTTCTTTTTCATGTAATAGTATAAAATCTAGAAATATTTTATAATGTAATGATTACATTAATTTGGGAAAAACACAAACAAAAATATTCCTGCTTTAATACATTTTTAGTTCTGTTGACGTTTGTATTTTGCAAAGTTTAATGGTAAAATTACCCATGTCTAAATAGAACATTCAAATGTTCTTGGAGTTATTAAAAAGTATTGTCAAATCTGAAAGAATCTGTCAGAAATCTTATTTTTATAGTGTTTGAAGAGAACAATCATTTAATCAACAGTCAATTTTTTATGAATATCTGATGCAATTTGTGAATATAACTACACTTTTTTCTTTCTCTTTTTTGTGACTTTAACATACTGACACATGTATGACATATTTACTTTTGTATGTTTCAAAAAAACTGTTCCAACTCGAACTCTGGGATTATAATAAGTAGTAAATACTTTTCTGAGAGGCCGGAGAAGCCTTTTCCAGTCACCCATTTAACAGGAAACCGTCTCTGCTTTCATGAGTATCTGTGCAGTGATAAAATTTCTTAACCACCGTCACATTGTCCTTGCATAAAGGTCTGCTCTACCAATTCCTACCATTCCTGAGCTCCCAAAAAACACTATCTGTGAGGCCAGCCTCCCCTCTCGCTCGATGCTGAGAGGAACATGGGGGTTCATTAGCTCAGCAGCAGGCTGAGCTACAGCTTCTTCTTCATAAAGGAAAAGTGAAATGATTCATGTATTTCCTTTTTTTTTCCTTTTTGTTGTTGCTTGCAAGTACAAAAAAAGCATTTTTTCATTGTTCAAGTTGAGTCCTTGAGCTCCCAGTTTTCAGTAAAGCAAAAGTGTAGTTTTTCCTTTCGACAGAGCATTCATAACTGTGGAGAATTCTCTGAAGCTTAAAGAAGCGTAATCCATCTCACTGACATTTTCCAGAGGAATGTCCAAAAGTGCACACAAGGTTGCCTAACTTTACAGATGGTTCACGCCATGCATGTGGCAGCAGACAGGCAGATGGGAGCCACTGATTTAGAGCCCAACGGATCGCGAAGGCGTGAATTATGTCATCTTTTGCTCTCTTTCATGTGTTACTGAGTACACTTTAGCTAGGTTAGTGGTTTTGCGTACAGAGCTGCCAAGTTTTACGACGACAGAAGTTAAGGTGAAGACTTGTGGGGGTGTAGGGTACACAGGGTGAACAGGGTGCCCACTTTGACCTGTCTTTCTAATGTTCTGCTTCTGGAAGGACTAAATAGAAGCACATTTTAGTTTAACCCACATACAAATAAGGATACAAGTATGTATGTGTATATATATATATATATATATATATATATATATATATATATATATATATATATATATATATACAAACACACATATATATAAAATCTAACTTCAAATTAGAAAAAAAAAAAACAATATGATGAAAAGAAATAAAAGTGACTATCAAAAGAGAAAAATAAAGTGACTGTAAAAAGAAGAAAAAATAAAGTGACTGTAGTGTTGTTCTTCATTTTTTACAGCACCAGTGGAAGATATATCATATTTTTTACAAATGTGCCGTCAGCTGTTAATTAGCTAAAAAAACAAAGGCCAGCTAGGCTGAAATGACTGCTAGGATTAAGTATTAGAGGGGTCGTAAGTAGTTCTCTACACTTTAGATTTTGGTTTACAATTTTGTGAAAAATTCAGTCTTATAAAACCAACTCATCTGAAAAAGCAAAAAATATTGGATAACCAATTTAACTAACAAATGGCGGCGTGTCTGCAACGACTTTGGTGTTAGAAACTTGTATCTCTAATCTGTGCATTCTCCTGGGATGCTGAAGCACACTGGATTAGAAGGCGCACTAGGTGAAACAAAAAGGTTCAAATTCATAGTTAACCAAAGTTACGGTAAAACATTTTTAAAGATGTAGGAACGCAGTGTTCTACATGAATTCAGTTTGACATCACCCATGATCACCGGATTATAGGTTGATTCTTGAGAAAAATTAAAGGGACGCATTTAAATGATGGTAATTTAAAATCTCATTTCATGAGAAGAGGTCTTTAGAAGCATTCTCTGTTTGACTGTGCTTGATATGCCCAAGAATGATCGGAAATGGTTTAGGCCAATGAAAAAAAAAATATTTAAGTTAATTAATCTATGCTAATCTTAATATGATTTCTTTTATCTTTTATTGAATTTCCTCCTCTTTGCAGATGACGCTGTGTTGTTCCTGTAAGATCTCTGTTTTTATGTTATGGATGAATAACAACAGAATTATAGCAGTACCTCTGGTACTGTTATTCCGTTTTTATTTTTATTTTTTGCTAAAAAAAAAGGATTATCACAAAAACAAATGTGTATGCACTGTGTTAATTTAATACTAGAGTTTTTAACGTCTTAGACAAGATAAAAAACTATTGTGGTTACTATTGTAGGTTAGATGACAGTTTTGCTTGTATAAGACAGAAACATCAACTGAAAGGCACAGAAAATATTTAGTGACAAATCAAAAGTGTAAAATATTAAAGATTTTTAACACATTGATATTTATAATGTGTTTAAAGAAAAGTGAGACTTTAGCTCCAAATTGGAATTTGCCTCAAAATCTGAAATGCTGAAATGGTCCATTCTCACTCAACAAATACGACAAAATAGACAAAAACATTTTTTAAATGAAAATCTCACTCCAGCATGTTAAGTAAAGTCTTCTATACAAAGATTTTTTAAACAAAATGTAAAAAAGATTTAGAACTGCGATTTTAATTTTGCATCACTTCTAAATGCTTTTTGTCCATATCATTGCCGCCAACTATAAGCTTTCACCGCCTACCAAGTAAAGAAAGGAGATGCTAACGCTCTCTCAGAAGAGGGAAGTTTGCTCTAATGGGCTTGGTCAAGTGCCATTCAATGTGATGCTTTCAGCCTGCTATTTCATAAAGAGCCATTAGCAATCTGAAATGCTTTATTAAAAAAAAAAAAATCCAAAAATGTGCTTGCTTGAAAACTGAACAGATTGTGAATACATTATCTGTAAATTATTTAAATTACATAAAGCATTTGTCTTTTTTGCTCTTGTAGCTTTTATAGACTAAGCTTTTTATTCTCTTTTTTACTCTGAATATAATAATAGTGGCAATGTTGCCTAATGATGTTTTGTGCTCTGTATCATTTTCTTCCTTGATTATCATCAGTAAATCTGTTTTTTAAATGTATTTAAAAAAAACTATGCATGTCAATCTTGAAGGGCATACTTTGTGCTAAATATAAATAACCAACAATGCACAATGAATAACTTAATAGTTTCTTAATGTAAACAAGTTTATTATGCAGCAAGTAAATTGACAAAACATTATTTGTCCTTTTTTTCTCTCTCTTCAGATCAAAAATGAGAAAGCAGAGAAAGAGTGTCAGCAGTTGTTGCTGAAAAGCCTGCAGTACCTGGAGCGCTACATTTACCTCATCCTCTACAACACATACCTGCATTTAGAGAAGAAGAACTCGTGGCAGCGCTCCTTCACTGCCTGGATGGAACAGGTACAGCAGGGGTGTCAAACTCAATTTCTCAGGGGGCCAGAACACGCTGAAGGTCGTGGGCTGAACAGGAAAAACTTTTATTGAAACACTAAAACTAAACTTTTAACACTTCACTTTTTTTTTTTTACACATAATGAATAAAAATAGATTGAAAATATTATTCCAGAAGAAATAAACTTAAACCTTAAATAACTTGAATTTTCTCTTCATAAAAATATATCCTGTCAAAATTATACAAGTTAGAAATAAAGTGAATGTTAAAAGAAACAAACATTGACATTTCTTTATTCTAATGTCATTTTATATAAAAAATAAACTTAAAATTAAAATATACCAAAAGATGTTTTTTCCCATAAAAAATATATCCTGTCAAAATTGCACAAATTAAAAATATGAATGTGCTGCATAAAAAAATATAAAAACCTGGACATATGAATAAAATTTGTGCTTTTCAGTAGTAAATCAAATTCTGTTTCCTTTGCTTTTGTGTCATTTTATCAGAGCTGGACACAGGCAACATTTTTGGTTTGATGTGAGGTTGTGTGTTGTGGAGAATCTCAGGATGGACTGCAAGTGCTCATCAGTGAGACAACTCCAGTCTGCTGTTTTCTTAGTCCTCATCACTGAGAAGAGCTTCATACCCAGAAATGTGCGACCAAACGTGCACAAAGTTGGAGCCGCATGTAGACGGAGCCGGGGCATTTCTGCAGGAATGGAGTGAATAAACTGTGCGGCCCTGCAATGTCGTACTTTGCCTTTAGTGTGCCAAAACACCGCAGCTCCATCTGAATCTGCACAGGTGCAGTGTCCACATCTACGGCAAACGGGTTACGAAGCAACAAAAAATGTATTATTTGTTCTTCAAAGTTACCAAAGTAAACAAAGCAAACTCAGTTTGCTCAGCTTCTCAGCAAAGTGTGTACAGGTTGATGTTGGTCTCATAGCGCCGTCTTAGAGTATATTCTTTAATTACAGCCACATTCACTCCACAAATGAGACACGCGGGTTTACCAGTAATATCAGTAAACATTTATTCTGCTTCCAATTGGTTTTTAAAGCTCCGTTTTCAGAATCAACTTTTTCTCTAGGGCATCATCCTGAGGGCTAGTGGAAGTGTTTATCAGGGCAGCTGAAGCGCTGCATTATGGGATCTGTAAGGTGATATTCACCAGCACTACATTTCCCCAGGCCATTAATTACAATAATGTAAAATGATCTCGTGGGCCGGATAAAATTACCCAGCGGGCCTTAACTTTGACACTTGTGCAGTACAGGATCACAACCCACATTGAGTCAGATTCATCTCCCCTATAGTGTTTATGAGCACTAAAAGTTTATTTTGAGCAGATTTCTGAAAAAATATCCAACATTAATTCTTATTATACATTTTTGATTTAAATTGACTTCCTTAAATTGCATTCCTTCTTTCTAACTGCAAGCAAATTCTGTATGTTTTGTAGTGTCTTAGCTGCATTAAACATTAAATATCCCTTACATATTTATATTTATATAAAATCCTTTTGTTGAAGAAAATTATGAAAAAATTATATTGGACAAAGAAAGAAAACTTTGGGATTCATTCATAAACCACCTTAACCATCTGTATTTTATATGGAAATATCTGAAACATGAAGAGTACACCAAAAATCAGTTTGGTTACGAATCTGTAAAAAACAAACAAAAAAATCCTGTTTATGCTTTTTGCTTTGTTTACATGTTTCAATCATTGCTGGAGAAGTGCAACCTTACTGCCTAGAATGTTTGAAGAAAAATATCTGCGCTCTTTGTTCTTATTGAAGTGGATTAAACTCTGGAAAAAAAAAAGCCCTGAATTCCAAATTCTAAAGGAACAATTGCTATGAAAACAATTGTCACTGTATGTATGTGCAGTCATTCAGGACACATTCCCTCTGTTATGAATACCAAATAAATGTGGTGCATCAGAGTGACTCTAATGGCCCAGTTATGCCGTGAGAACATAGACTCGGGCACGAGCAACAAGAACACAGAGCTGTAAACAATGCAAACAGACCGGTGGTAAAGGAGGAGAAAAAAGACGGAATTAAGACACACAAGCAAATGTTTTTACTTATGTAAATAGTGTTTGATTTGGCCTTTAAATGATAAGTCATTTTCTTTTAGCACATTTCCATAAGACAGCTGCAACTACTGCAATCCTTTTCTCCTGAACTTTATTTTTGGAAAAAAGGTCACATCGTGATTATATAAACTTCATCCAGTTCTGTTAACCCCTAACTTATAGCACTATGAACTCACAATACTGATGCATATACCACCTTCAGTTGTTTCATATGATTAAAACATGTATTTTTAGCCAACAGATTTTTTTCTTTTTTTATATATTTTGTGGCATTCATTTATTCAAATATATGTAGACACTTGACAGCAGAATTATTAGTTAGAAGCTTTGAATTTAGTTTAAGGCCAAGCAGGCAGGAGTTTGAACTTGCTGAAGTGATGTTTGGAATTCCTTTTTTTCTTGATCCCTTTGCAGAATACATTACCACTACATGGTTCACTGTGAGAATTGACATGTTCTGAGCTAAATCCTTAGAGCTTCTTTTTGAGTAGTGGCTGTGTGTTGTGGTTGGATTAAACAGATAAATAGGCTCTGTTTGTTTACGTAGGAACAATTGCAAGACTTTCAGCGATTCTTTAATCAGAGGATGAGTTAAAAATGTGATAATTTAATACTAAAATCTTCTCCAAAATTTAACATTTAAGAGTGGGATCTTGTCTTCCACTAAAGGAAACACAACAGTAAAGATACAGCCGCTGACCAAGGCTTTTGTGTTTTTCGTACCCTATTTGGAAAAAATAAAGGTTTCCTCAAATAAGATGAGATGAAACTAGATTTAACTACATTAGCTTATTATGAATAACATAATTTGTTTTTGGCACATGACCCACACGCGTTTGGAGCCTCAGATTTATGAACACAGTTTTGGACAAGTGTCTTGCAGCATATTTGATGGGTGAATCACGTTTGTTGTGAACACAGCTTTAATGTTAGTGGTTAACTTCCTCCATCATTAAAACAGCTAGATTTTATGAGCCCCACTCTATTTATAAGTAGGCAAAGTTACTTAATGGCCATGAACCTCAGGATTAAAGTCAGGATTACATTCCAGAAATATCTAATCTCAGATATTCTATTCCTGATAAATGTCTGAGTTTATGGAGAGATGAAACCGCAGTATCTGTTGTCATGTGTACTCTGTTTAAAGAAAAGAGAAATATTTAAAAAAGTTTGATCTGAAAGACCTCTACCAGCATGTGATGTTTTAAGTGGCCCACTTGCAGCATGAAATGGCTTAGGCTCACTGTTCAGGGCCAAGCTGCCCCGAGGACACAATCACTAGCATATCACCAGTGACCGTGGAGGGATCGTTAATGACAAACTATGGTGCCAGAGGCAGCATTTTGGGGTCATCGCCACCACTGCTTATGTTATTATGGCCACAGTTACACAACCTGTCAGTTGTGAGTGGTACAGTCTGTCCTGCATTCTACATGGTCTGTTTGGATGTGTCTGTAGATCAGTTTGGTTAGCATTGCCACTAGGAGTTGGAGCACACTGTTCCTAGTCCTGCTGGGATGCAGCTTTTGCCAGCTGATATGTATTTAGGCACAGTGTGTGATCCTCATGTTGAAGCTACTGCATGTTTTCAATTTTCAAGCATTCCAAGAACTACACTGTGATATCTCTTTAGTAAAAGTTATGAGCTTTTCGTGGAACATGTACCACGTTCCGTGCATGTAACAAATAGTCGGTGGTGTCATTAGTCCAAGGTACACAGAAGGGTGAGATCAGAGCAGGAACATCACAAGAGCCACTGGAAGTGAAATCTGGGTTTGCTAATCCAAAATGCTGGGCTTTTGCACAATGGAAGGATTTGTGTACAGTGCATGCCAGGGATGCCTGCAGGAGAGAACCCCTATCAGTCACTCCAGCTGTTTTGATGTGTGCTACAGAGGCCTTCCTGTGCCCCACTAATGGTATGGTATGTTCAGCCCTTGAAATAGTCTATTAAGGGGAAAAAAACCCACTAACAACCACATGGGTAGGAGCTATTGGGCAATCCCAACATCTTTTCAGTTACTTTGCAAACAGCCAGAAACATACAAGACCCCAAGGCAGAAACTTCAAGACCAATTTTTTTATACACTTTGTCAAAGATTGATTTTATTTTTAAGTCTTTGATCAAATCAGATGGTTGCAGAAAAATGTAACGCTTCTATGGCGTTTCATGGCTGCTATTAATTGAACGAGTGCAAAGATAACTGAGCGAGTGTATTCAGGAACTGAGTGAGCAAACCTTACTTCTGCGCAAGCGCAATGTTGTTGTTGATCTAATGTTGATCTATTTTCCTTCATTACATAAGCTTTACCTCTTTTGGGTCTGTCATTTGGAGACCTGGGAAGATGATCGGGGGGGAACAGAAATCAAAAGTTAAGTAAGACACCTATGTAACTAACGAACAAAAAGGTAGAACTATGTATAAACATACAAAAATTTAAAAAATAACGACAAACGAAACAAAAAAAAAACAAATAATTAAAAATTAAGCAGTAAAACGAAGATTCATTTTATACTACATGGGTGAGATGCTGCTCCGTTGTTAGCATTTGTTCACCACATGCTAATGTATGCTTCCTGTACTTTGAGTTGCGTAGTATCTCTGTCTCGGGCTAACTAAAGTGAACATGTATATTTCCCGAATAAAGTGATTTTCACACGAGAAAAACTTACAGCGCAAAAAACCCCGCTAAAATCCACATTACATCCGCCATTTTTTTCTATTAAAGCCTCTAAAACAGTGTTTTTCAACCAGTGTGCCGCGGCACGTGGGAGATGGTCAAGTGTGCCGTGGGAAATTGCCCTCATTCACTGATCTAAAAACATTTCCCATCTCCAGGAAATCAGCTGTTTTTTCATCCAAACAGGCCCTGATAAAACACTGAGCAGTTAGGAATATAAAAGATCATAAAAAAAATTTCTTTGTGTTTATTTGATTCTATTAAAGACATTTTGATAAGAATGATACCGCGCTTTAGCTACAACTAAAGGTGTTTGCGGAAAAGTCCCTCCCCTCCCCTTTAACTGTCTCCACCAATCATTCTTGAAGGCTTAATCACATGTCATCAGTCTGACCAATCAGAAGTGGTTAAAGACTCAACTTCCTTGTTCAGATTCTTCTCATAAAGTCTCTCAGATCTAACAAAAATAGCAGCTATAGCTCGTCTTTCGCAGTGTAGCTTTCCACAGAATCCGGTATCAGACCGTGGAACAAGTGAACAATACAATGAAGCTCAGAGACACTAATCTTTCTGCCTTTTTGCGTCCTGTAGCGTCCGATTTTACACTACATCTCCCATGATGCATTGGCTTAAAGGAAAAGCGTCTGAGTATACAATGAGTCTTCCTTGTTATACGTCTTGAAACCACTAAGAACACGCATCAAACAGATTTTTTATTTTCTAACTTATCCTTTATTTTATCTTTCAGAAAAAACAGCTGCAACTTCCATCTTTTTCTGCCAGAATTATCACGAAAATGCACGTGAGATTGCGGGGGGGGGGGGGGGGGGGGGCTGTCGATCAATACAGACTGCGTTTTTGCTTTTTTTTTTTTTTGGATGCTGGTGTGCCGCGGGATTTTTGTCAAGGTTAAAGTGTGCCGTGGCTCAAAAAAGGTTGAAAAACACTGCTCTAAAAAAACGGAAATCCCGCCCCGCTGCCTTGCTGGATTTGACATGGAAATCTCGGCCAATCAGATCAATCAGAAAGGTTACCACCCCCAAGTGACCTCCTGAACACTCCTCGCAAACCCAGCGAGCGCGCAGGAGCGTCTCTGTTAGGATTGCAACCCTGCAGTTGTAAAATGCGGGGTAGCTCTGTTAGCATTGCGCTTGCGCAGTAGTAAGGTTCGCTCACTCAGTTCCTGAATACACTCGCTCAGCTATCTTTGCGCTCATTCAATTAATGGTAGCCATGAAATGCCACACGCTTCAATAGTATTCCAAATAAATCCAGATTTTCTTTTTCTTTTTTTGTTGGTCACAGTTCTATTCTAATCTACAATTTAGAAGAAAAATAAAACACTTTCAATTCAAAAAGGGTTTTTTGCCTGTAAAAATACAATTAATCCGTTCATTGAGTTAATGAATTTTCGTTACATTTTATTACTGAAGAATGATTGGATTTTGACTAATTGGTTATTTGTAAACCATCCCTATTTATGGGTATATTAAAAGTAAAACTCATAACTCATAAATTAGGCGATGAACATCTTCCATGTGAGGAGGTGCCTCTACGTAGCACCGTTGTCATTGGGTCAAATAACACCTGAGCTATTGAGACTTTATGAAAAATAATTATCACTTTGCCTTTGGATGCTGGGAAATGCCAGCCAATGTCACTTTCTTCAAATATAGAAGTACTTAGTAATTAACAAGAGAACAAAGATGTGTACACAGTCATTTTACACCTACACAGGGCCATTGTGGCAGCACTGGATGATGGGAGCGTGTGAATGTTCCAGTTGACATCTTTGTCTGGAAGCACAGTTTCGTTGTTTATTTTTAAAGAATTGAAACTCATGTTTCGAGAAGTTTTTTTTTTTTTTTTAAATCACCTGAAATCAATCCTAACCCATTTTTCGTCATTTTGGTGAAGACGGCAAGCAATAGCATTTATTCAACATTTCTCTACCTGCCTATCACAGCGCTTTGGGGAAAAAAAAAAACGTTAAAAACTGCACAGTGTTTACAAAGTGTATCTATTTTAAGTCCAAACATTATCTTCTCACATTATTTCAACAAAAGTTCACAGATCCTGCTTGCATATGGCAACACAAAGGCTAACTAACATATTGACCTTTAAATATTTAAAATAAATGTATTGTTTTGTGTTTACAAAGCTTGAATAGTCTCCAATAATGTCAAAGTCATTGATGGAAAACAAATTAAAAGCATCAAAAACACTTTTCTTCGTACATTAGTCAGTTCATCATACATGGAAAAATAGGTTTCATACTTGATCAAGTAAAAATTAAAATCGTTGACGCGCTTTATTTTACTAAAAAGGTGTTAGTTTCACCTGTCGATCACTGGCGTGGATACTGGATACTACCTGGACATCCACTGCCCCTAATGAGGGTGTTCAGAGTTACTTATGTTTATTGCAGCATACACACATATCAGAAGAAAGTTTGTGATGCAGTAGGTGAAAATCTCATGCATTTATGCTCTGCACAGAACACATTGTCAAAGGCCAATTTTTCTGATACTTGATATGCAAAAAGGTTTTGTAAAAAGATGGAAACCTTTCTGTGGGGATTTAAAACACCCTGCAAGCATCCTAACTTGAACACTCTTGTTCAGGCCTCTCAAACGTAAATCTGTCTGTTACTTAGACAGCTGCAGTGTTGGGAGGAACTCATTACAAAAATAAAAGTGTCTACTTTTTTCAAAGCCTGTCTCCTTTTAATGGACTAAACTGATGATTTGTGCTCATTTTGCTTTAACTCTACCAAGAAGAAGCATTTATAGTAGGTATTGTTATTCTTTATTGACTCTCTTTTATACGCGCATGTCTCCGAGGTGGCACAATCACTGAATAATGCTACGGAACCATCAGTTCATCTGTTTCCATGAAAAAGCGTAGAAGTGAGGCATGCATTTAGGCTTTCCAGGAACATATATTCAAAAGTACATCCTGACTGGTTGTAATGAGCTGCTGTTGAATAGAAAGCAGACCTTTCTACATTAATAATTCCTTCAGCTAACTGGAAGGAATAAAGATTTGGAAAATACTCAACAAAGCTACAACTTCCACGCTACCTGATACCCCCATTGAAATCTTTAATTTTCCATTGTCAGCAAGTAAATAATCCAGACCACATCTGCGGGGGCTGTTTATTTCCGTGCAGTACTGGCCATCTAGGCTATAATCACTGTCAGTGAAAGGAATATCTTGATATCATTACCCCGGTTCATTGTTTTTTTCCTGCACAGCCTCCTCAACTCGTAACCTGACAGCTCATTCTTTAACGTGTTCGGGGTTCACTCTTTAATGATTTTCTCACATCATACACAAGTTTTCATTTGTACCTTTCGCACATTAGCATGCAGAGGTGGGTCCCTAATGAAGATGTCTTCAAGTCTATCTTACGACTTCCAATGAAGGACTGCTGGGGGAAGAGCAGTTACATTGGCAGTGTCCTACTCTTCGTTACCTTCATCAAGTCATTACCCGGCCGTCCCTGGCTGGCCTCATGTCTTTGGTGATTACAAATGCCCCCTGTTTCATTTGCTTGGTGACTTGTCCGTCATGCAGCGGTTGAACATTGAACCTTCATCCGCAGGATTAATTGCGCACGCCGTGGCTTTTCTAACGAGCCAATCATTTTTTTCTCTTCAGTGGAAGTCTGTGTCAGTCGGTTTAGCCTGGATTTGTTTGTAGCACTTGGCTTAATGCCAGATGTTTCTGGTTCTCCATTAGGTTTCCCAAATACTTTTTAAGGGTGGATGGTGTTTAACTTTCACGGTAGATCATGACTCAGCACAACCTCTATGTTCATATGAACACTAAAGCAGAAAAAGTGGGGATCATCACCAATTGGTTATAACATTTAAGTAGTTCGTACTTTTAATCATTCCCTTGAATTGTGTTGCAAAGAATAAGCAATAGAGTATGAATCAATTATGCTTATATAGAAAGAAAGGCTGGAAAGATCTTTTTGTTGAGGTGTCTAGATTGAATCGGGCCGCTCTGAAAGGAGCGTTTGATCATTCCCAACTCCTTGCCAACCTGCGATTAATTGTTCCACCCCTATTTTATAGTTTAGTGTTAGCCTCCTCTCCACCTAAGAGACCGTCTTTCTATTCTGGGGTTTTGCATAATTTTCATTGTAGCCCTGCTCATGGAATATATGATATATATTTAAACTATAAAACCATTCAACCACTTTCTGAACCGGTGGTTAGGGTTCTTAGTTCACAGTGAAAAGGCTCTGGCTCAAATCCCGGCCAGTACCTTTCTGTCCGGAGCTTTCTCCCACAGTCCAAAAACATGCTTCATAAATTAGTTTCTCTAAATTTCCCCTAGATGTGCATGTAAGTGTGTCCCTGCAACAGAATGGGGACCTGTTCAGGGTGTACCCCGCCTTCACCCATTAGTAGCTGGGTTACCTCCAACAGCTCTGTGATCCCGAAAGGGATTCAATGGGTTCTGAAGATTGATGAATGGAGGAGCTTTAATCTCTTATGGGGTTACTGGGTTGCTGGAGCCTATCCTAACTATGAGCTAAGATAGCTGTTATTATATGCCATGCCATTGAAGATCTAAATACATTTTGGTGCCGTCCACTTAAAGTCATGGTCTAACAAGTCAGACAAATTGGACTTTTGAGATAACCTTCATACGAACAGCATTAGATCATAATGTGAAAACTAGGGATACAACAATACACTTTCTGCATGATTCTGTTCTAATCCCAATTTTTGGACGGTTTTGTTTGTGATCGATTTTTGATTTGTATATTGCAAAACGACAACAAAAAGGGCAAATAAGATAACATTTATTTGCCAATAAGGGAGTAACATGACAAAAAACCTTTCAATTGGCCTATACTAAGCCTGCTGTAATAAAATAAAACAATGAAGTATAAATTCTTCTTAAATTTAACCCAACATGTGTTTGGCACTTTCATCATAAATGTACTGAAGCAGTAGGGATGCAATGATTTGCTTTACTCATGATTTAATTCAACAGCATAGCGTACATGTTGGATTTAAGCCAAGAATTGTGGCATCCCTTTGAAAATGCACTAAAGTTGTTCAGTAAAAATGAATTTCCATCATGGATCGGAAATATCAAACCAGTGTGGACTGAAGCTAAAAAACAAAGAATAGTTTTTATTGCTTAATAGCAGTAAAATAAAATGTGATTTTTCTCATTGAAAAACAGATTCCATATGAATGTATTTCAATCTGGTGGTTATACTGAAGAAACAAGAGTTCAGTGAAAAATGGTGGCTGAGACCTGCTTTATGGCTTCAATGTGGCATATTTGCATCACTTCCACGCATATTTAGCAAGATTGCTGTATGCAATAAAAATAAATTGTAGATCAAAAAATCTAAATTAGAAAAAAAAATGGATTCATCGACATCTTAAAATGTAAGAACGGTATTCAGCCCAGGATTGCAGCGAATTACACATTTTATGTTTTTTTCTTTATTTTTGCTTTGGTCGTCTTATTAATACAAAAAAGAGCTTTTGAAAATGTGTTTGGGGAAAAAAAGGGTTATTTATTTGACTCTTCTGCGGCCTGCCTTCACCATAAAGAACAACTCTGCGCCCCTTCCATGTCTGTTTTGTTAAACTTCCAAGGTTTGGCATAATAACCTACTTTTACAAATAACAAGTGGTTTCTCTAAAACTACTTGAAAATGAGCAGTCAAGCCTCAACAGGATAATGGGATCCCTGCAGGGGATGAAAATGGAAATGTACGCGGCTATTTTATTTAATGAGCTTCACGTTATTTCAGAGACGCAGAAAAGGAAGTTAGGAGTTATGTGAAGAGTTTTTATGCCAATGCTTTAGTGAAGTACCAATAGTGGAATTTCATGCAAGTCCCAATACAAAACTGATTATTACTTTTGGATGCTTTGATTGGTTGTCTCTTAATCCTGTTACTAAGGTGAAAACTTTAAAATGTCATAATAAAACACGCCTGCTGCTTAAGTTTTTGTACGTTTTCTCTGAAACAACTCCAGATATTTTATTATTTTTAAATTTAGAATTGAAACACTTTCCATGGAAACATGGAAACCGGATTTTTTTTCCAGTCGTTTCCAACTCCATATTGTTCCTCAGAAGCATGCGAGAAAGCATTGGATTTTTGCAGAGTCTGTGTGGTCATCGCAAAGAGAAGGAGAAAAGGCCCGGCTGGCTGTGCTGCCCTGTCATTAACATTGTGTGTGTGTTTTCTGTGGTAGGTGGCTGCCAGAGCAGGAGTTTATGACATCCTCAACCAGCTGGGCTTCTCTGAGTTTGAAGACCCCAGGGACTCGCCACTGGCCCGGCTGCGCTGCCGCTGGCAACAGCAAAACGTCCACTCACTTCCTTTTCGGGGGGAGTTTGTCTGAACGAGGATCGCTGCCGTTCCGCTGACACAGTACTGTGCTGTTCAGAAGAAAAGAAATGTCAATAGCCTTAATATTCTGTTTATGTTTACCCCCCCTGTGTCCTAACATCTCTGTGTTTCTAACTCTCAACTTCCGCCAGACTCAGGGGTCATGCTGTTTTCATGTCTTTGCGATAACATTTTTTGCTTTTTATACAACTTCAGTCTTTTATTTCTATGTTTTAAATCCCACTTTCTTATTGGTCTTTATTATTCTGAGTTTGAAGGTAAAAAACTTCCAGCTTGTGCAACCCCAAAGCTGATCTTTTACCTCGTACCTGTTGAAAAGTTCCCATGTACAAAGCTTTTATTTAAGTATTAATGCATCTATGAGGTTTGTAACGCTTAAGGATGCTTTTCTAAGCAGTGTTTCAGGAGACGCCGTTACGTCCTTCCTAGCACACTCGCCGCAGCTCCATTTCCCGTCTGTTCTCCTACATTTAATGATGCGTGCGGGGACGTAGGTACTAACGTGTCCAGAATTTTTGATGTTGAATTGACTTAAAAGCATTTTGAATCTTTTTTTTTTATTGAGATTGAAGTGTTAATTTTAGCATTTCTTTGTATTATTCAAATAAAAAAAAGAAATCAAGGCAATGCTAAATATGCATCGTGATTTTACCTGATGCTCATTTGTCATTCGATCTTTAAATAGTACAACCTCTTATTTCTGTTGGGCCAGCTCTCAGAGACCTTTTCTTTTCCCAAGTGTTTCTGTTCTAATTTTTGTTAGATTATGGAAAAAAAGCAGGATTAACATGTTATGGAAGTACTTTTCAGAGAGTTTTGCTCTCCGGAAATACATTTCCCACATTTTTTCAAGCTTTACTTATATTTTTTTCATAAAAGTCACTAAAAAAAGGAGCAAAATCAAAGTCTTCTCTTGATTATCCTGTATAACAAATTCTAAGAACTCTTCTCAAACAGTTATACATAAACCATTGGTAGAAAAAGTAATCTTGATGATTTAGAAGAGAAAAACATGTCCCCCTGTAAATCTATCAGTTATTGTTAGCTATGTAAAGACTTTTTACTTTTCAGTATTTTTAAGTCCAAGCTTGTTTTGTTACTTACCTGCATTTATTGGAATGTAACTTGACTTGAATGTGCATTTTAGGAACAATCCTGCCTTTAAAGTGACAATGAGAGGTGAACTATATTTGTATGACTTGAGTGTATTTTTTAACCATGCTCTTTTTAGTTGAAAACTCTTGAGGCAATTTGTTGTGTTCACTCCCATGTGCCTTTTTTTTTTATTAATTTGAGACAAAAATACCTGAATTAACCAACTTTCTACCTTTGCTATCAGCACTTTTTTTTTATTTCACAAAGAGGAAAAAATAAAACATCTTTGTTGAGGACTTGGTGTGTTTAAAGGGTTCACCTACTGAAGAATTTCTGCAGTTTTATTGAAGTTTCCGATTCTGCCGCGGAGCCAAGTGATTGTCTCTTCCCTCCAGTGCTTCCTTTCTTGTCCCGGCATCATCTCCGTGCGGCAGATACGCCCCGCTAACATCCCTCTCGTGTTTCACCGCGGCCTCTTTTGTCTGGTGTCGGCGTGGACCTCGGAGTGGAGTGGGTTATGAGCATCGAGCAGCATACATTTACACAACACAGATGATTCATTGTTGGGCTTAAAACTGAACATATTCCATACACAGTAATAAAGAGCTTAGGCAGATCAAAAGACTAATCTGAGTTGCCTTTTGATGTGGACAGGTAAGGTCTTAATTAAAAAAAAAAAAAAAAAAAAAAAAAGAGGAATTATCTCCACACTCTCAAGAATGGAGGACTATGCAAGGATTAAAAGGCACCAGCCGGCACATCTCTGAAGCTCTCTTGGCTTCCCCGGCCCGCTTTGAAAGTCTCATATCGCAGATCACTTCCCGTCTTGTAAGTGCATAGCAGGCTTATCTTTGGGAGCACGGAAGTTGTTAGGAGTTTTATCACACCACAGCCTGTCCTGGATTATTGTAACCAAGCGAGTCAGTTGCCAACGGCTCGTTTCTCCCACTCCTTTCCAGTTTTCATCTTCCAATTGTATGATTTCATTTTCCTGCTTTGGATCCAAATTGGATCAGTTCACATTAACACTTTTCCACTGTGCTGTCTCCTCACAGGCAGACAGTAATTGGTTAAAACAACATGCGGATATGGAGAGGGGCTATTCAGTTGCAGCATGTGGTCAACTTGACTCCGGGTCAAGATAAGCCCAGGACATGAGGACCATGCTTGGATGATATAGCGGCTTCTTGCCTTTGAAATCCCTTCCGAACTCATTGAGATACTCCCCAATGTGAAACTCAAGCTAGTGGTTCTGAAGGATCCAGAGATTATGGCGCACAAAGAGCCACATTGAGAGGTGAGCGGCAAGAGAGGATGTAATGAACTTCATGTGGAAAGCTTCCCGCCGCAGATGAGAGAGCTGCTCTGAACAGGATGCATGGTACCGGAGCGCCGTCCTCTTTGATTGTTCTTGTGTGGATGAAGGCAGCATGACAAACACCTCATAGTCTCAAGTGGGTTGTCAGCCCAGGGGACTTTGATTAGTGACCAGATTTAGATTTGCAAGTCCAGTTTCTTTGTTTGCCACAGTAATGTTCAAACATCCGTTTTCGGTCCCTTCTTGGATTGAATTTATGAACAAAACTGCACCTTTTTCAAAGCATTATAGCCCAAAAGTATTTAAAGAACAGAAATATAAAAATACAAGTGAAGGCAGAAGGGGCAAAGTATAAAATCTATTTATAAAAAAAATATCAGTAAGCTTTTAAGGCCTATATCATGAAATGTCAATTTTTTAGCTTTTAAGTGTATCATAATGTTCATTCCTCACAAAAAGAAACCCCAAAGTGTTACTTTGATCTGTTCAGGCAGTTCTGAGTATTCCTCTAAAAATCCTCCTCCCAACCCTTAAAAAATGAGCAGACGGTTCTCACATTGTGACGTAGACCGGTGAGAACAGCCCCTTCCAGGAAGGGCCTGCACTGCCGGCTCCGCCCCCCCCAGGCTAACACACACACACTTTCCTCGCAGAGCTAAAGTGATCGGATAAAACGCTTTCCCTTTACATGCACAATATGTACATCCATCTGTGCAAAAGTTCAGATGTTGTTTGTTTTCGTGGGAAAAACATGGACTCTAGGTTGACGTCATGAAATGGGCGACACCCACGGAGCGAAAGGCGATGCCTCAGAGATGCAGTCGTCTTACTTCAATAACAAAATAGCAAAATGAACTGTGAAAAAAACTCACGTTACATTAAAAAAAAATGTTGTTCTTTATTGTGCCAAATATTCTCACACATAGGGATATAATTTACTTTGAAAGGGTTAAGAAAAGTTTATAGTTTTCTCTCTCAAAGTGATCATTTATCCCCCAGCGAAACTTTAGACAATAATTGATAAAATCCCAAGAGGAGCCTTACTTCTGGTGAGAGGTAACAAAAATGTCAAAGTAAAATGCAAAGTCATTCAAAATCAAAGAATCATTTATGCATCAAGTTGACATTTTTGGGTGAGATGCAACATCAGCTTGACAAGATGTGTAGAAAATTACATTTTGTAATGTAACGTGTTATTTGTTAAGAAAATGAAGCTTAAAATTGTCTTTCAGAATATTTTTTATTCAAATTGTTGTGAATCAGAAGCAGACATAAAATGCCATTAGAAATAGCTTGTAGATATGATGTAGGACTTATAATGGCGAGCCACAACTTCCCTGCTCCACTCTATTCTGATGCATCCACCTGCACACTACTAGATCCATGTATGTTTATGTTTTTCTCATCCGAGCCGCCATCTGGCTCAAAACTATCCGGCTGGATAGCTCCAACAATGCTCATCATTTTTGCTGCTCTCGTAATGTTGGTTGAGGTTGTGACAGGCTGTAAGCTAGCTTCAGATGGATGACGGGAAGTGGGGGAAGGCTTATTATGCACCTACGGTCCCGCTCACAACTCTGAGGTAAATCTGTGAACTACTGCCACTCTGCAGAAACTATGTCCTAGAAAATGACACAGGCTTTATGATTTTGGTTAAAAATGGCATCCTCATAATTAAAAGACCACTGGGAATGCTTCTAGAATAGATCAGAAGATGATCGAAGTGGGACGTCAAAGCTCTTTTTATGTTGCTTCCATGTTTTACCATCTATTTACTTCTATTCTAGTCAGATTGGACAACCTTTTTAAAATCCATTTTAACAGCAAAATTTAGGGCATGAATCAACATACATGTTTCAAAAATTGACAAATATTTTGTTTTGAAAGATTTGCAGGCCCAGGATTTTAGACTAAGAGCATTGTTTGGACACACATAAACACTGCATGAGCTGCTCAAGTGGACTCTTTCTAAGCAAGTCAAGTAAAACGGATCCACTTCTACTAAAGCCTCAGATCCTTTTCATCCAAGAGCTCTTCTTCCTTTAAGCGGCCAAGCAGACCAACAGCTGCTTTGCATCTTCCTGCCTCTCAAAGATGTAAAGTCACATATTTTTCCTCAACATATTGGCTCGGCGAAACCACATTACAGCACACGCTGAGGCATCCGCGCTTTACTGTAACTGAAAAAAAGGAATTAGTTCGAATCTGTCCAGTATTTCAACAGATCTTTTTATACCTAAAACAAAGTTTCAAAAGCACGAACACTTAACTCATCACACATCTAAAGAGGGTTTCTTTAGATGGGATTATTTTGTTGTTGCAGAACTTCAGGTCTGGTGTGTTGTAGCGCTGGAAATTGTTCTTGTCTTTAGATGTAACCACAGACTGAGTACAGCTATTCATTGCTAAAGGAGTAAAAAAAAACTCGTTCTTAAATCCTGTGCCATATTGTGGAATGTCTTCCTGGCTTTAGGAGGCATACAGAAACTCCAAACAGTATGGATGGAAAAACAGAATAAAGTTTCTCACAAGGCAGTTAATGGTTTCCATCTCTTAATGCTGTGGTTAGTTTCCACTGCCTATTAATGCACGGCTGTGGATCACCATCCAGTCCTCTCAACGCTGCCCTGGGGGGATGACTCCACAAAAACCCACACCTGCTCTAGATTCTGCATCCTGGGAACCTTGGGCTAATTAGCCACACAGACCAGCACAGCACTCTTATTGGGGGCCCCAGACCCACACAGCCCAGACACACTCTAGGAACTGAAGAAGGGAAAATATAGCCACCTTCTTTCTCAGAAAGCACCTGAACGTCAAAACTCATTTTAACTCCTTCTCTAACATTACGAAAGAATCCAAAAAGGTTCAGTCTCAGCCTGGTCCTGGTTGACTAAATCTGGACTTCAGCAGTGCCCCAAAAAAACATGGCTGTCCGATCAGACATCCAAAATGGGAACGGGCTTTTTCTACTCTAAAGAAATCAACAATGGACTTTCTCTCAACTTCCACTGATGGTTTGTTTTCTTTCTGCATTGAACACATGCTCACAGTGACATCTGCAGGATTACCCCAGATTGTAAAAACCTTGAATGCAAAAAATAATTGGGTCATTACAATACATAATTAATTATTGTATTTATTTACACAAAACAACTATGCAATTAAATGAAATTTGATAGTTTTTACTTTGAATTAAAGTAGTGTTCAAAGACACACCAACACTTTACAGTTTACACCATAACTAAAATATGAGGTGAACAAAAACTGTGCCTTCATGTGTGCCTTCATGACAAAAATGCAATTCTAAAATCTTACAATTCTTAATTTAAAGCAAGAAAGAAAACTTTTGGTATTGTTATTTTGAATCAGACAAAAAAAATCTGATAAAAGTCTATAATTTTGTACTTTTAATGCATTTTCCCGAATTCTTTTTGTGTTTTGACAAGGGATAGCAGTATAACTTTGTCCCAGGGTTCATTGGTTTTTTTTTTTAATTTATGGCCATATGATCACTAACATGTGTTCAGGGGTCAATGTAAACAAGCTGCTAACCGCTGTAGGAGTTTTTTTTCTGGGTTTGTTCCTTTTTTACGCACCGCAAATAGAAACATAAATAATATTAAGTGGTAAAATACTTATATTTTATTTAGCTCAAAACTCTTTGATTTAAAGGGATAAGTTATATATATATATATATATATATATATATATATATATATATATATATATATATATATATATATATATATATATATATATATATATATGTATGCGCATATATAGGATGGTTGCCTTGTGTGGTTGTTTTAGCAGTTGAGCGTTCCGCAGCCAGCGGTGCGTAATTGTGCGTGAATGGCAGATGTTCCAACACCGGGACACTCTGTCTCCACACACTATCTGAACCTTTAGTGATTTGTTTTCTTCCTCCAGAGAAGGCGCGCGTCAACTGGGTCCCTTGCTTTACTACTGCAAGTTATTTGAGGAAGGAAACAAGAAAAAGGGGAGGAAAAAATGGGCAACTACTTCAAACCGTCCCCTTTTTTTTTTTTTTTTTTTTTTTTTTTACCGTGGAGTTGTCGTCATCCGCACCCAAGATACCCCCACCCCCTCCCCACCACCCTCCCACTTAGCTCCCTAAATGGATGGGGCAGTCTTGGTTTGTGCAGTTCAGCGCAGGCCAAACGACCGGAGGAACTTGTCCGTCACTTTTCTGGCGTTCACCGCGCAGAAATGCCGGGCTGCTTCGCTGCTGAAGCTCAGCTCTAAGGACTTTTCTACTGCTTTTGTGCACTCCCACCCCCTTCTTTTCTTTTCTTTCCTTTCTTTTTCTTTTTCTTTTCTTTTCTTTTCAGGAGGACCGACTCTTAGCTCTTAGAAAAAAAAAGGAGAACTTAAACGCATTTGCAGCTGTCACGCTCAACTTTTTCCACTATGGATTGTATGTATTTACTGATGTACTTTTCAGTCAGTCAAGTACTTTTGGAGCATATATCTGCTGCAGAAACACAAGGTTAGTAATGCATATATTTATTTTTTTGTATAAACCTTTTCTTTGAATGTTGTAGAAAAAGACTCCAGAAGTGACTACAAACACAGATTTGACCATTCAAACTAATTTAGAATAATCTGCTGTTTTAGTATCAGATCTTTTTTTAATGAATAGATTTGATTTGAGCATCTTGTCTTAGAAGTTTTTGCCTTTAAAACCTGGTTTGACGTAGGCTTGTGAATGCTTTTCTCACTTTGTCCCCTCAGAAAAACTCTCTGGAAAGTTAAGAGAGTATGGTCTTATTGTGCCGTTCAGCACAGACTCCCACGGCCGGTACATTTCTCACGTGGTCTCTGCTGGAAGTGGAAGTAAAAGTTCTGATGCTGCCTCTAGCCTTGGCAGCATCAGCAGCAGCAGCAGAAAAAGAAGAAGGGTGACCCGTGGTGCCCCTGAGATGCCCTCGGCCACCTCTCCTGCAGCTCAGCACCTGTTTTTCAATGTCACAGTTTTTGGGAAGGAGCTTCACCTTCGCCTCAAAGCCAACAGGAGGCTGGTGGCCCCGGGGGCTTTTGTGGAGTGGCAAGAAGACTTTAAGAAGAAAAGCAAGGAGCATATCAGTGGAGACTGTGTCTTCACTGGAGATGTGACAGACATGCCGGAGGCCTCTGTGGCCATCAGTAATTGTGATGGGCTGGTAAGTCACACATAAAAAAGAAAGAAACCTAAACATTCATTGATCATATTGCTGTTCCTTCACATTCAGAATATCTGTCTATGGTCTTAACATCTTCTTAAGATTTCAAATGCATCATAAGATAACAAAAAAAAACCCCAGGAACATTTCATCTGAGCTTTTCCCCTCTCCCCTTTTCCCTGATGTCTTCCTGTTTGAGGCTTTGTAAATGCAGTCATGCCATCCCTTAACAAAAAAGTATCATGTTTTCTGTTTATTCACAGTAAAAAATGACTATTTCTGTTATTTTAGGAAGAATAACATATGACCTTTTAAAAATACCCATATTTTGGAATAAATCTACCAAAAGTACAATATAAAATAAATATATTATTTTATTAGGTGAAACAAAAATTCAGAAGCTTAACACTTATAGCATTACACAAACAGGCAATGGTTAAATATTAGTTATCACATGCTACCATTAAGATACTTACAATAAGGACCACAATTAGCTAAATGTAGTTTATTCAATTGTACTACAAGTATACTTAGTATGTACTAAAAGTGCAGCAGCATACTTGTAGTTAACTTTTTATTTAATACCTATAAATTGTAAACATAATATGTACCAGTTTAGTCTAAAGATGTATTCAGTTATTATACATCCTACAATGTACATGGTCTATGTTTGCTATACATATACTTTTACGCAAGTATACTTTACAAAATAAACTTCAAGTGTACTATCTTTTGATAAAAGATTCTATGGATATTTGTCATGGAATTACCTTAAACTCCAGATCAAACCCTCTCTGCAAAAATTCGTAGCTGCCTATATGTGTTTAATTTTTTAAACTTTAGAATTTTTACAAGATTATTTCAAATAGGACGCATATCTGTATACCAGAGCCTACAGGACCAATAACAGCACAGCCAGGTCCTAAAACACAAACTGAGCTTGAACTCTGTCAAGTCTGAAACTTTAAAAAACTTCTTCATTATTATTTTGAATTTGCTTTCTTTGGAACTTTTTCCATTTCTGGAGACAGGTCACAGCAGCATCGCTACTGCTTAGGAACGGGTCAGATGCTGGTGCTCAATCACAAGCATCCTTATTGGAATCCAACTTGGGTCTTGCAGCTGGCACTGCAGTCTTTCCCATTCTGAACTCGCTATATTTCAGCCTTTGACACATAATGTCAAAGACAAGCTGCATGACTGACCCCCACTGCGCCTCTATGTGGGTAGCATCATCTATGAACAAAATAAAATAAATAAAACAGCATTTTCAGCAGTCGATGTCTGAACCACAACAACATCCAGGCCACAGTATTATCCATCACAGCCGCAGATGTGTGTGCAATCTGCTGCTGCGTGCTGAACAATCGATAGAGATCACCGAGTGTCCTGATTCACAATGGGAATGGCACCGTTCCTCCTCTTCTTGTTAGTAAATCTGTGGACTCAACACGGACAAAACAGCCACTGTCCTTTGAATTCAGATATTCCAAAGCAAAACTCCTTCACTTTGAGATTGTATTGTTTAATAGAAACTTGTTTTGCTTTAATAATAATTAAGGAACTAAATAAAATTAAAGACAGAAAATAATTAAAAAGCTAAAGTTAAAAAAGTTGAATCTAAAATTCTACAAATAAATATAAGATAAAGCTCAAAGACAAATAATGCTCACTTTAATTTGAATAAGAACTCTAAGCTTTGTTTCCACTTCAGTGCTTACAATTTGCATATTTTTGGAGCTCAATCGAGCAGCAGAGGGTGTATTACTCATCTAATTTTTAAACTCGTTTTATCTGTAATCTTTGTAAGTTTCTGCTTCATTGAACCAATGTGCTTCAGTCAAACCACCTGGACAATGCAGGTTCCATTTGCTGGGTTGTTGTTGAGCCATTTATTCGGTCTCTTCCTCGCTGCAGTATCAGCTGGTGATTATTTCATAAGATGGGTAAATATCAGCAGAGCAGTGACAGCTCTGAGTTCACTTTCTCTGCACCTTTTGTTAGAATATTGCACCGGTGTGGTTAACCATAGTTTGGTTTCAGAGGCCTTTATTTAGTTGTGACTTTAAAAACCACATAAAGACAAACAAATATAATTAAATCAACTAAATTTCAACTAAATAGTCTAGATGTTTATATTGAAACATTTTAGAAATTAACTTAGAGGGCACCTTGGGACTCACAATTTTGAATAATGTGATTCGTGTCACCATCCAGTCAGCCTTACTGTTCAGTTAGAAATAGGAGTTCAGGAAGCATCAATCAGCATGATGAAAAGCAGCCTTACTTTTTGTCTGGCTGCATTGTGTTCCTGCCTGATCACCACCAGTCAATAGGCCCTTCTGCTGCGATCCCCTCATGCTTTGTCGTCATGACACCTGCTGTTCAGCTGTGATTGGGCAGAAGAAAGGGAATGGAGCTGCTGATGGTAGTCTGCAGTTTTTCCAAAGCACTTTGAGTTGTTTTGGAATGACGTCATAACCTGCCTGGATCTGGAGGATATTCTCCCATATTTATGTACAATATTAACCAAAATTGTTATTTCCAGCAGTTGAATTCAGGTGTTTTCATCCCTACTAAAGCCACATGCTTGTGAAGATCCTGTGAGTGGGTCTATGAACACTTGTGAAACAATGAATTGCCTCCAGGAGCTCACTGAGGTCCACTTTGGTGTTACACTGGAAGGCTACCAGTGCAGCAAGGCGAGGTTTTAAAATGTTCCCACTATAAAATATTTCACACACAACTGTGAGTGGATTTCTCCAGTCCATTAATTCAGACCTTCAGATTAAGAGGAGAACAGTACGTGGAGAGCTTCATGGTACAGGTTTCCATAGTCAAGCAGCTGCTTTTTGAGCCGTCCAGCACCAAATGCAATGCAAAGTAGTGTGAAGCACGTCTGCACTAGAAGTGACCAATCAAGAGTCTCCATTTGGGAATTTGATAGACAAAAGAAAGGAACACCTGCCTGACTGCATTGTACCAAGTTTGAAGTTTGGTAGAGGGAGGATTATGGTGTGGGCTTGTTGGTAAACATATTTCAGCATAACACGATTTTTAATTATTCCATACTTCCAACTTCCTCCAAACAGCTTGACGATAGCTCCTACTTGTTCCAATATGATGCCACACCGGAACACAAAGCTCAGTCCACAAAGACCCCTTTCAACTTTCATTTAAATGAACAGCTTTAAGATGAATTCCGTTCAAAATCGATGTCTGAACTCACAAATGCTCCCCTTAAACAACACTAAAGCTACATTCACATCCTCATCGACTAGTATTTAGGCAGCCACTTTCAATGAAAATTCTATATATCAACCCAAATTTCAGGCTTCCGCATTCAGCTAGAACGCGTTCACTCATCAAGTGTTTAAGTTCGATTGTGGGCTCTACGTACAATATAGGCGCTCATTGATCACGCGTTCTACTGGTTGAACGTATTTGCTGCTAAATAACGGCAAAACTAAGGGATTGAGATTTGGTAGTGACATGCAGGTAGCATCCTTTTTTTTAAACCATTGTAAGAATTATCATGAAGGACAAATCAATTCTTGCACTTTTTCACATCAAGCCTCATTCCACTGTAGGTGGCGGATGTGCGCTTGTACACAGAAGAAAAACAAAAGAAGAAAAAGCCTCCCTCCCTCCCGCAAGCTGGTTGTCCGCTGTGTGAACATCACTGGCTGGATGCACATTCATGTAACCACGTAAAGCGTGTTCTTGAACAAGCCTGGTGTGTAGGCACCTTAAGCTTTGTGGTAAAACTGCAAGAGCTGAAGCTGTCCTAGTTGTAAAGGGGGCGAGGAGGTCATATAACAAAAGGGGTGTCACTCATATTCCCCTTCTTACTCCCCTTTTAATCTGTCTTTTTGATGTTGCTCAAAATGAAATTGCATCCTTGCTCTCTTTCATTGTGCACTCGCACTGACACAAAAACCGCATAATAACTGGGAAAATGAGGTTGTCTGTTTTTTTTTTTTTTTGTTGTGGTTGCAGCAACAGTAAGTGCTGTGGGGACAATGCTTCGCCTTGTTCTTCGATAACAGTATAATTTTCTGACAGACGCCTGTGTGCTCTTCAGTAAGTCAAGATTACAGATGACGCAGTGACCTCACAGCACAGTGGTGCATTCACCTGCAGACATGACCTGAGGAAAGGTTTTTATGCCTCTGTGTGAGCAGCTGTGAGCTGCTGTAACCGTAACAAGTGAGAGATGACTGACAGAGAACATTCTCCTTCTGGGGGAATAAAAAATGCAGTATTTTATGCCTGCAAAGTCAAAAATCTGCTTTCTTTTGTGAAGAAACGAATCCTATAAGTCGTGCAATTAAAGGATTGTGGTGGAAGCTCAGTCATTACCCATAATGTGACTCACGGTTGTCCCAAAAGGATTTAATGAAGCTCATTTTTCATAGGATTTATTGCACAGTTGAATTCCTGTTGGGAAGCTATAAGTTGTATTTAGGGAAAAAAAGCTGTGCTTAAACCTGATAATGTTTGGCAGTGGTAATCATTGTCTCTCCTTGAGTTGCAGCATTTCTGCAGAAAGTCCCCACAGATGACACATCGAGTGATTTTCATATCATTTGCAGTGTGCAGCCTCTATTAACTTTAAAGGGACATAAGTAAAGCCCTATATTCTGATCATTCAGAGAAAATCTAATTAATTTGGTTTGCATGCCTTTAATTTGAGTGGATGTTTTAAGACAGGGATGTTCAAAACTGGTGCAGTGAAAATATTTTAGGGGCCAACTTTTCTGGCTGACAAGCTTTGAAATATTTTAAAACATGGAATGAAAATGATCTAATGTTCATGTTATTGCAATGGCATACTTTTCATTTCTTCACATAGAAAACAAGTCTAACTATGTTTTTACCAAAATTACTGTCAAACTGTCAGTTTGTTGCACCATTTCTCAGTTAGTTTGTCGTAGCTGGCATGTCTTGTCTTGAATTGAACTCTTTGAAAACAGCCACAGTCTCTTGGCATATTATGCAGACACAGCTGTTTTGAATTTCCCAGAAGAAAAAAAAACAACAATTTCCACTTGTCATGGAAGCGGTGGCCCTCACTGTCAACTTTTCTTTTTCACAGAAGGGTCGCACAACAGTGTTGCCACAGCTTAAAACGTAATTGCAAATGCAGTTTTTGGAAGATTCTGAGGGCCACATATTATTAATTTTATGAAAGGAGCCTGCGGGGCTGTGGAAATTTGGTCCACGGGCCGTACTTTGGACATGCATGTTTTAGGACAATTTTATTTTCTAAAAAAAAAAAATTTAAAAAAGTCTGTTTTTTATAAGTTTCCACTATGGGATATAGTGTAACAACCAAAAAGGAAATGTTGGTATCAGCTGCAGATGTCTTTGTTGAGCCTCTGTTTTTTAGTAATTTATGCTTTTGATGACAGTTTTGATATTTATTGATGTTGCGGAAAAACACTTTGGAGAAGTAGACAACATTTCAAGCCTCAAGGTTTCAGAAGCAGAGAAGTATTTCAATTGCGTCTATCTTTTGTGGTATCCTCTTAAAGATTTTTCACATTAGCTCATTTTTTGGCACAATTATTCTCCTTTATTTCCTGCTAGTTTTCCTTTTGTTTGTGGGGATTCTCCTGGATTTTGTCCAGGAGATTTCAGGTGACTTCAGTCAGACTGTCAGAAATATCACCAATGTGTTTCCTTACTTCCACGCCAACATAAACATTATCCTGTCTGTGCATGCAGGACTGTTCGGGGAGCTTCTGAATGTGCACAGGCAGGCTATCATATCTGCTTGATGTGAAGGACACAGAGATGATCATGTCTGATGAAAGCAGAAAGACTAAATGATAAAAAAAAAAAAAAAACGAGACAGGAGCATCCAGGTCGCAAAGTGAGGGTTGGATCTTTGAAGTGCACAACTTCAGAAGTGTCTTAATGAGATCTGATACAAAATAAAAGCTTAGAAGATTGGGAAGATATAGGATGAAAGTTCTGTTTTTGTATTGAAATTTTACATGCTTAGCGTGCCCTCCACCTCCAAAGATGATTTATAATGAAAGATCTTGCAAACTTGCTCCCCTCAAATATGCCCGAAGCAGCAATATGTTATTTATATGTCATGAGATGTTTTCCGTGCATTTTGTAACTCTATTTTTTCTTTCCAGACCTGTATGATCAGCTGAAGCTTCAAAGAAAGTGAGAGCAGATCAACTCAAGCCCTCAGATCATCTTTGATTGCTTCATAATTATTAGCATCAGTGATTTCCTCCTCTGATTGTGATCCCTTCTAGATAACAGCAGCTGTGAGCTCTTGACAATCTTGAGCTATTGTTGTGGAGCAATGAGTGATAGCTATGATTACACCGCTGCTCATGTGTTGGGAATTAGCCCAGATGACTGGCCGATTGAATTACACATCCAGTGGAAACACAAATGCCAGATAACCACAGCGCTGTAGAGGGCACAACTATTTCTGTGTCCGGGGCTTAAAGCGGAATGGAGACACCTAGCAACCGTCAAAAGTTGCTGGCTTAATTCATTTATAGAGGGAGAGGAGTTGGAAAACATAAATTGTTCTATTCATAAATGTTTGCAGGATGGAGTTAATCCCAGTCCAGTATCCTTGGGGTTTCAGTTGTCTGCTTGCACAGCAGTGAAAACATTAAGTTATGTTAGTGGAGGGCTTTTGTCTTAGCCAGTAAAGTGATTTATTATCGTCCTTTTTGTAGCTTGTGCAGTAAATCTGTCACAAGATGAAGTTACTTACATGCACCCTGAACCTGCATCTTCTAACCACTATTTTTTACTTACTGCAGGAAGCATGGACGTGTCTATTTCTGCTTTATCTACCTTCCCACCTTACCTTTGCATCGACAGGTTTTTTAAGTCATTTCTATACAGCTAACCCTCTTGACATAAAGGTGAGGGATGGTTCAAAGCTTCTTAAGCATTTTATGTATTTTCTGTCATGTTTGGTAGTTGGTGATAGTTAAAGGAACATGACATATTTATAACTAGAGGTGAAGCTAATTATAAAAAAATGAAACTAAATTTCAGTTTTTTAGCAATTATAGAAATATTAAAGCGTGGTTTGTTTAGACACTATAAAGTATTGTAGACAGCTTAAATGAAATGCCTTTGGTTTTTGACTAAAGAATTGTGATTTATTCTCATTAGAACTGACGTCCACAAACTTCTACCTCTTGTAAACAAAAATATTTGGATGACAATATAAAAAAATATATAATTTCATAATGAACAAAGCTAAATGATTGATTGATTGATTGATTGATTGATTTCACTTGAAAAGGCGAGAAAAAGCATGTGGGTTCTGCAGCACAGAAAAATTGCAGTGTTACCAACGAGATGACTTTTATGTCCCAGCATGCAAATCGGCAGAGTAAAAAAAAAAGTTGAGATTTCGTTTTAAAAGGATGTTTTAACATTTAGTTGTTGAAAAACATCTTTATATGTCATAGTTTGTTTGGTGTCATCTTTTATTTCATAAGTCCATGTTTTAATTTTATTCTGTTAAGTGTTAAGTTTTTATTGCCAGATTCTGTTACTATGTAGTCTAGTAAATGTACTTCTTGTTTGTAATGTAGGACGTATGCTAACTAAATATTTCTTCAGACTAAATCGGAACATTGTTTACACTTGTTTAAACTAGTACATGTACATAAAAAATAATGCTGCCTCACTTTTAGTAAAGACCAAAGCCTTTTTTCCACTGAGCGGTACAGTCTGATTGGTTTGGAATGGTCCGGGTACATCAGATGAGCGTTTCCACTGTAAGTTGGACCGTCTCTGCATATGTGGGGGAAGGCTGACAAGAACAACAATGGCGGTTATCCAGCAGATCGTTTTTTTACGTTTGGGTTTTGCATGTTGTTTGAGAGAAGAGGACGGGCAGTGAGGAGGAATGCAGCCACTTTTTGTAGCTTTTGTTTTGTCGTAATGACCTTCAGCCAATCAGTGTGTCTCAACAGTAGCTACATCCTAACCGGTCCATTCCATTTTTTTATGGACCTACAACCAATGGGTACCCAAAAATTGTATGGTTAGGCCGGCTTAATGGATGCATTTTAGAATGGAAAAGCTGAAAATGCCGGACTGGATAGGACCACACCGCTCAGTGGAAATGAGGCTTATGTATACTTGTAGTACTCTTAAAGAGACTCATTTTTGCCAATAGACTTGTCCATTAACTCCCTGCAAATAGTGTTAGCTTCCTGCTAATATTTGCACCTGGCATTTTATAGTGTCATTATTATCATGTTAGCCAAACCTCTTTACAATTTCAGAAAAGTCTTTAGGGAAGTACATGCACTGTCATCCTTACTCTGACCCCAACCATAAGTCAAGGATGGATACTAATACACCATTATCGTGATGCCAATGTACATACAGCTAATTAGTCATTTTTTTATCTTTTGAAATGAGGCTTGTGACTTTCTTCTACATTCACCCAAAACATAGAATGAGAAGTTAAATGTCTTTTTTTTCAAAGTTGGTGTAGTTAGTTTCTGCATGTAAAAAAAAGCCTTTATCTAGTGGTGAGCAGCAGCGAGTCAGTGATTTCATGTGCATCTGATTTGCTGTTTCCCTTTTTGCAAAGACATTCTTTAGCTGATAAAATCAGGAAGTCCAATGAAAAATCTCCAGTGAAGGGAATCCATAACATGGGTCCTTAACTGATTTGCTTTGATTTAAGGAGTTTTGTTGTTTCCATTTGCAAATTTTCCTAAAAATGTTTACTACCTGTGAAGACAACTTATTACTTCTTTATTATCCAACCTGTTATAACCATTGAAAAATGATTTTTTTTAAACTTCAAGACAGTATCAGTTCTGTAATGTCAGCATTTTGTAGATCTCTTTCATAATCTTTTTTTTATTGTGCACGCATGCAGAAGTGTGTCAGTAAAGCAGAGTTTTCTGTTTATGGTCCTCATCTTGATCTCCAGCTATGGATGATCTTTGAGGCTGGGTATAGTGAGACATGGAAGCTGATGAAAAGGAATCAAGTCGTAATCCCCGACTCCCATAACCTGCCTCCAACAGTTATTCTGCAATGGCTGCACCACCGAGCCATGCCGCACCATCTTGCCCACCGAGCCGTTTGTTTTGTCAACTTCAGATTCTGCCTGTATGTCACTTCATTTCTCTCATCACTCGATGGCTGACATTTATGAAAGTATCGTCATGGAAAGAGTACACACTATGACCTCACTTGTGATTGTGGATTTCCAACTCTTTGGGTGTCCTATTTAAATCAACAAAGTTTGTTTCTGGAGCCAAATTATGTGTTTGTAAAAAATCTTTCACAAATTATAGGGTGAGCTGCAGGAATGAAGGAAAGACTCTTTGATTTTTTTTTCTGCATTTGTCTTAGCCTGCAGCAGTTTTTCCACTTTTTGATTGTGTGTGTGTGTCATGCACTATAAAGGATGTCTCCATCAGATTATCTCAGCAGCTGATGTAAGAAGACCACCATGAATGCATCTGTTCCCATAGATTGTACAGTGAATGTTATTTATGAAAGAGGCATTTTCAGAAGGGGGTATTAGGGGGCTCAGGCAGGGTGGTCTCTCTCTAATTGATCTGATCAATGTCCAAAGACCCTGCGGTTGTGAACATTCATGGAATAAACCCGATGTGAAACCCCTTCATTCTTATCTAGACCTGGTTCTCTGTTATATAAAAAAAAAGGGCCCCCGCATCCTGGCTTTGCACTTCAGACTTTTTTTTATCAAGTTTGTTGAGAAAATGTAAAGTCTTTTTTTTTTTACTTTCTACAGACGCCACAGATAACTGCAGAAATATGTGTTTTTTAAAACAAAAGTCATGTTTGACAGATGAGGCAGTTTCTTGGTTTTGATTAGACTCCAAGAGGTCTTTTCTAGCATTTTCTCAATATTTGGTCAATTTAGTACCTAATAATGATGCTACATTAATCAAAATTCCTTTAAAATAAGTCTTGGCTTAGCTTAGAACTATTGTCTTTTTATCATTTTCTTTTTTTTATACTTGGCTTGTCAAATATAGTTGTTTCTAATTTGTGATGGCATATGCATTCTTCACTATTTGAACCTAATGTTGCATAGCAGTACAAAAGAACTACCCGATCATTAAGAAACAGCTTTAATTTTACACATTAAAACACAGTTTTTATTTAATTTCTCCACATCTTTTTCTAATTTTAACCATGCATACACGTATTGAAGGAATTCTTTAGCTCTCCCAAATTGGATCATCTTTTGATCTATTCTAAAAGCATTCTTTTAATTATGATTACGCTGATTTAGTCAAAAAACCTGGGTCTTTAATCACAATGTGGGGTGGGAAATGACTAATAAGAGGAGAATTTATCACTCTTCATTTCTTGACTTTTTGGGGGCAAAAATAGTCTCTGAAACTGCATACTGTAAATACTCAACTTCAAAGTGTATTTTACCTATGTGAGAAATGTAGTACACCTGTGTGTCTAGGACTAACCTGTATTTGCTTTTGATTTTCATGGCATCACTGTCACAGCTGGAAAACAGACTGACTGAAATCAGTTTTCATGGAAAAACACATTTTAAAAAAAACTTTACTGTAACACTTTCATCTTTTTTTTTCTTTATAGTAATCATAGCCAGCTTATTCCATTTTGTTGCAATAAAATTAGAGAACTTAAAAATATTGTAAAAGTCAGAAATAATCCGGTAAGGAATCCGCTTTTCGTTCAAGTCAATGTTTCCTCCTCTTTAATAGATCCAAACAAAAAATACAAAAGAGTTCAAACACATAAATTATACACCAAAAATACATTTCGTTTGGATTTAACTTGTGTCTATAATACCAACACAGCATAGCAAAAGTAAAACAAAGGAAATCCATCTTTTTAAAGTATTTTATGAAGTTTAGTCAATTATAATATGGTGCATGACGGAAAACTATGAGTTCTTCTACTGACCCACTTTGCTGTGGTCCAGATTTTGCAGCACTGTTAACATGTTATATTTATGGACCTTTTCAGGTGCTGCTCCTCTTAGCCCTTCTAGCTCCACTCTGCACCCTCGGCTGAAGTCGGCGAATGCTTTGGAGCATGTCTTACTTGGCATTTCCTGTACAGATTTTTTCACTTTACTTTGCCCCTACTATAACATGGCCAGCTGTGAGTTCATGGGGTTTGCGTTGTTAAAGTAGAAAGGGGGTCTCAGCATGACGAGGCATTTTATTTTCTGTTATGCAATACCCTCTACATTCTGCTCCGTATTGAGATTCCATTAGCAGCTGTAAGTGCCTCCATCCTCGCCAAAAATGTGCTGCCTTTGTCATGAAAATAGACACGATTGTTACTTTTTCCTCCAACATGTTGCGAACATCTTAGCTTTGTTTAGACATATTAGTTCTGCCTTATTTTGAAATCATTGACATCTTCAATATCAAGATTTTACCCTTGCACCTACTTTTAGGATGTGAATGAAGAGGCAGATTGGAGCCCCAAGCCAAGAACGTGTTAGAAAACGATCCAGAAAGAGCAATGCCAGAAGAAGAGAAAGACTATTCTCCAGCCGAAAGCCGTGTTGTTCCCACTGAATCGATTGTCATGTCATGTGCGCAGCATCTGTGTTGGGCTGAAAGCATTTGCTGCCAAATTGTGACTCAATACTGTCCCAGAACACATTCTGTGCAGACAGTGATGCAGCACTGAAGCTAACATGGCAACTGGGATCAATAGTGTTGCATAAGCGTCGGATCACGTGACGACTCCTCTGCTCCATGTGACTCTTTGTGTAGAGGTCACAAACAATGTCTAATTTGCCCAAATTGTTTTACTTCCTCTCCTCCACAACCCTCTTCTGTGCAGCCAAGCCTAATTTTTTAATCTTTTCAGTTTTCCCACAAAACTAAGTGAATAAAGTTCATCAATTTGAACTAATTGTGTGTGTTTGATCCAGGAAAGTGACTGATTGCTTTTATAAAGTCCCACTATGATCATTATTTTAAAAGTGCTCCCAGTGGTCTTTTAATTAAGATTATGCCGTTTCTAGTATATCCAGAAAAACTGTTTTACATGATATCTATTTGTCTGCAAGTGGATGCATTAGAATAGAGTGGGGCAGGAAGCTTGTAAACCACCAATTGTACAACTATAGCTTTTTTAAATGCCTTTTTTTCCCCATCTGCTCCCGATTTAACAACATATGAATGAAGAAATACTCAGAATTTTTGCGCTTGATTTTGTCTTTGCATGTGTCCTCCATCATAAAAAAATAGAGCACTTTAAAAACAAAAAACTATTTTTTTATTGCATTGGGGGGGGGGGGGTTCTCTCTGGACCCCTAGGGGCTAAACAATCTGTTGGGGAATAAAGCAGATGGATGATAAGACACAGATTAAGATAGTTTTCTTATACAGCTCAGGCAAAATCCATTAGATTTAATTAAGTGTAATGCAGTCAAAGAAAAAGTTGCTTTTTTGCTGATTTTCTTCTTTCACACCTGAGCTTGTCACTGAAAAACAGTCAAGGAAAAATCCTTACAACTTAATCCTGTATGTCAAAATAAAGTCGACCTCTCCTCCTCAGATAGCACAAATGTAATGCCTTTTGTTACTTTTCTCTGGTGTATAGTTTTCTTATAATGAAAGGAGCCCAATACCATCTGCTGTCTGAATGGGTGGACCTACGGGTGTCAAAAATGTTGCGATTGCTGAGAGAACTACAAAAAAAAAAGTGTACACTTCATAAAAATAACAAGCAAAACTTCGACACAGATCTAAGCTTCCTGACCATTTGCTGACTTTCATTACAGCCCAAGTGTTTTTTTTTTTTAAATTTATACTAAGATACAGGTGGATAAGAAAAGAAAATATTTTTTCGTGTGAAATGTTTGCAGCTTCAAAGCAACTTAAGAAAAGGTTAAAAAAAAGTTAGTCTGCCTGCCTCCTCACACACATCCTGCTCTGTACTGAACTATTCGACTGATCAGATGCTCCATAATTACGGACTGTGTAGGAATGACCTTCATTCAAAGGGTGACTTTAATGCTTTTTCTTGTTTTTTTGGTCACAGGCAGGCCTGATTCGGACTGATAAGGGGGAGTTTTTCATTGAACCCCTTGAGAAGGGCCAACAGGATGTGGAATCGAAGGGGCGAGTTCATGTGGTTTACCGCAGGTCGGCCATCAAGGCCGGCCAGCAGAAGAGCGACTTCCACAACGAAGGTGGGCAGGTGACGTCAGCAGGAACAAAAAAGGTTTTAGTGCTGTAATTATTTGCAGGCTGGAGGACGGAAAACATGAGTGAGTGTGCAGCTGTGTGACAGAGAAGCAACAGCGGGGACTGAGGTAGTGCCCTCAGATCACACAAGACATAAAAAAAGAGAACAAAACTGATAGTAAAGTTTCATTAAAAAGCAAACTGTTTAGCAATGACAGACTCAAAATTTGACAATCGTGTTCCCAACAATAAAAAAAAACAGTTTCAGGGGAGGATTTACTCTCACTTAAGTTCAGAATATGTTGAGGAGCTCAGATATTTTAGGTTGGGGGGCATGGGAACAAGTCTAACTAGCAAACACCACATTTACGCCCTCAGAAAACAGCAGAAGGCTTATCTTGGCTCCCAGGTTTAAAAGTGTGTTAGATTGTTATGCCCCTTTTTAAGTCTTGGGGTAATTGGAAGGGCAGAACTTAAAAAGTAAATGTTTTTGCCTGTTTAAACATAACAAAGCACCAAAGAATAGTCTCCATAAAAATATTTTTTTTAAAAAACGTATTTTACAAATTAATCAATAGGAAACAACAATAACTTACCCTGCGACAGACTGGCGACCTGTCTAGGGTGCCCCCTGCCTTCACCCACAAGTGGCCGGGATAGGCTCCAGCAGCCCCGCGACCCCGAAAGGGATAAATGGAAGAAGATCAATGACTGAACAATAACTTAAGGTGAAGCTAAAAGGCTTCAGGATGAACCAAGGCCAAAATAACAAACAAAACCCCACATAACTGAAATCTGTTTTCTTACCTTTACTAAAGCATAGACAAACATAAACAGGAAAAAACAAGTTCTAAAGACAATGGCAGTTCACCCCTACAGCTTCACTTAAACTAAACTACACTAAACAGAAGACTAAACAGAGTGGGCCTGGACATAAAATTACAAGTACAACTAAGTGCAACACACAACAAAACAGGTGGAGAACTACAAAACAAAATGGAGAAGAGGGCCAAGCTGCAGTGCAGACCGTTTGCAGCAAAGCTCCCTTCTCAAAGGTTGGAGGTCCAAATGGTGTTTTTGAAGGCTGCCTCCATCAGCTCTGGTTCTATGGGAGCCACACCTTCAACACCACACCTGCAAACAATCAGAGACAGACAGACACAAAGATCTACAAAAACACAGAGGTCCCACTCTGATAGAAAATACACCACGCACACAGAACAAACAGAACAAGCAAAACCAAATACGTCTACAGCCGTAACAGAGATTAACAACACAATCAAGACCCTCTGGCTCTCCTGCATCAAACTGGAGGGGAAAAAAAGAAAAACTTAAATAGCAAAGAAAATAACAATCAAAATATATCTAAAGAAGCGAATAAATCAATATTATGATTGCTATATTAAAGACCGTAGCTCATGGTTAAATGTAATCTAAGGAAGTGGGTCCAAACCCAAACTATGTTGTGGTTCTGTCCTGCCTATACAGCTACTGCCTCTTTAGTCACACACCATTGAGCACATTATAAGCCATCTAGACACCAACTTGTTGAAGGACTCTTAAAAATGTGTTGAATCAGAGTAACTTGAAAGGCCACCCCTCCATCAGTGGAGTCTCAGTCCCTCTTATAATAAAGTGTGATTTGATAAATCCTGAAATTACACCAAGCTAAAAGCCCTTCAACTGATGAGGCTTATTCATCTTTGGAACGTGAAGAGTTATTTTTACTTTCTTGATGGTGAAAAAATTTTTAAAAAGGGATTTGTTTAATTTAGAGGCATATAATTTTACCACTTATTGCTGAGAATTTTTCCTTGAACTGTTTCCTGTTTTAAAAAAAAATAAAAGCCCACTGAAACACAGTTATTCAATGTACACAGGCTAGTTCAGAAGATCTCTGTTCGACTCTAGGAGTGGAGAAAGAGACTGAGGCTGAACTGCGTTTGTTGGTACCATATAATTGAAAAAACAAAGGAAAAAACAAATGCATTCACAGACACATAGAATGGCCATACAATATTTACAGAAAAAATAATTCACACTTGTAAATGATACTTTTTCCTCCTCCAAGAAAGTTCAGTTTCAGTTTCTCAAGATTCGACTCAATAGTTCATTGCAAGAGTTCATAGTCCGTTACAACGGCCAAGTGTCCAACAGAGGGTAATCCAGAGTGAAGGATGGGGATTGTAAGAGTGAGAATATGAACGGCCGTGTAACTGAATCGCAAGAGAACTGAAGGGAAGGAAAAGAGGGTGGCTGTAAGAAGCCTCCTACCAGCCCGACCAGAGCAGGTGGAGTTCATAGGGTGCTCTGGACTAAGTGTCCAGAGTTCCGGTTTGGTTCTAGGTCCTGGGCTGTAGCTCACCATCCAAAATAATCACCTGACCTAAACAGAAAATAATAGGTCCCAGTTCCGTGTGCACACAAGGGTAATTCATTTTCCAACATCACTAATAAATAAAGCTGATTGCATTATAAATAAGTGTCATCTTCCATAATTGTACAATTGTAAGCAAAATCGGTTCATGATAAAAATAACAATGAAATATAAACTTATTCATTAACCAGTTCATTTATCTTATTAATCACGATTTAAAGTGCAAAATGCTAATACACAATAACATGTCATGATCAATTCATCACTTCAAAAGTTCTGACCAACATGTGGACCGTAGAAATTCATGCATGTAAAAACATCACAGTCAATGAAAAATTGGCTATAAGTTACGTTTCAAATAAGTTAACATGTGGAGAACGTTGGTTGAACAACATTGCTAACCGCTCCATGTAAAGTAATGGGACGGTAGCTAAGCTAAGCGCTAGCTCACTCACCAGTTCTGAGTTCTGTTCTCCTAAGTTCGTGTTTTGCTCGTCTCTGGACAAATCGGCGCCAGCAGTCGGCTTCTGTGTTCCGACGTTAGTTGCATTAGTTTCCGGAATGTTTAAAGTGAAGTGACGAAGAAAAAACAGTTAACGTACCTCCAGCTAAACACCCGAGCCTTCCCCACACGCTTCTTCCGGCAACCTACCCACAGCTGTTTTTAAAGGGTTCTGATTGCACGGACCGAGTCACATGACCGCGTGACGCACCGACGCACGCAGGCTGATGATGTCATCACGTAGGAGATGCGAGAGGATACTAAACACAGTTTCTCACCCGGGTTACACCCTCCCCCCTTTAGAACATGCAACTCCGGTGCATACTAAACGTCGTAAACACGAGAGTGCGAAAGGGTGTCCACAGCGGAGGCACGCAGCACTTCACTATACGCGTCAACTAACCCATGAAAGAAATTGTGAACCACAGAGACCAGCGGATTACCCAACCTTGAATATTGCAGCCGATTGGGAGGATGACGTTGACGACCGGTACGCCGAACAGTGGAACTAGAATCAATATCAATGTCTGGAGAGTTTAGTTCCTCAGTAATTGTCTCATTGGAGTTGAGCAAAGGCTCACTAGCCCTGAGTTCAGGTTCTGCCTCTACCTGGTCAGTGAGTTCTGGTCCTTCGGGTGGGTTCTCAGGAACAACGGTAAGTTGTACCTCTTCGGCCAAGTCCTCATCACCAGGCTCAGATTCTCCTCTCTCCGACTGATGAGATCTAGAATCTGCAGAGGAATTCCCATTAGTAGCTTGGTCAACCTCCTCAGATACATGCAAGTCTGGTTGCACAGCGGGGATCAACTGAGGGAGATCAACTGAAAGGGCAGGCCCAAGAGCAGTTGGTACAGGACGCTCTCTTTTGAAGGTAAATGAGGTAGGATGGATCTGAGATTGAGGTAAGCCCAGCTCTACCTCTACATCTTCTTGATCATTGCTTGGATCAGCGGTAGCTAGTGTCTGGCTTCGAGTCTGAGGACGACGTGGAGGAGTATCAACCAATGAGTCTTGCGTATTTCCATCTGACAAGAAAGGACATGGTAGGAGGAGGTCTCTGTGTAGTGTGCGGGTCGGTCCATTTTTGGTTTCTGGTCGAACTGTGTAGACAGGTAAATCTCCAGCCCGCTTCAAAACAACATAGACATCCTGCTCCCATTTGTCTTCAAGCTTGTGTTTGCCACGTAGTCTGACATTACGAACAAGTACTCTGTCTCCTTCCTCCAAACTTGATGGTGTAACACGTCTGTCAAAGCGAAGCTTGTTCTTCTCACCCGCTTTAGCAGCATTCTTGGACGCCATCTTGAAGCTCTCTTCTAGACGTGACCGGAGGTCCTCAACATACTGGCTGTGAGATGACAAATGGCCCTTCTGCAAAGGCAGACCAAAAGCGAGATCTATTGGAAGGCGTGGTGCACGACCAAACATCAACTCGTAAGGTGCAAAGCCGGTGACATCATTTCGAGTGCAGTTGTATGCGTGTACTAACGGCTTCACATATTCCTTCCACTTCTGCTTCTGCTTCTGTCCTAGAGTACCCAGCATGCTGAGCAGCGTCCGGTTGAATCTCTCTACCGGGTTTCCTCGAGGATGGTAGGGCGTTGTTCGTGTTTTTTGAATTCCAGCAAGCTGACAGAGCTCTTTGATCAACCTTGACTCGAAGTCGGGACCCTGGTCTGAATGTAGACGCTCCGGTATTCCATAACAGACGATAAAGTTCTCCCATAGGCATTTTGCCACAGTCTTCGCCTTCTGGTTTGCAGTGGGTATGGCAACTGCGAATTTCGTGAAGTGGTCAGTGAGTACGAGAATGTCTTTTGTATTGCTCTGATCCGGTTCAAGTGAAAGATAGTCCATACATAGCAATTCTAGTGGACGGGTGGTTCTAATATTCACCAATGGGGCAGATCTTTCTTGGAAAGCTTTACGTCTCACACAACGACTACAGGTCTTTACCTTGGACTCAACATCAGCCGCCATGTGAGGCCAGAAGAATCTGGAACGTACCAGATCTAATGTTCGCTCAATACCCATGTGTCCCATGTCATCATGAAGGCTTGTTAAAACAAGGGACCTCAGCTCTTTGGGCAACACCAGTTGATACAATACTTGCTCCCCCTCTTGTCTCCTTCGATACAAGATGTCTTCTTGTAGCTCCAGACGATTCAACTCCCGTAGCAATAATGACAGGTCGGGAAGTTCATTCCGGACAGTAGGAGGTACTTTTTCTCCTGTCTCCATCTGGTGGATGACCTCTCTAATGACTGAATCAGCTCGTTGCTTTTCTCTGAGGTCCAGATGGGACATTGAGGGAACAACTGGTAGTCCATTGTCACTTTCACTGGCATAACAGTCTGGAATAGCATCAGCGGAGAGACTCAAGGATTCAACCAAGGTGACTGGGTTCCCTGTTGAACTGCACTGATGGTTGATGGCAAGACAACGATGACATATGGCAGAAACAACATCCGGGTTCATGTCTTCCACATCACTGGGATCTGTAGCATGC
The DNA here is from genome assembly GCA_023969325.1 of Oryzias curvinotus. NCBI lineage: Eukaryota > Metazoa > Chordata > Actinopteri > Beloniformes > Adrianichthyidae > Oryzias > Oryzias curvinotus. The sequence goes on along the minus strand of CM043724.1, from coordinate 11,375,557 downwards.
TCTTCCATAAATCGGCTGATCAGATCTTGATCCTTCTGTGATGTAATACCAGTCAGCTGGTTGTGAGGGCGGCGAGATAATGCATCTGCGTCAAGATTCTGCTTTCCTGCTCTGTACTGCAGTTTGAAAGTGTAGGTGGACAGAGCAGCAAGCCATCTATGGCTGGTGGCGTCTAACTTTGCTGATGTTAGCAGGTAGGTGAGAGGATTATTGTCAGTCACCACCACAAAGTTAGCTCCGTACAGGTAGTCATGTAGCTTCTCTGTCACACTCCACTTCAACGCAAGAAATTCAAGCTTGTGAGCGGGATACCTCGATTCACTTGGGGACAGACCTCGGCTGGCATAAGCAATCACTCTCAGCTGACCGTCTTGCTCCTGATATAAAGCTGCACCGAGCCCTGTAGTGCTGGCATCTGTGTGTAATACATATGGCAGTTTTGGATTAGCGAACCCAAGGACTGGAGAACTAGTTAGCTTTTCAATTAGTGTTTCGAAAGCATGTTGACAGGCAGATGACCATCGCTCTCCAAAAGGCTGTTTGATGTCATATAATGCCAGTGTGCTTGATCTTTTCCTGGATTTGGAGGCAGGTGTATAGCCACGTGTAAGGTCATTCAGGGGTTTTGCGATGGCTGCATATCCCTGGATAAACCTCCTGTAGTATCCAGCAAACCCTAGAAACGATTTGAGCTCTTTCAAAGTTTTTGGTACTGGCCAGGATTTTAGAGCCTTGAGCTTTTCTGGATCAGTCTCCACTCCTTTCTCCGAGACTATATGTCCAAGGTATCGCACAGATGTCTGGAAAAACGTGCACTTCTCTGGGGATAATTTCAGACCATATTCTTTCAACCGGTTGAGCACTCTCAGAAGTCTCTGTTCATGCTCTTCCAAGGAGCTTGAGAACACAATAAGGTCGTCAAGAAAAACAAGTACTTCCTTCAAATGGAGATCTCCCACACATTTTTCCATTAATCGCTGGAAGGTACTTGGCGCGTTAGTCACTCCTTGGGGCATACGATTGAACTCCCAAAATCCAATTGGCGTCACAAATGCAGTCTTCTCCTTGTCAGACTCCTCCATCTCAATTTGATAGTATCCTGATTTTAAATCAAGCACACTGAACCACTTTGAACCGGTTAAAGCTGAAAACGACTCCTCCAAGTTTGGCAGGGCGTAGGCATCTTTAACAGTCTGTAGGTTTAGTTTGCGATAGTCAATGCACAACCGAATGTCCCCATTCTTCTTACGGACCACAACAATAGGTGATGAGAATGGAGATTCTGATTCTCTGATGACACCAGCCTTCAGCAAATCGCGCAGATGTTGACGCACCGCCTCAACGTCTTGAGGATGAATGGGTCGGGCTCTATGCTTGAAGGGTGTTTCGTCATAAAGTTTAATTCGGTGTTTCACCTTGTCAGTGCATCCGAAATCCAAGTCATGGTGTGAAAAGACTTCAGGAATCTCATTAAGCTTGGACATGATCCTTTCCTTCCACTCTGGAGGAATACGCGATGCTCCAAAATCCAGCTTCAGAGATTTCTTTCCAGAGGATGGATGATCTTGGGACACTCTGTGTGACAGGATCTGAGGTGAGTATACAAGTTCGGCAATAGTGGAGAATGGTGGGATGGTTATCTCGTGATCAGACTCATTGGCAAGTGTGACTGGAATATTCTCATGGGATTGACTTGGGAGCACTATGAGTGAGTTTTTAACACACAGCCCACCTGGCAGTGGTGAAGCTGGGTGCTCCACAAGCGCCCACTGACCTGGAGCTGGCATGCTACTGTACACGGAGCCAATGGTGATGATCGTCTGCCCAGCAGGGATAACAACTGGAGACTTAGCGGCTAATCTCACAACCCCATCGATGCCTGCTTGGTGTTGCTGGTGACGTGTCTGCAGCAGTTTAAGCACAGTCTTGTAACCATTAGTAGCTGGCTGGAACTCTGCACACTCACTTCCAATGTACTGGCTGTATAATGACTCCAATGTATTCATGCCGATTAATACTGGGGATGAATGTCCAGTTTTGATGTCAGGAACAACAAGTGCCAGAGTAACAACATCAAAGGCCACCCCCAGGAACTCTTTTGGGAATGTAACCATCATCTCCACATATCCAAGGTATGGAATTGCTTGTCCGGCAGCCCCTTCAACTTGCAATATATCATTTAATTGTTTTACTGGTTGGTCTGACAGGTGCTGATTATAGAATGAGACAGGAACGGTTGTAACTTGTGACCCTGTATCGAGGAGACAGTTACATTCTGCATTAGCAATATTCATGTTGGCTGTGCAACGAGAACCAATTAAACCTTTTGGTAATCGAGATGGAACATTGCAGCTGCTTTGAGTTTGTTCATCACAACTCACAGTTTTATGCTTCCCATGGTTCTTGTACTGGTTGGGACATTGCAGGTCCACAACAGTTCCAGTTTGCCCCACAACAGGAACTGGATCTAGTTTAAAGAGTTCATTGTGGGATTAAATCCTTGCTTTTTTGCTTGCCTTTCTGCGAATTGCTTCCTCTTGAATGCTACGAGAGCAGAGTTTGGAGGGTTCTCACAACTAGGTTTGATATGGCCGTCTTCACCACACCTATAACAGTATCCAGGTTTGAGTGCAGAAGGCAGGGTCTTTGGTTGTTTACCTGCCTTCTGACCCTCCCCCGGTTTGCAACCTGTTCTAGGCTTGGCCGCAGCAGCTTGACTGGGTCTTGATTGGGCAGCAGTGAGTGAGGCAAGCTTCTTCTGAATATCCGCCATTTGTTGAGCGAGCTGCTGTGTGACAGCAGTGAGAGCAGCAATCTCTCCTTCTTCTGTATTGTCCGTGTAGGCATATTGTGCATGCGCTGAAGCTCGGGGCCTTACTGAGCCGAGATGTTGCTTCATTCTGATTGCTTTAACTGCTTCTCGATCTTCCTCCGTTCGCAGAAGTCGTAGAAAATCAACAAATGTTGGTGGGTTGTGTTTCCGTTGTTTCAGTTGCAGCTCTGTTATGAGGGAGTTATCCCAACAGCCACGGCAAAATTGAGTCAGCAGATGTCTTTCAGTGTCTTCATGTGAGATTCCTCCACGTTTAACTGCGGCATTCAAGGCAACTTGCAGACGTTGCAAATAATCTGATGGTTTTTCACCAGCATCTTGAAAAGTGTCCAAAAACTTTGCATATAATTCTTCACCATCCTGTACGACGCCGTATGCTGAGTCAAGAGTGTGAAGATAAGTGATCGGGGGAGTATCTGGTGACAGATGTTTCACCATATCAGCAGCAGGTGGTAGCAAACTTTCCAAAATTTTACGTGAGCGTTGTAAATCAGACACTGCAGAATCTTTGAATAATAAGTCCATGCTGGATCTCCAGGTGTCGTAGTCTGATTCATTCTGGGGACGAGGCACTCTTCCTGAGAAGACTCTGACACGTTGTGCAGAAAAGTGACCTGTGCTGTCTTCGTTCTTTACTATATGTTCCACTATATAGCGTTGGACTTCAGGTGGATTCAAATCCTGCTGCGACATAGCTGGCAGTGACAGTCGTGGTGAATTCAAATAGCTGGGATCTGGTTTGATTGTCGGCTGGCCTCCACTGGGGTTCTCACCGGTAGCAACTGGGATACTTTGAAGACCCATCTTGACGACAGAGGGAAGTGTAGTGACTGGTGCAGGAGTTAACGGCACCCTCTCCATGTCCTCTGTTGCGTTCTCAGTCTCATCAGAACCAGGTTGGAGCCTGCCAACAGTTTGACCAAGCAGAGGCATCACCCCATTTAATACAGCCGCAAAATCTTGCCCTGTTAGTTTTGCTATTTTTTGCAACTCTTCCAGGTAAATTTTAGTTTCCATTTTCCCTATTTCCTCCGCACAGACCATAGATAAATCTAAAATTTCATAAGTTACCTTATCGTCTTCACAAATATACGTGTGAGGCAAAATCTTTCGCAACTCAACTAGCGGCGCTCCTGAACTGAATTCCACCACAATTGATTGATCAAAAAGGGATTCTGACACATCGAATAATTCGACCTTGGAAACTGAACCAAAACGTTTCAAAAATTGGACAACCTCATCGTCAGTTTCTGTTCTAGTCGCGTCTTGTATCAAAACCGAGTTAGGGATTTTAATACCACGTTTCTCCAATGTTTCCATGTCTTTCACCAACATAGCCAACACAATTCAGTTCTACTTACTCCACTCCTAGCTAGCTCACCACAAATTATGTAACCTTTACGTGTATCAATATCTGAAACACAGTTATTCAATGTACACAGGCTAGTTCAGAAGATCTCTGTTCGACTCTAGGAGTGGAGAAAGAGACTGAGGCTGAACTGCGTTTGTTGGTACCATATAATTGAAAAAACAAAGGAAAAAACAAATGCATTCACAGACACATAGAATGGCCATACAATATTTACAGAAAAAATAATTCACACTTGTAAATGATACTTTTTCCTCCTCCAAGAAAGTTCAGTTTCAGTTTCTCAAGATTCGACTCAATAGTTCATTGCAAGAGTTCATAGTCCGTTACAACGGCCAAGTGTCCAACAGAGGGTAATCCAGAGTGAAGGATGGGGATTGTAAGAGTGAGAATATGAACGGCCGTGTAACTGAATCGCAAGAGAACTGAAGGGAAGGAAAAGAGGGTGGCTGTAAGAAGCCTCCTACCAGCCCGACCAGAGCAGGTGGAGTTCATAGGGTGCTCTGGACTAAGTGTCCAGAGTTCCGGTTTGGTTCTAGGTCCTGGGCTGTAGCTCACCATCCAAAATAATCACCTGACCTAAACAGAAAATAATAGGTCCCAGTTCCGTGTGCACACAAGGGTAATTCATTTTCCAACATCACTAATAAATAAAGCTGATTGCATTATAAATAAGTGTCATCTTCCATAATTGTACAATTGTAAGCAAAATCGGTTCATGATAAAAATAACAATGAAATATAAACTTATTCATTAACCAGTTCATTTATCTTATTAATCACGATTTAAAGTGCAAAATGCTAATACACAATAACATGTCATGATCAATTCATCACTTCAAAAGTTCTGACCAACATGTGGACCGTAGAAATTCATGCATGTAAAAACATCACAGTCAATGAAAAATTGGCTATAAGTTACGTTTCAAATAAGTTAACATGTGGAGAACGTTGGTTGAACAACATTGCTAACCGCTCCATGTAAAGTAATGGGACGGTAGCTAAGCTAAGCGCTAGCTCACTCACCAGTTCTGAGTTCTGTTCTCCTAAGTTCGTGTTTTGCTCGTCTCTGGACAAATCGGCGCCAGCAGTCGGCTTCTGTGTTCCGACGTTAGTTGCATTAGTTTCCGGAATGTTTAAAGTGAAGTGACGAAGAAAAAACAGTTAACGTACCTCCAGCTAAACACCCGAGCCTTCCCCACACGCTTCTTCCGGCAACCTACCCACAGCTGTTTTTAAAGGGTTCTGATTGCACGGACCGAGTCACATGACCGCGTGACGCACCGACGCACGCAGGCTGATGATGTCATCACGTAGGAGATGCGAGAGGATACTAAACACAGTTTCTCACCCGGGTTACACCACCATTAATGTAAATTACAAAAAAGGAGCATTTTATTGTTTTAAAATATTCTGTTTGACTTAAACATTTGTACAGAATCTTGATTGATTGATTGATTGATTGATTGATTGATTTCAAGCGTTGTAATCAGAGGAATAAAGAATTCAAACAGATTTATCAAACTCATTACAGAAATGATGAAATGCATCGCAAAAAAACAGAAAACACAACAAAACAACACTTAAATCACATTTGCTTTATTAAATATAGTGATCATTAACTGAAGACATGCTGAGCTTGTTTTTTTCCTTTAAATAGAGGGGGAAGAAGCAGTCTTATATAATCCCACCCCTACTGAGTTCATTTATTCTATAGTTTTACATAGTTATCATAATCCGGTTTTGATCAGTGACAAAATCCAGTGCTTATTAATGATTTATTATCTTTAGAAAACATTGGTGACAAGTGGCTTCATTTGTTTGGTTAGTGCTTGGTGGTTGGTGGGGGTCTTCTTGTGGGGTTGAGGTCCGGCGTCTGAGGCCAAGGGTTCCCATTGGGGCCCTGATTGCTCTGGTTGGGGAACCCTGCTCTTCACCCTCGGGGGCATGTCTTGCTTGCCCCCTCTAGCCTGGCGTTTCTAGCTCGGGGAGGGTGAGGGGAGGTGAAGGTAATCACCAATTTTAAAAGCACCTCTTTTTAACACATACACCTCAGATTTTTCCTCATCATGCACATTTGGATCATGCACACACACAGGGCCTCTTGGAGAGAGTGTTTGGGTGATCAGATGCCACTGTTGGAGGACGGAGGCATCTGTTTTGCTCCACTCCACCAATTTTAACTGCACCCCTTAGAACACACACGTACACATCAAGAGGATGGTGGTCACGGTGGACCCTGTTTCCTGCCATGACCTGGGTTGGCCAGTGTGGGGGCGGCTGGGATGTCTGGGGGGATTCTGTACTGCAGAGCTGGTGGCTCACTTCATGTGCGGTGGGGGAGTCCATAACATCTAAGGTGGGAGGACTGTGTTCTCAGGGTGTGGGCAGGGATTACATCAGGGCACCAGGCTACCCCAAACATATTTCATCACTGCTTATAGCAACTGGAACCCTGTCTTCTTGTTTGCCATCCTCAGGCTCTGTCGGGGTTCCCCCCTGGTCATTGGTGTCCCAACCTCTTCCCCCTGTTGGTCTTTGTGGGGCTGACAGGCGGGTTGTTGGGGGTGCAGTGTGGGCCGGTCATGGGTGGCTCTGGCTCGCTTTGGGGGTTTGGGGGATTCAGGACCGCCCGGCAGTGGCTCGCCTCTCATTGGCTTGGGTCTGAGCCTGGGACACCTGTTGGGTTCCCATGGTAGGGGTCCAGTACGCTAAAAGGAGTTTATATTAATGTACTCAAAGACACATGTCCATCATAAAGGCCCTCAGCTGCAATCTGTGTGTTCATTTCAGGACAAAAAAAATGAAATTCCTCATAGTGTCCCATCACGTTCCCAAATATCTGCTGTCACAATCAATAGTAGTGAACACAATAACAGTAAATATAACAAGAACCTGACGGATGAGATTAACCCAGCTTTATTGTAACTTAAATAAAAGGAAACCTAAATCCTAAACAAATTGCTGTATTGAAACCAAACAAAACTAAAAAGAAAAGGAAAAAAATGGGTGGGGACACAAGCAACACACTAACAACAGTCTAGCAGGAAACAAAGTAAAAGCAAAGAATGTAAATACAACTTGCAGCATAAATGGCAAATAGTGACAGGAAACAAAACATGGAGGCAAAGAACAAGAATTGGACGTTTCTGGAAAAAGAGTTACTAAACACAACAGACAAAGACTAATGATCTAGCCTGTGGTTACTTTTTCTTAAGCAGGACCACAGACCTTCAAAATGAAACAAAACAAAATGAAAACCCAGGAAACCTGCCACAATGCATAATAAAGAAAAGTAGAACTTTATAAATTTAGAAACTAATTCCAGAAACCAAAGCACCAAAGATAAATCTTCTCCAAGCATGACTTATGTCAGTATTTTCCACCCATTACATCAGCACATGTATTTACGATTAAGATCCTGTATAACCCATTTGACCACACAGGCATTATCCGATTGTCTGCATTGTATTGTTGATGTGCTTTGTAAATCAATAGAAAAAATGAAAAAATATCTGGTTTTCCCCTCCATAAGTCCTGACTATCAGTCAAAAGATGTCAGGATTTCATGATCCTGAAAGTGTGCTACTAAATCCAGTCTTTGCAGAGATAAATAATTAAGCCCTCTGTGCCTTCCTTAAAATGATATGTTTGTAAAACTAGAATTAAAATTGGAAATCAAACAGATTTAAAAATTCTGACAAAAGTTAGCCGAGACGCCTGATTCCTAAAAAATACCATACATTTTTGGTCAAGTTTAGCACAAATACATCCCTTTTTTGGAAGCTCTAATAAGAAGGTACACACTCTTGCAGCAGATTAACTGGTGGTCTTCATGTCTTGCAGTGGCAGACGTTGGAATCGCAGATCTTCCCGCCGCTCTAGATCTTGTGGAACACAAACTATCTGAGTCAGAGCGGAAGAGGAGACATGCAAAGAAAGACGACTATAACATCGAAGTGCTGCTTGCTGTGGATGACTCTGTGGTGCGCTTTCATGGAAAGGAGCATGTGCAAAATTACGTTCTCACCCTTATGAACATAGTAAGTGGATTTTATTTTGGATTACAATGCCATGTTATTTCAATATCACCTACTTTTAATATTTCTGTTATTTAAAAAATGTAGAGTAAAAAATCACTTTAGATAATGAACAATTGTGCAAAACGTTTAAGTCAGAACACGTTTGGTATTAGAATGATTGCATCATTACTTAGTCATCGTAAAAGCCAAGGGGTTGGGAGTGTGATGATAAGGGGTTGTTGGTGTACAAAACAAAAAGAGATGCTGAGGTGAAATATAGAGGATAAGATTTACAAATAGGATCGTGAATAATTGAGAGCTGTTACAAAGCACTAACATAAAGTGACTCGGAGCCAGACAAAACTTGGCGAAGATGAAAGAATCCCTCAAGAGAATAGTCCCAAACAAAAGCAAACAAGAATTTCTAAGGAACAAAAAGAGGAAGACTTTGCCTGCTTTGCCGCATGACCCAATCTCCCAGCAATAATCTGATGAGAGGATTGCTTTAAAAGGATGACAGAAGAAGAAAGACATCCAATACCGGTATATTCCTTAGAGGGGAGAAGTATAATATGCTTTATTTGAAATCTAAAAAAAATGCTTCTTATTGTTACATATTTAAATATTTGTTTTTTTCAGTCTGGCATACCTGCATTTTTAAAACCCTTTTGCAATCTGGTTTGTTTTCCCCTTTTAGATTTGGTAGATTTGACATAGAAGTTATTTTGTGTGCACTTTTTGGCATTAGATGATCTAAATCTGTGGTTCAAGATCAAATGTACAAGCTTATTTGGAATATAGTCATTTCCATTTTTCTATGGTATTTGTGGTAAGAAGTGCTTTGATGGCAGAAACTTGGTTTAGCAATAAAACTTAAGGCAAGAAGCAAAACATGAACTAAACCGGGACAAATGAAGAGTCTGCACATGCTTTGAAAAACAAAAGGAAGAAGTGGATCTTGAAATGACTCACCAAAAAACCCAGAACTTGAACCAAACTTGAACCTGGTGTGTCAATGACTAAATGGATCTTAAATCTGAAAACATAACATGACTGAACACAAGGTGTAACTAAGGACTACTCCAAGAAATTTAAAGTTACAAGTTTTGCAGTTTCACTTCCAAATTAATAGTTAACGGTTCTGGAGCTTAAAACGAAAATCTTTTCTTCAGAAACTCATTCAATAGGCTAATTTGACCTTCTTAAAGTGATTTTTGAACTTCTTGTTGCTACTTTGGTCACCAAAAAATGTAATTATTTGTATTATCGCTGTATTGTTTTCTCACAGATAGTCCAGGGCTGCAAAAGGTCTATGTGAATTTTATTTTGAAAAGTCAAATAAAAATGAAATTCACAGATGTGCACTTATTTAAGTAAACATGGCAACAACATGAAACCCATGACATGCCATATTAATAAACCAATTTTTCATGTATGATCACTACTGAGGCTAATTGAACACAATTATGGGGGAACACAGTGTCCTCATTTTGACGTAAAAGTGAAAAAAGCAGAACAAGCAGATCAGTCATGATCACCACATTCAGAAGAAAGCTTAGATCAGCTCGTGTCACAAAACAGGCAGATGGCTGGTTCCAATTCAGCAGGTTTTATTGGCTCTGCTAAAAGTCCTTAAAAGTTAAATCAGAGTCAGGCAGGCAGGCAGGTGTCAATACCGAGCATGGGAGCATCAGAGAAGAGACTGGGGTAGTGAAGATCCAGATGAGATTTGGGACAGACAGAGACAGAACAGGGTCAGGAAATCAGAAGATCAGGTCTAGATCCTATGCTCGGTAATGCAGGCAGAATGGCACAAACAATACTTTGCACTGAGTGAGGTTCAGTGTATTGCTTAGATGTACTGTAAGTGATTCCAAATAAAAGTCAGGAAGGGTTGCTGGGAGATGTGGTGTATTTAGAACTGTGGAGATGGTTCTTGCCGATGACCAGAGGGGGAGACAGAGCTCTGACTTCCGACATCAGAGTATATTAAAAAACAGAAAAAAAAGTTCAACTTCCTTATTTAGTTTACATTTTAAATGGTTTTTCACAAAATATTAAAGTTAAATTCATGTTTTTATTGGAACTTATGGACTTCTGTTACTGTTTCTTTCTAGTACCAATAATCACCCACAAAACCCACAAATTTTGCTGTTTATCTTACACATCAAGCAAACATTTTAGCAATAAAAAAAAATTCCATGAACAAGTTTCACTTTGAGGTCAAAATATCACAACAAATGATCACCGTTTTACTGGAGAGCCTCACTTTCGCTTTATTTTTAAGGAGCTGGCCACTAGGAGAAACATAAAAGCTAAACTGTGCCTATTTATGACACTCCCTCCTCCTTACAGCACATAATGAGTGAACAAAAACAGGATCTACTTTGTCTAATTTTCTGTTTTGAGGCTCAAAAAATGCCAGTGTTGATGCGCAACAGATTTATTATTTTTTTCTCTTTTGTTACTATTAGACATCAGCCCTTGTTGCAGTTTCTTTTGCAGCAAAAAAATCTCAGCTCATTCATTACGGGTTCCACCAGCTCCTACCACCATAATCTACTTATTGGAGGCAAATCCCTCCAAGTCAGATTTTCAGAGGGAGCTGGTTTCACTCTGTAACAGTTACCATTTGGACCCTTCATGTCAGCCTGATAAGCTCCACTAGACCAAGTAGAAAGTTGACTGGAAGCTGTGTTGGGCAGTCATTGCCAAGCTTTTCCAAACACCTTACAGCATGTGTGTGTTTATATTTTATTCTTTTGCAGACACAATGAGAGAATTTCTTCACATTTTAATTGTACTCCGATAGATTTTTCCTATGGTTTGAAAACTGAACACTCTGGAAGGACCTAAAAATCATTAAAGAGTTGTGTTCATAAACTCCTGTAGATACAATCTTAGGAGAAACGTTTAAACAAATGAGGTTCAAAACTCTTTAGCTGCACTCGTAAGCCAAAGGCTTGCTGTGTCTGGAAGAGCCCTGCCCGCTTAAATCCCTCTGAATCCCTGCTCTGTGGCTGCAGAGTGCGTAGTACCACCTGGAGAAATTCTCCCTGAGGGATTGATTACTGTCTGCTCAAAGCCAAGGTGACTGACTGCTTAGGACCCTGCTGCACAATGACGTTGTTGTTTGACCGTGGATCAGGTTTGGTCCCTGTTGATGTGACACTGGGCACATGCCAAGGACACCAAGTGCCTCAAGGCCTCAGCTGTTAGTCTCATTTTCAGTCACAATTTAAATGCTCTATGTGCTCCTGCTGGCTTTGTAATCATCCCAGAGTGTGTTAACTCTCCAGAAAAAAGGTTTTGGTCAAAACCCAAAGGCACGTGACCTCTAAACCCCATCATTGCTCATTGATTGTATTCTATTTTATATTAACGTTTGATGGAAATCCTGAATTTTTGACAGGTTTTCTAGTATGGACACATGGATAAGGATCAACTTTCCTTGGAGAAGTTCAATTAAAATATGTCTGAGATTAGAATTATGCAGGTTTTTAAAATGTTTTTATTGACATGAGTAGTTGATTTAAATATTAATTTAAATACCTTGGTGGGTCAGAAAGTAAATGTTTTGTTCAAGAATAGTTTTTACATGCACATAACTGTATATGTCTTATATTTTTGGCTTAAGTGTTCATTTATTTGTTCTTGGCCTTAATGTTTTTTGTGCTTTATTTTGTGAACACGTTGATTTTTATTGAGGACACACTAAAACGAAGTTTTGATAGTTTAATTTCATAACTGTAGCAAAGCAAATAAATGGCTGCTTGACTTTAAGCCAAGATCAAAACAAAACACATTTTCATCAGAAAACAGTTAAAGACATCTCACTTACTGATAAACCACAGAGTTCGACCCTTCTAAGGTCACATAAACTCTATGTTATATTGTGGTAACATTTTAAAGACTTGCATTTCTTTCCCTTTTTTGTTAATGTTATCTTGAATTTTTAAATGATCAAATCATCTAAAAAACTGTGGTGCAAAAAGGAGTTCACAAGTATTTTGATGACAAAGTCTTAAGAGTTGGCAGCTCAAGCTGCACTGATCATCAAATCTCTTTAATTTTAGAATTCATAGTCTTAAAAAAATATAGAAAAAAACATTGTCTTATGTTTTTGACATTTTTCTTGAAAACAACATATTTCTTTTAAAAACTACATTTTACAAATATGTATATTATGTAATTACATCTCTGCAAAGATCAAGTTTTAATGGTCAGAAATCTATGAGGTTGTTTTTGTCTTATATGTAAGACAAATCCACTACCTGCTATTTAAACCTTACACATACATATTTAAATGTTTAGAATGAAATAATGAATTAAAAAGAAAATTCAGGACAAGAGCTAAGTTTTTTTTAAAATAAACCACTAAATAGTTTTTAAAAATGTGAAGAATGGACCTGTTCTCTTTCACACAAACAAGTATTTACTTGAAAAATGACTCAATAACCCCAGAGATTTTGTTTTCTATGCAAACTGACTGGCGCTCACTGTAATAGAATCTCTTTTAGAGAAATTCTCTGTGACTCAGCAAACTTCTCTTTTCTTTTCTGGAAACTACTTTTGATTTGAAGTCAAAAGTGGAAAGAAAGACATGTTTTCCTTCAAATAAATCTAACATGTTAATTTATCTCTTTATAGTTAATTATTACCAGTAATTTATAATTTCCAGAAAATGTGATTTTACAGACTGTAAGATCTTTTCACCACGTTTCTTTTAAATCAATTACAGTTGTTGTTCTTACTGTCCTGCAATAATGAAGTAATAGAAAAAATATTTAATCAAAAGGCTTTGATTGTTTTTCTCTTTATTTAAAAAAATTATTTTAATGTATTTACTGTCTGGTATTTGGTCAGTTCTCCGCAGGACCAGAGAACTACCTGTACTAGATGTTTGATCTATTGATTACCAAATACCACCTTAAATCCTTTTGGAGAAAGCAAAAATCTAAATTCTTGTTAAAATTCTTGTCCAGGATCTACTCTAGCCTGTATGGACTCCAGTGACCCCAGTGACCCTGTACAGGAAATGAATGAAAATTATTTTGGATTGGATGGATATTTGAACAGATGGCATCCTAAAATGCTGTAAAAAAAAAAGCCACAATAATATTGTACGATGGATTAACAAGGAAATGATTTGTTAGTTTCTAATCTCTCCTTGCTTTTTGTCTTGTTTTTGTTGGTGTGACACACCACCACGCAAGACTTACAAAAATGGAACCAAAAAAAGATTCAATTTATTTGTTTGGTTCCAGCTGTCAGTAGGTAAAACATTTGCTCTTAAAGGATTACCGTTGACTGTGAATCTACCTCTTCAAGCTGTGAGCTTAGTGGTATTAAAATGTCTTTTGAAGGATGGAGTTGCTCTGACAAGCTGATATAATAGGATTTATTGAAAGCTCATTTTTGCTTATTTTTATGTCAGCTCAGCAGAGACCACATAAGAAAAAGTTCAGATTCAGTTGCTCTAATTTAATTAGACAAAAATGGAAAAAGTTGAAGATTTTCTTCTATTCCATCCACAAGCAATTATCAAATATTTACATATATATATATATACATATATATATTCAAGTTTAGTGTCTGTTCGGCTCTGAAGTGCTAAATTGCTGCCAGCAGATGATAATAAGGAAATACTCATGTGGAAATTGAGCTTGAGGCTTGTACACGATCCTATCTTGGGCAGGTGTTATGTTTCCACACACCGCTGTCAAAGAAACCCGAATAGCTATGAAATCATTTCTGGGTCAGGCTTGATGCCATTACATAACACCTTTGGTTTCATTGGCTGATTTCCAATCTGTTAACAGATTTTTTTTAATCCTAATTTCAAGTTTCCTTCCAGAAATAGGGGGAAAAATGTGCCCGCTAAAGACAGCTTGATCATTAAAATGAGAAACTGACCTCAACAAACTGCCTTTATGATGACGTTCACTTTTAGAAATGAGAGAAATAGACTGACTTTAGATTACATTTATAGTCAAAAGTAATATTTGTATAGTTTAGTGACATTTATTGACTCAAACGTGAACAAACGTCCTGTCTCGGACCTAGCCAAAAATTTAAACATACTTAATTGTTAAAGCTGATGTAACAGTTTCTGCAAATTTTATTATATTCATCTATTGGCGCTCAATGTTCAGTCTTTCTAATTGGATTTAAGATTAAAAAAAAAAGTTTTTTTGGATGTCATTCTTCCAGCAAGGTATTTAAAGAAAAAAAAACTTTTTTTTTAAAACAAAGATTATTGCATTTTTATTTGTCGATCAGAAAACCCAAATACAATATGAATTTTTTCAAATGTTAAGCCAAAATAAGGACATCAAAACATTTAAAATCATGCTGGGATAAAATTTTACCGATTGTGGTTTTATTGAAGTATTTAGACTTCTGTGATCACTAAAAGAGAAAACTATTCTAGCTAGTGTTTCTTTTGGGCTTAGAAAAGCTGCATAGCAAAAAAAAATCATTTCTGGAAAGAAAAAAATTCAGTCTAGGCAGAAAAACACCTCATTCTTGTTCAAGTCAGAAGACAAAAAGCAGCTGATGACAGATGAGCTTAATCCATCCTTATAGAATGACAGAACACACCATGAATGTTAAAATTTCAAAAGAATATTTGTAAAATATAAAATATTTTACACTGCAGTATATAACGGTTTATTTAGTGTTTATTGGGATAATTGGGATCATGCTTTTCATCACTTTCTGAATATTTTCAGCGTTTAGTGAACAAGAATGCGAAGACCCCTTTTTTTACAGAACTGAATGGTCATAAAGGGTTTGTGTTCAGTGCGTTTTGGTCTTTTCTGACAAAAAAACAAGCTTTTAGTCTCAAAATAGAGATTATGAGATAGAAAAACATTCATTTTTTAAGTCTTTCTATGTGGGGCTTTATTCTTTTTCTATAAAAGCCACTATTTAGTTAATTTTAGTCATTGTATGTCAGTCCTCACTTACCTGTAAACTGTCTTTTATCCATTGCCTTGGAAACCACAAAGCTGCGAGAGAACTTTTTCAACCTCTGATATTATCTTGTAACGCTGTGTGTTCAATTTCCTGCCCACACTCATTTAGATTTGTGGCTTAAGTATAAAAAACTGTTTGCTTTTCCCTTCCACAACTGTCAGCCAGTATGAATTAACATTCTCTCATAGAACAGCTCTGTGCTCTGCTGAAAACGAAATTTAAGTAAAAAATTGAGTTTTAAGTTTTCAAAATTGTAATTTCTTTCTTTCAGGTTGATGAAATTTACCATGACGAATCCTTGGGAACCAACATTAACATCGTTCTTGTCCGTATGATAATGGTTGGGTACAGGCAGGTGAGTTGATTCCATCAACAGCGTTTAATCTTTTTGATATTCAAACAAATAAATGTGGGTTTTAAGGATTTTAAGTTAAAATAAGTATTCTTTTTCCTTTTTTTTTTTGGTGCTCTGAAAGGCGGTGAAATTCCAAAATTAGATTATTTTCATGCACAAACTCTGTTTACCTATACAGATTCTGCTACCATTTTTGAGTTCATTGATCATATCCAAAAGATAAACTATGACACGATGTTTCACTTCCTGTTTTGAGTTATTATAGAAATGTATGAGTGAAAAATGTATGAATTTATTGGAAGTTATGTTCATGGAATTGGGTTTATAGAAGTTAAATTGTCAAATTAACTAACCAAATTTACCAATATGACCGAAATCTGAAGATCACAACTAGTTAGAAACACATAATTGACAAAAAACATGTTCAAAAATGTCAATTATGAGAACTTAACTAATAAAATAAAAGTATGGCTTTGTCCGAATTCCCTCCCTGACTAACTGAGAAAAGAATGACATAGTCTGATTTTTACAAGATTTATTTGTAGATTATGGTGGAAACTAAGTATCCAAAGAACAGCATACCTACTGTAGAGCACGGTGGTGGATACATCATGTTTGGGGTTGTTTATCAGCAAAAGGACCAAAATGACAAATCTGTGTAAAGGAAAAAATGAATGGGGTCATGTATTATCAGATTTTGAGTGAAGACCTTCCATCAGCAAGGACATTGCAGATGAAACATGGGTGGTTCTTTCAGCTTGACAACAATCCCACACACACCAAGGAGTGGCTTTGTGAGGAACGTTTCAAACTTCTGGAGTGGCCTTGCCAGTCTCCAGATCTCAGTCCCATAGAAAATCTTTGGAGGGAGTTGAAAGTCTGTGTTGCCCAGCAACAGCCCTAAAACATCAATGCTCTAGAGGAGATCTGCATGGAAGAAGGGGTCAAAATACCAGCAACAGTTTGTGAAAACCTTGTGAAGACTTACAGAAAACGATTGACTGCTGTCATTGTCAACAAAGTATTGAGTTGAACTTTTGTTGTTGACCAAATACTTATTTTCCACCATAATTAGGGCCCGAGCACGGAGTGCAAGGACCCTATTGTTTTTCGAATGTTTATTATTAGGGCCCGAGCACGGAGTGCAAGGACCCTATTGTTTTTCGAATGTTTATTATTATTATTATTATTATTATTATTCTACCGGAAGAGTCGCCTTTTTGAGGCCTTTAACATACCCCAAAACTCACCAAATTTGGCACACACATCAGGAGTCGCGAAAAATTTCGTATTTTATAGGAGATTGGCATGGGCGCACAAAAACGGCTCGATAGCGCCACCTACAGTGACTGTTGTCCCGAGCCCCCGAATACGCTTTAACGTACAAGCTTGATTTTAACAGGACATGTTCATCAGATGAAGACCTACAAAAAAGTCTGAGAGGACCCACCTGTCACTCGCACAGGAAGTCTGCTATATTGATGACAATATGTCATTTTTGCTCTATTTTGGTCATTTGCAGGCCTCGTACTAGAACGAACTCCTCCTAGAGATTTTGAAGTAATGACTCCAAACTTTGGTTTTGTAAACTAGACCCATGTCCGATGTTAAATTGCGAAGCTTTTAAGTTTTTACGGATGTTTGTGTCCGTGGCGGCGCGTCGAACTTTGAGGTCATTTCAAAAACACGCCATGAAAAGAAAAATGGCCATTACTCAGCCATGCATAATCCAATCTGATCCAAAATTGATGTGCATGATTGTAGTCTGACTCTGAACACATCTGCAGTGAAAGAATCCGGAAAAAGTGTAGCGCCACCTGCTGGCAAGAGGAAATGACATGTTTGACTTGGAGCATCACTGCTCCAAGTAGGATGAGCCGACACACCTGAAAATGACGTCCACCTGTTGAAAAGCCATTGAAGTTTACTCTGACAAAAAACCATAACTTTCTAATCAGGGGTGTGGTCGTGACAGAGCGGCGAAGTTGGGCGTCTCGCCATGCACACAAAAGTTGCTCTCACGTGCACATTCCTTGTCCAATCTCACTGAAATTCAATGGATATGATAAAGCTTCCATTCTGAACCCATGGATATGAAAATCTTGGACGAGCTCCATAGCGCCACCTAGTTATTGAAAAACACAGTTTTTGTCGCAATCATCCCTATCTTTTCTCTGCGCTTCGTCCGACGTGCATGAAATTAAAACTGGAGATACTCAGAAGGGTCCTCTCTCATCATCTAAAATTTCATGGGTGTCAATCTGACGGTGCCTTCATAAGGCCCCCCCAAACAGGAAGTGGTCAATTGCACTTACTCATAAAACAAAGCTTCATAGGAAATCAGCCGTTTGTCTCAGGAAGCTGAGATTTCAGAATAAGATGCCTTTAATAATTTCTAGCTTTGATATGTAACACTACAGAGTCTACGAGAAACTTCATCACTTGATTTTTTTAATTAAATTTTGGACTAAACAACTATTATTATAATAACTTCTGTTTGGGTTATCAGTACCAACAATTCCACTTTAATAGGCATTTATGTGCTACTGCTTCCTAAAAAAATTCAGAATAATTGAAGTTACAGGTGACGTCTGAGAGAGCCGTAGATCCAAAAAGGTCCGAAAACGTCTTTTTAGGCAAAACTGCAAACACCTATTTTTTTTCATAACTTATCCTTCAAATATCAACACAAAAAAATAGAAAACGGTAGGGATCTGTGTTTGCTGCCTTCCATATTTCTTTCAGACTTCTAGGTGAAACAGATGTATTTATTATAAATATTTTACATCACAAAATCTGTGCTTTTTCCGTCTGGACTCCAAACAAGTGTGTTTTATTATAACTTATGTTTCAACTATCCACACCAGATTTTACAGGCATATACCTGAACATGTCTAAGTGGTCGCTGGATATTTTTTACAGATATAAAATAAACTGGTCATCTGTAAGATGTATTTTCCTCTAACATGCTCCAGCCGTTTCCTCAGTCTGCTCTGCAGCAGGAGTCAAATTTCACTCCCCCCCTCCCCCCCGCTGCCTGTTCATATGCTAATTACCCAGGACTGTCAAGATGACAAGAGTTCAGCCACACTGAAAGACTGCTTTTTCATTTGTTTTGCATGTCTTTTATACATTTTTACTACTAATCATTGCTTTTTTAGTCATCTAAAATGCAATTTACTCAATATTTTATCTTTTTTTTTTTTACAAACAAAACATATGAATGTGCTCCAAAACAAAACACAACTCTCAGTACAGTTCTACAGATGTAACATAAGACAGTAAATGTCTCTTTTATCCTTTTTTAATCAATGCTGCAACTTATTTCCTTTCTATAAATCCAATAAAATTGAACTACAACAGCAACAAAAAGTACAACTGATAACGAATTTCTCTAAAAAATGATGTGTATATATATATATATATATATATATATATATATATATATATATATATATATATATATATATATATATATATATACATAGCACCTTTAAACACCAAACAAATAACAAATCCTCCCAATAAAAGCACAAAAAAATGGAACACAAAATGTGAAACACACACACTCAAATGTTAAAAACACACCTGTTAGCTGCAAAAATGTCCACAAGTCAACATGTACGCAATACAGATAGTGTTCACACATCCACACTTGTGACTTCAAACCAACTAGTGTGAAATATTTCATTCATTCACACAAACTATTAGTGCAAAGGTGAGCTAGCACCTGTGCTCAGGTGAGTGTTTATGTTCTTCTAAAATGGGTGGTGGAATGTGAAAAGGAGGGAGAGTGACCAGCCATCCCCACACCAAGACCCCCGCTGCAACAGCCGCAGCAGCCAGAACCCCCCAACACCACACGGCAGCAGGTAGAGAACATCCAAAGTGGAATTCTAACAATTGCCAGTACAACCTTTAACAAAAGAAGCGTCAGCAACTTCTCTGCATTGCAGAACATTTAACAATGCATTGCAAGTGTCTTTGGACACTGACGATGGGTCATCAGACATACAGGAGCAATGCCCTCATACTTTTCAAAATCACCCTTGTATCCAAAATATCCCACAGAAATTGTGGCTGTGCTGAAACTAATCTATATCCTACAGAGGCAGATCTTAACCATTATTTATGAATGCAATAATCATTATGCAAAATGCAATTAACTTTAAATTGTATCTTTTTTTTACAAACACAACAAAAACCAACCTCAGTACACTCCTACAGATGTGACATA
The DNA here is from genome assembly GCA_023969325.1 of Oryzias curvinotus. Taxonomy (NCBI): domain Eukaryota; kingdom Metazoa; phylum Chordata; class Actinopteri; order Beloniformes; family Adrianichthyidae; genus Oryzias; species Oryzias curvinotus. The sequence continues at coordinate 11,355,761 of CM043724.1, read as the reverse complement.
GGAGGATAAATATCTCTTACATCCTTTTTTTATAATCAATGCTGCAACTTCTTTTCCTTTTTATACATCCAATGATATTAAACTACAAATCAAGAAACACAACTGATAACAAATGTCTCTTAAAAATGATGTGTATATTTGTAGCACCTTAAAAACACCAAACAAATAACAAATGCTTCCCAATTAAAGCACAAAAAATGGAACACAAAATGTAAAACACAAATTAGAAATCAACATTTTGAAAAAGATCATTTTTTTCAGCAGCTTTTTAAAATAAATCACCGATTCAAACAACTGTTTGGTTGCTTAGAGCTCTAAATATAAAAACAATGCTTTTACAGCGGGGAAAAAAAGTATTGAACACGTCAACATTTCTCTCAAAAAACATATTTCTAATCGAGCTATTGACATGAAATTTTCCCCGGATATCGGCATCAACCCAAGTAATGCACACATAGAAAGAAATCCAAACATTTATGTCCATAAATGAAGTTATGTGTAATAAAGTGAAATGGCACAGGGAATAAGTATTGAACACATGAAGAAAAGGAGGGGTAAAAAGGTCTGGCAAGCCAAGAAAGCAGCTGGAGCTTTGTCAGTATTCAGAAGGTAACCTGCCCCCTATTAGTGCAAAGTAATATCAGCTGGTATAGTCCTGATGCCTTTTAAAAAGGTTTCTCACCAGCAAGGTGTTAGACAAGAAGCATTGCATGATGGGTAAAAGCAAAGAGCTGTCCAAAGACCTACGCAACCTTATTTTGCAAAACACACTGAAGGCATTGGTTACAGGCGCATGCAGCTGAGGTTGTCTATGATTTTCACAATAGGAGTCATTATGTGTCCAGAGCCAATCACTTCTGCACATAAGGCCTGCTGGTGAATGAAGCAGCAGTAATGCAGACATTTTGGAAAGTCTGGGTCAGCTTTACAGTGAGTGATGAAACCTGTTTGTCTATTGATCATAGCAGGAGCCCCGTCTGCAGTCACTGCTACCAGCTTTTCTAATGGTACCTTTTTCTGCACAAAAACTCCTTCACCATGTTATACATTTCATCTTCTCTTTTAGTTGTCTGTTAGGGCAGTTGTGTCAAGAGTTTATCTCTTGATGTTAATATAAACCAACAGCTGCGCTGTACTGCTGCTTTCCACAGACTCATCACACCGGATGCTAGACTACCTGCACTTCGCAATATCCCGGTCCAGCTAATCGGCCAAGTTATCAGACATAGCTGACTCTTGTCTAGACATTGTAGTGGAGATTAGGTCAGTTCCATTTTTCTCATCCTAAGGTACAGTGTTAGTAATTATTATGATTGCTTGATTGACAGCTTCTTAATCTGAAAATGCCTTCTTTTTGATGAGAAAATGAGCAGGTCTAAACGAGGCTTTGGTTGAAGATTTTTTTTTCATGCTATATGCAAACGTCTCAGTCCTTAAAGCCAACAGATTACAACCCCCCACCCCCCACCCCCCACCCCCTCCACCGACATGCTGCTGTCATGTTAAATGTAGGTTGCAGCTCCAGAATGGAGAAGAAATAACTATGCCAAACGGTTCGAACAGGGCGTGGCTCGCGGGGCGGTCGCCCGTGCCAGGCGGTCGCCCGTGCTCGGGCCCGCTAAATGCTACTTGTAGCTTTAATTATTATTATTATTATTATTATTATTCTACCGGAAGAGTCGCCTTTTTGAGGCCTTTAACATACCCCAAAACTCACCAAATTTGGCACACACATCAGGAGTCGCGAAAAATTTCGTATTTTATAGGAGATTGGCATGGGCGCACAAAAACGGCTCGATAGCGCCACCTACAGTGACTGTTGTCCCGAGCCCCCGAATACGCTTTAACGTACAAGCTTGATTTTAACAGGACATGTTCATCAGATGGAGACCTACAAAAAAGTCTGAGAGGACCCACCTGTCACTCGCACAGGAAGTCTGCTATATTGATGACAATATGTCATTTTTGCTCTATTTTGGTCATTTGCAGGCCTCGTACTAGAACGAACTCCTCCTAGAGATTTTGAAGTAATGACTCCAAACTTTGGTTTTGTAAACTAGACCCATGTCCGATGTTAAATTGCGAAGCTTTTAAGTTTTTACGGATGTTTGTGTCCGTGGCGGCGCGTCGAACTTTGAGGTCATTTCAAAAACACGCCATGAAAAGAAAAATGGCCATTACTCAGCCATGCATAATCCAATCTGATCCAAAATTGATGTGCATGATTGTAGTCTGACTCTGAACACATCTGCAGTGAAAGAATCCGGAAAAAGTGTAGCGCCACCTGCTGGCAAGAGGAAATGACATGTTTGACTTGGAGCATCACTGCTCCAAGTAGGATGAGCCGACACACCTGAAAATGACGTCCACCTGTTGAAAAGCCATTGAAGTTTACTCTGACAAAAAACCATAACTTTCTAATCAGGGGTGTGGTCGTGACAGAGCGGCGAAGTTGGGCGTCTCGCCATGCACACAAAAGTTGCTCTCACGTGCACATTCCTTGTCCAATCTCACTGAAATTCAATGGATATGATAAAGCTTCCATTCTGAACCCATGGATATGAAAATCTTGGACGAGCTCCATAGCGCCACCTAGTTATTGAAAAACACAGTTTTTGTCGCAATCATCCCTATCTTTTCTCTGCGCTTCGTCCGACGTGCATGAAATTAAAACTGGAGATACTCAGAAGGGTCCTCTCTCATCATCTAAAATTTCATGGGTGTCAATCTGACGGTGCCTTCATAAGGCCCCCCCAAACAGGAAGTGGTCAATTGCACTTACTCATAAAACAAAGCTTCATAGGAAATCAGCCGTTTGTCTCAGGAAGCTGAGATTTCAGAATAAGATGCCTTTAATAATTTCTAGCTTTGATATGTAACACTACAGAGTCTACGAGAAACTTCATCACTTGATTTTTTTAATTAAATTTTGGACTAAACAACTATTATTATAATAACTTCTGTTTGGGTTATCAGTACCAACAATTCCACTTTAATAGGCATTTATGTGCTACTGCTTCCTAAAAAAATTCAGAATAATTGAAGTTACAGGTGACGTCTGAGAGAGCCGTAGATCCAAAAAGGTCCGAAAACGTCTTTTTAGGCAAAACTGCAAACACCTATTTTTTTTCATAACTTATCCTTCAAATATCAACACAAAAAAATAGAAAACGGTAGGGATCTGTGTTTGCTGCCTTCCATATTTCTTTCAGACTTCTAGGTGAAACAGATGTATTTATTATAAATATTTTACATCACAAAATCTGTGCTTTTTCCGTCTGGACTCCAAACAAGTGTGTTTTATTATAACTTATGTTTCAACTATCCACACCAGATTTTACAGGCATATACCTGAACATGTCTGAGTGGTCGCTGGATATTTTTTACAGATATAAAATAAACTGGTCATCTGTAAGATGTATTTTCCTCTAACATGCTCCAGCCGTTTCCTCAGTCTGCTCTGCAGCAGGAGTCAAATTTCACTCCCCCCCTCCCCCCCGCTGCCTGTTCATATGCTAATTACCCAGGACTGTCAAGATGACAAGAGTTCAGCCACACTGAAAGACTGCTTTTTCATTTGTTTTGCATGTCTTTTATACATTTTTACTACTAATCATTGCTTTTTTAGTCATCTAAAATGCAATTTACTCAATATTTTATCTTTTTTTTTTTTTACAAACAAAACATATGAATGTGCTCCAAAACAAAACACAACTCTCAGTACAGTTCTACAGATGTAACATAAGACAGTAAATGTCTCTTTTATCCTTTTTTAATCAATGCTGCAACTTATTTCCTTTCTATAAATCCAATAAAATTGAACTACAACAGCAACAAAAAGTACAACTGATAACGAATTTCTCTAAAAAATGATGTGTATATATATATATATATATATATATATATATATATATATATATATATACATAGCACCTTTAAACACCAAACAAATAACAAATCCTCCCAATAAAAGCACAAAAAAATGGAACACAAAATGTGAAACACACACACTCAAATGTTAAAAACACACCTGTTAGATGCAAAAATGTCCACAAGTCAACATGTACGCAATACATGTTGGCAATACACACATCCACACTTGTGACTTCAAACCAGCTAGTGTGAAATATTTCATTCATTCACACAAACTATTAGTACAAAGGTGAGCTAGCACCTGTGCTCAGGTGAGTGTTTATGTTCTTCTAAAATGGGTGGTGGAATGTGAAAAGGAGGGAGAGTGACCAGCCATCCCCACACCAAGACCCCCGCTGCAACAGCCGCAGCAGCCAGAACCCCCCAACACCACACGGCAGCAGGTAGACAACATCCAAAGTGGAATTCTAACAATTGCCAGTACAACCTTTAACAAAAGAAGCGTCAGCAACTTCTCTGCATTGCAGAACATTTAACAATGCATTGCAAGTGTCTTTGGACACTGACGATGGGTCATCAGACATACAGGAGCAATGCCCTCATACTTTTCAAAATCACCCTTGTATCCAAAATATCCCACAGAAATTGTGGCTGTGCTGAAACTAATCTATATCCTACAGAGGCAGATCTTAACCATTATTTATGAATGCAATAATCATTATGCAAAATGCAATTAACTTTAAATTGTATCTTTTTTTTACAAACACAACAAAAACCAACCTCAGTACACTCCTACAGATGTGACATAGGAGGATAAATATCTCTTACATCCTTTTTTTATAATCAATGCTGCAACTTCTTTTCCTTTTTATACATCCAATGATATTAAACTACAAATCAAGAAACACAACTGATAACAAATGTCTCTTAAAAATGATGTGTATATTTGTAGCACCTTAAAAACACCAAACAAATAACAAATGCTTCCCATTTAAAGCACAAAAAATGGAACACAAAATGTAAAACACAAATCAGAAATCAACATTTTGAAAAAGATCATTTTTTTCAGCAGCTTTTTAAAATAAATCACCGATTCAAACAACTGTTTGGTTGCTTAGAGCTCTAAATATAAAAACAATGCTTTTACAGCGGGAAAAAAAGTATTGAACACGTCAACATTTCTCTCAAAAAACATATTTCTAATCGAGCTATTGACATGACATTTTCCCCGGATATCGGCATCAACCCAAGTAATGCACACATAGAAAGAAATCCAAACATTTATGTCCATAAATGAAGTTATGTGTAATAAAGTGAAATGGCACAGGGAATAAGTATTGAACACATGAAGAAAAGGAGGGGTAAAAAGGTCTGGCAAGCCAAGAAAGCAGCTGGAGTTTGTCAGTATTCAGAAGGTAACCTGCCCCCTATTAGTGCAAAGTAATATCAGCTGGTATAGTCCTGATGCCTTTTAAAAAGGTTTCTCACCAGCAAGGTGTTAGACAAGAAGCATTGCATGATGGGTAAAAGCAAAGAGCTGTCCAAAGACCTACGCAACCTTATTTTGCAAAACACACTGAAGGAATTGGTTACAGGCGCATGCAGCTGAGGTTGTCTATGATTTTCACAATAGGAGTCATTATGTGTCCAGAGCCAATCACTTCTGCACATAAGGCCTGCTGGTGAATGAAGCAGCAGTAATGCAGACATTTTGGAAAGTCTGGGTCAGCTTTACAGTGAGTGATGAAACCTGTTTGTCTATTGATCATAGCAGGAGCCCCGTCTGCAGTCACTGCTACCAGCTTTTCTAATGGTACCTTTTTCTGCACAAAAACTCCTTCACCATGTTATATATTTCATCTTCTCTTTTAGTTGTCTGTTTGGGCAGTTGTGTCAAGAGTTTATCTCTTGATGTTAATATAAACCAACAGCTGCGCTGTACTGCTGCTTTCCACAGACTCATCACACCGGATGCTAGACTACCTGCACTTCGCAATATCCCGGTCCAGCTAATCGGCCAAGTTATCAGACATAGCTGACTCTTGTCTAGACATTGTAGTGGAGATTAGGTCAGTTCCATTTTTCTCATCCTAAGGTACAGTGTTAGTAATTATTATGATTGCTTGATTGACAGCTTCTTAATCTGAAAATGCCTTCTTTTTGATGAGAAAATGAGCAGGTCTAAACAAGGCTTTGGTTGAAGATTTTTTTTTTCATGCTATATGCAAACGTCTCAGTCCTTAAAGCCAACAGATTACAACCCCCCACCCCCACCCCCCCCCCCCCCCCCCCCTCCACCGACATGCTGCTGTCATGTTAAATGTAGGTTGCAGCTCCAGAATGGAGAAGAAATAACTATGCCAAACGGTTCGAACAGGGCGTGGCTCGCGGGGCGGTCGCCCGTGCCAGGCGGTCGCCCGTGCTCGGGCCCGCTAAATGCTACTTGTAGCTTTAATTTACGTTTAAACTCTTTAAAATTTGATTCTCTGGATTTTTTTTTCTCATTTTGTGTTTTATAGTCAAGGTATATCTCTGAAGAAAATTACAGGCATCTCTCATCCTTTTAAGTGGGAGAACGTGCACAGTTGGTTGCCGGCTAAATACGTCTTTGCCCCATTGTATGAATCCATATTGCTATGATGATGAAAATGTTTGGTTCCCTCAATTCTTTTTAAAAACCCTAAAAATAAAAATACAAATTATTTTATTTTGTCAGTGGAGGTTCAAAAAAGCCTGAAATAAGATTATCAATAATGCAATAGATTAAGTGAGGCAGGAGCATGATTTTGTTTTTGCAGTGCCAGTCAGACAAGCTGAAATGGGTTTTTATGTGTCATCATCCTCACACGCTCGGAGGAGACAGAGAGATAGATTTCAAGCCCCCGCTGGGTTTTTTTCTGCTGGGCTCACACACGCTGAATGGAAGGAAGCAGGGCTGTTTCTGTTCCCACACGACTTTACTGTCCTCTGGGCTTTCAAGACAAGCTGGATGCATCTTTTTATCAAGAAACTGAGGAGAAAGTTGCTCAGTTTCAAGATGTGATCTGTAACCATTTTCCATTTAAATACCTTCTTGCAAGGAGGAAAGAACTTTTTGCTTTTCTTTTGGCTAAAACATTATTTTTCCTCACAACTTTGGTCAAAATAAAGAATAAAAAACTACCTGTCAGATCAAGGAACATAATTCATCAAAAGAGTCAGACACGCTCATTTATTTATGAAAAGGACTTTATTCAAACAGAAATGTCCACGCTTGAATTTGGTCTACTTCTGTGTGTTTTACCTGAAGTTTTGGAGTTTTTGTCTTTTGCTTTCCATAACAACATTTCACCAAAATGTTAACAAAAAGCAAGCTGGCGGCAAACAATCGTAAAAAAAAAAAAAAAAAAAAAAAACACTAAGTGGATGATAATTAGTAAATAGTTATATTAGTTAATACTTATAGTTAAAGTTATAATAGTTGTTCAATGATTTTGTTTAGGAAATGATTTGCTAATAGAGACCAGAAAACATAAGGTATAACCTTATTTTAGGTTTTCTACCGTTACCTAAACTTTAAACACTAAAAACGTCTTAGTTAAAAAATAACCCAAGTTGGGTTGTTTTTACTCAACTCCAAGTTTAAAAAGGTACTTATTTATTCCTGGGTTATTTTGATTAGGATGGAAAAAAATCTCAAGAAAAAAACATAAATTGGGTTGAAATATAACCAAAAAAAAGTATTGCTCCAAAAAGTAGCCCAAACATATATTGAATAGCCCATAAGGAATAACCCAAGTGTTTAAGGAGTGTAGGTTTTTTTATTGAATGTCTCCTTTTGTGCACCTTATTAAAAAATAGTTTTTTGTTACCAAAGCTGGTTTAGCACCAGGGACTTTCAAAACTAAGAGATTAAAATTATGCATTAAGTCTATTTATTTCTTTATTTACATTTCCTACAATGGATGTTACCGTATCTGTATGTTCTATAAATACAAATTTCTGTTCAGATTTTTTGACCTTGTGTTGTCGCGCAGTCGATCAGCCTGATTGAGCGTGGCAACCCATCTCGCAGCCTGGAGCAGGTGTGTCGATGGGCCAACACACAGCAGCGCCACAACCCCGATCACGCCGAGTACCACGACCACGCCATCTTCCTCACAAGGCAAGATTTTGGTCCCGCAGGTATGCAAGGTACTGTATTCTTCTCGATCGAGGCCTGTGCAGACTGAATGCTGATAACTGCTTCCATTCACAAAGAGGGTTTGGCTTTAAGTCTTGCTCAGGTAAGGTTGATGGAAACTTTCCAAATGGGGGCTGCAACCGAGAACATGGTTTTTCTGAAGGCAGCCCCTCTATAAAGTGATCAATGCTTTCCAAAACCTTACTAACTCGATGCCACCCTGCAAAAATATTAAAAATTAGACAAATTGATGAAGCAGAGGATAGTTTTTGGCATGTAGATAAAAGCAAAAAAACTTTTTCCCCAATTAAACAATAAAAAAAACTCAGTATTTCATTTTGGACATGTATCTGTCCTTAAAGTCCCACTCCAATCATCTTTTGATCTATTGTAAAAGCAACTAAATGGCGAGCAATATTGGAGCCATCAAAAAAGAAGATGTACATCGTTCTAGTCGTCTGCAATCGGAAGCATCAGAATGGACCGGAGCAGGGAGCTTGTGTGATAGTAGGTTCTACTTCACCACTACAAGCTATTTCAAACAGCTTTTTTGTCTTTTTGAATAAATAAATACTAAAAAATGAAATTTTTAGCTTAATTTTCTTCATATATGTCTTCCATCTTGACAATAATGTCACAACATGTTAAAAACACCAAAAACACCATTTTTATTATCCTGGGTCTTTAATGTTTTTATGTGCTTCTCAGCTGTCTCTTTCCTGTTCATTCCATTACTAGAAGTGCACAGTCAAACCCCCAGACAGACGGAGTCCAGAAATGAACAAACCCTCTTTGTTCTCAGACTCCATATCTTGCATTTACCTGTGTATATTTTTAACTTTTTAAAGCACACGTGCAATGTTTAAACGAAAGCCCGGGGCTACCTGCTTTGCTTGTCCCACCCACAGGGTGTTACCATAGCTGCATATGTGTTGTGTTCATAACAAGCCTTGTCTCTATGGCACTTTGCACTTTGTCGGCCTAAACCCTGCTCCCTGTCTCAGGGTCATGGAAAGACATCACACTTTCATGTTAGCTTTTAGCTGTGAGATGATAGATTCTAAATCCAAACATAGGTTTGGTGATGATATTAGTTTATAGTGGAAAGATTTCAGGGCCAAATCTTTTAGTTCTCAGCAGTAAACTGTACACTTTCAAGCACTGCTGCTGTTTATATGTGCTTGAATGTTCAAAAACATCAAACAAGGCTTCCTGGGAATCTGCATTCACAGGAATTCCTCTTATTGACTTGTCAGATAAGGGGAATGCTCCACTTCCGCTGTTGTGTTTTGCTATTCCACCCGCAGTAATCCGCACTCATCTAGATGATAAAAAGTGTTTTTTAAGCTCAGGTACATACAAAGTAGAAAAAAACATACAAAAACATTAAAGTATATAATTTTTCCAGCGCTAGCTAAATAACTGCCCGTGCACACACTCTTTTTGAGCTGTCTGCCTGCTGCATTCTCTGCTATTTACCTGCATGCCAAAAAAGGTCTTCTAATGTTCAAAAAGCATGAAAGTAATCTGGAAAAAAAACCCAAACCAAATGACACATAGCTAAATGGCTGCACACCTCTTGATCGAGTTATGTGTTTAGTTTGTGCTTGGCATAAAAGTTTGTTTCCTTGGCACACTGTTATGTCAGCTGGGGGTCTGCTGAGTAAGAACGAGGATGAAAAGGCTTTGAAACTGCTTTCAGACTCTTTCTGATGTGCCTGAACTGAAGCCTCTGGGTCCTTCACTTTTAACTAATAAAACCTTGTTTGCTGCTAATGAGCGTTAAAGTTTTGTTTACACCAAAAATGTCTGACATAGTTCTGAGAAGTTCAGAAAAAAACTGAATTTAGATGAAAAAACAACAACTTTACCAATAAAAGTAATTACAGCACTTATACCTATTCCTGTAAAGCATTTAATCTTTCTAGGGTCCTTCAGAGTGATGCTGTCTGACTATAAACTAATCAGACAGATCAAGAAAAATGCTTAAATAGTCATCATAGTGAAATTTTTTGCCATACTCCAGAAATGGTCTGATAAGCAGTAATCAGCGTATGAAAAGGCCCATAATGAAGTCATTTTGGCGTCTTGTGGTTTTTCTTTTATAGCATTGACTTTGCACCTTATTAGAAAGTCCTCACTCAAGTTTCCTGATTGTAAGGGCTGTTCTGTTGCCCAGGTTACGCTCCAGTGACAGGGATGTGCCACCCGCTGCGGAGCTGCACCTTAAACCATGAGGACGGCTTTTCTTCCGCCTTTGTTGTCGCACATGAAACTGGCCACGTGTGAGTAACACTAAGTCTTACAAGCCCTTATTTAACAAGGTAGTAAGCTCAAGTAAGTGAGCATTTTATTGATTTATATTTTTTTCATTGGTTAAAAGCTTCGTTTTTGGCCCAGAAGTAGGGGGAGTAAAAAGCTTATATTATATACAATATATAAAGGTCTGTTGATTATATAAAAATCTGTTGATTTCTTCTGAGACAAAACTATTTATATAAAAAACGACAAGGTTGTAATCTGTTAAGACACTGTATCTGATCTATAGGCTTTTTTGATCAACCTTTTTATCTATATAGTCCAAAAATATTCAGATCAGAATTATTAAAGACCCACTCCGATCATCTCTGTTTATTGTAAAAGCGTTCCCAGTGGGCTTTTCATTTTGACTATGCAGTTTTATAATGTCACTTTATAGAACATAGTTTCTGCAGAGCAGAAGTAGTTTTAAAAAATTTGCCTCTGAACTCTGGGTGGGACGGTTGGCGGAGAGCAACCCTGCTCCCCTTCCCTTCGCTGAAGTGTGTGTGTGGGGCCATCCAGTGTATTTTCAACATCACAGGTGCGCTGTTTTTTCAACAGCATTTTTTTATCTGCACCACAATTTGATTATAGAAATACTCAGATATGTAATAAGATTAGGAAAAATTTTTAATATTGACCTCCGTCACCATAAAAATGCCACAACAACATATTAAAAACATCAAAAACACAATTTCTATCGGAATGGGACTGATATAATTTAACAGAACAACTTGCCATGTTCACCCCAGGAGGTTTTAATATTCCTCCACAGGATCTCACTATTTTGCTTAATTAACATACATTTTAAGGGACCTGACTGAGGTGTCCAAGGATGCTCAAATTTCCATTCTCATTACGTTTTAATTGACAGGCAGCTTTCTAACTCTGCTCCCAACTCTCTGACGGGGCACTTTGTGAATCTGAAGCAGCCAGTTGTCTCACAATAATAAATGCTGTAATATTTGTCTGCCCCATTACTATTCCAACAGGTTGATTTGATAACGCTGATTTGTTTCCAAGTAGTGTTTTTGCTCTGTAATTATTTCCCAAAAGCCTCTGAACATCCGGGCAGTCAGTTTTAATTCATAATGTATATTTCTTGTTCTGAGCCAAACCTGGTTTCCCAGCCCTCTAAGATGTTGTTTTGAACCCCCTGTAGTTAGCATTTTAGCCACATTGTTGTAATAATTGCAAACCTGCAAAAGCAGCTCATTTCTATTCCATTTCTGCAATCAGCTTCTATTATCAGCTAAGGTCTGCGCTGGAGCTTTTTGTCCACACAGTTGCATAAATTCCTCCCGCCATAAAGGCCAGAAAGATTTAAATACTTAATTTTTACAACAAAAAGAAGTGATTGGGTGTTTTATAACTAGTGCTGATGAACTGCAGTGGGATGTACAGAAAGAGATAAAAACAAACAACAAACAAAACAGGTTTTGAACAGTATTAAATCAACTAAAAAAGCCCAATAATCAGTATTTTGCATAAAAAATGATCACCCAGAACCTAAAATTGTTTGAGTTTTTTTTACCTGGTGCATAGGTGGATTTGTTGTAGCTGGTGTTACACTAACACTCTGCTGTTGCTTATTTTTAGCAGTCTTATTTTTGCGTCTTATTGAATCCCTTTTGATGTTGCCTTTCACTTCTACTTATTTTTTATATTTTTAGCTTGGGAATGGAGCATGATGGGCAAGGGAACCGTTGTGCAGATGAGACCAGCATGGGCAGCATCATGGCCCCCCTGGTACAGGCGGCCTTCCACCGCTACCACTGGTCGCGCTGCAGTAAGCAGGAGCTCAACAGATACATCCAGTAGGTTTCCGCCTAGAAAGCTTTCTCAGTTCGTGAAAGTTGTTTCTATATAAATAGAAAAGATGTTTGCTGAGATTTTTCCCACTTATTCCTCCATGTTTCCTCAGTTCTTATGACTGCCTGCTGGACGATCCCTTTGAACACAAGTGGCCCAAGCTTCCTGAGCTCCCTGGAATCAATTACTCTATGGATGAGCAGTGCCGCTTTGATTTTGGGGTCGGTTATAAAATGTGCACTGCTGTAAGTCCAACACAAATTAAAAACACGGTCACAGCATTGATTAATTTGGTTATATATTTGCTGCCAGCCCAAAATAATTACCCATAAACGACAGGATTCAATAGTGAGAAGGAAATTCACATTTATTTTATGAATTGAATTCTGCTTTCTCTTTAGTTTCGAACATATGACCCTTGTAAGCAGTTGTGGTGCAGCCACCCGGACAACCAGTATTTCTGCAAAACCAAAAAAGGTCCACCTGTAGACGGGACAGACTGTGCACCAGGGAAGGTAGAATTTATGAACACAGAATCCCCACACCACTTCAACCACTAGTACTTTTCTTCTAGTTATTCAATGTTGTCATTTCTGTCCCTTTGTATTTGCAGTGGTGTTTCAAAGGTCATTGCATCTGGAGGTCCAGCCAAGAGCCTCAGGGTCACGATGGGAGCTGGAGCTCATGGTCCAAGTTTGGGTCATGCTCCAGGACGTGTGGAGGTGGGATTCGGTCCCGCAGCAGACAATGCAACAATCCTCCGTGAGTATTCTCTCACCAGAAAGACTCACATCAAAGAAAACCAACCTTATGTCTTTGGCAGTGAAATTATAAATTGAAATTCCCCCTGAAGACAGTAAAAATTCTTTAAAAGGTAGAGCAAAACCTTGATATGAAACAACTGTAGATTTAGTTTTTACTAAAATCACCTCAGTTTAGTTGTGTATTGGGAAAAGTGCCGCTGGACATAAAACTTTTTTTGTCCCCCAGTTTTCTGATCCCTTTATAGCTGCTGCCACTCTATCCCATTTGTTTATCAGTTAAATAGCCTATAATTTCAAGAAATTAGGATTAAATACATTTATAAAAGAAATTCAATATAGTTTGTTCAGCATCGGCATAAAAATCTGAGTGAATCATCTTAACTTTTCTTAACAGAGGGTTAGATTTCTTGTTCCCTGAAAATAATATGTTTTTAAATGACAATTAACTCCTTTTTTAATCCTTGACCTTCTGTTTTACAGAAATAGCAAATTGAAATCATTTTTTAGATTCATGCACAATATGTAAAAGAAGACATTGTGTGTCATACTTTAAACCTGTGACAGAAAACCAAGACCGTCTAATTAAAGTCAAGAGATCTTGCTGTGATTACTCAAGCACTTTTGATATTTTGGCTATTTATTTAAATTAGGACAAATGTGTTTTTTATGTTAGTTATAGTTATAGTTTATGTTAATTTATGTAAGTTTGCGCATCTATAAGGCATTTCTCTTTGTTTTTTTTATTGATTGACTATAAACAAAACAGAGAAGGAGGAAATTTGTCATTTGTCACTTTTGTGATTAATAGTTTTCATGCATTTAATGACAGAAGATTAATATTTAGATGCATATACAGTACAGACCAAAAGTTTGGACACACCTTCTTATTCATTTGAATGAGTATACTCGTGTCACATACTGTACTGTATATGACATATTTTTGAGTAAACTATTACTATTTGTTATTTGTATCAAATATAAAGAGCTTGAAAACATGAAAACTATTTTCTTTCTAAATTGATGTACTCATTTATTTGATGTCACTCTTAAATGATTCATAGCTCCACCATTTGTGCAATATTTAAATGTTGTTTCCTTTTCTTTAACCTCTTTTGGAAAGTAAATTTTTTGCTTGTGAGAATACAAAATATGCACTAACCTGTCTTTCTGTAATTCCTCAGGCCGGCCTACGGGGGCCGAGACTGCCCTGGTTCTGCTTTTGACTACCAGATGTGCAACACAGAGGAGTGCGCTGGCTCTTACGAGGACTTCCGTGCTCAACAGTGCATCCAGAGAAGCAACAAATACCACAAAAATATGAAGCACACCTGGCTGCCATATGAGCACCCAGATGGTAAGTCAGCTCTCTGACTTTCATTCATTGCAATAAAAGCGATAGTTTTAGCAGGAGAAACAGTTTTTCCATGAACGTTTAAATTCATATAGGTGCTCATCTGGACGCTGAAACTTGAACGTTTTTTACAGACCTAAATATGTGTTGTTTTTCTGCTTTCTCAGACTCCCGTAAATGCGAGTTGAGCTGCATTTCTAAAGAAACAGAAGAAATTGTATTCATGAACCAGGTTGTGCATGATGGGACGCGGTGCAGCTACTCTGACCCATACAGTGTGTGCGCTCGAGGAGAGTGTCTGGTTAGTCATTTCTGAAGCCTCCAACACGTAAACTACTCATAACAACATACAGATTATTTTCTATCAGTTGTTGTTGCCTTGGACATAAGGTTTTGTCATCACTTGTTGCTGGATGGGCTCTTGATGTTTTGACTGTGCTGCTATGTCTCTGTGCCGCACTAACGCATATCATCTCTTAACTGTGTCACTGTCCGTGGCTTTTCTGTGCCCAGCCCTGACATCACTTTCTCCTCGCCACAATCTTAGTCTGCGTAGAAGTCGCGTGCTGGCGTCGCTGGGATCTGACTGTCTGCCTGTGTCCTTCCCCCTCTGCAGCACGTAGGCTGCGATAAGGAGGTGGGCTCCTACAAAGAAGAGGACAAATGTGGGGTGTGTGAAGGGGACAACTCCCACTGCCGCACTGTGAAGCTGACGCTGACCAAAACTCCCAAAAAGAACGGTAAATGTCGCCCTGGAACAGCCGAAATCAGTTGCATCTTTTGAAACTCATAAATGATGTCTGCGGTTGTGCATCAGTATTCATAAAGCCAGGGAGTCCTGCTGTGTTGGAGCTGAACCATTCTGTGTTTTTATAGGAATGCTGAAAATGTTTGACATCCCAATAGGAGCCCGGCACATTGTCATTGAGGAAAATGAGACTTCCCCTCATATTATTGGTGAGAGTTTTTAACATTCTTTACCTGCTTTTGAAAACATTTCATACTTTCTGAAGATTTTATGCGTATTGTACTTAATCAATTTATCAAAGGGGTTATAAAAGAGCAATTTAAAAAAGGTTAACCCTCTGACACCCATTGATGCAAATATGTATCAAACCACTTGTCTCCAAAATTACCTTATTTTAGCATCTACATGAAAGTTAAAACAAAAATACATTTTTTTCATAGCTAGAAATAATTTCAGGCCGTCAAGGGATAAAATATGTTTTGAGTGCATTTCATCCTAAAAGCTGCAAGCATTAGATCTGTCTCAGTCTATACATTTAAGAAAAAATAATTACTCCTCTTACTTAAAGGAGTGATGAAAAACATTAAGACATGCCACAGTATTTTGCTGAGATTGGTAACATATAATGAGTTATTTGCTGAGAATTTTAATGTTAAAGATGTAGGATTATTTTCTGTTTTTTTAAACCACTTTGACAAAAAAAACGACCAGAAAAAAGTAAAAAGTTTTTCCAGTTTCAGTTGGAATGTATTCTGTGTGCAAAAGCTCTGTTTTAAACTCTTTAAACATGTTACTTATCAGTTCATTTTAATGTATGTTTATTTGGGAAGTGACAAAATAAAACCAAGATTGTTTCAACTAAATTAAAATCCCTTAATTTCAGTTTTAGATGAATAAAAAACTCTTATTTTCATCTATTTACTCCTTTTTTCTCATTATTGACAGCTGTGAAGAATCAAGTCAGTGGCAACTTCATACTGAATGAAAAAAGTGAAGATGCAAAGTCAAAGACGTTCATCAAAAACAGTTTACAGTGGGAGTATTCCAGCGATGGCGACAGGGAAACACTGAAAACGAGCGGTCCTCTGCATGACGGCATCGTGGTGCTGGTGTGTTAAAGGTCCCAACAGCACAGAAGACTTTCATGAATCCCCTCAAACCTTTTCACGATTTTGTCTAATTGCAGGTTATTCCAATGGAAGAAGAAGTGAAAATTAGCTTGACCTATAAGTACATAATACACGAAGACCTGCTGCCTCTTATTACCAACAACAATGTTCTTCTTTCTGAGCTGGACACGTATGAATGGGCCCTGAAGAGCTGGTCTCAGTGCTCCAAACCATGTGGGGGAGGTCAGTGTGGAAAGGAAGCAATCCCCTTTTTTGTCTCTTGTTTGACCCACTAATACAAATGCTTATATTTTTATTTTGCTTCACAGTGTTCCCCCGCCTATTTGTGTTTCAATATTTGTGGTTTCACGTATTCGCAGGTTTTTTTTCTTAGTCGCGTGACTCTTCCGGTTCATTGCAAAAGCTCAGACAACTCAAAGCGCTTGTATGAGACTTTTGCGTTCGAGGAAGATGCTGCGCGAATTTCTAAAGAAGCGGGGCAGAGATGAAGAGCACGCTGGCGTTCTACTGGGAGAAGCGATGCTCAAATCGCGCCTGCAAGTACAATGTGTTACACTGAATTATTAAAACACCTCTTTATGCCGAGCAATGTTCTTTAATACATGTTTTACAAAGCATCAGAAATGTTTCAGAAGGGTTTTTGATGAGTAAGGATTGGTGACAGACGTTCTTCAGGCGTGGGGGGTGGGGGGTTGGGGGTTGTGGTTCTCTGTATTCACGGATTCTGCGTATTTGCAGGAGTCTCTGGTCCCTGACCCATACTAACCCCTGCGAATACGGGGGAAATACTGTATTTGTTGACATATTCCTACCATTGTGAGGTTCAAATCAAAATGACTTGTGTTAGGTTTAATTTCTTTAATTTCCAAAAACATCAATCAAAATCTGTGTTCTGAGAACTTGAGACATTAATTAAATGGCATGCTCACATTTTAACAGCATTACAAATGACACAGTAATGACAATTAATGTGAAAAGGCTCTCAGTGATTATCATGGCTTCATGAATAGGATGATTTTTGTTCTTATTTGCCTTAGTGGCTGAAGCTTTTGATTCCTGATTAGCTTTTGTTATCAATCCAATAAGAAAAAATCCTTCTTTTATTTTGAAGTACTATTTTTCTGCAGATAAACTGAATTTGTTATCCTACTAATAGGAAATGCTCCACAAATATCAAAGAATTTCTTTGAGAACAAATTGATGGTAGTTTGTAAAGTTAGTGGAGGCTATCATTGTAATTTTTGATGCATTACTTTCATTTTTTTGTGTCTCTTTTGTGACTGACATTGAAAAAAATCGATACCAGCATTAATTCTGAGACTGTAGAGGTGTTCAGTTTAGCACCACAAAGTTTCTCTCTGACCAAAAAGTAGAGAAAAAAAACATTTCTGAAATAGTTTTTTTCCCCTTCAAATTTCAACCTTTTGCTTGTACTATCAGAAGAAAATATAATCAACCACAGCTGAGAGTCAATGAGCAACCGCCTCTGTGAAAACTGTTGCCATAGTCACCTGAAAGTAGCTCAGAAGTTGAAAGAGTGTTTCATCCTTTTTGGTTATGTCAGAAAATTGGATTTTGCTACAAAATGCTTCAGCTTTTTTCATACAAGAAAACTTTTTGAATCTAAAAAAACATGTTTGTTTAGCTAAAAGGTAAAATAACGTTTGTAAAAATGTCTTTTCAGGAATACAGTATACAAAGTATGGATGCAGGAGGAAGAGTGACGGCCGTTTGGTGCATCGCAACTTTTGTGAAAGCAGCAAAAAGCCTAAACCCATCCGCAAACGGTGCAACGTGCTGGAGTGCAGTCAGCCAAAGTAAGGGAGTTCTAGCCCTGGACTAGCCGAGATAGATTTTTTGCCATTTTTAAGGTACTCAGCAGTGTAGGTGTGCCAGTGAAGTCACATTAAGAGCTGAATGTGTTGACAGGTGGGTGATGGAGGACTGGAGCCCCTGCAGTAAGAGCTGCGGGAAACTCGGCTACCAGACCAGAGTGGTGCAGTGCACGCAGGCTCTCCACAACGGCACCAGCAGGCCAGTCCACAGCAAACACTGTCCCACCGATCGACCCGAGACGAGGCGAGTCTGCAACCACACCGCATGCCCTGCGCAGTGGCGGACGGGGGCGTGGTCACAGGTAAACTAGAAGCTGCATGTTTCTTTTCTTTATCAACACACATCACTTTTATCCTTTGAAATTAAATCTGCCAGGTTGCATTACAGATTGGTTTAAACGGCAACTCTGCCTTTAAACTAATAATCTCATAATGTGGATCATCCTTGTTTTATAATCTGGTAGGAAAAATTTAAAATAAAGATTTTTTTATTTATATTATATGTATCTAGGCTTCTGTGGGAATAAACAGAGTACAATATCCATGAAATGATATATGCCTAGTAATAGAGCAAGCAATTAATACATTGAAACATTGCCTTTGTTGTTCCTAAAGTTGTTTGATTTTATGTTTTAAAGTGTTTCTCTAAACAGATAAATGAAAAGAAAAATATAATTTATGTTTAATATTTTATTAGTGTATGTGGAACAGGAAGTAGAATTATGAGATGTGAAATTGGTTAATTATCAGGTTAAAAAAATACAAAACTGATTTAATGGAAAGTTTTGAATTTCAGGCTCGTTCAGATTTAAACTTCTTGAAATGGCAGGATATCTGTTAGCTGAATGAGAAGATTATTATTCCAACAAACATTCAAAGTCATTAGGCAGTCTGTGCCGGTCATAATAATGTAAAATTATATGAACCTTTTCTGGCATTTAATCAAATTATTATAAAATGGAACAAAACTTCACTGATACACCCCTTGAGTTTCTGGCACCATTACTAGTCTACGTCAAGATCCTGGAAGTGGTGAAAACTGAAGGTGTAACCTGTGTGTGTCTTTGGTGGCAGTGCTCAGTGAGCTGTGGTGAGGGGATTCAGCAAAGGCAGGTGGTGTGCAAAACCAGCGACAACACCGTGGGGGAATGTGAAGGCGACAAGCCGGAAACTGTCCTTATTTGCAAACTGAGTCCCTGTCCAGGTGAGACCTAAAAAAAAAAAAAAGAAAAAAGAAACCTGTCGGCCACATATCATCACAGTTTGGGGGAAATTGCTCTTACACAGAAACCAAAAAATGAACACGATGTTTTCTGCAGAGTCGTTTCAACTGTTTTCATCACATCAGGAATTTGCTTCTATTTTTGTACTTTATATTTTTATCAAAGAGTCAAACATGACAGAAGAACACAAACCTTCTGTTGTTTTGGACTCAAGGTGGACAAAACAACAAGATATAGTTAATTGGCTAGAGCAGGGGTCGGGAGCCTTTTTGGCCGAGAGAGCAATAAACGCCACATACTTTCAAATGTTTATTCGAAAGAGCCTAACAATAATGTAGGTCTTTCCCACACGGAGGCACGGGACTAACCTTTTTAGTTTCTTTATTCTGGTTACTGGAGCGCATGCAACGGAAAATTCAACAGTAATTTCAATTCTCCCGGAGAAGAGCGGTCTCCACTTTATATCCCCCTCCCGTCCAGTCCTCCCATTCCGCTTATTCGCCCATAGCTAACCCATGGTCCAAACTACCCAAACAGGCTGAGTGACAGAATGAGAGCAATCAATCTTGCTTGATGCGTTCCTTGTCCAAATTTTAACGCGGCCCAACAGCGGACCCAACTCAGTCCACTACAATATGTTTAAAACTAAAAATACAAGTGAATGTGAGCATTTGATGGAATTTCAACATTTTTAAAGTACAATAAGTCTGTGGATTATTTTTAATAACATCGTTATGCTGTTACTAATAAATGATGAGTATTTCTCGTGGTGGTTTTGCTGATGGTCTAGTCTGGTTGATACGTGGTGAGTTTCAGCTTCATGCAGGCGTTGAGACTTTAAACGTGATGGTAGGTCTGAATGTTCTGGAGATGTGACAAAGACTCACATGCAGACGTGGAGACAAACACACACTCACACACTGCAGTGAGTGACGTACAGCGGGTTTTACGTTTCTACAATCCCTGCGCGATTCACCTGCTGCCTGTGGAAGAAAGCAGAGGGTGGGGGGCACCCCCACCCTCTGCTTTCTTCCTCACATCCCGTCCCCTCATCTGCGCGCTCTTTCTCAGAGACGGGAGCGCGCAGGTTTAGGCACGGCAATTAATAGGTTTCCGGCTAGAATAAACTCTGTGAAATAGTAGATAATAGTAAACTGAGTGCTGGCGCTGGTTTTTCTCTCCAAGCACCGCTACTACTGTGCGCCCCTCTGGCATCGCATCGCGAACGAGAAGGACTGGTCTAATGAAAAAAAAAATGGTATAAATAAAGATTTGTCTGCGAGCCATACGTGACCATCAAAAGAGCCATATGTGGCTCGCGAGCCATAGGTTCCCGACCCCTGGGCTAGAGGGATGTGCAGTGACAGTGGCCGTAGAAGTTCCTATCTAAGGGTAAAGACTCCAATCTTTGAAAGTTAAAGAAGTTTTTAAAGGTAAAATACTTTCAAAGTGTGTCTAAAAGCATCGTTTGACTTCTCAGATCTGGAATATTAATTTATATTTTTAATGTGCTTTTTTTATACGTTTTTTTAAGACTACATGGAGAGCAGCAACAAAAGTGACTAAGATCTAAAAGTTGAGGACGTTTTGGTTGAATAGCACAGGTAAATAACATTACTGCTTGGATTTACAGCTGCTAATAAGTACACGGAAAGGTGATTGATGTCTGTTGTCCTTTCATCTGTTCTCATCCGGAGCTCCAATTATTCAAAGTGCTTGACTGAGTCACAAGGTAAAATGGGCCCTGAGTGGCATGCGTGGAAATATCTGCTACAATCACTGCTGATGAGCTGATTACTCAGGGAAATTTATCAAATGCTAGCCATCTTTATTTGCCCTGATCCTTCTTTTTTAATACTTTTTCTTGAAAAATCGAAGTTTGGCTGCAACTACCAGAGCTGCTCGTTTCTGCATTTCTCTGTATTTTCGGTGGATTTCATACCTTAAGATGATTTTAATGTCCTGGGGCATTTTGTGAATAAAAACATGACCTTCAACATGGCTGTCAATGCATAGACAACATAAAGACGAAGCTTTTGCTTCACAGTGTGTATCCTCTGCTCTCTTCTGCTTGGAAACATGTCTCTATTCTCTGTGGATAAAAGAATTTCTGCTCCCGTTTGCTTTCATGGAAACCCAACCAGTCATGTTCCTCACCACTGATCAGAACTTTCTCATGTAGAACTTCTTTAAGGAAGCTCTTTTATTTTTTTCATTTCCAAATCATGTAGATTTGGGTTGTTATTCCAAGAATTACTCAAACTTTGGAGGGTCTGGTCAGTTGTTTGCACACTCCTTTTCTCATGGTTTAGTGACCTGGAACATCCATCAGCAAACAATATACAATCCAGTAAAAGCAGAAAAACAATCAATTAAATATAATGTAAGCAAAACTAAATTGAAGAAAAATAAACATAGAATAAAAGTAACAATAAAACCAGTCAGCTAAAAGCATTTTTGAATAAAAGTGTCTTCAGTTGATTTTTAAAAGAATCGACGGTGTCGGTGTCGGCCACACGAAGGGACAGAGGGAGGGCATTCCAGAGTCTGGGGGCTGCTGCCTGGAACGACCGGTCACCTCTGGTTTTATACTTAGTCTTAAAAATCTTTAAAAGATTTTGATCTGAGGATCGGAGGGCTCGGCTGGAAGCATAGGGACAGAGCAAATCTGATAAATGGATAAATATTAGTTTATATAGAGGATTTAGAGAGGAGAGCTGTGCTATTAATTGAAATATTGAAAATTTTGCAAACAAATACCTATGTTTCATCATGGGTTAGCGTGAAACGTGTCGGCCATGTTTTTAAACTTAAACTTAACGATTCGTTTAACCACAAAATACATATTCTCTCGGTTAATAGCTCTTTTTTATTCATTTTTTAGTATTTTCTTGCTTTATGAGTCTAATTTGAAGAAGTTTTTGACATAAAAACTGTCTTGAATGTTGTTAATGACAAAAGCAATGTTGGACATTCATAGATATCTGAATAGACCACTAAAATACATGCCAAAGATGCATGATGTGAGATGCTAGATGGCTTATGTTTTAGAATGATGAATTTAGTGGCAGATTATTCATTCTATCCTTTATTGTTATCCTTTTTTCACTAATTTGCAGATGCAAGAGAGTAAATTGTGTTACAATGTTTTGGCAAATATTAAAAATTTTAATAGTTTCTACAAACTTTTTTCTTTTTTTTTTAGTTTGCTGAAAGTTTCAAGTTCCTCTGTTGATTTCATCACCTAAAACATTTCAAGTCCATCATTTCAGGAATGGTAGGGACTGTTTTAGGTCCCCTGACTCGGCTCTAGGCTCTCATGAGGACATAAAAAGCATAAAAAACAGGAATTTTCACTTTAGAATTTACCACTTTCCTGTTTGAGTAGTATAGATGTGGCTTTTAGGATTTTTGGCCTCACCGTTCTGACGTAAAACCTTAAAATATGTGAGATTAGTGTGGGAAAAATTCAAATTCAAATTCAAATTCAACTTTATTTATATAGAGCTTTTCATGTTTCATAGCATCTCAAAGTGCTTCCCAAAGAAAGAATAAAAACACATAAGATAAAAAACAAAGTAAAAAGAATGCAATAATAATACAAATGAATGCAAATAATAAAATAAATGAATTAATAAAACACACAGAAACCCAACACATACTCATCCCTCCATTAAAATAACAAAACAAATAAAATTAGCTGTTAAAATTCTATAAAATCAAATAAAAACATGTGGACAGGTAAAAAATATGTATAAAAGCTTTACTAAAAAGATGTGTCTTCAGTTTTTTCTTAAAAACTCACGTCCTCAGGCAGACTGTTCCACAGGCGAGGCCCACAGTGTTGAAATGAGGCCTCGCCGTGGGTTTTAGTTCTGACCTTTGGGACCACCAGCAGACCTGCACCTGTGGACCTGAGGGCTCTGGGAGGGTCATAGACTAAAAGTAAATCTGATAAAAATGAGGGTCCAGTTCCATGTAAACTTTTATAAACTAATAAAAGAACCTTAAAATCGATCCTAAAGCTGACTGGGAGCCAGTGCAAAGACTTCAAAATTGGAATAATGTGCTCCTTCTTTCTGGTTCTGGTTAAAAGGCGTGCAGCTGAGTTTTGAACAAGCTGCAGCCGGTTTATAGTATTTCTCTTAGCACCAGAAAGAAGAGCATTACAATAGTCTATCCTAGAAGTTATAAAAGCATGGATTAATATTTCAGCACTGGCTTGTGAGAGAAACGGTCTCACTCGGGCAATATTTCTGAGATGATAAAAGGCAGTCTTTGTAACTTGGTTTGCATGTGCTTCAAAGTTAAGATCTGCATCTAAAATCACGCCGAGGTTTTTTACTTTATTGCTCACATTCAGATTAAAAGTTGATAAATAGGATTTGACCCTTTCTCTCTCAGCTTCAGGACCAACAATTAAATTCAGACTCCTATACTCCCAATGTCACGTCCATAAATTGAAGAGCCATGTGATTCCGCTTTAATTTTGTGTGCTGACATTCTTTTTCTTCAAATTGCCCTTAATTTTTAGTAGGATGTGCAAGTGGAAAACTTGTTTGTTTGTTTGTTTGTTTGTTTTTTGCATTGATGACTTCCTGCAGATTCTGTTATGCTGCCCCCTGTGCAAACAGATGAATAAAAACAATTCTAGCTGTTTTCTTGTACAGCCAATTAGTAGAAATTTTTTTTTTTTTCCTGAAAGAATATCCGAATGTTGCCCTGGTCACACATGAATTTGTGAGTTTTCTTTATTGTTATTTGCTAGTGCCTGACTTTGGATTATTTTTCCGCCTAATTTGTTGTTTTCTATTTAGGGTTACCCCTCTCCTCTCCGTCATCCCAAATGACAGAAAATTCTACGATGAATGGGGAAGCTGTATACCAAATGGTTCCCAAAAATCCAGTTGACAAAATCTCTAGTAAGCGGATTAGTTTTTTTTTTTTAATCAATTTATGAAATCAATGCTCTGCTTCTAAAAGTGTTTGATCGTCTCCTCTCTGTGACCTCCAGATGAGCCTTGTCTAGGAGACAAATCCATTTTCTGTCAGATGGAAGTTCTTGCTCGCTACTGCTCCATCCCTGGATATTACAAACTTTGCTGTGAGTCGTGCAGCAGGAAGGAAGGTCTCCCCACAAATGCACTCGACCTCCATAAACCTGAGGTTTTCCCAACCCAGAACCCTTCCAAAACCGCAGACGCTGCTGCTCGGACCTCACCACCAACAGATGCTGCTCTGCTCCAGACTCCTGCAGACGTCTCTGACAGGGAGCCTCCACTACCTCCAGGGCCACCACTTCCCAGAGCAGATGCCAGTGGAGGTCAAAATAGCACTTTAAGCCCAGATGCTGCCAGGTCAAGAAGGGACGACTTAGGATCTGAGAGGGATTCAGGTCACAGAACCCTGTCGAAATGAGCAGCGAGCGATTTTTGAACAAACCTTCTGCTCAGTTTCAGATTCACTCAAAGTTTTGCTGCAATTTTTGTTTTTGTTTTTCATGTCAGTGAACTCAAACCAGCCCTGCAATGGTTACCTCATAAAAAAAAAAAAAATAAACACACAAACCGCAGAGTGAGGTTTGTGTGCTTCACCTGCACACCAGGTCCTCAAACACAACATGAGTGGAATAAAAAGTTGTCATAACAAGGTGCTGTAAACTAAACCGACTACAAGAAGTGCTCAAAATGTGATGACTGCATTAGTATATTCATGTTTTTCTCTGTGTACAGTTGTGTAAACCTTTTTTTCCAAGTGCATTAGAACTACTATGAATGGTTTGCGTACAGAGGTGCATGTGCCAGCTATGGACTCTAAAGTGTGCCACCAGTCTGATTATGAGAACAGGAAAAAAATGGCTGCATATTTGTGTTCAATTCAAATGCAATAACTTAATTAGAATTAGTTTTAAAATAAGATCCTCATTATATTTAGGCACTCTTTGACACTAGAAACAAATTAACTTACAAGATAAAAAAGGGATATTTTAATTGCTCAGCTTTGTTTTTCATTATAATTTTAAAGTGTTTTTAAAATTAAAGTGTCTCTAACCACAGTGAATCGTTTAAAAAAAACATTTGCATTTGCAATAGAGTGATTGAAGTCTGAACAAAATGAAATTTTCTTTTTTAACAGTTTTCCCCTCTGATTATGACTTTTTTAAACGCCACATGTAGCTTTTTAGATTATTTCCTTCTTTGTGCATGTGGGCGATGTAGAAACAAGGGAATCACAGTGAAGCCGCTTCTAAAATGTTTGCCCTGTTGGACTTAAAGCCAGCAGCTGCCTGTCATTTCTCAGCAATTTTTTTAATTGCAGAAGAAAAGATGCCTGGAAACAACATAAAGTAAATTTATTGCAAAGATGTCAAGTTTTTGGCCTCACTTGCTGAAAAAAAGAAAAAATTCATTCATCGATTCATTTTATCAGACATTTTTGTCTGTGTAGCTTAAGCCTTTATCAAAAAGCAGCTAGTTTTCTGCGTCCTTCTATAAAAAAAAATAAAAGAATGTGACCAAAACGGCTTTAATCTTTAAAAATAATTCACTTGAATGAAGTGTGTTTGTTAAAAATGATTCTGGTGGCACACTCCAGACTTCATGGCCATCACTCCCGACTGGAAGCTTCGTAGCTTCTCTGTCTCCGGTGCTCTTGGTTTTTTTTTGTTTTGTTTTTTGGTTCAGATTGACCACACATGATTATCCTCATTAATGTTTAAAAAAAAAAAGAAAATAGGTTATAATTTTTTTACAGTACTGTAGTACAAACTCTGCCAGTTGTTGTCAAAGTCTGTCACTTAGTGCTTTAAAGACCCACTCCGATCATCTTTTGATCTGTTTTGAAAGCATTCCCAGCGGTCTTTTCAATATGATTATGCAATTTTTAGCATCAAAAAAATTGTTTTCTAGAACATAGTTTTTGCAGAGTGGCAGAAGTTCATCAGAAAGTTGTCTCTGAGTTGTCCCTTTTCCCTCCCTGTTGCTGAGAGCTCTCTGTTTACACCCTCTCCCCCAACGTAACATTACAGGTGCAACAAAAATGGCGAGCAATACTGGACCTATGCAACCGCACAGTTTTAAGCTTGATGCCAGCTCAGACGAGGAATTTAAAGACGTACATGGATATTTTTTCCAACATTATTTTATTATCTGATCCCGATTTGAATAAAGATATACACAGAAATGCCAATTTAAGCTTAATTTTCTTTACATTTGTCCTCCGTCATCAGAAAATTCTACAAGAACATGTTAAAAACACCATTTCCACCGGAGTGGGTCTTTTAGGACTAAGATTTCAGAGAGAATATTTCATGTTTTTTTATATTAGTATAGTTTTCAGGTTGGAATGTATATAGTGTAAATTTCAGCTCATAAACATTTTGCGAATTGGAAAATCGGATCAATGCTGTAAGTCTGCAGGTTGTCTACATCTGTTTCTGCTTTTTGCAGATTATACCACAATGTTCATTGTATAGATCTTGTACATACATACCTAAATGAAAGCTTTAAATGTTAATATTTATTGAATTTTTAAGTGAACAAAGTAAAAAAAAAATCTAACAGAACAAACGTTTTTACAATTTCTCTCACTTTTTCTTTGTTTTTGTTTTTTTGTTTTTTTTTTTCAATGGACTTCTTAAAAGAAGGAGAGGAACATATTGTTGTAAAGTTATAACTACTTTCCTAAATAAAAATCACAAATTTACCTTTTGAAATAAAATTTCGGATTTTCTTTTTATTTTTAACTGTTTTTTCTTGTTGTGTAAAGTGGAAATAAATTAGTAAGGAGAAGCACATTCAAACGCTTTATTAATTCTTTACAGTGTTTTGGAGATCGCTATGTGTCAAGAGACAAACGTTCACTTTTGAGCAGGATGTATGGATGAGGTTTAAGTGGCACATTGTGTTTTTTATTCCTATTGTAAACCAGCTTCCTTTTGCCAGGCTGGGACTGGTGTCTGCCATTAACCCTGGGCTGCGTGTTTTCTTTTTTCCTCAGCCGAGTTTTGT
This sequence comes from Oryzias curvinotus, assembly GCA_023969325.1. NCBI lineage: Eukaryota > Metazoa > Chordata > Actinopteri > Beloniformes > Adrianichthyidae > Oryzias > Oryzias curvinotus. The sequence continues at coordinate 11,328,553 of CM043724.1, read as the reverse complement.
GTTGCAGAGCAGGTAGTCTGTCATCGTTCCCCCGTCTCCATCTTGAGAAGCGACGAGGGAGCTGCTGGGTGAAGGCTGTCATGCAGACTCATGCATCTCCCACCGAGGCGTCTGCGGAGATGTCTCGTGAAATCCAGCTGTGCTCGGGGCAAAGCCTGATTGACAATGGACTTAGGCAGCCAGCCCTAAAAACAATGGTAGTTTTGTTAGACCTAAAAAAAATTCTATGCAAAAGTAGTGCTACACTGTAGTATAACTGCACAGATTTTCTTTAGATACTTCAACATACAAACTAATATATATATTTTTTTTAATTAGAAGAGTTCAGTTCACAAACAACTGCCCTTTTTTGTTTTATTAATAACAAAAAAAAATAAACTGTTAAATCAAAACGCTTAACATGTACCGAGAATGCATTGTAGTTGTATTCACAGATACATATTCAAAACCCACAGTGACCTTGATTTTTGTCACTTCTGATTCCTTATCCCACTTGGATTAGCATTCTCATCTATGATAACTCATTTGTATCTTGTTCCTTACCTCTAAAGATGAGCTTCTAACATAATTATGATGTTGGGAAATCTAGCGTTTGGGTATTGTTAAAAAAAAAAGGCTGAAGAAAAGCATGCATTTACCTTTACGTCCATGTTAAGAAGCCACGTGAAGCGGCTTTTTGTCTTGTCTTCATCAAGAGCTTGAAGGACGATGCATGTTGGGCCATCCTCAGCTCTGCGGACAAAGACACTTTTACTAAATCAAAACTATGCTTTTGTGTGTACACATTTACATTTTTTCCCCTTCAAATTCAAATATTTTTCTTTAAAAGTGAGTTGAAATATGTATAATATGTTTTATATTTGTTTCTTTTTTATTTTGTATTTTTTTTTACAGAAAAATAGATAGTTTTTTATTACTTGTTACCTTTTTGTCAGTTTTGGTTAGATTTTTGCTGTTGTCATATTTTGTCATCATTTTTTTTATCGGCAATTATCCACCAGGCTGATTAATTTAAGTAAAATCCATAAATCTAAATAAAATAAATACATCAAAACTTTCTTTCTTTCTGTTCTTTCTAGCATACAGTGCCTACACTCCAATATTAAATATCAGGTCAAAACAAAGTCACAGAAGGTTGGTTTTGTTTTGTCATGTCTTCACTTGCTTGACTGAGATTAACTTTCTGCTCAATCGTGTGATGACTATAACGAGTCAGCTCCGGCTATTTAAGCACTTAATGATTAATGACTTGTGCAGTTCGCCTCTCCAGAGCTGCCAGCTCAGCCCGTGATGCTCACCTCACAAAGCCCGCCTGCGGTGGGAATGACTCCAGCTGAATGGCTGCTCCTCCAAGATAAACACAGGATTTTTGTTTACAGCTGTGCCTGACACTCACAAAATCCCTCTGTCCAATTAGATTTCCAGCTGACCCAGCTGAAACCTCGTGAGTCACGATAGTTTCTGGTCCAACGTGTTTTAGGACCTGTATACCACCAAAAAAAGAAAAACCAGAGGACACAGTTTTATTTTCAAAACACAGAATATAACTGAAAAAAGTACACAAAAGGCAATTTTGTAGATGCTTCAATCAGTCAAGAAAAGTATTTTTAAAGATGCAGAATGGCATCGAAAGGCTGTAGATAAATTGTAAAATCAGCCAAACAAATATAAGAATCCATTTAATTTGTTGAAAGGTAATCTCCTGACCTCGATGTGCTGTATACTTGGGTTCCACTGGGGCATTTCCTGAACCCTAGAATACAGAATATCATAGAGATCATCCACGCTGGCCTCCAAGACTGCCTCCATCCTGAAGACCTTTCCAGCTCCTGGAATCACTTTGCTGCAGATCACATCTCCGTTGTTCTGAAGAAAGAAACTCCTTCTATTATAGTGTTAATTCAGTGGACACCGTGTGGGGCAGAGATGGTACCTCTGTCATCTCGACTTTCCATCCGTCTTTGTCCTCCAACATGCTGAGAGCTTTTCTCATGGCCTCTCGTCCATATTGTTCATAATACAGCTGGTTTCCAGACGTGGCTGCAGGCTGCACGTCTTCTTGTTCCACTTCTGCAATCAAGTCATGCTAGTCAAAACTCATGCAATGTAAACGCAATTAATGCATCACATTTTAGTTTTTTACCATTAAAATTTAAAGCAATATGCGTTCTTATGTGTTGTTGGATTTGTCCCCACTGCTGCAGCTGTGTGATCTCCTGGCCTATCACTGCCACAGCTCTGCGTTGGAGTCCTGCAGTCGCAGAAGAAAAAGAAAAATCTCAGCATTCCGTCCCTGCTTTAAACACCAAGCGAGGTCCATTCTAGGATGAAGGCTTTACCTGCCATGCTCCTCATGTGAGGGTAGGAGATCCCGCAGCAGAGCTTCACAACAGCGCGCAGCATGTCGTCTCTGGCAGTCACAGCAAAGAATCAGAGGTTGTTTCAGTCTTTATATGCCTCCTCAAGGATACCGCAGAAAGATAAGAGTCAGAGGAGAAGATAGGATTCGCTCCGACTTCTGTCTGAAGGACATTTTTGACAAGATCTTTATGAAGTGAAATGACAATTTTTAATTCAAGGCAAATCTTTACAAAAAAAACGGCGGCAGCTGAACGTCAAGTCAGTTCAAATCAACACTCTGATGTTGCTCAGCTGGTAGACAGTTTGGAGCATGTACAAAGGTCCAGGCCTTGATGCTGCAGCAACGCGTCCATCTGTTGCCTCTTGCAGGATATCGCTTCGTTCTCTGTGCACCAATTTCACACACACTGTTATCATGTAAGGGCAAAAAAAAAATCTCTTCTAACCTTGAGTTTCAAAGAACGTTCTGGAGACCAGAATAAGATTTGACAAATCTCAGCAGGGTTTTTTTGTGTGTGCTTTTTTTTGGTTTATTTTGAAAATGCTGATATTTACATTGAACATTTTAAACTGTTTTAGAAATTGTAAGAGTATATTTCCCCAAATGTTAAAAGTGTTGTATTTAAAAATATACAATGCATATTTAATTTGATATGGAGGAATATTGAATGTTCTTTCACTTGAAAACAAACTAGAGTTTCTGTGTTGCTGCAGAAAGAAGTTTGTGCTGTTATAAATACTCAAACTGGATTGAAAATAGTAATTAGAAAAAATACAAAAATGCATTTGTTTAGAAATAAACCCCTCAAAGAAACGTGTTGACTGTTCAAACACTACAAAACATTTTTTTAAATACTTTTTTTTTTTCATTTTAGGTTTGTATACAGGATGAAGTGAAATTGCATTCTCAGGGTGAAAAAATATAGAAAGGAGCTGAATGATCTTCTTGGGTTCAATTTATTGTTTTAAATGAAAAGTTTAAAAGACTAAATCTCAATATTTTGTCAACCTAAGCAATACAAACAGGATAAATACAAACAATGATGTCAGGAACTGATGGGGTACAACCTAAAAAGCAGTTGACCTGCCTTGATGGCATGAACTAATACTTTAATAAACAACTCAAAAAGGGTCAAAATCATAAAAACTATTTTAGAAACAAAAGGGGTCACAATGTGATCCCAATTAAATTAATTGATGGCAATGTGGATAATTACCCAGCTGAACTGTGTGTGGCTGATTAAGGGAAAAACAAAAACCTAGAAATTAACTTTAGATCCAAGAAATTGTGACTGAAAACGAAAGAAAATAAAAAGCTACCATCCTCACATGTGACCCAGACAATTAAAAGAGGAGTTGGAAAGTAAAATGACAAGAAGAATAAGAAAAGTTATTATTATCATTATTTAAAAGGCATATTTGTGCCTCTTCTCCGACTTAACATTTCACACTTTTAGGATGTCTTTTTCAAATGTTGTAATTCATTGCATTAGCCATTTATCTGTTGTCTGTAATAAATCTCTAATTTGCCTGACAAATAGTTGTTAAGGTTAAGAAGTGAGTCTTAATCTTCTCTGAGCTGCTCGTTGGTTTGGGTGTTAGCTCTGTTGTCTCACCGCCAAACGTGTCTGTCTGGCTGTTTGACTGGCTATCCCAAATCCAAGGGTGAGTTGAGCGTGTGAGGTTGTACAATCCATGCACATGGCCCGGGGTTGGACATGCCATCCCTTTGCCCAGGGACAGCTGGGATAGATTACAGAAACTCCTCTGTCCCTGGCTGGGAATAGCAAGTGTAGAAAGTAAACTACAAAGTGTAAATTAGTGAGTGTGATTATAGCATAACAAATTGTAAACTTCACACAAGATGCTTGTTTTTTTAACATTTATTTTATTGAAGTCTTATAACTGAACGTTTTTGGATGTTCGCTAATAGAGAAGACTGTCATTCAAACTCAAACTATTGGTACTATTCACATTATTGGATTAGAAAAGTGACACTTTGTTGTTTCCCATAATAATAGGCAGAATTTGTCAATTTCTGATCTTCATTCTAAATAAGCAAGAATTCCTCTTATTTACTTCTGAAATTTACCCAAAACAGTTTTTTCAATAGAATAAACTATCAGTCTATCTATCCTTAGAGTCCCTTTCAAAGTCGTAGGGCTGCTGGAGCCTATCCCAACTACTACTGGGCAAGGGCAGGGTACACCCTAAAGAGGTTGCCAGTTTTTGGCGGGTCCAAACACTCACAGAGAGACAATTTAAGGTATGAATTAACCTATGAAGAATCTTTTTATTGTGTGGCAGGAAGCTGGAGTGAAGAAAACCAACATATGCATGGGGAGAACATGCTAACTCCACAAAGAAAGATCTATGCCGGGACTTTGAACCTTCTCACTATCAGGCAAAGCATGAACCACTCCTCCCCTGTGCTGCCCTGAATAAAGCATATTGTATATCATTTATGTTGTTTTATGCTTCAAAAATTTGGATCCAAAGATTCAAAAGTTTGCAATCTGCTTTCCTGGAAGGGATCATAATTAAAATGTATATTTTCTTCTATTGATGGAAATGATGCTTCCTGTGCAATAATCCATGTCTATTTCATCACATGGAGGTTGACTTTATAACTGTTCACCTGTGGAAAGCCGCACTTTGGATGATGTAGCATGTCTTTCTTATTATATCCACCACACAACGTGATGGTTTTCTATCTTGCAATAATCTAGCTTGAATGAGAAGGGTTCTGTTTCTTCATCTTGTGTCTTTTCTTTAGATCAAAGGTTGTAGATCCTATCCTTGTAGAGGCGTTGACAAAATGGTCGATGACGGTGCGGAAAAGAGTAGGATCAACATGCTCCCCTCCAACTTCTCTTAAAAAATCTTTAAATAAAGTTCTGAACTTTGTCATTTTACCATCCACGGTGGTTTGGATGATGTTTTCTCAGTTAGATGTCATGAACTTGTCCAAAAGGGTAGAAGCTGTTCTGGCAAACCTTAGATTTGAAAGTAAGACTTTTCTCAGCTGGAATAGATGTCTGACTGAAATAGTTTGATGGTCTCCAAGGACTGAGATGACTTTTCCGACTAACAGAAATTAAATGTTATTTTAGTTGAATCCCTGATACATGACCCTGGGATATTAAAAAATCCCTTTGAGGACAAATGTCACCATGACAATACGCAGTGGACAATAGAGAAACATATTTCTTTAACATTGTCTGAGCTCAGTCAAATGGACGCATAAAGGAACTGAAGAAATGTAATCTTATTGTGTTTTGACGTGAAACAATGTTGAGCTTCACTTTCATGACAGATCTATTACATGATACTGAAAGTTTTATGCATGAAAATTCATCCAAACCAAATTGGACAAAGGAATAGGCTTCACTTATGCTCTTAAATGCAGCTCTTATGTGTGGAAGGCTGGACATGCACTCCTTAAACAGGAGACTAGTTATCCTGCAGTGTAAAATAAACACATACTGTAAGTAAAAAAAAACTTTAAAAATATTGTCTACACACTACAAAATAAATTGAACCCGAGAAGATTTTAAACAAGCACCACAGAGACGGGTTTTCCACTGTTATTGTAGTGGCAGAGTAATTGCTGATTCTAGCAGTGACGGCCAACACAGATCTCTTGTTTTGTTTTTATCTGGCTGCAAACAATAAAAAGGATAAGAAGTTCAATGAAAGCTCAGACTGTACGTATTTTGTTTTGACTTTATCCTGGAACAGTGAGCCAATGACTTGGGCGGCACATCAAGAAACTGGAACTGCTTAGCTGCATTCCATTCATTTCTCAGAATTCAGTTCGGCCCATGTTTAGAATCTGTGTATTTTTTCCCCTTTTTTATTGCACTCATACAGTGTTTATATGAATTTTGCTTCCCGTCATCCTACCATTGCAGGTACTTAAACATGTATTTGTATTTGGTTACGTCCTCTGTAATTACTAGTTTAGATTGTCTAAATATATATATATATATATATATATATATATATATATACACACACACACACACACACAGTATATAAATGAGATATATAAGAAGAAAATCCACACTAATACACATAGATTACTAGATTATCATGGATTACTACATCTCCTGAGGTGACTTAGTTACAAACTGAGAGGTAAAGAAGTGACCTCATCCAGGATTTTTTTGAACAAAAAAGCCAGGGACAGCATTTCAAACAGCTATTACCAAATCCAAGGTCTTCCCTCTATCCATTGCACAGGTCCTTGCCACAAGCCATTAAGGCCCTTCCTACGGACTCATTCTAAACCATTTTCCAAAGGATACTGTTTTCACTTTTACCTTGTTGATGGATCTACAAAAAGTCCATCAGCAGTGGGGAAAATGAGGAAAAAAATGAAGATATTTTTCCCAAGGTTTACTTTGAAAACACATTTAAGTTCTTCAGGTCCACCACTGTATATTTGAGGGGGAAGGATTTGCTGTTTTTCTTCTCAAAGTGTGATCTCAAGTTTTGTGAGGCTCCACCTGACTCTTTTGTGTTGCATGTATAGCCTGTGTGGGTGTGTAGGGGAGGTATACAAGTGGAGATGATAAAAACATTTGGTAAAATGCCCAGCGCCGCCCAAAGGAGCGGTGCTGATAGAGCACAAGGAAACGGCTGCCTCTTATCACCCGCAGTCAACAGGTGTCCTTGCCAGAAAGATTCGTGACGTCAATGATGAACTTCACCTGCCGAACTCCAAACTGTCAGGGAACAGACTCAGTTCTTAAAAAGCAAGATGACCCCTGACCTCTTGGTAATGCTCATCACCGACCTTCATTGTGACTTGTGTTATCTGTCTGGTTTTTTTCTTCAAATGCTTTGCATTTTCCATCCCCAGTGAATCAAGCAAATGAGATTTGTTCTCAGAAAATCAAAAAAGCAAAACTAAGTTTCATGTCTAAGAAAATATAATATATAATAATATAAAAAATGTACTATAAATTTTACATTAAAATGCAGAGCCTAACTTCAAATAAAACATTTAAAATTTGCAGCTATGGTCATCCTGCTCTGACTTTCTTTGCAGGCTTTTTTAAATGTGTGCAGTCAGGATGACTCAAAAGTAACCCCATGCTTTTAGGTCCGATGAGTCATCCTGTCTTTTTTTCCTGCTCTGAAGTCATTGGTGATGCAACACCATTGTATTTAAGTAGCCACCAGCAGCCAGAACCATATCCACAAAAATGAACGGAACCAATTTCCATTTATTCACCAAACCATCCTTTTACATATCCATCATTTCCAGGGTAGTGGGGTTATGGAAGACAAGAAAAAACACATTTAGCTAATTCTTTTTTATTTCTCTTTTGTTAAAAATCCTCACTTAGTTTGAAGCAAAAACATGTTTGTTGTTAACATTTTTGTTAGGTTTTATTTTAATAGGCAGTTTGAGTGTTTTGTAAAGACAAATATCATCTGAATAGCCAGGGATTAGTATTGAAATCCTCTTTTTATCTATTTCTCATAAAAAAAAAACATGTGTTTTATTGTAAATGAAGAACACACTCTGGAGGGATGATGTGTCAGTATAAAACAAGATCGCACTTTTTAAATATTTCTTACAACAGGTTTTGAAGATCATTTATTATACAATGTAATAGTATAGTCCCCATATCCACCATGCTGGTATCATGTGTAGAGTCGCCCACACCAACATGGGTTTCAATGTTGTTGCTCCTGGCACTGCATGGTGCAGGCTGGAGTAATTCCTTCACTTTAAAGTCCATGTGGATTCACACACATGGATGCTGGATGGATGCTGTTGGAGGACTGTTTTATCTGGTCTGGGACTCTGATTCTTTACTATCTGAGCCCGGCAGCAGCTCTCCACTGATGACAACATGAGTAAGCAATAGAAGCTGGAACTCTGAGTACAGTATGTCGAATCTTGGCTCATCTGTTGACAGCTCTGTCTGTCTCTCAGGTTAACACACACTAAGCACATCCAAGAAAAACAACCGCATCCTGTGCCAGTTACAGTACAGTAACATCTATCAGCAACAGATCAGTCAGTTTTCTGGAGGTTCTATATCAAGTATTGTTATATAATGTCCTGTAAGGGCAGGATTAGCCTCATGACTCCTGTCTGCTGTCATCACCTCTTATCACAATATGAATTTATCTTCCTGAGGACCACAAACTCTGCTTCTCCTTAGTCCCTATTTAGCCCTACAGATCTAAACTGCAAGCTTTCCTCTCCCAATTCCAGTTTATTCATGATTCAAACAGGACCTCTGGGTAGTTTTATTTAATTTTTTCATCTTGGAAGAGATTTTGCACCACAAATATAATTTACACTTACAACATATTGTAGTTAAAAATGATCAAATTTGCAAACAATGAGTTTGCTGATCACTTTTTTGCCTAGAATGATAAGATCATATTTAATTTATATTGTAGTACTTTTACACAACAAGATATGTTTCTATCTGGTTCTGGAAATTGTATATTTTTACCGTTAACAGAAAATTAAGAAAGCACTTTTGTTTTGTGGTGAATGACAAGATAAATGTGCTGATAAACAGGGTTTAAATTAAGGGGCTGAGTGCATGTGTTGCATGGATTAAATAAAATAAAAACAATCAGGGCGATGCTCTTCTATTATTAAATGCACACAAAACATTAAAACCCAGTTTCTCTGGAGAAGCAGACTGACTCAATTTCCTCAGAGGGGATTGTTTGCTGCTGTTGCATCCAAAGTAGTTTCTGTTTCTGTGCTGCTACCATACAAGACACATCAGAACGCTTGAGGATGCCCGACTGAAAAAAGCTCTGATAAAATATTCACATTTGCTGCTGCTCTGTCATCTCAATGCAACAAACATCTCTTTGTAGGCAGACCTGTGATGTATAGAAACTGGACTGTTCTCCACAACAATATTCAGTCACATTTGAAGCAATTGTTAGCTATGGTGTTCATTTCAATTGTGTCAGCTTGCTTTCATTTATTTATGGACACATTATCTCAAAGAACACAATTTGACCCTGAAGTAGTGGTCTTTTATTAGCCGTGGTTGCTATGGTGCTGTCCGTTTGCGGGCCCACGCACCGCAAAAACAGCCCCCCTAAAAGAAATAAAAAATTCTTAAATAAAATTTTAAAAAAAAATTGAATAAGCAAACACATCTGCCAATGGGGTCAGAAAATTACCAAGAAATGTTATTTTAAGAAGGACATCTTTTCTTAAACTAAGATAATTTTGCAATTGAAAAAGATTTTTCTTGCAAAACAAGAAAATTAGATATTTTTTCTTGAAACAAGGGTCTTCTTCCTTTCTTAAGATTGTATTTTAGCAGTGTAGCCCGACTTGGAGGGAAGTGCCAAAGCACCGACTGGACTCCAGAATAGTAGTGGTTTGAACATGAGCTGTGATGGATCTAAGAAGTACTGGTGAGGGTGTGAACCAGGCACTGATGGTAAAAAGAGGTTTATGAGTGGAGCCTTCGATTAGACGACAAATTACCCCCCGTGATTGGACCAGCACGACCCAGTGTTGTGCTGAGAGTAGGCCCTAATTGGCACAAAAGTCATTTATGAGTCACGTGATACCAAATGAGATGCATGTATAGAGGGGGAAAAAAGGTATTAGTCAGCCACCAATTGAGCAAGTTCTCCCACTTAAATAGATGATAGTGGCCTGTAATTTTCTTCATAGGTAAACCTCAACTCTGAGATACAAAATGAGAAAAAAAATCCAGTGAATCACATTGTGTGATTTTTAAAGTGTTCATTTGTAAATAATGGTGTAAAATAAGTGTTTTGTCAATAACAAAAGTTCAACTCATTACTTTATTATATACCCTTTGTCGGCAATGACAGAAGTCAAAAGCTTTCTGTAAGTCTTCACAAGGTTTTCACAAACTGTTGCTAGTATTCTGGCCCATTCCTCCATGCAGATCTCCTCTAGAGCAGTGATGGTTTAGGGCTGTTGCTGGACTTTCAATTACAAAGATTTTCTATTTTTTCTATTCAGTTTTATAAGAATTTTTTAAATTTTTTTTGTTAATTTCTATTCAGCTAAATGATGATATTTGAATTTTTGATTTGGAAAAACACTGAATTAGAGCCCTGCGCTGCACTGTTTTCTTCATCCCACCTGCGCCCGTCGAATTTCTGACCATTACCGCCCACTCCCGCAACGTCTGTGTTACACTCCCGCCCGCACCCGCAAAACTCTGAGAATTTATTCCCACACAATAATAGAGATGCATTGATTTTGTGTCTTCTCCCGTCCCGCAGGGGGAAAAAAAACACATGCTTGTTATTACTAAAGAAATTCACGGGGTTGTTTGTTTCATTTCCCTGGCCTGCATGTAAAAAAAAAAGAAAAAAAGACAAAACACACAATACATTCAAATATAATTTGGTTTTTATCAAAAACTTTACCCATAAAAATAGACTGCTTTGCAAAAAAATATACATAATATGATAAACTGGGCTACATGAAAAACAGCAGTTTTACAATTATTGGCCAAATGTCACAGGTATTCTGTTTGAAAAATACAAATAGGAATAAAATCATTAAAACTTAGGCAACCTGCTGAAAACACTGGCATCATCACACCTCTTCCACTAATTAACAAATGGCAACGAGGGGCTGTGCTCAAAAAACAACACTAATAAATAACAAAATAAACGTTAAATGAATTTAACAAAGGAAGAATTTTGCAATATTGCTGTGGAGGAAGAGAATGTTGCTGATCGACTGCGGTCCCAATCCCATGCGTCTCTCTTCCAAGATGCGCCCACAGACACTAAAGGCCCGCTCTGAAGGCGCACTAGATGCAGGAATACTAGAGATGAAATGTGCCAGCTTTAATAGCACTGGGAAGCGCTCTTTGTTGAACTTCCACCATTGAAGCACGCTGTCTGGGTCTGGGTTATTAGAGAGCCGGGAGCTGAGATATTCAGCCATTTCATCACCAATCGGCTTTTGCACTGAAGCAACGGACGCATCGTCTTCCCAGTCTGCAAATCGGTCTGTGGTTTGCTTTTTGGCTGGTGGCTCATCCTCTGCTGTGGCTGGGCCCAGGTGAAACTGCATCTTCTGAATAATTTCCTTTGCGCCTTTGGATAGGATTTGATTTATTTAAATAATTAATATGTATTTTTGTCAGACAAATGTCAGACTTTCCTTGTGTAGCTTTTGTGCTGTAAATACCTCGTTTGAGGTTCTTTTCTACATCATCTATTGACATCTTCTCAATCATGTTGCCAGGCGTCCTCCCTATCCCACTGTGTGTTTTTAGCCGCCCATTCCCGCCCGCAGCAAAATTCAAACTGCCCGCTCCCGCAAGATTTGCGTTGGGTCCCATGGGACCTGGCAGGACTCAATTCCAGTGCAGCCCTCTACACTGAATGTTCAACAATGCTGTTCAGATCAAAACCTAATACTTTGTATGAACTAGAGGGCACAAAGTTGTTGTTCCATGCTGTTGTCATTCATAGATGTTTTGTTGGTTTAGGGCTGTTGCCAATAAAGTTAGACAGAGGAGCAGCGCGGTTATTTTACCGTGTGCTGCAACTTTTATAGTTGTCCACACTCATTAAAATTAGTGTTGTAAATACTTTACGAAGAGGTTAAAACCCAGAAGAAGGAGAAAGAAGAAGAAGAACCAAGAAGGAAGAAATAGAACAAAGATTAACCTTTACAGTAGCGTAGTGTCTCACTGATGGTAGTCTTTGTTACTTATGTGCCAGCTCTCTAAGGGTCATTCACTAGGTCCCTCGTGTGGTTCTGAGATTTTTGCTCACCGTTCTTGGCCCCACAGGCTGAGATTTTGAGGGGAGCCCCAGATGATGGGAGATTTTTAGTGGTTTTACATGTCTTCAAATTTCTAATAATTGCTGACAGTTGATTTCTTTAGACCAAGCTGCTTACCTATTGAAGATTCAGTCTTCCCAGCCTGCTCCAGGTCAACAATAATGTTTCTGGTGTCCTTAGACAGCTCTTTGGTCTTGGATGTAGTGAAGTTTGGAGTGTGACTGTTTGAGGCTGTGGACAGGCGTCTTTTATATAGATTATTAATACAGTTTTAAGTTACAGGTCCGTGAGAGCCAGAAATCTTGTTTGTTTGTCGAGGACCAAATACTTATTTTCCACCATAATTTACAATTAAATTCTTTTAAAAACTAGACCATGTGGTTTTCTGGATTTTTTTTCTCATTTGTCTCTCATAGTTGAGGTATACTTATGGTGAAAATTACAGGCCTCTCTTCTCTTTTTAAGTGGAAGAACGTGCACAATTGGTGGCTGACAAAATACCTTTTAATACCACTGTGTGTTCCTATGACAAAATGTCACTGTTCTTCCTCTATCTTAACAATAGGAAGGCATTCTTAGGCCAGTTAATAGAGATGAGTGCTCTGGCATTTAGGTTGCCTGATAACACACTGCTTATGACGCACATCTGTGATTTCAAGGCTTGTTGTAACTCCATAGTTTTTGTTTTTATTTTACATTTTTTACCACTAATATTGTTTTTATTACTGTCTGCATTTGTGCTCTTTGTGAGACAGCAGGTCCACTTTAATTTATTCTTCTTTCTGTTCATCTGGTGGCTAAGCGGTGGGCAGCTGACATTGTCTCACTTAGCATTTTTGTCTCAGTCATTTCAAATAAAATAGACATGACAAAACATCTACCTGCCAACTAAAGCATGTGTAAGTGCAATTATTCGTAAAGCAAAAAAGTATTAGACTGAATTCTTCTTCAAATCACAAATGTTTTACATTTTTCAAACAATTTTTCTGAAACACACCAAGAAGCACGAATTTAATACCTACATCTCTAAGCTTGCCTAAAGAATGAAGGTTTATTTAGATTAAAACACAAGATCTACTGTATGACAAAGTCAAACAATTTAATTATTGTACTGTGGAAAATGTGTTGGATAGTTTAGAAAGTAAAAATTGATATTTCTGCAACAAAATGAGACAAATAGCATTACTAACTATGTGCCTATACATATATCTTTATTCAGTCTTTAGGCTTTGGTAAGTTTGTTACACCTTTTCCACAAAGGTTTGTACATGTAATGTTTTTTTTTATTAATTTCTGGTTTTCATGTATTTTTAAGGCCACGCCTGAATGGCTGTCTTCAGATAGGAATTAAAAATTGTGTCAAAGTGACACTTAGTTGCATCCTGATTTTTTTAAAAAAACATAGAAATCAAGAAAAGGCTTGAATTGGTTGAATGTGGGGTTGTTGTAAACTTTAATGTTTGTGTTTTCCATCCATGGAGGACACATTTCTTCATCCACTAGTCTTTGTTCCTTTTCATCACTGTCTCACCTGTCTGTAGTATGTTTTTGCACCTCTTGTTTTTACGATGTTTTTCTTTAATAACAAATAAGTGAGCTGGTTGTGGCAGACTATATGTCAAAATATAAAAAACGGCTGCCAGGATAAAACAGTCCCTCTCCATGGCAACCAAATTTCTCACATCATTCTGCTGAAATTTGGTGAGTGATTACCTTTTCTTTGCCTTAGTTGTCTTGCCTTTGCCAACTTTGCAGAGACAAGAAAGAAAAATGTGCTAGTTGAATTAAAAGTTAAAAGGGCCAGCGGCCTCAGAAGACCGTGTTTTTATTACTTAATAGGCCTTCCTTCTATGTACTGCTCTGCTTTCTGTAGCTCATTATATCCTAAACCTGGTTTTGTTTCATCTTAACCTACTTTCGTTTGATCTTTTAGACAATTTATCTCTGTGAAGTCAAACGCAGTCGGTGCCTTATTTAAACTTTGCTTTTTGCTAGTCTAAACTAGGACAATTACTGTCCTTCTACTCCTACAAAGACATAAACATGAACTCATGTTTATTTACATCTAAACCAAACCATATAAGGTGCATCACGGGGGGGGGGTTCAAACAACACAGACTGATAGTCTCAGAAACCATGAAAATTGTTGAATTTACTTGCACAGCAAAATATATGAAATGTGAAATTAAAGAAAGTGGCTAGGCACATGTACTAGCCGGTACATAGTCACATGTACTTTTCAAAATATGTGCAGCCAGTGCCAAACTTTTTTCTTGGCCTCTCGGACCCAGAGGAAGGGTTAAGTTTAGGATTACGGGTTATGGTTAAGCTGCGTTCACACCTAACGCGACTGCAAGCCTTCAAACTTAGTCAGAGTGAGAACACAAATGCGGAAAAAACATTTAGGACTTTGACTTTAAGTTTAATTTTAAATGCGTGCGACCAACAACAAAATCCAGCCTTGGACACACTTTGAATATTTGCAGGCAATGCAGCAATGTGCCATCTTCTTTTCTCCCGGACCTGAACTTATGCACACTGGAAGGGGCAGATCAGTAACGCGCATGCGTCACTGGGACGTTGTGACATCATAACACCTCATTACATCCAATTGAGTTTGATTGACAGCGACTTAAAAAGATAAATAATCATAAATATGATAAATAATAAACATTTATGATAAGTAATCATAAATGCAAAAATGAAATTACTTTTTATTAGATTTTTTCTCTTTAATAAGAAAGATGCCACAAGTAAATGTCAAAAACTGTAATAAAAAACACAGGATGGGTTGTAAGCAAGTCAAGTATGCACATCGGAAAAGTAAAAATAACTGACATTTCAAAATAAAGCACCTTATTTGTGGATGTGCACATGGATTGCCGTCTGCTGTCTGAAATCTCTGTTTGGCTGCATATTGTTTCTCAAAAGCATTACAGCAGCTCCTTTTAAATGTTGCAAAAGTTGCCTGACTTGGTTCCTGACATTAATTTTACAGTATTGTCATCGGTACATGAAAAGTATTGAACAAAAAAGAAAGGAAAGAGTCATGCCCTAGACAGAATAACCATACTAAAATAATCCCTCAAAGCAGCTAACGCTATTAAAATAAAATTATTGTTTTTAAAGAAACATAAAGACAGAACAAAAAACAAGAAAATATTTATTTTCAGTGTGGAAAATGTTTGTTTTCTGTGTTTTGATATTTGTGTTTTTATGACCTTTTCTTTAAATCTACAATGAAGACTCAAGTCAGATGTAGAGAAACGTGTTTGATGTTTCTCACAAACTAAATCCTGGAATTTTTCATACACCCCGTTGGATCTGTTAAAAGAAACTGCTGTCGAAGAATAAACCAATTAGGACAAATTTACAGAGGGAAAAACAGATTTCACAAAAGACCTTAGAACTCGTGATTCTTTCCTGTGTCTGCATCAATGGAATCTTTGTTAGAATGTACCATCTGAAGGGCAGAGCTGACAGCCGTTTTACAGACACGCGTGTGAGAGTTAATGAAAAAAAAAATACCATACAGGGACATGAAAAAGGGTCAAAAGATCTTCTACAGTGATTAGATATGATACTTTATATGGGTCCTCAATGCTGATAGATTGCCCTAAATTCTTAACACATGCACAAATTTGTGATGCTCTTAACAGAAAAAGCCCCACTGGTCCCTGTAATGCCTTGAAAGTGACAAAATAAATACAAATTTTGCTTGAAATTAATGAATCAATCAGCATTTTTATTTAAAAAAAAAAACAATTAAAATGAAACACTAGCCTTATTAATGGATTTATATTTAAACAAACTGAGACACCGTCCTTCATAAGTGAATGATGCATCATAGAAATACAGAGAAAACAAACAGGCAGTGTAATTTTTACAATCTACATGTAATTGATTTCTTTATAAATGGGCTTCAAGCACATTACCTCATTAACTGTTATCACATATTTATATATATATATATAGAGAGAGAGAGAGAGAGAGAGTAAACAGTAAATTTACGGGAACTGGCATCCAAGAACAAATTAATGAAAACAAATTATGTAATAAACTCATTTGCCTTTGCCAAATTAAAAAGACACCAAACTGAAATACAATGATGCTAATGTGGAAATTTCTATGTTAGATTGGGACCAAAGTTAAGTTTGAGTTCTGATTGAAAATATTGCAGTTACATACCTTTTTGTTTGAGTACATGAAGTGCTTTTGTAGCTCTTTTTTTAATATCCTAAGGCCTTTAGTAATAAAGCCATCAAATATGTCAGGGCGATTCAAGCCCATGGTCAGAAAAGTAATGAGAACACTTCTGTGTGTCATCGTCAGCCTGCTCTGTCATGTCTGCGGAATTTGTGATGATTTTGAGCAAATTAAAGGTGTCATTGAAAAGAAAGATGATGTGAAGAACCAGCATGTAATAGGTTCTGACAGAAGAATAATTTTCATTTTGTATTTAGTTTGTGTGTAACATCTGACCAATTTAAAGTTTAATCTCCTTGTGATGTGGCTCTTTTGTGATTTTAAGATTGTGCTCAAAGCTAAAATTAGAACTATGATTGAAAGTTGTGTTTCAAAACCTTTGTGTTATGAAGCCCAAAAGTCATTACATCATATAAATGAATATAATCAAATTGAACCATATCTAACAGGTAAGATTAGAAAAAATAAATGTTCTTTAAAAATGATAAAACACTTTTTACAGTGCCTGGAGCATTCAGAAACATTTTTGTCCAAAAATTCACATTAACAACCAAAAAAAAAAAAAAAAAAAAACTGCTTTCATTCAATGTTCTTACCACATGCAGCTCCATGAGGGAGGAAATGGATTCTCCTGACCCCTGTATTGTGTGCCAAAATGAGTAGAACATTATTTTAATCCAAATGAAAGATGGCAGTGTGAGAACAGAGTAGATGCAACCACCAGAAAAACTTACTACCCAGCTGTTAGTTAAACTCTAAAAGTCTCTCCTTCTCTGCTCACCTTGAACATGACTTATTCTTTATTGGTGGGCTAAGGAAGAACGGGTCACACCAAAAAATGTAACTTTCTTTTGTTGATATCTTGCTAAATTGACTCAGTGGTATAGTTGTTTGACAGTGGATTCTTCTTGCTCTGCCTATTAATCTTAAATGTTTCTTTTTTAAATATATTTCCAACTAAGTAATAGGAATTTGTCCGTCCTGTAGGTCCAACAGAGTTCCACCCATTCATGTTTTCTGATGGTTAAATGTTGGTGAATGACAGAAATACTCCAAAAAATGAAAACCAGAAAGCTCTTCTTGGCTCGTTCTTTCTGAGATCACTGAAACAGAGCTCTTTGAAGCAGCACAATATATAATGTGGCTCAAATCTTGTGGCGTGAAAACCTCTGTGGTTTGTGTTGCTAAGAAACCTGACGACGACATCTGTGGAGTGTCATAATATGTTACCGGTTCCTTTTCTTCTGGATTTGTTTCATACAAACGAACCACCGTTTACAGAGTTGTATGCTGTAAAGAAGCAATTACCTACAAGCTAAAAAAACACATTTATTTACTCTAACCAGTGCATGTAAATTAGCAACATAATATGTAAAAGTAGAAATGTGCAAACAAAATGTAAACTTGAATTTTTATAATGATTTAATAATAATAATAATAATAATACACTTTTTGGTTTATAAGGCGCCTTTCTGAGCACTTAAGTTTGCCGTACAACATATACCTGTATACAGTATATAAAATCCAAAAAGCAGTTAAAACAACAATAATTTCAATACATACACATTAATAAATATAAATAAAACATGAAAAAGTTATTGGTACAATAGGCCATTTGGATGAGATGAGTTTTTAGTTTTGATTTGAAATGTGGGAGTATGTCAGTGTTCCGAGGGTCAGGGGGGAGTGAGTTCCAGAGCCGAGGAGCAGAGCAACTAAATGCCCCGCTCCCCATAGTGACAAGACAGGCACAGGGGACAGAAAACTGGATAGAGGAGGTGGAGCGGAGAGAGCGAGCAGGTGTGGGGACGTGACGGAGGTCAGAGAGATATGGAGGTGCAAGGTTGTGAAAGGCTTTGAATGTGTAGAGCAAGATTTTGTATTGAACTCAGTATAAAATGGGGAGACAGTGAAGCTGTTGAAGGATAGGCGTGATGAGGTTGATGGAGGGTGTGCAAGTGAGGATACAAGCAGCTGAATTCTAAACCGGTTAAAGTTTATGGGGACTAAAACTGTTTAAATTTGGAAGTTTACTGATCTGGGTAGATAAAATCTCCAGCTTGATCTCCTTAACATTACGGAAAGTAATATTGCGTGAAGGGTCATGTTTGGAAAGAAATAAATTAACTTTAAATGTAACAAGCATATGGTCGGAAAACGGGATAAAGTTTGATAAAAGTCCACTTACTTGGGCAACAAAGTAAGTCTAGATTGGAGCTTAAAGTGTATCCTTGCAGTCCCACCTCCACCTTGAACTCCTCTGTAACACCTGCAGCACATTTCACCACTGTTTTTTCCCTCTCATACAAGTATTGAAGAAGTCCAATGTTCCATTACAGACTTCCTCATGCAAACCACGGCTCCTCTCTGTATCCAGTCAGACTTTGTCTAGATCTACAAAGACACAAAGCAACTCCTTCTGACCTCCTAAGTTTTTCACCAGAGACCTAATCAAAGCAAATGTTACATGTCTTTTTTTTTCCTTTAGCATGAAACTATAGTTCTGCTCACAAATGTTCCCTTCTGAACTTCCACTACACTTTCCCATGACTTCATTGTGTGACTCATCAGATGTCTTCCTCTGTAGTTTCAAACTACAAAAGGGAGCAGCTGGAAGACAGAGAAGACCATCTTCTGAATGTGTCTGTTTAAAAAAGTTGTTTATGTTTATGATGAGACTAATTAAAAAGGACAGAGCTCCATTAACTTGTTAGCACTGTAATTTTTGTGACTTTATTACTAGTGAAAACATTCTTATTTACCGAAAAATAAAAAGGCCATATTTTATACTTTTTATTTACTATATCAACATACAAGAAAAAAAATCAGAAGTGCTACAGAAACCAGCAAAACAGCAACATCTTTGCTGTGAACTCAAACGTCTGTCTCACTATGTCTCAATTGAATTCCTGTTTGTAAGTTAAACTGGAAAATAACCCCAAGCAACACAAAGACGTCTCACAGCAGTGTGAAATGAAAGGAGGCGGAGAAGAAGGATGTGAAAAGAAATCTGGGAGCAAGATTCAGAAAAACAAATTTGGCTAATCCCTTTTTCTTTCACCCACTTTTACAGCTATACATAATTTCATTTTCATATTAAGCTCTGTACAAACAGGCACAAAAGTGTGCACTGTATAAATAGCAGTAGATGTTATACATTTTGAGGAGCCTTACCAAAGGAAAATGTTATATATAAAGTGCAAAAGACAATTTATGTAGACACATCAGATACCTGAGTGGAGAAAATGCAACAAGGACATTGTAAATTACTTGTGTCTGCTTTCTTTAAGGTCACCGTCCATTCTATAATGTTCTGCTCAATGGCAAGGCAAGTACCATTTTTTTCATTTTTGAATTCATTCATCTTACTAAAGGTTTACTTACATACACTGGAATTATTATTATCTAACATAGTGTGTATGCAAAGGCTAATATCCTCATCCCATTTTGGTTGTTCTTTTCTCTGCAGAAATAATTCCCTGCTGTCTCTCTAGAAAAAATAAAAGGCATATTATAGTGAAAACCGATTTGTAAAAAACCACTGGGGTTTTAAAATAACAACAGCACTTTCTCATTATAAAATAAAAAGCTCCAGAGGATTCTTTTGGGAATCGGACACAAATGTGGCATGCTCCTCTAGACCTTTGGCACAAAAGGTGGTTGTTGAATTACTTTTTGCCAACCATGTGTGTTTTAAAATAAAAATTATATTGTATCTGCTTGTTTAACATTAATTTTATAAATAATAAAAGAGACTGCCATCAACATTTTCCTTTTATTCGATCATTTTTTGTTGTTTTTTTCTATGTCTACGATGCTACCCAACCTTCCCTCCTACCACAGCTACGTACAAACCTCAATTGAATGAAATCTGGTTAAAAAATATTCTTTGGAGCATAATGGTAAATATTTTGCTTTTTTTTTCTCTTTTACCCATTCTAATGTTTTTATGGACATTCAAAAATCTTGTTACATGTTAACTGACATTTTTTTAGCACAAAAACTCAGGGCTGCAAGTTGCTCAAGCTTTGAACACACCAGGCATCAAGAATGTGCTAAATGTTTATTCTTGAACACACATTTAGCCCATGGTATGCACACAAGACAAGCAGGGAGAGGCTTCTTTTTCATTTTCATTTTACTAGCGCATGTTCACCATCTATAGACTGAAGAGGCTTGTGAAATGTCAAAGGGGTGCAAATCTCGTTGATCTTGCTCCAGGCTTATTCTTTCACAGCTCTTATTATGATGTATGAAAGACTTGGTGTGATACAAATCCTGCCAGGTACAAACTACAATTCAATAATTTCTCCTCCATGGTCATTTTTCAAACAGTTGGTACTTCTGTGTATCTGTAATGGTCTAGTAACCTGTTTGGGGTATAACCCATCTTTACCCTACAGTAGTTGGAATAGGCTCCAGCAACCTCATGACCCCAAAAGTAAGTAGGCAGACTTGGAGGATGGATGGATAGAATATTTTCACAAATTCACTCTGCTATAATTCATTTTAATATCAGTTTTAACAGTTTTCATGAACTGGAATCAGTCGTTGAAAAATTAAGTAAGCTATAATATTGATGCTTTGTATCAAAGATCATTAAATGTGTAAACTTATACTGAATCCTAGTGTCTTTACTATTACTGAAAAAAATGTCATAAATTTTGAAATTCAATAGCTCAAAATCAAATTCCCCGTCTGATTTGTGTGAGACGTTTGCGAACCTGCTTTTTTTCTACAGATAGTCTACAGATTCCTAAGTGGCTTCGTCTGCTGCGGTGGATGGAAGTAGGTAATGTCTCACAAGAACCGAACTCTTTTTAATTGTGAGGGCATTTGACTGTGAATGCCTCCTTTCACAGCTCTGAGAGCTCTTTATGATGAATCTGCTTTTTCAAAATTAAAGTGACTGCAAAGAAACAGTGGTTTCCCACTAAGTGTCACCTCATTTGTGCTGCTGCTTCCATTTTCCATAGTGGTCTTTGGCTTAGTTTGTTCATTTTCAACGAATTTATTTTATTTTTCATTCGATCTATTCATATTTCACGAGTCACTTGAAACTTTTATGGTAATAAATCACACATGTCTAATGGAACTCTAGATTTTTCCCAGTAAGGAGAAATAAAAACTGGTTTGAGCTGAGCGTCATTATTTCTAAAAGAAGCTCATTGCAGGTTCGGGGGCAAGGACTCAGTGGTATTGTGTCAAGAAAATTGCTAATTTCTGTCTGACTGTGAGCAGACAGAAATTACAGTTTCCAACTCTGGCTCCCCCCATCACTTTTAGATTAACAATGGAAATGTGACGGGATTTTTGAAATATCTCTTTGTCATCGCTCACTTCAACCCATCTTCCCATCAGTACGCCCAAAAGAGGAAAAAAAAGACAACAAGTTATAGTTTAGTCCACCACAAAGAGCTTTAATTGACTTTTTTCAGAGAAAACAAAAAGCACTCCGATAAAAATTGTGTTTTTGTTATGTTCTACTGGCATTTTTCTGATGATGGAGTACAAATATTTGAAAAATTAAGCTCAAAGTTGCAGTTCTGCATACCTCTTTTTTTAAATCGTGGTGAATCAGGAGCAGACGATTAAATGCCATTTAAAAAAAATTAGCCACAAGCTCCCTGCTCCGCTCCAGTCTTGTGTATCCACTTGCACACAAATAGATCCATGTTCGTCTTCTTTTTCCTTATCTGAGCTGGAATCCGGCTCATAAATGTATGACTGGATAGCTCCAATAGTGTTCGCCACTGGTACTGTGAGGTTGGGGTTGTGAGGGGCTGTAAGATAGTTTAAGAGAGTGTAAACAAGGGGATGATGGGTAGTAGGGTCGGACCTACTCTAACAGTGCCCACAACTTAGAGGCACATTTCTAATTAACTACTACCTCTCTGCTAAAACTATGTATGTATATGTTAGATAATAACAAAGAGTTTTTTTGATTGTTTTGGCTAAAAACGGCATAATCATTCATTACATGGAACATTTCTAAAATAGATCAAAATCGTAATAGGACTCTAAACACAGTTTCATCACCACCAGATGTTTGTTCTTAGTTCTTTATTTACGTCTATTTGGAGAATAAAATGCATTAATGTAAGATCTGACAACCGCATTTTAGTCATGTTTGTCTGATACAGCAAAGACTAAGCAACTTCTTTCAGAATTTCTCTGTTTTTTCTCACAAGGTTGGTGAAGAATCAGATGGAGTTGTTGTGTCTTTGGAGTGTCAATGAACAGTTCTGACCTCGGAAGTGCTTTGTTTCATGTGCGAGAGTTGAGCTCCAGATCTCTTCTTAACTATTAAATTCAAGTCTTTGATCTCCTTCGTCAACTGCAGATGTATTTGTTCTCACCCCCACACAGACACATGCCTGTTTTGACTTGTATTTATAAAAGTGCCTTATAACCCAAAGAATGTGTTAGCATGTTTAAAGATTCTGATGTACTGAATGTGAACAAATCTGAATGAATAAAAAAAGATCAGCAGAAATATTGTACTACTATTAATCAAGTATTGTATGATTATGCAGTTTTCTGCCAAAATAAAAAAAAAAAAACTGTGTCGTTTTAGAGAACATAGTTTCTTCAGAGCGGCAGTAGTTCATTAGAAATTCACCTCTGAGATGTGTTGTGCAAGAAAAATGCATGCAATTCCTTTACACCTGCAATTCCACAACAACATGGCCAAAAAAGAAACACATTTTCTCACATGAAACAATTCAACTACATTCAAACTAACAATAAAACCTTTTTGTAGTTCACTAATTTATAATTTATTCACCAACATCAGATGAAAAGCCTCTGGGCTGCCATTTTTGGAAGTGACACTCTGCCCTGTGGCTAAATTCAGCTTCAGCTGGAGTTTGATCAGCTGCCTGCTTTCTGAATATCAGTTTCTCCCTGCAAAAAAATACATGGTCTGCAAGTGTTTACAGGAAATACAGGCATGTGCAGAAACAACTTATTTCAACACCTTCTCAACAAAATACAATAGAACTTATAATGTAGGATAATGTCCCAAATGGCACCTTTTTGCTTGAGGAATATTAGTTTTCTGGCAAAAATGCAGTAGCCTCTAAAAGTCCCTGTAGAAAATTCTCAGAAAACAGCTTAAATTTAGTCAACAACATTTAACCACAAAGTTCTTTATAGCCACAAAAATCCTGGGCTCTACAGTCAATATAAACAGTGTAAAAAGATGCAACACATTACAGTAATACATTGGTCTTACTTTAACATTATTATTTTGCTTTCAACCTTATTTTTTGGCTATTTCTTTTTTCTTGCTTTGATTTTTCTTTATAGGGAAAAAAAGAATGAATTTTATAACTATGTATGGTTCGACGAAGCCCAAACGTGTGTAGATTTTTCCATGTGACTTATAACATAGAAATAGAAAGACACACATATAGATTTATGTTAAATCTGGTATCTGGCCTTGTTGACATTTGTGTATGTCTTTGTCACAACCCAACATCTTTGCAGCTTGTTGGCTTCCAAAAATGACTGATACTGTGCAAAAGCGACTATTATTTCTGCTGGAAGTAAATGATGATTTGGCTGCGTTGTTTGGCGGCTCAAAGTATTTTCTCTTTGTGTCCATCGATGAGCTGTTTCTTTCCATTACAATGACTACTAATTAAAAGTAGGGACACTCAAGATCATGTGCTCCCAGCAGTTACTCTCTTCCATTGAGGCTACGTATCGATATAATTAGAGTCTTATCTGTCAAATCTGAAACCAAGCCAGTCTTTTGAAAATACAAACTAATGTTCTTTCTCCTCCTCAAATGCAAAAGTCATTCTGACTGGACAGGGGAAGGGGCTAGAATAAAAAAACAGTAAACAGTAAATGCTAAAATCTAAAAAACAATTTTACACTTCAACGTTTTACTTTATAAATGTTCGATTTTTCCTTTTAAACAAAGTTCAAGTTAAATAACACAAAACGCAGCAACCACAACACAAAAATATAAATTAAAATGTACACACACAAAAAACTAACAAAAAGGTTTAAATTAATCATGGTTAATGTTTAAAAATACTAAGAGTCTGAGCTTTTTGAAGCTGTTCTGGTTTCTTCAATCAGTAATGATCTGCCGTGTTTTGGAGAAGATTCTCTTAGTTTTTAGGTTGGTTCTGGAGCCGATTCTAGATCAAATAAAAGGGAAAGATGTTGCTTCTTTTCCTGCTGTCATTTGCTTCACACTTTTGTGAGGATCCCCTCGGCAGCGTGCAAACTCCTTAACGTCTAGCTAATAGAAAAAAAAAGTACGAGTGAAAGAATTTAGAAAAAGAAACTACTGCGGCTCGTGTACCATTGACTTAACATTGAAATTGTATGCCTCTGCTGCGAATGGCGTTCGTTTGGTGTGAACGCAGCTTAATCTTAACCTGTAATCCTAAACTTAACCCTTCCTTTTGCTGCTGCATTCTGAACAAGCTGAAGACTTTTAAATGAACTTTTAGGGCACGCTGTTGAAAGAAAGAGTTACAGTAATCCAGCCTAGATGTAACAAATACATGGATGGTTTTTCAGCATCACTAAACTATGAAGACAGCTGTGCCTTAGCATAGTTGGACAGCCCAGCACAGTTAGCCCAAGTAGCATGCCAGTCTTTCTTTATTCTTTCATCATGGATGCTTGAATGTCAGACTAAGAGTCCTCAATATTCTTTCCACTCTTGGACACTTGTTGAGATTAGCTGCACTACTTCACTCCTCTAAACCAAGTTGGTAAAGCTCAGCTTGACCTCCTACAGCATCTCTGCTAAAGTAACATTTAATAGTCAACTTGGTCACTTCAGGAGCTGTAGACTCTCAATGTTCTGCTTGTGTTACACACTTTTTATGTAAACCAGTACTTATTTTGGTGGGTATCAAATCAAAATGTTAGGATCCATTGAATAAATAAATATTGCAATAGCATGCCTTATTTTAGTCTTTGAAATGGAAATAAATATATCTCCAGGAAAAGTAATGGTTGACTAATATGTGACAAAATGAAACATTTAATCATAAACAAACAAACTAAAATTTCACATATGGATTTATTTGTTTGATTTTGCTGCTTAGACAAATAAGAAGCTGCACAGTGACGCCCTCTGGTCACAAATAAAACAGCTTGACTCCGTCTTTGTCACACCTTTGAGAATATTTCTGATTTTTTTGTTTTTTTCAAAAACAAAATGTTAATTAACGAAATGTTAATTATTTCCCCCAAAAGTCCATATGAGATTGCTGTGTTTTTTATAATACAGTACATGTCATTACAAAACAAAACAAAAAAGCATAGTTTTATAAAAATGTTTTGTTTTAAAACTATGTGAAGCAAAATATTTCACAGACACAGCATGGTCTGCTGTTTACCGTCTGCTGGTACATTAATCCAAACATTGAAACTTCTTTTTAGAGTGTAGGTTATTGACGGTTCATACCTCCAGGCCATTTTACTTATTTAGAACTCTATGCGAAATTATTTATTCAAACTGTTTTCCTCCCAAAGTCAAACAAAAGTTAAAATTTAACATTTTCTTCAAAAAAAAAAAAAAGACTGACTTTGTGTTTAAAATAGCGTATATGTAAAAATATACATCTTTACAAATGAATGCACTGTTTGACACTATAGCAAAATGATCACACACATTATGAGATATTTATTTTATCACTGTGTGGGGAGATTTTACGTGGTTTACATTTGTTTTTAAATCTCTTAAAGGTCTGGGCCCTCTCCATCTTTCAGATGTTCTTTTCATTTACAGACCCCAGAAACTCTCAGGATCTCAAGTGCTGGTTTACTTACAAATCCCACTGAAAGAACCAGAACCCATTAAGGCTGCCTTTCACTGTTATGGCCCCTCACCTGTTGAATGACAGCAGAGCACCTGAGAGCTCTTTTAAATGTATTTTTTATATAGCTTTTCACCAATATTGAAAGAAGTTTTATTTATTATTAAAATGTTTAATCTTTTTTACTTAGTGGCATTTTTGAGCTTGAATATCTTCCTTTAGGTTTTTATTATTATTTTTCTTTTATTTATTTATTATTTTTTAATTATGTATTACAATTTTGATCATTCATATAACCCAGTAACTGTGTGTTTTTCATACAAAATATGTTAAATTAAGAAATTTTAAATTATTAAGACTCATTTTTACCATATAAAATATTTCTGTAGATTTTTAGCATTTCTTGAATTGTTTTTATTGATTTTTAAACTTTTTTTCCAGTGTTTCCTTACTCTCTGTTAATTTTAATGAAATCTGCACGACAGCATTTCAATTCATTAAACTTAATTTCAATTGTTTATCTTTCAAATTAAATGCTTGGTTTTATTTTCACATTGTGCGTCTGTTTTTTAAGCACGTCCAGCACCATGTGTTGCAAATGCTCACATAAAACTCACAATTTAATGTTTTTGTTACACATTTTGAAACTAAAAGTGAACCGTCCTTACATTTATACACATTCCTCCTCCTCTCCAGCATTTTTTTTTCCGCAAAAAAGGTTTCTATGGAAACAAAACTAGAATGGACACTGATGCCAACACGGTCAATGAAAAAAGAACATAGTGATTTATTTGAAGAGACTGAATAGTACCATTATCATGAGGTAGATTAAATTATATTTGTCTATTATGGGTCTTTGCTCAATTTCACTTTTACTTTCTCGTTGTTCTATTGTCTTTACATTCATTAGTGAAATGCATGTAATGTCATAAAAATTCAACTGAGCAAAGTAGTATGGAGGGAATTCCCACTAACTCTGTGTTTTTTTTAACTTTTTTTGAGCCAGATTCCAAGGCACACGGCAAACTGAATTAAAATGGAATGAAAAAAAACCTCTGCTGTCTAAACAGTCAATTAAATGAACAGAGAAAAAGTATTTTTCATCTTTCTTTAAATCTGAGACTGGTTGAACAGAAATTCTGGAAATGGTAAATGTTTTTCAAAGCAATTAGGTGAAATTAATTAATTTCCCACGGTACATCTGACGATCTCTCAGGGCTCGCTAGTGTACTGCGGCACCCTATGCACTACTGCACTAACTACTACATTAAACACAAACTATAAACCAGAGCAATCTAGTCTCACCATATTAGTCATGCCATTAAGTGCACTTTTATGAAGCACGGGGGTTCAGTCTTGCAACTTTGGCACCTTTTTTTCATATTTTATCTTGTGATGGTTGAGTTGAAGAATCATATTTAACATTAATGTGGAAAAAACCCAATGTTTTCTTTTTTTCTGCTTAATCCCATTTGAGCTGCAGAATACTCATATTGCAATAAAAAAAAAACTATCAGCCATCATGCTTTGGGGTTATTGGCTAGATTCTGCATGGTCATTTTGAACTGCTTCAAGTATTCAAAGCTTTATTAACAGAAAAGCTAAACACTGGCTTGGCCATCTTAGCTTTGCCATTTAGTTTTATTATTACTTGTGGATTTTTTTCAATGATCTGAATTTGTATTGGTAAATATGATAACAAATAACATAACAAAGTTAAGAACCAGATAATGATAATATATGTAAATCATAAAAAAATAAATAGTTAAGTACAGCAGAATAGAGTTGGGTTTATCATCCTTCTCCCTTTAAAGAAATTAATTCAACTCATTTAGACAAATTTAATGTTTTAATTATTTAAATGTGTCATGTTCTGTGTGCATAAGAACAAGAGTAAGTGTTGTTGAATTATTTACATTTGTATGTGTATGTATGTATACATATCGATTCTTCTTATTCTGAGTTTGGTAAAGAAATACATTTCGGTTGTTCGTCTTATCTTGTTTTGTTTTGATTTTTGTCTTGATTGTTTAACTAAAGCATTTGCAAATCCAAATCCAGAAGATGGAAAATGTTAATCTACACAGAAGTTGCCAATCCTGAGCTGACTTTAACATAAACATGTTTCCTCATATACATTTAAAAAAGTGTCATTAGTAGGTGGTTTCAAACATGACTTTCTGGCACATGAGGTTCACCCGCTGAATGACATGCAGACTTTCAAGTGTTTATAACAGAGAAGGAAACTACTGTTTACAAAGCACCCTGGTGCAGCTGCAGATCTGGTGTGGAGCTATGAGGGGTGATAAAATGCTGCTTTGACCTTAAGACAGGAGCTGTTGTGCACATCCACTCAGATAAAAGGCTAGAAAGTTTCAGAAGTGAACACACAACTGTGCTTAGAAACAAGGTGTGCATGGAGCATAGCCGTTTTTCTACCCTGGAAAGGAAGATTGAATCAACAAGCAATTATTAGTGCGTCCTTTTTCATAAAGTAATTGAATGTGAGTCGTCAGAATGTATAGGTGGGAGCGCGCGCGCACACACAGAAATGCTCACAGGGCTGACTCATCCAGCTGAACAAAAAAAACCATTTTCACATCTCAAAAGAGCAGAGTGCTTTATACCGACGTTGTCAAGCAGAAAATAAGCAAATACATTGCATTGCAGTCTTTTGCAATATACAAAACTGCAGTAGCAGTCCTGCTACATTATATGTATCTAGAAATATTGCTTTTTACGCACATTTGGGGTTTCCAGGGTTTTGCGCATTTTTTCCAACTAATATCTGGATGGAAGTCGGCTGTGCTGGATTCTCACCCAGCCTCCCCAGCCCCCTGACCCCCCAAACGCATCCACACTCACTCACTCACTAGCTCACTCACTCGGCAGCTACAGAGGATCCGCAGGAAGAAGCTGCAACAGTCGCGGAGTCTCCAAGGACGCAGCGCAACATCCAGATTTTCCGCGCAACTCACCGGGAGTGCGTGAACACATGTAGACGGCGGGGAGGATGGCAGCCGCCTCCACCGACTCGGGACAGGGCTCCTCCAAAATAACCCCCGAAGTGCTCCAGGAGATGCTCCAGTACTACAACCTGAGCCGCCAAGAGTTCATCAATACCTACAACATCCAGCCGCTCGTCTACGTCCCCGAGCTGCCGCGCAGCGCCAAGATCACCTTCGTGATCATGTACGTGCTGATCTTCGTCCTGGCTCTGGCTGGAAACACTTTGGTCATCTATATAGTTGTGAAAAAACGCGCCATCCAGACAGCAACGGATGTTTTCATCTGCTCTCTGGCAGTCAGCGACCTGCTCATCACTTTCTTCTGCATCCCTTTCACTTTGTTGCAGAATATCTCTTCAGAGTGGTTTGGAGGTGAGGAAACTGCTCACTTTTTATTGTGTCACTTCTAAACATCTTGTGAATTAAAAATTACATTTATGTAAGCCTGTAAAAAAAAAATCCAGCTCTTTTTTTCAGGATGATGTGACAACCAAACAGAGCATCAATGCGGGTTTTATTCCACCTGGGGGATGAATCAGGCGCTCGAAGTTGCTGAAAGCACACTCGCAGCCCTGACGTGCAATTTCATGAGAAAAAAAAACATCTGTAACAGCTGTGACTTTTAAAACAACCAAGTCCTGGAGACTTCAATGTAAAACACATATAGGCAGGTTTAAAAGAGAAGAATAGTTAAGTAACCTGATGCACTGTTTAACTATAATTCAACTTTTACACTTTTTCATTATTATTCCCCCAAAAGCCACATTTAAGTTAAATTGAAGTTCAAGAAATTCCTTAAGAACTTTGTTGTTCATGGTGTTCATGGGTTTTTCATGTGTGTGTGTGTGTGTGTGTGGGGGGGGGGGTCAGTATAACCCAATTTATGTTTTCTTTAATACATTTTCAGAGTTAAAATAACTCATATAATAAAAGTCGGTTTCTAACCTCATAGCTGTGGTAAAAACAACCCAAACTATTGCTGAAAATAAGGGGATCAAAAGCTGCAGAATACCTGCTTGTGGACTTTTAGGAATGTGAGCATTTAAGTATTATTGGATGTTTTATGGATTAATATTTAAGCAACCACGTTGGACGTTTGGGTTAAAAATATGATATGCAGTCAGCTGAACTTTTCATTCAGAAATTTAAAGCACCATCAAAGGCAAATTCTAGTCTATTATAAATGTAACTGACTATATCAAACACACAGTATGATCTTGAATTATATCCCTTAATAATGAAGGCTTTGGCAGTTAGTGGACCCACAGCTCTCACACACCTGAAAAGCTGCAGCCCTCAGCTCTCATTGAGATCATAACGACTCCATCACATGCAGCTCGAGCTGCCATGACGCTTCTGCTTCATTATGCTAACTACGTGGAGCCACCGGGCCGTGTAATCACAGACGGTTGCTCTGTCACTTCAGTTATTTCCCCTCTGAAAAGTCCTAAAGAGCTCGCCCTTGATTTGTTGCTTTGATCTAAATATAGCAGGAGAATGAACCTGAACACTCACACCTTGCTCCCTGTGAGAAGTCCATTGAAGAAGCTTTGATTTCCTTCCAGGGGTTCTTGTTTGCAAGACTGTGCCCTTCGTGCAGACGACAGCCATCGTGACCGGCATCCTCACTATGACCTGCATCGCTATTGAGAGATACCAGGGCATTGTTTTCCCACTGAAAATGAGGCGACAGTACTCTTCCAAAAGAGCATACAAGGTGCTAGGTATGCTGTGCTTCAACATGCATGTGTTTGATACTTAAATGCAACACAGTGTTTGGTAGAGTTTAGTAAAAAGCACTTTTAAAAAAGGGTCATATGCATATGGAGGAACATCCAATAGCTGGAAAAGCTGCTGGATGTTGGCTCCACCAATGAAAAATCTACTCTGCTAATTCCATTTTACTTTGGGATTTGTTTTCTCTCCAAATAATATTAATAAAAACAATGAAAATCCAAAACACAATTTTTCTTAGTTTTGAGTAAACTTTATTTTAAGAGAAACTTTGTGCAACAGCCTTTGAATTTCCTGTATAATGAAAACTTTTATTTAATAGCTCTTTCAGGATTTTCAAAAATGGTTTCCAGTTTTAACAATTTATTATTTTCACTGTTTAATCCACCTTTTTTTTTTTATCACTGGAACGGTCTGTTGACCTGTCCAAGTTCTTCCCTGCTTTCCCAAAATACAAAACCAGGAATGATAAATACTAAAGTTTTGATAAAATACAGACAGTTGTTTAAAAATTGTCGTAACCTCGATCAAAACCTTTTTTATTT
The DNA here is from genome assembly GCA_023969325.1 of Oryzias curvinotus. Classification (NCBI taxonomy): domain Eukaryota; kingdom Metazoa; phylum Chordata; class Actinopteri; order Beloniformes; family Adrianichthyidae; genus Oryzias; species Oryzias curvinotus. The sequence goes on along the minus strand of CM043724.1, from coordinate 11,297,112 downwards.
ATACATTTTGATCAAAGAAAATATGAGGAAGGCAATAAACAACATGTAAATATACAAGAACTGTATGTACGTAAAGCCATTGTGGCTATGGGTTTGAAATTGTTTTGTGTCGTTTTACATAACTTGCTTATTTATTGATACACCACAAGCATCATACTAGCTGTCCAACATGGTGGCGTTAGTGTGATGGTGCAGAACCTGCATGATTTTAGATAATGACAATGGGTTGTTTCATAAATGCGTACCGTGTCAGCGAGTTCAAAGTAAAAATGTCTATCCATTTGTTTATGACCACAAACCCCGGCACACTTTGGTACAAGTTTACCTTAACCCTTGTGCTATCTTATGGGGTCCAGATGACCCCACCCTTAGATTGATGTGTTATCCCTACCATGACAAAGGTGGATAAAGGTGTAGAAAAAAGGTTCAGCACACTAGCCGCGTTTACATGGGCAGAATATCTCGATCGGATCAGTGGTCGGGTTAAAATAAACCCGTGCACATGGGCCCAGAAAACCTTTTTCCGATTAGAACAAACGTTCCCATGGGTCACACTTTCCGTCGGAATGAATCATTTGGGCATGCGCAGTAGTGTAAAAACACCCGGATGAGGAAGTAGGTCCCGTTGTAAATACACCGTTGCTGCCACAGACTTTTATGCAGCAGTTCAGTAATATACGAGACGATCTTCCAAACGGGCTTTTATTAATGCTATGAATATTATGAAGGTCCTGTTCGCTCATCATTTTATATTTAATCCGTATGGTCACTGCTTTTTTTGAGGAAAAACGGAGAACCCAGGGTTAGGAGAGGCTAACAACACGGGCTAACAACATTAGCTTTTTGATGGACACAAAATCCAACACCATGCGGGGAAACGCTGCAATCGGCAGCTTGGCTGGACGTAAATGTCTGTGAATAACATCAGCCTTTATTTTGTCGGGGCTCAACTGGAAACACAATTCCATGTGATTTTTTTTAACAGTTTCTAAGGACTGAGTGACATTTCTGCTCTGAAAAGCTCACACACTGCCCCAAGCCGCTCCCCTGTCTGTGAGCTGGCGGCTCGAGCTCTGCTCGGTCCTCCTGAGTCCTGCAGCCGCTAACCCAGAGCGGCGGGTCCGCTCGCAGTTCAAATTCTCACACATAACGAAATAACAAAACGCACACGTAACTAAGCACCCCCCCCCCCCCCCCCCCCCTCAAACACATTAATAAATCCTGCTGCTTTGCTCAGAGAGGTTCACTCGGTCCACTGGCACTGGAGCCCGAACGCAGAGCTCGGGTGCCGGGTCCAGAAGTCGTGGGTACGCATCCCCCCCGCATCTCCCTGTGAGGGGTGAAAGAGAGGGGAGAGCCAGCGGGACGAGAGCGGAGCTTTATGCGGGGCCTCCTGGTCGGTCCCGTATGAGCTCCAAAGCTTTCTCTCAGCAAAACTATGAATTCAAATGCCGTTACATGCTGATCTTTTGTGGTATAACCAATGAATTTACTCTGACCCAGAATCCAACGGCGCTTACATGAGATTTTTTTCGTGGCCTGGATTTTAGCGCGGCACACTGTCTTTTGTGGTCCAGATGATCCTACTTCCAATGTTAGAGTGCCTTGGATAGCACAAGGGATCAAAAGAATTAGGAAAAAGGAAAAACTTGGAGTTTTTGAGAAGGTTTGTTGAAGTTTGGTCTTAAATGTGACCTAATCTCAGTGGGATGATCCAAAAGTGTCCATAAATTTAAAAGGAAAATGCCAAAGATAAGTATCTAGTTTTAAATATTCACATCCAAAACATTACATTATGTGGGGCCAGACAGATCTGAACACAACTATTTTCTTTATTTTTTCCTAAAAACTTATAAACAACACTTCATTTTCTCACAGGGTGTCAATATTAAATTTTGCTTGACAAATGTAGCATAAAATTTTAATACAACAGCACTTTAGGGATTAATCTTTAGGCTGTATTCAAAGCAGTTTTACACTGAAACACTGATCCGTCTGCCTGTGTCTCACAGGACTTGTATGGATCGCCTCTGTGGTTGTGGGTTCTCCAATGCTTTTTGTACAGCAGCTGCAGGTAAGACGCATGTTAATTACACAACCACTGTCTATTATTTGTTTTATTGTTGTTTGTGAAACTTTATAGAAAGCATCACTGTAAAGGTCAAGACCAATTACTGCTCACATTTGGTTCAAGACCAGATTTGACAAAATGTATGTGAACTGGTGTGCTTTAAAAGTAGTTAAATGTAGAGAGAGGCGTCTATTGATTCAGCCTGATTCGACTTGACAGGAGTTGAAGATAGAAATGTTCACAGTGCTTCAGCTGGACTCTCCAGAGATGTTTGAGCTCTCAGTAATAAGCTGATATTTTCACCGTATTGAAGAAATGTCCCTAAAGGGCTTCACTTTTTACCAATATCTACTCTGTGCCATTGCGGGATGGGACTGAAGCAAATATAACCGTCAAAATATATTTTACTAAAAAGAAAATGGTTTTTGCTATTTCACTTTCTTAAATAGTTTAGTACTTTGCTGTGTATGTACAGTCTAGTCCAAGGTTTAATTCTTTTCTTGCTTGCTTCTTGTTTCCACATATCGTCCCACTGACCAGCAAACAAAAAATTATAGCATAATTAGACTGTAATCAGTAGTGCAGCAGATGACAATTAACTCTTCCAGAGAGTTGGCTCTGATTTAGACACTGTGTTACACTGTAAAATCGAATCTTAAAAAGTAGAAAGACCTTTTGTTCAATAAAAATGGTCTTATTTTCTGCTCTACAAGAAGAATAATCTTAGTTTGAGAAAAAATGGCTTAGCATCAAAATGTTTTTCTTTTTTTTTCTTTTTTTACTTGAAAAAAATCTGCCAATGGGATACGAATTTTTGACTTATTTTTGACTTACTTTTTTTCTTTTGCAGCGAAAAGATCCTCTAAGATTTGAAATCAAAAGCAGAAATGTTTGAATTAGATCTTTATGTTTAAAGAAAAAAATTGCAGATGAGAGACACCCGATATAAAGACTTTAATTTTAGGATTATATATATATATATATATATATATAGATAGATAGATAGATAGATAGATATATTAACCCCCAAAAAATCCAATCTTAGGTTTAGTTGCTGTTGAAAAGTTTGACAACTGGCTTGATTTATAAGATTGATTTTGTTCATTTTGCTGGCCATAGCTCACAAGAATAAAGAGTCACTATTTGAACAAAAAAGTAGAAAAAAGAAGCATTAAAAAATTTGCAAGCAATCTGAGATAGATAAACATTAAATAATAGATGCTGTTTTGCTTAATTTCATTTTCGTCTATTTTTACTGTTTATATCACACATCTCACATATTGAATCTTTGGTTTCACAGCTGGAATTCAAAAGTTGCTTGAAAAAAAGAGCAATATGAAGGAAAATACAAAAACAAATGACTTTTTCTTTTTACCACAATGGTGCCTCAATGGAGTTACTAACTTCATTCTCCATTTCTATTAGAATGGAAACCAAAAGGTGAAAAACACTCTACATGGTTCAAAAATAGCTGTGAGGGAATTTGATGCACAGATGACTTTTTTTTTAATAAGCAGGTGCCAAGGTAAGTGAAGTTCATCCCTCAGATTTCATTCATCCTTTCAGCCAAGAATATAAATGTCTTCCTTCTAACCTGATGCCTCCCCCAGCTATTAAAGCTTATAGAAATCCTCCTTTGTGCTGCCAATTCTTTCATTTTTATCAGACCTATTTGCAATTTTTGAACAATTGATGTGCTTCTTTGGTTCCTGCAAACCAAAAATCCTTTTTTTCTGCCTCCCTGCAGGTCAAGTATGACTTCCTGTACGATCACTACCACGTGTGCTGTCAGGAGAGCTGGAGCTCGTTGACCTACAGACAGGCGTACACCACCTTCATCATGGTGGCCCTTTTCCTGCTCCCTTTGACGGCAATGCTCTTCCTCTACACCCGCATTGGAATCGAACTGTGGATCCGCAAGAGGGTTGGTGACGCTTCGGTTCTCAATACCATGAACCACAGGGAGATCGGCAAAATTTCAAGGTGGGTATGACTGCAGGGACACACTCTCGTCAATCACGATCAAAATAGAATTATTTTTTGACACAAATATGCAGAAAATGTATTTAAAAAAAGGAGCAATCTAATATTTATTTAATAAATGGCTTACTTTGGTTATTAATTTGTTCGCTGATCAGCATTAGTCCATTTTGAAAACTAGTCAAGAACTTAAGAAAATCAAAGTGTATAACAGAAGATAGATTTTGATAAACCAGACTATTCTTTGAGTTCATACTGCGTTTGTCTGCAGAGGGAGTGATTGCTCAACATGTGCAGGGCTTCACATTGTGAAAAGAGGGAGTCTGGGGTGAGTCTGTGTAAATGTCATTGCTGGATCAGCTGGAAACAGAACTGGGAGGAAAAACTGGAATGGCCCTGATCGATACAGCCTCAACCATCGTCTATCTGCTGCTTAATCAAGATTTAAGGAAGTCAGTTTCCCCTCAGGGATAAAATACGTCCTTGATTTACATTTAGAAGGAATTACATCTTTTTTGAATAGTTACGGTTCCTTGTCCTGGAATAGAAAGATTTATTATTTTCATTTCCATGAGAGAAATAAGTACTGAAACCCTCTTGTCAGAAAGACTTAGTACTTTGTGGCAAAACCCTTACTATCAAGCACAGAGGTCAGATGTTTCTTGTAGTTGATGATCAGGTTTCTGCACAAATCAGGAGGAATTTTGGTCCACTCTTCTTTGCAAATGGCTTCTGAATTATTCAGATTTTGTGGCTGTCACTTGGCAACTCTCAGCTTCAGCTCTCCCTATAGATTTTCTATAAGATTGAGGCTCAGAAACTGGCTGCTTCGTCTTCAGTCAATCCATGGCAAATTTTAGGCAGTCCTGAGCAGTGGTTCTTTGCGAGCTCTGCAAGATGTTGAACCATTACGGCATAATGTATCATCAATGGCTTTCTTGGTGACTGTGGTCCCAGTTGCTTACACATCATCAATTAACTTTTAGGCCTATTCCTCACTGTTCTCATGATGATGGAAACCCCACCAGGTGAGATCTTTTTTGGAGCCCCAGACCTATGGGTGGAAATAATTCTTGTATTTTGGCATTAACATTTGTCACCATAACCCCCAGCTTCTTGCTGATGTCATTCCTGTCTTAAGCAGGTCTACAATACTCTCCCTTAAATCCACTGAAAGCTCTTTAGTCTCTCCCATGTTGGTGAGTCTGACTGACTTACTGACTGATTCTGTAGACAGGTGTCTTTTCTACGGATGATCAGTCCAAACAGGTGGCAGGTTAATTCAGAGAGTTAAGCTGATCTTTGTGAATCAGAACTCTTAATAGTTACAAGGGGATCACATACTTTTTTCACTCTATGAAATTCGAATACATCGCAATAATTATTTTAAATCAATATCCAGATTTTCTTTCTGATTTCCTCACTGTTCAAGTTAACCTACCATTGGAATGACAGCCTGTCAATTTATATTTAGGTGGACAAACCAACAGTATCAGCAAGGGATCCAATACTTATCTCTTCCATTGTATCCATACAATCAGCACTTATCTGAAAATCTTGAATCTCTGGCATCTGACTAATCTATTTGTCTTTTAAGATTGTATTGTATTTTCTAAAGATGGCTTTCTTTCCAGAATAATAAATGAAGTTTAGTTCTGAAGATTCTGAAAGAAAGTATAGATCATGAATGATTTGATTTAGTGTTCAAGCAAATCAAATCATTTATTCATCATCATACCCACAAAACAATGTAGCGTCTTAGTAAAAATGATTTTTTTTTTTAAAGTTTGCTGCCATATATCACTATAACTGGAGCATATGAAAAAAAAACAGTTTCTAATCAATGTAGGCTGATGAAGTGTTTTGTTTCAGACTGAAATATTTTGTCTGTTTGTGTATTGACCTGACCAGTGGCAGAACTAGAACTAGAAGGGGTGGGAGGGGGGCAAACTTTGGAAATGAAAGGATCAGAAATGTGTGTTTCAAACAGTTTTATCATTGTCATTAATACTAAAACAGTTGTTCTTTTAGCTGATGTGCTATTACTAATGTAAAGCAGTATTTAAAAAAATTTTGTGTAGACATTTTTGAAAAATATTGAAATATTTAATTTTGAAATATTACTTTCTTGTTTTTGCTATGCCTAAAGAAGCTTGTAGTAATGAGTTATTAATATTTTTCAATAATTATACTAATATTCACTCAAAATTTAGGGGGGGGAATCTTAATGACCTGATCCCTCATTTGATGTGTTTTGCTCAGTAACAGCTGAGAAAAGCAAAAGACAGAAAGCTTCTATCCTCAGTTTTTTATTTACTTTACTATTCAGATTTCGGCTCTAAATTTTTTTCAATGGAGAAAAGTAGAGTTGATAATTGCCCTACGTATTGCTTCAGCATCTGTTTGTAATATACAGCAGCAACAAGTGGTGTTTGAGAGTGTGGTTGCTAAGGCCCCCACTCGCTGCTGCAGCTCTCACCCAGTCTTAAAGTAAAGTGTCATCCTCTGTGAGATCTGCTGCGACTTTTTTTTTTTTTCTGTTGCCAAGACTGATATGCATCACATCAGTCACTTTATGATGGTGACTCATTATTTTGGTTTTTCTCCAAAAGGAAAAAGAAAAGAGCCGTCAAAATGATGGTGACCATTGTTCTGCTTTTCACCATCTGCTGGGCACCATTCCACACGGTTCACATGCTGTTTGAGTACAGTAGGTGCTTCTTTTTGTTTTCCACTCATGTTCTTAGGAGGTGTATCTGTGGAAGTTTAACTCCCTTCTGTTGGTGTCCAGATGACTTGGAGAAGAAATACGACGGAGTCACGCTCAACATGATCATTGCCATCGTTCAGGCGGTGGGTTTTTTCAACAGCTTCAACAACCCCATCGTGTACGCCTTCATGAACGAGAACTTCAAGAAGACCTGCGTCTCCACGCTCTCCCGCTGCATCCGAAAATCCAACCAGCAGAGCGGCGCGACAGTGGCGCCGCGGCTGACCGTGCAGTTCATTAAACCCCAGAGCAGAGAGGCCTTCCTGAACCCAGATGAGGGGAACTCCTCGGAGCAGGCCCCTGCGGAGAAAGGCGCCTCCGGCTCGCTGCACAGAGAACGCTCCCTGGAAGTGATCGGAGAGAAGATCTCCACCGTCCAAACGGAAATCCCTGCCAACAGCTCGTCTCAAGTCAAATGAGAGATGACCAGATCTGAGGCTTTGATGCTTTTCTTCTGGAACTCTCACCTCCTGCTGTTTCCTGTTGCCTGCTGGGACATGAAGCCAGCAGCTGCAAGTGTCATAAATGGGACTGAAGGAAAAGGAGAAATTAAAAAAATAAAACAATCTGACAGGATTTATCTGTGGATGTTTTTGCATTGCAGTGTGGAGTTTGTGAAGGAATATCGTACGGAGGCGTTCTTACCGTCAACACTCTGGAAACTAACAACAAAGTGGGGAAAAAAAGACAAAAATCTTTTGAGGTACACTTGACATTTGGAAAACAGACATTTTTTCCTTTTGACTGTTTTAAATCTATTCAATCCTGAATTCAATAAAACTGATTTTTATTTTTGATCAAGAAACTTTGTTGCACTAAAGATTGTTGAAAGGTTGGTTTGAAGAAATCTCTTAATTAATGAAATAGCGTTCTTTGACTAAAGAACATTCATTTATGTTTGCAAAGTTAAAAACAAAAAAAGATTTCTGTATTTTGGATTGCATGTAGTCTTGTTTCTGCAAACGGGTGCTTATCAGTCATTTTGACCAAACATAAAAGTTGCTTTCTCCTCAAACTTTGAGGTGCATCAGCTGCATGTGAACATACAATGTGTTTTCACAGCAAATAATTGGATTTCATTTGGGACTTGAGCTATTATTGCAATTATTGTATCCGGTTCGACTGTGAGGAATGTATTTATTTTGTGATTTTTGGTTTGGCTGCTCTCTGTGTACACCAGCTGCCCTTGACTCCTCGCTTGTGATCCATTCAAGCTGCTGTAATTGATCAAAGGATGCACATCCATCTACCCCCCCCTCAAGAATAAAAAAAAAAAACAACTACTGACTTCTAATCTCAGCAAGTCTGTAGATGGAAAAAGGTTTTGGGACACCTGGGTTGGTACTTACCGAGGCTAAAATTGGACTCAGCATGGGGTTGGAGTTTAAATCTGCCTTCAATTATCTGCTTCTGAATCAAATCAAGTCCAAACGTCTGTAATTTGTCACCGTTCTGCTGTGTGGAGATGGAATCTGCATAAAATCTGCATACATACCGAGTCATGAATGTATTTGTCACAACAATGAATGGGGACGAGGCGGTTTCACATCAGAAGTGAAGCACCGTGAGCAAACAGGATTAAAAAAGGACCAAAAAAACATTTTTGGATTATAAATGTGTTAACTAAAAAATCAGGAGAAACATATTTTTGTAAAGTGTAAAAAATATTTGTGTAATTTAGCTTTTTACTTTCAATAATGTGTTGAACTTCAATCTGTTAAATAAATCATCCTGGTTTTTCTTTTTATCTTGTAATAAAGTGGCGGCTCCTTTTTCTCTCTTAAATCAGTGTTTGACCTCAAATGTATTCATTCGCTAATGAAAGGAAAGAGTAAATATAGTAGCTAGCATTCCTGAGATACTTTTACATTAAAAATCAAACAAATGAAAGAAGCATTTTTCATGAAGCTTAAAACCATGAAATGTGATTTTTTTTTTTTAATCTACTTAAGATATGGAGGTTTAATAGCAAATGCTGAGTTTTCCAAGCTATCTAAGAAAGACTTAAAACTCTGTTTTCTGAGATAAAAGAGGGAGACTAAAACATTTCAGTTTTCAAAATGACCAAAAGTAAAAAAAATCTTACATACATAAAAAAAGCTTTGACCTTAAAGTTCAGCCAAGACCAAAAACAATTGTTTCTCCATAGAAAACTCTGATTTTTCGTGCAATATCCTGAACTGCTTTTAGCTCCATCACATACTTGATTTTGTTAGATGGCCTCTATCAGGTGACACCAATGTAATCCTTAGATTATATCTACTGGATTTATGCTACAAAGCAATTTCTTTCTAGAAAGAGTTAACAAAATAAAAGCACATGTCATTTAGTTGTGTGAGGTTATCTTGTTTATAAAAACACTTTATGCTTACAATTTCTAAAAGTATTATCCAACATATTTGAAAATAATTGAAAATCGATTAAACTTTCATTCTTTTTTAAAAAGGCAGATCATAAAAAAATGATCAGCAAAGGTTTTAAGCAGCTCCTGGATTTACTTACTTAGTATAAAGTAACAGGAAACGTCACTTTTGAAATAATTGTAGGTTTTAGACAAATTCGGTAAAGCAGATCAATCAGAAAATTGCACATTAGTATGCTTCAGCTTAAGCAAATATTTTTAATTCATTCTATACCTTATAACAAATAAATGAAAACAAAGTATTTAGGAAATAAACTTTGATTTCAATTTATGTTTTCCAAAAAGAACAGAAAACACCAGTTTTAACATGTATTGGTGTTCACTTTATTAATAACAATATGTACATTAGATATTAAATGAAATTCTGAAAGACAAACCTAAATAAAATAAACACTTTAAGGTTTTGACAAACTGATCCTCAGATGATCCTGATCCTCAAGATGCTGGAAAACTGTAGAGAAACAAACAAAAGCTGATGATGATCATGAAACGCAGACTCGGAGTTTCGTAGCATTACACTTCCGTTATGTGATGTCCTAAAAGCTAAAGGAAGAATCTGACAAGTTAAAAGCAAAACAAAGAGGAGGCGAATACACCTACATTTCCCAAATTCTCTAATTTTGAAACTAAATGATAACAAATATGCTTTGATAAATAAAAAGAAGTCATCTCACAAAAAAAAAAAAAAAAAAGATTCAAAGCAGAAGCAGCAGGCACTTGAGTTTCTCTTCCCGGGACACAGACAAACTAAACTCTTCAGACACCTGTTTTTTTTTCCCATGATGCTATGTGAACAGAGGTATATGGAAGTCCTTATGGTCAAACAGAAGTGGCCGTGTGACTGGAGTGGGATCCTTGTCAGCTTTGTGCAGCAGCTTGAAGAGTCCTGTTCCAATGTTCATTGGGATTCCCATGATGATGCACTCAGACACTCCTGAAGATCAACAACATACAGGTCATAAAGCGGCAGGTTTTCAAGGTTTCAACCAGAAGAAGCAGAACTTTACCGCAGACAGAGTCCTTCTGTCCAAAGTAGGCAGCATCAAACAGATGGTCGGCGGTTTTCTCAAAGGAGGCCAGCATGAGGACGCTCTCCTTCATCTTTGCCAATCCAAATCTGGTAATTCCTAAAATTTCCCCCTTTATGGACACAGAAATACAGTGTTTATACAAATCCAAACTCAACAAAAAAAAAAATCAAGCATGTAATGGGGATAATAATAAGGATTTCATTAAGGATTGTACCTTATAAGACATCAAATCTGCGAGAAGCATGACGTGCCGCCGGTCGATGCTCATTCCATGGTTCACCATGGTATACTGAATCTCATTAATGATGGTGCATCGCGCAGCCTCGATGCCTAAAGTCTTCTCCACCTGGTTTATTCCACGGAGAAATTGTGATCAACTCCACCAGCTTAGGTTTTCCAAGTTCTGTTTCTAGCCTGAAGACCCATGCCCATCATCTTTTGAGCTGGTTTCAAAGCGTTCCCAGTGCTCTTTATAATTACGATTATGCCGTTTTTAGCCAAAATGTAAAAAACTTGAGTCGTTTTACAGGATATAACTTCTGCAGAGCGGCAGTCGTTCATTAGAAATTTGCTTCTGGGTTGTGCTGCTGGCACGAAGCGACCCCACCCCCCCATCAACTCCAATTTGCTGAGAGCTCTGTGTTTACAGGCTCTCCCGCTAGTTTACATGGAGCTCCTGGGCTGCCCAGCGTTTTTTCTACGTCACAAAGAAACTCTTTTCCAATTTTCACAATTAAATAAAATAATTAAAAAATACAGAAATGCAATTTTGAGTCTAATTTTCTACATATGTCATCAGAAAAATGCCACAAAAACATGTTAAAAACAAAATTTTCATCAGAGTGGGTCTTTAAACTAAAAGTGAGCTTGTGATATTCTTTTGAGGCTTTATGAGAGTGAAAAATTGTCTTTAAATGATAATGGAGCTTATTGTTTTGGCCTTTATAAAGACATTACCCTGTTAAAGCATGTCACTTTGATTTAAAAATGTTAGGTCAAGCACCTGACATTCAGCTTCTAATATGCAGATCAGAAACATTTGTTTTAAAATATAACCAAAGCAAAGACTCATTACCTCGTATGTGTTGTTTGAAGTGGTCCTGCTTCCATTCACTCCATGAGTGGCCATGACAGCTCTCATGTTGTCCCCCTCTACCAGGAGTTTGTATTTGTTCTTTCCACTCTGTTCGTCGATGTGAATGACCGCTCGGGCGACCTCGGGTATTCCTTGAACCACAATCTTCGCCGCAGGAGGAAGAAACAAGCAAACTTACACCCAAGGACACTAACGAGCAGTTCAATTAAACGATCAAGTTGAGCTATGAGCCCGCTCCAGTCGTGTAATTTATAAGAGATCGCTCAACACTCCTCTGTTAGACCCTCTCTGAAAGAAAAGCTGCCCAGAGTTCATCCATGTTTACTGATTCCATGAGGATTTCTAATATTCTCTTTATTGAAAATATTCTGAAAAAGCTGTTTTGATCCATTTGATCCAATCTTAGTGAAGACAATCTCAGTAAGGCTTCAGACAACATCACAGCACTAGATAGATGGCACTTTATAGCGCTGAACTCAGAAAAATATAGAGGAAAAAAGCTGGAAGTCTTAAGTATGGCCCACAGTTGGGTCAGATCTTTTTTTGAAGGAGATCGTACAGCTGATAGACCCTCAACATCATGTGGAGTTCCTCAGGGTTTGATTCTTCAACCCTCTGGATCAGATTATGGTCTGGAGCACAGTAACAGACATTAGTCTGCTTTAAAAACTGTTAGAAAGCTGCAGCTCATTTCTTCTGAACACTGCTGTCAATTTTAACCAGAATCAGGAGAGTTCACATCACTTCTTAGAGTTGTGGAAAGGTCTTGGACCAAGAAAAAAAAAAGCAGCTTTCCCCTATAATCTTGCAGCCTCAAAAACACTGCATTTTTCTGTGGACAACCTTCTGGCAGCAGCAGATGGCTCTTCTGACGAAAGCAAAGCTCTTCAAATTCCACTGAACACCAGCCACTTATCACTACAGGTCAGATAGGCGAGATGTTAAAATAAGTCCAGCTTTCTGAGAACAGATGGACAAAACCCAGGATTTATTGAGCGCTCTCCTTTATTTATATTTCCCAAAGGTCAGCCGGCCTTTGCACAGACTCATTACTCTGAGAATCGCGAGTTCTTATAAGGAAAGCTAATAAAGGCAGTGGCTGAACAGACGACTGAAGTTCCTCCTCACCTTAGGAAGATCTTCTTTTAACGACTGCAGCACATAGTACATGGAGCTTTTGTTGTTTTCCCGTGGCGACACGCAAACCACCGCCTCGCCGTGCACGGCAATGTCTCCGGGCTTGACGCGCAGCTTGGACATGCAGATGGAATAACGCACCGTTTCTGCATTCACCTGGAAGACAAGCAGCTCTGATCAATAACCCAGCAGTGAAGATGATTAGCATTAGGGGTGTGCTGCACTGTGCAGAAACACAAATGACTAAAGATGAATAATGTAAGAACAAAATCGATAAAGTGTTGACTTAAGTAATTTTTACTCCCATTGTAAACAAAATCTGTGACACCTCCATCTATTTAGTGCATCATTACATCTCTAAGTTAGTGGTATTTACATCTTTTTTGAACAAGCCCTTGTCTCATGTGCTGAAGTGTGCTAAAACTTTCCATTCATCTTGATCTTAATTATTAAAATTAGAGTGAACAGTCAGTCATAGAAAAACATTAATAATTAGCCGGTGTTGGTAGCAGCATGTTTATCCACAGCAGACTGAGGAGAACCAAAAATGGACTTAAGAGCGAGCTGGTAGTCATTCTTTTAGGCAGTAATGGATCACTAACTTCCTAAGATTATTAGGATAACTGATAAGTCTCACTTCTTCTGCTCCAGTGGATGTTGCTGCCAATTATAAAGAGTGATTAGAACATCTTGAGGTATTTTTCTCACGATGGATGACACATATTAAGAAAATTAAGCTTAAAATTGCATTTCTGTGCATTTCTTTAAGAAATACAGCATCTTTCTTCAAGATGCTGTAAATAAGGACCACATGAAAAAACAGGGCATTTAAAAACTTGCAGTGGTGACGTAGAAGCTACAACGGCAGGCCGCCAGCTCCATTCTGATGCATCCACCTGCAGACAACTCAATCTATGTACGTCTTTGTTTTTCTCGTCTAAGCTGCAAATGCTTTTACAATAGATCAAAAGATGATCGACTTTAATAGCAAAGTTATCAGATTTAGAAGAAGGGTGGAACATGGAATAAAAACAAGACTAATGATATCTTAAACCAAAGGTTTATTAGATGCCAAAATGTAAAAGAAAAAGGGGTTATACCTCCAATCTTAGCAGCCGTATCCTCTCTAGAGACAATTTCACCAGGATGAAGCAGTCATCTGGAAGGAAAACTTCTTCAATGTACTCGGAAATCTGTAAAGGGCAAATTCTAAAATTAGTTTTCCACTTGTTCACAACTTACTGTCTTTTTCTTAAATGAAAACTGCTTTTTTTTTTTTCTTTTACAGGGACAAAGAAAGTTTCGGACTACCTCTCCAAGAAGAGTTTTCTCAATCCTCCCTTTCACCAGCCTTGCAAAGTCAGCGTTGTCTTCAACATCCAAATGAGCAGTGATTATAGGGGTGCTACGTGGGGGGAGCAGTGGAAAATCAACGCATCGTCCAAAAAAAGATTGAAAACACATTTGTCCCTCTGACCCTTAGCTCAAGCAAAGCTCATTCAGATAAATGCTCCCGTTTGTCTTCAGGATCCCAAATTTAAGAAAAAAGGCATTGAGGAAAACGTTATAGGTCCTATCAGAAACATCTAAGAGAAAATGTTTAAGAGAAAATATATTTAAGATGTAAGAATTTAAATCTAGCTCCTCCTGGATAAATTCATTTATAACGTTTACGCAAAACTGTTTGGTTAGATCTGTTTGCAGATGAAGGAAACAAACCTGATGTTCTTGGAAGCGTTGATGATCTCTTTGATGCGAGGCACCCCCAGAGTGATGTTCATCGACGCCACGCCGGCAAAGTGAAAGGTTTTCAGGGTCATCTGAGTGCCGGGCTCCCCAATGCTCTGAGCACACAGAGCCCCTACTGCTGAGCCCGGCTCCATCTGGGCCCTACGAGACCGGAGGACATGAAAACCAAGTCATCTTCAGGTTCAGCAGAATGTCAGAAAAAAAAAATCAGCCAGGGACTAAAGATTCTAGAAAAACGTATAAAGCCATTGAGAAGGATTTGATTTACTGCCATAAAAAATAATATTTTCATAAAAACAACCTTTACAGCATCCTTAAAGATAGTATTGAAACAATGAATACTGGAATTTGCATTAAAGAAAACTACAGATGTAAATAAGATACAGAAAAGTATTCATACAAACACTAATTGTGTAAGTTCTGTTACTGATTATAGACTTTGGTCCCAGCTCTCTGCAGGACATTCACTAGGTCCCCACATGTGGTTCTGGGATCGCTTGCTGTTCTTGTGATCATTTTGACCCCACGGGGTGAGATCCTGCATGGAGCCCCAGGTGGAGGGAGATTATCAGTGGTCTTGGAAGTACTTTTTCCCCCTAATAATTGCTCCCACAGTTTATTTCTTCACACACCGCCGTCTTCCCAGCCTGGTACAGGTCTGGTGTCCTTTGACAGCTCATTGGTCGTGGCCATACTGGAGTTTGGAGTCTGAATGTTTTAGGGTGTGGAGAGCAGGATTTAATACAGATAACCAGTTCAAATAGAAGCCATTAATACTGGTAATAGGTGGAGGATTGAAGATCAGCTCTGTGAGGGACAAAATTCTTGTTTGTAGATGACCAAATACTTACTTTACAGAGGAGTTTACCAATTATTTCAATAAAAATCAAACAATGGGATCTGCTGGATTATTTCCCCTCATTCTGTCTCTCACAGTTGAAGCGTATCTACACCTCCATCATCTTTTTAGAGCACAAATTTGAGGCTGACTAAATAATTTTTGCCTTTCTGTATTCAGAGTCCAAATCAGATGTTTGTCTTACACTAAAACTAAGTAGTTATAGAAAAAAAACTCATTTTTGCTCCAGTAAAAACATCACTGAATACATAGTTTAAGCTTCTGAAAGGTTTTACAGGCTTCCTTTGATGCGACAGCTCCACAGGGAGAAGATAAATGCAGGAGTTTGTGTGTCAAACATTCACAGCACCTCATGTACTTGTCTCTGCAGGTTTCAAGAAACTTCTCCAGCTGAGTCGGTGTGATCCGGTCCAGCTGATACAGAACCTTAGGCTGCGATTCAAAGCACAAAAAGGAACAGCATAATTTCAGACTCCATAATCATCAAAGGCTCTAAAATAAAGTATAGCAATACCTCGCTTGTTCCATTATCGTTGATGCCGTACTTGTCTCTGGTCTTCTTGATTCTTTCTGACATGCTCCTAATGAATTTTTTGATCTCCTTCAATTAAAGGAAGAGGATAAATCTGAGTTTCAGAACAAAAATAAGTGACTGCACACTGTTTGAGCTCAATACACGACCATGCAGTGTAAAAAAGAAAAAAAAAGGGGAGGGGGGTGAGAACAAACCAGCCATCTTTTTTTTGGGCTTCAAAGTGCATTGGTATTAGCTGCATTCCCTAATGAAGTCAGATGTTATGGGGTTATTCACAACCATTTGCTTTTTAATTAACTGTCTGTTTAAACGGTTGCTGGCACGCCATTCGGGGTTCTGTGGGCATGCTCACTCGGTCACCGTACCTCCAGGTACTTCTCTGAGCCAGTTTCTGTTAACTCCTTCCCAGCAGAGGAGAAAATCACATGTTTGATTTAGAAAATGAAACAAAAAGGGCCCAAAACCTGCAAGACAATATCTGCAACATATTTACGACAAGCTACATTTTGAAGGACAGATACTAACCAGGAGCTGTTTATGAGTTCATGAAAAATTGTTTTGTTCATTCCCCCACAATCACGGTTTTAAAAAATACCTGTTTTTTTTTTTTTTTCAAAGTATGAATCAAAAGGAAACAACATATTAAAGACTTGCTGATAAAAAAAATCCTGCTGTTGGTGTCATTTTAACATATTCTGGTGATAGAGATCATATTTAAAGCTGAAAAATGTATTTCAGAGTATTTCTTCATTTAAATTGTTAAGAATCGGGAACAGACACAAAAAATGCAGTAGGAAAAAGCTAGTGCTTGTGATGTAGAAAATACGCTGTATGAACCACAAGCTCCCTGTTCCGCTTAAACAGAAGGCTCCCAGCAACGGGGAGGGGAAGGGGAGCGGGCTTCCTTTGTGTCAAACCAGAGGCAAATTTCTAATAAACTCCTGCTGCTCTACAGAAACAACATTCTGGAAAATGACAGGTTTTTTGGTTTTTTTTGGCTAGAAGTAGCCTAATTATAATTCAAAGACCACCGGAACCACTTTAAAAACAGATCAATAGATGATCAGAGTGAGACTTTTTCAGTTTTCTAGCATTAAAAAAAAAAAATTAACTGCATTTTCAAAAATGTTCAAACTGTTTTTAGGGGATACATTACATTTACATTCCTTCTTTCCAAAAACCACTGACTCTGTTTTAGTAAACTGGACTTAAAATACCGGTAGAAGAATTCTAGAAAAGAAATGGTCTCAAAGGAAAATGTATTAATGTGCAGGGAAATAATTCAAAATGTAAAGATAAAAAAAATGACAATTCTGTTAAACAAATCTGCAAAAACACACAAAAAATACATTTTAAATGTATATATACATATATATATATATATTTACACCAGTATAAAACAAACACATTTGTTCAACTTAAACAAAGAAAATAGCTAAATCTGTATGACTAAAATGCTGAAACGCAGCCAGATAAGAAAGCAAAATCAAAGCTTACCATAAAAGACAGCCTCCTGCAGGGATTTAAAACAAACTAAAGGTGGAAAATTTGAGGAAACCAACAGAGATTTGATCTGTTTCTACTGTTGCTTTCACCAATAAAGTCATTTATCCTGTTCTTCAAAGTTAATTTTTTTCCTAAAACAGTTAAAAGTAGAAGAATTATTTCTACAAAAAGTTCTGTAATAAAAAAAAAAACAATGGCGTGAACCCCTGACGATTGTGGTCACATAAAGTAAATCAGAAAACTGTGGAAATATTCCTCAAACGTAGATTAAAGACTGTCAGATGTGAACATCCCAGCAGGACGAGGGATGGAAGTTACCTCCAAGAAGCTGTCTCTGCAGCACATGAAGTCGGCTCTTTTCATGATGGCGTCTGAGGTGAGGACCAGCTTGTTTTGACTGAGCGCGGGCTCATCCGGGCACGTGTGGACCGCCTGGAAGAGCCGAGGCGGTCAGAGGCAGACACAAACAATTTAATACAAAGCTAAAGGAAAGCTAACCATGAAAAGAAATCCAGATCCTTTTGAAATTGACAATAGGAATGACAGAACTGCTATATTTTAGGGTCCATTCATTTTCTATTAAATAATCCTCCTCCTACATTGAGCTGCCTTTTCTTTTTTTTTATGATTCATTCCATTTCTGCAATGCAATCACATCCTATGGAAACACGTGTCAATCACATCCTGTTTACTTTTGATTACTGTAATAAAGAGGCTGTTATTAAGCCTCTGGATGTATAATTAGCTCTTAGCTCACAAGATACTTATACACTTTTCTCAGACAAGTGAAATTTCTTTTTCACAACTTTGGGAAAATCATCAAACAGAAGAAAAAAAAAAGAAAAAGGTTTGCTTTTTTAATGGTAAAAAAAAGTCCAATGATGCAATCCAAAATTAAGATTAGATAGACAAACCTTTTTGGGCTTCAATGCATCTTGTAATGAATATAAAATAAACACAACAAATCAGCAGCTGGAGTTTGGTTAAATGTTGTAATACAGAGATGAGTGTTTATCGAGATAATGAAGCCCAGGATGTGATGAAGCGGCCAAACAGACCGTCAAATGCAATCATTTCCTCTCGACTAGTTCTGAGAGAAGAATGGAGGAGAAACTTTTATTGTGACTTGAATTCTAAAACGTCTGTGGAAAAAAAAAGGTGAATATTAAACAGTTCACAGTCTCAACAGGAAAGGGCTTGCAGTCTAGCCGTCCTAATTCAGCCTCATGTTTCAGTTGGCCATCTGATTTGACTTCCATTACAGATGGAGATTTAATAGAAGAGAAGCACAGGTATTCATCTTACTGCTTCAATTTAAGTTTTCATATCCCGCTTTGTGAAGATAACAGAGCACAGCAGAAGCTGAAGGGGTCAAACATAACGGAAAAACTAAGAAAAGGGCAAAAGTGAAACAAAAACAGGAAGAGAGAAGATTAAAGCTGCATTTTTCACAATATAAAGTTCCAAAAAATGTATATTTTTTTTCAAATATTGTGGCTGAAAGGTTTTAATATCAAAAATAAAGTTCTTCCTTTTAACTTTGTTGAGTAACTAAAGTTGTAATTAAACAATCTAAGTCGGAACTAGGGCTGCACGATATGATGAAAACCTGCGATTTGCGATATTAGTGATCAATATTGCAATGACGATATAACTTGCGATAGATGAACAAATAGCAAAAAAACCAAAAACTCAATTTTAATTTGACTGCAACAGTTTAATTTAAATAAGAGTCAACAAAATTTAAATTCTACTCCCCATGACCCTCATCTACATAGGAGGCGAACATCTAACATCAAAGCGCTCCATCTGATTGGCCGAATCCATAAATTGATTTATTTGATTCATTAACTACTTCAAGCTGCCATAAGATTGTTTTAGCACATTTAAAATAATCATTTTTGCAACATGTGTATTGCACTGCTGGATATCGCGATAACGATACATTTGCGATTTACTATGCAGGCCTAGTCGGAACGAATAAAACGGAAAAAAAAAAAATGTCAGCTTCAGGTCCAACTCACCCGAATGTTGTCCAGCACTCTCTTGAACTCCAGCGGCTCGTCCTTTCCCTCCATGGCAGCCGGGTCCAGACCATCGCCGCCGTATATGAACTGGATGATGTCACCCATTGAGCTGCGCACCGTCAGGTCATACTGCGAGCACAAATCTTCAAGGGACTTCACCAGACGCCTCTGTCCAAAGATGCAAAGGGATACAACAGGAAAACACAATAAATGCCACCATTTGAGACAAGAATCCCTATTTGGGATTTTATTCACAAGAAGTCCCAAAATGTTTCTTTGTGTTGCTGGTAAAGACGCTCCAACAAATAATTAAAAGACGCACATTATCTCAAATATTTACTGAAAGGAGGGGTTTGTTTTTCACTTTTACTGTGCCATAAATGCATTTTTTGTTTTTTTTTGTTTTATTCGACTCGTGCAGCAGTTTGTCTGCAGTGTGATGGACTGATGCCATCACTGCAGTGCTGGCTGTAATACTGTGGCAGCTGGAAGGTCTGTCCAGCAATAAAGCAGATACAAGACAAGAGACATTATTTCCTCACATCGTTTACACTTTACAGTTAAAAAAATCTTGACATTATCCAGCACTCTTGTCCTGCTGTTTTAAATTTACCTCCAAGAGGTTTAAAATGCTCTTTTCATCCAGCAGTGATGTGCAAAATGACCTTCAAGATGCTGCAGAGACATATGAAGTATGTTCTTTCTAGCAGTTTGAGATCTGCATAGCAACAGGGGTAGATTGTAGGGAGAGGGGCATTACCTGCATGTATCCGGTCTCTGCCGTTTTCACAGCAGTATCCACCAGACCCTCTCGGCCCGCCATGGTGTGGAAGAAGAACTCAGTGGGAGTCAGACCGGAATAGAAACTATCAGCCACAAAGCCTTTGGCAGCAGGCAGCTGGTGAGAAATTATAATTGAGATAACTAAGCATTCAAGAGTTTGAAAAGTGTTTTAGGCCATTTCTGCTCTGTATTTTAAGCCTAATTTTCCTAACAAGTTGCTTTTATTGGAGTTTATAACTTGAAGAAACTGCATTATAAATAGAGGCAAGATGGAGGCAGAAAAGCATCACTCACTAATGAAAATAATGGGGTACTAGACATGAGACCGCTCAGAGAAACATTTTCTATAACCATCATGAAAGGCAAACTCAGTCCCAGCAATCAATTAAAAAAAACTATACATCCACACTTTGTCATGAATAATGACCCTGAGAGTTACACAATAGTTAGAAGAGATTAAAATGGATATTGTTCTTACTTTGGAGTGTTTCTCAAAGTGAGGCAGAGAACGGTTCTCAAAGCCGTCAGGGACTCGAGAGCCACTTATGGCCTGCTGGCCCACACAGGCAATCATCTGAGAAATGTTAATAAAGGACCCTGAAAGTAAACAGACAGAGATACAGACCATATGCAAATAATGCCAACACGGAAAAGCAATTATTGATAGGAAAGTGCAAGTTAAACTATAAAGAAGTATAGAATAGCAATATGAGCATTCATGTAAATGCAGCATTACTCAACGCTGCATCAGGCTGTTTTTTCCCTCTCTTTTAAATGTAAACTGACTTTTATTTTATTGATGCCTTAAAGCATCAACAGTGGAACTTCAGAAGGTTCTCTTTGGAAATCTTTTTCCAAAATAATTTACATAATTTAGACAAATTGGTTCTACTTCAGATCAAGCTTCACCCCAGCTTTAACTTAAGGTTAAGCGATTATAAAACAAATTAGAGGGGGTTGAAGTTCCAGCCTTTCAGATTCATGCTATTCTTCTAAAAGAAAAAATCCACCATTTTTAATTCAGAATGGAAAAATGTACTTTTTTTTTTTCCAGCAATGCTGATTCAGACTTACCTTTGGATCCACAAAGAGCCATAATAAGTGGACTGTTGCTCTTGTCAAGCTCCCTGAGGCAGGCACTGCCTGCTCGGTCTCTGATGACGGAAAGCTCCCTCAGGATGAGAGCCTGTCAAAACACAAATGCAGACCAAGACACAAACATCAAGTTCTGCTCTGCAGGGGTAAAGCACACGAAGAAGAAAAGCTGCAGCAGAAAACCGTTGTAATTCATTCTGATTTCTTTCCAATGGCCCTAAAAGGATGCACAGTTAAAAAAAAAAAGGTACACAAAGGAATAAAAAATATGTATTAAAGGTAAAGAGACAATGCTTCCTCATCAAGGTTTTGCAAAGTACTAATTAACAATTATGAGTGAGTTGTCTAAGTCAAATACAGAGCTGCTAAAATGCTCTTAAATTGTGAAAGCCGAGGGCCAGACTGGTTAAATGTTTATCAAACCTACAAAAAAATAAATAAATTCTAAAAATCTTGAGTTTTCACTTTTTATTCAAAAATGTTTAAAGGGATTTCTGATGAAAACCTTTCCGCACAGCTAAAAACAACATTAAAAAAAAATAGAAAGAAAAAAGTGAAAACATAAATTCATTATCATTATTATTGGTATTAAGGCTATGTTTAGCATTTTGTAATACAGTAGTTAAAACTGGAATTGCAGGTCTCTCAAATGGCTTTTAATGGCCAAATGCATTAGCAGTGCATTGTGGGATTTGTAGTGAATAAGCAGCTCACATGGTGCAGCTCAAAGCCCTAATTGGCAGTGAGTGGAAAAAGCTGCAACACGAACCTCCAGCGTCTCCTCTGCTGAGCAGCCCGGCTGCTGCTGTAATTTGCCCGTCTGCAAAGCTTCGATGTATTCATCACACTTCTTGTAGCCGTCATCGAGCAGGTCCTGTTTGGCCTTCAGCAGACCGTGGCCAGGAGTCACATCGCCGATTCCAATGGAGAATCCTCTGTTGGCTGAGAGATAAGAGTTTAACAAAATAAAGCAAAAAAAAAAAAAAAAGCTTACCTTGTGTATTATACATTTCTATTTTATTTCCAGTAATAATAATAAAGATAATTTTTGTTTTGATTGAATGTTACAAAAATTAATCCTAGAATACAATGTTCTTTACCAGTTTTCTCATTCTAACACACAAAATAAATAAATTCAAAACTCTGTTAACAACTAGTTCATTTTAAAAACAAGGAAATGACTGGATCTGCAGTTACTATTGTGTCGAAACTTTTATTTAAACCACATGGCTAGAAAACTGTCCCAAAAGTTCTCAAACAAAGAGATTGATGACATTTTTTTAAACCTAATTGTTATACAGAAACTTTGCATGACAAACTACCTACAGAGATACACTGGGGCAAGCCTCGCCAGGCGCGACATGGCGTTTGCAGCCTCCAGCTGTCCCCAGTCCCTCAGCAAGATGTAGAAAATGTTGTTCTTAGAGCCGGAACCCAAGGTGCCTTTGTCCATGCTGCCACACATCAGCTCACTGTTGTGAATCACCACAACTGAGAAAACAAGGACACTGTTAGAATGCAAAGCCCAGGAAGGATCAATAAACTATACCGAGTCATCCTTCACCTCTGGAACCCCAAAAAACACAAGAATCAATGGGGAATTAGGATCTGCAAAAATCTTCTTTTCTTTTCTTTTCTATGTATTGGAGAAGACTTGTATAGTAACTAAGATAAATGAAGAAACCGTGAAAACTTTTTATTTTAGGATAATGAACCCATTTTCTGTCATTTCTGCTAATATACCTCCTTTTATGTCGTAAAAGTAATAAATCAAAGCAGAAATCACCAAGGTTGACAGTTCCCACCAGGTCTTTGTACTAACCTGAATGCTAGCTGCAAGAAATTGTACTTTTCTAAATATCTTCTGTCAAAAACTGGTCCATTAGTAGCATTTTTCATATTTAACCTACTATAGGTCGTGTCCCAACCTGACAGAACAGCTTTAGTGTTGAACTGTCCTCCCATTAGAAAGGCCTTTTCTTAGGATGAACTTGGTGGGATGTCTGCCTCAAAAAAGATTGGCAGTTGGTTCTAATGCTTACCGACGAATATCCAAAGGTTATTTATTAAACGAGAGGTAAAATACAATCGTAGGGCAAAAATACATTTCTCAGACATAAAACACGTACAAAGAGAAAAAGATTTTGTGTTTCAATTTGTGGAGTAAAGTTGTGGAGCAGGCCCAGTAAATGCTTGAAACAATGTCCAAAGATAAAAGAATTTAAGTATAAACACAGAAATATGATCATTGATAAATATGTACTAATACAAAACAACACAGGACATCAGCATTTGTAAATCTGCATAAGCTGGACTTTGATGGTGGCTGTACTGGGTTAAGTTAGGAAAGGAAAGACTTAAGGTAAAGAGGGTGAGAGTTTATAAGACTTTTCTTCTTCTCGCCCCTTTTGGACTTTTGGACTTTTGTCTTACATAGTTTTGTCTCGTTGTATATAATTTTCTTGTTTTAAATACATTTTTCTTGTCTTATTTTGTTATTCTACACTTGTTTTCACTTTTCCAAAATAAATATTTTTGAACTTGATACTTGATACTTGAACATGCTTCCTCACTGCAGAGGAATGACTCCTTTCCATATTTTTGTGTGTTTGTGAGATTCATTTTTCTTCTTAAACCTGTGAAAAGACATGCCTGAATGCCTCACACAATCAAAAACTAAATGTTTAGATGAGAAACAACTGTAGTTTAGGCAACATGAAGTATTCACTGCTTTTTTGTTGTACTTTTAAGGTATATTAATACAAACTGTTTCTGTGATCATTTATTAGAATTCCCGAAGTCACTTTACAGATAAATTTTCCATTCCATCTCTGCATTTCTTCAAACCATCTTCATGATGGTCTCCTAGCTGTGAGTTCTTTCAGCTTTTGCATGTACCCACATGTAAACATCTTCACAGTTGCCGTGGTTACCAATCAAAAGCAAAGGAAATTCCTAAATTACAGCCAAACCTCTTTTAGCTGACCATCAATAAGAACCAGCACAGAAATGTGTCCTAAAACAGGAGTTTTAACGGCAACTGGAGAAAACATAAAAGGTAAGAAAGAACACTAGAGGTATTGCAGAAGCTGCAGCTTAAGCATCTATTAATAAAATTATACTAAAAACATAATGACTTCTCTCAGATTTGACAAAAGAAATGTCCAGTTTCTCTTTTATTCTTTACTTTTTATGTTAAAAGCCTGCAAAAAAAAAACACCCTTTAAGCACGATGGAACATTTACAGCATTTCTTGTGTACAAAATTGTATAAAACTGTCAACACAGACACTTTTTAGGTTGCAAAGATCACTTTTAATCGATAAATTCAATTAAAATTCATTTGTGAGAAGCTTTATTTTTAACAAGGCAAAAGAGATGTCAATTTGTAAAACTAAAGGCACCCTTTTGTTGAAAAATAAAGAGATTTTACGTCTAAAGCAGATGTGGATTAAATAACATTTAATTCAATGGATGAAATTGTGTTGTTGAGAACGGTTTGAACCACCAGAAACATCTTTTCAAAGTTGCTTTCAAAGATGACCCCTCAGTTATGATTGGACGATCAAATGAGAGTATTCTTTTAAAGGATTTAGGCTAACATGCATCACAAACAGACTCCAAAAAATGAGAATATCATGCAAGTGTATTTACTTCCATGTTCTGTGTTGAAACCCCAATTTATGTAAAAAATAAACAGATAAATACATGACATCGATTAAACAGTGAGTCTATATTCTATGAAGGATTATTTTTTGAATGGAAATATGGAACTGAATACACTTTTCCGTGGTATTGTAATTTTTTGGAAAGGCGATCCCTTCATAGCAGAAACTTACATGAGTCGTTGTAACACAGATCCTCTCCCTTGCCACAGTACTGTTTGCCTTTTGTCCGCAGGTTGGCCTTCACCGGACAATCCTTACTCGGCTTCAGGATCATACTGAAGATCTGTTTGCCCGTCCACAGAGCCATCGGCTGTTGGATTCATAGCACAACATAAACTTCACCTTGATTTTACTTTTTCCTAAATGAATAAGAGGGCTAAGTTTAAATAATGAGTACCTTTAGAATCGCTGGGTGAGGTAAGGAGATTCTAACTTTTTCATCTTTACCCACAAGGATTGATGCCACAATCTGGCAGGCTTTTGATCGATCAAAGAAGGTGTCCTTCAATGTCAACAGGTAAGCACCTTAAGGAATGAAACATGCAGTTTAGAAAAGGGGAGAAGGACCTCGCTTCATGCAACAGTTTGCTAAAGGGCTCCCCCATCAGGCGGAACATTTGAACTTAGAAAAAACGTGAAAGTAAATGTAATTTAAGAGATTGTTTTTTATTTTAGATTATTAAAAAAGTGGAAGAGAATATGGCTTCACTAACCTGTCAAAAAGTCCTGAATAGCAGCAATGAGAGGCTCGCCGTTTCTGGGAGTGACAAGATTAGCTTTGGTCTAAAAGACATAAAAACTACTTTAAGTAAAACTGTAATAACAGCTCTTAATTTGTTTTTTTTTATTCAACATTTGTGGAGCAAAAATCTTGGAACTGGTGATGATACAAACCCCCATCAGGATCAGAGCCTCTGCTTTGGCTTCTTCCGTTTGAGGAAGATGGAGATTCATTTCATCGCCGTCAAAATCAGCATTGTAGGGAGTACAAACGCACTCGTTGAAGCGAAACGTTCTGTGTGGTTTGACTCTGGCCTGTGGCGTGGAAGAGAAACACACTTTAAATAGTTGGGGCAATGACTGAATCAGACTAAAATATGAATGATAATGGAATTTAGAGAGTTGCTTTATTTAGATTCTATGTATAATTAAAAGTAAGATAAATGTAGTATTTATGTAGTCAAGAAGCAAACTTACTATGTGGGCCATGATGCTAAGTTTGTGCAAAGATGGCTGCCGATTGAAGAGGACGACGTCTCCATCTATCATGTGTCTCTCCACAATGTCACCAACCCTCAACTCCTGAGCTATTTTTTCCCGGTTTCCATATTTCAAGAACCTGGAAAAACGATTTGTCTTCAAAATGTAACCCTGACAATAGTTTGGCTAGAAATGAGGAGCAGCGAACCTCACCGTTTAATCTGATTGCGGCGGCTCTGGATAAAGTTGGCTCCGGGGTGAACGTCGGGGCCGTTCCGCACCAGCTTCCTCATCAGTTCCAGGTTGGCTTTGTTCACCTGAAGACAGTGTTGACATGAAACACCGTCTGCAGCGGAAGAAAGTCTGCCGGGTTCTCCGTGCAAGTCTGCTTTACCATCTCTGGATACGTCAGGATTTTAGCCACGTGGACCGGAACGGCCACTTCATCGATCCTCAGGTTGGGGTCCGGAGAAATAACCGTTCTTCCTGAGAAGTCCACTCTTTTCCCTGAGAGGTTTCCTCTGAATCGGCCTGAGTCATCACAATTTTAAAAAATGGTCAGCTTCAAACTCTTTCAGTATGCTAACAAGTCATGCAAAGTTTTTTTTTTCATACAGTTAACTTGTAGTTTTAGATTTTGATACTTCAACAAAAAATTAATATTAATCAAAGGATTCAACTTTTTTTTTATATAAAATGTCTCAGTGATAATATATCCATATAAACCACCATAAACCAACTTTACAAAAGAGTTTAGTCAGTAACTAAATAAAATATAGGGTTGTTGATGGCTATTGCTTATTTAAAGCAATAAAAACTGAGAAAAAGAGAAGAAGAAAACAAAAAAATAGGGGAAATTCTAATTTAATTTCCCCAAAAACTAGTCAAAATAAATAATTCTTAAATATTCAAAGCTAAATCAACTAAAACAAACAAAATAAAAGTATAAAAATATATTGTTTGACTTGATCACTGATCCAATTCACCTTGCTTTCCTTTGAGTCTTTGCACAAAACCTCTCGTCCATTTCTTTGGTGCCATATTGAGCGGGATGCCGGACAGTTCACTGTTTATGTAAAGTGCACATTGCAGCTGGAGGAAGTCCCAGTCCTCCATGATCATCTGGGTTTTTGCTCCACTCATGCGATGCTAAATGACAAAAGGTGTTAAAAGTCAAATGAACAACGGTTTTAAGATCGTTTCAAAATTTCCATTTCAATTTAAGGTTCTTGAAAAAACGTTATAAAATATAACATTAGCGAGTTTGAAAAACACCAACCTTTTTGATGACATCGTTGAGGAAGATGATCTCCGTCAGCTTCATGGTGAGGTCATCTTCATTGGTGCCCGACTTCAGGTCGCTGACCACAGACGGTCGAATGCAGAGAGGAGGCACGAGGAGGCGGGTGATGATGAGGTCTGCGGGTTTGCCTGCTTCCGGGTTCATCAGCAGCAGAGGGATGTCTTCATCTGGAATCCTCCTGAGCAGGTTCAGGACCACCAGGGGATTCAGGTTTTCCTGGAAGAGGATTTTTTTAATATATATTATAAGAGGCAAAAACGCTGAGCTGTGAATCAGAAAAATCAACGTACCTGTGCTCGGTTCAACAGGGGTTCGATCAGTTTGTTGTGTTCGATGGCTGTATCGAAGGACTGCATGAACTCTGACACAAATGGATCCACCACTTTCTTGGTCGTTTTATATTTTTCGTGAATGATCTTTAACAGGCCACACTTTTTTACAGTCCCTTTAAAACATAAAAAAAAAGACATTTTATTTTTTCTATTGCTTTTTGGAAAAACCTGAACTTGAAGTAAATATCGGTTTACCATTAAAAGCAGAACAATTCAGACAAACTGTCCTTTTGCGGCATTTTTCGGATATCTTCTTTTTCAAGCCTCGCTTCTGGAGATAAGCCAGGTTAGGCCGTTTCAAGAGATCCAGAAACTGGAGTTTTTCCTCTTTGGTCAGCATTATGCTGGAGCAGGTTTTGCAAATCATCTGAAAAGCAACATCAAAGTCAAAAATTAAAGTCTCCTTAACAATATTTGTTTATGAAAGGATACTTGCCTGTAGTATTCCTATAACAGCTTTGAAGTAGCCAACGTGAAAACAAGGCAGTTCTAGGTCCAAATACCCATAATGCCCCAAACAATCTGCCAGATTCTTCCCACAAGTCAAACATGGTCGGTCTTTCTCACTTGTTCCCTGCAGGAAACAGGAAGTAAAAAGTATGTTAACTTGGAAATTATGCTTCTTCTGAACATTTTTCTTTTTCCTAAAATTTCATTGAAAATACCGGGTACAGTACAAAAACATTAATATATATTATTGTATCAACATACAGTTTTATGTTAGGAACAAATTTCAAGACATTTTAAGGGTTGATGTTTTTATAAAACTTACTTTACTCAACATAAAGTCGGACCTCTGCTAAAAATAAAGAAAAATTTGGGATTTTGATGGGAAAAAAATTACATTTATAAGTGTAAAATGTAGCATTGTGTTGGTATGCTTCCAGTGTAAAGAATAGGAAAGAGTCAATTTGTAACGGAAAAAAAAAAAATCAGAGAAAATTTGCCAAAAAGATTGAGAAAAGGGGCAAAGCCTAAACAAATGATTGACTTTTTCTGGTGAAAGTTGACAAAAGGTGCACATTTTGTTAATATTGGGTTGATATATTCTGAAATACAGTTTGTAATTTATGTACATTTTAATGTACCGGTATATTTTAACTTATTTGAAATAAAATAGCAATTAGGTCAAAGCCAGATTACTTCTCAAGATCTACACATTGTTTCCAATAATGAATAAAACGTGGCAAAGTTGTAATCTTTTTCTGAAAAAGTGCTCTGTAAAGCAGATTTTTACTACAGTGAAGGAGAAAGTTTAAAAGTATAATGAGGGTCTAAGGGCTGGGTGTTTTGCTCAGCTTAGTCTGTTTAGTTTAGTTTAGCTAATTAACCTTAACAGCTATTGTTTCTTACACCTGATTTTATGTTTTGTACAATTAGTGAAGCCTGTTGAGACAAATGTGTTGGAATATTGGGCTATATAAATGATTGAATTGAAAGTGCTCTTCTGAACCTGAACTGCATTCAGGAAAGGGATGGCTGTGATGGTTTTCCTTGAGTCATACCATGCGGTGATCCAGTACTCCATAGGGCAGTGGGGTGTGTTTGGTGTCCTGGCTGTACAGATTCTTGCTGACCACCTGGATGTGGGCCTGCTGCCGCATCTGCTCAGCAGATTTCATCCCAAAGCAGATGTGGCTTCTGGAAAAGAAAAAGGAATACACATATGCTTCAACCCAACTCTTTCTTATAAATAAATAAATAAAATATAGCATGTGGACTATACTAAAGCAAGTGGATCGCAGTGTACACTGATGTCACCATGGGTTCTTGAACGTCAACAACATTGCTTTAGGGTTTTTGTTAATTTTATAAAAGCCCTCTTCTTCTGCAGATTGATTTTTATCCACAACCAAATTAATAATAACAAGCCAAACCATTAATTTGGTGAAATCATGTGACAACTCTACTTAACTTTAAACTTCAACGACTTCTATTGACAATATCTAAATGAAATAAAACATTACAATACTGCAAATCAATGACATAGTAGTCTGGCAACAAGGCGGCACACAGAAAAACCTTTTTAATAAATAACTAGCTCATTGCAATTCAGCAATAATTGCAGCTAACAAAACATGGAAGCTAACAAACTAGCAAATACTCACATTTTTTTAGCCACGTCTGTCTCTCGGAATTGCTCCTTCACCATTTTTGCAGCGTTTACACTATCAAACAAGTGTATACAACTATTATTAACTATTGGGATTTCTTCGGAACAGCTAACTGTCACTTTGTGGAAATGCCATCAGATCCAACATGCAACCATCATGCAAAGCGTCGGCAGCGTGTTGGTTCCGGTTGGTTCCTGCCGCTGCTTTCAAGGTTCAAATATGAGATCAGGAATTTAGAAGACAGCTCTCTGTCCAACTGAATTTCTTGTACCTTATGTTTCGTAAAAATTAACTTTATAATATAATCTATGAAATACGCAAATAAAAAAACACCAAGTACAAATACGTACAAACGAGAAAAACCTCCAAGTATATCATAATATCAATAATATTTTTTATTAATGATGTTTCGTATTATAACACGCTACAATACAGTTTTAGCCTCGTTAATTTGAATACAAGTTATATATTTACCCTGTATATATGTCTATCGCCCCGTGACCCCGAAAGGGGATCAGAAAATGTATGGATAATATACGTCTGATATATTTCTGTTATTTTACCGTGACTTGTTTTGTTCAAATAAAAAAAAAAGCTGATTTTGATCAAGTCCTTGAAAGCACCGTAACTTCTAGCTCAGCCAAAGAGAGCAAAATTGAAGCTCTGACTCTGGGCAACTAAAGTGAGTGCTGACACCTAGCGGCTAAAATATTACCCTGCAACTGAGGTATGACCGGTTGATCTGGGATGATGTCCCTATTTTCTCATCTTAACAGGAGAATCTTTCAAATATCAGGAGTGAATCTTGCCTTTATAATTGAGGTGAACACCCAGGTACTTGAAACTTTCAACCATGTGGATGTCCGGTCCCTGGGTGTTCACCGGTATGTGGGCCACCGTTCTTTGTCTTCGGAGGTCAATCACCATCTCTTTGGTCTTGCTAGTATTTAAGCACAGGTGACTGCTCTCACACCAGCTCATAAAGTTCCTGATGGTTGACCGGTACTCCACATCATCTCCTTCAGACACACACAGACCACAATGGCTGAGTCATCTGTCATCTGAGAGTGAAGAAGAACGGTGAGAGCACAGTTCTCTGGCGGGTCTAGTGCTGCAGAATACCACCTCAGACACACAGTAGTGCAGACGCATGTACTGTGGACAGTTAGAGGACCATCCACTCCTGCTCCCTCCAGATTCCCCTGCTGCAGTCCTGGCCGGATGGTGTTGAAGATGCTGGAGAAGTCAAAAAACACAACTCTTGTCCTGGTGGTCTTAAGGTGAGTCAGTGTCCAGTGCAGCAGATAGATGTCAGCGTCATCCACCCTGATGTTTGCCTTGTAGGTGAACTTTAGCAGGTCGGTCACCATGCTCACCACAGGGTGGAGATGCGTGAGGATGAGCCTGTCCATGGTCCTCATCATGTGGGAGGTCAAGGCGACGGGTCTGTTATGGTTCTGTTGCTTTGTTTGTGTGATCTTGGGGTTCTGAATAACACAGGAGGTCTTCCACAGGACTGCGACTTACTCTTGGCTGAGGCCCAAGTTAAAGATGTGCTGCCTCAGGACATCACAGAGCTGGTCTGCACAGTTCCTGAGTGGCTGAAGGCTGATACCATCTGGTCCTGCATGTGATGTAAGGAAGAGGGGGGAGGTGGAGGTCGGTGGGGGACTGGTGGTGGAGTCCGCTGCTGTGAGATGGAGACAGGGGGTGGGTGGTTGTAAGTAAGGAGGAGACCGGGGTAAGGAGGTAGTGGGGTTGGAGTCAAACCTGTTTGAAAATAGGTTCAACTCATTCTCACTGGTAGTCAGAGTAAAATCAGTAAAATTTAATTACATATGTGTATTTACATAATACTGTAAAAATAAAAATAAAAAAAATTAAAAAGTTTCTTCGTTTGATAAGTATCATTTTCATATAAAGAGAATAATTAAATACGTTAGAGTTGTTGCGTACTTGTTGTTTTGCATATTAACCACTAGATGGCGGCAAATACATTTCCGAAGCTGAGAAAACTGAGATGGGAGAGACCAAACAAACCTGCAGTTCTGAGCTACTTGCATTGTTTCATTCACAGACATAAAAGCGCTGATGGGGACTGATGATGACTTCTTGATGAGATCCTTCTTCATGCTTGCACTGATTAATTCCTCCATCAGGTAATAACCGCTGAGTGTGAAAGTTGCCCAAATAAGCCGGCTTTTCCATTTAAAAATTCTGCAGCCACTTTAATTGAGGTTTAATTGAACCTCTAATATGCTATGTAGCATGTAAAATGAATCTGAAGAGGCTACTGTTCCACCAAAGTCCTCTGCTTTTGTGTAGACACCATGATTTAATGCTAAAGGCCACTGATGTATCCATCTGTACAAACAAATGTAAAGGGCCTGTGGAGAGATCCTCAATGCCTCTCCAGGGACCTCTGTGCGCAGCGCCTTTGAGCACGAGGTGCTGCTTAGAGGTCCCCCTTCAAAGTGCCTCCTGAGCATATCTGTGTACTAAATTGTTTGTAAAATTGTTTTTCAAGTACAGTATTAAAATATTATGAGGAGAAATACTGTGTTCCCAAGGGAGGAATTGATTATGTCTACTAAAAATGTATCAGACTACTGAATATATTATGCTGTACTTCCTCAACTATATAGTCATATAAAGAAGAAAATATGACTAGCACGGCAAGATTTTTCTCTTTTGCTACCAACTGTTTTTATTCAGTAAGACACAACAATAGTGGCAAATATTAGATCATTAGTGTGAAATCTCACAGGTTTTTAATGCGTACAACGGACTGGCTCTTAATACTTCATCTGCAGCCCTCTGTAAGATCAATGATTCCGTCCCCACAGGATAAATCTATTGTACATCAGTTTGTGTAACCAACGCAAGATTGGAAACAAACTATTCAATTGGTAAGTGGAAACAGATTCCTCAGCATTTTGCATTGAAATAGTTTTCTTGACCCTATATAACCGTTTGCATTGTATCTGATACAATTCTTTCTGAGACCGCTATCCCAATTAGCATGATCCAAAATTTCCTTAAAAACCTATTAAATATAACTTGGTCTGTGTTTTCTGCCATGTAGCTCATTATTATTCCACTAGAGGCAGTAGAGAGATCTCAAAATCTTAAAAAAACAACTTTTGGACAGAAAATTTTGCTAATTTTCGAAATGTTATGTTTAGAATAACTCAACTATTGTTATATTGTTTTTTTAGTGTCTATTTGCTGTATTTAAATAATGTAATATTTGTTGATAATTTATAAAATATAATATGGTTACACCATGTTAAAATATATATAATCAGACTAGAAAAATCAGATGGTCTAGACCCAGGCCCCTTAATTTGGTCTGAATTGAGTCTTGAACGTTTGGTTCCGGTCTAAAGCTTGTAAACAAGATCTCTTTGTCCATTGGTCAGGAATTATGAGGGCGGGGCAAAGCAACTAGAGGCAGAAATTATGGAAGTCCTGGGCTATAAGTTCATTCAAACTCTATATTTAGCTCACAAGTTTTGAAAGTCTGTATCAACGTCAGGCTCAACTCTTTACTCGCTTTTTTTGTCCAGTGGCATCATACTGCAGGACGGGTACTGGCAAGAAGAAAGCTAAGAAGGTGTGCTTCTAAATGTTTATGGCATATAGGTTGCCGGGAAAAGAGTGAGAAGCTGTGTTTATCATGTTGAAAATTGTTTTGATGAGTCAGAATTCATCTGATCACATTTCACTGAGCTGCAGTGTCTCATCATTGTGGTGTTACCGCAAGAGAATTCTGTAAAAGGAAACTGCAAGGTAGCTTTTAGGATGGCGTCACAGCAGCACCTGTCAGGCACAGAAAAGCGTGTAAGCTATGGAAGCATATCTGTCTCATAATTCAAAATAAAAGTCTGTTACCGAAATGCTTTTTCATTTTCACAATAAAGCTGCGTTTGTTAACTCAAAACTAAAATGAAATATTAATCCACCACACATTTTTTTCTTCTTCAACACTGCTCATTCTATGACTTAATTAAAATGATAAAGAAAATGGTATTTGAAGTTTCATTTTCATGAAGTTCTCTAGTAAAGGTGTACCAAAGTTCAATTAGAAATATCTAGTTAGACAAATAAAATGGATTAACAGAAATGCCATTTCATTTTCACAATGTAACTGCATCAATTGACTCAAAAATAAAACTAAAAATCAATCCTTCAAAATGTTTTTTTTTATTTTTTTCAATGAACCCTGTTTTATTGTGAAAATGAAAAATCATTTCCGGTATTGACTTTTATTTTGAATTATGATAGAGATATGCTTCCATAGTAAGAAGCGTTTTCAGTGGTGTTAAAATAAAAGTTCTAACAAATAAACAGTTGGACCCTTTTTTCTGTTTGATAACATGACAATTGTTGCATTATATTTGTCCACGGCTTATCTGTTGCTGTATTCCTACTCTGTCTACGTCAGCTATGGTGGCCGTTTTGGTTGTTCCGCTCCGAGGACGGATTGTATTCAGACTGAGGAATCTCAGAGCGAACCGAAGCTCAGACCACCTCAAAAGGTTGGTCCGAGAGCGGTTCTTGGTCCCTGAGTGTATTCAGACTGAAAATCATTGCAAGAACGCACTAAATCACCAAATTACACCCAATAGCTCATTATTGATCATTAGTGAATAATATTGAAAAACCTTTTTGTAGATTTCATCAAATGGTTTAAAAACATCTTAATTTACAAAAAAATTTGAATTGGAGGTCAATTTTTGGATGCGATTGGCCTTTCCGGGGTTAGCCCCCCATATTGATGTACATTTATATTAAACACTTCTGTTCAAAATTTACTTTAATTTAGCATGTACATAAAGCACAGACATCAGTGAATTTTTTTACACAACTGGAAAATAATCAAGGGGTTACAATTATTATAGTTATTTTTTTTGCCATCCATCCAGGAAGTTTGAATAAATATTAAGTTATTATAAGGCCTAATTTGAAATAATTCTCATTTTTTCCTGTTTGTATTTAGCTGCAAGGACACACAATATACAAAAAAAGTGAACTAACTTTTTTGTAGTTTTTTATAATAAAAAAATAGCTACAAATTTAATATCTTGAATTATTAATATAAATCTGTTTGTTTGACATTTAACCCAGTTCAAGAGGTCTGTTTACCCATCATGCACTTGGCGGCATGCAAAACCTGCTTGTAGATCAATGTAGACACCATCTTTGCGTAATTTGCACGAGTAATTACTGTTCTTCATTTACAAAGCCACCCAGGGTTCATAATGGGGCTGCAAAACATTGAC
The DNA here is from genome assembly GCA_023969325.1 of Oryzias curvinotus. Lineage (NCBI taxonomy): Eukaryota > Metazoa > Chordata > Actinopteri > Beloniformes > Adrianichthyidae > Oryzias > Oryzias curvinotus. The sequence goes on along the minus strand of CM043724.1, from coordinate 11,262,150 downwards.
CCGGGACAATTGATTGATCCCTCCCTCCTTCAAAACATTGCCCCCGCTAATGACCGCGTAATGAAAAAAATAGTGTGTGGCTAAAGTTGCCTTCATTCTCCTTATCCAGTTGGGCTGATCTCTCCCCACCACCCCCTCCACCATGCTTTCTGCAATAGTGTCAAGTCCTTGCTTAGAGCCCCTGAACTCCCCCACCCACAGCTCTTCCTGTGTGTGCCTGCATGCATGTTGTGTGTGCTCCTCAGTAATCAGCCACACAGACTCGCCTTTGGTGGCTGGAGAATGATTCCATATTCCACTGGGTAATTTATGCAGAACTAATTCTCTACAGGAATGGAAGGGCTGGGAGGGAGGCACAACCAAGGGAGCAAAAAAGAAATGCAGGGAAGGAAGAAATCTGTGGTGAAATAATTATCCCTGGTGTCACTGTAGCAACATTCTGCGAAGCCGATGTCAATAAAATATTGAGCTACACAATCTATTTCAATTTCGCCTCAAAAAGATGCTGCAAAAGGGTCAGGCGGCAGCAGCAGGAAGGAGGAGACCCGTGCACGCACACACAGACTCATTTCTGTCGAACTCCCCACTCGGAGGTAGCTGGCGACGTGTGCTGCTTACAGACTGACTGGGAAGCACAACGTTGCCTGTAGTCATTTAACTTGTCAAAACAGCATGGCTCCATGTCTCCTCGCATTTGAATTAAGCAGGTTTGAATGAATGAAAATAAAATGAAAGAGGATGAGATGAAAAACTGAAACGAGGAGGGGGGGGCTTCCCCGGAGAACCATTGGTATCACAGTATAGATTATGATAGTTTATGATAGACGGCTCTGTAATAAGAGGCCTGTGTCAGGGTGCATTTCTGACAGTTTCTATAAATATGTAATTATTGCTGGGGACTGGGATGCAGATGGGCTTCATTGTGTTTGTCCCACAGCATGTATTGATCAACGTAATGTACACACAACTGTGTACTGTTGGATTTACAAGCTGGTCGTGACTGATCAGTACACTGCTCTGTCACCATCATTGGTGATTGGTTACCCTGTCAGCACCTGTAAGAATTTGTCATTGTCTAGTTCAGGTGGTGAAGCAGGTTGGCCAATGATGGAAGGATCAGCGGTTTGACCCCCTCTCCCTTCAGCCAACTGTTGTGTCCACGGGCAAGACACTTCCCACTCCCTGCGTCCAGTGCAGCTCCACTGGTGCGTGAATGCGAATGACTTTCCCAGTGATGGTCATAGGGGTTCTTACTTGCAGCCATGCCTCCTTCAGAATGCCCCACGCCACATCAGTAACTTACCATCACAGTCAGTATGAATGAGGAGTGAATGAATAATGGATACACATTGTAAGCGCTCTGAGATTAATCAAATCTGTAAATATTAAACGTTTGCGTTTCTGCCATCACGACTAGTCTCCTGGATCTCACAGGAGTAATTCGCTGCAGTGGCTGGTTTTTTTTTTGCCACATCATCCACATCATGCCATGCTATGCCAGATGGGTTTTCCTGCAGACATTTTCAAGTCACGTCGCGCCAGATCCATGGTTCTGTCTTCTGGAGAGGGATTACTGGTACCACACCATGTGTCCTTTTCCTGAGGATGGTCACCAGGGCCACTCTTCTTCATATTTCCTGTTCTCATAGATGTTCATTGGTCCTTCCTCTTGGTTGTGTTCCCTGTCATGAGGAGGCTCGCTGGGACTCCTCCCCTTCAAGTTTCTGGTCCCTGGAGAGAGTTGTCACGACGATCTTTCTTCCACATGTTTCTGAGGAGGGGCTCGCCACTTTAACCCCTCATCTCCTTTGGGCTGCAGGAACCTGAGCATTTGTCTGGTTTTACTTCTGTTCTGTTGCTCCTCCGCGTCTCCTCCTCCCAAGTGAGGTATTCTGTAAGGGCATCTGTAATCTGCCCTTTTGAGCAGGGGCACTGTGAGAATTGTGCACTTTGGTTTGAATTTTTAGAGACATTGACTTAGCTTGTGTCATGTTTTTTTTTTTTAAGTTTTTCCTCCTGTCAGTCACTCCAGGCTCAGGTTGATCAACCACTGCTTTCTTCACTAGGCTAATTATCCTCAGGTTATTTAAGCTTTAAATTTTTCTATCTCCCTGGGTTTAGTCATGATCAAGTATATTAAACATTTAAGTTTCTGCCACAATGCCTTGTCTCCTTCATTTTGAGCTCTACACCTCCAATTCCTGACACCAAGAGTAGAAATATTTCATGGCTGTTTGCAGATGTGCAAAACAAAGAGGGTTTAACAAGGCAGCCTGAAGAACAAGTAAAAGAATGACAGAGTTAGAGACCGAGAGTGGAAGTTTCATCTCACATCTTGATGAGTTTGCTCCGAATACAGACCCCAGATGGGGCCTGATGATGGGAGAGATAAAGGAAAGCGAACAGAGTACGGATGGACGAGAAAAAGCAAAATTTGATAGGATGAAGGAGTGGAAGATAAATTAATGAATGATGAACAGATGAAGAAGGCACACAAGTTAAAAGGATGTCTGGCTGAAGAGGCAGGATGGGTTTAGGATTAAGTGAAGGGAGATGATGAGGAAATCAGGAGAGGATGTGAAGGAATTAATGGAGGTAAGGATGACATATGTAAAGATGGACTTAAAGGAAAACTGAGGGCTTGAGGGTGGGGTCAAAGATCAATGTTTGACTGTTTTACAGAGTTTTAATTGTCCAGTTTGGTGTTTAAAGATTTTAATCTGGTAATGAGGGGTGGCCTCCTCAAACTTCCCTTTGTACACTATGGATATCCATAAAAAATGGTTAAATAAAACACTTTAACCGGTTTTAAAGAGTCTTTATTGTTCCAGGAACATATTTGTTGAAGCCCTGTCTGTGTTTGAATCCAAATGTTCTGTTGTGAAACACTGATACAAAGAAGCGTCAGTCAAGCCTGTCAGCATCTCAGATCATGGGCGCCCCAAAATGAGACTTCAGCAACAGTTTTGCCTGAATGCAAGAGTTTCTGATAGACCTGGGCAAGACATCAGTGTGAGGTAGGAGGAAATGCTCTGCATGCAACATTCTGTCCAGGCGCACCAACCTCAGTGAACTCAAGCTTCAGCCTGAAACTTTACCTTTGACGTTCATCACTCGGTTGTCACCACATAAATCACCTTCACCGCCTTTGTTGCAAAAATGGAGAAGTACTCAGAACATTTGGGATGTCCTACAGGTTTCCCATCATGCATACATCCACTGATTGCCCTGCTCATCTCCTCACTCTAAAACATACAGTTGCAGATTTATGATTTAAAAAATATTTCACTTACTGCAGTCATGATTTATTGCCATATAAAAAGAGCTGAATAAAACAAAAAATTGTATTATATGTCATAATGATGAGATAGAATATGCTATGGAGGAAAATCCTGGATCCAAATCACACCATATAACTGAGATTTTATATAGAGTCTTAGATTTTTTCCTTTTTTTAATTTTTTTGATTTTTTTTTATTTTTTTAATACACAAGTTTAGTTTCCTGTTTGTAAGCCCCATTCGTGTTTTAGGTTCTATATGTGTTTCATTTTTTTATATTTTTCTGCATTATGCTTGATTTTCTTTCTAACCAATGTCTAACAGTTAAGGAGATAAAAAATTGTCACTGAGATGAATGATTCAAATAGTTGAACTGATCTTATACTATCTGACAAATCTGTTAATAATATATATTGTATTCTGCAGGGGTCTTTTGTGTGTGTTCTGCAACGAAATGTTTAACCTTGATGTTCTTTGACAATCAATAATGGTAATGTCTGATAACAAACATGAGGAAACTTCAAAAACAAAAGCCTGACAAGCTGTGATGTTGGTCCAGATGATTCTGTTCTAAAACTGAATTTGCGACCACAGGTGACCATCCAATCAGGCTTATTGTTAACATTTCAACAAAAGCACTGTTACCTTGAGCTTTTTCCTTTAAACTCTGCTAAAAGCAGAAATGTAGCAGAATACTGGTTTACAAGTTGGTTCATAGTTTCTGTGAAAGTTTAAAAATGCATCAAGATTTACTGCATCAGGCACAAGTCCAGACAGCAGAGGATGATAGCTTCTCCCTCTGGACATCCCTGAGCTCTGCTCACAGACATCTCATTATTTTGCATCTTCGTCACTCTTATTAAAGCCATACATCTTAACTCGAGGCCAAAGCCCATTGACGTGGTGGAATACATGCATGTCAAAGCATTATACATGTGAGGAAAGTGCTCTGTCCTCCATTCGGGAGAGCCATGTGTAAAATGAATAATTTATCCAAATGAATTATAATACCTGTATCTTCTCACAGGGTTTGCTTTGAGTGACATACCTGCTCACATTTTACTTTTTCACAGGGATTCTTGCACAAACTACAGACCTCTGCAGCTGGATTTGCATAGAACTACCTTGCAATGTGGTTAAATTGGAGCAATTAGGATTCATGACAGAGCCTCCCCTCTAGATGCTCTGACCGCGTGTGAGGCCGCAGCAGCGGTGAGTGAAGGAGCGTGGCCTTGTTCTGTCTTTCTTCTGTCTTCCTGGCCTGCCTGAAGGGGAAACAGCGCAGACTTGAGCCTCCAGAAACGGTCTGGTCTTCCCTTCTCCACCACAGCTATCATCCACCTCACAATCGGTTGCAACTTTCGCTAAAAACCCGAGAGCACCGAGCTCTCTAGGAGTAGGTTAACGACATAATCAAACACTGTGTGATTAGTAGTTAACAAATGCGTGGGGTCACATTGTGCAGTTGTTTGAAACAGGTGATGGAGTCCTTTCTGTTGAAATCTGGCTCGCCGGTGCATGTGGGAGGTGTTTGACACAAACAAGGCTTCCAGCTTGCAGAAACAGGAACAGATGGCGCTGGAAAATGAGGCACCTCTCAGAAGCATTGAAACCTCCTCAAACGACCCTCCCCACACTTCTCCCTTTTCTCTTCCACATGTACTCTTTTTTTTTTTTTTTTACCCCTTCTGTTCTCTCTGTAAGCAATTTTTTTTTTAGCTGAGATTACTCACATTTACATTTAGCAGACATTTTTCTGCATAGCAGCTTACAAAACATAAGAAAGCTCCATGGGGGAAAGTTATAGAAAACAATATCAAAAAGTCTGACGAATGCCTCCTGTTAGAACATTTGTCAACAGATTTTTCACAGCGTTATTTTAACTCGTACAAAAAAAAAGAAGAATGATGAGATGTGGAATAAACCTTATTCTGGGAACATTTCCTACATTGGGTCATCTGCCAATTTGAGTTTTTCTTTACCTGGACGGAGCCAGCAGATGGCAAGGCTGGGCCTGGAAAAAAGAAAAAGACACATTTCTTCACCTGGACTCACAAGCTGTTAACTGCAACGCTGTAATCCAACACATATGACGAGTGGAAATGAAGGAATGTCAGCAGATATGTTTGTTGTTGTGGCAATAATGCAATAATGCTGCAGGTCTTAGGAAAAGAGCTTAAGCCCTGTGTATCTAGATTTACAAATATAATAAATGTACGTTTTGGCAGTTAAAGAAAACACAAAAGTATGATCATGTATTGATAGTCTTTTAGCTTTATGTTGTCCATCATGATAACCTTCATAGGTTGATATTTTACGCCTATTATTTATGTATAAGGTCCTTCCTTTTTTTAGGATTTCCTGTTTCCCAGTTGCCACCCCAAATATAACTTCCTTGATCCTCTTCTACCTAAAGCTGAGTTTATTCCTGAGTAGTAGATATGTTGGAGGATTGGTTGTTAAAAATTTGCCCTACAGTAATGAGGCCAGAACTTGTTTGCGCTCTTTATCCTATTTGTGGAAGATGTTGTCGTGTCGAGATCTGTCAAGTCTAGAATCACAGTCTATTCATTCAGTGTGTCATCTCTTTATCCTCCTATAACTAAAGTTTCACTCTGATCATAGTTTATTCTATATATATATATATATAAACTATATATATATAAACTATTGTTTGACAGTTTCTGGAGGGTGGCAAAAGTGTCTACATCACAAATGAGCTCTTGATTCACAATGATTTGAATAAAGAAATACTCAGAATAGCTAAATTTCCTTAAGATATGTTTTCCATCATCAGAAAAATGTCACAACATGGTAAAAACACCAAAAACACAATTGTCATTGGGTTAAGTCTTTAAATCAGATGTATAAAAGCACCTCTTACAAATTTTCTCTTGGATATGAAAGACGGAAGATGGAAGACAAGATGTGCTTTTATGAAATTTCCTGTCCAATTTGCCATCTCAAGGTTTGTTCCAGTTCTGTCTTTTTTTAATTGTAGCCTTAATTTTTACAAACATTGTTTAAAAATAGCACTTACTTCTCTTAAACACATATATAAAGATCCAGAAGGATTATAGTAACAAGCTTAATGTAAATAAAGAAAATTCACCAATATAGTGTAATAGTGTAATAGTGTGTTAATGAGGGACAGTGTATCGCTCATTATACATTATTTATTGTAATCAATTGGAGTCAAACATTATGAAGGGAAAGCAATTCATGTTTATTGAGCAAAACACAGTAATTTGTACAACAATTGAACAAAAGCTGCATGGTATGCAAGGTAAACTTTAGGTAAAATGGAGTTTTAAAAGGTGGAGGGATCATTCAGCAGAAGAAAATATGAGACAAAAGCAGTTTTCTTCATGGCCTGCCCTGTTTTTGGCTTTGTTCGGCAGACAGGGGTTGTATTTAATTCCAGTCGTGTTTTCTGCACCTCCTGAGCTCCTGTCTCCTGGAGCAATCTTTCTGAAAAATGCATGCATAACATCCTGTGAAAATAGCTTTCTGCAGGGACTCCTCTATAAAGCGCCTCTGTATCAAATGTTACTGTCATTCTCCACCAGGTCGGGCTGATAGCAAAACCTTTGCACGATGCACAATTTTAGATTTCAGCATTGAGTGAGCGTTTGCATGTGTCAGTGTGCATAAATGCACAAATATCTCTTTCATTTCCTTTATTTTATGCATTTCTATTTGCTGTTATGATGTGCGCTTGTGATCAGTTGATTAACATAACATTAAACCTCATTTTAAATTATATTTTATGACTAAAGTAAATGGATTCATTAGCTGACAATGAGCTTTAATGTCAAAAAGCGTTTTTCGTTTTAGTCTAAATTTGTGTAATTTCTTTTAGAAAGTATTGCAAATACTTTCCTTATTTTGATCTCAAGTCACCACATTTTTTTCTGATGAACTGAGGTCCTATCTTATCTAGTCTTCATTGTTGTGAGTTTTTTGCCTTAAAAAATGTTGTACTAACACACACTTTAATTAAATCATTTAATATTTTTAATAATATATTGTTATAAAATATATGGCAACATTTTTTTGACTGCTGAAAAAGACAATTAAAGCCACAGAGGATGGTTATTTTATTGGAAGTCATTCCCCGTTCCAGGCAGGAGTGTGAGATTCCATTCTCTTGCTGTGATTACCTAGCCCTCAGCCATGTGGTTCATGATTTGAATCATTTGTGTTCAAGAGGAAACACAATGGGCCTCTGTACCAAAGAAAGAAGCAATTCTCAAAAAAGCAGCCAGCCATGGTTAAACATTCTATCAGGTAGTCTCCATGCTACATTCTAAATATTTAAATATGTTAGAGAGGAACCAGCTAATGCAGGAATTTAACTGTGGTTAAACGAGCAGTTGTTTTGACAGGATGGGAAGTGTTTAGTCTTGCTCTGTGTCATCCAATCAGAGGTTTTTAGGAGCCAGAGTTAACATTAATCACATCAGGCTGCTCCACTTTACAGATTTACATAAAGTATTCAAACATGCTATAGTGGAGCCTCTGCTAAAAAAGTCTAATCTGGACCCATCAGTCTTCCAGAATTATAGACCCATCTCAAAGCTTCCATTTATCTCAAAGATTCTGGAAAAGGTGGTAGCTGAACAATTGTCAGAGTTCTTGGATAAAAGGAGCATCTATGACACTTTTCAGTCAGGTTTTCGTAAACATCACTCCACGGAGACAGCCCTGCTGAAGGTGTCCAGTGATATTTTGATGTCTGCTGATTCTGGCAAACACACAGTCCTCGTCTTACTAGATCTTTCATCAGCCTTTGACACGGTTGACCACCAGATCTTATTGGACAGATTGAGGGACCTGATTGGTTTGTCAGGGTCAGTTCTCCACTGGTTCTCCTCTTACTTATCTGGTCGGAATTTCAGTGTCATGGCTAACCACCAAATGTCTCAGTCAGCAGACTTACTGTGTGGGGTTCCCCAGGGCTCTGTTCTAGGCCCTGTTCTGTTTCTCCTATACATGATCCCTCTTGGAAGGATCATTCAGGATTTCAGTGATGTTTCCTACCATCTCTTTGCTGATGATATCCAGCTATATTGCTCTTTTAAGCCCTCCGAGACACACAAGCTGGATTCTCTGATGAACTGCTTGATGCAGATAAAACAATGGCTCTGCAAAAACTCTCTGCAACTAAACTCAGAGAAAACAGAAACCTTAGTTGTTGCCCCTGATGATGCTATACCAGGGATTAAGCAGCACTTGGGTTCTCTTGGCCAGGATGTCAAACCCAGCCTTAGAAATTTGGGTGTCATTTTTGACAAAGATATGTCGCTGGAGCAACACTCCAAACAGTTGATCCGGAACTGTTTCTTCCAGTTGAGGAACATTTCTAAACTACGGAAGATGGTGTCTTATGAAGATCTAGAACTTCTTATTCATGCCTTTGTTTCTACACGGCTAGACTACTGTAACAGTCTGTTTTCCTGTCTGAATAAGAAGGAGCTGTCTCGCCTGCAGCTGATCCAGAACTCTGCTGCGAGGATCTTGACCCGCACCAAGAGAAGAGATCACATCTCCCCGATCCTCAAAGCTCTTCATTGGCTCCCAGTTGCTTACCGTTATCAGTACAAAATTCTAGTTTTGACATTTAGGGCCCTTCATTCTCAAGCTCCTCCATATGTTTGTGATCTGATCGCCCCCTACAGACCATCTCGTGCACTGAGGTCTGCGGATCAGAACCTGTTGATGGTCCCTCGCACACGGTTCCGAACTAGAGGAGACAGATCGTTCCAGGCTGTTGCTCCCAAACTCTGGAATGAACTTCCATTGTCCCTACGTTCCCTGGACTCTGTGAATTCTTTTAAAAGTCAACTAAAAACTTTTTATTTTTGCAAAGCATTTTAACTGAAACTGCTTTTATTGGGCTTGAGATGATTGTTTTACATGATTTATGCTTTTTATCTTTTATGTTTTTATGTTTTTATATGTGTATATATACATATTTTAACCTGTGAAGCACCTTGTGACTTTTGTCTGTGAAAGGTGCTATACAAATAAAATTTACTTACTTACTTACTTACTTACTTACTTAAGTCTGTAAAAAAAAACTCCCACCTGTTTTGATGATGAGGACTGGAGCAAAACATACAACCTCACATCTATATGAGTAAATGTGTCTGCTGTTGTGGGATAGCGGGAACTACAGCTAAATGGTGCTCTACTTTCCCTTGTAATGGGAGGCTTTAAATGCATTTTTAAAAAAATGTTTAAGAGTTTTTTCACACTCCAAGCTTCCTTTCATCCGCCAAAGCTTTATGGATCGGATGCCACCACTTGACTCAGTTGTAGCCTTGCTGTCTCACGCCTACCCAGCAGGCCCTTTTTGTCACCGAGTCTCAGAAAAGATCTGCTCAACTAGACAAGGCCTGCGTCTCGTCCTTTCTGCTTACTCCTACTCAGCCCCCTGAATGGAGTTCTCCTCACTGCTACATTCAATACAGCCAAAACTATTGACCTGATGTAAAGGAGCCTGACTGCAAAGAGGCTGCTGTGCAGAATATTGACTGTGATTAAAGACCCACTCCAATGAAAAATCGTGTTATGGGTGTTTTTAACATTTACTTCTGGCAGTTTTCTCATGATGGAGGGCATATATAAAGAAAATTAAGATGAAAATACTGTTTCTGAGAATTTATTTATTCAAATCGTTGGGGCAGATGAATAAAAAATGCAGTTGTTGCAGTCACGTAGGAGCTACCATCGGTGGGCCACAAGCTTCTTGCTCAGCTCCATTCTGATAAATCCACCTGCAGACAAATAGATCCACGAAAGTCTTTGTTTCCCTTGTCTGTACGGCAGGATAGTTCCGACATGGCTCTCCATTTTTGTTGCACTGTTTGGTTGGGTTGTAAGGGGCTGTAAGCTAGCAGGAGAGACTGTAAACAGATGGATGATGTGAAATGGGAGCAGACTTATTGTATCTCTTACTTAAATGAACCATACCCCCCCCCTCACACACACACACATATATTTGTAGATGCACCCGCACCACCAATCCCATCATGCTGTTTCCCACCCCCCATCCCCTTGAGGAATAAAAAGGGATTATGTCAAAGCAATTCAATTGTATGAGTGGAGATAATGAACTGTTCCTTTTATCCATTCAGTTATGTTTTATTAAGTACTATTTTGATGCTGTTATCTGTTAATATTAATCAAACGTGCAAGAAATCCAGGGGTAATTTTCTTTTATGACAGCCTAATTAGTGAAGGTTTTGGATTCTTCAGTTTAAACTACTGTCACATCTTGTCCATATGCATGTATCTTTAGTCTGAAAGTAACAAAGTCAACCTTTATTTAAAGTTTTTTTTTTCTTTTTAGGTCAGTGGTTCACAGTCCATTTCATGATCGGTTGCCTCTGCTGTGGCTAAATTGCCCAGCAGGCAGGTGCCATTAGAGCAGTTTGTTTGCAAGGTAAGCAGCTATGAGAAGTGACAGCAGTAGAATTACTAATGCACTTTGGCTGTCATTTCTCTCCGAAAACCCCTGCAGGGAGGGCCTGATTAAACTGATATTCAACCCTCTGCATGTTGTGGGCCCAAGCTTCATTAGCATGGGGTTTAAATGACACACAGAGAGGGCTGGCATTAGTTTTGTAGTCGGCAGTTAGACACTATGCTGTAACTAATTTTCTAATTATAATGGGTGGCTATTACAATGTAGCATATTTATGACTCAAAGCGCAATATTAATAGAGCATGCGTGCCTGGAAATTAGGGGGAAATGTGTGAGAAAAGAGGTTGCATTTCACACAGTGGTGGTTCACAGGAAGTGTCATTCCCCATTAAGAGGGATCCAAGTTACAGGAAGCCTTGAGCTCTAATGCACAAATAAAAATAGGATTCTGTCAGAGCGGACTAATTTCCATTCAGTCTAGGTGAAAGAAAGGTCAAAATAAGCTCCCGTCACACCAGTGAAGTCAGCTAGCATCTCAAAAAATCACGCTTGCATTTATGTGAAAGCACTTCATGGGAATTAGCAGTGAGAGTTTCACTTTGTAATTTCCAGATTTATGTCTGCAAGTAAAAATCTACAACATTTCAACATTTTATATAGTAGCCTACAGGGGAAAAGGCTGTTTTGCAAATAAAAAATCAGCGTGCTTCCGTGCTTTGTTGTGAATATTTTTTATTTTGGACACAATAGCAATTTTAAAGTGCAGAACCTTTACTTTATAAACTAGAGATATTTCATAGTGTTGCTAAAATGCAACAATAAATGCACCTTTTGGGGGGAAACACTGTAACCCATCATTACCATCTGTGTCATGTTTGATATACACATTTCTGAGACTTCTATCTCATAAGCATAATCAACACTTTCTTGAAAGGCCAGTGCAGTGCTTGGACATAAAGGCAAGCATGGTTTTTGAGATGCTAGCTGACTTCTCTGGTGTGACAGTAGCTTAATTTTGACCTTTCTGTCACCTAGACTGAACTAGTTTTCTGCCCTGTAGTGCATAATCTTTCCACTAGTAGAAGGGTTTTTCCTGCTCATTTCAAATTGGCTGCACCATTTTAAAATCTTAATTCCAAAAAATGTGAATATTTAGTCCTTTCTTTGATTTTCTGGGCTTCAAAGCGTTGAATCCTTCATTTTTACGCCAATGTTGTTATTTGCATCATCACTGTGATAAAGAAATTTTCTACACTGTCCAGGCAATCAATAGGCACAGATTCACAAAGAACAAGACTAATATGTATGCTTTTGTATGCACTATAGTGGAATCCATTTGCTGGATTATGATTATCTTATTTTATTTTAGGAAAAAAATGTATTTTCCATGGCTTTTATGAATGAATTCCAGCTTCACAAAATGAGTGTATTATAAAAAATGTAATATTGATACAAATTTGCCCCCCAACTTGAACCATGTTACATACAATAATCATTACAAACAAAAATCATTCCTTACAAATCCCATTTTGATCCAAATGCTTTTTATTCCGGAGACACAGTGGTACATGCCAGCTGTCCATCAAAAATTCCTCGATCGACCACAAATATGGCTTGACCCACCTCATTTCCTTAGCCTTACAAAGAACAAATGATATATCAGTGGGATTTATTAAAGATTTATATTGCATATTCCACAAGAGCTTCCTGCATGGTTTTACATTTTAAATATACATGAAAAAAATCAATTTCTAAACTGTAATTTGCCCCTTTGATCATATTGCATGGAAGCAAGGTTTATTAGTTTTAAGAAAATGGTTCACAGTGTTTTATTTATAAAGAAACTTCTCCTGCAACAGCATCCAGAAAAAAGGGAAATAAAACACATTTATTGCTCCCACCTGCATTAACCATGTATTAATATCACAAAACCGTGGTAAAGGCAGCAGTTAGCGCTGTGCAAATATTTAAAGTCACTGCTAAAGACATCATCACCTCTGCAAATAAATGAATTGAATTCTGCTTATAGCCTCCCCCCTGCTTCCATCTTACCTAAATGGATATTTGATCCCCTGGGAACACCTAGCGCTTTGCAGCCTGTGCCGGCTTCCTGGTGGCGCTTCTTTGAAGTCTGTGGAGCTGATGATAAATATGCTAATGTGTCTGGAGGTGACTCGACGTAGCAGATAACGCTGTGAGGGGAAAGTGCCACCCATCGTTTAATATATGGAGAGAAGGAGCATGAGGCAGACAGAATAGATGAGGAGGGAGTGTATTCTGCTGTTAAACCTTAACAAGGAGAAACAATGAAAGGAAAACTGTTTGTTTGTGTACGATTCAAGAAATTGATCCATTGATATACAACTGTCATGAGCAAAAACAGAAAAACATCTTCTGTTTGTGATGTTTTAGCCACCCTGTTATTTAAATCTATCATTTCCTTACACACCATACATAAGATGAAGGGATTTTATTCATTTAGCTTTAATCAGCAACATCTCCATTAAATGTTACATATTGTTGCATTAATTAGATCCCCTTTGTTTGATCAAATCAACCAGCTTGGAACTAATTTTGGTTCTCAACCATTTGACATAAAACTAATTGTTTACTTTCTGACAGTAAAAGTTACACCTTTAAAGACCCACTTCTATATGAAAATTGTGTTTTTGGTGTTTTTTTCTCACAATGGAGGAGGACATAAACTTAAAACAGCATTTCTGATTGTTTCTTTATTCAAATAGTTGTGCATCAGGAGCAGACGAAAAATGCCATTGGAAAAAGCTTGTAGCAGTGATGTACAAATCACAATCGGCAGTCCACAAGGTCCCTGGTGCACTCCATTCTGATGCATCCACTTGTAGACCACTAGATCCATGAACATCCTTATTTTTAGAGCTTCGTCAGATCTGCCATCTGTATCAAAACTGTATTATTACATATTAGTCGACACTTTTCATGCACTGGTAATGCTAGATTGGGGGTGTGAGGGGCTATAAGCAGGCAGGAGAGCATGTAAACAGATGGATGATGGGAAAAGGGTGGACTTACTCTGCGCCAACCGTCCCGCCCATTAGTCAGAGGTCTGTCATTCTATGGAAACTATGAAGAAAACAACCATTTTTTGTTTTTTACAAATGGCATACTCATATTCACATTCATAATTTAAAGACAACTGGGAACACTTTTACAATAGATCAGAAGATGATTGGAACTTTAATAAATAATTATCAAATGTATCCAAATTAATTAATAGGAAACCAATTTCTTGACTTGATAAAAACACTATTTTAAAGGGAAGGAAAAGGAATACATATTTGACTTGTATTGCATCTAAAGTCACGAAGTGTGTCATCAGTTCTCAAATTGCCATTAAATATTTATGAGTGTGTGTGAACTGGATTGAAAGGGATGCATATTTTAAAATAGACAACTCTCTCCAGAACCGGAAGCTTAAAAAAGGAACAAGTGCCCGATAATGGAATTCTGCGGTTTCTAGATTTTATGCCTCTGGGCCTTTTTTTGCTATGCTGTGTGCTCTTACTGCTGTTTACCTCTTTGACTGAGGCTTTCGACTGCAAATAAATGCAAACCGCCTCTCTGTGACTGTAAAGCAGAGAGCACGCCAAGCTGCTGTCTCTCAGTCAGAACGCAGATTTGATACCCTGAAGGTGACAGCAGCAGATTTTTTTGAAGGTCTCAACAACAGCAACAAGGATTGTCAGCATTTCTGCTCATGACTCAGATATCAGAGCAACTGACGTATACTTTAAAGACCCACTTTGATGAAAATCATGTTCTTGGTGTTTTTAACATGTTCGTGTGGCATTTTTCTGATGATGGAGGAGATTTTTAATGAAAATTAAGCTCGGAATTGCATTTCCGAGTGGTTTTTTTTTATTCACATTGTTGTGAATCAGGGGCACAGTCGAAAATGCTATTAGAAAAAGCAACGTAGAAGCTACAACGGTAAGCGATAAGCTCCCTGCGCCACTCCATTGTGATGCATCTGCTTGTAGATAAATAGATCTATGTCTTTGTTTTCCTCGTCTGAGCTAGCATCTGGCTCAAAACTGTACAGCTGGATAGCTCCAATGTGGATCGTCATATTTATTGCACTAGTAGTGTTAGGTCGGGGTTGTAAGGGGCTGTAAGCTAGAAGGAGAGAGAGTAAACAGAGGGATGAAGAGAAGGGGGCGGTACCATCCACAACTAAGGTGAATTCTAATGAACTATTGTCGTTCTGCAGAAATTGTGTCCTAGAAAACGACACAAGTTCTTCATGATCGGAGTGGAACTTTAAATATGGAAAAATGGATGAATACTCAACGTTAGGTGCATATTTATATTTTGTGATAATCAAATAAAAGTTTGCGTTAGATCGGATATCTTAAACTTTATTTTATTTACTTAAGATCTCATCTGCTTGTACCCTAAAGAGGTGTTTGATTTTCATCCCTCAAGGACAGCCTCCACTCTAGTGTATGTGGACGATCTGTAGGTGTCACTGTGGACGTAGCTTCGAGGTGTAGCACGCACACTTATAGAAATCCACGTCTTCACCCAGCCCCCTTGTAGAAACCGGCGTAAGTCAGATGTTCCGAATGCACGGAGCATTGTCTGCTCGGATGTTCGATGGGCTGGCAGCAAAAGGTGACATCTGGTGACTAATGTGCTCAGATGTGAATGCTGCTCCCTCCGTTTTCTGGGCAGCAGCTGCTCTGCAAAGGCATAAATGAGACAGGGGGAGCGCGACAGAGACAGCCAGGGAGAGACTGGGGGAGAGGAGGTGGTCGCCGCACCGAGGTGGGGGGCAGGGGCTAGGGTTTGAGCAGGGTGTTTGGAGATGGTGCGCGCCTTCCCCCTGCCAGCCGTCTCACTCTGAAGGGGGTGCATTTCTGGGGGTATGTCATGGGAAAATCAATGACTTTCTGTCTGATTTTCGAGGACATGAAACACGTCCCCCCCAATCACTCCCTGCTGCCTTCCGAGTCTGCCGCAAGGAGACCACACAGATCAGAAAAGGGGCTTGCTTTCATCGGCTTTGTTTGCTGTAGTCAGGTGCCTCATAGACGGTGTCAGTGGACAGTGGAGTCACAGCTTCCCTCTGAATGCAGCGTATCCAACGTCTTGCTTTGCAGACGCCGTGGCTGGTGGGCAGGCCCTCAATGACTAGTCCAAACAAAAAGCCAGATTACTTGCACCTGTTCTCTACCTGCAGTCTCCAGCCACGGGACATGGTGGGCTTCCAAGTTTATTGAGGACCATCTGCCACTATTCTGCTGCCAAATAATTCAATTAAATGGAATGGAATTCTTTCATGATGAGCATTTTCCTTAAATTTGGAGAAAATCTGCCCTGAAAGAAGTTTGATTATTTGTAAAATTTGACAACTCATTGTAAAACAAATTTAACCATTAGATGACTCAAAATGCTGAGATAGTTTTGCAGGAAAATAAATATATTAGTTTCACTTACAGCTCTATGAATTAACATTAATTCCTTGCTTTAGCTGAAGTTATCAGAAAGCAGTAGTTTATGTTTCTTTGATGCTGTGGAAGTACTAGTGATGCTCTAACAGGGAAAATCTGTTAGATTAAAATTCTGTTAAAACCTTCTATTGATCTGAGCAAAATATAACAACTTGTGGTGGTTTGATACAGATTTTATCCAGTTTCCTCCTTTTTTGTCTTTTTGTCCTTTTTGCATAAAGAACATTATTAAGGCGTCTCCTTGAAATCCAACACCAAAAAGATCCAAGTTTCTTTTTGGTGTAGAGTTAAAATTTTTACAATGGGAGTCGGTAGGATGTTTACTTTAGAAACCAACCTCTACTGGTCATCTAGGGAACTGCAAAATTCCGATTACTTTTAAATTAGTGAATAAAACGTTAGGGCTTAGTTGCAAAACCAACAGTATGAACCGAGCCAGAAGGATCCCTTGATAACTCAACACAGAGCAATAAAACCTGAAAAAGAAAACTTCTTTAAAAAAATGAATTTGTTAATTAATTTGACTGAAACTGGCAGTCATGATGTGAATAACTGAAAGAGACACAATCAGTTTAATTTGTGTGTTGCTTTCAGCTCTTTTTGTTTGTTTGTTGTGTGCTTCACCTGTTTTAGAGGACAGGTTGCCATGGAGTTGCAATAACTGACTCTTAACACTGAAAGGCTTCTACAGGCAGTGGGTGTTTGGTCAATTTTGCCAGGATTCCAACCCTAAAAATGTGCAGCACTGAAAGGAGCTTTTGTCCAAACTCACCTTGATGTGTTTAGCTGCTCTGGGGCAAAGCAGGCTGCATACGGGGAAGCAAACTGGCGTAAATGCAAACAAGAAAATTAGTGAAAGACAAACTTTTAAAAAATCTGCAAATATTTAATACATTTCTATAATCCTGTTCATGCAACTTTGTTAACCCAGAGGCCACCTCTTAACCCCTAAACTCCAAAAGTCCTAGAGTAGAGTATTCAACCTTATAGAAAATGTCCAAATAGCTATGAAATGTTCAAGATGGACCAGAGCAGTTCCACTTTTTAATGTGGCCAATTAATAATTGTAACCATGATCCATAATTCCATAATCTCACCAGACTGGTTTGTACCCTGTACAGTTAGCAGAAGATCACACAGAATCTGGGTGAATCAACACCAGCAAACATGTGTTCATTTGTTCATATGGGCGCGCTCCTTCTTAGCTGACACTTGAGCGGCATTCAAAGGCGAAGTGGGCTGCTTGTGATTAGGGCTGCTTAAGGTTTGATGAATAAGAAGTGCATATGCATCCCAGAATGAATGCTAATGAACCGCATTCCTCTGAGTTTCTGGTGGAAACCAACCATGGCTTTTGGGAGAAGGTGGGGAGAAATGGCCTCCTCGTGTAAAAAATGGGGATGTGAGGAATGTCAGGGATTAAAATATCCTTAGGAACTCTTCCATTTACGCTTACCTTAAATTGAGCTTTATATATATATATATATATATATATATATATATATATATATATATATATATATATATATATATATATTTTTTTTTTATTTATTAATTTTTAAGACTCATATTAAAAAAATGTTGATTAATCAATAATTTGCAGTAGTCCTATTTAAGGCTAAAACAGAAACATTATACAAAAAAAACCCAGAATAAAATAGGTTGGATGATGTGCTTTCAAAGGGTCACAATCCAGACATCATCACATAATTTGTAGGTCAGGAATTGCAAGTTAAAAGACGCAAAAAATGAATGGAGCCACGCATCCCCAAATGTATACTCTTTGTTGAAAAAGGGCTTAAAAATCAGGTTCAATAAAAATTAACTGGAAAGATTTAGTGCAGAACATTCACATGACTACTGCACCAATATGCATAAACTGTCTGTTTATCCTGTTGGGTTTGATAGTGATCTGGTCCTACCAGATGTAATCAAAGTTTTTATGCAGAAACCTGCATTTATACATATTCTTTCGCTATGGAGTTTAAAAAGTCGACTTTAGTTTAGTGGTGCTTATGGATTAAACATCTGTTAAGTCATGTGACTTAACCCTACTATAGTCCATCAATTTTCTTCCGCTCAGCCAGGACCGAGTCACAGAGGGCAGCAGTCTGAGTAAAGATGCCCAAACTTCCCCTTCCCCGGCAACCTCCTCCAGCTTCTCTGGGGGGACCTCGAGGCATTCCCAGGCCAGCCGAGAGACGCAGTCTCTTCAGCCGATCCGGGGTCTTCTTCCCTGGGGTCTCCGCCTTTCTCTTAAGTAATATTTATCACAAAATGCTTCAAATAATATTATTACAAATTAAATGATTAAAACAACAAATTGAAACCGTTTTTTGAAAAGGAGCTCAGTGTGCTGTGCTGCCAACTAGCAGTTGGGGGTTTCGGTGGAAAACAGTGTCATTGTGACATTGAAAGACTTTTATAAATATTTAAATGAATATCGTCTTGAACACAAATCGATACAGGTATCGACAAGTGAAATATTGTGATACATTGAATATATCACAATGTATGTATATAATCAAATTTTTCTACACCCCCTAGCAAAAAATCAGAAAAACAACTAGAATTGTGTTGCTCATTTAACTTAAATTAAAATATATATTCATTTTTTAAAGGAAGTGACTACTCATTCATTTTCTATTCCGTTTATTCCCTTACGGGGTCACGGGGCTGCCGGAGCCTATCCCGGCCACTTTTGGGCGAAGGCAGGGGATGCCCTGGACAGGTCGCCAGTCTGTCGCAGGGTAGAATGTCCACAATCACACACCCATTCACTCTCACACCTATGGACAATTTAGAGTTACCAATTAACCTATGATGCATGTTTTTGGACAGAGAGAACCTACGCATACACGGGGAGAACATGCAAACTCCACACAGAAAAGTCCCCCCATTGATGTTGTTTTTCATGTCCCCCAGCCGGGACTTGAACTGGGGACCTTCTTGCTGTGAGGCAAGAGCGCTAACCACTGCCCCACCGTGCCAAATTCTTTTCTTGGCCGCATTTATTTTGAAAGCTGAAAAATATGCAGCTTAAATAACCGCACCTAAACTATTTGCTGTGCCACTTGGTAACCATTCCTGATTGTGCAACTACTCCTTCAAATATGACCAACAACAAAATTTAGCCTTGAATGCACTTCAAAAGTCAATGCAGCAATGTGCACCAACACGATTTTCCATCAGTTTTTGTGCTTGCTTGCACTGAAATACGTGCAAATAACATCAGGATTTTTTCAAATCTGAACATTTTCATGTCCTACAATGTTTTTCACAATAGTTTGACCCATGTTTATTTACAAATGCTGTGTCAATAGTTGGTGAGATATCACAATTGAGCAATTTGTGTTCAACAGTCATAGGATCGTTTTGTTGGTTACAGATGAAGAGTTTGCGTTACAGGCAAAAACCCTTATCAATCTAAATCAACCACTTTTCCAATTACTCATAATGAATTAAAACATGCTTATTATCACCACTGACAAATACATTGTTACACTACAACTATTGTAGCCACTATAATAATTAACTGATCAGACTGCATTTTTTCCACTCTCAGAGGACATTTTATGATACCCTGCTCAAGTATAAAAGCACACTAAGAACCTGATCTTTTACAAAATGCCCATATCATACATCTATTCAGTAGAAAAAGCAGTAAGCATGTATTGATTGCCAAGTCACTAACATTTATGTGGCTAACAAAAATGGTAAAAGGTTGTTCCTTTGCGCTCTGCCTCACTCGTTTTTGAAAATTCCTTTTTTTCCTTTTGGTGCAGAAGAGGGAAGAGACCAGCCAAATCTCTATTAGCCGATTGGGATTTTCTCCCATGTGTCACGGTGAGTGTAATTGCAATGTCACACTTCAAGGGCTTCATGTGGGTGGATGGGAGGTCTACCAAAAGAAATAGGACTGTAGTCAAAATACCAATTAATGAAGGCCCAAAGAAATATGACCTGAGCTGCTTCAAGTCTGTACCTGCCACTGACCCAGGCTGTAGATTGAAATTGTATCCCATCATCCCTTGGTTGTGGGTCAGTGCTCAGTGTCAGAGCGTGTAGATTATGCCTCCCTCTCCCTGATCCTGGCACCTGCCCTTAAGCTCACACCCTGGAGTTCATCCTGTTCTTGCTATATGATGAGGAACTCTTTCACATCAGAAATTCCTTATAACATCATCATTTTCATCTGAGCAGACGTTAAGCAAACCACTAACCCCGAGGCTGCTATGTTAGGTCACTCTGCCTGTTGTGGTGGGTGAAGGTAGAGAAAGCACTTGGGCTGCTTAATTTGTCAAGTATTGGACTATCAAACCACACAAATAAGCACTAAGGGACAATATTTCCAAAATTTTTGTTGACATGAAAATACTTATACCAGAATGTTATCAAAAAAGGTTGCACGAGTTTCTTGTTTGACAAATGTTTATGCATCAAATGAAGTGGATTGGATGGGCTTTGATTGAAAAGAAAGCTACAATAACCACAGTGCAACAAATCTTAGTAAATACTCTGTTTTTGGTAAGAAATGGTGCAAATAAAACCCCAAAGCAGCTTAGTTGGCTTATAAGCCAGTATGATCACACCTTTCATACTGACTTTAGTGGAGAGCTTCCAGTTGAGAGATATTACTGAATTAACATATGTGTGGGCTTTACACCATAAAAAAAGAAATATTGCTAGATTTCTTTACTCCACTGTTGTGTGACTGCACAAAGGTCTTTCTTTTAAAAACAAGATGCTGCATAGTCTCCATTATATCCAGAGATGGGGCAACTTTGTTGTAGCATCTTCCAAGCTGACCTCAGGTCAGTTTAGAGGCCAAGATACTCAGACAAATAAATAATGTATTGTCTGCAGTAGAGTGGTAAAAACATAAGGAACACCCTCTGTCTTATACATAGTATCATGTTCATTGATCAACTGTGGGTTTTCCTCAACTAATTAAACATCAACTTTACTTACAAAACGAGTTTAGAGTGTTTTAGGTGACCAAAAATTGTTTTTTAACAGAAAACTTCCCAATCATAGTCATTTGTTTTTTTAACTTTGAAATGAAAGAATTCCCAGAAGGCTTAGGGGCCTACTCAAAGCTAATCTGTACTGAACTATTAAAAAAGTGGACTGAGGCTTGATAGGTTGTGCCTTAAAAGTACTTTTATATCAGTTTCTAAACAGTAGTTGGCACTATACCTTTTGTCAGCTCCAAGACATAACGGCACACGCCTATGTCATCATCAAGCGACTGTTTTTGTTTGCGGTCTTATTCACAGCGATTTCAGTAGATGCTCAACTTAAGCTTCAGACCAGAAAGACCTCTTTGTCATTGTGTTTGTTTGTATTGTTGATGCAGTGTAAAAGCTGCTACAGCCTGTGCATAGGAATAACAGATCGGAGCATAAAGGTCTGAATGTAATTTGTTATTAGTCATGTCATGAGAACTCTTTCATGTACCATGATCACTCCACCACTGTAACGTCTCCAGGTCCAAGGAATGGAGCTACAGCAGAGCTCTGCTCGCAAGTCAAGCTTCTACACTTGAGAACACGGACAGATGAGAACATGGGATCAGAGCGAAGAACCAAAGCCATACGTGGGAACCTTAGAGTGAAATGTACTTTGAAACTGATCGAATGGTGTGCTGTTTGTAGAAACCTCATCTAAAAAGAAAAGGAGTCACAAAAATATGATCATGCAGTACACTCTAATCTTTCCACAGTGCAATGATGACCCACTTTATGATTTTAATCATAAAAAAAAAATGCTTTTACGCTGACTTTTTAAAAAATATTTTGGGTTTTAATAAGTAGATTCAGTTTTGACATAATGTGGACTCCCACACTCTCCTGTTATCAAAAGGCTGTACAAAAACCATTTAAGTCTCTTTAAATTGGCAGATGTCGAAAAAAGAGACTGAAACTATAGGAGCAGGGGTGGGCGGTAAAACTTCCACTGTAGCTCAGAACAGCTGTTAAAGTTTAAAACATGAGATGGGTGGCAAAACGGTTCTGCTAAGTAACATTCTGGGCTGAGGGGGCTCTAAATTCACTCACTGACAGCACATCCTGAAAATTCTGTTGAACACTAAGATCTAAATTTTCATTATCTTTGATTTTATGTTAAATGCAAATAGTTTTTGCATGTAGCAACATGCAACAGACACACAGAATATGTTTACAAAGGTTCATAGAAATATTTTCATTTCCATTTTTTCCAAAATTTAAAAAGGCCTGCCTTTGCTTTGAGATGAGTTAAATATTTCATAGCACCACTGGCTGACCTCAGGTCATTTGTAGTCAAGGCCAAGATACTCAGACGCATAAACGAGGCATTGTCATCAGCCACATCTGCACACAACACAAAGAGACCTCTGAATTACTGTGAGGAGCCTTTGTGAACAACAGACTTTTCTTTGTAGGCAAACGATGAAGATTACCCTTGATTGAATGATTCACTGTGGCTGCGGACTGTCTAAGTGTGTGGGATGAGAACCGGTGCTATCTTTGCTCTTCTCTTCACCTCTGCCCATTTCTCACTTTTCCCTATTTATGAAGCACTGCAGTGTCTGTGGCAGTTCAGGGCTGTGCTGCAGCCTACGGGGAGACCTCCTCAATCCCAGCAAAGCTATACCTTTCCTACACAAAGGCGGCTGAAATTACTTATGCAGAAAGAGATTAGGCTGAACGGGATACATTTTACCAACCTCTCCTCCAGAGACAAATGACTACAAACACTCAACCCGTGCGTGCAACATACATTCAGACATGAATACAGAGCACAGCGACTCCCAGAGTCTTTGTTTTCTCACCAGTCAGTAAAGCGCTGCAGCCAAGAGACAAATTGCTGCGCTGCGATAGAACTACAGTGAAGGATGAAAGTGCATCGAGAAAGGCAAACAAGCATCCTATTACAACCGCCACTTAGCAGCAAACACATCTATTAAAGCAAGTGAGCAAAGCTGGAGGTGAGCCGGCACACACAAGCTGCTTTTCAGGGCAACGAGATTAAGAACGGAGTGTGCCGGGAATTTTGACAAGAAAGAGGAAGGAGAAAACAGAAGGGCCTCCTTCTTTCCACATGAGAAGGGGGTCAGTGGTGAAGCTGAAGGGAAGTAGTGAACCTCTTGTAGCTGAGACGAGAAACAGAATCTTTTTTACTACACACATTGAGATGACATCACCTCCACAAAGCAAGGCTGTTTAGCTCATCAGTTGCAATGCAGAACAGTGATTAATGGAGATTTAACTCACTGACCTCATAATAGCATCTTCTTGCTTCTCTGTTTGTGTGCCACTGCAGCTCCGTTTCCACCCACTGTTTCATCCCCAGGGTTGCACCTTACTGTAGTCTTATGAGTGATATGATGGTTCACAGACAAAAACTCATAATTCCCACTGTTTCTTACCCACAATAATTACCGTGGTGCAAACTCTGACTGCCGTTGTCATGGCAATTGCCTTTCAGGGGTTATAGTGTCACTTGGGCTCCAGCAACTGAGAGAATGAGATGATGAGAGGAAGTTTGTATTAAAAAGAAAGGTTGAAATAGACAGGCATGCACAACTCATTATGCGCCAACATATTTTTTGTCTCATCGTGTTGCGTGGCATGTACTATTGGCAGTTTACCTTGACTTGAAATGATCTGACCGCGGTGCTGCTTCACGTCAATGCCAGAAAATGAATTTGATGTGGGCGAGCGGGGATAAGTGATCATTTAGAGCGGAGCTGAGCGCCAAGAGGTCCCAGAGCAGAAACCCGCTCCCTGCCATTTATCCACTGCATTCAATGGATATGTTGGGTTCAAGGAAGGGTCAGGGAAACATGGGAGACACACATGTCAAACAATACATAATGGAAGAGAAAAAAAGGATGATAAAACGTGTTTCATCATTTGGCAAACAGATATCCCTGAAATAGAAAAAAAAAAAAGAAAAGCTTTGTGGATTGAAGCATTCGATCATCATTACGGAACAACAAGAGGCCCCTCTGACAGTTGGAAGAGACTTAATGCTGAAATGAGGATGGCTCAGTTTCTCCAGGGTCCTCAGTTTTGGCAAATCCTTGTTTGAGTGTGTATGTATATGTGTGTTGTGGTTGTCGCAGTGCCCTTCAGAAACCCTTCTGTAGCATCAAGACACCAAAGCTAACATGACTTTCTTTGTTCTTTGTTAAAATAAAAGCCCTGCAACAATAATAAACTACATCTCATGCCATTCAAATTGATCTTTGAACCAACTAGGCTGCAAAAACTTTTTAGAAATTCAATGTAAAGACGCTGCTCATTGAGCTCATTCATGTTGATTACGTAAACAGTCAAAGAGTTACAGTTTGACAAAGAAAGTGTGTTATTTAGATGTCTAACTCAGGTGATAACAGGTTAAAAGAGAACTGAAGCCAAGTCAGCTCACCAAGTGACCACTAAGGGCTAGTCAATCCCTGTTTAGTCAAAAATAAATGCCTTAATTTGACAGCAGAAAACAATGTTCCATTGAGTTTCAAAATGATCTATCAAAATTGATCAAAGCGTATTTTATCTCTGCAACCCCAGAGTAGAACAAAAAAAATCCAGAAGATGTTAAGTTTTGCAACAGCATTTGACTCCTGCTCCTCTTGCTG
This sequence comes from Oryzias curvinotus, assembly GCA_023969325.1. Lineage (NCBI taxonomy): Eukaryota > Metazoa > Chordata > Actinopteri > Beloniformes > Adrianichthyidae > Oryzias > Oryzias curvinotus. The sequence goes on along the minus strand of CM043724.1, from coordinate 11,237,323 downwards.
CCTTCATATTTTTCAGGTTAACTCCAAGCAGTATAAGAAATGGCAACAAACAGCCTGAAGTTACACTTTGATGGACATAGTGGTCCATTTCTGCCATTGACTTAAAATGTGACCTCATGCTCATTTTTTGCAGGCCTTATCAGCACTCACCCAACACGGGCTGCCTGATGGTACGAAGGTTTGTGCGCAGGTTGCACAGTTGCTGCATGCTGTCCATACTGTGCCTACAGACAATTTAATGGAAATAGGATGAACCACTCTTTGAATTTATTTAGATCAAAGCGAAAAGCATGGAAGGATTGCTACATTTAGCATTCGCTTAAAACAAACCCAGTCCTTTTTTAAAGCATTTTATTGTTGGGAAACCTTATTTCAGGCGTGTGATTCCAAAAGCAGCGGCAACCATTGGAAGCCAGGTATCCTCAGTCCCTACACCTGGCTCCAACCTTCAGTGGCAGAAAATCCATACACTCTTAAAAAGGAGGACTCACATCAGATTATAGATATATGAAATCCATCTTGTTTCTGAACTCTGTCCTTTGTAGGAAGCAGATCAATGGAAAAGCTACTGTTTAAGCTGTCTTTAGTGACAAGCAAAAATCATTATTAAAAAAAAAAACCTCTTGGAGATACTTGTAAGGCTAAACATGGTGCTGCAAACAGAAGGAAGTCAACAAAGAGAGATTTAGCTCATAAACCCAATCCTTTAAACAAACCCCACAACTACTGAAATGTTGCAGAACTCCACGTCTGTTCTATCAATGCAACAAAAAAAAGTTGCTTTATTTTTGCATTGCCATCTATAATTATGGAAGCATATCTCTGTTTTTTATAAGAATTCATAGATCATTATAAACTTAACATTCTTCTTTACATTTTCTCTTAATAGTATTATTTTTAAATAAAAGAAATTATTTTTAAAACTACACATAATTTAACACAACTTATGGCTAAAATAATTAAATTAACCATGTCAAAGTATATGATGCAAAAATGTTTTACAAAAAATGATGAATAACCTCATCAGTTTAAATTAGCAAGTGTTAGCAGGTGGTAACAATTTTTTAAAGTAAAGCTGTGGATCATTATAAGCTGGAAAATCAGAATAAAAAATCATGTTAAGTAATTCAAGTTGCTTGTGCTGGAATCCCTTTCCATTTTTACTGTGAATGTTTTCAATTTTTTTGCTTACAGGTGGATCTGGGTGCATTAAAACCCTATGTTTTGATGAATAAACTGAACATTTATATGAACATTTTTACCTGTTAAGAATGTCGGTATGAACAAACGCGGCGCTCCATTTCATCCTCCCATGACCGGGACATTTTTACTTCTATTGCAAATGGCAAATTCTTAGCTACAGACGCCCCATCACTATATAGTTCCTTTGATTTGTACAGAAGATTTTTGCTCTTGTTTAAATTACTCCCAGTTACTTTTTAACATTTTGTTTAGGCTTAGAGTTTATTTACAATCCTTTACATAATCAGGTTGTTTTTCTACATTAAATAGAAGCTTTTCTTTTGAGTACATTTGCTTTAAAGTTTTGTTGAGACTGTACAGGCTTGCAAAGAGTAATAAAATGGCTCTTTATAAGTGTCTCTGATTATCTAGTCATCTGAATAGGAAGTGTTTAGCGAACTATCTTGTAAATAGGAGAGATAACGCAGCTCTCAGCAATATGAACCAGCTGTTTTTGGCTTCTTTTGTTGCTAATGTTTGTCCACAATCCAAAAAAGTACAGAAAAAGTATTGGTAAAGCTGATCAACCAGACATGTCAACTCTTCTATAGGTCTCTCTTCTATAGTGGTTCTCAAAGCCCTCAAAGTGACAATAGGGCAGAAGTTGGTATATTTAATTGACTTACAACTAATTTTTCTCCTATTAGATTATGCCTAAACACTATATTTTTAGTTGACCTCTAGGAATCCAGGACTCTACAAATTGTCAGTAAACCCAAAATATTCTCAAAGTAAAGTTTCTGTTTAAAAAACCAATAAAAAGTGGTAAAACTGTTTCATGTGTGGCAGCGCAGATGTTGAGAAATGTTTAGAAGTATCAGGAAATGCTTATTAGCCTATAAACCTTAAATATTTTTGCTGGCCAAAAATGCTTTAGCACTTAGGCAAGGCATGTTGCATCAGATATGGCTCCTTATCTGATGATACATAATTGTGGAACATCAAATCCCTATAATTACCGAACCAAGCAGTAATGTTAGCTGTCATATATTCACTTTCTATATAAACTGTCCAGACGATGTATTTTTAAAGATAATACAAAATCCACAAATTCTACTGTTTTGTAGAAATCTATCATCTTGGGAGGCCATTAAAGCATTTTCCTCCTCCGTTCTGTACTGTTTACCTGATAGTGAAGCTGCCCTTGACCTTGATGCTGAAAGTCTGATAAGGAAAAAAAAGAAAGAAATTGTGTTTTTGTTTCAGTGCTGGCTGAAAGTATGAATGTATACCAAAAAATAAATTAAAAAAAAAAACAGGCAATTAATGGAAAAATGTAACATTTTTGCGGACGTTTGGATATAGCATATTTTTATTGTTATCATAAAAATGTATTATTATTCCATTTCCATATTTATTCTAGCCAGACACTTTCCTTTCAGGCACTTTATCCATATCTTCTGCATGAAAGTGTGTGGGATAGTCTTCCGTGGCTTTCTCTTTTAACTTGTCCGGTACCCTGTTTGTGTGACTTGTTGCCCAGCAACCCCTCCCAAACACACCTGTAGATCAAGGAAGCTGTAAAGCAACAGAAGTAGATGTTATCATAAAAAGGATGTCCATACAAGCGTAAGTGGCGTTTGCACAGATTCTACTGAGGCCTAACAACTCGTTGCAGTCTTCCTGTCATAAATCTCTCAATCTTTTTAGCTTGATCTGTGCAGCGCTGTCATCCTGCACATAGAATTTCATGTAAATAGATAACAAACAGATGCAATCCATTTCTGCAATGATTTCCAACAAATGTACAAATTGATGTATTTAGTTTGAAACAAACCACTTTGTCTTCTGAACTTAAGTTACTGCTCCTCACAGAAACAGCAGCTTTTAGGGTCAGCTGAAAGAGACAGGTCCATCTATCTCTCAGCACAAAAGGGGAGATCTCCACTTTAGACAAGGCAAATAGTTGTTTTTTTTTTAAACATAATGCGTTAAAGGGGCAAATAATTTTTCAGAGGAGGTTCACATCATTGTTATGAAGCTAATAGAAAAGGTCTTGTCCCACTATTAATCGTGAAGAAGGCCTGCAGTGAGTTTACAGGCCAGGCACAAAATGTGAGACACAAAGAAGCACATCCAGGATAAAGAACATCAAAAAAAGACCATTTGTATCTTTTGCAGCTTCGTGACTCGTGTCAGAAGAAGAGTGCAACATTTTACTTTGAATTATTTCAAACTTTCAATCAAGTGTGTCCGTAGCATTGAGGAAATTATCGTACAAGGAATTTACTAAGCTCCTCTGAGGAAAAATATCTTCTAAAAATCAACCTGACCTTAGGAAACAGGTGACATTTTGCAGTTTGGAAGCTGAAACCTATCCTCAATGATAAAGACAGCTTCATACTTAAATGTCACAGAGCCCGACAGACTTGCTTTTATATTATTTAGAAACTGCTATCACACTGACATGCAGTTTTTCACTCCTGCTTCAAAAAATGTGCCATCAAATTTTGGCTAGGCCTCATGATGTCTTGCTAACATTTTAATTTAATGGTAAGTAAATAGATGAATTTAGCACACCACAGTCTGTTTTTATGATGAGAGGCTTTTTAATTTGACTTCAAGTTATGAAAGAACAATGAAGCCAGAAACGGCGAGTTTACCTCCTGCAGCTATTTCTCAAAGAGAAAAAAATTAAGTTTTAAAACCTTTAAATTGTGCCCAAACATTTTCCTATGAGAATAAAAATGTCAAGGTGGGAGTTATTTCTAATTTACTGCTGTGAGCTCAGCCTGCTAAACGGAGAGTGAATCAAATTAGACATAATCCACAAAAACAATTAAAATGCAAGGCTGACACAATGGAGGTTCAGTGTTGCAGAGACATAAAATGATCAATAGTGTCTCATAATCACAACATATCGGTTTGTAATTAAGGAAAAAACAAAGCAATATGTCTGACACTTTTTAAAGATCCTCTATGTTCAAATTACAACATCAGATCATTTTATTGATCAAAAGAGGGAGCAACAAGTCAATTCAGTATAAAGGTCCGATTTACAAATAAGGGCTGCACAAAGATTGCAGGAAAAACCTTAACATCAGCAAAAATTACATATCTGGAATGATTACAACATAAGAGATCTTTCTGATATCGTGCATTTTTTTCCAATAATAGTTAAGCGACCAAAAGTTCCTCTAAGACCCAAAACCCTGAAAACCATAGAAGCAAATATAACGTGTGTGTCAACGGCTGACTTCACAAAAATTATATTTAAGGTAATGTAATAATTTCCCAATTGACATAATGATGAACAGAGATGTTGGGAATTCAAACCAGGGAATTAATGGGAGAATGCAGGAGTTTTAACATAAAACAAAGGGGTTCTTTGTGTCTTGACTTAAAATCATTGTAAAAATCCAGTTAAAAATAACAGAAACAATGATTTCTAAAAGCTTAATGATTAAGAAGGTGATGCTTATCAATGTCTCGCTCTGATTCTTTTTCTAAAGAAGCGATAAACTGTCAGGGTGGTATTAATTTCACACCAGTGTTGCAGGGATTTTGTTATTCCTCTCACTGCACAGAAGCAAAGGAAACATGTTGTCAACCCTTCGCCTCTTTCTCTCCGTGCACTGTGAGCTGCTGTCTCTCCCTCTTCTTCGTTGCCCATGGCCTGAGGGAACAGTTGGCTTTCTGAATACTCTTCCCCTCCTTTGTGAGCTCACATTGATTGGCTCCCTGCTCCCCCAAAAGCAAAGCAGCATGGGGCGCCAGCAGTCAGCTTTCTGCTGGTGCTGCTAAACATAAAGTCTGAGGGAAAAAAATAATAATTTAGCATATTTTTGGCATCATTACAACCTATTAATGTGCATTTCTTCTATTCTTGTCTGTTTTTTCATGCTGTAATGAGTATCAAATGTGTTGAGCTCCTCTCCCTCATGTCTCTCAGTCAGAAGCAGTGGAATCATCAAGTTGCAGAGACCTGTATTTTTGCCCTATAATTGGCCCGCTGTTCACCTCCATTAATTGTATGCCTGTTTTTTTTAACCAGACTCCAGCACACCCCCGAGAACTTGTTCTGTTTTTCGCTCAAAGATGATGAAGGACCGAGTTCACGTGGCAACTTTGTTGAAATGAATTTCCCAATTCAAGTTTAGCGAAAGAAAGAAACGTGCCAACACATTTTTTGGAATTAGTGATACCAAGATAAATCACTCAGCATTAGCTGTCAAACCCAGGCGAGGATGTGGACTTGGAGCCTACTTTGACTGGAGGAAAGCCAGTGGATGGTTGGCTGCGGAGGATGTGGGCTGGTCTCTGGAGCATAGCGGTTGTTCATTCATAAACCAGGTGGGAACTTTAAATTAAAACAGACGTCTCGCCTTGCTCCTCACTCCTGCAAAGTTCACACTGTGCCTCTTCCCCCTCTTAAGCTGTCAAAGAATGTGAGTAGAAAAATGCACCACTCAAATTCTTTCAGAAAAGACCAAGGATTTTAATGTTTTTTTGTCATTAAATCATCACATTATTTACAGAGAGTAGCACTAAATGAGGAGAAATCACCAGTTTTAGGGGATGAAAACAGAAAAAAAAATCATTAAAACATACAAAAAAGGTGAACACTGTTATTTTTTTAATTTACATTTAAGTATAAAATCTTTGTTAGCAAGGTTGTTTTAAGCTATGTCCACACCTGACATGGGGCATTTAGATTTGGTGGTGTTCACACTGGACTGTCGCTACCAGATCCTAGCGCTTGTCTGCCACCTACAGTTGGAAGAGGCCTGGTGCGAGATGTCGACGCTGTGCAAATCTCGCAAATCTTTCTCCAGGCTTTCTCTTTCACAGCTCTATTCCGATATACGAAAGACTTGGGCTATGTCTGAATTTCCACTTTAATCCCCAACTACAGAAAACAATATAGTACGGGACTATTTAGTACTCACTACTATTATTTTTTTTAATGTCCAGTATGACGTCTAATTGATATAAGCGTTATATGACTTCTATTTACGGGTACACAGTGTTCAAATGATGGAAACATTGATGGTTTATAAAAAAAAATCAATTTAAATACATTCGTTCGCAAAAAATGTTCAGACCCAATGCATTGTGGTCTATATTTGCCAATCCAGTGCTCATTGATGCTCTATGGTTTTTTTGCAGAGATTTTTGGGAAATTTCTATGGAGCAATTTTGATTTGGACAACACTACAAAATATCGAACTCAATATACAGTGCACTACAGTGAGTATTGAAGGAATTTGGACACGGTCACTATGTCATATAATTCTGACCGGGCACAAACCACAATTATTAATTTCTCCCCCATGATTAAATTTCCAACCGGTTTCAAAGCGTGAATTAAAGGGGGCACCATCCATACGTCACTACCAAGACTGAGGCTCCTTCACTAGTCACTACATAGTGCACTATTTAGTGCGTTTGCCATTTTGTAGTGCTGTCCAAATCTATGATTCCAAATTTCCCCGAAGTTTCTGCGAAAAATCAGTGTGCATAGATGCTCACTAGATTGGCGAATATAGACCACAATGCATTGCATTTGGAGAATTTTTGCAAAGACAATGTATTTTTTAAATAAAATATCAATATTTTAATCTTCAGAACACAATGGACTCATAAATGGTCATTGCAAAACGCTCATATCAATGAGTTTTACTTCATGAAATCGATTATGTCATATTTGCTGAGTATTAACCGGAGTGTCTGAATTGCTTTTAAAATCTAGGGATAGTCCCGCACCATATAGTTTTTTAGGTGGGAATTCGGATATAATGTACGTCTCTGACTGGTCAAAGTTCCACCTGGTTTGACTTTCAAAGTGTGTTCAATGGCTATTGTTTTTTGCATATAAAGCCAGGAAACGGTCGTAGAAAGTTGCGTAGAAATGCTTTTCATTGAAAGTGGTTGCTTGAGCATGCGTTGCAGAGGGCAGTGTGAATGTGGCTTCAGAGAAAACCACTTGAAATGAGGGAATGGTAAACATATGTGGACTAAAAATAAAATTGACTTTCAGAAAGAAGTGCAGTCTCACTGCATTTCAAAAACATTACAAGAATGAAGTGATAATAGACTGACAAAACACATTTTCCTTTTACTTAAATTTGTCATGCTTTCAAAACTCAGATCAGCTTTGACCTGATTAAGCCCAAACCTGTATAACACATAAAAACAAATGTGAGGAGGCAAAGACTAAATAAATAACGAAGAGCATTTGCAGCTGACTTTCATTCATTAGCTGTGTTTACTACACAATTAAACACAATTGAAGCATGTTGAGCTGCTTGAAGTTATTGCTTTTCCCTAATAAGTCCTTTTTGCCATGGTAAAATAAAAAAATTAGACAGCTTTGCTCTGATCCAATCTTCACTTAAAGACATAATAGTGCTTTAATACTGTAGCCGTTAACTATTAAATAAAACAAAGCTGAAGGAGGCACTCAGACACAAACAAATTTCCTACCTTGAAAAGAAGGATGATAAAATAGACAAGATATCTTCTAAAAACCCCTAGTGAATTTGTATTTGTCTAGTAGCTTTAATTCACACAAGTTAATTGTGTACATGTTAGCAAACAGACTCACAACATCCGGTAGTTAGTCATAAAGAAGCTTACTTCCTTTGCAAATGATTGTTAAAGCATATCTCTTGACACTATGTTTGACTGGGTCTTCTTGACCCACTCGTGATAGAGAAAATCCCCCCTTTTTGTCAGTGGATCATCATATCTGTCCACAGCAGGTGTGCATCACAGAAACCCAGCCTCAGGAAGAAAGGCTATTTGATTTTTGAGTTACGGGTCTGATGGGCCTTTTTTTACTTTACAAAACTGCCAAAATGCTCATAAATGAGTTTAAATGACCAACACCGTGAGTTTTTATCAGTATGTATGTAGTTAGAGTTTGCGACTTTCATGAGAGATTTCAAATGAATGAACCTTCAAGTTAACAGGACACATAAAGCCTCACGTTGCAGCAGTCTTGCAATTTGACATTTGACAAGTTAAAAAATTGTTGAAGGAGTTGTAGCCACGTTTTTTTCTTTTTTTTCCAAAACCATTTTCAGACTTTCTGGGTAAATGAGGCTGGGTCCGTCACTTACCTTTCAGACTACAGCCCTGAATGTATTTTAAAGCAGCACTTGAATGGCGTAAGAAGGGATATTTTTAAAGACCCCTCAAGTAAAAAAAAAAAAAATCCTGTTAGTATGATTAAAGAAGTGCCGTATGGCTAAAGAAGCCATCCAGCTTGAAGGAAATGGAGAAGTTTGGCCTTCAGGACTAGATCAAAATTCCAGAGGCTGGAAGTAATAAGCTCACAAAGACATACGCCGTATACTTACATGAAAAAAAAGATTATTCTTCAGTTTTTTTATCTTTGAAATTTAGTTTTGTTACATTTTTTACCTTATTGTTTCAAAAGGTGATCAGTTAAACTCAAAAAGTTGCTTTTAAATTAGATGTACATAATGTAGAAAACAGGGTGAAACAGCTTGTTGGCATAAAATCCATTTTAGACTATTTGATCATAAACAAATCATGTTAAAAACTCTATGGTCAATGTTTAATTAATAGCAGCATTTAAAGACCCACTCCATGAAAAATTGTGTTTAGGGTGTTTTTCACATGTTCTTGTAGTGTTTTTCTCATGATGGAGGACATTTATAAAGAAAATTAAGATTAAACTTTGTATCTGAGTATTACTTTATTCAAATCGGGGTGAATCAGGAGCAGTTCTTATGTACAAACTACAATTGGTGGGCTGCAAGCCCTTTCCTCCGCTCCATTCTGATACATCCACTTGCAGAAAAACACATCCATGTACGTCTTCGATTTCCTCATCCAAGCTGGTATCTGGCTCAAAACTGTACGGCTAAATAGCTTTGATACTGCTCGCCATATTTGTTGCACCGCTAATGATAGGTTGGGGTTATGAGGGGTTATAAAGTAGCACCAGAGAGTGTAAACAAAGAGATGGTGGGCTTACTCCGTGCCAACAGTCCTGTCCACAACTCATTTCTGTTGAATTGCTGCCGTTCTGCAGGAACTATGTCCTAAAATTATTGCTTTTTTTTCTATTTTGCCTAAAAATCGTAATCATAATTAAAAGATCACTGGGGACACTTTTACGATAGATAAAAAAAATTATTGGAGTGGGACTTTAAACAATACGGCAAGCTTTAAAAAAAAAAAGGAATTTTCACAACAGTTCAACATGTTTTAGGTGCTGACATCAGAAGGGCAAAGCATCATTTTCCAAACCTTTAATCATTAATAGCTTCAAAGATGTGGAAGCACTTTGTGTTCATCAGAAGAACATCTGTTCCTGTCATCCCTGTGCTTTCTGAGTGCAGACTGTCGTCACACTTTGTTTTGAGTTGGTGGAATGATCCACTAAAGTCATCGGAGCCTAAAACAACTAGCACAATCCACCCACTTTGTCCCATTTACAAATCAGAATGCTCTTTGGAACACTTGTGCGTCTTGATTCTTGTAATCTATTAACTGCAAGCCTCCACTGTTTTGTGTCTCTTTCTTAACACTTGCAATTGCATAAAGAATATTGTCACCCTATAAAACCACTGATGGCACATTTAAACTACAGTTAAAATGATTGTTTGTGATAAAATGCTTGTCCAGTTTTACAGTTTCCTTTTTGTAAACAACACTACAATTAGTACTAATGCTTGTTGGTAATCTTTCAATGTAGGAAAACTCAGATGCAACTGCAACAAGTTTTTGCACGTTTATTGCCATTGACTCTGGCTTTGGTCTTCCAGGTTTTACAAACTAGGTGCATTATAGGTGGAACCTTTAAGAGCTGGGCTCTGCAACAGTCTTTGGGTATCTGCTCCAAAACATTCCCTTGGGATGTATGACTGATCTGAATAGGGCCTGTATGATGACACAACTTCAACCGAGTGTTTGCAAACGTAAGGTTAGTAGTTTGGGGAGTAAGCTGAAGACTAAATTCCATATAACTGATGACGTCAAAGTATGGAAGTCCCAAGAAGGCGAAACCCTGAGGAGACCACACCCTTTCATCATTTAGGTGCCATTCTTTTACTTAATCCTTTAACACTGGAGATGTCGCTGGCACTATCTAAGAAACCCCTCACTCTTTGACATATAGCGAAACTTTTCAATCATTTATGCGATCAACTTGAATCAGTTGATTCTGACTCAGAGAAAAGTGACTTTTCAAATTAGCGGCATTTTACTAACGTAAACTGTTGCATAATGACGCAAAGTTGCTTTTCTAGCAACTGATTTGTATTGATTGCCTAAGCACTTCACTACTGTCTAGTGTCGCATAAATGGACTTTATATGAGAAACGGACTGAGTGAGTGTGACACCACCCCAAGACTTCTGATTCGAACAAATTGAAGTCAATTTATCAGACATTTTACCATGATACAGAAACCGCCATGTTGGAACCAGACGACGTCAGTAAGCAGTGCTTGGTCTGAGTCCGTTTGAGTCAACATTCTCGCCAATCAGGAATGAGCTTGTTGGAAGCGCAGAAGAATCTGTCAATCAAACGTTCCGAATGTTCGACCCGAGACAACACACTTTTAATGAGGCACCTGGCTGGCTAGTTTATAACTTGAGTAACTTGCAATAAAGAAAAAAAAATTGCATTATCAAGGACTTGTTTAAAAAAAGGCAGCAGTAGGTAAGGAGTAAGGTAGTTTTATTTTAATATTTTTTATTAATGACTAAGTAATAGCTGTTTATCTCAATAGAAGTATATGGAATTTGGTTAATTGGAGTCAGCAGATGTTTAGATGTGAGACGGAGGAGTCGCACCGTCCAGTTCTCATACAATGGTTACATTTTAGTGCAAGGCTACTTTTCTCCGCTTCAGAATCTGCTGTAATTATGTTAATTGCATAAATCAGGGGTCCCCAAATCCAGGCCTCGAGGGCCGGTATCCTGCTGGTTTTCCAAAAACCCTACCTTACTTGCTGCTGATTACCTTGATCAGGTGTGTTTAGCCAATAAGGAGCTTCAATGGCAGGTTGGTTGGAAAACATGTAGGACATCGACCCCCGAGGCCTGGATTTGGGGACCCCTGGCATAAACGGTTAATTGTCATCAGAGGAGCTAAAGCTCAGAAGTTAAAGAGTTAAGCTGATTTAAAGTCAAGATTTGTGGTACAAGCCCCCAATTTTCTATTTCTGAGTGTTAGCAAATCCACAATAACCCCCAATGTTGCAATTCTTCAAAAGACCATTGGAGGCAGATTGCACAAGGGAGTAAATTCATATTGATTCCTATGTTAAAGAGGCCAATTTACACCAAAAAACCCATTTAAAGTCAATGTGATTTATTTTCTATTAACAACATCTGTGCACGTTTGTGTGTGTGTGTGTGTGTTCGTGTGTGGGGGGTGGGGGGGGGTGTTAATCAATTTCTGCTGTTTGACATTGGCAGAAAAGAATTGGATAATTGTTCAGGGGTGTAACCCACATACTTAACTTTGCTGCTCATTTCTCAAATGCACGTTTCTTACAAATGCGGAACCACTGGAAATTGGAAATAATTCTTCATAATTATCTAAATTAAAATGGTTGAAATGTAAAAAAATATATACAATTTTTTTTTTTTTTTTGTAAACTGGAAAAGCTTTGCAAAAGAGTTTGTTGAATTTCATTCAATGACTGCCTTAATTAAACTACATCAAATTATCACTTTGGTTTTGTTGCCAAATTTGAAAACTGTCTCTTTCCCTGCTAATGTGTTCCTTTCATGCTGCACCTCGCAACAATCACATACTTAACAGGAGGAACTTTTATTGCAATTAACAGCTCAATAAAAGTTTATGGGGCTCTGGCATCATGGAATCAACTCTCCTGCTGCATCCTGTCGTGAATCAATTACCTAAAATTTTTCCAATCTTTGCTAGAGGGAATCATTTGCATTGGCTAATTTGCTGAGCTTGGGACAGTCGGTGCTTCCTGCCACCTTTTAGCAGGACAAATGGCGTCTATTGTCCCGGTCCATCCCTCCCTCTAAGTTTAGACAGCTGGGGTGGGTGTACAGGGAGGGGGGAGGACTCCAGACACACTGACATGCGTGTATCGTGTGATCACTTCTAATAAAAGCGCCTCTGAGTGGGTTAACTCCACGCTGACCCCAATACCAACTTCGAAAGAGTCGATCGAGGCAGAAACAGACCGACGGGTTTCTAACTTCTGACATGACTGCTTACAAGCAGGTCACGGAGAGCAGAGGCAGCAGGTCAGCGCGCGCGCGCGAGTGAGCGCGTGGAGTCTGGATGCTGCTTGGCACAGTCTTGGCTTCTTGACGTCAGCGCTCAGCCCAGCCTGCTGCTGCTGCTGCTGCTGCTGCTGCCGCTGCTCTCAAACATGTCTTTGTTATTCAGAGCTCTCCATCAGAGAGCGGCGAGCCGCAAAACACGGAGGGTGGAGTCGGGCGCGAGGAGGAGCGCGCGAGTGCGCTCATAGGAATACGTCATTACTCTCCCAACAGTTATAATTACACCTTTAATCTAATTTTGGTGTAAAAAATGATGACAGTTGTTTAAGGTAGCAAGCAATTATATTGTTTATTATATTATTATGCAAACTAATATTTTAAATATAACATTAATTTTAATTAAATCGTTTTATTTTGTGTATATGTCAGAAAACGTAAACTTAATGCGCTCACTTTGACTCGTAGAAGTTAAGCTAAGCGGCACTGTTGAGCGCGCGGGAGACGCTACAGAAAATAAAAATGTCGAATCCGCGACACATTTTGTCGGCAGCCACCAAGCAACGGGTCCCTTCGGCAGTAGAATAGCCAATGTAATTTGACACTTCAACTTACTGCGCTCTCTCTGAGTCTATTCAGTTACTCACCCGCTGACGCTGAAGCCATTCTCAGTGAGAGGGGGGACGGTATTCGGGACCGACTATTACCGAGGACTTTCTCCGCTTGCTTACCCGGTGAGTAGCTGCAAACTTAGCCTTGCTTGGTGGTGTCTCCCTCGGCTGTCGCGGCTTCGCCAGGCTGCCGTTTGGCGTTTGGGGAAGGTTTTGTTTCCACTCTGGCTCAGATTGTTTCTCAACAATAGACGGACCGCTTGGAAGTGACACCGAGGAGCACGGCGATAGCAAGCCGTTTTAGTGACCAGCCCGCCTTCGGGGCTGTGGAGCCGGCTCGCGCGTGTCGGTGGAGGAGCAGGTGCTGCCTGCGGTGATCTCCATAACGCGTCGGGGGGCTCGGTCGGAGGCGACATTGTTGCAGCCTTGCTTGCATCTGTGAATGAACCGTGCACGCGTGTGCGTGGAAAGCTCTTCACCTTTTTGGTGGTGCGAGAAAAGCACATGGCTTTGCTGTTTAAACCAAGAGCTGCTGGTGGTGGTGCTGCTGCAGGGAGAACGATGGAGAAGACAGCGGTCACTGCAGTGCAACAAGGAGCATTTTCTAGATGTCAAAAGCAGGACTCCAAACTTTGACAGAAAAATGCACCAACTGCTGTCAGATTGCAAAAGCCTTCATCTCAGTGGCTGGTGTTATCTTGCTGCTGGAGGTCATTGCTGTTTCACAGATTTTAAAAAAAAAAGTGTTTTACAAGTTGCCTCCTTAAATTCCTGTTGTCTGGAAATGGAAGCAGTTGGATCACTGTTTGATGGGCTCTTATATAAAAGTGGATTCATTGTTTTGCTGTTCAAGAAGCTTATAAAGGTATAAAAATGATTCTACTTCATAATCGTAGTTATTTAAAAAAATGTGAGTAAAAATGAGGTGGGGAAAGTGTGTTCCTTTTCTGTTTTTCCAGATCAGGAGAGGTCTTTGTGTTCATAAAAGTTCCCTTTCCTTGTGTGGTTTAAGCTGCTGCAGCTTGTCCTCTTTTCCATCCAGCTGTTTGGATCTCATGTAAAACAGCTGTGGCAAAATCAGCTGCACTGGTTTGTTTTTATCCCTGTTTCCCTGTTGTTTTAAAAAACCATCCCGGTGTCTTGACGGTTTTTCTGCTCCAAGCTCTAAAGCATTTAATGACAGATGATTAAATAAAGCGCAATGGCAACGTTAACTGTTCCTCTGATGAGATTTATTAAGGATACGGTATAGTGTTGTGGGGGCTGAGGAGAGGGGATTCTCTGCCCCCCTTCCCACCCACTGTCTCCCCCCCACCTCCGTGGGGCCCCAGGTTGGGCTCCTGAATAAGCATGGGACAGACCCCACCAGGCTGACCTTCTTCTATTCAAGTTGAGGATGTTGAAACACCAGCCGGCAAACAAAAGACACATTGAAACGGCGATCCGCATCCCAACACGTGTGTCTGGGTTGCTGCAAAGTAGACCATTGATTAACTCCCACTTTCCCACCAAAAAGCAATTGCACCCGACACAGTGTAAGCATGGACAAAACCGTGGCTTTTGACACCACGTTAGTTAAGAAACTAGAATAATTAATAGATAAATAAAAAAATACAAATAAAAAAGGAAAATTTTCTGCTTGTTTTCATCCTAAAGAAAACTCATTCTCTCCTTCTGTCTGTGTGTGGTTCTGCGGACTGATGATGGCAACACGTTGTCGCTGCAAGGGTGGAGATTTTCTGCCTTCTCTGTTCCGCCTACCTGATGTGGGGGGAGAAAGTACAGGCGGAAGCTGGAAATGGCTGTGCCACATGGGAAATTATTCAACTCTCAGATCAGAGAGGACACACAAGAGGCCTCATTACCTCCTGAAGCACTGCTGGCCAGCCTGCGAGGAAACCCAGAGCTGGTGTGTCCAAAGTATCTGCTGGAAATATCGTCTACTTGACGCCGCTTTGTCTCAAAATACTACACGGCACAAGTTTACACTCTGGAAGTTTACAGATAAACAGTTTTTGTGAATCACAAGAACTATGCTGTAAATGCACATGTGTTGAAGTAAACAGTGCTTGGAGATGTTTTCTAATGGTTCTAATTCAGCTGGAGAATTCCTCTTTTGGTGAGCGGCTCCTGAAGTTCTCTTAGGGGCTCTAACAGGAAAAAAAAATGCCCTTCCTTCTTGGTCAGAGGCTGTGGGAGGTTGTGTGTAGGTTTTACTCAAGGTCCTTTTTGTGTTGTCTTTGCCTCATGGAATAAATTCTTGGAATGAATCACTCTGCTGGTGCGGCTATTTTGAATGCGCACAGGGCAAACTCGCAGAAAGTGTGTCAATGTGCAACTGGAGCAGTCAAATCACGAGAAACCCGATAACACTCTGCTTTAAAACAATCTGCATTTGATGTTACTTTCAAGAAACTGCATGAAGTGCTATTTAACAAGCTAGCCTGTCTGCAGTTAGATTGATTGCTAATTTGTGTGATGTACAACTCAGTTGGGAGATGGTGGACTGCAAATATTTTCTCAGAATGTACCAACATATCAACCAATGGAACAAAAAGGGGGAAAAAGTGTTGTATTGATGTGCAATTAGTAAATGAATGAAATTGAAATCATTAATTGTGATCAGACCTGCAGTAACAGGCAAAAAAAACCTTCAGAATCAGCTGGAAAAAGTCTTAATTCCCTTCTTTAATATTTTTATGTTATTCAATCTGGAAGTATATTATACGAAGCCCATCGAGACAACTGTTGTTGTGAATTTGGGCTATACAAATAATATTGAATTGAATATTATATTATTGTGTAATAAAAGTTTTTGAAAAGAGCAAATTAACAATTAAAAAACAAATTTTAGTTAAATTCTGGGACCAGTTGTCATTTTTTTTTGTATTTACATGCAAGCATAAAATCTTGTTTAAATAAGGGATGTGGGAAAAGTACAGTGGGAAAAAAAATTATTTTTAAGAAAAGTTCAGCTTTACCACAGAAACAAAATCCTTATGTGAAGTTTTGATGGAAATTTGAAATCAAATGCTGATGCGATGAAGTCTAGTGAGTTTGGACTTATTTTCTTATCTCTGACTCCTTATTGCTGAAAAAAAGTGATTAAAATAAGCATTTTAATTAATTTATTTTTTTAAATTATACCTTTCAACATAAATGGAGCATTATATTGTGAATTTATATTGAACTTGACAAGCTGTAATGTCAAACATTTAGCAAAAAACATTTTAATCAATTATTTTTGTAGCTCTTCATCATTTTATTTTGAATGCTTAGCTTATCTCTCCTCATCTTCATCTACCGTATGTTCCTCTGCATTCCTCATGAAAGTGTTTGGATTCATTTGTTGCCCCCCCCCCTTGTGCCACTGAGCGGCACTAACGTGTATGGAGCAGACGTCCACCAAGTGGAATTTTTACAGTGGAGAGAATGGTCAGATTGTACCTGTAAGCCTCGCTGTTGACTGTTAATACGAGGCGTCTATTTTCAAAACACAGCTCAGGGAAAGGGAATCTGAGTGTGTTTGCTTTCCTGCAGGAGGGAGATTCAGATCCGAGCGAGGGATGGGAGAGGTGCTGGGAGTGACGCCAGACCACACATCATTTAATCATGTTAGAGTGTGCAACCACTTTGTGCATATTTTTGGTTGCATTGGTGATCAGGGTTGTTGTTGTACAGCCTGTACTCGCAGACGGAGAGAGCGCCGAGCTGTGCGGGGTTAGGAGAGGAAACGTCTTTGGGATTTGTGAAATTCTTTGGTGCTTCATGAGCAAAATATGTTGCTTGAAGTTTGATATTTGTTGCTGATCAACATTTAAGACCACTTAAATGCTGAGCCACGGGATTAAATGACCATTGTGAATATTGGTATTGGATTTCAGCATGTTCGTTTGGCTTAATCCCATGGTTGAGTCGCCTGCTAAATACCCAGCGTGTTATTTTTGCTCTTTTTAGGGAGTCCCTGTCTGCATAATCTCACTTAATCTAATCTATCCCTCTTTATAATAGACTGGGAATTTCATTTCTATACCAAACAGAGCAGTGTGCCGGTTGCGTTCCAAAAGCACTCTGGTAAAGCTCTTGTGAAAACGCAAGTGACCTCTGCGCCCCTTGTTAGCCTGAACAATGGGCCTGCCTCCACTCACAGCTGCAGGCGTGCTGGAGGGAAGCTTTTTTAAGAATATAAGCATGCATTTCTTTATTGAAAAGGTTAAATGCTGCACATTTGTTTTTACTGTAAGCTTAGAAAGTAGAGTAACATGTAGGAGATATGTGTGTTACTAATAACTGTGTTATAATCCTGGACTTTTAAAGGGGTTTTCTGAATGAACTAAACCGTCATATTTTCAGAAAGGAAGCTAACTAACTGTTTTTCCGCTGTGACATGGATGCATCTTAACGAAATGGTGCAGGACAGTAGAACTGCAGATGTGTTAACAGTTGAGTTTAGGGGTGTGCAGACTTCATGCTAGTGGACTGGCACTTGTAGTGCATGCTCAGGGCTCCAGACTAACATTTTTCACTAGGAGCACAGTGGCCCCTAACTGAAAATTTTAGGGGCACAACCAGAAAATTTAGGGGCGCATACCGTAAATCAACATGCTAACCAAATCTACTAATTTCCACTGTATTACTAATAAATACTTTAATAATAGATGCAGAAATTACAATGTGCTGTTTCAAATTCAGTGTCACATTTTATCCTGCACTTTTGAAGATGCAACAACAGGTAAACTTACAGAACCATCACTGTCATGACAGTACAAATAGTAAACAAAATGGATGGAAATTCATCTTGGTGACACCAAATAAGTGCAGCCAAGATGCACAATAAGCGTGTTTTAGATCACCCAGGTGAACCCAACGCTGCGCAGATCACCTGGTGTGTGACATATATTTTTGTTTTTGCTCCAACATCAACTGTCAATCATCACAAAAATATCGCGAGAAAGGGGTGGGAGCAAGGGGCAAACCTACCCGGACACAGCTGGAAACTGAACTGACTGAAAGCTGCCCTACAGATTACAAAACAATGCATTATGGGACATGTGTCCTGATGGTTTTTGTAGTTGAGTGATCAATTAAAATAATTTAAAATACCAATTCATTAAAAAAAGGCTACATACATTACAAAACATTAAAATAAATATAAAATATATAATAACACAGATCACACTAAGGGGGAGAGAAATATTAAAACTAAATTGAATGTTAAGGACAATTCCAACTTAACCTTCCTCCGGTTCTGTGTGACCCAGAGAAAAGTTCAGCACGGACTGCATGTATTTAGAAAATTACGAGCGAATAGATACGTTCTAAAAAGGAAAGTAAGGAACTCCTTAAGTGGTCCGGGGAGGGAGGGGGCTGTCAGGTGTCCTGCTTTCAAGCCCTGTCATTGTCCTGCCCCCAAGAGCCATATACCCCACTGTGATTGGTTGGTCAGCTCCGTGCGCGACAATGAAAAAGTGTCATTCATTAAAACTGACGGGCTGCAGTAACATTAAACTTTCATATTAAGGCGGGGGCTGCAAAATATCATCTTGGAGACCGCAAATAGCCCACGGGCCGCGAGTTTGAGCCCCCTGCTGTAGTTCTGGCACTGGTACACTAGCCGCAGGTCGGAAGAACGAATCAATAGCTCACTTACTCATAGCTCAGACGCACATATCAGGTTGTGATGATATTTGTCTCCGTTTCCTTCCCACAGATGTTAACGCGCGCTCGATTATCTCTAGGCCCCTCCCCCTCCACGCATTTTAGCCACTTACAGCTGCTTTCCCTATTCTTCTCACACGCAGTGGCCGCCTCACAGACGGGCATCACGCGAGTGTGTGCTCGCGTTTCATGAGTATGTGCGCGAGTGTGTGTGTCTGCCTGCGTGCGTGTGCGCTCGCGTCACATTGATTATTTGATTGATCATTGACGTGCCCCTTCCACGTTTAATGTATAAAAAAAATACGTAGGGTGGGGGAGGCAAATTTACTGGTCGCGCATGTGCGACTGGATGTAAAATTCAGTCGCACACTCTTAAATTTTGGTCGCAAAATGCGACCAATTGGTCGCAGTCTGGAGCCCTGCATGCTGGATATACTGGCTGCACTTCAGAGGTTTTAGATAGTTAGGGGTCTTGTAACTTATCTACAATGTGATAGTTATGGCTACAGGAAATCTCTATTGTAAAGTTTAGGTTGCAGGATTTAACATGACATAATGCTTTGGTTGTGTGCTTTTTGTATGTATAGTTTTTTATGTTTGTTTCTCTTTAAACCTACGCTCCTATTCTTGTGGCCGCTACATTCAAACATTTTTTGGCTTAGTGGTTAGACCATATTTTTCTCACAGAGTCAGAAAGCTTTTTCACTTCAACTTTATTTAAAACTAAAAAGGGTTTTTAAAACTCAATAGCTTTCAGTGTTGTTAGTTGTGGAATCAGCGGTTACACATACATACTTAAGTTTTGCTTCGTTTTAGCTGTAAGTGGTGGATCATTTAGGTTTTCACAGCTGATTAAAAATAAGAGAGGATGAGATGTTTACAGCAGTAGATAATGTGGACGTAGGGCTTAAAAGTATTTCTAATGGTGAAGATTAGGAGATAAAGAGTCAAAAAGGAACTTTTGACATTAAATCCTACTTCAGAAATCATCAGTTGATAGATTTGTTAGAAAAAAGGGAGTTAGTATTCTTTTGTTTAAAGTATTGAAGCAAAAGAGTAAAGCGTTCAGCTATTCTGCAGTGTTTATGTTTGCAAAGTACTTCAATTTACACAGGATTTAAATCAGATTGCAGCATAGTGAAAATAAAAAGGAGACGCATGCATTTACCAGCTGAGAGACTTCAACGTGCAGAAAAAACAAAACAAAACCAAAAAAACAATAAAATAACAAGCTGCAGTACTAATTGTGAATAAAAAATGTCTAATTCATTAAATTTTAGAATGGTAGATGATCAATTTGTTATACTTGCAGCATTTTAGTGTGGCTGGAGAAGGATCTCCCTGTCGGAATTCAAAATAATCGAAACGATAAAGATCGTCTTAGAAAAACCAAATGGGATGTTCTGTAGGATTTGTGAGGGTCCAAATGTCATGGTTCTTTGATAGAACAGCTGACCTGAGGTTTTACTTTGTCAAATTCTGCATAACTCCCCCCTCCCTTATGTCTCAAAGAAAAAGGAGACTTTATTCCACCTTTAAGGCCCGTACACACTGGGACGAATATTCGCCAGGCGTTATTCGCCAGCGTTTTTCGCCACGTCTTTTGTGTTCACACCCAGGCGATTTTCGCTGACGATGAGCCGACTGAACATGCAATTTCATTCCCTGACATTAGATGGCGCTGTACACAAGGTAGTCGCTTGTCACTCAGAAGAAGAGAGCCACTATTTACGCGCTTGTCAGAAGAACATGGTGAGTTTTATCGACTGGTACAAGAGCTGAAAATGTCTCATGAGCGTTTTCGGGGATATTTTAGAATGTCCGTCATTATTTCTTTGCAGCAGTGTAGCCGCTACTTTGCGTCTATCTTCTTTGCTGGTATGTGTGCTCAGAAAGGCAGTGTTGTGTTTGAGCGCCCCCAAGTGGTGTTTTACTGTAACTTCAGAAGCTCCAGACACGTGAGCAAAAGCGCCATTCTCATTGGTCGAATAGATTTCGACGCGAGGCGTCAAAAAGAAAAAACGAACCCGAGGCGTTTTTTTTTTTTGACGCTTTGACGCGTGGCGTTTATTCGCGTCGGTGTGCACACTCTCATTGGTGCCCTTTGTTTAGTCACGAGGCGAATTTCGCCGACGAAAATCGCCGGCGAAATTCGTCCCGGTGTGTACGGGCCTTTACTTTTCCATTCCATGCCAGCAGCTTGAAAGTGTTCCATCAAGATGTGAAACACAAGAAAAGGAAGTTCCAAACACGGCAAACCTAGTTTTGACATTTCCTTACCTGTAATACAACAGATGGAGATTTTCAAAAACCTTTCCTCTTCTTTTGCCTTTGTACTTTCATTCACAAAAGTCTCTGCTTTTCTCTTATGAAAGCGTTGGAGGAAATTGATGCCTAAAGACACCTTCAATGCAGTAAGGTCACGAACTGAACCTGTGACCTTCAGATTGATAGACGTCCGCCCTTGAGCAACAGCGGCCCCTGTTCTGCTTTGCATAGTCATGTTGTAGTTTTGGATTAAATGCTTGTTGTTGCTCCTTGTGGCTAAATACTAACTGTGGAAGTTTCCCAGGAACTGAACACCTTCAGGGGCCCTTTTCTTGTTAGCTCTCACACCGCCAAAACTGTTGCAACACCTGACAGGTGGATGCTTCAGTGTCTGTTGACCTTGCATGAAATAAAGGTTGGACATTAATCCTGGGTGCATTAGCTTGAAAATCCAAAACCATTTTTATTTTACAAGTTTCTTCTCCCCAACGATAGAGCGTCGTTTTACAAATCGGTTAAATTGATTCATTCCTTTGGTGTCTTTTTGGTGAAGGCGGATAGGCTGGTAATTTGACCAAATTCCACAACTTCTCTGACCTTTCTCCCCCACCACTTGTGTTTTAAAAGTCTTTACCTGTGATAGAGCAGCCAGATCTCAACAATACTTTGTGTGTCGGCTTACGCTGCACCCTCATTCTAACACAGTGGCCTCGTGTGGTCAGTTACCCAGGTGCAAGGCATGCATCACACACCAGTGCTGATGCACGGACGTGACAGCTGCAGAGAGTGAAGGGCGACCATAAGAGAAAGTCTCTGCCCTGGATGAGGTGGGAAGCATTAACCCTTTCACTCCAAAGTGATGTATTTTGGGTCAGAGATGGCATGCGCTTTGTGGCTGTCCCTCCATAATAACTGTTGGTGTTACATGAAAGCACATACATCTTTTGGTTAGGAAATGACTGACTGAAGGACTGGAATTGAATCATTTAGGACAAGTTTTTTGGATTCTATAACCCCTTTCATTAACCTAACAAGATAACACCAATTAATGGGTTTAATATGAAAAGCACTTAAACAACACATAAGGGTAAGTAAGGGTGAGGTAAGGGTGAAATAGTTAAGATGCAGGGGTGTGATATGGATTTTTCATTTTTTTTCAACCCCCCCGAAACCTGCGCAAGGGATCTGTTAATGCTGTTCAAGTGATAAGTGTGCACTCCATGCTTAGAAATGAGCAAATTAGACATCCTACAGGCGTCCAATGGGGACTGTTGTATCACCTGCACAATAAGGGACCAGTACGCGCACCCTAATGGCTGGAGTGTGGCAAAAGGGCACCGTACAACAGCATCTGTCATAAGCCTTAAGTGCATGTAACTTAGATTATCTTTACAAATACTTGACAATACACTTACCGCATGCTTGACACTCGTACAATCCATTTTCATGATATCTTCAAAGGTGGCAGTATAAGCCTCAAGGGAACTGCAAGACGCAACTGTGCTCACCTTAAGATGTGGGTGCACCTGTCTACGACCCTTTACAGGCCCAGACAACCCAAAAACCTGCAGCATCTGTATGGGTCAACCCATGTACGCGTGCATGTGACTAAGGCATTACCAGTCATTTCTGAATATTTGCCGCTTTAGGTTTTCTGGCAAAACTTTTAATTCTGTTGCTGTCGATATGATAGTGTCACTGTGAATGCCCACCTTGTACTTGTAAAAAAAAACAAGGTCGGAAAGCCCGTCCGTTGCGGCTAAAATGTGTCAGGAAGCAATCCTCAAAACTCACGGGTTAGGGGCTCCTATGTAATTTACATGCACCGTAAAACTGATGAAATGAAAAACTCGTAGCCTCGTGTGCTGCGGTCTCGGAGGGCGACTTGAAATAACTCGTCTGTAAACATGTCCTGTATATCTAATCATGTTGCTCTTCCGGTGGCCGGCAGGCTATCCTGCTCTTCGGGACATGACTAGTTACCCCGCTAGGAGACCCCCCCCCCCCCCCCCCCCCAACAATGAGAATCATGGAATTCACAAAAGCAAAAAGTGATGATAATCGTCTTGTAGTGCCGTGTAGATGCAAGCACTCATTTGGACATGGACAAACTCACTTCTATTTATAGGTGTGGATTGCATAAGCTTTTTTCTAACAGCAAGGTGTTCTTCACTTTCTCAGTATCAAACAGAGAAAAGCTGTAACTGACCAGATTAGTTTTATACGCATGTTGCACCCCTGCTTTTTTCTTGGCATGGGCGTGTGTGTGGCCCAATGAGTCTGGAGCTTACAAAAATGTTGACTGCGGACGCTATTTTTGACCATCTGCTCTAAAAGGAGGGCATGTTTGAGTCACAGACGCTGTGGTGTGAGGCTGTGCCTGGCATGTGGTGGGGGGAAGATGGCTCACCCGAGGGCCCAGCATCCTCTGTGTCACCATGGGTGTGCACAGTGTGTGTGGCTGTTTTTTTTTTTTTTTTTTTTACTAATGCAGTTACATTAACGTGGATCACAAAGGAAGAAAAGGAAAGCTGTGAGAAGATATTGACTTAAGGTGCAAAGATTGTCAAGGACACTACATTTGAATATAACAATAAGAAAATTAATTGGATGTTATACCTTCCAGAATATGAAAAAGTGACATTTTCGGAATTTCTACAATTTTGTCTTTTGAAATCTTTTTATATCATAACTCAAAGAGAGGTTACACTTTAAGATAACACCTTTGTGTCTCTTCTTTGTTGCATGTGTGTGAGACTGCGTGTATCTTTTTTGTGAGTTAGGAATGTGAAACCTAATCTGGGGTGACTACAAGTTAAGGAGGAGGGGGCAAACAGAGGTCCTTTTGAAGAATTAGTCTTATGTGGAGCCAATTCTCACAGAATTTACAACTCCCTTTCTTGGGCTCTGAACGCGGCAGTAACACTTCTCTGAGAAATACCTTTCTGACTGTTTAAGCATGGTGTCGTTGTTGTTTTATTGTTTGTTTCCTTTATTCTTTCAATTCAACTTTTTCACAGTCTCTGTGCTCATAACTCTTTATAACTCCTTTGTTCTTTATTCTTAACACATAAAAAGTCAATTTAGTCAAACCATTCCATCTCCTTCAGTCACATAAATATAGCTCATACACTATTCGCCCACCACTGGTGACAGTAGGGAATAACAATTCCTATAAGCTTTTTTTCTTCAAATGTAGTTTTTCCTTTAACGACTCACTCAAATCATTTTTTGATCTATTTCAAAAGCGATCACAGTGGCCTTTTAACTATGATTCTGCTGTTTTTAATAAAAAAAAAAAAACCTGTGTCATTTTCTAGGACATTGTTTCTCCAGAGCATCAGTAAGTTCCTTAGAAATTGAGATGTGGGCGGGACAGCTGGAGCAGAGCAGCCCCGCCCACCTTCTCCTTCTCGTTACTGAAAGCTCTCTGTTTACACACTCTCCCACTACCTTGAAGCCCTCAAACCCCAACCTAACATTACTGGTTCAAGAAAAATGGCGAGCAATATTGGAGCTATCCAGCCGTACAGTTTTTGGCCAAGGAAAACAAAGACGTACATGAGGAAAACCCGCGATATGCGATATTAGTGATCAATATTGCGATAACGATAAAACTATTATATTATTATGTGAACAAATAGCAAAAAAACCCAAAAACATCATTCCAGTTTCATTGCAACAGTTTAAAAATTATACTTCATGAATTTCACAGCATGTCAGTTATTATTTATAGTTGTAGGGCTCGCAGAGGGTTGTTAACACCAGGAAGGTATTTGATTATAAAAGGCTGCTGTTGTTTTTTAACCAAAAAAAGAAACTTTGTAGATTTGTTAGCACTGTAAAAACGTGTGTTTTTGCAAATAAAAACACATTTTCTTCGGTTACAACACTGTTCATGTTGACAGTGAAGCTCAAAACAGATGAATGGACAGTTCAGGGATGATTGTGGATGTTTCTTTTATTCATGTATGTCTAAAGTGTTTCTGGAACCTTTACACTCAAGAAATGGGAGCCAGATATTTAGGATTTCCTTGACTTTCTTCCTAATAACTTTTGATTTGTCTTTTCCAGTAACTGTAAAAAACAAACTTACTCTCCTCAATAATGAACATTTTGAAGTTAAGCCCATAATTAGATCAAACTGATGTTAAAAATCAAATCAGAAAAAGTTCCCCCCTTTAGGCTACATATCCTGTTTTGCATTTGTGTTCACTTCCTTTGGATAAAGAAGGCGGAGACAATCATGTAAAATCAATTTTTGTTATGTCTCCCTTCAATCTGTCAAAGGGAATTTGTTCAATCATTTGAATAGATTGGAAGATATGGAAGTATTTTTTTTCTAGTATTTGAGTTAAATATATTTGTCCAGCCTTGTTTTTGTTGGTATATTTTCTATGGGAGGAGAAGGAAAAAGGTCACTGATGTTGGATTATTTCTTTTGAAAGAGCGTTCCTTTGTGCCTTCAAAGCTCTTATTCAGGTTTTGTTTTCCTGTTAGTCTGAGATTCAAACGCAGAGTTGAGAATTGACAAAAAGTTCTTCTTTTAGGCAGAAAAAAAGGAGGGAAGGAGCCTCTATCAGCTTCTCGGTGCTGAAGCAGGAGACACCGGCGAGCATGATGAAAGACTAATTACTTCTGCGTGCTTCTCATACACTGGATGTCCAAACTCGGATCATGATGGACTGCACACTTTGCTTCAAGCTGCACTTCGGCGACACAATATTTGTCATAAATAGCCTAATGATTAATTCAGTCCCCTATTCATTAGTGAGTGGCACGAATCGTTACTCCCAAATCACTAAAAAGATTAGTTCAGAATGAATGAACGTTTCCATGCCGATTGCTCTGCTCTCGCACAACAACCGTTCTTGGTTTCATCTGCATTTCCTCCTCTTGTGAGTTTCCAGCAGTTAAATCAACTCCTGCTGCCTTGTTGTTGTGCATGCCGCTCAGAGCGCTGCGGCTGCATGCAGGGTCACATGTCTGAGGCTCATTTGTCTAAGAAATTGTTTGTTTGGAGAGGCCCTGAATGTTGCATCCCTTGATTTGTATGTGAATAACATCTACTCAAATATAGCCTCACAAATTTTCCTAATGGTCCCTGCAGCAAAATCTTGTTGAAGTGGTGTTCATGCAGCTCTCTCTTTACCTTAAGACCTTAATGTGTGATTTTATAGACACTTAAACTTGTCTTGTATTTTTGATTTGACACGTCAGGAGTTTTAGAAAGGAAAGTATGAATTATTTGTAGTATTATTTTTGGCTTCAATTGTGCTTCAGAGGGATTCTGAGCCATCGGTTTTTTAATATTTTAATCCGCTTCCACTGTTTGCATTGTCATGTTAATGCAACAATGTGAAAAACAAGGGCGTAGAGGAGGTGAGCCTCATAGCAGCCGTGGATTTTTCTACACTTTGCTGAACTCCCAAAGCTTCTGTTTTAATATTTAGCTGCTGTCAGTTAAAATCAAAAAGTTCCTCACTTTCTCTAAAGCTCTCCGAAAGAGAACGGGAAGCTGCTTCATGGGTGAAAGCCCTTGCACATGAATATTTAATGGTTGCATTTTAACCAGAGTCATAAAATCCAAGAGGATGTGGCTGAAAGGAGAGCGGCGAGGAGTGTGCAAATTCGGCTACATTGTTTCTTCATAGTCTGAGACCGGTGCCTGAAAGTCGTGTAACTCTTGTCTGGCTGTACAGTGCATCAAGTATGTGTCGGCTAATTTAAAGCCCCGGCCGTGTCTGGCGGCTTGTTGCGGCCTGTTTTTTGCTGGGTAAGCTCCTTGTTCTACAGCGGGATGAAGAAATCTTGGACCTGCAGGGGCCAAATTGGGAGTGTTTCATTCTGACACTTCTTCAATGCACTCAGGAAAATGGGTTTGAAACCCCTTAATCCATTTGGCCACTTGACCAGATCCAGAGGTAACATCTCTTCAACACCCATCGCTTTCAGTTTAATAAACTGGAGCCAGAAAGAAAAAAAAGATCCAATCTTCAGGTCCTTAATACACTGCCTTTCTCTCATTCTTATGCATTTTTAAAATTCTGAGCCGAGGCAGACCCGCAGCAGACAGACACCGAGCTGATTGTTAAGTTTGATAAAGCTCAGAGTTTCTGCACAGCCCTGTTATTTTCTTGCTTGTAAGCTGTACTTCACAGATGTAATCATTCGTCATCCGATATTGAATCAAGTTAAATGGACTCATGAATTGCAATCACTTAACTCAGCCCTGCCATAATGTTTAATATAGCTTTGTGGAAAAGGTCAGATGGAGTCCCAGCTGCAAAGATAATTCAGCTGTCTTTTTAGAACTTTTTAAAGCTCTAGCAAAGAAAAAAAAATGAATCAGCATGTGGGCAAACTGGCTGTACAGTTCCTAATAGCGCCAGCAGCTACTGTTTATGTTTCCTCTCCTTTGGAAATCCTTAATGCAGTGTTTGAAAGTGTGTGTGTGTGTGGTTGGCAGCTTGCAGATAAACCACAGTGGATGCCCTTAAGGGAAGCACAATAAAAGGTTTTCCCCTTGGAAAGGTCCAAAGGGCAGTTGTCCACTCCGCACAGTAACAATGGAGTGCTTGTGCAAACAGAGCCGAAGCAAGTTTGGTGAACTGGCTTATCAGGAGCCGGTGTTCACTGAGCAGTGGCAATCGTTAAAAAAAAAAAAAAAGGGGTGGTGGGTGGTAATAAGTGGTCGTAATAGTTGGTGGCATGTTCATGCTTGTTTTTGCCATCAAGCTGGATGTGCTCAAGCTTTTACAATAATTTGCTCCACATTGCATTTTCCAGTCACTTTATTTAACTGTAATGTGATGTTAAATCTTAAATAACCAGCAGTGGCATTGCCAAATAAGGAGTTCACTGGGAGGGTTGATCAGAGTCCTATAAGATTCTAGAAATGTTGTTCAATAAGAGACATTTGCTGCTTTTTCAATTTATTCCCTTAAAGACTGGTTATCATTGCCAAATGATTTGATATCTATATTCAATATAAAACCAAATTTTTTTGGTCATGAAACGGTTATCACCTTTAAACTGAAATATTACCTCGATTATAAATCAAAGGTATGAATTTTGAAGGAAAAAAAAGCCACATTTGGCATAACAAGAGTAAATTAATGAATGGAGTTAATGAATTGGTATGTATTAATTGGAGGAAGTTAGATTCGGTTAATTGTAGGTCATGGTGTGTCTTGAGGGGTTTCACGTTTCGGGATAAAAAAGCTTTGCCAATGCTTCTTCTTGTCCCATTTGCTACAGTCAACCACCAATGAGAAAAAAGATCTTGCATCACCGACAACCAACAGCTGGGGTCATGTAAAAACAAAACTGCAGTGATTTCATATTTTTTACCAGTTGCATTTATCCAAGGTCGAAATAATTTACCAGTGTTGTCGTGTACTTAAAAAAAGTAAAGCATTGTTGTTGTGTCATGCTAAAAACTCATGTATAAAACCATTTTTAAAGAAACGATTTTTTAAATGTCTGCCTGTCAACTAGAGGAGCTTTGGGGGTGGCTTTAGGTTATTTAAAATTCACTGTCATTCTCCAAGAAAGGTGACACAAGTTTTTCGCAAGTTTTCGAGTCACCTTGTACATTTGAACGATTCTGAAAAGCAAGCCAGTGGAAATTTCCTTTCACTCCTTTGCCTGGAATAATACAGAAAGGATGTTAAATGGGTCTAACCAGTCAGGCCTACAGGATAAGGCCGGTGACAACTATCGCAGTGTCAATATTTACATTACTTTGCCTATCATAGTAATACATTTACTAATGTCTTGTGTTTTGGTGCATGTGACACAGAAAGGATGTTGCACAGAGACACAACAGTGATTTTTCAGATGCTGTTTGTGGGTGTCAGATGTTTTATTTGCGTCTGTTGGAGGCGCAGGAGGAATGCTCACATAGTTTACTCTCTTGCAAGATAGTCTGTAGCACTTACGTTGCATTTCCTTTGGGATGCAACACTTTGGGGGGGAAAAAAGGAAGTCTCAAGGTGCCTGCGCTAAAGCTTTAGATGTGACTGAGTTGGTAAATATTTAGAGAGCAAACATTTTGATACCAGCAGGGATCATAGTTGGGGGAAACATGTTTTTTTTTTTCTTAGAAAGGAAAAATCAGCTAAATTCAAGGCAGGAAACTATTAATATGAATGTTTGTTTGTTTCACTCAGCATTTTACTAACTTCAAGGTTTATTTTCCTTCTTATGTCAGAGGTTGCTTTTACACTACGCTCCATTCTCATTGTTCGGAAGCATCAGCTTCATCAGCGGGATATGTTCCCGCCCACAAACAGCCAGCATATTTGTTCTGCTGCTTCACCTTGTTGGCTTTATAGCAAGAAGGTGCCAAGGGTGGATGTAGAACATGTCAAGTGCTATCTGGCTCATTTACTTGGCCGCTGAATATTCATGGGCCTTTATGCTGATGACACCCTTCAGGCAGCTGTGCAGACAGCAAGCAGCAGTCATCGAACAAGCGTCAACATTTGACATGCAACACCGTCCTCCCAGAAACCTCCATCATGTTACATATTTAGAGGATTCAAAGTAAGTTGGCCGTTTTTCCTTGTAGTTGGCGACCTCTTCCTGTTTGCGCTGCATGCATGAAAAGCTGCGCTCTTTCCGGCTTTGAGGTGCACTGGGATGAGTCTTCGTAGACTCCCCGCGAAGAGGAGGAAGGAGGAGGGAGGAGACAGCTCCGGCCCCTGTGTGTGTTGCAGTCATGCCCATTTACTCTCCCCGACACCTTCGGGGGACGTGGTCTGACCTCTGCCGGGATCTCGCCCCCTCTTTGCTCTCACTCATGCGTTTCCTCTCCGCTCTGAGAAAACCGCACTAAATTGCTTGTGCTCTACCAGAACTTGCAGGTGGGTCCTTTGCAGCGTTGCAGCTTGTCTGTGCTGCTGCAAGGGCAAGGTCTGCCTTAAACCTGTTGTGTCATAAAAAAATACAAAAAATTACCAATGGATCCATTCCAGACTAAAACGCACTATAAAGTTAGCTCCAATGAAAATTGTTTTTAACATGTTCTTGTGGCATTTTTCTCATGATAGACATACATAAAGAAACTTAAGCTCAGAATTGAGTATTTCCTTTTTTTCCCAAATCATTGTGAAACAGGAGCAGACGAAAAAATGCCAGTGGAAAAAGCTTGTGGGTGTGCCATCTAACTGACAACGGCAGGCCACAAGCTTAGTGCTTCACTCCATTTTGATGCATCCACTTGCAGACAAATAGATCCATGTACACCATCTGGCTCAAAACTGTTTGGCTGGATAGCTCCGGTTTTGCTCCCCAGTTCTGTTGCACTACTAATGATAGGTTGGTGCTGTGAGGGGCTGTAAACTAGTGGGAGAGCGGATAAACAAATGAACTATGGGAAACTGAGGCAGGCTTATTCCACAGCACAGAGATGAATTTCTAATGAATTAACCAGTGTATGGAAACGGTGTCCTTGAAAACAACAGGATTTCTGATTTTGCCTAAAATGGCATTATTATAATTAAAATACCTCTGGGAACCCTTTGAAAAATAGATCAAAAGATAATTAGAGTGGGACTTTAATATTTCTGAATCGTTAAAATGAGCTCTGAACAAAGTTTTTAGGAAATATGAAGGCCTTTTTTTTAATAAATAAATAACAGTAATTCTGTTAAGCAGTCTTGCACTCATATTTCTAAGAAAACAAACAAACATGTTTTACTAAGTTTAATTCAAAAGGAAAATTCTTTCAAGCTGCTCATGTCAGAAAATACTTAATGAGTCTGTAGAACTCAGAAATTTCAAAAACAACTTCTAGGTTTATTGTACGTTTTGGCACCAAGTTCTTAAGAGCTTGCCTAGTGAATTGTAGATGTTTCATCACACCTGTCAGACTCTCCATCAGACTGGGCTTTTGTATCTTTAGAGTTCAGGTTGATGCATTTTTCTTTTTCTCATTAGCAGTTTGGTGTGTTGTCATGCTTTGGTTGGGGGCTGTCTTTAAGGAGAACAATTCTCTTAGTTGTGGCTTAAGAATGTTGAGGTTGGTGGTAAGTGAAAGTAAATGTACTCAAGTACTTTGCAGATTAAAATTAAAGTGAGGAAACAGCCTGCAGGCGATTGATACACAAGCATCTGGCTTCAGTGCAGCAGATTTCATCTCCTGTCATCTCACCGTTGATTAGTATTGATTGAACAGACGGAATTGGCCTCTTGAGTGGAAGTTGCATCAAATAATCCCTTTTTCTTCCCTCCAAATCCATTGTAAGGGCTGGAGGATTATTGCATCAGTGGCTTTCTAGGCACAAAACTGTAAGTTGAAACATTTCCTGCAGGCATTAAAAGAGAAGGCTTTTTTTTTTTGTTTCAGTGTTTTTCCTGTTAATGAGAGCAGGGGGGGGGGGGGGGCTGGACTACTAAATGTATGTGTGTGACAAACATGGCCAAGGGGGTGCCAAGTGTTGGCCTACCTCCTTTTCAGAGTAAAGTGTTCAAAAGGGAGGGAAAAAAAGGCGCTGCACCTGTGGTTTGTATAGACATGACTCTTTTCCCCAGACAAAACGTGGAAATCTTGGAAGGTTCCCCCCGCTGTGCGCGGATGACACGGTCTGCTGTGCTTCTGCTGCAGCCGCTGCCGTTTGGCTTTCGATGTTGGGCAGCTTGAGAGCAATGATGAAATGGAAAAGTTCCAGCACAGCGAACACTTGCACACATACAGTAATTGAACGCCACCACTGCAGAACTCTGCACATTATGCTTTGATTTTCATTCCACAAAGACATTAACGCAAAAGTTTGATTATGTTTGCTGATGTTTGTGCGGCAGCAAAGCCAAATGAGATCTTGTTCAGTCATGGTGCGAGGTGGGAAAGGACGAGACGGCTTTTTTCTCCCCCTTACATTTCCAATGCAACGACCTGTGTAGCATTTTCTCAATCAAAAACACTGTTACAGTGTTTATAACACAGAGGCACTCATGGACCGTTTATTAAATATAGACGCTGGTGTGCTGTTGGTAATTTATGAGACTGGAGTGTCATGATTGAAAGATTCCAGATCGCTTGAATCCCCACATGCGTGCTCGTTTTGGGAGCTGCTGTTTCCGGGTCATGGTTGCCGTGTTTAATTAAAGTAAGACTTCAGCTTGGTGGGCCTTTAGCCTCTTGAAATCTGATTTGACACCAGAGAATGGAACGGTGTTCAATGCACACACAAAAAAAAGAAAGAGATGAATGATTGATAAGAGAGGCAAAGCTGCTACAAATCCCTCTCTGAGGACATTAATAATACAGAGAACTTTAAGAGCCTTTGTTGTGTGGGCAGTGCTTTTTAGTCCTTTTTATTATTTTTGAAATATGACTGCTTTAAATTTGTCATTACTGTCTATTTACAAATGCATTTGTCCTCCAGTAATTTGATGATGATGGACAAACCTGAACTATAAAAACCTCAAAGCATCCATACCTTCCTGAATACTATTCTTGGTAGTTTAACAAAGTCCTTTGACAAAGTATTAGCAGCTTGTTTTGTAGCTTTCAACCTGGTCAAGATTACAACAGCTGCAGTGACATTAACAGATGATTATGCAAAGCAGCTCTGGAAGATCTGACTACTGATCTGCCCTGACCATGGATCACTATAGAAGACTCAAAAATACAAAGTACTCCCCATATGTTAAACAGCTGGGATAGCCTAAAACTGCGTGTTGTGGCGGGACGACTGTAACTTCAAATGGACTTAGTGTTGCGCAGCTGCGCTGCTTTTGCGATGACGACAGAGATCAGATTTCTCTGTAGTTAATGATTACTCTGTGACTGTAGTGCAGTGAAAGCCAAAGCTGGTAAAACAGTTACATGGGCTGCAGGAAATGCATTTTCAGCTGCTTCTCTTTAACTCTTGTTATATTTTAAACAACTCAAGCACATTTATTTTGAATGCTTTAAGAAAACTTGCTGTATGAAGACTAGGTGTGTGAATCTTTCACGCTCTTATGATTCAAAACGCATCTCACTACATGTTTCATGTAGTGAGATGCATCTTTATGCTAAGATGAATCTTTATGCATGTTACATGCATAAAGATTCAACTAACTTTCAGTCCAATTCTTTTACCTAAATGGATACAATCTATATGTTTATTATTCATTTGCCATATAAAGCTATAATTCCAAATGCCTTTAATGAGATAAACGTTTGTTTTACTCTTTTCTTACTGGCAATTTTTATTTTAAGCAACAAGATCAAAAAGTCTTTGAGGTAACAACTTCAAACATAAAAGCGTGGCATTTTGGGTATTTCCGACAGTTTTGTTCTTTGCGGTTAAAAAAAAGTGTGTCATATTACAACACATCCCCTGCAGCAGTTAACTGGGGAAATACTTTTTTCAATTGTATTGTGTACGTTTTTTTACATAAGTTAATCAGGGGTGCGACTTATACTCAGGTACAACTGACTGTGTTTTTTTTATAAATAGCAACAACCACTAGAGGGCACTGTAGGTGGGGGGCATCAGTATTTGCTACTGACAGCAACACAGAAGAAGAGGCGTCGCGCCGTACTTGGCAGAATTGTTCCAAAGCGACACAGAGGATGAAGAATTCAACAGATTGAGTGATCTATATTGCTATAAAGAGTTTAGTTGACTTGTTAGCGTGTCCTTTCTATGAGACACTTATGCAGTACTCCAATGTTTCATGAAGTCAAATAAGCATCAATGTGTTATGGTAGTGAAGCGTCCTGTCTGTTATTGTTATCTATTTCATTAATATGATTTGCCTTTCAAGATAAGTTGTCTGTTGTTGGTCCCATATTTTGTTAAATACATTTTTCCCAAACGTGCGACTTATCCTCTAGTGCAACTTTTAAATGATTTTTTTCTTCTTTATAGTGTTTTTTTTTTTGGCTTCCATAGCGACTTTTAGTCAGTAAATATGTTAAGTAACCAGTCTTGGTTGGAGTAACCAGTCTTGGTTGGAGTAACCTTGCGATTAGACGTCTTTTTGTTTGCATTGAATATACCTAAAAATGCAAAGACAGCAGAGGACTGGCAATCCTTTCCAGAAATCGATTATTTACTTGACACTCGATTTTATATGTTTTTGCAAATATAATCCCCCAGTGCTCAATTGATTTTTTGAGATACATCTGTATCTTTTGCATCCCTAATGAAGATCCTACTTGAAATCTTCAGATTTACAGTTTTATATTTCATTGGCATCCAAGTGGATTTTTAGCATGAATACCTGCTTTCGTTTGCACCCGTTTTAAAAGGTGTGTCCTTTTCTTTTGTTTGGGGTCATGGAAATGTTTCGATGGAAAGTGCTGACACGTTCTTGTGAAGATTTGTTTTGCCCGCACTCTTCTGTTGAGTTGGTTCTTTTAACTCTTGTGCTCAGTGTGGTGATCAAAGTTTGACTGCTCACTTTTGACTTATGAGTGCCAGAGGTGTCACGACACATGAAAGATGTAAGAAGAGGAAAAGGAAGGAGGAGAGGCTTTTTGGCAGCGTTGTTGCGGTGTAAAAATGCAACAAAGATCCTGCTGCTATGTGTCTCTCTGTCAGGCTCCATGTCATCCTGCCATTGTTCGGGCCAGGAGTTAGCACAGACGTCCATTGTTTCACGCTGAAATCTGCAGTTACAGCCTGTTCTGCCCAATATCTCTGCCCCTCATGTTTGAAAAATAGTGTCATCTTTTTGCAGTGATAAGAGCTTCTGCTGTCTCCCAGTGAGGTGGAGCTTTTACACCATCCAATTCTTTTAAACGCGGTGTGCTGTCATTTCTAAGGAGGAGTAGAAGATGCCTGCCTCTGCATCGGAGGTGTCTCCCCTCCCACTCCAAATTTAACCAGCTCTTGATAGTAAAGGAAGACGTGCCTCAAAGTGGATCAAAGCAATGCCTCTCTGCTCCCCCTCTAAACAGAGCAACATGGTGACAATGTCCCAGTCACAAGGGGGGTTGTCTTTGAAGGAGTAAAGTGGTGGAGGAGGTTCCTGGCTCGTTGGAAAGCATTTTTCCTTTAAACCCATCCTGACATTTGTTTTCAAAACACCTATTATCTGGCTTTATGTTAAAGGGCAGAGAAAATCTGTGCGGTGGTATTTCTATTGTGCCGGTGCGTTGATGCAGGGTGACTCCACTCATATTTTTTCTGCGTGTTTCTTTCATGCGGTTTCACTTTGTAAGGTCTAACTTGACACTTTCACTGCGCCGCTGCGTCTCCTCAGCCTGCCAAGGCTTTACCTCCAATTCAATGACATCTCAGCAAGACTCCCAAACAGGTACAGAAAGTAACCTTTAGGTTAGGCACTAAAGGAATAGGTTTTCTTAGTCAGACATCATGTCTATTTTCTAGAATGCTGAGTGAAATAAATTTGTCTGATGTGTTAATGAGAACTGACGTCACCTGTAGAAAAATTCATTACTTCCAGCTCGAATGTAATTAAGTCAATTCTGTGGCCGTTGTTTTGCAATATGGATGCCGCCATGTTGGAACCAGATGACATCAGTGAGCAGTGATTTGTCAAAGTTGGTCTGAGCCATCGTTTCTATGGCAACCACACTCACCAATCAAGAGGGAAATTATTGAAAGTCTGCTCCCTTTCCACTGGAAAACTGGTTCACGAGAATCTGTCAATCAGACGTGAGACCACATACTTTCATTGATGCGTCTCATTGGTCAGTTTATAACTGGAAAAGCTGGCACTACAGAAAAAAAATCCTAAAAAAATTAGTATTAGTAAGAACATGTTTTAAAAAAAGGTAGCAGGGCAAACATGTTTTTTTCTGAAAAATACAATGAGTAATAGCTGTTTATTTCTCAGTAGAGGTCTATGACATTTTGGCTTCTTGGAGTCAGCGGGTACTTCCTATTTAGAACGGGTGTGTGTGAGTGGGTTAGGGTTAGGGTTGGGGGGGTCACTTAGTCTTGTTCTTAAACACAGTCAATGTTCAATCCACAACAGAGTTTGGGCTTTCACACCTCTAAAAAAAGTGGAGCATCTAAGGAGTAACACATCCTTTTATTTAAAAAAAAGTTAAGTAAAAAGACTTATGTGGTCAGTTTGACTCTACAAAACCATCAGTGGAAAATTTGAACATGACAGTTGAAGTTTTTGTTTTCAACTTGCAGCTTTTGCTTTGTGCTGATTTCTTGAGGTTTTGAACTCTAATTTCCATACACCATTGGCTTCATTGTGACTCACAAAAGGCGTCAAATGAGAGTCACCTGTTTGTGGTGAGCCCCAGAAAACCAAAATCTGTCTTTTCCTTAGGCGGATAGTCACTTGAGCTATTAGGACTAATGGTAGCAGCCTGCGAAAAGCACAGTTAGCTGATTTCATGACCCAAGCGGCCTGAGCGGAGCGATCATTTCCACTTGTGTGTTTTTCTGCTGATGCGTTTAATTTTCATCCTGTCCAGTGCTGTGACAAGAGAGAAACCAAAGAGTGTCAGCAGTAGAGCAAGATAGAAATAGAGTGATGGAGCCTTGAGTGAAGTATCGATCAGTTCAGCCCAGTGGGGGTAAGCAGTACAGCTGCTGGGTGTAATTTGTACCATATCACTCAAAAAATAGCCTTGAAGGGTTAATTCACAAGACAAAAACTAATTTCTGTTGTCTCAAAGTGCTGTTTTTAGTTGATAGCTATATAAAAAAAATCAGAAGGAAACCAGACACACATAACTTAGATATAAATAAAAAGATTTGATTCATTTTATTTTGTACATTTAAAGGAACATAGCCTTTTCTTTTCAAAGATCTGGTTACAGTGAAATCTGGACTTCCTGTTAAAAAAAAACCACTCCTTTCTAAGTAAAGTGTTTCAAGGAATCCACAAGTTTCTGCATTTTCATCCTTTTCTGCGTCTTCCTGTTATGATCAGAACTCTGACTCATCAAGCCTCATGCTCCCCCAGAGGACTTTTGGACTTTACATCGTCACCTTAGTTCCATTTTCTGTGACCACAACACACCTTTGGTTGTCATAACAAAAGGTGATAGGAAAAGAACATTTGAAGTAATGGTTGTCTCTGTTTTTTAACTGTTATGGCATTAATAGCTTAAATCTACAGTTTTAAAAAGCTTGGAATTTGTCCAAAATTAAAATGTGTTCTGAATCTGATCATAACACAAATTTTAACTGAAATTTTTTTTCCTCCCTATATTGTTGGCTAAGAGAATTAACGTAAAGGGTTCTGATCATCATACCTTTTTAACACTGCATTTTCTCGAGCCACACTACCTTTCAGTTCCCAATTTCTTGGAGATCACTGGAGAATACCATTGCAGCACATGTGCTCGTCTTTCCCCATCTCAGTCTCTGTATTCCGAGTGGCCCACCTAATGCCTCGTAATGGTTGACCATTATTTACGCAGGGAATAAACAAAGAGAAGCAAGGAATTGATGGAGTAATCCGGTCTAGCATTAAGAGCGTCGAGCCGGAGGAGCTGCTGGAAGTGGCCTCCTCTTCATGCCTCTCCAGAAGAGCACGGCTAATGGAAATGGGGCTCATTAAGACACCTTATACTGCGACGCGCCCGAGATCATGACGAATTGCTAATTGATTGTCGTTACCGTTCTCGCAATGAGATGCTCTGCCTGCTTTCTCATTTGTTATGAACAGCTTTGTTTTCTTCCACCGTCGTCTTCGCCTCATTATTGATCATTTTCTTTCTATTTGCCTGTTTTGCCTTGAGAGTCCGCCGCAGCTGAGTCATCATAATGCTGTTATACCTGCTCAGCAGCAGCAATCATAACCATGTGTACAACTTAGCTTTCAATCTGTAATTTGTGCTGTGATTGGGCGATGGAGGGGTTTTTAATATCAGTTTCCCCAGCTCTCAAATGAAGTACCGGTATGTGAAGTGCCAGAGAAAGTACAGGGCACATAGAGAAGATGTGCTGCAACCACCATGGTCATGGTTGGCTGGCATGAGGAGGCTGGAAAATCCTTCCGCTTTCCTCTGGAACAAGCAGACTCTGGCCTTTAATCATTTTCCCCCTCCCAGGAGTAATGCACTCTCTTTATACTGCCTGGAATCCACTGTGTATACTTCTGAAACCACCCTCTTTGCTTGAACATTTCTCTTTATTTTTGTTAATCTGAACCAGAGGAGGAAATAATAATGGAAGGAGATGAAGAACTGTTCTGAAAATGCAAATGCGGGGCAGTGTCTTTGGACTTATTGGCTCATTACGGCACCCTTCTCTATTAGAGGCTGAAGAACCTGCCTTCTCTTTCATTTAGGTAACACCCAGGCTGGTGAAACAATACAATAACAACCAGGTGACCAAACGCGAAGCCCCTATGCTGCACGATTCAGAAACCGGCCTTGCAGATGAAGCCGGACGGCGGTCTGTGGTCAGATGAGAACGCGTTTCTTTGCTTTGGCGCTCTGCCAGCCTACACCTCTGTCTCCATCTCCCATGTGGGAGTCACGGGCACTTTCTCGTTCTGATGGGGAAATACTAGAAACAAACAGAGAAAAAATCACAAGCACCCTCTTGGGCGGCACTTGCTCCTCTAAAACAAATTATGCTATAGAGAGAGGAGTGGAAGGAGAAGCAATATTGAAACCATCAATTCAAGAAGCACTCATGAGCATGGGCTCCCCTGTTGGAGCAGGAAGACTGAGTAATTTAAAACAAGACCCCGGTTTTATGTAATTTGGGTTTTCTCTTTGTGATTTGGGCCACCATTTAGTAAGAGTAAATTAAATAACCATCACTTCCAGCATGAGTTATTATTACCAATTGGGGAAAATAAAAAGTACTAAGGATTGGTTACATTTTTGTGCTCGATTCAATTGCCTGCAGTACAAACAAGGAGTACACGAGGAAAGGTTACCCACTGAAGAAGGTAAATTATATGAATTTGCATGAATGAAAAATGCATAATTGGTAGGCGCTGTGATGCTGATCTGGCAGGTTTCTGCTTGTGTACAACTGTATGTCTGTACGCCGGCGTGCCTTCATGTGGTGCGTGTGTGACGCTCAATATACTGTAATTACAACAGCAGTGGTTAACTAGGTGCCTGCATTGGTGTTAATCAGTGCAGACGGAAGATTGGAGGAGCTAACTGAGCTGCTGTCTCATGTCCTCTAAGTGCAGCACGGTGAAAACAATTCTCTGTAAACCCATAATAACCTCCACAGCACTGCAGTGATGTGCTTGAAGTGACAGCGTGCGACTGTCTAATGCATTTTCGCCATACGGACATCCGCATCTGCAGACATGAAGTGATTTTCGCTGCACAACTGTTGTATTATTTACTATGAGCCTGGAGTGTTTTATCGCTGTTGGAATTCACTGCAATAAGCTTTCTCCATTTCTACTGTTAAGACTTCATCTCAGTCATTTTTTCCAGATGCCTTTTTTTGTGAAGCACATGTGCGTTTAAAGTCTGTCATCGCCAGGAAGCAGTCATAAGTAAGTTTACTTTTACAGTAGTGACAGGTAAATTAAAAAACCCTCAATAAGGTGAATGGGAGATGACACATTTATTTAAAGACCCACTCTGATGAAAATGGTTTTTTATTTTTATTTTTTACATGTTCTTGTTCGTCCTTTAGTCGAGCCTCAGATACAGGACCAACAGTGCAGGTTTCCATTCTTGTTCTGGATCGGTGGACCAGCTCTCCACCCTCTGTAGGTGCTGGAGGGTCGTGGGAGTTCGCTCATCCAGTCCATATGTGTTTTGTGGATTTGGTGAAACCGCATGTGTGTATTTTGGTTCATGCTTCTAAATCCTATCAACACCCTGAAACCGTTCTAGCCAGGTTTGATCATAAAATAGCACTCTTTAAACATAAAGAAACACAAAAAATGTGAGCGGGAGGTAAAAAGAAAATTTAATGTTAATTTTTAGCCTGTAGTCATTGCAAAATATCTTAAAACGTCACTTAATTTTTAGGTATTGGAGTGTGAAATGTTAGTTGCAGTATGTTCAGTGTTAAGGGAAGGCTAAACCAGCTCCTTTGTCACTTCATTTAGGCCTAAACATGTTTCCATTAGCTCTTATGCATCCTTGCATGCTTTAAAAACCAACTGTGGCGACCAGTTAGTGTGCACTTCCAAATCGGTGGATGTAATAACCCTCTGGAGTTTTCCTGCTGGCGCTCCAGAGAGTTCCCCACGGCACTGAGGGCAGATCCAGGTGAGGGTTTCTTCCCAAGGTTTCCCTCTCATTCCATTGTCCAGGCTTGGCGGGTGGCCTCAGGCTCTGCCCCCACACCTCCAGCTCACATGCAAGCTCCGTGGTTACTTTGTGCGGAGTAACATATAGCTAGTAAAACCCGCTGCTCGCCAGGGAGGTATGAGCCTGTCCAACGCTGGAGTTTGCAGCAACAGAAGGGATTTGGACTCCATGAGGACCCAATTAAACTTGGGAGGGCCTCTCTCAAAGCGTAATAACAATGATAAATGCACCTCTGTGGTCGGCTTAAAAGAGACACGGAGAAAAGGCCCCAATGTGGGAACATCTCCTGACAGAATTTACTCCAGAATATTAGTTTTTGCAGGATTAGGAGAAAGAAATGATCTATCAGTAGCTTAGTTTCATGTTTGTCAACTTTTGTTCAGATTTTCTTTGTACTTTAAATTCATAGTAGAAGAAATAACTTTATGATAGCTGTACATTTTTGTTTTTACGTATTAAAGGAGGTGGTTAAAAAAACTAAAGAAAATGAAGAACATTTATCATTTTTAGGAGAAAGCAGGAAATGGTGAACCAACATTTATATGGTATTTTTCTTTTTCTTTTAGGAGAAAGTCTAGTTTATTCCCATGTCACCCCCTTAACAATCCAAACCTTGACTTTATTTGTAAGGTCAGCAAACACTTTCTTGCTGTGTATGTTCTTTAGTGCTTACAGGTGTAGCTTTAACACATCAGTGATGCAGAACATACAAACAGAAGTTCAGGTCATGTGACTGAGTTGTTGTCTTTTGTTTGTTAGATAGTCATTTAGGGAAAAAAAACAGGCCTCTGTATTTCTGAGGCCTGTTTTTGCACTTTGCCAGCAGTTTATCAATTACCGCTTGTGGTTTCATACTGCCAGTCTGTCTTTGTCTGAGCACTCGAGCTGCCTCCTCATTGCGCTGCAGAGCTGTGTTATTGTACTTAAACAAATCAATTCAGTTGCAGTTGGGTTTTTTTTTCCCCCTCCATCCCCCGTCATTATGAACTGTTTGCAGTGCAGAGCGCATTGATTTTTTTCACAGCTCAGGAAAAACTGTTGATGAATAGCACAGATGTATCTGGGGAGAATCTGGATTAACAAAAAAAACAAAAAAAAAGGAGGTACCCAGCGTCAGCCCCTCTCCTCCTCCTCCTCCTCCTCCTCCTCCTCCTCTCTGCCAACCCGTTGAGCCGCCAGCGCTCCTCTTCGTTCACTTTTTAGAGATCAACACTTCCAATAGGGGAGAAATGTAGAAAAGAAATCTCCCAGTCATGTCGAAAGCACAAAGCGCTGGAGACCACCCTCTCCTGCCGAATGTGAAAATATGCCTTGTTGTTAACACAGTTTTTTATATTTGGAGCATTAGCCTTGTCATTTTAACCTGAGCATTAGGTCAGGAGACACCAGAGGAGTTCTGGCTGGGGGTGAAATGGCTTACATAAACACTGTGTATCACCAAAAGATGCCACTTGGAAATAATCTTCCAAAGCGATCCAGAAGTAGAGCAGAAGAAAGCAACAATTTAAGAGTCAAAATTACTTTTAAAAGCTTAGAAAATTGTTTGTTGATTTTTTTTTTCCCTGACAACATGTAGCTCCCTTTTCCTAAAAAATATAGTGAGAAAGGTTTGCTTGCTTTTTGCCTTTAAAAACCCACTACAATCATCTTTGAGTTATTTTAGATGTGTTTCCAGTAATCTTTTAGTTATGATTATGAAGATTTTTTTTCCCAAATCAAAAAAAGACTGTTTTTTTTTAGAACATAGATTCTGCAGAGCAGCAATAGTTCTTTAGAAATTCACCTCTGTGTTTTGGGCGGGACTGTTGGCGTGGATCAACCCCTTCCACTCCCTGTTCCTAAGAGCTCTTTGCCTACTCTCTAGTTTACAGCCCCTCACACTGCCAACCTAGCATTACCAGTGCGACAAAAATGGCAATCAATTGTGGAGCTATCCAGCCAGATTTTGAGCCAGATTCCAGCTCAGACGACAAAAGCAAAGATGTACATGGATCTATTTGTCTGCAAGCAAATGGAGCTTGTGGCCTGCCTAGCATTTTTTTATTTTCTCTGTCACAAAGAAGCTCTTTTTGAAATGGCATTTCTTTCATTTGCTCTTGATACACATTGATTTGAACAAAGAAAAACTCAGAAATGCAATTAGAATCTTAATTATCTTTATATATGTCCTTCATCATCAGAATAATGCCACAAGAACATGTTAAAAACACCAAAATCACAATTATCATCATTGTGGGTTTTAAGAGATTTATCATAATTTAATCTAAATATAACCTTTTTTTGCTTTTAAAGTTTTGTTTACAACTAAATTAAACCAAAGCACCAATGTGGCTTCCACATATAAGTGTCTGCACTTTTTCAAGAGTTTACATCTCATTTACTTAAACCAGAAAGCCTGTCTTTATTAGTAATTACTAGGCCTGCACAATATACCGCAAATTTATCGTTATCGCAATATTAAGCAGTGCAATATCCATGTCGCAAAAGTCAGCAAAAATCGCAATAAATAGTTACCTTAAATGTGCTAAAATAATCTTATGGCAGCTTGAAGTATTTAACTAATCAAATAAATCCATGTATGCATTTAACCAATTGGATGGACCCTTTCACGTTGCTGACCAATCAGATGGAGCTCTTTTATGTTAGATGTTTGCCTCCTACGTCAACGAGGGTCATTTGGAGTATAATT
This sequence comes from Oryzias curvinotus, assembly GCA_023969325.1. Classification (NCBI taxonomy): domain Eukaryota; kingdom Metazoa; phylum Chordata; class Actinopteri; order Beloniformes; family Adrianichthyidae; genus Oryzias; species Oryzias curvinotus. Next base: position 11,194,493 of record CM043724.1, on the reverse strand, counting down.
TTTAAATTGTTGCAATGAAATGGTAATTATGTCTTTGGTTGTTTTGCTATTTGTGTATATACCGCAAACTATATCATTATCGCAACATTGATCACTCATATCGCAAGTTTTGTTCATATCGTGCAGCCCTAGTAATTACAATTATTTTTTAAATTAAAACTACCTCTGTTTCAATTTTGTTCAAACTCTGACCTATTTATCCTACAATTAAATTGTTGCCGACCTATTGTTTGGCTTTGACACACTATCCCAACAACTAAAATAATGATTTTTAATGATCTGAGTGGCAGAAGCCCTGCCGGCGTGAATGTACAGGAATGTCTCATCTTTAAAGGCTTTATTTGTGGACGTGGAGTGAAATGTGACTGCGGTACGGCAGCTAACCTACTCTGTGGCAGATGTTTATGATGCCACGCTGGTCATGTGAAGCACTGGCTGCTCTTTTGATTCGTCCTTCATGGGCATACGAGCGTGAAGGAGCTTATCCGTGCAAAGAGGGAAGAGTGTTGCAGACGCAGATGGAAGCCACTTAAAACCCAGAGAAATGTCTGAGAAGTAAAGTTACTGATTTTACCTCGGAAAAGAATATGCAAATGTGATAATTTGACATTTGGAGGTGGATGTTGCATTGATTGATGTGTTTTGTTTTTCTCAGAGGCAGAAGACGTGAATTTCTGGAGTGTTTCCCCTCCTGGCGTGTGAATGGGTGGGGGGGTCCTTCGAGGTGGGAAATCAGGGCTCGAAGACAAAACAGGTGAGTGTTTGCTTGTTTTTCTGTTTTTCCGTGCACTCCTGGGGCTGGAGAGGCTAAGATTAGCACTGCTGAATAAGTTGAATGAACTTTAGTCAAAGTCTGCAAACAAATATTAAAATATTTTGTGACAAATTTAGCTTCAGTACACACCTAGATCCACCACTGATTTCCATTTACATATAGATATAGACTTGCAACCTTTTCTCACTGTCACAGAGGTAGTAGCGAAGAAAAAAAGTCATTTTTTTCTTTGGAAACATGTCCAAAACTTGAGTTAGTGCTCACTAAGTAATTTAAAAAGACTTTACAGTAATTGCTGGTTCTACGGTTTAGTTTTGAAAGGCCACGTGAAATCTGTGGCTAAATAGGGATCATATAAGAATAATCAGGACACACAGGACTATATCCAGAGTTTGGTATACATCTTTTAAAAAAATGAATGTGTTTAAGTTTTTGGGGTCTTTACTGTCACAATTTTTAGTTTAAAACCCAACCATTGAACCAAATCGTAAAGGTAATTGTTGCATCCCTACTGCATACCAGTATGTTTTTTTAAAAGTGTCAAACGTGTGTTGTACTAAATTGAAGAAGGATTTATTATTTAAAGTTTGAACACATTATAAAAGGTTTTTCATCGTATTTGCTTTCTTGGTAGTTTAAAAAAAAAGATTTTTCCAATCTTTTTTTGCTTTTTGTAATACACAAATTCCGGATTAAAGTGACGCAAACCTTTCACCCAAAAACTTAAGTTTAAATCAAATTGTGGGGAAAGTGAATAATTGCATCTTTACCATCCAAAATGATTATCTGCAACGAAAACACTAGAAACACGCCAGCAACCTTTTCGATGCTACATTGGAGTGCCCACTGAATATTGTAAAAAAGCACCATTAACTTTGGTTGTTTGTTTTTCTCTCTGAATTTACATAAAGTTCGTAGAGATTTTAGCGTCATCCTGCCAAAAAGTATGGAAGGACATGAAAATGGGTATCGGCCGGCTTTGTCCGCCCTGACATGTGCTGTCCTCCACTGCGCTCAAATGTCTTGGGTAAACATGTGACGGCTGCAGTTTGTGTGTGGCCAGCTTCACAGAACATGTTGATTTCATCAGGAGCTCCCCGGGCCAGGCAGGGAAGGGGGGGGGGGGGGGGGGCATGCTCTGAGTAACAAAGTGCTTATGTTCCACATTCAATCTGAGCATGCACGCACACGCAAGCGCCAACAGGGTCATGACTGTCCTTTTCATTAGCAAGCCACCATATGCAGTCTGTGACTCTCATGTACATTTCTGCTCCTACCGAGAATCATTTGGGTTGGAGAGGGAAATAATAATTGGTTTGTCGACTGTATTATACAATGCAGCCGTGGATTAGGAATTAGGACATCCAGGACACACGCATACACTCGCAGAATGGATAAGAGGGGTTAATCTTGATTAGAGCCGTGTGAATGCTGCAAAATACGATGCCCTGACAAACATCTGCCCGCCACGCAGCTGAGTGGGATAAACCAAAGTGATTATTGTGGAAATGTCAGGCGAGGTAGACAGTGATAGCAAGTGAAATGGATGGGGATGTTACATGAGCGGGGGCATGACAGAAGTGCGGTCGCTTCTCTCACTTCAGTGACAGTTTTTCCTCACTCTGTTGCCTTTTGTGGAGGAAAGAATACAGCCTGGCTCAATGGAGGAGGGAATGGAAAAAACGAGTTTAACATGTAGTTTTCTGTAAAAAAAAAAAAAAAGTCTGTCAACTTGTGCCTTATTAAAGTTAATGAACATCTTTCTATGTTTTTTTTCTGTTCTTTAAATTGATTATTAGGCTGGTTCTTTCAGTACAAAGGAGTTTTCACACTTAATTGATGTCTGAAGGTTGCCAGGTCGGTCTTTTTCTTTGTAGCCTCAGTGTAGGCCCTAATGAGTAACTGCTTTTTCTGTGAGATGTGAAGGTGCAGACATTCTGTTAACTTCTCTAAAGGAAAAAGGGGGGAGGCAAAAAAAAATCCCCTTCCTGTCAGTGGACTCTCTTTCTCTCTGTTCTTGTGAGATCTGGAACTGATAAGTGAGAGGCCTCTGGTAACTGAACAGGAAGGATAGAGGGCCTGGCCTCAGAGCCCCTGCCTCTGCACTCATGTCCCCCCTGCTCACACAAACAAAGACAGCAGAATCTGCCACTTAACTTCCAGTTACAGAGCATTCAACCCTGTTAGGAGGGTAATCATCACTTGCAGGGGTGATATTTAATACAATTTAAATTTTTATTTAATCACTATTGGGGAGGATAGGTAAAATAAGCAAATGGAGACCTTGCAGCAGTTTCACAACTACGACTACTTACACTTCCCTTGTGTCTCTGACCATTGTTAACTCAAGGTAAAGTGCCTTAAATAAGCATGCAATTTTTCAGTTGGAACACCCTGAAGTTTGAACAGCAAGCTGTTAAACTGAGAGCTAAGAAAATTCTGCATTGTCTCTGCACACGTGTTTCCACGGCATCTTTGATGAGATTAGCCGAAAAGGATGGGCGCCTGTGCTCGCAATCTTGACTAAAACCGACCGTCTGAAAACAGAAATCTGGAAGAATTGCTGCATAAAGTTATCAAGGAATAAAAGCGCAGAAGATTATATTCAGTTAGAAATAAAGAAACAAAAGTTCAATAGAAATTGGCAAAATGTTTGCATTAGAGTAGTTTATGTCTATAATAACTATTATTAAAAATAAGTGGCGCAACATGCTTTACAGAAGAGACTTACATATAAATGATTGACATTATAGGACATTTTCTTCTGTTGATCCAGCGATATCACAGTGTCATTTGATCCCAATAAGAGATCTCTGAATGAACGGAACAATGGGATCCCGGGATTGTGATGAGTTTAGTTTTCACGCTCGATGCGTATCAGATTCGTGAGTCGTCTGAGCGAAGCCGCGTAAGTAACTGGGCGTGAAGAGATAACACAAGGTTTCCCTCTTGCCGCGTTGGCGATCCATCTATCATCTTATCTTTTAAGGGTATTCCTCAGACTTTAACACTAATGTGCGTTTTCCATACAGTTCCAATCTGTTTTCAAATCCGCATGCAATTTTTTCTCCTTCCTTTTCAAAGCAAAAATGGTTCTGGACGGTACTCCCTTGAGAAGGCACGAGATAACGTACCAAAGTGACAGCTGAATTATTAGCCTATTACTCACGTTAAAGGAAAAAAAAAAGGCAGATGAACAAGGCATCTGTCAAGAAGAGCACCTTTATTTGAAGATAGTCCTCCCTAACTACCACCCAGGAATCTTGTAAGCCTCTCCCACTGATGTAGGAGCTGGAGGGTCAGGGTCAGAGAGCACAGCCGCCACTTTTGCCATGCTCTAGGTTACTGCAAATGACCTGGCTGCCTGTCCTCGGAACAGAGCATAATACAGCAGAACTCAGTGCACTGGACTAAAAATAGAGGTGCTGTCATCCCTCCTCAGCCATAGACAAATGCAAAAGTAGAGGCTCACCCTTACACATGCCAGCCAAACTGGTGCGGGTCCTCCTCAGAGGTGACCGTAACCGCTGGCAACATGTCGGAGACGTGCCAGAGCGCGTTTGATTGACGGTGCAGAAGTGCGTGGGCATTCAGGACAGATGTTCTCCGCAGTCTGCTCTAATGGTCGAAGAGGAGGCCAATACATAAAACCTGACTCCAGCATCCCTGTTGGCCTTTCACCCCGTCGAACTTCTACATTTCACATGGCTTTATGAAAGCCTGCCTGCCTAGCTTTGTCCTGACAAAAGACACTGGAAAGAAAAGTAATTATTAAACAAATGAAGTAGTGCCTGCTTCCTTTGATGCAAAATTAAAGCTGATATCCCTCTGCCATATCATCCGGATATAACTTGTCAATTTCCTGCTCGTGATATATGACCTGACAAAGCTATGCTTCACCAGAATTAATAGAACATCTTTGATATGCTTAAGGAGACAGTGAGTGTACTACCTTCCTAAATTCAGCCCCTCTTTCTGCCTAACGCTGGAGTTCCACTGAAATGTTTTTCGTCAGCGATTCCAAATTCTAAAGTCCCATTTAAACAGATTTTTTTTTTCCTTTTAAGACTTTGCCCAAAACCTACAAGCTTGACTGAGATTCACACAGCTCACGATAAAAGCTGTGGCTTTAATGTGTCTGGGTCGAGCTAATGAAAAGATGATAGCGGCAGAGCTGCGGGGCCTCACATTAGTGCTTGAGCTAATTTGACTGCCGTTAAAGTGGTCCAAGTTGGAGGTGTCATTTACAGGAGAATAGCAGATTTAAAATCCTATTTGGTGAGGTTTTTAGAGAGCACTGCATAAATGAATAATGCAGTGTACTAATGATATAGTACATAAACATCGGGCCAAAGTTCTTTAATTCTTAAAGTCCGAATGTTTTTTTTGTCCTTCAGAACAGTTTCCTAGCTTTAGGCTAAATAAAGTACCTGACTTTTTTATGCAAGTTTAAATGAGTAGCGGTCTTTCATATTGAAGTTTTTTATGGGCTCATGTTTGCATGGAAAGCGTCTAACCAGGTGTTTTCCAGAAAATGCGGCTCCTTCCTATTGTAATAGTAGGAAGGCCTCAGTCACATCTCCCTTTACAGGTAGATACGGGCTAGGGTTGTGCCGATGGACGATATCATCGTCCATCGTGATGGGTGACTGACATCCCGATGGAGAGGCACCATCGTGATGCCACGCCCCCGCCACGTTGCGAGTGGACCCCATAAGCCGCGGTTACATGTACAAAATATCTTGATGGGATCAATGGTCGGATTAGAATCCAACAGTGTACATGGGCCCAGAAAAAATGTTTTCAGAATATAAAAACGTTCACTAAGGTCACACTTTCCGTCGGAATAAATCATTCGCACATGCGCAGTAGTGTTTTCAAACCGGAAAAGAAGATTAGTTCCGCCGAGCGGCTACATAGATAGATCTGGCAGCTTGGTAATATACTAGATGATCTTCTAAACGTTTTGTTACTGTTACGGTTATTATGAAGTGCCTGTTCGCTCATTTTAATTGTAATCCGTGTGGTCAGTGCTTTTTCTGTTGAACGGAGCCGGAAAGAAGCCCGTATTAGCAGCATGCTAACAACACGGGCTAACAACATTAGCATGAACATAAAATGTATCCATGCGGGAAACGCTGCAATCTGCATCTTATCTCAGCCTTTATTTTGTCGAGACATGACTGGACACAAATCCACGTGATTGTTTGAACGGTTTTTTAAGGACTGAGCAACATTTCTGCTTTGAAGCTAACAGCGCTCCTCAGCCGCTGTGTGTGTGCTGGCGCTCCGAGCCCCAACACACTCTTTTACCGGGAGACCCAGTTCTCCTGAGATCGGTAGCTCGCTCACGTAGAGCGGCGGGACGGATCACAGTCCTAAGTCTCCCACACGTAACGAAGCACCCCCCCGCCCTTCCCCTCACAGCTGTAAGTCCGTCTGCTCTGCTAGAGACGCGGTCGCTGCTCCACTGGTCCACCTGACTAATCAAGTGCAGGAGGGGCGGACCACTTCTTTTCTATTCTGTTCTGTTTGTTTTACTTTTTTTAAAGTCACTTCCCTCAGTGTATACTGGATCATCGTGGATGAGTCATTATTTGGGAGATAAAATAAATAAAGTAATAAAGTAAAATAACGAATAATAATTATATAATAACGACAAATCCCCCCCCCCCCCCCCCCCCCCCCCCCCCCCCGACGATATCATCGTCCATCCCGATGGTTGACTGCAAACATCAACGTCAACTGCCAATTTAAGGGACATCGCCCAACCCTAATACGGGCTGTCTCCGGGCAAAAAATGGTCAAACCTGTACAGGGCAGGCAAGTGTCTCGCATGAAATGTCCTAGCTGAAGACCGCTTGGTGAACCCATATAGCATAAATGTTCATTCTCATTTTTTTCTAAGGGCATGCTGAGAGCGACAGGTCTTAGCAAACACTTAAGCAATGTGTAAATGAAAGTAAGGTTGGTGTGATGCAAGCACGTAGAATGTATTTTATATTTTTATAACCTCACCAAACCCTTCACGCTGCGCAAGGGGCCCATTAGTGCTGTTCAAGTGATAAGTGCGTGCTTCTTATCCGCAGCCTAACTGTGAGAATTTGGGAAATTAGGCAAAGTGTAGTTTGCGTCACCTGCACTCCCAGTGCATGCAGCATTTGCACACGGTCAGAAAGGACAGTACGCAGACCTTACTAACGACTAGAGTCTGGCAAATGAGTGTGGCGAACAAGACCATATAGTGCATTACCTGTATGTCAAAGGTGCGTCCAACTTACTTTGGCATATGAATACTCCGCGATGCATTTACCACATGCAAGACAATGGTACATTCCATTTTCATGACGTCCCTTAAGCTGGCTTAACCCTAAAACCCTCAGCACACATACGAGTGTACCCCCCATTGATGCGGCTAAGGCTTAAAGGTAAACAGATTTTTTTGAGTGTTGCGCACTGGCTGATTATGATTTAAGCAAAAGACATTTTAACAGACATTTTTCCATCTGCCACTGGAAGGAAGGAAAAAAGTGAATCCGAGCAGAGGGAAGCAGACAGCAGGGTCGCCATGAAACATTCATGCACCTGGGGACTCTTTTTAAAAGGAGCACAAGCTGAGCCAGTTCTAAAGTAAAGGGCAGAAGACTTCTAATCGCTTTTTCGTCCGTTAGTCAAGCTACGTACTCATCCTGCATTAAAAATTCATGGATTGTTTATTTAATGGAAGAAAAGATATTTTTACTTTAGACATAACTTAATTGTGTTAGATTCACGACATTTAGGGGTACAGGTGTGAGCCTGGATATTCAAACTTTTATTCTCTCCTAAACTCCTCTAGCAGCACCGACTGAGGGACAGAAGAGGCTGTAGGAAAGCTGCATGGCTAGATGAAGACGAGAAAGTAATATTTAAACAGCTGCACTTGTAGAGTCGTCTATTGCTGTCAGTGATCATGGGGGGGGGGGGTGTCGGTGAAGAGATATTTCGGTGTACTCGGCTAGGCCTCAGACAAGCTCCCGCTGCAGTATTGATGTCAGTGCAGCCTCCTGACAGCAGACTGTAAATCACAAGTCACAGTTATCTATAGATTTACAAACACCTGCTTCCTCAGTCTCTATATCGCGGCAGTATTTTATCTATGCGAGCTGAACAAACTGACAGAACCTGCCCAAACAGTTTTGCAAGTCATACATTAGAGAGCCCTATCTGAGAGCTCTTTGTGGACTTCTCCTCAAGCTGAATGCTGCAACTGTGGCTGTGTGAGACAGCGGGTCACATGTCTGCAGTCCTGTGCTAGACTGGCCCTGTGCCTTGAGGTGGTGGATGGCAGCTGACTGCTCTGATTCACTGGGAACTCAACTTGTGAGCTGTGCGCCTCACAATGGATTGACTCATAGAGACTCAGTGCAGGGCTTGTTCACTGTCCATCTCTGCCATTATACTGAAAACGTTTTGTTTGACTTCTTTGTTTCTTTCCCCTGCGTTTAGATGGAGACAGTGGGTTTTGGATGGGCTCTTTTAAAGCCTATGAGCCGTCAGTTGCTGTCGTTCCCTCAGGTGCGTTGTGAGTTTTTTGTCCAGGGGAGGATGTGGACAGCCTGTCAGCCCCCAGCAGCTTCTTTTCACCCACAGTGACACCCACTTCACCACAAACCCTCATGAAACCTGCTGGGTTTGCTAATGATCTCTCACTGGCTGCAGCTAACAGTACCACTGGTGTGAGTCAAGGCGTGCATTGATGCAGACAAGAGTTCCTCATCACCACATTCATCATATGTTAGATGTTTGATCAGATTGAGGTTTAGAGTAACTTTTACAATTTCACAGTATAAACTCCCATTCAATAACTTTTAACTTGAAATGACACCTTATGACAACAGAACGCTTTGACATTGACAGAGCTATAAGCTTTCACAGTCAGTCGCTGTTCAAAAGCAAACATAAAGATTTAAATGGTTTTAAAAATGTTTTAAATAAAAAAAGAAATAAACTTTCATTGATGCTGTAAATGATCTTAATTGTAAATTTACAAATGAAAAGACAATTTTTGGATGTAAGGAGATTCATTTTTAGTAATGTTGGACTTTTCTGAGGCAAAGGTGGCTAACTTGACCTTATACAAGGCTATAAAGTGGTAGTCAGTGAATTGACTTGGCTCCAGTTTGCTTATTTTAAACATATCTTCATAAAAAGATGTCTTAAAAGATGAAACAGAGTCGTAAAATAAGTGAGAAAAAATCCTTTAACAGTGAAAATATTTTAAATTCCATAACCCAACTTAAATTTGTAAATTGTGTTCCTGCTTGATAGAGGAAAATCAGATAAAAGTTCACAAGTTCACAGTTCACAAGAATTACAGCTTCCTATAAAAAAAAAAATTAAAAAAAACCAACGTGAATATATTTTGTAGAAAATATTTGCTTCCTTACTTTTTTCTAAGCTAAACTTTATTTTTAAGAAAAGTTAAAGGCATTGTGGTTTTTGATGTTCATTTTAAACTGTTCATTTTAAAGTTTAGGTGAGAGCAAACACAGGGATGAAGTTTGTAGGTTTTTTTTTTTTTACCACTGATGCTGAGTTAATCACTTGAGGAATTAAGCAACTAAATATAGACTCACTAATTGTATGTTAAAGCTGCGAAGATTCTAGTTCCACTGTTTTTTTTTTAGGTAAAAAACATTCAGAGAATAAAATCTAATTATAAAAATGCTTGTTCCTCCAATGATCTGATTTTTAGCAGAGTTTTATAGCCTTGCTGTCTTTTGAAACAGCTTTCTTTGTGTTCATGTGATCATCAGTGTTGTAATTTTGCCTGGCGACAGAACACAGAGGCCCAACATTAAATCTTTACCTGCGGTTACTCGCGTTCCCTTGTCGTATAATAATATGTGCAGCATCCGCACGGCAGCAGCCACTAATTGCTGTTGGCTATAACAGCAAAGTCTCTTAAGACAGTGACCTTGCTTTAGCCAATCTAGCACAGCGTGTTACCAGGCTGAGCTGTGATCAGTGGTGTCTCCTCAGCATGAGCGGGAGGAATAATTATTCATAATGGCTCCTTGTACCTTTGCCGGACATCACATTTAATGACATCGATGTGAGAGATTAATTGTGATGTGAAACTATAAAAGCAGAAAATGCTCAAAAGATCATCCAGACGACTTAATGCATCTATCAAACCAAATAGCAATTTCGATTTGATTTTTATTCTAGATAATAAGGGATTTTGTTACAAGTTACAATCATCCTTTCTGTTTTCAAGGTGGAATTGTTTTCTAATGCTTCATCTCTCATAGCCTCTGTGTGTTAAACAGCTGTAAATGATTGTTAGCTGCAGTGACTTGTAGTTGCATCTGCATTATGCTAATGTGATGAGAGCAGGAAGCAAGTGGCGGACGCTCACACTGTCCTTCAGGGGAACACAAACTCAAGTGTCATTGCAGCGTCCGAGTGCTCAAAAAACAAAAGTTTAGAAACAACATCAGCCGTCAAACTGGACCTCACCTCAAGTGGAACACTGCATGGAGATGCTCTTTCTTTGATATCGCTCTGTTGACCCAAATGTTCTTATCATTCCCCCAAGCAAACATGCAAACAATCTGGCCTGTGTGTTTCCAGTCACATGGGCCGGAGTGCAGGAGAGTCAAGAGTGTCTGTGCTGGTATTTCCTGGTTCTTCGTAAACACACATACACCGCTTTTTTTTTACTTTTCACTTTCTCACGCAAATGCAGATACACTTAACTCAGAACAACAAGGCTAACAATGCAGTAACGGTGAACATTTGTGTAACAAGGTAAGTGCTGCAGAGGACAGAAACGAGGAAAAGCTGAAGCATGAAACAAGGCAGAACAAATTAGTTCAGAGGAGCCCATTAAAGTTTATTAGTTCAAGCTTGTATTCATTTGAAAGTGTTATCAAAAAGTAAATACTCATAAATCATTAGTTAGCTGTGTTTGACTGTTTGTTTTGCAGTCTCTTTAAACTATATTCTGTATTTGATTTATTTTTTATCATTTCAGAAGAAAACTGTTTAAACTAGTAATGAAAAGCCCTAAAAACTGAAGGGTGTACAACCTTTTTATTTTTAAAAACATCTTCTTTTTTCGTTTATCATGTCAATCTTGTAATTTATTTATGACAAATAAGCTAAAGGCAGGCTGAAACGTGAAAAAAGCATTACAGCTATAACGGCAGAAGAGTCACTACAAAGCCTTAAATGTAGATCCTGCTAGGACTGATATCACTAATGGATGCTGTTTGTGTGCAAATGCGATTATAGCACCAGTTGGCTTGTTAGCCACTAGATGTGCATTAAATCATTATGGAATTTACTCATTTCAAATGTGCATTTGAGTGCAAACAGTGGATTTTTCAAATTGCACCAACGTGCAGAGTTTAGTGATGCTCCCATCAAAACCGTTGCTTTTGAATGGTAAAGAATAATTTTACGAGGCTTTAGTGCAAGTTCCTCTCCTCAGAGGGTATGTTAATAATTTAAACATGAGATGTTTCGATGCCAGTTTATTCCAGATTAAACAGACTGAAAGTGTGCGCCATCAGCTCATGTTTCAACCTCCAGTTTGTCAATACATTCAACTGCTAATCTGTCTTTTTACCCTTTCACTTACCATCTAGCGTGATTTCATGGTGATGATACAGAATCTACGAATTCAATAGTTGAATCATGCGAGCTTGGATTATCATTCGGAGCTTTTGTGGGGGGATGTAGGTCAAATGAAAGACTTATTTCCTCAAATATTGTAATCCCTATTTGTTCTGGTTTTTCACCAGAAACACGGCTTTTGGTTCTTTGTGTGACTACAATGCCCTAAGCAGCACAGTGGCTTCTAAGACTGTTGTCTTGGGTTCGTCACTTCCTTGTTTTGCATGTTTAGCTTGCTCTCTTTTCCACTTCAGATTCATCCTTTTGCTTTTGGTTGCAACTCAAGACGTTGTTCATGAGTTATATGCACCAAAAAGGGTCAAGTTTGCTGTGAAACCGAGGAAAGAGGTCACCAGGATATACCCATTTAACCTTTCAGACTAGCAAAGAGTAAGGAAGTCATTAAGTTGGAGCCTGGATCCAATACTTAGCTTCTTTACTTGTCAAAAAAAACTGATTTAAAACTGACTTTCCCACAGGGTATTTCTCATTTCGTGTCCCACTCAGCCAAAACAAGTTTATGCCTGTTTGTCAGCCCAAAGATTGTAAACAATATAATTAGGGTTTTAATAGAAAATGTTTTTCAAATCACCTCAGCGTTAATTTTTTGTCACAATTCAATGATAAACCATGACGTAGACAAAAGAGTTATGACTCACTTTCATATTTATATAGCATTTATGCCTCAAACTGCTAAACTTATTAGAATATTTTTGTTATTCTAGCCTTATGAAACTGTCAATTTTAAAAAACAAATGGGAAAAAACAGCAGAAAGTAGTGACAGAACCATATAGCAGCAAAAAAGAAAAGAAATTTCAACAAAAATAAAACCCTGTTTTCATGATTGAATTCTCCTGTTTGTGTCAGGCTGCCGTCATGCACTCGTTTGGAGTCTCATCTTTGCTGTTTTTATATGGGAACAAAAAAATCTTCAAGATGCATAAAACTGAAACTATTCACTGAGGAAAAACACTTGAGAAAAGAGAAGAAGGATCTGCTAGTTTGCTGAAACCGCTTTTTTTTTTTAGCTTTGTTCGAACATCAATGGCACCTGTAGCTCTTTATTTTCACACATTTGATACAAAAAGGAAATGTGTAATTTTAATAAGATAGCAATTTAAGGATACATCAAATAATAAAGCATTGGCGGGGCAACACCCTCTTTTTTTGTTTTGAATCAGGTCATATCAGTCTGTTGTACATGACAGCAGCATGTGTGTATATGTGGACTGCTCATTTAGCCTGTCCGTCTTCTGCTCAGTGTTTACTCTCACATGTCAAAGAAGATCAAATTCGTTAGATGCAGGACAGATATATGTGGGTTTAGTTTCTGGAAATTGAGGACAGAGTTAGATGCGTGAGTCTTTTTCAGTCTACTCACAGGGTTTTGAAGGGGTGGCTGTTTCTGTAAATAGCCCACCCTGCATTAGCAGCCACCATACTGTGCCTTCGCTCCATGCAGTCCTGACCCCACCAACAAGGCTTAGTCACAACCGCTCACAGTGCGGGAGGCTGTGGAAGGCTTTGTGTGTCGTATCCAAGTCAGACCCGGTTCCACTTGTGCTGGTGACCTCAGCGGGCCCCCTAGCTAACCAGTCGGTGTCAAAAAACTACCTGGAGCTCGACTGAGGACCTGAAGAAATTGTGCCGCCCTCGTTTGGGTCCACAAATATCTACACTCAGATGAATTTTCGGATCAAAACAAAAGCTTGATTTGATTTGTGGTCGTACTCCATATTAAGCTGTTAAAGGAGAGTTTGCCTTGCAGCGTATGTGCAGTGTGTGTGTATGCTTGGAAGTAGGTCATTGATATGAAACTTGGACACTGATTATGTGCTGGCCTAGAAATGGGCTATAATCGGTGTCTCTCATACCAAAACAGCTTTTCATAAGTAGCAGTCATTTCAAGGTCAGGAAACAGTAGCATCACACTGCAGCACACAGAGACAAAATCTGTTTACCTAATTCTCTGTTAAAACTGATTTTCACACATTCTTTAATCTTGAGAGATTGCTCTTATGAGCATCAACTGTCTGGAAGGAAAAAGTCTCACTTTTGCTTTGTTGCCCATTTTTTAAGCTGCTAGAATGTGCCAAAGTTGCAGGCAAGCCATGTTCTGTCCTGGATGAGGGTAGGATGTGCTCATTTTAGATGCCATTTGAGCCAATAATGTAAATATTCATGGTCTTTGAACAAGCCAAGACATGATTTCATCTGTCTCTGACATCAAGTCTCCATCACAACTCTCTTCTGGAATTCAGATTAAGCTTCCTTCATGAGCATGTTGGGATGAATTAAAGTGGAAATGAACTGCTGTGTGGCATTATCCCCTCTCCTTTTCTTTTTTAGTTTTTGCACTTGGTGTCCCCTTTGTAAATGGAACTCGGTGAAGCTCTGCTTGGTGTTGTTTTTCTTGATAAACTAGCAATACTCTATGGATCTTGGAAGAGATCGTGCTTCGCTAATGGAAGCATACCTTTAAAAGGATACAAGGAAGAGATCTGGGAGACAGAAGTCCGTTTTTACACTTGATCTCAGTTTTGCATGAAGCAGCCGAGGAATGACTCCACCTCCCCCTGCATGTGTCCCACATGAAAGATCCTCATGTTCTCAGCATGCATCTGTTTAAATGAGCCCTCACCATGTTTGCGTTTGCTTAGGCAGACAGCAACCAACAAGCAGGCACAGACAAAAATCCTATCTAAAAATGACATCAGGAGCAACAGCTGCAGGCTGTAGCGCTGTGCGGAGATGGAAGGAGAGAAGGAGGGAAAAACAGGGAAGGGAACAATTGACCAGAAGCGACACGGGAAAGAGAGGTGACCTGATTGCTCAGCTGGCCAAGAGCACGGGAAGGAAGCAGCAGGAAAGGCTGGTCCCCTCAGTCTGGCTTGGCTTTTCACTGCCTCTGATGGGTCCCTCTGTGGCCTTCCTCTCCCCACCCCACCCCCCCGCCCCCAACCTCCTTCCCGCACTGCTGCCTATCACGGCTCACTACATCGGAACAAAATGATCATCTCTCACCTCCTCGTGAACACGGGTCATCATGGTAGCCACGCAAAGCCTGGGCCCCATGTATTAGATAGGGATCACTAATATGTGGGAGGGGAAGCGGCTGCAGAAGGCTTCAGGAGTCAATATTGTCTTTACACCAAACATATGGTAGGGTGTTGATTTTTTGATGTAATTGTATTTGGTAGCCATGGCCTTGAAGCGGCAAAATTCGTGGCACTCTAAATTGCATTCGGCTGCAATTCAGGATGTCGGCCTGTAGGATTTTGCTTTCTTCAAGGAAGGAGCTCTTTCACAGACTTGCAGGTAACATAATTAATTCTAATCACAGTCATTGTAATAGCTTTTCAGATCAAATACCCAAGAGGAGTCCGAACAAAATAATCAATTCCTCTGCAAAATCAACGGCCAAACTGTCTTTGGCGAGAAGAGAGGAGCAGTCAGCCGGATTTTGTGTGGAGGGGGATGAGAGGAGAGGGGGTTCCAAATCAGAAAACAGAAGGATCTGCACAATTTGCATACCTTTTTAGCATGTGGCTGAGAGAGCTTTTATTAAATTCAGCCCCCCTCCTGTGGGGTTGGCCCTGCCATGGGGGGAAGGGGCACGAGAGCTTAGAGAAGGGGGGGAAGAGGGTGGTCTCATCTTGGAGACAGGAGGCACCATCTGAGCCAGTAGATAAATAATGTTTCCAGACACAAGAAGAAGGTGGCAGCAACGGCCAAATGTTTGTGGGGCCAAAACACCACACCCTCCCAAAAAGACCTCCCCTCAGCCCCCCCTCGCCAAAAAAAATCAATTAGCAAAAGTCAACGAAACTTTGTCAATTTCTCCAGGAAGTCTTTAAGGTTTTCTTATCGACAAAAATCGGTTTTCATATACTGAAACTTTACTGAACTCAGTTTATTTTAGGTTTAAATAAACTCAACTATATTCTGTATTATGATTGCTATCAAAGTTCTACTCAGTTTTAAAGTTGCTGCTGCTGAGAACTGTGTTTTAAATCCCACAAATTAAAGCATTTTACATCAAAATGTTTAACTGCTCAAAAGTAGGAAAATACACTTGTTTAGGACAAAATGATCCAGTATGCTAAATTCTGCAAAAAAAAATCAAACTGTCAAGCTTTTTTTAATTAAAAAATAGTGTTAGTCATATTTTTGTTAGCATTCCATGTTCACAACTGTACTTTTTTTTTTTTAAAGTAGAATAGTGAAGTGAGGGATTTGCATGTCTAAAGGACTGTAGCAGCTGGAAATCATTTTTAGATTCTCCCTAATATTATTCAAAGAATTCTCATATGTAAACAGGACTGTCAGTCACTGCCGGCTGGGTTTGGGCCATAAAATCTACAGTAAAACTCAGGTTTTAATGCATACTCGTAAATAACCGTAGTATCATGAAAAGTCACAGATTTTTCCTGTTTTGTACTGTTTTAGTATTAGCCACACCTTTCATTATTGTAAAACAATTTAATCGACTTGTCAAACACAGATAATTCAGTCTAATCTTAAAATTAAGAATAGCCTTACCATAGAGAAAAATGAATAAACATACCATTTAAAAAAAATTTGAGTTGCTTATTTTGCATGCATTAAAACACAAACAACAATTATTTTGTCATGACGCTTTTGAATGACAGCTATTAGGCTAGGCTATGTGTCATCCACGGTTGTGTTTGTTTATAAGATGCCTCATTAGGTTAATGTACTATTTCTAGGAAAGTAAAGGTTTATACAAAGTTGAAAGGTTGCAGGGATGGAAGCAGCATTCTCAAAACACTTGTGCTCACCATAAAATACCCTTATGCCTGGCTGTTTTTGCAAGCCTCGCCTCAGCATTTGGCACACCCAAAGCAAGGGGGAAGGGGAGAAAGAAAAAGTATGAAGAAATATCACAGATGTTAGTCCGCATGAACTCCTTCTCCTTTCCAGCCCTCCTGCTCAATCTGGCCTCATAAGCGTCCTTTTTTTTTTTCTTATTGTTGCCGTCCTTCTACAAAAGACAAACAACTTTTAGCCTAATTTCAGCAAAGGTCTGATGACTTGCTGTAGTTTCTGTGTAGAATCCAACCTCTGTCTTGACATCTTGACTTTTCTGGAATGTTTAGCTAAAAAGTTAGTGTTTAAAAAGATTTGCGCTTTTCTGCTTAGAGAGCACGTCGTATGGTGTGTACTGGAGCCTGTTAGCCAAGTGTGGAAACAACAGGGTTAATCTTTCCAGCTCCGCTGGAACCGCACACTGTGTTTAGGTCGTGACAGTGATGCAGGATCACAGTTGTGTGACATGCCAAACCTCAGTGTGGTGGTGGCGCTGTCATTATTGTGACCTCTCACCGGCACGCCGCGTGCCGTCACTCAAGGTGTAAGCTTCTTCGGGCCGGTCTCGGTTAAACTGATCCAGCACTGGTCCGGTTCAGATGCTCCGCAGCGATATCGGGCAGGAAGAGGTGGATTGTCTTTGATTATTTGGCCTTTCTCAATTTCCCCGGGGAGATTTTGCAGCTTCGAGCCTGGCAGAATCTTTGCCACAACAAGGAGGGACGCTTGATTTGATCCTGATGTGTGCACGGGAGTTATATCTCAAAGGTTCAAAGCAATTTATCCCAAGGATATTAAATGACCTAATGGCCATATTATTGGCACACCATGAACATGAGGGAATTTCAGAGCATTTGTCAGGTGTCCTACGGCTGTTTGTGTACCCATTTTTAAAGTAAAGTAAGCTGGGTTTTTTTTTTTTTTTTGCCAGCATGTAGAAGAGGTTATTGAAGCATCCAAGTAAAAACTGTGTTTTTAAACCCTTTTTCTGTTCTGCAACAGGAACTGGCTAATTTCCTGAACTTGATATACCACTCGGTCAACACAAAGGGACACATCTGAGAAAGAGGATCTCGTTGAATTTCTGGCTTCAAAAAGCTTAATGAGTGTTTAAGTCTATGGGTCAACGCTTTTTAACATTTCGCAGGTGGCAGAGGAGTTTTTTACTCCGACGTTGGAGGCGCTTCAAAAGAAAAAGTGAGCAGTCAGGAAATGAAAGAAGTCTTTTTTTTTTTTTCCCCTGCTGCCTTAGATTCCCCACATGTTTGGCTGTTGCCTCATTAGCTGAGTCGTGCACAGTGTTAAATGGCACTGCGCAACCTTCGACGTCTCCTTTAAGGAATCTGTCGCTTGTTTTTCCGAGAGACAGTGCCTATCCACTCCCCCCCTCTGTCGCGATAGTGCAAAGTGTCAAAGGTCAGGACTTCAGTGAGAAGTCATTTCTCTGGTCAGCTGCTGGTCGGCTACATGACCCTTTCTCCCGATGGCCTGACCTCTTCCCCCACCTCCTTCGTCTCGCTTTCCTTCACCAACGATCCTACAAAGTCGCTAACACATGTAACTTCCTGCATCGATTTAGGGTGAAGCCTTCATTACACGACCTGCCCTGGTCTCTCTCAGAGTATCAGACCTATGGGTGTCCTTGTGGTCAGTCCTGCAGCTTTAAACAGATGTGGGTGCTTTGGATTTGTTGTGCCCTTTGCAATTGAAAAAAGATTGGGAAAAAAAGAAGAGGAATAATTTCCAGACAAAGCACTTGTCTGCCTCTGCACAGTTCAGCCATTAAACTTGTGCAGAGTATTACTTGAGCCTATTGATTGGAATCCTCTGCTGTAGAGAGGGTTGTGTGCAAAATCAATGCTTTATTTTCTCTTAGGCTAGCCTTTCTCATGCTTGTTTATTTCTTTCTTTTTTTTGTCAGTGAGAATAAGAAGAAAGCAGGAGAGGAGCCAGGTACCACAGCTATAATATTTTCCATTAAAATGTTTTTTCTGGGTGAAATTAGCTTTCTTACTCTGTTTTTTCTTTGCTTTACATTTATGTAGCTTATTTTTTTATAGTATTTTTAGTAGCATTAGTCCATCTCTTTGTGTTGAGTTAACGTCAGGCTTGTTTGTGCTGCTGTTAATGTACAAAGACATGTTTGTTTGACTCCAGCTGTTGTCTGTTTGTCCATCATTACACAATACAGACAAATAAAATCTTTTAGAATTGTTTTTTCTATTTTTTTTAAAGATTTTGATGCAATAAATATTAGTAAACACATTTATTTCTAATAAAACTCACAATTTCCACTTATTACTTTCAAACTAATCCAATTTTAGGAAGATCTTTTAAAGCTGTGGATCTTATTTTTCTCATTCTCTGATTCATTGTAATTTTTCCCATCATAGGTATTTTTTAAGGAGTAAGAAAAAACTTCACTTTGGAGTTTTTGGATACATTAAAAAAACAATAAGTTTTACCTCAAATAAACAACATTTAGTAGCAAGAAATAAAACGCAGTGCAGACGGGGTGTGAGGTGATGCTGTGAGCTTCTACAACTGGAATTGGCAGAAGCTGCTGGAAGTTACCGTTTTCTTCATGATCTTATCCTTTTCATATATTGTAGTGCAGGAAGTTGGTCTAGGGTTCCTTGCATTTCACTTCATTTCTGCGTATTTTTTTTATCCAGGTTTGTCTTATCAACCCTTCTAAAGAAGAAAGTCTTGTTTGTTTGTTTTATCCTTTTTTTTCAATGCACTACCTTCAATTGTCTTAATTTTAGTGGCATTTTTGTTCCCCCCCCCCCCCCCCAAGCCATATGGATGTAAACAAACGAAAAATGTCAATTTTAACCAGTTTCACTTTTAGAAAAGTTGACTCCAAAATCTTTGGATATAACTTCAAACTCTTTCCAGATTGAAGTTCAGCAACAGTGCAGTATTGTTCACTAAATACTTACTTGTGAATGACAAACAATTGAACAAGATTAACTGGATGAAAAGTAGATGTATATTTGTTTTTACGTGTCTCTGTACACCGATATAAAGGGCAAATCAAATGTGCATTTGTGGTTGGACATGAACCCATGAGAGGACAGAGAGAGACAACAAAGGGTCAGCGAACAGGAACACGGCTGGTGACAGGCTGCCTGCATCTGGGGTGGTTCGCTAACGAGAAGCCATTGTGCCCTCACTGAAGGTTAACTCTCTGATTCAGGCAGGCAGGCAGGAAGTGTTGGCTCCCTCCCCTGCACTTTTTCCCCCTCCGATCCACACTTTGCCAAGCCTCAGCGGAACAAACCAGCCCCTGTGACTGAGATACAGGGGGTGTGGTGGGGGTCACAACAGGAGATGCAAGGTCAAAGAGGCAGAAATGGAGAAAGAATATAAATTGACAAAAAAAAAAAAATTTGGAAGTGCAACTCTGCAGTTGACGCTCAAGTTCACTTTAAAACTGGAGCTGAAAAATGGCCAGCTGTCAGCGTCGTCACACACAAACACGTTCAGAAAAAAAAAAGATATCTCGCACACACTCGTAAGTCCCAGCACTTCATACGGAATCAACAACTGCATCTTTGTTAAATTATCCAGGAAATTGTTTGCGGTGCTTGATAACGCAGGTGTTTATATGGTAATAGCTTCTGGAAGCTGGATAAGAATGAAACAATAAAGTCATTAGGGTGTTACGAGGGAAAAAAATAAAACCAGGCTTTTTCACAAACTACAACCTATCACCCCCACACACTTTCAACCACGCATACTGCGGGATCTTATGCAAGATCTAATGAAAAGACAAAAACCCATTTTGTCAGCCACCTTAATGACCCTTGATGTGTGTGAACCAGTGCCAAGCAGTCCATTTAAGGGCTATTTGTCTTTGCTTATGTTATTCCTATACTGAAGATGAAAGAAAACAGCACAGAACCGAGTTTACACGAGATCCAATAGATCATCCACAGGAGATGAGCCACTGAAATCACTCCACTTGAGGGATTTTCCTTAGGTGGGGTGACAGGAAAGTGTACTAAGAAGATCATAAATTCCCAGGAACCTGCATTCCCCATAAGCAGTTGATGGCTTTAAAGCATAGAACCTCCCCAACTGAGTTTATCCTTTTGCCTTTAAAGATGTTTTTTTTTCCTCAAATGCAAATAAAATATCTAATCTTTTTAACTTTAACCACAAATTTGTGACTCAGTTTGACTACAAACAGAAGTATTGGTGAACCGACAGGCACTGTGTGGACAAAGATGTCCATCCGCAAAGGTGCCCTCTTTCATTTGATCTCAGCACATGCCTTCTACAAAAAGGACTGGATGTGCACAGCGTGCAGACGCTGCTTGGCTGCCTCTGTTTGTAAATAATGAATAGGTCACATCTGGTGGTCTCTTGGAAGCTGGCTGCGGACTCTTCCTCTCTGATGTGGCTTGAGAGTGTGTTTGTGTGCAACTTTAGGTGTGTAGCCAAAGCCCGACGTTAATCAAAAGTCTCCTTGAGTTCTGCATTTGCCGTGTTTTTTCTGTTTAACTTTAACCGTATTGTGTCCTCACAGTCACAGTCCATAAAGTGCTTTAGGGGCGTTTGGGCTTTTTCACGTGTGGCACTGAGAGACAATGAGAGGCATTAGCCGAGCTCGGAGCTCGGCCACATCAGGATGTTTTCAGCGCCGTTCCAAGGTGCCTGAACGACTGAATCCCATCCCAACTGGGATCAAAGAGACTGCACTTAAAAGTGTCCAGCCATCCGGCAGCGTCCATCACAAAAACAAAAAACATTTCCGAGGAGATTTCTTAACTGCCTTTGTGACCGCAAAAGGCTAAAAGCTAATTCATTATTTGCGACCCCTTGAAAACACAAAGGGACCAGCAATGCATCATTAGGCAAGCCACTCATCTCTCAATCATGAAGGTTTGTCTGATAAAAAATGCGTTTTATATTAGGGTCAAGTGCAACAATCATACAAACTTCCTACTTCTGCATTACGAGCTGGCAATTGAAGTGGATTGTTTTTTTGTATTTGTTGTGAATAATTGCAAATTTTGTTAACCCTTTAACAACAGCGATGTCGCTGGTAATACACGCTCTTTGACCTACGTAAATCTTCAACCGTTTACACAATCTATGTGAATCTGCTAATTCTGATGGAGAGAAAAGCAGGCTCACATATCGCCCTGGCACCCATACTTTACGCACACTTTAGTAACAAAGCCACCTTTCTGTGCTACAGAATCAGCTGATTTACGCTGACTACTTATATAGGCTGCTTTTTTTCCTCTTCCACTGGAGTACACTGGAATTATGTTAATTGTGTAAACATTTGAAGTGTTACGGTAGTCAAAAGAATGTTAAAGGGTTCAATACAAGACAATAAATTTACATCTTGGACCAACACACACTACATATCCTTAATTGTTGACATAAAACACATTTCAGAAGACATTATTATCAATATTTGTTCAGTTAACATACAAATACGGTATTTTAGTCTCCAAAGCTGTCAGTGCCATTTCATTTGGTGGAATATATATAGTCTCGAAAGAACTAATTCATTTATTCTTGGTAAAGTGCCAGATATGACAGGCTCAACTCTGCTTATCGGCGGCGCAGGTAGTGTGCTGCAGAGATAGCATGTGTCAAGTGCGTCACAAAGAACGCACGATTGGAAGTGGACTCGGGAGTCAAACAGCGGTTTATCTCTTCTATATCAATGGCTGTGCGTCTTGGCCTCCACACACACGAGCAGCAAAGCTCTGTTTGATGTCACTGCAAACCTCCTCTGAAGCTGTGTTTTCTTTAATATTTCCCTTTTTCATAAAGATTGCTCTTTACATTGTCAGGGTAGAAGGAGAAAAGCAGTCCCCAGACTATAAGCGGGCAAAGCACAAGAGAAAAAATGATAGGTTTATTGATAGCTGCTTCTCTAGTCAATAGGTCTTTTTGCTGGGTTTTGGGTAAACACAAACATTAGGAATGCAGCCCACTCTACAAGATAAACTCCTGTCATAAAGAAATTAGAATAACTGTCGACTTTGTGTTTGTCATCAGCAAACAGCAAATCAAAAGTGTTCACTCTATAGCAGCAGAAAAAGAAGAGGTGGAAGTGGAGAACAACGGCGCGTTTCCTCTCTAGTGATTTGTAAAAGTCTTGAATTAATTTTGGGCTGGAAAGCTGGCACAGCTTCCAGGGAGTTTTCTCTCTGAACAGGAGAACAGAGACTTCTGCAGCCATACATTTAAGCCATTCCTTCCTGCACATTTGCTCATGCAAGTACAAGCACAAAGTAGATTTAATTTTATTCTTATGTAAAGGTTCTTTATAGCGTCTTTTCTTTAATTAAAAGTTTTTATAACACAGAAAAAGGGGAAGGTAAAAAAATTGCTTCTCATAATCACATTTTTTTTTTTACATCAGTAGTATATTTTTTCTAAAGAACTTCACAAAACAGAGTTTTTAGATGCAATTAACAAAACCAGTTTAACCCTTTGTTTAAGCTCTCTACTAGTTTTAATTTTGGTGAGTATGACATTACTTTACAGCATGCAAATACAGCAAACTAAGAGATCTAACCCTGGCTGAAACACTCTTAGTTCACTCCTAAATCCGGAATTTGGTTCTATAGGGTTAGTGTATTCTTACTGAGAAGGAAGGACTAAGGGCAGGAATTCCCAGTTTAGCGTAGTCTGTTTAGTTTCCTTTAGCAATCAGCTATTGCAAAAGTAAACTAAACTGACTGACATTATATTTTTGTACAGTCACTGGAACGAAGCTCATTAAGACAACTGTGTTGTAATATTGGGTTACATGAATAAAATTGAATTGAATTAAATATTGCACAGCTAAAGATTAAAGTAAACTCTTTTGATGCAAACTAAAGGAGTATTTAGACATTCACTTTTAGTTGTACAAATCTAAAGAGTTGTCACAGAAACAAAAGTTATCTCAAGCAAACCTTTTAGTATTTTTAAAATGTTTTTTTTTTTTACTTCTAAGTTTTAGTTTGTTGACTATGATTTCCCTGTGTTTCAGGCCCCTGGTGGTTACTTGATAATTTGCACCTGGCTCCAGTTCAGTTTCGTTTTTAAAAGAGCTTCAACCAGGAAGCTTTACATATTGGACTTTTTTTGGAAGCATCCTGTTATGGGTTAACTTAGGGGAAAAAGTATCTGGTTTTGTGAAGCACCTATAAAATGCGTGGAAGCAAACATGACCAACGCAATTCCTACTGAAACCAAGACCTCGAGGTTTTTCTGTCCTCCTTTTTTGTGTTTCTAGTTTTGCTTTATCCATTTGGTGAGGTCTGAAAGAAAAGCAACTTTTTCTGAGTGTAGTCATAGACCAGAGTTGACCACCTCCCGTATCAGCATCAATATTGAATGTTATCCCACCAGACCAATTTAACCTGAGATGAAGCTTGTACAGTGCATCCCGCACAAAGAGTCATGCTGTTAAGCCCTCTTAATGAAACAATAAGGATGGACTCTCCATATCTACTTGCACTAGAAAAAGCTCATCTAAATGGAAAACACATTGTCTTCATTATTGGCAAGTGTACAATGAAGGCAGTTGCCATGGCTACAGCCATTCGAGGCTGAAACCTGGTCTGAGGCCAGTCGGGCTACAAGAACAAAGTGGCTTCTAATGGGGAGATTGTACAAATGGCTCTCTGAAAGGGTTATATATCGCTGGTATTTCCATGTTGGCCAGCACAGTCACACCACCGCAAATGGATCACTTTCAAATCATAGCCTCGCGTCAGCGCTGGCTCGAGTGAAATGAGATAAATCTCACCAAGTAGTCTTGCCATTCCACTCCACAGTCAGCAAAAATATTCTTAGGAATTCCCTTTCAAGTGTTCTCTCTGTATTCTTTTCCTGTGGATCAGCTTTTAAAAATGCCGTGCAGTAAACTTCCAGAGTGCACCCATCAAAATGCAGATTGTTTTCACAGCATGGTGTCCACCCGGGAGAATTATAGCTGAATATTAAGCAGGGGAAACGCTCTCAGTCGTGACCTCTGGTTATGCTGTAGCGATAGAAAAGGGTACAGTAAAAGAAGAGGAAGACGAGCAGGAGTGTCTAATTTGTTTTCTTGTTAAAGTGTAGGTTAAACGTCTTTAGATCCTGCTCAGATTCACACATCGCAGGTAAATGAGGGACGTCCCAGAATAGACATGCTGGGAATCGGGAGACATCGAGCTAATAGTGGAAGTAGTCATGTGGTTGCACTCTGATTCGTGTCAGATAATAATTGGTTTACTTGATGCGACGCCCTGTGTTTGGGTGGTGATGGGGCCGCGGTAAAACAAATTACCCAGGGGGTTGACCTTTGGCTGTGCAGCGCTGACCTCAGCCAGGGAGGCTGCCAGACGAAGACAAACCGCAGTACCACACCAATCAGTGGGGGTGTTTTCTGCACTAAAGGGGTCAATTATCGACACAGAAAGTCATCGGTGCAGATTTGACGATCTGGTATTTAGATATCTGTCGTATTTGCTGACGAGTCAGCACCGTTTGTTTCCACAACAGTGAATGGGTTAGCTACAGATTCAGTTAAAGTTGACTACATTTTAGAGTTAACGCTTTAATACTGGTGTTTTAGCTCTGGTGTTGACAGTTTTTTTACCTCTGTAACTCTTCAACCGTTTGTGCATTTATTCCAGGAGATTCTGAAGCAGAGAAAGCAGCCTTGTGCTGATACGCAATATTGAAGTGATCAATGTATATCAGCTAATTCTGTTGTAGAAAAAAGCTGCTTTGCACCATTTTGCAACACTTTACTTTAGTAAAGTGAATAATAAACCAGATATTGGTTTTTTATGTCCATTGAAGTTGATCGGCGGAGTGTTGCTTCTTGTTTGTGCTGTGTTTGTGTGGCCTTAAAGCCTGTTTCATGTCTTTGTTTATCTAAGAGGAGAAGGATTCTCAACTCTCCAGACTTATTTGTCCTTTCTAGGTTCAAAAGATCTGGTAGTCGCACATCTAGCGTTTCTCACTATGGTCTACAAAGCTTCCATTCATTAAAGGAAAAAAAGGGCCGGCGCAATGTCCAGCTTTCAGTAGATCACAATTTCATATGGCTTCAATGATGAAACCACAGCAAAAAGAATTGTTTGCACCCACCAGGCATGCAGGATTGTCCCCCACAAAACGGTGGTATGTTAAAAAGCAGGGGGAGCCGTGTTGTTTTGAATGTATCACTGAGCGTGTGTGTTCACGTGCATATCAACCAGTGGAGGATGTGTCGCTGACATGACACCCTCTCTGGCTATTGTGTCAGGGAGGGCAGGCTGATGCTTTCACTTCTTTATTTACTAAACTCATTAGCTGGGGATCCTGACTCTGAATGAGCGGCTCAACACTCCTCTCTCCCTCTCCACGGGAAACGCATGTGCACTTACAAGTAACTTGTGAACCCCCTTTTTTGTGCACACACTGCCACAGATTAGAGGGAGTCGCTCATAATTAAAGACAGCAGTTCGAAAAGAAATATTTATCATATTAATTAAGTGACCGCCTATCTGCGCTTTCTGCTGGATTAGCTAATTAAACGTTATTTAACTTGTGTTTTCTTTTTTTGCTTTTGATTGCACTGCTTTCCCGGGTCAGTCCACTTGCTCAGGTCATTGTGGATCGTCGTCGTCTGCTTTGCATCTCAGCTCGCTGCCAACTGTGTAAACTCGCCAAAGTAGATGCAAAGTGTCGTTGATGTTTGCACAGGCTTGCTCTTGACAGTCACGCCGTAGCATTTCGAGCATGCGTTTGTTGCCGGCCAGGTGAGCGGGACCACACATCCCAGCAGCCCCCCCCCAGCAGAGAGCAAGCCAACCTCTGCAGAGAGAGAGATTCACGACTCAGTCAGTCAGTAATTGCTGATGGTTCAGCAACTTTTAGGAGCTGAAACAGGAGGACGCAGAGTTTCTCAGCTTTTTTTCACCTCTTGCAGCGTTCATTTCCTGCACCTTTCTGATCCAGCGCGGGGAGGTGACAGTTGTGTGATGGCTTGTGTGCGTGTTTGACTGTGTGTGAGTCCCAAACACTTCTGGAGGTGCTACCAGGGGCCGTTTTGTTTATGTTAACGTGTCAAGCTAGCTCCACTTCTGATGGCTGATGTGATTCCCTGTTGTTTCCTAACAGATAGAGAGGATTTGCTGCTAAATTGTGCTTGTGAAGCGCACACAGTGGCAGTCTGAGCACACGGATTATGTTTATGCTCAATTGTTGATAAAAGAATCCATAGATAAAAAGAGATGAATTAATTGTTTCCAAAACTGCTAAGCATTCCTTGGTTACTGCTTCTTCTGTAAGGCTTTGTAGAAATCTAATTTATCAAAAAGAGCAGAGGAAAAATAAACTATTGGGAAAGATTGTCTTGTATTTAAGGGTAATTAAGATTTTAATGAAATTTTGAATTACAGCTCTTTGTCTATATAAATAGGAATCTATTTAAATAGATATATATCTATATATATTCCTGTTTATATAGATTATATAGGAATCTAATTCCAATTTTCTAAGCTACAAAAGTTCTCGATTTGAATGTTTTCTGTCTCTCAGCATCAAAACTTGATGGCCTCTTCTGATAAATAAAAATGCGCAAATGAAAAAAACTTTAGAATTTGAGCATTTTCCAAAATAAAATGCATTTTGTAGCTAACTATTCTTCACAAATCTTAATTTTCAAGATCCATGTTTAAAAGCATTCGTAATGGTTTTTAATTAAGTTTCAATTGAAAAACTGTTGTCATTTTCTAGGACATAGTATTTGCAGAGCGGCAGTAATTCATTTGAAATTCACCTCTGAGTTGTAGGCAGCGATGCAGGGATGAACAACCCCACCCCCCCTTCCTGAGCACTTTGTTTATAGGCTCTCCCAATAGCTTACAGCCCCCAATCTAACACTAATGGTGAAACAGAAACGGCGAGCAATGATGGGACTATCCAGATGCCACCGTTGACAAGGAAATGGATGGATTTAGTACTCTAGAAGTGGATCAGAATGGAGGAGAGCAGGGAGCTTGTGGCCCTCTCAGCATAGTTTCTGTATCACAAATACGATCTTTTTCAAATATCTGCTCTTGATTCACGACAATTTGAATAAAAAGACACTCAAAAGTTTAATTTTGAGCTTATTTTCTTCATATATGTCCTCCATGATGAGAAAAATGCCACAAAAACATCAAAAACTCAATTTTCATCAGAGTGGGTCTTTAAAGAGAAATGATAAAAAAAGGAAGTGAAAGCGTCCTTTTGATTAAGCCTTTTCTTTTCTAAACATATTTCAACCACAGCTGAAAGTTTTTTTGCGGTTGACCTATTTGGTTTGTTTTTAGGTCACTCACTTCATGCTTTAATTGTTTCATCTTTTGAGAATGAACATAAGACATTTATGTCCGAAAGGACCATGGCATCAAAAAACATTAGGTCTTGAGTTGCATAACTCGTGCAAAACTGTTACCCATCCAGGCATTGCATATTCACTTGATGCTATTTTTAGCTCGCTCTAAGATTATATAAAAAGAGACATACTGTTCTGCAAACATGTGATCTGCACTACTGAGATTACTTTCAGGCTACTTCTGATATTTTTATATTGTTGTAAAGGGACTACATAAAGAGACCTGCAACTTTGATTAGGTGGGATAAAGTACAGTTCATAAAAATACTCCAGATATCTTAGTATGAAAAGGAAAGTAGCATAAATATAAATAAAGGTTGTCAGTGTCAACTCAGGACTTTGCTGAGTCTGCTCCTCACTTTTTTTCCTCCCCTAACATGTTGGTACTCTTCACAGCTGCATGTGAGGGGAGAAGATGCCCCATTCATTTACACAAAGGCAATCAAAACATGCCAGCCTGCGATATCTGTCAAATTACAGGCATGCAAACGGCACAGTGCAAATGTAAGAGAAGGAAGAGACGGAGCAGAACTGGTTTGCATGTTTGTGTTTGTCCCCCCTTTCGCTCTACGAGGAAGATTTGTGACACAGATTTATGGCGGCCCGTGCTGCGTAACCTCTAAATCAGCCCTCCTCCTACACGGCAGACCCCACTCCCCTTTCACAGGCGGACAAGCTTAGCCTGGTCACGGAGGGAGGTGGGGGCAGCACTGTTGAAGGGGAGGCAGAAGAGGTCGACCCGCTGCTGTAAAAAGCCTACTCTTTGCAGATAAAACCTCTGTCTGCCTGGTAATGTGTTGCCATTGACCAATTAGGAAATCCAGATCAAACAGGCGAAGGGATGGCCTCTCACTGCCCCTCTCCAAGCGCTCTGCCTTTTAAATTGAGCACGTTTTTGGAACAAGAGCTTATGGAGGAGGATGGATGACTGTAAATACAGTGGAAGTTATCAATGTGTAGTAACAAAAAAAGAAACATGAGCCATGTGCTCAATTCTAGACTGTATATGAGAACTGGAGTGAGCGTGAAGTCATCCTCAGAAAATAAATAGCTTCTGGCTCCAACCAAATGAAGTCAATTTAGTTATTATATTTGCCATGTTGGAACCAGAAATCGTCGGTAAGCTGGGATTGGTCCAAGTTGGTCTGTGTCATAATTTCTACTGCAACCACTCTCACCGATCAGAAGTGAGTTGGTAGGAATCCTATACCCCTACCACTTCAAAGTGAGCACACGGACATTGAACGTTTCGAATGTTTGACGTAAGAGTACATACTTTTATTGAAGCATCTGATTGGCCAGTTTATAATTGGAAAATTTTGAAAATAAATGTAGGATTAGCAAAAAAGTGTTAAAAAAGGTAACGAAGCAAGAATGGTAATTCTGAAAAATGTAATGACTGAGTAATAGCTGTTTATTTAATAGAGGTTTCTGGGTCACTTCCTATTTGGAACGCGAGGGGGGAGGAGTCACTCAGTCCAGCTGTCATATACAACCAATGGTTACATTTTTCTTGAATTGACATACTTCCCTAACTAAGTGTAGACCAAAGATGCACGACAGAATCCAATGTCATTTTCAAGGTGTTATGAGGATGTTTGTTGTTATTTGTAGTATTTTTTTACTACCATGAGCTCAAATACTACATCTTCTGCACCGTCTCAACTTGACCTAAAGCCGTTAACTGCCATTTCCTAATCATACAAAAACTCAGGAAGCTGCAAAAACAATCTTCTGCAGCCGCCTGCTACTTTGTGAGCAGGATCTGTCTTTATGTTTTTAAAGAAAGGTACTTTTTTGGTGGTGTAGAGATTTGGGAAAGCAAATCTGCTTTTAGCTGTGCTTGGCTGCAAGCTTAACATTTAAAATAAGAGCGTTTTAAATTAAAATATGTGACTTTAATGGATGCTAAAGGTTTTCTTGATTCTAATTTCACTTACTGTCAATTTCTTCACTTTAAATGATTGTATATATATTTTCATGTTAAGAAGACAGAATAAAGCCATTGCAGTTCAGGCTAACCAAAACTATAAAATGTTACAGACAAACCAACCAAAACTCACTGTCGTGTTTGACATATTGCAACCCCATGCCCATCGTTTGCTCCCATAAAACAAGAGAATAAAACAAAATAATCGCCTGAGTTCCTGCACGAGAAGTTACAGAGGTCATTATGAGGTCTGGCAGATTGATAGGATTTCTTTACAAGCTCCTTTGGTGAAACTGAAAGCTCATGTTGCCGCTGTCCATCAGTCCCTGGGCAGGTTGAGCTCATGCACTATTTAAATATCCCACTCGCCCTCGTTTCTCTCCTCCCACTCATTCAAAAGTCGCAAAAGGCCGAAGGTCAGGGTTACAATAGAGACTGCGAGGTCTTCCACCGACAGCCACGTGCTCCATCCGAGGCACCAACGTCTTCCTGCTGCTTTCCTTCAGTATTTACTTGTAGAGCAGCAGACATGCTTGTGTTCTGCTCTCAGGCTTCTTTGAATTCCTTTCCATGTATCTTGCAGCTCGCCTGTCACTCCTCCCCCCCAGCACTATCACTCTTTCTCTCTCCCAGACCTCATAATGGCTCCTCTTGGGTAGCGTCTGTGGATCCTGCCATTTCAAAATTTTTGCTGGTTGGATTAAGCGTGGTATGTGGAAAATGAGCAGCCACTCGCAGGAGGAACTCATGGGCTGAATGCATAATAAATCAAGATACCGTGAGGAAGAAGGCAGAGAAAGGCACCTCGACTGCAGCAGTAGCAAGTCACAGACGCAGAAAATGAAAAGTCTTTGTGACTTCTCGTCTTCTCTCACAATCGCAGGCGGCTTTTAAGGAACGCCGTTTGGCAGGGCTGATGGTGGGAGCATGAGTTTTTAAGTGTAGCTACAGATTCCTGCTTTGATTTCATAAACATCATCGTGAAGATTTGGGGAAGGGAGCTTGGGGCGGCTCGGGGCAACTCCGGGGTAAGAGGTGCAGTGGATGGAACAGCAAGAACACGGGTCATGATGTCGGCTCTATCATTGCTAGCTTTATGCTGCTCCGCTTGGTGGAGCTCATCTGAGCTGGCTTCAGTGCCCTAGAGGAGATGAGTACCCCCCCGATAACAAAGTGTGGGTGGGAGGAAATAAGAAAAAACAAGTGTTTGTGATTCTTCCCTCCCTCACATGTGGCCAGGATCCTCTGTGTTTCCATCAGGAAGTTGGGTGGGGACTTGATGATGAAGAGGGAGACCAGCCCCCGTATGCCTTTGTCCCTTTTTTATTGCAGGGAGATCCTTTGAGACTTGGCAAACTGTTACACTTGGTTAGAGAGGAGATATTGCTTAGGCCCCTCTGATCCCGGCCCTCTGTTTTTTCTTTCTACGAGGAGAAGAAGAAGAAGTGGAATGAGGGGGAGGATGGCTTTTACCACCCTACGCTCCTGCTTCCACCACCATGCTCCCTTTTGCTTTTTTCTAATTATGCTGCAGATGTGCCCGATGGCTGAACAATCTCTGTGTGCTGAACGGCAGGCTCCCGCAGGAATCCAGGAGGCTCGCTGATGTGAGGTGTCGTGGAAAAAAAAAAAAAAAAAAAGAGCAGGAGGGAAGGAATGTAGGAGATGGAGACAGAGTGAAAGAAGCAGAGATCAGTGAACAGAGACCAACACAGCAGGGCTCCTTTAGATTGTGTGTCTGTGTGTGAGAGTGAGTGGCACAACTGCAAGCCCGCCCTCACTTATGGTTGCCTTTGGATCTGCAGACCAAACCACATTAAATAGAAAAAATCCATCCCAGAGCCTGTTAAGAAGCCATGTGGGGAGGTCGTGCCTGCACTGAAGTGGCTGCTCGTGTGCGCTGCAGAAAAATGGGGAGAGGTAGAGCAGGGAGGAGGCAGCCCGTATTATCCTCCGTGCCAGCTCTGGATGGAGCCTGCTGGGGATTAGGACACATTCTGTGGAGCAACAATGGAAGCTTCAGCGTTTCGTACACATTTCCATCTTATGTGCCTTTTTTTTTTTTTTTTCTCCCCCCGTCATCCAACAAACACAGCTTTGTCCTCGCCTGGACACTCACCAGGCAGACACCTGGAGTCTCAGAGGTGCCCTTTCCAAATAAACAGCCCTTCCCATAATGCCAAGAGAGCAGCGTCTTTGAGGGCGGAGGATAATTAAAGGAGGCGCTTTCACGCTGGCCTCGGCCCACAGATTGGGGAAAACAAGACATATCTGAGAATCAAAGCTCATTAAAATCACGAGGGTGAAGAGTTGTTTCCTGCCCTCCGCCTCTTTGCCTCCTTCCTCGTCTTTATCACCCTTAACCAAGAGGCTGCAAGCGGCACAAGTCAGTGATGGCACAGATTACAGCTTTATTGCCTAATTCACCTACAATACATGACTCACGGGGCGTGATCACCTTGAGCAGCATGTCCTCATAAGGTGTGAGAGTGATGCTGATTTCTTTACTCACACCACCTTGTTCTGTTTTAATAGTGTCAGCAGTGCTTGGCTTAGTAGCTTTCGATTAGTGTGTGTGTGTCAGCATCAGTGTGTGTGTGTGTTGGTTGGGGTTAGTGTTTCGCAGTGCTCTGCGGAGGTGTAACACCCTGCCTGTAGTGTTGTTGTAAAGCACATTAGGAGTGACTGAGGGTATTGTTATGGTATTATGATGCAGGTCCAGCACTCTAGGGGAAGGTGAGAAGATTTGTGTGTGTGTGTGTGTGTGTGTGTGTGGTCGGGATGGTGGCCAGCCAGCAGGGCTTGTCGTCTTTCTGGCGCTGTAGCAACGCGCCAGGTCCCCTCCATGTGTGCACAGATTGATGAATAAAAAAGAGGAAAACAGTCTGTGTTTGGAAGAATTATGTAGACCAAAATATATTTTCTCAATTATTTTACAATACAAATTTAAATTAGGATTTATCAAACTGAAGTGCTGCTTTATTTAAACATCCGTTTCAAGTAAAAAAAAAATATATTTTTTTAAAGAGCCCAGTGATCAAGAACTGAAAATATATATATTTAAATAAGAAAAGGTCAAATTTATGTCGTATTCAATCAGGGAAAAGCTCTCCTGTTCACAGGAATAAAGGCCCGTACACACCGGGACGAATATTCGCCAGGCGTAATTCGCCAGTGTTTTTCGCCACGTCTTTTGTGTTCACACCCAGGCGATTTTCGCTGATGATGAGCCGACTGAACATGCAATTTCATTCCCTGGCATTAGATGGCGCTGTACACAAGGTGGTCGCTTTTCACTCAGAAGAAGAGAGCCAGTATTTACGCGCTTGTCAGAAGAACATGGTGAGTTTTATCGACTGGTACAAGAGCTGAAAATGTCTCATGAGCGTTTTCGGGGATATTTTAGAATGTCCGTCATTATTTCTTTGCAGCAGTGTAGCCGCTACTTGGCGTCTATCTTCTTTGCTGGTATGTGTGCTCAGAAAGGCAGTTTTGTGTTTGAGCGCCCCCAAGTTGTGTTTTACTGTAACTTCAGAAGCTCCACGTTTGCAAAAGCGCCATTCTCATTGGTCGAATAGATTTCGACGCGAGGCGTCAAAAAAAAAAACGAACCCGAGGCGTTTTTTTTTTTTTGACGCGTGGCGTTTTTTCGCGTCGGTGTGCACACTCTCATTGGTGCCCTTTGTTTAGTCACGAGGCGAATTTCACCGGCGAAATTCGTCCCGGTGTGTACGGGCCTTAAGGGTGCAGTTTGTTTTTAAAAATCATGAATACTCATCTGGTACAAACAAAACAAGTAAACTCCGTTCTAGTTTACTGCAGTATGAATGTAGCTGGATTTTGTTGTTGGTTTACTTATCCACTCAGCAAAACTGACTTATATAAAAGTCTGGAAATATTTCAGAGTGACTAAACTTATGAGGAAGTGGTGTCATCTTTATTTTTTCTTTATCAGAAAGTGGGATTTGTTTGGTTGGTTGGTGGGGGGGGGGCATACTCCCTCCTAAAAAGCAGCTTTTATAACTGCATGATATCATTCATGATTGTTATAAAAATAGCGTCATGAAAGTAAACCAAACAAAAGACAATATACGATTTTCATCATTCTCTGCCTGAGGAAACCCATTATAGGATTTACTTTTGTTTGCTTTGAACTCATTCTAAGCTAACCACTTCCTCAGATCAGGAAACAAGTGTTCTTTTTTTCTCATGCAATAAAGTTGACGGATAGGTTTCTTCAATTCTTCCTTTCCTCTTGATAGGCCTGCACAATAAACCGCAAATTTATCATTATCGTGATATCAAGCCGTCCAATATGCATATCACAAAAGATGGCAAAAATTGCGATAAATGGTAACATTAAATGCACTAAAACAATCTCTATGACAGCTTGAAGTATTTAACAAATCAAATAAATCCTTCTATCCATCTCACCAATCGGATGGAGCCCTTTTATGTTAGATGTTCCCATATAGATGAGGGTCATTTGGTGTATATTGTAACGTCTATTGATCCTTTTTTAAAATCATACTGTTGCAGTGAAACAGAAATTATGTTTGTGGCTGTTTTGATATTTGTTTATGTATCACAAGTTATATCGTCATCACAATATTGATCAGTAATGTCACAAATCGCACATTTTTTATCATATCGTGAAGCCCTACCTCTTGAGTTGTTTTCCAACTAACACAGTCAAATTGACTCAGATAAAATTGCTGGATAATGGCCACCAAAGCATATTTATTGTTTACTTCCACTCTCTGAGCACAGTTTATTCCATCTGGCTTCACATTGTAGTGAACAGCACCAAGGTTCTCTTGCTATTGAGCTGAGATCAGTGGAAGGAAACCCTTATCCACTGTGTGGATAACGGTTCAGCCAATTTTCTTTATTAGAGAAAAGTGAGCTTTCACATCTCCCAAAAACACATGATCGGAGGAAATAAACTAGTGCGGACCAAACAGCCCAGTGTGAAAACATCATTTCTCTGCCTTTGTTCTGACAGGCTCAGACACACATCTCTTGACATAAAATTTGTAATAATCCATGTCGTCCTTAACTGTGGCTTACTGTGGTTTATTAAGTTATTGTTCAGCTTTGCTGTGTTCATTCAGCTTAACTCATCTTATAGTCCCTGCCTGGCCACAATTTTGTCATCAAATAAAACTTGTTTCCTGTTTCAAGGGACACTTATGTAACCCGATCGTGTAATGAGACAAACATGGACCCTGCCTGACAGGAGGCTCCGCGGGGTGCAGTGTGGAAACAAAGCTTTAAAGTGGTTGTGCCGAGGAGAAGAAAAACATTGTTTTACCCCAGAGGTGGGCTGATAGCGCAGGGAGGAGCCCGCTCGAAGTGGTGGGCCTCATCTGTCTGTGGGCAATGGAGGAGGCAGCCATGCAGAAGCCCCCTGATTATAAAGAGATAATTTCATCCAATCCTTCGGTGGTGCTCCAGCGCCTTGCTGCCATACTCCACTGCCTTTCATATTTGTTCCCAGCTCCGCATCTCCTCGCCCGTTCGTTTTATTACAGCTCCCACTCAATACATATATTTTAGCTTCACCCCCCCCCCCGAACGGGAGAAAGAAAACGAGTCTCCCTCCTCCCCTCTCCATCTCCGCCACCATGTGTCTTTTGTTGTGCAGGAATCCACAGCTCTCAACTTGTTGTGTAACGCCTGCCGTGCAATTTGCAGTAAATTAAGCTCAAGTAAGGCACATAACAGCACCCATTTCCCACTCGCACGCCCGGCAGCAGCAGACAGGATTTCTATCTAAAACAAGCCGAATGAGATCAAAGGGGAAACAAAAGAAAATTGATACCATTCTAAAAAGCGTATGTAAATAGAGCGAAGCTCATAACTGCATCTTTTTGCAATTATCTTCACAGCATCGCAGGTTTAATCTATAAATTGGCTCTCGTTAGTCTTGAAAGACATAACAAAGGACACCTTTTTAATTAGAACGAAAAAATATCTGGGTATTAAATTACCTCTCAACCCCTGCCATGACATCTTTTTTGTCATTTGGAGGACTGGAAGGGAATTCATTTAAATGTGTGGACACAGACTTAAGGGTAGGAGGATGGGACATGGTCTGACGATGAGAGTTTAACAGAAACATTAAAAAAAAAAAACATGTGAGGTGAATGACAGCTCAACCTTTCTTCTCCCTCGTTTTAACTCACTGCTGGAGGTGAAAGGGATGACACGGAGAGAAGGAGGAAAAAGGGGGAGAAAAAGGCAGGAGGGAGGAGAGAGCAGGTTGACTCGCTCATCAATAACCACAAGGTCAGACAGGCAGCGCCGGGCTGAGTGGGCCCTGTTAGGAAGCAGCAGCTGAGGATTTGTAGAGCTTGTAAAGGCTTAAAGCAACACAGCTCCACCTTCTTTGTGCAGTCATCCAGGCCTTTGAAGGACCAGGGAGACACCTGCTGGTGGCTGAGGGGGACAATGGTCACTGAGGACGGCTCTGCTGTCAGCTGGAACGCCTAACAGCAAACCATTTCATGAAGACGTCAGAAAAAAGCAACAACAAAACACAGGAAGACTGAAAAGAAAATCACATTTATGCTTATGAATGTAAATATTTCACCTATTGCCAAAATTTCCCTGCAACATGACACTAAACAGAATACAAAACAAAACAATAAAGGGCATTTTAACACAAAAATCAACTTATAGCTTAACAACTAAGGAAAAAGGTGAGACTATACTGAACTCAATATAAAGACAAAAATGTCTAAAAAGTGAGTATGTTTCTATTTATTTTCACTAAGTAGTTACATTTTAATGTGTTAATTTATTATTTTTAATGACTGAACCCTTAATAATATAAAGTTTTCCTTAATACAGACGCGGTTCTGACACCATCAATCTGCCACGTTTGATAAATGAATTAAAAAGAAACAAACATAACTGGTCGTGATGAACCAGAAATGTCCGCAAGCAAATATTCCCATTCTCCCCAGACTGACTTTGAGAGACAAAAATCCTCAGATGTCTCTTTTTCTTTATGAGCTTTCTAATTTATGAAGAGGAATGCACTGGTGTGCCCTTCATTCCTCTGAAGTAGAGGTGTGAGCAGCTCCAATAGGTAGCATAAAAGCTCTTTAGCTGTCTAGTGGAGTAGATTACTGGCCTAGCTGTTAAATCCAGCTAGAGACCCCTAAGTGAGCATTATCGGTGTGGTGCAGCGTGCTGCCCCCACACCCCCCTTTCCTCTTTTTGCGCGTGCGCTCTCATCTCCCAGGTACTTTGAGCGGAGAAAATGTCTTGCTGCGAGATGGTAATGGAGAGGAAGGAGGTGGCACAGGAGGAGATGCCCCTGCAGGAGCAGGGTGGGGGTAGAATGATGGCGGGGACACGTTTCCCTCCCCGGAATTTTTTTTTTTTTTTTTTATTGTTTTGAGAAGTAGGTCACTGTAAATTATTTGTTTAACACTAAAAA
The DNA here is from genome assembly GCA_023969325.1 of Oryzias curvinotus. Classification (NCBI taxonomy): domain Eukaryota; kingdom Metazoa; phylum Chordata; class Actinopteri; order Beloniformes; family Adrianichthyidae; genus Oryzias; species Oryzias curvinotus. Next base: position 11,157,462 of record CM043724.1, on the reverse strand, counting down.
GCAGCTTAAAATCTGACCTCTAAAGGCATGACTGATGACCTTTACTAAAGGGGAAAGTACTACTTATGAACTTATGATAGTAGTATTTAGAATTATAACCTTAATATTTGGCTTCTATGAGAGAGTGAAGAGAGAATGAAGGGTGGAGGAGATGTGGAGTGATATGTAGAGCGTGTCTGGATGGAGATAATTGTCACCCAAAGATTGCATAATGCTTAGGTAACGTAAACAGAGGAGGACGTGGTGAGTTCATGCTCTCTCTGGCTGGGATAAAGCGGCTTTACGCAGGTTTCTAACAAGCTGTGAGGTTTTCCACAACATGTGCAAGTGTCCCCACTCATCAGTTCATTGTCACCTTGAGGCACTTTAAACGCGGCCCGACACCCAGCCTGAAGTCCAGCGTGTCCTCTCCAAAGGTGCTGAGTGGCGTTCAGGACTTGTTAAGGGTGTGACAGCAGCTGAGAGGATTGTCATCCTTTGGGTTCTCGGAGGTGCTTGTCACCTGCCAAATCAATATGTCCAAGCGCCGCTCACAGCTTCCAACACACACACTGACGCGAAACAGCACGGAACAGGAACCTCTCACAACTCTGATCTTTGTTTCTGTTGCAGGACTCTCTGGTTTAATGGCTGGCAGGTAGAGGCCAGAGAGAGACAATCAACATGAACTCGATTCCTTCAATGGACAGACACATTCAGCAGACCAATGACCGTTTGCAGTGTATCAAACAGGTGAGGCAACGTTCTCTTTCAGCTTCTGGGATTTCTTCCATTAAAAACCCTGAGATTTCATCTCTGATGACATTTTATGATATCATGAAGTTTTGTGTTCGATGTTTGAATAATAGAAAAAAAATGTGTTCAAGTGATGGAAAGGTGCTGATTTTTGTTTTTTAAATTATATTTAGAAATACACTTAAATGCATTGATTTCTGCTGAAGTTAGTTACAAAAATAGTCAAAAGTGCATGTAACTTTGCTGGTAGGTAAGGTAATAAAGGTAATACATATTTAAAAGGTAAGAAATTAAGTCTAGCTGAACACAATTATCACAATTTCCCAAAATATTTTTTCAGATAGTGTTTCCTTTTTTTGGGGGGGATGCGGTTCATAAATAACCCTTTGGTTATTTACATTTCAATCCAGGACAGGGGTCGGCAACCCATGCTTTCGGAGCCACATGTGGCTCTTTCATCCTTCTGTTGTGGCTCCCTGTGACTTTGGAAAATAATGAGTATTTTATAAAAATTCCATTTTATTTTAGTTTGTTTATTTTTCATGGCATTTCAAAGGCGCTGCTGGCTCCGTGCCTCGTGCCACGTAAAAAACAGCTTCCTTGGTGGCTCGTGTTTGTTGGGCGAGGGCTGCGGAGCTAATAGGAGGACACGCGGGGCGGCTTCAATAAACACTCCGGGTCTGGAGTGATTTTCTGCCGGGGGCTTGGCGTCGCGCGGAGCGGGAAGTGGCTTTCTGGTGACGGAGAGTTTGCGCCGGTGTTTTGGACTCGCGTGTGCGGTGATGTGTGTTTCAGAGCAGGGGAGCTCGTTGCGTCGGTCGCGATCGACCGGTCATCTTCGGGCACGTGGGGGAGATTGAAGGGGAAGAGAGTGCTTCTTGAAAATCCACCAGCCAATCAAAATCCTCACCGATAAGTACGGGACTTGATTGACATGCAGAATGGCCAATCGGACATCCTCTGACACATACGTCACTGCAGACGCGAGTTTAAATTCACTCAGCGCAAACTCTGTCTTCAGAACGTCTTTTTCTCCCCGCAGCACATCACGTCCCCGGTAGAAGTCCAGCAACCGGAGTTTATTAAAGCCGCCCCGCGTGTCTCCTCCTGCTATTAGCTCTGCAGTCCGATAAATACGAGCTCATCAAGGAAGCTGCGAGGCACACGCTTTATACTGTTGCGGGTGTGTGCTGAGCGGCGCGCGTGCCACGAGAAAGAAGGGGGGGGGGGGTGCAGGTGGAGATGGGGGTGTGAGCACGGAGCGGAGGTGTGTGCGTGAAATACATTGTGTGTTCGGAGGACGGAGCACTAAATAAAGAGCAGTCGTCGTTCCCAGAATAACTTTTCTGGAGTCATTTTTAATCCGCTGTGAAGGTTGAGGGTTCGAACAGGGAAGTGAACCCCGAAGGAGAACCGCCTTCAGCCCTGGAGGAAATCTCCCCTGCGCTTCTGACCTCGATCGGAAAGACGAAAGAAAAAGAGAAGTCATCGCGCAACGAAAGGTTCAAAAATACGGAGCGAGCAGCGCCAAATGCCTCATAGTATGCCATGATGCTCCCCGCATTGCACCGTTTACAGCAGAGCATGAATACGACGGTAGCTGCTTTCTGTCTTTGTAATAAAACGCTTCATCTGTTAATACAAAAGTATCTTTATGTAAACTCACTGTGTAGTTTTTAATCATCAGTACATAAACAATAATGTTGAAATAAACATGTAACAAATAAACATGACGATGAAAAGAAAGAAGTACTTTTTTTTTTTATCTTTTCTGGACCGTGATCTACACTCATGTCCTTGAAGACAGACTGCGATCGACGTAATGAGCACCCTTGATATAATATATACATGCATAATATATATAATGATGTCAAAACGGGTTGTGGCTCCGAGTGCTTTTTTTTTCATTAGGGGCGGTCCCAAATGGCTCTTTGAGTAAAAAAGGTTGCCGACCCCTGATCCAGGAGGTAAGATTACAGATGTTTAAGGCTGTGAAAATAGTGTTTTTAAAAAGTTCTTATAGCATTTTTCTCATGACGGAGGGCATGTATAAGGAAAATTAACATTTGCCATTTTTGTTGCGCTGCTGATGTTAGGTTGGGGTTGTGAGGGGCTGTAAGCTATTGGGAGAGAGAGCAAACAAATGGATGATGGGAAATAAAGGCAGACTTACTCTGCACAAACAGTTGGAGCCACAACTCAGAGAAAAACTTCTGATAATCTACTCCCGCTCTGCAGAAACTATGTCCTAGAAAATGACACAGGTTTTCTTGATTTTGGCTAAAAACAGCACAATCGCAGTTAAAACACCACTGGGGACGCTTTGAAAATAGACCAAAAGATGATCTTTTCTCTATTGTTCAATGACTTAAAGTTCAAACCTTTGTAGAAAAATATGTCCAGTATTATAGAAAGATTAGAGGGGAGTGATTGACAAAGTCTACAGCCAATTAGGATGGAGAACTCTGTATGATATGGAAAAAAAGAACAAAAAAAAGCATAAAAAATTCCACTGTGAAACAGGGACCAATGTATCTCCTTTTTTATTTTTTCAACTGAATTTTGTTTAATAGGTTATATTACAATATTTGTGAACTATTACATTTCACATTAAATGAACTGTCTACAGGAAATTCTTTAATGTGTTGTGATTGAAAAGTAATAAAATGTGACATTCAGAGTATATTTTTCTGTTTCAACAAATTAGAATTTTCACAACAGGTTCCTTGATTCGTGTACACTTCAGATGAAACATCACTACATATTGAGAAAACTATTCAGCTTTTCAGCTGACCCAACTGGAAGTTTAAATAAGGAAAGGAAAATGGATGATTTGGCTCTTTGCCTATGACAACAGATAGAAAAAGGGGGAGAACATCTAAAAGCTTATCATCAGCAGCAAGAACTGAAGAAGCTGCACAAAAAGAGCAACAAAACTTTTAGATTGACCTTTAAAGCCCAGTTGCCCTGAAGAACAGCGCCCTGTGACAACGTGACCTGGATGACTGAGAATCTGCACCAACACAAGAGTCTCAGTTCATCTTTCAGAGCTGGGATTCCCCCCATCAGGGCAAAAAAAGCCTGTCAGTCTTCCTGTTTGGCCATGGTAAAGTGACTAATCTGTTCAGTCCCATTATCAGGACTCTGGTGGGACTCGGGTTACAGGCTGAGGTCAAAGAGCAGATTCTCTCCTCCCTCCCCCATCATCCAGACCCCTCTTTCCCTCCTCCACTGCTGACTCCCAGTGTGTCCTTTTGTTCTCCTTTTTCCACCGTTTACGGCGGGACCAATCTCTGGCAGAATGAAACAGACAGACTTGCGTAACCCGGGGCTACGGTGCTCCTGCTTTGATGTCTCCTTAACTGACGGTACATTTTGTTTCTGGGCTCCGTGCTGGGCGCTACCTCCTTGAACAGTACATCAAGGAGGCCTGCGAAGCTACGTGCGGGGGCTCGCACTGAAACGGGGAAGCTGGGAGCTGGAGTTGAGGCGGAGGGAGTGATGGGTCAGTGTTTGGGGAGCAGACAGGGCCCACGCCCCTACAGCACGTTTAATGACCGACTTTGATGTCCTTAAGTAATAAGGCAGAAAGCGATAAACACTCTGTCTTCCGCCTGGTTCAGTCTTCCTCACAGCAGGGTTTTAAATAATTCAATATCCACTCTTTTAGCTGTAATGAAGGTAAAGATGGTCTATTAAAGAGGGTTCACAGAGGTGGAAAATGGGTTTGCATGCGTCTAACAACAGTTTACACAGTTCTAATGTTGTGGGGTTAAATGTATTAACCCCACACTACAAAAATTTAAACAAATACATCCCAAAGTTAGCGCCTGGGGAAGCAGCACATGGGTAAACATGCCAATTAGAGAGATCTGTGGCGTACAAGGCGGCCTCCAGACCATCTAATAAATGGTTAAGCACCGGGTCATTTCAAATCGACCAGTTAGAGCCAGCATCCTGCTAATAGAGGCAGCTTTGTGCTGCAGACAATCAGGGTTTGGAAAGGCCCGCATAATAAATACCATTTATGTCCTGCCAATTAGACGAGCAGCGAGCCCATTCAGCTGACCGTCTATTCTCCTCCCAGCTCACAAAGATGATCATCGGGGGAGATCAGAACAATTAACTCACTATCTTCTCCCCCTGCTCTCCATTGTCCAATATCCAAGCTATTAAAATAATTAAGAAAATATTGTAAAGCAATCCAGATGTTTGCTTTAATTGAAAGTGTGCGCGCGGAAATTTGGCGTCTCTGGGAGAAGTGAGGACGAGGAGGCAGGAATACAAATGAAGGCGCCTCCTTTGTGTTGTTGTTTTCCGGGAGATGTGACATGTCTGTCTGACTACTCCCAGCCAATGCGGCGGACAGGGGAACAAATTGATTTTGTTGCTCAAATGATAAATTACCGCTGAGCGCTATGATAAAGTGGAGGAAATTGGAATCCGTCGACCTGATTGAATCATAGGATGAAATTTAAATCAGAAAATCATTACTGTGGTAATTCCAAAATTACTATCTTGTTGTAAAATCACATTAATTTTGAAACAGCAATTTTTTTATATGATACTAGAATTTTCCGCCCTTGTTTTGTTCTCGATTGGTGTAATCAATTAGGGTTAAAGTTGAAAGAAATTAGCTTATTATCTAGCAAACCCTTTTGAGTTTCCTGAAGGAAAGGTTTAAAAAAGCTAATGTTGCATGAAGCTTGTGGTACGAAAAGGCACAGATGGAGGTGTTACCCTCAGCTTTGGAAACTTAAGAGGAAGTTTAGCCTGAGCTGGGATAGCAGAAAACACCACAAGAAGCAATGCAGGAAATCTGCTCCATGTTTATTCTCCAAACAGACAGGGATGCTCTGGAAGTAAATCTACTTTCAGCTAAATATAGGTCTTCTTACACTTCTGGGAACTAAACTACAGTGAAAACTGGGAGGGTATGCTGTTGGTATCTATTTAAGAGGCAGTGTTTTTCCTCTCCCTGTGGGTAAGCCGGTCTGCTGTCAGACTCTCCTTTTCGTGGAGCATACAGGAGTTTGGTGGAAACCAGGAACTGTCCTCCTCTCACCGCAGGAGCGCTTCCTCCAACTCTTAACAGTCGATATTTGATGATAAACTAGAGCCTCTTTGTGTTGCGCTGCACCGGCTGCTGATGTTTTCCTCTCTGGGTTATCTCACAGATGTATTTTCTGGTGTTTGCACACCTTCAGCTATGCTGCTGGTTCTCAAAAAAAAAAAAAAAGATGCCCCCATGAAAGTGGACCAAGCTTTGATTGGCCTGGGACAGATCCAGGGGAGTGAGTCGGGACTCTTGCCCTCTAGTTTAGGTGTGATTGGTGGGTTTTGGCCTGAGAGAGCTGAACATCTGTGGCTTGGCAGTGCCAGGCTCTCCATGTGACAGCCACACTGATGGGACCAATTGTTTTGAGTGCAGAGAACAGTAATCACTTCAAGCCCAAGTGGCGGTGGCAGGTTTTTTTTTTTTTTCTCTACCCCGCCCTTCTGCAAAATCCACCTCCTTTTACCGCCTTCCATCCACACTGCTCTGATTGCATGTGTTAGATTCTAGACTTATCTAAATTTAGTTTTTGTGAATGGCTGCTTTTCTCTAGGAAAATGTAACCCTTCAGGAGGATTTACACGCTCTCCAACCGAGCCATGTCTTCTTTTAGCCCCCCCACGCCACCCCCTGCAGCAAGTGGAATAAACCGGACTAGTTTCATCCTCTCCATGTCAAACGGCAGCGCTGTAAAAAAAAAAAAAAAAAAAAAAAAAGATATGAGGGCAGCTATAACCAGCTCTGACCTCTGCTGCCCCCTAAAGAACAAACAGGAAAAAAGCAGACAGCGGCCGCTCGGCTGCAGCTTCCTCCTCTGTCGCTCCCTGAAATCAAAGCACACTGAGGTATTAAGAAGGCAACCATCAATATAAGCTGACAAAACCACTCTATTTACCTTTGATGCCGTGGAGTGGGAGTCCATTTGTTCCTGTTTGCAGCGTGTGCACTACAAAGGCTTGCACGCATAATCTCTCCAAAGGCTGCAGATTACTGTGGAGTGGAGGTGGTTTGTGTGTGCTCCTCTTTCTCTAAAGTGATTTTTAGTGAGGTTTAAAAGCCTTTTCCCCCCTTTTTTTTCTGGATAAAATCAGCATATGGTGATCTGTGATATGGTTGGAAAGAATGACAACACAGTTCAGAAGTGAGCTGCTGGTTTCAGCTGGGCGATGACTGCCATGAAGGAGAACCTGCAGGTCAAGGAGCTTGTTGTCATCTAAAGTCACAGCACAGCCCAAGGCTAGCTGGTGAAATAAGGGCTCATCTATTCATGCAGGCACACAGGGAGATTTATCACATTCAGCAAAAAGGAGACTCTGCATACACCTGAGGAGAGTAAAGAGCACCTTTGAGAGTTCCAATCCAGCTACTTTTAACAAATCTTAAATCTGCAAATGTGCTAAATAGTGTCATATGAAAAAGAGAGTTTATATTCATATTTTGCAATGCCATGTTTCCATTTCACAACATTTTGTTGTTGTTTTTTTTACTTTCAGGTCAGTGTTTTTGGTGCAAACCAGGGCTCCAGACTAACATTTTTCACTAGGAGCACAGTGGCCCCTAACTGAAAATTTTAGGGGCACAACCAGAAAATTTAGGGGCGCATACCGTAAACCAACATGCTAACCAAATCTACTAATTTCCACTGTATTACTAATAAATACCTTAATAATAGATGCTTAAATGACAATTTGCTGTTTCAAATTCAGTGTCACATTTTATTCTGCACTTTTGAAGATGCAACAACAAGGTAAACTGACAGAACCATCACTGTCACGACAATACAAATAGTAAAGAAAACGGATGGAAATTTATCTTTGTGACATTAAATAGGTGCAGCCAAGATGCACAATAAGCGTGTTTGAAATCACCCAGGTGAACTCAACGCTGCACAGATCACCTGGTGTGTGACATATATTTTTGTTTTTGCTCCAACATCAACTGTCAATCATCACAAAAATATCGCGAGAAAGGGGTGGGAGCAAGGGGCAAACCTACCCGGACACAGCTGGAAACTGAACTGACTGAAAGCTGCCCTACAGACTACAAAACAATGCATTATGGGACATGTGTCCTGATGGTTTTTGTAGTTGAGTGATCAATTAAAATAATTTAAAATACCAATTCATTAAAAAAAGGCTACATACATTACAAAACATTAAAATAATCATAAAATATATAATAACACAGATCACACTAAGGGGGAGAGGAATATTAAAACTAAATTGAATGTTAAGGACAACTCCAACTTAACCTTCCTCCGGTTCTGTGTGACCCAGAAAAAGTTCAGCACGGACTGCATGTATTTAGAAAATTACGAGCGAATAGATACATTCTAAAAAGGAAAGTAAGGAACACCTGGGGGCTGTCAGGTGTCCTGCTTTCAAGCCCTGTCATTGTCCCGCCCCTAAGAGTCACTTACCCCAGTGGTCCCCAACCTTTTTGTCACCGTGGACCGGTACAACGCAAGGCACGTTTACCGCGGACCGGGGGGGGTGCAACGCTAGACACGTATACCGTGGATGGTATTTTCTCTTTAGTAATGATAATAACAATAATAATTATAATTTTCCCCTTGTCAAAGCAACTTTCTAAAGAAGTTTGTTTTTTGCTCATTTTGGTTGTTTGGGTTTAATTTTAGTGGGGTTTATCACCTGATGTTTGGTGTCGCGACTTTGACGTGCGTTAAGTGTGGCAGATGTAACAAAGTGAATCCGGTCACTTTTCAAAATAAAACGTTTTTGTCGGAAAAAAAAAACAATAAAATGGAAATTATTTTTTCTTTCTGTGCGTCCCGATGCAAAAATTTCCCGCGGCCTGGAACCGCTCCGCGGCCTGGTGCCAAGTGTCCCGCGGCCCGGTGGTTGGGGACCACTGACTAACCCCACTGTGATTGGTTGGTCAGCTCCGTGCGCGACAATGAAAAAGTGTTATTCATTAAAACTGACGGGCTGCAGTAACATTAAACTTTCATATTAAGGCGGGGGCCGCAAAATATCATCTTGGAGACCGCAAATAGCCCGCGGGCCGCGAGTTTGAGACCCCTGCTGTAGTTCTGTCACTGGTATACTAGCTGCAGGTCGGAAGAATGAATCAATAGTTCACTTACTCATAGCTCAGACGCACATATCAGGTTGTGATGATATCTGTCTCCGTTTCCCACAGATGTTTACGCGCGCTCGATTATCTCTAGGCCCCTCCCCCTCCACGCATTTTAGCCACTTACAGCTGCTTTCCCTATTCTTCTCACACGCAGTGGCCGCCTCACAGACGGGCATCACGCAAGTGTGTGCTCGCGTTTCATGAGTATGTGCGCGAGTGTGTGTGTCTGCCTGCGTGCGTGTGCGCTCGCGTCACATTGATTATTTAATTGATCATTGACGTGCCCCTTCCACGTTTAATGTATGAAAAATACGTAGGGTGGGGGAGGCAAATTTACGGGTCGCGCATGTGCGACTGGATGTAAAATTCAGTCGCACACTCTCAAATTTTGGTCGCAAAATGCGACCAATTGGTCGCAGTCTGGAGCCCAAACTTGCACGCATGTGGCACCTTTTAAAAAGAAGTAGATCTTGCTGCATCATTTAGTTTCATCCCAGAGTTTTCAGCACTCATACAATATAGAAGAAGTGATTATTTATCTTATATTGGTAATAATAAAGAAATATCATATATATATTTATACAAAAACACAAAATTTCCTTTATTTAGAACACATTTTTTTAACTGATCAGTAAATGATACGACCGTTTTCTCCTAATAAGCTCTTTACATGTTACATTTCAGCGTGTCATCCTGAAAGAATCAAATCCCTCCATTCTTTATTATTATTTTGATCATTTCATCTGTGTACCTTTTCACCAAATGGACTCCTGTCCTTTTCCTCTTTCCTTTTTAGCACTTACAAAACCCGGCAAACTTTCAAACGGCAGCAACAGAGCTGCTGGACTGGTGCGGGGATCCTCGAGCGTTTCAGCGCCCGTTTGAGCAAAGCCTGATGGGATGCCTAACGGTAAGTTGTCAGACCTAACACCCACCCCCACCTTTTTGCAACCTCAGAGTTGTAGGTTCAAGGGCGGGAAACTGAGCCACTAAAGCAGCTGCTGCGTCGGCTCTTTCCATAACTCCCTCAGGGATGCGAAAGAGTGAATGTCTGGGCGCCTGATCTTCAGTGAGGTCACTGCGAAAATGCAAAAGATTGAATCTTTGTTTGGACAGAGCAGGAAACAAATTCAGATTCATCCAAAATACAACTTTTTTTTTTTTTTACATATTTTATTTTTGCTCTAAACTCAAAACCAATAAAATATCAGTGCATGAGGACAGGTTCACCTGTTACCTGAGTTTTCATTATTTACTCACAGCAGCGACTGGTATGGTTTGGCTCCCCTGCAGCAGTCGAGGAATGTGAGCAGATTCGTGTCGGTGCACCACAGTGGAACCACAGTGACACATCCCTCCCTGCACTGGAGCTCCTGCTACTGATTTAATGTGCAGCAGCAGGTGCTTTCCTTCTGTTTGGCCAGTTCAACGTGTTCCTGCTGTGAAAATCCCAATGCTTCTTGCTTTTTTCTTCATTGGCTGCAGACCTGATGCAGGTGTGGTGAAAATGGGGATAATCTAATGTAAAATAACCCCATATTTTATAGCAATTTTTGTATCATGCCTGTACCTCCAAAACAGCATATTATCATCCTTAATAATAGTTCTTTAAAAATAAACAATGTGTTTTTAAATGGATATTAAAGAAGTTCTGTTGCAAAATGTTAGACCATTTTAAAAAGGAATACAATTTGGCATTTCTTTTTTCTGACCTCAGTATGGAAATTATTTAAATGCTTTTGGTTTAATACGGAAATATCTTTTGAGAAATGTATTCACGTTCATCATAAAAGTTGAAACAGATTCGACAAGGTTTTATTTACAGCAAAATTCACTGACTAAATATGCAAGAAACATTTGTTTTATTTATGTTTTGTTTGTCTTGTTATTTAGTTATTGACATGTTTTGCTGGACCTTTATGTGTACTTTTTTTCTGCCAGTCCTGCCTTTCCTAAAATTCATTGAAAATATGAAAAGTTGAGTTTTTTAGCTATAATTTTAATAATGATAATAATAAATTTTATTTAGAAAGAAATGTGCTTCACATTTTAAAATTTTTTAAAGCGCTAGATAATAATGCAGCAATAAAAACAGTTAACGGATAAGAAGGACAGATAGTACTAAAAAGCATAATTTTCTCTAAAAAAGTACATAGAAACTTCTATTAGATAAATAAAAATCTATGAACACTGTTCTTTGCTCGCTGATTAGTGTTTTGTTTCTAGAAAATGCATATGTTTTAATCTCTAAAGCTGCATCTCACACTCTCAGGAGCCTAAAGCAGTTTAATGTGTGCAAAATAAAGCACACACTTTCCTCTTGTGGAGGTCAAACATGTCATTTAAAGACCTGAACTTAAAATTACTTTAACTTTTTACACTAAAATTACCATCTTCGCTCACATAGATTTTAATTAAACAGCCTATTCTCATTTCTTTTATAGAGGACTCCCATAAATAAAGACCAGATATAGTGTTTGGCGTTATGTCTAGACTATATTTACAAAGATAATGATACGGTGCGGGCAGCTGCGTTCAGCTGTGCTACCTCAGGACTTGTCTTGAAGTGTGACAGCAGCTCTGAAAAAAGCTGGAAAAAAATTCCTCTGCAGTGGAGCCTGTTGGTCCTGAAGGTTTACATGATCGGAGCGGGTTCCTTTGAGCTGATAATGGAGCAGATAAATCAAAGTAATGTGCGGGACGTAACTGTGATTTACATCCCCTACTGTGACATGTTGATGTTACTCTTAATGCTTCCTCTCAGTGGGTCGTTGCTGCACTGGAGGCCACATTTTCTCCTTATCGTGCCGTCAGGCTGCTCATATGGAACTGATAAACCCGTAGTGAGTCTATCTTTGGGGTAGATCTGGGTCTCTGATGCTGCTGGGGGTCACTCTTGAGAAGAAAATGTGGCTCATAAAGATGAAAAACGTCTTTTAAATGTTGTTCGGGGTAGATCATGAGGCATGTGTCGCTGTTTTCAGGTGGTCAGTCGAGTAGCAGCACAGCAGGGCTTCGATCTGGACCTTGGCTACCGGCTCCTGGCTGTTTGCGCTGCCAACAGGGACAAGTTCACTCCAAAATCAGCAGGTAAGCCTGGAGTTTTCTGAACCGCTACAGACCATCTGTCCATGCTGGTCAGCGCGAGCTCAAACTTTAAATACGTCTTTTTAGCAAGCAGCTTCTGGGACTCACCCACTATTCCTGGACAGCAGAAAGTACACAAAAAATGTTATACAGTAAATATTTTCCATTAAAAAAGTCTCAGTAGCTTAAACTTAGAAATATCTGTAGCTTAATTTCTGGATTTCTTTTTGGTTTTTGACAGTTCAGCAGAAAGCTGCATTTGTCACGCTGGACAAAGCCGCGCCGTCGGCAGCGATGGCTTCCTGCATTTATGCGACTTCATCGTCTGAGCTCAGTGATGGATTGCTGGGACAGATGTAGATTGTTCAAAGTTGCTTTCAAAGCGGGGAAAAGGCGAGCTGAGACGAGACGGGAATGAAGACGTATGGGCTGTCAGCGGCTCAGATGATAGCAGGAATATTTCCTGCTCTTTTACAGTTGGTGATTTGTGCTTTCCACCTGTCTTGGTTTATGAGGAAAGCTCGTTTGCGCTTCTGCTTCAGTGTGCTCGGCCACTCCGCGGGGCCCTCTAAAGTCCTGAGTCAGGGCAACATATTGTTTGAGTTTCCACTCCCGTTTGCCCTTTTGAACGGCTTCGCATAAACCTCCAAGCGTTGCTGATATGTCAGCTGTGGAGTGGGGGAATCATTCTGCCTCCAATTAAGTAACACCACCAAATGTTCTAATTCTGCTTAATGCTAAATCAAATCTCATGGCCTACTTTAGGGGCTTAGATAAGATTGCCAATTGATTCTCTGTCTGAATAATTTCCTGCAACAGTAGTCATTTGGAAAGCTGAGAGTGCTTTAGTCTAGGCAGCATCCCAAAGTACATTTCATGGACAATTATGTATCTGAAAATGTAGGAATATTTAGGGAGAGGACTCCTGTAAAGAGACAGTCTGTGGATACAGTAGCACAGGGAGAGCTGACAGAACTTTTAGAGAGGAGGCCCGAGGCGAGGAGGCTGTTAAAGCGCAAAGAAAGCCCTCTCCGGCAGCCTGGGGAGATGGCTCTTAAAGGATACTCCCACTGGGCCCCAGGGGGAGGACCTGCTCTGCTGATATCCTGCAGGGCTGTTGCCGAGCGACGGAGGGAGGGAATGGATCACATGACAAGGTCCTTGTGGCATCAACTGCTCGGCCCTCTAACTTCGAAATATCATTTATGACTGAATCCAGAAGATTTAAAGCCAGGAAGGCTTTTGTAGTCAGCTCAAAAGAGTCGAATGCAGGCTGAGAAACGTGGACAGTGGATGGGGTCAGTGGGAAAAGCCCCCCCGAGGACGTCCGATTTGGTGTTGGATGCCTGTCTTTTCTCAGCTAACTGGTTGAAAATTGAGAGAAAAAGAGAAGAGAAATTGAATGTTTTCAGTCAGCTGACACCTACAATGGGTTTTGACATCTTCATCACAAAGTGCCTCCAACAGTTTAAAGACCCTCTCCGCTTATATTTTAGTTATTTTAAAATTTGTTCCCGCTGGCCTTTTTGTTATGATTGTATTGTTTTTGCCCCAAATCATAAAGCTGTGTTGTTTTCTGGGACATAGTTTCTGTAGAGCAGCAGGACTTCTCTGTGTGTGTTTGTGTGTGTGTGTGTGGGGGGGGGTGATTTGCTCAATGTGGGCAAACCTATCAAGCCCCTTCACCCCCACCCCTCTGGTTACATTTCATTACAAGCCCACTTTCGTTCCTCTGCCCCACTTTGCCACAGCCAGCGCTTCATTCGGTTTGGGGGCGTCAACAAAATGCTCCGACACCAGTTTTTTTTTTTTTCTTTTCTGCACAAGGGTCAGAGCGGCACATTCCCAATTGCTCGCGCCTCAGCGAACCCTCGGAATTCCTCGGCTCTAAAGCGCGTAAGGGCTCATGAAAGGGAGGAGCGGCTGAAGTTTCTCAGCTCCTCGGGCCATTCATTCTCACATGTAACAAACGCCTGGTAAACCAGCCATTCAGCAGATAATTAGTTCTCACTCTTGTCAGGCTGGGTTGTCCCCACACTTGTTGTACACATGCAGGGCTGTTTTCTAGTCTAGGCGGGAAGCATTGTTGGTTAGAGTTAACAGTTTCCTCCTGATACAGATAGGAAACTGAAATCCTAAGCAAATTGGTTTGAATTCTTTTGTTTTTTATTTGTTTTTGTGCCTGTAGGCCAGTAAAAGGCAATGAAAGTGAGTTTCTACTTCTCAAAGAATGAAAAAGAAGGAGCTGGTTGTTTGGAGGAGGTGTTTGTTTGCAGCTCTTAATAGAAGAATTAACAGTGCAAAAAAAGAATTCGGAATCATTTTTTCAATTAAAACAACATTCTTCTAATAAAGGCTAATAAAGGTCTATTCCAACTCAAAAAGAAAAATCAACCAAATGTAGTGTTTGACTCCCCTCTGAACTATTTTTTAAAGCTTTCATGCAAAAAATTGTAGCTGATTTTCACGTACTTGCAGTTTCAAGGGTGATCTTGTTTTACAGTCTGCTTAAGAGGTCAGGAATGGAGTTGACAAGCCCTGAGAAGATCTCTGCCTGTAAAGCCTATAAGATCAAAAACACACACCAGCCTAACGTTGAGTGACTTTTCTAAAAGTTTTTTTTCTCCGTCTATTTGTTTTTGTTTCAAAAATCTGATTTTTTTTTTATTTTTTATACACAGAGATTTTTTCCTGTCAGAGTTTGTAAAGCCTTTGAGCACACAACCATGTCTAATGTGCATGGAGGGGGCGGGGCTCTAAAGTCAACCATCGCACACTTTGCTGATGTTAGCTGCTTGAAAAGCAGATACGGGCAATGCCAGCGGAGATCAAGGTTTTTCTGTTCTTCTGCAGGTGGAAACACTTCCTTATCTCCCAGCCTTCATTCAAGAGTTGTGGCTATATTTGTTTGTTCTGTGATCTCATGTGACATGATTCAGACGGTATATTGTTGTTGTGTTTTTTAAGTCAAAGCTCAAAGCAAATTTTTTGGCTTTTTTGGACAAATTTTGGCTTAGTGTTAGTTTTTTTTTTTTTTTAATTGTGAATAATTTATAAATGTTGGCAGTTCAGGCTTGAAAACTAAAAATTGAACTTGATGCATTGTGTTGCTACATAGGTGGGTTGTGTGAAGTGCTTCTGGGAAACAAACTGAATCTTTAACGTGGTTTGGGTGCGTTCAGGTGCCCGTTTCTGATGGAAATGCACCAGGATGAAACGTGGTCCGAACAGCCTCTGAAGCAGCAGCGGGCGGGGATCGGTGCCGCCTTTATCTGCACCAAAATTCCAGTAACGCTCCTATAAACTAAACTCTCCTTTATTTTAAATTGAAACCACAAATAAAAGAGTTGAATCAGCTGTTGTTGGGTGCTGGGGGATAAAACGATTGGCCTCTGGTTGCATGTCTTCCGACAGTGGGTTATAGTTGTGTAATTATTTATTCAAAAGATTAGCCGTGCTCTCGTGTGCTAAGACAAATGTGGTCTAATTAGCCCCTCCCTCTCTGATAGCAAACCTCTGAGCATCAGGAAGCCACAACACACAGCTTCCTCCTCCTCCTCCTCTTCTTTCATTCCCTTAATTACAGTGACTAGTTTGGGGGATTAACTTCCCTGAAGCTGTAGGTTTGAGGGGCTAAAGTCCTGCGCTTCACCTGAACCTGCTCTGTCGCCACTTTTGCACTGCAGCTCCCTCGCAGCGACTGCTGCTTTAAACGAATTGATTGAGGCTTCTTTTTTACTCGTCGCTCTGGAACCAGGCCAAGACACAGGCTGTCTAGCACATTAGGCACTACCCCCCTTTGCAAGTTTGAAATGTGAGCTGCCTTTTTTTTTTTTTTTTTTTTTCTATCCCTCCTTCCCTCCCCTCCCTCCCTCCCGTTCTCCCTTCTGGCAAAGTGGCTGTGGCTGCTTCTGTGTGATGTGTGTATTGGGAGAGCAGGCAATGGATCACTAGACAGAAAGAGAAGATACATCAATAACAGCTGCATACATCCGAGGTGAGGAGATAAGCATTTGGTTCTCTTCCTTTCACTTTTTGCCTATCCTCCCACCCCCTCTGCCTCCCCCTCTCCCCCCCTCCTCTTTGCGTTTAACCCTTTTCCTGCTGCATAGCCCGGCTCCAGCTTTAGGTGAATCATTTGCCACATTACCTGCCTCCTTTCTTCTCCTCCAGGTTCTTAGTGCTATGTAAGGTTGCTTTTTTTCTAACAGCTTATCCCTGTTTTGTTTTTTTTTTCTTCTTCTTCTCCCTTCTCGTTGTCTCTGGGGTATTTGTTGCTTGAGTGCAAAGAAATCGGTGGCAAGTACAGCAGGAGCCCATTAGCAGTGACTCCATCTGTGATTGGTTTTTGCCTGCAAAACAGAGAGAGCAGCCATGAATAATTGATGCGTATTGTGCAGGCAGTCACTGGACACGCAGGGAGAGAAGAGAGGAAAACAGAGACAAGCTGCTGCCCTGAGACACTGAGGGAGATGAGGAGGAGGAGGGAGGGAGAGGAAGAGTGTTTTAAGGAAGAGAGGAAGGTAGGAGGGATGGAGAGAGGGAGCTTTAAAACAGCTGCTAGCTTCAGTCGTGCAGAGATTGCTGCATTGCCTTTGTTCTGCAGTTGCAGATGCACGATCAGAAGTCGTAGCGGGGGATAAATTGGCAAGGACGTTGCTGGAGTTTGTGCGGTTGAAGTGTGGGTGGCATTTGAGGCATGGAGGGGCGAGGAGGGGTCTTTGCAACTGTCATTGGAACAAAGCTGCAGAGCTGTGGGCTGTCAGGTGTTTCAAGGAGGTGTTCTCTGTGACCAGAGGAAAGGTGGATGTAGCTGCTGAGAGGGAGATTTAAAACAAAGACTTACAACCTTGTTTTTAGACATTCAAGATAGTTTACCAGGTTTTAAATAGTTTTAGCTTCTCTTTGCTCAACATTTCCAAGCTTTCCTTTAAATCAGCAAAGTCTAGACTTTTTTGTTACATTAAGAAAAATACAAAAATGTCTATTAGCACGAGTTAAAATCCTGTTGCTTCATACTTTACTTGACAATAGAAAAACTGGACAAAAAGCCTCAATTTAATTAAAAGAAAATCATTTTAAAGTGTAATAAATATTAACTAGTTAGACTAGCATACAATGCCATTATTTTGGAAACAAAAAAATCAAACGTATGTTCAAAGATACTAACTAGTTTTAAATTATATGAGGATTTATTAAGATGGGCCAACTTGTGCTTAGATTGTGTACTCATTTGGTTCACATTTTGCTCTAAAAAGATGAATTTCCACTTATTACTTTAGGCTGTTTTTTTTGTCAACGTACTCCAGGGGTGTCAAACTCATTTTCATTGAGAGCCACATCAGCATAGTGGGCCAGATATAACTTATACATGTAACTAAATGTCATGAAAAATAAATGTAACTTCTTCTTAATGTTAAATAACTCATTATTTATTTATTCAATTATTCAATTAATCAATTAAACTACAACTAGGTACATAAAATACTCAAAAAATTCAAACCGTTTGCTTTATACTAGCAAAAAACACTTTCTATACTATTATGTATGGTAGATCAGTATTTTTAAAATACTTTATATACTGTAAAATATTCAGTTTTAAGTACATTTTACAGTTAACTTTTTTGGCTAATTTTCCCTTTGTTTCTATTATAAGATTTCTGGTTAAGTGGAAATTACTTGCTGCACAGACAGATAATTTTACTACTTTCTAGTGATTTTCTTTGTAAGATTACTTTTCCGATGAATGTTTTATTTTTGGGTAGGGCAAACTATTAACGACTTATAACAACAGAAAGGGGGTTGGGCATGTTCGCCTGACGGTGGTGCAACAGCGGACTGCAGCCTTTGACCCACTTTGAGCTCACACGAAGGGTCGAAGTGGCCTTGATTATCTTTCGGAGTTGCTCCGACCTGCTTGAAGTGGCGTTTTGCATGAGGTTTTCCCCTAAGCGCCAGCAGACGGGCCGTAAACAGACTTCCTCTCACCCAGGAATTCACAGATATCAGATTAGCGTCCCTCATGTTTCGAGTTCTGAACAGTAGCAACACAATATGCTTTTAAAATGATTCTTTAAGTGAGCTAATGGAAACTTTAAAACCCTTTTTCTGCTATTTTTTTTTTTTGCAAGTTTGAAACTTTTAAAGTTTGTGCTTTTTCAAAACTGTCTCACTTCAATAATCAAGCACTTCTGTTCTACACTTTTAGGCTTTTAGGCAATTGTAATTTATGATAAAACTATTGTTTTGACTGTTTTTACTCCAAGGTTACCAAGGCAGCATTATTATCTGAGAGGCAATATATACTGTTAGGAGTTCTTTTCTTTGAACCAAAAAAGGGATTTTTTTCTTGTTCATCTGCAAGATGAAATCTCAGTTTGGGCAATAACTCAAATCATTTTTCCTCCCTTTAATGTGTCTGTGGGACGATTCTCAACATGCACAAACAGAAGGAGTTTTGCAACAGGGAGTGTTTGTGAGGATTTGTCTGGTTAGCTCTGGAGCGACTGCCTACTTCCAACCAACTATTCATTACTGTTATTCTGTCAGCTTAAATGGATCTTGCGTGTTCCTCTTAGCACGTGTTGTTCCTACCAAGACGTACTGTCTGTCAAAAGAGTTTCTTTTTTAAATAAAGTTTTAATTTGTATCACCAGCATGATAAAGTTTACATGTAAGCTTTTGCAGACACCTTTTTTCCGTTTACAGGTAACGCTTCTTACGTCGTTGTGTTTATGCATCTCCAGTCGGTTTTTTAACTTCACTGGTTGCCAGATCTGCACAAAATTCACACACATTTCTGGCCAAAAGGAATTTAAATCGAAAGTAGTTCTAAATCAGCAAAAGGACTGTAACTATTCATTGAAAAATGTCTTAGGTACATTTTTTTCAACATATACAACAGAATAACATGCTTCATCACGTGTGAAGAGATGTTTGGAGAGATTTGGGAACTCCCACATGAACCCTGTTCACAGTTAGCTCCTGCAGCCCACCTTGAAGCCACACATGCCAGCTTGGTTCAGCAAATCTTTTTCCTACCGAAATATAAGAGATGTGGACCCCCGAAAACGTAAAAGAAGTTGATTCTGTGTGTCCGATTTCTTCAAGGTCCATGTCACTCTTCATTGATCCCTACTGGACTTTGATTTTTCTGGACCCTGACATCCCCAAAACAACTCCATTTTTTCCCTAGTCTTTTCTCTCTGTTTACTAACAGCCTGATAGTAACACAAATAAATGTTAATTTAGGAAGATTAACCTTTTAAAAAATGCCTTTATTTTGTCATAAATCTACCAAAAGTACTACATAAATAACTAAAGTAAAAAAGAACTTAAAACTCACAAACTCAACATTTTAAATTACACAGACAAAAAAAAAACGGTTTAAATAATAGTTATTTTATGCTACTATTAAGATACTTAACTATTTAAACCTAGGATCACACTCAGCAAAAAATTGTCAATTTAAGTGTACTAAAAATATATGCAGTCTATACTAAAAGTGCAGCAGTATACGTGAAGTTTACTTTTTATACATATAGTTAACTTAAAATGTTCCAGTTTAGTTTGAAGAAGTATTCAGTTTTACTTCCTGCACTACATGTACATGGTCTGAAGTGTACTTGCTATACTTATACTCGAGTATACTCAAAAAAATAAACTTCAGGTCTACTACTTTTTTTTTTTGCTAACATAAGTTTATTAGATTGTCTTTAAGTTTCCCTTTTTGTTTTTTCTTAAAAAAAGTCATGCACCTGCTTTATGTTTGTGATAAATAATCATTGGGGGGGGGAAAAACAGGTTTACTAGAAAATAGTATGTTTTCTTCAGCTGCATTTAAAGTTCATTAGGTGCATATAAAATGTCGAAATAATGTCATTTTAATTCATTATATCTATGCGGTGCAACTTGTTTTGAAGAAGGGAGCTTTGTGTTGACATCCTAAACAGCTGGACATATGGATGTATCTAATGATCCCTGAAGGGGGGCAGAACCAGCCTCTGATTCTGTCTATGTCTGTTCCACCGTGGGAAGGTCACAGGTGAATCAGCCGTGACACTGGCCAGCACCCTGAGGTGGGATCTTCGGATGCATCTGCTCTGTGCCTAATTAGTATGATGGCAGACAGGAGCTTAAGGCGAGGCCTTTGTTAATAGTGGCCTGTTGCTTTGGGAGATAGTCCGAACCCTGGAAATAGTTTCTTTGCCCATCTGATAATCTGCATAGAAGTAGTTGCAGACTCCTTAAAAATAACTCTGAAAAATATTACTGAACATATCAGAGCTTTGTTACCTTCTTTTCAATTTGAACTAAATATCTAAACTCAACAAAGTCCCAGACGATTCACTATTCTGTTACAAATTAGTCATTGATTTTATGTATTTGGTTTTTTTGGTAAAAGCTAAGCTGAGACACAGAGTGCAACAGAAAAGTTAATGAAACATAGCTGATAAACATTGAAAAGCCTTTAAATATTGACCTTTACCGACTGTTGTCATATTTAGGCTCATTAATAAATGAAGCCTTGGAAGCAGTTTCCATCCTATCAGCTTCACGGAGCCAGAACAGAGACACAGTGACAGACTAATGAACGAATGTTAGTCTGCTGAGAAGTTTGGCTTTAAAACCAGGAGTTAAGCCTCAGCAGGGGGGAGAAAACTCAACAGATTTCACCCTTTTTTTGCCCCTACAGACTGAATAGCTGGCTGGTTTAATATGGAATTGTTGCCTAGGCTAAAGGAGATCCAGTTTTTTGTTCTTAAAAAGACGTTTCTATAATTAGATCTGCAATAATCAGCGTGAAATTTTGGCCTGTATTTTATTCTGTATTGCATTTGCATTTTTTTCTCACTTTTTCAATTGTTTTAATATGGAAGGCAGGATATTTTACAATGAACTTGTGTTCTAAAGAAGAAATAAACTTTAATGTATTTAATCTTTGCATTTTCTTCTTGATCTGCTTGCTTCCACATGGCCACATATGCTTTGCAACTACAGTAAAACCTTTTTTGGCACAAATCCAGTCTCCCCCTTCTTCTCCCAGGATGGACATGGCAAGACATTGTGTCCATGTGGCCAGCAGGAGGCTGTATTCAAGCTGGAGCTACTCTGAAATGGGCCATAAAACCTAGCCAGCAAGTCTGGCTCCCTGTGAGGCATCAGGCCTGAGCAGTCTCTAAACGGACCTCAGGATCATCAACTTTCCAGAGAGAGCCAGAAGTGATCATGCGGGATAGAAGTGTCTCTGAACGGTAACAAGAAGATGAGTCCTCTGAACTTGTGCTGTGCCAAGTCACAGTTTTTCAAAAACTTCACATTCCTGGAAAGTGTGTCTTCAAAATGAAGAATTCTTTGACTTAAGCCTAAACTAAGTTGCTTATTTGTGCCTCATAGGGGCTCCCAGTATCCAGGGACACCCAAGCTTCCTCTTATATTAATTGACTTTGGCCTGCAGAAGGCTTGTGTCCATTCAGAGCTCTCTGGGTAGACAGAGCAGAGGGAGGTAGTGAAGGGCAGAGTGTGAATAGAGCCCCCTCAGAAAGTAAGGAGTGCAGCTCACTGGAGATGTGGTTGTTAGTTTTCTCATGCTCTTTGTTCTCCTTTCAGCGCTCCTGGCTGACTGTCTTCAAACAAGCTGTTTGGAGGTCGTGATTTTTGACGAAGGGGGGATTAGAGGAAAAAAAAATGTAACCGCAATGTTACAGTTGGTCTGGGAAGAAAGCGAGGAGGTTCCACCGCTGATTTCAACCTGATGTGATGTGCGCTGTGGTTTTTACGCGAACGCTGACGGCCAAGCTATGTGGGAAGGAGGTCAGGGTTGACGGGAGCAGGTGTCTGTCAGAGCACAAGAAAGAATGGGGGGGGTGAACAACCATTGTGAGCATCTCCCTGTTCTTCAGGAAACTGCCACAGAAAAAAGAGGAAAACGAAAAAAATAGAAAAGTAGACGAGAAAGACTGCAGGTTTTTGTCTTTTATTTGTTTTAAGATGGTGAAAATCAGGGATACATGATCACATCTGTTCAATTGTGTCACAAAAAGTTAATAATTGATTACATTTTTATCGGCAAGTCTCAACAAAACTGTTCTGCTTTCCATTTACAGCCAAAATAAAAGTAAACACATCAGCGACAGACACGTTGGCTGAGTTGTGACAGTTACCATATTTTTCGGACTATAAGTCGGCGTATAAGTCGTAGACGCCAAGAAAAAAGCATGGAGTAGAAGTCACACTATGGGGAGAAATTAATTTAGCAAAATATGAGAACAAGAACGAACATTTAATCTTGAAAGGCACATCATAATAGCAGAATAGATAACAATAATAGATTAAATATACGCACGCTTTACTACCATAACCGTATTTAGCTTCATTAAACGTAGGAGGACTCTAGTATATTAGTGCAATAAAACAAATCAATTCAACTTTTCATATCACTTTAAATCACTAAATCTGTTGAATTCTTCATCGTTTGTGTAGATTTGGAACAACTCTGCTGAGGTCAGTGTTTTTTTTTCTGTTTTGCTTTTAGTAGCAAATACACAGACTTACGCAGCCTCTAGTGGTTTTTAGTGGGAAAATAGCGACCGTAGAAGCCTATTTATTTAAAAGAAATGTCACTTTAAAGTCGTCTCTGAGTGTAAGTTGCACCACTGGCCAAACTATATAAAAAAAACAACCACTTATATTTCCAAAAATTTGGTAATTTGTCTGTTTGCACCTTCTAAATTACACCTACTTTCACTATTGTCATTGCATTAACATTGGATCTTTTCCCAGCAAATAGCTTCTAAAGAAGAACCCATCCACAGCCAACGGACAGCGTGAAAACAGGAGTAACACATTGGGGTCAGAGCAGCTCAGCTGTACAAATAAAACTTGTAAAAGAAAGTTTTCTTGAGCTAGAAAACCTCAAAACATCATCAGTTCACTTTTGATTATGTACTTTATTTTCCTTTATGGTTTTCGTTGGTTGCTTGACCTCAACCCTTTTTTCATTGCTTAAAGTGAACTTTAAACTTTATTTTGAAATGAACTGCCCTCATGTAGTTTTTGTCAAATCCCAGTTTCTTTTTAGGTCGTTTTTGACTTGCTTTGACGCAGTGTTACATCCTTTATAAATGGTTAAATATACCGACAGGAATGTTAAAAAACAATCAGGATATCAAATATCTGCAAAATAATCATATTTTATTGAAAATATTATTTAGATCAAGGCAAGTGTAAAATGCCAAATAAGTGTGTTTCAGTATCTTTGTTAGATCTTCTACGTTGATCAAGTCGGACAAATTTAATGACTTATACTTTGTAAATATAAAGGACGTGAAATTATGATCCATTATTGTGACTTTGGCCATTATGATACATGCTATTGTCTGTAGATGACAAGACTGAAATCAAATCTCCCAGCAAATTTCTTTTAATAACTTTGCTACGTTGTTTTTATTTTTTAATTAGCACACGGTTTAAATAGTTTAGTCTGAGGATCATAACTCTGCATATTGTAGCATATGGTCACAAATGAAATCTCCTTAAAATAAGCCAAAAAATAAATTCGAGTCTACATTTGATTTTACACATTTTTCTGTGATTCTGGGGATGTGAGTTTTTTTTAATAATAATTAGAACAAAACAGATTATCTCTCTGCCCCCTGCAGAAGTGAGGCGGGTGGAGGTATCATCACTGGACGGAGCATTGAACAACTGTCAGGGATGCAGTCCGTGTCATTTGTCATGTCTCCCTGGGGCTTTATGAGCGCATGTGAGGCTGGAACTGACGGACCCAGCTACTGACCCACCCATCTAGTCCCAGTAGATGTGTTTACCC
Source organism: Oryzias curvinotus (assembly GCA_023969325.1). NCBI lineage: Eukaryota > Metazoa > Chordata > Actinopteri > Beloniformes > Adrianichthyidae > Oryzias > Oryzias curvinotus. The sequence continues at coordinate 11,133,655 of CM043724.1, read as the reverse complement.
CCCATTCACCATGGTTGACCATCAGGCCAGGCAGCTGAGCACCAGAATATCAATACGGCTCAGACTCAGCCGTGCCCTTGGGGGTATCCACCAGGCAGGCACAATAGCCCCCCTCTTCTTGTGGAAGAATAAGACACTGCCAGGGAATCCAGTGTAAACATGGCAAAAAGATGCTCCATAGCCTCAAACGCCAATTTTTGCTCCAGAGAACTTGAGACAATTATCTGCAGTTTTGGCTTCACCCAGGAGGACAGATGAGTCATTTGGAGGAGAAACATTTGTTTAGTGCTCATCATCTGTCCTCAGTTGGTGCAGTTGGAGGCGAAAAACTGGATGCTGTCCTCCTGCTTTCACACATCCTGTGAGGGCCTCACCTTCAAACAGGCTGCTTAGCTCTTTATTTAATATCAGGGTGGAGTAATTATTCTTAAGGCTGTGGTGCTGCGTCTCCTCTGGTTTTTCCTTCATATGTTCGATGTATTGACATTTTTAGGCTCTATTTGTTTTTCCTCCTGCGGCTGTTGATGCGGAGGATGGCGCCTGCTTCGCCAGAGGGCCTCGCCATGGCGTAGCAAGGGGATAAATTGCAGAGACATGTTTATCAACATGACAAAGTGCAGGTTACCCCTTGTTGGAGGAGAATAATGGGACCTAATTGAGCTGTAACATGCTGGCTGGTTGCCAGGGTCTTCAATTGAAAACTCTCCATCAGAAGGGGTCTGAGGAGAAGGAGGGCGCTGTTAAAACACTGCGGGCCATTTGAACACAGACCTCAAAAACCTTTTATCCATGCTCTGATACGGTCAAGTTTAATTGAAAGCAACATCTAAATCTCAGCATTCACCTCCAAGTGTTTTTTAGTGGGAACGCACCTGAGCAGCCTCTCCCGACGCGTTAAAGTCCGATCACTTCTCTGGAGCAGCAGTGCGGCCCGTTTTCTGGCACCTGCCTTGCCGAGAGCAGGCAGGAGGAAGGGAGGGATGAAGAGGAGGGTGGAAAGAAAGAGAGGAAGAATGAGCTGGCGGGAAGGAGAAAAAAAAAAAAACCCAGCTGCCTCGGTGCCTGAGCCCCGTGCTGCTTTTAAAGGAGTGAGGGGAGGGAGACGCTGGGAGACTGCTGGCACCATCTGTACACGTCTTTTGTATTCCAGCCCTCATCTTTTCACAGAGCGAGGCTGGTGTGCTCACTGTTCAAATGTGGGGATAGGAGGTGCCTGTTGGGGTGCGCGGCTCCTTGTGTGTCCGTAAAAATCCGCATCCTCTTTATATATCTGGGTCGTGTTTCCTCGTGTCCGTCAACAAGTCGGTGCGCCGTTTGTGAGCATCCGCGTGTGACCAGATCTGTGAGTTTCCATGTTTGTGCTGGCAGGCAGCTTCTGTTTGTGCCTCCCTCCCATCAGCCCCATTAGCCGGGAGTCTCCTCCGTCACACATTCACTCAGCCTTTATTGTGGCAGCAGGGTGGATCTGCCCGCACTGTTTTCTGTCACACTGACATTTTTTTTTTTTTTTTTTGCACAAACTGCAGCTGAAATCACCAAGCGCCCTGTCTCTCCCACCCTCCCCTCCAGCTCCTATCTCAGCCTAAAAGTGCTGTGAATCATAAGAGGAGGCGGCTGCTCTCCTCATTGATTGAATCCACACCATCTTTCTCCCGACGCCGCAGAGAAAGGCTCGGGAGGTGAGAGGCAAAGAAAAGGCAAAAGTGAGTCTTTTGTTGTTTGCATAGTGCAAACACGCGCACTGCAGATGAAAAGCGCAGGATTTGATCAAACACACTTGGCAGCAGCTGTCTAACCAAGTTGGATGGATGCACAGCAAGATGCGGCGGAGTTCACCTATAGGCCCAGAGTGAACCCTAGTGGTGATGAGCAGCCATTACAAGCACAGTATTCATAAGCAGAGAAACAAGATTCCTTTTGTGTCCGACTGGGAAAGACATGTATGCAACATGTTCATGGTCCCTCTGAAAACTTGGAAAAAATCTGATGACTTGTCATCTGGAGTTTCATCTGTTGCACATGCTTCATGAAAAAGAGTGTCTGGATTTGCATCTTTTTTCTTTGGGATGTCCGTTTCTGTGTCAGGTCTGTAATCTGTGAGGTTTTCAATACTTTGTATTTCTAATTTAAAAAAATACACTCTAGTTTTATCTGCCTTCCTTCTGACTTCCATTGCAACATTTTTGAGTGGTTGTAACGATCAATATATGAACCCCTAACTTAGTGCATCTCTATGTTGTCTTCCTCTCCCTTTTCTCCAGCCCTCCTGTCCTCGTGGTGTGAGGAGCTGGGACGCCTCCTTCTCCTCCGTCACCAGAAGAACAGGCAGAACGAGCCTCCTGGAAAAGTGCCCATGCAGCCTCCTATGAGCTCTATGAAGCCTGGCCTTTCACATGGGTCAGTGTTCACAATGTGGCGCCCGTTTTTATGCCCTGGGGGGTGTAGATAGACAAATAAAGGAGAAAAAAACCCCTATCTTCTTGTGTGCCCCTAATGAAATCTAGATCAGCAGCCACAGCATCCCCCTGTACAATTCATACATTGGTTCAGTAACAGTAAAACAGTAAAAATCGATCCAAAGCTTTTTGTTGATCAAATGTAAGCAGGTTTTATCAACTGAAGTTGTGCTGCATCAGGTCATGTTACCATGCCCATGTTATGTATTTGTATCTTTCCCCTGCAGGGATGGCTCATTTCCCTACGACTCCGTTCCCTGGCAACAAAACACCAATCAGCCTCCGGGATCTGTGTCTGTGGTCACCACTGTCTGGGGTGTGACCAACACTTCACAGAGCCAGGTGAGTGTGCGCCTGTTTGAGGCAGCAAATCTTTAGTATAAATCCATTGTAGAACAACAGGATAATTTAGTTAGGGAATATTTGTACATATAATTTGACTCTATGATCATTTTTTGTCAGACGGGGATCTAATATTATCCTAATGCTTGCCCTTGCTTGTGTGTCTGTGTGTAACAGGTGTTAGGGAATCCCATGGCGAACAGCAACAACCCTATGAACCCTGGTGGGAACCCAATGGGATCGGGCATGTCTGGGAACAACCCGGGTCTGAACTCTCCTCAGTTTCCTGGTCCTCAACAACAGTTTCCCAGCAAGGGCAACTCAAACCAGAGCTACATGCAGCAAGGCATGTATGGACGACCCAGCTACCCTGGAGGGGGAGGAGGCTTTGGTGGCAAGTAAGTAACCAGCAGACGCTTCCTTCTATTTAAAGCAACAGCGTGCAGAACTTTATTGTACTATATTGCTTGATGTTGAAGTTACCCTGGAGGGCCTAATGCTGGACCCGGGGGCATGGGGATCCCTCCGCACACTCGTCCTCCGTCAGATTTTACCCAGCCTGCCGCTGCTGCTGCAGCTGCTGCAGTTGCTGCTGCTGCTGCCACTGCAACTGCCACTGCAACAGCAACTGTTGCTGCGCTGCAGGAAACCCAGAACAAGGACATGAACCAATATGGACCGGTAAGATGAAGCTTCACTAAGATTGTCTGATTGTCTGATACATTTAAATTTCTAAGACTGTGCTGTTAAACTTTGAAGAGAAGTTTCTTTTCAGCTTAAAAGCCCTTCTACTTTTTACCCCATTGCCTGTATGTGTCTGAGTTACTTTCTAATTTTTTTTACAGATGAGTTCCTCTTTCCAGATGGGACCGAACCAACCATACAACAGCCAGTTCATGAACCAGCCAGGACCCCGCGGCCCTCCATCCCTCCCTGGAAACATGGGTGCAGGAATGAATCCATCCAACATGAGCGGTCCCCCAATGGGGATGAACCAACCCAGGGGTCAAGCCTTGGGACCTTTTGGGGCCCATGGCCAGAGAATGCCCCAACAGGGCTTTGCAGGACCTAGGCCTCAGGGCATGCCCATGCAGGGCATGAAAAGGCCGTACCCAGGAGAGGTGGGCAGACAGTTCCAGATTCTTTAGCACCAATCAGATTCTATATTTAGAATGCATTCTTTGCGTCCTCCAGCCAAACTATGGTGGGCAGCAGTATGGACCAAACAACCAGTTCCCAAACCAGCAGGGGCAGTACCCAACTTCCAATGCGTCCAGGGCGCTGGCATCCCCCAACTATGCTGGACAGAGGATGCCAGGGCAGCAGATGCAGGGCCAGTACCCACCCGGGGCTCACATGAGCCAGTACTATAAGGTACAGAGAGAAGGCATTTGACTAAACACCTCCATCCAGGTCTTTAACAAGACATTCTTATAGCAAATTATACATTTTCTAATCCCTTTGCAGCAGGAGCCACCTTTCAACGGCCAAACTAACAACTTCTCTGGAAGTGGATATCAATACAACCAGGGAAATATCAATGGGGTAGGTACATTTATGGCTTTTCACCATTTTTTTCATGTCAAGCATTGTTTTTTATCTTTTTGAAAATGTTTTTAATGCTTCGTTTATTATCTGTTTAGCCCCCAAGACCAGTGGGTAACTACCCCCACTCCCCAGTGCCAGGCAACCCCACCCCTCCAATGACACCAGGAAGTAACATCCCCTCATACCTGTCGCCAAACCAAGATGTAAAACCCCCCTTCCCCCCTGACATCAAACCAAATATCACAGCTCTTCCTCCTCCTCCTCCAGGTCAGAAGCTGCTGCATCTTACAGAAACAGAAAACAACAAAAATGTTTAGCATTTAAAACATATTGTGTCCACAAACACAGCCAGCCACAACGAGGAGCTGCGCTTGACGTTCCCAGTTCGGGATGGAGTGGTCTTAGAGCCCTTCAGGCTGGAGCATAACTTGGCGGTCAGCAACCATGTCTTCCACTTACGGCCTTCGGTGCACCAAACACTCATGTGGAGGTGAGACCCAGTGCATGGTCAACTTTTCGGACAGATTACACCTCCATTCCCCTCTTTCAAAGTCAAATTTCTCTAAGGAAATGCTGCAGTCACTTTAAGAAAATGGATTTGTTTTTGGATTTTAGATTGTTGTTTCATGTCAAAAGTTTCTTGAGGGGAAAAAAAAAGTTTACCATTTCTCTTTCCACTCCAAATAACCCTTCGTAATGTTCTTTGCTCATCTGTGCAGATCGGACCTGGAGCTGCAGTTCAAGTGCTACCACCACGAGGACCGCCAAATGAACACCAACTGGCCAGCATCAGTCCAAGTCAGCGTCAACGCCACGCCACTCACAATTGAGCGGGGCGACAACAAGACTTCCCACAAACCCTTGCACTTGAAACACGTCTGCCAACCGGGAAGGAACACAATTCAGATCACAGTCACTGCCTGCTGTTGTGTGAGTAAATAGAGAATGTTACAGTAGAAGAAGCTGCAACCGCAAATTATTTTTCTTTTTCAAATTAAAATGTCTTCCCCTAAAGGTCAGCTGCTTTGGAGATAGTTGTGGAAGTGACCATCATGTTTTTTTCCCCACAGTCGCACTTGTTCGTGCTGCAGCTGGTCCACAGGCCCTCTGTGCGCTCTGTCCTGCAGGGCCTCCTGAAGAAGCGGCTACTTCCTGCAGAGCACTGTATCACCAAAGGTACACCCACACTCACAAATGGCACCAGAGGGTCCTGGCTAAAACGAGAACCTCTCCTTGACACGCTGTCCCTCTCTTTCACGGTCCGTACAGTTAAGAGGAACTTCAGTAGCGTAGCAGCATCGTCAGGCAGCGCCACGCTCAACGGAGAGGACGGCGTAGAACAGACGGCCATCAAGGTTTCCCTCAAATGTCCGATCACCTTCAGACGAATACAGCTGCCTGCAAGAGGTCACGACTGCAAGCATGTTCAGGTGACACTACAATACTGAAGTATTGTTTAAGAATTTTTTGTAAAACGAGGCCTGATTTGTTGTTTTTTCTCCGCACAGTGTTTTGATTTGGAATCGTATTTACAACTGAACTGCGAGCGGGGAACATGGCGATGTCCTGTATGCAAGTACGTTTCTTCTGTTCACATCAGTTTGCTGTTTCTATCGGCAGTTGTTAAGATTTTTCTCTTCTTCTGCTCAGTAAAACAGCGTTACTAGAAGGACTTGAGGTGGACCAGTACATGTGGGGAATCCTGAACGCCATTCAGAAGTAGGACCTCTTGAACAAATGTGGTTTCTCGGCTCACTTTGATTAAGATACTAACAAGCCGACTTTGTTCCTGCAGCTCTGAGTTTGAGGAGGTCACAATAGACCCTACGTGTAGTTGGCGGCCGGTTGCTGTAAAATCTGAAATCCACATCAAAGAGGATCCGGACGGACCGCTGTCCAAAAGGTTTAAAACCATGAGTCCCAGTCAGATGATCATGCCCAATGTGATGGAGATGATCGCTCAGCTGGGCCCCGGGCCATCGCCATACCCGTCTATGCCGTCAGGACAGGGAGGCAACAACAGTGAATACAACAGCCAAGGTAGCGTTCACAACAAATAGTCCTCCTTTTTCGGTTCAGCTAAAAATGATCAGAGCTCAAACACATCTTTTGGGGATTTCTTTTTTTTTTTTTTTTTTGCACCCTAGGCAACAGTTACCAAGGACACGGGAACTTTGACTTCCCCCACGGCACCCCGGGTGGTACGTCAGTGACTGACTTCATGCACGGCCCCCAGCTGTCCCACCCACCTGACATGCCCAACAGCCTCATGACACAAGACAAGCCACTGTCCCACAACATGCCCGACTCAGTGAGTGTTTTTAACTTTTATTGACGCTTCCTTAGAAAGTCTGGATGAGAACTTTGAAAGTAAATTTTGCTTTACTGCAAATTTTGTTGTAGAATCACCAAAAACTTAATATTTTACAATTTTAAAATAGCAGAAAGATGCCACATGACAGTAGTAAGAAGGAAGTGTTGCCATTAGACAGATGCAAGACAGTTTTTACCCAACTGCAATAAATATTTGAAACATTGCTAAAAAAAAACCAGAAAAAATTAAATCTGCACCTTCTGGTTCTGTGTTTTGGCAGATGTTTTTAAAATTTGCTGTACTGTGGTCATTTGTTTTAGGTCTACTTATAATTATTTATTCTGGCTTTAGCAATCTTAACACGAATGTATATCCTTGTTTTTAATGACCGATACACTTTTTATTTATCTTTTAGTCATGACGTTTATCACAGTAAATGATTGTTTTAATGAATGAAGGACGCTCTGACCAAAGAGCACTTTTTAAAGTTGGTTGTGCCAGTGACAATGACAAGTAAAATACTTTCTATCTATCTTTTTCTGAATCACATCTAAAATTCAGGATAAATAGGGTACTAGCTTATGTAATTCAAACAGAATTGTATTTATATTAGTCTTTAGGTCGACTACTCTTAGTCGTTGGAATTTCTTAGTCATTAGAAAAATTAACCATTTTATGATGTTTTTGGATCAATACCATTAATTCCACTATGAATTATAAACTGCCTCTTTATTCTTGATCGACAATAATGTGTTTAATAATAGAGAAGTTGCTGCTTTTTTTTAACCTTTTTTTTGTGTAACATGTCATCGTTACATGAAGCTGTTAGAGGGAAAAATATGTTTAATCCCCTTAATTTTGTTTCGCAATGGCACCAAATCAGGACATGAATTTATATAATAAGGATTTTTATGTTGCTCAAAAAGTCCCACTTTAATCATCGTTTAATCTAATATAAAACTGGTCTATTAATTATTCCGTTTTTCAGCCATAAAAATAAAAAAACTTGTGCTGTTTTCTTGAACATAGTTTCTGCAGAGCAGCAGTAGTTCAGTAGAAATTGCTGGCGTGGAGCAACCCCGCACCCCCTTCCCTTCGCCATTGCAGAGCGGAGCAGGAAGCTTGTGACCCACCCATCACAATGAAGCTCTTTTTCAAGCTGCATTTTTTGTGTCCTCCTGATTAACAACAACTTGAATTTAAAAAAAAAATCATCTTTAATCTCTTTTTATGTGTAAAAAAAATACCATAAAACAAAATGCAATTTTCATTGGATTTCCATTCCTCATACAGATACCTCATTCTGCTGGGCCTGACCAGTCACACAACCCCCTGCAGCAGAGCTTACATGGCTCCACCCAGCAGCAGCAGCAGCTTCACCACAGCGGACCTCCTCAGCCGTCGCGGCAAGTTCTGCCCCCCCAACCACTGCAACAGCACCAGCCGGGCCCCACCAACCACCCCCACAACGAGCTCGCCTTCAACACCTCCAGCAGCTTGGACACGCAGGCGGGGTCTGACATGCCCGAGCCGTCGTTAGACGTGAGTCCCGGGATTTAAAAGAAGCACTCAGAGCGGTTGGCCCGTTTGTCATTTGAGCTAACGTTTGCTTCTCTCTTCCAGCTACTTCCTGAGCTGGCAAACCCAGATGAACTGTTGTCATACCTGGATCCCCCGGACCTCCCAAGCAATAGCAACGACGACCTCCTATCACTTTTTGAAAACAACTGAGGCGTTTCGGACACATGAACTCTTCTGAACGCCCTCAGCTTCCCTAAGACACAATGGGGGTCACTCAGTACTTGATAAACGCAAAGATGCACTCCCTCTCTCTTCTTCCTCTTGTACAGCTTCCCTCCGTCAGCGCAGATTGACTGAAAACAGTTTGAACTGAAAAGACTTACCCCCTCCGCCCTGCAGTGGCCCCTTTGACCGTGCAGCTATAACCATTTTCACTTTTGTTCGGGTTTCTTTTAACACCACACAGGATTTTGTGCTCGTTAGAAACATATTGTAGCATTTTATATCCACCCTGTTTTTCCCTTTTGAAAAAAAAAACGGAACCCACTGTAAAAAATGGGTAAAATAACAACCAAAAAAAAAAAAAGAAGCTGCGCTATCTGGCCAGTGTGTATGTTTTTTTCACAACTCCCACTTTCTGAGTGATCTGGTTAGAAGCACTGTTTTTGTCCACCACACATTATTTAAGAGCACAAGAGATTCTGGCAATGCAAAAAAACAAAACAAAAAAAACACGTCTTTTAAAGTTCAATCTTTCCAAAAAAGGAACACATTTTCTAGTTTTTTTTCTTTTTTTCTGCAGTCTTGCCAACATTTTTGGGCAATTTTTTAGAGATTTCCTTCCACTTTGTAAACATCTGAGCATATTTTATTCTGTCAGAGGTTGACCATTGATACAGGATAGATTTTTAGCCCCACTACAAAAAAATATATATATATAGAATTTATATGCATATGTGTTCCTCCAACAATGGTTTTATTTTTGTTCTCCTGTGCAGAGGAGGAGTATTTAATGGAAAAACACAGATTGCTTCCCTCAACATGTCCTTCCGGCTGTCCTGCTGAGCATGAGCCCTGGCATCAGCTTGTTTGCATCTCTTCCCTGTTCAAACGATGTTTTTGTTGTCTTCTGAAAGTGCATGTATGCCAAGCCCGTGTCTAGTGCTGTTCTAAGTCGTGAAAACAACAACAAAAGAAGTGTGGTTTTGATCAGTTTCCACAGGTTTATGAATTCTGCCATATTTAAGTTGACACTACAATCGAAAGGATATGCTTCATTTCAGCAGTGCAGTAATCATGCATCTGCTGACTTTTTTTTATTTTTTTTTTTTTATTTCTCCTTGCTGCATTATGAAACTTTCCCATAATTCCTTTGGGGAGTGGCTCCAAATCACCAAAGCTGTAGAGGGTTTGCAGGTGTAACTTTTCACATGGGAGGCTAACTTTTCTGTCATTTCGGGAGGTGATGGTGGCACACGGTTAATCCATCACTGCTGTTTAAGAAATCATTTTCAAAGCAGTATTGATGTTTGTTTGTTTGTTTGTTTGCCACGCCTGTTTTTAATTTGACCTTTTTTTGTTTGTCTTTTACAAGATCAGTGCTGTTCAGTATGCAAATGTATTATTTTTTAAGAAATGCTATTGTAATGTAAATATCCTTGTGAATATTTTTGTATCATCTCGATAAATGTTTGTGCTTTTATCATTAGTCGTCCGAGCTGACCCGAAACGCTCCCTGACTTCACCCTGAGGAAGTGACTTCAAGTGATTTATTTCCTGTTATGTGTGTTTGTGTCACTCCCACACCTGTCCTTGCATCACTGCAGTCCTCAGATATTAAGCAATATTTTTCTCCCCATCATGTTTCAATGTGGATCCGCTGATTTTAAGCAGCAGCTGACCTCCACTGTTGAGCATATGTGTGAATATCCTACTTTTTTGCTAATTGTGGTATTTTAAAAAAGTATATCACAACCATATTTTAAAGAAATTCCTGATATTGTTTATATTTTTGTTATAGAAAATGTGGCTTTTTAAAAAAAAAAAAAAAAAAGCATGAGACCATATACATTTTTATCCCTTCCCCTCTTTTCTTTCCTTTAATAAATTATTTTTTACTCTTTTTGTTATGAATCTGTAAGGCTAGAAATCCAATTTCTTTCATCTGTGGCATTTTGCTGAATCAACCACCTTAACTTTAAGTTAATAGTTCCAGCATGTGTGAACATGTTTCACATCTTGCTCACATTGAAGCTTGAAATCACTCAAAAAAGTTTAACTTTTGAAACCTTTTAATCCCTTCAGTCTTTTCCCAGCTTGTTCTAACCTGCAAGCGGGACTAATTCGGTTTCACTGTGGCACCCGAAACTGTACTTCCAACTGCCAATTTTCTAGGAGAAAAAAGAAAAGAAACATAAAATCAAAAAAGAAGGGGGCACGGTCATCATTCTGGCCTGGAGAGGTGGAAAGGGGCTAGTCGAACTTCCCAAGGATGGCTGTAAATATGTAAATGAACATGTGAACAGAAATGTATTCATTTTCCTGGGAATGTGCATTGTTTCTTGAGAATAATAATAATAAAAAAAAGCTTGTAACCCCTCTCCTGGAAGTGGCTGAACACGGAAAATGAAATATGTTAGTTAGTGTCTGTGGGTGTCTCTCTCTCAGCATTTTCTTCCACCATCTGTAATATAATTTCACCTTTTTTATTTTCTTCTTTTTTTTTTTCCTTTTCTTAGAGAAACTGGGACAACTATGTTTTACTAATTAGCAAAAATGTTCTCTTCTCACCGACATACTCGAGGCACTAAACTCTCAAAAGAAAAAAAAATGTTAAACTGGTCACAAAAATCAATAAAAAACACTCTGACGTGATGAGGATTGCTGGTGGAAAGGACAGGTCCAGAAGATTGTAACTAAGTCTCAAGTTTGTACAATTTTTTGATATCATGAACAGCAGGAAAAAAAAAGATAATATAAGGTGATTCATGCAAATGTGGCTATTGTCTCTATGTTTGTACATTGTATGTACAACCATTTCACACTCAAAACTGGTCAGAAAATAAAGAAACTAATTGTGATTTTTAGTCTTGCAGAACTGTATGTAGTTAGATGATGTGACAACCTAATATTTATCTAATAAATATGTATTCAGATGATACCTGCATTTCATTCTGGCTGTGTGTGTGGGTTTATATCACAGGCAGACCTGCTTTATTTACTCCTTTAAGTATTTTTTTCTATTAGAAAAAATTACAGTCTCTTTACTACACTTCACTGCGTAAAAGTCCAGGTTCAAATCCTCTGGTTTCCTCCTCTAACAGTCCAGAAACATGCTTCATCATTTCATTGGTGACTCTGAAGTTCCCCTTTGGCAAGGGCGGGGCTGCAGGGGGTCGCTGCACTCAACGAGTCCAATTTTTGAGTCAATCTTGCATTGGAACGGTAATCTGTTCAGGGTGGACCCGGCCTTTGCCCAACAGTAACTGGGTCGGCTCCAGCAACCCCCTGACCCCGAAAGAGACATAGTAAGTTCCAGTCGAATGTCTCCAACCCAGCCTAATAAAACTTTATTGTTCAACTGTTTTCTGATGCAGAGGTTACAAGTTCTCCTCATATCCTTTAAGCCCCAAAGCAAAAGAATGAATTTTAAAATTCTTACTGATATTAAGATTCACTCTGGATGATAACAAACGTGCTTTTTGTGATAGTGATATCGAACCGGCCCTGAGACAGACTGGCGACCTGTCCACGATGTCCCCTGCCTTCCCCCATGAGTGGCTGGGATAGGCTCCAGCAGCCCCGGGACCCCAGAAAGAACAAAACGGGTTTAGAAGATGAAAGACTGATTGAATGATATCAAAACAGGTCACTAATTCTTTTATTATACGTATTCTAAACCCTTTTTTATCAACCAAATCCTTTCTACCCAACATCCTAAAAAAAGAAGACATAATGTTATATTTGGAATGACCCTCGTGGACAAAAAATCAATAACCTCCTGATTTTTGCAAAAATCTTTCCTAAGACATTTAAAGCAGAAAACCCAGTTGTTTTTTAGCTTTTAAAACATATCTAGTTTAAAATCATTTCAATGCTTTGAATTTAATTAATAACAAAAATAGCACAAAACTTCTTGAGGTGTATGATTTTTTTGTATTGGATTTTTATTTTGTTTTTAACTTTCGTTTATTTTGCCTACATTATTCTTATCATAATCATTACTTATTTTCTGTTTCCTTAATCAGTTTTCTTATTAGCCTGTTAACGAGAGGTTGTGTGCCATTTGTCTGTTCGTGGTGCTGTTTTTGAAGGACTGTATGACTTGTTGTTTGTTGACTTTAATAAAGTTTTGAAGAAAAAAATAACTGAAAGGAAATTCAACAGGGAGCTGAATTTCATTTATACTTTTTTTAATCTTAACTATTTAATTGTTAATTATAATTTTTACAATCTTGGAACAAAAAAATAAAAAAAAATATACGAATCACGGGAGCTACCCGGTCGCAATGTTGGCCCACAAAGAGGAAGTGACGTTACTTTCGCGCATGCGAGGTCCGATCGGGTAGCCGTATATGGCATTGCTTCCCGGACTTCAGCGTGACTTTCATCCCCCTCGCTTTCGTAAACTGACTATCGGAGTAGCAGTACATAGGAACTTTAAAATGTTAAGTTTTTCTAACAAAATAAAGTTGTGCTCGCTGGCGTTCACGGCCGCGCGCATGTGCAGCAGCGGCCCCGCAGCCGCTAACAAAAACCCGACGGTTTACTTTGACATTGCTGCAGGCAGCGAGCCGCTGGGGAGAGTAACCTTTGAGGTGAGACCCAACCACCGAAGGAGCGTCTCTATGCTCGGGTTCCTCAGCTTTTCAGTAACTTTACCGTTTCTCTTGTGTAGCTCAGCGCCGACGTGGTGCCCAAAACTGCAGGTGCGCTCAGTTTTTTGTCACCGCTGAAAAAGAAGCTAGCCTGAATAAAACCGAATTTCTGTACAGTATTTATGAATGACACGTGCAGGGAATGACAAGGTTTTGTTGTCCTTTCAGAAAACTTCCGTGCACTCTGCACGGGGGAGCATGGCTTTGGCTACAAGGGCTCAATCTTCCACAGAGTGATCCCTAAGTTCATGTGTCAGGTGAGCTGGAGAAGGGGGGAAAAAAACAATATTTAATTTATATTTTTAATCCAAAAGCTAAATAATTGTGGAATTAAAAATTCACATTATTGTTTATACTTTAGTTTTAGAAAAATGTAGCTTAAAAGAAGCTTTCCCAGTCAAAAAAAAGCTTTACATGCCCTTTAGATAGGCTTACATTTCTTATTCATGCACAGACATGCTTCATATTTTGCTGACATGAAAGCATCAAATTGCTCAATACCACAAAGTTTCAGTTTCCCTTTTTTATGCTTCAAACCAAATAACTGCGAATAAACCAGCTCCTTTCGTTGTTACTTTGCCACCTCAAACTGTAGTTGCACACATTCAAAAAAAATAGGCATTTTTCACTTCTGCTGGACACACAAAGGTTTCATTATTCCTGTTCTTAATCAGAAGGATTGTAGAAAAGTTAACAAGAAAGACATTTTTTTTTACTGTTCTTTTGTTAAGTGGTCGCAGATCCTCAAACTTTTCAAACAAAGCATTATGAAAGTGAAAAAGTCACAGTAAAGCCGATTTTGACCTTTAAAAAAGTGCTTTTTTAAGTAATTTTTCAGTATTTACAACAGCATTGATCTTTTTTTCTTTTTCTTCAAACTTCGTGGTTCATTGTTTCTTTGCTTTTCCAGACATTTTCTGCATTTTCTGCAAGTGAAAGTTTCCTAGATCTGCCTTCAATCCGTGGACTCTTGGTATCTGTTTAAAGAGACGGATGCTTTGAAACCTCAGAAGCAGGTGCTGCTGGGAAATTTTTCTCCACTCATAAAAGCATTTCAAAAAGCCAAAAAAAAAAAAAAAACTATTATCTGCCAATTTTCCTGCTTGAGTTGGGAAGGGAACCCCAAAGTGTTTTAAGCCTCTGACAAATGTGTTGACTGTTTTCACAAAACTGTCTTTAAACCCACAAAATTAGACAACATTGATTTAATCCTACAAATCAGATGGTGGAAATTAAAAACTGCACTTTCTAATCAATCTAAAAAAAACATGAATGAGTAATTTTTGAATTTGTATTAACACCATATGCTATTATTGAACCATTTTTTGCTATAATTTTTTTTTCTAGGCATAAAACTACATTTATCAGGGAATAGGTTTACTTCTGACACCAGTCTTCAGATTAATTCATTTCTGGCTTTGTCACAAACATATTTAATATATTGATATATCAATTTGTTTCCACTCTCTCATAGCAGCGATGTTTTCTTTTGTTTGATTTTTGGGATTTCAGGGAGGGGATTTCACCAACCACAATGGAACTGGAGGGAAGTCCATCTATGGGTGGAAGTTTCCTGATGAGAACTTTGTCTTGAAGCACACTGGACCAGGTAAGGATGCAGCTCCGGTAGAGATGCTGGAAGGACTGGAAAATGAGGTCACGTTAACCGGTTTTAGGAATTCATTTGAATTAATGAAAGATTTTGCTGCTTTTAAGGCATCTTATCTATGGCCAACGCCGGGCCCAACACCAATGGATCCCAGTTCTTCATCTGCACCTCTAAAACAGAGTGGTAAGTTCTGGAAACGTGGAGGTTATGTTTGATTTATGTCATTTGTTTTCTTGGAGTTTATCATTTTTAAAGTTGGGGAGGTATTTTTTTTTTTTTTTTTACTGCAAAGTGTTGAAAGTTTAAACCACCAAACAAAGTAGAATGACTGCAAAAACCGCATTTTCTTACATAAAATGTCAACGTGGAGGCTTACAAAAAGTAACTAAACCTCTTCATCTGCTTGGTTTAGGCTGGATGGCAGGCACGTCGTCTTCGGCAGAGTGAAAGACGGAATGAGCGTCGTAAAAAAAGTGGAATCTTTCGGTTCACAGTCCGGCAGAACCTCCAAGAAAATCACGATCACAGACTGTGGAGAGCTGTAGACGGCCGAGTCAGCAGGAGACTCGTCTGATGAAGTTACGGCGTCTGTCGTAGCACAAAGTGCAGCACATCTGCCATAAAACTGCATAGCATTTGTTTTTGTTGGTACTGGGTCTCTCAGGTTAAAGTGGACAAACTGTCATGTTGGAAACTGTGAATTTTTAGGATAATTAAAGTGGTTTTAATATAACAGATTTGAAGGGAAAATGAATTTTCTGTGCATCTCCTCCTCATTTGTATTTGTAAATTTAGCATCCTAGTAGTATTAATAATGCCTCAAGGGTCCGTGTTGAAAAACTGACAATAAAGGTTAATTTTTATCAACTATTTTATTTTTGGCAAAAGTTCATTGGAAGGAATTCATTCTGATAGTGTTTGTTATTTTTCAGTTTTTTAGAGAGAAACTGGATCAGTTTATGTTAGAAACACTTCAGGGGTTATTCAGCTGCAGAATGTGCAACATGTTTATCAGTCACAAAAATAAAAAGCTACACATTTAAAATCATGTTAATTAAAACTTAATATACTTAACATTTAATGATGAATAAAAGTGGTTTGAACCTAATAATGAATTCAATTTTTTATTAAAATAATACAGAAAATGAAAAATAAGTGGCACTTTGGACAATTTCATTGAGATATTTACTGCTTGGTTACAAAAAACAACTATATCCACAAACTAACACAAAGTAAACAAATACTGTTAGTCGGCTAAAACATTCCCAAAATACTACACAATAGCATGGCTTCAAAATATATTATAAATATGATGTACCTATAAGAATGCAGATACATATCATTAGTGTGGACTTGCATATTTTATACAGATTAAACTGTTCAAGCTATAATAAAAATGTATACAAAATTTGAATGCTTTAGAACAAAGAAGGTTCTTAATTCACAGTTGGTGGGATTTTTTTTTTTTATAAAAGATTAGAGATTAATTTTCATCTAAATTGAGTAATCCATCAAACTCTGAGGTTGTCTCTATTGTAGAAGAGTCACAGTGTCAGGAGGAAAGTTTCACCGTCATGATCTGCATCCCAGTGGAATCATGTTATTGCACACGGCGGCAGTAGTAGCCGAGGACTTTGCATTTCTCACACAGATGTTGAGGATGTTCTTTGCTCTGGTCGGACACATCCAGGCCGTCCGGTTTCTCCAGAGGTCTCTGAAACCAAACACAGATGAAAGAACTAGAAAGCTTAGCAATGCTCACAGTTACATCTCATAAATGCCATATTTAGAAGCTTCTGCAGCTTTTTCCACCCTTCTTATCTTTGCTCTGTTGTGAAACCTCTCATCAGCGTCTCTGTCAAACCTCCACTTTCTGCCTCCAGAGGGCGACACTAAGCTCCTTCTAGCTTCCCCTTTACACTTCTACTCCTGCTTCTGCTGTCAGAGGCCATCTCCAATGTTTTTAAAGCACTTTTAAGCAAATACTCTTATAAAATAGATAATACACCTGCATTTTGTGTGTGTGTGGGGGGGGGGGGGGGTCCCTCAAAGTTACAAAAGCTCAAATCAGTTTGTGTAAAAAAGATGATATAACTTCTTTTTTAAAGGATTTGATAGATTTTTCCCGACTTTACCTGCTTGTGTGGATAAACGTTGATGTGGCACTTGATGCACTCTTGACCCATGTTGGACCAAGAGTTTCCGCTCATCCACTTCCTCTTGCACTTAGGGCATTTATATTCACCAAAACATCTCTTTTTGCCCTGGTATGGGGTCAGACCTTCACCTTTGGGTCGAGCCTAAAAAAATGAATTTAAATACTCACTTTTAGCATCTCTGATCTTTTAGATCTTTAGACCTAAGTCTTTTATATAAAATATAGATTTTCTAAACATGAAGGACTTGTGCAGGGATGGTACAGATTTCTTTTACTTCTATAAAAAAATAAAAAAATAAACTTTTTCTTTTTCTCTATTGGAAAGTATTCCCTCCTACTCGTCATTTGCCTCTGTCTGTGGGGGAACCGATGGCTAAAGAGGACCGCTCGGGGACAAATATTTCAAGGTTTCCATCATCTCTTCCAGAACCTCACTGATCATAATGCAAAGATCTGAGCAGGAAAGAAATCAAACCCAGATGAACTCTGTCCTTTTGTAAAGAGAAAAATCTTTAACGGTTCAAAGAAAAGTTTGTTCAGAATTAGACAACACCTTGACTCAAAAAGTTTTTATGTTTTCTCCCAAATTTGCTCGCCAGGCTTAAGATCCAGCAGATAATTTCCTTTATTTTTGAGGAAATCTGTTGAACCAACATGTTTGCAACAGTATTTTTAGGCCTCGTGCCCTGATGGGACGCTCACACTTTCGCAGGCGCCTACAGGACCGGTGGACAGAACATCTTCCTGAGGGAGGAAGCAGCTTTCACTCTCTTCAGGAAAAGAAAAACAAACCCTACATAAAAGCTCGACGACCCGCCAGAGCATCCAGGGGCACAAGCTAGAGTTTCCATTCAGATGTGGCACAGAGAGTGAACTCTTTTTTTTTCGTCCATATCAAGAGTCAAACGTTGTGATAACTCCTCTACCATCTCTGGGATGGAGAAACAGTCTGCATTAATGCAGGATTTCAACCACTAGGCTTTAAAACAGCATTTTCCAATATAGTTTTCAATATTTCTTAATTATTTTAACCATTTGAAAGGAATTTTTTTTAAAAGAGAAGAAAATGGTAATTATCAATATGGATATCCATTAACATGCAGTTTTGTGCCTCACTATTTAGTTTGTAATAGATGCTGGAAGGAGGTTTTTGGAGGTGATGGACCATCAGCTTTGTGGCTTTTTCCTTCATTCTTTTGCCCTCTGGAGCAGTGCTTTCTCTCTGCCGTGCGTCCCCTCTGATGTCATTGTTTTCTGTGCTTTCTTTTATTTGACTAAATTGAAACACCAAAAGCTAAACATTCAGGATTGGGAAATTCTACTTTCTGCCTTCAGCCTATTCCCAGTGAGGCAACGCTGATGACTTTCCTGCAAGCTGGGAGGAAAGCCAACCGACGGATTTTAAAGGGCTGTCACTTTGCCAGTGAGATAAAGTCAGGATGACTGTTGTCAGCGGCCAGAGGAGAGGCTTCCCTGAGACATTTCCATGACGTTCTGATAAACTGGTGCAGGACAGTTGCCTTTTGCTCTTCTTGCTTGTGTCACTTTTGTGCAGATATACTATCTATCTGCAGTGCAAGAACATGCTCATACAGAAACAAAACTTTGCAAAAAATGTGGAGGCTTTCCTTTGATTTACGTTCATGGATGTTAAAGTCCCACTCCGATCATCTTTTGATTTAGTGCAAAAGTGTTTCAAAGCGGTCTTTTAATTATAGCGATGCCGTTTTTAGCCAAAATAAAAAATTAAAAAAAACATAGTTTGTGCAAAGCGGCTGTTGTTCGTTAGAAATTCACCTCTAAGTTGTGGGCTGAGCTGTTGGTGCTGAGTAAGGCCGCCCCCATTTCCCATCATCTATCTGTTTACATGCTCCCCCACTATTTTACAGGCCCTCGCACCCCCAACCTCACGTCAGCAATGCAACAAAGATTGCGTGCAATATAGAAGCAACGCAGCCACGCATCAGAAGAGAGTGGAGCATGGAGCTTATGACCCGCCTAGTATGTGTTCTACGTCACTGCTACAAGCTTTTTCCAACTGTAATTTTTCATCTGCTGCTGATTAACAACAATTTGAATTAAAAAATACTCTGAAAAGCGATTTCAAGCTTAATTTTTTTTTTATCTACATACTCCATCATCAGAAACATGCCATAAAAACATCAAAACACAAGTTTCTTCGGAGTGGATCTTATGCATTTACACCAACCTGAAAAAGTGTCAAATATGACACAATGAGGCATTTTTGGTTGCAAAAGTAATACAAGTTTACAGTTTCCTTGTCTAGAAATGCTAACTCACCAAAGATTCATGCATACTTAAAATTTACAAACATTACATTACAAAAAAATTAGATTATGGGCAAAATCACAAGAATAATTTGGAGTAAAATGTCAGTCATAATTTTCTTCACTCCAAATATGAAAAATATTGAGCAATCCTCCAACAGATAAAACCTGTAATGCTGCGTTTACCAGTCCATTTACATTTAATGTGTTGAAAAAGGATTAAAAAAATCCTTAATGAAGCTTTCTACTGCTTCAAATGAAAACCAATAAGGTTTTTTTATGTTAACTTAAATTTGAATCCCTTAAATATGGTTAATATTTAAGAGTTATAACTAAAATGATGCATCTGAGACCAGCATGAAACTGCAGCAGATGACCTCGGCCAAGATGTTTCCACTCTGGTGAAAGAGGTTCAAGAGGTGACTGCCATCATCTGGAAAGCATCAGGACAAACAATGGACGGCTCCAAATCCTCACCCACCTTCCCCCCTTCTCAATCTCTACTCCCCCTCTTTCACTTTCTCCCCCCACTCCCACGAGACATGCAAAATGGACAGCTCAAGGACATTTGATAGCGTGTGGTCAATTACTCCACACTAACAAACCTGCACTTTCCCTCTCTGTCTGAGACACCGTGGCAGTGCAGGGCAGGCAGCTGTTACCAAACATGTGAAATCCATGATCTAAAAGAAGTCAGGGATTAAATCCAATATTTAAAAAAAAAAAGTAGACAGAGCTTCTCAAAGACCCACTCTGATGAAAATTAGGTTTTTAACATGCTCTTGTAGGACTTTTTCTCATGATGGGGGACCCATATACAGAAAATTAAACTGAAAATTCCATTTCTGGGTATTTCTTGATTTAAATTGTTGTAAATCAGAAGCAGACGCAAAAAATACAGTTTGAAAAAAGTTGTATTTGTGACGTAGAAAATAAACTGGACGGGCCACAAGCTCCCTGCCCTGAGCTCTCAGCAGCGGGGAGGGGAAGGGGGGCGGACTTACTCAGAGCCAACAGTCCCTCCTAAAACTCAGAGGCAAATTTTTAATGAAGTACTGCCCCTCCGCAGAAACTATGTTCTAGAAAAACTTTAAAATTAAAAGACCACTAGGAACACTTTGATAAATAGACTAAATGATAAACAGAGTAGGCACTTTTTCTGCCTTTTTTTGATCAAAATTGCAATTTGATCATATTGCAAGCACAGTTGCAATATGAAAAAACGATCAGTGTGATCTTTTAAGGAGATGAAATAGGAAGTACTGCTAATTAAAACTTTTTGGAAACAAATTACACCTAAATGTTCACCATTAAGACACCAAAATGTCAAATTCTCTGCACACCGAAACTAAATCAGCAAATTAATATGCAAATATGTCCAAAATCTAGAGATCTTTCAGTTCCACGTTTGGAAGCGTGCACGTTTGCAAACTTTACTCTTCTCAGCTTCTTTTTACAGTTCTACCGCGCGGATGACACGCTGCCAAAAAGCCCTCTGCTCCCTCTGGACTCTCATTAAGCTGCAGTCCTGTTGATGACAAACCCAGCTGGAACACGGCATTGTGTTTCTAAAAGAGTGAATGGCAGGGGCAGGTGGGGGAAAAAAAAAAAGGAAAAGACAACTCCAAGATTTTCCCAACTCCTGCTGGAAGCACAAGACGTTTGAAACAGGTAAACGGTTTTACGGCAAATTGGATAGAAGTATCTTTATTCGTCTTAAATCACCAAATCCTCTCGGAAAATGACCTCATATGTGAAGGATGCAGCTGGACACAAATGCTGAGATGACAAATGCTGTTTATTAAAGGAATTCTATCTCTCCTAACATTCCAGGCTCTCCTCTATCTGGCCCATCCTCCTCAGCACATGTTCAAGCCAAAAGAAACAGACAGCATATAGGAATGAGATAAGCCACTTCTCAGCCGTGAAAACAAACAGCCCAAAGCAACAGTAAGAAGTCAGTGCAGCCAGGGATTCTTCCCTTACAAGCTCCCTCATGGTTTAAGACCTGAGCGCAGCAGTGTTTGGTTAAAAAAAAACCTGACAGATGTCATCGCGCCAGCTTTGAATGAACGCCATCATCTCTATGCAGTTGGATGCATCACTGCAGAAGCTACATAAACACTTGGAACGGCTTTTGTCGACAGGGGAAGACCCAAAAGTTGTGCAGAACAAAAAAAAAATCAACTTTAGAGATTGTACATTGTACATTCCACCGGAAGAGTGATTTATTGGAGCCTGAAGGCTTGGAGTAGAGATAAATACAGCCTCAATTAAAAAATATGCATTCATTGTGCAGAACAAGACTTAAATAATTTATTTAAAGTTCAAACTAAATGAGAAAAAGAACATTTGAGGGGTCAAAGAGTGAGAAACTACTAGTCTCCAGGATTTTTGTTAATTCGATTGATCTCAATTCAACAGCAAGGTTGAAACAGAGGGACAGAAAATAAAGATAAGCTAAATTTATCATTTTTAGATGGCAGTTTGATTTCAACCCAATAAACTGGAACTTTTAAGCTAAAAATATCCCCATTTCCCCTCAGAGAGAAAGTGTAAATCAAGGAATTCCTGATATAATACCTGCAATAATCAAAAGTTCCTCTTGTGAGGAGATTATCGAAGCAGGCTTTTCCCCTTCTATTCAAAAAATGATTCAAAGACATACACCCACTTCCTGTTCAGTCCGCCGTTTCCAAAAACATAATATGGACGCTGTCATGTCTGTGTAAGGATTTTAAATGAAAAAATTTTTTTTTCAACAGAAATTACTCCAGCCAAGACGAACAATACAGCACGGCTTCCTGACCTTTGCCTCCACAGCCCCTCTGAGGAAACAATGCTCTCCTTATTCAACCCGAGCCCTTCCCACTGTGCAATTGTCCGTCACCACTCTGTCACTTATGGATTCTCTGTACAGTAACTGGATTTTGCTTCCTAATTAGTGAGAGGTCCCTAAAATGCAACCTCAAAGCACATTGTTTTTTAGGTTTGCAACAAAAAAAAAGTTCAGAGTCTGCAGGCAGACTGATGCAGTGGGGCATCAAAGGCGCACCCTATATATGAACTTCAGCGGTCTCAAGCTAAAGATGCCTCAAATTCCAGCCAACAAAAAGCAGATTGTTCATTAGTTAAAGCTTCAAAAGATGCTGCTTCGATAGCAAAAAGTCGCCTTTCAACGTTGACCATTGCTTTGGATCTTAAATATCAGCTGCATATGACAAAACATGACATCATCTTTTTGAGCGTTTCGAAGCAGCAGAGACCAGAAGGAAGCCAAATGACTTCCAGATTTTGAGCTTTGTTGCTAAAGAAGAAAAAAAAATGTATAAACCTCCTTTGAGAAAATGTCACTCAACTTTTTCCAGGCTGACCTGCGGGGATGAAAAGCATAAAACATGCCTTTAAAGCTGAATCAAGCATTTTTCATTTTATTTTGACAGTCCCTGAAGAACAGCTGGATACCCTTCAAATGGTTTTCAATGTTAAATAATTAGCTAATTCTGGCTCTTGGCCCAGTTATATAAAGTCATACAGGCTCATTCCTCACCACTGCACTGCTCTGATCAACATCTGGGACTGGAGGCTGAAAAATGGCCACTAAGCTTCAAATTTTACACTATTTTGTTGGAACAAAACTTTAAAAATAACCAAATCTGTTTGTTTTTTTCACTCCTTCCACCAATTCACCTTTTAATTTTGCAACTAATAGTTTTTTTTTGTTTGGCAAAAATGTTAGCATGTTCAACACCATTGCTTATAATCTGTGAAACTGAAAAATACAATAATGCACTTTATTTTGAAGTGCAAAATGAACATCTACTTTAGTCATAGCTCTTTGCCTACTTGTGTTTTCCTGCGATTCATTGTAGCATCGCGTCCACCAGATATTCAACTCCCTCCATTACACCCGGCAAATTTCCGACATTTCCCTCTGAGCGCGATCAGTGAGGAAACACAGCTGCACTGAAAGCAGCACTTGTGTTTCTTTCATGCTTGCAGAGGACTAATCATTTCTCATCGAGGCGAAGTTCTGAGACCAAAAACCTGGCATCTGCTGCTTATTACCAACCGGCTGGAGAACATCCAACTCAAAAATGTGCTGAGGAATCGGCTTTACGCTGGAAAATATAATGCAAACATCACAGATTATGCATTTCAGGGTTGGATTAAATTTTAGAAAAAATTCCCTAAATAAATATGAAAAAAATTAGCCTAAATTAGATCCATTATTGCTCACCTGGGGGCAGTCTTTGATGTAGTGTCCCTTGTTGAAGCAAAGGTGGCACAGGTAGTTGGGTGGGGGCCTTTTGCTGGGTTTTCGGGTCTCGGGGGACAGAGAGAGGTCTGAGAAATGGTGTGCTAAAGAATTGAGGCCATCCATGATGTTGCTGAAAGATCCCTCAGATGAGGACCTTTTGTAGAACTTATTATTCAGACCCTGTCAGAGAAAAATGCATACAAAAATATTAGGTTTTGCAGCAACGTTTGACCACTACCTTTGTTTTAAGGTCAGTGAAATGCCAAATATGGACATGCTTGATGCAAGGTATTGAAGAAAAAGAATGACTATTGTCAATCAGCAGCAGCAACTGATTTTTCTGGAGTTTAAATATTTCCCTTTACTATTTTTTCTGCATGATGAGAATGTCCCAAACCTCAAATCATCTTGCTGTGACCCTGCCTGAACCGTTCGGCATGCATTGCTATAGTCCAGGGTTCTGCAAGCTTTTATGCTGAAAGACCCATTTGGGTTTTATTGACTTTATGTTTATAAAAAATACACTTTCTTTGTGTTTTTGATGAATCCATTTATTTACAAAGTACAACTTGTAAATATTCTCTACAGTTAAATTGTAATAGTATTGCATTTACATAGTTTTTACTTTTGACAGCAGCAGATCCTGGTTCCTTTCAAAATAAAATACACCTTTTTTAAAAATAATTTCTGCTTCAGCAGATTTACTTGAATAAAAAAGTGCAAGAAAACCAACAAACATGGTATTTTCTGATGTTATTGAATATAAACATGGCAACATTGTTGTAGAATCCATTCTTTTCGAACTATTCATGCAACTGCACTAAATCTCTCTCACAGTAGTTTAACCCAGACATCTAAATATAAATGACGAAATTTAATGGAAAACAGATCAACCCAATATTTATTCAAATTATTAGTTGTTTTTTTTTTTAAGCCAAAGAGCTGCAACAGAGGAATAAAAGAGTTGCATGTGGCCCTGGAGCCTCAGGATGCAGACCCTCCTATAGTCCATCACCCTGATAGATTCTCCTGTTTTGCTGCTCTGGAAGTTCAGTCGACGCCATTGTAATTCTCCAGATGTGCAGACTCCCCTCTGTTCACTGTGTGTCCCAATTGTGTCCATTTCCGCATCCGAACAAAATGCCTTTGTCACAGATTCCTTCAATACTGGTCCTGCTGGCAGGCCATGTAAAGCAGCATCTTTGTGTCTGTGGAGGAGATGGTGCTATCCACTACAGGGAAAAACAAGAGGAGCAGCCGGATGATGCTGTTTTACAAGGCATCGTGGACAAGATCAAGGTCCTGCTGACGGTTCTGTGTGTGGATTTACACTTTATCCTAAATTTAAGGGAAGTGGAGGAGCAACAGAATATATTGTATATTTTTTAAAGAGTATGCATGCTCTAAACTTGTGTTTTTTGTGCAGAATGAGGCTAAAGTGACGTAACTTCATAGTTCCCACTCGCACTTACATCGTTTCTGCAGAGTGGCAGGAGTTCATTACATACACCTCTGAGTTGTGGGCAGGACAGTTAGCACGGAGTAAGCCTTTCCTCATTTCCCATCATCTTTTTGTTTACGATGTCTATCAAATGGAATTTTTTTGTCTGCTCCTGATTCACAACAATTTGAATGAAGAAATGCTCAGAAATGTAATTTTGAGCTTAATTTTATATGAGAAAAGTGCCACAGGAGCATGTCAATAACACAATTTTCATTGGAGAGGGTTTTTAACCCCCTGAGCATGTCAGAGCTGTGAAGCTTGAAAACTTTGTAAGATGTCTTTCTCTGGTTCCTCTTCTGCACAGAAACCAGAAGATCAGGATCTGTGCATGGAAAACACATTTGCCTTTTACCACCCTCCACCCTGCAGCCTCCTAAAAGCAGCAGGAAGCAGGACAATATTTGGGGCAAAAGATGGGAGCTTAAAATATGGATTTCTGCACACACACACACACACAAACACAACTTGTTCCTATTAATCATACAAAGTTTTTTTCTACCTCACTGTTCAGATGGAAGAAGTTGCTCAGACAGTTGGAGGTCATTTCTGAAGCGCTGCGCTTGCTCTGTGCAGAAATGTCCGTTTCATCTTTGAAGCCATCAACCGAGCTGTCTTCCAAGGACATGTAGACCCAGCTGAGGAGCTGCGCGGGTTGGTACACGCCGGTCTCCACAGCAGACATCATCTTGTTCCTAAGGGGGGGGCCGCGCCTTTTTTGCTTTCTGTTGGAACCGCACCGTCAGAAGCACCTGGTTTTCTGGTTCATCCAACTTGTCTGAGTAATACCTTTGCCTCAGCTGAATGGAAGTTTGATTTCCGCCTTTCCAGCATGCAGACCGCGCGGCTGTGGAGGATAAAGGAGTCAAAGCCGGAGAGAATCAGTGAAAGTTGGAGGAGTGACGCGCCAGGACTCCGCTGCGTCACAGTGAGGAGGTCCTGTGCGGAGCCACAAATAGATGCCTTCAATCTCATCTTCTCAAAGCAAGTTCATTATATTTACACCTGAAGATATTTAAACTTTTATTTGCTTTTTATTATTTTTTTAGTATGTGATTTATCATTCACTAAAAACACTTTATCAGAAAAACACAACAAAAACATGTTTTAAACTTAAATTAAATAATAAATACTAAAAATAAGGTTTTTTTTTTACTAGCAGTAAAGTGTCATTATAAACTTTTTTCCAGCAAAGGGGAACTCACCACAGTGAAAAGTCGCTCTTGGAGTCACTAATGTTGACTTGTTTGAATTAAGTGCTGCCATCTAGTGGTATAGCAAGGTGGTGCCTCAGATTTGTTCAACAACATAATCAGGATCAGAATCAGAAATACTTTACTTTACGCGGGAAATTTGTTTGTTACCATAACAATTGACAGGGGAAAAAAAGACTAAGAATAATATAAAATAAAATGAAAAAATAAAATAGAAACAAGAACAAGGAAAATGTGGTATAATTTAAAAAGCTATTTACAAAACAGTGCAGGTAAAGAGATGTGTAAAAGTAATGTGCAAAATAGAGAAGAAGAGGAAAAAAATGTGCAAAGGTTATCTTCTGCATAGTGAGTTGTTGTACAGGGTTATTGTATTGGGTAGGAAGGATGAATAAGGACAAATTTTAAAGATTATTTTCAATGTCATTAATGTCATAATTCAATGTCATTAAAGGGTTTCAGTTTTGCTCGAAAAAGCTAGAAAAAAGTAATTATTTTCATTATTGTTTTGTTTTAAGCTCTGTTGTTGAGGTTTTGTCTTTTATCTTCACTTTTGTCATTTGCATGTTGCAAAGAAATGTATTTTTCAAGTTCATTTTTTCTCATTAGATATATCTATCAGCTGAAAACAAAAATTGAGCATATTAATAATATGTCATTAATTTTTACTTTTTGTTTTTGACCCAACGAATATTTCTACTGTCTAATAAATTGAGCAAATTATTTAGAATAGTCAAAGTCAACTTTATTGTCGATTCCTCACATGTGCATCACGTACAATAAATCGAAATTCCGTTTCTCTCATGCCTGTTCAAGAGAAAAAATAAAAGGACGGGAAAAAAAATGAAATTTACAACATTAGCACTTTAGGCAATATCTCAAGACAGCGCGGGGGGTGGTCGTTTGACCACTGTTCATGGGGGGAGATGGGTGGTGGTTAGGTGGAGAGGGGAGAGGGTGTTTAGCATCCTGATGGCCTGGTGTGTGAAGCTGTTGCTGAGCCTGGTGGTGCGGGAGCAGAAGCTCCTGTACCTCCTCCCCGAGGGCAGAAGGGTGAGCAGATTGTGTGCAGGGTGGTGTGCGTCCTTAACAATTGTTAGTGCTTTGCGGGTGAGGCGGGTGATGTAGAAGTCCTCCAGGTAGGGGAGTGGTGCTCCAGTGATTCTCCTGGCTGTGTTGACTATGACATCAATGACGACCTGTTGTGTGTGCAGCTACCCCCCCTCCCCCCCACACACACACACACAGACACAGACAATGCAGCTGGAGAGGATGCTCTCAGTGGTTCCTCTGTAGAATGTGGACATGATGGCTTGTGAAGCACCTGATCTTTTTTAGTTTCTGCAGGAAGTAGAGACGTTGCTGACATGTCTTTGCCAATGATTGGGTGTTGGCGGTCCAGGAGTGGTCCTCATTGATGTGTACCCCCACATCAATGAGGACCTGTCCTGGACCGCCAACACCTCATCATTAGAATAAAACGTTATTGATGCCTCATTGTTACCTTAGCTCAGTGCTTCTCAAATAGTGGGGGGCAGTAGTGGCAGTTTTAGGCACAGGTAAATAATACGGGCAATTGTCCGGCTCAGTGCTTGGAAAAAAATCTGCGCCGCTATTGATTTCCTATTATGTGTTGTATCACAGAGTTTGTAACAGCCTGAAACCTGCACTGCCGTCCCTGCAGCTGCGCGCTCCCGTCTCCTGTCACACGCCGTGCGTGTGTGAGAAGGAAAGGGGTGGAACGGAGCACGAGCGCTCCTAGCGCTGCTTGGATTGTGCAACACCTGGATCATCACGTGCCTTTAGATGACTCAGCTCCTGCTAATAATGTCATTCTTTATGAACTATTGTAGAGATTCTGATGACGTGTCCTTATTTTCCATAAATGTATTCTTTGTCTGCCTGTGGTTTAGTTGGTGTCACTATTTGACAGAAAGACAGCAGGTAATACAGGAAAACAGCTGCGCTTTATGAAATCATGAATAATCATTTAGAAAAAAAATCAGCTCAATGTTTTTTTTAACCTATTTCTTCAGACTAAAAACGTTACATATATTGGTGCTGCTGTGTTAATGTTTCAGACCAATTTACAGTTAATATTATTTATTGATTGAATTATTTTCTAGTTAATGAGGACTGACAGGTTTTTTTTTTTTATTTCAGGCACTTTAAGCTTCTTTTCTGTTTTAGACTAGAACAGGGTTTCTGTGTGGCAAAATAAATTAAATATTTGTTGAAAGTGGATTTATAATGGTTTTTTCTTTTGTTAATGTTAGAACATACAATTTCAGGTATACTTACACAATTTTTATAGATATTAACCTAATATATTGTCACGCGCCAGTGTGTGTGTGTGTGTGGGGGGGGGGGGCTGGAAAAAAAATAATTGAGAAGTATTGCCTTAGCTCTATGAAAAACAGTACATATATATTTATTTATTATACTGTATTAAAAATATATATCTGATAATATTTTTTATTAATGTCTAATTTTTTGTTGTTGCAATTTTCTAAAACAGCACACCTTTTTTCTGTATACTTTGCATTCCCTTAATTTCTTTAATTGATTGATACATTAAATTATGTTCTATTATATTAGCGTACTTCTCTATCCACGTCAAGGTTAACACACCTTAAAGCATCACGGAAAAGTGCGCAGTGTCGTTGTACTGTGGAGTCATGAGGGGAAAAGTCTTATTGCTGTGTTGGTAGAAGCAGATAAGCCCGCGAGGAACATTTGACTCCATGCTACCAGAGCAAAGGTTGGTTGAGAAAAAAAAAGCTTGGTTGAGAAGGGAAACAATGGCGGGGACCGTCCGAATATAAAGAGACCCACCCACGTCTAGGCTGCGCGCGCCCTCTGCTAGTCTGCTCTTCCTGGATCTGACGTTCGCATCCACCCAGTGAGTTCTCCGTTTGAGTTTTCTTCTTCTTCAATATTCTGGTCTAAGAGGAACAACACCCGCGGTGGAGTTGGTAGTAGAAACTGCTAAAATATTAAGAAAAGCAAACAAGTCTGAGCCTTAAAGGTAACGGCGACTCTTCTTCCCTGCTTTTGTGGAATGAAGTCAACTGTCCGCGCTCGAGTGTGAATGTTACTGCGGTTTGGACGGTCAGTACGGAAATCGGCGTCGGGATTTGTTCTGAACTGTGGTTCTATACCGCGTTTATGAACGTGTGTTATTGAATGAGTGCAGTTTGTGAGCCCTTCCTCCGTCAGACTTGATTGTGCTAAATGCTAGTAAAGTAAATATGTACTGTTTTTCAGCCAATTTTAGCATTCGGGAAAAATCGTCGTCGTGAAGTTTTACGTTGGTTACTCGATTTATAAAAAACACTCGTCGTGAGTTATCGTCATTATTGTTGTTGTTATTAGTGAGTTTTGTCAAAACTGCAGCAGTTTTTGGAGTTAGACAATCACAGGCCCGTGATGCGCTGTGAATGAAGCTAAAATGCTGCTTTCGAGTCCACTTCGTAAACTTCAGGGTTTTTTCCGAGATTCCACGAGTGCACATCTGCTTTCGCATAACTAGTTTGGTTTGAGCTGCAGGGATTCCCTTCCTAAATATATATTCAGACCAACGTTGTATTAACCTTTTCATTACTTTACTACTGTTTATCTCCACTCCTTGTTCGCCCTGCGACTTGCTTTATTTTGTTAACAGCCGGATTTACAACATTACCTAAATGCCTCTTCTGTGAGTTTGGCTTAATGATAAAAAGCAGTTGAGAAATCGGGCGTATTTCAGGAACTCCTATTGTTTTCTGTCCATTACCCAGAATTCAGGCATTTCCACTTTCGAAGAAATTATAATGCATACATACAATGCATTTTATACCTATTGTCTTCTTAAACATAAATATTTTGTCTCTAACAGATAATAGATTATCTTATTTTGAAAGAAAAAAAGCCATTTGAAACTATGATTTTTTTTTCAGTGTTTGGTGACAAAAGTATCCAGTATCTATGTTTATATTTAAATATGACTCCAGGTTTTTATTTTTTTTTGTACTAATTAGATGCTGAAGCATTTTATCTAAAGATTTATCAGTTATCTATTATTTATGGCTCCTATCTTAAAGTTAATGTGTTCTTTTGCACTGGAAAATTTTAGGAAGTGTTTTTAAGTATGTTTCCTGGTAAATGGGAACGGCAAATATGTTATCTTACCTGTTGTACTTTATCCAAAAGGGGACCAAATTTAGTCCAGCAGCTTTGTTGTTACTTGTACGCAGACATATCTTACAGACATCTATGGTGTCTGGGAAAAAGGTATCGCACCTTTCTAAAATAATAAATAAATAAATAAAATCACAAAAGTAGAAACACAGTAAAAGACAAAATTAGCTCTTCTGAATAAAAACATCTTGACTTGACACTCAGTGGAGTCAATGAGTCATAATGGCAATGGAAGGGCGTTCCAAAGACAAGGAGTGACAGCCTGAAAGGCATGGTCTCTTCTGGTTTCATAGCAGGCTTTTGGGATTTACAAAACGTTTTGGTTTGAAGACGTCAGGGACCGGGCCAAAGAGTAGGGGGTTAAAGGTCAACAGTGTATGCAGAAGTTTGTCCATGCAAGACTCAATGACACATGGGGTTTTAATCAGGTTGACCATGCATGCAACAGCAGGGAATCATCTGCAAAAAAGGGAAGTTAAGAAGAAATGTGGCTCAAGGAACTAAGCGCATCCTTTGGCAACAATGAGTTTTAATTTTACAAATATTTGAACATGCTGAACCTGTGAGAAATGTGTGTGTCACAATATGTTTACAAAAACCAACCATATTAGATTAAATGCACTTTCTTTATCCAACAAGGCGAAATTCATTAAAATTTTGTAAAAAAATTGTAATTTTAAAAAAAATATATAAAATATCCAAGAAATGATTAAATGTAATAATTGCAATGAATGTAATAAATTAATGTAATAAAACGAAAGCTATCAGTGATGTACAACAGAGTATTAAGGCCACCATGTAAGAAAGAAACTAAATATATATGGGAAAAATGAATTTTTTTTGGTCATTTTTTTAAGAAAAAAGTCAAACAATTATGACAAAAAAGGCTCAATTTTACAAGAAAAAGCTGTACAATTATGAACAACATTCTTGTAAAATCTTTTTTATTTGATAATTTTATTCTTATGTATTTGATTAGTTTTCTCTTTTATGGCAGCCCTTGTTGTAGTGATGTGTGTGTGTTTGCGTGTGTGTGTTTGTGTGTGTGTGGGACAGCAAAGGAAAAAACCCAAAACATCTCAAAACCTCACCATGTGTCAGCTTGATCATCGATTGCAGGGACAACAAACTGTTCACACACTCATCCATTGTCTTCTGAAACATGGGATATATAGAGGACGATTCAGGGTTCAGACACTAGTTTTTGGTGATTTATCACCATGTGGGAGAACTGCATTGAAAGGCTGGACATGTGCATTTAAACAGTTAAGAGAAAGTCATAAAAATCATCCATGAAGACTGAATTTAATATGAACTGGGATATTTTGATTAAAAACATCTGCTATTTTCATGAGAAATATAAATATTGTCACTGTGTCTTCTCCATGGCAACAGCAGTTTTTTTGGCATGAAATACAACTGATGTCCAACCAGTTGTATTTAACTTCATGCTCACATTTGACTTTTCCTACCTCTGCTTGGTGCAGCTTTCCCTCTGCTAAGATATCAAGTGACTGACTTGAATCAAGACTTTTATTTTGTTATTTGTTCCAGATCTCCGAAGATGAGTTACCCAGGCTACCCCCCACAATCTGGGGGATATCCACCTCAAGCAGGTGGCTATCCCCCCCAAGCAGGAGGCTACCCTCCGGCAGCAGGTGGTTACCCTCCAGCAGCAGGAGGCTACCCCCCCCAAGCAGGCGGCTACCCTCCGGCGGCAGGAGGCTACCCTCCGGCGGGAGGTTACCCCCCGCAGGCAGGAGGATACCCTCCCGCTGCAGGTGGTTACCCTCCAGCAGCAGGTGGTTACCCTCCAGCAGCAGGGGGCTTCCCACCCCAAGCAGGCGGCTACCCTGCGCCACCAGGAGGCTTCCCTCCCCAAGCAGGAGGATACCCTCAGCCTGGAGCTGGAGGCTATCCCTCTATGCCCCCAGGAGGTGAGGCCACACAAACTAAAGCACGTGTAAACATTGTAAATGGAGAGAAATGTGGTGTAGATACCAATATTTGCTTTCCAGGTGGAGGCTGGGGTGCAGCACCAGGTGGCTCTGGCATGGTAAATAACTTCCTCTTAACATGCTAAGTAAAGACTCAATGCAGACATATGGACCGCCTCAAACTAAATCTTGTTTGTATAAAACCTTCTTATCTCCACCAGCTTTAAGTCATTTATTCCACAGGAAGTTCACCACCTTGTATCAAAGCTTACGGCTGTCTTTTGTCTGTAGCCCGGAGGACCTCAGCAGGGATATCCAGGGGGCCCTCCCCCAGGCCAGCCCATGCCAAGTTATCCTGGGCCCTCACCGGGTGGAGTTCCAGCCAACCCTCAGGCACCAGCCATTCCTGTAAGATACTTTTTCTTTTTTTTTGGTAAAGATTGTTAAGATTGTTTCAAATTGGTCATCCAACAATAACATGTAAAAAGGAAAATGTTTAATTTCAAATAGAAAGGATACAGGGGCTCCATCAAAGATTTTCCAGGCGCTGACCCACTGAGGGATGTGGAGGTACTCAGAAAGGCGATGAAGGGTTTGGGTGAGTGAAACTTTGTCATATGACCACAGTTACATTTATTCTGACAATCAGTTCAACGTTTTTTTTTTTTTTTTTTTTATGAAACACTATGATTTTAAAAATGGAACAGGAACTGATGAAAAAGCAATCATTGAGCTTTTGGGAAGTCGTACCAACAAGCAGAGGGTTCCCCTGGTAGCAGCCTACAAAACCACCTACGGGAAGGTGAGCACAATACTCTTGATTTGTTTTTGTTTTTTTCCAGTTTCAGTTGTATTTGATTATCTTTCATCCATGCTGCACTTCACGTGGATTTGTTTGCTTTTTCCTAGGATTTATTCCGTGATCTGAAGTCTGAGCTCACTGGAAACTTTGAGGACTTGGTTGTGGCCATGCTTAAGACTCCCACTCATTTTGATGCATCTGAACTCAGAGAAGCTATAAAGGTTTGGAAATTGGAATGCATTTATTGACGTTAACTCACATTTGTCCGTCTTAAAGTGAGTCAAAACCAAATAAAGTATAAATTTGTACATTACAAATTTACTTAAATCTTTAAATGCCTTTATTTCTTTATTTTCAGGGTGCAGGAACTGATGAAGCTTGCTTGATTGAGATTTTGTCCTCACGTTCCAATGCGGAGATTATTGAGATCAACAAAGTCTACAAAGCTGGTAAGTCTTGTCAGTTGCCTCTTTAACAAGCTTGGATTAAAGAATTAAGTTTTATATAAATATTTAATCAAAGAAGCTTTTATTTTGAAAGACATGTTTTCAATTGCCTACTTCTGCCAGAAAAACCTGCATCATCATCTGTAGCTTTGTGTAGAATAGTACTGACCGAGCAATTTTGAGAAGAAACCAGCTAAAACAAATGCAAATATCATGCAAGCTAGTTTGAATTCATCCATCACTTTGGCAGAATATGGAAAGACCCTGGAGGACTCCATCAGCAGCGACACCTCTGGTCACTTCCGTAGACTCCTGGTTTCTCTTTGTCAGGTATTCCTTCTAAATCTTCTGCATCATTTGTAACATGCATTTTTGATTAAGTCCTCCTCTAAACGTGTCATTTGTTTGCATTTTTGTATTTTATCGTTTTCAGGGAAACCGCGACGAACGGGAGACCGTTGACATTTCTTTAGCCAAACAGGACGCTCAGGTACTCATTTGAATCTGCCTCCATGTCAAAAATAGAAGGGAAATGTTTCAGCCTGTTGCTAAAAACTCCCATTTTCTCTGTCTCAGAAACTGTACGCGGCCGGGGAAAATAAAGTGGGAACTGACGAGTCCCAGTTTAACGCCATCCTGTGCGCCCGCAGCAAGCCGCACCTGCGGACAGGTGTGTCCTTCCCACACACTGTTGCTAAACATGTTGGATGGCTCATTTAAGAACACGGATTTTAAACGCCTGGTTTGTGGGTTTTTGTTTTTGTTTTCTGCATCAGTTTTTCATGAATACCAGCAGATGTGTGGGAGGGAAATTGAGAAAAGTATCTGCAGAGAAATGTCTGGAAATCTGGAGGACGGCATGGTGGCTATTGGTAAGTCATTGAAGAACTCTTTCTAAAGCTCAGACTATTTCGATGAGTGAAGTAAACTTTAAATGTGTTAAATGTAAAGCTTGTGTTTTTAAAAGTTCTGCTATAAATGATTTTTCTCAGTTTTTTCCCCCCAAATTGAATAGAATAAAACTTTATTGATCCAACAAAGAGGCAGTTATCTTGGTACCATTTAACTATATTGAATTCTAGGTTTATTTTGTTACATATTGAACTTTTCTCAACTCTTAGTGAAATGCATCAAGAACACACCTGCCTACTTCGCTGAAAGGCTCCACAAGGCCATGAAGGTACGAAGGAAATGTTCTGAAGCGCCTCTCCGTATTGGCAATTTCCAATGTTTGCTGCTCGGCATCATGAATGGCTTTGATTGTATTTGTAGGGCGCAGGGACCAAGGACAGAACCCTGATCCGCATAATGGTGTCCCGCTCCGAGGTGGACATGCTAGACATTCGGCAGGAATACATGAAGGCGTACGGAAAGTCGCTGTACACCGACATCTCTGTAAGTCTTTCTGTTCATATGCAGATACGAAATGGAGCAAATAAATTGTAAATTGTTTTATTTTCAGAAATAAAACGTACACAAAGGCGTACACATTTGTTAGGCTTTTATTTCTTGCAGTTTTGATGATGATCGCCTATAGTTGATGAAAACCTAAAATCTTCTGCATTTGAAAATTATAATCCCACTCTAAACTAATAAAAATATCATTTTTCAGCATAAATCTCAAAAACTATGTTCATTTCTTTGCATTGAATACTTGGTT
This sequence comes from Oryzias curvinotus, assembly GCA_023969325.1. Taxonomy (NCBI): domain Eukaryota; kingdom Metazoa; phylum Chordata; class Actinopteri; order Beloniformes; family Adrianichthyidae; genus Oryzias; species Oryzias curvinotus. The sequence goes on along the minus strand of CM043724.1, from coordinate 11,098,542 downwards.
GAGCTTCCTTTTGCATGAATCCAAAGCATGGAGGCTATTAAGGCTGTGGCACTGCATAGGTGTAGTACAAGACCTTCAGGTCATCTGGATTGTTGGATCTGGAACTGCTCATCATTGTCTTTACAGCAGATTAAATATTTTCTGTTGGGTTCAGTCAGGCACATTTGCTGACTATTTAAGCACAGTCACTCATTGAACCAACTTTTAGTACTTCTGGCAGAGGTGCTGGAAAATAAAAACCGCATCTCCACACAGCTTGTTAGCAGAGGATGGTATGGTGTGTTCTAGAGTTGACTGTGGACATTAGAGAACACGGTTGACCAACAGCAGCAGGTGATGCATCATCACTGATCATTAAAAAAAATGACTTGGGGACCAATGAGCAACAGTCCAGTTCCCTTTCTCCTTGGCATCTTTGTCTTTGACATTTTATGGCTTGACTTGAGAAATACAACATTAGTAACTCATGTCTAGTTTTCATGCGTGCGTTGGCTCTTGAGGCATCACTCCTCAGGCCGCTCCACTAAATTCTTCAATGGATTTGTTTGACAATCCTGCAGGTATCCATGTTTTTGGTTCAACTATTTTACTACACGTGCTTGGATACAGCACTCTCTGAACAACCAGCTTGTGTAGCAAAGACACTTTTATGGCTTGCGGTTCAATGACTGTCTTTTGGACATCTGTCAAATCCGTAGATTCCATTTGATTGTGTAACCTACTAACCCAGACTAAAAGACCATTTGAATATCAGGAAACCTTTACAGGTGATTAACTGATAAGAGAGATAAGAACCCGACTCCACTAGTTAATAAACATTTATACTTGTTTCACTTTTTGAATTGATTGATTAAAATGTTGAACCTTTTCCAAGATATTTTTTTTATGTGTCTGCTTATACAGATATCAGTATTTATTTATATACATATAATTGTGTGTTTTTTTTTGTTTTTTTTTTTAGGGTGACACATCTGGAGATTACAAGAAGCTGCTGCTGAAGCTGTGCGGTGGTAGTGACTAGACCGGAGATACAACTGTTGTCGTCAGGACATTTATATATGTCCACACACACAAAAAAAAAGTAAAACTAGGAGGATTTAACACAATATATGAAGCATGCAACTAATTTTAGTGGCACTTAATGCAATTAATCATTGAAAAATGAGATATATTAAAAGATGCATTTAATGCTTGTCACGTAATCCTGTATGTGCCTAAAGATTTTATACTCAGTTAAAAAAATGACCATATTGCTGTTCTAACTACATCGTACTTTAGTAGTTGAGAGGTTACAAAAGATTCAAGGTAATGGTATAACTTTAAATCCTTGATTTAGATTTGTTTTAGTTGCTACTAAAGAAAACTATTTGAAAAAACAGAAATTTTGTTTAAAAATGTATGGAAATATTATTCCTATATTACAGATATAGTTAAAGTCACTGCATTTGTCTATCTTTTCATCCATCCATCTTCAAATCCTGCATCCTGTGTGCAATCACAGGGTCATGGGGTCAATTACCTCAACTTCTCCAAGGGGAAGGAAAGGCCCATTCTTTTAAGGCCCACTATAATTATATTTCAGGGTCAATTAGAAATTTAAATCCCGCTTTTTTCCCTTTAATTAAAAAGTTAATAAATTCACATTTATTTGCACTTGTAATTCTATGCATTAATGCCAATTATACATTTTGCCTTTTGCTCAGTGCAGAGAAGCCAAAGTCTAAACGCAGTTCATGATGATGCCTCAAAACAGCAGATGCAGCTGCATATTTTATACTTTTTTTTCTTTTCTTGCAAAAAAACAATCTGTAGTTATATTGGAATTTCTATCATAACTATTTTTGTTCATATGATGTTGCTGTCTGCTCTGTCCTTTCCTGGTCTGCTGTACTGCCAGTAGAGGGCTCTTGGTTCACATCAAACGTCAGTCTTTACTGACTGTGCTGCAAATTGACATTCACTTTGAACTGAGTTTGAATTCTACTTTTGCCTTCAATAAAAGTCACTTTATTGTGTTTGAGTTTGTCCTGGACTTTGTCGTGCTTTGCATGAAAAACTGAGTCAAGCTTTGTCGCTTTGGGTCGATGTAGGCGGATTATTTGCATTGTAAAACTGGACTGTTTTGCATCATTTTGGTTTAGAGCAATGCTGCATCTATTGAGATGAAGAGGCAGCAAAAAAAAAAAGATCCTTCAGAGGAGGTGAAACAATGTTCAGGTAGACTTTCCAGCTCAGAATACGTAGGCTTTTTCGCAAAAATATTAATAGTAATGGAGATACTGAAGGATCCTTTTCTATTCCACTTACCTCAAAGTGCTTTTAAGTTTAGAGTTCACTGCTGAGTGAAAAAGTCGCCTCCAACTTCACCATTATTCAAATGTGCTCAAAGTACATGAGCCTCATGACAAAGACGGATAAATATTTAATATTGATATTTTTGTGTTCCCTCTCAAGCCAAGACTGCACTGATGCATTTAGATATTTAGGTCAAAAGGAACCCAGGCGAAACCTTTCGTTCTGTGGATTTCTAGACAAAGTGCTTGAATAAATCAGTTGATTTATTGATGGGACCCCTTTTTCTGCCCATTCATCAGTAAATGTTATCTTGCAGTGGATTTTTTTTTCTAGTTGTCCAATAGGAGGCGTGCAAATAGGTGACATTTGGTTGCCTGGGGATATAATCCTGCTTTAAACTTCATATAAGCAAAACCAGAGGATTAAATGAATGGCACATAATGACAGATAGCAGCAGAAATCACTGTGGAGCTGAGATCCTCAAGCATATCCATTCTGTGTCACATTTGCCCACATAAGAAGGTAGGGCAGGAGTACGGCAGCTTAAAGAATTTGTAATGGGGGGGAAAAAAAAGATTCCTGACCTCTGCAGCTGGGTTTCTTTGTAAGCACTGACTCCCAAATGACTTTTCCCCGCAGGGAGAAGAAATCAGTTGAGCTGTTGCATAACCATTTATATTGTTAAATCTGTTTTGAACTTAAACGGGGGAGCGTATAGGCAGACTGTGTGCCATGCTAAGCTCTAAAGCCAGTCCCTCTATGGTCTTTCGAGCACCAATGGTAATCATAATCCATGTAAATGGCATATACTGTAGATTCTTCGGTAAGATGAATACTATCAGCTGGAGTAGTAAATAGCTTTTACTAATCATAGCAGCTTTAGTAACTTTTCTTTTAAAGCTGCTAAAGATTTTTCTCATTTGGAATATTTGCCTCGTCTACCACTTGATGGAGTATCATCAAGCTTGGACAGTGGGTCAGCGGTGTCAGGGAACAATCCTGAGAAATGGTCAATCTGATCTGAAGATTTATAAGAAAAAAGGTCTAAAAATAAATCACTCTATAAAAAAACGATAGATTTCTTTCATAATGTATAATCAGTTTATGTCAAAGCGCAGAGTAAATACACCTTTTGATTTATTCAGAGGAGGAGGCTTTAGGAAAAAAAAAGACATAAAAGCATCGTTTAATGTAAATTGTATTTGTTCATGTGTGAGAATTCAAAATATGAATAAATTAGTCTTTTTTATTAAAAAAAATATATAATTTAGATAACAGCAGAAGGTATTTGTTATGAATGCAGAAAGCTAACCTAATTAAAATATTATAAGATGATTTTAGTGATATCAGAATGTAATTTCAAAAGTGGGAATTAATTTTTATTTTTGTTCAATTACATGCTTAGGGTCACAAATACTGTATTTTAAAAATACATTTAGTAGATTACATTTTATTTCTATTAGATTTAAGCCTGCTGAAGATCAAGTAAATACATAATTTAATATAACAGAAAAAAATTTAAACAACAAAATTTAAAAAATAAAGTATTGCTTTACATTTACCATCAATATTGTTTTTTGTGTGCGATGTTTAAAACTGAATAAACTAAAATTTTAAATCTTCAATAATTATAAATATTTTTACATTATTTTAAGTGACTTTTAATCTCATTTTAATACTCAAACGTCCTTGAAAACATGACCTAACTTTTAATTATAGCGGCTTGGAGCCAGGTGCGCTTACATCGGAAGCCACGCCCACTTTTACCTTAAATGTCCATCCCACGGAAACATGACTGGCACACAGCTCCAGCTACTCTCTCCGTCAACATGGTGGACTTTGCAGTTTCACAAACAAAGCTTCTCAGAACTTTTGGCTAAGTTCATAACTTTAGGAAGGAAAGTCTTTTTGCTTAGCTAAAAAAAAGTAGAGATTTTCTTTTTTTTTCTTTCTTTCGTTTTTTTTTTTTTTTTTTTTCCTGTCGCGAGGGACGAAGTGGCGGCTGGGAAAATGTGTTGTCATCTTCGTGCAGTCAACGGCTTCGTGCAACAAATATGGCTTCTTCTTGGGTACCCTTCTCTACAAGTCGCAAGCTGTCCCAGATGGGTCGAGCGGGACCGTTTCCGAGAGTCCCAGCAGTAGTCTTGAATCGAAGCTAGCTTAAGGAAGCCCGCTGGATCTGCTTCACTTAAACCCACAGTGGAGGAAGAGGAGGAGGGGGAGGAGGAGGAGAGATGGAACCCCAGCATAAGGAGTTGTTGGAGAAACGCCACCAGGACTTGGTGGAGACTTTAACAGATGTCGAACGGCTTGTGGAAGTTTTAGCTCAGAGCGGGACTCTCAGTCAGGCCGACTGTTACGAGTTGGGACACAACTGCTCCTCCAACTGTGACAAAGTCTCCCTACTTTTGAAGATCCTGATGAGCAAAGACAGAGACCATTTCGCAGAGTTTCGCTCGGCGGTGGAGACCACTCACCCTCACCTGCACCCCGCTCTGCTGGATGGTCTCGGACCGGTGGATCACACATCAGGTGAGAAGTCAAAACTTCAATGTGTTAGTTTCTCAAAACTGTTTTATGCACTTATTGGATTTTATTGGCACGATGAAGGGCATGACTTTCCTTGGGGCAAGTTATTTTGAATATGGAAAGTCACGTGACCCGCTCCCTAGTTTCAGTTGTCATGGCCCTAAAAGCACCATCCGGCTGCACGTTGAACGCATTAAAATGGGTCTAAAGATTTAAACAATCGATATAGACTCACTGTTGTCTGATCTGTGTTGGACTGCAATCAATGCCTGCCTGTCACAGTCAACCGAATAGCTTTATATATACATCACTACTCCCTTTAAAGAATAATATAAGTGAGGATGTTTAATCAAAACCTTATTTTTTTGGTAAAATAAATAAAATCAATATTTTGTGCGACTAAATGCATGCATAGAGTGAAATAACTCATTTACTACCACTTTATGCAACTGTTTATTAATAACATACTTAGTGGTTTAATAATTAATTTCAAAACCTTTTTGTTTTTGCATCAAACTCATATTTGGGGGAGAATCGACTTAATTGAGGGATTGTAGATCTTTTAGGGTTTAAACTACTTCTTTTTAACAACAGATCTATCCCTACATTTGTTTCATTTTTTTTCCTCTTTAGCTATAATTTTTTTTTCTTTTGAATTATTGGAAAGCTCCCACCGTCCTTTGTTTTTTTTATGCTTCTAATAAATCTAAGGGTAAAGTCTTTGTAAGCTAAATGGCTTTTGATTTATATCCCCCCCCCCCCCCCCCTTGTGTTCAGCAGTGTAACATACAATGGTGGGTACCACTGACTTGCTCAGCATCTCTGTGTTTTCAGGAAGATGCAGAATTTCCACGGCTGGTTGCTTAATTTACATCCTGCCGCTATGGGTTTTTCTTCAGTGAGCCACAGTGTTAATTATGGACACGGCTGGTAAATATTTATAACCCAACAAGCTGCTAACCTAAATTTTGCAAGCTTTTATTTTCATGCTCTGGGTTTCAGAGTTTTTCATCAATAGGCCTTGGTGAGCATCAGGATGCTTGGATATGGTTGGGTGTAGTTGTGGTTGCATGGCAAAGTGCACGACTCCCTGTTGGAATATGCAAAGGGGTTGAGTTAGGTTTTCTCTGGGCAGATATTTTCTTAACCTGAAGTAACTCCAGTTCTTTAAACTTCTTGGAAGAGTTGCTCTGCATTTGAGTGTCTGCTATGAACACATGGTTGGGTGTTTATCATCAAAAGTCTCTGTAATGTGATACTGATGGGGTTGGAGGATAAAGCTTGTAAGGAGACGCTCGCCTCATTATTTACTACTACCAAAAGCAACAAAACCATTAGGAGTTTTCCCCTCATTAGCTGAAATTTGTATTTCTAATCATGCAAAAGCCTTAAGAATTCAATGTATTTGCTACCTAGGAGTGACAGTTTCTTTTTCATAAATTAATATAAAATTGTAAAACTGACCAATTTGTTGCTTCTGTCGCTACACATGGTTGGATATAAAACCTAATCATATCATACAATAACACCTAAAATTAAAGCGTTCAGGACATTTTGGTTGATGACACCTCAAGCCTTCCTAGGCACAGATAAGGGATTCCTAAAATGTTTTGTTTTATTTTCTCAGCTGTAACTACGTTAGTAAACTGCTACTATAGTTTAATCAGTCATTCATAAATGCATTCATAATCATTTTAGTACTTGGCTTTTTACAAATTGCTAGTTTTGCCAGTTTAATTTACAGCTGAGTCGCTAAATGTGTCTTTCACTTGCTGGGAGGAATGCATGAGCAATGCGTCATAATGGTTTAAGATAACTGACGTCTACTCAGGGGTGGTCCGTCAGGGCCTTCAAGCCCTTCTCTAAAGGCCTGAAAAATATTTAAATCATGTGTTAGTTAAATTTTGTCCATGCATACTCATTAAATCATTCCAACTGGTCTGTCCATTCTCTTTTGTGTTTATGCTGCTTCCAGACATGCATATTTTTACATTAGAGCATTTAACCAATCGCATTTTAGCTGTCCTTTGTGGCCATGCAGGTTCAGAGCTAAAGAGACCTTCCCAATGAGTTCTGAAGGTCTTGTAATGCAAAATCAATATTGGTCATTCATTTCTTTCAACCATTCAGATTTTGAGTTGGTGTCAGCAGGACCTTCTAGCAGGCTTAAGCAACGTCACAGTATTCAGACCATCTGATTGGACAGAAGTTTCAGGAAGTTGCATGCAGCCTTGTCCAGTTTGACACAGAGCCACGGAGCACTTTTTGATCCGTCTCGGTTAAAAACAGAGCTGACTGTAATGTACGCCATGGAGGATTTGCAGGAAAATCTCCCACTGATCTCCTTGACTTCTACATCAGAAAAATCCGAGTGAGAGCATGAAGCAGGTGTACAGATCGGTGTGTTTGGCACTGACCATCCCTGTGTCCACTGCGTCTGTCGAGTGGACATTTTCGGCTCTAAAGCGAAATAAAACCTACGCAGAAACACAACTGGACAGACTCGGCTCTCAGCACTGGCTTTGATGGTAACAGAGAAGGACTTCTTGACGGAACTGAAGCGTGATAATCTACATGACAGGGTGACAACTGTTTTTTTTGGAAACAAACGGAGGATGATGGTTTTTTTTTTTTTTCAAATAATCCCTTTTTTCTTCTTCTTTTTTTTTTTTTTTTTTGATAAGTGAAATGATAAATATCATAATTAAAATTCCAAATGTATGTGGTTATTTTCAGTGTTTTTTTGCTGGCTGTAGTTCCATAACGAGATTTGTTTACAGTTTTGTTTGTTCAGTTTATTTTCAATATGCAATGGAAAGCTCGTTTCTGCATCGTAAAATGGTTAATGAAGGGTGAGTGATTCAGACGTAGCACTACTGAAGGCCCGGGTGTGTAATGCACGGGCCGCCACTGCGTCTACTTTGTATTTAACTTGGTTTTAAATGGCAGAAAATCACTTTGTTCATGGGTGTGTTTGAATTAAGATTAAATAAATACTTTAAAAAACTGTCTGCATGACTTGACACTTAAATCAATTGATTGCTATTATGGATCTCTTGTTTTAAAAAAGGGCTTAAGTGCATTATCATGGTATTGAATATTTATTAGTAAACAACACAATGCAGCAACATTGTCCAACTTTATAACGATAAAAAAAAAACCTTTCAGCTTTAATCAAATGAAAGAGCCATCACTCTCTATTTGTGTTTTGCTGCATGACCTTGTTAGTAACCATTTCAGGTTTCTGCTTCAAAATGCTTTCCCAATTCAAAATGGTCAAACTTTTTTTTTTTTTTTTTTTTAGAATTATAAAACAACATGGATGTTCTTCAAATAGAGCAGTGGTCTTCAACCCTGAACTTGTTTTCTAGCTTTACCCGCTCCTCTGAAAGCTGATCACCTGGATTAATTGTATTTTTTTGGTCTGAAAACGTCTGATCCAGGTGATGAGCAGCAAAGGTCTATGGATGTTTTGAAAACAAACCGGTTCTCAAGGACGAATATGGAAGACCACTGATGCACAGACACGTTTCTGTTCCTCTGGGCTTGTATAGGTTTAAGGGGAACCAGGACAGTTAAAGTTTACTGTGCATTTAAAAGCTTTTGTAACAGATCACCAGATTTTTGTGAAGAAATAAATGCTGTTTGTCCTAAAATAATAAGGCCGTGGATCTGTACTTGTGATTACAATCAGGATCTTAATTGGCCGAAAGCGCGTGACCTCAGCGTTCCTTCTTTTCTGCAATTCAGTGTCGCTTTTTCCATTTTCTCTACAGGCAAGGGCGCCTCTTAGGCCTCATGATGCTAGAAGATCAAATGATATTGTCATATCACAGTTTTGTAAATCGCCATCGGAACAAGAACATACGGAGAACCCCAAGAGGCTGTGAACGTGCTTAAGTACTAAACCCAAGTGAGACACTTGAGTGGGGACAGTGGGGCCACAGTGGGGTCCAGGTCATATGACCTTTACAGTGTTGGATAGTAAGTGAGCTGTGACTCAGTGCACCTCGTCCATTGATGCACTCTGTGCTCGGAGTCATGGGAAACTTAAGCAAGAACAAAGAGAGCTTGATCCATGGGATGCCACAAACTCCTGAGGCACATAAGTCTCTTTCTCTTTCTTCTCTCTTCTATTAGTCCTTTGCTGGGAAAAGGAGGGGCGAGCCACATCCTCTGAACTGCCCTGGCCTCTTTAGCTAGTGGTAACTCAGCCAGAGAAGAATTGATTCAGAGTGCTGTGACGTGGGTAAATAGACACATTTGTCATGCTCCTGCCCGCACCAAGTCTGTGCTACTTTACATCAGTGACGGAAGACGCCGATTTAACTGTAAGCTGCTGCATCTGCATCCAAGAAAGAGCTCCGAGAGCTTTAAAACCTCTACAGCTGGATTCACCAACACATAAATATTTGCTATTTTAAATTTGAGGATTTTCAAATATGAAAGTTTGATTTAAAAACAGTTGGTTTTAAAATAAAGTGTGTATTTCCTCTGGGGTTACCATACAATCATCATCACCACCGCTATTTATAAAGCACTATAACACAAATCAAACCTTTATCAGTGTTGTTCATTAAAAGCTTAAGATAAGAACACTTAAAAAAATAATACCTACGTGAATACAAACAATAAAAAAAAGAAAAACTTGAAGGTGAAAGCAGAGCAGGATCTCATGTTGGGCTATAAATGATAGAGAAGATTCTTGTCTAATGTTTGGAGGCAAAGCTTCGGAGCAGAGATAGAAAAACACTTCCTTTTTTTTCTCCAATATTTTGAGGGGAAAAAAACCAAACAAACCCAAACTTAAAATATTGTTTTCTGTCGAAACAAATCACCAACTTAATGTTTAAAACTCTACTTTTACTTTTTTAAGCTTAGTCTCTTCATTCTTAATTGTATAAGTCTATAAGAACGAGGGGCTTTCAGAGAGTCGACTGTAAAAAAGGAACAATCTGAGGTTTTGGCCTTTACGAGGCCTTGGCTAGTCTGCATTCAGACTCTCTGCCTAAGTAATGATTAGCTTCTCAGTTGCCAGCCCACAGGCTGGTCATCACACTTTGGGAAAGTCCCACATCATTATTCCTCCAACTGGTGTTTTTCTCTTTTCTTTCTTTCTTTTTTTTTTTTTTTTTTCTAACAAAACGATCCTGAATGTAACTGGAGCTGCAGAGCTTTGATGTGCCACACAATGTGGGCGACGATCATCCGACTATAATGCTGACATGTTCAAACATTCCCACTGCTGACTTTCTTTCTTTTTTTGTGTGTGTGTGTGTGTATGTTTTTGTCCGCCTCATAGGGTCCACCTACAGCGTCTTGTCCACCATGCCTTCAGACTCAGAGAGCAGCAGCTCTCTCAGCAGCTTAGGTGAGTCCAACCGTCACTACATTCAAGTAAAAGGAGCTTTTCCTAAAGAAATGAATAATTAATAAAAAATCTACAAGTTAGATGCTTAAAGGATGTGAAGTGACCACACTGATGTGAGAGGATACATTTTCCAAGTGCTGATACCTCTGTGACCACACTCCTGCAGGTTTCTAGATGATTTAGTTAAATCTCTGAGGTAGATGGGCTGTTATTCAAATGTGTTTTGTTGCGGCAAACACTGACTTTCCAGGTTTATTTGGTTGGTGGTATATTAACGAGTTTACCTGGTTTTTACTCTGGAGACAAAAAAGATTAAAACGTAAACAAACAAAAAAGGAAACGTTTGAAGCTGTGTTTCCTGCCGTGCATGCTTTACTTGTTTCACTGCTCCAACTCACCTCATTCAGTTGACTTTTATTATCAGACTTCTGCCGAGCTGGGTGAAGAGCTCAGACTTGAAACCAGTAAAACATGCAGAACAGGGAGACTCTACAACCAGAATGGGAAATGTTTGACTTAAACGCGTATAATTTTAGGGCTCTTGGCCACCAAGCTCTTGAATACGTGTTTGGAGCATCAGGACTTTGAACAAACATCTAAGTTTACTGAGTGTATTAATTTTGTTCGGTTTGTTATGTGAGAAAAGTTCACTCTGGATGTTGGAACGAGTGATTTATGGAGGCCTGGTCGTTCAACATGTGGAGCAGCAAAGAAAACTTTAATTCCCACTTTAAAATAATTTACACCAGCTAAGTTGAGTCCAAACGTTTGATCTCCTTTGGCTTTAGGACAATCACCATTGTAAGAATTCCCAGGCTTTTCAGCAGTTATGTTGTGTTTGGATGTTGTTTCTTTTATTCCTATAAATTTCAGCAGGCATGTGGGACACTTAAAAAGGAAAAAAATTGTTGTTCTTTTAAATCTTCTTCCTTACCTGAGACTTGGGTTGGGGCAGGAACTTCCTTAAGGTCGCACTTCTGACACCATTTAGAGATGTTTCCAGACATGATCTCTCCAGCGAGTCCTGCCTGTGGCGGGGATCCTCCTCCAGGTTTAACATACTCTCAACACTTGACCTAGGAGACGTTCACGCAGAGTTGCCTCTCAGTTTCTCCTAAAGCTATTTTCACGCAACAGGCGTTCAAGCAGCCACTTCCAATATAAAGTCTAGCTAAACGCGCGTTTCGAGCTTCCACGTTCTAAACTCTCAGGTGTCACTACGCAAGATTCTTTGGCCACTTTTGGGCTCTACGTACAAAATGTGTGACTATTGAACACAAGTTGAAAGTTAACCAACCCAAGGACTGAGATTTGCAAAAGAATTTGGTTTATCTGGTGACGAGCCTGATATCATCTGCTTTTGTATTTCAAATAAAGACAAAACAGGCCACTCTCCTGACATGATGCTAATCCATATCTGCTGTTGCAAGGAACTATCAACGAACCAAAGCATTTCCGTTTCGTGCCAAAATTGCGGTATTTGTACCACTTTGACATTTCGCACTTGGCTTCTTCCAACTGTTCAAATTCAACTTTATTTATATAGCGCTTTTCATGCTGCATAGCATCTCAAAGTGCTTCCCAGAGAAAGAATAAAAAAATAAGATAAAAAAAAATATATATATATATATATATATATATATATATATATATATATATATATATATATATATATATATATAATAGTTAAAATAATATAGTAAAAAGAATAAAAATAATAATAAAATAAATGAATTAATAAGACACACAAAAACCCAACACATAGACATCCCTCCATTAAAATCAAAACAAATAAAATTAGCTGTTAAAATGTTATAAAATCATGTGGACAAGTAAAAACTATGTAAAAGCTTTACTAAAAAAATGTGTCTTAAGTTGTTGGTGGCAGACATGCGATAGTAAACAGTAGAAAAAGAAGAAGCCCCTTCCTGCTTGTCCAGTGTGAACACCATGGGCTAAATGTGCGTCAAATGCCTGGTGTGTATGACGCTTTTATCGTTCCCCCCGAGAACTCTAGATGTGAAATCTAATGAGGGATGATAAATGCATCTGAATTTGCAAAAGTTGGTTTGCACTTTGGGAATGGCACAAAGCCATCAGTGACCTGCTGACTCACACAGGTACTCCTGGTCAAGCTTCCTCTCCTCCACCTGCCATAGATGACCAGCAGACGAATGAGAAGATGGAAACGCTGCTGTTCCAGCTGAGACATGTGACTCGGGAAAGAGATGAGCTGCGCAAACGTCTGGCCCTGGCTTCACCTGGAACCTCCTTTGATAATTGCAGGTACCAATGTAATTGTCTTTACTTCAAACAAATGTCTCAGAAGATGTTAAAGACCCACTCTGATGAAAACTGTGCTTTTGAGTGTTCTTGTGGGATCTCTCTGTTGATGGAGGACAAGTATAAAGAAAGTTAAACCTACAATTGCATTTCTCAGTGTTTCTTTATTCAGATCGTTGCAAATCAGGAGCAGAAGTTAACCAAAAAAACAAACAATATAACGTATTTAGAAAGTTTCTTCTGGAGAAAAGAGTCAATGAAGAAACCAAAGAAGAGCCTTCGACTTCAAAGAAAAATAAAGCTGCTATTTACAGACAAAACCAGGACTTTTCCACGACACGTGAATTCATTGAGACAGTTTTTCTCACGAATCAGAGGCTTCTTACTCAACCTATTACTAGGCGGGAATGACTTGAATATTTCACACACGCAGATAATAAAGAAGCAGACACTGTGGATTCGCGTTCGTATTTATATTTAGAAAATTCCAGTTTTCTGATGGTTTTGTCGTTTTATTTTTGCTTTATTCATCCATCACACCTTAAAAGTAGGACGTGGCTGAAGTTGGCGTCCACTTTTCTGCATCCACTTTGTCGTAAAAGGGGAAATCTTCATCACAAAGTCAAAACTTATACCAGCCGAAGCATTTGACAGAGAATGACGATTTAACCAAATAAAAATGCTGATATGTAGAAGTTATTTCTGATTTGTATAAACTTATGAAAAGGACATTTATGAATTTTCCTTTAGCAAGGGTGAATTTGGCAGGCATCTGTTATGAAACCTTAGGACAAAAATTTTTCCCACAATGAATCAGAATTTATGTAAAGAAATAAAAAAATGGGACAAATTTTTTTGCCCTGAGGCTAAAAAATATTGAATGCAAACGTCAGCCCCTTTCAGCACGATCTGTGAAAATATTGTCTGTCATTAAATTAGTCTGTAGCCTGAAGATTGGAGACCACTGGCGTAGAAGACACGCTGGGCGGGTCACCAACTTCCTGCTCCGCTCCATAATGATGCATTCACTTAACAAATAGATCCACATACGTCTTCAACTGAGCTGGCATGTGGCTCAAACCTGGACACTGGATTGTTCCGGTATTGATCGCCATTTTTGTTGCACTGCTAGTGTTAGGTTGGGGCTGTAAGCTAGTGCGAGAGTGTGTAAACAGAGAGCTTTCAGTAACGGGGAGGGGGAGGGGTGGGGTTTCTCTGTGCCAATGGTCTAGCCCACAACTCGGAGGCAAATTCTAATTAACTACTGCTGCTCGGCAGAAACTGTTCTAGTAAATGACACAGGTTTTTTAAAATTTAAAATGCAGCTGGGAAGACTTTTATAGTATATCAAAAGATGGTCGGAGTGGGACTTTTTAATAAGAAAAAAAGCCGTTCATTGAGCTCTCAAAAGACGTCTATTAGGTGTCCACTCATGCTTTTGGTATTTTCTTGTGAGACTTCATCAGACTTGGTATCAATGTCACTCTGTTTTTTTCCTCTTTGCACAATAGACCAAACTCAAAATCAGGTCATGACTACGAGCGTCTGAAGCTGCAGTGCATGAAAGCAATGGCCGACCTGCAGTCCCTGCAGAACCAGCATAGCACCACCTTAAAGAGGTGCGAGGAGGCTGTGAAGAAGGCCGACTTCTACCAGTAAGTGAACGCTCATGACAGGAACTCTGTGAATTTTTTAACAGCCAACGCATTTGCCCTGTATGTATTCTTGCTCAGCCCTCGGGGTTTTGGCTGGTGTTGAGCTATTCTCCAGAATCTTCGCAGCAGAGTACACAGAACAGATTTTATTTTGGGAAGAGTGATGGGTGGGGGGCGTGTGTGTGTGTGTGTCTGAATCCTTTATACTGGTCCCCAAGCTGATGGGTTAAGCCATAATAACAAGCTGTAAATCCCTTCTGGAGTTTCATTTTATTCTTAGACCCCCCCCAAAATATGTATATATTTTTTTGTGTTTGAATTAAGAAAAAAATGTATAAAAATGCACTATTTCTTGTTCAGTAGGACTCTGGATTCATTGTGTGATTCCTCTTTCTATGACATCTGTGTCATGAGGATAAGACAGCAAACGGAGCATTTTGTTTTCTGGTGAAATAAGCTGTGCGGAGTTGACATGAAGGGAAGGCTGGTCCATTTATGTGATTTAATGACGCCGCGCTCTCTCGTAAAGTGTATGGAACCAACATCTGGTCCCTAACGCAAACCAACAGACGAGGGATTATTGCTGCGTTTAAGCCCCTCCATCTGGGCCCTGTTTACACATCACCGAAAGTGTTTATTTATCATTGTCCCGTCTGCCTCTGCACTTATCCACCCAGCACTGCACTGGATCTGTAAGAAATCCCAATCATGAAAGACTGTTGTACTGTACTTTCATCAATAACTACAGCGGTTCAGAGATTGTCGTGATTGTGTGGGATTTTATTGGACCTCTTTGTATTATTACTGTTTCCACAGATGTTTGGTAAATCAGCAGTAAAGTCATTTTTACTTCTATTGGCATAAACTGATTTTCTTAACACTTATAAGAACTTATAGGGACATTTTGCAATTCCTTGTTTTTTAACACCTGCATGATTTTATTCTAAGATTGCATTGCAGACTGCAACAATTTAGTCTTTAAGAGAGCAATGTTTAATTTTTTCCACTTTTTAAAGAAAAATAATGTATTCTTAGTTTTATTTTTACAGTTTAAGTATTAAAAGCAAAGTGGAAATACTCAAACACATTTGATCTTTCTGATGATCTCCAAATTGGTCTGAAAATCCTGGTTTTTGAAGATTTTACTTCTTTAAAGGAATCTTAATGGAGGTAAATATTTGTCAATTATCTGGATGATTAAATATTCCTAAAAATAAACTGAAGATGGTAAAAGGGTTTATAAAAGTAATGCAATGTGAAAATGATCTGTAGATATTACTGTGGACCTAACTTAGTCTTTTTTTTTTACTAGATGGGCTCCTCTCTTTAATCAGATGATGTTCACAGCTTCTTTAGACTGTAAATGAAGTTTGGCACATTCCTGAAATATAACATGTGAAAGCACATCCCATCAAATGCTTTACCTTCCACACTGCTGGGGAGGTTCCAAAAAGAAAGTGGGTAGTTTGGTGATTCATTTATATATATATATATATTTTATAATGCTAAACCCAGAATAACCTCTCCAAAGTGCCAGTATGTTTTCCAGAGTTGTTGTTGTACATCAGTTTTCGTTTAACTGCTTGGTTCTACTTTTAGGACCATAATCTAAATGAAAAATGTGACGTCTTTTGCTTACGTTTGTTTTCGCTCCCCAGTACTTTACACGGCCGTGTGTTGGGCGAGCACAGCCAGCTGAAGGAGGAGCTGGAGGCAGTGAAAGGGCACAACACGCAGCTGATCAGAGAGCACAACCATGTGAAGCAGGCCTGCGAGGAGCTGAGGAGGCTACACGAGGAAGACCAGAGGGAGGTGACAGATATGAGGATTCTGCACCAGCAGGTACCTGTGCATCCCATAAACATTCATTCAAACCGTCTCAGCCGTGAGAGGTTTTATGCAACAATGAGGTTTTATTTTCCTTACTTTTCAAAGTCATACAAAACATATTTAAACTCAATTCTCCTTTATATCTCTCTATGCCCTTTAAATATAATTATCTGCTTATTGACATTTGAGGCAGAATTTAAATTGGTCGTTACTTCCAAAAATACAAAAGGGTTCTGACAAATGAGGTTAGACGGTCTTGAGCTTCTCGTGTTTCCACAGATCAAAACGTTCTTTTGAATTAAGAAAACGGCCATATCCTGTCATTTATCCATACTCCAGCTTCCACATAGTGAGGGCCTCCGTCTTATACAATCATCTGGCTTCTACAGCAGCTTTATTGGTTTGGAGGAGAGCTCAGAACTTTGCATTAGGTTAATGGTGTTCATGCAGATTCTTTAACAATCAATGTAGATTAAGCCTAGTTTCTTCAAACTCATTGATTGATTAGCTATTATTTTCAAATACAAAATCAAATGGTTAAATATCAGGATAAACAAAAAGTGAAAAACTGCTCAAAGATGGCGTGGGTAGAAGAAAAATCTTAATTCCCACCCCTAATCTAATTCTATTTTATACATAAAAAAAGTAATTATTATTCACAGTATTATTGCATAGCAACATGGGACAAATGAATCGGTAAATAATTATTCTAACTGAAAGTTGAAGAAGTAAAAAACTCTGAACTAAAATCCTTTTTAAAACAAAAAAGTCACAGGTACCTTGCTTAACATACTTGAAGCTGGAAACGATTTCAAACAAATTTCACTAGTTTAAAAACTTTGGAATCAGTTTTCCTTTATATACAAATTTTTTTTATGGTAATTTTGCTTCCAGCAGTTTCCATAGCATTTTTACAAACTATTTCAGTCTCTTCAACTTTCTGCAAATGGTTATATTGTGTGTACTTGTTACCTAGCCTTTATTTTAGATTTTGCAT
Organism: Oryzias curvinotus; assembly: GCA_023969325.1. Taxonomy (NCBI): domain Eukaryota; kingdom Metazoa; phylum Chordata; class Actinopteri; order Beloniformes; family Adrianichthyidae; genus Oryzias; species Oryzias curvinotus. Next base: position 11,081,582 of record CM043724.1, on the reverse strand, counting down.
TAGCAAAGGCCTTTTTCTTGAGTTTATTTATTTATTTATTTTATAAGTGAAAGTATTTTATAAGTGAAAGCAATCTGGAAAAATAGCAAGCACTTCTATCATAGCAAAAAGGGGTTTAGGCATCAGTTACATTAAAGATAAAGAGCCTTATTTTTACTCTTTGACTTAGTAATATGGAGCTAACCAGAATAGAGAATGAAAAAAGACTCGAGCTGCACATTCCTTTGTTGTCAGAGCTGATCATTTCAACAGTGGGGTGCACTGTTTGATAGCACTGCTTTTAATTCTCATTCGAGCACATAAATTGAATAAAACAAGCAAACGTATTCTAATGAGCATCTGCGCTCTAAATGTGGTTGGCAGGTGATGAGCGAGGGCTCACCTGATGTCCTTAACAAGTTGTATGACACCGCTGTGGAGAAGTTGGAGGTCATGAAGAGAGACTACGATGCTCTGAGGAAGCGCTACAATGAGAAGACGGCGAGCCACAATGCAGACCTGAGTCGTCTGGACCATTCGGAGGAGGAGAACCATCGCTTACAGAAAAAACTGGACATTCTGTTGAAGCAGAGAGATGCTGCCATTCACTATCAACAGCACTGCCCGTCATCTTACAGAGGGTAAAGATGGTGGTCGTGAATATCATCTAGAATTTTAGGTTTTTCTCTTATTAGCTCCCCAGAGCTCCCTTTATTTATTTATTTTAAAAGAATCTTTAATGCAGTTTAGGTGATGTATGTATTTTTGAAATATCCTTTTCTGTCACAGGTTTGACAACTTACCTCAAGAATTTTCCAAGATGACAGCTCACAATAAAGAGCTCCAGAGGGAGATGGAGCGGCTGCAGTCCGAGGCGACCCGACTCAAGACGCAGCAGCTGAAGGCCATAAAGGATTGTGAGAAGTACAAGGCAGAGCGGGACTCGGTCATCAGCGAATATCGCTTAATCATGAGCGAGAGGGACCAGGTGATCAAGGAGGTGGATCGACTTCAAACGGGGCTCGAAGTGGCAGAGGCGAAGCTGAAGAACAACTTCTCAGAAAGGAGAGTGGCCAGTGATGAGCTGGAGGCTCTCCGGCAGGTAAAAGCTGAAATGATTATTTTAACTGTGACCATTCAGATGATATTGGACTTTTATTTGGTTAATGTCTCCCGGAAGGAGCTGTCCTCAGCGCTGGTGGACAGAGACAGGGCAATCTGTGACAAGAATGAACTTCTGGAGAAATACTGCCATGAGGTGAAGGACAAGGCTGAGGCCCAGAAGGAGTTGAGTCAGGCCTGTAAGGATATTGAGATGGTGCGCGAAGAAAGGGATGTGGCCCGCAAAGAGAGGACAGAAGCAATCATTCAGAGGGACCAGCTGCTGCGAGAATACTACCAGGCCAGACAGGTATTCAGGCAACTACTGACATTTTTTTAATGTTTGAACTTATTTATTCCAGTAAAATACTCCCTTTTCTCGCTTTTTGTTAAAAGTAGTTCTACATTTTTGAATTAAGAGGTTGTTGTTCGTCAGTGAGCTGTAAAGAAAACTCGCACTGCCTCCGTGGAAACTGATGGAATGCATGTGAATTTTTTTTCTTTTTTTTTGCCCTCATTTCTCCTCACTGTGTTTCTGCTCTTTGCTGTTCAGAATCTAGCAGGCTGACCACATTCAGCAAATAACCTGAAAGCTTTACATCCACGCCTTCGTTGACCTATATCTGTATAAGGCTACATCATTTCCTTTGAGTTGCCTATTTACAAAGCATGAGTGGATTTTGATTTAGTGTTTTTAGCTGGAGTGTAATTATACTAAATCCTCATTGGGGCTTACCTTTCTCTTGCTCGGTGCAGTCTCTCCAAATGCCAGCAGTTTCATGTGGACTGCACCTTAGACAATATGGCTTAGATCAATTTAATGATTGGATCTTCAACAGGCAACATTTATACTTTAAAATCTTAATTTAAGTCTGTTTAGAGAATTAATGAAAATCCTGTTTTTGTTTTGTTTTGTTTTTTTATTTTTTTTTTCAAAATTTTATTTATGAACATTGAGAAAGTTATAAAGCAGTACATTTAAATTCACTTAGGGTCAGTTTTGAACCCATGACATATCTCCATTCTCAACCATTTTTTTTTTTTTTTTTTTCAATAACATAACTTAGTATTTAACTAGACACAAAACAGGGAACAGCGGATGCATTATAAGGGAGGAAGAGAAGTTCTTGATTATCAATACAAGCCAGACATGTCCATTACCTCCATTTGTTGTAAATTATTAACATAAAATATCCATTGTGACCATATCTTCAAAAATTTGGGCATCTCTATACGAAGTGAGTAGGTTAGTCTTTCCATCTGACAGATTTCATTTACAATGTCTATCCAATTGTCCACGCTGGGTACAGTGGGGAGGAGCCAGTGTCTTGTCACTGCTTTTTTACCAGCAGTTATTAATATTCTAAATAAATTTTCATTGGTAGGTGGGAGTTGTGTCTTACCTAAAATCAGTTTAGTAAAATCACAGGGTATTGTCTTATTTAATATAGATTCAATGTGTTTATGTATTTCCTTCCAAAATTGTTTTATCATGGCACATTCCCAAAATATATGGTAATGGTTGGCTTCTACTTCTCCACACTGCCTCCAGCACTTTTTATCTCCATTGCCATGTTTCTTTTGTTTGGGTGTAATAAAAAACCTCATCAAACATTTCCATCTAAATTCTCTTCATACATGTGAATTTGTACATTTCCACACTGATAAACAGCAATCTTGTTTTGTTTTTTAACTTGATAGGCTTACTTTAGAAGCTGAGAGCTATAATCTTTGAATGAGGCTTCTTATAATTGTTTTTTTTTAATTATTCACTTGCACATCATTTTTATAAATGTATATAGAGCTGGGAGCTGTAGAAAATGTATTTTGATTTTTTTCTTTCTTCTTTCTCTGTTGCCTTCCCTAGATGTGGCCCAAACCCACCTGAATTTCTGTCAGACTGTACTTTTTTTTTTTTTTAAACTTTCACAAAAAAATACAAATCTTTTATATTTCCACAAGTCCTAATTTGTCATTAAAATAAATGTTAATGTAATTTTTTAAAGCTGTGGACTACTTCTGTGTAAGTCTAACTCAAGAGAACCCAATAGTTTTTACTTTTAACTTAATTTGACAATTTGTCATTTTAAAGAGCAGCAATTAACAGCGAAAACATACATTTAAAAAAGTATTTTTTTTAAATGTGAAAACCTACTTAAAAAAGAAAAAGGAAAAACAGTGGCCACATTTTTAACCCCATGAGTTCTCCGGGGCTAATTTCTAAACTGCATCTTCACTCTTTTTGTAAACAGAAACAAGACTCTGCCAGTCTGGACATGGAAAGAGCCAACAAAGAGATCGAGATGTTGAGGAAGCAGTACGAGGCCATTTCTCAGGAGCTGAAGGAAGCTCTTCAAGAGGCCGAAGTGGCCAAGTGTCGACGGGACTGGGCCTTTCAGGAGAGGGACAAGATCGTAGCCGAGAGGGAGAGCATACGGTAAGGAGTGCATTTACATCTATCCAGCATGGATATGCGTTACCTTGACTCTTCTTCTCACTGTAACGGTGTTAGCACGCTGTGTGACAACCTCAGACGAGAGCGCGACAGGGCTGTGAGTGATCTGGCTGATGCTCTGAGGAACCTGGACGATACAAGGAAGCAGAAGAACGATGCGGTGCGGGAGCTCAAAGAACTAAAGTACGTATCACCTCCACATTTAGATTTTTACTGACTGTTTGATACAACATGTGCTTTTTTGGTCTATTTTAAGCAAAACAAACTATTTGCTGAATTGTTTCAATAGACCTTTTTTTTTTTTTTAATCTTTTTGGCTACAGAGTGAATAATCTGTCAATAACTAGTTATAGGTGACATCTGCAGCATTTACTAATGCCATCAAAAACATGCTTTGTATATTTTTATTCCGTGCGCAGAGAGAAGTTGGATGAGCAGTTGGACAAAGAAGCGCGGTATCATCAGCTGATGGCTCACAGTTCACATGACTCTGCCATCGACACAGACTCGATGGAGTGGGAGACAGAAGTAGTAGAACTACAGAAACACCGGGTGAGAACCTCTTAATAATCTTTAAATGTACTTTAAATCTAAATTACAACAGTAATGCATTTTATTTGCTCTGTCCAGGATATGGATTTAAAAGCACTTGGTTTTGATGTTACTGAAGGAGTCAATGATTCTCGCTTATCAGGAGATAGTGGCATTTTTGTCTCTAAGGTGGATAAAGGAAGTATAGCTGAAGGAAGATTAAGGTAAACACTATTCCCACTTATCTACAGCACAGACCAGAAGTTTGGGCACACCTTCCCATTCATTTAAATATCTACTGTAGATATCTGTTACTTCCTTTTTTTTTGCATCAAACTGTATTTTAGTTGTTTTTAATTTGAAAAAACTCAAAGTTTTTAGTTGTGTGCTTTTAATCAGAAGTTTTGTTTTGTTTTTTGTACTCAGAGTTCAATTGTTTTGAAGACGTCTTAATAATCCAAGTGATCGCTTTGTCGTTTCTCTGCAGGGTGAATGACTGGTTGTTGAAAATTAATGATGTTGACCTGACCAATAAGGACAGAAAGCAGGTGATAAAAGCTGTGATGAGTGGGGAGGGGGTCATCAACATGGTGGTTCGACGAAGGAAGTCGCTTGGAGGACGCATCGTTACTCCAGTCCAGATAAATCTGGATGGACATAAAGGTCAAGCTTTTACTTCTAGCTGACACTTGAACTTTAAAAGTACATTAATATCTAACAATAGGGTTTGGAGTAACTATTCCTCCTTTGTTTACTTGTATTTGGATGGAATTTGAAGTTTGAAGCTACATTGCAGTTTATGTGAATTGCCCCTCTTGTTTTGTGCTTGTTTTCAGACAGTGGCATCAGTTTGGAAAGCGGAGTGTTTGTTGCCTCTGTGGCAGCAGGAAGTCCAGCCGCCCGGGACTGTAATCTTACAGTTGGTGACAGGCTGTTAGCTGTGAGTATGCTGGCTAAAAAAACCCAGTCACACTAAAAGCAGTTTTCATGCCAAGATGCCTGCAGGACACTGCCCTCTGCTGACCACTTTGGAAAACCTTTAAACTAAAACTTGATGGATTTCATTAGTAACTTTCCCCCCCTGAAAATGAACTAAAACTTTGGTTTTGTTTAGATAGTGTCAGCCTATAAATATCAAAGTATTTCTCTTTAATTTTTTATAAATAAATTGAATTAGTTTTGATTGATTTGATTTAACTGTCATGCACTAATGGGCCCAGCCCACACGGGCTCATATGACACTGAAAGACAAAATACATAATACATAAAGATACATGCCCATCACAAAAATCCAATAACCCCCCCTAATCAGAGTACAAAGTGTCTATTCTTATTGTCCATGCCCTTGACACAAAATTTGCCAAACAAAAAATTTCATATTCAAAAAGCCAACGTAAAATTTTATCTTCAGATAACTAAAACAAATCAGGACATTTCTTTTCTATTACCTCATACACACAAAGTCTATTTTTTTCGTACAAAGGACAATAAAACAAAAAAATGAAATTCATCCTCCACCACTTGCAGCTCACAGACCTCAGTCTGTCCCTCCTCAGGAATGCCTTTAAAGCGCCCTACTTCCACCTGTAGGGGGAGCACTCCTGCTCTTAGTTGAGCACATAAGGATCTTTGTCCTCTTTTTAAGTTATACATAACATATGGCTCAGCAGGAAATGTGTTCTTAATTTGCAAATAAGTTCGTAATTTTGGTTTTTGAAGCAGTTTCATTTTCCATTCTTTTTCATAATAACCAACTAAAGTTTCCTTAACATTATCTATCTTACATTTCAAACAATTAAAAAATAGTTCACAGAGGACAGAATGTTCAATGTTCAACACATCTTTACACCAGGGATAAATATGAGCTCTATCCCAATCTAATATTTTACATGCAAGTCTCTCTGTAGGTAAAGTCACCAGCCGGTTCCATAATCTGAGAACTTTGGCTCTTTGTTTAATCACACAAGGTTCCCACCCCATGTCCCCCTCTATGGCGGCTTTAGTGGTGAACCTGTGTACACCCAGAAAATATCTCATTGCCCTGTTTTGAACCTTATTACACTCAGGAGCGTCTTCATAACCCCAGACTCCTGCAGAATAAAATACCACAGATCCCACCATAGCATCGTACAATTTACTAAACGTGTCAAAACTCAACTCAGGACAGACCTTCATCTTATTTATCACAGCACCAAGCTTCTCCCAGCAGAATCTGATAACAGCTGCTTTCCTTCTGAGAACATCATATTTTTATGAAAAACAAAACCAAGATATTTATAAGTATTAGTATACATAAGAGTAGTTTTGCCAAAATAAAAAAGAAAATTACCTTGAGGTACAAAAGGCTTTCTAAAATGAACTATTTGTTTTATCACCATTCATAGTGAGTCTCCATTTGTCACACCAGTCATTCATTGTATTTAACATTCCTTGTAATTTTATTTCCTCATCAGCTATCAAAACACTATCATCACCATAAAGTGATATGCTCAAGTTCTAATTATTAATATCAATACCCAGGTTAGTTTTCTTAATTTTTTTAGCTAAATCGTTGACATAGATAGCAAAAAGAGTTGGTGAAAGAACATCTCCTTGTTTAACTCCAAATGGTGTAGAAAACCATCCTGTTTTTAGGTCATTCACCTGTAACACAGGCTAATGGAGCCTTGTACAGAGCTTTAATTGCTTTATAAAATTGACCATTAATGCCTTATATAAGTAATTTATATTCAAGAAGGTCTCTATCTATCGAGTCAAATGCTTTTTTAAAATCCACAAAACAAACAAAGGTACTTTTACTTTCTTGCAGTCTAGCTCTCATCACCGAGGACTAAACATAAATATTGTCAATACACGCTCTATTTCTCCTGAATCCATTTTGCTCCTCTACAAGGACATGGTTTGTTTCTAGATATTCAGATAACCGATTATTTAAAATACTAGAAAACACTTTATACACAGAAGACTAATGCCTCCATAATTCAGAGGGACTCTTGGGTCTGCTTGAGGGGATTTTAGAATCGGCTTAATGATCAATTTATACCAAATAGATGGTATGAAGCCATTTTTAAAACAGAATCTAAAGAGACAATGTAAAGTATTTAACAATTTAACAATCAACAGAGTCTGTTAAAATCTCATCACTTCATGGAATTGGCCTTCTACTTTTAGGTCCAAGTTTATTTATGTCCCTCCAAAATAGCTGCGACCTATTATTTTGCAAATGCAGTTGTAGCTGAAGAGCTTTACCCCCCCTGAAACATCTTTTAAATAATCTTAACTTCTTATCAAAATGACTCTGAAAATTAGTAATGAATACAAGTCTATAAACATGAGCAAATGGTGATCAAATTTCCATTTTTACTTCTTTTAAAGGGTTTATTTATAAATAAATTCATTCATTCATTGTCTAAACCTGTTTGTCCCTTTCGGGGGCTGCCGGAGCCTTTCCCAGCCACTCATGTGCGAACGCAGGGGACACCCGGACAGGTCATCGGTCTGTCGCAGGGCCCATACACACTCCCATTCACACCTTGGAACAAGTTAGAGTAACCAATTAACCTATAAAGATTTATTAATAAGTTGTTCCTTTTATTTTCTCCAGATTAATGGGATGGAAATTGAGGACAAGTCTCTCTCTGAATGCGAGTCTCTGTTGAGGAGCTGCAGCACTCTCAGCCTCTCCCTTATGAAGGTGAACATTTCAGACACAACATTTATCTTTAGGTTGTTTTGGCAAAGAAAAAGTCCCACTCTGATCATCTTTTGATCTAATTTAAAAAGGTTCGCAGTGTTTTTTTTTAAATTAAGATTGAGCTGTTTTTACACTAAAATAAAAATTTGGGTCATTTCCTAGAAAATAGGTTCTGGAGAGCGGCGGCAGTTAATTAGAAATTCACCTTTGAGCTGTGGGGGGAACTGTTGGCGTGGAGCAACCCCACTCCCCTTCCCCTCACCGTTGCTTGAAGCGCAGGGGAGGGGCCCGCCCATCGTATTTTCTATGTCACAAATGAGATCTTTTTGAAATGTCTTTTTTGTTCTGTCTGCTGCTGATGCACAACAATTTGCATGAAGAAATAGTCAAATCTTCATTTTCTTTATGTCCTCAATCAGAAAAATGGCACAAGAATATGATTTAAAAACACCAAAAACACAATTTTCATCAAAGGGGGTCTTTTTAAATAGAAAAAAAAACATTTGAAAAAGTCCTGAAAATCTGTCAATGTTTAATTTTTTCTTCATTCTTTGACAGTTTCTCCCACAAAACTGCTGTGGACAGACATGCTTCGAGTCTTTGAGGGACTCTGAAAAGGCGCTGCGTCTTCAGCCTTATGATTCTCACAATAGAAGCTGCAGGAACTCCAAGCACAACTGCTCCACTCAGACGGACATCTGCAGCTTCTGCCACAGTGGAGATGAAGCATGTCGGGACACCTGCGACTCCCTGCCCAACAGCAACTCGAGCACCCACTTCCATCCAAACGCCATTTCCCACATCTCCCAGCACTCTCGCTCTCTTTCAACTCCCCGCAGTCCTTCAGAGCCCCAGTCTGAGTTCTGCTTTAGGGGGCAGGACTTCCGTCGTCCCCACACTCTTACCCCGGTGTTCTCCAGCTGCAGCTCACCGCAGGCAGCAGTGGAGGGAGGGCAGAACCTGCCAGTGAAGCCAAGTGGAGGCACTTGGCCGAAAGTCATAGGCGGCGCTCTGGTTTCAGAGGGCACCCAGCTTTCCATATACAAGAAGCCCAAACAGAGGACGTCCATCTTTGATATGAGTGCCTTCAGAAGGCCTGAGACAACCCCCAAACTGGACTTCACGTCTCTGTCCCAGGTATCCAAACACTCCCCACAGAGCTCAGTGTGTGAACCCACTCAGAACCCTCCCACACCTCCAGCGAGGAGCGACTCCTTCAGGTTCAGGCATCGACAACAGAACAGCTCTGCGTCCGACTCCACCATCACTACCAGCACACCTCCACCTTCCCCAGCCCAACCTGTGCCGCCTCAGGACAACGGGGAGGCGGAAAATCCACGTTATCACACCAGCGCTCCAGCTGGTGAGACCAAGAGCTGTAGGAAAAACCCAGCGGAGGCTGAGGGAAGTGGGCGCTGGAGAGAAGTGCAGCAAAAGAGGAGATACCGACCAAAATCTGCACCAGCACTGCGGCGAAACGTCACGCCATTACACATCCCCTCACCTATGCAGGTAACTAACAAACTTTCAAGACTTCTAACTTTGAAGACTCTTCTTCTTATCCTCCTTTTCTTGCATAAGAAGGAAAAAAGCCATTGAAATTGTTCTCATTAGCTGCTTGGGTCTTGCAGACACAAAGTTTCTCTAATGATGAACACTCCCCAGAGCCCATGGACTTGTTACGCTTCTCTCCTCTGAGATCAAACCGGTACAGCATGCCATTTGTTCCCCCTGGCTACAATAGCACCTCAGCACGTAAGTCCTCTCAACATCCTTGCTAGTGCTGCTTTGTATTTACAGAGCAGCATCTAAATACAGCGTTCTCTACAGACCTCCAGACCCATGTTGTTTTTCCAGACCCCCACCACAATGAAATTTATCCCCATGTCTTGTTGTGACAGATGTCATGAGGAATCCAGCCTACACCACTTGGAGCCACGAGATCCAGCCAAGCAGCTGTCCTCCAGCTCCCAGTTCTGGCATTTGTGTGCATTCACAAAGGTGTTTATTGTTTTTTTTTTTAAATTTTTTTTCTAAAATCCTCTGATCCGCTGTAATAGAAGTCATGCTCTGCAGCCATTAAATGAAAATGAAATCCTCTTTAATTGAAATTTCATCTGTTTTCTTGGTAGAACATGGTTATCTTCTGAAAAGGGCTCTAATCTTTCATGTGTGTACACAATAACACTGAGCGGCGTGCCCTACATCCCATGAACAGATGGGATGGGCTAAATTCATTCTTGCTCTGGGTTTGAATAATTGACCGCCTTGGGACTTACGCAGCCATTTTCTGTTCTCTGTTAGCCCCCAGCATCAAGGTCACCTCAGTCTGGACTTCAGCCACAAGCGTAATCCAGAGTTGAGTGAGACGAACAACAGCCAGCCGCCTCACCATAATACCTCCTTACCCTCCAGAACTCGACAGGGTATGCATTGTGTGCCACTTTTTGATTCTTCACAACTTGTGAAATCCTTTCAGTGTTTTTGTCTCAGTAAAATCTTTTGTTTTTTGTTTTTGTCTTTTTAAAACACAATGTGAGATTTCTGCTGTTTTCTCATGAAAAGGTCTCAGAAGTCTCTTTATATTAAAATGAATTTGATTCCTTTTTACATTGTTAAAATACTTTAAAGTGCCACTCTGATCATCTTTTGATCTATTGTGAAAGCGTCTTTTTAATTATGATTATGCCGTTTTTAGCCTAAATCGTTTTCTAGGACATAGTTTCTGCAGAGCAGCAGGAGTTGATCAGAAACTTGCCTCTGAGTTGTAGGCAGGACTGTCTGTGTGGAGTAAGTCCACCTCCACTTCCCATCTCCCATTTACACGCTCTCCCACTAGCTTACAGCCCCTCACACCGCCAACCTTACTGGTGAAACAAAAGTGGCGAGCGATTTTTGAGCTATCCAGCTGTATAGTCTTGACAAGCGAAGACGCACATGGATCTATTTCTCTGCAAGTGGATGCATCGGAATTGAACAGAACAAGGAGCTTGTGACTTGCCAGTTGTAGCTTCTATGTTGCAACAAACTTTTTCCAACTGCATTTTTTTCATCTGCTCCTGTTTTACAATTCAAATAAAGAAATGGTAAGAAATGCAGTTTTAAGCTTAATTTACTTTACATATGTCCTCCGTTAATGAGAAAATGCCAAAGGAATATGATTAAAAACAGCAAAAACACAATTTTCATCTGAGTGGGTCTTCAAATATTTAAGTTAAAACTGGCATTTTATAAGTTTTGGAAAAACAAATTTAAGTAATTTCTCATATATGAACTTTATTTTGTATATAATTAAACTAGTAACCTGCTTAACAAGCAAAAGTGTAAAACATTTACATGAGTAGAGCTGCTTGACTCTCAAACTAAAATGTTATTACATCTGCATTTTCAAAGATATGTTTTAATTGTTTTGATGCAAAAGCAAAAAACGGTATTTTCCTTCCATAAAACATCTGTTAACTAGCCGACATGTTAATAATACTTTAAGGAAGCTCCCCACTTTGCCTGTTGTCTTTCTTTGTTAAAAGAACTGACTGTCTGATGTTTATTCCAATTAGCTTTTGAAAACCACAAGCTAATAGTTGTTGGTTGCAGAGTGACTTAAATTGAGAACGCATTGAAACAAAAACACGATCAGTTGCTGATATGGGTGAAGGGACTCTGAAATGACTGGTTGTTTTCTTTAGCCTCCCCTGGTGCTTTACAGTTTCGGGCAGAACGCATCAAGATTCCTCCGACTCGTTACTCTCGCTCCTCCGGATCAGACAAAGGTACTGTTCAGTTTGGGAGATGCATCTCCAGCTCGTCACTTCTGTGCCAGTAAACAACCTACATTCTTGTCTCCTCTCCTTCAGGCTCTCTTTCACATTCAGAGTGTAGCAGCCCAACTCCTCCAATGTCCCCTGTCAATCTGGACTTATCGTCTTTCTCCAGCAGCCAATCGGATGGCTCCTTTTCCACACAGCCCAGGACATCAGTCAGCCCCGCTCCAGTTGGTGACAGGCGGAGGGATGGGTAAGCCGGGCCGGCCCCTCCTCTGCATCTTATCCTCTCATCATTCAGCGGGGCTCGACATGTTTTCCAGCATTTGTCTGCTTCATTGTGATTAAATGGAGTAAACAAATCTGCCAGCCTTCATCTTGCACTGTTCGTACACTAAAGATTTATCAGTGCTCCTGTCTTCTGTGCTAATCATCAGTGTAACTCCTAATGTCTCTGGGCAGCTTTGCTCATTAATTTGTCTCTTTTTTTTGTTTGTTTTTTTCTTCCTCTCCTCATCTGCTTCTCAGATTTGTGTCTTTCCACACTTCCTCTGTTAGACTTCCACAGGCAGTAAAGTCTAGATTCCTGTCTTTGAGAAGCTTTAGGTTCGTCTCCAGCTTTTTTGCACAAAAACTTTCTGCAAATAGGTGCATTCACAATACAAAATAAAAGTCAGTGATTTTATACACAGATTTATTTTACTTGCCATGTTTTTTTTTCATCTTTTTTTTTCTATTAAATTGGTCTTTGCATGTAATTTTAGTTTGCCACATTCCCAGCAGCTGAACCTTGAAAATAGTGAAAACTGAGAAATAGCTGTAGGTAGCCTTTAGCTTTTATTTCCAAATTCACCTCAGTGCTCTTTATAAGAGTTCGGTCTAGAGCAGCGGTGAGCACCATGAGCTCATTTTTTCCAACGTGCTATTTCGATAATCTGGACCCCACCCTTTGATGCAGGTCATCAGAAGAAGGAAGGGGCAGGGATTTCTGGAAACCTCATAAGGCCATCGAGGCCTGAAAATTAGCCACCTCTGCTCTAAAGCCACATTAATCAGCACAAATGTGAAGGTTGCTGTAATTTGATTTTGATGTAACAATGACCAGCAATCATAACCTTTTTTTTGCACAGTGACTAACTCTTATGTTTTTTTTTTTTTGTCACGTAAACACATTTTAAGAACTAATTGTTTGCTGCGTTGACTTATCAGTTGCAAGCAGATACAAAAGTTATATATGAAAAATTTTAAGATGCTTGAACTTTCAAGATTATTATTTTATTTTTTATTTTTACATGTAGGCCATATTTGGGGGAACCACGCAGCGTGACTGTCCAGAAGGGAGCAGAACCTCTGGGCATCTCCATAGTAAGCGGCGAGAACGGTGGCGTGTTTGTGTCCAAAGTGACCGCAGGCAGCATTGCTCATCAAGCTCATTTAGAGTACGGAGACCAGCTTTTGGAGGTAACACCACTGCAAAGCTGTAAACCAAGCTTTACTGTGTTGGTCTATTTTAGTCTTGTTCCTAATGAATAGATCCCATTTCCAGTTCAATGGAATCAACCTTCGGAACGCCAACGAGCAGCAGGCGCGGCTGGTGATCGGGCAACAATGTGACACAGTCACCATTCTGGCTCAATATAATCCCCACATGTTTCATCTGGGAAATCACTCCCGCTCAGGGTGAGAAGACCCCAAGATAGAATTGTAATGAGTTTTTGAAATAAATACTACAAGACCTGTACAATAAATCGCAAATCTATCGTTATGTCAAGCTATGCAATACGCATATTGCAAAAGTCCTATATACTACCCATAATGCCATGTGACGTAATGCACCCTCTAGTTAGAAACATTTTTATACATTTCTGCTGTTTTTCTCAGATCCCTGATGGAGGCGCTTAGCAACCAGCTGGTCCTTAAAGACGGGAGATTGTCCTCCCCTGACGACCACTCCACTGTTGACACACTGAGTGAGCAGGATGAAGGCACAATAACACCTCCTTCCAAACGGACCACTCCTGCCAACAGTCCTCACAACTCCTTCAGGTATTTTTGAGGTGTGTAGAGTTTTGCTGTTATTCCAGAGCCAGACATTTAAACTGCCGGATCTCTCCAGGCTCGCGGGCTCAATCATTCCCATTTTTTCCGAGTCTCGGCTGGTGAGGTTTAAGCGGAGTCATGCGGAGCTGGGAGTTCAGATATGTGGGGGAAACCTGTGTGGCATCTTTGTGGAGACTCTGGACGATGACAGCCCTGCTAAGGGTCCCGACGGATTGTCACCTGGTGACCTGATCCTGGAGGTACACCGGCGTCTACCTGTGGCTTTAGCTTGTCAAAGTTATGATGTCTGACAATAAAAAAGACTTGAATTGCTTGTGTTTACACTCAATCTTAAAAGATATATGAGTGGATGAACAAAAGCATGCTACAGCTCAAGGTCTCTCTCTGCATTGCTTTATTTGCTTTATTACAAGAAATGAGTTGCTCTGTAGGATCTGTGTAATTTTGTCAACTGAATACCCTTTTTTTTAAAAAATCTTCATTCAGTACAATGGCGTCAGCATGCTGGATAAAACTAAAGAAGACGCTTACCTGGAAATGCTGAAACCAGCTGAATCGATAACCTTCAAGGTACAGAATTGCGCAGACAGCCTCGCTGACATCAGAGAGACTCACGGAGATGGATTTTTTGTAAGGTAAGCACAGAGCTTTTCAAGGTCCTGAGAGCAAAGGCAAAGGATACTCTGCAGAAGGTGTTTTTGTGAATTTAGCAGAAAACTAAAGTAACTCTGAGACAGACAAATAAAGATGACGAGTATATTTTAAAAGCCTTGAGGATAGTTTGCCATGAGGACTGTTCACCAAAGCATTAAAATGATTGTAACATCCTGTAAAGTTGGTGTTTTTTAATCAAAGCTTTCATCTGATGTCCTGCTCCTCATCAGAGCACTTTATGAACGGGTGGCAGAGGCAGAGCAGGAGCTAAGCTTTAAGAAAGACGACATCCTATATGTTGAAGACACGCTGCCTAACGGTAACTTTGGCTTCTGGATGGCCTGGCAGCTTGATGAAAATGCCCAGAGACTACTGAAGGGGCAGATTCCAAGTAAATACATGTAAGTTCAGCAAAGACGTATTAATTTCCAGTCACCTCCTAACAATAATATGTACATTTGAACTTGTGGTTCTGATTCTACATTAGGATGGACCAGGAGTTCTACAGGAGACACGGCATGACGGATGGAAAAGAGGATGGCGGCGCCGGCAAGACTCTGTCTGCTGCCGCTCGAAGGTCGTTCTTCCGCCGGAGAATAAAGCACAAACGCAGCGGCTCTAAAGACGGGAAAGACCCGCTTGATTCCATAAGCATGGATGCTTTACCCCTGACAGAGGGTGAGAAATATTATTTTATAGAGAAAAATGTATCACAAATCCACTACCTGGAGCTAATGGATGATAACAGACCCGAAGGTTTGCTTTGTTCCTTAGGAGCTCATCATAAAAGGTGACGTCTGTGAAAAATGTGTCCTCAAAAGCAGCACTCTGTTGTGTGAAAGCAAAGACTTTACAGAACATTTCACACACTCTTTCCAAGAGCTGTCAACTGCCTTCCTCACAGAAATGTACAGTTTATTTAAAGTCACCTTATTTTGTGACTCAATTCGAAGGTTTGGGAAAAACAAAGTAAATAATTTATTTGCAGAAATTCGCTGTAAATAACTGTAGTTTGGGGTATTTTGATGATTTCTTTTATTGTTTGCAACAATCCTGAACTTAGCTTGATTCACCAACGTGTCACTGTTTAAGGTGACCCCTAAAAAAACTCAATGACATACAAGACTTCATTGAGATTTCAACACAAAGTTTAAATAAATGTGTTTTAAATGTATTAAAAACATGTCAAATGTACAGATCCCACATATTTTTGGTGCCTTTAGAAAGCCTGTTTTGTCAAATTCATGTCAAAGGTGTGCTGTGAGCTGCAGCGATTGTCATCTGTGTTTTCTTCTCAGATGGTCTGAGCCTGATGTACCAGCGGGTCCAGAAGGTGGACTGCTTGTCCCCCAGACCAGTGCTGATCTTGGGTCCTTTAGTAGAGACGGTTAAGGACATGCTGGTGAAGGAGACTCCTGCTAAATTTTGTCGCTGTCTGCCCGGTGAGCCATGTTTACATGATGATTGCCGATTTATCAAACCGCTTTTAGACTGTTTCAGAAGAAAAAAATGACAAATGTAAATAAGGGACTTGGTCTATCTTTTAACCATTGATTCATTTAGAGATAATGAAGGCGTCCCAGCAGGCAATTGAGCGAGGTGTGAAGGACTGTGTGTTCATTGACTTCAAACGAAGAAGTGGCCATTTTGATGTGACAACAGTGGCATCAATAAAAGAGATAACAGAGAAGGTAAATCAATGTTAATGTCCTTTGAATTTCACACACCATAGCACAATCTTCAAATCCAATAGTCACTTTAAGTTTACTTTAAGAAAAGAAAGCATGTTTTTTGTGTTTGAAGTCTTGAACAGCTTCAAGAATTGATCTTTTTTTAATCTCACCCCACATAATCTCTTATAATTCATCCTTTACATTTATACCCATTTTTTAAGATGACGTTTTTCTTTCTCAGGACTCTCACTGTTTGCTTGACATCGCTCCTCACGCCATTGAGCGTCTTCACAGCGTTCACATCTACCCAGTCGTCATATTCATTCGCTACAAAAATGCCAAACAGATAAAGTGAGTATTTTTACGCCCTGAATAGTTTTCATTGTATCACTTTTCAAGCCAGTAACAAAATTAGGCCTGTAAAAGCTTAAAATGCCATTTCAATAACTTTTGGATTAATAACTTTATTAATTTCTATGTTTTAGAGACATTTTTTTTACTAAATATAAAAGATGCTTTATATTTTAACAAGAGGATGGAAAGTAAAATGACTCAATACCTCAATTCTAGTCTAATTTAGAATTATCAGCCTAATTTAATTTTTCAGACATCCAGAAAATTAAGCTCTGCAGAAATCCCGCCACATTGTTATCCTATTACTCTGCACATTGATCTAAAAATGAACCTAATTTAATGAAAGAATTATTTTGTAGACACATCATGTGTGTTCCAACTGCTGGAGGCTGTAGGTCTGATTTTCAAATATTTGCCCTGAAAGTGCAAAACTTTCAGGATGTCATTTTTGCTATACACATGCGGATTAGCTCTCACAAATGAGGACACTGTGGTCTGGCAGCTACAGGCTTTCCCATCAACACGCTGCAGGAACGGTGCAGCCGGCAGACGCGGCAGGGATTGATTCCCGCTAAACCTTCACTTTCATCAGTTGAGTACCAGCTGTCCTGGGAGGGGCTCCTCGAGCCTGTGGCGTGGGTGGCCAACACTCCCAGCAGTGCCCCCCCCACCCAAACATACCTAATACTACTCCATGTGCTCACAAATGCACACCTCCCACCGCGGCAGCCTCTGACAAAAGCTCAATGTTTTTATGGATCCTCCTCCTCTGGGGTCCAGAACATGCTGACCGCATACTGAGCACCACGCAGACCATTCATGTGTTGATCTGAATCGGTTAGAAAATAGAAACCTCAAAAATTGGAATCTGTAGTTCTTTCTTTATATTTCACAAAAATCTAGAAATTATCAAATATTTTTCAGAGTCAGGAATTTTAATGAAACCATTTGTGGGTTTCCATTTTGTTGTTTTGTTTTAGTTTTCAATGAATGAGTAGACGTTGCTGATGCACTCTTTCTTTTTTTTTTCTTTAGAGAACAGAAGGACCCTCTGTACCTGCGGGAGAAAATCTCCCAGAAACATTCCAAGGAGCAGTTTGAGCTTTCTCAGAAGATAGAACAGGACTACAGCCGCTTCTTCACAGGTAACCAAAGAGAACACGTGCACACTTTAATTGAATTCTTTATGGAAAGAAAGAATACTCCTTGAGGAGAATTTAGCAATTTTATCTTAAAGATTGACTAAAAGAGTGATCTTCACTATCAATTTCAACACTTCAAGAAGTAAATTCGGTCCTGAAGTGACCCGACCACAAAAAACAAACGACATGGACGACTGCCTTTTTGATATTTATTATGAGGTTTTTGTTATGGATGCAGACTCCTCCCTTCCATCCATAAAATAAAAATACTGTGTTTCCAATGGCAGTAGCACATGCAGCTCTCCTGAAAACTGAATTAAAATGGTCACTGGAGCATTTTTAACTCTGTTACATCCACCCCCACTGAATTTAGTTGAATTTTAGCCATATACACACTGAACATCTCAGAGCATTCAACAACACAAAGTAGGAGTTTCTCAAAAGAAGACCAACTATCCTGTATCCCATAAGGATGAAGGGGATTGAAGGACGGTGCCAATCCCTCAACCCAACTACTGGTAGTGGGGTTTCTGGTACACCCCACAACATCCCTGACAAAACCATAACTGTACACGCTATAAAACAACATAAACTATTATTAGCCTGAAACACAGATTTGGAAACGGACAACATCCTGTTGGAACATTTGATAAGTCTATTCACAAGTTTTACCAAATGGTCAAATCTAGAGCACACTTTTGATTGAACAACAGAACATCACATGTAGAAACAGTCAAGGTCAACAGTAAGTTGGTCAAAAGTAGATTCAGATCGTCTGGTTCTACTGTCTGAAGGTAGTCCGGTCGTCAGTCTAGAGTCACATGGAGCAGGTGGGACAAAACTTGCTTGTGGGGGCGGTACACTTCCAGGGAGAGCAGAAGCCGTCAGGTCAGAAGTGTCATCTTGTGTTGAATTCAACTCAGTCAGTTGTGAAATCCAACAATTCTCCTCTGAGTCTGCAGGCTCAGAAGAATCCAATTATCCTACTGCAAATACAGACATGGTTAGTACCGACTCCTGCTCACTTTTGAAATCCGATTCAGTCAGTTGCGCACTTGGAATGGAGCAACCACTGTTGAGTGCTACAATGTTATATGCTTCGCATAACTCTGAACTGAGGTGAGACTGTGTCACCCTTTTGACCTCAGAAGAGGCCGTCCTATCCAGCCAATGGCTGTAAAGACCCGTCTCCAGCAGATCTTAAGCTTCATGTTTCCATCAGAAACTGGAAAACTCTTGTTATGGCCCGCAGCAGCAGTCACTGACTGCAAGGACCATATTGTTTTCGCAGTTGGAACGATTTCGGTGCCGTTCAGCCAAAATGTGACCCCCGCCGCTTACTCGAAAAGTCACCAAAATGTGCACACACCTCGGATAAATTGAAAATGAATTTTCCACAAAGTCAACCTCACCGCCCTGAAGACGATGAACAAAATGAATGGGCCAAAAATCGTGTATGGGGCCGAAAAAAAATGTAATTCAAAATACAGTTACAAAACCAAAACACACGTGGTGGGGATATCCCAAGAAAGTTTTGAAATCATTGTGGGACGACTGCGCGACCTACGGCTTGGCTGCCATTTTGTGGCGAACTCTGAGAATTGGTGATTTTTGTGTTTTTCCACGATATGGGAAAACAACACTTTTGTTTGAGTGATTTTCACGATATTGTACACACTTGCTGCCAGCTCCAGTCTACAAACACCACAGAAGTGTCGACTTCTTGCGACAGTGGGCCATACAACGCCTCTTGCGGCTTTAATTTCTAAGTAATTTCTCTTTGATGTTCTGAGCATTCAGTGATATGATGTGACACCAAAATAGATCTCATTGTAAAATCGGAGATGAGTATAGCGTAACATCAAAATTCAAACTCTTAATTAATAAACAATAAACTATGAAGTTATGACTCGTAGTAAAACAACTACATGCAGTTTAAGTTTTCTAAATGTCAGAGGATTAAGTCAAAACTGGAATTCAATTCAACACAATTCTTAACATGGAGTTTATCAATATATGTTTAAATGTCTAAATTTGTGGTCAAATATGCAATCAAATCACAAAGATTTTAATGGAAATTTCACATGCTCTCATTTAACATGAGTGTCCGCTCAGTTAGGTGACAATCAGCTTGGCTTTCCTGTTGCTGTGATATTTTTAAGGTGAAGAAGATTTTTGATCTTCTGCAAATATGATTTGGGATTTCCTTCAGTTTGATTCAACAAAAGAAGGTTCCTTCTCAAGAATGACTTCCTTTGCGGCGGAATCAATCAAATATTTCTTTTAGCACTAGGTTTCTCAAAGTTGTGTGTTCTCATATGCTTCCGTTGCCAGATCTTTGTGAATAGTCTCCATCGCTGAAATCTTAAGGACTCTAGATGGACCTTTGATAATCTGATGTAAGCTTGAACGGACTTGCCAGTCAAAGCATATGCAAGAATCCCCGTATTTAGAGAATTTTTAAAATTCCGCTGCTTCCATACTTTCTAACAATGAAAAACCAATGAGGTAGAGGTCAGAGGTTAAAGCTCAACAATTGAAACACAAGCCTATGTTTCTTATTCAGGATTGGATTCTTTTGCTAGAGGTCTACAGGCTACAAACTTAATTAAACTAGATAAAAGGTTTGACATTGAAAGGTGAGATAATCTGCTTCCCCAAACTGGTTGATGAATAGACCTTCCAAACTTACGTCTGTTAGGGATGTAATGATATATGTGATTTATGTTTGTTGGCTCAGTTTCTGTTTTGGTGCAGCAGGAAAAAAGTTACTGAATGTATTATTTTTAAGAGTAAACTGGTAGTAGAAACAGTAATCGTTTTTTTTTAATGCCAGGAAGTACTAATGGTGTAAAAACTATAATCCAGAACTACAAAAAACAGAGGCAAAAAACACAAATCTAAAATGACCAAAAATGGAAAAATTGTATTTGCTTTTATAATCTTCAATTTGTCCACAAAGAACACTGAAAATTTTACTCTGTTGGCCCTAGTTTATTAAAGTGTGTTTTGTTTTCTCTTAAAGCCATGGATCATCTTTTGATCCATTGTAATAGCATTCCCAGTGGTCTTTTAATGATTTTCTACGTAACAAAAAGCTCTTATTCAAATGGCATTTCTTTGTCTGCTCAATATTCACAACAATTTGAATAAAGAAATACTCAAATGCAGTTTCAAGGTTAATTTTCTATACACATGTCCATTTGGTTGCAGGCATTATCCAAGGCGGCAGCGTCTCCTACATGTGCACTCAGATCACGACCATGGTGGAGCAGGAACAGAGCAAAGTCCTGTGGATTCCTGATGGAGCAACATAATCATTTCACATCCGGGACTTTGTGTCCAGCATTCACAGTGACTTTATTCACCGTTTTCGCAAATTAAAAAATGCATACTCAACTGGTATAGGCATGATGCACTGCTGACACTGCTGGTTTACATGAAAAACTTTCATTAAATGTGTAGCAATACTAGTGAGGAATCAGTTTTCCCACTACATTAGTGAAGTGCAGTTCTTGATAGATGAACTTTACATTTGATACTTGAACGCTATATTCTCCTTTTTTATTAACAGTCTTTTAAACCTCATGAACATGTTTGACCACAGAAATCTTCATAAATATAAACAGCAAAATGTTTTTTTTTTTAAATTTCTTTGTGACATTTTGTGCTATTTAATTTATCTAAATGAATAAGAGGATTTTAGTATAAACATGTAGCTGTAGAGTTAATAGAAATATCTTCCTGTTAAACCCCTTATTTATAAAGAATAATTTCCTCTATCTCAAGTTATGGTGATATTTTACTCTAATGACTTTAGTTTATTTTTATTTCTGCCATATTATTGTGCCAAGCTATGATAATTTACTTTTTTTAAATGTTAATAATGCCTGTGATATAAAATTGTTAAAAAAATTGCTTTCTCCAAGTTCCCAAATTTGGCTGATGCTACAAATACATTTGAGACATTTTAGCAAATATATGGTGTTAAAAAAGAGAGAATTTATGGCGTATAGCTGGATCTACACATTCTCACATTCTTGTTGAATCACAAGGACACATTTCATTATTAAAATCTAATTAAACACCTTGGTTCTGCAGTCAATGTTTTTTTTTTTTGTAGTTTTTTTTTATATTGAAAAGAGCAGAGTTCATTTGATGTTTGTTTTTTTTATCTTTGTATTTTATTTTTGTTTATAAAATTATTTAATTTTTTTTTTCAAACTTTATTGAACGTAACAATTCAATACGCAACAATGTAAAACGGCAACAAGGAAAGAACAAGCCAGGGGGTTATTATTGCATTTTACACAAATACATTGAAACTGACGCACAGATCAAATGTTTTAATGGCTTTCTTATTGTCAGATTTTCTTATTGTGTTCAGGTATTGCTTGAACTCATTGATAAAAGATTGAGCAATGAGGGGTATGATTCGTTTTTGTTTATAAAAAGGATTTTTATAAAAAAAAATCCTTCCGGATTAATCAAAAATGTGTCCACTAGAGGGAGCAATTGACTTTTTCAGGGAGTTTCAAAGCCTTTACCAGGATTGTCCAAAATTTTGGGTTGAAAAAACTAAAATCGCTTACTTTTTATTTTAATTCTTTACTTGGAGTCGCATTTTAAAATTGTTATTTGAAAAAGGGAAAGCCTAACATTTTGCACTGATTGACTTTAAACATTCTGGTAACTGTACATTGGGAAACGTCATTATAAAGCTCTTTTTATACAAGTTTGCATTTAAAACCCAAGTTTACATGATGCCTTTTTTATGTATGTCTATAAAAACATATATGTAAATGTCATTATTTAGGCCTATAATTTTTTAGTTTTGTTAAATTTTCCTTGGTTTTTCAAAATAAAAGACTGTGGATTAAAATAATTTATAATTTTCTTTTTAGCATATGAAGGTGTCTCATTCAACACGAGGGTGTTTGTAACCACAAAGTTGGTCATCAAACATTGATGAAGCTTCCCTATAAATAACCAGGAGCATCTGCGTCTGCCGCTGATGGCTCCTCCCCCGGCACCTGTAAATCTGCGATGCCATCTTCTAACAAATGGATGAGAGAGGCGCCCGCTGGAGCCGAAAAAACCTCCGCCGTTTTCGTAATGTCAGAGTGTTTGTCTAAAAGGATGACGGTGAATTTCCCAGCTTCATAGGGCTGTGGAGCGCATTCAACAGTGCGGAACTCCACAGGAACCTGAGGATCCACTGACGGCAGGACGCGCACCTGGACTGCCAGAAAGCTGGGACGTCTCCATGATCAGAACTGTGGTATTTAGATGTTTCTCCTTCAGAGGCATCCATTTACGCAGGCGCATTCATAATCGTGAACGCGCATGGTGAAGCGCGCCGCTGACGCCTTGATTTGAAAAGAAGTTTCCATTCCTGCCTGGCTTCGACTCCAACTTCCCCATCCTCCCCTGCGGTGAAGCCGCACGAGCCGATCCGGAGATGCGTGAGCCGCTGGGGGGTCGCGGGGCGCTGGCTGGACCTCCCAGACGCGCCTGAAACCCACCTGACTGCCGGTTCGGGACGGGGGGTCAGCCTGTTGAGCAGAGATCGATCATGTCGAAGAACACTATGGATAAATTCAGCCCCTCGGTGCACATGTCCAAGATTGACGTGGTCATCCCGTATTCAGCCGATATGTTGTGTGACAGCAACGGCCAGCGGATGTGGTGGGCTTTCTTAGCCTCGTCCATGGTCACTTTCTTCGGGGGACTCTTCATAATCCTCCTGTGGAGAACTCTGAAGTACCTGTGGACCGTGTGCTGCCACTGTAAAGCCAAAAAGAAGGTATGTGTTGTTTGTGCAGCTCCTCCGTGGAAATTCAACCCACAGCTTTTATTGTTTGTGTGCGACAGCAGTGCGTAACGACGGCCAGTTTGATTTGGGAAATGGGCTTATAATGAAATCAGCGCAGAGGCTCCATCAACAGAGAACACAGGGCATGACTCTGAATGATGAACTCTGCTATTTTGGGCGTCAGAGCTGTAAGGCACAGTTATATTTCACTAAAAGTTCTCCAACACTGTCCGAGCCACCTTCTGTTTGGATCCTTTTGGAAAAAGGACCACAGAAGTCATCAAGAATTTATATTTGTTGCCCCAAAGAAGAAGAAGAAGAACACCCCCCCCCAATCCTCTTCATAACCTCTGTGATTTGGATTACAATGAGACACTTAAATCTGTTCTGATGCAGATGAATCATTTAGTTGAAACATTTTTACCTTAAAATGTCCTCATCCGATCAAACACGTCTGCTCTTTCTGTCTATTTATTTTTACCAAACATGACCTGGTTCAAGTGTTGGCAGGAAACGTATATGGAGGCAAAACTCTCATTTAGATCAAAGCTTTGTGGAATTAAGGACATTTTGAAGATTATTTTGTTCACTGAACATAAGCAATGACCTCATTTCGTTATTTTACAGTAAAACGACAGGGGTTTTGTGTACGTTTTTAAATTCAAATTGACTATTTTTCTTAATGGCGCTTTGAGTCAAACACGTTTTGAAACATTTTGTTTAATGATACACTCTTTTAAAGTCATGCCTCAGCACAATAGTTAGTTTTTTTTATGAGAGATCATGACTCTTGATTAAATTATTATTTGTGTTTGATGCTCTGCAAATGTCTGTGTATAATCGATCATATTTCCTGAATTAAGCAGCGAACCCCAGAACCCACAGATTACTTAGAAATAGCTGTTCAGATTTTAAGCAACAGTTGGTCATGGATTGTTATTTGCCATTGATTTTGGCATACTTTTAGAAAACCTAGAAAGAAATAGGACCAGATTTAGCTGTAAACTATGTAAAAAAAAAAAAAAAAGTAATTAAAGCAATAGGCGTAGTGAAATTACATGGGGTGTACCACAAAGCTCAGTGTTTGGGGCCCAAACATTTGAACCTGAACCTCAGTGACATCAACATCCATAGCTGTTGAGTAGTCCTCAAATTACCAATTTAAAATACTGAAAAGTAACACGACTAAAATATGATTAGAAATCGAGCATAAGCAGAAACATAGACACAATACAACACAAAATATAACTGGATGTATGGTAGGACTGAATTCACTCCCTTTGTGCTGTTGTTCATACTTACCCTCACATGTCAAGGTGAGTGAAGTAATTGCAGTTTTACATTCTAGTCAATAATGAATAAAAAAAATCCATAGCATCCTTTATGATTCCAGGCTGAAGGTACCTCATACAGTGTACTCATATTTTCAATTTTTACACTTAGAAGCTTTAAAATTCAGGAACCTGGTGAAGTGTCTGACAACTTACGACCATTCTACAGGGGGTCATTATCTAAATTAGTAAATTCTGACTTTTTGTAGAAGCCTTTGACATACTTTGTAGATAGATTTTAAATATTTAGATTTCTAGATTTAGAAATAAGTTGTCCTCTGTGGAGATGGATGTTTTACCCATACAGTATGTTGAAAGAAAGTCTGTTTATGTTTACCTTGTGTTTGAATTGGCAAAAAAGTGGAATTTCTCAGGCGTTCTGCTAAAGCACAGAACCGTCAGCCTCATGTAATAGTAGCTGCTTGTTTTCTGATAAAACGAAAGGTTCCGGTGAACTATCTGAAGATCATTAGCTGCATATTTTAAAATTGGTTAATAATGGCATTTTGTTGAAGATATTTACAGTCTCCTTAGATTCATTAATACTTGATTTATTTTGAAGTCCTGTTTTTGTTAGAGTTTGTCATCTTTTTGTGTACAAAAACACCCTTGCAATGAAACTGTAATAGAGACAAAAATCAGTGCATTCTATTTGGATATTTTTGATTTCTTTTCTTTTTAAAATTTGCAATAGTAAAGGTTTAAAGATTTTTAAGAAATGTCTTAAGCTGCTTTTGGAAACATGACAATAGTTTTGTAGCAGATAGATCTTTAAAGCCTTCCTATGACCCTATAATTTGTATTTTTTTTGGCAACATTTCAGTTGTGATGACAATTCTTCTTCACAAGGTGAGGAATAATTACTTATTTCAGTTCAAAAAGTTATTGTTTTGTTTGATTTTATGGTTTTATTTATCGGAAAAGCAAGATGAAGCAGGCAAAGGTTTAATGCGGGGCGGGTCTGACCTTTATCACCAATTCTCTGTGTCACTTGGTGTGCTTTGAAAGTGGCTGCAGAGTTGAAAATGATTCCTATAACTAAATCATTTGGTTTGAAATTGTGTGAACTAAAAACACCCACCCACAAATATTTAGAATCTGCTATAATTTGTGCTCTAGAAATTCAAATATTAGGTTTGCTTTTTGGTATTTTGTTTAAAATAATTAAAGTAATTGGTATTTGTTAGCTTGATAAACATTTACAATATTTTATTTTTTTAACGAGTATGTAAGAAATGTTCTAGAGATGCTAAATATAAGGTTTATGCTTAAAAAAACACAGATTTGGGGTCAATTGGAGCTGCTGAGCTCCACCAACCTGTTGCTGAGAGGCGGGGGTTCCTACCACTTCCAATCTTTTCCTCCTTCCCATCTTTCCTTGTCTCATCCTGTGTCCTTTTCCTCCAAGAATTGCCTTGCAGAGTCAGAAATGCAGTGTCAGGTGCATACAGTGTGTGGCATATGAATCAGTGTTTTTGTTGCTAAGCAACAAGAAAGCAAAGGATTTCATTATAAGAGGAAATCTCTCTCTCTCTCTTCCTTTCCTTTTTTTTTTTTTTTCAATAGTTAAAGCTGGGAGATTTGGCTGGTTTGTTAGAGGCCCCCCCCCCCCCCCCCCCCAACCCCACCTCCCAGCCTGAACGTAAAGCTTTTAGTGTTTTGTTTATAGACTTCGTCTTTTTTCTGTTGCTTTTTCCCTCTCTTTATCTTCCGTCCAAATTGAGCCTCTCCATCTCTGCTGCTCCGTTTTCCCTGGATCATTACTAATCAATAAAACTTTTAATTTCAGGGGTTCTGATAAATGACTGCCATTATGGATCTGGGAGGAAGCAACAAATTGGCTTCATTGTAAATGGCAGCCTTCTCGACTATGGAAGGAGTTATCAGGCCCTCATGTTTCACACTAAGCCTCAGTGAAGAAGGCCTTTATTTCATTCTGCTCAGGAGAGCTGCAGACAACAGCAAAGACCTGATGAAGAGATGTAAAATCAGCGATTAGTCATTTACCGCAGACAGTCTGTTCCTTCACGGCGACCCAGACTGATGACCGATTCCTGCTCTCTGACATGTTGTAATGCGATTTGTATCGGCTATTCATGGTTGGCCTCTGATGAATTTTTAAAACTTTGACTGCCGTGACATCTTCTGCTCCAGCGCTCATTAAATTGCCATTTTTGTTTTATTGTAATTCATGTTAGCAACTGTTGGATGGATGCATGTTTAATTCAGCGCATCAACAATTGACAAGCAGCCATGAATTTGGAGAAAGATGGGTCATTTCTGCAAGTACAATCAATTCATCTGGTTACTGTTCTAACTAGAAAAGCCTTTTTCTCTTGTGTAGGTTACATTTGTAATCTTTGGACATGCTGAGGCTATTTTTTTTTTTTGTGCATAATATAAGCATCATGCAGCAGCTTGGCTGTCATCGCTCCATCTGGGAACCAACAGGTCTCTGATTAACACAAATGCGGGAGATCTCATCGGCACTATTTTTTTATCAGGGGGGATGCACATTGTGGTGCTGTAGCTTTTGTTTTATGTTGTGTGTTTCGAAAAGAGAAAAATCTGTTCATCCCACTGTGATAAACAATTGTTTTTGGTGTTTTTAACATTTTTTGTGGCATTTTTTTGACGATGGAGGACATATATTAAGAAAATAAGCTAGTATTTCTTAATTTAAATCACTGTGAATCAGGAGCAGACGGAAAAATGCTGGAGTAGAAAAGCTCCCTGCTCCACTCCATTCTGATGCATCCACTTACAGACAAATAGATGCGTGCGCGTCTTTCTATACAGCTGGATAGCTCCAATATTGCTCACCATTTATGCTGCACAGGTAATGTTAAGTTGGGGTTGTGAGAAGCTGAAAGTCAGTCTAATGCCACTCTGCAGAAACTGTGTCATACAAAAGACAGTTTAAATTATTTTTTGCTCAAAATCATAATGAAAAGACCACTGGAACCCCTATTAAAATAGATTAAAAGATGATCGGAGTTGGACTTTGAGATGTTCTCTCCGCTGTTTATCAGTGTTTAACAGTGGCAGAAAAACAGAGTGGTCTAAATGTACTGGAGTTAAGTTGATATCTGTGCAGTGGTGCCCCCTAAAGCTCATATCTTCACTTTGACCTTCACTCGTAATTTAATTCTCTGCATTCATCCAGTGACAGTATTTGGCACAACTTGAGTCCCAGTGTTTTATGGGGTTTAAATGAACATAGATGAAGCTCGTTATGAGACAGCTATTTCAGGAAGATCTTCCTCCAACAAGTTGGTCTCAGTTCATTATTCAGCTGATTTATGTTAAAAGAGTTTTCAATAATTGACTCGTTTTCAGAGAAATCCTGTCAGGAGCCACACGTTAAATGCAGTTTTAATGCGCTCGGCCTTTTTTTCTTTTTTTTTTTTTTTTGGAGCTGCAGCGTTGTAGCTCGAGCATATAGGCTCACAGTGTTGATCGATGACCTTTACTGTCAGGAGGATGTGATTTAGGTGAGATTGTGAGACCTAAATTTGGAGGCGCAGACTCCTGATTAAAGTGACCTAAAGGAGATATGTGGGCCTGTAATGACGACATGTTCACTTTGGCGCCTGCCCCTATTAAAAATGCATTTTTTTTGTGCACGTTCTCATTTCATTAAAAGAAGTTCAGCGGAAGAACTCTTAACCATCTCCATGATAAGTTGTCTCTGTAAAATTAACGGTGCAGCAACAGGTGCACGTTTAAAGGTTAGAACTCCATAAATGTGAAAAACGGCACTTCGGCGTGTTTGAAGGTGTCTTACTGCATGTGTGAAATCAGATATTCATGGAGAATAATTGAAACGTCATGCGTCACAAATCGTTAAAGTGTAAACTCAGATTTTAACAGACAGTTTTTTTTATTGTTTACATTTAAAATCTTGGCCATTAAATCGTCAATGACAACAGGATGCCATATTAATCCTTTTAATCACGGACACTTGCCTCTGAGGTGCCAATTCATTCATTAAAACTGAACGATTGCATCACCAGGTAGACGGATGAGAGCAAATGACTCAGAGTTGATGAAGTTGAAAGAATTGGGACATGGTTCCAAGCCTGTCACAATAAATTGCCTCCTGTGTTTCTGCTGGGGTGTTCCATCTAACCTGTTGGTCACTTCTAAAGGCCTCTATTCAGATAAAGTTGTCTCTATCAGACTAAAAGCAACACTTTCCTTAATGTAAGCCTGTAAGCTTTCAGCACTAACATCCCCTTTTATCTGCACCTAGAGTGACAGAAGCATAGAGCAATCTATGTTGTTTTGCAACAGCACAGAGGAGAAAATTCTTGGAAAGCAAGAGATAAAATAAAAAATAACATTTTAGATTTGTATGCCACGTTTAAACATGGCTGTGCTTGAAATATGTCTATATCTTTCAAATAAACCTTTATTTATTTATTTATAACTACAAACTATAAATAATGTTGAAGTAACTACCAACAGGCTTTTTTTTTTTAATTTTTATTTGGCCAAACCTTTTCCCTTTTTTCTCTACACATTTACAATGATCGTTTTACAGAATGGATTTACCATCAGGGGTGTCAAGGAGACTTTCATCTCTTTTTGCTAAACGGCACACACTGCAGTCGTGTGTCGGCCTTCTGCAGCCCACACTCACCACGTCATTTTCAAGACGTCCTCAGATAACCGAGGCACACATCACTGCTACTGCCAACCTGCTGCAAAGGGTGGTGTGTCCGAATAAGAACATAACTATTTGTGCAATAATTTATAACAAAAATGTAGTTTCCGTCATGGAAAATAGGAATAGTATTTTTGTGGATACGTTTTTTTTTTTTTAAGTAATAATTCCATAAACGTATATAGAGTATTAATGGTGTAAATAAACCATAAAGATTGCATTTTAGTGCTAAGCATCTCATTCTTCTCAAACTTCCTTTACAAGCAGAACATAGAAGGAGTCTTGATATTTCAAGCTGCAAAAGACCACAATTGGCCTCCCTGGGTCTTGTTGGTTGCATTAGCTGATAAGTGGACTGGACATGTTATTATACTGTTATGAGGTTATAGCTGCAGAGCTCTGGACTGGCTGCAGGACCAATAACATGCTAAGATGGAGGTGCAATTCCCTGACTAATGGCTCCAAACATACAGTTACCTGTTTAGTAATACAGATGTCAGATCACGTGAACCATTAGATCTATATTTGGTTAAATATGTGCAAGATTTAGTGTTTTGTTTACCTTTGGATGAATTTGCCATCCCTTTAATCTGTTCCTGGTGTATCTTAAACCTGTTACAGGTCAGTCTGACAGTTTTTCCTCCCCAAGAAATCTCACCAAAAAACAAACTAGTGATGTCTTTGATGTGCAACACCGCTACTCTTCTTGTGGCACTCAGCCTCTCCAACTATTGATTTGCTTAGTCTTAAATCTTCACAACAGCTCACAAAATTTACAGTTTAATTTGTTGGAAAGGGCTTTCCTGTTCTCTAAAGCAGCTGTGTGTTTTTTTTTCAGCCATCATTTCTCAAATAGAAATAGCATAAGTGCTGATGTGGATCATTTCCAGAAATGCACACATGTACATTTGCTGCAGAAGTGGCGCTAGAGATCCCTATCAGACAAAAATTGGTTATTTAACTTTTTATGGGAATAAGTTATAATTTTGTATAGGTCTGATAAAAAAAAGCTGCAACATTTAAATTTTTGAGTTAAAAAACAAACCATATAGCAGTAAAAAGGTAATTTATACAAAAATAACAATACTTTTTTAGACTATAAAATGCACCTCTCCTCTAACTCTTTGATCCAAATCAGTTCTCTGCATGTTAGATTCCAGCACAAATCTTTCCTTTGAACTTTGCAAAGACTTACTGTACGCTGGGAGCACCCTGTCACAGAGTGCTGCAAATTCTTGGAAGCTGTTACAGGGACACATTCTGCATCTGAAGAATGCAGTTTGCTGAGCTCATGTCCATAAACACCACAACAAAAAAGACAGCTGTAATTGCCTAGAAGGCGCACATAGTGGTAGTAACCATGTGAACGGTCATCTTCCCTCACATGTGCGCAAGGACGGGCAGTCATGGAAAACTTGGAGGCCTGTTAACCTCCTGGCTGTTGCATTTTTTTTTTTTTTCTTTTATCGGGGAGCATCGTTAACCTCTGCATCCTGTTGAGATTTCCTGCTCTATGAATCGCGCCAATCCCACCAAAGAGATGGAAATACAGGAAGAAAGACAGTCAGACAGGCAGGCAAGGAGGCAGGCAGCCCACTCAGTGAAGCAGAAAAACTAGGAGCTCAGTAGCTACCATGGATACACTCCTGGAGTCTTTTTGCTGCTCGCTCGCTGTATGTTTTCCGTATGCATGTGTGCAAGCACAAGCGTAGGTTTGTTTTCTTGTTGTCATTTTTTGTTCTTTTCCAAGGCCTTTTCTCTAACGTTAGAATCAATGCTTTCCAGTTTTTTTTTTGGCCTGGAGGATAGGTCATCTTTTCTTCAACCAAATATAGTTTCTCTTTTAGTGTTATTGTTACTATTTCTAACCTAATCAGAAATAGATGCTGCATTTAAACTACCCTTATCTGTTTTTCTGTACCAACTGGCAAACAGGTGGTGAGCAGCTGTAAAAGTTGCCGAGCGGAACGCTTTTCCAGGTGTCTTTAGACCTGAAATAGGCCTAAAAGACGAGTAAATATTGGATTTACATTTGCTGCATGGCCAGATGGATCACAACATGAAAATGTTGTCTCATTTCTGCAAACAATATTCTACACCCCCTTTCTATTATGTCAGATTAAAATGGATATACACAATACTTATCTTATCCGTGTACAGCCTGTAAAAGATTATTACCACAAAAAGCTACATGTTGTATTACACAGGAGGTGGTGATGTGATCTCACTGGAGGTTAAAGTGGTCAGGTGGAGTCTTGGGGTTATATTTTTTGAATCAATTTTGCTCTCATATATGGCTTTATTGATCAAACTCCCTAAAATAATAGCCAACAAACTGTTTCGATGTATGATTGTATAAAGTTAGTAGACGTAAAGCTAAGAGGCAGTTGGCAAAGATGTCAAAGAAAGGACTGGAGGAGCTCCTAAGGATTTGTATTTTGGAACTTCTCATGGAAACTACGACCGTGTCTCACACAAAATCCTACATAAATGTGGGGCGGATTCCAGATGGGTGCCATAAACACAAGTTAAAACATTAAGAACTCTTTTCTAAATGCAGAGTAATGATTCCTGTCAACATTTACCATCTAAGCGGCTTTTTTTTTTCTTTTTCTTTTCTTTTTTTTTTCACATAAAATACCTCACGTTTTTATAATGTGATGCTAGGGGTGTAACGATGAATCCATTTATATTCCTACAATCCAACCAGATTGATCTTTCTTAGGCAAGTTGTTTAGTGAGTCGACCTATACCATCATAGAATCGTTTCAAAATGGAATAAATCGATCATATCGATATTGGAAAATACCATTTGGATTGAGGCACGGTAGGTTTTTTTGTACTATAGCATAATAACAACCGGACATTGTGGACAACATACGTATGATGTCAGCAAAAACTGATCATGCCATCATTCCAGTCCAATGTGTAGAAACACTTTGAATTTTGCAAGGACATGTGACCATACAGTATGGCAGAGATTTTTTTAATAATGTTCCTTTTGGAATTATAATTTACCATGAATTCTTGTTTACTTGTTTGTTTGTACAGATGTTTATATCACACTTGATTATCTTGCAAGAAATCCAAAGAATCTGGAAAACTTTACCTGCACTGTTGTACCCAGATATTTATCTCTGAGTCACACTGATTGAATTTTTGGCTAAATATGTCCTGAATCAATTTTTGTTCAGTCAATTTGATCAAATCAGGATTGTTTAGAATCAACCAATATCATTTATGAATTGAATCGTCAACCACAAATTGTGTTATGAATCAAAATGTTGTTAAAAGGAATCATTACACACCTACAAGATACATGTAAAAAAAAAAAAGGATTTCCTGCTAATTTTAACTTGGACATTGTTCTAACTGCTGCCTTTGAATCTGTCCTTTTTTCAGGAGGTCCATCGGATCACCACAGGGGAGCACATTAAGCGTGTGGACAAGGGTGACAGTGCAGCCAGCGAGGTGGGCTGGATGACCTCGGTCAAAGACTGGGCTGGAGTCATGATATCCGCTCAGACGCTGACGGGAAGAGTCCTGGTGGGTTCGCCTCCTTTCATGCTTGAAACTGAAAGTTGATGCTTGGTTTCTGAGATGAGGCTCACTGTCACAGCCAAATGTGGTCACGACAGCAGATTACTCAAGTCCCTCTTTTTGTTTTTTGCCACGTGAAACATATTTCTTTTAATGAAAGTTGCTCAGGTGAAGCCTGCATCTGTAAGTCCACAAATTAATCACATTCAATTGATTCTTTTGCCCCTCCGACTCGTAAATACATCCACTGGACTTGCACATGTTGGTCTTTTATGTCTCAACAAAGCCCGGGCAACAAAGAGGATAGATTAAGAGAGTGTATTAAGGTCATGATCCATAAAGTCTCCACACGGGGGAGAGAAACAGATGCAGTGGGAGGGGTGTTCCGCTCAGCAACTGCATCTGGTCAACTCTAATGGTTGCTATAGTGACTGATGTGACTGTCAGAAGCCACATGTCTGATTGATCATTTCATGTTGTAATTTTCATTTTGTGACCTTTCTGACCCTGTCTACTGATTTAGTCAAGGTTTCTTTAAATGTATTCCGGATTTTATTTAGGAATCAGTCTGGCAGTTAGGGCTTGGCATGCAATAAGATGGGAGAGATGATGAAATGAAACGCACGAGTGGGAGCGCCATCCCAAAGCGTGCTGCATTGCCAGCGCTCTGGGCGTGATCCCTCTCCGGCCCACCCCTTTAAATGTGGTGTCACATCTCTGGTTGGCTCAGCATGCCGTCTGTTGATTAAAGCTGGGTAAGCGCCTCACCAACACTGTCTGCTGGTGAATATTCATGCCTGCATCATGTCTGCATTATTTTTGCGAGGATCAGAATGACAACTGTCCTTGCATTTAGTAGTTCACGTCGCTGCAGACAAGCTGGTGATTAACAATAATAAATTCCGCCTTAAGAAAAGCAGGCTTTGCCTTGATTTTTCCCTATCAGACACTAAAGCCTGTCTCAGCACGTGTGTATATGAAGCTCAAGTGCTCTGTCTCAATGATGGCCTGGAACACAACTGTTTAGTGGGTGCTCGTCTGTAACCATGGCAACTGCAGCTTACCTAAACACAGCAGATGTGTGTTTTCTCTTCAGCCTTTTTAGGACACACGTTAAAGCCTATTTCGAGGCCATCTGAGGGAGAGTTATACTGGGAAGTATGAGCTTAAATAAAACACTAATGGTATTTATATTCATGAACTTGTGTGCATGTTTGCTGCTGACCTACTATTCCTGCATCGCCATCTCCATTCTTCTCTTCAGACAATGTTTCAAAGCAGAGGTTACTATATCTATCTGTTTATCCATCCACTAACTACTGTTTTTTTGTAGTCGGATTGTGGGGGGTTCCCTTTTTGTGACTCTGTTTAAAAGCATGAATCTCTTTGTATTTATGAAGCAGGTCTAAATTCTTTTGTTCCCCTTTGTAGGCCTAAGTTTAAACTAAACTAATAGTTAAACATGTTCATGTACTAATATAATACCTAACCTAAATATTGTGAGGATTAGTCTAATGTTGTGGTCCCATCTTCACAATTTGACCAGGTTTTGTTTTGGTTACATTTTTTGTTTCTCCTCTGCTTTTTGATCATCTTTAGGTTTAGTAGCTTTTATCATGATGAAGTTTATTTGTCAAAGTTTTATTTCCATTCATGTCCTTATTTCCAAGATTTTGGATTGTCCACCAACCTTTCCTGACAAATATATAACTAAAAGTTTCAGCTTTTTATATTTGAATCACCAGTTGATTGTAATTTGGTTTTGAAACTAATAAAACTAGTTTTGGAATTTAAATTGACAATTAAACTACTTATGTTGTCAGAAAAAGGATGGAATAGGGAAATGGAAACTTAATAGATTCAGTACTTTGGCAAATAATAACCAGAATTAAAAAAAATAATTATAGGAACACGCTAAAAACAACAAAACAAAAAGCATCATTCATGTTCTACAGTCATTATCTGCTAACAGACACAAACATAATATGGGACATAGTACAAAGGCCATAGTCGTAGTTAATATTTAACTTTAACAACTTTGTGTTTTTCTTCTCCAATACATTTATTTCTACTAATTCTATTAAAGGCAAATAGTCAAATAATAATTCAAAAGCAATGTAGTCTTGTTTGATACGCCTTTACCTCCTTTTCCTGGTGAACAGAAAGCTGGGATGATGGTTCCTCTTTACTAAACGTGGTATAGCTTTAGGGAGCGTAGTGACATGGTGAGTAAAATGAAGGTACTCTAAGTTCATTTGCTGAATTGGACTGTTTGGGAGATTTTTTTAAGAGAAGACCATGTCCTCAGGGATATCGCTTGGGAGGACCCCTTCTGATGAGTTAGGTGACGTTTATCTGCAGGAAATCAGTGCTCTGCTGGCCAGGCACTCCCGTAGAATAAAAAAAAAAAGAAAAAGCAGGAGAATTTCAGATCAGCTGCATCCTGCATGTAAGGACAGGGTTTACCCCAGATCGGGGGATGTAGAAGGATCCCATCTGTCAGTTTATGCAATATTGCATTTGCCCTCCCCACTCTTTTATGTATACATCATGAGAAACCTACCTCCCTATTCATCACAAATGTCATCAAGATGCTGTTTGCTTAGATCAAAACAAACACAACTTGCGCTGCAGCTGTGCCAACCTACTTATCAGTTTTCCTGGGAGATCAGACACATATTCGATGTGCCGCTTTACTTAAGACAGTTGCTCAACAACAACAACAAAAGTATGTGATTGTTTTATGTGTGGGATGCAATACATTTTTGGCTTCTCCTGTCTGTTAAAGTGACAACAATTAGTTAATAACTTATGCAATGAAAATTGTGTTTTTTTTGTTTTTGTTTGTTTTAACATGTTCTTGTAGCATTTTTCTGATGATGGAGGACATATATGGAGCAGATTAGGCTCAAAACTGCATTTCTGAGGATTTCCTTATTCAAATTGTGGTGAATCAGGAGCAGACAAAAAATGTTTGGTGGGCCACAAGCTCCCTGCTCCACTCCATTTCACTTGCAGACAAATAGATCCATGTGTTTCTTGGTTTTCTATGTCTGAGGTGGCATCTGGCTCATAACTGTACAGCTGGATAGCCAAGATATTCCTCACCATTTTTTTTTTTTTTTGCACCAGTAATGTTAGGTTGGGAGTGTGAGAGGCTGTAAACTAGTGGGAAGAAGTGTAAACAAAAGGATGATGGGAAATGAGGGCAGGTTTTCTCCATGCCAACAGTCACGCCCACAACTCAGATGTGGAATTCTGGTTAACTACTGCCACTCCGCAGAAATTTTGTCCTAGAAAACGACACAGGTTTTTATGATTTCGTCTAAAAACAGGATAATCATAATTAAAAGACCACTGGGAAAATTTTTAGATAATTTAGTGGTAACTATACTCTTTGTAACAACACCCAACATGCTGAATTCAATCAGCTGCAGTGCGTTGAAAGTGAAGAGTATTTATCTCAAATTGTGGCCGAGAAAGATTTCAATCTTCAAATTTTCTGGAAGGGCACCCTGTGTGATTCCCATGACTCCAGCCCAGCAGCCAGCAGATGAATGGAAAACAGGATGTGCTGTATTCCCCTGAAAATGTGATTTCTCTTAAATGGAGGGGCCCCGCAGAGTGACATTTAGCCCACGTGTGCTTGGATATAGAGGTCCACGGGGGAGCTGGGATGTCATAGAGCTACACTTCTGGCCAAAGAAAAGGTTGCTATAAATGGAAGAAGAGACGGATGCCCTCTGGCACAACTGACTTTGCAGTCTTTGCCCATCAAACTCACAGGTCATATGAGACCCGATCAATGAGTCAGAATGTGCTTACAGGTGTGGAGGAAAATATTTCAAATCAAACAGGAGACAGGGCAAATAATCCATGTTTTAGCGCAGAAAGGACTGTTTCTATTTCTGTTTAGTTTCTTTTTTTTTTTAGTTTACCCCACCTTTAGAAAAAAGGGTGTCTGGTTCAGAGAACTGCTGTGGGATGTGGACATTTTATTGGATGCTAGGGAGAACGAGTCGTTATTTAGGCGTCACAAAGATTTGATGTAGCTTCGCTGCAGCCACAGGGGAGAAAAATGAGCAGGCTAAGAAAGGTGTTTTCATAAGAAGGATAAATCCAGCCCCCACCCTTCTCTTGTGAAGTGCAACATGGAAAAGCTTTTTGTTTGATGAGAAAATGAAAGTCGGAAAGTAAATACTTCTTCTTGGACTTACTTTCTGTTCTTATTGCACAGAAATCTTCAGTGGCCTTCTGCAGGGGGATGGAAGCAGTCCTTCATGACTGAGATGCTTTCTTTTTTTGCATATTTTCCACAGTGTGCAGCTTAGCGTAAAACATCATTCAGTGTGTCCCCTTTGTGGGGTTCTCAGATGCCCCCTGGCTTCGGATAAGGGAGTCAATATTTGTACATGCAGTGAATTTTTTTGCAATGACAGGGCTGTTGTTTCCTACCTGTGGATTTTGTGTGACACTGTACCAACATTGTGGAAGTGTCAGTGGGCTCTCTGCTTGCCTGTAACTCTGCCGCTATTTTGGGATGATAGCAGCTGTCGGGCCTTTTTTGTTAGGCCTGAGCAGAAGGAAACAATGCCATGTGATGCTAAAGTTATTTTGTGGTGTTTGCTGCTCTTGGTGCAGCCAGAAGCAGTAACATCTGTGTGAGGCACCTGTGTCTACAAAGTGGGTCTTTAAAACCATCAGCTACTGCGAAAAATGTTACCCAAACTGCAAAAATAGTTAATTTTATTACTATTTTTTTGACATGCTCTTTAGATCTGAGGGAAGCCCTGGTCCCACCAAACATTGGGCAGCTTAAAAACAAATGGCTTGAGGTAGAAACCTTTGAAACTAGTGTGTTGTCCCACAAAATTGACTGCCCCAGATGTAGAGTTCTGCGCAAAAAACCCAGCCTAATTTCTATTGTTTAATGTGGTTGAACCTTTCTCCTAAACTTTATTTAAGATAGGTCACACATAAGATAGACTAGTATTGCGTTTGTTCTATAATAAACTACCACAAATTATTTTTTTATGTCCAAGTTTATTCAACTTGAAATGTATTTAAATCTAAAATTTTTTAGATCTAAATATTTAGCTACACACAAAAATAGCTTTTGACTGTCTGTAGATGACTGAAGAAAATAAAGTTACAAAATCCGGGGAAGATAGATTTTTCTTGTTATTTATTATTTTGCACAATTAAAATACACAAAAACTGTTGTGAAAAGATAATGCAATACAGTGCAGGAAGAGGCAAAAAAAAGCCTCCACCTAATAAAATAAGTACAATTATAATAGAGATTTCGGATGTTAAGAAATTACAAAATAAAATAATACCAGTAATGGTGAATCACAGGGTTGTCACCACATTTATCACACGGAATAAACAAATTCAGTATGATCAAAGTACATGAGGGATATCTTTTATAAAACAGAAGTTCAATTTATTTTTGTGGCATATTTTTTAGCATTTAATAGAAGTGCAGGTTTTTCACTACCCGCTTTCACTTTTGGGGGTACCTGGTCTTCAGTCGTCATCCATGAAATCAAAGACAGTCAACTATTTCTATGTCTTGTGTTACTGTCAGTGAAAAATGAAAAACATCCCCGTTGGATTTGGGGTTTCCATTCCCTTCTAAAACTTCACTTTATAGAATAATCATATTTTAATTGTACATAATATTTAATTTGCAGTATGAGAAAAGTGTATATTTACAACTTTCACTGATACATGGAAAATGTGCCTTTAAATCTGCTGTTTTTTGTCAAAATAACATAAGTTAAGAGTTGGAAATTTCTCATCTCTTACTGAGAAATTATCCAAATTGAATTAAATAAATAACTAGTGTCAATACTTTCATTTGCAACATTCTTAGTCTGACCTGTTAATGCCACAAGAACATATTCTTTACTGTTAACTGTGCAGCACAGCAATCTGATAGCAGAAGTGATAACCTTTAGAGCCAGATTGGGTGTCTCTGTCTGCCTTACAGTAATTAACTGTAAAAAAAAAACGAATGAAGCAAATACATCATGAATACATTCAGCGTTCACCAGTTTTACACAGGTCTTTTGAGATATTTTTAGCTTTGGGTGTGTGTGTGAAGTGTGTGTGTGGCTTGTATTTAGTATTTGCCCTCAGTGCATCACAGAGACCAATCCGAGTGTTCCTTTGACGCAATGATTAGATGTGGAGTTGTAACCATCTGTGCCTGCAGAGTCTACAGACTGAGTGCTGCTTGATTCTTGACTTTGCACACTTAGGGGCCAAATTGTAGGAGCCGGCACCATTTTTGTTTTGTTTTGGAAAGCAGAAAGACAGAATCAGGTGTGAATATAACCCTTCTTAAGGGGCAATGTTGAGGTGAATTTCTTACCTGGAAGGCCTCTATTTTTGGCACTCACACATGACAGGGCTGTAGTTGGAACAAGCATGTGAGTATATATAGTTTAATGGAGTTACGTTGTCACAACTGTAAACAGTTGGTGCCGAACGGATTCCTTTTTCATCACCCAAATCAATTTTTGTTAGCAGCATTAAAAGACATTCTTAGCTTTGATGAGATTCTCTAGACCTTATTGGAAAAATAATCTGCTACACATGACCTGCTATGAATGAAAGCTTTCAGACTATTTCCAACTAATCAAACAAATCTTTTCCCTCTCAGAGATAAGTTGAAGTAATGCTTTAGTCACAGTGATGAGGATTTCCCTTTGCCTGATTAGGTGGTAAAGCCTGTGAGAGAAAATTAATATATGGGGGGGGGTTGTCCCGATTTATGAAATACGCTTCGTGTGAAAGTTCATTTCAAGTTTAGTCCGAGCTTTGCATACTTTAAATGTATCTGACCTCACAGAAGCATGACATGTCCAGACTATTCACTGGCTGGTTTTTTATTGATGCTTCTTTATACCTCATCCATCATGAATGTCTCCAATCCTTAAAAATACATGCAGCTGTGACATATATAGCACGCCCAGCTTCTGAAAACATGATTTACATTTTAACCTTTGACATGCATGTCCATTGTTAGCCCCTCCTCAACATTTCTCAGAAAGATCTCAGTCCCTTCTCATGGAACTCTGACAGAGCTGAGAACTACTGTTTACAAAATACTTTTTTTTTTTTTTTTTTTTTGCTCCTCTTGTTTTGAAGACTGTATGGTCCGTACGTTGAGGCTTCATGTTTCAGCTGATCCCGAGAGCAAAGGCGGGAGTTGGGATACATCCGTATCGTGCCAGTCTAAGCGCTTTACTGTGAGAGTCTTTGGGTCGCATCCAGGGTGGCTTAAATCACGGCTAAGCTACTGTGTGATTTGGAGTTCCATCCTGCATGCTGTGGTGGATGTTTTACCTTAGTGCAAACTGTTGAAATGTTCAAAATGATTATTTAGACCCAGGCAGAATCAGGTCCAAAGAGGGTGGACCATCAGAGGGTTAATTAATCGCACACAGAAGTTCAAACAAGCCAAAGGCAGGAGGTTGGGGGGCTGGACCTCAGGAGTTTTTACACTTGAACAAGGACATTGTTGATTCCCATAGGTCAGATCGTTTGCTATGTGCAGAGACCTGTGTCAGAAAAACAAAGGATCTAGTTTCAGGCTGCGTGTAGTTACAGTGCAACCTATACATTTTGAAACTCTAACCGAGCACCTGTGTGAAGCTGCCGAGGCTTTAAGGGTGGATCCAGTTTCTGACTGCTTCAAACTCCATGATTATTTTAATATCTGAGTAATGTGGCTATTGCCTGGAGGACAAACGCAGAGCTACTGTTTTAAAGCTGCAATGGGGGAATTTCTATATCGAATATTGCTTTCTGCAGCACAAATATGAAAAAGTATGCCACCATCACTGCTGCTGTGACTATTGGTTATGCATATTTCTGCAAATAGAAAAGAAATATGATAAGAAAAGTGATTAAACAACAGAAAATCGGTTTAAAATCAATGTTAATTGTAAAAACACATTGGGAGAAATAAAAACACAGAAGAAAAAGGAAATAAAGACAGGAAAGTGAAATATTAAGCATTTGGATCATAACCAGGTTCTTTATTAAAATTGTTTGACATGATTTATCTGGTATTAGAAAACTTTTATGTTGCATTTTTGCAAAAAGGGTGTGGTCCTTTGGCATAAAAAATTACACAATTCTGTAAATTCCAACCATCCCGCTGATGATTTGGCTTTAAATTTTATGGTGGTCCCAAAAATTGGAGGTTGGTGTTACTTACAGTTTGTTAATGACCATGCAGGCTGGTCAAACACATGACATTTGTCAATAAGGCACACATGTGGGAATTTTAAATGTCCCTTTCAGTTACAGCTTGAAATAGCTCCTTTAGAAAAGAAAGTTGATAGAAAAGTGAACAGATTTAGTTGTACAAAAGGGTCTGTTTCTGTTGATAACCAAACTACAACTCTGAAGTAGGTCTCAAAAGCATATTGATAGCAAATGCTAAATGGCCCATACTTACGTATATACCAGGCTGGAATCGAACCTGCAATCTGCTGAGCAGAGGGAGCTAAAACCTTATTGAAAGGGCTCTCAACTGGTGTCAGGAGCAATGAGGTGGGAACAAGAATGCTTTGAAATGTGCTGCAATTAACTTATTGATCCATCTGGTAGTTGTTAATCCTTCAGCAAAGCTTTGGGCTGCGGGATGAAGGCAAAGCAGCTGAAGCAAAAAAAAGGCACACGGGCGCGTTACAAGCATACAAAATGGTCACAGATTGGCTCTGTTCTACCTAAACAGCCTTGCTGCAAATGTGTGGCTGGGAGCCCCAGCAGAAGCCTGGTACCCCATGCGGTGTGCTCTGAAGTTCAGTGAGCTGCACAGATTAAAGCGCCGTGTGTTGATGTTTGGTTACGCAGTCAGTGAGGGAGCATGAGTGGCCATAAAGACCCTGCAGGCAATTCTACAGACAAGCTTCAATTCTCAGGAGAAACCTGGTGATTACTGACAACAGCTACCATTTTCCTCTGTTAGTGCACTTTACTTCCCTCTGTGTAAAGAAAGACAAACAGTTTCATTTCCAGAAATGCTAATGTGTTTGTCACAGCATTAAAACTGTTTGCATTAAGTGAAAAAAAATTCAAGCGGCTCTTCGAAAAATTGATTATTTTTCATTATTAATTTACACCAAAAAATGTGTTTTAGAGCAAATGAAAAAAAACCCCAAACAAATCCAAATTGAGTGTTGCAAAAATAGTTTGGGTTTTTTATTTGGGCTTTAACCAACTCCCTGTCAGGCTGCGGCTTCCCATCAGACCCTTTTTTTATCTTCTATTCTTGGTCTTCCTGCAAATTGCTCCTTGAATACAGTGACGCGGGAATACATTTCCGCTGCGCCACACGCTGTGCCAACCCCAGACAAGTAGAAATTTTAATGAGTAGCAGGACTTTTCTTCTGTGCCTCCCATTAATTAACAAAACCGTTTCCTTCTGTGTATAGTGGAATGAAATGTTTACAGCAGCTGCATAAATCACAGGGTAAAGCATAAGTACAGCCCAATAAAAAAGCAACACACAATTTCATTTTAGGAGCTTAATGAAAAAGCTTGCTGGGTATTCAGTGTAACCCCTAAACTGTTTTAATTTTGAAAAAGTAGCCTTTTTATAATATAGCTTAATCTTCCTGGAAATATTTGATTAAGTGAGACAGCTGAGAAATGTGCTTGACTGATTTCACAGCTACTTACAAGCCTCATCTTTAGAAAAAGTAGTTCCCACAGCTCTAGTTCAGCTACAGAAACGTGACAAAATGGTATTCTAGTGGTCATTAAGGAGCTTCTCTTATGGAGAACCAGCACACTTCCCACACTTTTTCACTCAAAACACTTCTGCTCAACAGGAGGATATAGGTGGTTGCCAGGGACAACGACCATGTAATAATGGTACTGGAACAGGTGAAAAATGGCAAAAATTTCCCCCTATGTTTGACTTTTTTTTAGTATCACAAAATACTCCAAATAAAAGCTTAATCTGGCATTCATGTTTTTTGGTCTTACATAAACTTTCCAATTTCATGTTTTCTTTCTCCAAAAAATTACCAGTTTCATGTTTTTTTTAGATGTTTTTAAGATAGACAAAATGTAAGCTGCAAAATAATGTCATTAAGGTAAATGAACTGGTGGGTAAGTTGTGTTTAAACCAGGTTAACCAGAAAATAAACACAACGGACTTGATATGAACTGAAAAATGACAACAAAACCCTGTAGGAAATGTGACGAGAACCTTGAGAACTGAAACTATGCAGCTTCACGTATAGAGGAAGTAATAATTAGCTGTGATGATTATGAAATTAAATCAAACTGCAAAAATAGTCCCTTAGAATTAAGTCAAAATACTTAAAATTAAAAAAAATACATTTAAATAAGCAAAAAGAATTTGCCAATGGACTAAGAAAAATAGTTTTACCAAGAAACGTTATTTTAAGAAAAAAATTCAAATTGCTAAGACATGTTTAAAAAAAACTAAGATTATTTTGTTGCTGAAAAGCTTTCTTGCTTTCTTGATAAGATTACTTTAATTGCAAATATATTTTCTTGAATGAAGGGTCTTTTTAACTTTCAGTTTTTGCAGTGCAGTTGGTGCAAGGAACAAGGCAATTCACAGAAGTTAAAGCTGAACAGAGCAAAGCATCAAGAAGTTTAATAAAGTAAATTTGAAAAAGGTCTAAGAAAACACACAAAACCAGATATACCCAACAACAACAAAAACACTAAAAAAAGAATTGAAAGTTTTCCTGTCAGGTTTCATTTAAAAAAGGATGCTTTACGGTTTTGATGAGATGGCTGTATGGCGGGTGTATCCAGGAATAATGCAGGTGGTGATCCCTGATGATGTAGAAGCCGCTGCATGGAAGACAAAGAACTAATCGGCTTTTATTGAATGGATGAGTGAGAAATCCTTTAAAGCTGTCGCTTTTTACTCGGGAAGGTGAAACTCACACACACACACACACGCGCGCTCAGAGGATGATAAAACTCTGGTCCAGAGACTGTCTGTAAAATGTGTTTCCCTGGGAAAGGTTTTTGAAATGATGCAACACAAGTCTGCCTGTTACATTCGGCCTCTCCAGACACCCACTGAGTCTGTGAGGGCTTTCCAGGGATTCCCATTATAGTTAAACTGTGCAATTTCTGTTGAAGGAGAGCTTCAAATAAGTGTACTTTTGGCTGTAGTCTAAAATACCAGCGTTTACAGCAAGATCATCAGAAATTACATTTTAAACTTTATCTTTTGGGTAAAAACTACAATTTATTATGAATTAGCAAGATCATTTAACAAGATCAACCTACCAGGAATCAGATTTTGGTAATTTTCTCCAAACTTTTATTATTTTTCTCATTTTTTTCTTTGCTTTAGCAATTGAGTTTAATTCTAATTCAAATGTAAGTATTTTATTGTTAATGTACAAAACAATAGAATTATCTTCAACTCCTGTATGGTTAAAAAATGGAAGCTGTGAGGCTCAGTCTGCTGTTGTGTTGAATCATTCAGAGTCCAGAACCCATTTTATTGAAGGTGCGTGCGTCTTTTTGGATGAACCTGTACCCCTCTGGATGGCTGATAAAAGCAGGTTTTCTGGAAGTGTTACAGGATGTTTCTCTAGTGAAAAAAGCTGAGATCTCTGGGAGTGTGCACCCGGTGGTTCTTCCTGCTGTTTTCATCAATAACTTCATGCATGTTGTTTAGTTTGAGTGCTACTGGAAAGCAACACTAGTAGGTCAAGTTATCTTTTAGTGCGAGAGAAGTAGAAATTCACCATTAATTTAGAGGAAAGATGAGCTTCCCTCAGTTTTCTCAGATCAAAGTGATGCCTCTGGTCACTCCCAGCCGCTGAGGTGATGCTATTG
This sequence comes from Oryzias curvinotus, assembly GCA_023969325.1. Taxonomy (NCBI): domain Eukaryota; kingdom Metazoa; phylum Chordata; class Actinopteri; order Beloniformes; family Adrianichthyidae; genus Oryzias; species Oryzias curvinotus. The sequence continues at coordinate 11,036,960 of CM043724.1, read as the reverse complement.
TCCCAGGTCAGATTGCTTTCAGGGATTAAATGTGAAGCTTCAACCTTCAATTTTGCCTTAAAATTTAGAGCACATTTCCTCTTTTTCAGAATGCATATTTTGTATGTATTATTTAAAGAGAGCCGTTGCAGGATACTCGCCTTCTTCAGCCATGATTTCAACCAATAATAGTGGCCACTCTCATTCATTAATAGGACAGAGATTCTGTTGCATCTGAGGGAATCGGTCATCTCACGAATCACACAAAACAAAAAGGTTTAGATTTTTTTCATACTCAACTATACATCTAAATCTTTAAATCTGAGGCCAGAATAAAAGATATATTTTGTATTTCTAGATTGTAAATATTCATGATGCAGTATCCTCTAAGAATCCCAATGAAATCAGGCTAAGGTCTTACATTTGTGAGACACAGAAAAGCCTTAAAGGAACAACATCCATCAGTCTGAAAGGTTCATCAGATGCAAGAACACACACACACATGTGCTAGCAGCATCAATCTGCTTTGTTCTGGTCTGTATAACTGTTGTTGTAAAGCTTCACTATATTACCTAACTATACATTTATATTGACACCTGTTGATGGAGCTAAATCTAATTAAGTAATTGTCATTTTTTAAAGATCATTTTCCTTCTTTTGTGTTTCGTGTGCATTCACTTTATGTTCAAGATGAAAAATTTTTTTTCAGTAAGTTTTCTATAGAGTATATACCGATAGTGGTGGGGCGGCTGTGGTGCAGTGGTAGGGTGGTTGACCTCCAATCGGAAAATCATAGTGCTCAACTCCCGCCTTGCTTGGCGCTAGTGTCCAGCAGCGGAGCCGCCATCAGTGTGTGAATGTGACTATACAAGTATACATTTAGTGTAGAAAGTGTACTAACTGAATATGTTTACAGCACATTTTAAGTTTACAATATAGATGGTATATAAAAAGTCAACTTCAAGTACATTGGCTCACTTTTAGTACAGACTAATTGTAGTACACTTAAATAGAAAAGTATTTACTAGTTCTGTTTTGGTTTATGGTTTTCTTCCACTTTATTAATTGCTACTTTTACTATAATGCCTGAAAAGCACATTGTGGTAGGTAAAGAAAAATATATACATTTTTTCTACTTTTTTAGGTTGAAGAATCTTAAATCTTATTGTTATTTCTCTCCCTTGAGCTGAAGTTCACCACACGCTCAGGTTCCCATCATTCTGTGCCGTGCGGTGAACATCCTTCTACATTCCAGATAAATCATTTTGATAGAGCCACTGATGCTGGCGCATTAACCACTGTCCATGTCTCCATTCTTAAGCATCACCTCATTCATGAGTCAGTGGGCTCTCACAGCAGCTTTTCATGATCAGAATGACATGCCACAGCTGCATTTTCCCCCCACACACTCACTCACAGCCACTGTGGGATTGCCTGAACGCTTCTTCTGCTGCTGTGTTCAGAGGCGGCTGCCTGTCATGTGATGAGATTGTTGCTGTTCCTGATGTTCAGCAAAGTTGGATCAAGGATGGAGGCTCACAATACAGAATAAAGTGCATGTCTTCCAGCAGCAAAGCCAGATTTGACTCAGTCTTGAAGTTGAATCGACATAAAAACTGCATAACACGCTTGAGAAACCCAAACAACAAAACGTTTCCTCTTCTTCACGCGTAAAAAGCAACAGTTCTGAATATTTAAACAGCAAACTTTAAAGCAAAGAAGCTCTGCTTAAGCTTTCTACCCCCTTAAGAGTCCTCGCAGTTTCACAGGGGATTTTCCACCGCTGCAGTTGTCTTGCTGTTGCTAGGAAACACGTCCCTCCCCTCCGTAACTTGTGCAAGTCATCTGCACTAAATCATCATAAAAGCAGCAAGAGCCTCTGTTCAAAGACAACTGTGGCGTATCAGCTCAGAAGAAACAAACACTAAACCTTTGTTCATTAATTTATAGATATTTATTGTTACGGCCAAACAGATGTTGCTGTTTTGTGTCCTTTAGAAATTCTGTAAATCAGAACATAATTCTTTATGTAACAGAGGTTGCAAGTTGTTTGGAGGTTTTGCCAGAGGATTGTGTATAAGTTCAACAGATCCTGTAACAAAAAAAGAAAAAGATCCCAGAATTTTAAAACTTACCATTGGATAATCAATCGAATTAGTTGTTTATAAAATAAAATTGTAAATGGTAAATGGTAAATGGCGTATACTTATATAGCGCTTTCTACCCTCTTTTGAAGGCCCAAAGCGCTTTACAGTCACAGTCCCATTCACCCATGCACACACACATTCACACACTGTACAAATTTATGACAAAAATTTTTAAAATCACTAATTAAAGTTAGTGGATGGAGCAAATGGTTATACTGAGAACCTCTTCCAGTGAAAATGATTTTATGATAAGAACAGAAAATTGTACTGACATGATAGCATTTTTCTTGAATTTTCATATAGGTAGGCTGAAAAAATTGACAGTTTATTTAATTTTAACCAAGTAATGCATTGTTTGTAGAAGTTTGAACAAGGAATGACATTTTTTTTATTGCATAGGTATTTATAAAATTTTGACGCTTTGAGCTTAAAAAAACTCTAAAAAGATTAAATTATTGAAGATTATTGCGTAGATGTTTGTGAAATTTTGGCACTTTTTTGCTACTCTAACATCAGCCTTACAAAACAAAGCATTCGAAATAACTTTTTAAATATTAATAATTAACTGAAACCGGAGAATACAATGTTTTATATCCTAAGTAAAATACAAACTTTTTCTTACGTATTTGAAAAAGTCTGGTTTCATTTGAATTTTTTCTGTGAGTTTACGTGAGATAAATTTAAACAATAGAGCAATTTTTTCACTGAGGATGCCATTACTGGCCAATTTTTTTCCAACTGAAAAAGGAGAACCTCCCGCTTCTCTCTGAGGGCTCGTTTGAAGAAGGTGTCAGATTTTAGGAGTCTTCTTTAAAATCCTTGTTAGTATTCGTGCTGGGTTTTTGCCCATCACCTCAAGTTCCTTTGTACGCAGACACAGGCAGTGAATCCAGGCCTCAACTCAGGATGGGAAACAACTGAATCGATCTGAATTTTCTAAAAACTGGTTTCCTGAAAATATGGAATCACATTCTTCATTTGTAGTTAAAAACATTGATAACTTTTCAATCATAGACTCTATCTTAAAATCCTTTTTTTTTTAGATTTAGAAACAAAAGATTACCAGCTTGAAATGACAAAGATGGACTAAGATTTGTGGTTCTGCCAGCTGTGAAGGAGCAGAAGTTCAGCAGTAATGAGGCCGGGAATGTCTCAGATATTCATTCATCGTGCGTGTTGGTCAAGGTTGCAGTCAATCCTCTTCAGGGTTGTTGTCCTGAACATGCTAATTGACTCTTCCCAGATGAAGGGTAACTTAGAGGAGACGCTTTGGAACAAACATGTTTTAAGGGGAGTAAAATGGTGTAAAGTAATTTGGAAGAGATTAATATTATTTTTCTCTGTGAGAAAAGCTGATTTTTTTTCTAATACAAATCTGCAGAGGAGATGCAGAACTACCCTTAAAATTCTGCCTAAATGATGAATTTGGCAGCTGAGGTGTGACAAAAGGGCCAGCTGGGATTCAGCTGGGCAGTCCTGAGGTGATTCTAGTTTGGGAAGCAAATCCACGTTGCAGGCAAAAATATTATGGAAGTGTCGACCGTAAGGAACAGTGGGTCAGAAATTTGTGCTCACATGATTGTCACTGGTTCATGGACCGGACAGATTTGGCATGCATCCTCAGCTTTCGGCGATGCAGAAAAAGGGATTCATCCTGGGGTAGACGGCTTATATTTGTTATGTTATGGGATGAAAACATTAAAGAAGAGTGAGTTTTTTCATAAAGGGCTGCACGGTGGCGGGGTGGTCAGCACTCTTGCCTCATAGCAAGAAGTCCCCTGGCCCAAGTCCTGGCTGGGGGACCAAAAACAGAACACCAGTGGGGGACCCTTCTGTGTGGAGTTTGCATGTTCTCTCCGTGCATGCGAAGGTTTTCTCCGGGGATTTCCCGGGAAGGTTAATTGTTTACTCTAAATTGCCCCTAGGTGTGAATGTGGGTGTGTGATTGTGGGCCTGTGACAGACTGGCAACCTGTCCAGGATGTCCCCAGCCTTCACCCACAAGTGGCCGGGATAGGCTCTGGCTGCCCCGTGACCCCGAAAGGGACAAAAAATGATTTAGAAGATAAATGAATTCGTTTTTTAAGGTTTTATTCGCTTTCTTATTTCTGATCCTCTGTTTATTTCTGAGACTATTTTCTCTGACTTGAAAAAGCTTTTTTGCCTTTTTTTTTTTTTTTTTTTTTGCAGCCAACAGTGAATCTGTCAACATGAAGCATGTTGGGTTCTTCCTAATCTTGACAATGAAGCCCAGATCAGAGACTTTAGTCATTTTTCTCCCCCAAATATCATTTAACACTCAACAATAATTGGTAAAGAAAAAATGATATGCAGACATATCTGTTTCCATAGATCAGAATATCTTCAAATAAATGAAGGAATTTTGAAAGACCAGATCCTGTTTTTACATCTATACACATTAAAAATGCTAATTAGTTGTTAAAAGATTATTGAAGGATTAAAGTTTCAAATTAAGACAAAAATTATAAATGCAATCAAATCTAAGGATGTGTTTGTTCTCCTTTTGCTCTTCTTTTTTCACATTAACTCCTGGATATTTGCAGTGCAGCTTTGTCTCTCCAGCAGGCTGTTCCTACCAGCTGATGATGAGTCACTCCTCAGGAAGAGGAGAGGAGTAAGAGTGACTTCTTTGATGTTTGCAGGCTGATTCCTCAGTGCTTGAGACATGCTGGGGCCCTCCTGGTGCAGGTCTGTGCATTATAGACGCAGGCATTGGAGTGATTATGGTCTGTTGTTTGATCAACAGGCAGGTAGACACACCAAGTGTTTCCAGAAAGTCAATAGAAAATAACGTTTTCCGGATCATTTTATTTTAATAAACATTTTCTATGATTATTTTTTATCTTTTTTCTTTTTCTTAAACCAATTTCAACATTGAATTCATTCCAAAAATTGTACAATTTGTAAAACGTTTTCAACATAATGCATTTGCAGATGAGGACTTTCAGTGAATATGGCTCAAACGTCTTAAAAAATACTGATTTATTTGCACAGATTTTTGATAAAGTGAACTGATATCGACCTTCTGACCCATTCCAGCGTGATGGAAAATTCCTGCAATGAGAAGTCAATTTCAAAATGTTTTTTTGTTTTCCTTTTCCCCTCATGTTATTGCATTACGTGACTGTTTTCTAGTGTTTTTGCTAATCGAGTATTCTTGACATGTCAAGAAGAGAAAATTATATTGATGTTAGAACGATTATTCATTTGCATGAGGCACTGAGTGCAGAGTGCACCGACAGAGCTAAGAGCAAATTTGGCCGAGTGCGACTTAGTTGGCATGCGTCGGTCGGCACTCCTGACTGAGCTCCCTGAGCTCCCCGGTGGGCGGAGCCATTTGCAAGCAACTGGTGGTGGGTGGTTGGAGATACAGATGTGGTGCATCATTATCCGCTCGCTCAGATGAATGATGCATGGCGGCACCGTCTGCCAGCACCTGATTGACGAACCCTGTCATGAATCCTCGTTTGAGGCGCAGCTGAATCTTCCACCTCCGGTGACATTAACATTTCCAGCCCCGACATTGTTTCCAGTTTCTGAACTGGGACAGTTGGAGGCATAAAGAGATTTTCTGTCTGCTTTCAAAGAGCTGATTAAAAATGCATGTGGGTGCTTTTTGTCATTACGGGGGCCATCACTGGCTGAAGGTTGACAAGACAATTTCACATCATGGAAATGAATTAGGCTGAGCGTATTCATTATGCATGCCCATTGGTTTCTCGTTCCAGTTGGCCATTGTGTCATTTCTAAATAGATGAAGGCCAGGCAGGGTCACAGATAACCTGGGACTGTATTTCTGAATGTAAAACATTTGTTCTCCAGTGGCGGAGAAACCTTTCCATTCATCTTTCTCTGGGTCGGGCTGTCGTCTGCTTCACGTCTGGCTTCAAAGAAGAAAATGGGGACACTTTTTTTTTTTTTTTCACTAAAGCATTGACTATCTGATGTTCTTTGTTAATGCTGTACAATTAAAGTAACCTTTATAGGATTTAGGAAAGTGTGTCTTTCCAGCCCGAATCCAAAACAGCTGCTTTTATAACATTGAAAAATGTATATGATCTATGCTCTGGTTTAGTTGCTTTTTAGCCTAGTTAAGTGTGCTCTAGTTAGATAACATAGATTTGATCCTCTTTCCAGCATTTTGATAATCTTTCGGCCTCCTCCCTGCTCAGACTAATCCATCATGACAGCAGTCTGAGCAGCAAAAACAGCATAAACTCTCTATTCTGTATCTGCACTTTATTCTGACTTTCCTGTGGCTTCAGCACCAGCGAAGACATCGCTTTGTCGGTGTCAGAGCTGTCACCTGGCAACTCCGTTTTGTTCGCTAACACTCCCGGGCTTCATCTTGATCACCCCAGAACCTGCCTCCAAGCCTGCTCTGAAAAACTCCTCATGAGCCCCCGTGCTCTCATCAACATTCCCTCCGTCAGGAGGAGGCAGAGGGGCAGAGGAGGAGCGGTGCCCTGGTTTGTGTTATCAGCCTGCTCCTCTGTGACTCCTGAAGCTTCCGGCTCAGCTGTTATCCTTCCTCAATTGCGTCTCCTGAAAGCCAAAGCCCCATTCTGTCACCTCGCTCACTCTTTCTTTGCCAATCTGCCTGACAAGCTGATTTCGTCTTTATTTATTCATCAAATCATTCATGCAACCCAAATAAACGGCTTCTGTTTGACGTGAATAAAAATGGTGACTCACATTTTAGACATAATAGGTGTAAAAGACGTAGGAACCAATATCTTCTGTAAACCTGGAGAAACACGCCAGGTATACTTTCCATTTTCTCCCGCTCACATTTACAGTAGAAAAGGTCTTTTATTATGCCAACGTTAAAATGAAGGAAAAATATGAAAATGACCACAGTCTTCAGTAAACTGTTCAAATGTACTTTGAAGCCGTTATGAATCAACTGAGGTAAAAGTTCTTTTATTTTTTTTATCATTAAAACTTTAAGAAAATATGACATCCAATACCCTAGAATGGGATAAATGCCCACAGCGAACATCCAAATAAAGATGTTTTTGATAAAGAACACTGATTAACAATATTTAATTTCTAACATCTAAGTCACAGCTTTTTGTGCTTTTTTATTTTACATTTAGAGATTTTTTTCTTCACTTTGTGAAGATGTTTTTAGTTATCTAAAGATGGATATCAGAAATAACAATACCCATAGGGCACATAGAGTGTGTACAAACAACTGTAATAACACTTGTATCCTGTATCCTGCAAAATGTCTTTGTTTATTTTTTTAAAGCAGGCATAAACCATGTTTCATGAAAATATATTTCTTAAATCCTTTAAAAAATTCTCACATATTGTAGCTTCTTGACAAATAAATAAATGTATTTTAAATATTTAAAACAAGGAAGAATAAACCATTTTTTGTGCAAACCAAAAGAGTTTTTATATTTTTTACGTGAGTCCTCTGCAGCAGAGCTGCCCTAACTTCTAGATTATGAATCAGATCACATAAGTATGGCGATTTAAAACCCATTATTTGACGTCACTGAACAGTCCTTTGCATCCCCTCTTCTTTGTCCGACACCATCAGAGAAAACTAGGTCAGAGCAGCTCTCTGTACAATAGACCTGTGGAATTTACAACAATGACCACTAAAATAACGTTACGACAAATTGGTCTTATTTTTAAAAGATAAGGACCAGGTATATTTTTAGGTGAGGTTGCAAACAGGCTTTATGCAGCTGTGACCCTTAAAAATGCAAACATTTAAAACCTGATTGCCTGTTTGTGAAGTGGCTTCTTTTAGCCAAAGAGAAGCATTTTTGTATGCTTTCTTAGAGATTGTAACTATTACAGTTCCACACTGGAAAAGAAATTAATATTTTCATCTACAAGCACCCTCTGGTCCTTTTGTGATCAGACAAAAACTTGAACTGCTTATTAGAAAAAAATACAGAAATATGTGAGCAAAGATGAATTGAATGTATTTAGTAGTTTACACATGCAGGATTAACAGTTGAGCTGTATTTACCAAGTAACGTCTCCAGTAGTGGACATTTTTAAGTGGAATCACTGGAACTCATCTGACGTCAGAGAAAACGGGTGGAAACTTATGAAAGCATAAAACTTTGCTTGATTTATTGTGAACCCAAGACCTCTAAATAGAAACTACCATAATTAACCTTGTTTTTTTGTTTCATTCTAGGTGGTGCTTGTGTTTGCTCTCAGCATTGGAGCCCTTGTAATATACTTCATAGATTCCTCAGAGTGAGTATTTTCTTTCCTTTTAATATCCAATTTTCCTCCCCAGTTTGATGCAGAAAATTTATAATGCCTCTTGCACACTTTCCGGCCTCTTGGGAATATAGAAAGTACTTGCATTAATGCAGTCAGAAAAGAAAGAACTCGCTTTTGAGATGCCAGCACTGAAAGTTATTTGCCTAAAAGCTTACAGTGACGTTATTTAAGTTTTGTCTTAACTACAGAAGCATCAAATTTAAATTAAACATCCTGGCTGGATTATATTTAAGTATCTGAATCACAAAAATCCCACTGTTGGTGTTTTTTTCATTGTAAAAAAGTCTATAAATACTTCTGACTTATCCGGTCTGTATTTTTTTTTATGTTTTTATTAATACTTTTTGCTGTTGTAGTCTGCTGACAACCTGCCAGAGTGAAAGAGCTCCCCTAATTCTTGCCATGCACAAATATGAATTTTAAGGGACTGGGTATGTATACCCAGTTTGAAACAATCGCCATCGCTCATCACCCCAAAAGAAGCGGAAGCCTGTTTGAGCTCCGTGTGCAACAGTTCTCTGTTCCTGCAGCCCGGTGTTTGGACAGGAAGTGCCATTAAGAATGACTGCAAAATAAACAAAGATAAAAGCTTCCATCCCCGCTGGGAGCAATGTGAAGGCAGAAAGGAGAAAATAGGCTTTAACTCTTGTAATCAGGCTGGAGGTCCTGGAGGCAGGCATTCAGGTTATTAGTTATTTCATAAGACCACATGCAGCTCGGGGTTGGGCTTCGGTCTGACGAGGTTTGTGGGTATGATCTCATTTCATTATGTGGACTAGCACAGGTAGAGTTACATTCTGAAGCCATCTGTGGCCTTCTGTTTGCAGCCTAAAGCGGTGCTTGTAGCCTTTCACCTGATGGAGAATAACCTTGAACCTCTGTCTGGTATCAGCAAAGACCTTGATAACTGTACAAAGCTGCAGCATCCTTTCATTTAAAAAAAAAAAAATGTTGACTGATAATCCAGGCGAGTCCAGGTTTGTCTGTCTTTGTGTCCACAAAAGAGCTGCATGGGAACAGTTCGCTGGCAGCAGATGAACAGATGAAGCCCTTCCTGTAATTAGTCGTGTCGGCTTTTAAATGATAAATGGACTCAGTGGGACAGAAGTGACACAAGGAAAAGATGAGATTAAAATCAAACTGTGTGTATGACTATATAAAAGGAAGCAACTCACATGTTTATGTTTTTACATGATGATTTAAGTTTATTAAAACTTTTTTGTTTTGTTTATTTTGATTTGTAAAATAAGGATGCAGCAGTAAGTATCTTGGTTTTGTGGCCCAATTAATGAACTCTGCATTTTTAAACTGAACTTCCATAATCTGAATTGATATCTCCTTCTTTACAGATTATTATATATGTTCATTTTTTGTTTAATTAAGTGTGTATGAATTTGTCTATTACATTTGTTAAGGAAACCACTCCTTTTGAGGTGTTTTGTTTATTTGGCAACAGCTATTTTATTGAACATATGCAAGTATGGGTTTTAATAAACTGAAGCAGCAGTAGATGGTTTTCTGAATTTTTTTTCCTCACATGATGATGAAGATTTTGGCTGAAAAATGTAGATCTCTAGAAAAGCTGCTATAGCTTCAGTTGGCCACCAGATTTCACTGTTGTAACTAGACTGAATTAGTCAATTTAGCCTATCAAATATTTGTTTTGGATTTTGCTTTTATATGCTTTGTTTTAGTAAAAAAATCACTTTGACAAACTGTTATTTTTTTGTTTGTTTTTTAGTATACCTTTTTCCCAAATTTATTTTGTTTTACATTCTGTAGACTTTGTAAAAAAAAAAAAAATCTATACATAAATTAATATCTTCACCTTTGAGGATGTCCTGTCTGGTGTTGCATTCGTCTGTTTTTGCAACAAAGCAGAATCCCAGCAGCACAAGTGCGGACATTTTGACTGATACCAGGTTTAAGGGATTTATGGGACCTTTCACCCTTAGCAGATTATTTCTTTGCTTAGCATTTGTTCAAAGCTGAACCCTTAAATAAATCACGTGCAGTGTCATGAAGATCTATTGAAACATCACATGTACGAGCTGGTCTGTTCCGTTTAATCTGAGCCACGGACTCACAGAAAGGAGAATGAGGTTCTGCAGGCCAGCCAAATTCCTGATCTATTACAGACGGCGTTCTGATTCAAAGGCTTGAACCAAAGTATTTATTAGATCAGTTTTTTTTTTATCTTAAAAGCATCTTTTTTTTAGATCCCAGAAACAAATGTATCCACTGAAATCTCTTGATTCATCCTCCGAGTCTGAATCATTGAAAACCTTTCCTTTTTTTTTTAACAGGCATACTGTAATGAAAAATAATGTTCATAATTGTAAACTTTACATATTTATATTAGTTTGTAGACTTTATTTGGGTTAAAAGAGACATTGCAAAGTCTGTGTAACATTTTGGCTGTATTTTTATGTTTAATTGTAGCATCAGCACTCATGTTTAAATTAGAGAAGTTTTATGACGGCAGGAATAACATTTTATATCTTGTCATAATCTGTAGATAGGAATCACATCTTGCTGTCTGGAAAAGTTGAGAGTAAAAAAACTTTTTTTGCATGCACTCTGCATGATTTAGTTGGAAAAGGAAGATAATTTTAGAAGAGTCTTTGCATTGTTTGCTTGAATCTTACATGGGTATATGTGGTGAGTCCATCCTGGTGTTTAGTTTTGTAAGGCAAAGTCATATAAATTATTTGCCTATAAATAAAAAAAAAAAAGTTAAACACAACTTAAGAAAATGGTTGGACTGAAAGATATCATGAAAACAAAAACAAAAAGCATTTCATTGAAATATTTGTGGCTTTGAACTATCAAGTTCAGATAATTCGACAGAGAAAGTTTTTTTTTATTTTTTAAGTCTGATGAGAAAAAACTGGCCAAAAAGTAACATTTTAATTGACCAGAAGACCAGTTTGCTGAAGCAGATCAGCTGAAAAATGTACTCTAGTGTTTCCAATTCCATGAGGACATTGTTTCATCACAGCAAATCTATTTATACTTTTTTACACAACGTACGTCATTTTTCACAATCCAACGGGAATTAACCAGCAAAGAGGAGATTGCACTGAGACAATGCAACAGCCAAGCATAAATTAATAATAAATATCCGATTTTGTCAGAAAAATCTCCTTCACTCTCAGCCTACTCTACAGAAAATAATGGAAACTTAGAGATAAAATCTCAACATTTATCAACTAATACAAAGTCAGACTAAAATAGATACATTTGGGGGGAAAAAAAGTACACAAAAATGTTTTTCTAATTAAAGACTCTGTGTCTGTCTTCCTCCTGATGTTCTTAATATGAGCCCCTGTGGTCAAAATGAAGGATATTATTGTAACATCCTCATAAATGTGGACAATTTGGACTACTCTCCATATCAGACAAATAAAGACAAAACAACTTCCAAGGATTAACAATCTTTTTTCGTAGCAAAAAACCCATAAAACCCTTGAAATTCACAGTTTCACAGGTAAAAAAAGGCCTTTAAGTCAAGGAAACATTCGGTTTTTTGAGGGGGAATTTGACTGACTGGCTGTTTTCCAGGTTTAACACGTCATCCTTCTGTTTTTAACACCACTAACCATCATTGTGCCTGTCGTAAATAATCCTGTTTTGTTTCAATGCAGCTATTTATTGAAAGGATTTAGTGTTTTTCTCCACGGTCTTGTCAAATCCTGAGTGTGCAGTTGGCCTGTATTTTCATCTCAGGCGTGAGTTATAATTCCAGAGGATATTTTTAACTTCCAGGTCATTAATATTCATACACTATACTAACATTCTCATATTACCTGGTTAATTATGTCTCTTTATTTGAATTCTCCGGGCCACACAAGCTTTTGGAGGGTGAGCCTTCACTACATTGCTAGCACTTGCTATGGCTGCCTGAACTCATGAAAGAAGACATGAACCCTTGCATGCATTTAACCCTTAAACTACTGCTTTGGCTCTGCATTTCCATCACTTGACATGTACTTGTCTCTAAGATGGGTAATGCAAGACTGAGAGGAAAGCAGCACCATTTCTTTTTCCCATCAAGCATTGCACTTGGAACAGATCACAGTCATCGGACAAACTGTTTTGCAGTTATTTAAGGGTTAATAAGGTATTACCACAAGTTGTTGCTTGTGCTACAACAACAGTGCATGCTCCTTATCATCAGAAAAATATATCTATGGAAAATACAAATGTTTGCACTTTTTTTGAAATACTTGTGGTTCTCTTCTTTTGGAAATCTTAAAAATGCATTTTCAGGAGAAGAACAATGCATCTTTTACGATTTTTTTTTTTCATATTCTAATGCATTTTATGTTTTGTTTTTCAACTCTGAATGTGGAAATAAACATATATTTTTGTGTCTTTCTCACAGTCCCATTGAATTCTGCAAGAACTTCTATTCAGATTATACGCTGCAGATAGACATGGCGTTCAACATCTTCTTCCTGCTGTACTTTGGCCTCCGTGTAAGCAGACTTTCTGGTTCACCTGGGATCGATTTGCTGTCTAAAGCTGATCTGATTTTTGTCCGTATTCACAGTTCATTGCTGCCAATGATAAGCTGTGGTTCTGGCTGGAGGTCAACTCTGTGGTGGACTTCTTCACGGTTCCGCCCGTGTTTGTATCAGTGTACCTGAACAGGAGTTGGCTTGGTAAGGCAGTTTGCTTTCAATCTTGAAGCTTTTTTTTTTAAACCCCGCAGCCTGTGGCGCCATCCAGTGGGCTTAGTGGATCTTACAGATAAGTCCTTCAGTATAATCATCTTGTTACTTTAAAAAAAATGCATAAAATGAAGGACACTTGTTGATATTTAGCCATTATGCATCATTTCGTATAATGCAAAATTGTATCAGTTTTGTCAGGAAATACAGTTTGGGTTGGCTTGGAGGTAAAATTTTAAACAAATGGATCAAATTTAGTTAAAAACGGCTTTCTCACAATATGGAAACTCTCTGAGGCGATGGTTTGGACGCTTGACTAAGTGTATTTATTTGAATAATACTGTTTTACAGAATCAAATGTCTTGCAATGCAAAGTTTGTGCATCTTTCTTTTTTTAAGATATAACATTTATTGGATTTGACTCATTTTGGTTCCTGAGCACTACTTGAAGTCTTTTTTCACATACTCACCTTTCCAGTTCAGATTGTCACACCTAAATGTGTATAAATAGAAAAAAAAAACTTTATAGGATTTATCCAGAATAGAAGTCAATCTGCTAAATGTGCGAAACTCATCACTTGGAGAGGTTTATGAGGAATTAAAGGATTAGAAGGGATAATTTCTTCTTCTTCTTCTTTTTTTTCCTGGATTTTCAGTTCTTAATGGGACGTTCTTCTCTCTTCAGGAACAACTCATAAGCAGTTTCCTTTGTAGCAGTTTAAGCCCCATAATTTACAGATAGTGAACAATGATGACATGTTTAGGCACTCACTGCTTTTTTTTTTCAGTTAAACAAGCAAACAAATGGAGAAGCAGCTGGTGTCTACTCCCATCTAGTGGAGATTTAGGAGTATTGCTGATTTTTTTTTAGCAACTTTTTAGCACAGACACTTTTATGTTGCTGGCTTTCCTAATAGAAATGGATCAGTCATTACAACTGGTTTATTGAAATCTTGAATGAAGCCAAGCTTTGATAATCATGATGACATTTTCGGTTACTGTTGGCAATATCAGGCTTGTGAATTTTAGTGCTCTTTTTATATCTTCCTTAAGAATTATTTTAAAACATTAATTATAAAGAGAGTTTAATCATAATAAAAACGATAACTACTTGTATTTTAAGTGATATATACTAAAATCTGACAGAAATTTTTCTTTTCATGTTTCTATTTTATTCAATGAATACAATTTTAATTTTCATAATTTTACATATATTTACCCTAAAGTTGTTTTAAGTTTTTCTCTTAAGCAGATAACTAATATGTAATATTTAATGTTCTATTTTGAAATTTCAACCCAGTTTTTCTCCCAGAAAAGTCAAAATAAGAACACAAAGACAGTATATTTTAAATAAATAGAGATTCTAACAGTGTTGATGTTTTGCCAGAGTCTGCCAGTAAGAAGATGATTTATTAATTATGTGGAGATAATCAGGTCAAACAGACAATGAGGTCATTATCAGCTAAGCAGTCCATATTTCAGGAGGCTTTAAGCCAATCTGTCCATCCTGCTGTGGAAACATTTTCACACAGAAACAGCAGCAACGTTTGCTTCTCCACATGCATAAATGTGCATTGCAGGGCTCTGACACATTTAAGCAACAATTTGATAAGAAAGATGCATAAATGATGCAGTATTATTTCTAAATGGATAACACAACACCTAATAAAAAAGTATGACGTCCTTATTAATTACAGACATGTGTGGCTTTTACAAAAATCTGCTATTTTACTTTCACCTTTCTAAAAAAAGACTTCTGAGAGGGAAAAGGCATGTCATGATTAGCTGGCTGTGGCAGACTCAAGCGCTGAAACCCAGAAGGACACAAGGCAGGCAGAATGGTGAGTGAAAATTAGTCTTTTAATGCGGCAGGGGGAAACGAGACAGAATTCCAGGAGTCCTTGAGACAGAAGCGGAGGTGGTTGGAGGGTCTTGGCGGCGACAACCGTAGATACCGTGGGTGACTGCAGGTGGAGCGTCGAGACGTGACCAGCGGGGGGAAACGGCAACCAGAGGAGTCCAAAACGGAGAAAAGGTCCTGAGACAAGGCAAAGACAGGCGAGGTTAGTGGAGGGCGTATCAAACATGAACAAGAGAGTACGTAACAAGGCCAGGAGATGCACCGTGGAAGTACAACGAACTAGCGTTGGTTACAGGTCCGTGGTCTCCTTAAGAGTCTGCGGCCAGACGAGGATGACGAGGTGCAGCTGGAGGCATCAGGTGTAGCTGATGAGGAGGAGGGGCCAGCCCGGGGCACCATGACAGTACCCCCCCCCAAACGACCGCCTCCAGGCGGACCAGGACGACGATCCGGATGAGCCCGAAAGAAATCGTCAATGAGGGAGGAGTCCAGGATGAGGGAGCGAGAGACCCACGACCGCTCCTCAGGACCGTAACCCAGCCAGTCCACGAGATACTGGAAACCACGACCCCTGCGGCGAACATCCAAAATCCGGCTGACGGTAAAGGCCGGAGCACCGTCAATGAGCCGGGCGGGCGGCGGGGAAGCGGATGGCGGGCAAAGGGGGCTGTGACGGACAGGTTTGAGTTGGGACACGTGGAAAGAAGGATGGATCCTGAGGCCAGCTGGCAGCTTGAGGCGGACGCAGTTGGGGTTAATGATCCGTTCAATGACAAAAGGCCCAATGTAACGGGGTGCCAATTTGCGGGATGTGGCTTGGAGAGGAATGTTCTTGGAAGACAGCCAAACCTGCTGTCCAGGTTGATAAGGGGGACTCACAGTGCGGTGACGGTCCGCGATCCGACGGTTACCCTCTTGGGTCCGGAGGAGAGCGGCACGAGCCTGACGCCAAACATCCTGACAACGCTGAAGGTGGAGTTGGACAGAGGGCACCGCCAGATCCAGCTCCTGGGAGGGAAACAATGGAGGTGAGTAGCCCAACGAGACCTCGAAAGGTGACATACCCGTAGCAGCGGACGGATGGTTGTTGTGGGCGTATTCCACCCAAACTAGATGGTCAGACCAGTCCCCCGGGTTTTGGGCCACCACACAGCGAAGAGTTGCCTCCAGGTCTTGGTTGGCCCTTTCGGCCTGGCCATTGGATTGGGGATGATACCCCGACGTGAGGCTGATGGAGGCTCCAAGGGCGGAGCAGAAAGCCTTCCAGACCTGAGAGGTAAATTGAGGTCCTCGGTCTGACACGATGTCGGAAGGAATGCCATGGAGACGAAAAACATGATTAATCAGAGTATTGGCAGTCTCTGTGGCAGTAGGCAGGTGAGGAAGAGGGATGAAATGAGCAGCTTTAGAGAAACGGTCAATGACTGTGAGGATGACTGTAAATCCCTGAGATGGTGGCAGTCCGGTGATGAAATCGACGGCGATGTGGGACCAGGGTCGACTAGGTGTGGGCAGAGGATGAAGGTGACCAGCAGGAGGCGAGTTGGAAGATTTGGCCCTGGCACAGGTGGCACAGGCTGCGATGTATTGACGTACGTCTGAATCCATAGAAGGCCAGTAGAAGCGACGCTTGAGGAGCATGAGGGTACGGCGTACGCCCCCGTGACAGGCGAATTTTCGATGAGTGACCCCAGGTGATAGCGTCGGACCTGAGTCTGTCGGGGACAAACAGGGTACCAGGTGGACAGTTAATGGAGTCAGGTGTCTCACCTTGGGCCTGAAGTATCCTGGTCTCAATGTCCCACGTGAGGTTGCCCACAAAAAGGGAGTCCGGAATGATGGGAGGTGCAGTAATAACCTCCGTGGAGCTGTACTTGCGGGAAAGCGCATCTGGTTTGCCGTTCTTACTGCCCGGGCGGTAAGTGATGGAAAAGTTGAATCTGTCAAAAAACAAACACCAACGGGCCTGCCTGGAATTCAGTCTCTTTGCGGAACGCAAGTAGGCTAGATTCTTGTGGTCCGTCATTACTATAAACGGTTGTTCAGCCCCCTCCAACCAATGTCTCCATTCCTCCAGAGCGAGTTTAATGGCAAGCAGCTCCCTGTTGCCGACATCATAGTTGTGTTCTGCTGGACTGAGTTTCTTGGAAAAGAAAGCACATGGTTTTAGCTTGCCAGATGGTGACTCCCGTTGAGATAACACCGCCCCAACCCCTGAGTCAGAGGCATCGACCTCCACGATGAATTGTTTTCGAGTGTCTGGTTGAATGAGAATGGGAGCGGAGGTAAACAGTTCCTTTAGTCTCCTGAAAGCAGAGTCCGCGGCAGGAGTCCACACATAGGGGAGCTTGACAGACGTGAGTTGGGTGAGGGGGGAGGCGATGCTGCTGTAATTGCGTATGAACCTCCGGTAAAAGTTTGCGAAGCCCAAGAACTGCTGCAGTTTTTTGCGGGATTCGGGAATACCCCATTCAGAAACGGCTTGAAGTTTTGAGGGGTCCGGTCTGATTTGACCAGCCTCGATGATGTAGCCCAGGAAGGAAATGGAATCTACGTGAAATTCACATTTCTCAGCTTTGACAAAGAGCTTATTTTCAAGTAAGCGCTCGAGGACGAGTCTAACATGGTGGCGGTGTTCAGTGATGTCTCTGGAGTAAACGAGGATGTCATCTAAGTAGATGAAAACAAAACGGTTCAAGAAATCACGCAGGACGTCGTTGACTAGACGCTGAAAAACGGCAGGGGCGTTGGTGAGGCCGAAAGGCATTACTAAGTATTCGTAATGCCCGAGAGGAGTAGTAAACGCCGTTTTCCATTCGTCCCCCTCACGAATCCTAACGAGGTGGTAGGCGTTGCGGAGGTCCAACTTAGAGAAGATGTTGGCTCCCTGGACAGAATCGAAAACGGAATTAATGAGAGGAAGAGAGTATTTATCCTTCACGGTAATCTGATTAAGCTCGCGGTAGTCGATACAAGGCCTGAGGGTCTTATCTTTTTTCTCCACGAAAAAGAACCCCGCCCCGACTGGGGACGAGGAAGGCCGAATGTGACCTAGGGAGAGCGCTTCCTGTATGTAATTCTCCATGGAGAGCTTTTCAGGTCCGGAAAGGTTAAATAATCTCCCCTTAGGAAGGGGGGCTCCACTGAGGAGCTCTATGGCGCAATCATAGGGCCTATGAGGGGGTAAGGCACAAGCCTTAGATTTACTGAACACGGTTTTGAGGTCGTGGTAGCAAGGCGGTACTCTAGACAGATCGATATCCTCCTTTTCTGAGGGGTTGACAATGGTAGAGGAGGGAAGAGCTGAATGTAAACAATTCGCCATGCAGTTCGTACTCCAGTTAATGACCCGTGAATTAGACCAGTCTATCTGGGGGTTGTGTATACGCAGCCAGGAATACCCCAGGATAACAGGAGTTTGGGGTGAGTTGGTAACGAAGAATTGATGATATTCTCGGTGGTTACCAGACGTAATGAGCTGGACGGGTTCAGTGCGTAGTGTAATTTTGGAAAGTAATTTGCCCCCCAAACCGGCGGCTTTCACAGGAGTATTTAAGGACTCAACAGGTAACCCAAGTTGACGGACGAGGCTAGAATCAATTAAACTGTGTTCAGCTCCAGAATCAATGAGAGCGTTAAATTCGTAAACGTGGTTTAAGCTAGGAAACTTGACAGGCAAGAATAAGAATGGCTTATCGGTATTATCATATAAGTCCCCTCGCGACCTGTCAGTTAGCGAGGGGTGCGGGAGTTTAAACGATTGGGACACTGCGATACGATATGACTGGCATCTCCACAATAGAAACATAACCCTTCGTTGCGTCGTTTTAGTCGCTCCTCAGGGGAAAGTTTAGAGTGTCCTATCTGCATGGGCTCATCAGGAAAAGTGCTAGCGGCGTTGAGGTCAGCAGCCGCGGTTTGAGGAATCTGGGGGGAGCGATGGAAATCATCAGAGGGGGGCCGGCGTGGAGCGGAATTCCGTTCGGCCTGACGTTCGCGAAGCCGTATATCCGACCGGAGCGCGGCGGTCACAAGCTCTTCAAAACTATTAGCCTCAGGTTGGGTACATAAATGATCCTTAATTTTGTCGTTGAGAGATTGATAGAAGATCCCCTTAAGTGCTATGTCAGGCCAGCCCGCCTCGACCGCTAAAATGCGAAAATCAATGATGTGGTCACTCACCGGACGGTTACGCTGCTTGAGGCCGAGTAACCGCCGGGTGGCTTCTTCCCGCTTGCGTGGCTGATCAAAGACGAGCCGGAATTCGCCGAGGAAGCGATCAAAAGAGAGATGAGAGAGGGGGTTAGTGCCCAAAAAAGCTTGGGCCCAGTGAAGGGCTTTGCCACGGAGTGAATTAATAATCAGGGAAATTTTACGCTGATCGGACTCATAGTACCTGGGAGCCTGCTGGAATATTATCTGGCATTGTAGAAGGAAACCGCTGCAACCCTCCACGTCACCGTGAAAAGGTTCCGGCTGGGAACGGATGTTTTCTTCCAAAGGGGCGGAAGTGACGGGGACGGTGTCACCCGGAACAGGAAGTGCAGCAGCGGTGGTGGAACTTGATGCTTGATTTGTCAGACCGGCTAAAGTTTGCGTGATGTTGTCCAGACGGTGGAATAGTTCCTGCTGCGCCGCAGCCATTTGTGCGAGGGCGTCGGACTGGCGATGGAGCAACATACCTTGTTGTGTGACGGTAAGGCGGAGTCCTTCCGGGTCAGCTGAGTCGGGAGTATGGCTAGTTCGTTCTGTCATGATTAGCTGGCTGTGGCAGACTCAAGCGCTGAAACCCAGAAGGACACAAGGCAGGCAGAATGGTGAGTGAAAATTAGTCTTTTAATGCGGCAGGGGGAAACGAGACAGAATTCCAGGAGTCCTTGAGACAGAAGCGGAGGTGGTTGGAGGGTCTTGGCGGCGACAACCGTAGATACCGTGGGTGACTGCAGGTGGAGCGTCGAGACGTGACCAGCGAGGGGAAACGGCAACCAGAGGAGTCCAAAACGGAGAAAAGGTCCTGAGACAAGGCAAAGACAGGCGAGGTTAGTGGAGGGCGTATCAAACATGAACAAGAGAGTACGTAACAAGGCCAGGAGATGCACCGTGGAAGTACAACGAACTAGCGTTGGTTACAGGTCCGTGGTCTCCTTAAGAGTCTGCGGCCAGACGAGGATGACGAGGTGCAGCTGGAGGCATCAGGTGTAGCTGATGAGGAGGAGGGGCCAGCCCGGGGCACCATGACAAGGCATTTACTAAATATTTTACCTGTGGTAAATATTTATAGTTACTGAATGGAAATAAGGGCTGTAATTTAAATATGGGGAGCTTTTGGACATGAAATGAACAAAATTTTACCATATATAGTGTTGATTTAATGTCTATATATATCTAGAATATGTCAGTAGATATATTTAGAGCATGACAACTTTAAAAATGTTGTAATTTTGAAATTATAAAGGATTTATTGTACTGATTTAAAAATAGTAAAATGTAAAAATACCTAATTGATCCTTAAATAGATTAGATCACAGCATCCACAGCTAAGCCGTGAAAATAAAATTACATGAAAGTTATTAATGTTGAAATTGTAATGGAGCTTTTACTTTAAATTTCTGAATGTATAGTAATACATCAACTCCCTGCTCCACTAAATCAAGTGCAAAACAGCTTTGACTCATGAAATTTAATGATATATTTTTTAATTTTACCATTCCTGCTGCACGTTTATCTGCAAAATCATTTGCAGAAACTGTTATTGCATCAGCTGTGATTCATTTTGGGATTAAACAGGAATCATTGAATCCATAAATCTCCCTGAGCTTCCCCCTGGTCCATGCACAGATTTACTGGGCTTGCTCTCAGCTCAATGTGCAAAAAGATACACGCTGTTCTTGGTCAAGATTAAAGAATGAGATGTGGATTGTTGGCAGCAGTTTGTGTTGATAGTGATGAGCCGCTGATGGACAGACCGACAGACTGGTCTCTTCCTTTCCCTGGATGAATTCTAAAGGAGCTTACACTGTAATATCCTGATGGGGACAAAAAGGGGGTTTGCTGTAAGCTCGCCGAACGCACCGAATCCCGGCGAGAGTGCAGTTGAAAGTCTGAGTTAATTCAAATTATGACGCTTCTTCCAAACAGATCTGCTTTTGACACCAGCTTGTTTGTGCTGATACCTTAAAGCTCATCTAGAGAGGTTTTTAGTCCTTTTCCGTGGATGGAAATACTTTTTTTCTCCGTGATTTCTCACTCGGTGGATGAAGAGCAGTGAAGAACAGAAGCAGATTTTGGACGTATAGCTGGTCTCTGTACTTTAAGTCGTAGAAATGATTCCCACTAAGATGTTAGTGTACCGGGGGCCTGAGGTGGTCACGGAACCACAACAAAATTCTAACCCGACAAGACGCAAGAAATCAACGGGAGAACTGTTCCAGAATGGCTACAGGGTCCGGATGGGCCACGGGCAAGTCACTGACAAAGATGACCAGGACAGCATCTGCTTTAGCTTGGGAGCATGCTTCCACGTGATCACTTACTGGGGTAAGACCTGCAGGAAATGGAAACCTTAGGGAGTCTCGTTAAAGCTTGAGGTTAGCGTGTCCAGAACTCTGTGGACTCTGTGTCAGCTGGAGCCGGTTCAGGCTTTGCCGTGAATTATGCCCCCCCATCTGTCAGGCGCTTATTTAGAATGAAAAATGAGATTTTTTTTATTATGGTTACTTATTTTATTATATTTCTTTACAGTGAGTGTTCAGCTTTTAGGTCTTTTATTTGTTTCCGATGGCAGATCATGCGGGAGGTGCTTTCCATCAGTGAAAAACAAATAGTATTTATGTCTTTCCTAGTGCTAAAGCCAACTAAGGTTGCACTGGATGCAGATTTGTAAAGGTAAAATAAAGAAAAAAAGATCCTTTTATAATTTTTAACTGATAATGTAATCTTTCTGCAATACTTGATGCAAAAAAACAAACAACTGCGTGTAGAAATGAGGTTCTGATTGTGTGACGGAGAAGCTTAGACGGACAGAGGATTTTGATGCTCATGTCGTCCTTGAACTCCTGGCAACAAAATCAGTTTTTCTCCTTCCATTAATGCCCACAAATTTGGGATTTGACGTCACAACTGTTTACTCACTCATTCAGTGTCCACCTGCATCCAAATCTGGGTTGTCATTATTTCTGTGTTCCAAGTTTTTTCTTAGCAGGAATGACGCTTAAATAAACTGATGTTGCATTGCCGGGGATTTAACAGAGACTGAAATGTTGGCGAGATGATGAGAATGCTTTTGTTCTATAGTTGCTTAATTTATTCAGACAAAATGAACCCTCTAAAGTTTTTAAAAATGGACCAAAATTTCAAAGGTATCACGTCGTTGATTCTCAGTCCAATCTTTCTAAATGGATCCAAAATTCTAAAAACTTCTCCTTATTTTTTTTCTCACAGGTTTGAGGTTTTTAAGGGCCTTGAGGTTGATACAGTTCTCAGAAATTTTACAGTTTTTAAATATACTCAAGACAAGGTAGGTGTTCTTTATTATTCCGTTTTTATTTGTGTCTGTTTTGTATTTTTTCTTTTCTTTTAATAACATATAGCTGGAAGCAGCTAGAGGGTGAGAGAAAAACATCAAATCAAATGGATTTTTTTCTGTAATGTGCCCACTTCACACATATAATGCTTTATAATACCACATTTTTCTTTTTGTCCTCGATTCTTAGAATTAAAGCTTTTTGCACAGATGTTGTCAGAGAGAGCTTAAAGCATTTTCAAATGCTTAAAAATAATCTCCTTACTTTTCTCTCACACGAAGAATTGGACTGAGGTCTTCCAGGGACTTTATATAGATTTGGTATAGTAAATAGAAAAAAAAATCTAAATAAACCTAACTTAAACTAATTTAATTCACTATAATCTACATTAGTCCTGGAAGTCATACATTTTGTCATTTATGAACACCGTCTGAAATCAAAATGAGTGCATTTGGTTGTAGAAACTTATCTGAAATGCATTAAAGCATCACCACTATGACATGTTACTTCAGGTGTGTGTAGTGCACATATATATAAATGATCTCTTTGTCCTTTTTTATCTGATCCTTTTTAAACCAGCAACTCGATAAAGCTGGTAAACTTGTGTTCCATCTTCATAAGCACATGGCTGACGGCAGCGGGCTTCATTCATTTGGTAAATTTGCACAAACCCTTCCAGTTTGAGAAAAAATTAATAATTCAGTTGTTTTAAAGCAATATTCTAAGTAGTATTATCCTTAAATTGACGCAAACAGTGGCAGCCGAAATACAAATAAAAGCAAAATATAGTAAAAAAAAAAGGTATATATTTTTGAAATCTCAAACTCTCTTCCAGGTGGAAAACTCTGGGGATCCTTGGGAGAACTTCCAAAATTCCCAGGCACTTTCCTACTGGGAATGTGTCTACTTACTCATGGTTACAATGTCCACTGTTGGCTATGGAGATGTTTACGCAAAAACCACCCTTGGCCGCCTGTTTATGGTGTTCTTCATCCTTGGTGGTTTGGTAAAAAAAACATTTTCATTACTTTGTATTTGTAAAGCCTGTGAGGAAGCAGCTCTCACAGATATAAGTGCGTGTGTGTGTGTGTGTGTGTGGGGGGGGGGGGGTCTGTTGTTTTCATGCTGTTGTGGCCCACCACCATTCCACCATATTATGCAGCAATTATCCAGACGTGGTGCTTATGTTTGTGTCTGTGTAGTTTCTAGATGGTTTTTTTTTTTTCAGTTTCTGTATTTACAGTAAATTTAAAAGTGATTTGTTCACCTACCCCTCCACCTCCACCCCCCTGTACCCCAACCTCCTTTTCCAACAAACACAGTAAGATGGAGATGATTTGCTGGAGCTCAGCCATATGAATGCACCAACATGATTTTACTTAATGCTCATCATTTCTCAGAAGTATTTCTGACTTGAGTATTTTTTAAACTTTATTTTAGTATTAGTCATTAGAATCTCATTATTATAGAAGTTTGACTAAAAGGCTAAAGCTCACGTGGATGCACAAACTGGAAAGTGCATTTATAAACATTTATTGATTATTTGTGCCCATTATTTCATAGATCTGTTCAATTTAGCACCTAAATGCAGCATGCAAATAAGTTTATAATATAGTTTCACAATCGGTAACGGAACTTTACATGGTCAATCAGTTACATGTTGTTTATGCTCATTTTAAAATAATGAAAAAATAAATTACTGCCATGGTTTTGGAGAACTCTTATAATAAAACAAAAAAGGAAATATTTTTAAAAATTACTGTTTTTTCCAGAGTATAAGTCGCACCTGAGTATAAGATTCAGGAACCAAAAAATGCCTGATATAGAAGAAAGAACCATTGAAGTTGCTCCAGAACGTTGGACTTTTAGTGGAGAAGAGCAACAGTTCTGAAGAAATCTGCCAAAGCCGGAGAATGCTGCATTCACACTCAACGGAATTCACGCATCAAATTTCGCATCCGCTGCCTCTTCAAATTTGCATTTGTTTCCTCTTTTAGCGTGCTTCAAAACAGACAGCGGACATCAACCTGACCTACCATGGTAGCCCTTTTTCTGTGAAAGAGGCTACCATCAAGTTTTTAGCCTAATTGGCCACTTTTTTACTTTATTTTGAAGACTTATACTCCGAAAAATACTGTTTTGTTGCTAATTTGCAACACAAATTTTAAACCTTGACATGATAGAACTATTTCACTATTTTTATAGGGACACGTGAATATCGTATTTATTTTGCTGGATGTTAATAGGAAACCGTATGAAATATGGCTCAGGATATAATTATCAATCTTACTATCGATCAAGCAGCATATGCCCCTACTCAGAAAAACGTTGTGCAAATCTGCAGATTTTTAAGAAGCACGGCTCTGATGCAGATTGACTGACCTCTACTAGGGTAGCATGTAAGCCTAAAGCTTAAATGTTTCCTTTAAACTGGCCTCACCAATGAAAATACAGCTAAATCACCTCTTTAAAGGGAAACCTCTAACCCTCACACATTTTATGCTTTTTCATCATCGATTACAAATAGATTACAGTTTCAAAGGAGGATGCAGTGAGGTTTGAATGTTTGTCACTCATTTGGCTCTGCTTTCAAAATCACCCCGACATGTGTGTTTGTTGGACAAAACATGGCACATAAGGTTTTTTTCTGGATAACGATAACTTTGATTTTTCTACCACAGATCGGCTTACCGCTCATCAGCTGTCATTTTTCTCCTTTATTCTTCACTTATCTGTAAATATTAGCCTTTTGGTTTCCTTTTTCATTCACATACTTTTTCCTCAACACTTGGAATGTAACTGGGACATAACTTTAAGTTACATTCGCACGAGTTATTTCGGAATGATTTGACATAGTCTTTTTTCCTTTGATTTCTTTTAATAAGTTAATATAACTAAAACTCAACCACATACATTTATGCTCCTTTTTGAGACTAAAGTTTCTTAAAACCAAAATGAGAGGACCTGCCCTTCTTCTCTTGTCTTCTTTTTTAGTCTCTTCTTCTGTCTCCTATCTTCTCCTTAGGCCATGTTTGCAAGCTACGTCCCTGAAATCATAGAGTTAATAGGAAACCGCAAGAAATATGGTGGTTCCTATAGTGCAGTTAATGGGAGAAAGTAAGTATTCAAGGAGGCTCTGCTGCCTCCACAGCAGTAGAACCTTCTCTGCATGCCCTTTTCTTTTTCTTTTTCATGCATGTAGGCCATGTTTGCTCGCTACGTGCCAGAAATTGCTGCTCTCATCCTTAATCGGAAGAAATATGGCGGGAGTTATAACTCGACCAGAGGCAGAAAGTAAGTCAAACAGATGAAAGAAATAGCAAACTACTACTGGTGTGGTTTTGTGTGACTTGAGTAGCCCCGTTCATAAAGACGCGGCACTCACTTTTCATTTGAGATGTAATGAATCTCAACCAGCAGTAAAGTCACACTGTGACTGAAGAAGTTGGCCATGATCAATGTGGAGATTAATGTATTGCTGCTGCTTTAATGTATGTAATGTCTGCTTTAACTATTGCAAAGAGGTTACCATCTTAACAAGTTCATTTTAATGTCTATAAATGAGAAATAATAGCTACATTTTTTTTAAAATAAAGTTAAAGTTTTTTCCTTTTTTTTCATGAAAAAATGTCTTGTCAAGATGGCATCTATTCAGTGTTGGGTTATAATCATGGATGGACATGTTGGATTTTCTCACAGATTTAGAAACTACGTTTAATCACCTGCTGCAGAAAATAATCCTTAAATCTTATCCAAATGAGCATTTTCTATTGGTTTTTCAAAAAAAAAAGTCATGCATCACCCTTTCGTGTGATCCTAACAAGTATAAAAAACAAAATATTTTACAGACTGGTTATAATTTAAGTTTTATCATTAAGGTACTGGACAATTTCCTTACACAATAAAATGCATAATATATAGCTGTTTGCTAAATGTTGTGGTCTAACACAAGTTTGGCTCAACATTTTATACTTTAACAAGAATAAAAGTCGATTTAACCCTGTGAAGTGCCTTATACTTAAAAAAAAATATATTTTTTTTGGAAGCAAAAACCAAGTTTTTCACCCTTCAAACTTGCAGGTGTTTCCTAGTTTTACATTAGATGAGAAAATCTTACATTTATGTTTCATTAGTAATTATTGTCTGTTTATGTGCCCAGTCAGTGTTTGTTAACCATTTGTGTCATTGTCCTTTTGTTGTCCTCTTGTCACGGCCAGCCAAAATCCAATTAGTAGATCAAACACTGACAGAAATAACCCATGACATTCAGCCAGTATTATAATTGGAACTTGAACATGTGAATAAACTTTGGTTCAAAATAGTTAATGAGAGATTATTCTTAAAAAGATATTTTAATTAATACCTAAGCTTGCTTTTTTTTTATAGCTCCTGCATTTGTGTGCCTAATATGCTGCTAGTTTTTTAAAGCTGCTGCTTTTTCCTGCTTGAGATGCTGTCAGTTGCTTTGCTTTGTGCTTTGCTTTAACTGAATTGTGGCCTTTATCTTCAGTCTGACCTACACCCTGGGAAATAAGAGACAGAATTGAAACACAGTCTTTAAAATACTTGATAGGATCTTTTTCTACTACGCATTCAAATATGTTTACTGTCTTTTTAAAACACAATTTAAAGGAGAATAGTGGTAAAGACGTAAAACTTGAGGCTATTTTTGCTTCTAATAAATGTGCAATTTTGGCTTTCATGCATTTCTGGTGGATAACCATGAAAGCTAAATTTGTATTTTTAGAAAAGTGAAAATTGTATCAGCTGATCTTTATCATTTATCTGTCACCTTTGCTTCACACACTCTTGTATTAGAGCCTTTACACTTTCTGTACTACTCCTAAAAGAAGTTGATTGCTTTTGTTTTTCTTGATTACACTTGGTTACTACTTAGTTACTTTAGTTACTCATTAGTCTTAAATGCTCTCTGTGTCAAAGAATGCATATATATATATATATATATAAAAAAAAAAAAACGCCTCTCTCACCCTCCGCGGGTGGTTTCTCCTCCAAGCTCGGGTCCTCTACCAGAGGCCTGGGAGCTTGAGGGTCCTGCGCAGTATCTTAGCTGTTCCTAGCACTGCGCTTTTCTGGACTGAGAGGTCTGAGGTCTTCCAGGATCTGTTGTAGCCACCCTAAGCTTGGGGTTATGCCCGATGCTCAATTTACCACAGGCACCACCTTTCACTTCCAGCTTCTCAGTTCTTCTTTGATCCTGTATCCCAGTTTTCATGTTCTATTTCCACGCTGGCACTTCCACCACAACGTTCCCTCTGTTCTTTATTCCCCATACGATGTCTGGTGGTTCGCATTACCATTATAGATTTATATTATTATATTATATTTATTATTATTATATATTTTTTTGCTCATAGCCTACATTTTTCTATTCTCTCTTGTTACGCTCAGCCATGCTCATCCTCTTGGGGCAGCTTTCTGCAACAAAAATCAATTTATTCCTTTTATTAAACTTTTTCAAGTGAGATTCTGCAGGTTACTTCAGCATTATAAACTAAATTTGCAATATGATATTGTGTATTTAATACAAAAAGCTATTGTAGCTTTTTGCAGGGAATTTTAAGAGGAAGAAAAAAAATCCTTCATAAAAAAAATGAAACAAAACTAAATTTAAAAAGTATTCCAATAATGTTATCACTTATAAAAACAGATTTTAATTACCTATTTAAAATTGAACAAACTTTTTTATTTTATTTTATTTTTTGAATGGATAACTCTACGGGAGAGGAGTAGGGCCACAGAGAATTCTGAGAAAAGTGTCATAATTTTCTATTCCCCTTTTTTATTCTTTCTCCATGGCTCTAATCCTCTACCGTAGAACTCCATCTATGCCTTTATTTCTGGTTTATATGATACAACTGACTAATAATGAAATTACAAAAGTCAGAAAAACAAACCCAGGACAAACTTACAATACCAGAAAAGTTAATAATGTGAGTTATCGTCTTCAAAAAATTATGTTGCAGCAGTTTTAGTTTGAGCAGAAAATTTTAAGAAGAAAAATCCTTCATAAAGACAAAACAAAATGTCACAATGTTTGTTCCAAAATGTATGTATTTTACTCATAAAAGAACAAACTTTTGTACTATATTTAACACTTTAAATTAGAAATCCTAAAATTCCTTCTATACCTTAATTTCTAATTATTGAAATTGTTATCCTGTTTTTCTTTCTCTTACTTTCTTTTTTTTTTTTAAAGAGATCCAGTTTTCATGATACAATGGACAAACAAAAGGAATTAAAAACGTCTTAATTACAAACAGAACACAAAACGATAAAGATAGGAAAGTCAATAATTTGTATGTGTCAATCCACAACTTTTGAAAATTTTGATTAAAAAAAATATAATGATAGATAAATTCAGACTCCATACAATATATTTTGAAATAAATGTATTTACATTTTTTAAAACCAGAGCCAAGTTAGTATTTTTTTTTGTCATTTTACACCACAGTTTCTTTTTCGTTTCTCTTACAATGTTCATACAAACCAGGACCTCTGATGTACACAACACGTTTAGTAACGGCTGTATTCATACAATACAACTCCTTCAGCATTACAAATGTGTACAACAGTTTTTAGCATTTTCATAAAGGATATTTTAATGTAATTATTTTCTACAATAGAAGAAGGCTGTTAAATGTCGGAACTGAAACAGACTGTGTGCTGATTTCATAATCTCCATCCGAGTAAACTGATCCTTTATAATCTGATACTGAAATCCACTCTGCCCTCTGGCCTCCATCAGTCCCAAATCATGACAATGATCATCCGTCCTCTACCAGTTATTACTTTCATGCAGATTTACAACCTGAATATCAAACTACAAGTTAACCCTTTCATTCCAGGTAGAAGATGAAAGGTCGTTTTATGTTGGCTCACGTTCACTGCAGTTGGATGTCATAATTTGTTTGCATCTAATTTCTTTTTGCAGGCACATCGTGGTCTGTGGTCATATAACACTCGAGAGTGTGTCCAACTTTCTAAAAGACTTCCTACACAAGGACAGGGATGATGTCAATGTAGAAATCGTTTTTCTCCATAAGTAAGTACAATAAAAAAAAATGGAATTCTTGATCTAAAATTAGCAGAACTAATACAAATGAACAACATCAGGGCATTTACAAATTATCTTCTTTGTTTTTTATCTCAGTATTTCCCCTAATCTTGAGCTGGAAGCCTTGTTTAAGCGCCATTTCACCCAGGTAGAGTTTTACCAAGGATCTGTCCTGAACCCACATGACCTGGCTAGAGTCAAGGTAACAGAATTGTTCCACCAACTCACAATGTCACTCTAGTACTGAGATTATAACAGGATAATTGCATTTTTCTCAATCCAGATCGAGTCAGCGGATGCCTGCCTAATCTTAGCCAACAAATATTGTGCTGACCCTGACGCCGAGGACGCGTCCAACATCATGAGGTCTGGACACCAATGCTGCAGACCCACATTTGTTTCTGTGCTTCTTTTAAAAAAAAGATTGCATCAAGTTACATTGAAACAACCTCACATCTTTGGTCGAAAAAAATCTGTTTTTAAGAGCCATTGAATTCAGGAAGTTAAAAGGTTTAAAATGATTCTGTTTGTTTAATTGTGAAAACAAAATCTTTCTTGGTATATAAGGTTTCACTAAAAAGTCTTATTTTGAAAAGTGTTGAAATTAAATGGGAACTAAGTACATTTTTCAAGCTTAAATCTGAGTCATAGTAAAAATATGACACAAATTACAAATATTTAACAGTAGATTTATCGAAACAAATAAAAAGGATGTCATTTTGCTTTTCTAAAGGGTTTTTATGATTTTTAGAAATCACAGTCAGTGCATAATGCTCCACTAGAGACTGTCTTTATAAGAAAAAGCACATTTTTGAACTGAAAACATGAATTTGGATTCACAGTCTAGTGTTTTTCAACCTTTTTTGAGCTATAAGTCCTTTCCTTGATAAAAACCACCAACCAAAAGAAGAAATTCTGTACTCTGTATAGACCAGTGTTTTTCAACCTTTTTTGAGGCAAGGCACACTTTAACCTTGACAAAAATCCCGCGGCACACCAGCATCCAAAAATTAAAAAAATGAGAAACTCATAGTCTGTATTGATCTACAGTCCCTCCTCAATGTCATCACATTTTTGTGATAATTGTGGCAGAAAAAGCTGGAAGTTCCAATTTAATGTAACCTCACAAAAAAACAAATATATTCTTTCTAAATAGTGATTTCTTTTTTAAATATTCGTGCAAAGGCAACTGTATATTTGAACAATATGATCACAATATGTTTGATAAATTTTACACAAAAAGACTAACATTAGATTTATGTTTTCTATAGCTACACAAAAAGTGAACATGTGGAAGTTTTATTAATTTTTCTTTTGTCTTAATCAAAAATAAAATCTGTGAAAACTTTAATAAAATGTTTTATTTCTTTTTTAGATGTTTGAATTATTTCAATTTACTTTATTTGTGTCTGTTGGCCACTTCACCTTAATCCTGTTTCTTAAATTTTATTACTTTTTCTTAAGTTTAACTTCTAAAATAATCCAGACGTTCTTAGAAAAGTGTTTCAGTTAGAAAGATGACTTGGACCAAACTCTGGGATGTTTGGCTGTTAATAAACACAAACCTTGAAGTAGAACTAAAACTGACCTCTGATTTCATCAAGAAGATTTAAAAACTGTTTGATGTGTGTTCGTTATGGTTTCAAGACGTTTAACAAGTAAGACTCATTGTACGCTGAGACGCTGTCACTTTAACCCAATGCATCATGGGTGATGTAGTGCAAACAGCAGCCAAACGCTTGCAGACTCTCTTCTCTGAGCTTCATTGTTTTGTTCACTTTTTCCACGGTCTGACACCGGATTCTGTGGAAAGCTAAACCGCTAAAGACGAGCTTTAGCTGATATTTTTTGTTGGAACTGAGAGACTTTATGAGCAGAATCAGAACAAGGAAGTGAAGACTTTAACCACTTCTGATTGGTCAGACTGATCATGTATGATTAAGCCTCCAAGAATGATTGGTGGAGACAGTTGAAGGGGCGGGACTTTTCCGTTCTTCACCAACAAAGCTGGTGACGCTGCGGCTAAGTCGCTGTACCGTCATTCTTATTAAGGTTTCTTCAATAGAATCAAATAAACACAAAGAAAAACGTATTTTATGATCTTTCATATTCCTAAATATGTTTTTAGGTCAGTGAATGGGTAATTTCTCATGGCACACCTGACCATCTTCCACGGCACACGAATGTGCCGCGGCACACTGGATGAAAAACACTGGTATAGACAAAATACACTCATTCCTATCAAAGTGTCTTGACTAACATTAAAAAAACATAAAGAAATAAACTTTTTTATGGTCTGTCATATAAGACATGAACTGTGGACAACACAGAGGCTACCATTTAAAAAGCAAGGTAGATGCTAAGCCAAGATCAAGACTACAGCAGCAGTGACTGTGACTGTTAGCACCACCTTGTATGCAGTACACAGTCCTTAGCAATCAGGACTACAACCACCTTAAAGCAAAAGCAGTTCTCCAGCTACATGGACTTGTTTGCATTTTTTCTGAAAGGTTGCCTTCTAAAAGTAAACTGCACATAAAAAACAACAACTATATGCTTAACAAAAAGGAAACTGAGATAAAACAGTATGAACCTACTCTTGTGACTCCCCTGTACAAAAATCAAATATGGCGATGACTTTCTGCAAAAAAAAAGCTGACTATTAAAGCTTTTTGAAAAGGTTGTAATTGTAAATTTCTCTGCCCTGCATCAGAGTCATATCCATCAAGAACTACCACCCAAAGATCAGAATAATCACTCAGATGTTGCAGTACCACAATAAGGTTGGTTGTAATCCATTTTCAGGACTCTTTGACTGCGTTCGGATCGGGTGCTTTTATTAAAACAAGAGAGACTCTGTTGTGTTTTTCCACCCTACAGGCTCACCTGCTCAACATTCCAAGCTGGAACTGGAAAGAGGGAGATGACGCAATTTGCCTTGCAGAGCTGAAGCTGGGGTTTATTGCCCAGAGCTGCCTTGCTCAAGGCCTGTCCACCATGCTGGCAAACCTTTTCTCCATGAGGTCTTTCATCAAGGTAATCACACTTCCATTCATGGATTGAAAACGGAACCGATTATAAACAAAGGAATGGGCTGAATTACTCATTTTGTAATTATTGAAAAAACACAATTTTGTGTTTTCATTCTAGATTGAGGAGGACACATGGCAAAAGTATTACCTAGAAGGAGTCTCCAATGAAATGTACACAGAGTACCTGTCGAGTGCCTTTGTGGGTTTGTCCTTCCCAGTGATTTGCGAGTACGAACATTTAAATATTTCTTACCTTTTCCAAAATGTTTCTTATTCTTTGTATTTGTTTACATCTTTGACAAATAAAAAGTTTATTTATTTTGAAGTTTGAAGTGTTAGTATTTCTGAATAGCTTTATTTTAGTTTAAAAAAAATCCTAGACAACTTCCAACATGATGAAACAACTAATGAGAAGATATTACATTTTAAAATAATTTGGGTTATTGTTATGAAAAAGTACAGTAATCGTCTTTGAATTAATTTTTCTTATTTTTACTAAACACATAAAAAGGTATTTATTGATCTTAAACATTTGTAAAAAAAGGATCATTTTCGCATGTTATGTAATTTACTGTTTAAAATAAGTTGAAAATCCTCCGGGAACATTTGTTTTTTGTTTTTCCAGACTGTGCTATGTGAAGCTAAAACTGCTCCTCATAGCTATAGAGTACAAGTCTGACCAAAGGGAAAGCAGGTATGTGATTAATGTTATATTAATGTAGAATATAGTAACACTTTTTTTTTTAATAATCTTTTGAAAGTCTTCCCATTATGCCCCTAAAGCTCATTTTTTAAACATAAAAATTCCAAAAAACAAACCAAAAAAAGCATGAGAAGTGGCATTAACATTAATATCCTGACTTTCTCTGAACAAACAAAAAGATGACTTAACTCCTGATGTTTTTAAAAAGTATGAATTTGAAAGAAGCTTGATTTCAAATGTTTTTTTTTAGCATACTTTTCTACCAAATCTTATAAACTTCTGCAGTTTTGCCACATGAGCTTTGACTGCATGCATCACTGCAGAAGTCGGTCACATACCTTGTTGGTTTGACGTGTTTGATTTATGATTTCTGCCAGCACCCTGATCAACCCTGGAAATCATGTTAAAATGCAAGAGGGTACTTTGGGATTCTTCATTGCCAGTGATGCCAAAGAAGTAAAAAGGTAAACAATCTGTGTGATTAAAGTATTTTTGTTTTTCTTGGAATGATTTTCAAATAACTGATTAAAGATGTTTTAAATATTTTCATTAAATAATACCTTTCAGCCAATTAACAAGACATAGATATGTTTTTGTATATATAAATGGAAAAAATTAAGGTAAAAGCTTTATTTTATAGCTAAAGTTGGGAAAACGCTACAAGAATATTTTTAGATTTATCTTACAACTTCCAATTCAGACACAGTATGCACCGGCTGGACCGAGTTATTCAATCCTTTACTTACTTAATTAATTAAATAATTTAAATCTAGCAGAAATCTGAACAAACTCTAAATTTAAGGAAATGTCACAAGATCTACTGGATCAACATTTTTTTAAGTCAATTTTTTTAGGTCTGTGGTCGATGCAATTTGGGAAGAATGTGATGTCATCAAAATCCAACCTTTTAAAAAACAAGTTTCTAATTTGTCCCCCTGCAGAGCACTGTTTTACTGTAAGGCATGTCACGATGACATCACTGATCCGAAAAGGATAAAGAAATGCGGATGCAAGAAGTGTAAGGAAACACACAAAAACACACTGTTTTCTCTTTGTTTCACCATATGATTATCCATACAAAAATACATTATCATACATTGTTAATGCCAGCAAAAATGTAAGAAACGTCAAAATATATTACAATCTAGCTCAAACCAATCCATGCAAAGTGTTTTGATTGATTAGACTTATTTGTAATTTCTTATTTTACATTTAATTTGGGTTTTACATCATGAAAATGTAACCAAATAAGCCCTTAAAAATATTTGACATATATTTTAGGATTATTAAGAGTTTTTATTTGATAAAAAGTGTAAAAATGAAAATGTATTTGTTCAATGTAGATATTTGTCCTATCTGATGTTTAATTTTAAGTGATAATTTATAATGTAAACAGGTCAAAATGTACAGGTATCGGGATGAATCATGTGAATGTAGACTTTAAGAAATAATTTACCTTTTTCGTTTTTATTTTTAACTCTGATCTTATAACGTGTCTTGTTATAAATGCGTCTAACACATAATCTTCCCCTATGATGTATTTTTTTCCTGCTGCTTGGGAACTCCTTTCTTAAAAACCAAATTATATATTTATATCACATAACAGTGATTTATTGTGAGTAATTTGGATTTGTTCCCCCTCCGAACACACAGCCTGCTGCTTGTATCCCCCCGCCCCGACTGAAGAGGCCTGTCTGAATGCACTTTCAATGTTGCATGTATTGCCTGGGTTCCTCCTCGTTACCATGTGCATGTTGCTTTTTAAATTCATCCATTTAAAATCAGTCGTTTAGTAAAACAACAAAATTAAATATAGTTTAAATTGTAACTCTAAATGCTTTTTTAGGCCAAAACTGAAAATATTTTTGAATGCTTATAGTATTTTTTGATTGTAATTCCATAAGCTGCCACTAGATGTCCTCGGTGGTACACAGTAAATATTTTTTTTAGAGAAACAGCCAGAAAACCAGTTAGAAATATTTATTTAATTATTATTATTGGGTTGAGGGGAAAAGGAATGCATCATATTCCATAGAAGCTGTATACAAAAAGAATGTTATGGATTTGAAATATAATAAATTGCAAACTGTTTGTGCAGTTTGTGTTGTGTTAAATAGATTTATTTTCACATCCAGCTTTTATTTGCTCTCATTTTAGTGTTCTTTTTGAGTTTTGGAGACCATTTTTTGCAAAAGATCTTGAACGGTTTAGTAAACGGTTTATTAAAGCACTTCGAGTTGATAGTACATATAAGTCAGGAGTCATCAGGTCATGTGGTTTTCTTGTTTCTTCAGCTCGTGACACAATGTAGGATGATATGGCATTTCCTACACTATTCCCTAAACCAAAGAAAATAAAGTTTGTCTACATTAAAAATAAATTTTAATTGAACATTTTCCTGCTGCCAGAACCAAGTTTGTATTGTGCAGCATTCCTCTGTGCCCTGTTTGTCCATTCTTCCTCCAGAACGACCCTCCACATTAACCTGCTTTTCCTCTCCTCTCGTCTGAACCCGTGACTGTAGCCAAGACGGCTGCCCACAAGAAAATGAGACTGGCATGTTGTTTTGGTTGCGGCCGCTCTGCGTGGGGGTGCTGTTGCATGCCAGTTAATGTGCATTGTAACTTGGACTCCCCTCGACGGGACATCCCCCTCTCTGCTGTCTCTGTTAATGAATGCTCGGCCACTTTACGTGCCTGTAAGTTGTCGCCATGACGTTTGCTCGTCGGTGTCTGTAACATGCACTGTTTGAAACTATGCAGTGTGGCTTCAACCTGTGTGCTGTTAAGCTCTAGCAACCATGTACTCACCGTGGTGGAGAAACATACTGCTTGAGCTTTGTGACTTTCTCTTCTGTGAGCTGGTACTCTTCGATGTGTGTTTCTACTTCAGGACGTGACTTTCTAGCTGTTGTGATGCATGCTGGGTTATTGT
The DNA here is from genome assembly GCA_023969325.1 of Oryzias curvinotus. Lineage (NCBI taxonomy): Eukaryota > Metazoa > Chordata > Actinopteri > Beloniformes > Adrianichthyidae > Oryzias > Oryzias curvinotus. The sequence continues at coordinate 11,000,749 of CM043724.1, read as the reverse complement.
TTCTGCTGGCGTTTTCTTTGGAGAATGATAATTCCATCAAAAATAAAAAAATAAATTGAGTGTTTGCTGTTTCAAAGCCAGTTCCTCCTCCAATTTCTGTTGCAAGACATTTACAGTGTACTTAGGATGAAGGCTTAAAAGGTTACTTACTTGCTGCAAAAAAACAAAAACTGTATGAGTTAAGAAACTGGGTTCAGGAAATGTGTTGTAGTATTTCTGAAAGGGGATCCATTTATTCCAAATGTCTCAACTGCAGTACTTTTTAAAAATGGATGGACATGACATGGCTTGAAACATTTTTCCAGTTCGAGGAAATGGTTTGGAAAGCTGGTAAAAATACTGCAGCTTCTAATCATTTTAAAAGGGAATACACTTAACATGAGCTCTTACTAAATTCTGCTGAAAAATCACATTTGATGGCGAAATTCTAGGATGTGACATTAAAGCTTCGACTTTTAACCCTAACAGATTGGTATGTTTAAGAGGATGGTAATATAGAAATGACTTTAGAAAACATAAACAACAGTTCCTGTTTTGTTTTGGATTCTTAACTTGAAGTAAACTGGGTTGAGCAGAAGTCTTAGTGCAGGCTGGATTTCCTTTTAAAGCCAAAGGGTTCTGCACTGATGTATCGCAGCAGGCATGAAGAATGTGTCTGAGCTTGCAGAGCGTTGATACAATTTGCTGGAAAACATTGCAGACTGTCATACACTTTTAGAGAATATCTCTGGATCAAAGAGCGTTCTGTCTTGTGAAGCTAAGCGTCTTTGGGCGCTCACACCCCTCAACACGTCCTCCAGGGTGGGGTGCTGCAAGGTTTGCCAGGCTAGCTAAGCTTGAGCGTAGCTTCAGACTTGCTGTCAACACGGTGCAGGAGGTGCACAGAGCGAGGCCTTATAAGGCCTGACGTGGAAATTATGTTTGCATTTTCATTTTTGGAGTGCTACCGGTTGTCATGAAATTCAGCCTGACAGTTCCTAACCACCAGGCAGTAGAGTCCCCCCCACCCCTCTGCTTTCCTCTTGTTGTGGGACAGATGCTTGCCTGTTAGTCCTGTGACTCTGCTCGCGCCCTACGATTGCAGGCGACAGATGCCAGGACCAGCGAGGTCCCTGTTTGAACATCGCTGTCACTGTTCTGCCTTAAGCTCAATGCATGACCTTTATTGGGAGTAAAGGGTTGAAATAAGTCACTAATGAGCAAGTGCGGGACCCAAAAAGTGACTCACAGAAAGTTCCGCCACACAGGGAGTTCCAGAAGAAAAAGGGGGTTTACATTTTTAGGGAAGACGAAAGGATAAAGACAAATGCCAGTGTTACTTTTCTTTTGTGCTTTATATAGTAAAACAACATACATGTCTAAAATAGACTTTATTTTAGCGTTTATAGCAGAAAAAGGCTCATCGTCGCCTTTAAAAGTCAGGGTTGCAAATATAACAAGGCCTCTCACTTTTTAGCTGCTTGAATCAAGAATGGGCCATCTAACCGACCTGTCTCTGAGAGCCGTAACCAGTTTTTATTTTTAAGACACCCTGATTTTTCACTGCCTTAAAAAATACAAACCCGTCAGCCTCAAGTTCCCCGTTGTCATTTATGATTTGCTTTCATTTTAACTTTTTCTGCCTGTAACCTGTCATTCATCTTTGCATTTTTCCCAGCTAAAAATAGCTATAATGGATATATCAAATCAAGTAAGTTCACATTTCCACTCTCCGCCTCAGTCACCGGTCTCTAACACTTCCATTTTTGCATTCCTGACCACCTGACCCGCCTCTAACCTTTTCACTGTCCAGTCTGTCATCATCCGTCTCCGCCCTGCAGTTGCAGAGCAGGAGGACAACATTTCTTTGTGCTGGTGATCAGTTACAGCTCAACAGCAGATGGTGCTACAGTTTCATTGACAGAGTTGATACTTGAGAGTAGCTCCTACTGCACAATAGACGTTCAGAGAAGCGATCTTCTACTTCAGACGGCACATCTGCCACTTTCAGAAGTGCTGTGGATGTTTGACAGTAAAGAGACGAACAGATAATCTGCTGGACAGCTGACTCCTAAAATAATAATCTGTTTTATCTCCTTATTTCCCAAAAAGTGTGCATCTTCCTTTATTATTGTCACCGAATTTTCCCCTCTGTTCTAACACAGATATTGATTCATTCCTCCCCCATCAGCCATAATCTGCATGCTGTAGCTTGTGGCATTTAATTTGCCCTGTCACTTCCTTTTTCTTAAGCCGAAACAATTGCTGAAACACCTGAAAGCATGTTTATTAATTAATGTTTTTTTATAAATAAAAAAGTAAACGTCAAGTCAAACATTTCTTTAGTGGCTATAGATGGTGCTTAAGTGGCAGTTAAATAAGAATGAGATTTTATTTAATTATTCAGCCATTAGCATTCTTGTGCCACAATGGATTATCCTCCCAAACCAGCGATTGTTCTTTAATTATGATAAGAGTCACAAAATGTTTTATTAACACACTCAGCAGGTCTTATTGAAGTCGTTTTGAATTAAATCCTATCTTGTGTTTCGCTGGAAGAATTAACGGGTTAGTTTCCTCACATTGTTTCCGTTTTGATTATTTATTATATTTTTATCTATTTATTGAAGCAGTTTTCACTAGTTAATGCAAAGATTCTCCTACGTCTCTTTGTCTAGACTTTATTAAGGTCTATTAAACCAAAAAATATCCAATCAATGAAATGGACAACTATGGTATTTTTGTGCTTTGATCATGCTGACTGCATGTTTCCAGTTGATTAGCTGCTGATTTTGACTCCTCTTCATTTAGCAGCAAACAACAGGCCCCAAATCCAGCTGTCAGCAGATCAGTACAAGTCAGCTAAACTGAACCACAATTCAGCAACCCAGGTCTGTAGGGGGGCCCACAGTGGAGCTGCTGCTGTGTCGATCCCTTTGGTCAACAACCGTAAGGGGAGCTTGTGGCCTCTCAAGAAGCCCCCCGCTCTGAAACTGAGTCTCATTTGCCCTGGAGACCTGACCCAGGTTGGCCGGATACCCGGGGTGTCCGAAGAGGCCAGCCGGCTCCAGCGGGCGCGCAGCCTGCCAGTGAAATACAGATACCCCCGTGGTTTCTCCACTAATGCCACAGTCAGTCAGAGGCAGTGTAAGGGATCACTCCCCCCTTGCCTCCTCAGAGTGTTTGCAGGGGCTGTTCTCAACGGCACAACCAAAGCATGTGCTTGGCAGCCTGGAGTGCTTGCATGTGTAGCATTCTTTACTAATGACCCCGTGTGTGCAGCTGTCAGCTGTGAAGCATTAAATATTGAACAGGCTGAGCAAGATGTTAGGGGTTGGAGCATCCTTCTTCATTGAAGGCCCTGTGCTCTTCAACACTTTCCATTATGGCCTCAGTCTCAGACGGGCTAACGGCGCTGCAGCTGCTGGAACACCGCTTTGTCCGGGTGACAAAATGACCTTAATTATCCAGCTGACTTTCATAAACACACTGAACTATTATGTCACTCAAAAAGGTCAGTAAAGGCCTTATAGAAAGAGGAAAGTTGTAGTTAGGCGACTTATTTATTGTGTTAGCCACAGAGGTGACGGGAGCTGTTAGGGGTCCTTGATTTCCCACAGTCCTTTGGAATTATTCAGGTTTGTTATCACGTCATAGACAACTTTGGACTCCTAATATCTTGAAATGGAAATTGAGAAATTGGTAATAAATGGATCGACTTAGGACACCATCTAAGAAACATTAGAAAATATCTCCCCCCAAACATTTTTTCCCAACCTTCAAAAAAATAAGACATTTTTACTCAAAATATTGTAATTTTTGTTTAAAAAAAATCCCCCAAAACTATAACTTCAGCGATGGTACAGCCCGACCTTTCACCTTTCGTATGAAGAGCTCTGCACACTTTGGTGAAATGATAACGACAGCATCTGAGGGGCTATACATAAATCATGGTTAACCTAATTACATGAGACCAGCAATAAAGACGAGGTTCAATGTCAGCCTAGAATTTCTGCTATTTACATGTCACCTCATTAACTTATTGAAAAAGATATTCTTTATGTGGAAGACGCGTGAGTGAACTCATACTAACAAAGGGTTTAAAGAATGACCTCATCCTAGTGATTAACGTCTATGGGAAAGTAGCTTTGGTTTAGCGTGAAAAATATGGCAGAAAAAGCAGTACAGCATGAAGGTTAATTATATCAACATTGCATGTTTGTATCTTTCAATACATCTACTTAAAACACTTGCTAATGTTACCTGTCTGCCTTCTCTAAATGTATGCTCTACACTGCAGAGTCCTGTCGACTCATCGTGTTCCCACATCCTCCTCCTCTGTCTTTGTATGCATCTTTGTCCTGGGATTGTGCTGTGCTGTCCGTGCACTGTCTTTGCTGAAAGCACTGTGCTTCGTTTCTGTTCACCGCCTCCCCCCCTTGAAAGGCCTATGTTTGTGTTGCAGTTGAAGAGGACCGACACTCAGCTCTGTCGCCCAAAAAGAAGCAACGCAACGGAGGCATGAGGAGTTCTCCAAACTCCTCACCCAAAATAATGAGGTAGGACACTCGTGGGCGAGGGAGGACATCTGAAAGAACATTTTCCATGTTTCAATTTTTATGGAAAACATGTCAGACTACCGAGGTGCTCTATGCCACAAGGTTTCATGTGACAGCGAGAGACTGCAGCTCTTAAACAGGCCTGGCACTAATGACAGCACCAAGCAGTGAGAAAGGCTCTAAAGGATAGGTAGCCCAAGGCTATCCAGCTATTGTCGGATCCCTCTGAGGTCTTTTAAGCGCGTAGGGCCACAGATGATATGTATCATCACAATGCAAGGCGAATTCAAAAGCTACCTTGCTTTTATCTTGTCTCGTGAAATTATATCACTGTTTATTAATCTTGACTGGAGGTAATGCTGTTATTCAACAGGAGCCATTATAGAAATGATCAGAGTAATAGTCACTGTCATTAAGTGCCATGTTAAAAGGAAGCCATGCAACAAGCAGGACCAGCAGTTTGATGTTTACAAAGTGGGGCAGTACAGATATAGGATAATTAAAACTGACAAATGACTTTATGCTCCCCTTGCTAATATGACTTGTATTTGGCCTTTAGAAATCCACATGTCAGCATGGTTTAAATTGACTCAGCGTAGATCTGTAGTGTAAAGTGATTCTAAACATTACATTTTCTCATATAATCAATAAATGTTTATATGTATTAGTTAGTATTTGTATCGATCTGCAGCCCCTGTTTGATTTGGTTCAAAGTTCTGGTTGAATCACAACAGATTTCCACACTCCTGGGTACTAGAATCAAGCTTTTCCAGGGCTCTAGCCATCAGCCAGATATCAACCCAGCAACCCGATTGGCACGCTAATAAACTTCAATCCAGGTGGATGTTATTCTATTCAGCACTTGCTGGCTACATGTAAGGGAGTCGCCGGGTTAGCCTGAGGGGTACTTCGATGCAACAAGCACAGGGGAAAAAAACCTCTGGGTGTATACTATATCAAATGTGTTTTTATAGGACCTGCGGCCTCAAGGCCTTTGTAAATAAGTAATGACCAACAGATTGGCTGTGGGTTTTGAAGTGCAAGCCTTTGTCAGCATGCTTGATGGTAGGATTTTTTGACTTTCGTAAGCGTGTGCAGCGATGCTACATAATTATCTCTGCTTTGTACTTTTAGCCTCTCCCAGCTGTCTTTTCTGTGATGGACATCTACAGTAGCTTTGTGTTTCGCAATGTTCTTAGTTTTATTTCTAACTTTGTTTAGCGTTTCACTGTGGGAATCGCCTTGGGTGTGACCTACTACAGAAGCTCTAATGGCACCACGTCTGTCTCTGACAGACCAGTTGAGTCTTACTAGCGGCTCGTCCATGACATTTATGCACTCAACTATTAAATTTAGTCTTTCTTCCCATCAAACGTTATGCTTGCTTCTTCAGGATGTTCAGTCTCACTTCACGGTGAGCCAAATTTGTGATCAGCTTGGCTAACATCTTGTTAACAAAGGCAAAAAACACGGGGGCGAATATGTCTCAAACAGCTTATCCTATCTCAAATGTTTTTTTCCTTGTTTAATTTAGACTACAATTGTTACTAGGTTTCCATGTTTTAGTGTAGAATGTCCCTTTTCAGTATCACAACACCATCCACTACCCTGACTAAAGGGGCAGAATTCAAGAAAGAGGCTGTACCCTGCCCCTCCAAAGCGTCATGTGGGGTTCAGCATTTCGGACAAGTCCCCCCCCCAATAGGGATGTGTATGTAGTATTATGGAACTGTCAGTTTCATGTTAAAGAGCCTTATAGCTGAATTTGTCTGGTTTAAACAAAGCCTAAAAAGCTGAGTCAGGTGTTGGATGCTTAAAACTTTTTAGATCGGATCTCTTTGTGGAGCTAATGCAATCTGGGTTAGGGTTATATTTCTATAGTAAACTTGCATAATCCGTAGTTCTTTGAAAACAGAGTCAGATGTTTAATTAGTACCGCCATCTTTGCGTGGCATGGAAAAGAAATCTGACAAGAAGGAAGTACAGGAGAAGTTGACCATATCATTGTAAGGAGCATGGCCAAATAGTACAACTCAACTGGTCTGTCAGAGACAGACGTGAAACCACTGGAACTTCCACCGATAGCCACTAATAAAAAGGCTAGGTTTAATGCAAGTAATCCAGCGTTTTGTCATAGATAAAGTAGTAAATTGTGCTGTTATGGTTTTAAAGTTAACCAAACCGCACAAAACAAGGAAATGTGTGACTCTTTTAGTTTCAGCAAACTAACTCGTCCTGTCAAGAGTTTGCTAAAATGGCCACACCGAAATTAACACAATTTCCACGGGCTCCTTGATAGGTTATAAGAAACATCTAACTGCGGGATGTCAAAACGTATTTGGTCACATCAAAATGCCTTGACATACATGTCATGTCTGCTATAGCAGCACTCAGGCAATTGGCTGTGTGGTATAGTGACAGGCAGTCATGGCTGACAGTGAGCGATAGCTATCCTGGCAGAGCTCTGCCGTGCCAGTCATCTCCACAAGGACAAACTGAAGTGACAGCGGCTCAAATGAGTGAGTCGTGAAACATTTGACTTTTGATCAAATATTTAGCCAAGATGTAAAACCTCTAAATGCCACCACTTATATTAGAACTTACATTTCAGGGTCTACAGAAAATAGTATTGTAGATCGGGTTTTAATGATTGGGTCATCCAAAATATTGTTATGTCACTTTAAAAAAATTAAAACTGTGAATTTCTAAGTCTAGATCAAACAATACATGTGTGATCATTTGAAAAAAAATATATATATACAAGGTGCTTGGAGATCTTACATTGTCATCCTTTCATTCATGTTCTCATGATGCAGACCATATTTTCACAATGTGGCAGGGAGTTATGCTATTGCCATCAGTTTTAGTGCCAGTACCATATTATCTCACAAAATATTCACTTAGGGGGTAATAATTCAATTTCCTAGAAGTGTCGCATTTCCGGCATGGATGCTGTCTTGTCAAATTAGAACCACAAAGACAGATTCAAGTCTGAAAGGAAGATAGGCATTTCCTTCTCCAGCTACGTCTCTTCTTGAAAGGACATCCAGGTCTTGCCTCAGGGTATGAACCCAAAGGCATTTTCCTTTCCTTTTTTCCATACCAGCCTCATTCTCCTGCAGCCTGGGGGATGATAGTTTCAGCTGACACTTTCATGCATACTTAACATGTTACTTAAGGTGCCATTCTTTTAAAGTATTCACATGGAATAAAGTTATGAACTTAATGGAGAAAAAAGGCGTTTCTTGATATTTAAAGATTTTTTTAATCCATTTGAACTAAATGGAGCAAGCATCTAAGAATCCATAACAACTTGAAATAACATTTCTTTTTGTCCATTTATTATTATTTTTAATTTTTCGCCTCAGTGATACATGGAGGCATTGACAGTACATCTCATTTACAATGTATGGAAGACACCAATAACATGTAGAGATTGGGTTTATTTATTTTTAGTAGTTTTACAAAAGCATCAGGGAACATTTAACCATGTCTGGGTTCATGAGATCGTTCAGTCTTTTTTGTCTGTCATGTTTACCTTCTACTGCAGGAGTTGCGTCTAAATGACTGAATGACTTCCCTGTTTCTGTAACCCAGTTTCATGACTTGCTGTCCTGCAATGGAAGGAAAAACAAGAATCATATCGTCTCGAATCAAATAATAAAATATCATACAGTTCAAGAGGAGAACAATCCTCCATGTTTGTTTGCTCGCTGTCAGTATCACCGACACACCTACAGTATCAGTGGTTGTTGAGGGAAACGACCACTTATTGGGAAAATAACAAAAATATGAGCCAATATTTTTTTATTTTAAATCACATCTAAGTTGTGCCTCAGTAAAAGTCGCACCCCTGGCCACGACTTATACTCTGAAAAATATGGTAACTATTAAAATCAAATTATGACCTTTTAAAATGCACTATGCACACCAGAATTTTACAGGCAAAACAAAATGAATATTTTATTACATTTGCTGTTATTTTTTAATGACACCATAATATCTTTCAGGAAATGTCTTGTTTTCTTTCCAGACTAAGAATTAACTCATTTGCACTGACTAATAATCACAGCTATTTCTCATGGCTGTATTTGTGAGCAATTTACAGAACTGTGATTTATTGTCTCTCAAATAATTAGTTATAATGGTGAGTGTGACACCTACGCACAAACAGAGAGCTTGATGTTGGCAAAAATATTAATTAACAGAAAGGCAGAAATCAAATGACGCAGGTATCCATGTTGCAAGACTGGTTTTAGTGGTCAGGGTGGGTAAGACTTACTCCAACCATAATAAAATCTGTTTATACAGGTCTGATGGTATGTTTAAACATTAATACCCTTCATGTTAGGAAGAAAATATGGTTGGGCAAATTGCTGAAATATTTAAAGTCTGGTCTGTTAAAGCTTTTACCACGCAGCACACCACATCAAAAGCTGTATGTGGTAAGGGGGCGTAATTACATCTCCTTGCTTGTGCCAGTCAACGCAGTGTGTTGCTGCCATCTCCTTCCGCCTGGCTGCTGCCGCTGATGTCACTTTGCTTGATGAAATGGCAATTTTGTTGACATTTTTGTCGATGGACAATGACAGCAATGTGCAAAGAGGGGGAAAACAGAGAATATTTCTCACATTTTTATTTATTAATAAATACATTTGTAGAAATGGAGGTAAATCCTTCTTACGCCTGAGCACAGAATGCAATTCATATTTTTTCATTCCTTCTTTTTTCTTCAATTAGACACGACCCGCTCTTCATCCCAGGGAGCGAGCAGATTGAGAGCATGGATGAGAATGTAAAGAAATATGACTCCACTGGGATGTTTCACTGGTGCCCATCCAGAGACATCGAGAAGGTCATCCTGGTGGGTACTGCTGCTTTGCTTGGCACACATATTTTGTCCTTGACACTCTTCTCTCCACTGACAGATGTGTCATGTCACATAGCGCCATCAAAGGTTGACAGGGCACTTAAACACTCTTTAATGAGGTGTTTGACACGTCATTTGCTACAGAGAGGCCCGGCACTCTGAACATTTCATGTCCTAATACGTATGCCATTTTTCAAATGACTCTCATAGTCTGTTTCTGTCATGCGCCCCGCAGTATAATATTTTGCAGCATGCGTTAAAAAGGAGAAAGTACTAACAAGAATCTCTGCTAAATTCATGTAATAAAAGTCAGGGTTTTTTTTTTGCTTTTCTTCCCTCTCAGACCCGCAGTGAGGCCGCCATGACGGTTCTGAGTGGTCACGTGGTCGTGTGCATATTTGGAGACGTGAAATCCGCTTTGATCGGACTTCGAAACTTCGTCATGCCCCTGAGAGCCAGCAACTTTCACTACCACGAGCTGAAGCACATTGTGTTCGTCGGGTCCCTCGAGTATCTGAAGCGGGAGTGGGAAACTTTGCATAATTTTCCAAAAGTCTCAATTCTACCAGTGAGTACAGAAGGACCATTAAGCTTTACCGTAGTTTAGTCATACATTTCTCATTTGCGACATGGAAAAAAATAATCTTTTGACGCTAAATGTTCATGATGCTTAAACCTTGAGTTGTATAATGGCTCTGTCCTTGTCTTTAGGACACAATAACCATTTGCGAAAAGGTTATAAGCTTTTGGAAAATGATTGCAATAGAAAGATTTAGTTTTTTAAATATACATATATAGGCATCTGCATGTTTTCCAAGTTGTGTTGGGCGTCTTGTAGCCCCCAGAGTACAGTTACGAGACATGAGACACCCACAGGGTATCTAAGGTAGTTCAATTGTGGTCACTGTGGACATCTTTTCATCCTCAAGTTTCAACTCCCCTTAGACTTTGTTTAAGCTGACGTCATCTATCCTTAAAGTACAACATAGCTCCTGAAGCAGACTGAGATCTCTGTACAGCAGATGCAGAAATATGGGAGTAGCATATGGGGGGTGATAACATCAAGCGCAGTGAGACAATCTAATGTCTGGGCTTCATACCAATCAGAAAGAGCTGTTTTCATATTACACGTTTTTTTTTAAATAAATCCTCATTCATTACAGATTTGTCCATCACTGCCTGACATGATATTTTTTGAAAAGAAGACTTTAAAGTGACCCCCCCACACACACTTTGATGCACATTTGAAACTCAAGAACAAGAAAAAAAAAGTCTGTAATGCACCTGGGCCACTGAATGTCCACTCTTGGTAGGGTCATTACATTCTTTGTGCAAACCTTGTTTTATATAAAAGCGGTGTAGATCTGAAAAAATGCTGGGGAGAAATAAAGACTGATTAGGTTGTGATTACATGCTGCCTTTATTATTTCAACTCAAGACAATCAGTTTCCAAACAGCTTAAATGTACACATTTTGATGATCTAGTAGAAGATAAAACAAGTAAAAAATCAAACATAATAGTCTTAATATTTGGATAATTCATCAAAAGTCATGTTTAATGTAAAATGTAGTTTATGTAATGTCTTAAATCATTTTACAAGATTTTATATTTAATTTACATATTTTTTAATAGTTACAATTGACATAAATTTTCTACACTTGTTTTAAATCTCCACATGACCTCAAGAAAAACCACCTTTTCTTATGATTCAGTCTTCTGATGTCCAAGTGAAATCATAATTTACAGTCTAGCAGTCCGAGTTTGAATGTCATGTTCAAAAGATATGATCTGTACGTCTATTAGATATTATTAGTACTAGCATTACTAGTATTAGTATTAGTACTACTATAAGTTATTAAATAAAAAAGCAAAATGTTTGTTTCACTTTGATATTTGTATATGCTGTCTTTGTCCTTTTAAGAAGAAATTTTGGAAACCTTTTATTCTTTCCATTTCAAATGTTTTAAACTACATTTTAAAAAAATCTAACAACACTGTTGTTTCATTTAGGCTGTTGAAAATCTTAGTGTGGATTTCTGCTTGAGAACTTCATCTTTTTGATCATGGAGATAACAAGTTCTCTCCTTCACTCGTCTTTAAAGGGCACACCGTTGAGTCGGGCAGATCTGAGGGCTGTCAACATCAACCTGTGCGACATGTGTGTCATTCTGTCAGCCAATCAAAACAATATCGATGATGCATCACTACAGGACAAAGAGTGCATTTTGGCCTCACTTAACATCAAATCCATGCTATTTGATGACAGCATCAGAGTCCTGCAGGCCAATTCCCAAGGTAAGGTGCGCCATGTTCACGGCACTGCTTAGAAGGACTGAATTTATGGCGCTGAGCATATTGAGTGAGCTTCTTGTCATTTTGTTACATAGACAAAGTTAAATCACCATACCCGTGTGTCCTCTTCTGCCTGACTGAGCTTTTGTTTCTGTAAAAGCTGTTAGCTGGCCCTCAGTTTCAAACCTCATGGATGACCTTAAGGTTTTCCTAAAACTTTCATGTTCCAGTACACATTTTCAAATGAGGGTGTTATCAATGACGCATGCTATAGCATTTAAATGGAAACCATAGTTAAAGTCAGATTGTCAATATAATTGGCATTTAGAGAAAAAAAAAAAAAAAAGCTTTTGAAAACCTTTTGATCCCATAAAAAAAAAAAAAGACTTGTTGCCTATTTCCTTGTTACTCTGACACAAGTGTGACCCCGCTTTTGCCTTAGTCAGCCCCATGTGACGGATGTCAAAACATGCTCAATGTATAATACATACAGCATCTCTGATTTAATGTGCCCACTTGACAGTTTAAAGATAGCAAGGACCGTCAAGTCAGTTTAAATCCCATCTTGCATCATTTATTTTCGCTTTTATGGCTCCACCCCGCAGCAGATGCCCACTTTCATGAACACATAATCAAAAGAAAACAAAACCAGTCCTGTCACTTCTATCAATATTTCCTTACAGGAATATTGGTGGCTGCACGGTGGCGCAGTGGTTAGCGCTCTTGCCGGTTCAAGTCCCGGTTCAAGTCCCGGCTGGGGGACATGAAAAACCCAACATCAATGGGGGACCTTTCTGTGTGGAGTTTGCATGTTCTCCCCGTGTATGCGTGGGTTTTCTCCAGGGATCTCCGGCTTCCTCCCACTGTCCAAAAACAACTCTAAATTGTCCATAGGTGTGAGAGTGAATGGGTGTGTGATTGAGGACATTCTACCCTGAGACAGACTGGCGACCTGTCCTAGGGTGTCCCCTGCCTTCGCCCACAAGTGGCCGGGATAGGCTCCGGCAGCCCCGTGACCCTGAAAGGGAACAAACGGAATAGAAAATGAATGAAGGATGAATGAATATTGAAGAGACAGATATTTCTATCTCTGCTGAAATGTGTAAAGACCCACTCTGATGAAACTCTGTGTTTTTAACATGTTCTTGTGGCTGATGGAACTCCTGCCACTCTGCAGGATCTTTGTCCTAGAAAACGACAATTTTTCAAAAACTTTTGGCTGAAAATAATAATAACATTTTTGGGAACACTTTTGAAATAGATCAAAAGATGATCGGATTGAGACTTTAAATGCCTTTTGACCGTTTCAATTACATATTTGCCTGATGTGTCTTTTAAGGTTTCACTCCACCAGGGATGGACAGATCTTCTCCGGAGAACAGCCCAGTTCACGGTTTAGTTCGGCAGACCTCTGTCACAACTGGAGCAAATATTCCCATCATAACAGAACTAGGTATGAATGCCAGTAATGTTTCTAAATGTTTTCTTTCTGTCTAACGAATGTAAATAAATCAAAAAAGGTCATTTCAGAAAGTAGAGGCTGTCAGTGCTTGATAAATAACATTAAAAGTGGAGTTTTTGATGTTTTTTTGTTTGCCCCTCTGTTAACACATTCCTATAACTGTTTTTCTCAACACTTGTCTAGCACCGTTAGCAAAGCAAGGCAAAAAACTGCCTGTCATTTCATTCAGTCAGGATAAAAGCAGTGGGACCAGCATTCAAATGATAACTGAGCTGGGTAAGAATTGCTGCTGTCCTGTGCTGCAGTCTCGTAACTGCTGCTGCTGCCTCCATATCAGCTTTCTTTTGATTTTCTCTTTCCGCAAAAGGCTCGGTTCATTCCCATGGCATCACTCTGAGCACATTTTACCCTTGGTTCTGGTTGAAATTGCCTGTCCTGTTTGGGCCCCCTTATCTCAAAGCAAAATTTCTCCCTTTTATTTTTCTAAGGATTACAATGCCTTTGATCCCTCAGAAGTCCTTGTGGCTGTTTTCACAGCATCTTCAGTCGGATCAAACTCTCTGGCCCATGCTCTTCTTTCATCTCAGCCCTGTCAACATGACTGGTGCTTTTCTCTTCTGTCCTCTTAAAAAGGAGTGGTTTTCCGACGTAATTTTTTGTCATTATTCCTCCAACTCCTGCATGCGTTTTTGCGCTCTTCTTTAAAGAACTCTGGGGCTGCAAGGGCGTTTGAGCAGGCATGAAAGGACAAGCCACTGGATGTTCTGTATTGGATTTTAAGGACAAATATTAACTTAAAGTGATGGATACTGCACTTGGATTGAAACTTTGACAATATGCATGGTGTCATTTGTGCATGAATGGCCTGGATATGGAATTGGACAAGTTTGCTGCATGGCTTACATGCTGAATTAAATGTCTAAAGTCAACAGTGAGACACTAATTTTTAGTGCCAGAAAATTAGTGAACGAGTCAAACCCACTCCTAATACAGTCCATATCTGCTGCTACCGCCTGCTCCGCCCACCCACTGTATGCTTCTGTCCTCCTGTGCACTTCAATAAAGCATTTGCCTGATCCATGCTTCTCCAGGTCAAAAGCGAGTCCATGAGGTTCGAACACAAGCTGAGTTTAAATTATTCATGAAATGTTTGTTTGCCCTCACAGTTAACGACTCCAACGTTCAGTTCCTGGACCAAGATGACGACGACGATCCAGACACAGAGTTGTACCTCACTCAGCCTTTCGCCTGCGGGACGGCCTTCGCAGTCAGCGTGCTGGACTCGTTAATGAGCGCTGTGAGTCAAAAAGAATTTGGTTAACATGTCAATTTGATGATCAAAAACATGTAGCGGAGCCCCGCCACCACACCTAACAAAGGTATTCCAGTTGAAACAATAAATGACATGGCTTGCACTTGTAGTGGATTTGATGACTTAATTTGTCTGGCTTTCTGTGTGAGTAAGGTTAGAACAAAGCTGCCTTCAAGTGTGCTTCAGTGCAGACAAAGGTAATGCTACCTAATGGACAGCCCCTCATCCATCATCTCGGTCAATAGTGCTGTCAGCAGCCAAGGGAGATGTCACTTTGCTGTACAAGCAGAGGGAGACAAGAGACTGCAGTGCAAGGAAAAGGGCAGACATTTCTCTTTTGTTAAAATCAGCAAGGCACAAACTACAGTGCACAGCACCGGACAGAAGGGCGGATTTTTTTTTCCCTGGGAAGCATAAATGTGAATGTGCTCCTTATCATTCCTCACCTAGACATAGTCGAGTTGAACTATGGCCTTCCCTTTAGCCAGACTGACAGTTAAAGAAGGTTCAGTTGTAATTTGAGTGACATTTTCTTATAGATTTACCCTTTCTACTTTACAGACATACTTCAATGATAATATCCTCACCTTGATCCGGACTCTGGTTACGGGTGGTGCAACGCCAGAGCTGGAAGGGTTACTGGCAGAGGAGAATGCATTGAGGGGAGGTTACAGCACGCCACAGACGCTGGCGAACAGGGACAGGTGTCGTGTGGCACAGCTGGCCTTGTACGACGGGCCCTTTGCTGACCTTGGGGTAAGTGAGTGGCCTTGTCACCCAAGGGATGAGGCCATCTATGTCTGCTTGCATTATGGAAACTGCCTTTAGTGGAAGGACAGATGGAAACAAGGTTACGGCTGCAGGATCTCATCAAGAAAAAGCAGGTTTTTCTTTACAAGCAGACAAATTCTTTGATATTCTGTCAATCTTTTGATTGCTGGTCTTCTTCATTTATTTCTTTAAGGACCAATACCATAAATGTAAGCTATAAATGACAAAATCTTTAAGAAAAAATGACAGCAAATGTCAGTAAATAGTAATAGTAATAGTTGGCACATGGACTGCAAGGGCACTTGTATCCAAGTACTTTTTACCAAACAAAAAAAACAATCTGCAACTAAAACTCTTCAGAATGAGGAAAATGCTGAACCGCTATGGCTCTATCTCTTTTATGACATATTTAACATTTTTGCGTGACTTTGCAATCTATTGTAAAACCCAGTTAGTCCTTTCAACAACAGTTAGTGCTGCAGAAAGTGCTAAAATAAAAATAAAAAAGACAGAAAGGCATTAGTCACAGTTGCTGTTACTTAACTTAAAACCTCAGCGCCTTTTTTTCTGAATTTTCAGTCATCTCTTTATAACAAAAAAGGATTGTCAGCTCGCTACTTTATGTTCAAGACCAGTGATAAAGATTAGGCAACCCAATAAATGTCAACCTCTATTCCATCTATTTAATGGATACTTGGAAGTAAAAAAAGGATATTTCAAACAAGTTTGAAATAAAATTAACAGACTCTGTGACTCGCCATTATTCCTCCAAAGGCCAGGTCTGTCTAGATGTCTCTTCCTTGGGTTCAGATCTTTAGGTAAATTTTCACTGAGAGGCATTTCCTTACCACTAATACCAGATCTGACCTCATTGTATATTTAGGCCAAACTGTCTGCAGCATACTATGGAAGATTTTGAAATAGACACGTCTATTTTATTATTATCATTTATTTACAGCTAAAAAATAAGCAAACTTGAATTAGAGACTAAAAAGAGAATAATTAAAACAGTTTGTTTGTTCTACACTTGTGTTTGTTTCAATGGTTACTCCACTTAAACCTAGTATGCAATCCACCTGTGAGCAAGTCTCCCTTCACTTTAAAGTGCACCTTGGTGTGGATCAGCAACACTGAAAACACAAATGGACTATTCTAGAAAAATGAAAACGTTGACACCTAAATTTTTTTTGAGCTATAAAATAATCAGACATGTTTTGCTTTCAAGTAGATCTCAAAGTAAAGTAAATTTGGACCCAAAGTGGTTTGATGCATATTTGCACCAGTAGGTGTTAGTGGGTTTAAAGTAGACAAACCGTTTAGGAGATATAAATGAAACATGAATGAAAAATAAAATAGCAAACTAAAGATGTTGTTTATATGTCTTTACCTTATTTCAAATAATTTATTCACCTTTTAAACAACTTTTGTTGGTGTTTTTATATTAAGAATGCAAAGCTCTAAGGACATTGAATTTGTTTTAAGAAATGAATAAAGGGCCGAAGATATTATAAAAAAAAAAAAAAAAAAAATCCTTTAAAGGTTTTTACATTTCTAATCAGTAAAGATGGTGCTAATCAGCATAAGATAGTGAGAGATCTAGCTGGATAGTTTTATTCTTACCATCACTTTCTAGTTGAAGCTTATTTTAGGCAATCTTGTCTCCAAATAAACATCTGTTGTAATTGTATATCTATTTTTGCCACCTTGTTTAGTCAAATTGAGTCTTTGATTTGCTCTTGGGTGAACAGTGTGTGAAAGAAAATCCAACTAAATAAAGTGTGAACCCTTTTTAACCTTCTCTTCACAGGTGAACAGAGTTTCCTTGACTACCAAAATGATACACCTGTATTAACTTCCTGACCCATCTGAGTCAGATCTTTTGATGGTTTTGGATGTCGTTTTTGTCATCCAACTATATTACTGTCTCTGCTGCTGTTTTGCAGGATGGTGGTTGTTATGGTGACCTGTTTTGTAAAGCCCTTAAAACCTACAATATGCTTTGTTTCGGCATTTACCGACTCCGAGATGCACATCTAAACGCACAGAGCCAATGTACGAAACGGTGAGTATGTTGTCTGAGATGCTCAAACTGAAGATGACAGGACAAAGAGAAGCGAATAATAGAATATTGCTTTACAGCCTCACTGGTTTGTCTCTCCTTCAGGTATGTCATAACTAATCCGCCATATGCATTCGAGCTGGTGCCCTCAGACCTGATATTCTGCCTGATGCAGTTTGATCACAACGCCGGCCAATCTCGAACCAGCCTTTCCCACTCTTCTCATTCTTCACATTCTTCAAGCAAAAAAAGCTCCTCCGTACACTCTATCCCAACCACCAACCGCACCAGCCGGATCAAAAACAGGGACTCAAGAGACAAACAAAAGTATGTGCCCCTCTAAAGCTTTCTGACTGTCTGTGAGCAGCGCCTGTCTTGTGTATTTTTTTTTTTTTAGCAGAATCCAGACTGAATATGATGTTTTGTATTTCCTCAAAGAAAGGGTGAAGCCTTCATTTGCCTAAACTGACTTAAACTTGCCAGGACTTTATCAAAGCCAGGTTTTTACTTGTAATTCCTGCTGTCACCATAGAAACCAATGCCTTGAACTTCAACCTGAAACCCATAATCAGCATGCATGCCTTCCCATATGAATACAGAAGGTCCCTTAATCACTTGGGCGGTTGATTGCAATAAGGGTTGCAAAGTTTGTCCAATTTTTGTCTGCAGCTGCAATAAACAGTGTTGGCCTTTGCAGAGGATGCCAGTGAGAGTCCATCGTGTGCCATGAAGGTTGACAGTACTATTGGAGATGTTTCAGTGAAGGCTTTGTTAGAGCCAGGATACCTGCATGAAAATTCATATTCCTTTTGACGTAAAAAAAAAAAAAAGGCCACTTAAGAAAAAAAATGCACACATCGCAACAAATATGCATTTTTTGTTCCCTTTTCTCTACTTCTATATGTTGATTTCTTTTTGGGGGGGGGTCAGTCTATAATTTTGGAACACACCATTTTCTATTATAGGGGTCTGCTTTTGGATAAATCCTGCTTTTCATTGGAGGAAATATAGTGTATGTGTTTGTCTGAATGTGCTTGTCACTTTCATTGTGGTTTAAAGAATGCAGCTGCTTTTTCAGTTTTTCCTGTTGAGGTGAACTGATCGTTGAACAGGTCAGAATAAGAAAACCACCACAGCTTCCTGCTCAACCTGGCTTCCTCGCTCTTAACTTTAATTTGGTTCTTTACACTTTCCAGCTGGTGCTGCACTTTTTCATCCATTATTGATCCCCTTCATTGCAAAAATCACATTAATAAAGCATAGAATTTTGCATTCCTGATTTGCAAAAAAAATATATTTTTTTATTTTATCAGTTAAGATGAATGTTTGTTGAATGTATATCCTGCGCATTTAGAAAAATGACTGTTAATAAAGTGAGAGTTCCAATTTCACAGTATTATTTTGGAAAGATTTACTGAGGAGTTGGAAATCTTTCTTTTTTTTAATTGAGTAATAGCTCATTTTGTAAAAGCACAGATATAAGATCATTTACTTGCAATACCGACAAAAATAATGCATTCTTTAAAAATACAGTTTTAATAGTTTATAAAAATGTATGCTGGAAAATGTTTGATTTATTTTTGGCAGGTATTTTTTCAATATTGCTGCAATTAGTAAATGTTTAGCAAAAAAGGAGGGAAAATTATCTACAAAAATGTTGACCTATAAAGCCACATACTATAAATGCAAAGGGACCAGATGTAAAAAAAAAATGCATGTGTAAACCCTGTATGGGCTGCAGCTGTTGCACCTTTTTATCTTAAAAAAAAAACCAAAGGAAATCCATCCAATAGAATACTGTCCAGCTGTAGTTGAAGGAAATTTACAGCACAGGTTGAAACATCAACAGATGTTCTAAAGGTCTGGGATTGATTTATAGATTTGACACAGTCGTACATTAAATAACCCTACAGGTTCTAAAATAAATCCCCTTTGGGGCAAAAAACAGCTAAAGCCCCAACTTTGCTGCATTTTCTTGTCTTAAAAATACATTTTCATTATTTTAAAGTCTCTACATTCCTCATTGTGCTCTGTTAAAACTTCTAATTCTTAGACTCTTTTAGAAGTGGATCTACGGTAAATGTATTTGATCTGCACCTTTTAAAGTACGATCTTTAGAAGTTTACATTTTAATGTGAGTAAAAAAAAAAGCCTACTTAAACATGTCACCTTAAAAAAAATCTAATAAAATTATCAAATTTTATCAAAAACCATCAAAACGCATTCCTTATGTAAATAAAAAGACTTAGTGTTTAATAAATCTGCAATTTTCCAATGTTGTTGTTACTTTTGGTCTTTTTTGTAACATTTGGTTGAAATCCTCCATCAGTGAACACATAGTTGGTTACAGTAGATAGATTTGATGATTCCCTAAGCAGACAGGGACTTCATCAGCAAATAGCTAACCAGCTTAGTGGCTCTGTGGTAGAGTGTCCACCCTAAGACAGGAAGGTCTCAAATTGTTCAAAAACATAAAAACATGTGATTTCAAACAAAAAAAAGAGAATTAACAAGATCCAACATCTGGACGGTGGTTTGGAAATCAGCAGGTTGCAGCTCCAGATGGAGCTGGAAGTTGACTTTTTCCTTTTTCTTCCAATTATATTTAAATTGAATTTTTTATGATTCCGGGGGGCATCCAAAAATTCTGACTACTGTACATAGCACCCCTAATATTTTAAGTGTTTTACTTCTTAGCCACATTTTGATCTTCACATTACCACAGGGTTAATTTAATAGTTTCATAGAGGTTTACTATTAAGTGAATGCACACTATTTTCTGGTTCGTTTCCTCATCTTTTACTGAGTTAATCTAAAATGGAAATATTTTATGTATCTTTTTCTATGTTTAAATTATTTGTTCGACAGTAAAAAAAAAGTCTGCTGCTATATTTTAAAATATCATGAAATACCAAAGCAGCGTTGGCCACCTTAGCTTATCTTCTGTTGGTTGAGTCATGAATATGTGTCTAAAATCCATGCGGCATGCTTGCTGCATGATGTTCTTTGGGTTTTGACTTTTCTTTTTTAACCTGCTTTAGCTGTAGGCATGAAAACCGAATGGCAGCCTTACTAGAGCAAGTGGAGCTAGTTGCATAACAACAGAACTTTCTGACACAATTCATTTTTCCTTACTCTGCATTCATCCATTGAGACGACACACCTGCATTTTGAGCTTCTGGACCATTATTCTTTGCAGTTTTTTTGTTATTAACTGTCCCACTTCCCAATTAGCTTACATATAGTGTACTGCTGTTTTTTTCCAAAGTGCAACAAGGATGAATAGAATATGCCAAGGTATGGAAGTGACTGATCCTGCATGATATGAACTAATGCACTGATCTCAACCATTTGAATGAGAACGTAGCTGTTTCACCTGCATCAGGACCGCATGGTCGTACGGCACACCTCACTTTGGGTCTAAACATACGATGTATGTTTGCAGCTGAATGATTTGATGCTTCTTCACTCCGTATCACATGATGTGCGGCGTTTTCTAATGCTCACCGTGGACATGCTGACCCGTGTGTGAGTGCATTATACAAGCACAGCCTTATTTTGAAGTTATGTGGATGAAAATGCATGATCATTGGACATTAACAAGTGAATGGTTCACCAGTAGTATTCAAAGTATTCATTTTCTTCTTCACAGCTCAGCATAAAAGCAAGAAAAAGTTTTGGGGATCTTTGTTTAACGAGTTTTACCAGTTAAAGAATGTTAGTTTTAGTGTTGGAATGCATTCTGAGACAACAGCACAGCATGATTAAACAGGATATTTGTAGAAATAAATCTAAAAGTTGACATCCATGAAGTATTCCCTGTCTGATGGCCCCTCCTCTTTGTCTCTGCATGATTGTGGCTCTTTCTCAGAAAAGACATGGTTTACAGATGAGCCAGACAATACCCACCTGAGGACCATGCAGCTGAAGCCCGTGAACACTCTCGCCGTCAACCAAAAAAGTCACAATAAATCCACAAGCAGCTTGATTCCACCCATCAGAGAAGCAGAGGACGAGTGTTGACCTCTCACAGCTGGACGCCTGTGGGACCTCCCACCGTAACGGGACAAATCACCGACTCAACGTCACAATTTACCAACTCGTTCACTTCTTCAACCTAGGCGTCTATTCAGTGTCTCCAAATCAAAGACAATCCAGTTTGTACTGCTACGCTATTAGTTTACTCTGCTTCTCTTTGGCAGTGACCAGACTCCACAATTTTTTCTGTTTCCTTTGGGGGGAATGAGGGTCACTTGAGTTGGGAAGCATTTACTGCTGTTATTATTCAAAGGGGAGACTCGCAAATGTAAAAGTTGCCTTTTTAGCTGTCTGCGAACAACAAATTCAACTGTATAATATTTACCCTGCACTGCAGAGTCAATCTGTACAGTTTAATGTAAATGCTGCATCCAGCTGCAACCCCACCCCAACCACAATGGCATTGTTGCTGATTTCTTTGCCATTTTGAGCTAATTCACAACATTTGTGATAGTTATGAAGGCCAGTGCCCATGTTTGAACGGCATTTGGTTCCAGCCTTATCTCTATCTTTCTTTGTCTTATGTGAGCCTTTGCTATTTTATATATTTTTTTGTTGCAATATCTAAGATCCCCAAAAAATCTTTCAGTTAAAACAATTGTACTGCTTTTTTTCTCTCACTTTTAATTTGTAGCCAAATATGATAGAGCTGTTTTGAGAATTTATTTAAATTAGGCACTATTCAGCAAAGCAAAATAGTATGAAACATGCACCATCTTTTAAGTCTGTAAGCAATTGAATGTGAAAGCCGCATATCGCATGAGGTGGGCACCTTAAAGTCCTCCTTTGGCTATAAGCACTGCCTGACACAGGATTGTCTTGGAGGTCATGAGGCAACTTGAATGTACTCCATGACCAATCTTAATGCCATATTCACTCTTTTTTTTGTGTGCTGAAAAAAAAACAGCTCTATCATAAATTTGGTTGTTCATGCGTAATCAACTGCTTTGTGTTGGTAAACCATCTGCAATTTTGTGTTTCAGTGTCCATGCAACGTATGCAAAGGGTGGTTCGTATAGATCATGTCTTATTTTAATAATGGAACATAGCTATATTGGCACTTTTGTCACTTTATTTCAGGATTTGGGCTGGAAAAAGGAGAAGAAACAAAAAAAAAAGTAGTCACGCATTAAAACTTAGGTCTTGTAAAGAAAAAAAAAATGGTTGTGACATTTTTACTGGCACAGAAAAAAATCAATGCTCATCTCTCAGTGCCAGTAATGTGCCAGGCAGTGCTGAAGCCACTGGAGGACTCCACCAAGACCCACTGCTGCGAAAAGAGGCTTCTTGTTTTGCTTTTTCTCGACACAAAGCTGTTTTTATTGTTTTGTTTTTTTCCTGGAAGTAACTATACGTGGTAATTCATCCGAAAGTCTTAATACTATCTTTGAAACATCCACCAAAATGAAAACAAGCAATGCATTCTTATGTAAATCTGTAGAGGTTTATGTAAAGTATCTCTGTTGTGTGTTCTTGTTGGATGGGGGTCAAGAGACATTAAGCTTTGCAGATGACTATAAACTATTTTGTGCATTTCTTTTTTCTAAACACGGTGACTTCTCAATACCTTGATTGTCCTAAGCTTATATTTATGTTGTAATACACAATAATTGCAGTTTATCATCTTGTACAAATGGGCTTGTACATAAATTTTACATGATTTTGTTTTGTATTTTCACAAGTTAAAAGCAGATGTATCGTGTTCTACAGAATGTCTCCTGGCTCTTTCTTAATGTTTAAAAATAAGAAGACGGTAGCTTATACTTATATTTTGAAAGTTTAAAAAAAATAAAAATAAAAAAAATAAAAAGCGAAGCTATATATACACCACACCAAGCAGTTTCTGATTGCCAGACTGATCAAATGACACAGGACACCTCCTGCTACCCTCTGGATAATGGCTGATAAAAACACTCCACATTCTCACCTTGGGGACAGAGAGAGCCCATCATGTTGCTTGTTAACGATTTTACACACAGCAGCTCTGTGGGAGACTGTCAGCATACCAATAATATTTACAGTCTAACACCTTACAGAGAGGATGTGATTTTCCTGATCCTCCTGCCAGCGGCTGTGTCACCTTTTCTTAGCAGACAAACACATGTTGTTATCACATTATAGAAGAAATAACTTTAAGGGCCACGCATTTCTTCTGTTAATGCACTTTTCATGTAATGACTCATTGGAATTTTCTTTTTTTGGTATAAAGTATGACTTTTTCATGTCTGAAAAGTAATGCTACAGTCACACCGGGCATGCGAGGCACGTTCAAGAACGTAACGTTTAGCTCGTGGTGTTCACACTGGACTGTTGATACCCAACATTAGCACAAGTCTGATGTGCTACAACAGCTTGGTGTGAAATGTCGAAGCGGTGCAAATCTCACGACTATTGCTCCAGGCTTTTTTTTTTCTTTCACAGCTCTATACCGATAGATGAAAGACTTGGTGCCATTGAATTCCATCCAGGCACAAACCGCAATTATTAATTCATGATCAAGTTTCAAATGGTTGAGACTTCCATAATAAAGCTCAATTATCCCTTGTGCTATCCTAGGCACTTTAACATTGGGATTTGGGTCATCTAGACCCCACAAGACAGTGCACTGAACCTTTTTTCTTCAGTGATTTGTGATCTTCACTGGTGTCCATGGATTACATGAAATCCTCTCCACCTTTATCCACCTTTGTCATGGTAGGGAGAACATGCTAATGTAAGGGTGGGGTCATTGGATAGCACAAGGGTTAAGAGGACATGACAGCACGCGTTCAATGGCCACATGTTTGTACATAGAGCCTGAAACAGTCTTGTGTAGGGATGGGTGAACGCGACGGTTTTTTCACTCGAAGCCCCAACCGTGCATTTACTCGCCTTTTAGACTTTTCTTTGAAAGCGGTAGCTTGAACATGTGTTGTTGAGGCCTGTGTGAACATAGCACAAGACCAATCAAAGGCGTCTTAAAAGTTCATTGTTTCTGTGAACAACAGGGGGCGACACCTCTAAACTGGTCATTGGAAGATTTCAAAAAACTTCTACGGCAGTTTACGTATTTTATTTTAACAAAATAATGATTATTCAAAAGAAAAGGAACAACATTTTATTTCTTTCCTAAATACAGCTTTAGACTTTAGCCTAAATCTTTGACTGCCCCAACACAAAACTCCCCTCACAGTGGGTTTTCTCTGATGGATGTTTTGATTATTAAAAAAAAATCTTAGTACAGAAAATGAAAGAGCCCCAATTCAACCAAAAGATACCAATCAAAAATCAAATCAAAATTTACAATCAAGAATTAAAAAGAGAAGCTAATAGCCCTACCGGTGGCACAATAAGCCAAACCAAATGCATTATAAAGCCAGTGTCCCATTCAAGTGTCAATCTGAACACTAATCAGGTGCGACATGTTTGGTGATATGCCTGCAAAGTCAGTCAGTGTGTTTTAGTTAATTTGTGATCAAGTTCATTTAACATTCCATTAATATTAAACTGGTATATTTACACAAAGAGCATAAACTACAACTGCCACTTTTTATCTTTTGCATTTGAGATATGCAGAAACTTTTTAATTTCTAACCGAAAAATGTACAAAGATAGTCATAGATGAACAAATTCTGTAAGAAAAAACATGTTCAGCTAAGAATGTAGTGATATTTAGATTTTAAACCCTAAATGTAAGAAAATAAACCACTTGCAGTCTGATGTTAATCACAGACTACAGCTCCACAGAGCCCGCCTGCACATAGAAACGGAGTCTTACTGTTACATACATTTGATCTTTGCTGCCCTGACACTGAAATAATAGAAGGTAGTGGATTTCAGTCCACATCTTGAAAATTGTTCAAATGGTTTTATATCCACTGTGGCCTCTGAGGACCGCTCTCGCCCAGGCGCACTAGTGATAATAGTTTCCATGACAATGCAGCACTCCAAGTGCACGAGTGCCAGCCTGGATAAACTGTGATCCTTTACCAAAACAAGGGGTCATTATAGCAGCTTGTCAAATCAATGTTGAGAGTGTCCTGGCTGATTAAGGCGTCCCCTCTCCGTCCTGACAAAGTGTCAATACTTGCTGGCCTGTGGCAGCACACTCCCATGATTGGACTGAAATGCCTATCAGTCAGGCAGCTGAGCTGGACTAATGATTCCCTGTGCTGCCTATTAGAGGGACATGACAATTTAATCCTGTAGGCCAGGCAAGGAAAAAAGTGACCTTGGTGCTTTATATTGAGGCTGAGGTAAATTGACAAGAGCAGATAAATCTTTACCTTGGGCTATTAACAATATTAAAGAACAACAAAGGGGGACGGTTCTCTCTTGGTTGTCTCCCACTTTTTTCAAAACTTTTAACCGACAAATTCGATTTCAACACAACATGAAAGACAGAAAATGATGATACCTTTGCATCATGAATATCTAAAGACTGAGAAGATCCTTGGGCCTTATGTTATAATTGTTCAAAAGATTTCCGCCTTGTTGCCCTTAAATCGATGCAAAGCCAGGAAAAGCAAATAAAAGTCATTTGTTGAATTCTTCGGACAGAATATTGAAAGTGGATGTTGCTTGAAGCTCAGTGTTTTCAGATGTTCAAAGCCATTCCAGCATTGCCCCAGGGCTAGATAAATTTCCTAGGACATCTATCTTAAGGCTATGAGAACATTGTCTACATGGCTGGAAAAAAGCCATGTGTTTACACAGATGTTTCAAGCTTTTAGCGCACTTCTTTCTGTAGTGAGCCACACAACCCTCCTCTGTGCCAAGGGCCATATACATTTTGCATTAGTTTACCCTTTGATACAGACATGAAGGAGGGCAGGAGAGCAGAGATGTGCACCAAAATGGAAAACAAAGCTAAAGATTCTCCAGGCTTCACATCTCCCAAACTACAATATGATTTGCCTCTTTTTTAAATACAGTTGGTTCAATGTGACCTGTTTGCGAAGTGGAGGGTATGTGCCTTCAAAACTTCAACCATAGAAAATAAAAGTCAAATGGCAAAAAAAGATAAGAATTTCATCTCCGCTGCAGTGATAGATCACTAGAACTGGGAGGCAATTTCCCTGAAAGGCACAGTTACCATACTGACCCTTTATGTTGACTGTAAAGGTCAACATTGACCTGCTTTTGTATCTTTTCATGCATGCATAACTCATTGCTCATGGCTATTTTTATGTTAAAAGTAAGAAATACCTTTCATCAAAGAGTAGAATCCTTGCTTTGATGCAACAAAGTCGATTTAAAAATTGTCTGGCACATGTTAGAACATAAGTATTTTGATATTCTACTGTGTTTAAAGCTTTTTTTTTTTAAATAATTTTACATTTTTGAAAATTGTCATTTTTCAATAATAAAATATTCTTTCAGCATTTTCCATTTTAGTTGATAAAATATTTCTAGTATTTTTCTTCTGATGTTCAGGGTTTACTGTGGTGGTTCTGGAGTGCAAGTCACACAAATCATTTGGTGCAAAATACATATTAAAAATCACAATAAAAAAAACCCTCCAGAAAGCAAAACAAAATTCCCCAAAAATGAAAATGAAACAATTCAGAAAACAATAGAAATTTCCAGAAATCAAAATGAAACGTTAAAAAAATGAAATACAATAGGAAACCAGAAAAAGGTTCTAAGGGACATCACTGATTCGATGAGGATGTTTGACATTTAACGTTTTTTCATACGCGTCTTCAATGCCTGCATAATTAATCATAAGCTCAATGATTAATCAAAAGCATCACTTCATGCCAAACAACTTTAGTTTGAAATGATGAAAAAATCTCATTATCCAATCACCGATGTCCTGAAGTACCTACCTTTTCTGGTTTTCGTAAATAAGAGGAAAAAGCATTTCTGAAAAACAAAAGTTCTAGATATTAAAATAAAATGTTTAAAACCATCAAAGGCAGGTACTATGGGACATTGGTGATTGGATGATGACATCTGTCCGTCATTTCAATTGAAAGCTATTTGCCATGAAGCGATCATCCTCATCATCCTTTAGTGATGTGCTTTCCGGTTTTCATTTTTTACCGTTTCCTTTTGACTTCTGGAAATTATCTTTGTTTTCCAAAATGTTTCAATTTCATTGCGTTTCATTTTTTGGAATTACGTTTTTCGTTTCTGTATGTAATGCATGCAATGTAGTATTCTTATTGTTTGCTTTGCTTTTTTAATTGTTAGGATTTTTAAAAGGTTTTTGCATCAACTCATTTGTTGATGTGATTTGCACTCCAGGGCCACCATAGTTTAGAGGCTACCATATGTGTTTAGTGCAGGACAACCCTCCACCCTTTTTCTTTAGAACCCATACTACCCAACTGAAGAGTAGCAACTTGACGGCTGCATCCCATAGCATCACAGCCACAGTTGTAAACATGATTTACAATTTGCAACACAATATTTACTGTGATTCATGTTTCTGTCAGCCCCTCACTGCAGGTTAATAGAAATGCCAACATGCTCACTGATTTACTTAGTAAAATTTTCATCTCAAGGTTCAGGTTCAGAAGATTGGAGTCAGACAGAATTACAAGATTCATGCATTATGCAGAAGAAGCTGACATGACCTTCAGCCATCACAGCCTTCTCTATATATCAGGGTGGAGCCTGACCCTTCCGAGGCCAAAAGGAGCGTTTGAGATTTTTAACCACTGCTGCCGTTAAATTACTGACATTTTTTACGAGCTGGGCTTCTTTTATACAGCTAGCATCACAAACCGGGAATCCATTTGATTAACATTGGTCTCACACTCTTTTATTTCCTGTTTACTGCAGTGGATGCTTCAGCCATTTATAAACCAAATCTCCCACACAGACTCTGGCATTATGGCTTTGCCATATGCTGACCATATGTTGGAAGACGCGCCTCTGTTGCTGCTGTTTGACACATAACACATCATAACACTCCAGAAAATAAAGAGCTGTTTGAGAGTATGAATTCCATTTTAATGTAATTGGCTTTGGAATTATTTATGACATTAATTGCCACATTATCGACTGCCTGTCAGCTCCTCGAGCTTGCGGTCCATTCTTTTTTTTTTTCTTCCCACAAAGAGCACCAGCTCAGCCTAAAGTAGACTGACAAGCTAATTATACCATCCTCCTTCTCAATGATAAATGCCACTAATGTGAATGTGGCCTGGAAATAATACTCCCTTAAACAGTCTTCCACTTCAGCCAAGACCTTCAAATTGTGGGGAAACTTCATTTCCTCCTAAATCTAGTTCTTCTAATAAATTTAAGCCACAAACGTGTCGTTTATAGATAAAAAAGAAAAGCCAAAACATCTGGTGCCTACATGTTGAATCTTTTCCCTCAGTCTTTCAGCATCACTGGAGCATGTTTGATCTCTGCAGGGGTCAAAAGAAGCAGACCAAGTAAAACTTTCCACACGACTCTGCTTGCAAATTTTAAAAGGCCGCTGCCATTCTTGTTGATGCATTCTGCGTTTGTACGATGCTAACATCAAAAACCATCCTCCTGCCACTCAACCCACAACATCTCATGCGACTTCCCTTTTTAATGGCACTGTTAATGTATTCCAGCTTCACGTTTGAATGTATCCTGACAACAATGAGAACTGACACATACCAAACTTGGTATGTCCCAGAGCCATCTTCAGTGGCTGGGATGCTGTCAGCTCCTCCTACATCAGTGGTGGTGTCTCAGTGGTAGTGCGACACATGTCAGAAACTTTACATGTCTGCTCTTTTCTGCACGATGCCTCTGCACCCCAGAGAAGACGTTTTAGTTGTAGTTATGTTTGTACGGTAAAAGAATAAGTTGGAAAAAGCGTTGAGTGCTCAGTCAGAATATTCTCAATAAACCTCCTTTTTTTTTCAAAACACATTTGGTCAATTTAAAGTATTAAACGATTTCATTAACCGTCCATTCAATTAGGACCAACAGTTATCAGTGAAAGGAAATCAGCCTCTTGGTTAGATTTATGTTTCAGCAGCAAAAGCCATCTCTGGTGATTGCACACATCCAGTGGAGCCAGACACACATCTGAACTTTCACCTTCTTTGATCAGCAGTTTTGGCAAGGCAATCCATCATGGTGCTCTTACTGTCAGAAGAGGTGCCTGGCTGCAGCTGTGTGTCACTGGCTAAGAGGGGCTGCTTAAAGGCAATCATGTCAACCTCCACGCGACTGCTCAGACTCCCAGATTGAAGGACGACTTGACAGGGCCAGAAGAGTCAGCTGAAGACACTGCAGGGCTCTGTCTGACTGCTCTGGAGCCGTGCAGTGATGGGTGATCTTATCCTCTGTGAACAACTGATGGAAGAAACTCAGTAATAAGGTATTGAAAGTAGTGATGTAAGAGGCTTTTTTCCCCCTCCTCTTTTGTTTTAAGGAGAATAATTTCCTGAATACTAGTAAAAATGTTTTAAGCTTTAGGCCTAGAAACTCCAAAATTACTTTTAAAAGTGTGTTTTTAGTATTTTGTTCTTGTAGCATTTTTCTCATGATGGAGGACGAATATCAAGAAAATTACGATAAAAACTGCATTTCTGAGTACTTCTTCATTCAAATTGGAGTGAATCAGGAACAGACGAATAAAAATGCATTTGAAAAAGTTTTTTAGTTGTCTACAATCGACAGGGCCATAGCTTCCTGCTCCACTCCATAGATCCTGCCTTTGTTTTCCTTGTCTGAGCTGGCATCTGGATCAAAACTGTACGGCTGGATAGCTCCAATATCATTCACTGTTTTTGTTGCACCGCTAATGTTAGCTCGGGGCTCGGAAGGGTTGTAAGATAGCGGGAGAGAGTGCAAAAAAGGGATGAGGAGAAATGAAGACAGGCTTACTCTGTGGCAACGGTCCTGCACACAACTCAGAGGTGAATTTCTGATGAACTCCTGCCAGTCTGCAGAAACTATGTACTAGAAAACACTTTTTTTTTTCTTTTTCTTTTTTTAAATTTGGGCTCAAAACGGCATAACACTTCTAAAATGCATCAAAAGATAATTGGAGTGGGACTTTAAAAGAAAAGGGGGGGGCTTCAAAATTTGAGTCCAACAAATGATTGCTAGAAGAGGCATACAATCTTTTATGGAATAGAGACTATTTATACTGAAAGATAGTTTAAAAGGATCTTTTGGTGAAAAAAGTGTAAGTGAAGCAAAGCAGAATATTCACGATCTGCTAGTTATTGGAATTCAAGATGGCACTCAGAGTATTAGCAGCAAAAAAAAAAAAAAAGGAAAAAGAAAAAAAAGGTCCCGACTTTTAAACAAAGACGCTGAGTGATGGCTTGCTGACTGCAGCTCCGGGTGTGCAATAACGTGATGTGAAAGGACATTGTCAGGAGCTGAGGAGACGCGCAGAGATTGCACATAGTGACAGAAAACAGAGATGAGGACAGAGATACTGGTGCCATATTAGTGGCCAGCATATTCAAACACCACCCTTGAGTCTGAGCGAACTTGACATCACCTCCAATGGCTTCAAAGTGCCCCCCTCCCATCTCTTCTATGTACAGCTAGCCTTCCTCTCTGATGTGCCTCTGCTCTGTGCTCTCTCTTCTGCAGAGAGTAACCAGCAGGCCCTCTCTGACAGGACGGGAGGATAGGGCCGCCGCGGCCTGCGGATACCCTCAGTCAATCTACATTTGGTCACAGTGGTGGGAAGTGTGCTCATTTTTTTCAATATATATGAGCTACTTGAGGTGATCTGAACACTGAAGTGTGAGGAGCTGTCACCTCGCATAAAAGTCTGCACCAGCAGCTCCTGATATGCTTTGAGGGAGGGAGGTGATGGAGATCTCGCCGCCCTGATAGGATGCAGCGACCCTGGGGATTGTGTGAGCGAAAGATGGGGAAGAATTCCACTCTGCTTTCTTAAGGACGAGAGATCTGTGGGGAGAAACTCATCACCAGGCACCCCGCTTTGTCCAAGTGATTTATTTCACTCAACATGCCAATGAGGGGCTATCAGAGAGATGCTAACAGCCTGGAAATTGTTGAAAAACGAAAGCAGTTCATATCAAACTGTGTTAATGTAGACATTTATTTAAGTTGGATGGTGTTTCTAGGTGTTTGGACGTAGCATAATGTGCTGAGCACCGGTGTTTGAACTCCACAAGCCATTAACAGTTCACCCTGGCTTCTCCGGCAGGGCAGCAGCTGGAGGGAGAGAGAGGCATGCAGAGGTGGTGCAGGACACACACACAAACACAAAAAGTGTTGCCCAAGGCATGCAAGGCTGAAATACGCTCAGAGTAAAGTTGGCAGCTGTGCGGCTGTGTGTAATAAAGTGCAGCTCAGCGTAAACACATTCTGGGGCTCCCTGCACAGCTGGTGACCATAGGTTGCATTTCGAAAAGATGGAGCACTGAGAAGATGGATGAAAGAATAGCAGATCACACATTAATACACAGTGCACCTTTAACAATCACTGATGAAGCAACAAAATAAAAAATAAAAACATTGTAGTTTGTGCTGGAGATACATAAGTACAGCTTTACATAAATTCTCAGGGATACATCTACTATCATTCAGACACTACAGTTGCAATGTTTTTCTACAAAAAAAAAAAAGAAATACTCTTCATCTTTTGATAGTTGAGGAAAACATTTTGCGGTTTCAGTCATTTCACTTCCTATAAGTAAATTCAGTAAGTAAAGCTACACGAGTTTTACATTTCTCAACGTTGAAAGGTCGACTGTGGTGTTTAACAGCTTCTGGAATTTTTTTACCTTTTTGGTGCTTAACTACACCTTGACACCAATTTTGTCCTTAATACTAATTCACCTAAATGACTATAAAAACTATATGAGCCCTTGCGGACCCTGAGGTCCTCTGATTCAGGCCTTTTGGTTATCCCAAAAGTTAGAACAAAAACATACGGCGAGGCCTCGTTTAGTTTTTACGGACCTCGCCTGTGGAACAGCCTCCCAGAGGGGCCACAGAGCCGCAGAGACTGTTCATGTTTTTAAAGGAAGGCTTAAGACCTACCTTTTTAATTTAAATTTTAGTTGAATTTTAGGAATTTATTTGATATTTTAAATATTTATTTTCTCTTTTTTACTAGTTTTATATGTGTATGTATATACATTTATTTATTTA
Source organism: Oryzias curvinotus (assembly GCA_023969325.1). Classification (NCBI taxonomy): domain Eukaryota; kingdom Metazoa; phylum Chordata; class Actinopteri; order Beloniformes; family Adrianichthyidae; genus Oryzias; species Oryzias curvinotus. The sequence goes on along the minus strand of CM043724.1, from coordinate 10,968,339 downwards.
TTTGTATTAATTTTATTTATTTATTTTTAATTTTTTTGTCACACTTACCATTTTATATGTCTATTACGGTTTATGTAATTATTTGCTTCTTGTTCCTGTTTTAAATATATTTTAATTTTAATTTTACTCCTTTTACATTTTATTTGTAACTCCAGTGTTTTCCTTTGAGGGATCCTCCACATCGGTGACTGACCCTTCTCAGTGAACAGGGTCACTGCAATGGGATCTCCCGGGTCTGACTGTTTTGATCGGATCTGGGGGGTTCTGTTGTAGTGTTCTCCGTGAACTTGGGTGGGGGGGGTCACTGATGTGGACATGTCCCCAAAATATCGTTTCCCCACTTCAGGAGGAAGCCAGGTCTCTACATTCCATCATTTCATCACTTTTTTATCATGGTGTGCGTATGTGTGTTTTGGGGTGGGGGTGGGGTTGTCGGCACTGTTTGTTGTCATCTTGTTTTTAAATTTTATTGTATTTTATGCACAGCACTTTGAGTGACATGTGTTGTTGTAAAAGTGCTATATAAATAAAGGTTGATTTGATTGGATATAACATTTTCTTTTACAGTAATTGATATATGTTGAAGGCACATGCAATCATAACATGCATTAGTGTTAAATTAATTAAAGGTTAAAACTAATGAGTTATATTGCTAGAGGAGACACGCCCGCTTGGGAATCCTGGCTGATGGGGGCGGAGCGCGACGCCCACATGCCAATGCTTTCTATAGCCTTTAGTGGCATCTAAGTAGCTTTTATATAATCTATATACATTCATATTTCTATATATTGATACATATGAATAAATAGATAGTAAATGTATATGTATATATATACATCATTTGTTGCTTTTAAATAAAAGAAACAGTCTGCCTTATAAGCTCAAACTTTAATGAAAAATGCATAGTTGCAGGACTTCTTATAAATAAATAAAATATTACAAAGAATTTGTAAAAAATAATTTTTAAACATTTCGAAGTTTTAGACCTTTGACATTTAATTTAAATTATTTAGAAAAGCCCAACAATAAGTCAATAATAATAATAATAAATAATAATATATAAATAACTCAAAATAATAATAATAATGAATCAATAATAATAATAAATCTATAGTAAGTCAATAATAATATTAAATGATAAAAAATAAATCAATAATAGGTCAATAAAATAAATGATAATAATAAGTCAACAATATGTCCAAAAGTCAACAACAGATTTTCCCCTTTAAAAAAACAAAAAGCAAAGAAAAACTATAGATTTACTGATTCACGTGAGTGATCAATTTGGTGTAACACAGATGGGATGGTGCTGGGTTTCAAGCAAACAGTTTGGCCAGTCTTATCAAAATCTGTTTCCACAAATGTTTTGAACACAGCCAGACTGCATTGCTAGTTGGTACCACAGTGATCCATCTGGGTTAGCTCTTTTGATAGCTAAGGCCCACTTTTTCCTTAAGTCTGAATCCACTGGAAACCTGCAAGAAATGTTCAGTCACTGAGTCAGAAATGTATAAATCTATATTACTATAATAGCCTAGTATACTATATATAGGTTTAACACAATAAAGTTTACATCTATGTCGACAGCAAATTATACGTACATCATGGCTACATGTTGATAATAGCCCTGCAGCATCATACATGTCAACATGTGTACTATTAATGAAGCCCCTGCAGCATTAAAAGGAAAGAATTATAATACTTACCTGTGAAATATAAGGAAATGTAACTTGACCTCACCAAGATGGTGGTGCTCTCCTCCCATGAAGAATCACGTGATGTCACCTCTAGCAATATAACTCATTGGTTAAAACATCACTTCTTTGGTATATTTTCTTTTAATAATTTTAAATTTTCAAATTAAAATTGTTTATCATGCATAACAGGTTTCATAGAAAAATAAAAATAAGGAAAACAAAAAGTAACATGCAGGATAGGGCAGACGGAGATCTGAAGCAAAGTCCTGACAGGTACAGGTTGGTCAGGTGCTTAAATTGGCCATTGATTGATTAAATATGAGGGTAGCAGCATTCAAAACAAGTCAACAATAACAACAGAATATTTAAAAAAAAAATGTAGTACTAGGGTTGGGGATTGGCAGAGATGTTATTTAAACAGTTAAATAAATAATAAATCCTGTTTATTTCATCACCACATTTTTCAATAAATTATTTCAAAGTCAAATAAAAGGACTTTCCAAAAATGATTTAATTAATGCTATAATAATCTAAACCAAGTCGAAGAGACATATAGTCAGGATTAAACATTATTATATAATGGTTCATTATACAAATTAAAAAACTGGGTTTTTAAGGTGGCTATAGATATGTTAAAATACACATTTTAACAATTCATTTATGTTAATAACCACTATCCAGTTCTGTGTCACTCTTACATATTTGACTTGAACACGCATCGTTAACCCCTTGACACCTGGATTTATTACTATTAAAAAAACTTTACTCGTGCTTTTGCTTTCATGTAGATTCTCAATTGAGGTAAGTATGGAGCAGAAGTGGTTGGATGCATGTTTGTATCAATAGAGGTCAAGGGGTTTTGGTCATGAACATCTAAAGAAGTAACTGAATGTGTCTTGCATTTTACAAACAGACCACATCTGTTGACCTTTATTTTGAAATGCCTATATTTTCCTTTTAGTTGAGACAACAAATCACTTCCATCATTTTTACAGTCTTCAGATCTGTGTGGAGACATGAATCTGCATATGTTTGTTGTGTTCCAGGTAATTTACCCTGACTGTGTCACAATGATTTATAGGAAGCTGCACTCAGCATTCTGTTCATTGTGACTAAACAAGTACACCGTCTGCCTGCTTTCAACTTCAAAATAATTTAATAAAGGATTTTAAAAATTATGCATATTACCCAGGGGCTAATCAGAGATGGATTGACTTTTATTTTTAGATTATTAACAATGTAGACTTAGGAAGTAGAAGTAATTTTACACCAAAACCAGAACATATCTGGAGTAAAATTGTCACTATTCTGTATAGTCATGTGAAAAAATTAGGACATCCTATGAAAGCCTGTATATTTCCCCACATGTTTGGATACATACACATTTAGTAGTTTTTTGAAGTTATATCAAAGTGATACAACTTTACATTAAACATGTTTAAGGTTATTTAAAACTTTCTATGAAATGTAATGTCAAAAGAATAAAATTTCTGGTTATGGTTAAGTTTAGACACTTCACACATAAGACACATTTCAGGGACTGGTGGATGCTACAAAAAAAGTGTCTCAATGACGCGATTTCAGCCAAAGGAGCAAAAATAGCTAATAGCTAATGACTTCAACCCCAGTTAACATATGATTTTTGGTTTAGATCTTTTTTTTAAGAGTAGAAAAATAGTAATAATTTAATTTTGCAGCCTCACGGCTGTGAAGTGGACCCCGGTGCTGTCCCGGTCTGGGTTGGCGCTGTGGCGATGCTCCCGGGGCTGGGCTGGCTCCTGGTATGAAGAGATTCCCAAATACCGTTTCCTCACAGCAGAGCCAAGCCATACTTGTTTGTTTGTTTGCTTATTTATTTATTTATTTATTTATTTATTTATTCTAACTTTCATTGATAATCAATTTTCAATGGAGGGGAGTGGGAAGGGTGGAGGGTGGGTTGGGTTTTTACTGTAATGTTGCGTGTTTTTTTTGTTTTTAATGTTAAAGCGCTTCGAGCTGCACGAAATGCATGATAAGCGCTATTTTATAAATAAAGTTTGATTTGATTTGATTTGATTTGATAATGTTTTTGTTCGATTTTTAGTAAATCACTTTCTTTTATATACATTTTTAAATTGATATCTTTCAAGACAGAGTTTTATTTTAATGAAAGTTTCCACATTTTTTCACATGACTTGTTATTTATACTTATTAATCAGGTTTTATGTTACAGCTACCCCTCTTTCTAGTGAGAAATTAAAAAAAAAAAGTTCAAAGCGCACATTGAATTGGATTACCAATGTCAAAGAGTTTTGTTGAACTGATTTAAAACTGCATTATAAAAGGAAACAAATTTTACGTTTATTTATCATGCACAGCAAGAAAACATCAATTTTTTTCTGTAAAGCATGAGACCAGAATGTTAGCAGCTATATAATCAAAAATTTTACAGTCTTATTTTATTTTGAGCAAAAATAAATCTAACATGAACCCAGAAACAGCATTGACAGAAAATGTATCATAAATGAAGGCAAACACTCTCGCTCTCTCTGGCATTAAAGACATATGTAAACTATTTGTCAACCAAAGTGTTACAGTCTTTTTTTTCTGTGTGTACTTTTCTAACTATAGTGTGTTTGTTTCATCTTATGTTGTTACACCAGCAAAAATATTAGGCAAAAGTACTTCTTTTTCTAGTTCACAATCATTTAAAAAAAAATCTAAACATGTTTGAAGAAGTTCCACAAGGTATAAAACGGTTTATTAATTAAAAGCAGAAAACAAAATTAGGCTTTTTGATTGGCTGTATATAATATATTATATTATATATATTAGAAAAGCCTGCAGCAATGACAAAATATATTGGTTGATTTAAGGTCAGTCAGTAAAGCAGAAGATCTGGGGCCTGTTTCAGAAAGGAGGTTAAGTGTAAACTCTGAGTGAGTTAACCCTGAAATCAGGGAAACTCCGGGTTTTCCGTTTCAGAATGGGAGGTTTGTTAAACCAGAGAAAGCAGAGTAAGTCAAACCCGTTTCTGAAAGAGAGGTAACTTCTACTCTGAGTCAGTATCCATGGTTACTTATGCTGTGAACCTAACCTGGTCAGGAGCAGGTTTTATTCTCCAAACTCAAAGTTTCTGCCGGTCCCCTCCCCTTTTTAAAGACGAAGCGGTATTTTTCGCTTCAACCTTCATTGCCCACATTTCCGTCACACAGAGACAAGCTAAGTGACAAGAATGGCTTGTCCTTTTTTGGAGGACCCAATAGACGAGGAGGCTGCATTAATTCATAGAGAATTATATTTACCTCGTACGAGGATTTTGAGAAGACTCGATTTTTTGTCATTTCCCCACACGTTTTTGTTTGAGCTTTACCGTTTTTCGTTGCAGTCAATTATATATATACAATGAAAACAACATTAGATATTGCTATGTAGATGTTTCATATGTCAAATATTGTCAACAAAGCCTACATCCATGACATGCTCAAATTTGACCTGATTGAATTATGTTTTTATACTTCATTTTTAGCAGCTGCCATGTTCTTTTAATTCCTGCAGGATTGCATCTACATGAAAATGAAATCAGGGACATTGAATTAGATTAATGTAACAATTACTTTTTGGAAACACAATTTGCTAGCACTGCTTACTTTCTTAATCCAATATAAACCTATACCACTTGATCAATACAAGGGTAGTGTTGCAGCGTGTGTGTGCTGAGCGGGGTGCGATCCACGAGAGACAAGGGGAGGGGCGAGTGCAGGTGCAGATGGGGGGGGGGGGGGGGGGGTGAGCACGGAGCGGAGGTGTGTGCGTGGGATATATTGTGTGTTCGGAGGACGGAGCACTTAGTTAAATAAAGAGAAGGTGTCGTTCCCAGAATAACTGTTTTGGGGTCATTCTTAATCCGCTCTGGAGGTTGAGGGTTTTGAACGGAAAGTGAACCCCGAAGGAGAATTCCCTTCTGAAGGAAATCTCCCCTGCGCTTCTGACCACGATCGGAAAGACGAGAGAAAAGAAAGAAAGGAGAAGTCTTCGCGCAGCGAAAGGTTCAACAGTAGACAAAAGTTCACTTTTAAAACACAGTTGCATGTATTAATAATAAACTGACCAACGTTTGCAAAAGGGGAAGGTTAACAAAAAGTCCTCTAAACATTACCGACGTTAAATACATTTTTCCCCCAGATTGGCTCTGTACACTATGCAGCATTTCATGCAATTACACCAGGAATAACACTTCAAAAGGACACCTAAATATCGCCATTTTTTAATTTCACACCTTACGCTATTTAAAAAGTTATTACAGCCAATATTTTATAACAATGATTTAAATGCAAACTTATGCATTAACGTGAGCAGCTATGTTTTCCATGTTTCCCACGCTAACTTTCTCTGTTTTGCAGATGCAGCGGTGTTGCTTTTCTTCTGAAATATGTGCTCATATTCACTGTAACTCTGCAGCAGCACGTCAAGTTCAGCTGGAGAAAAATATGCAGACCTCTTTGTTTCCACGGTTGCCATGGGGACTCGTAATATCTGCGCTCCATTGATAATGGCTTCTTATGGTCGCGGTGCGCACGCTCAACTCCGATTCAGTCCACTCAGAGTTGATTGACCTAACTCCGATCAGCTTCTCTGAAACAGAAAACTCAGAGTTGTTAATCTCTCGGTAGACCAACTCAGAGTTCAAGTTCAACCTCAGAGTTGGTTGAACCTCCTTTCTGAAACAGGCCCCAGGTGTAGATCCAACACGCGGTAACGCAGGCAGGGTGGCATAAACAATACTTTGCGCTGACTGATGGTCAGTACTGTGCTAAGGTATACTTTGAGTGATTGCAGACGAGAGTCAGGTGTGGCATCCAGGAACTGTAGGTTGGTCTGGGGTTGCTGGGACATGTAGTGTGTTTAGATGGTTCCCGCCGATGACCAGAGGGGGAAACAGAGCTCTGACTTCTGACTCTGAATTTGGCCTTTTTTTTTTTAGTTGCAATGTATCATTTTTCTCTTATAATTTCATTTCTTTATCTAAAACAAATTTCTATTGTGGTTTAACAAAAACCTTCAACTTTAAGTATGATTTGAATCGTTTGGACTTTACACAGAAATGAAGTGATGCTCTCTTTAGATGCTTAAGTTTTTCTAATAAAAAGGTAAAAAGTGTGTTTCTATGATGAAAATTTAAAGATCCTGCCATGAAACACTAAGACATACATACTTCACATACAGTTGAAGTGAGAACTAACAGGAAATATGACTGCAAACAAGAAAAAACGTCTTACAATCTCTCAATCATCTCAAGAAAGATGGTTTACAAAATATTCTGCCCAATTTCATCAGCTTCTGCTCTGCCATGTCTCAAATGACTCTCATCTCAGAGTGAAAGAGCTACATCAAGTTATGGACCGACTTCAGTCAAGATAGAATGGGTGTCACTGAAATTAATATAATCTTTCCTAAATTATCTTCAGACTATGATCTCTCCAAACCAAAATTGATGTCCCAGAGAATTCAATTTCCTCTACCATGTGATATGCTTTTATCAGTTAGTGACTATTCAAAGGCGTAGAGTAATGAGAGCTCTCGCGGAAAGAGTAAAGCCTGATATATACTTTGATGAGGACTGTTGTCCACGTCAACTACAGATTATGCAGAAAAGATCGTGGAAAGCTCCTCTACTTAACCCTCAGAACCAGTGCTGATCAGCAATGGATCACTAGAATCCAATACAAATTTTGATTGAAGTGTAAATCCAATTGGTGATCATGATGACTTTGACATAGTTAGAAGAGGGTTACAATGGTATATAATAATTTCAATGATGCTTAAGTTAATTAACAGATGAGGCAGATTAATTTTGTGTGGTTAAATCTAATCAAAAATGTCAGGCAGATAAAATACATGTTTATTAATGTCTATCACTTTTACTATGGTGCTTTATTTTATTTTTTTTTTACAAAGAAGAAAGACTTACATAATAAAAGCAAGGAATCATCGTTACCTGTCTAAAAAAAGTTATAATTATCATCGTTTTTTTCTTTTCTTTTCTTTAGATGCAATCTTAGTTGAATTTTGACGGGCAAAAATGAATATTGTCGATGAAACACTTTTAGAAAGCTAAAACAAGAGTGCAGGAGTAAACTTTAATAACGCTTTCAGTGTCAATGGATCATAGAATAACAAGACAGTGAATAGGAGACTGGCCTAAATGAATTTCAATTGTCAGGTGTCGGGGTAGGCCCCGCACACCTGCTTGAGGATCCGGTCAGTCACACCTGTTCAGCATCCAATCAGTGAACCTATATTACTCCTTCTCGCCCTCCAGCCTTTGTCGGTTCGTCTGCTTTCCTGAAGGATTCTCCGACTAAAGCCAAGGCCTATGCCAAAGCCAAAGCCAAAGCCAAAGCCAAAGCCAAAGCCAAAGCCAAAGCCAAAGCCAAAGCCAAAGAAGCCAAAGAAGCCAAAGAAGCCAAAGAAGCCAAAGAAGCCAAAGCCAAAGCCAAAGAAGCCAAAGAAGCCAAAGCCAAAGCCGCAGAGCCAAAGCCGCAGAGCCCAAGCCGCATTGCCAAAGCCGCATTGCCAAAGCCGCATTGCCAAAGCCGCATTGCCAAAGCCGCATTGCCAAAGCCGCATTGCCAAAGCCGCATTGCCAAAGCCGCAGAGTCAAAGCCGCATTGCCAAAGCCGCAGAGCCAAAGCCGCAGAGCCAAAGCCGCAGAGCCAAAGCCGCAGAGCCAAAGCCGCAGAGCCAAAGAACCCAAGTCAACGCCAAAGAACCAAAACCTGCACAGAAGAACTCAAGCCAAACCTCTCTTCCTCATTCAATAAATCTCACACCTCCAAACTATATCCCTGACTGCTTTTTGGGTCCTGCTTACTCCAAACCTAATCATGCAATAAAATGGTTATAGTATAACGGGGTGGGATTATATAAGTTCGCTTCCTTCCACTCCCTTTCAAGCAATATTTATTAATATGTATAATTATCCTAAGTTTGATTAGTTACTGTATGAATGTATAACTGAAGATTATATTGCTTTTGTGTATTGTTTCTACTTGATTGCTTGAAATAAACCATTTCAATTCAAATCAAAAATTCAAATCAAATAAAATAAATGGGTATTACCATGGCAGATACATTCAATTTAAGGACATGAAAGCCTAGACAATAAAGATTTTCAGAAAACTGGCAAATATAGATATTATCCATTCAGCAAGGCTTCTGCAATTCTGAAAGAAAAGAGCTATAACACTCTGCTAGTTAATTTAAATGTCTATTTTAGTCGTGAGGTGACAAGTCTGTTTTCCTAAATTCAAGTGTGTTCATTGTGTGTGACACAGAGACAAGAGCCAAGATCCCATAGTTTATTTTTCCACTACATAATATAGAATGGCTGAAACTTTTATGTTGGTTTTTGTTTCTTTCATTTTTGTTTTTTAGGGCAATGGTGTGAAGTTTGGACAAAATGTACTATATTAGCACATTGACCAAAATTCTTCATCAGTATAAACTGTGGCAGAATACACACAATATTTAAAAAATATATATTTCTATTCAAATGTTTAATGAAATAGTATATTTTTTTATTTGGTCTTGGTATCTTTTTCTTTTTTTAAAATTCAGCCTCAATTCCAAAAGGCATTTAACGTATTGTAGATTTTTTGGATGATGTGTTTTTTGGCCCACTTTAGGTGAAATGAAGGTTGCAGACTCCTAAATAAATAGTTTTTTAGACACTATGTTTTCAAATAGTTAACAATGGCAGCTTTTATCCAAAGGTAAATTGCACGTTGTCACTTGTTATCAATCAGACTTTGATGATATCTAGATAAATGAAAAATGAATCTTTAACGCTGACTTCTCTTTTATTCCCCTGCTGTATGATTGTGAAACCTCTTCTAAACTGTGTCAAGACTTTCAAAATAAAATGACACTTTCTGCCTCAGATGGTAGCTGCCCACCCGGCTCTCGTGTCCCCATTATTACTTTCATCTCGTCTCAGTCCCGATGCTTAATAAACTCCTACCTGAGGCTCCTGTCTTGTTTCCAAACTCTCACTTGATGTGGCAAGGAGACAGAAAACACGCAAGAGGGCGTACAGAAATAAAAGAACAAGGGATCAAAAATAAGTGCGCCTGCCTGGCGAAGTGGAGTGGGGCCTATCAACACCAATAACCGTTAGCTGTGAACACGTGTGTCACAGCAAGACAAGTGTCATATCACTCAGCCCACTGTTTCATTTGACTGGAGCACATCAATCACTCAGTGAAATGTGCACTGACGTGCTGAGATGGGCCTCACCTCTGGCTCCCTCATTACACTGCGTCAGTGTTAGTGAAACCCCGGCCTGTCAGGAATTCAGCGTCATCTTCCTTAAAAGAAGCAGCCTCTCATGTTCAGTTGTTTCCATCATCCAGAGGGGGAAAGCAGTGAGATGTATAGGAATATATAGGAATCCTACAACTATTTGTTGATACGTTTGGGTTTCAGACGCTGCTCTTGACGAAAAACAGCAGCGTGGACCTCATCTTGTACCGCTCCATTCAGAAATAACCCAAATGTTGTAAATAAATCAAGTTCTATTTACAAATTTGCATTATTAAAATCAGTGTTATTTATGATGATAAGTTTTTATGAATTTCCTCAAACACGTCTAAATCTGGAGTCGTATTGTTATTTTTAATTTAGCTTTTATGGGATCAGGCTTTTTTTCCAATTACAGGTTGACACCATAACCTACAATGACAATAGTGTCATGCTTCGGATTAAAAACTCTAATTATAAAATCTTTACAGCTGAAATTTAGATGTGAAATTATTATTATTTTTTTAATCACGCAGTTTTTTCAAATATGATGGATACACTTCATGATGGGCAACTTGAAAATTTGAACTACAAACTGAAATCATAGTTTGAAATAATTATATTTGGCAAATATGAACAGTGCATGTAAAGACAAATAATAATTTTGGAAAAAAGTCTTGGCTCACACAAAGACTTCCAGTCTAGAAATGTATGAATAAAAAGTTTTGCTTGGTCTTACTGACTTTGAATTGATATTTTATGGTACATGATGCTAAAAATTTTGCCCAAATGTTTTTGTACAACTTTGGTAAACGACAAAGCCACATAGCTTGATGGATCGTTGAAGCAATATGGCTACTGTAATCTGGAGCCTTGTGGATTGATATGTTTAGTGCTTCAACACAATGACCTGAAAAAGCGAAAGTATTGTTTTGTAATTAATGTGTTACACCTGAAAAACACTGAGACTCATTGTGAATAAAGTGAATTTAGCAATTGTTTCTCTCTCTGCAGGGGCTACTTATTGCAGATAAACAGGGAAACACGAAAGTAATGCTAGAAAATATAAAGGATTTCCCATTACACTCCCCTAAACAAGCTCTTGCTACCTTTTTACCCCTCTAGGCATTCTGGGTAGTGTAGTCATAACACACTATCATTGTTTTGTTTCGCCAGGTTTGCCTTATGGCCCAAAAAAAAAGGTATAAGACACTTTAAAGCTTTGATAGACTACACCCAATGTGCAAACCTAAACTAAAAAGCAAAACTTTAAATCAGTTTCTGTCACATTGGCAATGTCACTATAAACACTGCTTCATAAGTTATTTTACCGGGATTGTTATAATTAGTTAGGATATTCGTTTTGGGCATCACTGTTTTCACTTTCATCATAAGTCAGAATTTTTGTTTTGATATAAGCAGATTAGGCCAACTTCTGCTCCAGTTTGCTTGACCTATCGTTGCTGCAGTACATTTTGTATTTTGTAGGATGAGACCCATTCAGATGCTGTTTGGAGGCACTTTTCCAACACTTTCACCATCTATGACTAAAGTGAAAAGGTGCATTGTGAAAAAAAAATGCTAGTTTCATCAATACATTAACATTGTCCAAATTCACCTGAAAAATTTAAAATCAACCTCATTTTAGCTAAACAAAAAGCTGCTGTTTATCACATATTGTTTTATAAGCTTAAACAGAAAAAAACAAAAAATCAATCAACATAAAATCCTAAGTTACTTTAGTAATATGTCGACATTTGAAACAGTTGAAAAAAAGCTAAAGTATATTTTCCCATCTAGGAAGTAGAAACTTGTCATTTTTTTATATTTATCTATAAACAAAATTTTAGCATTTTTTATTCTCACTAAAATTAATTGGACTAACACAATATTGTTGTAAAATGTTAAAATCCACTATTTCAATGTTCAGAAACATGCTAAGTAGTGGGTTCTGATAAAGGCATCTCAAAAACTAGCTTTCTCCGTGGCCTTCATGCTGCGCTCAGCTGGGCAAACATCGACAGGTACAATAATAAAGGTTTATGCATCATTGTACCTGAGAACCCAATCATCCAAGGCTTCCCCAGCCACTCTATTACATTATTGACACACAATCTTCAAAAGGGGGAAAAATATCACACGTGTAAGGTCACTTGGTTATGAAGACATATTATCTGCATGAGGGTTGTAGGGCTCAGGCCTGACAAAGCTAATTATAATTGGACATGATACAGAGCTCAGAGCATATTACGTGCTTGGCTGCATGACAAAGTCACAGCTGAGAAATGGGGAGAGGGAAGCGGAACCCGAGCTGCAACTCAATGAGAGGCCGTACAATAACGGCAGTGGCGCTCTCCCTGATGATAATTTATGGATACATCCAATAAAAACCGTCAGCCAGACCAGTTTCAGCCTGTTCAGGAGAGCGAGGTTGCAAGAGTCAGTTGTTCAGATCCAATTTTTCCATGTATGCTGACCTTAAACAGCTCAAATACCCTATTGTCACGTTTTGTTAGTCACTAAAATAAGCCTCTTATACTCACTCCAAGGTTATTTTAGCACCACCAAAGAACTGTTTCTGTTTTGTTTCTCAATGTACTAAATACGTGTACAGCCTACCTCTAAGCAGGCATTTACCTCTACACAGTGAGAGTTTATTCCCAAAGGCTGTTTTCTCAAACCCGAACTAGTAACTGAAAAATGTAATGAACTTATTTGGAAAAGAAACTTAAATACAGTCAAGTAAATTTTTCTCCTGCTGTAATGCAGTTTGTATGCTACAATCTTTAGGTATATTTTCAGTTAGCAGGCCTAAAGGTCAGGCGATTGAGTTCAACAGTGTCATACACAAAGACAATTTCCCCTTCTTGTTCAGCCTAACTCATTGCTTCGGGACAATTACTATAATATGCATTTACTTATTCCTATGCAAATTACATTTTTTTTCTCTGAAACTGCTCATCGGTTTCTGCACAAAAGATATTATTTATCTTCAAATATTAAAATTGTGACTTCTCCTATTAAAAAAAATTATTACATTATTTCAAAAATTTTGATTGCTGGGAATCATTTGGTGATCAAAATGTCAAACTTTTACTAAAGGTTATTTAAGCTTCAAAAACAAAACAACTCTCTCTCTCTATACACATACATATTTCCTAAGATGATTTTCTAAAGTTTGCTTTTTATAATGTATTTGTTACAAAGTAAATAAAGTAATAAATGTACTTTTTGGGAAGGGACAAAACAAATAAGAGGGCGTATTTGCACTCCTATCAAACAGCATCCCTTTGGTTGGGAGAAGTACATTTCAATGGACAGGTGTGGCAGCAATCCACCAACATGATAAATTCATACATTGAGTTTTAATATACTGAGCTTTAAAACAAATCATGGTTTAATTTATTCAAATTGTGGCAATGAAAGGTTCCTATGCGTTCATTTTGAATGGATAGAATTACATTGTTTATAAAGGTGGTACTGCAAGCGTACATTGAGCCTATATGGACAGATCCTAGCCTGTGTTCATTATTGTGCATTTCTGTATCATTTCTTTTAAACGTTAATATGCTCTTTTTGTGTTTGGACTGATCCTGTGTTAATGACCACATTTTTGATCAATAAAGTTGATATTTTCTTAAAATAAGTGCTAGAGTCACCTAGACTTTAGCAACCTATATTGTAATGTAGCCATTAAGCAACATTCACACTGCCCTCAGCAACACTCTTCCAAGGAAATGATTTATGTAAACGTTCATGTTCAAAACTATTGTGTTCACATGTCACTACACAAGTTTCTACGATAGTTTTCAGGTTCTACATACAAAATTCCTGACCATTTAAAGCTTAAAGTGTGTTTGAAGTTAAACCAGGTCAAACTTTGACCAGTCAGTGACTTGGATTTGGCAGTGACATATGGATGGCGTCCCTTTTCATTCACAGAAGTCCCAACTGTTTGAAAACTGATCATAAAGGAGACATTCCTAATTGTGATTTGTACCCAGACAGAATTCTATGATACCAAGTCTTTTAGAAATTGGAATAGAGCTGTGAAAGAAATATTCTGGAGCAAAATTTAAAGATTTTCACCACTTCGACATTTTTCCCCAAGGCCCTTCAAACTATGTGTGGTGGACATGCCCTAGTAAACAGTAGAAAAAGACAAAGAAGAAGCCCCTCCCTGCTTGTCCAGTGTTAACACTGTGGGCTAAAAGCATGTTCAAGAACCTGCGTTAAGCGCATTCTTGAATTCATGTCACATGCCTGGTGTTTCTGAAGCTTTGGTGTTTTTTTATGTGACATGCATCAGTCAGTTGTGCATTACCAAAACTGAAATCTCTATAAAGTAACATAGACAGGGACTAAACTAGTAAAGAGTTACCCAAAAAACCAACTACTGTTAAGGTCCACATCCGTATGTGTTCTTGCTTGTACGCTGAAACCCTATATCTAACCTAAATCACCAATTTAATCTCTGACATGAAGTTAACTCATTTTTTTTAGATTGCCTTGATGAAGTGACCACCGTGTTGTATGCAGTCAAGGTCCAGCCAGAAGGTATTTGATCTTTCTTGTGACTTTAAAGGAGTTCTTCTAAAAAACTTGGGAAAAGGTTTCAGGATTTAGTTAGGACAAAAACACAATATTACCAATAAGACATTTAAATCAAATCAACTACTTGACCTTAAGAAAATATTTATGGCTCTTTTGTGGTATTACTTTTCAAACACGCACTTTTGAGGGAAAAGATACTCTAAACCATCTGGAAGTCATAAAGCTCATAAATTTTACTGATAAATGATGGTGCTCCAGAAATCAGGGAAAAGTATGAAGTGGAGCAATATGTTGGCAAGACTAAAAATATACTTGAAACAGAATGCGAAAAGAGACCACAAATCACAAAGGTTCAGCGTATTAGGAATTAATTTTAAAGCACAGTGAGCCATGCCCACACTCTAACAATATCTGTAACTGTATATCTTTACAGACAGTGAAGAATAATCCAGAAAGTGTGTGCAATGTTGCAACACACCATTTTCCTTTCTTCCGTTATATTGTCATTAACTGGCAGAGACTCTATACATTGATTTTTCCCTCATCAAGTGTACAAACAGAGAAAGAAATTAAGCTGTAGATCATGTTCCTGTCTGCAGATTTGTCAATATGTCTGCAGTTAAGCAAGAACAAACAGTTCACAGCCATCTGCCTTTCACTGGCCAAACATTCCAGCCAGGCTATTTAAGCATTCGGATTTGACTTTGAACAATTACTTTTAATTAACAACAATTAAGCCCAGTGTTTATGCCTCCCTCAGCCATCCAGCCATGTCATCTACTTTCAGAAACTGTCCATGACAGGCCATTTTTCATCATTTCGCCTTCATTGGAAAAACACCAGTACTTTAATTAAGAGGCCCGGACGTCCAGATGCTTACCTATTTTTTTAATGATTACTGATGAGAAAACCACAAGCAAAGCAGCCAGACATCAATGAAGGCAAGCTGCTAACGAAGTGAGAATTCTCTTGTGGGCAGTGAAAATGGACATTTACGGCGTTTGAAGCTGTGGACCACGCTGTCCACAGCATTGTTTATGCTGTTTTATCTTTCCCAGCTCACAACACGAAGAACAGTCAGATCCCCAATAAAGCCCTTTAAGATTGAATGCTTTCTTGTTTTCAGGTATAAGAGAACTTCTGCCTAACACAAACACAGGCATTGGCAAATCCGGTTCTCACCGAACACTGACAAAAAAGGTCAAACGGTTGGAGTTTGTGGTGCTGTGCATAAAAAATCCAACAGGTGGTGTGATAATCTTGCCCTTCTACCTCAGCTGCTATTTTTCTTAATTGCCCATCCATCAAACATGACCTTAAATTGATTTAAATAGCATTTATGTTAGATTAAAAAGTTTGAAAAAGTTATGTATCATCTTCAAGCCTCATTAACACGTTTGTGTCTTCCTCTCTGTTTTTCATGGCTTTGCTTATCCACCCTAAAGTTTAACTGCAATAGCCTCTCAAGAATGTCAACAATTTTCTGGCTGCTTATTTCAATATCCTCTTTGCACGGACCTTTCATTTCCTTAGGTACGCAGTTAAAAGGCAGGCCCAGACTGCCCTGACTAATTTCCTCTCAGCATCACAGATCACAGGCCTTTCCCACCCAGTGCTCCCTTTGCTCCCACAAAGACCCTCGTAATCCTGCTGCTTGTCCACAATTAATCTTCCCAGTTGCCACATTATTAACACAACCACCCACGGGCAACGGATGCAAATGCAGAACCAGGAACAGGCTTCTCTGCGTGTACTCTCTCCCCCTGCTTGGCCCACAGTGGAACAGCAAAAGTGTCAATCACTCTGGGGGGTTGAAACTGCCCACAGTCAGTAACGAGAGGTTTTCAAGCTCCTCTTATCCCTCTGATCAAACAACACAAACCCTCCCATCAAAGCCCTGCTTTACCCTTTCTTTTCCCATCTGGCTTCCTCTGCTTGATGCCCCGTTTTTGTTTTTCCTGAAACATTTCATTAACATTTGGGCTTGAAAAAGAATACTTTTGATTTGCAAAGAACTCCAACCCCTTTGGCCTGAAAAGTGCATAAATGTATGGAACCACAGTGGTGTCATAATTTCAATAACTATCTTTTTTTTTTACCACAAAGATATTAACAAGAACTTTGGTGAATTTAAAATGTTAATATTTTTTTAATGTTGACAAAACTTTATCATTTTGAACATATCTTTATACATGCAAAGTTAACTGTTTACTGCTGTCCTTTTTTAATTTTCACTTAAAATATTTTGTATGATTTCATTTCTTTGCCAAATATTATTTTAAAATACTTTGTCCAACTTTTCAATAAGAATAAAAATAATTTTGTTTCCTTTGTTCTTGAGTAACAAAAATCGAAACATAACACCTGAGAGAGATTATGCCAGCACAAAATTAACTTTTGAGTGGTAATATAGAGATGAAAGTCATGGCATTGCATCAAAGTGAAAACCAGTGTGTCAACAAAAACACATCTCCATAAAGACTGCTGCTAAATTGGGCTCTGAATGCAGCTTTTAGCCCTGCAGTGATGTTTATAGGAAAGCACAGAACGGAGACGACTAAAAATTGTTGCTTCACAGATACCCACAGCTCCACCAGTCAAGTCTTCGCCATTAGGCTACACTCTACAAAACACAGAGATGATCAAAGCTGCTAGTGTGTGAAAAGCCTGGCATCACTTTAAAAGAATATGAAATAATGTCCCAATCCTGCAATTCAAAGAGACCAGAGGAGAGAAAACAGAGAGCGCTGAATATGTGGAGGCTTTTTTTTTTTTTGCGGAGTTGGTCACTCTATTGCCGTCAGTGTCACTTGACATGAAAGTAATGCAACTTCTATGGAGATCCAAGCTGCTCCCTTGTGGTTGAAATGCTATTGTGTGTCAGACAAAGGGCATGGTTTTGTGGCACCCCCTTGTTTGCACGCATGACCAGCACTTTCAAATAAAGCCTTCAGATCCAAATCTCAGATTCCACTCCACACAGAAGACAGCAGGCGGCTTTGTTAGCGGTGAAAAATCGCTGGGGATGTCCAAACCAGAACCTAGGCATTCACATCCTCAAACAAGAGCTTTGATGAGCTCAACGTTGTAGCCTCACAGCCAGTGCTTGGAGTGCTGAGGTTTTTGTTTACAAAAGCACTGAAAGATGGAGGTTAAGCATGAAATAATCAAACATGTCTCAAACAGAGCTAAAACTTAGTGGGTGGGGTAAAAACTTTATAAAAATAAATATCTTTATATTAACAATCTCAATGTAATAATTTATTCTAGACACAAAGGTCTTTGAATGTTTGATTGTAAAAACAAAACAAAAAAAACGAGATTTGTTTTCTGTCTTAAAAAAATCCATACAAAACCTTCAAGGACACGAAAAAATACAGTTTCCCTTCAGCTTTGAGACTTAAAAAAACACCTCCAACATAAAGCATTATTTCAATCTATTCCCACTGCCTCTTCTTTATCTCACCTTTTGGTTTTTTTTATAACACAAAAACTTCTTATGCACACAGATTTCACACAGAAAATCAAGAAGCCAAGCAGAATTCAATGCGAGCGATCTAGGTTTTTATCAGATGGAATAAAAAAAAAAATTCTTTTTTTTCAGCAGAGATACAAATTCTCAGTTATATACGACCACTCTGGATTTCTGGAAGGAAAGCCTGTCAGTAAAGTATGTGACAGAGCTTTAAATTTGAAGGACCTCCAGGGAGCGCAGGAAGACAATGTGTATGACAAATGTACGTAATTATTTGCAACCGTGATGACCTCAACCAAAAACTGCACCTCTGAGATAAAAGCAATAAAAGACCCAGTCAAGATTTACAATTGCTTTGTGTAGACATGAGCAGAGGCAAATATTTTGCCAGTTCTCTATGTGCTGCAGATGCTTTAAGCTTACTGACAAAAAAAAGTTGGCCTTTTTTCCTCTAAACATGCTTAAAACATTAAACGTGGACTGGAAATGGAGAAGAATTACTTGTCAAAACCAATAAAGTTCTTTTTTTCTTTTGAGTCGTCAGTGCAGTAGATTTTTATCCAACAAAAATGACTTAATATTGCACAACCCTGACGTGTGTCAGTTTGAAGCAAATTTACCTGTAGTGTTTTGTGGCGTAATGAGACAGCCAGCTGCAGTGTCTGTTGAAACACAATGGATTTTCTCTGTTATCGGTGATTAGTGCTGACAGAACTTCCCTCACCGGATATTACTTAACTTCCCACTGTGCAAAATGAATCAGCTTTATCCAAACTGAAATCTTTTCAGTCTTGCATATACAGGAATTCAGCGGTTTCTGAGAAAAATTTTCATTAAAAAAATGCAAAAACTGGGGAAGAAAGTTCGAATTACGGCTATTTTGGGCCAAAAAGCAGCCGATACTTCAGTCATTGTTAAGTATGAAATTATTCTGGGAACATTATAGGTTTTTAACAACCATGCAAGAGCAAAAGCCACATTTAGGATGAAAGGTGTCACATTATCGAGTTAAATTATTGGAAACATATTAGCATGCTATTTTAAAAGGCGTCCGTCATCAAAAAATAATGGATGACGCAAATTGGGTTGGGTTGGACAAAAAAAGTCATTAAATTTTGACAATTCCCACCATGACATGCATTATCCTACTTTTATCGTGGTTACTTGTGAAAGGAAGAAATATTAATTTATGGATACAAAACACTAATACTAGTGTGGTGAGAATGCTGGTGACAAGAGCGGGAGACAGGGTTCCGACTTCTGACACCATGCACCAGGCTACAAGCCTGCACCAACCTCGCTCTGCAGCAGCAGAGGAAAGAGGTTTATATGCTATGATGAGTTAAACAAAGCGTCAATTCAGTGGGATAGTTCACCTCTTACTGCTTATTTTTTTTCTTCAAAATGATGAAGCAGTTTCAAAGAAATAAAGTCCAAGGTTTAATAATTGTTCAATTCTTCCTGGGTCACCTTCTCATGTCTCAGCTCCTCCTTTTTTATTTTCTATTTTCTCCTTATTTGCTGCATCCTAGTCTTAAAAATGATCAAATTCACTAAACATCTTAAAAGAAACTGTAAAACCACTCATGGCTTGTGATAAAGTGTGGAATAAGGTATGTCAGCAGGTGTATTATTGTATTAGGAAAATATTCCTACTTGATTTGATGTTTTAAATTAGCACACTTTGGACTTGATGTTTAATTTTTCTTAATTGTTCAAGATAAAAAAAAACCTTGGGGGTGTAAAATAACTGTTTTAAAAAAATTCTCACATGACAGCACTAAGAAATGTATCCACTTTTGGTGTGGGGGGAGTTTTGACATACATGACGCTGAAGCTAAAAAGTGTGTAATCAATAAAAGCCTGGATGTTTGAAACTTTCGGTTTCTTTGGGGACAAAAAAGTTTAAAAAAAATCCTGATGTACTTCTGTACGTCTCCTCCACAGATGTCAAAACCTAACAGATGGACCTGTCAGACAAACAAAAAGATGAATGATTTTCCAGCCATGTGATAAAAACAAACAAAGAGCTTTTCAGCTTGTGGTGGACGGGCAAACATCAAGGGTTCGTTGCAGCACTATAGTGGAGTACCTGTACATACAAATGTCAGACAGCAATAGTAAAAGACAAGCAAAGGATTAGTATGGATGAAAAACATTGAGTACACAAAAAAAATGTGCAAAGCCATTATTTACTTCGAAACCTGATTGTGGGGATTCAGATGAAAGAAAAAATCTTTTTTCTGTGCAACCAGCAAGGCAATTTTCTTGTTGCAGATAGAAAAGCTGACATTTTTCTTTTCCCCTCTCAACAACAGCAGCAAAAAACAGTCAACACCTTCTCTGTTTTTGAAGCTTCTATGAACCACAGACCCTAGCGTCACTTCATCACTTTCACATCAGCTGGTGAAATCAAGCATTTCTGACCATCCTCCCCTCATGATTCGCCAAAATGGATGTCACAATTTTTGAGAAGTCACCACAATCCATTTATAACCACAAAAAGCCAACATTCAACCCTTGATATAAATAAAAAGGAAAGACGTTGTGTTAAAGGAAATAAATGTACCTTGATGGCCACATCAAAGGGTGCACTGAGGGGCTTACGGCTGCTTAAGGCACAGGAATGTTGTTGCTAAGCATCAGTCGAAAACCCTTTCAGCTCCTTAAGGGTCTTACTGTTGCTAAGAGGGGGCTGAGCTGGTTCCTCAAGGCTAGAAAAGTCACTCTCAACTTGACCTGAAAACTCAGATTGTTCAAAAATGTCCATCTCTTTGGGTCAGAGAGTCCTTTTGGCTGACTTTCTCTGCCATTTTTTTTAAAGTGGGCTTCACTGTGTTTGAATTCATGCAACCCATGAAAAATATGACTGGGAGCAAACTGCCACCTCTTTGTGAATAAATTCATTTTCCTTATCTTGTAGTGATGTGGAGCTAAATCACAGGCTGCTTTTGGGAGCAGCGGGATGTCACTAGACGGCCGGGTAGCCAGGCTCTTATAATTCAGTCCATCAACCTAATTCGTTATTTCAGCAGCTGCTGATTTCTGCTCTGAATTAGAGAAACTGACAGGTTTGAGCTAAGTTCAAAGGAGAAGGCTTACAAGTCAGACTTGGGAGTAGCATGTCTACGGCACGCTGTCATTCACCACCTCGACAAGCCATGCGTTTTCTTGTTGAGGCAAGAAAATGAAGTGAAGCACAACTGAAGTCTCACTTCTAAATGTGCAAGCAATAGGTGACCTCTCTGTAACTTGTAATCCACACAGTATTAGTCATAACAACACCGGATAAAGCTTCTGACAGAGCTGAGCTGCCTAAGCGCGGCATGGCGCTGGCTGACCAACAAATCGGCTGTTTGTGTCGTTGCTAAGATGAAAGAGAACCGCTGCCACGGATTACAGAGAACAACCATGTTTTATTAGCAGTTAAGAAGGAAAAAAAGAGAAGAAAGGTATTAGGTTTGTCAGATGCCAGGATTTATTATAAAAAATTACCTGTTAGTTCTGACAGTTTAAAAAAAAACATATTTCCAACATCATCAGAAGCAAAACATTTGCCAAAATATTTGTCTTAAAAGTGGAATTCCTATTATTATTGACCATTTCCTGAGTCCAAAGTCACTGAGACTTCCACCTACCAGATCAAACTAAGTGCACATAGAATAAACTGGCACTTTCATATCAACCAAGGTTGCAGATTTACACTGTTAGAATTCTGTTTTTCTCCTTTTAGCCCCCACTTTACCCCAAGTAATTTCATACATACTAAGCAAAAAAATAAATATTTTTTAATTTATGATTTGTCAATGTCTTGACAAAAACGCAAACCTGATACAGAAGTCCTGGTTTACCGGGGCAGACTGGTGAAATATTTTAGAGGTACAGCAAAAGAAAAGACAAGCACTGTGAAAAATGTCGCTGAGATGGCAGAACATGCCTGCTCTAAACGAGACTGTCATTCAGGCACAACTGTACTGCTGGCTTGCTGAATGACGGCACACACTGATGTGGGACAGGTAGGTGACAGGTAGGTTTTTGCTGTGAAGTTTTGGATTTAAGTTCTGTTTCATTTAAAGTCCATTTATTTTATCAGGCTTTTGTGGCGTATTTCAGATTTCCATTCCAGTTTCTTTGGCACACCTGGTTATCAATGATCACAGCTGCTTCTGTTTCAGTTAATTAGTCACCTTCAGAGTATTAGGTCTAGGATTTAATTTGCCTTGTTGTCAGACACTGTGTCTTATCATGTTTACATCCTCCTCAGTTCCTGAACATTTATCAACTCTTCAACGGTGACCGTTTCTGTCAACCTGCTGCAGTCCTCTGGATTTGGGACCTCTGCCAGTTCTTTTTATGTTGTCCTTCAAGCTGTCTATACTACCTAATATATAGCTGGCTGTTGAAAAGCTTTGTAAAATAGGGAAGATTAAATAAAAAAATAATAAAACAATAAAACTTTTGTAAATACGTACTAACTAAAATGTAATATTTGGAATAATTCATTTTTCATAAAAGGGCCTCGTACAATAGGATGCTAGCTAGGGGATAGATCATTAGTTAGCTGGGACAGAGAAGCCATCAATTTTCAAACAGTTTGAATATTTTTAGAAATAAATTTACATTTGTCTTGGCGACAACTTTGAAAAGATTTAAGATACGGGGTCCATGAATTGACTTCCATAATAAAGCTCAATTAACCCTTGTGCTATCCTAGGCACTTTAACATTGGGAGTGAGGTCATCTAGACCCCACAAGACAGTGCCCTGAACCTTTTTTCTTCAATGATTTGTGATCATCACTAGTGTCCATGGATTACATGAAATCCTCTTCACCTTTATCCACCTTTGTCATGGTAGGGATAACATGCCAATGTAAGGGTGGGGTCATAGGATAGCACAAGGGTTAAAAACAAAAGTAGCTCACAGAGTAACCACTGGGGACAAGTTCTGACGGGAAAAAATTCCCATCTACACCCATGAAAAATAGTGCATTTGTGGGTTTATTTTAAGATCAAGGTGACGTGAAGATAAAAACCAGGGTGTTTGAATTCGTCAAACATATTGCTTGCATATTATTTTAATTGGTGAGGCATTTTTCTTTGGCGTATATCACCCTTTTTGAAAAAACTGGTTGTAATGGTTTTAATTTAATAGATGGTTTTCTTAATTATTGCGTTTGAAACATCACAAAACAAAGTGACATTTTAGTGTGGAATATCTCTTAGGGCAAAGAAGAAAATAAAGTCAAGATCCAATGAGAATCACATGCAAATATCGTTTGCACATGTTTGTCTTTAAAAACATTTACTTTGTTCAATTTGATTGATTGTAATTTGATTGTTATTTGATTGCAGTGTTTTTAGTTGGATGGGGTTAAAAGAAAAAATGCAAAAGCAGTACATATGATAGCTCAAAAGGTTGTGATAACCACCAGAATGATGCATCATTAAACACACACACACAGAATAAAATTAATTTGCAAAAACATTTGTAATCAACAACTATTTTTGCTTTTGAGTGTGTGGTTTGCCTATATTTACCACCTCCACCAACTCTTTTGTGGCATGCAGTGGGTGGAACCCCTCCTCCCGGTAAAATAATCAGCTTTCATTTCAGCCCTTTTGATCCTTCATTTTCCTTTATGTGACACACCTCATCACCTTTATTTTCCTCCATAATTGCATGGGAAAGATCTCTCCTTTTATACTGTCTGCATGCCAAATCTCGATCATGGAAAAAGTGTCGAAAAGTGCCATGTGCACTGTCTGCTGGGAGCAAAAAAAAAGAGTGCATACACCTGTGGAAGACAAACAGGGTTTTCACAGATATGACATGTCTATCATCTTGGCACAGGATATGAACAGTTCTGTCATCTGAATGGTGAAGGAGGCTTTGCATAGCGGAACAGTAAGTGCTGAGAGACATGTGTTGCACTGTCTGGCAGCTGGCATTCCCAGGTCTGGAATGCCCCCCCAACCTTCCTAAAGCCCTAATAACCTGCTCCCACCCTGTTTTATCTATTGGCTCGGATCTACAGACACAGCCCTGTCCTGCAGGCTCATCATTGGGCTGTTGAGAGGAGCTGAGCCTGGATCCTCTGACCTCCTTCTCATCCTCTTTACTATCACTGCAATGTCAACACCCAAAGTGACGTATGGAGGTCCAGTATTTTCTGTCTATAAAAAACAAAACAAACAAAAAAAAAATCGAGATGAAGATTAAATTTTTTCTTTTGAAAGGTGTGTTTATATACGTGCACGCTGGAAATGTGTGTTGCATTCAAGAATGTGCTGAACGTGGGTGCTTGAAAACGCTTGTAGGATATAGTGTTCACACTGGACTGCTGCTACCTGATACCAGTGCACATGCTCAAAGTAGGAAGAGGCTTGGTGGGAAATGTCGAAGCGATAAAAATCTTGTGAATCTTGCTTCAGGCTTTTTCTTTCACAGCTCTATTCCGATACATGAAAGACTTGGCGTCATAAAATTTCATCTGGGTACAAAACACTTTTGTGAATTGAAAACGACGCTCCACTTACGTCACTATCAAATCTGAGTGCATGATTGGTCAAAGTTCAACTGGTTGAACTTTCAGCATGCGTTCATTGGCTTCGCATTTTGTACACAGAGTCCAAAAACAGACTTAAGGTCTTGCGTAGCGAGATGTGTAGTCCAAAATGTATATCTATGCCCGTTTACACAGATTTTTCAATGGAAGTGGTTGCTTGAACATGCATTTCCGAGTCCAGTGTGATTGTAGCAAATCAGTGCCATACAAGTTTCAAGCTCAAGTCCTACTGTTTAGGGGCATATATTTTTCAAACATACACTTTGAATTAGGTTGCAAGAGCAGCCTGCATGCCATCTAGTCACAAAGAGACTCAGCCGCTGCCTGACATCACAGGAGTAAGATAAGCATGGTGGATTTTACTGAGAGAATCTGTTATCAGGGATGGTGCTATGCTCTGACATTAGGGATAATAATATCTATCAGCACAGTGCCAAACATCCCCAAGTGAGCTCGGCGAAGAACAAAGGCTGCTTCGTCTCTGGAAGCTAAGGTTACAGGCAGATGGTGTACTTGTCATTGCGGCGCAAATGATCCACTGCCCAGTCAGCCCAGAGTGAGCAAACAGGATCCATGCAAAGATACAGATGTAATCTGAACAGTTTAAGATATCTGCCCATTTCTCAGCCTGAACGTTACAGATGACCTGCTTTTCTGCAGATTTGAACCAGGCAACTGGAAAACAAGTACCTTCACCAGATAAAATCCAATCGAACATGTAGAAATAAAATATAAACATTTTATTATAACTTCAGCAGACATGTGTAATCAGGTTAAAGCTTTTGAACTACTGTTCTTGCTCTTAAAGTATGTCCTCAAAAGTAGAACATTAAGGTACAGTTTCTTTGTGTGTACAGAGTATTTTTTGGCTCATCTAGAATTTTGATCTGGTCTGAAAAAGCCAACTTTGGTTCCCCAGAAAATGAATCACTTGTCACTTGCAAGTGAATACTGGTGCAGTTTACAGCAGTGGGACAACAGATGACGTTTCTAACAGTGTAACAGACATTATATCAAAACTGTTCATCTTGTCTAAGTTTTTGCAAAACAAAAAAATTACTTGTCCCTGTTGGTAGATATTAATACTATAAACACAGATACTTGCTCTAGTTACCTTTGTTGGACAAATAGGCAATTCATTATTTTGTGACCAGAACTACTCAATTCAAAACAAAGGTAACAGACATACAACAAGGACACAACAAAACATGTTGAGCAATCCCATTCGACTTGCAACATGTTTGTTGAAAACTGTGCCTTGAACGTATGCAAGTCGGCCATTGAATTGTTTTATGATAAAGTTCTGGCAACGTTCAAATGTATAACTTTAAGCAATACCACTGACTTTGGGGGTGGATTGGCTGGTATGAGTAATTTCAAAGTGACAAATGTCCTGTGCTTTTCAACCATGAAAAACAGCCAACATGTGAATTTGAAGAAGTGCAATTTGTAAATTAATAATAAACTGTCGTGTTGGTAAATATGAGTAGGTACGCAAAATGAAAGCTCCCTAAAAACTGATATTCGGTGGATTTGTCGCTGTTCTAACCACATGACCTCTCCAGACAGTTCATTTAATGTAAAAACAAAACAAACGACATGGAAGTTTAACATTTCCCTGACTTCTACACCTCTTTAGACCTAGTATGTTACACTATGAAGTGCAGTGAAGGGCCACACACACTGTCTGGGTTTGATGTATGAAAAAACACTTGCAAACATGATTTCTTCTGAAAGCCCATACACTGGTCTCACTGGGGCCTTACTATCAACAGCTGATGTCGCACTATCCTCAATTATCCTTTCCCACAATTGTGTTTTTTATGTAAACATTTTGTCCACTGTATCATTATTTTTCACACTGCATACTGTATATGTAATAGTTTTGTCACCTGATCAACTTGGTAAACTCCATAGTTATATAGTTGCGAGACACATCTCGCATTACTAGTTACCCTTTTCCTAAAATGACAACTATGCAGCTGTATGGCGGTTGACCTCTACAGTTGCTGCAGGTTTTTTGGGTTGTCTGGGCCCGTGGATGGTTGTGGAGAAGGGGGGCCAATTCAAGGCTCATCTTAAGGGGTGCAAAGGTGTGTCCTGCAATTCCCTTGTGACCCGTTGTAAACGGAACGTACAATTGTTGAGCTTGTGGTAATTGTATTGTGAAGTATTCGTAAGGCTGATGTAAGTTGCATGCACTTATGACGAGTAGGCAACAGTGTCTTTACGCTACAGTCTAGTGACCCCTGGCGTAGTCTGGATTTGGAGGGAGGGGCAAAAAAGTATAGACATGTCAAAGTATTAATTTTTTCAACGACTTGTCACTTGAAGTATGCTCACAGAAAAAAAACATGCATGAATATTTCAACTCTACAGGCCCACCACGGTTCTCCCTGTGTATGCGTGGGTTCTCTCCGGGGTCTCCGGCTTCCTCCCACCATCCAAAAACATGCTTCATAGGTTAATTGGCAATTCTAAATTGTCCCTAGGTGTGAGTGTGAGAGTAAATGGCTGTGTGGTTGTTGACATTCTACCCTGCGACAGACTAGCGACCTGTCCAGGTTGTCCCCTGCCTTCGCTCACAAGTGGCCGGGATAGGCTCCGGCAACCCCGTGACCCCGAAAGGGAAAAAACGGTTAAGAAAATGAATGAAAAAAAAAGGCCCACCAAGCAGTCTGTGATCTTGCTTTTTTCTTGCAGGCTGCCCGTATGCCCCATACAGGTTTGCCTTCTTTTCACCCTTTGATACCACCCAAAAGGGCAATTGCAACAAAGTTATAAACTTGATATTTAGGTATTTGTTCCATCTAACAAATACCCTTTTCCTATTTCTTTAAAAGGACAGTGGCAGTGGCAGCCAGAGACCCCTCCCACAGCACAACTTCAAGGCATTCTGTCTCTTGGTGGACTTTCCTTAGAAGTGCTGTAAAAGCAATAAGCATTATGGACTATTTTTTTAGACTTATAAAAGTAAAACAGTGGATTGCGATGACTCTGTGGGACATGAAAATCCGAGCCAAAACAAAGTTGGGTGAGGCTAGTTTTGGCAGCTGCATTAACTGTCACATGCAGGAGCGAGTCCCAAGTTTTGTTCAAAGCTGTGAGAAAAGCAAAACAAAGTGAATTGGCAGAACAATTTGAATCTGACAAAGTGGTGGAGGATGAGTCAGTGAATGAATCACTCACTCGCAGTATCACAGACCAAAGCAGAGCGTTTGAAAAGGATTCCAGCTCTCACAGGGAAGTCTCCAGTGTCAGTGTTAAACTATCCATCTTTACAGCGTCCACATGGTTCACATCAACATCTCATTCATTATCATGTGCTGAATTCCACCACAGGTATCACTGATTGCATATATACAGCTATTTTCTTGAGCCAAATCACAAAAAGGGGCCCAAAGCAAAGTGAATCTGTTCTGTGTACTTATTGTAGGTTACGGTTTTATGTTTTGCTTGAGAGGTAAACAGCTGTTCTATTCAAGCAAACTTCTGTTTCATGTTGTTGTCACCTGCCAGTTGAAGTTGGACGTCAGACTACAGCAACCTGACATGACCCCTGAGGTCACAGCCATTGTACACACACACAAGGTGTGAGTACACAAAGCTAGAGCGAAGTGCTCTGAGCCAAACAAGGCAGCTCGTCTTGCTCGCATGGAGTAACAGCTATCGGTTTGATCAGGCCACTTCACTCCACATCCTGGAGTCTAAACAAGTCTCTGTTTTCATTTCCATACAGCCACGTTCTGTCTTTTGTTCTGACGCAGATAAGATGTATAAATTATGAGCAGCTGACAAAGTATACCAGGGCGCCTCGGGCAGCTCATCAGTCATGCTCGGCCTGTCAGCAGGTAACTGATGGGGGCCCTACAGGCACAAAGCCCCCTTTTAAGCAAAAGGAGAGGGAGGCAGAGGAATTAGAGCTGTTGTTAGAGGTTCGAGCACAACAGCTGACTCATATTTAACAGTCTCTTTAAGGGAATGAAGCAGATGCCCAAAGCTGCAGGCTTCAGAGTGTTTTGCGGCTTTCTCCTCAGAAGCTCGGTCTGGTTGCTGTGCTTTGTCTGCATTTCACAATGACAGTCAAGCTAGATGTTGATACAGCAGTCATACGAGGGACCACCCAAGAAGATGGGGAGAGGGGTCTCCTGTAAGGACACTGTAGGTCTGTGAAATTGTAAGCTCAATCAAAACGAAGAATTGGAAATAATCCATTCTATTTGTAGTAAAATCCCTAAACTCCTTGACTTTGTAGCTCATTTTCATGATGGATCCCTGTTTCATCACAGTAGCAAGCGTGCTAAGGAAAGGGGCTGATTTACTGTGGATTTTAATGTACTCTGTGTGTTTGAGAGATAATCATAATGAGACAATGTAGTGCAGCACGGATGATAGGTGAGAACTGATGTTTCCCCCTGCAGCCATGTGGGTGGGAATGACTGGGCTGTGTTTCTGTCGGTGCTCATCTTAATCTGTCAATGTCGCTTTTTGTCTTGTGGGCTCTAAGATAGCGATGTGCCAAAGTTATGCCAGTTATGACCACAAAAATGAGGTGTGTGTCTGGTAAAGACCAGTGGCTGTTGAAGCTGTAGCTTTTGCTTTCTGAAATGCCTTCTGCAATACGTGCTGATAAACACAATATACATAAAAGCTTTGCAGCACCTGATATTAAATAACACGTTTGAAAGCTTTATTTCCCACATGGTTGTGCCATCTTTACAGGATTCACTACTGCACTATATGTCTTTCAACATGACCCTGGATGACCTTGCTGAGCAGAATTAAGTTTCTAGGCCAATGAGTTCTGGTTTGTGCCTTTATTTCTGGCCTCCAATGTGAAATTACACGGACAAAGGAAAGACTTGATGGACATGAACAGAATGATAAAGGTGGACACACTACTTAGTCTAACTTCATTCGTCCTTCAAACACGGTTATCCAATAACTGCCAGTTCTTCATTTCACGATGTGTTTTATTGTTTGGAGACCATGACATGAGGCACACAGCAGTGCCACTGTTTTATGACCAGCAGTGGGTGGTGCCATAGACCCCTCCCATATCACAGTGTAGCCACACCTCATCCATCTTGTGTGAAGTCACAAACTCCAATCATGTTCTAGATCAAAGCAAAATTCATGGAACACAAACTTTGCTTAAATTCAGACAATAAGAAAAGAGATTTCATAAAGCAGAAAGCTGATAATGAAAGTAGCACAAAACACATATCGATATTTCTGCCTCTTTGTTTACAAAAAGGCAGGTTTATATTGGAATATGTAAATCATATTATCATGTCTCCAACTAAAAGCCTAACATTCCCATAAGTAAATGATTTTTGACTATAATATATGGGAGGTCTCACAGGTGGACCAGTCCTCCCAGCTTCAGACAAAGTAGAAAATCTTTGGCCCTCCAATTTACTAGTCTTAACAACTTATTTGTACTCATACATCATAGTTACAATTGCAGAGTTTTTTAAAGTAACCAATTTTTGCAGACTGGCTTTACAGCATATGTGTTGTGAGCCTCACATGATGCACCGAAGAGCTTCTGTTATGTGTGTTTGCTATCATCTTTCAATATAAATGCAACTATATGGAAGACAAAGCTATTTCTTCAAGACAAGGGTGGAGTGTTCAACTGCTTTACGACCCCTCATATTTTGGGAAAGCAAACTCCACAGCTGCTTCGCATCTGGAAGGACATAAAGTACAGACAGGTTCATCGCAGCATCAAATGATTGAGTGCCTGAAATTCTCTGAACAGCACATCAAAACCAGCAAATAAAAAGTCCCACAGCCACACAGGATGCATGAAATAATGCAGATCAGATATAAGGACAGAGTGAAAAGAACAAGAAATGTAACTGTTTCAACGAGGCTTTCTTACTGCAGAAGATACCACCAGGAATCCCTACAATGGTGGGATAGTCTATGAATAGTGAATAATGAATAGTTTTATTCATGGATATACTCAGTGTTGAATAAATTACTTCTAAAAAGTATGTGAATACTTTACTTAGTTACTGGATCAAAATTCTAATTAAATTACTTAACTCATTACCCATTTAAAAAGTAATTTACTACTCGTTACTTTACTTATTTACAGAATCTCAAAGGTAAAAGAGCACAATTAAGCCACTTTTTAATCCATCATGTTCATTCTTTGTTGACTGTAGGTGTGTCATTACAATGAGTTGCACTTTTCGTATTCCTTACGTCTGTCATATATGCAAAATTCTGCACTGCTGCTAGTTTATTGCACTACCCCCCCATCTGTGGAACGCATTGAGTGCAAACTCATATTGACCAGAGACGCAGTCACGTGCACCAGAGAAAAACAACTCTATTATAAAGGGGTGAAGTAGAATAGAAAAAAAGCACTCCCAGTAAGGAGCCGCCTCTTGTCTTTCACACCAAAGAGCGGGGTTTAGAGTTATCTCATTCGCCTCCGACACATCAGTACATTGGGCGGGACTCTGCTCTGCTGCTCACCTGCTGCTCCTCAGAGATGAGAAGACTCCTTTCTGCTGATGTTTGAGCCAGTTTGGAAAGTAAAGTGACTGTAGCAATGAGGGCATGTCTGTACTTTGACAGATCCCTAAATCTCCGGGCATCTGTGTGCGCACATGCGCCACTAACTCCGTTTGATTTTAAAATGATTCTCCATTTCGTTTCGTTTAACTGAGAGAAAATGCCCGAACCTAGAAAATGAAGTAAAGAAGGAATGAAGTAACAAAGCTTTCTAGTTTAGTAATTAAAATCAATCACCAAAATTTGAACTGTAATCCGTTACGTCCCTCCATTACTGACATAAGTAATTAAATTACAAAATTACTAAAACTGGATATAATTTTACCAGTTTAAGCAAATCATTGTTTCAAAACAGCAACTCCTTTATTAATGACTTACTATTGTGTAGCAAGAAGTGAGAGTGCACTTTACACTAAAAAGAAACCTGTGACTTAAAACATTCCTAATAGGAACACAGGTAGGATCGTGTGATGTGACATCTTATTTTTTACTGAACATGCAGAAAAAAAACAAAAAAAAGATTACTCAAAGTGAGCAACCTTCAGTGTCTTCAAAATTTAGCAGAAAAGAACCCTGCGTTTATTTAACAATGAAAAGTCTAAACCCAAACCTAATATCAATACAAAGAACAAGAAGCCCACCTCAAATCTGACTTCCAAGCAACGTTTGGATTTAGGCTAGTTATTGTTTTATGCTAAATTCAATTTTCAACCTAAAGTAAACCAATGCTGCACTGCAAAAACAGACTCGCTAGAAATAAGTCAAAAAGACTTGAGAAAGATTTCATTTAAACAATACAGGTCAGTTTATGATGGAAGATTTTCTGGAACTACTTTCTTTAATTAAGTGATAATTACATAGTATTATGTAATTATTGTTTGGATTGTTTGCTAAAATTGATGCTTAGGAAAAGAACAGCTGTCAACTTCAAACAGAAATATTTCTTTGACCGCTAACTTAATACATATTTTAAGGGTGCGCATTTATAATTTAAGCAAAAATATTGTGGATGAGGGTTTTAATAGCGCTTTTTTCAAAGGTGGGCAGTCTAAGGAGCTGAGCTGTTGTGTTTACTTATCTGTCATTTAAGCGAAGCAAACATGATTTTTGATGTGATATGGTCTAAAATATTAAAGAGGAGAGCGTGGTGGGTTATCCTTGTACAACATGTGCGGCCGCCTTTCCTGTGAGTTTTAAGCCAACAACTTCTTCACCACCCGTGGTGATGTCCCTTTGATTCATTTGTTCATCCCGCTGTAATTATCCAGCCTTGCTTCAAAAGATCCTCTTTAAAGCGCATGAAATATTAAACCCTGAAAGAAATTTCCCATGAGGTTGTGTCCTTCCCTCTTTCTACCACAAAGTCACCGTCTCGTGCGGGTCTGTCAAAGAACTCGCTAACCATTCTGAATTTCACACTGTCATGAAGTATAATATCATTTCCACACAAAATCCCACAATTTTAAGCTCATTGCCCACCCATTGTGTGCACATGTGTGGAGTGTTTGTGTAAAGAAGGAGGGAGTGAACAAAGGACCGAGTAGAACTGCTCTGGGAACAAAAAAGGGAAAGCAAACAACCTTGTGTGAATCGTAGCAGAGCACCCACCCCTCACAGATCCACCCAAATAGAGTTGTCTCGGTAACAACAATAGTGGGTAACATGATCTTTCATTATGCATTGTGTAAACAGTGTAACCCATCAGAGCTGCCAATCATGATGATTGATTGTGCCCTGTCACACAAGGAGAGTGACTTGTCGGGGAAAAAGAAAAGTTTTTCTGAACAAAGCGCAGCACATTCACGCTGCCACAAAAAAGTGGTGATTAATGTGTTCTTGCTGGGTAATCCCACACCCCTGGCTAATGAAGGAGGAATCTATCATCTGTGCTGCGAATGTCATTAGGACAGCACGGCAAGTGCATGGGAACTATTTTCTCTCAGTTCTGTAATTGTTGATGAAATGTGAGACAAGTTTGGATGAAAAACACTCAAGTCTGCAGTATCTAGTGGCAGCAACAAGAAATCTGTGCTTCAGTATGCGTTCATGCACATTAAAACACAACTCTGTATACAAAGGAAAACACTCACCAATGACACAAACAAAACAGGTGATTTTTTTTTTTTTTTTTTTGCCATGGATAAAAGGCGGCTTCAATCAACTTGATTCATAAGCTTGTCTCCAAAGTAATGAAGAAGTGCAAAAAGGTCATAAACAAGTCATCAAGACAGCAAACCTTACAAATTAGGTAACAATTAGAGAAAAAAGGTTGGAAGCCAGGGGATTACCATTCAAATCCCTGAGGAAAATCTCTTCAAAAACAGTCAGCCCAAAGAAAACAACCTTGCATTTCATGTTGTTTTTCAATTGGATATTTTGCCTTCATAATTTCAAACTTTTTTTTACATGTCTTTTTATTGGAATCATTAAAAATAATGCTAAGGAAAAAGGATCGTAAGAACATCTCTTCTGTTGGGGAGCACAACTGCTAATTAACACGAAAGGAAAGCAGCAAAGTCCAAATGTGCCGCAGCTGTCTGTCCTCACATCATTTAATATAATCTGGTTTCATGCCTGTTCACATTACAGGCTTGATAAAACAGCAACACTCTCAAACATCTGCTTGCTCTGAGAGCCTGTTGATTATTCATTTAGCTGGAGGTCAGATGGCACTCGGCTCGCACAGCTTCAAAACTGAGCTAATAAATCAATTTTTGGAGCAATTATGAGTCATCACGTGTTCTTTATAGTTTTTACAGTCCGCTTTATGAGGTGCAGCTTTGCATGAATTATGCAGGCAAGTTGAGTCATTGGACTAATGGCGCTTGGTTTTGTGAACAGTGACCCAGCTGTGACCTCTTCACATACAGTGCTTCTCTTGCCGTGTCACTTTAGATTACGCACAGGGGTGCTGTGGTACTCAAGGGTGCAGGTGAAAATCTGAAATTTCACATACCCACCAAAGTGGAATCACTTAATCAGGTGTATTTCATTGCAAATGTATCATATAATATCATTACATAATCCTAACAGGGGGATATTATATTGTTATACAGATTGAAGCAGATTCTAGGACATTCTGATGATCATATTCTATAAAATTATACTTTTTAAGAGCTTAGGTACAATACATTCGACTCAATTTTGATGAAGAATTAGAAAGAGTTCATCAATAATATATATTTTATGCTTAAAGATAAATGTTGTCAAATTACAAGAGAAAAAGAGAGCCTTAACACACTCAAATAATCACAGGCATGTTAAAAGCATGCTGCCTGAAATCAAACACTTCCTTGATCTCAACAAAACTCTGTCAGGTAACTTATAACTGCAAAACCCCCAAACTCTGACATGGGTCCTGGATTCTTTTGCAAAGTAAGAACAGCAGGAGGTCAAAAACCTGCTTCACACAGCCAAAACATAAACGCCCAGAGGGTTGTGGATGAGAATTGGAAATTCAAGACTTCAAGCTGCAAACTGTGTTGTCAATTTTTTGGATCTGGGAAAGTACGTCATCCTTTTTCATGAGCATGACCCACTAAAGTAGGTTTTTAGGCTATAAAAAGTGGACTGACATGCAGCATACACTTACAACATATATTATTTTTACTTTATTATGGTCAAAATGCAAAAGCGCGCATCATCTGGATTTTGCGTACCTGCAAATCATCGGTTTTTTTTCATGATCTGTCTATCACAGCCATCCAGAAACAACTTTTGTCATACATCAGGTGTTTAATTTCTTTGTCTCTTCTATATTACAAAACCCAGACTAGCTGAAGATCCTAAAGCTTAACTTTGCGTTGTCTGGGGTGTCAAATCACTTCTCAAGGGGGCCTTCTGTGAGTCTAAGTTTATGGTGGAACTTAAACTGTGAAAAAAAATAGGCTTTATAAGGCTCACAACCTCGCTAATCGTTGACTGTCTTCTAAAAGTTTTTTGTTGAATAAAGTCTTAAATTTCATCCTAAATTTCCATGAAAATAATCCCATCATGTCCTGAAAATTCAACCATGTAAACCCCTTACAGAGTCTTATTTATTATGAAAATTAAAGTTTAAATTAAATAATCCGATCCCTGTACTTTTTACAAGCTTCTGCACTAAAAAATATACATTTTACCCCCACCTCACTTAACAATTGACAGTAATAAATGTCACCTCTTATTTAATGAAGCATTGTCTTTAACTTGGGAAATATGCTCCAATTTATGGCAAAATTGATGATAAAGTATAGCTTACTAAATCAGTGAAGTAAATGTTTTTCAGTAAGAATGTTGTCTGATTTACACTTTCTCTAAGGAAATGTTAAAAGAAATTATGCTAAGTGTGAAGCCTGATTCTAATTAAGCAATCAAAAGCTCCATGTGCTTTGTTGCTCCATTGCAAAGCTGTCAGGTAAAAAATTGCTACACAAACATTGTAGACTTTAATGCAGGCTTATGTACTGTACATGAAATTATGTCAGATATTGGTCATTAAAAAGAACTTCTTTTTAGTGGAGATCACGCTACGAGAGGCAATTTCTTCAAAGGGACTTGATTTAGGAGATTTGTAGGGGATTATGACAGGAAGGCATGTATAAACAAAGCAATGTGAGAAGAAAAGGAAAATGGGTCAGATAATGCCCTCTGTCACAGTTATTACACTTCTCAATTACTCAGTGCAAGAAGAAGGCTAGAAGTTGCAAGGATCATTTGCCAGAGCAAGAACACAGAGCCGGTTGTACAGCCGGTCTGCACTCCCATGTCATTTTGTATTTGTTCACATGCATTTGTACTTTATTCTCTTTTTCACTTTTCTTGGAGTCTCTTTATTTTTAAGATACATGACAACTGTCTTTAGTTTGATGAGGATTACAAGTGTTTACTGTCTTACATTGTCTAGATGTGAGATGAAGAAGACATTTCACGTTGTTTGTTACATTTTTACATCTTGACTCAAACCCTAATTTTCTTTTATATTTTAGGCCACCTGAGCATGAGCCCAGGATTCGCTTCTCCCAGCTTTTTCAGAATCTGCGACTTATGTGAGTTTTTAAACAATGAACAGGTTCCTGGGTTTGTTAGTGTCCCCTCTAACAACCACTAGAGGGCGCTGTAAGTGTGTATATTAGTAGCAACTTAGAAGAAGAAGCGCCGGCGTCAGCGATGTTGTTCTAAAAAAACGCAGATGATGAAGAAATCAGCAGCTTTTTGTGATTTAAGAGTGAAATAAAAATTTAGTTTACCTGTTAGCATGTTCTTTATTCGATGGTTATCTGAATAATTGTTCAATTGTTACGGAAATAAACTAGATACTTATTCAATTTGTCCTAAATATCACGAAGCTAAACACGGTTATGGTAGTGCATTTATTCAGACTGCTATTGTTGATTTGCCTTTCAAGATGATATGGCAGTTCTTGTTTCCGTATTTTGTCAGACATTTTTCCCAAAAGTGTGTCTTTCACTCCAGTGCAACTTATAGGATTTTTTCTTCTTCTTTTTTATGCTTTTCTTTTATAACGCTCTTTGTAAGTCAGCGACTTGTACTCCAGTGTGGAACGACGTACAGTCTTGAAAATACGGTGCTGGTTTCTCAAGTAGATGATGTTTAGAAAGGGTTCTGTAAAGGTAAGTAATGCCCGTAAGTAGTGACCGTACACATACACAAACATACATGCAAGTACACATAATCATAAACTGTCAGGTCTGTTCATTTTTCTGGGGCATAATGTTTCCTTTTAATTAAAAAAACATGTTTTGGATAACTTTTTTTCAAAACCACTGTTGACCAAAAATGAAGGTTACTGGTTTCGCTCTTTTTTTATCCATATTTATCTGTGAATTCAGCTTTGCATTTAGTTCACCAATCCGTCTGCTTATTTTTTGCACCCAGTTTTTCTAAATAAAGGATATGAGTCTTGCAGATGAACACTGACTTTCTTAGGTGATGGCATGGCATAAACTATTGTTAGATAGGCTCTAAATCTTCGTTAAAGTATTTTTTATTTATTTATTTTTTTAAATCTTCGTTAAAGTATAGGTACATTGCTTCAAGTATTCTTAAAAAAAGCCAACTTTTAGCTAACGGATAAGAAATAATGCCTCAGGGAAAATGATTGAAAACAGTATAATTATTCAAATAACTGTATCTTGTGCAAAATGTTTTTTTCAAAGTTAAATTGAAGTGATAAATAAACTACGTTTGTACTCGCTGGTATAACAGCAACTTTTGACATCATGCACACGCGTATGTGAGAAAGTAACTTGCTTATATTTGTTTTTGGCAGAAGCATTTTAAAGCTCCATTTACATCAGACGTGTTTCGCGCATTTAATACGCATCTGACGCATCTCTTTTGACGCGGATCAAATTTGCTTCTCGACCACTGGCTAGCAGCAGGTTTAGAAAATGGATAGAAGTTCAACACGAAAATGCAAGCATCCATATTGGATGTTTTTTCTCCCCACTGATCGAGTCACTGAAATAGTCTTGTGTCCAAAGCTTAGGGACTCAGCTTTGTTTGGGGGGAATGATGATGACCAAATCGCACCGCAGCACCTCAACAACTCAGCACCTCAGATTGCATCTGTACATTAACTGAACATTGAAACTTGACACCCCTGACATGTAAATTTTGTCTGGTGTGAATGTAGCTTTAACTTGACTCTGCACCAGCATTACCAGCTTCTGAGCACGGAAAAGCCCATTTTTGGATAAATGTGACAGTTGAAAAATATGGCAGCAGAGAACGCATGATGCTATCATTCAGACAATACATTTCAAACACACTGAAATGATTCCTTTAAGGTATTCCTGTATGGTAAATGATTCATGGTGCCCACATTGTTGAAAACAGCACTGGGGAGGGGGGGGGGTGTTCTGGTTAAAGTAAATATTAGTCATGGTGCAAAAGCTTGCAGCTTTATACGGGTCTGTCTAAAAGCAAAGTGATGCCCAGACTTGTTAATGGATACAAAGAACTGAGGAGTGTTTCAGTTTGAATAGATTTGTCCTGGCAACCTTCAGAATCTTTGAAAGCTCTCTGAAAGGAGCAATGTTAGTCATGCCATAGGATATTTCATTTCTTGTACTAGCAATTTACAGCCTTATTTTTTATTTTATGTGCATGAGGGAGGGGACGTATACAATAGGTCATTTAAAAGGAATAGATGTATTGTGCTTATTATCTTAAGGGAGAAGCAGGACGTTGGGTTGTTTTTGTTACTTCAACATTATTTCTGACAGCAAATCTATACATCTGCAAACGGAAAGAGGAAGTACATGTTTGAAGAATGACTTCATCTGGACAGTTTCATGAAGTTGATTGCTTTTGTTAGTGTTGTTGAAAATGAAGCTGTTTGCAATTACATCAGCCTTACCCATAATGCAATTTGTTGTCCTAGAGGAGTTGGAGTGTTGGTGTAAAGTTGAACAATTGGTACATACTGTACAACTAATTCTTTGTCACTCAGTTCTCTCCGCTTCTGCAGTAGTCGAAGCGGAGGCAAATACAAA
The DNA here is from genome assembly GCA_023969325.1 of Oryzias curvinotus. NCBI lineage: Eukaryota > Metazoa > Chordata > Actinopteri > Beloniformes > Adrianichthyidae > Oryzias > Oryzias curvinotus. The sequence goes on along the minus strand of CM043724.1, from coordinate 10,929,730 downwards.
GCACAGAGAACTGTTTTGTATGTAATACCTTCCTCCCCAAGCTGAGGTTCTGTAAGTCTGAAACATTAGTGTGTTGACAAAGTGATGGATGGACCACGGTGAAGTGGTTAGCAATTTTAAAGGCTCCGAAAATGTCTTCTAAAGCACAAACAAATGACTGCTTCACATTGTATCCATCACTTAGACGTTTCTCATTGGAAAATGTGAGCGATGCCGTATGGGCAGACTCACAGATGCAAGGAAAAAGAATAAAACGTTATTAAAGCAACAACATTTACAATAAGTCTCTACTATGGAGTCCAAAGAAACTATTAGTACAATATTAAATGTAAAATACCTGATAAGTAATAAATCAAATAAATTTCTCTAACATGGCAGTTAATTGTAAAGAGTGTGTAGTCGGCTTGATCCACTTTCCAAATTCTGGCCAATGATGGCTCATTTTGCCTTTACTTTCACATAAATTTTTTTTTGATTTGATTTGATTTGAAATGGTTTATTTCAAGCAATCAAGTAGGAACAATACACAAAAGCAATACAATCTGCAGTTTTACATTCATACAATAACTAATCAAACTTAGGATAATTAGGCATATTAATAAATATTGCTTGAAAGGGAGTGGAAGGAAGCGAACTTATATAATCCCACCCCGTTATACTATAACCATTTTATTACATGATTTATCAATATCCGGTTCCCAGTTTTTATCAGACAGAATTAAAAATCATAAAGTATCGATAAGGCACATGACAAAGATGAATTACTTAATTATTATGTTAAAAATAACTATTTTAGAAATCAACATGGCAAATGCAGATCAGTTATCTAAAATATATGTTACTCATAAAAGACATTCATATGATTAGAACATAATGTTAATGAACTGCTCAGTGGCTGACCGCAAGGCACTGCAGAGGGTGGTGAAAACTGCCCAGCGCATCACTGGGACACCACTTCCTGCTCTTGAGGACATCCAGAGGAAACGCTGCCTGCGTCGAGCTCGCAGCATTCTCAAGGACTCCTCTCACCCTGACCACGGACTGTTTAACCTCCTTCCCTCCGGGAGGCGTTTCAGGAGCCTCCGGACAAGGACCACAAGATTCAGGAACAGCTTTTTCCCTAAAGCTGTCTCCTTGCTGAACTCTTCCCTCTGACACCCCTCAACACCCCCCACACCACCATAGACCCCCCCCCCTTCAACTTTCTGTATTTATTTACTCACAAGCAAAACAGTAACTTGTTATTATTTGCACTACTGTCCATTTGCTCATTGAAATATTTTCTACGCACTTTACTTCCACTGCAACACTGTAAATTATGTTCATAGTTCTGCCAATAATGTTTATACACTTTTACATAGCCCATCTGAATAGTATGTTCATAGTACACCTATCTGTATATCTTGCATATAGTATTTATTATCTGTAAATCATGTCCATAATACTTACCTGTATAGTTATTGTACATATTATAGACTTTTATTTTATACTTACTGCTTATTGCACTTCTGGTTAGATGCTAACTGCATTTCGTTGCCTTGTACTTACATGTGCAATGACAATAAAGTTGAATCTAATCTAATCTAATCTAATCTAATACTATATCAGTAAAATAGACAACACTGTTTCAGAGATTTTCATAGTAAACTTTCATCAAGTATCAAAAGTTAAAAACATGTGCAAAATTATGTTACATTAGGAAAGATTTTTGAATCAATTTATCAATTTTTGGAGCAAGTGAAGTAATATCATTAACTTATTATTATTATTAATCATTTTTTTTTCATTTTTTATATTTAATAAGGTAATGCTGTAAGGGAGAGAAAAAAAAAAAATAAAAAAAAAAAAAAATAAAAGGGTCCATATTCTGTCAATTATCCAAGGTTGGCATATCTTCTGCTGGAAAAACAGCTGATCTTCTGGGTTCAAAACAGTTTGTAGTCTCTTCCATGTTATGTCTGCAGACATTAGATTCAGGTCCATATCCTTCTTCAGCTGATATCAGCTCGGTGAAAGTTGAGGTCAAGTTGTCTGCAGGTCAGAACTCTCTGCTGTTGATTCAGGTGACGTCAGACGTATGGAGAAAGTGATGAATGCAGGTGTCATATTTCTTGAAATTATTTGACTCTTTGGTTTATTACTCCATGTTGTTTTAGACAACTGTAAACAAGCACTTCTCAAAGTCGCTCATGGTGTTCACAACCAGAACCTTGGACCGGTCCGGTGGACCGAGTGGTTTGACGTAAATCCTGCAGCCTTTAACCCAAGTGTTCTCAATCTTCTTCTGCTTCCTGAGAAGCCGTGCATGTTTGGAGATTTCAGCATTCCTCCTGGTCAGATGGTCGTTAAGATAAACCGCAGAACCATTCAGGTGTTTCTTTTGTTTCATCAGAGCTAGCTTGTGTTTGTGATTCACAAACCTGATGAGGATCGCTGGTTTATCCGTCTCCTTTCTCCTGGGGAGCAGGTGACAGGTCTCGATGGTATTGAGATCCAGGGAAATCCCTTTAGATGTGAGAAATGAGTGTATTTGCTGCTCCAGAGCCCCTGCACCGCGCTCCGTATTAGCACTGCTAGCTACGCTAGCGCTAGCATTAGCAGTGCTAGCTCCTGCGTCCAGCTTCGCTCCAGGCTTGATTGGTAATCCAGTGAGAATGACATTGTTCATCCTTACTTGCTGTTCCACATCGTCCAGTCTTTTCTCCAGAATGTCGACCCGGTTTTCTCGTTGCTCGTCTTGAGCCCGAAATCTTCGGAACTCTTCCAACATCTCCATTAGCGGCGTTAGCTTAGCCGACACCTGATCCATAAAAGATTTAAGCGTTTCTTGAATGCTATCAATAGCTTTTTTGAGCTCTTCATATTCCTGGGATTTCTTAGGGGGCATGGTCAGCTCTCTTTTTGGAGAAAATCAACTTTTTAAGTAATTTAAGATAGTTGTATCCGCAGAGAGCCACTCCACGCGCCCTGCCTGTAACCCGGAAACCGGAAAAAAAAAAAAAAAAAAAAACCTGTGTTGTTTCCTAAGACATAGCTTCTGCAGAGTGGCAGTATTTCATTAGGAACTCGCCTCTGAGTTGTGGGCAGGGCCATTGATGCAGTGTAAGCCTACCCACACTCCCCATCATCCCTTTGTCTCTCCCACTAGCGTACAGCGCCTAGCTAACCTGCAATGTTGAAGCTATCTAGCCATACATTTTTGAGCCACATGCCAGCTCAGATATGGAAAACGAATACCTTAATAGATCTATTTGTCTACAAGTGGATGCATCAGTATCGAGCCGAGGAGGGAGTTTGTGACCTGCTAATTGTTGCATCTATGTTACTTTTCAGGCTTTTTCCAAATGTATGTTTTATCTGCTCTTGATTCACAATAATTTAAATGAAGAAATACTCAGAAATACAATTTTAAGCTTAATTGTCTTTATAAATGTCCTCTATCGTGTGAAAAACGCAACATGAACACGATAAAAACATAAAAACACCTACATTAAACAGACATTTGCATTTTCTCCAAAAGCTGTTGTTTGGTAAGTATTAAACTATACTTTTCTTTGAAGATTTTGTTTGGACTCTACTTCCCTAAATATATGTTGTAATGTTTCCATCAGAAAACAAAGCATCATAAATGGTAAGAATTGATTTGGAATAGATTGAGGCAACTAAGCTAAAAAAAAAAAAAGTTTTGGTTCTGTTGTCTATAACAGTGGTCCCCGACCTTTTTAGCGCCACGGCTCGGTATGACGTCACACAAAGTTTTCACGGACCGGTCTTTAAGATGTAGGCGGAGGATTTTTGTAGCATCGCTATGCTGAAGGAGGAACAGATACAGAACTAGACGAACCCTGAGCTTTTATTTTGACACGCATAACATAGAACATCGCACAGGTGTTATCATCCTCTCCCCTTCCCACACTCATGGTGCAAAAAAGAAGTACTGTCTATTAAATGTAGCTTTCTTTTTTTGGAAGTGGAAGGCTCCCCTTCTGTCTCCAGGCTTTTCGCCTTGGCAAAGAAACTTTCCAAAGAAGTTTGTTTTTTACTCATTTTGCTAGCTCCTGGGTTTTATTTTAGCAGTAACCTATCACGTGACAGTGAAGAGCGCCTTGGCCTGCGTCAAGAATGACATAGATGAATAAAACAGAATCTGGCAATTTTTCAAAATAAAACATCTTTTAGATTCCGAAATAAATAAAATTAAAGTAATGTATTTATTCTTACTGTGCGGCCCGCTGGTCTACAACACTGCTATTGCTGATTTGCTAAATGAGCATTATGCAAAATGAATATGTCAAATCACAGCTCCATGAAAATACATCTGGATCAATCTGAACACTGTTTTTGCCAATTCAAGTTATTCCTTTTTCTCAGTATTTAAAGTTGTTTATAGGTTTAGACACATTTTTCACCACAATTCCTCCTCTGTGTGTACAATTGTATCTACGCAAGTTTAAAACAATGAACTAATCTCAAAATGTAGCTAATTTTATGGAGCCTTAATGCCAAATCAATTTAGCTCTTTTGGGAAAATAAAAGAATGAAAATTACAACAGGATTTGAGTTTTAGCATTGTTCACTGAATTAGTTTTACTTCCCAGTTGAGAGTGTCTTAACTGCAGTTATATTCATGCTGTGCCTTTTCTGCACTCAGACAGTCTACTGTCCAGAACTGGTCCAAAATGTCAGTGGGCTCATCCAGTTTCCACTAGAGGTCAGTGTGGCTCCCCCCTTATCGCTATAGCATATCTCCATATAGTTAAATGTACACACAAGCTCCTATTTCCTCTACCATAAACAAAAAAGACAAAGCACACTTGCAAACACATATCTGTAACAATGACAGTTGAAACCATAAAGTACACTTCAAATTGAACCAGACAAGACAAAACAAACTGATTGCATAAAAAGGCTTTTTTCTTTTGCTCACTGTAACTTTGAGAACTTCAATTAACCCAGTGACCCAGAATCTAACACATCCTGAAAACCCCAAACAAACACAGACGAATGAACAGCCAGGTTCAACCGTGGTAGGATGTCTGGCGTGGTGCAACATTCTTCACTCCCTGGCAGCATGAGCGATGTGGGTCACTTAGCGAGTGGCCAGGATTCAAAACAAAGAAAAGGTCCAAGCAATGGGGTCCACTGGATAAATTTGTCAATGTCTTGTGCCTTAAGGCACCCAGCCTTGCCTGACCCCAACCTCCATAGTCAAGATAAATACCTCTGTCACCATTCACCTTCAGTCCCTGGACGCAAATTTAACTTGTCATCCATCATCCTTGTGCTGAGGTATAATTGTCCGCTTCTGCAGTAATGAGTTTAAAACCTCTGAACAGGCCAGGCATGGAAGCTCACCACTGAGCATGACAAGGCACTTTGGGGGCGTTTTTATGCCTTTTTTAAAAATCTTTTATTTATATAAAGTCACTGTCTCCACTGGAAAGCCTTACGAAGCACACAAATGATTGACTGTGGCATTTGTGGGTCCATGCAAAGTTCAAGCCACGGAAGGTGTAATGCACCGCATATTTGTTTCTCTCAAATGGCCCCGGCCGACAACCTTGTATGATAATGTCCCCGCTGTACATCAACTTAATTGACACTTAAATCTGTCAGTCGCCTTACAAACGCCGACCTTCTTTGAGGAACAAATCCTTTTTAATGTGCAGCCATTGTGAGTGACCCAGCGTGGTGGGGGTTTACGCTAAAATGGAGAAAAAAAAATGAAAAGGTAATATTTCCAACTGAACAATAACACCCTTGTAGATAAAGCAAACAACCTATTTAATAACTGTTAAGAACATATTAAGTTAATTGTTTTTGTGATTTTTTAAATAAAAGGCTTCCCTGAGTTAAAAATCAAATTGCCTCCAAATCCCTTTTCACCTGTCTGATTAGGATATTGTTTATTCTCCGTAATGTTATTAGCAAACCTGGTTAAAACGGAGCTGCTGTGCGCCGGGGGTTGGCTTATTAATTGTTGTTTTCGTGTCACTGCTGCTGTGTGCACCCTGTGATTTAATCAGCTAAATTCACTGCCATGGGAGTCTGTGTCTGGAGCCAGGTTCAGCGTTATAGGTGTAATAACAACGTATTGCCAATGAACCTGTCATTACATCTCATTTCTGAGGATAATTTACACACGTGTGTGCTGAATATCACTAATTGGTTAAATGGGATGGAGTCATCTCAATGCTGCCATTTCATTAAATCCATCCTTCACTTTCTCCTCATAGCCCTTGATTATCTGCTTATCATGAGAGATCACTCTGACTGGCTGACAGGTCATGGCAAAACAGAAAGCTTGTTATCACTCGGACATTGATGAGCGCTGAGTCGTGCGTGTTTTCTACTCCCTATAAGGCCGTAATGACCTGGGGCCAGTGGCATCCATCTCCCTCACAGGTACCATCTTGTTTTCTTCAATCCCCCTCAGACCTTTGTGTCCTCGGAGACCTGATTGTGCTTCTTTATCCTCACCTCTGTCACCTACCTGGCTCTTTCTCTAATCATGAGCCATCTCACTGCTGTAGAGCTGCACGTTATCAGAGGGGACATGGCCTTTGGTACCGGCTCCAATTAACCTGGGGCCTTGTTAACCGCGCACTCAGTACAGCAAGTCAGTCTCCACGGGCAAATACTGCACACAAGGCCTTGCTACTTTGCATTCATTAATGATGGTAAACGTGATAACAACGTGTGAAGATTACACACCTCAGCAAAACTGTGAAGGGTTGAAGTAAGAGGCTAAAACCCTGTGTGAATGAACAAATTAGGATGTTTTTTTGCAAGTTTTCTTTTTTTTTTTGCTGTGATCCCACAAAGTTGCTCTAAATCCTTTCAATGACTTGGAGAAACTTCAAATTCTGCCTGCTGTAGCTATCTCTCTTCACAGCCAGCCCTCAGAATGACAGCCGACAGCCACAGTGATGCAGAGAGGGGCGGACAGAGATGGATGGATCGATAGATGACTGCATATGCAGACGTGCCTATTGATAAACTCCTGCTGACAACGGACGAACACTTTGGGCTCATCGGTGGAAATGTCAGTCAGACTGGCCATTAGTTTGCATGCATTTCAGGTTGGATGTCCTCAACCCATGACCATGGGGTACTAAGGCCAGCCCACAAGGCCCGCAACATGCCAAAACACTTTTTTATCACTTGTCAAGTTGCGTTCCACTTGGTGTCAGTCCAAGCTTCTCTACTACTGTTTGTGACAAGGACTGAAGCAGCTTTGATATTTGACAGTGACGAAAAGACAGCGCTTTGTGAAGAAGCGAATGTGTCTGATGTCGTCTCTGCATGGCTTTAATGTGGGACAAAATACAGTTTATTTACTGACCATTTCCAAAAAACTTAGAAAATCATAGAAAAATGTACAAACTTCCATAATTAAAAAATAAATAAACTTGACAGAATATAAAGTCAGAGCCAACTTTATAATTGATTTGAAGTACTTATTTATGACATAAATTGAGGTCCAGCCCATAAAACCCACTAAAACAGAATATCAAAATATTAGAATAGTCTGGGAAAATCTCTTAAACTCTCTTAAACTAAAAACTCTTAAAATAAAAACAAAAGCAAGTATTGATTTTTTTTTTTTTTTTTTTTTTTTACTTAACTATGTTGCTGTGGCGACCCCTGAAGGGAAAAGCCGAAAGGAGAAGAGGAAGAAGGAGAAGACTAAATATTTCTAAGCAGAATTTTTGTTTGTGAATGGTCTCAAGAAACAGACTTGCTTTATTTAGGGAACCTTACCCATTTTATTGACTCCTAGCACAGTACAAATGTATTTAACAACCACAGGAAAGAAGTTTATAAGTTAACATACTATTAGAAAAAAATGCATCTTTATGTGTTAAGATGATTGTGGTTTAGAAATAAGGTTCGTTTGACTGTTGTCATAGAAAAAAAATATATTTGGGGGGTAAAATGTACTTTAAAGACATAAAACTATTTAGGATCAAAACACGCAGTAATAAAACAAACAGATAAAGACTTTAAATCAATTAAACAGTGTGTTCTGAATCTATCTATTTAAAAAAGTTTAATTATTTGAATGGAATCATGGAAATATTCACACTTTTCATTGATAATTTTTTTGGAGAGGGTCTGCATTCTATCTGATTTTGTGTTTGCCTGTCTCTTTTGCTGTGGGTCACCTTGTTTGATTAAAGACACGGCAGAACATGGTTGTGTGGAAAAAATAAACAGACCAAAATGTTCAAGTTTTAATAACCCCAGGGGGAAAGTGTTCTGAATTTCAACACTCCTTTTAATCCAGTTTCTGGATTAACCGTATCCTATTGACAGATTGATCCTATCTTAACTGTCATCTGCTGAAAGCCAAGGAAAACAAGGAGCCATTACTTAGATTTTAAGTAGAAGTTTGCTGCAACTCCTGCCAACTTTTATTTCTTTTATGATATACAGCTTTACAGATACACATCACTCACACTAACTAAAATAAACAGTAGTATTCATGGATGATATTATGATTGTAATATATAATATTGTTAGTAAAAATGAATAGTTCTGTGATAAAACCTGGTGTCCTAATCTACTGTATTTTATCTCGTTTTTAAATGTGTGGGTGGAATGCTAAGTTCACAGTACCAAGCTGTGTTGGGCAACGTGTAAAAAAAAAAAAAGGATATACAGTAACTATATTCTGAGAGACAATAAATTACCATTACAATATTTTTCCCCAAGTTAAATCTTTTACTTAGGTTAAGACTTTTATGAGTACTTTTTTTCTATCATAATGGAGAAAAATAAAATAAAAAGATCTGGCAGTATGATAACTCTAAGAACATTTTTTTTTTTAAATCTCCTTCAGAATTTCTTGCTATTTGTATCATTAATCCAAAATTAAAATAAATAAATTATTATTATAATTATTATAATATAATAATAATTATAATATTATTATTATTATTATTAATGTATTTTAGTGCAAAATACCAGTAGAATTTGGGGAGGACATTCCGCACTAATGTCAACACATGCCAACTCCTGAAAAAGAGAAATCTACTACCAGAACACTCGGACTGCAAGGCCAAGTTATTAATACAGATTCTTCTTTTTTTTTTTTTTTTACCAATTCAAGATAAACTAGATGCTCATGAGTCGGGCCACAAAATTTGGAGAAAACTGTGCTGACTTTGCTGCAGCAATACTTTCCGTTTGTTAGAGTTATTTTTGGTTCAGCCCTAAAACATACTGACTGTACTTCTAGTCAGCTTTTCTGTACCGCTTGACAGCTTTATCTTTTTGTTAATAATGGTGACTGTAAAAGTTCCTGGCATGGTGCTCACCAATGAAGCCATGTCTGTATTCTAACAAGGCCATTCCTTTCATAAAATGGCAGTAAAATTCTGCTAATGGAGAGCAGGAGATGGGCTGGATGAATTCATTGACACTATAGGAGGTATTGAAGCTTGGTATGTAAAATGGACTGAATGCATCTTCAGAGAAGTGACCTGTTGAGCCAGGAAAAAAATAATTTATTGCTTTCAAGAACATAGTGTCAAATCAGTACTTCCTCTGTAATTGTATATGTTTAATTTTGGTTTTTGTAATGCAACAATTCACCACTGAGCTTGTTTCAAAATGCTACAAAAATGCAACAGAATTAAAAGGAATTAACTGAATTTGCATTTTGAATTAATCCCAATTATGATAAGTTCAGTCTAGGTCTAAATAGAATTGTGGTTACATTTTAATAATGGCCTAAGGCAGGGGTCGGGAACCTATGGCTCGGGAGCCATATATGGCTTTTTTGATGGCTCGCAGACAAATCTTTAATTATAAAATCTTTTTTTTCATTAGACCAGTCCTTCTCGGGCGCGATGCGATGCCAGGGGGGCGTGCAGTAGTAGCGGTGCTTGGAGGGAAAAAAAATCTGCACCACTATCAATTTACTATTATCTAGTGTCTTACAGAGTTTGTAACAGCCTGAAACCTGTGAATTGCCGTCCCTGCAACTGCGCGCTCCCGTCTCAGAGAAAGAGCGTGCAGTTGCAGGGACAGGATGTGTGAGGAAGAAAGCAGGGGTGGGGGGATTGTGGGCACAGGCAGCAAGGTGAATCGTGCAGGGATTGTCAAAACTTAAAACACGCTGCCCGTAACATACTGCAGCGTGTGAGTGTGTGTTTGGCTCCGCGTCTGCATGTGAGCAGTCTGTCTCACATCTACAGAACATTCAGACCTACGATCACGTTTCAAGTCTCAACGCCTGCATGAAGCTGAAACTCACCACGTGTCAACCAGACTAGACCATCAGCAAAACCAACCTGCAGCACCAGAAGTCGTAATAATGCTAAGAAATACTCATCATTTAATAGCTACAGCATAACTATGTTATTAAAAAGAATCCACAGACTTATTGTACTTTAAAAGTGTTGAAATGACATAAAATGCTCACATTCACTTGAATTTTTAGTTTTAAACATATTTTTGCGGACTGACTTGGACTGGGTGGCTGTTGTTGGGTCGCGTTCTAAATTCTGGAGTTCATTGAACACATCAAGCAGAGATCTGATTGGCTCTCAGTTCTGTCGCTCAGCCTGTCGTTAGGTAGTTTGGTCCAATGGTGGGAAATAGGAGGTCTGTTGCAGGAGGGGGGGAATAAGAAGTTGGGAGAAGCGCTCTCTAACCCTAACCCTAACCCTAACCCTAACCCTTAAAAGAGGTTAAGTCTCTGTGCCTCAGTGTGGGAAAGGGACGCTACATTATTGTATGGCTCTTTCGAAATTACATTTAAAAATACGTGGCGTTTATGGCTCCTTCGGCCAAAAAGGTTCCCGAACCCTGGCCTAAGGGAAAGTAACAGACTAAGAAGACAAAGACCTTAGTCACATGCACCAAAACCCATGGGATTTTGGGCTGCCCGGGCCCATGTAGGGTCATAGAGAGAAGTGGCTGCATCTTGAGGGAAACACAGGTGTGCCTTGTAGTTCCCTTGATGCTCGTACAGCTACCTCAAGGGACGTCATGAAAACAGAGTGTACCATTTTTGTCTGTGTGGTAAGTGTATCGTGAAGAAATTCGTCAGGATAATGTAAGCTAGATGCACTTTTCACGTACAGTACCCTAATGAGGCACTTTTGTGGTTAGCAAGGTGAGCATACTGGTCACTAACCGACCACAAGCAAATGCTCCACACATAGGTTGTGCAGGTGATTATTGGCAGCCCAGTTACCTCAAAAAGGGTACAGCAGGGACTGAAGATGGATGGATGGATGGAGGGATGGATGGATGGGAGTTCAATCAACAAGTTTACAAGTGATATTTAAATGTCTATAGGACGCTTGTAGGATGCCCACATACACTACACTCTGATGGTCTAACATTTTTGCTCTTTGGGCTCTCTGAGCAGTCTGCAACAGTTTTTGAGAGCCACCTGTGTGCCTCGTACAGGTTTGTCCATTTTTCGCCCGCAGACACCCTGAATCTACCCCAAAAGGCAGTTGTTACTAAAGCATAAAGTCTGGGCGACCATGCAGGACTGTTTAAGATCCCAGAGGAAGTTTTGAAGCGACAAGCTGGACAGTACGGGTTCTGATCTTGTCATCATTTGCTTGGGATTGTTAATGTACTGATTACACTCAAAATCTGCTCAAATACTCACAATGGCATTGATTATGCCAACTGACCTAAACATAATAGCAAAATGTCCTATTTCACATTTGTCTTGTGGTTTAAAAAACATTTGTTCTGCATTACTTTGTACATTACCTGTCTCTTTCTGAACAGCCCATGATGATGTACCTTAAAACCATACAAACCAAAATACTTGGATACATATGGAAGCAAACTACTTCAAAGCAGATGTGGAGGCAGTGTAATGAAAAAGAAAGAGTTTGAGTAAAACCTTGGATGAATAATAGACTGCTTCCCAAGCAGAAGCACTCTTGGTGGTAGCAGGTTAATATTCTCACATGTCATTAGGTCCACTGGCTCGACTGATGGCTCATTGAATCAGGCAGCAAATGATTTCCTCATGCTGCAGAGGACAGAGCACTTCAAAGGGAAAGGGCTGAGGTCAGGACAGCACTCCGCTTTGATTAATGACCGGGGCTCAGCAGAGGTTGCCTGTAGGTAAGAATGTGACGGTGAATTGGATGTGAAGGGGGCTGACTTTTGAGCTAGATTTGACCCAACCTCAGAAAAAGAAAAAAAATGCAGATACCATCTCGCAGGTTGGCTTTTTAACTGAAAGGCTTACTGACCCTCTGGCGCATGCAGTCATAAAAACAAAACCTATTTGACAGCGCAGTTGTGTTAAATCGTCTTGGTTATGATCACAAATTCAATTTTCGACTCATTCAGTGGACAGACTTTGAAATAAGGCTTTTCTAAATTTGATCCTTCAAGTTATACATCACCTCATGTTTTAGTAGATTGAGAATCACCACCCACACCCCTGTGGGCTGTCATTCTTCTGGTGCCATTTTTACCTTCCTTATTAGTTTTTGACTCAGCAGAACAAAACGTGACCGCCTCAATCTTTGATCTCTCACACGCTGACACAAATCCTTTCAAGCCTCCTGACGTTCCTCTGCTAAGGTAATTAGCACTAATTAAAAGGTTTCCAGCTGCCTTGTGTGCATTTTTTTGTTCCTTCACAGCACATTGTCCTCACAGGTGCATTTACTCTGTTTGCTGTGAGCGTGTCAATCACATTCCTCCCTGCTTGTTCACAGTGCATGATCAAGGAGATGAAAACTATTGTTTGCAGAAAATAAATGCGGCAAAAACAAAACTTAATGCTGAAAATGAAGAAAAAAAAACCAGAAGAGAATCAAACGAGAGTCATGGTGACTCAGTTAAACAAATACTTTTAGGTATAGATCTTCCAATTGTGTTTGTGAAAGTTAAATAAGGTTTTACAAAGCGCGTGTTCCTGACTGTAGAAAGACTTCCAGTTCCCTGGAGGGGAGCGGGAAAGAGGGACAATACATGAATTGCACTGCACCAAACAGAGGCATGGAGAACTAAATGACAAATAAATGATCAAGAATAGATCATTTATTTTTTCTAAACCAATACTTTTGGGTTAGAGTGAGTTGTATAGTTTCTGCTTTCACTCAAATGTAGGGCTGTCCTAGACATACTGAATGCAGTTCCTTGAAAGACCACTGTGGACTGGAATCCGAACTTTTTAAAATTGAAAATTGAAACTCAATATTTACAGGTGAAGTTTCATTTTCTATGATTTTAGCAGCTCTTTCAATCAGGTTTTGACTTTCAAGGGGAAAAGGAAAAAAATGCTAAATCTTTTAGAAAATATCTGCTGCATTATTTTCACCTAGCCAACATGACTGCCACACTTTTAAAGTCACTTGCCAGCGCAGGAGCTCATAAACATCATTAACCATCATTTCCCAGCTCACTTTAGTTACATGTGAAGTGTTCTTTATTGTGTAATGAGCCAAGAATCTGAAAAGATTGCCACTTCAAAGCTCCTCTTGAAAGCCGTCGCCTATGCAGCCTGCTGACATGTCAAGCTGGGATTAAACGTCCCCCCCACAATCATTTCTTTGTGTTCAAATGAACCCATTGTTTATCTGCACCTTGGGTGACAGCCATCAAGGACGTGCAGCACCACAGTTGCTCTAAAAGTGGCAAATGTTTACATTGTGTGACTGGAGAAGATTATCCAATGATCAAGTTTTTTTCTAATTTATGTTTTGCTAACCTGACCTAGATTGAGTCGATGTGAAGGCATCTTGCCACACTATATATTTGCAAGGATTTAGCAGAATGACATAGTGATATTTGCATAGTTTTGGTCAGACAGGACTTTTGTAATGAATTACCACAATCCCAGTTTATGATGAGTAGCTGTCGAGTGGATGACACTTCCTCCACTTGGTTTCAGGAAGACAGGTCTTTGTCCGAGAGCAGCGGTGTGTCATCAGCCCTTGGCCTCCTGAGAGCTGAAAACATCGAGTCCTGGTGAGAGCAGTGGGAGGACACTTCTCAGGACGCCTAGGATTACAGTAAATCTTCTAACAATTTATGCAAACAAAGGCTCCGGTGTAGAGAGGGAAAAAAAGACACAGGAAACAGTTGAATAAGCAACATCAATTACCAGGCCCTGACCTTGCGAGTCGTGCCACTTATCTCACACCATATGACTGCAGATTGGCCCTGGCAGGCCCAGAGTAGCAGGGAGGGGAGGGTACTCACAAGGTTGCCCACCATGCATTTCTTGCAAGCTCAGGATGGTCAGGACTGAACGGATCAGGTTTCAGAGAAGGTTAGAAGTAAAAAGTTTTACATGAAACATCACAATAGTTTTATTTTGTTATTTTTTGAAGCAACTGTTAAATGTCAACCAATGAGACAGCTGAGTGGGAGAGACCTGCAGAGAAAATACTGACCTCAAAATTTGGAAAAATGCCCTTGTTTATACTTATTTGGATTAGCTACATCGATAGAATTTTAAGCAAAGAGGTAAATGAATAACTAAGAAGGTTACAAATCTGAAAGAATACCAATAGGAGGCCAACACCTTTTGGTCATAATTAGGGGCAGAGTTGAATCGTCAGCATTTTGAAGGTCATCACCTGATGCTGTTTGTATGAAAATATGTCGGTCTCCTACCTTTGCCAGTTTAATCAATTTGAAGTTGCTGATGAAGCTTGGGTGCTTTGCAAACTACAAATGGAGTTGGATCAAAAAGAAGGGCAAACTTTCTCACAGTTTACATGGTCAGTGATGCTAAAGAACAGGAACTGGAATTCCTGAGCAATTCCATTTAATTAAATTTTATTTATATAGCCCAATATTTACAACAAAGGTCAATGGGCTTCATACCGATGATTGTGTAATAAACATGAATCGTAAAGAACAAAAAATCATAGAATTCAATAGCTGATTGCTAAACTTGACTAAACTAAGCAGACTAAAGCTAAACTAGGCATCCCTGCCCTTAGACTGTCCTATGTGGTACAAAGCACAAAGCTGAATATTTAGACTGTGCTTGTTGGTGTGCAGCAAGTGCGTAGCAGATGTGACGTGTACAACTACTTGATGAAATATTAGTAAAGTGACAAAAAGCTAATAGCTGTGGACTGTACTATGGGTCATTCAGGATGCCAGAGATGTGCTCCAGTATGGACGCCACCATCTGCAGCTCAATGTTCAGAAGCATGCACAAAATCAAAAAGGTTGCAAAAGTTTTGCAAATAAAATACACTGCTTCTTTGAGGAAAACTCCATAAAAAACTTGAAAAAACTCTCACAGCTACATTTTTAGCAACAGCTAGTAATAAAACCTAATAGAAACAGCTGTATTTTATCCACATAACTGATGTTCACACCGGCCTCGGCAATGCGCGTTCAAGCCACCATTTCCAATGAAAAGTCTAAAGTTCAATTTCAGGGAAGAAGTGGTGTACTTGAACACTTTTTAGCAAAGTTTTAGGGAATGTAGCTACCTATGTGCACTGCTGATTAACAACCCCACCTGTAAAAAGGCATGCAGTTACCATATATAAACTGATTAATCCTTTCAGCATTCTAAACAAACACTAAATAATTTCATCCGGATCCCTTCCAACTTACAAAGCAGAAAAGTGCATTTCGACAATCTATCTGTAGAATTCTGCCATTTATTGTGCTAGTTTGTCCTTCATTTTATTTATTTTTATGCTGAAATATTTCCAAGTTATAAGCGACAAGTCTGACTTTTCCAGCAGAACTAGATAACAAGAACCAAGAGATTAGCAGTTTTTTACTGTGATGTGCATTTTGATTTATTGATTGCTTTTAAGCAATAATACAATTCAGTAAATTCTATATAAAATGCAATAATCCTGCAGCAAAATCTAAAACAATTAAGGTTATTGCTCCCTGAGAGTATATTTGAGGCCCTGATTGAATTACTCTGCCTTTTAATTACTAAGCAGCCGTCATCACTGACTTTGGATTTCACAGTTTTTTTTCATCTGGGCTGGCGACAGTCAAGGCAAGGCACAGAATTAATAACCTACCTGTGTCTGCACTGGTTGTAACAACAGTAACAGACACCGCCGACTTTCTGCTGCTGAAGGGAACCAAATTGCAAGGCATTACTCACAATAATGCACATGCAATAATCACAAAGAACTTACTTAAAATTCAATCCACTTTGGCATCATTATCATGGATCAACATAATGAATGACTCCTTCAGAGTATGGTAATTATAATTTGATAAATCATCAGCAGAAAATTAACTAGATGTCAAAACATTCATTGGGAGGGGTGATGAATCGAGGATGATTGTGGTGATGAATGGTGTTAATCTGCGCAGTATGTATCCAGTGAAATGGCTAAACAGCCAAAGATGGATGAAGCACAAAAGCTGCAAGGTCAGACCATGGAGCTGGAGGAAGAGGGAATTAAATGAGCACTCTGCGCCTAAAATCTCTTGGGGGGGCGGGGTAAAATTGATGGAAAAATGACAATGACTTGTCGATCAATGGAAGAAACATCAATCTATAGTGTATAACAATAATTTGTTAACCAAAGTTCTAATCTGTTCATCTTAATTTTCCAGTCAAACCTAGTTTTGTTCCTTTGCATTTGCATTACACCACACTACACATTTAATATAATTCATGAAATGACCAATCTCTGCCCGAGTTTTCGATCTTTCATGACATCAGTAGTTTTATAAGACCATTAAAAGGTAAATCTGAAGACCAATGAAAACACGTCATTGTATAAAACAGAGACGCACAAAACTCGCTTTTTGTTCTCCTGCCTGTGTGTCTTCAGGTTATCTGCATGTCAACTGTGTCCACTGTGGTGGTCTGAAATATGCACAGATTGTCTTGTTTTGTTATGAGAGTGCCCTAATTGTTTGGGAGAAGAGCGCTCCTGCAAACTTAAAAACTCAGAATTGGAAACTTTGTGCTTCAGCCTCAAAAACATGGTGTTGAACTATTGTGTTGAATTGATTCAGATGGAACCTAGCAATGCACCTGTCCAAAACTATACTGTAGCCATTACAAACAAAACTGATCAAAACTGATAGAATTTTCACTGATAAAATCTTAGTTATTTAAATGTTAAGAACTTCATCCCAAGCCCTTTTTTAACTGTCAATACTGTTGTTCAATATTGTACTTCTGTTTGTGATTCTTATTTTGTCTTTCTAATTTGAAAAAACAAAACAAAACAAAAAAAATACTATTGTCTCGTAGATCTTAACTAATAGCTATCTTTGTGCTGCTTTCCATTATTTCCTGTGCTCTCTAAATATTTACCTAAATAGGTAATTTACCATTTCTAGCCAGTGATAAATGGAAAACTTTCAAAGATGTACAAAAAGTCTATTTTTTTCTTTTACAAATATAGAATCAAGGGCAAGAACGTATGTAGTTTACTTTTGAGGAACAGGGATTACAGCCAAAGGATTCTAGTAATTTGAATGACGTGAATACAAAGCATACAGTATAAGACACCAAGTAACAGATCCACGTAATAAATGTGAGTTCTCAAGGCCAATCTAAGTAATTCAGTCAATTTTAACCACTTGGTCACTGTTGATGAAAAAACGCTGGCCGGTCCAGCCCCCACCCCTAACCACAATCCCTCTTGGATATCCCTGATGTGAAAGATGTTGCCTCTAAGTGGGAGAGGTCAAACATGAACACAGATATTTATTACATGTGCTGAAACCAGATGGAGGCAAAGCATTTGTCACAGAGCATGTCACCGAGGTAACACCCGCTCCACATGAAAAGCCGGCCTCTCTTCCCAGCGTGAGCACTGGCCTCTGCCGGTGTTCACAGCAGCCAGGTTTGCCTGCGTTAAAGCAGCCCGCCGCCTTAATGATCCCCACCTCGCCCCGCCTGGCTTTCACCGATCGGGGTTATTTTTCTAAACTTTTGCTTTTATCAATATTTCTGCTCGGTGGCTGTGGTGATATTAAAGTCGCAGTAGAGCGTAGAAGGGCGTTTCTGACACTTGCTCCCTCATTTATCAGTCTCTTTCATAGGCCCCGTCAGTGACAATGAAAAGATTTCACAACACTGTGGGCAGAAACTCATTCCTCCAGTCATCCATCATGTTCAGGCCTGCAGCCTGACCTAATCGGTAATGCGTGGCTGCATGCAGGAGACTTCTCGAAGCACCCCTTCATTACCCTACTTAGGAGGAGGTGAGTGATTGGGCTGAGGCCTGCTCCTGGGTGGCACCAACACGCTCTGCAGTCTCCTCCTATTTTAAAGTCCCACTCCTGATCATCTTTTGATCCATTTTAAAAGCGTTCCCAGTGGTCTTTTAATTATGATTATGCCTTTTTTTGCCAAAATAAAAATTTTCTTTTCTGCAGAGCGGTAGAAGTTCATTCGAAATTTCTCTCAGAGTTGTGGGTGGGACATCCCATTATCCATCTGTCTGCATGCTTTCCCTCTAGCTTACAGCCACTTACATCTCCAACCTAACATTAGCAGTGAAACAATAATGGTTAGCAATATTGGAGCTTTCCAGCTGTACAGTTTTGAGCCAGATGCCAGTTCAGACAAGGAAAACAAAGACGTACATGGATCTATTTGTCAACAAGTGGGTACAGGCTGTACTGTAGAAATGCAATTTTAAGCTTGACTTTCTTTATATATGTCCTCCATCATCAGAAAATGCCACAAGAACATGCTAAAAACACAATTTTCAATGGAGTGGGTCTGTAAAGGCTTAGGCCATATTTTTGTTTCTAAATCCCAACAGATGCTGAAGAATCTCTATAAAGGCAAAACAAATTTCTGTTCATCGGAAAATACACATTCAAACTGTTAAATATCCGAACAAAAGCACATAAACACCACCAGTTGAAATGACATCAAAAGATATTCCCAACAAACTTGAAAGACATGATTTGTGCTGGCTTTCCAAGATAGATTTTAGCTCTGCTGATCTGAGAACCTCCTCAGGAGGTCCCATCTCACCCCAACTGTTGGGGAGGTTGCAGAGCTGGAAATTCGGTTCCATCTTTGTGGCTTTGCCAGCTTGGAGTTCAGGCAGCCCTCTGGTGAGTGTTAGTTAACATACAAAGGTAAAGCAGAGGGTGTGGGGACGGGGGAGTCGGGATGGCTCTCTGACCTATTGCTGGCCTTTATAGAGCAAGATCATTCCCTGAACCCTACAGCTGACATTTCTGGCACATCTCTCTTATCTGCACAGTTCCTTTTGCTGCTCCATCGATTACAGCTGCCTAATGTGACCTGCCTCTTTTGTAAGTCACTCAAGGATAATTGGGTTTTCATTTTGCCAACATTTGGCTCTTATTAAGCTTGAACAAAGATCTTTATCATCCTATAGTAGAAGAAGATGTATAACACAAAACACCCATCCTCCCAATGTGGCTCCTGAACTAGCAGCTGCATGCAGAGCTGCTGTTGGATGTTGCTTGACAAAGATTGGATCCATTGGTGATACCCAACTACCTTCATTGTGACAGATGTGAGGAGACGCAGTCCCAATATATTTATCTAAATAGTTTAGCATTTTTGTTGGCAATAACAAACTATAAATTCGATATGATATTTAACAATTCTAAATCTGTTCAATTTTATAGTACACATCTAGATTAGATGAAATATATAATCATCAAATGAGAATGTATCCACTGCAGTGAGAGCGAGGGATATTCTTTAAACCTTGTGGGGCTAGTAATGCACATAGCCTATTATTCTGCTAACTATCAGCAATTATCTCCCTGTCAAAGCTCCAGGTGACAAATTCTCCCCATATCCCGCCTGGCAGTATCATCAACCGGACATGAGCTTTATGAGATGGAAACTAAATCACTGGCTCTGCTCGCAGCTCTGACAGACAAATGGTGTGCCTAGGAAAACCCAGGCCCATCACTCTGAGCTGCAGGAGGAAGAAAAAAAAGTCTCTCCCTCCCATTTGACCTTTTTTTTATTTGCTGAGAGAGAAGATTAAATACCGCAGGTTCTGTCTGTACGATCTGTTTCCAAAATATGAGAATTATTAATGGCTTTTTCTGAGAGCTCTTTAATCTTCTGCCAAGTTGTAGTCATCATTTTTACCTTGGGCTGATTTCTCTTACAGATGTTCCCAGAAAAACAGGAAGTGTACTTTATATTTTCTGCTAAGGCAAAGGAAGTGTGTGGGCAGCGTCTGCACGGTAACACTGTGACAGAACAATCATCCCTTCCCAAGGCAACGTAGCACTTTAACGTTAACAGAAATTGAAAAAAAAATTGACCTGTGCACGCAAACATCATGTGAACCTGACAAGGATGACGACCGCTATTCAACAAATGAGCAGCAGAGGATGCTTAATTACTTCACACCTTTGCCAAGGTTTCTTCTCTTTGCTTCAGAAAGATTTTCACCGGTAAAAGATTCATTTTCCGTGTTATCAGGAGGGTGCTAGTTTGGACCAGAGATGTGAGAAAGCGCACCTCCCCTGAAGTGTGCATACCTGCAGCCACATGCCACTTTTCACAAAGAGGCCACAAATCAAGTCCCAAAGCCAGAATGACGACTCAGTCACATAAGGCCGACACAACTAGTAAATTTCTGTGTGGCTTTTTGACCCCATGGCCCATTGAACCTTAGATAACCCCCCAGATTAATCAGAGAAGGCAAAGGGTGCATTTGCAGCTCAATTACTTTGTTAGCATCACACTAAGGAAACCCTTTCAGCCATGTCAGCGATTTCTTACAGTTTACTCTGTAATAGTGGATCATGATGTCATTGCAGGCAATGCCCAGGCTTAATGGACAGCAGCATCTTATTGTCTCCAGGCCGCATCGTTTAGTGTTGTTTTCCTCAATAATTCAAATCTGAGGTTACAAAGAATAAAAAAAATCACAAAGAAACAACCAAATTCCACCTGTTTGTTTCTTTAATGAAGATCCAACATCATTTTCCTTTTCAGGGCAGATGTTTGTGTTTTCCTTTGTGAGGGTTTATAGATCTATAAAGGACTTGCTTGGTGTCACACAACTTGTAAAAGGACTTAAGCAGTATGTGTTAAAGCAGTGTTACTATTTAAGTGAAGTTAGTTCAGCTGCTAGACACAAGGATGTTCTTCATCGATCCATTTAGAAATTCTAATTGTAATCTACAAATTAAACAGATAATTTGAGAGGGGACAGTACTGAAAAACAAAAGCAAATTACTAGGTAAAACTAGCTTGCATTGAGAAAAATTATGGCTTATTTTTCTGCTTTTTTTTTTTTTTTTTTTAAGGTGAATGCCTACCTACCGCATTTATGTCCTGTGCTACTGGGTATGTTTATTTTTTGGTGTTGGGGTTGGATGTAGAGCTTAAAAAAGAAAAGTAATACAGCATTTTGGTTTCAAATCCACATCATGACTAATAATGTAGCCACACTTCTGAAATAATTCAGATGGAAGCACTGTGCAATTTTAAGCCTCTTTCTGCATCTTAACCTATTTACTTCATCTTACTTTAACAAATTATGTTTCCTGTATTTTGAAATATCAATTTGACTTCTACAATTCTCTTATTATCTTTAGTCCATCCAGTATTGTAGTTAGGCTCTCATAATAGTGTGAGAAAAACTATTAAAAGCTGAATCAAATACACAGTGGGCCAAAATTAAGCAGTGAAGTAAAGTCATGGGCCAAACTCAATATTTATTTAAAAACTAACTGCAACTGATATGTAATATTTAACCTATTCATACAGTTCATTTTTTTCTATTCCGTTTGTTCCCTTTCGGGGTCACGGGGCTGCCGGAGCCTATCCCGGCCACTTGGGCGAAGGCAGGGGACACCCAGACAGGTCGCCAGTCTGTCGCAGGGTAGAATGTCCACAATCACACACCCATTCACTCCCACAATCACACCTATGGACAATTTGGAGTTGCCAATTAACCTATGAAGCATATTTTTGGACGGAGGGAGGAAGCCGGAGATCCCGGAGACAACCCACGCATACACGGGGAGAACATGCAAACTCCACACAGAAAGGTCCCCCATTGGTGTTGTGTTTTTCATGTCTCCCAGTCGGGACTTGAACCGGGGGCCTTCTTGTGCCACCGTGCAGCTCTATTCATACAGTGTCTAATATTATTATATATTATATTATATATTATTTTCTTTACTCCCATATTAGCTCCGCACAAAAGACAAACAGGTCTGTCCTTTATATTTGTAAACAGATAATCTGCCTCCCACCTGTCTTGAAAGCTTCTGTTGTCCATCTTTCGTTTTGCTATCTTTGTGGAGGGTGAAATTAGAGGATTCAGATGTTTAAAAAGGAGCGCTTGCCGGTTTTGACTGTGTGGCAACATACAAGCAAAGTATTGTGGGGTTTGTAGTATTAGCGGTACAGTATATACAGTTCGAATGGACATTTGATATGATCTCGAATGCCAATTTTAATTAATTGTTGTACACATTTTCCCTTTACCCATAGGCTAATTGTTAAAGCAGAAGTTAAAAAAAAATCACGCAGAGTTCAGCCTTGTCTGAATTTTAGGGTGTATTTAGACTGGAGACACTTGGTTCACTTAAAGTGAGCTAGAGTTTGTTTTCTGGAACAACCTTTCAGTCTAATTACCCAACCGGATCCTGGTTCAGGATCAGGAACCGCTCTCTGACCCATCTTTCGAGGAGGTCTTGGTTAATTTCCAATCGGACTGAGCTTCTGTTCATTTTGAGATTCCTCAGTCTAAATACAATCCATCCTCAGAGCGGAGCAAGTGAACCAAAACGGCCACCGTAGCCGACGTAAACAGAGTAGGGATGTAGCAACAAATGAGCCGCAGACATATATAAAGCAACAAATGTTGTGTTATCAAACAGGAAAAGGGTCAAACTGTTTATTTGTTAGATCTTTTATTTTAACACAGCTTGAAAACGCTTCTCCCATGCTTTTCTGTGTCTTTTACACGGCACACGCTGCTGTGATGTCATTCTAAAAACTACCTTGTTGTTCATTACAATTCTTTTAGAATAATGCCATAACACCGCAACGATGAGACACTGCAACTCATTGAAACATGATAAATTGTGACTCATCAACACTATTTTTAACATGAT
Organism: Oryzias curvinotus; assembly: GCA_023969325.1. NCBI lineage: Eukaryota > Metazoa > Chordata > Actinopteri > Beloniformes > Adrianichthyidae > Oryzias > Oryzias curvinotus. The sequence continues at coordinate 10,906,681 of CM043724.1, read as the reverse complement.
AAACATTGCTTCTCACCGTTTTCCCAACAATCTGTATGTCATAAATATGTATTACTGTACTTTCTTAGTCGCTTTCTTGCCAGTAACAGCCCTGCAGCATGACTCCACCAGACCAATGAACTTCCATAATTTCTGCCTCTAGTTGCTTTGCCCCGCCCTTGTAATTCCTGACCAATGAGTGAAGATATCTTTAGTCACAAGGTTTTGTTAACAAGCTTTAGTCCAGGAACAGGAAAGTCCCCTTGATGGCAGTCTGAATACAGTCCAAATGCAAGGTTCAGGACTCGATCAGGACCACATTAAGCGGACTGGGACCGGACAGACTTTTGTCTGAATACACACTTGTGGTGCAACAAATACAAACAAAATAAAGTCACTAAAACAGGTGTCTCTGATATCAGATAAAAATGAATCCACCATTTGAGCAACTTTATTAGCAGCATCCTTGTAACATTGGACAGCCAGTTGCTGAAGATTATGCTTCATTATTATGGTCTGTGGGAACAACTGTTAAAATAAATCCATATTTCAAGTAAACACTCATGTGTTTTGTCTGTTAAATGCAGCTGTCTTTATTATTTGGAGTCAAAGCATCTTGTTTTTTTTCCTCACTGGCTTTTTTATGCGCAATGAAAATTTCTAAATAAGTTTATTTTTTGATACTTTGATAGCTTGGGGTTTTGAATTTAGTGGTTGGTATATTTGATATTATATTTAGTGGCCACTTTTAGGAAGTAGCGGATATATTTATGAAACGTGACTGAGCAACTTGACATGTGCCAAAAAAGAGTTAGATGTGGTGGGGAGAATCCATTGACTGTATAAGAAAACTGGACCAAGTGAGTGTGGCATCACCATTGACTGTAAAAACAATGTTTACTTAAATGAAGTACCATTGCTTCCTGATACTGGCAGCGTTATGTTGAAACAGTGATTTGTCCGAGCCGCTCTGGTTTAATCGTATCTATGGCAAGTACTGTCACCATTGCTATAAGTATGATGAGAATCCAGTAGTTTTCCAAAATGGAGTTTCCCTCAAAATAAGATTATGAATAAATAATAAAACCAAAAAATGTAGTTGTGTTCTTTTTCTCTGCGGCCCAATACCAACCGTTCCACGGACCACTACCGGTCCATGGCCCGGGATGGGGACAACTGCACTACACAAGACGTTGTACACTGTAAATAAAAAGCTATTCAGGGACCAGATACTGCACCACGTCACACATCGGTCTGATGACTCAAGAATTAAACACATCCTTTCAGCATGTGCTTCTTTGACGCTAATCCATTAAAAAGGATGCTACAAGTACCTGTCACTTCTTCAAACTTCCTCAGAAAAGTAAATGTGCTATTGATACATTAAATCCACCAGCTCCCTTGTGAAGGATCAAAGCCACCAGATGTTGTCTGTTACGTAATGGTCTCTGTGCCCTTGGCATTCAGTGGACTCTTGAAAGAATTCCTACTGAGGGACATTCATGTCTCAGCGGGACCCGAAACTTAATTAGTAACCTCTACATTTCTTGAAAGACTGCTTCTCCCATCCTTGCCAATAAATCACCAGGCAGTGGCCACTCTCCCAGACAACTTCAGTAGCCTTTTCTCTCTGACCTTGGCATTTCTTCCCAGGCGCTGATTATTGATAATTTTCTGGCTGTGGTGCCTCTCCTCATTTGTCATGATTATTGCAGAATTTTTAAGCTGTCATCTGTAAGCACGGATCAATGGTTGTCGACTTCCCCTTTGTCATATTGGCAGCACGGGCAGCCTTTCCTCTCTAAATGAGGCTCTTCTTGCTTTTTTATCTATTAGCTGTCTGTCTTACTGTCTACCTGGTTACTTGATCTTTTGTTAGGTCAGTCTATATCATTATTTAAATTAAAGCTTGAGAGCGCCCACGTGGTGAAGGATCAGAATTTTACAAGATACATGTAATATGTGTAGCATAAAGCCTGAAATTATTAATACCCCTTCCATATTTCAACAATTCCTCCTGAGACCTGGGCTTTCCTTTGAGGTCCCTTTTATAAACACTAGTTGTCCCCATATGTGCACACAAGGCCTCAGGAGGTTAAAGATATTTTATTTAATTAACAAAGTATTTTGACCAAAAATAATGTAAACCAGGAATTAGTGTTAAAAAGACATTTAAACATAAATTTGCATCCATACTTTTTGTAAGCCGTTACTGTGGGAAAATCCAAAGCTGTATATCATTCCCAATAGTGATCCTCCGAATCCTCTAATTACTCCTGGTTAGACAGGTGTTCCAAAGATAGCTTGGCCTTAACAGATACTTATCTGGACAAAGAAGTAGACTTCTGGTCTACTTTATGGTCTGATGAAACAAATTTTGTTTTTGGCTAAAAAGATGTCCCTTTTTGAAAACAAAAGAGAAGTCTTCAACCCTAAATGTCCTGAAAACAGCCTCCTCACATGGTTAAAACAGTTCCAAAAGTAAAAGCTGTTAAAATTGTTCTAGCTGTAAATCACTGTGCAACATTATGAGCTATGAAGATAAAGTCCTACTAGTTGTCACAAATTTGCTCTCTACATTTGACCCATCCACTAGGGGAGTGGTGAGCTGCAGACACAGCCAAGTTCAGATATCTTTTAGTAATTTAACCTCACAATCTCCTAATGCTGAGACTGAGGGTCAAGGAGTGTTACTACAGTGTTAAACTCACAACCTTCCAGTCTCAGGGCACACATTCTACCACAAGGCCACAATGCCAGAAAAGCTTCTTCAAAACTTGATCTTTTGAGGTTTTGTGGCAATGGATATTAGTTGACCTAAACAAATACATTTTTTTGATAATGTAGTATATATTAATATTTATTTTTGGTTGAATTAATCTAATTCCCTAAAAGGAAATGGGAGATTGATAAATACTTATGAATAGAACTTCTTTTTGAGTCTTCCTGTTTGGGTGATTTAAAGTCAATGTAATGTTTTCAAATGAGTTATAAACATGTTTGACTTTAGTGCTAAGAAGTAAGCTAGACTGTGATATTACTGCCAAGCCACACCCTTTCCCTTAAATCCTGAATTTCTGATATATATTATAACTGGGGGGAGTTGCTTCATTCAGTCTAACATAGTAAACCTGTTGGAGCCAATTTTCTGTTAAGGCTAGTAGACTAAGTTTGTTATCATTAATTAACGTATTGACTAAGGGGACCTTAGTGGAAATGGATCTAATGTTTAGTAACCACGTTTAATTAAATCATAATTCTGCTTGTTGTTATTGAGAGTACTATTATCTAGCTAGCAGAATGTTCCTAGAAAGAAGAGCGACTCCGTCCAAAGCGGGATGGATGGCATCTCTCCGCATGAGACCGGGCATTCCCCAAAAAGCACTCCAATTGTCAACAAAGTCAACGCCGTTTTCTGGGCACCATCTAGCTAACCAGCGGTTGAAGGATGAAAAGTGACTGCACATTTCATCACTGACTAGGTTCAACAGGGGACCAGTGAAAGTTGCTGTGTCTGATATCGACTTAGCAAGTTTACTAAATGGCATTTCTAAGAAGATGTGACACAATATAATTGGAATTTTATAGATTTACACATTTATGTATAAATGTTTGTCAAGGTCAGTTCAGCAAAATGAACCTTTGGAGTTACTGGCAGCCTCTGAAAACTGTTGATCCACCTCACCAGACTTCAGGGTTTGTACCTGTAGCTGGCTTAGCAAGCGCAGCTTACCTTCGCCCATCTCGACCATGTCTACACCTATTCCACCATATTCCCTCTTCCGTCCTTGACTGACTGAGCAGGTCTGACAGCCGGATTCCTTTTCTTTTCAATGTATTAAAGGCACTTTCCTGCTCTGACAGCCTGCTCTGTTCTGCCACCTCCTAGCTGGGGCTTCACACTATTCCGAGCAGCCACTGTGTCTTGACAGACCACTGTCACTTCCCATCATCCTCTTTGTAGATCCTCCTCTCCCCCCTTCGCACATGCAGACCCACTTTCCAACCAGTGCAATTATTTTTTTTGACAAGCCATCCATCAGCTTTAACTTTAAAGCACTTTCCACTGATACCCATTGTTACAGTTCTGTGCCTTTTTACACAGGCAGCAGGGGAGAATATGATACCAGATATTAGGACTACCCAACCATGCTTTGTTCCCTTTTTCATTTCTAATTTTCTGTTTTTTTGCCAAAATTATGCATATTTGTTGTGCATAATGTGCCCTTGTCAAATCCAATTAACATGTTCTTGCAACACAGTGAGAGAGGGTTATAATTGTTTATTACAAGAGATGCAGGAGTGTTAGTCAGACCTAACAACACCACTAAAATCCTGCTATAAGTCAGGGAACAGGCTTTAAACAGAAGCCTTGGACCAAAACTGTGACCAAGCTGTGTTGTTCTTCATGTAGGCCTCTTATGTGCTATAACCAGGCGCTCACAAGATAATGTAACATGACAGATAAGTCCAATTTTAATCGCAATCTCAACATGCTCAGTTGCAACATCAAATACTAAATATTACACTCACTTTTTTACTTCATAATCTTGAGGCAGAGTACAAATAACTCAACAATGCTCATGACTACAGTAGCCATAATGCTCCAACAATCCATCAAGTGGTATAGCTTTTTAGTTTACCATACTAAAACATAACTAAAACATTTTGACAGATTTTTGAGTGCCGTGTACCGCAGAAAATTCATACAACCAGAATTCATACAAAAGAAACGTTATCAATTTCTGAGAAAATGAAACGATTTTAGTATTAGTTAGATTTGAGTATAAGTTAGGTAGAACATTGTGCATTCATTAAATCCTCTTTTTTTTTATCTCAGAAGAACACGTATTTTTCAAGATTGCTTGTGTCAATGAAGTGGAAGAAGAAACTGGTTCTCACTTCTACCACTGTATTGAATCTCCTCATCAACCCATTCAAAGTGGAAGGTTTTTATCCACAAATATTAGGAGTTTTGCATAGAAATCCAAGCAAGGCCCAATTGCAGTTCCTTTGGTGAAAAAAACTAACATTTTCAATGTTACCTTTTTTTCTCAGCAGTAGGCCACATTGCAATGTGTTGCATCTGCAGCAACCTTTCACATCCAACTTTCTGCTTGTTATGTTGATATTCCAGGTATGAACTTCTTTATGCACCTATATTCATGTGGCCACTGAACTAACAGCAGCATTCTTCGGATCCTGCTCAACAGCAACAAAGCATGAACATATGGCTCTGAATGACCCAGATGGTTGTAGCACCCTAAAGACAACTAACTTTTCCCCTCAATCATGGCGTCTGTAAGATGTTGCACAATTAGGCAGATGTTGATGAGACATAATGAGAAAATCCACATTCAGCCTCAACTCTACAGTTTGCTGTTTTATTGGCTATTATGAGCATTAATCTTACTCTACAGACGCTTCGGCATTCACTCTGTGTCTCTGCATAATCACCTGAGGAGTTAGTAATGCACAGGTTGTCACAGCTGTTGGAGACAGAGAGACAAGCTGCCCTGGGTGACAATATGTCAGTGATTGTCTAGCTAGCAGATGAAACGGTGGGTATTAATAAATCAAATTGACCCCTACCTTAAGGCAAGCAGATGCAACACCTGGACATGTAAATTCTTGCATAATGAATGCCATAAATTTAAATTTAGAACATCCCAGATTCAATAACAATGCAGATTACTGAAAGAAAGATTGTAATCTGGTTTAAACTAAAACAGTTTGGAACACAAAATATATTTATAGAGCAGGGTGCTAAAATACAACTCTAACATTTGTCTTTGCTGATTTAGTGATCGCAAATGGTTCAAATAAACACATATTCATTTGCAGTTAGACACCTGAGGTGAGTAGAGTGTTTGTGAGGAGTCACCGGATACCATCATGGGTTAACCTCCTGGCTGCTGTCAGTGTATTAATCACCACTGATGTGTGTTGTGAAAAGGATTGCTGCAGGAAATAAAGACACCAAGGTGTCCGCTACAGTGCCCTGATGTGACTCCATCAGACAAGAAGATGCTTATTGACAGGGTGAGAAGGGAGAGCAGACAGAGGTAGTGATCACTCCTCAGTCACCTTGGCACAGACACAATGTCAGCAGAGTCCACACTATTCTTCTTCAACCCCACAGGAAGATTATTTCACCTCAAACCTGTCGCTGAATGTCAGCAAAAGGACACCTGTCACCACAAAACCACTAATACTTTGGCACATATTATTGTAAATTTGTACAAAAATGCAAACAAGAGGCTTTTAAACAAAAAATCTTGATTATTGAAACGGCTTGCAGATAGATATTAATGAAAATACCAAGATAATTATGACTTGTGTTTTCAAATACTTTTTTCTGTGATAGGCTGTTGTAAGGGTTCTAAAATTCAAGAAAACATGCAGAAAACCGGAAAAATAAGGCAAGGTCAACAGCTGCTACATCCTAAGAAACAATAAAAACCTTAGTCACATGCACCCGTGGGGGGTTCACCCATACGGGTGCTACCGGTTTTTGGGTTGACCCGTGGAGGGTCGTAGAGAAGAAACTCCTTTGTTTCTCATGGCATCTCTGAAGCGCCACATTCTATGGGTTAAAAAAAGAAATTGGGCTAGACAAAGTAAAAAGTATATTTTACTGAATTAATCCACCTACAAATATAGCATACACATCCAAATAATGCAAAATTTGAAGAATATTAAAATCAATACAGTAAAAATTGTTTTCTTTTTAAAGCCACCCTCTATTGGTAATTTGAGTAACTGAAGCATTTGGTATTCAATTCAATTCAATTTTATTTATGCAGCCCCGTATCACAAAAATCTCAATGGGCTTCATACCGGAAATTTTTTATCAAACATAAAATCATAAGGATCTTGAAGTCATAGAATTCAATAGGTGAACTCTAAACTGAGCTAACTTTACAGACCAAACTAAACTGGGCATCCCTGCCCTTTGTTTGATACGTCTGGGTCACCATCAAATTTAGGAAGGGACTAGAGGAAAGGTGTTATTAGCACATTTCTTTGGCATCTATTTTACAAACCACCGCATATTAGCAAAATAACCTACAAAAGGAGCTTTATTTATCATATGAAATGATGACTGTGGAACAAGCCAATAAAACCGAGAAACTAAAATAGATATCTGCATGTTTAAGGTGGCACCCAAATGCATGGTAGACCAATAAATAACACATTCCACCTTAAAAAGGCAATATCTGTTCTGTTTTTTCCTTTGGCTTTTTCCTGATTTTTTCAGCTGAAAGTAAAGGGATGGCAAAAAGGGAAAACAAGCTACTAGTACAACAGTTTAAAATTTGGCAATGCTCATTACAAATGACAAGAAAAAAATTGAAAGACTGATCCATCTTATATCAGCCGTGCAGTGTGCATATGTGAATGTTGAAATGCTCCGGTACTTTCATCATTAAGAACTACGCCCCTGGGTGGCACTACTATGTACATTATCCTCATGATCTCGGAGTCTGAATATTTTATAGTAAATCTGAAAAGAAAAATCAATAATGACAACATTCAATATCAGCCACGCTACATACACTCCTCCACTTCTGAAGTGCCAGTACATCAAAGCACTGACAGCATGCATGGAGCTCTACACTGACATTGCATGACCGCTAGCATTTTCAGGTTGCACACACAATTTAACTTAACTGCTTATTCCTTCTAAGTACCCTGGAAACTCTATATTTCATGCTACACAATATCCCCCTGCTCAGCAAGTACAAATAAACCTCCTGGGCCAAATGCAGAGAGAGTTTTATAGCTGTGCTTTAATGAGCAATAGCTCATGACTACCTCAGTTTTCCCATTAATTACAGGCTCCTCAGAGGTCTGATCATTATTACATGCCCCAAAAGTTTGTGTGATTTAATTTGATCCGTTTGGTTTCATTTTAATATTTATTACACAGGAATTATGCAGAGAAATTGTGCGAGGGTGAGTCATATAAAAGCAGCATTGGCACATGCTTAAAAAGAACATGAGAACAACGAAAGAGGGAATTAAAAAACAAGAAAAGAGGAATTTCATTGGGATGTTTGCCTAGTAAACTGTCAAAAGTTCTGAGCTTAAATCAACAGATGCCTGGGATGAGGGGGGGACATTTAAACATGCTTTACTCACACATGCAGAATTATATTACTGTTCTTTATCTAATGGTTTTCCCTCACAAATGTCACAAAATCAAATGAGTTAGTCAGCATTGAGAAACAGGGGTGCTGACTTACTTGACCCGTCTTGGTAGACTAGCTTTCCCCCCTGTCTCAAAAAAAGGTGGGTTATTTAAGAAACAATTAGGAGCATACACAAAGCAATTTGCAGGCAGTGGAACTCCTCAGGCTCAGCCAGTGAAGGGCCTTTCACCGCTGATTTATCACGCTGTCGCCTTCACAAGGCAACATAATTAATAGGAGCGTGGACTTCTAATTCCACCCGCTTCCATGGCCACTAGATTCCACTTGATTTATGATGGCTGAGGACTTTGCATTTTATCAGTTCATTCGCTCGTTATTTATGCTGATGACCAATTTCGGTGGGCCGCCATCATCCAACTCACTACTAATCAAAGAGAATTAGGGTTCACTGCATTATTTAGAAACAGCTAATTTATCCTGGAAACAAGTGGGAGAATCGGTGACTCTGCTTTTAAAATAATAAAAATGGTATGTGTTTGCATAGATCTAATGGGTAATTTAAAATAAACATGGATAAAAATGTATTTAAGAAACTGCTCGTGTTTTAAGTCTGGATTCATAGGCAGAAGAAGACTCCTAAAATATCAAAAACGACAATAAAAACCAAAGAATTCATAATCTCAAGAGGCAATTTCACTCTCCATAACATATAACGGCTCATAAAGGCTATAGAGCCTAACTCACGTGGATTACATACAACCTTTTCCCCCTACATTCTGGAGTACTAAAGCAAAACTGCACTTAAAAAAATTTCTCTCATCAGCATGACTAAACAATGAGTATGAATTATTGCCCTGCTGAAATAATGGGTCATGAAAGGCCTGCAGATTAATACATTACAAGAAACACAGATAAATAAGGTGACATTGCAGCTGTGTTTGTTAGAAAAATTACACCTGCTCCAAGTGTTATGAACCTGCAAATGCTATTCTGAAGGTTAAATTGCGTATTACTATAAAACAAATTGAGACGGAGAAAGTGCTTGGCAGCGGGACATTATTTAATGTCCTTGCAGCCACTGCAACAAAAGAGTGGGATTAAGATGCAATAAACCTTGCAGAGTCAAAGAAAAATAGCCCTTGTAAACAATGCAGTATAGAAACGAGTTGCTTCACAGCACATTGTATAAGCTTAAGGTCTCACATAAGTCATTTTAATACCACAGCAAACTTTCTAGACAGGAATATTAGATTAAAAAAAGCCAGTTTTAGATTAAGACTTGACCTTCCGAGGTGCAATGCAGAATAACTCCCTCTGTAGTTATTCTGATTTCACTGCATGGATGTTCTTTCAGACAACTGTTCTCATCCTGTCAGTCTTATTAGGTTTAATTATTCACCGCGGTGGCTGATAAGGTGTTTTCTGACAAAACGGATCAAACTGTGACACCAGCCACAATTGGAGATGTTTAGAGGCTGCCATCCGCTAAGCTCCAGCCTCCATGTTCACAAGGTGTATCATTTACCCAGCAGGGTAATAAGATGCAGAATTTACACAGGCCTGTCAATAGGCATGCCGATAGAAGGACACTTAGCATCTATCATCCGGAGAATCGATGCCATTTTTCAGCCATGAATCCCAGGAAATGATAGCTTTCAAATAAATGGTGCAAAGAGAAACACGACACTCCTTGGGGAGAGATAGATGCAGTGTGGCTCAATTTTCTCGCTCTTGCTCTCCCTCACAGTTTCTGCCCAGCTATCTGGTTTAATGTAAAAGGTCAGAGACATTAAACTGAGTTGCTCCTAAAACAGGAATAAGGATCTCCAGAGGATGCGGGAAACAAGAGCAGAACACAAGCAGGGACTGACAATTACATCAATAGCTCAGTCGAATTTAATTAAAAACCAAGAGATATTGTACAAATAGGAACATTAAAATCTCTCATATCTCATCCTTTACTCCCGTTTTGAGATTGGTACTTTGTTAAACTAATACTTTTCCATACAACATAATTGCAATAATAATAATATTGCAAGATAATTTTTCAATTTTAAGTCCTGTTGAAGCTATTTGGCCTGACTTCGATTATTTTTGGTTTCTTTTTTACTTTATTAAAAGTTCCTTGAAAGATTTAGCCAGCTCCCCTATGGGGTACAGGTAATATATTAGTAGTGTGCTAATATTAGGGTGCCCCCAGAGCCCCTAAAATGCATAGGAAACTATGCTACCATCATATGGGTTCATCTATACATATATTAATCTTCTCCTTTGATCTGTTTGGTATGTCTTATTGGTTTTACATTAAATACACTGTGGACACTACTCTGTCTGTTTACTGGGCTCGGGACCAGTTTTTTTTTTTTTTTTTAAGGTCTGTCTAGTTGTCCATTTTTCTGTCATTCCACCCTTAGAATTTGTTTGTTGTTTTTTTTTAAATTATTTTCTTTTTTTTCTTTTTCCTTAGTTATTTGTGGATTTTTGTGTGCAATAACATGGGGGGGGGGGGGGGCAGTAACTGCATTTAGGGGCATTGCCTTGAAATAAAACTAAGGTTGAGCTAAACTGAGTTTAAATTAACCCTTGTGTGATCTTATCATTCCGTTTACTCCCCTTGTCCTACGGGTCAAAATTGTTTTCTACAAATGAACATGGTAGTGGGACATTTTTTATACCCGCAAGACAACACAAGGGTTGAGATTATGACCTGCAATCCAAATTCCTTTAATGAAAATACTGCAGAAAAACTTTAGGGATTTGCCCTAACAATAAGGCTAATCTAATCCAAAAATACCAATGTCAATCTGAAATACCAAATGCTTTCTCTTCAAACTGTACTGCACCAAAAAAGTAAATTTTACTAATACAGGCATTACATTTGCAGGAAGCACCGGGAGGCTCAGAGGGTGATTGTCATCCTGCTAAATCAACATCAGAACTACATGACACCGATGACATGATGACACAACAAATTTTACCCTTTGGATCATCAGTCTAGACATGGTTTGAACTCGTGCTCCTCTCAGTGACAGTTGGGAACATTGTGGCAGCTCATTAATCACAAAGTAAGCCTGGAGGAGCTCTGCTTAATGCCATGATGAAATCCTCAGCGACCTGCACCAGTGGTGATGCTCATAAAAGATTTGGCGGGAGCAAAAAAGAAAATGATTTACACCAATCAATCATTCAGTGCTAGCGCTCATTGGCTGGAACACTGGCGGCCTGTCGGTACAGCTCCACTGTAAAGGCCACCTGCTGACAACTACGCTTGATTAAAGGCTATGGCTCCCCTACCCTTTCTTGGTAAGAAACATCATCACAGAGAGTTGCTAACTTTTTCCCCCCTCTCCAGATCAGTTCAAGGCAAGAGTATTGGCATTCAAATTTGTAGCTGCTACTGTGAGCAGATGTCACCTCTGGCGTGTCAGGGTAATGGCACCAGCAGGCCCTCTCCGACTCCTGGGGCTGAACAACAAACTACCACATGGCTTCAGCGGAGCGGGAGGGAAAGCTTCAACAAGTGAACACTCTGCAAATCTGCTCTCCACACTCCTCTTCCCTTCTCTGCAATTATCATCAAAGAACATCTGTTTGCTGTTCCTCTTGCTCAAACGAGTGTCCTAGCCTCACCTTGACCCATACTTTTAATCGGAGTGGATGTTATGACTAAAAATAAACAGTGTGAAGGAGTGAGGCTACCCCTTTGTCTGAGCAGGGCGTTCTCCCTCGCTGCTGCAGTGAAGAAGGAAATCCCCCGACGAAGGCAGCCACTTCCTCCTTTGGCTCACAGCTCTTGATAGGTACAACCAGGAACATCTGCCTGGATCGGATGCAGCGTGTACTCTAAATTTGTTTCCAGGTTCTCAAGTCGAGCCCGGTGTCATTTTGCTTCTGTCACACTCTGACTAAAATGTCAAAGAAATGCTTAGTGGGTCCTGGCAAGTTACCTAATCCACACAAAGACTGTCATTCGTCCTGTTTGCTCTTTAGCTCCAATCTATAACAGAATGCCACTTATGTCAAAGCCATTTGTAAAGCCCAATTAATTTAACGCCTGAATATGTCAATTTGTGTTCCAAAATATTAACATTTTACTCTAATAAGTCATTTAACATAAATGTCTATGGTTTGTTTCATTGTCAAGGATGCCAAGTTCAGCTCTCATCTGTTTGCTTAGCTGTTGGACATTACAAGTAAAAAAAAAAGGTTGCCAAGTTATAATTAGGATTTGAAAAATTACTGTATTTTTTTGGGCTATAAGTCCCAGCGGCCAAAAAAAAAGCATGACAAAAAAATCATATATAAATTGCACTTTTGGGAGAAATTTATTAGACAAAATACCCAACCAAAAACGGACATTTCATCCTAAAAGGCTACTAAATCCTAAAATCAAATCCTATTAGCAAAATAGATAACAATAATAGACTGAATATATGCACGCTTCAATACCGTTACCATATTTAGGTTGATAAAAATGGGAGGAATTGAATAAGAAAATGACAAACAGCTAAACCTTTTTTTTTTAAATCACATGTAAGTCGCACCTGAGTATAAGACACGCCCCTGGCCAAACTATGCAAAACCTAAAAAATATGGTAGCTGTTACGAAACAACTAACATCCAGGTTAATACACAACTGACGGAACATTGTGCTTATGAACAGACATGCAAATCATCTGATCCTTTTGACATCAATATTTAAAAAGCACAGTAACTATCTGTTGTGTATTTTTTCCGTCTCCTAGAGAAATCTGCCAACTGATTTATGCCTTGTGCTGTCTTAATAGCACTAACTGGTAATTCCCAGCAATAAAGACTTGTATTATGGCTTGTAAGTCCTTATTCTCATCAAAAATGGCATATTTTCATATAATGCTGAGGCTTAGGAGCCCAACACAATATTTGCATGCATTACCCCGCTGCAACACCCAAAGGGGGTTTAATCATTTCAAAAGACTCTTTGTAATGAGAGAAGATAACAGAAGAGTGTCCTGAGGGAAGCCACCAGCTGTGATTCTCACAAATCATCGACAACCTGCATGGCAGATGTGACGACTCTGCTCTTGCAGTTAAGCTGGGAAATCACCAAATGATAACACGTACCTCCGTGATTATCTGTCGACCGTTCAAATCCCTGTCAAACAGTTTGCACCCCATCACCTGTGGTGCAAATGCTTATGCATTACTGTCACTGACGTCAATACTCCTGAGACAATTGTGGTGCGCATGTTGGCGTACGGACTGAACTCTAAAGGTACTGTTGTTTGCTCAAGCGGTCGACAGTTAAACCCTAAGTTGTGCTTGTTGCTGCTCTGTGTTAAAAATTAACCAGCTGTTATTATTCCAGCCACATGGCGTGAGATTGATGCATGTGTCAGGCAGCCTAAATGCAGAGTTAGTCATGCACTTCCATCAGTGTCACTCACTAAGCTCCTGTGGGCGGAGTCCCCAGCATTTATCAAAAAAAGTTGGTGATATTCTTTAAAACAAAAAAGGGCAATGCAAGAGTCTGAATGTTTCACATGTGAAAAAAAATCAAGATGAAGGAATGATGTGGGAGTGATGTCTCACAGTATAAGATGGTCAGCCTGTTCGTATGTGGTCCGTGATGTCCCATAAATCTTCCTCTATCACCTCAGCACTGATGGCAGAAAAGGATGAGGCGCTCACCAGCCCCCTCCATCTCATTCACGTGTCTATCTGCCTGTTATCCGTGCCCTTGAGCAAAGATTACTGATGCCCTGCCTTTGATATATGACACATCATGTGCCACAACATTTCATCCAGTGAATTAACCTGCAGAGGACAAAAAAACCTGGCTGCCATCAGTGCCCCGAATCACTCACAAGTCCTTCCTTTGTGTGGTGGTGCTTGATGATATTGTGACCATGAACACGCCCAGTTCACCTGCAGAGTGTTATCTGACCTTTGCAGGACTTCACATTTCTTTACCTGGAAGTCAACTCACATGTCAAAAACACAGTAAAGCGTGAAGATGTAGCCCTCTTATGTATAATGTACTTTTTACTTTCAAAATCCTTAACACTCACAATATATTATTTTTGTCAAGTTAAATGAAACTCAGTTTATCTGGTTTTAGACAAGAATTAAGCAGCTTTGTCTCATTTTATAGCTGAAATATGTCGATGGACTTCTTAAAAGAGGTAATTATGCTTTTCTCTGTCCTACTCAGGATATTAATTGTTTAAAGTCTGCCTTTCCATCTCACAAATAAAGACCTTTGGGATTTGTTTTACTTTCAGGCAAAACAATAAATTGTGAAGCTTTCTAAAGATTGCATTCAAATTCTTAAGATTCCTTTAAAACCAGGCACTTTGCTGTAGTAAAGTGCTCATGCATTTAACGTAAATCAACTGTTTGGAACGGAGAAAAGCAGCTTTGCCACTTATGTGAGAAAATAGTTGCACATCGATGCAAATTTGGAAATGTAAAACAGCTTTTCTTTGTGGCAAAATCAGCTGATTAACATTGATTGCATAACTGGTCAAAGTGTTTTAGTATGTCAAAGAGTGTGTGTTATTTAGGTGTTAAAGGGTTAAGTTTAGCTGAAAAAGGAAATCATGAGTTCCATTGTTTTTACAAATTTTACAGCAGTGTTTTTTGTGGCTGTTCAAATTGATGTTTTATTTTTGGTATAGCAATTTAAATCATCAGAATTTGTAATTCTATTACAATTACATTATACAAACACAATGTGTGCTTAAAATAAGTCAGTCCTAAAATAGTAATTTTTTCTATTCATTAACCAATTGCCTGAAATGATATCAAGTCAGCTTTTCTAAAAAAAACAATGCAAAAATATACATTTATGTAAGTGTTTTATTTTTTCTAAACAAATAAATGATTTAAAACTAAGTTACTCTAGCACAAATATTTAAAAAATGATTAAAGATCAAAACAGTGTTATACAAATGATACTGCGATGGGGTTTGCTGCTCTAATTTGCCGCTCTAAATAGAAAAAAGTAGCAAATCTGGCGGATCAGTATGAAAAACTTGGAATTTTGTGGTCCAAAATCAATAAAACAATCAAACTACTTTGCATACTTTACATTCATTCTATATTTTGCATAATAGGAGAGAGCTCAAAATTTTCCAAAATGACAATCAGGACATTACAATTAGAAACAAAGCCAGAATGAGAGAAAATTAACAGATTAAAAATTGGAAATGGTTTGTATTGTCCTGCTTCGCTGCCTTCTTTCTGGATTCCACACACAGCAGGTTGGCAGCTGCTCCTCTTGTTGACCCATTCAGGCATTAATTGAAGCCACCCTCATGGCGACAAATGTTCTTTGCAGAACATTGAGTAGGGTAAGTGTAGCATTATTTTGAAGAGAAAATAAAAAAGAAAAGAAAAAAATCACTTAAACTGAACACTTTCAGAACTCCCTGCAATTTCTTCCTAGACTGACTCTCCCAGAAACATGTTTTTTTGTTTGATTGCAAGAATCTTTTTGCAAATATCAATAAAACATGCTTAATTTGCTGCCTCAAAGAGGGTGTCAAAAATGAACAGCTTGAAGAAAAAAGGAGAAAATATTAGTATGTTGGTATGAAAGTGGCAGTAAGTAAATAGAGAACAGAAAGAGTTCAACAGCAGTAAAATACTGAAAGAGTTTAAGTAACAGGTTTGTGAAAGGGCAGATTATCTGGAAGAATGTAATATAAAAAAAACATATAGAAGATTTGCTACAACTTTTTTTTTTATTGGAAGAAATCCTGTTTTTTGTGTTTTTAGCTGTTTTGCATTTGTTGAAAAACACTTTACAGTAGAAAATTGTAAATCTTAAGCCAAATTAAAGTAGTTTGAGTATTTCAAGTATTACAGTATTTGAACTCAAATAGATAGAAATAAAAAATATGATAGTAAACTATGGACACATTCTCTTTACACAGTCAAAAGTGTGTGTAAAAACACAGCTCCTGTCACAGAGGGGAAAAAAGCATCCCATGTGGTGCACAGAGCTTCATCATAAATTGTGACAAAGTGCCAATGCAGGAAAAATATGGTGAACCCCGACGCATGTGGAGTGTGGCAGTAAAGTGCTTCCTCACCACCACAAATCTTGTAAAAGTCTCTAAAAACAGTTTGTATCCCTCAGAGTTATTCTTACACTGGAGTCACCTGCCTGATACCCTTCAGCCATTTTCCTCCAAAGCTGTCACACTCGCCAGCTATAATGTATTGCTTCACCAATGAGAACAGCTGTAGCCAATCTCCATGCTCTCTCTCCTGCAGCCTCCTACCTGTCCAGCATAAAATAATAAATCAGGATTAATTGATTTCCTGTCGGTCTCATGGAAAAGAAAATAAATTTTCATGTAGTGTGCTTCCCGCAGCATTATAATTTGGTACATGGCACCTAATTTAGGTCTTTTAATTATGCATGAGAGTGAAAAAGTGTGACAAAGTGTGCTGTCACCTGGCCCAAGGCCACAACTCTGGCCTCCATATGAGCTCAGACAACAATAGTATTAAGTTGAACACACATAAAAATCCATATATTCTGAGGCGACGCCTCTCATAAAGAGTCCCAAGGTCAAGGGCTGAACCTATGTCTAAAGGTAATAAGTCATCAATCGGGCTTTCTCTCTGATGCCAAAATAAATAAAAAAAATCAAGAGCGGGAAAGTCCGGATCACGCTGACTCCCTGCCTGTGACAGGAAAACAGATAAGGTGTTAGCAAAGCTGTAAAACTCAATAATCTGTACTGTTGGAGTACAGCAGCCAGACACTCTGAAAATATTTCCAAATGCTTTTTGTGTGTGTGTGTGTGATAAAAGCTCCAGCCTCATAAAGCCAAGGATAAAAAAAAGGGAAAGCGCAACATTAAAGATTTACGCAGTACAGCGTTTGCACTCAGCTACTGTCATTGTTCACTGGATTAATGAACAGTGGAGAGAATAAAAGAGCGTTTCCCTTAGTTGAGTTAAACTAAAGCTAAAGATGGGAAGAAAGCAGGGTTATCAATGGGACAGGGCCTTAAATCAACCCAAAGGGCCTGCCCTTCTTGAAGACCACAACCATAATAGAAGGGGTCTTCCCCCACTATAGTTTTCTTTGGGAGTTTTTTATTTTTATTAATGAATAACCAGTATGCAGCTGGACAGAAAGCAGCTGTTTAAAAATAGCCTATGGGTTATAATTGTTGATAACATTTTAAGTTGACAGTTGTTTAAGCAAAAGCAGCAATTTACCCGATGGCTCTTATTTTCTTACCTTATCAGCTGCTTCACATCAACAAAAGAGACTGTTGGCTGAATACCACATGATTTATGTCATCACCAAAGACAGAAATGCATAGATTTTTCAGCATAAACATTTACAGCCTGTTGACTCTTTCCGTGCATCTGAAAGCATTTTATCTAAATCCAACAAGGATAAAAAATACAAGAATAATAAGTCTAACGATCTTAAGAACCCACTGAAACCATTCCGGGGTTATAAGGCGGCTGGAGCTAATCCAGCTACAGATGGGTGAAGGCAAAATACACCTGGAACAGGTTGCAAGTCCGTTGCACGGCCACACACTCACACCTTAAAGCAGTTTAGAGATGTCAGATAAACCACGAAACATGTTTTGGACTATGGGAGGATGTCTGCGTGCCCAGAGAAAACATGAAAACTCCTCACAGAAAGTGCTCAGTCAGGATTTGAACCAGGGGCTTTTCACGGTGAGGCGAAAGCGCCAACACCACTATGCAGCCCAGGTAAAAAGTCAAATTCTTTTTTCAGGTGTTGGGCATAACCCCCAACAGGATTCAGCTTTTTATCACCATTCTCAACAATAGACTTTGAGTAAGTCCACATCCTGCCTTTAGGGATTCACAGGAAGCCTCTGTATAGCATCGCTCTGCAGCAGCAGAGCATCGCCTCACTATATGAACTCCTATGAGTGAATAGCTTCCATTTTGGCTGCTGTTGACACGTGTGTGAATGGGTGCAATCACTTTTAATTGTTTCTCTAAGCTCACTCAGATCCACCTTTCAGGAACATGAGGCCGAAATGACTGAAGTTCAAAGTGAGATTGCTTGAACAAGCTGTTCTACAGGACAAATCTGTAAGGAACAAAGGGATCCAGCTCCTACCCAAATGAAATATGGGACTTCGTTGTAAGAAACAAAGCTTCTTCACTAAATATCCAATCTCTCTGGATTTTAGCTCACTTTTTTTTAATCTGTGTGTCCAGTAGCTAAGCAATCATGGTGGAGCTGATGGCCTCTTGTCTTGGACATATTTTACTGTTACAACAGGAGGTTATGAATCTTCTGACATACAAGGTGTATACAGCCCTTTTGTAATTTAGGCTAAATTTTATTTATTTTTATATTGATTATATTAGTAATCTTTTTTTTGGAACGGACAGAAAAGAAAAGGAGGGAAGAATCATAAAGCAACAAGCAATGAGTTGCTGGAAGTTTATAATCATTATTGTAAGTTGTAAATGTTAGTCTATAAGGGGCGGGGCCTGTCCACACGCACTCAAATGTTACCAACATATCTGTTGGCTCCAAAAATCTTCAAATACAATCATGTCATGTTTGTTTAAATTCTTGACTTTATTCTCATCTCAATTTAATGAATGCTGAAGTTTTTTCTTTATTCCAAACATTTTGACCTAAGATGCTAGATTTCAAACGACTCAGTTTGATCTGTGACTTGATTTGACATATTTATTGACGTTTTTAATGTTTTTATTTTCTTATATAATTTTGACTTCTATGTCAAAAATACCTCTTAAAAAACATGTAAACTTTATTATTTAAATATTGCAATTTATTGCAAAACACAGTTTTTTTTAAATATACTTTATTGACAAAGACTTTTTTCAAAGTTTTGATTATTGCCCCCCACTGCCCTTTATTTAACAAAACACTTCATTTCATGATATATTGCACTAAGGAATGATATTGTTTCTACAAGTCATTTTTAATATATTATAAAAAGTATCTTTACAAGTGTGTTTTTGCAGAATGCTTTTTAATTTTTTAAAGTCCCCCTCTGATCATATTTTTGTA
This sequence comes from Oryzias curvinotus, assembly GCA_023969325.1. Lineage (NCBI taxonomy): Eukaryota > Metazoa > Chordata > Actinopteri > Beloniformes > Adrianichthyidae > Oryzias > Oryzias curvinotus. Next base: position 10,887,502 of record CM043724.1, on the reverse strand, counting down.
TCTATTTTAAAAGCGTTCAGTTATCTTTTAATTATGCAGATGCCGCTTGTATCTCAAATAAAAAAACTTGTGTAGTTTTCTAGAGCATACTTTCTGCAGAGCGGCAGTAGTTCATCAGAAATTCACTTGTCAGTTGTAGGCAGGACTGTCGGCTGAGAGGAAGCCTGCCCTCATTTCCCATCTCCTTTGTTTTTCAGTCTTTCAGGCTAGCTTACAGCCCCTCCCAACCCTGAGCTCACATTAGCGGTCCAACAAAAACGGCAACTAATATTGGAGCCATCCAGCCGTACAATTTGGAGTCCGCTGCCAGCTCAGACGATGTAAACAAAAACGTACATGAATGTAGTCGTCCACAAGTGGCTACAAGCATTTTTTGTCTGCACTAGATTCATCACCATTTCAATGAAGAAATGCTCAGAAGTGCAACTTTAAGCTAAATGTTCTATATAAAAGTCCTCCATCATGAGATAAATGTCCCAAGAACATGTTAAAAACACTATTTTCACCAGAATGGGTCTTAAACACTTTAATTCAAAACAAAAACATTTTCTGTGAATACAGAAAAAAAGGTATTATGTTTACAAATTAAGTGCAATTACATGACATAAAAACCAAGGATCCAAATGAGAGTGACGAGATGTTGGGGTTGTATTTGCACATTTCCTCTCCCTTCATTGGACATCAGTTTATATAAATGCACAATCAATCTAATTTGCCAGACGTACAGTTCAAGTGAGAATGATGTAAACGCTGCTGGATGGTTTATTAGTGTACACTCTGCTCCAGTTTCTTGCAAAATTTGAAAACAATCTGTGTGCAGTGCAGCACAATGCTGAGACATTAATCACTAAAGGCATCAATTTATTCCACACAGCCATGAGCCTGTGGCAACAGCTGCTAAGCATTCAGGTAAAGCAAATGATTCATGGCCGTGTAACAATAACGACGAAAAAGAGTCATTACCATATCGACAGCCTCACAGATGGATTATCTTCATTGATTACTTCATGGCTTGTTGATAAGTATTTGTGTGAGAGGCAAATGGGGGAAGAAAAATGTGCTCGCCGGTTCAGCTGGCGTGGAAGAAACGCGCCACCAAAAACGTCTCTGAGCAAACTATTGTGGTCATTTTCAGGCGTTTATACTCAGACACGAAGGCAGCCAAATCAAAGGAGGTGAGAAATGAATAGTCTTGATGATGGGCAACGGCAAAAGGAGAATTCATGTGCAAGATTTCACAGCTAATCACAGGCCACTGTGATTCATTGCACATCTCATTCGGCTAGCCCGTTTATCACATGATGCATGCTTTCCCTCCTTTCCGCTGCCTGGGCTTCCCACTCTGCAACCTTGCCAAGGTCAGCCAGAGGAAATGATACCACTACACCACAAGATTTATACGAGATTCACTCCCGTTTGCCTCCCTGTGTACAAAACACATAGACTCCCAGCAAGGTGCTGTTTCCTTCCCTAAAGGTTTACAAAGCAGAAGTCCACCTATTGGGTGCCACAGAGAGCGCGAGTCTGGCAGCTTGTCTCGCGTGACAGGTGCTAATTGAGAAGCGAATGGAGGGTGTATCCACTTTAAACTTCAAAGCTCACCTTGGCCCTTGCAGCAAACCCAAATGGATAACCTTGGGTTTGATGCAATACAAAGAATTTTCAGTTGTAGGCTGTGAAAATAAGATGACTACCTTCCCAAAACAAGACGTTGATACCTTTCAGGCAATATGTATGTAATCTTTTAATATTTGTTGGATCACAGCAGTAATATAATAAATTAACATACAAATATTAATAACTTAAACCATCAAGTTTGTGTTTCTTTTTCTAATCACATCGTTCTACAGCTACTAAAAATCAATATACAACAGGGCAAATTTTTAATATCTGATTATTAAGGGTAAATTTCTTCAGTATATTGGAATCCTTAATTTTTTCTATTATTTTGTTGTTAATATTAGCTTTTAGAGGTTTGCATGGTCCATCATTTCATGTCATATCAAGTCTCAAAGCTGTTTGTGAGAATATTAACATATTTTTTGAAGTCTTAATCTTCAAGTCCTAATCTTAAAGGACTCATAAATCAAACTTTGCATCATCTTTGTCATACTTTTGTCCAGTTAATGTCCAAGCAAAAACTGTGGGTAGCAGTACTTGTCACCAAATTACACTATGAGAAGAAAAGTAAACAATAACACAACAAAACAACAACAACACACAATTTAAAAAACAGGTTTTTGCACCTCTCTTTCGTGTCCAAGTGACAAAAGTGCTTCAATAGAATATTTGCAAACGTCTTCAATGCTAGCTAAAGAGAATATAGGAATATTATCTATTGTTATTTATTTCAGAATTAGAAAAAAAACTAAAGACAGAAAAATCCCTTAAATGCAAACCTGTGCCAAAGTAAACCAACTGTATACCATTTATCCATGAAAAGGTAAGAAACGTTAAAACAAATTCATCTTTGAGCGATTATGATAGTACTATCTAACTTCACTCACTTTGCAAAGAATTTTGGGATAGATAAATTCTTCCCCGTGTTTCCAATTGGAGCCTTTGTGCATCTGGAAACAAGATCTGCATTTGTTGGCTCCATTTGAAATGACGTTCTAATTAGAACAGGACGAAATATGAAGCAATTATTTTCAAAATACTCACTCTGGAAGGCCCCTAAATTTAATCACATCCTAGGTCCTGATGTAGTTTCAAAAAGTGAGCTTTTACTACCCAAATCTGAAGATCTGCTGTTAGGTTAAAGAAGATAATCAGTGATTAGTCTAATTAGGAGTGAGGATATAGGGGTGATCAGCCTTCACGTGCCCTTGGCATCATAATAAAGGGATGGTAAATGGGTGCGAGTGCATCGTCCCTTGTCAGTGTCAGGGGGCTGCCCTGCCCCATGCTCGGAGAGGACCAGGGCTCTAAATTGCTTCCACCTCTGTGACTCTGATTAATGAGAATAGTTCTAATCGGAGTTCCTGAGGCCAGAAGCATTAGTCTTAATCTTAGGAGCCCCATCCAGCAGCAACACTGACATTTAATGTAGTGCTAGTGCAATGGTAATGAGAATTCATTCCCTAACATGGAAGCAAACTATCCTACCCCCACACACACAGGTCTTGGACTTAAGAAAGTTATTGGCCATGAGTTTCGGGGTTTATTAGTTTTTTCAGGCCATAAGTAACCCAAACTATCTTGTTTCTGTCGGAAAAAATTAGAATGCGTTTGAGTACACAGATTAGCCCGTATGTTCTGCTCAGATATGTCTTGACTTTTGACTAAATGAACATACCAACAACTGTTTTTTTGGTGTTTTTTTAGTTTATTTATTTAGTTAAAATGTTAAATATTTAATTTCTCTACCTCAAAGAAACATTTTAGCTTCTACAAACAGATAAGGCTATTGGTGGTTGTTATTTTTTCTGAAGTGATGCAGTTATTAACAGATTCATAATTTTATTTTTGTCACAAAAAGACCAAAAACATAATTGCTAAATTGACAAGGGCCAGATTTAAGGTCAAGCATCTCCTGAGAATGATTTCATCTGTATTCAGCTGTATGATGACATGACTGCTTATTTCTAATGTGCATAAATTAGCTTGAAATGTGAAAATAAGCAATCATAAAACAATAGTGTAAAAACAAGCGTTCTTGTTATTGACTCCACTTGAACCAATGCAAACGGTCCTCCTGTGCACACTTAGCAGTAGGTAAATTGCTGTGGGATTTGTATTGCCAGAATGTTTTAGTAGGTAATTCCTCTGTCTTTCAATTTGTTTGTCTGCGTTAAGTTGCCACTCCGGCCCCATCCATTCTCACATCCAGTTCCCGGCTTTGTCCATCCATCAATGGGGCGCACTTTGTCAGTCCTGACTTCATCTTGGCTGCTGCAATCACATCCGAGCAGGGCTCGACTGCCACTGGGGAGCTTTTTCACCTCCCATCTGCATCTACCCGATCTGCTGACGGGGCCCCTGACGTGCAGTGTTTTCTATTGCACAGGCAAGCAAAAAACACACTAATGCTACACCTCATTTCTCTGGACCACTCTTGGCCTAACATAGCAGGATGAGGGGAAAAACGTCTTGGGGAGGGGTGATGTGTGGGAGGGGGGTTGTTGACGTTAGATTGAGAGAGACGGGAGGCAAAGAGGGGGAACCAGTTTCACAAGGGATTGGCTCTCTGGTCAGCAACAGCTCAATTTGTCTTCTCTTCTCAGATATATCAATAGACATCAAGGTTAGAAAATGTATCACTAAGTAAGACTTGATAAGCTGCAAGTCAACTGTTTTTCAAAAGGGGGCAAAGAAGACACAGGGAGGATGGAATAATTATTCTGTAAACTCCTTTGTGCAGCTACAATATGTGTGATGGGAGAACTAACAGGTAATTGAAATCCAAATGACAACAATTTTGATGAGATTTTGTCACAATAATGTGAAAATGTGTAGAGACTACTCTATTTAACGTTCAAGTCTTACTGTTTTTGTTGCTGGCAAACCTACACCTTGCCCAGGGACTACAGTTGAAAATTAGCTTTGCAGCCAACACTGGCATATTTATAGACAAGTTCATTAATGTGCACTGTCCCAGTTCAAATAGATATTAAATAAAATAAAGAAATTGTAACAAGGAGTCGATGGCAAATGGTTCCTTTTCTGAAACCTGCCACCACTGGTCATTCAAGGAACTGCAAAATGTAGCACTTCCAGTTTGGCCTCAAATTTGGGAACAGATTGAAAGTGCATAGAACTAATTTGAAGCCACTTTTCCATTTCTGCCATTTTTCCATCTTGGTTGACTGAGTTACCAAACTACTGATAAAATGGTCAAAAAGCAATGACACAAAGACTACTAGACCGAGTGAGGTAGTTTGACATCAAAGGGTTTGATTATTACCTGTTAGTAAAAGGATCATCATGAAGTCATGAAGATGCCAGTAGTATAGCTGTAATGTACATAAAGCTTTAGATGTTATAGATCCAGACTATGTATTTTAGTTGACGTTGTTAGACTGGGTGAAGTTAGCTTACCATAATAACAAATTATTCTTTACGGGTATTCACATTCAGAAGAAAATCCATACATTTGATTGTTGAAATAAAAAAGGTTAAAAAAAAGAATTCTGATTTGGATTTTTCACATCCACAAAATGTGGTCATTCTCAAAAAGGCATGGTTCACTGTTTGATGTAGTCTTAGTTAGCATTGTTGGCCCCACGGCTCTAGTTAAAACAAATTAATTTTCTCAGAAATACTAACAGAAAAAGCTTAGTCATGGCAAATCATTTCATTTTGAGGCTTCAGGTTGTGCTTCTTGAAAACCAGAACAAAATATAGTAATTTGACGTGCAACGGAAAATCAAAAATTACAATTTCTATCAGCAGAAAACACTATTACTATTGTACAGGTTGTGAAAAAACTACTTGGTAGAGTAAAACCTTTGTTAATGAAAAATAAATCTACAAAAGCAAAAAATGTCTATGGCAACAAAGGCTTTAAACGATACGTCATTGGATTTCTGCACTGCTCTTTAATTGATTATTTGTGGCTTGATGCACAGGAAACCACAATTCCACTGCATTTGTTGTTGTGGTTAAACTTGATTAACCTAAAAGCATCCTAACAGAAGAAGATACTTTCATAAATAAGGCACAAAAAAAAAGTAGTTGATCAGAAGGAGAGAGCATATTGAAAAATATAATTTCATATTAAATTTGTTCTGTGTGGCATAAAGCACCTTAGCATAAATACTGATTTAGTAAGAGAGCTTTTTTCCTTTAGAAATATTACATAAAATTTCCCATAATATTAATACAATTCTTGAATCAAATTGGTAAACACTAGGGAGTTTTTGAGAAGCTAAATAAAATTGCAGAAAAGCACAGTAAACTGCAGCTTTAAAACCTGAAATGTTTGATATTCTTTAGTATTTGACGTTTGTTGGACGAAAAGTTTTAAGATAACACAAACTGCTAGAGCAAAAAAAAGTTATTTTTAGATAATAAAAAAATATTTTTATATTTTTAAATAACACTTTCTCCTACTTCATCACTTATAGTTAGATGTCTAGCTTCATAAGTAACATGAAAATCTGGAAATGCAATAACAATCTTTAGTTAAGCACGTCATAATATCAGCTTTTATCGTTCTAATTAAAAATGCAACACAGTGATCTTTAGGGCAGAAATTCATAGGCGTTCTGCTTCACACTCATTTACATTATTTCTGTGCAATGTTATTAATACTCTGGACTTTCCAAAAGGATCTTGTTATAAATGGGCCCTGTCTATACTTTCCTCAACCTCTAAATGAGTATTCTCACTTCATTGCCCCCATCCAGAGCATCAGCACAATGAGAGAATAACAAATGATTGCTATTAACTGTATTGTCAGTAGTGATGTCTGCGAACAAACATAAGTCCATAAATAACAATTTGCGGAGATAAAATAAGCTTTAAATGAGACAGATACGAAGGTGAGTTGTTGCAATTGACATTTGAGGGCCTGGAGAAAATGAAAAGGCTGCTGTTAGTGAGGGGAAGAAAAAGGAGCAGTGTCAGATAAAGCCTGACGAAAAGAAGGAATATTCGACCTCCATGACATGCCCAGGGTTTTATGTCCCAAGCTAATGTTATTGGTGGACTATAGCTTTCACCACACATGGAAAAACAACATCCCAGCACACACTCAGCTGAATGGGCTTAAACAACAAAGCAGCTCCTGCTCAAGTCGTTTATCTGGACACAAAGGCAATTCCTCATATTAATTAAGCCCTGTCACTGCCGTGCTCTCTCCCCCTCGCCAAGCTCATGTCCACAGCCCTGATGTGTGGGCTAAGTGTTTTCCCCGACGCCTGCTTTCCACATAAAACCTCTGGTGGGAGCTGCTGTTTACAGAGTCAGTTCCAGTTACCAAAATCCCCCTGCCATGTAAACAATATCTGCAGCAACTAAACACAGCGCTGTGCTGGGTGTCTGCAACATGAAAAGTGTTTATCCAATTAAGTGGCGTTTCAATAACATAATCCCAAAACCATGAAGGCTTTTAATAAGATTACATGACCGGCAGAGACATAGGCATCACTCGTTGTGTGACGTGTGGCTCAATAAAATTAAAAGTAGCAGAACATGATCATATTTATTACAGTGTCTTGTCCTTTTTTTTTCCTGACACCACTGCTGTATCGAAGCCAGGGCAGACTCAAAAATGACATCTGGGTGGTCTGGCATGTCCAGATGTTGTCCTTTTGGACAGGTTGGTCAGGTTGAGTTACCTAGTTTGCTCCTGCAAAGCCATCATTCCAAAGGATTTCCTTGTGGCGTGAACAGTGCAACGATGCGAAATATGAAAAGCAGCTATTCTCTACGTCAAAATCAGCTGATTTACGTTGATTGTTAAGACCGTCGAGAGAGTATAGACAGTTATATCAAATGATGAATGAGTGTTATCTTATCTGGTGTCAGCAGCGACATCGCACTTAGTTCAAGGTTTTATATTTTTAAAACAACAACAAAAATGAAGATTGTCACACCATGTTTTTTCACAGCATAACGGTGTCCGTCAAATGACAATTTTTTAAATAAAACCTATTTCACTTTGAAACATAAATCATATCAAATTGCAATACAGTTCTACTTAAGGGCCACTTAAAGCCTTACTATTTGATTTATGACGTGTGCTTATATCAGCGCCTTAGATGTGGATTCAGTGTGCTTAGTGACTGGCAAATTTTGAGAAGACATCTCTATCAAAATGCAACTGTTTTTTTCCAGACAGTGATTATCTGATCCTTTATGGCATAGCACATCTTTTTTTTTAGCGCTACTTTTTTTATTTTTGCAAACGTAATTTAGGGAGACTACGGGAGAAGGGGGCTCCCGCTTTGGCCCCGACCTTGCCCCTCATTTTAATCATAATTTGACATGATTGACAAGATTTAATAAAACCTCCATCTCTTTTAAAAAAAAAAAATGGTTGCTCAAATTAAGGGATGGGCAATTATAATCTCTCATGAGGTACCTTAACAGTAACCCACACTGATTTCGCAGGTAAAAATAAAAGTTGCAAAAATGCGGTGGAGAGAAACAATATGGAGAAGGAATATAACAAAAGATTGTTTATATGTTGTGGCATAAAATAGGAGGGTGCATGAGTGAGACAGCGGCGGGAAGAGGTGATGTTGACGGATGGACAGAAGTGACAGTGCTGTATTCATCCTGCACGCTAGAGCGCACGTCCTGCTAGTGGCGGTCGACAGAGCAATAAATCACAGGCCCTCCATCCTGTATCTACAGCTTATTACATCCACCATGACAAATAAATAATAATCCCTGTCAGCACAGCCCTTTGCTCAAGGATTGAGTCTGAAAGCGTTTGCTCATCACTCATACTCCTGAGTGGAAACACCAAGACAGAGGAATTGAATGGCATGCTTTACCAGGACTCTGAAAGGCGCCTGAAAACAGGAACAACGGCAACAAAAATAGGAGGGTCAGTCTAATACATTCATTTTTTTCTTTTTGCAGTGGGCTCTTCAGAGTAAAAAACACACACCATAAATGATAAGATTTGTATGGGGCAGCGGCGGTAGCCGCTTTTATTTTAATGTCTGAGGTTCTTTGTGATGCTCCACCTCCTGAATGAATGGAACTCAACATGTGACAAAATTCAGATAATATTTTACTGCCAAAGAGGTCTTTTTTATTTAAAAAGAAATAATAAACTTAGAAGTCTTTGGGATTAAACTGAACAACATCAAATTCAGTAAAATGACTTGAATTTATATGATTTAAGATGTGTTAAATTGAGACCAAATCAAATAAATTGATTTACTGAGAAGAGTTTGATTTAACTGAACTCAACTAAACTATATAAACTATATAAGCTAAATTACACTGAACCAAAGCAAAAATGGACAGAGCCCGGGTAACTTGAAGTGACATAAATTTACCTAAATTTAATTCAATGAGCTACACTAAACAAGTATAAAATGACTTTATGATGTTTTCATATGTAGAAAATTACTAAAAACTCACTTCAATTGTCTTTTAATTGATTTTAAAAGCATTCCCAGTGGTCTTTTATGTATGATTATGCATATTTTTTACCCAAATAAAAAAAAACCTGTGTTGGTTTTTAGGACATAGTTTCTGCAGGGTAGCAATAGTTCATTAGAAATTTGCCTCAGAGCTGTGGGTGGGACTGTTGGCACAAAGCAACCCCGGCCCCTCTCCCCCTCCCCGTTAAAGAGCGGCAATTTTTCGTCTGCTCCTGATTCACAATAATCTGAAAAAGGAAATTCACAGAAATGCAATTTTAAGCAAAATTGTCTTTATGTATGTCCTCCATCATAAGAAAAATGCCTATACAAAAGAAAATGTTAAAAAAACACAATTTTCCGTAGAGTGGGTCTTCACGGTTTTGGAATTGTTTTGCATCTTAAGCACAAATAGTCCAGTTATTTAACCCTTTAACACCAGCGCTTTAGATTCAGTGTTGTCATTCTTTTGACTACCGTAACACTTCAACCGTTGATGCAATTGTTGTAATTCCAGTGGATTCTGGAACAGAGAAAAGCAGCCTTGCTCTGACATGCAACACTTCAATGTAGCAAAGTGTTTACGAAATCAATGTAAACAAGCTGATTCTGTCATGGACAAAAGCTGCTTTGTGCCGTTATGCAACACTTAACAAGTATTGGTATTAAGCTGATATGAAAAGACACTTTTTACCATGTCCAAATCAGCGGATTCACTTTGATTGCATAAACGATACAAGAGTTATAGTATGTCAAAGAGCGTGTTATTTAGATGTTGCCAGCCACATATCTGGTGTTTAAGGGTTATGGCAAAAATGCATTTACAGCTGATACACCACAAGTAAAAAGGTTTCAAAATTGCTGCTGGTTCTTTCTCCAATCCCAAGCAGTCTTGTATCTTTGCACAGTCACCAAACAAAGTAGATCCAAAAAGATTCATGTTCATCTTAGGACGCAACCGTTAAGAGACTTAATTTTGCAAAACACCAAAATGTACCCTTTGATATCTTAGTTTTGGATTGCTAAAAAGCTGTTCTTTGCTTTTAATAACATTAACACATGAAAAAACAAAAACACTTAAGCTTTTTCCTCTTTTGACAAAACCATCCTGCTAACTCTATACATGGAAATTACATTTTTAAATCAGTCTTATTTCCAAGGACACTAATAAATGAACATACATAACTGTCAGGTTTTAGTTTCATCAAATATAATTTCCTATTTAGATAGATTCAGCAGTTATCTAATTGCTTAATCAATGAATGAGCAGAGCTGCTGGCTGTATTGTTTGGATCAATACAAATTGATTTACATGTGTCTGCAGAGAAACACATCCTCCTGCTCCTCTCGCTCTTGCATTATTTAGAGGACATGTGCTGTAAAGCTCATTTAAAGCCTTTGTCCCTCATGCCCCTATGTTACTGTAAATTATACAAGAGCATTTAATCATCCTTAGATGAGGAACCATTTACTTTGCAATCCCTCAATAAAAATTAAAAGCCCTCATAAAAACTGGAATGAGAGTGAGACGCCCTCGTCTAAATCAAAGTGAGAAGTCCTTTCAGACTACAAGCCCGAACACTGCTCTGCCCGCTTTTATTTTGACATTTGTGGATGACTTCAGGTGTTAAAAACAAAATAAAATGCAGATGAGAGCAGGCTGTCATAAAGGTTAGTGAACTGTAAATGGTGCTCTCCATCTTCCCTGGGTAATTGGTGCAAAACTGTAAACATGCTGAGAGATGTGAGTGTGTCCTGCCGTCCCTCAGTTACAGCATAAACATTAATCATAGCATCACTGGCCCATGATTAATCATGAGTAATTGATCACACCGATCTGTAGGAGAAAATAAAGAGCTTGTTATTGCTGTCTCATAGCAGTGACTGTTGCTGTAAAATGCAGCTGTGTACTCAGAACTGCAAAGACAGTGACTTTGCCACCCGATCATTCCTGAGCGCAACTATGTTTCTTTTAGGAAAGGTGAAAGATGGGACAAAAGTTTAATGTGTTTATGATTAAGTAAACTCAAAATGTGCAGCGCCAACTTTTACTGCCTTCCATTATCTAAATTAGTGCTGAAACAACTTCCCCATTAGTGGACTGACAGAAAATAAATGATGTCATTTGCAAGCAAAACTCGGTTTACTTTAACGCAGCCAAGGTTTGAGCTAAATGCCAATGTAAAAAAATTAGCATGCATAAAGTTAAACATGCTAATATTTAGCAGATGAAGTGGTTACCCCAGCACCCATCTTACTTTTTAACAATCTTTTTTATATACAGTACAGACCAAAAGTTTGGACACATCCTCTCATTCAAAGAGTTTTCTTTATTATCATGACTATGAAAATTGTAGAGTCACACTAAAGGCATCAAAACTATGAATTAACACATGTGGAATTATATATGTAACAAAAAAGTGTAGAACAACTGAAAATATGTCATATTGTAGGTTCTTCAGACCCAAAGGTGTCTTATCTGGCTTGTCTTTTTTCCCCAGTATATATATATATAAACTCACAGCCCAAAACAAACTAGAACTATAAGGAACTGAGAACCCAAGCTTCAAACATTAACAACAATCTGATTTTGTATGCTTTTTCTAAAAACTATCCTTATCTGTTGAGAATAACTTATTTTTCAGAATGGAAGTCGCTTCAGAGTACTAGTCAAAGCAGCAAAAAATTGCATAACAAAAGAAGTTGCAGTGTTCAGTTACTTTTTTTAACAAAATACGTTGACAAGAACAGACATTTTATCTTGAAAGGCAAATCATAATAAGGGAATAGATAACAATGATAGACTGAAAATCTATTGATTGAATTATTTCACTTCAAAAAACGTTGGAGGAATCTAGTATACAGCATTAGCGCAACTTATGAACAATTATACAATAAAAGAATGCTAAGAGGTCAACTAAACTCTTTATATCCCTTCAAATCACTAAAACCATTAACTCCTTTATCATCTGTGTTGCTTTGGAACAATTCTGCCAAGCCGGGCACCAGACTGAGCGACGCTTCTTCTTCTACGTTGCTGTCAGGTGCAAAAACGTATACACACAGCTACAGTGCCCTCTAGTAGCTATTAGTCAGAAAATAACAAACATATTAGCCTATTTCATGCATTGAAAAAAATTAAAATCACATGTAAGTCACACCTGAGTATTAGTCGCACTCCCAGACAAACTATGCAAAAAGCTGCAACTTATACTCCAAAAAAGCTTTTAGCATTTAGTTGATAAAAAGGCATGTAACTTTTATATTAAAATAAAATGCCCAAATTATTTTATTTTTAAGAAATGATGTTAAACCCTGAACAGGCAAGTAGAAACTGTTATTTATTTATGTTTTGCCATTCACAAAACTGTGTTAAAGTCTCATTTCTAAAGGTAAAAGGAACTGATGCAAAAATGTTGAATTACAAATTAGGTTTTGCATAAATTGGTGTGAAGAAATGATTCACCGCAAAGTAACAGCACTAAAACTTTGAATCAGGTACCGTATATGAAATGTTGGTGCTTTAATGAACTAGCCAGTGTTTAAACAAAATTAGGAGGAACTAAAACTAAAATGTGCATTTTTTCTCCAGTAAATGCACAAAAATTCTGCCGGCCTGGACAAGAAAGGCTAAATACAGCACCAGGACTTAGGACAATTACATTTTAATTAATTTGAGTGGAAAAAGAGCTCACAAATGAACTCATGTTTTTGACAAATATGTTGGATATTATGTTTTGATCAGTCAGAGACGTAACTATCTTGCCAGAATTAAAATAGTGAGAGATCTGGCTCCTAAGATGGAAAGCCAATTCATTTGATAATTATAAACACAGTTGATAGCTGGAGAGATATGCCATTTACTGACAGACATACACCTTGGATACATGATACATGTTTTTTTTGTACATCCTCTGACCCGCTTGGATTCAAATCTACGCATTTGTGACAACTAGCTCCACCCGTCAGCTTTAGTTTATTGTTAAAATAAGGCAAAACTTGTATCAAGTGTGTGTTAAAGACCTGCTGGCCTGTGACAATATGAGTTAAACAGCATATTGCCCAGAAAGAGGCAAAAACCAATTAACATTATTTTGGGAAACAGTAAATCTTGCCAGGGCAAACATCGTACCTGAACTCACGGGAATGGCCCAAATTCCACACCATTAGAGATAGCAGACGTCGACCCGTGAACCACGTGTCGGGTCAAAAAACCTGACAGATACGAGTCAGCTGCTGTCAATCTGGGTTTCGCAAATTACATTCGTCATGGGTTTATGATTCACCGTAATCAGATTTTGCAGGTAATTTACCATATTAGCAAAAATTTCAATTATTTCTGCATCATGTGGCGGCCAAACAGAGGCCTGCTGAGAGTTTTCCACCTCTCCTTATGTTACATTAAACAGGTCAGAAGTTCACGCCCTTATTTTCAACTCCTCAGGCTGAGCTTTGAACTCCTGACCCTTTGGAAGGGGGTTGAGGGGGACATTTCATGCACAGTAGCTGCTTTTACAAATGTATGCTGACGCCATGCTAGTAAAGCAAACTCTAGAACATACAGATAACATCTAGCCTCAGAAGGAGCTATGCCCGCTCTTTGTATTTATGGACAAGTCTCATAGTTAACCTCCAACCATAAATCATGTTAATTGGTTGACTGATAAAAATGTCTTTCAAGTTCTGTTCACATGGTGCTGTGGCACCCCCCGGTTACTGTTTAATCTTTCTCCTGCAATGGTTCATCTGTTTAACTGACTTGAGGTTAGGAGGAGTGGAAAAGGGAGTTCTTCATATCACGGCACAGTGTGATGCTAATTTAATGCCTCTCAATTGAAATAATTAACAATGCCAGTTAATATGTTAGCAAATTAACTGTTCAGGTCAACAGTTTAGATTTCTTTTTTCCATGAACTTTTTGAAAACCTCATAACTACTCTTATTTATTATGCTTGGTGCGGTAACTGAGAGTGGATTTCAAGGTGGCAATATCTTATTTGTCCAACTGGTGTGGATAAATGAAATGTCTAGTGCAAGTCTTCCCAGAAAATTGTATTGACTTTCTGGCAAGGACACTAAAGCCCATAGGACTAAATTGTCCCTCATCAAGCAAAGACCACACACAGGCGTTCATTTACCTGTCAGATTAACATTAGTGGAGAATCAGCTCTAGGCTACATGGTTTAAAAACCCACTCCAATGACAATAGTTTTTTTGGCGTTTTTAACATTTTTCTGATGAATGAGGACATATATATTAAAAAGATTAAGCAGATAAATTGCAATTTTGCATGTATTTTTCTTCAAATCATAGTGATTTAAGAATAGATGTGCAATTTGAATAAGCTTGTAGCTGTGTTGTAGAAACTGCTATCAGTGGGCCACAAGCTTCCTGTTCGACCCCCGATGCATTCCACTACTAGATCCACATGTGTCTTCGTTTTCGTCCTCTGAGCTGTGTGAGTAAACTCAGGGATCGTGGAAAATGAAGGCAGAAGGAAAAACAAGACTAGAACATGACAAAAAATGTGTTGCTGAAAATGGGGGCAATCTTTAAAACTCTTAAAGTAAAGCTTGCTTACTTTTAGTGCAAATCAGAGGAAAAGAAAACCAGCTGTGCTGATGTTTTTTGTCTATTTTTGCAATTAAAAGCCCGCCCCCCCAGTTAACTGAACATCTTTGTGTGAGACCAAAGTATTGCAATGTTATCTACCCTCATGCAGCTCTTGTTGATCTTTTTATGATTAATGGCTCAAAAGGATCTCGAAAAAAGGTCAAGCACAGAGTTAGGGATGGAGCAGCTATGCGGGGTAATTAAGACAAACATGATTAATAACCCCAAGCTGCCACTGTGTTCTGTAAACAAGATTCTGCCAGATGGGATGCATTTTTGAATATCATGCATTAGTCTCCCAAAGCATAAGGGCACACAGATAGTAAACACGTTCTTAAAAAAGCTTGCTGTTAATGTTGTTAAACACCCTGTATTGGTTTGTGATGTATGATGAGTGCATGAATGCACAAATGTTGCAGATTTCATAACCTCATTGGGGTTTTGCCTTCCAACTACACAGTAAACAAAAACATATATCAGTAACTATGGTAATGGAAAATTGATTGCTCTTAATTGCTCCACTTTTTTCCTCTGATAATAAGAGCTTTTAATGAGTAAAGT
The DNA here is from genome assembly GCA_023969325.1 of Oryzias curvinotus. Lineage (NCBI taxonomy): Eukaryota > Metazoa > Chordata > Actinopteri > Beloniformes > Adrianichthyidae > Oryzias > Oryzias curvinotus. The sequence goes on along the minus strand of CM043724.1, from coordinate 10,872,281 downwards.
GAAGTAAAGTCTAATAGTTTTATCATGGTGACTTTAATAGCAGAGTATGATTACAGGCATGGTTGAAAGGAGAAATCAACCACTCAGTCTTGCTTAATCTGTCCAAGAGTATGACCTTGCATTAAAAGTGCTGGTCCAAAAAAAGTGAGAATATCAGAATTCACCTATGGCAAACTATCATTTCATCTACTCTGCTGCTCCTTGTCCAAATCAAAAAGATAAAAAAATACAATAAACAAATAAGGTTGATCATTTATTGATGATGATTATATTAATTGATTTGTAATGATATTACTTTACTTGCTCCAAAATTGGGTTCATAATTTGCACAGATTCAAATCTTCATAGTAAAAACTGATCAAGTATCAAAAGTTTTGCTATGAAGATTTTTGAAACAGTGTTTTGTCTGTTTTACTGATATAGTATTATGTTTTTAATCATGTGCATGATATTTATAATTAATATAATCTGTATATATTTGAGATAACTGATCTGCATTTGCTATGTTGATTTCTAAAATAGTTATTTTTTACACAATATTTTAAGTAATTCATCTTTGTCTTGTTCTTTATTGATACCTAAGGATTCCTAATTCTGTCTGATGAAGTTATGAACCGGATATTGATAAATCATGTAATAAAATGGTTACAGTAGAACAGGGGTGGGATTATATAAATTCGCTTCCTTCCACTCCCTTTCAACCAATAATTGATTTTATCTCTAATTATCCCAAGTTTGATACGTCATTGTATGAATGTATAACTGATGATTGTAATGTTTTTGTGTACTATTCTTATTTGATTGCTTGAAATAAACCATTTAAAAAAAATGAACATCACTATAAGGGAGCTGTCTCATAGTTACAGTAATCCGATAACTCTGAGAAAACCGATGTCTGTTTCTGGTAATGAGACGACAAGAAAATCCTTGGCATTAGTCCTATATCTGATTTATTCTGGAAAATGTACATATTAATACAAGTGCCAAACATCCTGTTATTTTTTAAAACTTCTGGTCGTTTCTTGGTAAACATGGGACCAAGGGTTGTATGAGCTTTTCTACTGTCACACACTTAATGAGGGGTATTAGGCAGTTATCTTAAGTACACAACTGTGTAACTTCCTGTGCATTTAAAATACAGAGCTAAAGAGGTAAAATAAACTGGATAAGCTTGGAAACATGTTAATAATTATCTGCCTTTCTGATGAAAACCCAAATATGTAAATCAATATCTAATGGTACTGTTAGCAGCTTAGCTTGTCCCCCCCATTTCTTTGGTGTGACTGCGGTTGGCAGGGAGATGACGCAGCGACGGAAGGGGGCGTCGCCTTGGGACGCAGGCGCACAAGAGGGGAAAACGCGCGGGAGAGAGAAAAGGGGAGGGGCTGTTTGGCTGCATGTTTGTCAGTTTGAATGAGAAGGTGTTCGGAGACGTTCTGCTGTAAGAGTTAATCTGACCAAAGAAATAAACGGCTAAAAGGCCTGTTCTAAAGCAACGGTGTCCCGCTGAATCTGTTACCATTTAAGTCCCGACCGGACTGGAGATCAAAACAGCGGCTTCCGACTACGGTCCGAAGCTTCACGCTGAAGGTAACAGTACCATGCAACCGACTGGCGACCTGTCTAGGGTATCCCCTGCCTTAGCCCACAAGTGGCCGGGATAGGCTCCGGCAGCCCCGTGACCCCAAAAGGGACAAAACGGAAGTAGATGAATGAATGAATGAATGAATGAATGAATATCTAATGGTGATATGACTGTTTCATTGAAATATCGTGTTACTTTAAAAAATTTCCGTAACACAAAAAATGATATACATACATACAAATATAAGGTGAGCATGTAAACCCACTTGATGACTTATCCGATTTGTGTAAGTGCCAAAATGAAACTCAAAAAAGGTAAAAAAGAAGATAGTAAAGTATGAGTATTCGCTATTTACCATTAAGACAGGTATTTAAATATGTAACAAGTCCAGTTAAAAGAACATCAGTGAGGATTTGATATGTTTCGGGTACTTTTTTTATTGCAAGTAGTCTCTTCATTTGTTTATGCACCTTCTTTCAAGTCTTACAAGACACTGAGGTGTCATGGTGAGCTGACCTAGCTTCATTCATCTTTGTTTACAAACCAGTTGGCCTTTGGGTAAAACCAATGTACCGATTGATTTTTAAGAGCCATTTTATTGAAAACATTCATGATGCTTTCTTTCGCTTGGATTAAAATGTAAAAAGACAAATACAAACTAGATTGTAAATGTGACAAGACTATACACATGGGTACTTATGAACAAACTACATTTTTTGCTAAATCTTTCCTCCCCCCATTTTGGCAGATAGGTAACTAGTCACTGGCGATAACTGCCTTGTGTTAAGTTTTTCATGAGGAAAAATGTCTTGCTTTTTGCCATTAATATTGCTATTTTGATGCCACAGACATCAATGCAACTTAAAATTAAGCATTTAGCTTTGGTAAATTCATCCACAATCAAAGCCTTAGGGAACAGAGTCAATGCAAGCACCTTCATGAATAACAAAATAGGGTTAATTAAACTATTAATACCCGAAGGATTGGTTTCTTACTTCAAAAGGAAAATGCCCTGAGTAGCAGGAGAAAGATATGTATGCCTCAAAGAAAGTGGGATGGACAAAGCACACCCTAATGGATTGAAATAATAGCTGACAAAGATTCTCAGCATTTGTACAATAATGCTCAGTGGCACCAAAAGCGGCGCCATTACCAGAGACTCCAGTTTAATTTGTCCTGATAGGCCAGGGACTCTTTGCCGGCCAAGGAGACCCACTGATGCGGGCGGCAGTCAGCCCTAATGCCCCAGTTTGATGGGAGATGACTGGGAGGGGGTTGAGAGTGATCACAACCAATGGGCGCTCGCTCAAGTGGGACCACAGTGACAGTAAGCAGCTGTGGGAACTTTCATCCTCACTCAGCAGGAGTCAGCGCAGAGCAAGAGCATTTGAAAGCTTTGGCAGGAGGGTGCTGCAGTGCTGTGATTACATGGCACCCATGTGCCAACGGCTTCAAACAGCTAAAGGTGGACAAAAGGGTCAGAGCTGGCACCAGTAAGAGTGATGTCGCTTATGGGCTTACTTTGATCAACAAGAACCACTCAGGTTTGGATCCAGGTTTGTGTGATTGGAGAAGATGACTTGTGCAAAAAAACCTAAGTTTAAAGCTTTAAACTATGGATTCATTAGATTGTATATGACTGACTGATTGCATTTAGTCAGTTGCTTAAATGAATTTACTTCCACCTCCCTTTTTGTTCATATGATTGAAAGTTTAGTTTGCGTGGCACAAATGTTTATTATTTTGAAAGTAGAGACTGATGGACAGAAAGTGTGGTCATGTGACCCATTGGATTGTATTGGGCTGATTTAGAGCCAGTTTTTAGAACGCAGAGTCATCATCATCCTGGTGGAACATGAAATGAACAAAGCCCACCTGCCTTTCTGTAAGTGGGAATTGACCAGCGATGTTGCTCTTGAGTTGAGAATTTAACAGTCAGCCAGATATCATCTACCCATCTGTGCACAATTTTACGGACGAATAAAATGATGTGGTTCATAAAAATAAACTCTCAGTACTCTAGGCTTGCACCCCACCATTAACCATTTACTTTGTACCTGCATCTGACTCTGGATGCTTTAATTTTTAAGCATGCTTCAATTTGAAAGGCTAAGTGCTGTTCTTTAATCCAAACCCAATTTTCCTATTGCGATGTCAACATGCGCTATGGTTTAAAATTTAGATCTGGATTCTGCAAAGGGAAGAGTTTTTGCCTCTGAGAGTGTTTGCCATTGATACAACTTTGCAAATCTGTGTTTGTTAAACATTTAGTGCAATTTTATACTAGGGATGCACCGAATATTTGGCAACCGAATGTATTCGACTGAATATTGCTAAAAACAATGTTTATAGGGAATGAGGCTGAATAGTGGCGCGTAAAGCAAACAATGTGCATCAGCGATCTAGTGCCTACTTTAAAATGTCGGCTGTGTGGAAATATTTCAAAGTGCTTGACAGTGGTAAATTTGTCACGAGGGGGTTCATCGGCCAAAACCTTCACCACATCTGCGTTTCAGTCATACGAAAACTCTTGCAGTAGAATACATTTATTTTCACATACTTAATTTACATCTTAGTTGGCATTCACAAACTTTGATTGGCATAAGGCTCCGTACAATTCCATGAGATAACTTCCATAAACTTTAGGGTAAAAACCCCCGAACGGAGCCCACAGGTGGAAGCCGGGGAGGAGGGTGGGGCGACGAAAGCGGCGCTGCGGTAAGAAAGAGAATGAACGCTGCACACCTGGACTTAAATAGGAAGCTGAACAGGTGAGTTAATTAACTACCGCCCTAGGGGGTAAAGAGACTGCCCGAGTTTCCGGTGCCTGAAATGCGAATACATTCGCTATTTAATCAGGCGTTTAAAAACTAAACACCCAGAACAGCATGACCGCCTGCTTTGTAACATGTAACGATGTTCGATGTACTCCAAAAGCCTCTGAAAGGTCTTTCACTACGCTAAACAGTCGGTTGTCTAAAGCCATGTATTCCATTACCTTTTTCGCTATTGTGTTCGCTTTGGCGCCATCCCCTGCAAATCTTTTCATTTTTTCAAACACGTTCAACATGGAAGGAGTGTCGCCAACTAGACTTACTTTTAGCCCCCGCAGCCATCTCTATCTCATTTGCGGTATTTCTCTGATGTGATTTTACCAGAAATGTATGAAAGTGTTGTTTTTTCGCGTCCACGAGCTGTTAGTCAAAAACAGATATTCAGTATTTGGTAAAGTATTTATTGTGATTATTATTTGGCTTCGGCCAAAAATATTCACTTCAGTGCATCCTTAATGTATACTTGATAAATATTTAAAATCTCACCCGGATGAACTTCTGATCTGTTGTAAAAGTATTTCCAGAGGTCTTTTGATAATTATCATGCTGTTTTTATCCAAAATCACAAGAGCCTGTGCCCTTTTCTAGGACAGTTCCCTGTCGTTCATCAGAAATTAGCCTTTTATGGGCAGGACTTTTGCATGGAGTAGGCCTGCACTTATTTCTCACCAGCCCTTTGTTTATACTTTCTCCCACTAGCTTACAGCCCCTCACAACCCCCAGCTAAAATTATTGGTACAACAAAAATGGCGAGCATTATTGAAGCTATCCAGCCATACAGTTTTAAGCTGGAAGCCTAGCTCAGACAAGGAAAACAAAGATGTTAATGGCTCTATCTGTCTAAAAGTGGATGCATTGGAGTGGAGGGACTGTAGCTTCTACGTTACTCCTACAAGCTTTTTTAAATTACATGTTGTTGGTCGTTCCTAATTCACTGCAATTTGATTAAAGAAGTACCGTGTCCTCCATCATGAGAAAAATACCACAAGAATGTGTTAAAAACACCAAAAACGCAATTTTCATCAGAGTGGGTCTTTAACTGTTCTTAAAATTTCAATGAAATTATTTGCTATTGTAAAAATTATTTTATTGAAAACCATAGAGTTTGAAGGTGAAATGTTACAGGACATATGGTACCTCTCCAAGTCAAGAAGATAAATATGATCAAAGTTTATTTATCGCAACCTACATGGCATCACAGATTCATAGAAAGCAGTCCAGCTCATCCAGTGAAAAAAATGACAAAAAGATCCACAATTCCCTGAGTGTAGTGGCTTCACTTTCAGGGTCAGTAGACTTTCCAAAGTAACAAGGCGAGCATATGCCACAGTGGTTCCCCCTATGTCCCAAGAAAGATCCAATTAATTCATCAATCTGCACACCTCTGTCACTGCCTTGTGCATTTTAGCCCCTTGCCAGCAGAGCTCCATCCATTACCGCCCAGGTTGTTCAGCCCTCCTCTCAGCCAGACTGCCGAACAGCGTATCAGGGGTTCTGCTGGTTATTTGCAAACTGCCTCTACAGCGCATATGATCATTTTCCTAACAGTATATTACTTCATTAGGGTCCTTCAATGTGCTGTATTTTTTAAAATGACATTTTTCACCAACTCGGTCCATATCCGACTCGTCCGAATATCATAACAGTCATTAATAACTGTCAGTCGGCGGCATCAGTTCAGCACATGGGCTGCCTCATTAGCATAGCCCAGCATTTGTTCTGTGGTAAGACTGATTATTTTCTACAACAGGCCAGGCCAATTACTTTGGTGAAGTGGTATCACATAAATCAAAACTTAACAAGGTGGCAAATTTGAAGTTATCAGATTCAAAGAGACACTGTAACTAATATGTCATTGTCACAAGAGCTCTCTCTCCAGGTATGCCTTTGCCATATCAAATATGTTATCCTGCAGGATCTCTGAGGAAATTACCATATTCGGGAAAGTCGGAGCACAAGTGGTATGAAAATATAAAGGGAAGAGTTCAAGCAGGCTGGCTTGGACGGCGGCAAGTATGAAATAGATCAAAAATGATTGATCCCACTGTAATGTCTTTTCATTCTGGACGATATAACATGTAGGCTTTCTCTTGGAGCTCAGACGTCTCCTTTTACTGTTCGCATGATGATATTCATCCATCACATCATGACAGCTACATCAAACCAACAGCAAACATGCAAACCCAGCAGTCTGAAAATATGCTGACACAATGTGCAGACACATAAATACAGGAACACTTCAGCTTTACTCAGGCTGTGGCTCCTTTTTTGCCTGTTCAAAGTAGATTTTCAATCAACTGGAAAATCCCCACAAAGCAGGGTGTGTGATAAAGTGCACCTCTGTCTGTTAGCCACAGAAATGACAATGATCACAGACGCTTTGGAGATGGTTTTCTGTTTGTGTGCCCGTGGTTCTACTCCATCCACTCACAGAGGTATGTGCCGCACAGTGACTCACTGCTAGCTAAAGAGCGATCACTTCAACCTCATTTTTGGAAAGATGTTCCTTTTATTTCCCCCCCCTTCCATGTCTGCAGCATTTTTTCTGCTCGTTTAGTATTTTTCAGGAATTGAGTACGAATGGATGCAAATTCAAAGTTTCTGATCTTTAGGAGAAGTTATGGAGGGTTATCTTTGGCTGTATATCTCTGCTCTGCCAGCGCTCCCTTGGTGATGAAGGATTAACCACAGCAGCTGTCTCTTCCCCAGGATGATGCAGTGCCCTGCTCCCCGACACGACAGCATCACTTAATCTTAATGTCCGCCTCTACAGAGTGGCCGCACAGGACAAAGCCAATCAGCATCACATGCCATGGGGATGGACCTACAGCTTGGCCCTGGAGTTTCTCACCCTTGCAGGCCTATTCATCAACTTCAGCCACACCAATCCCAGAGTTCTACCCTTGCAAACCACAGCTGAGCCGGCCAATGATCTATGGGACAATGAAGAGGGTTGGGGGGTGGGGGGTGTTCTGGCGTGTGCGAGAGAACACTTATCAGATTGCACATTATGCACTGCTTTGTGTTCAGTAGAAGAAAAAAAACTATGGTGGGGAAGTAATGAATGTACTCAGACCTACTTGAGTTCAGACCACCTATTTGGCGCGTTTAAAGAGATATCTGCTCAATACTTCTGCCGCACCCAGAATACGATAGATCTGGAATAATGATCACTGCTCATTTAGATAAATTGCACTCAGGGAATCCATTTGTAAAGATCTGAATTCAGCTGGAAGCAAAGACAATGGAGATGCTTCTTCATCCAGCTACCTCCCCATCGGTTGTGGGTGCTTGGCTCTGCAGGGAATGGGAATAATCCCAAACTCCAGAGACGTGTAAGAAGACACTTGAAAGCAAGTATCAAGATTTTAATATGTGACTTAAGCAGGAAAACTGAGTCAAAGAATGCACCATCCAGCTTGTCCTTCAAAGTCCTTGAGTTTGATACAGAAACAATAAAACACGTCTTTTCTGTGACCCAGATGTAAAATGATGTTTAACAATCTCACCACTTGCTCTCCTAAAGCATTGCCAGCACTTTGCCAACACCAGCCATCGGCCCCCATTGAGAACCTGATAATAAAGAGATGACACTTTTATGATACCATAATTAACAGTGCTCCAGGATGAAATTAAATCAATATGCTCATCTAATATAATTTTCCCTAGTTATGCAAATCAAACATTCAAAGCCCTTGGAAAGTGATATGAATTGCTTTCACATTTCAGTTCACACATATTATCATATCAGACCTCTTGGGTTTGATGACATGGAGGTTGGGAGGTGGATGGTGGCAGGGGGGGGCTTAATGATGTGAAGATCGTAGTGGAGAAAAGAGAGACGTTCTGACTGCTGATTAGCTTCCAGTGACAACATGATGATAATGTGGGCGCTGATATTAAAACCATTCCTCTCCATTTCAAGATAAAGCAGCAAATCTCTCCGTACGGGAACGGGGAGATCAGTAGAAACCTCCGAACTGAACCTTGCTGTAGCAAAACACTGGTCACGCCATAATGAAATAAATTACAACATTTAATACCTCAGGATACATCCAAGCACCCTTTTTAGCAACCCTATATCTCTGCAGCGGGATGCAAGGTGAAAATATAAAGCCTTTGCCTTTATGGGTATGAGACAAAAGGGAGGCTGTGATGGCTTGGTGCAGACAACGCACGCAACGGAGGGGGAGCCTAATGGCCGTGATTAATGACAATGGGCCAGAGGAGAGCTGGGACACAGGCGCTACATATATCATCCCTTCTCATCAGTCTGTGCACCTCTGTGGCCTCCTCTCTGCAAACCAGCAAAAAAACCTCCTCCTCTTCTGCTTCCATTCAGCATACCACCAAGACGCTTTTCTGCGGTTCTTTATGGCCAACGCAGACGATAGCTAAGCAGGGAAATGACATGTAGAATAAGACATAATGAGTAAAGCACTGCGTGTGCCATCACTCATGTTTTCCATGAACTGAATTCTTCCTGTGCTCAAGTCATATTTCCAAGGTCTAATCTTCCATATGGAGGGAGATGAGTTATTGGCTATTTATGAATAGAGGTGATGATGAATAGTGCTGCATTTATCTGCATAAGTAACTCCAAGGGCTGGCACAGAGGTTCAGGCAGCTATAATAAACATAGTTTGCACTCAGGGGCAGCTCTTTATTTATGAGACTGCGGTAATAGATATTATGTGGTCATCGTCAGTTCCTTCCCCCTAAAGAGAGGAAAGGAAATGGCTCCAATACATGCAATGGTTTTTGCACTCCTCTGATCAGGCTCACTGCCATCACTGTAATCAGCTCCACTCAGAGTTTAGTTATGACCAATTAATGAACTACATTCTTATGGGAATTATAACACACTCAGGGACCCGCGGTTTTAATTAGGAGGCACCTTGTTGGATCCAAGTTAATGCTTTCGACGTACTGAAAACATGGCAAATTAATCCCCAATTAATACTACAGGCAGATTTAGTCATTATAAAACTGCTTTCCACATAAATGGATGAAAATATCCCATATGTTCTCGGTTTAATCTTGTTTTTGTGATGAGGAAAACCTCCACAGCTTTTGCTCATTTTGCTAAAGGAAAAAGCAGAAACAATAGAAGAGGTATTAGTATCGATAATCTGTTGTTCATGTTCTTACATCTGCACACAAAGACACCATTTCATAGTGATGGAAAGTAGCAAAAGATACAGAAGCTTTTGTGCAAGTTAAACAATTTCTCTAAAGGTTCTGGGTCTTAAACCAGACTTCTCGACAGCCAAACCAAATGTTTAACATTTATACAGGCCCACCGTGCAAAACGATACCAGGAGTTCACAATTTGTTTTATTTTGTGAGGCAGAAATGATTGGCATGCAACCAGAGAAATGAAAATCTTTAGCGTTCTAAACTACATTTAACCGATGTGGGATTGTTTTGTTTTAAAATACTTTTTTAATCCAAATAACATCATTTCACTTCATTATAAAAGTTAAACTAAAACCTGAAAGTCGAGGAAAGTTTGAAAAAATGCAATTTTTTTCCTGAAAAACTCCAGTTCCTTGGCTGATAGCTCAGAATCTAACTCGACTTTTAGCCTGGGCTTTACAGACTGCATTGACCATGAAAAAAAGGTATTAAAGTATATAAATCTTACATAAGATAGACTTTAATGTTAAAATATTATTCCTTACAGCCTATTTGATGTTTGTTTTTTGTTTTTTTTCGTTTTTGCAGTTTGTTCACTTTCTAATGTTTCAGTACTAAGATGCAACATTTATTCTAAAATACCTAAAGTCTGATTTGAAAGGTTATATTTCACTTAGATTTCCAGCCAAAATTGACTAAATATATTAAAATGATCAGTCATTTTAATATCAATATAGAAGTGAAAATCTATTGTGTTTAGATAAGTAATACAAATGATCTGTGTGTTTTGTTTGTACATTTTAAAAAATCCCAGTTCTTCAAAAAAAGGTTAAGATTACAACTTTGCCAACTAAGAAAAAAAAACAAAAACAGGATTCTATGAAAAGCATTTGCAAACACCTGAGAGTTCATAACAGGAAATAACATAAAGGATTATAAAAAACACAAAATAATATGTCAAACAACTGCAGTAGTTCAAGCTTTTGTAAATTCATTTTTGCTTTGAGGTCACAGACTTCATGTTTGTAGCCTTCTAAAGGTATTTGAGTCTCTTTTTTTATAATCTTACGTTTCTTCTGTTTGTTTTTTGCTACAAAAAGAGGCTATTTTGTGGTTGTTTCTAGTCACATCTTTTGGGAAACAAAAACCTGCTGGATACAAACCCCATAATTGCATTAGAGGCACACTGACTTTAAAAAGCACAAACTTTGAGTGTCTTTTAATATTGCAAATCAACATCTTACAAAACTTAGGTGTTTTATGGATGAACAAATAAGCTGCTGTAGACGATTTAAAAAAAAAAATACACACTTGCAGCAATATTTAACTAACTTAACTGATGAAAAGTTTTCCAGTTTTCATATTTTTAACCCTTATTATGCGAAAATATATTTCCTGTCATCTAAAACAGTGAATTTGTTGGCATAAAGCAGCAGTTTGTGCTTTTTCATGTCGTTTAGCTTCTGTTTAGTTTCTGTTAATTTGTAGTCCAACTATGTTGTGTTGCTGGAAAGGTTAAACTGCAGAATTTCTTTTCCTTTCTTACCTCCGATGCATAATAGTTGCCAAGGAAAAAAGTAGCATAAGAAAATGGGAATGGGGAATAGCTGTTACAATCTTAATAAAGAAATCCACTTTATAAAAAATCCAGTCAGATCTTTTGCCTTGTTTTCGTTTTTTTTTAACCTCATTTTGGGATTTGTTTTGTCAACTTTAAAGCTTTTAATGTTAGTTTTTTTTAAGTTAAATTTTAATTAATCTAAGCTGTTGTTAAAGTGTCTTGTCAGGAAAGTATCCAGACACATATCATACAACGTTATACTAACATGTTTAAAAGAAACATATCTAGATTTTTTTATTATTAATTAAATATATCAACTCAAGTATTTCATCTTAACAGCATTAAAACCTGTAAACCTGTAACCTGTAACCTGTAAAACAAAATTCAGAAATTTCACCCTAAATATTACTTTAGAAAGTGCTGACTGAACTATTTCAATAAATAATTCTAACAATAAATCCTTGTTTAGATCTGTTTGTCGTTCATCCAGCTGCATTTCACAACTCCTTACAAGTGACAAGAGAAAGAATCTACAGCTTTCTAATTTTCTGTCTGCTGCTTTTGGTTTTTGAATCAATAAAGAAAGTATTTGGGGATATAATAATGCATCTTTTGTCTTCATAACTGTTTGCACTCATTTTCCTGGGTGTTGTGTATAATTAATATCTCTACGGTGCCAGAGGTTGTCATTTTTCAAATGGTTTCCCTGGAAATGTTTTATACCACTTAATGGCTCTGCTAATGCCGTAGCTGTCATGTCTTGGACAGCTGCACTTTTACAAGACCAACTCGGCTGCGCCACAGGCTTCTCCGCGGACTCACTGGCTGGATTTGGGGCGGAACAGCCAGCTGGTGTGGTGTCTACACATATTACGAGCAATCTTTACCTTATGAACATGAGCGGGAAGTCACCTTCCAACAATGTTCCATTTGAACTTGTATTTTATTTCATAATATTTTGGACAAGAAAAAACTAAAACCCGATGGATTCTTTTTGGTTTATTGAGGCAAAGAACAGAGATTTTGAGAAATTGTATTCCTGTTAGTTAAAAGGGCCTTTAGAAATATTTTTTTCACAACAGCGAGTCCCAACCTCCACACCCTGCAAGCAATCACAGGATTAATGGAGATGTCACAAGATAATCAGGTTAGGGGGTGAAAAGGACTACTTTTTTTAAATACTTGGAACATTTTGGTCATGTGTAAACTTTTTAAAAGCAAGGAAGGATGACAGGAAAAAGATTAGTATCTTTTGGGAAATTATTTTTATACTATAACATCTAAAATATGTGCCTGAATATTGTAGTTTTACAAAAAAAACCAACCTGTTGCATGACATGAATAAACAAATAAAGAAGGTAGAAAACACGTTTTGAATCAAATTGGCTCCATAATAAAAAATAAAAATCATTGTATCAATGGCTGTTTTTGTAAAATATCATCAGCCATAGATCTAATAAAAATCAGTGTGCATTCAAGATATATGTACAAGGATACTGTTGTGCTCTGTTCCCATTTGTCTCCTCTTTACCATGTTTGACCTTTTCACCCTAAAATGCCTTAAACCTCTACAGCCCTCCATTGCAATGCAGGAAAAACAAAAGGTCTTCAGAAGTCAAGCTGGATAAGCAAAATCACCATGATGTTTGATACAAGTGGGGAAGTAAAAGTGCTGCTGTTCTCATCCTTTTTCAAACACTATCTGTCTATTCTCCTGAAAGCAGATATTGTCGGCTGTGAGATTGTTATCACCGTTCACGCAGTGCAGCGCGGGTTCAGGGCGCACACTTTGTGTAATTGCTGCTTCCTAATAAAATGACATGTGACATTTAAAGCGTCGATGAGGACCTCATGAGGACAGCGGGTGTATGATCAGAGGATGGATCAAAATAAAGAGTTCTTTGTAATACTCGAGTCTTACTGCACATCAAAGATGGAAATATTCATCAATGTGGTCATAAAATATAAAACTCCTAAAGACAAAGTTTGGGAGTGGGGCACAGCCTAAAACAAAATGTTGAGGTTGGAAGCCGGTGTCCAGAGTTAGTTTACATCTCCATCTTGAAAACGCTGCATGACGATGGCCCCTCAACCCCCATTTTCCACAAGCTTAGACCTGGTTGTTTGATGAGGGCTTATCCCTCAGCTGACATATTATCATTGGACAGGCCTCTGGCTGTGAAAAAAGAACGAGCTACGCAGAGGATTAGCCTCCACACTCGTGCTAATGCAGTCAAACTGTCAGAGAGATCAAAGCAACTCACCCCAGATTAGGACCAATTAAAGCAGGTGGCCCTGCACAAATTAATAGCTGGAGCACTCGCCCATTTGAAAGACGGAAAACAGTGAGGAGTTCGGTGAAGTGCCGTGCTTTGCTACTGTCAGTCAGTTAAGGGGTTATGGCAGGCTGTCAGCAAACAAAATCAGTTGTTTCATGAAGGTTTTTTTAACCTTCAGTTCCGCCCACAAGAAGTCAAATCAGCAGACATGTGCAGCTATGTGCTGATGCAAGCATGACAGTTGTGACAGCTGCGTTTAATGGAGCAATTTAAAATAAGTGGCACTTCATTTGAAGGTCGCCTCATTATTAGACTCTGATCTAGTTTCTATTGGATGAAAAGCCGCAACATTTGTGCATTTTGACTTAGCCATGATGAGAACTTTATTAGGAGTTAAAGGAGGGTTACGTAGAAAAAAGAAGAAGTGGAGCTATGTTTCCCCCGCCCTCGACAACGCACAGTCAAGCAACCATTTCCAGTGAACACATTTTTAAGACCATTTTCAGGCTCTACATACAAAACGTGCAGCCATTGACCGCATGTTGAAAGGTAAAACTTTGACGAGTCAGGGACTCCGATTGGGTAGCGACATATGGGTGGCGTCTCCTTTTCATTCACAGAAGTGCCAACTGTTTTAAAATTCTTCAAATTCGGATGTTACAACCACTTAATGACATCATCAATAGTCACTGGTGAGCTATGTTAGCGCGTAGCTGCCAGGGCTTGGAAAATACACAACAACATTGGTTTTATAACTTTATAAAGTCATGCGAAAACAAAAACTCAACACTTACATTTAAGTATTAACTTCTGTGCTACAGAGCACACCAACGTGAAAAAATACATTTGTCCTCCGCCCACAAGCACGACGGGGGTCACCCTACTGTCGGAGGGATGGCCAGTCCCAAATGGCTGTGGCTCCTCCGTACTTTCGGACAATGCTACAGCTTCAAATGCCCTTTTAATTGGAGGAATAGTGAGGAGTCAGAGGTGTAGGGAAGCAATTGGGATTTGGCCCAAGTCTTTAACATATCTAAATAAATCTGTGAAAGAAAAAGCCTGGAGCAAGAGTCACGAGATTTGTATCACTTCAACATTTCTCACCAAGTCTCTTCCCTCTGAAGGTGGCGGATAGGTCAGTAGCAAAAGAACAAGAAGAAGCCCCTCCCTGCTTGTCCAGTGTGAAGACCGTGGAATGTGCGTTTAGCACGTTCAAGAACGCGCGCAACATGCCCGGTGTGAATATAGCATGAGTGCCGCTGAGAACTAAAATGAAGCTTTCCAAATATTAGTTTTCGGAAAAAAAAAACTGCATGTCAAACACAGAACACCTGTCAGAAATATTTATAAAAACGAATTGATTAATGTTTATTCCAAGTCCTAAAAGCTTGCCCTGCCAGTGGGAAATGGTTATAAAAGTATGTAAGGAGTTAATAGAGATTTTTTGGAGCAGACAGTGAACATCTGAGACACCTGAACCACAGCTGGTCAGATAGGCTCCAGGTCATTCGAGGGCCAGCGGAGGCCGAGCTGATCAAGGCCTCCGCTCTTGACAGGGGGATGAATGATGACCGCAGAGTAAATGCCAAAACTATAAATTTCATTCCACACCGAGCCAAAGCTCCTCCAGAGTTTATTTACATTTTGACATAGCATCTCCTCTCGAATGTCAATGTCAAAATATCTAAGGGCAGGATAATTTATATATTCCAGTGCACACCGTGAAGAAAGTTTCCTCCACTCTGACGTGTCCGTTGTGCGCCACTGCAGAGCAGACTGAAAGGATCTTTCATTAACTTGTCCCTTCTCGTTACTCCTCCTGCATTTTGTTTTTCGGTTGATCCAGCAGAACTGAGTGGGACCGTAAGGACTGTCAGAACAGCTTTATACATACAGCTTTGCCCTTTCGATTATGAGCGCAAATGAGACGATTTGACAGTTAAGCAAACTTCAACAAAAAAAAAAGTAATAAAAAAAAAAAAAAAGCTGGGGTCAGACACATTCTAAACCAGTAAAATAAATAAATATACCCAACACCCTGATGGTAAACTTTCAATGGGCTGCATGGAGAGCCCTGTTTGATGTGGACGCCTGGAGTCAACTGTGTTTGGAAAGTCATGAGGTGGAGCTGCCAGGCTTTTAACTGCTCCAGAGAACACAACCCACCACAGAGCAGCACACAGGAGTCCCTCTGTCCTGAGGCTGGACACAAACGATCAACTGAGAGAATGAGAGTGCAAACCACAGTGGGATTTGCTCCTGCACCGGTCTGCAGGCTTCTAAAACACCTTGAAGACATTTACAGACCTGTTCTGTGAGAGCGTTTCATGAAATCTAAACCACAAAGATTAAAAAGAAGAAGAAAAAATAAATCAATATTCCATCTTTTATTTAAAATATTTGATTTCCTAACATTTGTCAAAAGCCAGAAACAAGATCTGGCCAATAATAACAGAGTTTGAAAACATAATGAAACTCACATCTGCCACAGCAGGGAAAGATATATCCTAAATATATATTCATAGGAGATGGAAAAAAGTAATTGTTCCTGTTATGTGGCGTGGGACGCATCGGATATTTAATTTAGGAGAACAAATGTGCTTAAGTTGTTACTGCAGGAAGGCTTTCTATCTCAGGAAGGCCGTTTTGGCATGTTGCATACCACTGCTGAGATCACAGAGGCCGACTCTGCTTGCAATTACCACCGAAGGACCTTGGATTCGGGCAGGCGGCCGTTATTCCAGCTTCTGGCCCTGAACACTGTGACATGTCGAAATTCCCACCGTCCTCAGTGCCACAGCCCTGGGCAAAACATGCATCAATGCAGCCAAACCGCACTTGTGGAGAAATTGACACCATCATCAATATAATTAGCTGCCTTCCAGTCAGCAGTATGACTTACTTTGTTCTGTACTGTATGGATTTTTTAAAGAGAGGTGATGAAAGTATTTAATAGGAAGCTAGTTAAGTTTAACACAAAAATGCATTAAAGTTGGGTGAACATCAACAGTTTCTGGAACGATTACAGCATCAAACCAAAAGTAATAGATTACTGAGCAAAAAGTCAAATTTCTGTTCTGGGAAACAAAAACTCTTAAAAAGAATGATTTCGATCTACTGTCCACCTAAATTACAATTTACTTTTACACTGTTGTTCAAATTGCATGTCATGATTTACCTCACAAGAGGTTGTTATCTCTTAATGTTAAAATACAAAAATCTATCAAAATAACACAATCCAAAGTTTAAAAATATGCTTCATGTAGTAATTACACGTTTTTTTTTTTTTTTTTGCAGAAACTGCTTTTTTGTTCAACCCAATGACCTGATAAAATTTTCTTGTTTGCAACAGAAATGATGCATTAAGTTGCTACAAATCCCCTAAAAGGAAACAGAAATCCAATGACGAGATTCCGCACTGTCTCCAACCACACCCACCCATCCTCCACCGCCACATTGCTGAGATCAGGTCATGTGGAGAGACGCTTCATCCCCATCTTAAGAATCCTAAAGCAGAGCATGATGCGTGGAGTAATTTGAGTGTAAGACGACACTTGAATTTCCTTAACCCTCTGATAGGATTAAAGAAAAAAGAGGAATAACGGTCTCCATCAGAGAAAGATGCTGGCAGCACCTTAAGCAGTGAATGAATTAAAGCCAAACAATTTAAACAACTTAAATGATCTGAAGGGGATGAATAAATTTGGACTAAAGCAGTAACTAAGTTCAAACTAAAATAAAATAAAATGTCAATTGAAAAGAAAAGTTACATCTAACCAGGGGAAAAAAGAAAATTCTGACATGTCAGAATCTGACTGACATTCCATGAAGTGTGGCATTAACCAGTTTGTCACGCCTCCAAATATCTGCATAGCATGTCACGGTTGGCCCGAGCATCTGCGCACAATCTGAAAAAGTAGCATGACTCCTGTGCAGATGGTCACAGGATGTGACCACCTCATGTTGCCTGTTCCCATCCATCCACAACTAAATAGCTCCTTTGACACCCTGCATTTGCAGTTCGTCTGAGATGCTCACATGATCACCTCAATGTTTTTTTTTCTTTAAATGTAAAAAGATCAGAACATGTGCACAACGCATCTCCGAGCAGGCTCAGTCATGAGTTATCCCTCTTCATATCATTCTTTGAAATCTAAATGTCCATCTGCCCTTTTTCATAACCCCCCCTCCACTCAACAGCAAAATCTGATTTATAACTACTGTCAAAGGCAGCTTTGACAGATAGATTAATCTTCCACTCAAGTTTACATCTTGGGCATCTGGACTGCTGATCTTGCTCTAACAAGCACAGAGGTCTCGGCGGGCTGTCTTATAACGGTGATGTGTTCATGGCTTCAGATGAACAGCTCTGTGACTGAAATCTATTTATGCGACAGCAGCAGCATCGGATCCAGAACGCTTTCCTGAGACCAGCACCAGTGTTACAGGAAGTAGGCTAGTGAACAGGTTCTTTACTTTGTCAAGCAAAGAGTTTTTGATAGTAATGCTTCATTATCAGGGGAAAAAAATAAAATAAGTTAAATCCTTTAAAGTCCCACTCTGATCTATGTAATCTATTTTAGAAGCGTTCTCAGTGGTCTTTTAATAAAGATCATGCTGTTTTTAAAATTAAAAAGTCATTTTCTAAGACATCATTTCTGAAGGTGTTTATTAGAAATTCCCCTCTGAGTTGTGGGTGGGACTGTTGGCACGGAGCAAGCCTGCCCCACTTCCCGACAACCTTCCATTTACACTCTCTCCTGCTAGCTTACAGCTCATCAGACCCCCCGTCCTAACATTATAGGTACAACAAAAATGCGACCAATATTGGAGCTATCCAGTCGTACAGTTTTGATCCAGAGGCCAGCTCGGACTAGCAAAACAAAGACGAACAAGAATCTGTTAGTCTGCGAGTGGATGCATCCGCATGGAGCGGCGCAGGGAGCTAGTGGCCCTCCGACTGTAAGGCACTTACGTCACTGCAACAAGCTTTTTCAAACTGCATTTTTTGTCTCCTCCTGATTCACCACAATTTGAATGAAAAGATACTCAGAAACACAATTCTAAGCTTAATTTTTAATATTTATGTGTCCTGAATCATGAGAAAAATGCTACAACATGTCAAAATACAGTTTTCACCAGAGTAAGTCTATAAGGATTTCTTTCCAAGGAAATACATGTTTTCCCAAAGTACTCTTCTGTCATCGAGAAATGTTTTTGTTCCAATAATTTAACCCCCCAAAAAATGTAAAAAATGTTTATTTTAGTGGTTATGATTATTTTTTCTTTTGCTAAAGTACAAAAATGAAAGAGTATTAAACTAACAAGTTCATTCTTTTTGTTCTTGGATATCATGGCAGCAATGAAGGCAGGTGAGGGTCCAGTCATTTTAATTTATATTTCTCTTGGATAAAAAGTGCTTTTTTACTCATAAAATATGCCATTGTCTAATCATATAGGCTCATTTTTACCATCAACATTGCATTTTTAATAGACATCAAAAACATCTCATACAATATAACATATTTTCTCTTTATTCATTTTATATTAGAAATGCATGATTACACCGTTTTGGATATCCTACAGAATAACAAGTACTTCATAATCACCAAAATTTTACAAATATTTCTTTCATAGACGTGGTGTAGTAAAGATATTTCTGCTTTATAATTTTGTTAATCCTTTCTACATTTTTGATCACCCCGGTCACTTTGAGCAGCTTTCATACCCACAGTACACCATCTTTTCAGATGACTTGTCTACTAAAAGTGAAAGGAAACTAAAACGTTTTGATATAAATTTCTTTCAGCTTTCCTTAGATATTCAAACTGAGTCTGTGGGACTTTTCCAGAACAAACCCTTAGACAGATGTTTGTGCAATGCAGTCCTCCTTGTGCATCATTTGCAACGCTCTATAGTCCCATAAGTCTCCGAGTGACCCTGTGATGGGCTGATAACCTGTCAAGACTAGCTTGCCCTGCCTATCATCAGAAGACAACCTCAGTCTTCATGACCCTGAACAGGGTGGCTTGTTTAGAGAAAATGTAACTGATGTACAGAAAGTTCCTTCTATCCTGTTGAAGTGTCTTACCTTCAGTCATCAGCGTCTTTTGTTCGTACACAGTTATTTAGACAAGGTAATTCAATTTGCATGGCATCTAGGAGGTTTAGACTGCTGTCCAGAAATGCAAACAGCATAAAACAGGGGGACTGCATTAAAAAAAAACAAAAAAGTTAATCAAATGCATTAAATTGAACTCTAAGCATACAGAGTTTTAAAAAAAGCTAACAGAAATAACTAAAGTGTGAACTTATATACAGATATACTGGGGAGAATCTGAATTCACTGGGTTGCTGCTTTTATATGTGTGCAACATAGTAGCTAAAGTTACAACTTGAGGTTCTAACAGCTAATTTCTGTCTCAGCCCTGCTGGGACTGTATACCAGCAACAGATCTGACAGGTATTTGAAATTCATCCATCCACCCATCACAGAGCAACACAGAGATAAAGTCATGGCCAAACGTTTTTAAGAATCACATAAATATTAAATATTAAATAAAATATTAAAAACTATTAAAAAACCTAAAGATAGAGGAGGACTAGGCCTACCAGACTTTCAGGACTACTACTCCGCCAACAGATTGTTTTATGTACAAAAATGGGTGAATCCTGGTGTGTTGGATGAATCTTGGCTAGACATAGAGCAAAATCTCTGTGATGGCCTGGATGTTTCTAATTTACCTTTCTTCAGTTCTAAAATTAAACAACACAAATGCTTCAGAAGTTTAAATATTAGCTCATCTCTAACAGCCTGGTGGGATTTTCTTAAAAAAAACAACCTCACATTATTTCCATGCAAACTCACCCCCATTTGGAACAACCCTGATATTTTAATTAACAAAAACATGATTCATTTTGCTTCATGGAAGAACAAAGGAATCCAGCAGTTCCAGCATATAATTCAGGATAGAACTTTTATGTCCCTGTCGACATTATCCTCAATTTATGGAATTAGTATAAACAAATTTCTAGAATATCAGCAACTTAAATCAGCTATAAGCACTAAATACTGCCTGACCGAAATAGACCTAGACCTTCCCCGTACAGTAACACATTTCATTGACCTTAAAAATCCCAAGCTCACCTCCAAAATTTACAAGATGTTATCTAACATAGATGAAACAATTTACCTACCCATGACAAAATGGGAGTCTGAGCTATCATTGAATCCTAGTGATCAATTTTGGCTACAGATCTGTTTGAATGCATTTAGTATGACCAAAAGTCCTAATCTGCAACTTATTCAGTACAAGATTCTCCACAGAATTCACTACACCGGACAGAGATTATTTAAAATGGGTCTTAATCAGTCTGCTATATGCACACAGTGCACAGGTAACGACATAGACAACTATTTGCATGCCCTGTGGTTGTGTCCACCTGTCCAATCATTCTGGCGTAAGGTCTGTGAGGATTTATCAATCTGGTTTAATCATATGATTCCTGCATGCCCCAAACTCTGCTTACTAGGTGACCTGAATAACATCAACATAGAATCCAAAAAGGCTTATATGGTTCTCACCGCTGTATGTATCGCAAAGAAAACTGTCCTCCTAAACTGGAAATCAAAAAATAATCTCAGCATCAGCCACTACAGAAACCTCATGTCAGAGCATATTAGCTTAGAGTTAATGTCCTCCACAAAAAACCTGTCGGCTTCAGACTCTCCCTGGCTCCAGCTGGTTAGTCACATCACCTAGTAGGGGTGGGATGGTGATGGGTTGAGCCGGTCCTGGCTGGTTGGATGGGCCGGTGCGGGTGTGGGGGGTGGGCCCTGCTGGGCCTACCGTTCCCCCGGCTCGGGGCTCTGGTTGCCCGGGGTGGGGGGTGGTGGGGGCGCGCGCTCTGCCGGCAATTTGGCAGGGGTTCCTGGGCTGGTGCCTTCTGGGCGCAGGGTAGGCAGTGCGGCTGACCGGGAACGGCGGCCGGGTGCCGTGCTGGGTAGCTGGTCGCCGTGGCGGGGGCTGGGGGGGGGGTTTTGGGTTCTGGGGCCTGGGGTCGTCTGCCCGCGGCCGGTGTTTCGCCCGTGGCCAGTGGTTGGCGCGTGGCCCGGCCCCCCTGGGGGTCGACGCCGCCTTCACAGCAGGGGTTAAAGGGTTCACTTTGGTGGGTTTACATAATTTTTTTTTTTTTTTTTTTTTTTTAAATTTATTTATTATTATTAATATTACTATTATTATAATAATTATTATTATTATTATTATTATTTCTATTATTATTATGACTGTTGTTATTATTATTATTATTATTATACATATATGTATATATATATATGTAATTTATAATTTTATATGGTTAATATATGTATATATATATATAAATTTTTTTTTTTTTTTTTTTATATATGATTTAATCTATTCTGGGTTTATTTATTTATTTATTTATTTGTTTTTTATTTTTTTATTTTGATTCATTTATTTATTTATTTATTTATTATTTATTTTTTATTTTTTTGGGGGGATGGATGGGGGGCCCTGGGGGGGGTGGTGTGCAGTCCTTGGGGAAGTCAGGGCATGGATGGTGGGGCTGGACTCCCTGCCCTTCCGTTCTGGCACCGGGACCCGTCCTTGCCGGTCGTCTCTCGGCGCGGCGGGGCTCTCGCCTCATCGGCGGCGGGCTTGCCGCCTCTTGGCCGCCTGGCCGCCCTGGGAGGGGGGGGCGCCTACTGCGGCCGGCTGGGGGGCCGGTCGCTCGGGGGAGCCTCTCCCCCGGTTGTGCCCATCCGCCTGCTCCTCCCCGCCCTCACCAAAACAAATGTTGCACACAGGCACATAGGGCTCCGGGAACTGGATGGGTGGGTTATGCTGGCGGGGCTCTCTGGGGGGTAACTCTCTGGGGCGCTCTGTTGGCGCCCGCCCTCCACCCCGCTTTTTACTTGCATATTAGACACCCTGATTCATCTAGGGCCTTGTGGGGAGGGTCTGGTGGAGGGGGGCACGGTGAAATATCCGTGCTCATCTTTCAGTGACCCTCCCACAATTTTAACTCGCACTTTAGACACACACACTGCATGTTAGCAGCACATACACAGCAAATACACTCCACCCACAGAGGATTCCCGGAGTGGGGTTTCTGCGGTTTAGCAGCGGTAGGGACCCCACACTGGAGACCTCCTTTTTTTACCTGCAACACACACACAGCACTGCCACACCTCCATACCTGGGTGGGGTCGGGGGGGGGCGGCCGGTCTTCACCCGCCTGGTCCTCTCAGGGCGGCCGGGCTTAAGGGTATCATGTCGGCTGCGGTGATGGTCGGGCGTACGGCGCTGGGGGTCGGTCGGCGGGGGGGGTTACTGCGTGGCGGCGGGGGGTGGGGAGGTAACCAGATGATCGCGAGTATGTGTGCGTGAGTGCATGGGTGGACGGACCTGGGGGCTGGCTCACTGGAACCCTCTGGGGCTTTCCCTTCCCATCACAGAGGGGTAGGGCACTTTAAGGGTAAGGGAGGGGGGGGATTGTAGTGGGTAGGGTTATGGGGGGTGGCTGTGGGTGCGTGGCGATCTCTGGGTTGTTCGGGTCGCGTGCCGCGGCTGGCTCGCGGACACGGGGCACTGGTCGGGTGGTGGGCGGCTCTCGGGTTCTGGGGCCCTGGCTTCGTCCTTGGCCCTTGTCTCGGCGTCCGGCGCCCGGCGGCCCCCATGGCTGCCGCCTGGTACGGCTAAGCGCTCCTGTCCTGTGGCCTGGGGGCCGGACGCCGGGTTCGCTTATGCCTCTGGGCGTAGTGGGGGCCCCTGTAGGGGGGCCTTCTCTGCGCCTAGCTGGTCGGGTGGGCGGTCCCCGCCTCCCCCCCTCCCGGGCTGCCTGGGTCCGGTGTGGGGGGGGGCGCTGGCCTTGGGGGCCTCTCCTCCCCTTTCCTGGTCTGGCTGCTCTGGCTGGGTGGGATCTGGTTCCCCACAACACAAGGTTCACTTCGGCAGCATGCATGTATCTCCACCCCCACGTGCACGTGCACACTGCCCCCTGTCTGCTTCATCCCTCCTCCTAAACTACAGTGTATTGATGGACAGATATTTTCCACTCATCTTCGTGTCAGATTTTTACCCATGATGGAATATTTGTCTTTCCAGCAGATCTGGTATAATTGTTACAGCTTAAAATAATAACTGATCCAAATCAGTGCTTGTATCCCCCCTTTTTTCACCCTTCTTCCCTTTACTCTCTTCCACCCCCCCCCCCCCCCCCGACACACATTTTCCCTCTTCCTCCCCACACACACTAAATATAACAAATAAAGAAATAAATAATTCAACAAAAAGGGGTTAATTCAGATCTACACTCTGGCTTCTAAAGTTCTACAACCTCTTTTTGTGATAGTAAAACCTGTCCAACACAAAAGGCCTGCAGCTCTAATCTGTTTGCTAAGTTGTTGGACAGAACAAGTGGAAGGAAAAAAAAAAAAAAAGAATCACATAAATATTGGAAGTTGAAAAGGTTGCTGCTTAAGTTTTTATAATAGCAATTTGCAATATACTCCAGAATGTTATGAAGAGTGATCAGATGAAATGCATAGTCCTTCTTCGCCATGAAAATGAACTTAATCCTGGAAAAAACTTTCCACTGCATTACATTGCTGTCATTAAAGGACCTGCTGAGATCATTTCAGTAATCGTCTTGTTAACTCAGGTGAGAATGTTGACGAGCACAAGGCTGGAGATCATTATGTCAGGTTGACTGGTTTAGAATGGTAGACTTGAGATGTTAAAAGGATGCTTCAAATCATTGTTCTTCCCTTGTTAACCATGGTGACCTGCAAAGAAACGCGTGCAGCCAGCATTGCGTTGCATAAAAATATCTTCAGAGGTGAGGATATTGTGATTACTAAAATTGCACTTAAATCAGCAATTTATAGGATCATCAAGAACTTCAAGGAAAGAGGTTCAATTCTTGTTAAGAAGGCTTCAGGACATCCAAGAAATTCTAGCAAGCACCAGGATCGTCTTCTAAAGAGGATTTAGCTGCAGGATCAGAGTGCCCCCAGTGCACACACGGTGAGGCGAAGACTTGTGGAAAATGGCCTGGTGTCAAGAAGGGCAGCAAAGAAGCCACTTCTCTTCTCTTTTTAAAAAAAAAACATCAGGGACAGATTGATCTTCTGTAAAAACTTTGGTGAATGGACCGCTGAGGACTGGGGCAATGTCATATTCTCCGATGAAGCCTCTTGCCGATTGTTTGGGGCATATGGAAAAAGGCTAGTCCGCAGAAGAAAAGGTGAGTGAACGTGATTCTTGATTTGTCAGGGGCGAGTGATAGAAACTGTCTGATAACAAGTCACTGAAAATGTAGCTGAAACACACGTTGAGGTTCTTCTAACCCTCTACAAAGGACCACAGAAGATAGTTTCTTATCATTATAATTTGTCTTTTCCTTCAACTCTTGTGCTGATGCGAATACGTATGGCTGCTCCTGGCAGTTTAGGGTTTGTAGCACTAGGCTAGTAAATAACGGCAAATTGTTTGACTATTTAAGCTACAGAAACAAATTGCAAGAAGCTTCATCACAAATTTTTAGCAGTGTGAAAAAAAGGCATCAGAAAGACACGACCAGCAGGATTACAACTTTGGAAAAATGTCATTGGTAGCCCTCAAGCTCTTACCTCACCTTTTTTTTTTTTACTTTTTACCAAATCACACGAATCCCAATCTCCACCCTCCACTGCCTCTTTAACAAAAGATGCTTTGAGGTCCTCTTTGTGCCCGGTGCAGATCAGGAGTGGAGCCACCTGAGACGAAGACATCTTTAAATCCAGCTCACAAGCAAGCACATCCATCCTAAAAAGAAATACAAACCGTGAATGACTGACAAAGTTGTACTATTTGTAGATATTTTTTTACTTGATTTTCCATATTTTTATTATTTCACCCTCCTCATCAAATTTTGGCTGATGATAATGTGCCCTGAGCTTTAAGCTTCACCTTTTTATATTCCTCGCCCCGAGAGTCCTCCGTGGGGGCTTAAAACTTCAAACAGTTCCTCATGAAAAAGTCAGAAGGTGTGAGACATGTGTTCCCCCTCTTTGCCCCCTACCCTGCTGTCTTGCCAACACCAAAGGCCTGCATTGATTTTCTGTGAAGCAGGGCCGGCTCCACCCCCATCAGGGATCACCTGGCTTACTAAAGCCTGCGTCTCCTACACAGCGCTGCAATTAAGGAAAAAGAGAAAATTTTGAGATGACCCTACAAGTTTTATTTTGTGATAAAATCTTTAAAGAATCTTTAAATTCAAAGTCTGTTTTGTATAATGCACTTTTAAAAAAAAAGTTTAACTGATTTCTTTACTCTGAGTCCACGTGGATAATTCCTGCATATGAGTTAATAAAGTGTGGTTTATGGATGATCCTGGACAGACTGCACAAAGTTAAAGAAATGTCCTGCAACTCAGAAGGATTTAAAACTGTTCCAGCTGTAAATAAAGAAAAATGCAGCAGGAAAGGTCATACAAGAGCCAGCAGAGATAAAAGTCTGAGGTGGCTTTCCTGGACAATGATCCATTGACGATCCTCTTTAAATTAAACATTCCCTTCTGTTTGTCTACGCAAACTCCCTCCGGCTGGCAAAGTCAGGGGGATTTCTGCACAAACTTTTCTTAAAAGTCATGGTTCCTGTCTTATAGCTCCTAAACCTTGACAATGCAAATCTAGCCCAAATATTTAAAAAATTATAATTATTTCATGCCAATCCTTTGACATTAACATGTTTTATTAATTAGATTGATGTAGAGAACTCCAACATTTGACCTGAGCAGAAAACTGACAAGTGGTACTTTCTTTCCATGTAAAATGCTGATAAATATTGAAACGTGTAAATCAGAGTCTCTGTTAACACAGAAATTCTTCCAACACAATCAACGTGTCTGCATTTTTTGTATTAACTGATTTGTAAACTTAAAATAGAATGTTATAATAGGATGGCAAAATAGCAAAAACACCTACATTTGGTTTAGTCTTCTTTCACACTGGCCTTTTTGGACAGCAAGAATTCATTATCTTCATTCAGTTATTAAAGCTCCTTTTTTGGGGTCATTAAAGCACAACAAAAAATTGAATTTAAAAAAAAATACTCTGAAAGGATGGAAAAAGTAACAGCCAATACCTATTTGTTTGATCATCACAAGTACAGTCACCTCCCAATTACTCCTACATCACCATAAGACATTTGTAACTTTGAGATTCACTCCCCTTTTTGTTTTCTTATCTGAAACATCAGAGAGGTCATTTTTTCTTTGTGGTTTATGTCCTCTCTTTGGATTTGGAGGTCCATCTTCAGTACCAGAAGTGCTACCTGTGATGCTTTGTATCCAGAGTTCATGTCATCAAAAGAAGTGGGGAATTAGAGCAAATGAGCTGATCTGGACCAAACATACTTGATGTGAATGCACCGAAAGAAGCCTTGTTGTCCTTTACCTCAAAGTTGTTGGGTCAAATATGAGATTCAAGTGGAAAATGTAATAAACTAATAAAGCTATGGATATTGTCAAAAGGAAAGCAAGTACCCAATAATAGTTTTATATATATACTTGCCTTGCCCCTTTCACTCTTCCGTGAATGGTTTCTCCTCCAAGCTCGGGTCCTCTACCAGAAGCCTGGGAGCTTGAGGGTCCTGCAGTATCTTAGCTGTTCTTAGCACTGGGCTTTTCAGGTCTGAGATCTTTCCAGGTATCTGTTGTAGCCACTCCCCCAGGAGTGCTCCAATTACCACAGGCACCACTGTCACCTTCACTTTCCAGGCTTTCTCCAGTTCTTCTCTGAGTCCCTGGTATTTCTCCAGTTTCTCATGTTCCTTCTTCCTGATGTTCCCATCGCTTGGCACTGCCACATCCACCACAACGGCCTTCCTCTGTTCTTTGTCCACCACTACAATGTCTGGTTGGTTCATCATTAACATCCTATCAGTCTGGATCTGGAAGTCCCACAGGAGTTTTGCCCTGTCATTCTCTACCACCTTCGGGGGTGTTTCCCATTTGACCTTGGGGTTTCCAGTTCATATTCAGCACACATATTCCTGTATATTATTCCAGCCACTTGATTGTGGCGCTCCATGTATGCTTTACCTGCCAGCATCTTACACCCTACAGAGGAAAGGGTGCAGTCACATCCAACTACCAGCCAATGACCTGTCTCTCCACAACATGGAAGCTCATGTCAGGCATCATTGCAACCAAGATAAATAGGCACATGGATCAATTCATGAGTAACACACAGAGGGGCATTGGTAGAGACTCCAGAGGAGCCAAACACCAACTCCTGGTTGACAGAACAGTCGCTCAAGACTGCAAGTCACGACACACCAACCTGTGCACAGCCTGGATTGATTACAAGAAGGCCTATGACTCAATGCCACACACTTGGATCACTGAATGCTTGGAGCTGTACAACATCAACAGGACTCTAAGAGCCTTCATAAGAAACTCAATGAAGCTGTGGAAAACCACCCTTGAAGCCAATGGGAAACCACTTGCACAAGTGTCCATCAAATGTGGGATATACCAAGGTGATGCTCTGTCCCCACTGCTGTTCTGCATAGGTCTGAACCCCCTCAGCCAAATAATCAACATGACTGGCTATGGATACCGACTCAGAAATGGGGCCAACATCAGTCACCTCCTCTACATGGATGACATCAAGCTATATGCTAAGAGCGAGCGTGACATTGACTCCCTGATCCACACCACCAGGATCTACAGTAATGACATTGGGATGTCATTCGGGCTCGAGAAATGCAGCCGGATGGTGACAAAGAGAGGCAAGGTAGTCCACACAGGGGGGGTCTCACTCCCAGAAGGAACAATAGCAGACATCGAGGACAGTTACAAGTACCTTGGAATTCCCCAGGCAAATGGCAACCTGGAGCAGGCAACAAGGAAAGCTGCAACAGCTAAGTACCTCCAACGAGTAAGGCAAGTCCTGAGAAGCCAGCTCAATGGCAAGAACAAGACCCGGGCAATAAACAGCTACGCACTGCCAGTTATCAGATACCCTGCAGGAATAATAAGATGGCCAAAGGAAGAGATACAGACCATGGATGTTAAACACGAAAGCTCCTCACCATGCATGGAGGGTTCCATCCCAAATCCAGCACTCTGAGACTGTATGCTAGCCGCAAGGAAGGAGGCCGAGGACTAGTGAGCGTAGAAGCCACTATCCAGGATGAAACATCCAAGATGCATGAGTACATCAAGCTCAAGGCCCCAACTGACAGTGTGCTCAGTGAATGTCTCAGCCAATGGAGAGCAGAGGATACAGTGCTGGAGGACAGATCCTCATGGGAGGACAAACCCCTGCATGGGATGTACCACCGGACCATAACTGAAGTGGCCGATATCAAGAAGTCCTACCAATGGCTAGAAAGGGCTGGCCTACAAGACAGCACTGAAGCGCTCATCCTGGCAGCTCAGGAACATGCCCTGAGCACCAGAGCAATAGAGGCTCAGATCTACCACACCAGACAAGACCCAAGGTGTAGGCTGTGCAAAGAGGCGCCTGAAACAATCCAGCACATAACTGCAGGATGTAGAGCTGGAGGTAAGCATACATGGAGCGCCACAATCAAGTGGCTGGAATAATATACAGGAACATGTGTGCTGAATATGGAACTGGAAACCCCAAGGTCAAATGGGAAACACCTCCGAAGGTGGTAGAGAATGAGAGGGCAAAGATCCTGTGGGACTTCCAGATCCAGACTGATAGGATGGTAATGGCGAACCAACCAGACATCGTAGTGGTGGATAAAGAACAGAGGAAAGCCGTTGTGGTGGACTGTGGCAGTAGCCAAGCGATGGGAACATCAGGAAGAAGGAACATGAGAAACTGGAGAAATACAGGGACTCAGAGAAGAACTGGAGAAAGCCTGGAAAGTGAAGGTGACAGTGGTGCCTGTGGTAATTGGAGCACTCGGGGCAGTAACCCCCAAGCTTGAGGAGTGGCTACAACAGATACCTGGAAAGACCTCAGACCTCTCAGTCCAGAAAAGCGCAGTGCTAGGAACAGCTAAGATACTGCGCAGGACCCTCAAGCTCCCAGGCCTCTGGTAGAGGACCCGAGCTTGGAGGAGAAACCACCCGCGGAGGGTGAGAGGGGCGTTTTATATATATATATATATATATATATATATATATATATAGCTTTTACCCCTTTTAGAAATGGTTCAATACCATTTTGCAAGTGAACTCAAAACCAGGAAAATGAACGGTTTAAAATAAATGACAGAGTGAAACCACCAAGCAGTGGAAACATTTTAAAGACTAAGGTGGGTTTAACTCGGCAACTCTATACCAGCTGTCAAACCTTTTTTTCCCCTGTTGACCAACCAATCCCCACATCAAAAGTGTGTGCAAAAAGCTTTATGTTAAGCTGTTGCTGTGAGACAACCCAACTGTTTTGAGTTGACATCTAGTCAGCACTTTCGCCAATGGGATGCACACTCTTAAATCACATTAGCTGATCAACTGAATGCAGACATGTAGATGTAACTGAACGCCGTTGTATAATATTTGTCTGACAAATGGTGCTTTTCTGATGTGTAAACGTAGTAAGTTTAAAGATCCTTTCTGATCTCAATGATTGGCCGCTCCTGTCTGCCTCCTACAGATATCTGCATCATTTCATTCACCTGTGTGCATTTCCTGATAAGCGGAGAGCAGTCCTATAGAACAGATAAAAACGGATTATTTAATAAATTTACCGGCTGCTATTCCTTCTGTTTTACTTGTAATAAACATGTCCAATATTTGTTTTGCTTTTCGAGCACATTAAATTAAAGGAAAAATACAGACTTATGGTGTTAAATAGAAGGTAGCAAACAATAAAGAGTTTTTACAGAAAACCCCAAATAAATTGATTAACCTGTATTTTATATTTAAAAGGATTTATCCCAATAACATCGCTAATGCAGAGAACAGTAATGCATTTGTGAGAAACTCATAACGTTGTGCTAAAAGGACGCCACCCACCTCATAAACATGTTAACAAAAAAGAAAAAAAATCAGTTAAATATTAAATCCTAATGGAAACATTAACACCGTGTTGAAGTGCTAAAGCAGCCGTTTATGGACAAAAATTACTCACTAATAAAAGTGCTTAATGCAGGTGATTTCACACGTTAAATGTTATGAATGTATGATGGTAATGGATTTGACAGACTTTTACTTCCCCGCCATCGACAGCAGACGTGTCTTTTTTATTTTATTTTAAATGACATAATAAAGGGCACCAATTAAGAAGAATCGAAGCAAACCAACGTAGGCCGGGAAATGAGCAGCAAAGAATGTGCTTTGGAACCGACTTAAAAGAGCTTGGCGTCGACATGTGAGACACAACTTCCTTGGCTACTTCAAGCCCTGGCCTGATGTCAGCCTCTCTTTCTAATGGACAGCCACAAAGCTGACAGGCCGTAAATCAGAGGAAGTATAGAAAGCCATTAGTCCAGGGATACACAATAAAAAGCGGTAATGGTCTCATAAAGCCTGCAACACCACAGCAGACATTCTGATTCTGTCTATTAAGGGCTGCACAGAGCCTCGGATGAGTGAAAATATAGAAACCATTTTTCTTTTGTGCATTGTTGCCTGGGGTCCTGTGCTGATGATCAATGTACAATAAGATGCACTGCCCTGAGAGGTATTTATTTACGCCGCACTCCACCTGACTGAATATTAGAGAAGAACGTTGTGATTATGAAGTGCTCCTATTGAGCTTCATGTTACAGAAGCTTTATTGATTTACTGGGAGCTGGTTGTGGATGCTTTGTGAGCCATGGGTGCTGGTTATTGTAAGAACAATAGATTGCACAACTTCTTATGATGGATACAAACAAACGTGTTTTCTTTGGTGGTTAGCTGCTCTCAGATTGTTTTGGTTCAGTTTTTCAGAATAGTTTTGACTTCTTTTTTTTTTACAACAAGAAAGTATTCGTCAATGTGTACACGACTCAGCTTTGTGACAGTCTGATATGAATTAAAGGCTGTCCATGATTCTGCATGTACATTTAAAATGTGAGAAATAGATGCACATGAACACAGGGGGAAAATTTTCTAAAATAATAAGAAAGAAGTGCTTGTTGGAAGGTTTTTGGTACTCTGTCTTCTTTAAAACAAAATAAAATCTGAATTTTTTTGCTGAACCATCATTAGCAGCAAGAAAGATACATAAACTAAAAGTATAATTTGAGAATAAATCTCTCACCTAAAAGGATTTTATTTAACCAACAATGCCCCATTCAATGCCACCTCATGTTAATCCAGTTAAAACACACATCTGCACTCTCACTGAACTGCTGCACTTTTACTTTTTCTCTGTTTTTATGTGTTTTTCTCAAAAATATTAATAAATTATATCTATATAGACTGTCAAACTTGGAAGTGACTGGTTTGTTGTGAAAGGTGACGATCATCACGACACAAGGGAAGGTTAGTATATATTGCTAAACCGTTTGTTAGTGTGACAGTTTTGTGAAATGATTTTGGAATTGATCAAATGTAAGCTATGAACTTGTAACTAAATAATGTAAAGAAAAGACGGACTCATACTTCTATGTAGAATTTTGATTTAAATATTTAATCAAAACGATACATTTGCCCCAACTTAAGAGCAGAGACCAACTTTGTGCTGTAGGTTTTATGGTGAAGGCCATAGGGTCAGGTTTTTTTTTTTTCTTTTTTCAGTTTCCGACATAATAAATTTAATTTACCAAAATGATTCATCTTGAAATGATGTCAGTGACTCAACAACCAGATGCCAGATTTTCAAATAATTTCCTCAAATCAACCCAAATCTCGTTCCACTCTAGAAAATAAGAAGCTCCACAGAGTGACACACCAACAGGCCGTTCCAAAACTTCCAGCTAGACTGAACCCGCCTGAAGACGATGACAAGCCCCTCTCTGTCTGATGTCACTTCCCATTTGCAGGCCGACTGCTATCTGCTACCGGCTTCTGCCAATAATAGCTCATCAAAACAACACAACCCTTCTTGGCACCAAAATAAAGGCTGCGGTCCATGTCTGTGCCACTCAGTTGTCAATTAAGACTCCTCTCCACACTGACACTTGTGACTTAAAAGAAACAGTGGAGAATGTGATGAATCTGAGCCGACAGTTGAGAAGGCAGTACGCTGTGTTGCAGTACCATAATGTGCTCAAGATATGGATAACAACTGACACCTCTGGCAGGTCTTATGAAGTTTGATTTCATTTGTCAGGCCTCTTCTATTTTGTCTTTTCAGCTCACTTGCTCTCCCGCTTTTCAATCATCATGGTAATAGCTCATTGTGATAGCCTGAAGACACTCGCACTCTCTTTCATTTAAAATGCAAGGACATAAATAAAGCAGGTGCTGTTGTGGGCAACATATCAAGATGGCATTTGCCGTATCCCAGGGTGTTCTGATATAAAATTCATAGCATATTTAAAAAAAAATAGAAAAACACACAATATTTTGCTTTAGACAGACCACAGACGTCTGAGAAATAATCACTGGCTTCAGTATTTGATCTCAGTCAAATGGAGCAGTAAGTGTCCAAGCTTGTCTCTGCGAATGCCTTTCATGCTTGTCTCCAGCCAGCCGCGTGACGCTAATTCCTGACTGAAGCGCTCCTCCCGCGCATCCTTAATCCTCCCTGTGAAATGTGACAAGATCATTCTTTAGGCCCACTTTAATCTGAATAATCTGCCCATCACAGACGTTCATCCCGACCCGCACTGCGCCTCCAGCATCATAACGCGCTACCTGTACATTTCCCCCATCGACTTAGGCTCCAGAAATTAAATCTAGGCAACTAAGTAAGACGGATCAGCATCTCCTGCTAAAGGTTTGCCAAATAACAACATGAGGTCATGAGAACGTACAAAAACTATCTGATTTAAAGATTTATATATATATATATATATATTAAGTGTTAATTGAGAGACAAACTTTGTCTAACATGCGACGTGTTTCACTTTTTAAACTTTTCATCAGTTAACATAAAACAAAAAAACAAGTTTTTGATGTTTAATGAGTCAAATCAACTGAAGAGTCTAACGTTGATGCAGAAAACATGAAAATGCCAGTTGCCATAAAGCTAATGAAGAGTCCATTGGGTCTAACATGAGCTTCTAGAAGTTTCCACAAAGTTCCAAACCAGTAATGCGGCAGCTGTCACATCAAATTGAGCAACTGGTTCCAATGCTAACAGGGAGGCAACATGAAGTTAACTCCTCTCTACAGCATGACTACAACTTGCCAGGATCTTCACCCACCTGATGGCAAGTAGAGGACAGCACATCATCTCCACAGGCTTTACTTTCTACTCCTGACCAGCTTTAACTAATTGAGGAGACAAAGTGAATAAGACCCTTCAACGCTGCGATCTTGGCTGCACCTCAACTTTTCTAACTCTCGCCATCATGCTGAGCTCCTGCCGTCTGACTTCCGGCAAGATAATGCAACTTCTCCACGTCGGCTTGATCTCCTGCAAAAGAAGTCAGGTCTATTTGACACAGATGGGGAAGGCAGGGGGGAGAAAAAATACCTTGGGTACAGTGAAGGAGAGCAAGTATGACTTCTTAGTATCTGAAATGTCCTGTCATGAACACGTAATATCTGTAATACTTCTTGACACATTCGCCTATAACCTCTTATTCTTTGCCAGCTTCTGTGGGGCCGCTCTCCTCTCTCCAGGCAAAGAAGAAAAGCAGTCTATTTTCTTGTCATATTTGGTTGAAAGGGGACTATCAAGTCGGAGTCTAATTTCCTCCACTTTAAAGACAGTCCACATGCAAGGTGCATTACCATGCTATCAAGGTGATGGGAGCAATTTCAAGCTGTCAGTCAGTCATGGAAATATCAGAAGGACTTAATGTCTAGTCCGGCTGTCAAAGGCGCCGGTGAAGTCGCGGTGAGCTTAATCTGACTTCAATTCTCCAACTTACTTTCCAGGGTTTGCTCTGTTTTACTGTACATGGATACATGCACCTCTGCAGATATATAAATGACAACGTTTAGCTATAGAAGACAGAAAAATTATATAGAAGTCAAGAAAAAGAGAGTTTACCTTTAAAGAAATTCATTTAACTCTCCAGCTACATTTACACCGAGCTCGGCAACGCGCTTTCAAGGGGCCACTTCCAATGAAATTGTGTAAATACGTGATTCAGATTTCTTCATTCAAAACTCTTGGCAGACGTGCAATAGTAAACAGTTGAAAAAGAAGAAGCCCATCCCTGTTTGTCCAGTGTGAACACCATGGGCTAAATGCATGTTCAAGAACGTGCGTTTAGTGCGTTCTTGAACATGTGTCACATGTCCAGTGTGTCTGTAGCTTAGACTTTTAGCTCCTGTGTGCAACTGCATCCAATATTGCATTTTGAGGCAGCATTTAGTTAAAGGTGTTCATTTCCAGATAGACACACCAACTGTGGGTGACACACCAGGCCTGTACTAAACCATTATTAATGTGACAGATCTCGGTGCAAAGCAAATCAATTAAACAAGAGCAATCTCCATAGTCTGGATAACAACCTTTTAAGACTGCTTTCATGTGACAAAGAGATCATGAACCAGACTTCTACACCAGGACCTGACAGGTCAAGAAAGCCGCATGAAACAATAGCACCTTCTAACCATAATCTCGCCTTTTTACCTGTCAGATCCAGTCTGCCTGTCGGGCTCCTGACATGGCCGTGCCTTGCATCAGCTGCCACGGGGTACATTTTAATGTCACATTGCGAGAATTTCTTATTCCATTTGAGTGACATTTTAATGCTGCATTTACAGGCTGTTTCATTTCGGGGGTGAGCTACGTGAACAGTTTTTACAATAGTTTTTCTACTGTCCTGATAGTTTCAGTTATAGGTCATTTTAGGATTGTTTGTTTTTTCATGAATCGGGAAAGCAGAATATGCAAACTAGAACCAGGTATAAACAACTGGTATAAACACATCCTACTAAACCACACAGATAAACTTTTGCTAGTTTTTTTTTTCTTTTAATTATCATTTTTTTCTTTTGCTTTATACCACCAACAAAAAGTGGCATTCAAAGATCTTTAGATTTTATTTGAAAATGTCATGTCAGAAAACAGAAATATTAATTTTATAGAGGCCTAAATTTGAAAAAATTGTTCTTTTACCTCTTTAAAACTTGATATTAGTTGTATAATTATATAATATTAATAATTTGACACCCAGTCCTGTTTGTAAAATGTTTTATGTGCACCAACTGGATGATTCCTGTTAAAATTGATATTTTCTTAGTAAAACTAATGAATTTCTGCATGGTAAGTAAAAAAAAATGTCAGTCGTTCAGAGATAAAGCTGGGAGTTTGGTGTCTGCTGCAGCGCTCCATCCATCACGTCCACAATAAAGGAGTTTCTGCCTGGCGGTCGAAATTTATGGTCGCCCTTCTCTGCCCTCATAACTCACAGAGCTGTGACAGAGGCTGACAGCTGCCGCCGAAAACGACACCTTTGTTATCAATCACAAAAAAAGGAAAAAAAAACACTTGCATATGCTTAACTTTTGCCAGATCAGCAAGCCGTTCATGAGTTACTGAGTAATAGGACTGGAGGGGGTCTTTTGATGGGATGAACAGCTTGATTAATAATGCCCACAAAAGGGTTTACACACTGAGATGGAGGGCAATTTTTTATTGCTTTTATCTAAAATGTTTTGTAAATGTACATTCTGAACGCAACGGAATGTCTTAATCTAAGAAGTTGATAAAAAAAAAAAAACAGACCAGTTTGTGATGGATGCGTGAGGGAAGGGAAACAGCAGTTCTTCTCGTGCGTTGAAGGAACCTGAATCTGAATCTGGCTGAGAAAAGAATCCAGAGACAGCTGACAGACAGCTTGTCAGCTGTCAGTTCCAGGTCTGCACGCCAACTCGGATTCAGAAGACAAACTAGAAGCTCCGCACTGGATATACAGGGGGCACGTTTTGTATTTCTAATTTCAGAGTAAAATAACCCCTCAGCAGTGACCGGCTATGTGAAGATTACTCCTGTTTTCTAATTTTTTGTACCAAAAACTTCGACAAATTGCGCACTGGTGAAAACATGGAGAGGAAACGTTGTCCACAAAGATATCCGATCTGGTGCAAATGTGTCTATGAAACTGTCATAAATTGCGTTTGTTTGGGTTTGGGTGATGTGTAACCGTCCCTGAGCTTCAGTCTCCCTGATCATCCACACACGCTGGACAGTGGAGCAGCGCATGCGTTCCTGTGCCAATTACGCAAAGACGCAGAAACATCTTAAATTAACGGCGCTCATCGTGGGTGAAAAATGAAACCGACACCAGCGTAGAGAGACAACGTTACTTTACTTTGACACTTCATTACGTCAGGATCCCCTTTTTGATTGGGAGGCTGCAGAGGCAGCAACCTGCAGTGTGATTCCGATTCCGCTGGAGAGAAGGAGGCGGGGTGATCTCTCCTGCCCGAGACCCACGTAAACCGAGCTCTCTTTCGGACCAGCAACCACACTGTTAGAGCGACGCCGCGGACGGAGCAGCACAGACGCAGAGTGCACGGATTCTGCTCACTCTCTCCGCGTCTGATTTGAGGATACTACTGCGTCTTTTTGTTTGTTTTTCCTGGAAACGCTTTAACTAGTCAGACGCTCTACTGTTGGCTTCGAGCATCTTCCTCATGTCTTTTTCAACCATTTGCACGAGACTTGGGTCATGATCACATCGCCCACGGTCTCTTTTCTGAGAAATAGCACAAATCCAGCGTGGGAGAGCGGCTCGACGGGGGAGAAGGGAGAAGGAAAGATCCGCCAAGTATTCTGTCTCAACTCGGTCTCTCCTGCAGATCCTTCTCGCCAAGCCAGTCGTCTCCCCATAAAGGTTTTGAAAATGCTGACAGCGCGGGCAGGACACATTTTACACCCGGAGTACCTTCAGCCTTTACCGTCCACTCCCATCAGTCCCATCGAGGTAAGAACGTGGTTTGGGTGAAACGTTTGCGCACAACTGTCGGACCTAAGTCCTGAAATCCACGGACTCTTGCTTGCTTGGAAGCTTGTGTGTGTTTGTGTGTGGGGGGGAGGGGAGGGGGGGTAAAAGTAAAGTAATTTAATTTTGTATCTGTCAAATGTTAGAATAGGCTTTGTAAATTTGTTCTTGTGGAAAATCGTTTTCCATTTCATCTCCACACAAGTTTGTGCGCAGTGCGTAAAATACGCGCAACACACGCCTGGAAACACATTATGGAAAACTTAAAAAAAAACACGTGGATTTCTTTATTCATTTGTTTATTTGCTATTTACTTTATTTGTTGTCTGTTTTTTACTCCCAGCTGGATGCCAAGAAAAGCCCGCTGGCCCTTTTGGCCCAAACATGCTCGCAGATCGGCAAACCGGACCCGCCGTCGTCCTCCAAGCTGTCCTCTGTCACCTCGAATGGATCTAGTGAGAAGGAGAGCAAATCTGGACCGCTGAAAATGAGTGACATCGGAGCCGACGACAAATCTAGCTTCAAACCTTATTCCAAATCATCAGAGAAGAAAGACTCGAGCAGCGGCGGCAGCCTCAGTGGGGATAAAACTAGTTTCCGAGTGCCTAGCGCCACCTGCCAGCCATTCACCCCCAGGACAGGCAGCCCCAGCTCCTGCACCTCCGTTTCTCCCCTGCCGTCTGAGGGCAAAGCGGGGGATAAGGAGGAAAAGAAGGAGTCTGACAGCAATAAAAGCAGCACAACAGAAAATAGTGGTAGCCAAAGGATAAACGGAATTACCTCTGAAGGCAGCCAACACCAAGAAAACACATCTGGATCCAAAAGCGGTACATCAGACTCTACATCTGTGACCTCGTCCTCCTCTGTTCTCAGCTCTGGACTGGTGGCCCCCGTTTCCCCCTACAAGCCCGGTCATACCGTTTTCCCCTTGCAGTCTGCTGGTATTTCATATCCTGGAAGTCTAGCAGGTGCTTACGCGGGTTACCCGCAGCCCTTTCTCCCTCACGGAATGACCCTTGACCCTACCAAATCCAGCAGCCAGCTTTTGAGCGCACAGTTTGCTGCTGCCAGTTCACTCGGATGCAGTAAAGCAGGAAGCAGCCCTCTTGCTGGAGCCTCCCCGCCGTCTCTGATGTCAGCGAGTCTCTGTCGAGACCCCTACTGCCTCAGCTACCACTGCACAAGCCATTTGTCCGGCGCGTCCAGCGCCAATTGCGCACATGACTCGGCGGCTGCAGCTGCGGCAGCCAGCGCGCTCAAGTCCGGATATCCGCTCATGTATCCCACGCACCCGCTGCACGGCATGCACTCGTCCACCCCGTCTTTTACCGGACATCCTTTATATCCTTATGGCTTTATGTTGCCCAACGACCCCCTCCCGCACGTGTGCAACTGGGTGTCTGCAAACGGACCTTGCGACAAGCGCTTTTCCTCCTCGGAGGAGCTCCTGAGCCACCTGCGGACTCACACGGCCTTCGCCGGCACAGACAAGCTGATATCGGGCTATCCGGGCTCAGCATCTCTCGCTAACGCAGCTGCTGCCATGGCTTGTCACATGCACATCCCGCCTAACGGCAGCCCCGGGAGCGCGCTGGCCCTCCGGGGCCCCCATCACCCCCTCGGACTCAGCGGCCGCTATCACCCCTACTCAAAGAGCCCTCTGCCCACTCCGGGGGCACCAGTGCCGGTGCCAGCCGCCACCGGGCCATATTATTCCCCATACGCTTTTTATGGACAGAGACTCACAACTGCTTCGGCCTTAGGATACCAGTAGAGACAGAGTAACAAGTTTATACGGAGATTTAGGCCCAGTGAGTTTTCTATTGTAATTCATGCAGGGACTGGATCCACATGAGGATCTCTGTATTTATTTGCGATAGCTTCAAGCGTGACTAAAATAATAAAACAAGAAAAGTCTAATACATACATTTCAAAAGCCTCGTTATTTTTTAAGGAATGTTTACAGTGTTCAAATTTGGAGTTATTATATCCTAAATCATGTTTAGTTTGTGCAAAACCTTTAAACTAAAACCATTAATTGTTTTCATTTTTGATTGATGGTTGAAAATGCATTACTATTTTTTTAAAAAAATTTAATATTGCTTTTAAAAGTAAGCTCATTTACAGTAATGTATTTGTGCTGAAGTTTCTTTTTTAAAGCTAACATACAGACATAAAAGCTTTGGCATCTCTACAAGACCAAATATTTAAATTGTGTGACTAAAATGATGATTAGAACTTGAAACTGCTTAGAAGCAGCTAATGCAGCACTCAAAGTTTTTTTTTTTTCCAGGCCAAAACAGGCCTTAGAGCTTTAAAATGCAAGTCATTCATAGGATCAGTCCATGTATGATCTTCGCTCCATGATTTCATAAATATATCTTTGCGAGTGTTCAAATGAAACACAGTGCCAATTGAAAATGCTTACTAGTTTAATCAATCCATTTAAACACGTAAGATGCATACCACAGACAGCTTTTTCACCCATCCTGAGTCAATCAGAGGGTTTCTTAGCAATAAAACAACCACAACAGTCAAACATCATAATCATTAAGTTTGCCCATTTTTCATGTAGATGAGGCCCAAACTCATGTGATGAAGGAAAATTAAGCAACAATTCAGCAGTGCAGTCAGTCAGCCATGGAGCCAGCATGCGTCTATGTGAGGCATTCATTCTTTTTTATGAACAGCACATAATTAACAGGATGTGAACAAACAAGACTGAGATCTTTCTGGATGTGGAGCCGATGTGTGGCTTCACCGTTTGCATGTAAAGAAGTCAGTAAATCTTTCTTACAAAGCCAATTAGAATTGGCTTGCAGGTGAATTATACATTTTTAATTCTGCAGCAATGAAAAAAATTTTAGTTAATTTTTTAAAGTGAGATTATAAAGCAAGAGGTTATATGTTTGAGCTTAACAGAAAATGCCAGGAGCTGTTCTTTAACAGAAACTTAAAAACTACTAAAACATTAACTAGCAAATATGCAAAATTGCAAATATGCAAAATTTAAGATAAAGCTTAAAAATTACATTTTTCTTTCATCTTTAGAGGTCAACATTAAAAATATTTAACAAACAAACTCAACTAATCAACTATTCCAACTAATGATCCTAAATCAAGTTCTCATTGGAACTTATCTTGTGTTCTTGATAAACAGAACAAGCTTTTAAGTTTAAATGTTTTATTTTAACAAACATAACAACAAAGTTGCAAATAAGTTTCTTCTTTTTTAATCTTTATAGCAGCTAAATTACAACTTCATGAGCAAAATAGTAAAGTTGAATCTGAAGTCATGTATTGTGCTAAAGTTGAGTTCGATGATGTTGCTTTATTGGTTTGTAAGGCTTTGTTTGCTTTTTTTGTGATAGAGTTGAAGAGTTTGAACGTAAACTCAAAACTAGCAGAGATTTTATTAATAATTTATGCTTGGTTACTTTTTAAGAGCTCAAAACGTTTAAGGAAAGTTCTCTTTCCAATAAAAAGGAGAATTGAGAAATTTGTTTCATCTTCACCTGAAATTATGGTCTCCTTCATTAGGAGTAATCTGCATTTGATACATCATCTTGATCACATGGTTCTCTTCTAATATGTTTAGGGTCATCCATCTATTTCCTACGTGACGGAGGGTCTTTTCCCTGTTTAAATGTCTTTTCCTGAGACTGCCCAGCTGTGTGCCTCCATGTTGAATCCCAGAGACGGCCCCACCTGCTCTGCTTTGAACTCCGGCGTGAGCTGGGCTCATGGCCTCACACATGAGCAGAAACAGATCAGCCTGCTGTAGACATATGTTTGTGTTAAAAAAAAAAAAAAAAAAAAAAAGCGTCCACTTCTACACAGCTGCACGCCATGTGCCGCAGCGTTGTCCGGGGCCCGTTCTGGTTGAAGGCCGCGGACATCAGCGCTGCTACGCTAGATTCACGTTCATTCATGAAGCGCCCACAGCCATGTGTGAAAGCACGGCTTTCCATATGCAAGGAACACATCCATCAAGCAACTTTCAAACACCTGTCACAAATGTTACAGTCACATAATGGATTTAACACCCTTTTGTCAGCCATATTAATGATCCAATCAAGGGATTTCCCATAGTTACACAAACATTAAACGCTTTGAATAAACCATCGACCGTGATTACGTTCTTTAGAAAAGCAAGCAGATTTCTGCTTAAGGACACAAAGGAAAAACTGATGACATTTTGCATGTTCAGTCAGCTGAAAAGCGTGTCTTCCATCATCCACAGAAACATGGAGGTTTATTTTTACTGGAGAAAGGCTTTGGCTTCTCCAAACACATCCCATATTCATCATCGCTCCATCATTTCCTCCCTCTGACACGGAAAGTAAGAATACAGTTAAAGCTGGGTTTTACTCAGCCACTGACCTTTGGAGCTTGTCTTCTTGTGTTAGTGCAGCATCAGAAAAATGGAGGAACTGTTGTCAGGACGCTGACAATTACCTTAATGCAGAGAAGCCGAGGTGTCCCTGATTTGTGTTTTCACAGCGGTGCATCTTTTTTAAGCTTTTAGCCAGCCGATGCCACGCAGAGGAAAGGGGAATTTTCTTTTGAAGACAGTCTGTCAACACACAAAGCGAAAGAAGGAGCAGCAGTGAGTTAAACAGTGGGCCCTTGTCTTTCAGCACTCAACGTGCCCTATAATTTACAAACTACTGACAGGGGCCATTTTGAAGTCTGTCA
Organism: Oryzias curvinotus; assembly: GCA_023969325.1. NCBI lineage: Eukaryota > Metazoa > Chordata > Actinopteri > Beloniformes > Adrianichthyidae > Oryzias > Oryzias curvinotus. Next base: position 10,830,195 of record CM043724.1, on the reverse strand, counting down.
AAGGCGGCAAACTTTTTGTCTCCAAATGTCTTGCTCACAGTGGGCCGACTTCTGCCTCAGCTTGGGTGATTAATGACTTATGGCCTTATTGTGTGGAGGTGGCTAATTAACTACAGACTGACTGAGGAAATGCACTGTAAAAACTTGCCTCCAATAACCCCAATTTTTCCCTCTCCTCATCTTGGCATGTGGAAGCGCTTACTGACAAATTTGCAAAAAAGCAGAGCAGCTTTGAGCAAGATGAATGGCCTCTGTGAGCAGTAAACAGCCTTTAATTTAACCGTGTTTAAATGGATGACACACTGGCATCGTGCTTCCGCGCCGTTCGTGCTCTCTGGTTGTGAAACGCAGCCAAAGCTCCCCCTCGCCGTTAGGTTAAAATTAGGCTTGGCATATTCATGGGGAGGGTTTCTCTGTGCTTGGGCTGGCAAACATGTGCTTGTTGCCTCTCTGAGTTTCCAATGGTTCCTTTAGACTGACATGCTAAGACAAAGACAATCAGTTTCTTTTGCAAAACACACAGAAGAAGAAGAAGAAGAAGAAGAAGAAGAAGAAGAAGCCAGAAAGGAACAGACCGGATGCTTTTTTATGGAGCAAGCAGGAGGACAACAGGAGGACTGTAGGTGCCACTCCTGTCACCTTCTTTCTGTTATTAGGTTTGTTGGTGTTTTTGCAGTGATGTCGACAAGAAAACTCAATCAACTTACAATCAAACTTGTGTGCTTTGCTCACATTTGTTGCCCTGGCCTGTTGGATGAGTTGGAAAATTTTGGCAAAAAAAAAACAAAAAGAGTCAAAAGGGCCAAAGACAAACAGTGATGGAGTACCCAAAATGTTACTTCAATAATGTTGCACATGAGAAATGCCAAGTGGACCCCAAGTGGTGCACGATGCATCATGCCAGCTGGTCGACCATTTCAGGTGATGGACTTTACACTTACCTAAGTCAACTATAACAGAACGCTGGTCATTAATTTACAGAAGGACCTGCGGAATCGAGCCATCTGGCTAAATCGACAAAGTAATCTACAGCTCGTAATTATAGCTGAGGAGCAGAATTTCTCTTTAATCTTTCCCAGCTTTCAGGACGGAAAAAAAGAGAAGAAAAAAACTCCATCTGCGCCATGTAGCACATCATTTTTCTTTAAGACAAATGGTTTGTTTTCGTATGATCCAAAATTAGATCAGCACAAAACAATCAATCTCATACAGAGCCTGGGAAAAGAATCAGGATTCTGGATTTTGTTTTTCCTCCTTCTTTTCTTCGGCTCCTCACCTTTCATTTTTCTTTCATGGCTGGTTTTACAGCGGTCAGCATTCCTTCCGTGATGCTTTTTAGTCATCACACGACATACTAGACTCCAGACAAATGATAAATATGATAAAGCAACTTAATATAGTGATTCCTCTTAGCTTTTTTTTTTAATCAGACCTGGAAGAGCGGAACCAAAATCTGTGCTAATGTAGAAATAAAGCGAGCAAAACACTTCACGTTATACTGTCTCCAAATTAGGAAGACGATACAACTGTCAGGTGCCTCCCTCCCCCCCATTACAGGAGCAATGATGCTTTCACTGCACGACAAAAGGGAAATGGGTGCATGTTTTTTTATAGGAGACCTGTCTGTCAGCAGGCTCTCAAGTCATAACAAATCACCAGCACTCAGCTGAGGCTGAACATTCAGGGCGTCAGGAGGAAGACAGATGACCTGCAGGCTTTTGAAGTGCTCTGGCAGTTCAGATGGCTGAGCGGCGCTGACAGAGAAATATACACAACAGAGCAACCAATAATGAGAACATTAAACATTCCAGCCACCTGACAGGCTGACAAAAACAGCCTGACCGGACATCAATCATCCTGAGTCATAACCTTGACAATCAGTCCCTTCTGAAACCGTCCCTTTACCTCAAGGCCTGCCCTGCAGAGCGTCGCCACTTAAAAAGGTAAAAAAAAAAAAAAAATTTGAAGTCTAATTCTATAATTCTGATAGATAAAGACAGGCAGTCCCAGAAACCACAATGCATTGTTTCAGTGAATGACGGATTCAGAGAGAACTGGCAACATCTTTGTAAAATAAAACTCTCCAAAGATTGATCAGAGAAAAAATGTTGTCAAACTATTTGCCTGAGAAGATGTCTTTGTTAGGAACACAAAAATGCATCCAGCATATGTTTATGGACTTGGCTGCATAAATCTGTGTATTAATGACACCCTACAGGCATTTGGAAGCTATATAAATACTTGTAACGGAGCCAGCGTGTTTCGATAGAACTGCAGGCGTTAATCAGCAGCGTAGAGGCTTTTGAATGTGCTCTTAACAAGGTCATGCTTGAAGCCAGAGAGAAATGTACTAAATGTCAAGTATTAAAACTCTTCTTTTTGCAAATTAAGTCCCTTGATCCATTTATTATGGGAATAAGGGAAGTCACTAGTCCAAGTCAGTAAAAAAAATATGTTGCCACCACTCGTTTAAAATTTGACAAATGAACCTTTCAAATAATACTTCCTGTTTTTGCATCTCACCTGTAGAAAAGCAGTAAACTACGTCAAAGCAGAACTGAAAGGAGAGCTTTAAAACTAGTGTCGCTTTGTCGTTAAGTGAAAAACAAGAAGCAGGGCGGATGACCATTTCCAAACAGTACCTGAGAGGGAGCTGCACAATTCTAAGCCCTGAGGATGATAAATGACTTTGCTAACTCTGTGGGACTGCAGACTCAAATGAGGATGGAGCTAATTGCCGTGCGAAACACTTTGGCATGAATGGAAAGAAAATGCAGGCACGCCATAGTTAAAAAAAAAAAAAAGGCCCAGTTGCTGCTCTGGACTCCTTGCGGGCTTTTGCTTACAGGAGTTCACTTGGTGTCCATAAATCATTGACTGTTTACAGCTGAAACCACCCTTAGTCATCAACATGCAATACACTGAGTGACAGATTCCATCCTGACTACATTAGCCTGAAGTTCAAACAAGGTTCTTTTTTTAAAATCTCCAACCATTTTGAACTCACAGGAAATGGAAGCCAGCTGGGTGAGGATTGCAGCATAAAACATAAAGATGAATTTTCATGAAGGAAAAAGACACTCTAAACATCAGAAGAAAAGAATTTACATTGATACAAGAAATAGCAGGTCAGTTTAAGGTATTATTGTCCTTATAAACTGCGACTTTGATCTGCACAGTGGCCGAAAAAGAAAAGAAAATAAACTCTTTAAGCATAAATAATAGTTTTGTACGGCTAACTACGTGACCATAATCATAAAATAGGATGACAATTAGTTGCATGTGCCTTTTTTTTTCTTTTATCCATGCAAATACAGAAAATAGAGATTATGGCAAAGTTTAGTGAAGAAAAAAAAAGTTAGGAGGTTATATTGAAGCTCTGCTCATTTACTAAGGGAACAAAATGATGTGACCCAAATAAATGACCTTAACTAAAACAGAAGAATGTGGACCTCATTTTGAGTTAGCATGCTTCACATATATGTTTCTGTAACACAATCAATGCACAAAGTTACACAAAACACAAGTTTTGGTCAAGTTTTAAGGCTGAATTTCTGTATACATCGTTTCCTCAATTATCGCGGGAATACCTTCCATAAATAACACCAATGAGTTATATCACTAGAGGATACATCACGTGGTTCCTCATGGGAGGACAGCACCGCCATCTTGCTGAGGTCAAGTCACAACTTGCTGTCAAAATAAATGTACATTTTATTTTGCTAAACCTGTATACAGCATACTATGCTATTTATACAGATTTATACATTTCTGACTCAGTGACTGAGTCAGGTTTCCAATGGACTCAGACTTCAGGAAAAAGTGGATCTTGGCCATCAAAAGAGCTAAACCCAGATGGATCACTGTGGTACCAACTAGCAATACAGTCTGGCTGTTTAAAACATTTGTGGAAACAGATTTTGATAAGAGGCCAGGGTAAATCTATTGTTCACTTTTGGACTTCTTTTTATTATTATTATTATTATTATTATTATTATTATTATTATTATTATTATTATTATTATTATTATTATTGTTATTATTATTATTATTATTATTATTATTATTATTAATATTACCATTATTATTATTAGTATTACTATTATTATTAATAATATAATTATTATTTATTGACTTATTTTTTATTTTTTGTTTGTATTGACTTACTATTGATTTATTATTATTATTATTATTGACTTATTGTTTTTTTTTTTAATAATTTAAATTATATGTCAAAGAGGTCTAAAACTTCTAAATGTTTAAAAAGTAATTTTAAAAATTCTTTTTAATAATTTTTTTATTTGTAAGAAGTCCTGCAACAATGCATTTTCATTCAAGTTTGAGCTTTTAAGGCTGACTTTTTCTCTTCTTTAACAACAACAAATGATGTATCTATATATACATTATATACATAAAATATAATATATTTATATATATGTATAAATATGTTTAAATCTAAAAATACATACAGTTTATAAACGCTACTTAGACACCACTAAAATCAATGGAAATCAATGACCTGTGGGCGTCGTCGACCTCACCAAGATGGCGTCGCGCTCCGCCACCGTCGGCCAGGCTTCTAAAGCGGGCGTGTCTCCTCTAGTGATATAACTCATTGAATAACACACAATAGGAAAAATCTGCAAAGGAGGATTGCAGTTGTTTCCAGGGTGTAAAACCCCTCACGACATACTATATATGCTGCAGAAAGGCATGAAGAGTTTCACTTTTTTGTTTAAACTCTCAAAGTTCAAACCTTCTTAGAAAAGATCTATTCAGAATCTGTATCAATTGTGAACCGGGATATTGCGAGGGAACAATGTAATCCAATTTTGACATGTACGAAAAGGCTTCCAGATTCTAAATTTCTCAAAGACAGAAATGAGGGAAAACGATACAGAATTAAACCAAAATGGGTTGAAAAAAGCTTGAATGGTGGTTTCTTTGGGATATTTGCTAGATTCTAAGAACAGAGAAACATGCTTTAGCAGCAGCTGGCATCTTGACTTTAGAAGTTTACACTTGGACAAGAGAAAAAAAAAGGTTCATGGGTGAAAAAAATGGTTCATGGTTGTTTACCTGTGTAATTTCAAGGCGGTTTCACTCAAGATTGTTCCAAGTATTTGACTCAAATTGACTGAAATGGTTGACATTTTTACAACCTCATTTGGTTTGTTTTGTTTTGCTTTAACATTCGAGAAGACCAAACCGCCCCCAACAGGTCATACAATGGTAGAAGGCCAGTATTGCAAATGGCAGGCTGAATCCAAAATGAAAAGAAAAAAGGGAGAATAAATAGCTTTCTTTTTTGTTTTTCCTCATGTGAACTGGAGAGCAAGTGACATTACCCATAGAAAATGGTTTACTTCCAGCTCCAACAGAATGAAGTCAATGCAGTTCATGTTATGGACGTTGTGATGTTGGAACCAGATGATGTAGGTAAGGAGTGATTGGTGCGAGTCATTATTGCTATGGCAACCACTCTCACCGATCAGGAGTGAGCTTGTTGGAAGTCCATACCCCTTCCACTTGAAAGCAGCTACGCAATATGTCAAACGTTTTAATCATTCGTCATAAGACTTACCTTTATTGAGGCATCCAATTGGTCAGTTTATAACTTGAATAACTTGCACTACAGAAAAAAATGTACAGAACAAAAAAATGGGATGAACAAGAATATGTTAAAAAAGGTAGCAGAGCAAGAATGGTTATTCTGACAAGCAGAATGACTGAGTAATTTCTCAATAGAAGTCTATGGCATTTCAGCTTTTTATAATCACTGGGAACTTCCTGTTTGTGGGGTGAAGGGGTCTCATATACAGTCTATGGTTCGAACACATACTTTAACATTTTGGTCTGCAGGGTGTTCTTTTTGCATTCCCACTGTAGGTGAACCACATCAGGGTTCACTTGCAAGAGGACAAAGACCTCTGCTTTTAGGTGGATCAGAGTTCAGATGAGCTTTCATAGTATGCAAGGAAATTACTTCTAGTAAAACCAAGCCAGTGGTTTGTGGAATGCAACAGATCTTCCCTTAAAGTATGAGTTGTTCTAAAGTTCTAAAAAGTGTAAAAATCCTAAACAGATGCAAGTCTGTGATGTCAACCCCAACATTTATTTAGAAATAATTCTTTTTCAATAATTGATGCTTTAAACACTAATGTCTGACCTGGAGGACATTACTAGTCTGAAGCTTTGTTTTGTGGAAATCAGGACTCCACCCTGACACAATTCAGACTAACCAGGTCAGTCCCTCCATGATAATGGGGCCTCCAGCCTGAACATAATACTAAAGAGCATTTAAGGCGAGGCATCATTTCAGTTTTATGCCAAATTTCCATCAGTACTAAAACAATAAAAGCAGCTAAATGAATGAATGTAACTGTTATTATACTAATCTTATAGAATTATGGAGTATTTTTACAGACAGACTATATAATGATCAAATTATTTTCTCAAAGGGGGAAATGATGTGACCTCCAGTTCAGGGCCAAACAGAGCATAACCCATCTAACAGTACTTATTTATTCTGTGTGCTGCAGTTTCTTTGATCAAACTCAGACCCCCTGAGGACTCTTAAGAATTATATAATTGCAGTCCTTTTAAAGAGTAGAGCTTTTAGCTCCAAACACTAGTTTAATGTTTGCTCATGATTAGCCTTTAAAAGTGGTCCATTTGTAATCCATGATAGAGGACTTTATGCTCATGTGGTTAAGCAAACATCAAAAAGACACTACAAAGAGCCTCACATGGAAATGAAAGGCTTCTCCGCTGAAACAAATGGTTTCAATATCCCCTTTTTTCATAACAGTGATTTATATACAGAATATTCATCGCAGGAATCTTTATTTCACAATAAATTCCTAATGCACCCTGCAGTAATATTTTGTTTTCCTGCTGACATCAAAGGACAGCAGTGAAATATTCCCACCTGCTCTTTTACAATTTGTGTTTTCATTATATGAGAAAAGCAGGTTCTGAGCCATGTGATTCGAGCCGGAATCTAGCTTTTCTGACTTCTCCAGCTGACACACCTGTCCTGTTTTTACAATAAATATTTGAGTGAGGGTTAAGGCCTGAGTAGGTGTTGTGGGTCAGCAGGAGGTTTGAGGCTGACAAACGCGTTGGACTGAAACCGAAAGTGATATCACAATTTGTCCCTCTTTTTATGCAAGAAGAGCCCAGATCATGCTGAAGTCTACAGCTAACATGTGTTACAGATCAAGGAATAAGTTGAATTTTGTTATTTTTTTTACAGTTTTCAGAGAGAAAACTTTAAGCACTGGAATCATGTTCACGTTTGCTTTACAATCAGTTCAGATCAAAGCTCACACTTGGAGCCTCCATATAAGTGCAACATCTCCTCACTTCTCTTCACATCTTCCATGCACTCAGTCATCCCACAACAAGGAAAGAAGGCCTAAATTATCATCCATCATGCTAAGCTTTTTACGGTCCATCAAAGGACAACGAGCTGCCAGAGTGAAAGAAGTGTGAAGCGACAGCAAACACCGCAGACACAGGTTAAACAGTGAACGCAAAAAAATGCAGGTGGCTTGTTTGATTTGTGTGGGTTTTATGAAGCTGAAATAAAAAATATAGGTTTTTGACAGTTTATAGATATCACTTTACCTTGATCCTAAAGAGTAACCACTTTCTTACATATGAATACTTGTCCGACACTCTTTCAAACAGAAGACTTCAAGCACACGCTGCCAAACAGCTCATTGTGTCTTTTCTCTGTGGAATATTCCTCTCTAACAATCAGCCATTGTGACTATGGCAGTATGAGCTGTTGTGCTGCAGAAGTGTTCAGCAGAGACCCAGAGAAATGAGACACCAGCATGATTATACTGTATCCTGTCTGCTACTGATTTATTGTGACAGCACTAACTCCCTGCAGAACCATGTTGTCAGGTGCTAGGACTGCTGTTGTGCAAGATACTTGATATGCTTCAGTCTTTTAGTAAAGACCTTGTGAGAAAGTCTCAAGGCGCTGCTGAGAACCCTCAAATCTTCATTACTAAATATACAATCCCTTGTCCGCTAACACTGAACAGAAACCGGCCGCTCGTGTTTGTCTTACAAAGTAACAGCTGCTGCTTTGTTTTAATTGAACCCAAAGTGCTTGAATGAGGTCTCATCCTTGAGGCTGTATTGTTGTCACACAGTAAGTTTAAAAATAATCAAAAGGCTGAAATCTACTATATATTAAAAACAATATAATGTGTTCATTTCTGCCGTGGTCTAAAAACCAGATGTGGTCATATTTCCACCAATGCAGTATTTTTGAGTTTCTAAACAATGAAATACTGAAAAAAATGTAATCACACAATATTCAATGATGTATATAATGTGTTCTTTTCTATATGCAAAACTAAAAAAAAGCTTCTGAATATGAATAAGAAATGCTAAATTGGAATAAATTAGGGGAAATGTAAAACAAGGAACAAGTGTAAAACTGTTTAAATATAAAAACAAAGTGGTCCTAATATTGAGATAAAGGTATGAAAAGTTTGAAAAAGTGCATATTTTATTGAGATTTGGGGGATTTGATGTATGATTTAAAAACAAATCTGAATTGGCTCTGCAGCATATCCGAGTATTCGGTGTCAGGTTAACTGCAACATCAACTAAGGAGGAAGATAAATAAATACTTTTTCCTCCTATTAAATATTTGCATTGTTTCAGATGTTTTGTTTTTGTTTGTTTTGTTTTGTTATGGCTAAATTGTGCTGCTACTTTGTTCTCATATTGTTACCAGTTCCTTTGTTATCCTTGCACTACCTTATTTTACTGGAACTGTTATGCTTAAAAAAACAAATTAGTCAATCAAACCAGCTTGTACATGTTATTATTATATAATAATAATTCAATTATTTCAATAATTTAGCAAAGGTATTTACTACTGCCATATCAGTCTTCTGGTTGCTCTTAGTAAAAAAAAAAAAGGATGCAGCTCATGCAGGATGCTGCTGACATTTTCAACCAGAACTAGAAATGACCACAACGTTCCTGTCTCCAAGTCCTTACAGTTATCAGGGAGACTGGGATGGAGGGAACTTGGTGTGTAATCTGGAAGAGGAAAGCAGATAAAAGAGAATGTGGTAAAATAAGAAGTTCAGGAGTGTTTTAGGAGGAAAAAAGTTGTAAAAAAAAATGTGGAAGAGAGAACAGAAGACAGCAGACAGGGAGACGCAGCACAATGTAAATGAGGGTGGGGGCGGGATTCCAAAGACCAAACAAAGGTTGAATGAAGACTTTTATGACAGGTTAGATACAAAGGAGGTAGAAGATGATCTTTACAGTCTGGCAAAGCAGATGGGAGGATGTGCAGCACAGTGATCAAGAACAGAGATGAAAATGTGTTGACAAGTTTTACAAGTGTGATGGACAGATGAAAGGAGAATTTGAAGAGCTGATAAAGGACAAAAATGTGAAAGAGCACAGAGGAGAAGAGGTGGCTGTTGTACAGCGGGAAGTAACAAAGATCAGTGAAGATGAAGTGAGGAAGACATCGAAGAAGATGAAGAGTGGAAAGGGAATTTGTCCTGATAACATACTGTGGAGGTATGGAAGTGTTTAGGAGAGGTAACAGTAGAGTTTTGGACTGGGAGGATGGAGTGTCTGTCTGAGGATGTCAAAGGATTGAGGGAGAAGCATTCTGGTTCTCATTTTTTGGAAGAAAGACGTCCAGAGTTATGTAAACTACAGAGGAATAAGCTGATGAATCACTCAATTAAGCTATGGGGAAAGGTACTGGAAGCCAGGTTGAGGACAGAAGTGAACATTTGGGAGCAGCAGTAGGGTTGAACCACAGATCCAAAACTTGCTTTGATGATGCTGGGAAGGACAGAGAACCCCAGAAGGAGCTGCATTATGTCTTTATAATGCGCTTTGAGATTTTATCTAAAATGTAAAGCACATTCTAAATAAAATTTATTATTGTTATTATTATTATAGAACTAGAAAACGTAAGACAGGATTGTCTTACGTTTGCTTAAGGTTTGGATGAGCAAGTCTGGAGTAGCAGAGAAGTAGATTAGAGTTTTTGAGGACGGGAGCTGGAAGATAAAGGTGAGATGTTATGTAGGTGTGACAGAGGATCTCAAGGTGGAGGTGGAACTGCACCAAAGATCAACTTTAAACTTCTTGTTTGCTGTGGTAATAGACTGACAGGTGAGGTTAGATAAAAATCTCTGAGAACCATGATGTATGCAAATGATATTGTGATCTACAGTGACAGCGGTAAGCAGGGGAAGGAACATATAGAGGGGGGGAGGTTTGATCTGGAAAGGAGAGGAATAAAGGCCAGCTGCAGCAAGACAGAGCATGTGTGTAAATGAGAGGAATTCAAAGGGAGTGGTGAGGTTACAGGAAGCAGAGGTGAAGAAGGTGGAGGACTTTAAGTACTTCGCATCAACAGTCCAGAGTAATGGAAAATGTGGGAAACAGATTAAACATGTACATGCAGCTTGTGTGACAAGAGTTATATCAACAAAAATGAAATAACTATTGAGAGAAGCCATGATGTTGGTTTAAAGGTTCTGAGAAAAAGACAAGAGGCAGAGCTGGAGGTAGCAGAGATAAAGATGCTGAGGTTCTCTTTAGGAGTTCTGAGGATGGATAGAATCAGGGATGAATCTATTAGAGGAACACCTCATGTTGGATGTTTTGATGATAAATGCAAGAAAGCAGATCTAGATGATTTGGACTCATCTAGTGGAGGGACAGTAAAGATGTTGGTGAAAGGATGCTGAGGTTGGAGGTACCAACAAAGAGGCCTAAAGGAAGATCAAAGTTAACATTAAACACTAAACCAATACAAAGACAAATCAAGACAGCATCCATACGTTAGCTATACAGAAACTGAATTTGTGGCTAAATGTAAAGTCCAATTTCTTTAATGGAAGGCATAGAGGTGGAAGATGTCTTTAGAACTCAGAGACTTCAACAAGGGTGAAGAAAACACAAAACATTAAAAATAACTGATTTTGATTAGTGTAAGCTAAATCCAGGCATGTCCCTATCCGGTACATGTCCAAATTTCCACAGGCCTGCAAGGCTCCTTTCATAAAATCAATATGGGGCCCCCAGCATTTTCTAAATTCTGTGTGCATAATTTCTTGATTGTGGTTTGCTAAATTACGTTTGAATCCATTGTGAATTTATAGCAACACAATCATACGACTCTTCTATAACGCCTTCTAGCTCTTTTTAAAATATTTCAAGTGTAAATAAAAAAGAAAAAGTTGACAGTATTCAATTCAATTTTATTTATATAGCCCAATATTTACAACAATAGTCATTTTATTGGGCTTCATGCCGACAGTAATGGCCATGGATTACTATAAGCATAAGCTTCTTCCAATCCCCTTCCAAATCAAATTTGCAAAGTCTTGTGTTGACTTATTTTATTTTATGTAATCGCTGTTTTGATTTGAAATAAAACAACTGAACATCTCCTTTTTTTTTTTTTACTGGGAAAAAAAGCCAAACAACTGTCTGCCTAAAACGCAGAGGAGTTCAATAGTAAGAGGTACTACCAGACGAGACATGCTAACAACGATAAGGTAACTGGGAAATTAACTGTGCAAAAATTGACAAATTGACCATAATTTTGGTAAAAATGTATTTAGATCCATTTGTTTTCTAAGTGATGAAATAGAAAGTTAAATGTTTTATTTGCATGTAATAATACTAAGAATGTCAGGCCGAATGATAGGCCCTCAAACATTTTCACCTTACAGAAACTTTCCCTCGGCAAAAAGTTTGGACACTCTTGGGATACTGATCCATCACTAAAGATAAACTGTAAAATGTTGTAGAAAGTATTTTATTTTTTTCATGTTGCTTTTAATCTCTATAGCTTTTATTATCATTGCTGCAAAGGAAAAGGAAGAAATCTAAACGAACATTAGCTAAAAGTAGCAATAACGCCATTTTCCACGAGCAACTCTTTCTGCCAAATGAAAAATACTTTCCTGACTCCACTGTTCACCTCAAATATCCAGATAAAACCTTTCTCCTTACAAAATGTGAGACAAGTTAGTGATGTCGGGTAAAAGGGCTATTGTGGAAACAGGGTTGAGACCGGGCGAGTGGAAGTCCTGGAAAACAGAAGCAAACTGGAATACAATGGACTAATTGGAACACTTCACTCCAAAGGAGTGTGACACATGCAGTTTCATTGTTTGCTCCATATCATTGCTATCTTAACCTTTATTTAACCCAGGAAAACAATATCCTATTGAGATCAAAAGGTTCTTCTGTGGAAACATCCTGGCTGAGCAGTTGGAGTATGAGTCACACATTATGGCAAAACTAAAAGCTGCTTTTCAACTTTTCCAAGTCAGTACTTTAGTCTCTGCTTTAAAATATGTCACATATGAGATCCAATTATTAACAGGAGTGTAAAATCTGATAAATAAAACTAGCAGCAAAAATTCCCTTCCTGTTTATATCTTAAAAGTCTTGTCAGTGCAAAAAAGAAAAAGAAATAGATGAACTATTGACCGAACCACTTCAGGAGTCTGAACTGAAGGATTATGTTCCACCACGACTGCCTGCAGCTCTGCTTTGGGTTACTCTGGAACATCTTAATCACTCTGTTGTCACATCACATGAAGTTACCCATAACCATGTTATCCCTTTCAGGGACACAATGAGCAGATTTTTTTCAAAAGAAGTTCACTCATTCAGGGCAGTAAAAAAAAAAAAAAGAAAAAAGAAAGAAAGAAATTATAACTATATGTTCAAATACTCCAAATTAACATTTCTTTTAAAAGGTTGAATAAAGTGCTGTTGTTCCTCTTTGTAGCCTGTCTGTACACTTTGTGCTTTGTCTTGAGGGCAGAGGCTGGGCCCATAAATATATGCAGTTCACGCAGCATCACCTGAACGCAGCACTTTCAGCATGAAGGGAGGCATTATTCAGAATAAATGGATTATCAGGGAAACCAGCACAAATGACTCAATAAAACTGTAAAGCAGCCAGCCAGTAGTGGCCAAAATGATTAATGGCAGGCATTCAGGGGACTGGATTTATTTTGTATTCTATTTTTCCTTTAATGACTGCCTGTGAATGCCGCTCGCCCGTGCTTCTAGATTACCGGTGACTAATGAGGATTCCAAACTGGCTGTTATCCACTTGAATGTCTTTTTATTTAAAAAGTCAATACTGCCCATGTGTGCGTTGAGGGCATGTTTGTGAGAGTGGCTCGGGGTGATAAGTTATAAGCTTCCCAATTAAAAAGGATTTAGGAAAGCATTAAGGTACGCTGGCATTCATAGCAGCACTTATCTTGATATATTTATTTAAATAATCTTGACTCTCCATTTATAAGTACATTTACTCGTCCTCCACTTGCATCTGAATTATTCAGAGGCTTAGTCGTCACCATTCTTCTTAGCAGAGGATCAATGTTTTGCCTCTGTGGGATAAATTGCAAAATACTTTACATGTTGTTTTTAAAGCCTCCTGAAGTAAATGGAGGGTCTAGAGGCACTAGTAGTGAGTTGAGGGACTTCACATAAATGAAAGAGTGCAGCTGTATAATCAGCAGTTTGGTTTATTTATGATAGAAATCAAACTGACGTATGTACCTACATGGTCAGAAAGACTATTACATTTAAGAGTTTAATGAAGGTATATATTTAAGATACAAGTGATGCAAATCAAGCAGAAAACCTTTTAACTTCCACATTGAAGGTCAATGGAAAATACCTTTAAGGTGTTTAGTTTACCAGGTAACCAACTAAGACTTGCTGCACAAACACGTCAGTCCCTATTTACTCCAATCATCCAGTTTTAAATCTGAGTTGGAGATCGGTCACATTTTATGTTCAAGATGATTGTTCAAGATTTAGATTTGTTTTATGTTTAGGAATAAACTCCATTTTCTTTACTGACAGGTGTCTTCTGAATCCTTACTGGTCCCAGCTGTGATATACATTTAAATTGATGACAACTTTGAAGCTAAAAGGCAAACTTTAAATAAACTTAATACAAATAAAGAAACTCTGGTCCCTTGTTTATCTCAGGAATTATGTTCTAAAAAGAAATTGCAAAGTAGTCAGCTTTATTTTTATAATTATAAATGTTTCAGAGTCCCACTCTGATCATCTTTTGCTCCATTTTAAAAGCATTCTTGGTATTTTTCTTAAATTATAATCATGTTTATTTTAGACCCCCAAAAAGAACAGGTTTTTTAAGGTCATAGTTTCTGCAGAGTGGCAGAAGTTCGTTAGAAATTCCCCTTTGAGTTGTGGGCAGGACTGTTGGGACCCCTACTTCCCATCATCCATCTGTGTACACTTTCTCGCTACAGTCCCTTACACCCCCAACCTAACTTAAGCAGTGCTACAAAAATGGCGAGCAATGTTGGAGCTATCCAGCTTGTGTTAAACTCTTAAAGTTTAAACGTCTTTTAATAATCGGTTGGATTTACCTGCGCTTTTCCAGACGCTCAAAGCACGTTGCAGAAAAAAAGTCCAGCGGATCTGGCGAGCCTTCAGACGAGAAATGAGGCATTGCGCAATAAACATGGCAGTGTGAATGAACCTTTAATTTTGTAATTAAAGGTTGATATAAAATTCATATGGGAGATTTTAACTCAGGAAAGTAGGAAATTTCAAATTATCTAAGTTTGTGAAATAACATAAATTTTAGCCCAATAGTGTAAAAAGAAAAAATATGTTAGCTATTCTGATAAAACACAACTTTAACCCATAACAACTCATGCTGACGTCAGTCTAACAGATAAATATCAGTAATGGATTCTGTGATTCACTTGGTTTGTGGTAAAATACACATTTTATTTTTAAGAAAAAAATGGGTTCTTATGGGTTAAGAAGATGATATTAAAACAATTCATTATTATTTTTATTATTCATGCATTTTCCCTATAACGCCACAGTCTTAAAAATTAAACTATTGGGCATGTAGTAAGTTTATACATAAACCCAAAAAACCATATCATTATACTTTCTTCACCACGTTCAACTTTTTTAAGTTCTTTGAAGTAAATGGCAGAGAGCAACAAAAAAAAAAAACACACACACAAGGAAACCAACTTTTCTTGATGAAATAGGAGGGACACATAGCTAATATTATTAAATAATGCATTTATAGGCTCCTCTACATGTCTGCAGTTTATTTCTGAGAGGAAAAAATGCTCCGAGGGGAAATGATTAAGACTAAAACAGAAAGCACTGCTGGCCCACATGTGTACACAGATAAGCTCTGTAAGACAGCATTTAAGGTTGCATTTCAGCGTTTCCAGTCAATAATAAGATTATAGGTTGGCGGTTGGTATGTCTCGTTAGCGAGACATTGTTGCGTTTGACATTTATCATAGCTCTAGGGTCATGAACTTAAAGCTAAACGGCAACCAAATCATTAAATTTGAACGGCTGCAGCTTTGCCATCTTGAAGGCACTTACTTGAAGTGTTTTCATGCCCAAAATTAGTGACTAAATTCCGCTAAGCTAAGCATGTCTTTGTTCAAACTGGGACATTATGCGCTTAAAGGGACATAAACTCTGGTTTTGATGACACAATGGATGCTTTAACACGGAAATCATTTGGTGTATTTGATGTTAATTCAATTGGCTTCCATGGATTTATGCCTTCTTGTTTATCCAGTCATGTGGTTTGTTATTAGAGGCTATAAGGATCTCTATTAAAAATAAAACAAGTAGCTGAAGCAAAGAATTAAAGAAGCAACAAAGACATAACTGTTACAATCTGTTGTAAGAAAGTGTTCAATCTGACTTATGAAGCTTCGCTCACACAGGGCTTCAGGAACGTGTCTTCAAGCCCACCACTTCCAATTAAAGTATGGAAATGTGCGTATATGCTGGATTCGGACTTCTGCGTTCAAATTCTCGCATCCACCGGTCGCTATAACCGTACAAAACACGCATTGAAAGTTAAACCAGGTTGAACTTTGACCAATCAGGGACTGATTTGGTAGTGACCTATGGAGGGGTTCATTCACAAAAGTGAATTAGTTTAAAAATTTATCATTAAGGAGAAATCAATCATTTACATTTGTGCCCGGCCTGAATGATATGACACCAAGTCTTTCATATATCGGAATAGAGCTGTGAAAGAAAAATATTTGCCAGATTTGTACAGCTTTGACATTTTGCACCAAGCCTCTTCCAACTGTAGGTGGCAGACATCCGCTAGTATGGGCTAGCCACAGTCCAGTGTGAGCATCATGGCCTAAATGTGCATTCAAGAATATATGTTAAGGGCGTTCTTAAACAAGTGTCACATGCCCTGTGTGAATGTAGAGCATTTAAACATTAAATAGGTCCTTAAAACAACAAAAATCACCAAGTTTAACATTTTGAAAAGAAATATTTGCTCCATTTGTCATTTCTGCAAGTTCTTCATTTTGTTCTTTTATCCACATTATTTATCAGACAAGGATATTGTTAAAGAATTGTAAATCCTTATCTTGTGCCTTCCCGGATGGTTTAAGGCTGTTTCATTCAGCACACACACATACCCACACACTTTCTGTCACAGACACACACAAGTTGTAGCTTTATTAGTCGTAGTCTAAAAGAACATTGAAACATAATTGAAAGGAGGAGATAGCAGCAAGTGGGAGGGCATTCAGGAAGTGAGCATCATTACAGCTATATCACCGCGACGGCTTTATGGCCGTTTTTAGAGGATCTTTTATTTTTTCAATAGAACAGAGGAGATTCAATTTTCTGATTCATCTGCAAACAGTGCGGACTTGAGTTTAGCATTCTGGATTTAAAGCTGGCCCACATGAGCTTAGAGGTCACCAGGAGGGCTCACAGAGTTGATGTCATGAGTTTGCGCTCACACTGTCACAGGCCTACTCATATTTTTGCCCTCAGTGACAACGAGGGTATTGTTCCGCCTGATAAGGCTTCAGTGTGCGCTGTAATAAGAATTAGGGAGGGCATAAGTCACAGAGAAATTGGGTGACAGCAGATCAATAGATAGTGGTGAAGCCTGGGGGACCATTAGTGAAGAGGAACCCTTTGTTTGTGCAGAGTTAAGAGATGGTTTATGGATCTTTGGTTCTGAATTAACAATTTAGACTAAAAATATAGTGACCTTCCACAGAGGAGTAAAAAGTGGATGTGGAATTTACAAGCTTTTCATTATTCGTGCATGTAGGGATGCAGCTTAAAAGTAAAGCTTTCACCTGAAATTAGCACAAAATGTAAACATATCATGTAAGAAAATTAAAAAAAAAAATAAACCTCATGAATAATTTGCTTCTAACAAATTACATTCAAACTTGATTCATTTTACCCACTTGTTGACTACTTTGACCCCTATTTGTCTGAGCAGACCCACCTCTGCTGCTTCCAGCTCCTCACCCCCATTCCTGCCTGTGGTCCTGGGTCTCTGACCTGTGTTGTGTCCTCCAATCCCGCACGTGTTGCTCATCAAACGATCAGTAAATCAATGAGTAGTTCAAAGGCGCTTGGATTTTCAAGCTTCACATGCAACTCTATACAAAGTTAGTGCATGACGTGTTTTGCTGTTTCATAAATAATGTAAGGCAGGAGTGTCCAAACGTTTTGCAAAGAGGGCCAGAGTTTGTGAGATAAAGAACCTTTATAACATCATTAAATGCAAATGGAAATTATCTTTGCAATAACATTTTTCATTTCTTCCAATTAAACAGAAATATGTCTAAATACATTTTTACCAAAGTTAGTATAATGTCGAAGACTAGAAATGAAAAAAAAAAAATAGTCTGTCTAGAAAAAACTTTGTCAACATTAAAAAATAGGTTTATGTGAAAAGTATTCAGAAATGAATGCTCACTGTACACTTATAAATGAAAATCATGTAAACAGGAAAATAGTAAAAATATGTTTTTCAGAAACAAACTACCGTGGTTTTGATCACAGAAACAAATACGTCTTCTTAATTTTTTTTCCTAAAGGCTTTGAAGATCAAGTAGTCACAGGTTTACACCGGCTAATGCTGGAATTTAGCCAATCACAATCAAGAAATTATTCAAATGGAGGGGGCGCATATTGTTAATTTTCTAACTGAAACCTGCAGGCCGGTGGAAATTTTAACATGGGCTATGTGTGGCCCCTGGGCCGGACTTTGGACATGTGAGGCATCACTAATAAAATGTTGTCATATTGTACTCCATATATGTTCAGTAACTCAATTATTTCAGACTAACTACCAAAAAATGTCATTGTTTATTAGACGTAAAATAGTAGGGAAAATCATTAATTCATGCTTTTATTCGTAAGGTTTTTTTTTTGTAGACTTCCTGAAGAACACAAGCCTTAGGTTCTTTGTTTTGTCTGTTTATTATTAGATTTTATGTCCTTTTTTTACTATCATGGACTTAAGTTACTGAAGCTGACAGTTTGTGTTTTTTGCCTTAAAAAAACAATGTATTTTTCTAATTGTTACACCATATATCCTTTAATCTAAATATGAAATACTTTGCAGTTTCTTATTATTTCAGACTTTACACTCCATTTCTGCAATAGCAAAGAAAGTTACCTAAAAGTATAGGGATCAAATAACAGACAGTAATATTGTATGTATGTATTTAATTGCTAGTTGTAATTGATGCAGCTGTTTTAAAAAAAAATCTTAATTTTTCAATTTTAAAATTTTCTTTTTATCTCCATTATATTCTAAAGCCCTTTGGCAGCCTGATGGTGTTGTAAAGTGCTACAGAAATCAAGTTTAATTCATTCAATCATTCAGACAACAATAAGTCATCTGTAGGTTATTGCACTTTGAAAGGGAATTGCCACTTTTGTAAAAAAGGACAAATGGTGGGTCATTTAGTACTAAACATTAATATTAATTTACTTCAAAAGGTCGAAGTAAGGCTGCAAACAAACGATAGCAATTAATTTAAATGCCTGAACTGGCGACTTTGTTGCATAGAGTGGCAGGTTCTGCAGGCACAGCTGAAACAAAACTAGGTCATAAGGTTTACATTGAATCTTTAAATACTATATATATATATATATATATATATTCTGATTAACAACAACAAATACTTATCATGCAGAGTCGGTTTCATTGTTCTTATGTCCACATGTGTTGTGGCATAGAGTCTTATTAACAGTTCAAACAGCGTGCAGCAAACCCTGCAGCCCTTTAGAGGAGCTGGGGGATGAAAATGGGTAACCGTGTTCTGAATGATTCGGCAGAACATGTGACAACTCCGATGAAGATGATTCCATTATTAAGTTCTCAAGGCAAATGCATATTGTGGCCATCACTGCAGGACATTCCCAATTAACTGCACAGATTATTTCTTGTTGCAACGTTTTATCCATACCCCATAACCAGACGCCAACCAAGTGAGCAATGAAAGCTGAAGATACCAATTATTATATTACAACTGTGGCACATGCACTTTCACCACTAATAAATTCCAAGTCATTGGGTTGAGATTTAATTATAAATTATGTAAATGGTTGCCATGAATCATTTAGATTTGTGCTTTTTATTAGCTAAGTGGGAGCAGAATTCAATGATGGCTATTTACCCTGTTAAGTGATGAAAACGTAAGTGCAAGAGATTCAGTGAACAGATCACAACTTTGTACAGTTTAGGCTCCTGCAAATAGAGCAAAAATGACGTTAAGGCACTGAATAATTGATTAAAAGTCGTAAGAAAAAATCTCGGTGGGTCTAAAGTGGTAAAGAATTGGTGTGTTAATTAAATACAATCCATATAAAGAATCTAATCATGTTATTTATAATACTAATTATGAGATACACAAAGATGTTCCAATAAAGTTGTGTGCATTTCAATTTTTTTGCTAATGTTCTGGGGTTTTTTTTGTTTATTCTTTTCGTTCAAACCAGTTGGACTTATAAGATTACAAATGTATTATTATTGTTTATTCATTTTTTAAGCTCGCATTGATGATTTCCAAATCTTTGTCGATAAAAACATTAATATTGTCGGAAAACTTGGGTGGGGGCAAAGGTTTTTGCAGCCCCCCTCCCCCTATAGCTCTGCCCCTGAAACAGTATAAAAAAATTAGTACATCTTTGTGGAAAAATGTACTTGGGGATCTGACAGTTTCTGCATCTGTGGAGATTTTTTAAATGTAAATAAAAGACATGTTTTTTTAAATTTGATTCTTTTTTTAGCCCTTTTATCAAGTTATTTATTTATTTGGCTTTTAAGTGATTTATTGATTTAAAGGTTTATCCTGTGAACATTTTGATCCATTCTATCTTTTAATTTATGCAGTGCCCATTTTAAAGTTTTAGCTACAATTTTTTTTTCAATTTTATGTTTATCTGTTGTTGTTGTTTTCATTTTATTATGTTTCATGACTTTTTATTGTTTAATACATGTTTTCATATGTTTTATGTCAAACACCTTATGTCCTACATCATGTTGATGAAATGTGCTGCATAAATGACTTGACTGATGACTAATTGACTGATTGATTGATGGATTCGTTGATTGGATGGTTGATTGAAAGTTTAAAAAGTGTTGGTTTAGTGAAACGTACAATAAATATATTAACATTTTGTTATAAATTTTAACTGTTAAGGGTTAAAGCCTTTGACTAACTGCATCCCTCCCTTGTTCTTATTGTGAAATCTATTCCGACTTATAGATAGTGAAGCCATATTTTTGTTGCCATTTCCCCTCATGTCAGGTTGATGCAGAGCCAGAAACAAGGAGTATATTTGGTCTGAAGAGGCCTGTCAAATCAGACTGTCAAGCTTCACTTTTTGAAGGAGTTGTATCACTTGCTCATCTGTCAGTCAAAGAGAAGGACTGCCGGCAAAGTCAAACTTGAAAGTTGGGTGAAGTGGACTCACATGACATTTCATTGTCTGGCGAAGAGAAAAATCTGAGTTTGTGAGGCATGTTTGCCAAGAAATAGAGTGTAGCAGCCAGTAACAAGGAGGACAGTTAATGCAGCATGTCACTGGAATGTGCTCTGAAGTGCAATGTAGAGAAAAATCATCAACTCAACATTTCCCCAAGAAGCGGTGATAAAACCACAATGTAATTGGATTACATTGACGCTGAGGGGCTACATTCCAGGGCATGTCGTTCATCATAAATCTTTTTACACACTACGAAGCAAGACCAGCTCATAAGAAGAAAAATCCAATGGCAAATTCATATTGAAATACATCGTTCCAGTAGATGAGAGTTAGCATCAATTGTGATGCTTTATAAACGGTGTCCTTGCCTCCATCATTCTCTCTGTGAGGATCGGAAAGGGATGGCGATGGCCAGAAACCCCAGTCAGAGACACTCATATAGCAGGTAATGCATCAGGAAACACAAGGTCACACATATTTGGTTTAGAACAACACAACAGATCTGTATCCACATCCAGACTTCTGAGAAACAAAAGTCAGGAGAACATTCTTTGTTATTATACTCCCTAAAAGTAGAGTATTTAAAGGATGACAAGTTTAGATGACATAAAATCACTAATACTAATGTGGAATAATAAGAAAACTTAAAGTCTTACCTTCAGACATAATAACTTTCAACCCAAATCTAAAATTTGAACTAAACCTTAATCAAACAGTTTTAGATAACAGAAGATTATTGAATTTCATTAAAAAAATCATGTGGAAAATTCAGCAGATAAATTGCACTGAATACACGTTGTGTATTCTAGTTCCAGGAGATTTTTCTGGAACTGGGGCGTCCAACCTAAAGGTCAACAGGGGGCCAACTGTGACCCCAGATTTAATTGCTCCTCAGCAAGTGCAAATTGAAAGTGGCACACAAGATTTCATTTGACCTTGGTGTTGTTTTTAGTTGTGACAGTAGGTGGAGCTGAGGTACTGTTCTCTCTCAAACACTGTTGATCCAAAAAAGGAAAAAACGGATCTTTGCCAGAGATGACATGAAACTACTCTGACATAGAGAAAGGTTAGATTCTAAATGAGACTAAGTAAGTTTCAATCAAAATAGTTCTGTTATTCCCACAATTTTGCACTTGGATTTTGACCAACTTTTGCAACTTTTCTACTAACTTGAACAAAAATTGGAACTTTGTTGAAGTCAAGCAATGAAAGGAGGGTCAAAGAAGAACCAAAAAATGTTGCAGATAAGATTCTGATCCAAACCATGTTGAATTTAGATGAGTTGAATTGTGGAGGCATAAAAGGGTTTCAAAAAGTGGAACCAAAGGTTCGACAAAAACCAAAGTGAAAAAGTGTTTTGTTAGCCACTAGATCAAAATAAATTGTTTCAAAAGTTGCATATTTGTGAAAAGGCAATTACTTATTGGGAATTTTACCAGTGTCATAAGATAGGCAGGGGAATGAAAGAGTGTACTGTACACAAATCTGCTTCATAGGCAGAACAATGCTGCCCTTCTGTGTGCAAACATCTGCATTACATCTTCACATCTGATCTTCCAGCACTGAATGTTACTGAATCGCAGGTGGACATGTAAGTAAACAGAACTAACGATAAAATGTTTGCATTTTTTAAACTGTCTTTCGAAGGTTGATTTTAACATTGCTTGGAATGTGGTTCATCAAACTTTAACAGCTAAACTTAAAAAATGTCTTCCTTTAACCCTAGAGCTATCCTAGGCACTTTAACATTGGGAGTTGGGTCATCTAGACCCCCCAAGACAGAGCACTGAACCTTTTTCTTCAATGATTTGTGATCTTCACTGGTGTCCATAGATTACATGAAATCCTCTTCACCTTCATCCACCTTTGTCATGGTAGGGAGAACACGTCCATGTAAGGGTGGGGTCATAGGATAGCACAAGGGTTAAAAGGTTTCACCGCTCATCCAAGTGGCTTTGTGAGTCCTCTGCCAGTCCCTCTGCAGTTGTACATATCTCTGTACTGTGAGAGAAGGCTACAATAAAAGGTCATTGGGTTCCAGAGCAGCATGGCAGAAGAATGTGTGTGTAGCTGAACATGGATTTTAAACAGAACATCTTTTTTTATGTGTAATGGTGAATTTGAGGAAAATTGTTTGCTCACATGACACAAATATTTTTTAACACAGTATTGGGAAGTTGCCCAGTGAACAATTGTTTTATTATTAAAAGCAACTTATCTTCACGTCGATGTCTTTGAATCATGTTTCAGCTCATTAAAAAAAATGGTATTAATCAGATGAAGCACCCTCCAGATTGCATATCTCAGCTGACACTTTGAAAACTGTTTCTGTGCATTTGCATTGTTTTCATTCCTTTATGTCATCCAAAGAGCACCATAGAAATATTTTGCCACCCCTCAAGTTCTTTTTGTCCCTCTATGTTAAAGCCCATTTAAACTTATTGTACTGGGATAAATGACACAAAAAAGTTTTTTTTTTTTTTTTTTTTTTTTTTTGTGGGGCTCAATTTCTGTATTCAACACTAAAAATGCATGATTCTTTCAGAAATAGAAGCCAACTGTTTTTTTTTTCAAATCTCAGACTTTTCTTAAATAAAATGATCAAATCCCAATTTTTTTTAAGAAATGTGCATAAAGCTCGCAAGAATGATAAAAAATGTACTTAAGTTCACTGTGGCATGAAGCTTTTCATGTTTGCTTTACTTTGCACAAACCTCTAGTTGCAGCTGTGAAGCAAAGTCATACAATACATATAAAAGGAAGAAAACTTACCATGTAAGCCATAGGCTTATTTTAAAAAAGAAAATAATAGTCAGCATTTTAATCGAGGTGTTTTAGTTTTTCTACTAATTCTATGATTTCTTTTAACTCCATCAGGGTATAATCATAAAGATAAAAAGTTCAATTATTGTATTGTGAAATAGTCTTTTTTTCCACAGCGTCAGTTCAGGGGCTGGCCAGCAGAGAGCAGACTTTTTTTTTTTTATTGAACTTCAAAAAGCACATACACATAGTAACAACACAAAGAAAAAAAATACAAAGAAAAAGGAAAAAAACAACAGAATTGTAGTTTATAATACTAGGGATTGTCATACAGCATGTGATCTTCAATGAAAATAGACAGTTTTATTGCATTTTTGTTTTTCATTAATTTCAGAGATTTGAAATATAAACTGATCTCTTTATGAAATGTATTGAATAATGGTTTGGTTTTTAAGAATCTGCTCTTAGGAATGAAAAATTTCCCAGATATTAGTACAGTATTGAATGTCAAATCAAATAGATTATCACCAGAAACTACTCCAAATAATATAATGTGCTTTTGTAATTGAATAGAAATAGGAAAGGGAAACTTTGACGAGCACCAAAAAAAGAAATCCGTCCAACAACTGTAAACATATATACATTTAAAAACATATGATCAAGTGATTCTATATTTATGTCACAGAAAGAACAGTCAACAGTTCTGGAAAACCAAAACATATGTGCAATAGTTCCTTGCATGGATGGACTGCATTCATTATTTTAAAATGGATTTCTTTGTATTTTGGAAAAATTGGATATTTAATAAACTGAGATCTTAACTTGCTTATTTCTTCTTTTGTGTAATGCTGTGACATAGAATGATTTTTGTAAGATGTTGGAAACAGTTCTCTAACAAACAAAAATCGTATAAATGCGTTTGGAAGTTTTGAATTGACCGGTCGACCATCAAACAACAGAGATGGAAGCTGAATTTGAACATTTTGAACCAGACTGGAGGACATTTGGATCAAAGTCTGAGGGATTGCTTTGATCACATTGTTGTATTGTTTTCTATCTTTCAATTTAAACTTACTGGAAAAAGTTTCAAATGAGATAATGTTATCATTATCATTCATAATATGTAATAATGACCAAATATTAAATTATCGATCCAATTTTTGTAAAATATTGATTTGTCCCTACATACAATATACAGACAGTTCTATATGGGAGTGTTGTGTGGACTAAAGCTATGTTTTTATATGAGTTTCCAGTACAGTGACACCTGCTGGTAATAAGTAGAAAGTTTAATTGGAAGTTTTCTGTAATCAAAATCACATTTTAGAAGGAACTCAATGCCCTCTAGATGAGAGAAAATGTTTGAAGGAATATGAAACCAAATATTTCTGACAGCAGACAGAGCTAGGTACAATGTTTACCCGTTTGCATTCCATTGTTGTGGAAAACAGAGGGGAGAAAATTGATAATTTATTGTCTGATCTATTAAATTTAGATTTGAATTAATAATAAAAAAAAACAGTCACAACCCGTATTATTCACAAAACAAAAGTAAGCACACATTTCTCCACAAAAAGTCTGTTTGCCTCAAAACTATTGATCAAATGGGTTTAAAGGTCCAAAGGTTTGCAGCCTATTGTTTCTGACAGTTACAGGGTTAAAAAGGGGCGTTTGTCGCTAAATCGCAGTGGGTCACATGACCTTCATGACGCATTTCTTATTTCTTCTCTGATAGGACTTCAAACAGACGCTCTCCGAAGCCAAACATCTGTTCTACCCCGCAGCAGAGGTGAGTTCTCTTCCTCGTTCGTTTACATCAGCCAGTCTTCACGAAAACGGAATTCTGCGTTCCGTGGGAACCTGAAAGCACCTTAAGGCTCGTTGCAGGCGCGCGCTTACTCCATTCGTTACGTCAGCAGCTCTTTGACGCGGAAGGCGGAAGAAGTGTGATCCTTCTGTCCGCTGCCATGCCTCATCTGAACCTATATAAAGAGGTTCTGTTCGGTTCTGTCACAGTCGGAGTGGTTTTTGTCACAGGTTATCTATTTGGTAAGAACCCTGGCGTAAAAAAAACTCCAATGTTCTTTAATGTAAAGGTTAGTTTATTAAAGGTCACTGACTGTCAGAGAGGACACGGGTCTTCTACTGTTTATCCATTTTCTTGTTTTCTAACCGGAAATTACTAGAGTTATCACTTTTAATATGTAGTTTTGCCAAAACTTTTAAAGTTATGCAGACGTTTTAAGGCATTCTATTTTGTTTAAAACCAACAGGGTTAGTTTTATATTAATTAAGTCTAATAGTCTATAGTAAAAGGATCAAAGGTATTACTGAATTCATAGTGCTTAAAGTGATTGGTTGAGATTACGTAATTATATTTGCTTAGTTTTACTGTGCTAAGTTTACAGAGCGGCTTTGATTAAACATTTCATAAGATCTGCACTTTATCCCATTTCCCCCCCTGCAATTTCCTGTTCTTATTTATTTATCAGGGCCTCATCCTGTGGATGAGATCATTCTGTTTCCTTTGTTTAAATCATTTAAATGAGATCTAATCTGAATTCAGTTTAAACTGCAAATCAGTTGGATGGCCCTCGCCACTCGCTGCCTTCTGGGCCTGATCTGCACATACATGCAGTGAACGTCAGTCCTTTGTGCTCCACATATCTTTCCTTCTTTTCCTTAATGTTCCCACTTGCTATTTATTTATTCTAGATTAAACTTCATCCCTACAGACTTAATCCCTCTATAGACTGTTTGGACTCAAACTATCAAGGGGCACCACCACAGTAGCTCCGCCCACGCATCCATTCTTCACAAGGCCATTAGGCAATAAGAGAGTTACTCCTTGATCTGTCCAATGCAACCTTTGGGTCAATATGGTGGGCACATTAAAGGTGACAGCCCATAGCAACAATGATATATTTTGGTTGCCCGAGGCTGAGGAGTATGTGTGTCAAACTTCATACTGATGTGCAAAACTAAATTTTAAATTTCCTTAGCAACCAGGCCTTTTAGAAGCCCACTTTCCATCATTGAAAAAGTCGTAGGACATGAGATTTCGCTCTGCTCAAGTCCCAGCTTGTGGGAGATTTAGTCTAAACGTACCGTTGGTGAAGCTGCCATGGCCACGCCCCTCGCTTATTAGAAACCAACAAGAATAACTTTAAAAGGCAACTGAACAACAATGAAAATTGGGCAAGGCCAAACGCCTCCTTGATAATGGTTAGTAATGTAAATCCTAAATATGTCAATAAGTGCAAATTATTCAAGTTACACAATCGGGTGCCGTAATAACTGTATGTGGTGCCCACTTGCCCCCACACCGAACCTTCAAAACCTTTGACAGATTTTGAGGAGTGGATTTCCAACAAGCTCGCTCCTGATTGGTGAGAGTGGTTGACATAGACTCAGACTGACTCGTACCAATCACTGCTTACCAACACCGTCTAACTCCAACGTGGGGGAGTGCATATCGGGAAAACAATGGCGACTGAATTGAAAACCTGTGATGTCACACATTGTTGCTAAATAGCTCCGCCCTTGTAGGTCATAGGTCAACTCCTCAGGAATAAGTTATTCCTCGTTTTGGTATGCCTGACATGATTTTTCATCAAACAGGATGGTTTGAGTCACTTTGGTAAGATTTCAAAGTGACAAAGCAGTGGAAATATGAATATTTTATGTTGATCATAATTTAGTTCTTAATCCATGTTGTGGGTCCGGACTTTAATAATAACTGGGATTCATGATGCCATCGATCTGCATGATCTCATGACATCCCTGTGTTTTTCAGATCAGTATAATTGCTTCATTGTTGTCCTTAGGAAAAAAGAAAGTACCCAGAATGAGCATCTCCAAAAGTCACACGGCGGGGCAAAACAACCCACTGATGCAGTATGTGCTCAATCACTCCTTAAGGGAGCATCCAGTTCTGAAGAAGCTCCGACTGGTGAGTAAGTGCCGTCTCTGCGTTCTGTCACAGAGATGGAAAATCCGATTTCAGAACAACATTTGACAAATGTATGGAGCCGGCTTCCGCTTATGGGTTTCAGAGAACGATGGAAGACCCTCGAAACATCATGATGGTTGCCTGTGAGCAGTCGCAGTTCATGGCCAATCTGGCAAAACTCATTCAGGCCAAGAAGGCAATAGAGATTGGTAAGTGAGGAAGATGAGACCTCACTTTGAAGTGAGGTTTTCTGTCCATATTGAACATTTTATTTGAGGATTTCTTTTGAAATAAAATGTATTTGTTGCAAAGAGTTATAATTGCGTTGGTTTAAGGAGTTTTTAAGTATATTCCTCACTTCATTATGTCTGTTTTTGTTAATATGACATTTTTTAAATTACAATGGAGAGACATTACAATCTAGTTACTTTGTAAACTAAAAAAAAAAACAATTTCCTGCCGCTAAACTCTGGTTTTGACCAACTACAATTCTACCCCAGCCTTTCTGCCAGCAAAAAAACTGGATCTGCTTCCAGAAAAATCAACTTCCTGCAGCAAAATGAGGTCATAGGTTGCTGTATGAGTAAATAAGGTCATTATAGCTATAGGCTTTAGTTAGCGTTCACTGTAAACCCAGAAGGATATTAGTTCTGGTTTCTGCTGTCATCACGCACGGTTGTTCTTCTGCAGGAGTCTACACTGGCTACAACACACTAAGCGTGGCGCTGGCCCTGCCTGAGGACGGCGTCGTGGTAGCATGTGACATCAGTGAGGAATTCACAAACATCGCCAAACCCTTCTGGAAAGAGGTGCAGCACGCAGGAAATCCAGTTTTTGAAAATGTGAAATACTAAAATATAGATGGGGGGTCAAACAGTGGGAACACTGAGTCATTTCCATCCCAGTGAAAGAAAAGGAATTGTGTTGCTGCAGAGATGCAATCACACACCACGTAGATATTCAATACTACTAACTTTATTGATCACAGCTAAAAACAAAAACCAATTATTAGCTCGGCAATAGCTGAAACTGGTCTTAAACATTCCAGAAAAAAGACAGTTTAGTTTTAGAAAATGAATATTTTTGCATGCACATTTTTTTTCTTTTGAAAGTTTTCTGCTTAAAGTGGCATTTACTATATATAATCCTTTTCCTTCTTTTATTTTAAAGTTATTTTTGTGTCCTATTGTCAGGCTGGTGTTGAAAAAAAAATTGATTTACGCATTCAGCCAGCAGTGAAAACCCTCGGTATGTAACATGATTTTTTATTTTTAAAGGAAACCTTACTGGCATTAGTTATTTTCTCATTTTAACCACTTTAAGATTTCTTTCATGGATTTTTAAATGCTTTCATAATGGGCTTTAATGCATTCCAGATTGTGATTTGTGGTATTTTTCAGCCAATATCTGCTCTAAATTACAGAAGGAATTATTCAGCTGATTAAATCAGTTTTTTTTAACTTGTCAGATCACTTTTTATTAGAAAAAAACAAATCATTTTTTCCTCAAGCATGTTTTGTTTTTAAATTTGCATTAGAATCAAAAGCAACTGGATTTATATGGACAATTGTTTTACATAATCTGTTTTTTGTGCAAATTCTTGATTGTTTAGACAAATGTTTACAAGTTCATACCGAGTTCAAAAACGTAGGTTTAAAGAATGGGGCAAATTTGGTTGTTGTTTTGGTCACTAAAATACATTTTTATCTTCTCGTGTAGATGATCTCCTGTCTTCTGGTCAGGCGGAAACGTTTGACTTTGTGTTCATCGACGCCGACAAAACCAACTACGACAACTATTACGAAAAATCCCTTCAGCTGCTAAGAAAAGGAGGCATCATCGCAATCGATAACGTAAGAGCATCCATTCAAAAACGCCACGAGCATTACAGACGGCGGCGTTCCTCCACAGACTCGTTTTTGCTGCTGCAGGTGCTGTGGGGCGGACAGGTGCTCAATCCGTCTCCTGGAGACGCAGACACCGTGGCCATCGACAAGCTGAACAAGAAGCTGCACAGAGACTTCCGGGTCACACTGAGCATGCTCACCGTGGGAGACGGGCTCACTCTGGCCGTCAAACTGTGAAGTCAGAAACGTGCGGCAATGTATTCCATCTGTAGGAAGTTGGGAATGTCGTCACCTTAGTGGTGGAACTGGAACAACTGATGTTTACTAATTAAAACAAGGAATCTATGTAGGAATCTAACAACAGCCTACGCTTTTTAGGCTTCTCGTTAGGTCCTGTGATTATTGTCAATTATTTTATATGAACCTTTCTAATGTTGTCTCCTAATCAAATAAAAATGCACTTTTTAATTTAGTTCCAGAATTGTCGTCTTTTTCCCCAAACAATACTATATAACAATAAAGCCTAAAGATCACATTAAAGAAAATGGCAACTGTAGACATTTATTGTTAATGAGAGGCAAATCTAAAAATGGACCCAGTAGTTAATACAGGCTAAAAAGAAGGGCTGCAAAACTTCATAAAACAAGTGTTTCTTTTTTGTTGGCACGTGTTTTAAAACAAAGTATGTGCCTTATATTTTAAAACATAAATAATAATGGCAGTTGCAGACTAAAATGGCCCGTGTAGGACATAAATTCAAATTTTTTTGTTAACTTTTAAGATGTGAAAAAACTGCATGAAAGTTTGGCTTCGAATTTCATACTTAATTTTCTGTCTCCATCTGTATAAATTGTTTTTTCCCCAAAAGTCAACCAAAGTGACAAATGTGTTCAACAATTACTACACAGCTGTCTTTTACTTTGAAGGAGGAACTCAGAATTCACTCTGCAGACATCTTATGGAGTGGAGTAAATGTGAGATTGCATTGAAGCAGTTCTGCGTTTTGGACCATTAAACACAGAAGCAACAGGAAATTGTTAGTGCATAGGAAGTCTTTCAAAACCTATGGATCACATTTACTTCTTTCTGCAATGCAGACGATGAAAACTAAACAAAAAAAAAGGAAACAGCTAGCAGAAATCTGAAAGTGACCCCCACAAAGGAAAGGATCTGCACAATGAGGGAAGAGCAGCTTTATTCTTTAAAAGCATAGACATTGTTGGAGAAACCTGGTAGGCAACACAACACTACCAACATACCAATAGGCTGTCCACATATTAGTGTATAGTAAAGGTAAATTATTGTGCAAATAAACATCTTGGGACACATTTCTAGATCTTCATACTTCAACAGAACATGGTTTTGGTTTTGTTACGTTTAGATTGTCATTCGAGGGACTTTCAACATATAGTGCGAGTTTTGTTTTATAATTACAGAGGATTAAACAGAAGACTAGTGGATTCTTACATAATAAAAGCATGAAGCGGATCCCTGGTTACATGGAGTTAGCACAATGACAGAGGGTTGGTAGAAATATTTCTATATCTTTAGCTTTTTAAAGAAAAAAATAAATGTGTGGATTTAAACTTTTTGGCCATATCGATAAAACATCTATTATTGACCACTCACGACCTATGAGAGCCAAAGTTCTTCCTCTTCTTTTCAAATGTTAAAGAACATCCTTATGCCTCCAGCTCCAGGCCTAGACCTAGCTTGTGACCACCAGCATTTATATTTTTTCCATCCACCAGAGCAGAGAGGGTGAGTTTCATACCTGTAACGTTTTTATTAGATTAGAAAAGGAGAAAACATTTTCAGTTGGTTTATAAAACATCTTGTAGAAATGGGTCTCACCAGGCCGCAGAGTCTGAGTGTATCCAATTCCAACCAAGCTGGCGTTATTCACCTTTGCCTGTTTTAAATGTCAATTGTTTACGTCAGAAATAAGGTTTTTTTTTTAGCAAACCTCCTGTTTTCAATCTGACACTTACAGATATGGAAGCACTGGAGTCCAGCTGGTATTTTGCAGCGATGCCAAAGCGAGTACCATTGCTCCCAACCGTCCAGGCAAGATTTACGGCTGTCTCCAGTTTGTCGTTTACTTTCTGATAAATGGATCCGCCAAACTCTGCACCATCATTTCTGTAGGAAACAAGAAAGTAAACCTGCTTCTTAAAATAGTCTACAGTGGAAAGCAGGTTATATCTGATGACTAAAGGCCAATTGCATTGTAACTGGTTTTAGGACTTACACATTGGTGTGGAGCTGAAAGTCGCCGGTCGTGTAACCAACAGCAAAGTTGCTCCGGGTCATCCTAGACTTGGCAGAGTCAAAGGTCATCTGGTAACCTGCCAGCCACCCCTCATAACCACCTACTGCTGCTGCGTGTATAGTAGGACCAGCGAAATCTAAATCTACGTCAACGCCGGCATTGACGTGTTCCTTTTTATAGGCTGCCTTGATTTTGCCACTCTTCTTGCTGTAAAATGAATAAACAAATTAAATTGACCGTATAATGAAACCAGAATTTATGATTAAAGTTCCAACTTACCCAGTGTTGGGTGAAAATGTAGTATCAAAGTTAAGTTTCAGCCCTTTGGTGATCTAACTCAAATGAAGAAAAAGGAATTTATGTTTTTTTTTTTTTTTTTTTTATGGATATTAAAGACTTTCTTCCCTTTTTTTGTTACCTGGTCCTCAAAACAAACTTCTGTCCCCAGTGTGTTTTCTGTACTCCATTTCTCTGTAAAGGTCAACCCATACTCAGGCAATTTGTACTTGGTTTCCAAAGTACCAGTGACCTTGCTGGTGTCCGTGTTTGATGAGCCAGACGTTTTAAACTCCTGAAGGGAAAATGTAAAAAGGGAAATAGGGTCAGAGAACTTTTTTTTTGTAATTGCTTTCTTTTAAAACACCTGCAATTTTCAGAACGATCAAGTGTACAGCAACTGCCAGTATTTGTTTTATTCATGAACAGAATATGGGGGGTAAAAAACTAACAGGAAATGTCAGATCGCATATTATTTTAGCAGCTATGCACGCGTACCTAAGGTGACTATTGCATGACCAAAGTATTCATGTTGACAAAAGAAAAACAAAGGGCGGATCGTGTTTTACAGGAGCTATTGAACTCACCACTCCACTTGAAGATTTGGTCTTCACATCAAGCTTGACCAGACCGAACCCTGAAACAACAGAAACATCATTTGGTTTCCATCCTGTGCTCTGCAGATCAGCATATAGATAAATATAGCTGCTATTTACCATATCCTTTGTTGAAAATGTCTTTTGCTGATTTTCCCAAGTCTGCATAGGCTGGAGGAACTGCCATTATGACTGTAAACAGTGATTTAAAATATCAATGGAAAAGGTGACTTCAATATATATATATATATATATATATATATATATATATATATATATATATATATATATATATATATATATATATATATGACCTTCCTTTAATAAAGAGCAAAAGGAATAACAAGCATTTTTTATGCATTTCCACTAAAGATGCTTGAACATTTATTTACACACAAACAAATAAAGGTAAAAACCATGAGAACAAAATCTAATGCAACACTTTGTTATGCCTGAAAACAGCAGTAATTTAAGCACGGACGATGGGTTTGTTTATGGATGTGTGTGAATTGTTTCCATTGATTCACGGTGAGCCAGTCAAGGTTACACTTGAGAAATGAACATCTCCTTTCATGCTGTCACTAAAAAGAATTTATGTTAATTCGGTTTGATTCTCCTAAATTTAGCCGCTATTTAACGTATTCTTGCAAACCTCCTTTTTTAAACGAATTTTGACATTCAGAATTATCCGAACGAAAATGTAGTATTTGTAATATATTAAAAAAAAAAACTGGAAATCATGGACTTCAAAGAGCACTGAAGCAAACATTTTGAAATTCGCAGAAATGACGTCCTCGCCTAAGAGTTGGAACTCATCGAGGGGCGTTTTCGAGCGAGCAAATCGGAAGTCTTATAACCACTTTTGTAAAATATACGCAAAAAATAAAATACATGCGATTAACAAACGTATAAACTTCAACACCTACCAAAAATTACAGTTGTTCAGAGTGTCCTGGTTAACTTTGGCGGTAGAAAAGGGCCAGAAATGTGGTCAAACCGGTGTAGGACGATATGGAGGAGACACCGCATTAAAACCCCTGTTGACCTCCGGGTCGTAGGACCACATAATATGGCTCTGCGTTTTTTGCCTGAATAAAATTTCAGCGGATTTGCAATTTTATTCAAACGTTTTTATATATAATGCATTATACTATTAGTTGTTAGCAGCAGGAAAAATAGTTTTTGCCGTTTGCGATAAAAGATGATTTTATGAAAAATGTGTTTGTTTCGAAAGCACAGGCAAGTCAAGGACGTCTAAATCTCCATAGTAACCGCTACTCTCAATGTAATGCATATATTAGCTCGCATACATTTGTTCAGGGGTGAAAAAGACAAATTAAATGCTTGATTAAAGCAAATAAATGTATTTTTCATATTATTACCGCATAGGGGTCACAGCCCAGTTGGCGTCCCTATGCAGTAATTTGAAAATAAACGGGGAATAATAAAATAATTATGAAATAAAATGATTAAAATTACTCAAAAAATGAACTATTAAATTAGCATGAACGTACATGCGAAACCCATAGTATTTAAATGAAAAATAGTTAAATGTAAAAATGTATAGATCTAATAAAAAGAAAAAAAACTCATAATTCTCAAATATTTCATCTCCACTGTTTGGATGACAGCAGACTAGAATAGAATAGAATAGAATAGAATAGAATAGAATAGAATAGAATATTAATGATCTCGCATACCATTTCTTTTCACATGTGCTGCTGTGGATAAAAGGGCACCCTAAAATGGCTAAAGTACTAGCATTTTACTAATACTATACTAGCAATTTATAATAAATAAATAAAAAAGTATATATATATTCATTATATTTTTTATACTTTCGCAGCTGTATTTAATATTTAATATTTATTTATTTAATATCAATCTTATTTTTGATAATTGTTATAATAATTTTTAATAATGGGCTGCACAGTGGAGCAGTGGTTAGCACTCTTGCCTCACAGCAAGAAGGCCCCTGGTTCAAGTCCCGGCTGGGGGACATGAAAAACAACATCAATGGGGGACCTTTCTGTGTGGAGTTTGCATGTTCTCCCCGTGTATGCGTGGGTTTTCTCTGGGATCTCCGGCTTCCTCCCACCGTCCAAAAACATGCTTCATAGGTTAATTGGCAACTCCAAATGACCATAGGTATGACTGAGAGTGAATGGGTGTGTGATTGTGGACATTCTACCCTGCGACAGACTGGCGACCTGTCCAGGGTGTCCCCTGCCTTCGCCCACAAGTGGCCGGGATAGGCTCCGGCAGCCCCGTGACCCCGAAAGGGAAAAACGGTACAGAAAATGAATTTTTAATAATTTAATATGAGTGTCATTTTTGATGTCCTTTTTTGATGTTATATTATATAGATTATTTCTGAATGTTGTTTTTGCCGCCACAGATAAATGAAATTTCCCCATTGTGGGGTTAATAAAGTCATCTATCAGCAAGTACATATGAAGCAAATGAGATAAAAATATAAGAAATACAACAAAATTTTGCATCATCATTAACAAACTAAATAAAAAATTGCAAACGGCTTGCGATGTTCAGTGTCAGCTTTTTTCCCCATGAATTCTCCGTCATTTGTTGGTATTTTGCAGAAGAAAATATTTGACCTTCAGTCAGGAAACGGGCTAAAGGGCTTATTATGGAAATATGATAGTTCTGAGTCAGAATTTTGTGACAGCACACTAAGAAACACTAAGAAACAGACTGAAGACTGGATTGTTTGTAGGAGCTGCCAGAATAAAGTCATTTACATTTCAAAAAGGTACTGGATTCGTATACTTCTGTAAAATTGCTTCTTTAGCAAAGAACAACAGGTCAGAACAGAACAGGTCTTGCTCAGTCTCACTTTGCTTACTGGTTATTTCAAAAGATGAGCAAAAAAAAGTCAGAAAAATAGATCCATCTGGGAAGAGTTCAAATGTCTGATTTTAAGGGACTCCAGTCAAATATTTGTATTTGCTCCACAAACCTGAAATGGTGGAAAATCTTTCCAGGAGCTGCTATGAGACAAGAACTTTCCCAATGTTTGGTTTTTAACAGCATAGATATACATCCTCATTGTAGCCAAAAAAGCACTAGCAGTTCAGAATAAGTTTAAGGGCCACTTCATTTCAGGAAACTAACTATTTGTCAACAAATCAAATCAACCCTTAAAACTTAAGTTTTGTAAGTAATCAAACTGTCTAAATGTAACAGTGAAGTGTGATCATTCCAATGGATTTAACCTCTCACCTTTTCCCAACACTTTTGTTCCTGGATTTTGCAGACATTTAGGGGGAAACATGAGCTTTTCCAGCTTTTTAATGATGAAAATGTTGAACAAGAAACAAGAACGTGTGGCATAAAACACCTCCTCTTTTAACAAAAGAAAAACAGCAGCCTGTCAATTTCATGTAGAAATGAATTGCTCTCCCATATGCCACAACGGCCAAACTGACGGTTCATTTCACAATGTCACCCACTGAAATCAACATCAAAATAGCACATCACAGTATTTTGCAAATACATAGTTTAGAGCAACTGTAAACATTTTTTTTCTCCATGTGCATGTTGCCCTATCTCTGTATAGGGGAATACAAAAATAACTGTTGACATCTATAAAAGAAAATAAATACAAAGTACATACATACACATTTAGAGATCAGCTTAGTGCAGATTTATGTCACAAAATTAGAATAAGGGAAAGCTCCTTTTTGTTCTATTTCTGATCATTCACAAAGGAGGAAATCATCTCTTTTACCTAAAAAGAAAAATACACGCATCCAACATGGAAAAAAACTGAAAGGTCGACCATCCGAACACTCTGAGTTATTGGCAAATGGAATTTAAGACAGATGGAAAAGTATTTTGGCTAAAACTGAACTCATCCTGAAAGCATTTTTCTAGCCCATAATCACAACAATCTGCACACGACCCCGACGGTTTGCTCTTCCTCCAACTAAACATTGAAAAGAACTTTTGCGCTACGTATTTTTAAACGCAGAAAACCATTTACTAAACGGCTTGATCCACATTTATAGTTGAAAATGTGGCTTTTTTTAAAGGAAATTAATTCTAGAGCAAAAGGAGGAAAGACAACTTTTCTGTCCATCCAAATGATGAACTAAAAGCTGAAAACTTTAGGCAACGATGAAGATCAGGTCAGAAGGTACTACAACAATGCTATCTGTGCTACGATAAACAATATCCCTTTGAAGTAACAAAAAACTGATCGCAAAATGATGACTGTTGTAGAAGAGTTTTGCAGATAAAATTTTTAAAAAAGTGACGGATTTCTGCTGTCCGTGTTGATAAAGATTCCAGTTGGCAACTTAAAAAAAAAACAGTCCGCTACCCTATGAGCCTCCTCATCATAGCAGGTCTGGAGAAGGGCCAGCAGTACTCGTTGGGGACGGGTCCGTTAACGTTGCACTCAAAGAAGGAGAACATGGGGAACCAGATGCGGGCTCGCCGACTCTGCTGGTAGGCGCGGGTGTTGGCCAGAGTGTGGTAGTATAGAAAGAGTCTGGTAGTGATGTAGAAGGCTATGAACACGTCAATGGAGTAGTGTTCGTGTGCGGCCAAGATGAAGAAAATACCAAAGAGGTTGAGGACCCAGGACAGGGTGTGAATGAAGTTCCAGCTCCGTGGAGTGTCTGCAGAGGAGACCAAAACGCTGAAACCACACCCAGGAGACAAGAGAAGCAGAACTTTGTCCTGTCCGCTCACTGGTACACACACATCTACATCAGCCCAACCATATTTGAATACAGACAAAACACAGAAACCAAACACCTTTAGAGCTCACACCTTTGATTGTTTTGCCTTTTTGTTCTAATACGGCCTAAATAGATCAAACGTGAAAAAACAATTTACTTTAGAGTGAGTTATTTTGAGTAAAGGATCGTGATCTTAAACACTCTCTCTACTTCTGGTTTCCACATTTGAAGAAATGCGATACCGAGATGGGCCGATAGAAAAATGATCTACAAAAGGATCTATAACTGCTACCGTGTTTGCATAATTTAATTTTTACCTTTTTGCAATATATATTTGTTCCAATTCCTATCCCAGAATCAGATTTTTTACTTTTTCATTCCTGACTTTATTTCCAATTATGTGAAATAAATATTCTTCGATGTTTCTTTGGTTAAAGGTGATGCTAAATTCAGTGGAGTGTTGGACTTAATGGTATCTTGCGAATTTAAACTAATAATATATATTTTTAAATGTTTTACTTTGATTTTTTCTGAATTTTTTTCTAGCTCTCTAATGTTTTTGCCTTCAAGCAGATGCTAAATTAAGGTCATTTCGGAGCTGCATTAATAGGCGTCAAGGGGTTAAGGATTTCATTTCACTTCTTTATGTTTTGTTATGTCTGGCAAAACATTTTTTGTTAATAAAAATAAACTTACATTCTGTCACAAAAAAGTTGAGCATAGTGAGAACGACAGTGTGGCCGCTGAACATGTAGTCGCCACATGTGTGCACTCCGGTCAGAGTCATCCCAAAGCCACTCCAGATGGCCACAGCCCGCTGCAGTTTGGCCCACAAGTCCCCATACATCTATAGGAAAAGAGAACGTATATTAATATGTCAAAATCTTTTACTGTAGTTTAAGATCTCCATGCGTCATTTTACCTTCCCAGAACACTGCAGGTGCTGTCCCGGCACTGACAGCGAGGTGACAAACATGGTGATGCAACGCAGCATGAACACGGTGCCCATCAGGCTGCACAAGCGCCGCAAAAGGATGGACCTGCGTGGCGGGAACATGGATGAAACGCGGGTTCTGATTTACAGAGAACACTCGACACCCAAAGAACACAACTGAGAGGGACGTGACGACAACAAACTGCTGAAACACTGTCAGAACCCCCACCTGTGTTTATGCAGCAGCAGCACCAGCAGCCAGATGTTACAGAGGATCACCCCACACGCCTCAGCCATGGCAAAAGCCCAGGGGATGCGGGGAACGCTGATCAATCAAAGGCATATGTCAAAACGGTAACAAAAGTTTACGACAAAACTGAGACTGAGGCTTTTCAAGATTTCAGTTGACTTAATGATCAAACTGTGAAAAAATAAGCTATTTTCAAATAAATCTTCAAACATATGAATTAATTTTGTCTTAAAAAGGAATAAAATGATTAGTCATTGTAGGTATTAATCATTTTTACAAGTTCTACATATTTTTTTAATTAAAAAAAACGCAAAATCTAACAAGCTTTGATTGTTTTTTAATGTCTAAATGCACAGATTCCCTGAACTCCTCTGTCGTTAATCTGAGACTTTCCTTTAAAGGCTCTGAGCTGCTCACAAACAATGGGCCACACTTAGAAGTAGGTCACTTCAAAAAACTCAGTAATCTCTTTGACCCCTTCAGGAGAACATGGAGACAATAATAGAACCTGTGCATTGAGGAAATAGGCCATGAAGTTTGACATTAATTAGTTGGTGGCATTTCCGTCTTTTCTTGCCTTACTTGCTTGACCCCCTGAGAAATGTTGGAAAATAAGCTGCAACTCCTAACTTACCTGTCGAGAAAAATATCTGGCAGTGGAGGGTATGTGCGCATGTCAGGCACGCGTTCGTGCACTATGACCATGACGAAGGATGTGAACCCGAACACAAACACCACGTACACCGAGCTGAGCACCGTCTTCCAGTACTCCGGATCCAGGCGCCTCATCTGCTGCTTGTATTTGCCGTTGGTGTACTGCTGGTACTCCTCTCCCACCGGAGCCGTGTCGGTGCCGTCAGAGTCCCTGCTTGAGTCTCCGTTGCACAACCAGTCCAAGGTGCCCCCAGAACCTGACGGAGAAAGCCCCTCGAAGGGAACGCCGAGCTCCTCCAGCAGGTCCAGGTTCTGTTTCTGCAGCTTGCGGATGGACACCATCAGCCTTTTGATGTCTCCCAGCACCTTGAGCTCCAGCGGCGGCGAGCGCAGGTCGTACTCGCTGAGGGCCAGCAGGCTCGATCCGTCCAAGCGGTGCTTGTAGCACAGTAGATCCACATAGTCGCAGAACCCTTCGTCTCTCAACCACTTGGCAACGTGCTTTGGCGTCCAGCGGCGGACACTCAGCTGGGTCATTTCCTCCCTCCTCACTTATAGGGTAGAGAAGACAAGCTAAATTAGGTTCAAAAACTTCACTCCATCTTGGGTTATTTTATAAATATTAATAATGGATTGGATTTATCTGCGCTTTTCCAGGCGCTCAAACAGGCGCATACAGTGTGTCAATCATTCATTATTCATTATCAAAATATTGGTGTATACTCATACTGCACAAAACACAAAGATTGAACTCATGTATTTATATTAAAATTACAATCACTTTTGATGATTGTAAGTGAGCTCATTAATAAAAAAATAAAATTAAAAAAAACATCACAGATGCAATTATATTAATGTACACATTTCCTATCTAAAGGTGCAGGATACACTGTTAGCTTAATTTCACTAATAGTTGAAGCCTTCCATTCATCTCTATCTAAAACTCAATTAG
Source organism: Oryzias curvinotus (assembly GCA_023969325.1). NCBI lineage: Eukaryota > Metazoa > Chordata > Actinopteri > Beloniformes > Adrianichthyidae > Oryzias > Oryzias curvinotus. Next base: position 10,790,140 of record CM043724.1, on the reverse strand, counting down.
AACAAATACGATATAGTCACTTCAAAATTATTTAATTGTCATTTTAAGCTAAAGCACACAGACCATCATCAAAAACTAGAAAACCTTAACCCTGACTCTTACTAGCTAGTCAACAACATTCATTTACAATCGGTGTAAAAACACCATATTTTGTAATTGTATTTGAAAAGTATACATTAAAATTAGCACCCATAAACATAAAATAAAGATTTACTTGAGGCACAGCATCTCCCAGCATCAGAATTCCAGAGAATGACTCAGTCTGGTTTACATGAGCTAGTTAGCTTCTGCTAGCTTAAGCAAAACGTGACGCTTTACTCACCCGGCTGAGATCAAACAGACGACTTGGTCTTTAGTTATTCAGTTTACTAACGTAAAGCCATCTCGCCAGGGTTACACGGAATTGTGTCTACGGTGTGTGCTGCAAAAAGTCCACCGTGATGAAAAGCATTTCGCCTGAGGTTCGTGGTGCCTAGCATTCATGGTATCAAGCTAAAGCAGTAATGTCTACTGTAGCGGCGCAGGCAAAAAAGAAAAGAAAACGCCGCGTGCTTTAGTAAGGATGGTCAATGCTGACATCTAGTGGTGAAAAATTGGTACTACAGATTGAACAACGTCATCTAAAATTCTAACAATAGTACTATTACTAGTGATAATAATAATAATATAGAAACAAGGTGCTTGCTAATATATGTGCTGGCAGTCGATAAACACATTTGATTTTTTTTCTGAGTTTTAGGATCAATTGGATGAGGAAAAGCGCTGTTTGAGGACTTCTAGACAACACAGAAATTTTGACTGTTTTTGAACTAAAAAGGAGCTGGGCCACCAAGAGAAAAATATGAAAATGCATTGGGAGAAAAATTCCACATAAAAAGAAGACAGCCAGGATTCTAATCTGGACCTTCAATGCTGTTAGGTACCAGTGATGACCACCACACAGAATGAAATAACTGTTATTGGATCGACTGCTGGGCACACATAGTGCATTTTAGGAGGATATCTTACATTAATCCAATTTGATTTAAGAGCAACATAAAGATTTTTTGTAATCACAAATTTCCTATTACTTATGAGTAAACTGTTCTCTAAAAAGAACGAGCTAAAAGCATAATGACTAAATGACTAAATTGACATTACATCAGTCAACACTTCTTTATAAGTTTACATCCCTTTTTGATTTAAATTTCAAACAATACAAATTCAGTTGGTTATTTGTTTTTATTATTAAAATATCTTTATAGTTTAACATATTTTTGAGAGTATTATAACCATACTTGTTTTGTGTACTTGTTACATTCTAAAGTATTTTCTTCTCCTAATTTTAGGTATTCACAGACAGCTAGAGAGATGGATAGAAGTGCTCTTAAAAATCCTCCAAAACTGATCATGTGTGCATATAAGTGGGGAAAAAAAACGTCTTAAAGATTTAGAGGTGTAAAGTTGGGCAGCATTTTGAATTTAGGTCACCGTTTTATTTTTAGAGCGGAGGCACCTGTCCTTGTCAGTACCAGCTCGGCTGCTATGAAGCCTCCATTTGGTATCCAAATAAATGCTTGTGGAATAAATCCTCCAAATGTAGGAGTTTGTGTGCAGTTAAAATTAACAACATGCAAGTAAACAGTGCCGTTCGGCCTTTTACTCCTTCTGTGAAAGAGCTGGAGAAGATTTTATATGGAGGGAAAAGATCTGGAAACCATGTGGATGAAGTTTGGCCAAATCTCTTTATTGGGGATATGTGAGTCTGTTTAAATAAAACCTAGATTTATCTATAAAGTACACACCTTCATTGTGATATCTTTTTTTGACGCAGGTCGGTAGCTAATGATCGCTACAGCCTGTGGAAGCTTAGAATCAGTCATGTTGTGAATGCAGCTCATGGGAAGATGCACTGTCAGGGGAGTCATGACTTCTATGGACCCACAGTGAGTTATTATGGGATCCCAGCAGACGATTCTCCATCATTTAACCTGTCTTGCTATTTCTTTCCTTCGGCTGAGTACATTCAGAAAGCTCTTGACACAAACGACGGTAATGTTGCTTCTCTCTCGATGTTTAAAAGATAAAAACTTTATCTCCTAATTAATCACAAATTCTTCCTGGTTTTCCAGCTAGAGTTTTAGTCCACTGTGCGGTTGGAGTGAGCCGCTCAGCCTCCATTGTTCTGGCCTTCCTGATGATCCAGCATCATTACAGCCTGATGGAGGCCATCAGTAAGGTCAAAGAGCACAGATGGATTTTCCCAAACAGAGGCTTCCTCAGACAGCTTTGTGCGTTGGATAAACAACTTAAAAAATGACTTCTACTCAGCATAAACCTACTGTTGTATGTAAGAAAATGACCTAACTATTGAGATGTTTTAGGAATGCATAATATGATTTACAGGATGATATAAATGGATGAAAGAAAAGAAAAGAAAGAGACAAATGACTTTATTCACTTATATCTCTCAAGTATACTTCTTTACATTAGTTTTTTTTGTCATAGTTGAATGGGTCTTATAGGCTTTAAAAAGCTGCAGCGTCTGCCTATTTCCTTTTTAAACATGTTATTTCTCTTAAGTTCTATCAAATTTGAGACTTTTTTCCCCTTAACTGAAAAGGATTGAATGAGTGAATGAATGATTATTGTTATCAGTTTTTATGTTTAAAATAACTAAACTAAACTAAACTAAACTAAACTAAACTAAACTAAACTAAACTAAGCTAAACTAAACTAAAAATGATTAGATTTAATTTAAAAAACACATGTTTGAAGCACTTTAAAGAAATATTGTCAATCAAAAACAATTCATGATCAGAATTCCCTTTATAAGGAAAAGCGAGCCTGTTTGGTATTAGCTAGCCTTTTAACTTTATATAGATAACAATGTTTTTTTTCAATTGATCACTTACTTGGTTTTGACAAGACAGCAAATAAAGTAGAAAAGATATTATATATTAAGACTTAAACTTAAAGAACAATGCATTACTGTGAAAGAAAACCTGCAGAACTACGTAACTCCCTAATATCTGAATTTATTTCCAGCTTTAAAAAAACATTTCATTGATGGTTTTTCCTTCATGTTGTCCCTAAATGAAGGTCAAATTTGAAGCTAAAGTGGTTTGACTGTGAAGGACCTGCAGAGAGTGATCATATATGTAACCATCCATCCATCCATCCATCCATCCATCCATCCATCCACTCATTATCCATCCATCCATTCATCATCCATCCATCCATCCATCCATCCATCCATTCATCATCCATCCATCCATCCATCCATCCATCCATCCATCCATCATCATCCATCCATCCATCCATCCACTCATCATCCATCCATCCATCATCCATCCTTTCATCATCCATCCAATTTCACCACAAATTGGACATGTATTTCTGAATTTTTTTAAATAAATTATTTCTTTTATAGATGAAACCGTTTCTGAATCCTAGAATATAAAGTTACTCATCTAACTCTTTTAATTAATCATTAAACCCACTCCAGCCAGTAATTTCATCCAAATGGTACTTAGATTGCTCCCTATAATTATTGTTATATTAAGGACATTTCCACAAATGTCACTTTAAGTATGCTATCAGCATGACTTCATGACTTCCTGAATGCCCTGTAATTTGTGGTTTTATGTTTCGATGAGTCTTCATGCGGTGCCATTATCAGGTCAAGTTTCCTTCTAACTGTCCCCTACATTTAATATGATTTATATTTTGTGGCTTTACTGTAATGAAAACTTCCAAATGATTCCTTGAAAGACTTTTTAATTTATGTATTTATCACAAAGTTGCAGGCATCCCTTTTTGAACCTCAACAGTTTGGACACATTTTTGCCTGATAAATTCTGTGAAAGTCATTAATATTTATCTGTTTCAAGGAAAAGCTGTGCTAAAATAAGTCATTTGATTTTCACAGAAATAAGAGCACATTTTCATATCACGCATTCAGGCTGCTGACAGTTCTTTAACCTGCAGTTCTGCAGATTTTTTACTTTTATTGTATAGGGGGTTTGTTTGCAAATGGAAGCTATAGGTCAATAGGTTAGAAATGACCTGCAGGCATTTATTGACACGTTTTAAAATGCCGTATCAGATCTCAGAATGTGCACATTTTAAATGACTAAAATAAAAAAGTAGTTTTGCCTGATGATGCAAAAATAAGATACTTTTTTAGTTTTTCCAGAGGCTAAAGTGTGTGAAATTTGAGCACTTTGAGTACATTGTGTTTTGAAAGTGCTATACAAATAAACTTTGATTTGATTTGATTTGATTTGAAATTGACCTACAACATGTGAGTTTTCAAAAAAACATTTCTACATCTTTTTTAATGTCATTTAACCAACAGCAAAGATGAATTTTCTTCATTTTTCAGCTAATTTGCCTTCACTGGGTGTTCATTTGAAGCTCCAAACAAGCTGCATTCATTTTTTTGAGCATTTCTGTTTAAAAAAACTGAATTATGTTTACGATAAGCTGCATGGATAACATTTTCCCCCCACAAAAATGACAGCAATTATTACAGTGTAATGGAAATAGTCTTCTCACTTTAAAGTGAAGTAAAGCGGCGTCTCACAGCGGTGTGGAGAGCAGAGCCCTTCGCTGCACCATTTGTTGTTCTGCCCTCTGCTTGAGTAAGACTACACGCTAGGTTAAGCACTAAATTGGGTAACCGCTCAGTGACAGCACCTGCCGGCACTGATCATCTGGAGGTGGAGGAAGACTGGAACAACTTTTTTTACAACAAACTTTTTTTTTTAATATATAAATAAATCCAAATATTCGGAATTAAAACCATGAAGGACAAGAAGAAAGAATATCTGACTGTGAAGGACCTGCAGAGAGTTCTGGACTCATGCAAGCTACAGCTGAATCAAATTGATGAAGTGTGGCCGAATATATACATTGGAAATGTGTAAGTATTTCATAGGTCTGAGTTTTCCCTGCAACTATAGGGGAGCATCAAATAACGACTAACTTTTTTCACATTTTCTTACAAGTCTGGTGTCTCTTTTTCCTTGCTAGGGCAGTTGCCCACAACAAGGCCGCCTTGCTGAGGTTAGGTATAACTCATGTTTTAAACGCGGCTCACTCCAAGAGGGGGAGCATAGGCAACCAACGATTTTATGGCAACGACTTTGTGTATTTTGGCATTCCAGCAGATGACTCAACGCACTTTGATCTGGATGTTTATTTCCAGCCGGCAGCTGATTTCATTCACAATGCCTTGAAGTCACCGGGTGGTAAGATCCCCCACCAATTATTCTACAAAACATCAATTACACATTTGCAAGTTTTGCATGCCACTCTGCAAACCCCCTAATAAGAGTAAAATCACCCACCATCATGCTGCCATTTCAATGTCACCGGTTATTAAAGTGTAGCACTTCTATGTAAACACATTTTCAGGCAGCAGTAATAGCTGCCTGACCTTGCCGAATTTAAATTTATAATATGACTGTGGCTCCTTTCAAAGAAGCTATCAAGCAGAAGACAAGTTGGGATTAAAGAATAAGTCGGCCCCGTCGTCGAAGAGACCTTAAATGAACAAAGATGCTGAATTGTGGGTTTTATTTTTAGCTCACAGCAGAGAAAAAGAAAAAGGCAGTTTGAGGCAGTCATGTATGATATTAATAAGACTGAGACTCTTCGCTAATCCTTTCTGTGCACCGCTCCCCTGCTCCCTGTCCCCTCATCCTTTTCTTTAGGGAAGGTCCTGGTGCATTGCATCATGGGAATGAGTCGCTCGTCAACCCTGGTGCTGGCGTACCTGATGATCTACCATCACCTCTCCCTCAAAAAGGCTTTGGAAAAACTGGTGAAGAAAAGAGCCATCTACCCAAACAGGAACTTTCTGGCGCTCTTGCTGGATCTTGACCTTCAGCTTACGAAAAAGAAGAAAACGTGTCAAATTCTGTAGTTGGATGGCATTTGTACTTTTTACACTTTGGCAGATAATGCAGCTTGTCCAGAAAAAAAAAAAGATTTGTTACATCAATAGATTTGGGTCAACAAGTATCTTGATCTCTGTGAGGTTAGCACTTGTTTCGTATTTCTCTGAGCTGCAACAGCTTATATTTTTGTAAGAAGACTGCAAAATGTCTCAAGATTCTTGATTTGGCAACAATTATTCAACTTTTGCACAAACACTAAGTGTTACAGCCTTAAATTCTACAGAATTCAGAGGGGGTTTTGTGGCATTAAAGACCCGCTCCAATCATCTTTTAAGCTATTTTCAAAGTGTTCCCAGTGGTAAGCCCGCCCCTGCTTCCCAACATCCTTCTGTCTCCTGCTAGCTTGCAGCCCAGAATCTAACATACATGCATGTAAATGGCGAGCTGTTTTGAAGCCGTCCAGTTATGAACACGATACCAGCTAAAACGAGGAAAATACAGATGAACGTGGAATCTAGTTGTCTGCAAGTAGATGCATCAAAATGGGAGTTGTGGCCCTGCGAATGTAGTGCATATGCTCTTTTTCCAACTGCCATTTTTTCATCTACTCCTGATTCACAAGGTTTTGAATAAAGAAATACTCAGAAATGCAATTTGAAACTTAATGTTCTTTATATTTGGCCTTTATCATCAGAAAAATGTAACAAGAACAAGCTAAAACATAAAAAACACAATTTTTATTGGAGTGGGTCTTTAATGCGCATTCAGTAACCAATAACCATACAGTATTGTCTTCTGTTAAGTTTTGTCATTGTAAATGTGATGGGAAATAATTTTACACAAAAATAAATCTTCAAAGTAATTATTTAGGCTCCTAATTTGTTTCATCCATTTTATTTTAGCTGTTTCGACCAACGTTCTTTGTCAGCTCTGTTAGGGGTTCCTAAAAAAAGGATTTTATTCTTCCTTGTTAAAAAAAGCCTTGAAATGTAAATAAACTTGTTTATTTATTTGTTTTATGTGGAAAAAGTTTGTGATTTTAAGATGTTTCTTTTGTGAAATAAACTGTCTTTACTTTGTAGTCAACCAAATGCATGAGAAATAGTTTTTTTTTTTCAATTTCGACTGCAAGAATTCTGAGCTTGATCAAAATGTTTCAGTTTTTTTTTTTTACTAACTGTGAAATCAACAAATCTACATAAAATGTTCATGACAATAAAGTATAACAGCAATGATTTTGACAAGTTATCATTGAAATCATTAATCTGAAAGCTTGGTATATATATATATCAGATTCAAAGATTATCATTTTAATTTATTTGTTTTCTTGGATGTTTTAATTTAATTACAATTTAATGGTTGATTTAAAAAAACCTTTTTTAAAAGAACAAATCATTTGGAAAAAATCCTTGCAGCATTCTCCTACTTGTAATTTTACCTTAAAATCGTTATATTACCAATATTTTTCTTCTGTTTTTCAATGAATCACAACTATAATTATTAGATTTTTCCCATGATGTAGAAATGACTTGCTCCTTGACCAGATAATCAAATGTATGTAACAGATAAAAGAACAACAATAAAGGAATGTTTCATTTTGATCTTATTCGGGAAAAATTAAAAGCGATGTCCTCTGCACCCTCTTGTGCTTGCAGCTCAGGCAGCCCGTGAGGAATGCAGAGGATGATGCCAGAATTATTTTGGGCATTGATTCAGATGTTAAAATAGCAAAAAGGGTTGCAGGGCAGATTACCAAAGAGAACACACACAGTTGTGCTGTCAACCTACATGGAGATCTTCACAGAGAGACCATTGAAAGCGAATCCAGTCAAGGCAAGTGTCTTCTAACAAATGCTTTTTAAAAAGAAAATTTCAAAAATATATACTTCACTGTATTAAAAAGTAATATACATGCAACTATGCAGGTTAAAAAATTATGAATATTATTTACCTTGCATGATGACTTATTATTTTAGTTTTTTTTTTTAGTTAGTTTGTCTAAAATTCAGTTGAACCAAACCTGACAAGTGGGAGAAAGAGGAAAAGGTCAAAGAACAGAGAATAGAACCAGTGAAGGTAAAAAAAAAAAAAAAATCACTTATTTTCCTTCCATTTTAACCGCAGGCATTTTCCCATACATAGCATCTTTAATTACACAAAAGTGGAGCAGGAAGGACAGGTTCGCCTAAGGGTGGAAGCTGTGCAAGCAGTGCTGCAGATCAACATGTGCACCAGGGAAATCTCTTTTCTTGCCCTCACTGTGGGAGGGAGGGAAGGGTTGTACTTATAGATCAATGAGGAGAAAGAGGAGCCTCCAGTTATTCCAGTTGTGCAAAGATACACCTCGACTTGCCTCACTTATCACCCTCTCACATGCAGGTGGCTTTGACTAGGTCATGTTCTTTTCTTGCAAGGAATTGGAAAACACAGCACTTGCATGCAGGGAAATATAGAGTCATCACAATGTTTGAATGCACTTCCATATGCCGCGGCAGCTTAACAAAAGGTCACAGAAACAGATTTGGCCTCAATGGCTTAAATCCCTGTGGAGAAAAACTCTCCCAGGATAAATGCAAATAAGGAGCCGAGCTGCCCACAGTTTCTCCACCGGCAGGAACATCACTTGTACATCCTCATCCTGAAGCGCAGTCCTTCACCTGACAAATTGATGCTAATGTATACAGTGTGAGTCTCTCCAAAGCCTAGTGTATAAATTGTAAATGTGAAAGTTAAAGTTGCAGACAGGAGAGGAAAATGTGTTTATTGGGCCAAAAAGCCAATTTTCTGTATAAATAAACTGCTGAACTGTATATGAAAAACTGAGAACATTGTGAGGTCAGCCTATAATTATGTAGACTTGTGGTCCTGTGCTTGTGTGGAGTGCATTTATTAACATAATTGCAATCTATATTTAAAGGGTACACTCCCTTGACATTGGATGTTTGATTTTTACATTTTCTTACAATAAAACCCACATTTAGTTTTCTGTTAGTGTTAAAAACGTCTTATGATAAAGGATATGGTAATCCTATTTTTTTTTCCCTTGCATTCTTAGGTAAAAGGCGTACAGTCTATTGCACAAGCTGAGGTGTCAGATCAATTGTGCACATTTCTTTTGTTTTCAAAATACATGTATTACACATCAGTGAAGACCAAATTTAAAGTGAACTTATAGAGAAATTTCAGAGAAATGATGAACAATTCTCTATATTACTCTCCCGTAGAGGTTTCAGTAGACCTAAAGTCTCATTCCGATCCTTTTTGATCTATTTACATGTGTGCTATCTATATAAGTGTTACCAGTGCTCTATTAATTTATTGGAAATTAATTACTACTTTTAATTACTGTGTTGAACTTTTGAACATAAACAAAAGGTCAACATAGTGTCTTGATGCCATCACCATCTATGTTCAATCTCTGTTTTTTTCTTTCTAAGTGATCTTTAATTAATAATTTATGGTTTACATTTATGCATGATAGGGTCAAGTAAAAAAAAAAGAATCTTCTGAAATAAAACCGGATTCTTTTCTAGTTCTTTTCATTGTGGAAGATGTCCAAAAAGTTATCCAGCCTTAATGCTGCCAAGATGTTTACATCAACCAACTGTAACATTGGATAAAAACAATGTCAATTGGACAAATGTCAATTATCTAAGATAACTAAGTTTATCCACATCAGTAGGAACAATCATTGATGAAATGATACATATTTGTCACACTGCTTCCTTTCTGCTATATGCTCCTAACCCACAGTGTGGTGATGGATGGATCAGATATTATCCAGTATGATCCATGGTCAGTAATAAAATCTCATCTTAATGTGAGAACTTCATTCTTGGATATAACATGTTTTTCTTTCAAGCTGATCTAGCATAAATTATGTAAAGCTCAAAATCATAACCTTCTCAAAGTACTGAAGCTTGGCACTCGCATCCTCTCACTTCCTCCTCCATCTCTTTTCCTTCTATTTCAACCCCCCCCCACCACCACCACCACCACCACCTGTTTTTTCCCCTTTTCACACTTTCGCCATTCTCTCTTCCCTCTGTAAAAAAAATGCATAAATTATATATGAATAAAAATGAAAAAAAAAAAAAAATATTATACTAATATACCCTCTGTGCATCAGAAGATTCCCAATCCCTATTGTAACAGTAATATCTGTCCAACACAAGATAAGCTTTCAGCTCTTATCTGTTTGCTCAGCTGTTGGACAGGACAAGTTGAAGAAGGAGAGAAGAAAAAAGAAAATAAGGGAAGAAAAAGAAAGAAAAGAAAAGAAAAATGAAACGATAAGCATTTATGATGGGGATGAGCTTACCTGTCCACCTGCATCTAATTGGCAGCAGTTGGTTGAAAAGGAGATGTTTTTCTTTCAGTTCAGCTCCAGACTGATCTGAATCCACCTGTCAGATCTCAGCATTCTACCCTGACATCTACATGAAACCCCCGAAAAACCTAAACTCTCCAGTCCAACAATGGCAGAATGTTTAAAGTCATTTCCAGAGATCAGGCCTTCGCTGACTTCCTAACCCCCCCACCCCCCAGGCCTGTGTGCTTCAGGCATTATCAACAGTTTCTGTCTGTGCTTCCCAGCAGGCACTGTTGTCCAAACTTCATAAAAGTGAAAAGAGTAGCTCTTGGTTGTGAAAGCAGAAGTGGAACATCCAGACATGCCTAAAGGCTTCACCTGCCTGGCGAGCCCTGAGGGGGGAGACGACAGGTATGAGACCCCTCCAGCATCTGAGCTTCACAGGCTAATGTGGACAAAGAAAGGGACGAGCAACCATCTGGATGAGGTTTTCCCAAGAATATACATCGGAGACATGTGAGCATCAATGTTAGAGATTCATTTAAATATGAGGGTGTTTGATGGTGTCAGATTTTTTCGTTTCATTTAGGTACGCGGCTAAAGACAAGAGGAGCCTCCAGGCTCACCAAGTCACCCATGTGCTCAACGCCGCTGATGGGAAGTTCAACGTAAACACGGGACCCAGCTTCTACCGCGACACCAAAATCACTTATTATGGCGTGGAAGCTTTTGACATGCCATCCTTTAACTTGAGCCCCTTCTTTTACCCTGCAGCAAATTTCATAAAAGCTGCTTTGAACTCGCCAACAGGTGAGGGGTTCCCAAAGACCTCAAGGTCTCTTCTGGCTTTCACACGTTAGCTTAGGCAAGGACAAGGCCGGGTGCAGACACGGTTGTCCATCACAACAACCCCCCTAGATGTATTGTTCATTAACATGCAAATCAAATACTAAACACAATATCAAGCTAATATCTTTCCCCACACAGTAATCTTCTCGTGGGCTCAAACCTTTGTCAGGAAAATTAGTTTTAAATGGATTGCTCTGGTAATTTGTAAGTAACACTTTTATTGGACATGGAAATTACACAATTATGTTTGTGCTCCGTGCCTGCATGCCCTGTTATGCAAAGTGAAGCCAGTATCTGACATGACAGTAATAAGATGAGGCCTCCTCCTTCACATGCTGGCTGATCGAGGGCTCCAGTGTGTGGCGGGGGCCACAGTAATCCCCGCCAGCAATACATAGAGGCCAAGACAGTTCAATTACGCGCTCCTCTGCGCCCTAATCCCCAGCTCTGATAAGGAACCGGGGATTACTACGCTAGAAACATTTGTTGCAGCAATGTTAAAACTTTTAGTCTAGAGTTGGAAATACTCCACAACATGCATGGATTTTACTCCAATGGACATAAATGAATGTCCAACAATCAGTAAATTGTTACTTGATTGTTAAGAAATTGAGCCTTTTGTGGGTGAAATTCTAGCAAGAAAAAAATCTGAAATGACTGTTTCTGTTTCTGATGACTGGCAGGGAAGGTGTTCGTCCATTGCGCTATGGGGCTCAGCCGCTCGTCCACCTTGGTTCTGGCCTACCTGATGATTCATGAACGCATGACACTAGTGGATGCCATCAAAGCCGTCAGCACCAACAGGAACATTTCACCCAATGAGGGTTTCTTGGAGCAGCTCAGAGAGCTGGACAAAAAGCTCCACTGCCATGGAATGTCAAGAAGCTGAAGCACAGTGACTGGATTCCTTCTGGTGTATAGAGAGAACACAAACAGATGCAGTTGTTCTCATGATGCTCTGCCATGGACAGTTATAAATATTATATATTTAGCTTCTGACTTCCAGATGGAATCACATTTTAAAATGAATGCTATGACAGCTTACTGAGTCTATTATGAAATAATTGCTTGTTAATAATTGCTTGTTAATATTGGAATCTACCATTGACTGTGTATGAGAACGGGACTGAGTGACCCCTACCCCCCTGGCGTTCCAAACAGGAAGTACCTGCTGGCTCCAAGACTTCTGTGGAGAAATAAACAGCTTTTATCCGGTAAATAAGTTTGTCAGAATGATCATTCTTGATCTGATGCCCTTTTTAAAAAAGATGTTCTTGCTAATCCTCATTTTATATCGCCATACTTTTTTCATCACAAGTTTCTCAAGTTATAAACTGGCCAAAAAGTAAAAGTATGGGGTCTCACGTAAAACATTACAAACATTTAAGTGACAGATTCTCCAGAACAAGCTTTAACCCTCGTGTTATCCTATGACCCCACCCTTACATGGACGTGTTCTCCCTACCATGACAAAGGTGCAAAGGTGAAGAGGATTTCATGTAACCCATGGACACCAGTGAAGATCACAAATCATTGAAGAAAAAGGTTCAGCGCACTGTCTAGTGGGTCTAGATGACCCAACTCCCAATGTTAAAGTGCCTAGGATAGCTCAAGGGTTAAGTAGCAGGGATGTGGACAATCAACAAGCTCAATCCTGTTTGGCGAGAGTGGTTGCAATAGAAACTTAACAGAAACATAGACCGACTCCGACCAACCACCACTTACTGATGTTGTTTGGCTCCAACAAAACGGCGTCAGTATCACAAAAAAATGGCAACTAAATTGACTTCATTCCGTTGGAGCCAGAGGTAAACCGTTTTCTATGGGTGACATCACAGTTTCTCTGTCCAGTTGTCTCATGCAGTCAGTCAGCTGTGTCTACATTCAATATTCAACTCTTCTGATTTTGGGTTCTATTTTTATTCTTTTTGAAAAGAAAGTAGAGGTGTTGATTTCATTTACTGGTGGCTATCAACTCCTAGGCAAAATGACCTCACCGGGTGTGTTGCAAATACAAACACAATTTTCCATTTGGTCTGTTTGCACATTTAAAATTTTTACTGGTGTGTCATCCAGCCAATGTGTCAACCATAAATTTGTGTTCAGATCAACTTTGACACAAGCTTTAAAAAAATAAAAATAAATTAAGTGCAAAGTCTATAATCCAATTCTTTTGCTACTCACTACTCAGTGCAATGTCTAGTGTGTTTCCCAGAAGTTTCTGTGAAAAACCAGCAATGCATTGCCAATGCATTGACTTGAAATGATTAATAATGTGGGAAATTAAGTATTTTAATCTATTTTTATAAACCATTCAAATTTTCCTCTTTAGAACACAGAGGATTCATAAATAGTCTTTCCAAATTGTTCATATTTATTTGGTTTTTACTTTTACTTAGGGAAATTGGTGATGTCATGATGACGCCAAGACTAATTTGTGGATGTTTTAAAGCCTTTTTTTTTCTTCAAAGAAGATGTTTTGGGGGGGGGATATATGAATTTATTTTCCCAACCTCCTAGTTCTTCCTATAATGTGCGTGTAAACACATTTTCTGAGTCACTTTGCTAAAATATCTCATGGAACAATCAGCACCAAGTAAAATTATACTGCAAAACTGTATTATTTTGTACTCTATGAATTCTTGTATAAAGCTGTGAATCCATTGTGGCTGTTAAAAAGTCTGTTTAGATGACTTGTTCAATTCAATTCAATTCAATTTTATTTGTATAGCACAAAATCACAACAACAGTCGTCTCGATGGGCTTCGAAGTAAAACACGAACTCAAAAGGATCACGAATACAAAGAGTTCAACAGGAAAATACTAAAATGAACTAACAAACTGACTAAGCTATACAGGCATCCCTGCCCTTAGACCCCCCTTCGCGGTAAGGAAAAACTCATTAAAAAAAAAACGGATTCTGGAAAAAACGAAGAAACCTCAGGGGTGCCCACATGAAGGAGGGATCCTCCCCCAGGACGGACAGGCGATTACAGGAACTCTTAGAGAAGAATTAACTTATCTAACTCTACCACTACATATTTAAAGTCCAGCAGACGAGCTTCATCCAGCCGTGGTTGGGGGGACAGTCAGGGACGCAAGTCGAGCCGGAGACGGGAACCACAGCCAGGTGTAGGAGTGGGAGCAGAGACGAGGTACACAGTCAGGAACAGGAGCACGGACCAGCCAACAGGAATCTGGAAGCACTCCCACTCCCCAGGAGGGGAGAAGGAAAGAGGGACAATACATGAATCGCACTGCACCAAACAGAGGCATGGAGAACTAAATGATGAATAATGATCAAAAATAGAGAAGAGAGGAAGGGTAGAAATAGATGAGAAAAGAGGACAGAACCCCAGTGCACCATAGTTACCCCAGCTTCAACTTCTAGCAGCCTTTTAAAACAAATTGTTATTGTTATTAATATTAATTTAAACACATTAACATTAAAGTTAAATAATCTCTGAATACTAACTAGTCTGATAATAAGCCTGTCCAAAGAGGAATGTTTTCAGTCTAACTTGGAATGTTCATGCAACAAAGAGTTAGTTTAAATGTAGATCAAGATGTTGATATTGTGCTTTTTACAAAATGCAGCATTGCAATTTGAATTAAAGGTGTGTGATGTGGTTTGTCACAACACAAGTGTTCTGGTCTGTCACAGCAATCTAAAGAATAAATAGTCCTCAGGGCGTTTGCCCAGCACTGGTATGTTCAGCTGTCTCATTCCAGTGGGGTGACACTGATACGCGGCTCACACGGTAAACAGCTACAAGTGAGGGTCTAATGCAGCACGGAAGAACCAGCAAAATCCCAAGTTATCAAAGTTTTCTGAGTGTCGAGTTGAATCTAAATTGTGATGATTATACAACGACACTGACTAGAGAGGTGTAGATATGAGCTCAGAGGAGGAGTCAAAGTATCAGACACCACCCACCTGCGATCTGCTCAGCCTTCTGCTGAAGAACAGACGTCCCACTGGAGCTGTCAATGAAGTTTGGCCCAACCTCTTCATCGGGGATGCGTAAGTGACATTCTCACTTCGGGGCCCCGCTGCAATGTGGTGATCCGATTGTGAAAGTGTTGCTGCAAACAAGTCGTGCATTCAGCCAACTGCTGGGACGAGTATGAAATCTGTACATTTGAGTCACCAGTGATGCATTTTGTCAGCATATGTTACATAGATGGTCACAGGCAACAGGAAAAAAACTGAAGAACCCAACATTCTTAGGCTCTTTTTGTCATGTCTGTCTTTTCCAGGGCATCAGCTCAGGATAAAACCCTGTTATCCAATCTTGAAATAACACATGTGGTGAATGCTGCAGATGGCCGAGGGCACATTGACACCGGGCCATGCTTCTACAAAGACACCAACATAATGTATCATGGAATAGAGGCCCCCGATTGCAGAGCTTTTGACTTGAGCCCATTCTTCACAGAGACAGCTGACTTCATTCACACAGCTCTGAGTGGGAAAGGTGAGCATTCAAAACAGAACTGTATGGTGAAAATGTATTATGGAGCAGGGAAGGGGAATTATATCACACATATGCAAAGGTGGGACTGAAAAAAATTGATATTTCTACCTTTTTTTTGCAAACATTTGTATAGTTTTAACTGTGAAATGGTTCTGTCAAAGCCTTTTCCCTTTGCATAAATGTGTAATTTTGTTTTTTTTTTTTGTGGCATAAAATGAGCTTACAGCAGCCTAACAGCTAAATAATGAGCTATGTTGTCCCTTTTTCCTGTTGTGCAAATAAAAATCTTGAGGAAAACTTGATTATCCTTTAAGTCCCACTCCAATCACCTTCTGATCAACTCTAAAAGTGTCCCCAGTGGTCTTTTAGTTATGATTATGCCATTTTTAGCTACATTTTTTTTAAACCGTAGTTTCTGCAGAGCAGCAGGAGTTCATTTGAAATTCACGTCTAAGTTGTGTTTGGGACTATTGGCGCCTACTTCCCGATATCCATCTGTTTAGGTACTCACTCGCTATCTTACAGCCCCTCACAACCCCAACCTAGCATTACCGCCACAACAAGCAATGTTGCAGTTATCCAGCTGTGAGCCAGATGCCAGCTCTGACAAGGAAAACAAAGATGTCTGGTCCTTTACAGGTAGATGCATCAGAGTGGAGCAGAGCAGGGAGGTTGTGGCTTGCAGCAGTAGTGTCTACGTCACACCTACAAGCTTTTTCCAACATCCTTTTTGTGACTCTCCCTGATTCACAATGATTTGATTTAAAAAGTTACTCAGATATGTTGTTTTAAGCTTAATTTTCTTTATATATGTCCTCCATCATGAGAAAAATGCCACTGGAAGATGTTAAAAACCCCCAAAACAGGTTTTTTATCGGAGTGGGTCTTTAAAAAGTACTTTTTACACAAGAGGCAATTGCTCATCATAGAAATTAACCCAAAAAACTAAAATGTTGCTTCTGCTTAATCACAAATCATCTATTTGAGTATTTTTTTTGTGTGCAGGAAAGGTGCTAGTTCATTGTGCTCGAGGAATCAGCCGCTCAGCCACTTTTGTGCTGGCCTTCCTCATGATCAAAGAAAGGCTCACCATCGTGGAGGCGGTGAAGGCGGTCTGCAAAAGCAGAAACATCCTTCCCAATGTTGGCTTTCTTCAGCAGCTTTGTTACCTGGACTTAACTTTGTCCCTGCAGAGGAGGAAGCCTTAATATGTGGAGGTGTGGAGGTGCAGCAGGAACGTTGGAGAGTTAAATTGGCTTTCAGCGAGCTGTGCGCTTCAGGCTGTGTGGGGTTGTGTTGCAGCCATTTAAAAGTCAGCTTTAAAAATAGCAGTAAAAATAATCTGGTCACTTATTATGCCGTCACTGTGCAGTTTCATGACAGCAACAGAGCTGCAGCCGTAATGCTTTGACAGAATAAAGGAGGAAAATGTGGCCACCTAAGGATTTGCCACGACTTAACACTTGACAGTTCCTGAAATCTCCTCCCCAAACGGGACCTTTTTAGAGCTCTGGAATATGCTCTGAAATAAACCAGTTTTTGTGTAAAATCAGCTCATTTCAAAATAAAAGATTTTACTCTGTCAAAGGTCAAATAACAAAATTAACCAAATATCACTGTAAAAAGGTTTGTTTGCATAGCTTTTTTGGGATTTTTGTCTTAGCATCAAATTATTACTTTTATAGCTTCTGCTTAATATTGTTTATTCTATATTCAGTATGTTAAACCTCTGTCAAGACAGATTTGCTGCTCAGCAGAACATCTAATGTTCTCTAGCTTTTTCTTTCTCGTTGCTTGTGCCCCTCAGAGTATAAAGTTTTCGGCCAGCAAAACCGAAGAAGATGTCACTTTTTTTTCAAAAGCTGGGATAGGCTCCAGCATCCCAGTAACATTGATATAAATTTTGATTTAAATTTGTATTTTCACCACCAGATTTGAGCATTCCTTTGATGAAAACAGCAGCAAAGCAGCATCACAGCATTAAGTTCCCTATTTTAATTCTATTGCATGTAATCACACTGCACCTTAGCTGAAAAAAAAAATAAAACTCCAGATGATCAAATTTATAGACGGTCCTCCACAGTAGGAAAGCAAATTTGGTTCAAGGTTTTGTCCCTAATCAACTCATTCCATTCGAACGCCATGTTTGATCCAGTTTTAAATTTATTCTACTCAATGAAATATTTATAAAATCAGAATTTCAACCACTTTAGTTACAACTTTAGTATTTTTTCTGACATTAAGTTTTATTAGATAAAGCAACTGTGCTTTCTTGCCCATTAAATACGGACATTGCTTAAAACTCTGTGCTATGTTCAATAACACTGTTGGGAAAATAAATCCTTCCACCATGACAACAGCATTTTAATTTTCAACGTCCTCAGACAAATTTATTTGTTATTAGGGTTTAAAAAAAGAAAATTGTTGTTGGATTCGTCTAGGAACAACTATATTTGAGTTAACTTGTCTTTTTTTTTTGGTTCAGTTTTGGTGGCAGCAAATAACAGCAGCCCAAAAAAAAAAAATAACAACAATAATAAAAGTACAAAAAATGTCAAAGCAAAAATAAACAAACAAAAAACGGAGGTCAAATTTGGCCCAGTGGGTTCTACATTTCCATTTTTTATGCCCACATTTATGAATACAAAGTGTTATTTGTTCTATTCCTTTATTGCAAAGTTATTTAATGTGCTTGTAAAATGAAAACCCACAAAACTAAAATTTTGCTTTTCAAGCACTGAATGTGCTCCCTGTGATCCTTTCTTCCTTTCTGGAGTACAAATGTATTGTTTTTACCTGATATGTTCACTGCTCAATGAAACATCTGGAAGGCATCTGTGAATCTTCAAATATTGCTGCAGGAGATAATAGACAAAATGCATAAAAAAATAGCAAGAACATGCAGTTTTGATTGGAAAATTTTCAACCAAACAATACAATTTTTGCACAAATGTTGGTTTCTATAGAGGTCTTTCAAGTCTGACGAATACTGAAATGTCACTACTTGCTGCTCGGACCCCTGATGCACCTCAACAAGACAAACAACACAAAGACATGTCTATAAATAAGCAATGCTCCACTTACTTATTCAGATTCCTCAAAACGCTGCGTCTTAACTGCTGCAATCTGGTGACGCACAGTTAAAACTGCGATCTGTCTAAAAAAGCTCGATACAAAATGACAAAAATATGCCAACATGGTTGTGAGCGTGTTTACAGATTCAGGTCAGACTTTGAAAGGAGATGAAACACTGAAGCCATCTTAATAAGAAATGCTCTCCAGAGTTCGCTGGGAGAAAGATGCCGTCAAAATAAAGGGAATTGGATATCACAGGTTTAATGATTTCACTGTCAGAATGAATGATGGCAGAGGATGAAGATAAGATGGAAAAATAAAGGAGTCTGATGGTGTGAAAACTCAGCCTGACATGTTAGTGGTTTCTGCAATACAGCCATCATCCTGCTCTCACGTTATGGAGCTCGCATTTAGATCTCTGAATGGACCGTGTTTGCCATATAATGGGGAATCAAAGACATGAGCCATCCTGTAAAAAAAAGAAAAAAAAGAAAACTCATCTGCCTGACAGTCTGACACATTTCACTTCTGCTCGGGCCCCTGGGGGCTTAAGAAGAAGCATCCCTAACAGGAGTTGTGAAGCTGCGCTTACATGCTTTCTCCCAGCCTCTGAAGATATGCAGAAAGGCTAAGAGAGGCTGACACAATTTCAAGAAGTCGCAGCTGAGCAAAAGCTCACTGCTCACCCCAGTGAATATGGGCATCCGTTGGCAAGCACAAAGTTTGGATAACCACAGCTTGCAGCCGGCAGCAGAGATTAAAGCTGTGTGTTTAGATGTGGATGGCAGGGACTGGCCGGGTTGAAGTTTTCCCTACAGGCACAGAACGTGGCAGCTAAGGTCAGGGGCCTGCCACATCACAGCACTAAAAATATCCTCTGCATTTGAAGCTTGTCACAGAGGCGGTTATACAATCTGTGTCCTGACTCAAGGCTGCCAGGAACTAAGAATCTTACCATGTTCTGCTTCACAACAAGCTGCCAGAACGCAGAAAAATCAAACTCTTGAGTAAAAAAAAAAAAAAAAAAACTGAAAAAGCCACGCTGAAATGGTGAGTTGTGACGAACAGATGTCTTAGTTTGTGACTGTCGAAGGGCATTTCCGTTTCCTCTTCAGACTGAAGCTAAAGAGAGTATAAGAATGGCTTCCCAAGGGAGGGAGAGAAACGATACGAAAGCAGCAGAGGAATCCAGTCCAACTGATGACTATGTCACACCTGGGGGCTACGAGCTGGAGAAAATCCTGAACCGTGGGAGTGTGGCTTACACTCATGTCAATGAAGTCTGGCCTAGTGTCTATATTGGGGATGAGTAAGTGCAACAGATGACTCTTCTGCAAAAATAGCGAGGAATTTGGATGTTTTTACCAAAATGTTGTTTCCTACAGGGAGACAGCAAAAGACAAGGTCAAGCTGAGGAGTTTGGGGGTTACACACGTCCTGAATGCAGCAGAGGGGACGTGGAACAGCGTGGACACCGGGCCTGCTTACTACACTGACATGAACATCGTTTACTATGGAGTGGTAGCAGAGGACGTGCAGACCTTCGATCTCAGCCAGTATTTCTTCTCAGCGGCTCAGTTTATCCACGAGACGCTGAGCGACGCTCAGAGTAAGCCATCTGCAGTGAACTTCCAAACTTCAGCTCTCAACATCTGGAAAACTAAGAACTGATTTGTCCTCTCAGATAAACTGCTGGTGCACTGTGTGATGGGAAGGAGTCGCTCCGCCACGCTTTTCCTTGCCTATCTCATGATCTACGAGAACATGACGGTGGTGGACGCCATCGAGCATGTGAAGAAACGCAGACGGATCATCCCCAACTGGGGCTTTCTGAAGCAGCTGAGAGAGTTGGACCAGCAGCTCCAGGAGAAAAGAAGCAGCTCTTGATAGCAGGACGCTTTCAGACATTAAGAAACAGAATTTAAACTCAGCTAAGAGCTGTGAGACATTTTAGAGATCCGTTCTGAAAAATCATCAAAATAAGGACTAACTTAGAAGACCTACTAGTGCAGATCTTGCGGGTATGTAAAATTAGGTATAAACTAGGGACATTTTTGAAAAACCTACAAACACAAATGTTAGTTACACTTTGATAAAGAATAGGGGTGTAATTATTCATTTTAACAATTTGATTCATATATTTTTGTTGCACAATAAAAGTCATTGGTTCAGTTTGAAGCGATCCGATTCACTGACCTAAAACTGATCCAGGACATCTTTAGCCAAAAATTCAACCACTGTGATTCAGAGATAAATACCTGGGTGTTGAACAGCAAGCGGAAGTTTTCCAGATTCTTTGTATTTCTTGCAAGATAATCAAGTAAACAAAAATTAATAGCTAATTCATTTATATTGCAGTTTACTAAAGTTCAGTCCACTGTGGTTTTTCCACATCAAAATAATCCAAACAGAACATTTTAGCACACTGTATGGTCACACGTCTTTGCTAAAGTGTTTCTACATATTGGACTGGAATGATGGCTTGATCATTTTTTGTTGCCATCACGTGTGTGTTGTCCGGTCGTTTTTATCTTATAGTTAAATAAACCTACCATGTCTCAATCCAAATGGTATTTTCCAATATCGATATACTCGATATGATAATAGTATTGTCACTTTGATTTATGACTTGCCTCAGACGGATTGATCTAGTTGTACTGTAGTAGTCGATTCATCAATTACCGTACTTAAACCCCCTTAATAAAGAACTTTTTCCTTGAAATTAAGATGCATAGATTAGAAACTACATTTTGGTCACATTAATCCAAATGCAGAGTGACAGCTATTCATTTATATGAACTGGAAGCTGCTGCTACTCTGCTATTTTGACTTTGCTGAGAGTTTGATGTATTTAAAGGTAGGAATCATTGACTGGATATGAGAACTGGACCGCCCAAATGAAAAATCATCTTCAGCCACCAGCATCTAAAATCATCACACCCTCTTTTCCTTTCTGGATTTTAAGAAAATAGAACCCAGATCAGATGTTTCGAAGATTAAGTATTAAATGTAGACACCATTGACTGGAGCGAGTGAGTGTCACATCATCCACAGAAAAGAGTTTACCTCTGGCCCCAAGTGAGTGAAGTCTATAAAAGGAGAATCTGTAAAACGTTCTGAATGTGAGACCACATACTTTTGAGGGATCTGAAAGGTCAGTTTATAACTAAACTACAGAAATAACATAATGGAAAAAAAAAAAGATTAGCAAGAACATGTTTTAAAAAAAAGGTACAGAAGCGAGAATGGTTATGTGATGCTGACAGAACGATAGCTTATTTCTTTCTCTAGAGGTCTATGGGATTTTGGCTTCTTGGAGCCAGCAGGTACAAATGTATGAGGAGAAAAATGGTTTAGATGGTCAATCATAATTTATTTTTATGCTAAAATGTACAGCATTTTAAGTGACTGACAAAAGGAGAAAAGTCATAAATACAAGAATGTCATTCTCTCTGATTTGTGTGCACATCCCCAGGTATTTTCCTCCTGTTCAATCCAGCAACTCTGTACAGGTACAAAGGCTACAAAAGAGCAATATTAACAAAAACACAAATACAAGTTGCGTTTTACATGCAATCCATTAGCTTAGTTTGGTCTATTCACAGGCTCTATTCTTCTACACTTCGGTAAAATATAAATTCGACATTTTATAAAGATAGAAAACAAATCTACAGATGGAATGAAAACGTAGCTTTAAAGGCATTATGTAAAATATCGACTTTGGACTAAATTTATATCTTCTTTATTGTTATTCCTTTTTATAATCATTTAGTTTCTTTAAATTCTGCCACATTTCTTGACAACCTGAAATGTTTTAGAATCAACAGGGTACAAACACTGAGATATGCTTTGTTATTATGACAGAAATCAGTCTGCTTTATTAAACAGAAAGCTGCCTCGAGGAGATCTGTTACAAAAAGACTTCAGAATTATACATACATCGCAATAAAACCTCTCAAACCAAACAGAAAACAGGACTAAGTTTACAATTTTTTTTTTTTTTTT
This sequence comes from Oryzias curvinotus, assembly GCA_023969325.1. Lineage (NCBI taxonomy): Eukaryota > Metazoa > Chordata > Actinopteri > Beloniformes > Adrianichthyidae > Oryzias > Oryzias curvinotus. Next base: position 10,767,536 of record CM043724.1, on the reverse strand, counting down.
TACATTATTAGATTTAACAAAATATAGTTTCATCTTTCTCCCCATGGAGGGAAAACCTAATAAAAGGCAAGATATTTTTAAAATGGCTTGCCATTAAGCACAACACTTGTACAGTACTACTCAATGCACTGTCACTAACAGAGACTGAAGCATGCTTGGTGTCACTTTACAAAATAAGTACAATAATTTAAATATGCAAAGGCAAAGAGTATAGTACAAACTAATTGTCAGCACTGTTAGACAGGTACACTGAACAGGTTCAAACAGCCACTATGTCCACTTGTAGCAGGCACATTAAATGGCTTCATCTGAGGCTGCTACACGACCGCAAGAGCACTGATAAAATCTATGTCTGAGCTCAGAACCCGACACGTCGGACACTAACACTACTTAAATATATTTTCATCGTAACGATGTAAGGCTTCCCATCTGAACGAACAAAAATACTCTTTAAAGTTTACTCGCGGAAACTTTTTTTTTTGCATTCTTTCCAAGTGCTGCTGCTGGTTTTTAAGTAGTAAAACGGAAAAGGAAAGACACGCGCGCACACACACACACACACACACGCACGAAAAGAAAAGGCCAGATCAGTGCATCTTTAAAAAGAAAAAAGAAAAACAGCTAAATGCACGCGAGAAGAACGAGCGTAGTCCTGCGGGGTGGGGGGGTTACTGCCTGACGTAAGGCCCTTTCAGGGACTGCTTGGACATGCCCGTGTTCATGTAACCATGGTGACCAGCGGGAGGATACACCATGTTGCCATGTGGTGGAGCCTGCATGGGCTGCTGGGGGTATGGCTGTGTTCCCATCAAGCCCATCTGCATAGAGTACTGTGTTGACTGGTTCATGTAGGCATGGTTGCCATGGTAGCCGCTGTTCATCATGGGCTGGCTCATGCTGTAGCCATTCATGGCGTTCAGAGAGGGCATGTTCATGGAGTTGACATTGTAGCCCGGCGCCGGCATGATGTTCACGCTCATGTTCATGCGCGGCATGGCGGCCAGCGTCCTGGACGGGGCCTGCATGGCCACGGTCTGCGGCGGTCGGGCGTACATCTGCTGCTGGTGGTGGTGCGACAGCGGAGTGGACTTGGAGCGTGCCGACATGTGACTCTTCGATGTCATTTGGGGCTGGATCCGCTGGGAGGGCGGGATGCCCATGTTGCGCTGCAGCATCATGTGGGGGGGTGAGCTCAGATTGGGGGGCGGAGTCATGGTGGCCTGCACCTGGGGGTTAGGGACTCGATGCGGGGTCTGGGACAAAGACACAATACTGGAGTGCTGCGACGGCAGTGACGGGGTGTTTGCATAAGATGTGATGGGGTGTGAGGCGGAGTGGTTGAAAGGCAGGGAGTGAGGATGGTCGATGAAGGTGTTGGTGAACTGCTGCAGTTTGGCCAGACTCAATCCGGACGACTGAGGGTAGTGGCCGCCGCCGTACTCCCCCTGGTGGTTAATCCTCTCATAAAGGCTGAAGTTGGGGTTCCCAGACTCGGGGATGTCTGCCAGCTGCATGGTGGTGGTGAAGTTGGTGGGTATGGCGCACTGCTGCTGGCCGTGCTGACTGTGTTGATTGTGAAGGCTATGCTGAACTTGCTGATTGTGCTGGCTGAGCTGATTGTGCTGCAGGCGATGATTGTGGTGGTGGCTATGCTGGTTGTGGGGGTTTTGTTGGGCGTGCGGTGCTAGCTGATTGTGTGGGCCGTGCTGATTGTGTTGGCTAAGTTGATTGTGAGGGCCGTGCCTGCTTTGGGTGCTGTGTTGACTGTGCTGGCTGTTGCTGGGGGGCCTCTCCACCACCACGCAGCCCTGCGGCGACTTGACGTTGCAGTGCGGCGGCGAGCTCAGACTGTTCTGCTGAATCATCCCACAGCTGCCGGGATTAACGGCGGCCATTTGTTGGCTGACGGCGCAGCTGCTTTGGGGCAGGCCACTGGTGGGGATGTTCCCATACGAGCAGCTGTTCTGGGAGGGGCCGGCCCCGCAGATGCTACCCCCGATGGCGGAGTCGTAGCTACTGGGGTTCTCGTAGTTCTCTGCGTTACTCTCAATGCTGCCCAGATCACTGAAGCCGCTGTCCACCACCTGCTGGGAGTGATCCGACACCGACGGCACATCCATCATGGGACTGGTCTCCATGTTGTGGAGGGACGGCACCGAGATGGCGCTGTGGTCGGGACTGATCTGAGTGTAGCCGCTCTCTAGGATGGAGACGGCAGGGCTGTTAACGGAGCGCACCGACTGGCTCGGGTGGGACTGTGCAGAAGACAGAGGGCTGCTGTGGTCCGAATGGGGGCAATCGTCCAGTGAGGTGAGCTGGGGGCTTTGAGCCACGTGAGCATAGGTCTGCAAGCGCCTGCAGGGCTCCTGGCTCTCCACGCAGTCCTGGAAAATATTCTCCGCCTCGGTTTCTTGTGTCAGAGACTGAACAGCTTGGACGGTCTCTGAGTCAATCTCTGTGCAAACCGGGGGATCCTCTCTCAGGACGGGGCTGAGCGTCGCCCTCATTGCAGACGGCAGAGGCGGCCGGTCTGGAGCGGGACTCGGCGTGCATTCCTCCTCTGACTCAGAGTCTGCGGGATTATCAGAGTCCACAGCTGCTATTGTAGCGACTGCCACAGCCTCAGGTGTCTGCTTTGCAGCTGTCGTTTCAGCCACTGACTCCTGCAAGTGTTCTGCAGAAGAAGCTGGTTCCTCTGCCCTCACGACTTGACATACTTCCGGACTCGACTCAGAGCCATTGTTATCTTTTGGATTTAAAAAGGGCCGGGCACATTTTGGGGTCTCCTTTGGAAGATTTTCAAAGTCTTCCGCGCAGCTGTTGGGTCCTGCTGCCTTGCTGTGGCTTTCATCTGCTGCTTCCTGGAGCTCCACCTCCTCAACACTGTTGGTCTTCAGGGAGACGGCCCCCTCAGGGCTCTGATTCAAATCTTTGGCTGATGAGTCCCCCTCACGTCCACTTCCCTGTTGGTCCTCCTCAGCTGGCTCCGTGGAGTCCCCTCTATCCACGGCTGCAGGAGAAACGGCATCGACAGAGCCAGCAGGAGAACACACCGGAGACGTCTCCAGGGACCTTTCAGGGGAGCTTAGATGTTGGGATAAATGTTCAGGAGGACTCGAGGGCTCACAGTGGACCTCCTCTTTCATCATGAGTGGACTAGAAAAGCCTCTCCCTTCTTTGCTGCCCTCATCTGCACTGCCAAAGTCCTGGTCTGGATCCTGTTTTGCCTCCTCGTGCTGCTGCTCCGCCTCCATTGGTGTCTCAGGAGGAGTGTAGAGGTTCAGCTTGAAGCCCATCTTTCGTTCATTCTTTAACCTCCATTTAGGAGGGCCACGCTTCACTCCTTTGGGCCAGCCCTTCTTCCGCTTCACTGGACGAGGTTTGCTTGTTCTCTTAGACAAAAGGCAATCTACGGATCAAAGGCAGAACAACAGATCTTCAGAGTCTCACCACGGAGAAACAGCCTGTAAAATAACAACACGCTCAAATACCTTCACTCCAGAACTCGTGATTGGTCAACAGCTTGTTTTTCTCCAGCCTTGGGCGACCTCTCCGCCGCTTCATAGGCGCAGTTACAGTCTTCAGCTTTCGGGGCTCCTCCTCCTCATCGTCGTCGTCGTCGTCTTCCATCTCGTCCCCTCTTGAGCTGCGCTTCAGCCGGGGCATGGGCTGTTCGTCGTCGGAGTTATCGAACGGCTCATTCAACACCTCCGTGGTCTCAGAGATGGTTTCTGTCGTTACGCTGCTGTTTATCTGCTTCCTTTTACGGCCTCTCTTCTTGAGAATGGCAGTTCTCTGAAACACAGAGCGAAGAGGGGTTTATAAACGCCTCCTGCACAGCTGAGCCGCTCTTTTAGCTAGGCCACAAGGTGTAGAAACAAGCGAGAATAGGAGATATTCAGTCTGTGCAAAATGTTTAAACCACACAGAAAGACTAAATGTTTAAGCAATGCAGCTCGCTGTGCAAAACCACAAATGAGAAAGGCAGAGTAAGCAGAGACCACGGTCTAGCTTTTTTATTCTCTGCTTGTTTCCTTCCAGCTGCCTGCAACTCAGCCACTCTCCGCTGTAAAATCCTTCACAAGGAAAATGTGAAATCAATACTGTAATGCACTAAATAAGCTCCAAAAGCCAGTGTCATTCTTTTCGGGCTTCTATGCCTCTCTTGTTGAAAAGGTCTCCTGACGTGGCGCAGCCGGCAGTGTTATTATCTCCAGCACAAGGGGGCAGTGCCTTATAGACAGAACAGATGTGAGGCGCAGGGAAGAGGGCGGTAAATTAACCATGACCACTGACAATGGTACAAGGTTTAGCCTGCACAGGCTCAACACCAGCAGTGAAAACACAATCTATTATCTGCTGCTGCTGCTGCTGCTGCTGCAGGCACACGGGGAGGCTGTAGATGACAGGAGGAAGCCACTGAACCCTAAACTACATTTATGAATATTTATCAAACCTTTCCATCTCACTCAAGTAAACACTGTGCTCCTTAATGAAAGATAATATCCAAATGTCGTGCAATTCCACTTTATCACAGACTACAACTGCAGACCAGCGATGCCCTGCATCTGTCACACAAACACCAAAAGGCACCTTTCTCTTGGCTGCCAGTATCGCGTGAGCTTTTTTCAGGACGGGCGGCGAGGCATCCGAGTCCTCGTCGGCTTCGTCGTCGCTCACTGCCTCCGGCTGCTTGATTCGCCTGGTCCAGGTGGGAGTGGGCCGCCGCTGATAGGTCCGGAAGGGGATCTTGCAGTGGACCTTGGTGAGAGGCTGCCTGCTGCCGTGAGTCACGGTGTAGCCCTCCCTCTCCTCCTTCTCCCAGCAACTGGCCTGCTCCTTCAGCCGCTCAGCCTGGTAATTAAACAGACAAGACGCATTATCTCTGGGAAAGGAGCACGCAGGGATGGAATATCTGAGCAACGAGGCTAATGGGAAAACAAGTGATTCGAATTAACATCATGACAAATGAATCAATACACGTTTTTCCACTTAATATGAGCAGCTCCTTGATTGGATGTCTGCAGGTCGTGATGGAAACATTTCTGTTAAGCAACCATTAAAAGATTGCTTTTCATGGAATATTCAGTACTATCAATTATGTGGTGACACAGAGATTGCCTTTTCCATTACTGGCCTTATTTTACCCCCTTAAAGACCCACTCTGATGAAAATTGCATTTTTCTCTTGATGGAGGACTTATATAAAAGAAAATTAAGATCAAAATTGCAGTTCTGAGTATTTCTTTATCCAAATTCTTCTCAATTTGGATAAAGCAGAGGGAACAAAATCCAGTCAGAAAAAGATCGTAACTGTGTCGCAGAAAATCCACTGGACGAGCCACAAGCTCCTCGCTTCACTTCATCCACTTGTAGATAAACAGATCCATGTACGTCTTTGTTTTCCTCATCCGAGCTGGTATCTGGTTCAAAACTGTACGGCTGGATAGTTCCAATATTGCTTGCTACTTTTTTTTTTCTGCACCGCTAATGTTAGGTTGGGGCTGTAAGCTAGAGGGAGAGCGTGTAAACAAAGGGATGATGGGAAATGAGGGGTAAAATTCTACATAACTACTGCCGCTTTGCAGAAACCATTTTGGCTAAAAACAACAAACTCCTCGTTAAAAGAACACTGGGAACACTTTTAGAATAGAAAAGATGATCGGAGTGGAACTTTAACCAAAGTGAAACCCTTTTAGTTTCGCTTTTTTGTTCCTTCTGAGGGAAACAAAGCACGGTCGTGTTATGGCCAAACACTTTCTGTTGTGCTTTTCACCAGTACTGTCCGTTTAACACATTCATTTCTACATGGATCTGCAGCAGCAACATCAATGGAGAAACACACACACAGCGGCTACGAGTTAATGGGACAATTAACCAGCTGTTTGGATGATTCAAGCAGATAACAAAGCGCGCCTCAATCTCCCTCTCTGTTGTTTTATTACAATACCTAACTGCACAACCAACCAAGGCCTTTTCTTTCATCTGTGTTTGGATAAATGTATAAATGATTTCCAATCTTTTTTGGGGGTGATATATAAAGACATATTTTAACTGCTTCCATCCCCCTTTGTTTTATATTCCATCCCATCATTTTGGAGAGAATATTTGTGAAAAAACTGCGATAGCGCTTTCACAGTCAATGAGAGTGATCAAACGTATCAGATGCCTGAAAAGGGCTAAACGAACATAATTTTGTGAGAGTATAAACAGAAAAAAAACCCAAACATGGTTCTGGAACAAAAACACCTACATCCATCTCCACCTCCCTCTCCTCCTCAGACAGGACGGGGTTGAGAGTCGAGGAAGGAGTCCACCGTAAGGCCTTTGGATCCACTTCTCTCTGGCGTGGGCAGGCTCTCAGCCTCTCCATGTGCTCCTGGATCAGCCGCTCTCTTCTGACTAGCACAGTCCTATGACACACAGATTCAAACATTTTTTTTAAAAAGCATGAATTAACGGCACAGAGATAAAGTGCCGTGTGGTTAAATACAGACACGACGACGAGCTCTTTGGGACCGCAGGTGCTAAGTGTCCTTCGGGGTTCTTAACCTGACTTACTTCTGTCAATATTCAGCTGCAATAATGGATATGCTGTTAAAAATACTTGCTGACCTGGTTAAGTCAGACGGCGTGCAGCAGCAGAAGCGCGGGCTAAAGGAGACTGAGGCTCGGAAACTGACCTGCCATCTCGTCTGTCAATCATGCCGAGCTGCTGGAGAGTGGCGGCGATGTCGTGCGGACACATCCCAGTGGCTCTGCTTATTCCTTTAATACTGATGTGTTTATCTGGGGGCATATAAAGGTGCTCCAGTATGACACTTCTCCAATATGCCAGGTAGGATAAGCGACCCAGATCTGACAGCGGCTTCTCCGGGGAGCCAACTTGTCCTTCTTGCCTGGTGAGGAGGTAACCTAAAAAGACACGGTTCAAACACAAACAAAAAAGACTTTTTACAGGCTGCTTCTGCATCATATTTAGATTTAAAGCTAAAATTAGAGATTTTTTATGGCACAATGAAACACAAGGATGGCTGAGAAAACTGTAAACCAAGGGTAGCAAAGGTTGTCGGAGCATCTGGACGTCAGTGCTGCACTTAAGAGATAAAAAATGAGGGGAAATTAACCAAAGTACAAATATATGAATGAGAGCCTAATTAATTGGATGATCTTCCCGTCATGGGTCATCCATTACCAGCAGAAAAACGAATGAATCCCATTGAATGTGCACCCAACACTGAACTAAACATCTAATGTGATGATTTGAAGAAATGAAGCTCCGCTAACAAACAATAACAAACTGATAGCACATTTCTGAACGCGTCAGATAGATTGAAACAAAAGAATGAATGTCATACGTGTAATTATGACTTCAGAGAAGCGTTTTCCCACCTGTGTTCTCTGAGAAAACAGCTGTGAAGTTCAAACAAGAGCAGCAGAAACTCTTTAATCTAAATAACTTCCAGCTCCAGAGCTACATTTTCCAATAAAGCCTTCAAAGGGCTCCGAACTCAGCTGTGCTCGTTCCCCCTTTATCCCTGCCTTTGTTATCAGCGCACTCTCAATATCACAGATGCTCTTGCATCTCTGTGTCTCAATGGCTCCCAAAGTGAACAGGAAATCAAATGCTCCATTACTGCCTCCCCGCGCTCCCGCGACTCAGAGACAACTTTAGAAAATAATAAAAGTGTCTATAATGACTAAAAACCGCCCGCCTAAACACAGAAATCCACTCAAGGCAGCAACTGTTTTCTTAAGTGGACCGCAAACCATAAATACTGCATGTGCTGCATTTACTGCACGTAGGAGCAGCGTATACTCCTCATTAGAGGTCAGGGGGAGAGAATGGGGGGATTTTGAGCTCTTAGGGCGACCCTGAAAGCCATCAAATAATTCTAAGCTGCCAGAGCGCCGTTTCTCACCTTTAATCACCTGTGATTGCTTAAGAACTGTACATGAATGCTCCTGATTGGGCCCTTTCAAAGCTTTAACGAAATAACAGCACCTTGCCACCAGCTACAAATCCACCGTTTAATTTGAAATTGTTTGTGAAGACCGATGGAGGAAGAAGAAAAAGAAGAGATTTTAGAGCTATAAAAGGCAATAAAGAACTTACTGAAATCAATAAGGAACCTTCCAAATCCTTGCCTTTGGTACTGAGGCATGATCATTATGCAGGAGACATTGTACTTCTGCTGGCAAAGCTTTTCCTGAGGGAAGGAGAAACAGATCAAGTATGTCAGAGCTCTGCTGAAGCCGGCAATTTACTGCACCTGCCATTGTCCTTGTTTTAAGCTGTGCATACACACTAAGGACTTTCCCTTTAGAAGTATTTATGTAAAATCACATGATAAACTATCTGCTTTGTGGACAATTAGAATATTTTGACATTTGCATCCAAGGAAAAAAAACTTTTCAAATTCAAAGATTTTGTGATGTTTCTTTAGTTTTTTAGGAACAAAAACAAATGTTGCAAATACATCTTCTGCATTAGTATAATTGCTCAAAATAACGAGTGGTGCTCCTTCATTTCCCATCAAATCCTGTAATCCGTACCTTAGAGAAGTAGCCCACAAGATGACAGCCTTTCTCATCGTTCTTTGTAAGTATGTAGAAGAGGAAAGGCTCCACATCATAATACAAGGTTTTGTGATCCAGGAAAAGCTTGGCTAACAGGCAGAGGTTTTGGCAGAATAGTTTGCTGACATTTCCATCAACCTAGACACGGAATAAAAAGAGCAAGGGGACACTGTTCAAACAGCTCCCATTTTCCCCTCCTCCTCCTCCCACAGCCCCATTCAGTGGTGAAAGCTCATGCAGCATACAGTTATTGCTTTATTGCTGTAAAGGAAAGCTGACCTCAAATACGGAAAGGTTGTCCTTTCTGTAGATTTCATTGGCTGGTGGATGGAACCAGCCGCACTTCTTTGTGTGCCTCTGGAGAATGTTTTTGCTTCTCATGTACTTCAGGCAGAACTCGCACAGATAAAGCTTTTGTAATCTGGAGGAGACAAAACACAGGGTTATGGCTTCTTTATCCCTTCAGTATGAGGCCTTATTATAGTAACTAGAGATCGATGCAGCTGCAGGAACAAGAGAAGAGACATCTTTGTTGGACAGGACCCCTACTTTGAATATTCAGGGGGGTACGGTGAGGAGTACCACGTCTGGATCTCATAACTCCCAAACTCAATGACAGACGGGCATCGACTCGAGTCCGTGCACATCAGCGAACCCGTTTTCTGTGGAAAGATGTTGAAAATGAGGCTTTTGCTGAGATGCCATTTAGAACAAATACACTTTGTGGGTCCCAAGAATCCTGGGAAAATACACTAAATCTATCTTTAATCCTTCTTAAAATGATAGTCTGTGAGAGGAATGGTGAAAAGTTTTTTACTTTATCTACTAAAATATTTTCAACATCTCTGTAATGGTTTGACCCAAAATGAAAAAATGTCTCGATTTTGTTGCTGTTTAACAGTTGGAGGTTGGATCTGTCTAGATCACTAAAGAGAAAAGGCCAACAAAACAAACAAACAAACAAACAGATGTTGACTAAAATAATTTGGCTGCATGTGTTACCATAAGAGATGTTAAACGACAAACACTGCAGAGAATTTATGAGGTAAAATACACAGTTTGAAGCTGCATGAGCAAACCGGTCTTTAAACATCGGTTTGAATGTTTTGGTAAGAAGTCACAGTACATAAAGGATGATTATGCGGAAAAAAAACAACACATTTGTAGTGGGTCTAAAGTTAGGTTCACACCAAACGCAATTTGCTCTGCAGCATGTTTTCAGTCAAGCAACGCGGCGTTTCCAGAATCTAAACTTTGGCCAAGAATTTGCATCATGCCAACCTATCAGTAACTTCGTTTTGGTTTGAGACGTGTTGACGTGATCAGGGAGTGGAGTCCAAATCCATCATGCAGAGAATCTGATGGCTCTCCTCCTGAATTTTAATATTTTTCTTATTTGCACTGAGAGAATAATAAAAAGGTCCTCTAACTTTCATTCCCATTTTTATTTTTCCCTCCTCGAACTAATGTGGGACAGCAAGTCGTCAAACTGGGTCAGTAGCCGTCATTCAGACGCAGCTCCTGCAGTAGATGGTGAACCTCACCGTACTGGGAGAATCTCTCTCATGAACCCCGACCTGGAGACATGTGTACCTTTAGTAAAACTCGTCTAAATACATAAACCTGCACTCTCAACATCCTCTGTGTTCTCCATGCACTAACAGTGTATGAGATACAGTGTTCCCTCAGTAATTTACATGGCAATTTGACATACTTTTTTTTTTTTAACACAGGGAAATGTGCCTTGATTGGCTGTTGACCGTGTCTATTATGGTAATTTCCTCCATGCCGTTTATCCAGGACAAAATATGTTCAGTTTTCCAGAGTTAAATAAATCTTCGATCACAATCAGATTTTTGTTTTGATTCTATTATACTGGACTTATTTTTCAACTTTGAGAACAAAAGAGAAAAGTGTGAGAATTTTAATGTCTATCTGAGAAAAGCATGTGTGTAGTGAAGGGTTTACAACCTATAAACTTGGCTAAATTTCACCTACAACGGGTTACTTTTAGAACGTAGAGCCCACAATAAACGAGGGAACATTTGTGCAGAAATCCAGTCAGTGCCTCCATGTAGCTATGAGGCTGAAAACCTTGGAAAGCGGCTCCTCTCACACGTGCCAGAAAGTTTATGAAGACATTTCTGGACAAGTGTACAACATTTGCAAGTTTGACATGCATTAAAGATGATTCGGTGGATTTGACGCTTGAATCATGTTTGGTGTGAACGCAACATTAAAAAATACCAACTGAAATCAAATAAATCTTAAAGGCGAACAGTACATTTTTGCAAAGCTCATCCGATTTTTTCTTTTTTTTTTATAAAGAAGAAAGTTAAATAGAAACAAAAGCGAAAGCTTTGTGTACTCAATGACTTGAGCATGAACAGATGTCTTGAGAAATCCCAGATTGTATCCATTTCTTCGTGACTCCTGACCTGAGCTGCGAATTCCTGCACTCGTGCGAAGGTTTCCGCATCCTCTTCAGTGACGTGGTCACCGGACATGGCCACATAGTGGGCTTGGACTCTCTGCTTGGCGTGCAGCACCGCACTGTGATCCGCTACAGGCACAGGAACACACTGTTGTCAATCCATCAGGCGGCATATCAACAGCAGGCTGTTGGAAACAGCTGAATAACCTCATAAATGAATTCTATGCAAATGTGCTTATACTGTGAGAACCGCTCCTGAGTCTGGGTCTCTGAGGAATTTCATAATGTATCATCTTTGCATGTTTATATGAAAATCCCTAATGTAATGAAGTGAAACTAAATCACTATAATTGCGTAACCGCTTTCATGTGCTTAGTCATCCACCAAGAGAGTTTCCCATAAATTAAGCAGCAGATGCAGTGAAGGGAACAAGTAAAAAGGAAACTGATGTTGGAATGCATTCAGGAATTTCATGATAGACATCAATATCCAGACCTCAAAAAAAGAAAAACCAAAAAAGTGAAAGTGATATGTTATTGGTGCATTACAGATGCGCGGTGTGCGACCTTGTTTAAAGCTGCTCGAAAGATGAAAGCCGTCTGAAGTGCAGCGGTGAAATGTGAGGGTTAGTGCACTTATGGGTGTAATCAGCATGTCAGCTCTGAGTCAACTTGTGTGGGTGAATCACTGCGTCTAATGAACTCTGGAAGTGGGGTTGACAGGAGACAGTGATTTCAGGGGTGAGGGGTGGGATGAAGAAGAGCACGGCGTGGCTACGGCTTCTAGGATGCGTTAATCACGATGCGCAGACTTGGGCAGAGGGTCAAGGACAGAGCAAGGAGCAACATGAGGAAGTTAGTGGGCCATGCACAATGACAAAAAGCCAACGGGCGAGAGGATGGAAGCCACGGAAACTTCGCAGCCAAGTCAAAACGGAACGAAATTGTTAATAAAGTAAAAAATAAAAAAAGGAAGAGGATTAGTAATCTGTTAGAATGTTGAGAGTAATGCTCTCACAAAAGAATATATAGAGAGATTAGCTGTGGGGGGAAAAAAAAAAAAAAGCGAGATTCAAGCTAAGAAAAAAGCAGCTTAAAGGTGAGGAGACGCAGTTCTTGACTGAAATTTTTAACCTTGCTTACCATGATTATTCTCAGGCTTAATTCTTCCGTCTGAGTCTCCCTTTCCTGGCGAGGGGGCTCCCTTCTGAGGGCTCACTTTATACCTGAGCCTGCCTAGTGTCCTGTGCTTTTTAAGGAAAGGGTTGCGTTTGAAATGACCGACCATCTTAAAAGCGTGTCCTCGGGGTCGGCCGGGCCCGGCAGACGTGGAGTGTAACCTACTTTTGCTAAACTCGCCCTTCCCAAGGCACTGGGAGCCTGTTTTGGACAAATCCTGCTTAAGGGGCATGCGCTTAGGCGGCGTGTAGCAAGGTGGTCTCTTTTTCCGCGACTGTCCCTGAGTGGTATAAATGTGAGAAAGTCCATCAAAAAGTCCCTTCAGTTGGCTGCTACTGCAGAGACTGCTCAGGGAGGGAACACTAGACTGGCTGGAAGAGCTCTGAGGCGAGTTAGCAGAGGTGGAGCTGCTGGACACCTGTAAAGGGGGGCTAGGTCCTGGTAAAGTGGAAGCGGGAGGAAGTGCAGAGGATGAAGGGGTTATTTTTGGAGCGGCATCAGCAGCGAAGGCAAACGGCTCTGGAGGCTTGGCCGGCTTGGGCGGACCCTCGTCCCTACAGTACAACTGGCCGGGCGACTCTACGGCTAAAGCTCGCGAGCGACGGCCCACTGGGGAAGGAGTAAAGAATTTGGAAAGCCCGTCAATAAGCCCTTTGGTTTTCTTGTTAATAGTGAGTGTGGCTGGGGTGGAGGTGGGCGTGTGGGAAGGGGTGGTGGTGGTGGGAGGGGAGGTGGAGGTGGTGAATTGGGAGGCGTTGACCACACAACAAGGCTCTGCAACAGCCAATCTGTCTCTGGCGTCCTTCACAGATGCAGCATGACCAGATGAAGGTGAGGAACAGACGGTAATCTTTTGACCCCTACCAGGTGACCCCCTTCCTCCAAGTGCTACCATGGAGCCATCAACACTGGTTACACACCTGTGGGAGGAGGAAAAAATGTCTTTTTTAGGAACACGTGGTCAAGATTTGTACCTTTTGCATCCACCAGTACTGATACAGATCGCATGACGTTTGATTTATCATAACTAAGGCTACGTTCACACTGGACAAGCAGGGAGGGGCTGCTTCCTCCTTTTACTGTTTACTCGCGCTGGTCTAGTTCAAAATGTAGCGAATTTTGCTCCAGGCTTTTTCTTTCATAGCTCTAGTATATATATGAAAGACCTGGCGTCATATATATAATTCCACAAATGATTAATTTCCTCATCCGTGATCAATTTTCAAATGGTTGGCACTTTCATGAATTCAAGGGAACACCGTTGGGAGTTGGTCGCTTGAACGCAGCATTATATCATTGAGGGGGGTGTGAACGCAACTCATCAGTGCAGAGAAAAATTAAAAAAAAAATGCTGCAAAAAAATCTTTAAACTCAAAGTCAATTTTATTTTTAGAGCGCTTTTTATGCTACAGAGCATCTTAAAGTGCTTCCAGAAATAAGAATAAGATTAAAAAAAATATAGTAATTAGAGTAATAAACAAGGTAAAAATAATACGAATAATATTAAAAATTAATTAATGAATAAAAACCCAACACATACACATCCCACCATTACAATCAAAACAAGCCTAATTGGTTGTTAAAATTGTATAAAATGAAATAAAAACATGTGGACAAGTAAAAACTATGTAGAGGCTTTAGCGAAAAGATGTTAAAGTGTTTTTCTTAAACCCTCACTCACGTCCTCAGGCAGACTGTTCCACAGGCGAGGCCCACAGTGCTGAGATGAGGCCTCGCCTGTGGGTTTTAGTTCTGACCTTTGGGACCAACAGGAGACCTCCTCCTGTGGACCTGAGGGCTCTGGGGAGGGGGGGGGGGGGGAGTGTCATAAACTAAAAGTAAATCTGATTAAAAAAAATCAGGGTCCAGTTCCAATTAGACTTTTATAAACTAATCAAAGAACCTTAGAATCGATCCTAAAGCTGACTGGGAGCCAGTGCAAAGACTTCATAATTGGAGTAATGTGCTCCTTCTTTCTGGTTCTAGTTAAATGGATTTAACTGAAGCAGGTCAGTTCTTCACTCACATTCTTTGTTTGAGCTTATTTCGGGGCCTTCCCATTGGCTTTGCATATCGACGTTTGATCTGATCGGCCTTCTTGTGCAGTAGTTTCTTCTCGTTGTCCTTGGGCCTGCAGACTTGGCAGATCCAGGTTCCTGGAGAGTGTCCAAGGGGGGAGGAAAAAAAGAAAAAAAAAATGAAAAGAGACGCGTTTGGGAGGGTTCATCAATTCGGAAGATGGAGAATTCATTTATTCAAAACATTTTCTTTGACTTAAAGTGCTGGCAGGAATCCCGCCAGCTCACAATGACAATCAATTACTCAGCACAAAGCTAAAATCCATAAGAAAAACACAGGGTCAATTCACTACCCAAAGAAATAGACTTCATGTCATCTTATTGAGCTAACTATGTGACTGGTATGAATTGCCTGCCAAGTATCTTATGTGCGCCACCAATAAAACCTCAATGTGGGGTCAGAACTGCACAGATAGCAAATGTCCCTGAGGATGGCGGTATAATGTGATGTGCATGCAAAGCTCTAACAAGTCCCTGCTTCTCTGTGTGCCGAGTGACAGCCTCCAACAGCCTGTGAAGAAAAGGCTTTGAATTGACAGCAGAAAGGGGGAAACAGAGAAGGCAGACAGTGTAAACACCTTCACCTTTTGGCATTCTTGAAAGCGGAGGATCGCAGCACTCCATGTGAAAGCCCCGATCACATGAATCGCAGAACAGCATCTCCTCCTGGAAAGGGAGCAGTGGGCATGTTTGCCAGATGTCCCAGTTGCATTGCATGTAACACCCGCTTGTCATTTAAAGTCTTTTTTGCAGGAATAATCTCGATTGTGCTTGAGAGGCTTTACAAATCTTCCGCAAATCCTCAGCGGGGGGGTGGGCAGGATGAGATCTACCTTCCCAGCCAAAACGACACTATGGGATGTACTCACTGCGTTTTTGCCCTGGATCCGGCAGGAGCTGCAGGTTTTGCATTCGATGCACTGCCATCGCAGTTTCTTCACGTTTGAGGTCAAGTCAGGGGAAAACTTCAGACATGATGGATGCCCTTCAGAGGCAATAAAAGACACAAACACACACAGGCCTTGCTTATACTGAGTCGACTGAGTAAACAAGCTCGAGATAATGCTTCCCATCTATTTGCACGGCAAAGTTAAATATTAACGTGTTACAGCACGAAAAACAATGGCGGGCCTGTGTGTCCACAACCTCCCCCCTCCCCTTCAACAACTTGTGTCTAAAAACAGTATGATCAAACATCTGAGCCGCTAATTACAGATAATTTGATCCTAATGAGGCAGAAACAGTAGCAGCACTCTTTCTAATGGAAGCCGATCCATGAAAATCATGTAAAAGCTTGCCTTCCCCCTCACCCGGCTGCCTCTCATGGTTGTAAAACAGCTGTTTTACAGTGAGAGCACAATTTGTGTACACTACAAGTGGTTAATGAAAACCACCTCTGCACTACTTAGTCAAATTTGAGCTATAAAAATGTCACCCGGAGAACAATTCCTTACGGCATTTAAAATAATTGTTCAAATATAAATGGCTCCTCGGTAGAGGTGTGTTGTTTTATATAATTATATATATATATACATATATATTTTTTATGGCCAGTTCTGCCCAGAACAAAAGAACACAGAGGCAAATGCCAACAGTCTAAAGAGAGGAAAAGCTTGATCTTTGCACCCCTGGAACCACTCTCTTCCAGAATATGAAATAAGTGAAAATGACTTCCAGATTCTAACAGCTCCTCGGTGCATTTGTCCCTCTGAAGGTTGCAGCCACACAGTCAAATTGCTCCTATGATCATCTCTTTACATAAGTTCAAGAAACTGAGGATTATCCACAGCATCAGTAACAAGTTTGAATAGATTCTGTGTTTTTGGCTTTAACAAATACGCAGGTAATGATGGTTTTTAGTCATATGGCAGTATCGTTTATAGAAAAAGCAATAAATAATTCAGAACAGTAGAATAAAAGTCCATGTGCAGACAATAATTAGGTCATGTCTGTACACAAAGGTTGGCGATGCGGCAGCCATCATCTGACTCGATCCATTACAGCCTAAAGAGCACACTAAACATGAGAACAAACAGCCTGTCAACAGCCTCAAAACGGTTTACTCAGGTTGGAGGGCTGTGTGCCGAGCACTGACAAAAGAGGCTCTCTTTGCTTCCCAGAGCCTAAGTGTTTGTCTATAAGGACACATTTCAATACATTATAAATACCTTTGAGGTTTATAATAAAGAATTTCCACTGGGGTCATAATAAACTGACTATAATAGAAGTTAGAGTGGAAAAGTCTGTGCAGACATAGCAGTTTTTTCCTTTTTAATAATGTTAAAGGGGGGATAAAAGATTTTTTTCTCTTTTGTAAAAAATAAAATCCTCCTTTTTGACATAATCAGTATTTATAGTATGTTTTGCATGAGGAGAGCCTCCAGAGTGATGCTACTTACCACTGCTTCCACAGTCTGCACAGGACAGCAGCTCCTCTGCTCGCTTGTCTCGATTGGACTCCTTTGTTCCGAGACAGAAACTGCATATTGGGATGGGGTCGACCCGGAGCTGAGTGGGAAGGCAGACATTAAAGAGCATTAATGTAAAGCCGTTTCTTAGACGTCTCACTTTTCCTGGCACTTCTAAAGTCACTGGAGTATAGTGTCCCTGGTTTGGGGCACAAAAAGATAAAACTAGTTTGAGGATTTAATGAAGAGGCTGCAAATATATCAACTGGAAGCAGAAGCTCGGAGAATAAAAAGAAAAGGAAAAAAAAAAAAAGAGCTGAGTCTTCACAGACTAGAAATGAATAATAAATTAATCTCATCCTCAGAGATATGCTGCGTTTGAGATCCACCTCCTTTATCCGCTCCATCTGAATGTGTAAGTGATCTTGGGTAATCGTAGTTTAAGGGCTTAATCCAATTCTTAAAGCTTGCACTCCAGCATGAAAGGATTAACTAGCATGTAATCAAATTACCTCAATAATATAACATACACTCATTGTTGCTGCCATGATCCACTGTAAATGTTGTGGACAAACACTCATTTAAGGGCTTATGGGCCAGTGCAGAGGTTTAGGAGGACTCCCACATAGACCAGGGGGTGCCAGGGGGTGGAGGGGGCAGAGCCCAGCCATAGCTTTATACAGTTACCAGTAAAGACTGATCTCAGGGGGACACTTTTACTTCCTATTGTTGACTTTACATGCGGTGTCCCTTTCAAAAGCCCTAGGGAGTGCAAGAAGAGCAGGCTGGTGAAAGTCCTGAACAGAAAAACAACACTTGACTGGGTGTGACCATAAATACCCCACCTCCTCATTAGTTTACACACTCGGGCCCTCCCAATTGACTGCAGCCTTAAACTGTACTCCAGGGATGGGCATAATTAGTTCCTGGTTTCTGTGACGCAGGTCACCAACCAAATTTGCATCTTCCAAATCACCATTGGTGTTGACCTGCAGATGGCCTTTTGCTAAATCAGGAGGGATCTTTCATTCTCCTCTTTTTTGTTTCTCCTCTCATTTGTCAGCAAACACAAGGCACGAGTGCACTTTCAATCTGCCCCAACATCCAAATGAACCCCAAGGGGGGGTGCTGAAGTGATGCAGCAGCAATTTGGTCATTATTCCTCGTTGTTTTAATTAGTCGTGCGGGAGAGAGGAGGTGGTTTGCTGCCACATCGATGATAACTTCATTTTCCAATCTGCCAGGTCAATATTTGAATGCGTCTTTGAGTTGGAGTCATTACAAAGCTAAAGGAAGTCCCAAATGTGGCCGAAAAGAAATCCGAACCAGCTTAATGTTGTGGATTGTAATAAAAAAAAAAAAGATACATTCACATCGCCCATTCAAGCAACCACTTTCAATAAAAAGTCTATGTAAGCTCAAGTAATGCGTATCTTGGACTTCTACCAACTCTCGTGTTCATGTGTACCGACACACATTTTTTTTTAGACCATTCTCGCGCTCTACATACAGCGTGGCCATTGAAGGGACACTGAAAGTTAAACCAGGTCCAATTATGACCAATCAGGGGATTTGATTTGATAGTGAAGAATGGAAGGCGTCGCTTTTAATAAACAGAAGTGAAGATTGATCATGGAAGAGACGTTAATAATTATGGTTTGTGCCTGGATGGAACTATACGACTCCCAAGTCTTTCATTTATTGGAATAGAGCGGCGAAAGGAAGATCCTAAGGAAAGAGTCACGACATTTACACTGCTTGACATTTTGCACCAAGCCTCTTCCAACTGTAGGTGGCGGACATGAGCTAGTAAACAGTAGAAAAGCAGAAAGATAAGGAAGCCCCTCCCTGCTTGTCCAGTGTGAGTACCACGTGCTAAATGCGTATTCAAAAATGTGCCATTAGTGCATTTTTGAATGATCTTCATATTTTTGGTGTGTTTGTAGCTCAAAAGATGACTGCAGACATTCAGGCCGCACGCGCCTAGAATCCAATTTTTTTCATTCTCTATACAGTTTTGTGAATTCTTTTTTCTTTTAACCCTAAATAGAAGATTTTAACATTTCATGCTGGTCTATCTGCAAAGAAAGCGTAAATGTCTGTTAGTTGAGGGATCGTTAAAGGTCAAACGGTGCAAGCTTTATTCCTTGACAGCAAATTTCTGTTATCGCACTTTCTGGAAAGCTTTCACTTCCAGTCAAGATGCTAAACAAACAGACGCGCATCAACAAGTCTGGAAATATTTACTTTTTGATCATATACGCTGGTGATGAATGGAGAACTTTTGAAAGCTCTCAGCAGAAGTTATCTACAACTTCCGCCAGTGATGGAAGTGGTTTTCTTTTTCCTAAAGAACGCGTCTTAGTGCGGTTTCCCAACACACTGTCTGCAGTCAGAGCAATGAAGTCTGTTCCTGGAAGTGGATTAATTTCCATTAAGAATATTTTTAGGTCTGGTGATAAAAATCAATACCAATTTAGAATCTGTGCGAGGCCAAAAAAACGAGAAAAACAGCGAGACAAACGGCGGCTGAAGAGATGCTGATGATTTACTTGGGGATTCTAAATTAAGTACATTACAGGAAATTATGCTGCTTCAAAAGAGCAGGCTGTCCTGAGTGAGGGGGTGGGGTCCTATTAGAGCATTGCTGGTAGAAAGAGAGCAAGCTGAAGTGGTTGCATAACACAGCAGGGGAAAGAAAAAGAAAAAAAAAACTCCCATTCCTCGCTTTTGTTCCTGCCAGAGTCTTTTCAGAATCTAATAAACTCTAAACCAAGACTGCTCTTCTTTCCTTTAAACCTCAAAGTATCTCTTATTCTCAGCACACACACTATTTTGGTGCCTTCACAACTAAACGTCCTTTGAAGTAAATGTTAAACCTGACGTGTTTGGAGGGGGTGATGTCATCAGGCTGGGAGCAATAGGTTGAAATGTTCCAAATGGAAAACAGCGGGCCTTTCCTCAACTATGAGAGTCAGTGGAGGACGCTATGTCTCTAAACAGTTCTCGGTTTCACTTTTGGCCTGACCACAGATGCAGTCACAGTTGTGGGTGCAGTATCAAGGTGTCGCTTCCTGATTATTCACTGTGAAACTGCTGAAGAGCAGGGCCACATCGATGCAGCTGCAGAACTGATGCATAACACCTTCAAAAACATATCTCAGTGTTGTTTTTTTGTTTTTTTTAAGTTTTTAAAACAGTGTGCACCACCTTTTTTTTTTTTTTTTTTTTTTTTTTTAAATCAAACACTATTTGGTGCTAAGCATGATGGAAAAGTATGAGTCAGCAGTGCAGAGACAGAGAAACAATTGACACTGTGAGTTTGTTTACATGGTTCCATTTCCTCTCCGGGGCGGCTCGACTTGCACAAGGGTCAGGACCCGAACCCCAGTCTGAGAATAATCGGCCTTCCCTTTTCACAATCCTTGTGCAAATTACCAATAAAATATTCAGATTCTCCTTGCAGATGCTATGGAACTGGCAAGACAAGCGGCCACATCCTCTAAGGTCATTAGGCTAGAGTTACATAACCTGTGGGAAGCCTACAGCAGACTGCCTACCACACACTGTCAGCATGACTTTCAGATTATCCAAGCCCTCTTATTTTGGAAACCAACTTTGGGGAGACAGCTCCACTAGGTGGTTTTTTTCTTTTTTTTTTTTAAACTTTATTTTGAAAGTTTAACAATCCATCTGCACAACTACTTCCACTGAGATGTTGGGTTTCGTTCTTGTGACATGGAGAGCTTTTGATTAACACGTCTGCTTCAAATATAGCATGAATGGGGGGGGGTCAGCGGCTGAGTTTACCTGGTCTCGTTCGTGTGGGAGGAGCGTCACCGATGACAGGAGCAAGGGGGAAGCACTTGGACACCTGGAGCTCCTTCCCTCCACGCCGCCATGGCTGAACTTATACCTCGGACCGTTCTTCAACAATCTGCCGTTATTGACGGACCGCTTTGCAGCCAGTCGCAACCTCTGCCGGAAAGCAGGGTTATCAACAACGTTTGACAGGTCGTCCTGATTCCTCAGATAGCGCTCGATGTTCTTTAGCGAGGAGCCGTGGGTATCATCCAGGCCATCGATGGCCCTCCTAAGTATTTTATTCCAATCGATGTGGCGCAGATCGCTCGATTCCCATATAGAATCCTTTGATGGCACAGATGTGTTCGCAGGCAAAACCGATCCGAGTCTTCCTAGGTTCCCGGGGTCCTTGTAGGAGGTGCTCCCCTTATTTGTAACCTTGAGGATAGAGCCATCAAGAACGCTTAATTCCAACTGTTCAAGGATGGTCTTCTTGTCCAGTCCATGCAACGTGGCCACCGCATGGCAAATTCTTTCCTCCGAGGGCCTTTGCTTCTGCCTTTTGATTTTCTGTATTGCTTCAAGAATCCACTCCGTGTACAGAGGATTTGCAAGTTTTACCATGATTGAGCAATTAACTTCAAAAATGTGCGATCCATAAAGGTTCCCCCTTTCTGCAGGTGAAAACTGGGTACATCCACATCCTCAAGGAGGTCAAGAGGTTATGCTCCATGGAAGCATCCACACGTGACTTTTTGTTGTCCCGTCTCAATCCCAGGTGAACTTCAGCAAAAAGTTGTAAAAAAAAAAAAAAAAAAAAGTAAATTCCACACTGGTAGGAGTCAGATGATCAGGAACTTTATTAAGAAAATCCCAGATTAAATCTGAAAAAGAAGGGGGGGGGGGATTTTAATCACATTAACATATGTAGCTTTTTTTTTTTTTTTTTTTTTAGATATATTGGGTGAAAAGGCTAAGCCATAGGAATGCAGGACTTTTTAAGATGTGCCAAAACATGAGAAACAGATGGATAAAAACAGATGCAGGCGCTGTCATGGCCGCTAAAGAAACCGGAGTGACTTAATCCATAGTCTGACACCCTAATCCACACAGTAAAACAGATGTCCGATTTCAAAGAGACTGTTTTTTTTCCATGAACGGCGAGTTTTTAAACGCCATGACAGGCAACCAGAAACTTCCACGGACTTCAAGAAAAAGTAGCATGCTCCCGTCGACACATAAACATTTTTTTGTTTTGTTTCGCTAAAGGTTTGTCAAACCTAGCAAATTAAAATTACATTCCCAAAACATTAATATCCCCTTAAAAAAAGGTAAGAATTTCCAATAAGAGCCGTGAGTTTAACCGTTGTCCGAACGCCACTAGTTTTGACAGCTCGACGTCCGACAAACTGCTTTTTAATGACACAAGAACTGAAGAATAATCAACGCTCACTCCTTGACAGCTGCTGCCGGACGCCGGAGGCACGTCTGCAAACCCCACGCAGCCGTTCAGCGACGAAAGGAACCGGCGAGAACTACGTAACAAGCCCCGGAGTTGGTGTTCCGCGGAGTTGAACCTCTAAATCACAGTGTTGCCAGCATAACTGATGTCACCTAAACAGTCGCCATTTTGTTACAATGTTGTAGTTTACATGAATCCGACATGACGCTGATTACAATCCAATGGAGTCTCATTAAACCTTACCTACACTAATGTGCCCTCCCTAGCAACTTCAATATTGGCTGTAAAGACAAGATCTGATTTCTGGTTTGATAAAGGACATGTCAATCTTTATGTATGAGCTCAGTCTAGGCGGCACGCCACTGGCTGTATGATCTGTCACTTCACTCAATTGACCCGCCTCTTAAGGTGCCCCCAAGTGATGAATCGATACCGCTCTACCCCAGGCACGGGTAAAACAGGATCATACGGACCTAACCGAGCCCGTGGGTCGTTATTACGTGAAAAATACACGAACAGACGCAAAACACGCCAAGTGGCAACAACAGTAGATAAATAACAACGCGGAGTTTTACGCCATCAAACACCAGCCCACCTTTACTCAGATTCCTCCTTGAAACAGTTGGTTACACTTGAGAGTGATTTGAATCATTTTGGACTTTAATTGGCTGTTTGTTAAATCTATCATTTGTTTGCACAAACCGATAAAAGTCGCATTTTCATTTAAAGGGGAAAGTTACAAAAAAAAAAAAAATAGCACAAGTGTTCAGTACTAAATATATTTTTTAAAATGTTCCGAAGCTTTCATCCTCTGTTTTTCATTATTCTCCCTAAGTGGAGCTCTAATTCTCCTGATATATAACATTTAAACTGGAATTTACGAGACACATTAAATGCACATTTTTCAGCCCAAGAAAAAAAAGAAGAAGAATGCGTGCAGAATTATTAACGTCCCGTGCAATGTTGGTATGACCTCTTTATCACCATCAACTATCAAATATCAGGACAAATAGTGTGCCCTGGAGGAGAAAGAGATTTCCAGCGGGGAATACAAGTTAACACAGCGGCTCTTTCATCACAGCTTCTCAATTATGTATCGCTAGTTTTGACCGAGCTTCCATTTCTCAGCTTCATCCTCTTCCTCTCATTTTCCAGATTATCCGCGGAAATGCTACACACACAGCCTCCATTGGAGCATTTTGTCGCGTGCGCCGAGCGCGCGCGTCAAAAAAACAATAAATTAACACCAAGTTTCGTTGCAGCGACGACATCAAAACTGAAGAAACCCGCAAAAAAATATATCCGCTGGTAGTTTCTTTTTTTTTTTTTTTTACCTCTTCAAGTTTTTCCCCCCTTCGGATACTCCTCCTTATTATCACGTCGAAGAATAAACGTGAGGCGACATATCCGAGCGAATTTGTGGGATTTGGTGTCTTAGAGCGATGGCTGGAAAGCTTGCGACGAGACATGGAGAGGACCTGATAACAACTAATTGAAAGGTTAATCTACATAGCAGCCTGTGACAAAGTGGGACCCTCCCCCTTCTTCTTCTTCCACTGTAGACATCCCTACTTCAGTGTAGTGGAGCGGACCGTCGCCCCTTTAGTGCGCTCCTGCAAAGATATTGTCAATTTTACCCCCTAAAGCCAATCCTCACGTCCACTGATGAGCCATGAGGGACGCGTTCACACTTTAGGTTTGTAGTGGATCAGCCTCTGCAGGCTGCAGAACATTTTTACATAACATGACACAAACAGCCAATGGGCATTTTAAACTTCCTCTCATTTAAAGACCAACTCCGAAGGAAATTGTGTTTTTATATGTTCTGGTGCCATTTTTCAAATGATGCAGGACACATATGAAGAAAATTGAACTCAAAATTGTATTTCTGGGTATTTCTTTATTCAAATCTGTGTAAATTAGGAAAGATGAAGAACAGAAAAACCTTGTAGTTGTGATGTAGATGCTACAATGGGCGGGCCACAAGCTCCCTGCTTAAGCGGGACTCGGCTGAAACCAAGGTGGCGCCTGACATCATCGGCCGTAAGCGAATATTACATAACTTAGCCTAAACATATGTAAAAAAAATATTAATAAAACTTTTATAGCATTTGTTTTAGTTCATAAGTCTCTGAGAGTCTTTTGAGAGTGATATGGGGGGCCTTCTGGTTCTGATCGCAGACATATGATTCTGGAAATTGATGGCTGCAGCCAGGTCTTTTTACCCTTCTCCACTCCATTCTGTTGAATCCACTTCATTAGCATCTTTGTTTTTTTTTGTTGCCATTTTCGTTGCACTGGTAACGTTAGGTTCGATGGGGCTGTCAGCTAGCGGAAGAGTGCGTAAACAGATGGGTGATGGGGAGAGGAGGTGGGCCAACAGTCCAATTTTAGTAATATCGTGTTTTACTGTGAAGCACTTTGTGATTTTTATCTGAAAAGGTGGTATACAAATAAAGTTTATTATATTATTATTATTATTGTTATGCACAACTCATAGCCAAATTTCTAATGAGCTACCGCTGCTCTGCAGAAACTATGTCATAGAAAACAAGTTTTCTGATAATTAAAACACTTTTAAAATGGCTCAAAAGATGATGGGAGTGGGAGTTTTATGTGACTGAAAAACACAAAAAACACATACTTTTATTATTATGTTTTAAGTGTTTCTTGCCATTTTTTCCCAGGGATATTATACATCCTCATCTGTTAATTAACTCAAGGAAACCAAAGATAAAGTAATCATTTTCTCCATTAATGCATATCATTATTATTTTCTCGCATTAGAAAAGCCAAAAAGCTCATTTTTCATGCAGTTGTACAGATGTAATTACAGAGATAACTGGGAGCTTCCCATCAGATAAAAAAAAAAATAAAACACAAACAGAGCAGCTTTAATAACTTACAATGAATTTTTCATTTTAGGTTTTGTTGTTTGGACTTTTTCCCCCCATCAAATTGACCTTTTTTATTATACTTTAAAATGAAAAGTCACTCTCTTATAATATTTAACGATTTCCTGTTATGCATGCCTTGACCTTTGGTTTATTTATTTGAATTCATTAATTGAAACAAACCTGAAGATTAAAGAGAAAAAACACATACATTTATATTGGAGTTCCTATTGAAAACAGGTTAAATAAAAGGCACCCAGACTTGATGCCTTTAGGACCAGTGTTAATGGAGGCCCTGACCAGAAACCTGCCTGTGTCTGGATATAATGAATGCCACCCTGGGCCCCAGCAGGTCCTTCATTGCTGCATGGGTCCAGGGATAATTTGAATTGGAGCATGTGCCATAGCAATCTGCCCATCCCCCAAATTCAATCCCTGCCAACTGCCACACTGGTGTTCACAAACACTGCTGCCCATCTGCGGGGCAAAACACTGGCCAAAGCCCCAGTTTACGTACTAGTTTTTTTTGTCTATATGATAAATAAAAATAGTCATAAATTCACCTAAAAAAATCCTATTCTCAGTTGAAGAGTTCTTGAAAGTTTCTGTTAGCAATATGAGGAAATTTCAATCATAATTAAGGTGCATACATATCCATATTAGTCAAAAACACAAATAAACAGATAGCAACACACATTATTGTTGATATCATGTTTGTTTTTCTGTTCTTTTTTGTTGTTGTTTTTTGCATTAACTGGGCAAAAACTAAATAAAAGTTTATTGGGGAATGTGAGAGGAAGAAGTTTCCCTATTATGGCATTCATTCTCATTACTTAATCATGGCTCTCCCTTTTTGTGTTTTGCCATCTGTCATCTTGAGAAGCAAATGAACCAGCTGCCATGGAGTGTGATCCTGCCCAATCAGAAATGTGGTCCTTTTCAAAGCGCATCTGTGTGAACCTCTTTACAAAAAACAAGGAAAATAAAACGTAACCAAAAAAAAAAAAGTATCTTAAAAGTCGGAAATAGCATTATTGGATGGTCAATGTTTTTACTTAAACGGTCCTTCATAGCATATATGCATAAACGTTGTCTTTTTCAAAGTAAAAGAGATTTGTAGGAGTGTTATTCCCTTTTACAATAAAAGTCAAAAGAAAAAAGATAAAACACGTTTTTGTCTTTTTTTACATCACAGTTCTTTGTAAAACAGATGAGAGCTGATTTACTTCTAACAAAACACTTGAGCCACTGGACAACACGAGTGGAACTGGAGGAGGGAAAGGGGCCTCCCTCTGATGCCTCGTCTCCAACCCCCAGCGACAGCACAGCTGGGTTGCAAAGGATCAGCCTAATTTTCGGGTCCCTTTAATGGTTGTGACGAAGACCAATCACTAATCCTTTAAACTGGGGAAAAATGATCCCGCACAGCCCTGCAGCAGCCGCCACAACTCCAAGAGTCCAATAAGAACATGGAAGGGGGGAGGGACTTGGACAGAAGCAGGACACTTTGTCCATGATGGACAACCTTAAATTATCAAAAAGAGATAAACCGGAGATTAAATGTTTAATGAAATTAGGATAAAATGCATACATTTATTTTTTATTTTCTTTTACTTAAGACGAGTCATACAAACATTTGTATTAAGTGGTGGGTAATGAGACAAAATTATTTTTAATTTTAAAAATATAAAAAAGACCATATTTTGAGTTCTGGAAAAAAAAACTCAAATTATACTAAATTATTGATGTTTTACAGCCAAAACAAAACTTGAGTATCTTGAAGCCAATACACTGGATTATTAATCTCTTAACGTGGTGAAAGGTTTTAAATTTATTGTCCAAATGAAGCACAAGACATACAACCTTAAAACCTTTCTGAGTGAAAATAACATAACCAGTTTCAACCTGCTAGAAACTATTTTCCATCACTTCATCAGGGTGGCAGGTGGTCTAATTTAGATTCTAAAAGAATTCAGAAATGTGTTGTAATAGGTTGCTCTCTGCTCAGTAACTGTAATTACAAAAATGTACATAAAATTTGGAATAATATATATGTACAAAAAAACATCTTGGGCCAAGGACAGGAGATTTGATTCATTAGTGAAAGTTTGGCTTTTCTGGGAAGGTGCATCCAACCCTCTTGATGATGACGTTGGCCGCGTAGTGACCCGCCCTGATGCACTCCTCTAGCGGCTGCTCTTGGACCAGTGCAGACAGGAATCCTGGGTAGACAGAAGAAAATGGGAAGTCTGGAACAAACGCCTAAAATTTATACAGTCATTAAAGTTATCTTTTTCAACCTAGAAGTATTGTCACGATATATATTGGGCTGGTTTGTACAGATCAAGTGGGAAACTACACAGAAACATGTGGTGAGACATCCCTCTGTACCTCCAACAAAGGCGTCTCCTGCTCCATTAGTGTCCACAATGTCATTCTGGTCAATGTCCACAACAGGAAACATGGTCACTTGGTCATCTGTGGATAATAGAAAAAGACTGTTACTTTCTTGATTTTCTCATTTTTTACAGTCTTTAGAGAGAAATTTGTTTGATTTTACATTATAAATTTCATATTCAACATTTTAACATTGTATCTTTGATATTAACACGCCATTCAAATAAAAAAACTTTGTTATACATTTCTTTTAAAAATTCTTTTCATATATTGTTGCACATGATTAAATAAACGTCTCTTCAACCCTAAAACACAAAAAAGGATCACTTATGCCTGCTGCCTATATTGCAATAGTTTTGCCCAATTGTTTACAGTCTTTAGAATCTAAAATTAGTCAAATTCTGGCAATTTAATTATTTGATTTTCTGATGTTTCATGTGAAAAATGTCTTGTAGTTTTGGGATTTATTTTCCTAAATTTCAATTATAGTAGTTTCAGGAGTCCCTTTAAAGTTAGAAGCCAGATACTGAAAACATTTAGGAAAAAAAAACAAATGTGTCTCATGGAGGCTATTTATTATTTTTATTGTATCGTATTTAACCAAAGTTTTTTTTTTACGCAAAAAATGGCAGAAAGCGATCATTGCATTGTATTGATTGTATGAGCAATAAACTTTTTTTTCATTTCATTTAGGGTCTATTCAGACTTTAAATATCCTTTGTTACGGGTCGAGTCTGTTCTGAATCAAGTCCCGAATCTTGCGTTTGGTCTGTATTCAGTGGCCCATTGTGTTACGGACCAAAGTATCTTTATTTGGTCAAAACAACAAAATAAAGACAGACGTGCTATGCTTTACAATCCTTTTTGGGACAGTTAACTTATTAAAACTTTATATTTTGATTACCAGCCATGTACGTCGGGAACAACCCTTTTTACTTGTCACTTACGGCTTAGGCGTGCTGCAAAGGAGACGTGCTGAGTGTGCTTGAACTCAGAGGATGCTAGCATCTGCAGTGATGAGAAGACGTATGAAGGTACGCCGATAGGTGTTAATGACATATAGATTGTTGGGAAAACAGGGAGAAGCAATGTATCTCCCAATAAAAGCTGTTTTATTAAGCCTGTATTCATCTGACCACATTTTTCTAAGTTGCTGTGTCTCATTGTTGTGTTGTCATGGCATTGTATGTATGTATGGCATGGCATGTAGCTTTTAGGGTGACATGGCAGTGCAGCGAGTGTGCCGCATAACGCCACAGAAAAGCATCCAAGAAGCGTTTTCAGCAGTGTTAAAATAAAAGTTGTAATGTAAAAAAAAGTTGAACTCTTTTTTTTCCTTTTGATAACAAGAGAATCGTTGCTTTACATTTGTCTGTGACTCATCTGTTGCTTCATCCCTACTCTGTTTATGTAGGCTATGGTAGCCGTTTTGGTTCAGTTGTTCCGCTCGGAGGACGGATTGTATTCAGACTGAGGAATCTCAGAGCGAACCGAAGGATTGGAAACGAACTGAGACCACTTCGAAAGATGGGTCCAAGAGTAGTTCCTGGTCCTGGACTTAGAAAATGTGTTTCGGATTATTAGGATAAACAAACTCTGGTTCACTTAAAGTGAACCAAATGTCTCCACTCTGAATACCCCCTGAAATTCATCTATTGAGTAGCATTTAAACTTTTAAGAAAAGTGGAAGTTGATCCATTCCTATTTTTCTTCCACTTTGCCTATAATTACGTTATTGTTTAATAAAGCCAGGCTATTACTGCAGCTGCTCTCATTTTTGCGTTTGATCAGAATCAGCTTAAAAGAGCTTTTTAAAGATATGATCTGAAACTGCTGTCATTTTATCCAAACTGATTGCTTTTATAAGAATAAACCTTTGGGTTCCACAACCATATCTCAATAGTGAAGGCATCCACATCCCAAATGGTCAATGGTATCACTTCTTACCCAGGATTTAAGATTTACTTCTTTGTTGTAAGTGTGTAGGAGGTAGGGTGTGCCTCTGTGGATGGGCTTTTTTGATCAGTGTTACAAGTGACGGAATGTTACAACATTTCTTTTACAACTGTAAAAAAAAACAACAAAAAAACAAGCCTCTAAACTTGCCACAAGTGTCAGCGGGCGGTAAGGGTGGTATAGGTAAATAAATAAAGAAATGCCAAGCTGGCAGCACAAGGAGTGCCAGTCTTCTGTTTTAGCACCATGACCTCATCTCTTGTAAATCTGACTATTTGCTTCATGAGAAACCATGTCTTGTGTTAGAAAAGAAGAAAAAGAACAACCCGAGACTCGTGATTAGTGTATGATAGTTGAGAATCCTGAGATCACTGTTTCATCGACTTCTTACATTGGATGATACAAAAAAAAATAAAAAGCTAAAAAACAAGAAATCCACGAAATAAATCTGTTTCCCTCTTGATTGTTTGTGTTTTGCTTGGAGGTAGCTGAACATTTAGTGTTTGGGAAACAAGATGGTTACAAATATAACCCAAATCCCCAGAAATCTAAAACTGTGACATTAACTAACCATTTAGGGAGGGCAGCTTTGCAGATTTGGTTAGTTACATCTATAGACTGGGATGTTTCCTTTTCTGATATTTTAGTTCAATGGTTTGGATTCAGTGCTCTCGCGCTGGCATGCATTTATGCCACCTTTAATCTTTGATACACAGCAGCAATAAATTGACTACTTTCACTGACCATTGTTCAATTTTCCTTAATGATGTCAACTGGGCTTTTTGTGAATTATTTTGTGAAGTCTTTGTTATTTTTAGAAAATGACATAGCAAGCCACCAAAGTTCAGTGACCAAAGTTGACTATATTTAAAGCAAAATGCGTTTTTGAAGTAATAATAAATCAGTTAGTTAAACTTTGTCTGTATGGAACATAGCCGAGTCTTCATGGAGTACATTTTACTGTATTAAATTTAAATAATAGGAGAAAAAAGAAGAAAAAACTATTGGACTCCTAGACGGTATGAAGAACCAAGAAACATAGTAAAATGAGCATTTTTTACAAAACACAATCAAAATTCTAATGAAAGCATTATACTTGTGTGGGTCTTCTTTATCATTTGTACTATAATAAAAAGACAGTTTATGTATTAAAAAGAAAATAAAAAAACAAACAAAAAAATCTGAATAAATGGAGAATTTTATTGGTAAACTTCTCTGTACAATAAATTATTTAAAAAACAATTGGGAAAAAATAATAATGGGAGCGTTCATAGGTTTCTACACACCCAAACATTTTTGTTAGGTAATGCTCTTCATCATACAATTTTCAGAGCATTCAGGG
Source organism: Oryzias curvinotus (assembly GCA_023969325.1). Classification (NCBI taxonomy): domain Eukaryota; kingdom Metazoa; phylum Chordata; class Actinopteri; order Beloniformes; family Adrianichthyidae; genus Oryzias; species Oryzias curvinotus. The sequence goes on along the minus strand of CM043724.1, from coordinate 10,737,004 downwards.
AAAAAAAAGTCTTCAGTCTGTTGTGTCTGGGATGTGAGAGGGGCAGAGTCACTGGCTGCAGCACCATTTGGGTTAACACAATACATGCTACATAATAAAAGTTTTCCCAAATCTCCAATTACAATGATATAAAGAAGTTAGAGAAAAATGCAATGAAACAAGAACTTTTTGTTAAAATATAATACATATTAATGTCCAGAAAGTTCATACTTTTAAAGTTTGTACTTTAAAAAGTACACACCTGTTAGAAATGAACCTTTTGGCAATGTAAATAAGAGACTGTCTTGCCACTTTGTTAACAAAATAATTGACTTTCAAGTGTAATGATCAAGACCTGTAATCACAGCTCGTGTGAGTGGTTTCAGTTTCTAACGGAAGATACCAAATGAGAACCATCAAATCATCGTTGATGGATGATCCTGGATGAATTATGGCAACATGTGATCTCCAAAGACTTTCCCAGTTTAAAAGGAGGAACAGACAGCTTATCAGATGACAGAGTCTTACGGCGTAGAGCAACACTGAGAGTGTCAGAACAATGTAACCCCCCCCCCCCCCACGTGTTAAAACACTCTAAGAACTCTGACGACACAAGCCATCAAAAAAGTGCAGAAGACAAGAGACGGATGTTGATAAAAGATGAACGCCTCTTAGAGAGGAAAGACGCTGAGAGTTTAAGCAGAACTTGGGAAAAGAAGTATTTGTTTAATGAGACCCCCTGCCCCAGTAGGTGCTCACTGATATAGAGATATAAGAAATTCCACTTTAGTATTTTTAATTTCATTTAAGAGAAGATAGATGAAGGGCAGAGTATGAGCTGAACACCTCACATCATAATCATAATCCATCAACTGCTTTCTGCCTTTTATGGTATCAAACAAAAATTTAAAGACTGAATGTGCAGTAGGTCGAGTGCCAGCGATGGATCAGATTAAAATATGTATTGTGTTTTTACAACAGCACTAATTTCTTTAAAGAGAAACAGCTAAATAACAATAAATCAAAAAATAATACAAAAATTCCTTTCAGGATCAGCTAATTAGCAGCATAACGACTCCGCTTAATTAATGCCACAGATGAGGCTTGAAAACCCTCTTCCCTCTTGAAATGATTAACTGCACATAAAAAGTGTGCTAATAATAAATTACATTTTGTCAGTTGCTCTGCATTTAGGAAACTCGAGTCGTTAGATGTGGTCGCGCTAATGCATTGCATTTTGCGGCTATAAAACCGGATGCTTCAAAGGCCGAGGCGGCTGCACTTGTTCGTCTGCAGAGTCTGGCGTTCATTAGATCTCGGAAACCAAACAGAGATAAGTGTGAGTAAATATGTCTGCTATGGCTAAAGCAAATGATCAGGGCAGTGCACGAAGAGTCAGATCTTATTAGAAAAGGACGGCAGGTAACCTTTAACACAAACTTGTTCTAATCTTCTCTGATTTAAGCTTTGGGACTCGTGAACAGTGTTCATTCGTTTGCTGTCATTTTCACCGCATCACTGTCAGATCAAACAAAAAAGAAGTCTCTTATGTTTTTGCTGTTCTATTTGTAGAAATGTAGTGACATCAACTGCCAATCGAGCGTCTGCACTTGTTTTAAAGTTGCATAAGAGAAAGGGGAGAAAATAAAAGCAATAATTGTTGTTTTAAGACCTAAAAAATGAATTGAGTTTCCAGCTAAAGACTTGAGATTTGACTTGGAAACAGAAAGTTGGTCTACCGTGAAATCATTTACATTTTCAAAAGTATTGTTCCATAAAAAGCTCAATTTCTACTGTTATTACTGAACAGGAAAATAAATGTACCTCTTTATACTTAAGAAACTTTTTTCTTATAGATAGAGAGGATTCTAGGTTCTTAAAATGAGGTGCATTTTATCTATTTACCTGCAGTCTTTAACAATATAAGTGTTCAAAGATATAAAATACAAACGTTTTTCTGATGTTCAGATGCATGGAAACAAATCAATGTTGTCACAAGGCCGAAAACAATTTATTACCGACGAATATCCAAAGGTTATTTATTAAAAGAGACGAAAAATACGATTTTAGGGAAAACAATTAACTTCTCATATATAAAGCACGTACAAATAAAATAAGATTTTGTGTTTCAATTTGTGGAGTGAAGTTGTGGAACAGAGCCAGTAAATGCTTGAAACAATGTCCAAACATAAAAAAATTTAAGTATAAATACAGAAATATGATCATTGATAAATATGCACAAATACAAAAAAAAATACAGAACATCAGCATTTGTAGATCTGCATACTTTGAGAATACGTTTTGTTATTAATTTGCGTGCTTTTTGGAAATGAGAATTACATGTGCAAATGTAACCCAATATACACTTGGGTAGGGCACTGGACTTTGATGGTGGGTGTACTGGGTTTAGTTGGGAAAGTAAGAACTTAAGGTAAAGGAGGTGAGAGTTTATAAGATTTTTCTTTTTCTCACTCCCTTTTGGACTTGTGTTGTTTATATAATTTTGTCTTGTCTTGTTTTATATAATTTTCTTGTTTTATATAGTTTTTGTCTTATTTTGTTGTTCTAAACTTGTTTTCACTTGTCCAAATAAAAAGGTTACTACTACTATTACTACTACTACTACAACAAGTTTTAATTTTTGATAAAGTTATAAAAGTACACAATTTCACCATATTTTAAAAATCATTTTATGATTTTTTAAACTGAATAGAGTAGCTAACTGAAATCTTTCTCTCTGATATTACTCCTGCTCAATGCTCTGGTGTGAATCATGACTCATGAGGAATCCAAATACCTCTTTGCACCCATGACCAATCTCTATATCCTGCTCTTGGGAGGGAAAGCTCAGACAACCTCACTGGTGCAAATAATTCAAACAGACTGACATGTTAACCCAAGCTCCAGCCCAGTTTTCCACTCTAACTAAGTTGTTATTGGCAAAAAAACTCTCACGGAGATGGCAAGAACCTGGAGTGGTCAAAACTGCCAGACTGTTGTTCCTGGCCAGCACAGTATCTGAAAACATCCCTTTCCTGAATTCCACGTAATGAGACCAGCAACATTATTTCCAATCAATAACACTCTGCTACACGTTTTACTGATTCAATTTCTTTCCAGGGTGAAGCAGCAGGCTGGATGGAGACGGGGATCTGGGAGTGCTCTAAAGCTCTTCTTCAACAGGTAATATGCCCAAATGAGGGGAAAAAAAAACATTTTTTTTAAGGAATTTGAGTAATTCCTTCTAGTGTGGTGCTGTGTAATTGTGGGCTTTTGTTGATACGCTCTCCAGAATTCCCTCGTTAAAGCTCATGAATAGTCGACATTAAAAGAAGTTCTTTCAAACAGGCGTCTCTTTGAAATGAGCATCAAGACCTTTATTACTGGCTATTCTTTTTGACTATAAAACTCAAAGCACAACAGTGTCTGGAAATAAAAAAAACTCTTTCATAAAAAAGAAAAAGTTGTTGCTGAACTAAGACAACTTAAGCTTCAGTGAAAGCGGATCAGAAGAAGCCATGTTTTTTTTTAAAATTACTACAAGCTTTGCTGTGGATTTTTCAGCGCTCTGTGTTTTTCCTTTAACAGGCAGGCTGGAAAGCTAGCCGATCATTAAAATTAACTTTGGTCCCGCTGCCCTTTATCATCTACACAAGTGAAACAATTAAAGCGTTGCTTTAAATTCAAGTACTGCAGGCACAGCTGAGTATCGACCTCAGATTCATGAGCTCGAGTTAAAGTCAAACATCTTCATGTGAAAAACGCTCCGTCCTCTCAGCCAGAATCCGAGCCTCAGAGAGGAAGGCTGCATTACCGCTTTCTTGGCAAACGTGACAGGCTTGAAGTGAGCTGACATTCAATCCCTTTCCTAACCATAAGCAGCATCGCAACTCAGACAAAAAGGACGAGCGGATGCATGTAAATAATAAAGCTGGATGGAAAAGACCTGCAGGGCAGATCATTAGTTGAGTATATACTTGAAATAACCGTTTTTTAAGTTCAATTATCAAATCAACGTACGGTGAAAACCTCCCTGCTTAAACAAAATAAAAGCCTTAAGTAAACATCCTTTTGCTTCAAATCCACTATTAACATCTTTGTCTCATGTGATTAACACATATAGATGAGCATCAAAGTTGAGATCAGTCTGCTTAGCCCCTTTGAGAGCACTAAAACTCTCAGAGGAGCTGAGTCAAGCTTTATCAAGCCCTTATCAGCAATTAAGCGGCAACCTCTGGTGAATGTTCGTTTATTAGATCTCCTCAGTTAGGGTTCGGGGCACAGTGATCTTAATTACTGCTGTAATGGGCGTATAAGCAAAAGTTCCAGGATCAGCTGTGTCAGAGGTGGCTAAATAAAACGCTGCTCCTCACTTTTTAAAAGGCATCTTTGAAGTGACAGTGTGACTAAAGTCCCCAAATGAGCCGCAGAGAAAAGAACAATAAGAAAGTGACATCTCTTTTTGGAGAATTATACTACTGGGGAAGGCGTTCTTCCATCCTTAATCACTATAAAATGGTTTAACATGACACACAGAGGCTGGCAAATGATCAAATCCTGACAGGAGGACAAATTGCAAACAAAATGAGAGATCAAGTTTATTAGAGTGGCGCCTCTGGGAAATGAAAATCTTTAATTCTCTTTTTACATTGACATTTATTTGGCTGGCATAAATAGCGATGTTCACAGGCAAACACGCACCACTTCACAACTACTGTAACCGCTCCACTGAAATGATGGCACACTTAATGACATTTATCATGTTTGCCTTTGTAGATTACATCTGAAACACATTGTCTTTCATCCAGCCAACATTCATTATGTATTTCATATAAAGTTCACGGTGGCGCACGGCTGTGCCTTCATGCAGGGGCAATGAGAGGAGCTGGCGGGAATTATCCATCACCTCCAGCACAATGGATGGATTCTCCGGCTTTTTAACAGCCAGACATTTCTTTAAAGATTTCTTTTCAAACTCTCATGAGAGAAAATTCACCTCTATGAGTTCTACTTTGATCACAGATATTGGAAATGGACTTGCTCAATTATGGTACATGGTTTTTTATTGGTCAAAATCTCGGTGTCGTCCTTTATCGACTTAAAGGGGAAGCAGAGCGGCAAAACCCTGTTACATCTCAAAGAGCTGTGATTAAAGCTATCCAGTGATGCCGCTTAAGTCTTCAAACTAAGCTTTAAAAAATGAATGAGATAATAAAACCTGTTTGTAGAAACATCAATCGTATTGTATCGCACGGATAAATCTTTCAGGTGTTTGGCATGTTTACCTTTGTGGGTTTGATCCATGCGAAAAAACAGGTTGGAAATAAATAAGGTAGAAATCTGTAAAAAAAAAAAAAAAAAAAAAGGTGGTAGTTTATATCAAATATGACTTCCTTTTAAAACAAAATGGATCAACATTCCAGCTTCCATAAGATGGTTAAAGTCTTCAGGATCGCTTAGGTAGGTATTATCATGAAATAATGTGTAAAACATAATTTTCTTTAATCAATATTTAGCACTAATTTGTTAACTATTTTTTGGTTACAGTAACTCAATAAAGGAAATGACAAATGCATAATGCCAGCAAAATAACAGCTAAAAAACTTATAATAACACTTTCACTAAGAAATTATGCCACAAAGGTAGATGTGAGCAATGTAAACATAGACACTATTATCTAATATATTGTATCTGACAAATGTTTGACGGTTCACTTTAGTCCACGTCGCTGGTATAAAAGCACACCTGACCCCTGATGTGAACAAAACAAGATCACTGTTCACTTGCACCTAAACCCTGCTGTGTTTCACCACAATGTGAAAGCAGATAGACAATCATGAGAAGCAGGCCGTTGCTTTCTTGGTGGGCTTCTTTCTGCCAGTGCATTTTGTGGGCAATACCATTATAGCTGTGGAGCATTTCCAGGACGTTCGGCCAAAACCAAAAAATCTAAAAGTGTGGTGTGTAAAAGCAAACCAAATCCAGGTTTGAGGAAACAAATCCACTGGAGCTATTACTTGGCCAGTGTAAAAGCTCTTTTTCCTTTTGGGACCTTCTTTTTTTGCATTGCTAATTAATCTTAAATAAAAGTTATGCAGCAAATTTATAGTAGGAAAGTTAGATTCCTTCTGTCATGGTTTGGAGGTTAAAGCATAATAAAACCAGATGGACAAAAGTTTACAACTCATAAAAGAAAACTGAAAGCAAACAACTCCTAAAACTAAGTAAACACTGGACATTTAACACAAGTTCAAAACCCACGTTTAGTAAGTTCAAAAACGCATGTTTAGCCCATGATGCTCACACCGGACAAGCAGGGAGGGGCTTCTTCTTTCTACTGTTTAATAGTGCTTATACCATGGTCCGCTTGAATACTCGATTCTGATTGGCTGCTGGGTATGCATTAAAAAATGATAACCGCACAGTGAAAAAAGAAGTTCCGGTCGGCTAGCTTAAATGTTTTGTATCACTGCGCCGGCTTCTGTAAAACAACCTTTTGCTTCATCATCTGAGCAAAAACAAGCGGTAAGCGATTAACTTTCCCTCTGAATTGATGCTTTATTCAACCCATCGGGACGATCAGCATATATATATCGCCGAATCTTGACTGCAGCGGTGGTGCTGCGCGACGCGGACTATATGTTACGTGACGCGGCGCATCGCACCGCATCACGTAACATATAGTCCGATTTTTGTGAGAAAAGCGATCCAAATCGAAAAAAAAAAACAAGAATTAAGGACTAAAACCTGGTTAATATGTATTGCTTTTGTACGTGACCATGGTATAAGCGGGTTAATGGCCTTCGAAGTGTGCGGTTATTACTTTATAACGCTTCGCGTCGGATGGTTCAGGCTTCCACGTCGTGCGTCAAAAAGTAATAACCGCACACTTTGTCGGCCATTAACCCTTACATATCCGCCATGGGATTTTAAATGTATGAATCTATTTATGAATGTGTTCTGATAATGATAATGTAGACGGTTTAGATAAAATAACATTTTCACATAAATAAAATCATTCAAATGCAATGAATTGTGGTCTATATTCACCAATCCAGTGAACACTGATCTATTTTCAAACAGTTGGCACTTCCGTGAATTAAAAGAGGACGCCATGCATACGCCACTCCCCAACTTCAGTCCCTGATTGGTTAGAATTTTGATCAGGTCAACTTGCAACGAGCATTCAATGGTCATGCGCGTTGTAAAAACTTGTGACTCCACGTGTCAACGTGTGAGTTTTGAACACGGTAGCCTGAAACATGTGTTTACATCGACTTTTTGTTGGAAGATGTTGCTTGAACGACTGTTGGTTAGGGCGGTGTAAACGGTTAATAATCAAGCAAAGTGATGATAGGTCAACTGCTGTAAAGATGAATACTATCGTTGAACTTTTTGCAAAAAAAAGGATAACAAAAGAACATCTTTAGGTGTTTTAAAGTACACACTGGGCTAAATATCAGTGGAAGGTGTCAGCAGTATGAAACTGATGACAGTGGTGCTAAGAGTCTTGTTGTACAGCCTCCCCGCAGCTCCCACTGATGAGTGATATGTTGGAGCCTTCACCTGAGGCCATCTCTTCCTGTGCTCCACTCGTCTGAGCTGAACTGCAAAGTCAATGAGGAGAGACGCCCCGTGGGCCCAAACAAAGGCAAAGGCTCCCAGCAGTAATCTGAGACGTATTGTCTCCCCTCACACTGCTTAAACCTTCAACCCCTCCTCAGCTGTGATGACACAGCCTTTTAATGTCCCACTCGCAAAAAACGCCCCGATCAAAGAAAATGGGGATGATTTGAGAGGGCCTGCTCTGTCAACTTCTCCCCAAGGTCACTCTGCCAGCATTTTTGCAAAGAAAAAAAAACAAGGAAGGCAGGATGTCAGGATGTTGGGACTTAAGTATTAAATATTGCTGAGGACCGGTCTGGAGTCTGTCCAAGTCAAACTCAGAAGTACTTCACAAATCAATGGCTGCTCTCTGCATCCCCCGCACTTCTTTTATGCTCTAAAATGACAGAATGTAGTGCAAGCATTTTTTTTTTTTTAACATCTGGTGTCAATATCGCAGCTTAACTTCAAAGAAATTACTGATAGCATTCTGCTCTTCTTGGTCTAGTGAGCTATTCAAGACTGCATTCTGCAGTTACCAGATATGAGGTTTAAGTGAAGGTTGGAGATGTCTAAAGGGGGCCAAAAGCAGGGGTGGCTTCCAGGGGTTGGGGAGATAATCAGAATGAAACCAAAATGAGAACAGCCATACCAACAGTTGCAACAGTGTCGTCCTTGCCCTGGGTGAAAACCACCACTCGCTGCCTCCTTGTGTTCTCCTTGGGGAGGTTTTGCGTCTTCCTTGCGATCTCTGCAATGTCATCCGTCTGCCAAAAAAACAAACAAACACCACAGCGTAGGTGTGAAGACACAATGAAAACATCACAAAAAGCGTTGGGGGGTGGGGGGGTGGGGGGTCGGAACTAGACAGGGAATCTGGAACGGGCCGAAATGGATCAACAGGAGCTCAGAAGGGCTGGGTAAATATTAGAATGACAATTCTCTTTCTGAGATGAAAAATGAAGTGTGTAAAGATATGCTGTTGTTAGATAAAGCTACTTGTGATAAAGCTGAAGAGATAGGCGGTGCTTCTGCTGTATCATTCTCCTTCCTGGAACAGGCCATCTCTCCTCAGCATCTGCACAGAATGGATATTCTCGCCTGGAGACGACAGAGCTCTCCTGAGTGCTTGCCTTTGATCATAAGAGGGATAAAAAAACCCTCACCTGTCAGAGCTACTTTATTATTAACTCATCATGATGTTCTATGAACAGGTAAAATGTCTTTATTGTCATCTTGCAGTGGAGTGCACTGCTTTTCCTGTAAAACAGCACTATGAGGAGTTTGCATTAGGGATCGTGGATGCCTCCAGCATCTGTATCAAAGCTAACACTTGAGCACCTTCATGGTGAGCAAATACTGTGATTATGGGAGTAATCAGAGAGATAGGCTCTGGCCCAATACTCCCAACCACTCTGGCTCACTCAAACCAATGAGCTTTTACACCTCTAAATGCCTCCCAAACGTCCTTTAATCAGCCCTGAGAGGTCCGGAGAGACCCAGGGCTGAGGAAAAATGGGTGTAACACTCTAAGTAAGTGCTAATGGTGAGGTTAATACAGAGGCTGTTAGCAGGCGATGGTGAAAAAAGAGCAATTTGTCACTGCGACTGGATGTAACCACAAGCACTCCTTCAGATACTGAATGCACAACCACACAAGGCTTCGGCACATTGTCACCCTCAGGTTTTATGTTCGCCGACATAAAAAAGCCGCTCTACTCAGGTTTAGAAAGCTGAAAGGTTTCGAGGGCCAGAGGTGGCAGATTGAGCATCATGGCGGTTGAGCACCGGGAGACACCATCTTAGCCTGTCAGAAACACTTACCTGCAAACTTCCTGTGGGGTAAAACGGCGCAGGGAAACTGGATTTGAAGCAAGCCCAAAACAATTGGATTGACAAATGATATGGTCAATTTGGTTTACTGCAGCCAAATGGCAATATTTACGACCGTGAGGCAACTGATCAGACATAAATCAACAAGGCGTGAAATATGAAAGCTTTACAAGGGTGTTAAATTGTGTTTCTGTGTTGAAGCCAGTGAGAAACTGATAATCTCCGCTGCAGGCTGCTTGAAAAACACTGCAAGGGAGAGATTCAATTAGAGCTGTGATGCAGAGAGTTCTTTGAGCCTTTAAAGGAAACAGATCACAATCAGGCAACTGTGTTCAGATCTGCTGATTGCTGTGTTGGAGAGGCCAAGCTCTTTATCTTGTATTTATATGGGAGAGCTGCTGTCATTTTTTGTTAGTCAACCATAATGTGACGATTATAGCGCTTTGGGAAATATTAAAAGCACATTATGTTGTGGTTTCAGGCTGGTTACCGTCAATATATCATCATGGTTGCTTTAGAAATCTGATGCTGGACTCAAGATAACCTCTTTTAGTTGACTACAGCTGATAAATGACTTCCAGTACTGGAAGAGATGAATATCTTTGACAGTCCATATCTAAAGAGCTAATGGTCCCAATTGTAAATCTTTTTTTGTGGGGAGTTTTTGTCTGGTTGAAGAAGATTGAAAAATGTGGAATATTGTTATATGGTGATGACGTATTTCTTACTAATTATACATGGCCTTGACGGTAAAGTGTACCTGGCTGTCATAGTCGGCTTGGTTAGTTGTCTAATTACCTTCTGTTGGGGAGCTGTTATGAAGGAAATGGGGGAGTTCCCCCCTGGCCCTGTGGTGTCATTTCAGACTCTAAATATTGGGGTAACTGTGGTGCAGAGGTAGAGTGGCTGACCTCTGATCAGAAGATTGTGGGTTGGGTCCCTGCCGTGCCTGCCCTTGGGTCAAAGTATCCTTTGGCTAGACAGTGAACTTCACTTTGCCCATAGTGGTTACAGGTTGGTGCCAGTCTTAGGCAGCAAAGCTGCAATCAGTGTGTGAATATGTGTGTCTGGATGGGTGAATGGGAGCGTGATTGTAAAGCTCTGTTCACAACGTACGTTTAAGCGACCACTTTCAACTAAAAGTCTATGGTAATGCTCATATATGCGTATTTTAGGCTTTCGCATTCAATACTATCGTGTTCACGCGTTGCTACCCAAGTTTCTACAGCTCACCAGGTTGAACTTTAACCAATCAGGGGACTGAATTTGGTAGTGATGTATATATGGTATCCTTTCTAATTCACAGAAGTGCCAACCATTTGTAAATTGATCATGGAGGAGAAATAAACATGACTCTAAGTCTTTTTTACTTGAGAACTGAGCTGAGAAGGAAGAAGCCATGAGCAAGATTCACAAGATTTGGATCACTTCAATATTTCACACCAACCCTCTTCCAATAGTAGGAGGTTGACATGTGCTAGAATCAGGTAGCAACAGTCCAGTGGGAACACTATATGCTAACGCACGTTTTTGAACACGTCACAGGTCCAGTGTGAACGTAGCATCAAGCTGTTTGGATCCTCCAGGAAAGTAGAAAAGCGTTATATAAGGAAATGCCATTTCCCATTTATGCTATTTATCTGGAAAAACTAAAAGACTAAAAGTTTTAATAGATTCAAACATTAAGTCAATGAAAAAAACAACTTTCAATGTATTACAGCTACTGTAAAATAAAAAGTTTTAGCTTAAAGACTTAATATAATATGAAAATGTGTTCTTATGAGTACAAAATAGAAGATTTAAATATGTTTTTTAATGTTTCCCAATTTTAGAATAAAATATTTTTGTCAATTTTATGACAAATTATACTATGTATGATATATATTTGCATATAAGTTTATGTTGTTTTTGTATTATTTTTGCTCTGATTGCTTGATATAAACAATTTCCAATTCCAAATCTAAAGTCAAAAAAATATTATGGAATTGTTTGTTACAGTAATTTAGGTATTAGACACTGACATAGTTTGCTCTAAAAGTGGAAAAATATTTATATTTAATAATCCAATTAGGAGGTTTTCTACTTACATTAAATCTGTGGAGGCTCAAATTTGGCAGTCAAGGGGTCAGATCGCAAAAAGAAGGCAAAAAATCAGAAAGTGACGAGAAGAACTGTGAAGAAAACATCTCAGAATTATGACCACCTAGAAGAGAAGCAAGTACAGTACACACCACTGGTGTTATCTGAGAAATCACATTCATCCAACGCAATTTCGCAGAGTGTTCTGCCAAATCAGGTTGACACAGAAAATGTCAAAGAATTGTAACTACCAGCAGAGGCTTCACTTTGCCATTTGTGCTTTTTTTTTCTCTTTATGTGAGGCCCCCTCTATTACCACAAGCAACACCCCCCCCCCCCATTCCACCCCTCCTCCTGTCTTCAGCCCTTCTCTCTTAAACCTGTCACTGCCATCAGGATTGCATTTCTATTCTAGTCACGTTGATCACACCGTTAGTGATTCTGGATGACAATTATTCACACAGAGCAGAGCCGTATTTAAGGGACTGCTGCTACTGAAACAGAGATGCTACTTAAAATACCTGAGCACAAATAAAAATAAAGGTGGCTATTTGTGTTTTATCAAACGGAGATGCAGGAAATATGCAAAAGAAGAAAACAGAGTAGAGGGGAAATGAATTGCACATTTAAGAGGGAGTCTGCCTTTAAAACACACATTATAAGCGATACCGGGGAATGCAATCTTCATTTCCATAATGTAAAACCACAGGTGCCTTTCATTTGGTTATTAAAACACTACAGAGGGGTTCCAGTGTGGTGTAATGTTGTAGCAGCGAAGAGAAGGCATACAGTAACATCCCTGAACGCAAAGAAGATAATGAGGAGGCTTTTTAACCAGGCAACCTGATGAGCCGCACGCCTGCAGAGAAAAGCTTGAAACCATGCCCAACTTCTCAGCTTCCCAAGAGGCTTTTCAAAATTCAATAAATAACATCTGTAGGCGATGTTGGGTGCAGACCTAGCAGAGTGCGTCATAACAGAGAGCTGGCTGAACAAAGAAACCATGACGACTGCCAGGTTTCCATAGCAACTGCTGCAAGGCCTGGAGAGTATAATAGCACATCAATCACTGTCCAAAAGAACTTCATTATCAGCAAAAATAAACCTTTAGGATCTTTTCACTGTGCAATATCTGGTCAACTCACCTCAAAGCCCTGCTCTTTGGCAAATGTGGCCGCCTCCTGGAAAAAGAGAAAACATGCACACTCACAATTAAGGAGTTAATTACAGAGACAAACACGAAACAATGTCAAACTACAGGCATTAAGTAAAGACATTTCACTTGCCTCTGTCTCTCATGTCACAGTAAAATAGCTCATGTAAGCTAATATTAGGACTGCAACCCCGTCTGTTTAAACTATTACCAGACGTGATGTTATCAGAGATAACAGTGCATCAGTCGTAACAATGAATATGTGCAGGTATGTGGGGATTCCCTGATGCTGAGGTTCTTAAGTGCTGATTAGACTGTAGGTTTCTTAACCTCCTGATAGGAGCACTTTACCTAACCATGCATTTGCTTTGAGTTAAATGTCACAGCTAATAACTCCAAATGGATGCAGAACCTTGCATTTTCAGACTTCATTAAGTTGAGTTGGTCAGTGGTGGTCCTCCCACAGAAATAGGGAAGTTATACGTCTGGTTATATGTCTGGCAAAGGGGTTTATGTTTTTATCCAATTGCTGACAAGACCAGCAGGCGACCATGCACCATTTATTCAGGGTATTATTGCTAACCATCACCAATCTTCTTCAAACTTTTTTAAACTCTGTGGGATTTGTGGAATTCTTCTCATGATGGACATAATGAACTTCTGAGTATTTCTTTATTCAAATCGTCATGAATAAGGAGCAGATGCAAAAGTGCTGTCTGATTAAGCTTGTAAGTGTGACGTATAAGCTACTACAGCAAGCCACAAGCTCCCTGCTGTACTCCATTCTGATGCATCAACTTGTAGACGACTAGATCCATTTACTTCTTTGTTTTCCTGGTCTGGCTCAAAACTGTACGGCTGGATAACTCCAATATTGCTCACCATTTTTGTTGCACCGGTAATGTTTGGTTGGGGCTGTGAGGGGTTGTAAGCTAGCAGGAGAGAGTGAAAACAGATGGGTGTTGGGAAGTAGGGTGGGCTTAATGAGCACCAATGGTCTCGCCCACTTCTCAGAGGCAAATTCTTTTTTTTTTTTTTCAGACATGCGTTTTTTATCCAATATCCCAGTTATCATTATAATTTTGCTAGCAACAAAACCTCACAAAATCTACAGAAAAAATCTGATCACAGAAATATTTGTGACATATACAGTCCAATCAAAGATAAAGGACATTAGTTAAAAGAAAGTTTGTTGTGATAACTTTTCTCTGTTTCTTTTAGCACAAAAACACAGCTAAAATATATATTTTAAAACCATATCCTCTTTGTTAATCAATTACTTAAGAAATTGTCTTAATGGTTTTGCCTCCATGTGATATATTTTGAGCAAATTGTGATGATTGGTTTGGCTTTTGTCAGTAATGTTATGGTTTTCGTCATGTTCTATTTTAAATTGTCACCAGTTTCAGTTTCATCATGATTTACAGCAGTCATCATTTCAGTCCCTTCCCCTCATCGTATATAAGTGTCGGCTTTTCAGAACTTCCTGGTCAGATTTTTGTCGTGTTTGGGTTTATTTATTTAAATGTTTACGTTTTTCGCCACCAAGCCCACTCTCATGCATTTTGGGTCCTACACCTCCAATTCCTGACTGAAACAGTGTTACATTACTGATGGATTAAATACAACACTGTGCTGTGCATTAACATAACTTGTCACATGCTACATGTGAATGTATTTACACGCAATAAAAAAGTCTAAAACAAACATTTACCACATATTTTGAAAAACATTACAGACATTTAAAAGTAGATGATTAAGTAAGGAAAACCAAATATAATAAAGATGTTAAAGTTTTTAGTCAGAAGAAATGATAATTTAATTACAAAAGACAGTCTACTGGGTCAATTTAAATTTTTTTAATTAAAAATTATTTACAGCAACAACATAAAACAAAAGAAAGGTTTATCTTCAAAAATATTAGCAGTGATCTTTTATTTAGCCCATGACAGAAGCTGTTGCTCGTCAGCTCAAAATGATGCAGCAAATCAGGACAGACAACCTTGTGAACCAAATTCACTTCTGACCCGGGACAGGGCAATAAGTTGAAGCTATGATTCTAAATGATCCAATTATCTGCAGAAGGGGGGGCGAGTGTTTGTGTGACCTTGGGGAGAAGTTGACAACCTGGTCCTCAAACAGAATGGGAGGAGATGACATGGAACAATGAGGTTACTGGTCCCTGGAGGGGAGCCTCATGGCTCTCTGCTTTGGATCAACTTCCCGGCACCGGGAATATGTCAATTTATCACCCTACACACACACACACACACACACACACACTAGACATTTAGTTGCTGCAGTCAAAAAGTGGTTTGATAATCATTAAAGGTAGAGCAGTCTTCTCCTTTTACCTCCCTTTGCCTTTTCCATCTATTGAGGGCTCAGGTCTCATATTTGTTTTCCTTTATTTATGACCACATATTGACTTTTCTCCTCAGGAACGTTCAATCATCGACAAGCAAGAGGCATCTCGCAGAGACAAGAGCGGCTTGAAAAGGGCCTTGTCAAAACAGTGATATTTCATATCAAAGCATTTAAAAGAGACGTATAAATATGAGCAAAGACAGCGGCGGCGCTGATTAGCGGCACACAGCTCCACTTCATCCCCGGTCTCCCTCTAGTCAGCAGCTATAATATTTGTGAAAAAGAAGCCTTTCGGAGGAGTGTGGGTGTAAGAAGAAAAGATAATTGGAGCAGTGTCTACGAGCCACATGTGAACACTTTAATCCTTTCAGGGATTTTATTAATTTCTTTGAGTTGGCATGAATCAATAATATTTGTAATATAAGCCAAGCTAAACCCAACACATTGGCATGATAAATATTCTATGGCATAAATATGCAATTACCTATATAGGCAATAAAATGACAGAGACAAGCAATTAAAGCCGCCATTTCTTAAAGAGCTTATGGCATTACTAATAAAAAATGTTGGGTTTTAGGCTGTGAATGCTTCACATTTGACATGTGCTGTTTTGGTATGTTGTGGAAGACGGTTTCCAAATGAAGTCCCATGTGCCTCTACAGCTGCCGCAACAATGACAAGTGCTTGGAGTGACATCTGGACAAATCCTCTCGCGCTCAAAAAGGCATCTTGTTTATTCAGAGATCGCATGCTTGCTTCTGAGGATCTGCTGCCGAGTCTCATTTCAAAAGGGAGAGGACGGTTGCAGAATCCGCCTTTTCTCCTCTTT
Source organism: Oryzias curvinotus (assembly GCA_023969325.1). NCBI lineage: Eukaryota > Metazoa > Chordata > Actinopteri > Beloniformes > Adrianichthyidae > Oryzias > Oryzias curvinotus. The sequence goes on along the minus strand of CM043724.1, from coordinate 10,721,159 downwards.
GGGCAAACAAGGTAAGAGATAACAAGGGAGGCTGAGCGTGTGAGCCCTCTGCAGCCATGGTTAATATAAAGTTATCTGAATGTGTGAGATGTTGTTGCTGTCAGAGGCTTAAACAGTCAAAGGGATATTTTTAGAGAGCTTAAGCTAATAATCCAGAGCCCAGTCGGGGGGGGTGGGAGTCTATGTTTTCATTTTGCCAACTAGCCAAAATGAAAACAGAAATAGACGCCTCAACCAAAGAGCCATTTGTAAATCTACACACTTTGGTTGCCTTGACAATTTAAATGAGGATATTTAGGTTTAGAGAAAAATATAAAAACATGTTTTTATGGAGCTGCTAAATATTAACCACTACTTTTAGACAAAAATGGTTAAAAAAATTAATTTAGAGTGATTATAAAGAACAAAATCTACAACTAATTATACATTTGAGAGTAAATGTCTTAAGCTATGGACATATCAAGCATGTGACGTGTGATATACAGTACAAGTGCTCACACTGGACAAAGGGAGGGGCTTCTTCTTTTTTTTGTTACTGTGTACTATTATATGTCTGTCACCTGCAGTTGGAAGAGGCTTGGTGTGAAATGTTGAAGCGGTACAAATCTTGCTCCAGGCTTTTTATTTTATAGCTCTATTCCGATAGATGAAAGTCTTGCTGTCATATAATTTCAGCCGGGCACCAACCGCAATTATTCATTTGTCCATGACTCATTTCTCCATAATCAATTTTCAAACGGTTGGAACTTTGGTTAATTAAGGCCATGCATTTGTCACTACCAAATCCAAGTACCTGATTAGTTTGACCTAGTTTAACTTGCAACACATATATTTATTGGCCACGGGTTTGACACGAGCAACCCTGCAAACAGCCCAAAAATGTGTGTAGCTACAGATGACCGGGAAAGTTTTCAACGCGGAAACACGAAATGTACACTGAAGTGCGTTTACGTAGACTTTCATTGAAACAGGCCACTTGGACGTGCGTTGCTGTAACAATATTAGTTGCACACACTTATGGCGTACAGCGATGCCATCGTACGATGCCCTTACAACACATTTCAGTTAGCCTTACACACCTTGCACAAATGCTGCATGCTCAGGACGTGCAGGTGATATGCAAATGTCCCTAGGACGCCTATAGAATGCTCAAATAAACTGTGCGCTGATTGTATAATTCCCTAATTTTTAACAGTCATGCTTATCACTTATCACTTGAATAGCCCCAATGTGCCACTTGCACAGTGCACAGGATTTGGGAGCTGGAATAATCTTTAGGACACGCCGGCATCTCACCTATTTCACCCTTACTTCTCCTTAAGTGTTGTATAAAGTGGTCACTACGATCTGTTGCTCGCAGCATTAAAAAAAACATGAACATTTCTGTCTAGCAGGATCACTGAGGTCTACTACTTTGATATTTTGTGCGAGCGACCCGTGTGCCCTGTACATGTTTGCCCATTTTTTGCCCATAGACAGCCTGTATCCACCTGTAAAGGCAGTTGTAACATAAGTTAAGTCTTTAGATTCATAAAAATTGGGGAAAACACTTTTGTTCAACAGATGCATCTGTCCACAACCTTACAAAGGGTTGCAATAAATGAAAATATAATTCTAAACGGACTTTAAACCAAAAAAGGTCAACAAAAAGGCGACTTTTTTACTGAATCTCAATGAGAGTTGGTCCCTCAGGCGAACACAACAATCAGAAAAACTACACAAACCTTTGGCTTTCAAGATAATATATTCCAAGTAACAAGCATTTAAGCATTTCCCCTCTCTGTGTAACAAGTTGTTCAGCATATGTCACAGCTGTACTGATTCAGGGGGGGAAAAAAAATCCAATTTCAGCTTTTCCCAAAGAATCTGAATCAAAGAGCAAGCCTGAGTGCTAAGGTTAATAAATGTTGATAAGCTGAAAAGCGGAACTCCCCCAGGCCATTCAGAAAATAAGCATTTGTTTGACAGTGTTAGCTCAAGCTGAGGCAGAGGCAGAAATTGAATTGTATTTGACATCATGTGCGTATGGTGGTGGTGGTTGATGGGGGGGGCACAACAGTGAGGAGGGTAAAACCCTGACAAGCCATTTACAACAAACCTGTTTTCTTCTTCCTGTCTGTGCCTTTGAAAGACTTCAAGGTGTTACAGAACTATATTATGTTGCTGCTGAAAGCGAGTCGTTTCAGCCAAAAATTAAAAAAATTAGAAAATGAGATAAACAAAGTACAGTCAAATAATCACAAATACTCATATATATATATAAGCATATATATATATATATGTATAAGAGCAGCATATTTTTCTCATTTACTGTATGTAAGCCATCAGTGAGGTGAGTCAGACGGCTTTCAAATGCCCAGTAAACTGACATCTGGCTTTTAACTCAAGTGTTTCCAACCAGAATACTTACAGCAAACATTAAAAGCTGGGGGAGGAGATTAGGTAACTTATCAAGATGATGGAACCATGGAGGATTTTGGCCTCTAACACATGTCCTTCTGAACATTGGGGCATCTCCGTCCAGGTGCTTGCTAACCTGCCACCCTACAGATTTGTGAGCTGATAAGGAAATGCAGGTAATTATTAATAAATTCACACAGGCTGATAGGGATGCACAGGGCGGAAAGAAGGCGGCTTGCTTGCGACTCTGCAGGAGAGATAAGGGGGAATAAATCACCTGTGCCAAGCCCTCCCAAAGCTCCCAGGAGAATGCAGCGATCCCGCTCAAGCATGACACACGACAAACACCAGGGTAAACACACGCAGGAACAACACACTCCAGAGGCAGCAGTCGCTTTTTACTGCCTCTGGGAATTTACTCGGCAACAGCTGATGGGATTTCAATCAGCTTTTACCGAGCCACTAAGTAGCAAATTCCTTCTTACGATTCCTCATTCAGACACGACCACGTATTGTTTGTAGTTGTTGGCTTTTGTTTGTAGATTTGAATCTGTTACTTTCATCAAGCCATGCATATTTTTATACTAAACGTGAGATCATCTTTCATTTTTTATTATATCCAGAGGCAACATGAGAAACATGAATAAGAAAAACACAAACACATGTTTTTTGAATGTCAATTTCTCCTTTTCAAAACATAACTAACAGTCGATTTCCTGTCTAATGCTACACTGACGCCTACTGTGTGTTACTTTTAGCATATGATGTTCACAATGGACAAGGAGGGAGGGGCTTCTTTTTCTTGTTCTTTTTCTCTGTTACTTGTTTATGTCCGCCACCTACAGTTGGAAGAGGCTTGGTGCAAAATGTCAAAACGGGGAAAATCTCACGAATCTTGCGTCACGCTTTTTTTTTTAACAGCTGTATTCCGATAATCAAGAGACTTGATGTCATATAATTCCAGTGCCAGGCACAAACTGCAATTAGTCATGTCTTTACCATGATCAATTTTCAAATGGAAGGCATTTCCGTGAATTAAAAGAGACATCCATATGTCACTACCAAATCCGAGTCCCGACTGGTTAAAGTTCAACCTGGTTTAATCTTTAACATGGATTCAGTGACCATGTGTGCTGAGGGCGGTGTGAACGTGGGGATTAAAGTATTAACCTTTTACTTGTATCAAAAGTTTTTGGCAGCCTTTAAACTAGAATAAATATGCGTTGCATGATAAGCTAATGTAAGCTGTCATCACTTTGATTTTAAATAAATATTTTACAGAAAAAAGATTACTGAATTATCAATTTCCAATAAAAATGACTATTTTTTAATACTATAACTGAGTAGTAAACCTGCATTTGAACTAAATATATTAATAGATGAATAGCTCTGTGTTATAAAAGCTTGAAAAAACTAAAGGATTTCAAGGTGACAATATCTAAACATCTAAAGTGAGTTATTAAAGTTCATGTTTATGAATATAGTGTTTAAATGTGTACTTTCACTCTTGTTTTTCTTTTTTTTATAAATAATACAGAACATTTTTTTCTTCTTCTTTTATGTTCAATGTCAAATGGTTTTACTTGTTCTCTCTGCAGAAGACAGCATAATTAGTCCCATTCTCCCTGGCTAGCTTGCAACATAAACAATCAGGATTTGCACACGGCTTAGCAAAACTCCGTCCATGAGGAAGTTCATAAAGCCTATAACTTCTGAAAGTGACGAAACTCAGGGCTGCAAAAAAGAACCACAAAACAAAATCTGTCTTAAATACCTGCACCCCATGAATGACAGATTATATCTGACATTCTAACCATATTCATAAGGACATGCAAATGAAATATTTTCTTTTTCGCTAAACAAAACTTATCTAGTGAGTTATGTAGTATTTTCTGGTTTCTAACTTTTAAAAGATAAACTCTAATTTCTTGTTGGATGCAATTTAGGATATTTTTTACTTTGGGAAAAAGAAAATCCCACTAATAACAGGCATTAATGAGCAAGCATAGATAGCTGCTTTCAAATGCCGAGAGACATGACAAACTCTGCAGAGCACTGGCTTACAGGCAGCAATAACTTGGTATCAAAAAGAAGAAAAAACTTTCCAGGAAAAATAATATTTTCATAGTTACTGGGAGTAAAGATGACACACCTGTTACTGACCGTCCCCTTTTGACCACAAAGTGCTCCGTGTTGCTTTGACAATAAAAAAAGGATGCAAATAGTGGAGTTTATTATTGCCTAATGTTAGCTTAGGGTGTTTGTTTAATCAAATACTGGACCATCCATCCACTGTTTCTCTGTTCATCTCTTTCAAATCAACCCAAACTAGTCCAAACAGATGACTTTTTTCCAGTATTTCCTTCAGTTAAACAGTCTTTCCTCTACACTTTCACTACCTATATGCTGAATATAAAAAAGTTTCTTCGTGTAACCCCTACCACCACTGTATCAGACAAAATATTAAAAAATCAGAGCTAAGTAGGGTGTTTTAGTGTAAAGTTAGTTGTGGATTGAAGCTGCATAAATAAACTGCACTGTTAAGAGGGGTTGACCCGTACGGGTGCTGCTGGTTTTTGGGTTGTCTGGGTCCTTGAAGGGTCATTGAGGGTTGCGACTTAAGGTGAGCATAGCTGTGTCTTGTAGTTCCCTTGAGGCTTGTGCGACCACCTTAGAGAACGCCATGAAAATGGAACGTACAATTGTTGTGCATGTGGTAAGTGTATTGTAAATAATTTGTAAGGATAGCGCAAGTTAAAAACACTGATGGCGTAGGGGTGATGCTGTGGTACTTTAGTCATCAGTAAGGTGTCCACACCGGCTCCTTACTGATCGGGTGCAAATGCTTCACACAATGGGTGTGCATAAGCGTCCACAGGATGTCCACACTATACTCTCCACAAACTAAACTCTCTCTAATTCCCTAATTTCTAACCGGCAGGCTGTATGCAAGGGGCGTGTCTATCACTTTAACAGCACTAACATGCCCCTTGCACAGAGCGCTGGAATTGGGGAGCTTGAAAAAAAATTAGCAATCTGTACAGCGTGCCATCGTCTCACCTACTTCCCCTTACTTACCCTTAAGTGTTGTTTATTTGTTCGCTACGACCTGTCGCTAGCAGCATGCCTGTAGAAAAAAATGTGCCAGAACATTTTTGCTTTACGGGCTTACTGATCTAAAAGTTTTGTGAAAGCCGCCTCTAAGCCTCATATACTGTAGGTATGCCTCTTTTTTGTCTGCAGACAGCCCGTATCCACCAGTGAAGACAGAGGCTAAGGCATTAAACAGAATAATAGATGATACCTTTGATACCTTTAATACCTTTCAAGTAAAAAAAACTAACTCTGAAATTGTAAAATAGTAAACTTGAAGCATGATTAAAGATAAAGTTAGATGCAAAAGTTTGTGGGTTTTATTTTCCCAGCTTTTAACAATGCTCTTTACGCCCAGTCCATTATACACTTAAATGAATAGCCTTTGCTCCTATCTGTCACAGTGGCTCTACAAGGGCAGGAGAAAGTCTCCATGGTAATCCCACGGGGAGAACAGCAGCACCCCCAGCTCAGGTCCAAAGGTTAAACAATCGGAAACATGTGCAGTACATAAATATCTCCACCGATAGCATCTCAGGGTAGGGAGGCAGGGTTTGCATAACTGCTTCAGATCAGTGGATGTAACCCCAGATAGAGCCAGAATCAGCAAATCTTTGGGGGGCAAATAGAAGCTGTGGCAGTACTGGGTGGTGGGGGGAACTAGTTATAAACCACAGGTTCTTATCGGCACTAAAGGCTTTTATCACATATCTCCCCTCTGGGTTCTAACAAGGGGTCAACAAACAATGCCTCCCGACTACAAACCGGTGATCTCTATTGGAAGTAGTTAAGAGATTAACAGTGGGAACAGAGGTCAGAGCAGAAGCTTTTTGAATAGCTGCTTCACTTTTCATTTCTTTTTACTATTAAAGTCCTACTCCAATCATCGTTTGGTCTATTTCAAAAGCGTTCCCAGTCATCTTTTAATCATGATTATGGTGTTTTTAACCATTAATCAAAAAATCTATGTCGTTTTCTAGAACATTGTTTCTGCAGAGCGGCAGCAGTTCATTAGAAATTCAACTCTGAAGTTGAATTTACACCAAACGGTGTGCCGTGAGATGTGGTCAGGTGTGCCATGAGATGTGGTCAGTTGTGCCGTGAGATGTGGTCAGGAGTGCCGTGAGATGTGGTCAGTTGTGCCGTGAGATGTGGTCAGTTGTGCCGTGAGATGTGGTCAGGTGTGCCGTGAGATGTGGTCAGGTGGGCCGTGAGATGTGGTCAGGTGGGCCGTGAGATGTGGTCAGGTGTGCCGTGAGGTGTGGTCAGGTGTGCCGTGAGGTGTGGTCAGGTGTGCCGTGGGAAATTACCCATTTTCACTGATCTAAAAACATTTACCATCGCCAGGATATCAGCTCTGGGTCATCCAAACAGGCCCTGATTAAACACTGAGTAGTTAGGAATATGAAAGATCATAAAATACTTTTTTATTTCTGTTTATTTGATTCTATTAAAGACACTTTGATAAGAATGACGGTACCGCGATTTAGCCTTTTCAGAAAAGTCCTGCACATTCAACTGTCTCCACCAATCATTCTTGGAGGCTCAATCAAACGTCAGCAGTCTGACCAATCAGAAGTGATTAAAGTCTTCACTTCCTTGATCCGATTCTGCTCGTCAAGTCTCTCAGTTCCAACAAAAATACCAGCTAAAACTCATCTTTAGCGGTGTAGCTTTCCGCAGGATCTGGTGTCAGAACGTGGAACAAGTGATCAAAACAATGAAGCTCACAGACGCGAGTCTGTCTGGCGTCGGCGTCAGTTATTGCACTACATCTCCCATGATGCAGTGTGTTAAAGTGACAGCATCTCTGCGCTACAATAAATCTTCCCTGTTAAACGTCTTGAAACCATGACGAACACACATCAAACAGTTTTTAAATCTTCTTGATGAAATCAGAGGTCAACAGTTTAGTTCTCCTTTAAGGTTTGTGTTTATTAACAGCCAAACATCCCAGAGTTTGGTCCAAGTCATCTTTCTAGCTGAAACACTTTTCTAATAACGTCTGGACTGAAGGACAAATTCGCTTTCAGACTTCACACACTTTTGAAAAATGAAAAGTTAAGCTTAAATAGAAGTAATAACAACATTTAAGAAATAGGATTAAGGTGAAGTGGTCAACAGACACAATTAAACTAAATTGAAACAATTTAATCATCTATAAAGAAATAAAACATTTTTGTTAACGTTTTCAAAGACTTCATTTTTGATTAAGACAAAAGAAAACTAATAAAACTTCAACATGCTCACTTTTTGTGAAGCTACAGAAAACATATATTTAATGTTAGTTTTTTTACTGTAAAAGTTATCGAACGTATTGTGATCATATTGTTCAAATATTAGTGTTGCATCAACATTAAAAAAATATTTAAAAAATAAATCTCCATTTAGAAAGAATATATTTTGTTTTTTGAGGGTACATCAAATTGCATTTTAATAAACTGGAGGAAAAAACAACTACCAGGGTAAATTTTTGAATAATCAAGTTGAAAATTATTACTGAAAACTAACTTAACTTGTATTACAACTTTTAGAAAAAACAGCTGCAACTTCCAGCTTTTTTGACCACAGTTATTACAAAAATGCACGTGAGATTGCGGAGGGACTGTACATCACTACGGACTTTGAGTTTCTCCTTTTTTAATTTTTGGATCCTGGTGTGCAGCGGGATTTTTGTCAAGGATAGTGTGCCTCGGCTCAAAAAAGGTTGAAAAACACTGGTTTACACTCTGTCCTGCTAGCTAACAGCCCCTCACAAGCCCAACCTAACAATCATTGGTCCAATAAATATGCATGCACTATTGAAGCTGTTCAGCCGTACAGTTTGGAGCCAGATGCCAACACAGATGATTGAAACAAAGACAAGAATGGATCTATTTGTCTGCAAGTGAATGCATCGGAATAGAGCGGAGCAGTTTGTTTGAGGGCCGCCGACTGTAACACCTACGTCTGCTACAAGCTTTTTCCAACAGCGTTTCTTCCTCTGCTCCTGGTTCACAATTTTTTTTTTGTGCCACATTCTTTTTATTACATTTTCAATGCAATAAAAAAAAAAGATTTTACATTTCACTAGATTCAGCCATTTTAAAAATGGCAACTTTCTTCAACAGTATTTAGGTAATGCTTTCTCTTACTCACACTCTTATGTTAACACAGCACACCCGAGGAAAAAGAGTGTCTCTCCTTAGACATTGAAAAAATGATGAATATAAACTGAACAAACTTTAAAGTAAAAAAGTTAAAGCAGAGGTCTGTTATACCATCCACAAAAATGATCAACATTCTATTCTAAAGGATCCATAATCTTTACAAAATGTATGAAAGGTTGTCATATGTTTTCAAATTCTTCTTCTTTGTTTTTTAGGCTATGTAATTCTTTCTGATAACATTTGTCGGAAACACTGGGTTATGCTTGGACTGTAACTGTTTTAAGAGCGTTTGGCAACACACATTTTTGCATGATTCAAGCTGAGATTTCCAAACTCCCTCTCACCTTTGTTGTAGTTATGTATTTTTGGAAATATACCTAATAAAAAAAACTTTGTCTCCAGTGGAATCTGCTTTAAAGTAAATTTCTCTAATGCGACTTTCCCTTCTTCCAAAAATACTTGTATACCTTTGCATTCCCAAGTACAGTGGAAGTATGTTCCTTTAGTTTCTGGTTCACAACAATTTGAATAAAGAAATACTGTATTTTCCGGACTGTGGAGTATAAGTGGCACCAGCCCAAAAATGCATGTAAAGTAGAAAAAAACACAGATAAGTCGCACTGGACTATAAGTAGCATTTTGACGGGAAATTTATTTGACAAAATCTGAGACCAAGAACTAATAACTTGCACAACCTCATATGACACAATCATAGCAGACTGTTTATCTCATAATTTCACAGTAATTCTTTCTCATACTTATTTATTTATTCCTTTCATGAAGCATCATTGGCCAACTAATACTCTGTTTTCATCCTGTATTTGTAGAAACAGTTGTCATTTTTATTGCATTTCTGAATCTATGAGATCATTGGAAAATAGAATATTATGTTGTTAGCCTTCAAGATCTTACTGTAAGAAAAGTTTGCTGATTCTCTGAGTCACTTAACAAACTCTTAACACTTAACATGCCTCATACATCAAATTGACCCAGGAACATCATCTCTGTTCCTCACAAATGAACATAACAGGAGGGTTAACAATGTATTTATTTCAATTTATTTCTAATATAAGTCGCTGCGGAGTATAAGTCGCACCCCTTGCCAAACTATGAAAAAAAGGTGACTTATAGTCCGGAAAGTACAGTACTCAGAAATGCTATTTGAAGCATAATCGCCTTTATAAATGTATTCCATCAGTGAGAAAAGTGCCACAGGAACATATTCAAGACACCAAAAGCATGATTTTCATTGGAGTGGATCTTTAAATAACTTTGTGCTAAGCCATCAGACCCTCAGAGATCCCACTCTCTGACTGTCGGCCCCTCATTCCAGATGTTTTGGATCTCAATTTTCCATCATTTCAAACACCTTGTTTTGCTTTGCGTTGTTCTCTTTGGTGTGTTCATCTCTAGTCCGTGTTTGTTTCCTTCTTAGCGATTTAGTACACAGTGTGTGAATGTTGTGACTGCCTCACATCTGGTTTAGTTCCAGTAAACAATATTTCAAACCATAATACAGCAAACAACTGCGCCATGTGAAGGCTCAGCGATGCATATGCGGTCCCAGCGGTGCAGGGGCCTCTTTTCTTTCTGCTTGTCTTGTGTTTGAAAGATCTTAAATCATTACCATCTTTACACAGAACAGCGTGTGCATCCATCACGCATGCACAATATGCAACTTTTTCTCACAATATTGAAAAATTTGCCTTTCTAAACTCATCGAACACAAATTTTAGACTGTTTCTTTAATATTTTTGAAAAAAATTAAATTCTGTCCTGTAATGTGAGGAGACTTTCATGAAAAAAAACAAGTATTTTGCTCATTTTTTGGGTGTTTGTACCACTAAACTGTTCCATGAAAACAAATAAAAGGAGCAACACAACCGTATTTGTAATGGATTAGGTATTCTCCTGGGGTCAAAGTTATGAAACTGAATCATATTGATGAAAACAAATGTATATAATGCATGCAGCAGAGACCGCACAGCTCTGTGCAGTTGTGTTACTGGAGTCAGATGACTGACAGGTGCATCATTTAGATGAAGGCTGTATTTGAGGGTGTTAAAGAATAACAGAAGTGGGGGGAAAATATAACATCCCTGCACAATATAGCAATTTCCACAACAGAGCAGAAAAAACCCAAACAAAGTGGGGGGTTACAGAAACACGGAAAACCAAGTCAAGTGACTGAGGCGTCGGTTCAAGCTCCCCGCTGTGGTGGAACACCCAGCAGTTTCTCTAAGGCCGCAGAGGACATGTTTAATAAAGGTTTTTATCACTACAGGTCTCAAAAGTTGAATCTTTTTTCCCTTTCAAGCCTCAATACAACACCTGTAAATATATAAATACAGCATCTATGGTTTTCTTACCCAAATTATCGATAAAAGATATGCTCTAATTTTGTGTAGATACTTTTAATTTCAGTTAAAACCAATTATATCTAAATTAGTAACGGCTGAATTGCTCAGCTGAGGATAAAAAAAGATACTTGAACAATTCCTTTTGAGTGTTCTCAAATGTGTATTAATTATTAAGTATATTTGATCAAGGTCATTTAAAGAGAATGGAAAGTTTTCCAGGAAATAATTTCTCTTTCTTACTCAACCATATGCAAACAAAAGACTTCAATCATTGAGGCACTCTTTCAGGGTTGGTGCAGCAATTTACATTTCAATTTCAGTGACAAAATACACGTTTATGTCAGCAAGTCCAGAATTCATTCCGTTTATGATGCTTAGATGCCTACTCTATTACAAAAGCATAACAAGACAAATTGTAGAAGATTACTGGTTTTGTGGTAAAGCCTAAAGTCTATTTTTGAAAAGGATTTTATGTTGTTTTTTTTGTTCTATTATACAGAAATCCAAACAGAACAATCAAAAGAAGCTGTTGCATGTTTGTATATTTTATATAAATAAACTTTGTATGATTTTAGACATTTTTCTGGTAAGATTTGCCGCTTTTGTTGAGACCAAAACCATTAAATTCTCCTTTCTTTAATTGTTTTTATTCTTAACAGTTTATTCCAGACACATTTATCATGCTCGTGTGGTTTACTGCTGTTTTATTTTGTCAGTTTCACAGGCTTTGTATTTCTCCCTCAACGTCAGTCGTTAGATGATGATCACATATTCATTTTTCACCCTGACAATCATCGGTTTTGTCGAATCTTTTGTCTTTGCAAAAACGCTTTGATAAGTTTGAACCCAACTGTTTCCTTCAGCCCACAAAAAGGCTCGAGGCAACCGATGCTTGATTGAAGATGCAGACAGAGGTCAAGAAAGCAAACAGCTTTTTTTTTCTGCTGAGAACTGTTGAGAACAGTGACCATACCCTCCTGCGTGTCATAAACATGCGAGCATTTGGCCTGCTCTATTTACTTCCTAATGAGAAACAAAGATCTGCTCTGGAGAGAGTTGCATGCCTTAGATTATGAAAAACCAAGGCTGGAAAAAAAAAAAAAAAAAAGGAAAAAAAGGCCTTCAGAATAATTCAAACCATTTGTGTGCTCAAGGGGCCTGAAAGCTCTGAGTGGATAAATCGACCATACAAAAAAAAAAATAAGATATGACACTCTGTGTTATCCGTTTATATAGCATTAGATGGCCATTTGCCAGACAGAAAAAACAAAATCTGCATGGAGGGTAGACTCAGTATAAAAGCATGTTTTCTTTATGTTTACACACATATAAAAGGAAAATATAGCAATGAGCTAAATAGCACAAAAGCGCATACTGAAGCTCAATAAATTAGCAAAAAGCATAGCATCATTTAGCTGAAATATGAGCCGACCAAGAAGCCCATTCAATGAATGTGGCTCAAAAAAATCTATTTGCTATTATGGGATGACACACAATGTTTGCAGATTGTGTTTTTATTCAGAATAAATGTTCCCTTCTCCAGTATTTTCTAACCACGAGGAGAATAGGAGAGTCCTCTGAATGACAGTGGGAAACATGTCTGTGTAGAATGGACTGTGGGAATACAATTGTGAGTAGACAAAGGCCAGTCCTCCTGCCAACTCTGTGGATAAGAGGATTGGAGATGGGAGAAAAGGACCCAGCCAAACACCAAGCAACAGCGATTTGGGAGCGGGACGGGCCTCAAGACTGTAAGGGTATCTGGGAAACCCGCCAGTGTTTAAAACTTCTGCAAGTCTCACCAGCAACAAGCTGATATCCTTCATTCTGTCCCACGGTGACAGAAATATACTGATCTAAACGCAAGCAGAGCGTAGGAACTATTGATCTGCTCCCACTGCAATATCTCCTCTTACATCCATAATTATTCTCCTTCAGCGGGCTTTACCACATGCTCCCGCTGCCCGACTGGCTGGCTTTCTGTGTGCCTGCTTGTTAAAGATGCTCTATGGTCTCACATTTCATGCTGCACTGCCAACGACCCCCTTCTCTTAACCCTGGCATTTTCACATATTTCATGGTTCAGTCCTGGGCTGGGGAAGGCACGGCGCAATTACAGCGGTTAGCCGGACTCCTCTGGCAGAACCATGCTGGCTCCCAAAGTACCATGACTCGCAAACAGACAGCCAGGAAAAACAAAAAGGTGTCAGAGAGACCTTTTTTTTTTCTTTTTTTTTTCCACCGCGCTGAATCAACTCTCTGTCTATAGGCACAGAGCAAGATTGACGGGTTAATTGTAGCAACACTTCACACATTGAGGAAAGGAGCTTTCTGTCTTTTTTTTCTTAGCCGCCGACACCTTTAGACAGAAGAAAAACAGGATCTTTCTGTCACATTTGAAAAGTAAATCCAACCACATTTGGCCAAATTTAAGATGGTTTTGGCTTAAAACTGCAACTTAAAGTACTTCTAAGTAGACACGTTATGACTTTACATCCTTTTTCATTAGAAACTATTACGACACAAGAAACAAGTGTATCGGTTACGCTGTTTTTTATATCCTGATGGGATAATTTGGTGTCTGCTAATTTCTAATTAAAGAGGAGCTGATTAAAAGTCATCTGCTGTTCTGATTCCATAACAGATTTCTAATAATAATAATCATAATTTTAGACAATTTAAATGTTTTCAGGTGTAAAATACTTAAAGACCCACTGTGAGGAAAATGGGGTTTTTAACATGTACCTGTGACATTTTTCTAATGATGAAGGACATATAAAAAGAAAATAAAGCTTTTGGAGTATTTTTTTATTCAAATCTTTGCTAGATCAGGAGCAGATGTTTGAAAAAGAGCTTATTTGTGACGTAGAGCATCACACTCTCTCTTCTCTGCTCCATTCCGATGCATCAACTTGTAGATGACTGGATTCATGTACGTCTCTTTTTTTCCTCATCCGAGCTGATATCTGGCTCAAAACTGTACGCCTGGATAGCTCCGATATTGCTTGTTATCGATAATGTTAAGAGTAGAAAAGTGTGTAAACAGAGAAGGGGTCCGGTTGCTCCACATCAGTGGGCCCACCCACAACTTAGAGGCAACTCCTGCCCTCTGCAGAAACCATGTCCCAGAAAACAACACAAGTGCTTTTGTCTTGGCTAAAAATAGTATGATTAGAATTAAAAGATCACTGGGAACACTTTGACAATACATCAAAAGATGATCAAAGTGGGGCTTTAAGATCCTTGTTGGAGGCATGCTTGTATTCAAAACGACTATTAAATTAAAATCACAAGGTTGATTCTTTTAATTTGATGATGAGCAAATGGATGAAAGTTTAGGCACTGAGACCAAACCAATGGGAAAACACTGACTAAGGCAAAGCATCACCACTGATGCACAGATTGTTCGCCCTGTGATCTCCATTAGTCACTTTTTAGCTTGATCATCTTGGCAGATCACGTTCTAAGAAATCCGACTTCTGAGCCGCTGATCTGAATCAAGTGGAGGCGCTGTGCCCACAGTGGCTCCACCACACAAACTGGCAGTGACATATCATGTCTTTGGCATGAGAGTTTCCACTCAGCTCGGGAAATCAAAAGCTACGAGTTTGTGCTATCACCAATATCACATTCAAAGTGTGGGCTGCACAACGGTGTAGTGGTTAGCACTCTTGTCAGAAAGAAGGTTAAAATCCCAACTGAGTTCTCTCTGTGAGACGTTTGCATGTTCTCCTTGTGCATGCAGGGGCGTCCTCTGAGCACTCCGGGCACTCTCCCACAGTCCAAAAGAATGCTTTAAAGGTTAATAGGAGTCTCTACATTGCCCCTAGGTGTGCATGTGAGTGTGTGGCCCTGCAACAGTATCTGTGTTGGCTCCAGCAGCCCTGTGACCCCTAAGTGAGTTCAGAGACATTAAACCTGCAACTGAAGAAGCTACAAAAGAAAAATGGCCTAGGATCTAACCATCTGACTAACTTTGGGTTGCACCGTGGTGCAGTGGTTAGCGCTCATCACAGCGAGATGGCCCCAGTTCAAGTCCTGGTGGGGGGCCTGACACAGAATCACCAACGGTTTTCTAAGGGGACTCCAACTTCCTTCTACCGTCCAAAAATGTATTGGTTACTCTTTAAATGTGATGTGTCCCTGTGTCAGACTGCAACCTGTCCAGGGTGTACCTCTCCGTCGACAAGTGGCAGGGATAGGCTCCAGCAGCCCTGTGATCCCGAAAGGGACAAAAACGGGTTTAGAAAATGAATGAATGAAATAACTTTGCTATCTTTAGATGATTTACTTGGGAGCCAAAAATAGCAGTTGG
This sequence comes from Oryzias curvinotus, assembly GCA_023969325.1. Classification (NCBI taxonomy): domain Eukaryota; kingdom Metazoa; phylum Chordata; class Actinopteri; order Beloniformes; family Adrianichthyidae; genus Oryzias; species Oryzias curvinotus. Next base: position 10,705,842 of record CM043724.1, on the reverse strand, counting down.
ATAGCTCAGTTGGTTAAGTGCAGGATGAGGATATCAGGGTTTGATTCCCATGGGCGCAAAACAAAAACACCAGTGTGAATCAGTCTCCCTGATGTTCCCTACATGAACAAAACTGCTGTAAAATGATTATAAATTCACTTTGTCTTTCCTTTTTAAACAAGCCAGTCCTTTAAATTAATTTTAATCTTAAGTAAATATAACTAAAACTAATGTCCACTTTTTAATGTAACTATTTTAAGATCAGCATGTTTAAAATAACACCACAGTTACATAAATACATAAAGACATGTTTAAGGCTTCCTGCACTTCATTGAAGTCCCACTCAGATCATCTTTTGATCTATTGTAAAAGCGTTCCCAGTGGTCTTTTATATGTGATTTTGCCATTTTTTAGATAAAATAAAAAAATTGTGTTGTTTTCAAAGACATAGTTTCTGTAGAGCAGCAGTATAAAATTAAAAATTTGCCTCTGACTGTTAACGCAGGGTAAGCCCGCCCCCTATGTGTTGTCCTGCTAGCTTACAGCCCCACACAACTTCAGGCTAACATTAGTTGGTTAGCAATATTGGAGCTAGCCGGACAGTTTTGAACCAGATACCAGGTCGGATAAGGAAAACAAAGACATACATGGATCTATTTGTCCATGGATGCAGTGGGTGCATGGGAATGGAGTGGTTGTGGCTTGCAATAAGTAACTTGGACATGACACTTACGATCTTTTTCCCGCCCCCAATTTTTTTGTCTGCTTCTGATTCACAATAATTTGAATAAAGAAATACTCCGAAATGCATTTCTGAGATTCATTTTCTTTAAATATATTGTTAGAAAAATGCCACAAGAACCTGTTAAAAACACCCAAAACGCAAATTTTATGTGTTTCATGCTTAGATCCCTACGGAGCCCGTGTCATGACATTAAAAAAATAAAATATATCTCGTTCCCACAGATTAATAACTCGTTCCCACAGATTAATAACTCGTTCGCACGAAATACTATTCCGTTCCCACAAGATACTATTCCGTTCCCACAAGATACTATTTCGTTCCCTCGAAATACTATTTCGTTCCCACGAAATGATTAACTCGTGCGAACGCAATAATTAATCCGTTCGAACGCAATAATTAATCATGTCATAAATCAATCACACGGATATGCTCAGTCCGTCCGGCCGCAAAAGCCGCTTTCAGCGGTAACATCCGTCTCTTTGTGACCCACATTCGTTCAAGAAAGGAAAAAGAAAAACAAGAAGGATCAATTTATTACTGTCTCAATGAATATAAGAAAAATTTCACAAGATTTGATAGCTACGCTGCTTTGCCATACGATAGCTTCTGCTAGGCTACTACTACTAGCTTAGCTCCCCGCGGAGCTCCTTGCTTGTCATGCCGGCATTCGGGCAACTGGCTGGTCGGTAGACAGCCAGCCAGCTGATATTGTAGTTTAGGGTCGAATAGTAATAATAATATTCAAGACTTGTCTTTTATTAACATACTCTTTAGCAGTCAGTCGCTTCACATTCGAAGGCTATTAGGCTACATGCTAACTAACTAGCCGATCGGTTATCCTGTTATTTACGTCATAGATTTACAGCAGATACCTTCACATTTCTGTCTGTGTGTGTGTCTCATTACATTGCATTGAGGACATGGAGGATGTTTAGAGATCAGATTTATTTATTTTAAAAAGCACAAAAGCATCCATCGGACTTAGCTTTTAGCTACTAGCATTACAAACAAGGCTGCATGCATCCGGCATTCCCAGCATGCATTTCGGCCAATCACCGTGTCCCTGTAACTGAAGTGTAACAACAAGACCAATGATTTGCTGATCAAAAGCACGTGGGTAAACGTGATGCATCATGGGGTATATTGTTCGCAGCCATGTTTGTGATGCTAAAAGCTAAGTCCGGGAGGGGAAGCATTCAGGCTTATCTTATGATATTTTTCTGATTTTTATCGAGACAATAATAGATCGATCATTCCTGCTTTTATTTTTACGCCCAGTGAATGCTCACAGAGACACGGAAGTAGCTGCAGAAAGCGGCTTTTGCAGCGAGATGACGGAGAGCGTACCAGAGGATGATCATCATGTGAATACCGATGGATGCTTTTGTGCTTTTTAAAATAAATAAATCTGATCTCGTCTTGGGGTATCGGTCAGCCATATTTGTTGTGCTTGGAGCTAAGAGGTAAGTGCGTTTGGCGAAGCAGTCAGCTTAATATGATATTTTTTCAGATTTTCATTGAGAAAATAATAGATCGACCATTCTTGCTTTTATTTTTACCCCTATTGAATGCTCACAGGGACACGGTCGTAGCGGCAGGAAGCGGCTTTTGCAGCTAGATGACGGAGGGCGTACCAGAGGATCATGATGTGAATACGATGGAATGGATGCTTTTGTGCTTTTTAAAATAAATAAATCTGATCTCTAAACATCCTCGGTGTCTTCAATGCACTGTAATGAGACACACACAGACAAAATGTGAAGGTATCTGCTGTAACTCTATGACATAGATAACAGGATAACCGATCGGCTAGTTAGTTAGCATGTAGCCTAATAGCCTTCGAATGTGAAGCCACTGACTGCTAAAGAGTATGTTAATAAAAGACAAGTCTTGAATATTATTATTACTATTCGACCCTAAACTACAATATCAGCTGGCTGGCTGTCTACCGACCAGCCAGTTGCCCGAATGCCGGCATGACAAGCAAGGAGCTCCGCGGGGAGCTAAGCTAGTAGTAGTAGCCTAGCAGAAGCTATCGTATGGCAAAGCAGCGTAGCTATCAAATCTTGTGAAATTTTTCTTATATTCATTGAGACAGTAATAAATTGATCCTTCTTGTTTTTCTTTTTCCTTTCTTGAACGAATGTGGGTCACAAAGAGACGGATGTTACCGCTGAAAGCGGCTTTTGCGGCCGGACGGACTGAGAGCATATCCGTGTGATTGACTAATGAAGTGATTAATTATTGCGTTCGAACGGATTAATTATTGCGTTCGCACGAGTTAATCATTTCGTGGGAACGAAATAGTATTTCGAGGGAAACGAAATAGTATCTTGTGGGAACGGAATAGTATTTCGTGCGAACGAGTTATTAATCTGTGGGAACGAGTTATTAATCTGTGGGAACGAGATATATTTTATTTTTTTAATGTCATGACACGGGCTCCGTAGATCCCAATAGGTAGGAACGTGAATTTAGATTTTTTTTTTCATTTGATTTTTGTGTTTAAAACCAAAAGCTAAATCTTTGAGCCAAAACATGTCACCATATCAAAAAAGGATGAAGAAATACAATTTAAAAATTACTATTATTATTTTTCCTCCATCTGAAACGAGGGAATCTTTGAAAGATTTTCATCCTAAGACATCAACATTAATATTTGTAAATAAAACTGACATTTGAACAACTAAACTGGTCCTGAAAAAGAACAAAGAACATTGGAGATCTTAAGTTCACATGAAGTGAAGTGAAGTTCAGGCGACAGCCCGCAGGAAACTGGCAGGTTGGGTTGTTGGGTCAACAAAAGGCAGACAAAGATAAGTTGTGGGTCGTTGTAAGATCCAAAAATCTCCCCCACCCTCTGTCCATTATGAGAGGACTGGAGAACAGATCCCGGGGACTAAAACAGTAAACACCATCATAAATGAAGCTCTTGGAGAGTGACAATTAAAGAGGAAAACAGCTGGGACACGAGCCAGCATGCTAGGGGTTATTTTTACTCTTGGCAATATATTTATAGCACTTGCACATCCTTGCACACTGACTCCTGCATCCCTTCCCCCAGCAACCGGCGTCAGGCTGTAGAGACCAGAAGCTGGCACATGCCCCAAGAGTGTCCGACAGCATCGTTACTTATATCCACTTAAGTCATAGCGTTAGCTTAGTTTAGAACAGATTCTGACAAACGACATCTTAAATTCCAGGAATATTTCGTCTGAGTCCTTGTCCCAAAAAAAACCGGCGTAAATAAAGGAACTGGTCATAGGTAATGCGGGCTGTGACTCATTACATAAGTCACAGAGCGTAATGCCGCGCTGAAGGTCAGTGTACCCCTCCGGCTCTGTACGGGAGGCATGTGACTTATCCCAGAAATAGCTAATTCAATTGAAATTCGGCAAAAATACACAGAAGGAGAACAACATCTAATATTTCATGTCTTTTCTTCCAATGACACTCTGATTGTTCTGCTTCGCTAGCTTCAGAGATGTTTTCTCGCTCCCAGTTGGTCGATGCATTCCCGTGAATACCCACGCAGAGGTTAATGTCTCGTGTCCTCCCTGTTCTCTGCAGGCTGCTCCATCAGGATGAGCGGAAAGAAGATCCTAAACTATTTAGGTAACTTGTTAATCTTGTTGTCATATCTCTTTGTTTTAGGCGAGGGAGGCGGGATATTTTCCTTGAGCTACCGTTAAGGAGTTGGTCTTGAGACCACTGTGGGTGAGCTGTTGGGAGGGGAAATTCTTCCACAGATTGTTTTTCTTTTTCGAGAGCACCCCTTATGCCCTGAGGGGTCTTTAGTGAACTTGCCATCACCCACACATACTGACAAGCAGAGAGCACGCACTTCCACCGCCCTGCACACGTCACAGAGGCAATAAACAGCCACAGGCCTCGGCACGGAGATAAGGCTTCCAAGCAGTCGATCAAACAAACACAGCCAGATGACGAATCCGGAAAGATGTGAAGAAATGATGCCGTACTGCCCGCATATCTTTTCTTCCTGCAGCTTTTTTAACCTAACTACATAAACACACTCGTGCTGTACAGTATATACACTTGTACACCCACTTCAGCCTGTCTGGAAAAACCATTAGAGCACCCGCTTCACACATATAAATACACACACAGACACACACACACACACACACACACACTGCATGCAGATGGAGAAAACTGGAGCTAAGAACCAGGAGGCCTGAGGGGCTTTTCATGACAATAACCTTCTGTAGAACTGCTAGGATCCATCCACCTAGACTGCGGGGAGGTGCCGAGGGATGGGTGGAAAAATAAGCAGCACAGCCATAAAAAATATTAGACAAGGAAAGGGTCATACAAAGTAGAGAGGAGGAAGAAATCCGTGTCATTTCGCTCTCATGGCCCGGAGAGATGCAAGGCTAAATGCTTTTTTAAAAACAGCTTGAGCACTGAAATGATGATGACTCCTTTTGCCTCAGTAAAGCACATTAATACGTCGCTGAATGCCATTCCCTCTTTTGCTAAATGGCTCACCTATTGAGTATTCAATTAAAATGACTGCCTCTCGTTTGGAAGACGGGGCTGGGACCCATATAAATACCCACCCTCTGAGTGTAAAGCTGCAGAATGCATTGGACAGCAATGGAAGGCATGTGGAGCTCCTGGTATGGGGATGACGTACGACGTTAATGGAGGAGGAATGAGGAGATTGTTGGCTAATGGCTCGGCGGCAAAAGTTGCTCCTGAGCACCACTTTTTCAAACCATTAGCACATTTTATGCTTTAAAGGATTAAAATACGTGACACGGAAAAGAAAAACCTTCAAATTGAGACGTCAAATGATTTGCCTCAGATTTTAGACGTAGATCTATCAACAATTATACAGTTCTTCTCCTGCCTCCGTTTAATGGTTTATTTCAAACGTTCAAACAGTAAATTTGTGGCTAATTTCATGTAAGGATCCACCGGCGTGTGGTTTTTCCGGCAGTAATGATTCCCTCATCCGGCCTTAATTAACTGCGGCCTTTAAACTGAGGGAAATGTAATGCCCTGGGTTCCATGTCAGGTAGTCAGAGGAGGACGGCACAGGAGGACTCAATTAGGCCTCTGCTGTTCCCAGGTTATCACACGACATGTTTGCCAATTAAGCAAAATGATGTCTCTGATGTCTGTATGCCTCTGTCGGCACAATCTCAGAGGCCCTTACGATGGAGAAACGGGTTCTCCACCTCCACCTCCCCCCACCCCAACAGGGAAGGAACAGACACCACACTATGCCCCAAAAAGGCAGTAATTACAGGACGGATGAGAGACTGTTATATAAGCAAAAAGGCTGCTGATAGGCCAGGCAGACCAAGCCCTATGCCAGGTTTTAAACAAGTGCCAGCAGGATGGAGTTATAGTAGAATTTACCAGGGTACACTCAGTGAAAAACACAGACACATTTCCACTTCAGAAGCGGTAAAGGCTATTGACATTTTTCCAAGTCTGCAGTCTGTGGTGCCGCGTGACTCTTGGAGTTTGAAAGGATCAAAAGCAGAGAAGAAAAAAGGATAACGTGGAATGAAACCCACTTCTTGACAAATGATGCAGCACTCGTCTTAACAAACTCTTTTGTTCAAATGAAATAGTCGCTCTGAAAAGCTGCAGCTCTATCAGTGCCTTAAGGCCCCCCCCCCCCCAGCGAGGGTAGCTCTGTGTCGTGACTCACAGAATGTGGGAGAAGAAGGCAGAGACAGACAGACATATTAGCCTTCCCTTATGGCACATTCTGCAAGGCAAGAGGAGTCAGACTGCATGATGCTGACTGTCACCCACTTGTTATGAAAGCATTACGGGGCTGTGGCTTATCCGCCGCATGGGGGGGTGGAAGTTAGGGTTAAGGGAAGGCCTGGCAGGCTGCAGGGGGGTGCGAGGGTAGGCGAGGCAGCCCTCTTGTCTGTCACTCATCATGCACCACTGCATGACCAGCAACCCTGTCTGGCTTCAGCACAATGGGAGGTCTGGGTTTAACTATATGAGCAGTCATTCTCCTACTCCCTACTCCCAGCAGCCCACGTGGGGGTGGGGGGAGAAGGAGTGTGAGGGGCCAAAAGGAGTCAAAACACACCGGACAAGCATTAGTCTTACACTGAGACTTGCAGAGCTCACTGCTTGAGGCAGCCTGGCTTTGAATATCAACTCTGTTCCTGCTGAAACTCCGGATTTTAGCATTCTTACCTCAAAGCAAGCCCTGACAGAGCCTCCAGAAGATAATCTCCTTTAGCAAACATACATTACAATTACCCAGAATCATTAAATGGTAATGACTGGAGGTGTGAGCAAACTTTTTAAGCAGTTACAGTACCACCCACGAGAAAATGCATAATGTTTACAAAATGCACGTTATGGTTTAGGAAACAGAACGATTCCTTGTTGCAATTAGAGTAAAGGAAGAGAGGGATGTGCAAAAGAGCGGCTGGGAGAAAAAAAAGCGAAAAAAGAAAAAAAAAAAGCTGAAGTCAGCAGCAGCAATAAATCCTGAAAAGCTGAGCAGTTTCTTCCAGCTCTGTCCTGGTCCAAGACTCCGTCTCTAACCTAAAAACGGAGCTCTGATTAGTAGCTTTAGCAGACCAGTGAGCACCCACTCCCCTTCCCTCGCCCACCCCAAAGGTGCAGTTTGCACAGGTGGTGCTTCAGTCAAGTTCATCCGGCTCATTGGAGAGCACTTCCCAGCAGCGCCACAGTCGGTGACCACTGCCCGACCTCGGAGCCAGCTCGCTTCCATAAAAGCAGAGAAAAATCAATAGATCAACCTGCATGAAACGGCGGCGAGATTGAGATGAATGATGGCTGAGCTAATTCTATTAATCTCTTTATGAGGTGGTAATAAACGAGCAGCATAATGAAGGCTGAGCGGAACAATTAGTGGAATCAAACAGTGGGTAGAGAACTTTGATTTAGCTTTAAATGATAGGAGCGGACATAGTGTTAACTAAATGTGTAGAGCATTGAGAGAAGCCTCTGAAAAACTCTTCAGAACTGATGCTCGGTGCAGCGAACTTGAAAAAGCTTCAATCAAAGACTCTCTCCTGGCTTTATTAGCATGCTGTGCAGAGGCTGTACAAAGCCTTTAAGTCACTTTTTGCATACACTGCTTCATGGTGGAACAGTCACCTCAGTTTTCTTTTCTAGTTCTGCACATATGGAAGATCTTGCACGCAAAGTGAAAGTAAATATCTACAAAAATTTGATTTGTTTTGTTCTTTGAGTCCATCAGCTAAAGAAAATTTCTGCGGATGGCATATTTTAAGCAATTTTTAAAATAAAACATAGATCTAGGAAAAGGCTTGCAGCATTATCACCTGCTCAAACACCAACTCTTTAATCCAAACTAACTGTGATAGTTCATTAATAATTGATGAGGTCGTGGAGGCCTCCACCTGTGTTTTTTTTCTTCTTAAGGTTTTCATAATTGTATGAGCGAAAACAAATGAAAAACACTGGATTCTTAAAGAGCAGCTTGGTTTGAAGTAGACTTGAAATATGTTTGGGGTTAACTCAAACCTCAGGACAACAAACATCAATGGATGCTGTACGATCCCAATGTCTCTAAAAGTTTCATAATGTTAAATGTGTGGAAACCTGCTCTTAAAAGCTCAACGGATGTGGGATAAAGTCAGGATAAAACTGAAACGTTCTCCCGACTCATTGCAATCTATATGAAAGATGAGCTGTAGAACTCTTTCAAAGCCGCACAAGGAATCATAACCGCTGAGTCACTGGTCAGTAGTTCCACATTCAAGTGAAACCTATTCACTTTGTCAACAGTGATTTGATTGGAAGTCAATCAAAATGCTGTTCTCTTTCCGATTCGTTCCAACAAACATGATATTGATTTGATTTTCCCATTTAAGTATCACTTTAAGAATTCTTTAACTTAAGATCAATCACATCCATCTCTAGAGGAGATTTTTAGCTGGGGGTTTGCGTAGCTTATTTTGGGAGGGGTTTATTTCACATTTTCTTTTGATATTTTTGAATGCTTTTATTTAGACTCTCACAATAGAACCTCTACCCTTGCCCAGGCCTTAAATGTATATCAAAACATCAAAAGTAGAATTAACCAAGCATCACTGATATTAAATCAAATTGTGAAAACAGTATGGGAAACAGTATGCAGCATCACTTTTTACTGAATATTCAGATCAGGGACTGTTTTGGTGCCATGAATTGGAGAAACTGTGTTTATTTCTACAGAAATATTGTGCCGGATAATCTCAAAGGGTTCATAAGGTCAGCAGTGAACACTCCAAAACATCAGAGTAGAAAGGCGGAGCTGATGTGCTCGTCGCCGCGGCGTTTGGCTGCACTTTCCATGCTGATGCTGAAGTAGTTTCATTACTGCTCGAGTATTCTGCGCTCTTTTTTTTTTTGCCAAGTCTCAATGTCCATTTGTAGTCATTTTTAGGGTACAACAATACAGTGTGTGAAGCTGAAACAATTCAGAAGCGCAGCGCCTATCCTGCAGGGGGGCTGACCTGAGCATTGGTCCGGGCCCATCTGAGATCAGTCCCATGACTAATACAGCAGTGTTTAACCCTTGTGCTATCCTAGGCACTTTACTGTTGGGAGTTGGGTCATCTAGACCCACTAGACAGAGCTCTGAACCTTTTTTTTTTTAAATTTTTTGTGATCTTCACTGGTTCAATGGATTACATGAAATTTTTCCACCTTTATCCACCTTTGTCATGGTAGGGAGAACACGTCAAAGTAAGGGTGGGGTCATCCAAGATAGCACAAGGGTTAAGAAGCAGGCGAAGCCATGTCTTCTTGGAGGTTAAAATAACAATGTCTCTTACTCTAAATGTGGAAAACAATATGGTAATCATACAGAGAGATATACAATCTGTCACCTGGCATTTGCTTTTAAGATACATTCTTCTATATGCACATGGCGTCAGTCTGCATTTACCAATTCCCTGTATACAGGGATTTCTTTTTTAATTTGAGTTGTTGAAAAGACATGTTCAAAAGGTTTACCTGACATATTTAAAGAGTGTTTCTAGGATATGCTCTAGCAAGAGAAGTCTAATGATTCAAAGACTTATAGCATCACAAAATGAACGATTTATGGATTTTTACAGTGAGGGTTAGTCATGTGAACAGTAGCACTTAGTTGAGACCAACTGCAGTGGTGTGAACAGCCAAATTGTGGTGCTTTTACTGACAAATTATTGTTATTTTCATTGTGCAAATAGGTCCTACTGACACAGAAAAATAATAAAAGAGGGGGATTTCAATTTACAACTCATTTATTTTAGGGTTTATTAGGAGGAAAAGCTAAACATTGAAAGAAGATATTATCAGAAAGCATCAGTCCTGAAAAGCTCATGTTTGGAGTCACTCACCGTCTCATTGCCAAACAGGATGTCAACATATGGCATGACCTTCATCAGGGGCTCTTTAAAGAACTGGCTGATGAAAGGTGCAGAGAGGTTCATGCAGAAGATTTTGTTGTTGTCTGAAGCGTGCTTCGCCACTTTAAGGATGGACTCTGGTGACACGGTCAGGAAAAAGCCCTGAAAATGAACAAAAGCCCACATTTTAGGATGTCGTTTGCAGCTTTAGAATAGAATGCCTTTATTGTCGCTGTCCACTTGGACAGTGAAATTGGAGTAGTCTCCGTTTCAGTGCAAAAGGAAATCTAACAAAGTATAATATAAAACATGTCAATATGTACAAAAAAATGTGCAATTATGAAAAATGTCCGTACTAATGTGCAGAGCGATATGTGATATGTGACACAAATTAAATCATTACGTTAGTAAGAGGCAGACCGTCCGTCTCTGTGTTCTTGAAAGGGAGAAACAGAAGTGTGACTGATGAAGTGAAACCCCCTAAAGTGATCAGTTGTGGCTTTTTAAGTCTTATTTGGGTGTTTTGGGTGATATAATGTCATAACACAGAAATAAAAAAAATAAAAAAAAACAAGAAACATCAGTGTAGAAGCACTTATCTGAAATGTTTTTTAGAACATGCACAAAGAGAGAAAAAAGAGCAGGAAAAAAATCTATCCTGGACAAAGCTCATGGCTGGACTCCAAGGTTTGTACTGGAGGAAGCAACATGCACGTATTCGATGATAGAGCGAACAAAAGTCTTGTCTGGACTCTCCTTACTTGGAAACAAGAGAGGCTGGCCCACTCATTGTGTGAATGAATACAAATCAGGTAAGAAAACACCTTTGTGTTTCAGGTGGAAACCTGAAGCGAGAGTCTCCTGCAAGCCGCACAAAAACACTCCTCCTTTGATACCGATCTTCTAAACTTTGTTTTTCAGCAACAAGCTGCACGGTAAAACCACCGTGTCACAATAGGGGCAAAGGGGAAGAGGAGAGGAAAGGAAAGTTTCAGGCTCGGTGATACATTTAATCCAGCTGATTGTGAAGGACATGGCAGCACTCATGAAAACACTATGACCTTTGCAGCCACACAGGAGCAACCGGAGTGACGGATTGTTACAGCAAAGGAATACAGAGGGTGACTGTGCAGTCAATCAAAAGTAGGAGGTATTACAATACCGCCGTGAAAGCAGGCCAATGCTTTGTTGCACCTTTGCACCGACATCCTCTTTCCTCCCAAAACCTTGCATGTTTCCTCTTTGTTTTAAAGGCCCAGGTCAAGCCTGTGGTTGCTCTGTCATAGTACCATCTGTTGGGGGCTAAAACGGTATTTTCAAAAGGTCTGGCAGCACAAAGGACCTCATTCTGGGCCAGCGGCCCATCTCTGACCATGACATTTTTCTTTTGCTGTGTGCCAATGTGTCGGAGGAAGCGGACATTTAACAACACTTTTGCAGCACAGTTGGACAAAACTTAAAGTTAAAAAAATAATGTGTTTTATCTAACAAAGATAAGAACTTTTGTTCTTTTTCTGTTTAGCATCAAATGCTTCTTTATTTCAAACTATGATGAAGCATCAAACTGCATACTGAGGTGTTCTAAGAAAACGGAATTAGTTTACTAAATTTTACTGACATGTTAGCAGGTAAATAGAAAAAAAGGAAAACAAACTCCAAACTGTTCTATATAAAAAATAAAGCCCCTTGAAAAAAAAATCAAAAATCCAAATAAGAAATCAAATCAAATCACATCCTATGTGAGCACTCTAGCTTAATTAGAAATAAGCTGATAAGTAGATGAACGTAAACTGATAACAACACAGGTTAAAATACATAATTTGATTCTGCAATGTGTATTTTGATTTAATTTCAGACCAAGGTCAAGATTTCCTGGTGTGAGAAATCTTTAAACTGATTAAAATCTTTTTTATGAATGATTTTTAGGCAAAATAGAAAGGCAAGCTGCAACTGAAGTTAATATTCTGTTTTTATTGAGCAAATTATTTGTAATATCTTAGTTACATAAATACCACTCTCTCATTAGCTCTTGTTTTTCTGTGTTTGAAGACAAAGCCAGACTCAAAGGATCAGTCTCATAAACATATTTACATACTTTTTCCACTATAAACTGTGACTCAGTTGTGAGAAAATAAAAGCCCCAGTCTGAACCACGTGAAATTCCATTAGCCACCCGTACTCTCTGCTGTCTACGAAACAAGAGAAGTTAAGTCTTTAGTGCTGCCGTGCAGATCGTGTAGCCAGCACACAAGATCCAGTTTCTCAGATGTCACACAGCCCTGTGAAGAGGAGCGACTATCACATTTCCAGGTCAAGATGATCAAAGTGCTGGGGATACTTTGTACTATTTCTTCCCAGCCAAAGCATTCGATAAAGTATTTAGAAAAAAAGTATTTTTCCAAGAAGTCATTGATGCAGAAGGATGTCTGGCCATGTCAAGTAGTAATTTGAGGGGAGACTTGGAAAGCAGAATAGCCATTTTCAATGTTTACTCTAAAAAGAGCTGGAAACTCCACTTCACTCAAACAAAGAGAATGTCTAAATGGTACTCTGAGATGAAATTAGAGGTAATCTAACCATGAATAACCTAACAGCTCAGCGACACCATGTTATCACACCTCCCTCTGGACTTTACCAGTATTCTGCCTGGAGCTGCATGGATCTGAAAAGCCGGGTGTGATAGATGACCTGGTGTCACCAGGCCTAAAATAAAAGTGGACATCTGAAGGGTGAAAATGATCTATTTTGGGAAGGGCATTTTCATTTGCTGCTGCAGCAGCAGAGGTGGTCATGGAAAAGGAAAAGGTTTTTTTTTTTCTTCTGGTTCATTGTAACTCAGCAGGGGATCAGAGGAAGTAGTGTGTCATGGAGGTGTGTATCACTCTAGAAAGACAGAGGGAATTTAAACTAAACTAACTAAAATCAATAAATATTTAAATGGTTTAACCATTTTTTCATATCAACTATATTGCTCCAAAATCTACAAATAAATAAAGTACAATTTCTAGTTTTTGGGATAAATGCAAGTTTTAAGAACCTTACATCAGTGACTTTGACCGCTTGTCATTAAACATAATTAAGTTGATATATAGTTGGAATGAATGCACTTGGATGCAACAGGAACCAGCAAACAAGAAATAACATTTAAGCCCAGGCAAGTCCTGAGTCTTACTGAGCTCCAGTGTTTCGGGCTTTCATTCCTTTTGCCAAGACGCAACACCATTAGCTTAAAGCCTTCGTCACATGCACCCGCACAGGGGTTAGCCAGGACTGATGCTCCGGGTAATTGGGTTGTCCGGCCTGCGGAGGATTGTAGAGAAGCGGCTGCATCTTAAAAAGGAGCGCAGGTGCGTCTTGCAGTTTCCTTGAGGCACGTACAGCCACCCTAAGGGACGTCATGAAAATGGAACGTATTATTGTTGTGCGTGCGGTAAAAGTACCGGGAAGTATTTGTAATGCAAGTGACACACACGTATGATGGTGTCATACAGTCCCTCTATGCCACACTCCAGTTGTTAGTAAGGTGTGGGCACTGGCTCCTTACTGACTGTGTGCAAATGATTCACACACGGGGTGTGACAGATGATACCACGTAGGATACCACACAAACTACGCTCTGATTGTCTAATTTCCTCATTGTGCAGGTTTTGGGCGTTGAAAAATCCATATGACACATCTGCATCTCACCCAGTTCACCCTTACTTACTTGTGTATTGTGTAAGTGTGTTGAACAACCTGTCACCCAAAGCATGCCCGTAGAAAATAATGTGCATGAACATTTTCTCTCTACGGGCTCAGCGAGCGGTCAATGACATGACTATTTTGTGCGTGTAGCCTGTGACCAGGTTTGCCCATTTTTCACCCGTGGACAGTCTGTATCCACACGTAAGGGCAGTTGTTTCTTGATATCGTTATATTGCAGGTTATATTGCAGGTTCCATTCCCGCCTTGCACGCCCATGTGTCGAAGTGTCCTTAGGCAAGACACTGAACCCCACCTTGCCGCTGGTGGAAGGTGGGTGCCAGTGTTCGGCAGCGGAGCCGCCATCATTGTGTGTGTCTGGGTGAACGGGACTGTGACTGTAAAGCACTTTGGGCCTTTGAAAGAGGGTAGAGAGCGCTATATAAGTATACGCCATTTACGCCATTAGAGTGGCATATTATAAGTTTAAACTCATATTCTTATCTTATGTCTAGTTGCCAAAGTTCTCAACAAATGATTTAAAGTAAATCTGCTGCAGCAGGATCTTATTTGACACTAGATGTATTTTATTTTGAAAGGAACTTTTATGTGCTGCTATCAAAAGTAAAAAAAAAAAGAAATATAACACTGTTATAATTCAATTATTGTGAATATTAAATGCTACATTTTATTAATTATTTGGTTGATGGCCACAAAAACATAAAAAGTGTTTTTTTTTTTTTTTCAAACAGTGACTTTGCTGCTCTCGCTAGGTTTTGTTCTGTAAGAAACTGGTCCAAATCCCTTTTTTTTTTTTTACCATGAGAAGATGCAGACCCCTGGACTGAGGCATGAAACCTTGTCTTTTTTTAGGCTTTGAGCTGCTAACAGTAAAAACCTGCAGCTGACAATTCCTCATTAAAAAAAAAGCGGTGTCTATGATTAAAATAATACCCCAAAAAAAAAGGTAACTTGAGGTTTGGAACACAATTGGAGGTTAACTAGCAACATTTTAAAGCTTTGTCATTACTATATACAGCCCCCCCATCATGTTGTGTGGTGCAGCAGGTTCATTACACAGAATTAGATGTCACACAGATCAGAGCGAGCGTGATGCCACACACTGCTCCCCTCCTCAGTTATCTCTGTGAAGCACTGTTGCGAGCTGGATCGATAGCTGAGGTTTGGAGCTTCATTAGCTCAGTATGACTCCATCTCCATCAAGACACCTCTGGCATGCTACATCGGTGTTGCGAGAGATATTTTACTCCCCGATCCTGAAGGTCCCGCTGTTTCACACACAAACAGGCGGGCCTTCGCACATGTCGGGTGGGCGGCGGGGTTCTGTGTTAGTCTGTGGTTCGATAAACAGGAAAGAGAAAGAGGACAAACAGAAAGATGTAAGTGATTAATGGTGTCACAAAGCGCTTTGAGTGGAGGAAAAATTACGAGGATGAAAAGAGCTCATTTAAGGCTTTTCATTTCAAAGGAAAATGAGTTGCGGGACAGAAAAAAAAAGCTACACAGCAAGTGGGATTTTTCACAAAACTAATGATGTTTTGTTTGCATTGAAACGGCCAGTTGGTTTCATTTGGGAACAAGTTCAGTTAGACCCACAAAGAAGATAAATGTGCAACAACCTAGCAACATGATTCAGCATTCGCTGCTCTTTCACTGTGTTTGATCTGGCTCTGAGGCAATTCCAGCAAGCCGATAGCATCTGCCGCTTCTTCTTCTTCTCTCTTCCATTAGGAATCATGTTCTGGTGAAGCTTATCAGACATCTAGGAATTCATCCTCTTCTTCTGAGGGGGCTGGAAACCAGCCAGATGTACTGGAGGGATTTTGAAAAAGCTGAAGAAAAAGAGCTGTTATGTCGGAGAGGATTTTAACAACCGTGCTGTTTTGTGTGTGTGTGTGTGTGTGTTTTTTTCTTAAGACGTTATTTTCAAAGCGGTTCAACGTAACCTGGTTCCAAGTTGAGGCAACAATAGTCTCTTGTGCAGCACGTGAGAAACTCAGTTGCAACTTGAAGGTCATGTTCAAAAGCAAACACACCTGGAGAAAGTCATCCCGCCCAGCAGACATAAAACAAGACCCGAGAGCCAAGCACAGCCGCACAGGAGGGGAAGGTGTGTCACATTACCAGTCCACAATGTGCACAGCCATCAAGGATCGTAATTACATTAACCTCTGAAGCCTCCCCTCTGAAAAAGCAATGAAGGTAACTACTTGATGTGGGGGGAAACGAGGTTTCAACCCCAACGTGAGGTTAAGGTATCACTGGCACCACAACATCGGCAGAAGCCGCCTTTCATTTAAGTGCTATCTCATTAAAAGTTACTCAAAAACAGAGTCTCTTCAAATGGCTGCCTTTCGCGCTCCTGTTAAGCTGAAACAAAAATGTGTTGGCCGGGGGAAGAGGCCGGCCTGAGCAGGGGAGCGGGATGCCAAGGAATGTACTTAAGATCTAAAACAGACAAGATTTAAAGCCAAGAGCATTTAAATGCCAATACTAATCCACAAAATAATTCACTGCTCTGAACAAACTGTTTCTCCCTTACAGATACCATATGTTACCTCTGCGAGGAGATGAAATGAATTAAGGCAAACCAGAGGAGGTGCTTTGTTCTCTTCGAAAATATCAAATCTAAGTCCAGAAAAACAAAAGCTCCCCTTAAACTCTGCAGAAAGTACATTTGTACTGTTTGTTTTCCAAAGATCCTGCTTCCATCATTTGGAGATTAGCCCAGAACTATTTGGTTTTATGTGGAGTTAAAAACTTGCACACACTCTTGAGTGTCCTTGTCTGCCACACAGCGTTTCATTTGCATTTTAGTGCGAGCAGTTCTCTACTTCTGAGGAGGAAACATCCCCCTGGCTTACCAAAACACCAGTACTTTCAGCTGATATCCTGCAGTTTTGTACACAATCTCAGGGCAGGATAGAGAAAGAAAAAAGGGAGAGCGGTGGGTGGAAAAAGAAAAAAAAAAAAGGATTGAAGCCCAGCATGTGAAAACAGATGTCAAGGCTTCAGATTAGTCTTTTCTGCACTGGCTTGAAAGGACAAATTAATTTATGGGTCAGATGTAGAAAGCAGAGGTCCAGCGTCGGGGTGTACAGACCGCAGAGCCGTGTCGAGTTTCAGCAACTTGGAGGTTGTGCGCAGAGCAAACTAAATCTCCACAGACATTCCTGCTGCTGGGAAGAGAACATTTCCAAATGTGCCGATCTGTAAATGTAAATGAATTAGCGCACTTAGCTCGAAAACTGAAATGAGGAACTGCGGAGACAATCTCGCACTGTTCCAGAGTTGCTCCAGTGAAAGTCTGCGCACCAGGTTGGAAAATTACAGGTAATTGCTGAGGCTGTTGAATCCAGTTTGGTTTCGGTTGGAGGACTAAAATAACAAAGCTCTGATTGCTGCAAAGACAAGGCCAGTGAGCTCTGAGGCCCTGTTGCAAAGAGTTAATTTGATACATATTTCTCCCCCTTGAAATGTCTGAGGTACTGGCAAGAGACGATTAAGAAAATAAAGGAGAAAAAAAAAATGAGAGGGAGGGTGAGACCCCTGCTCCCCTTGCAAATACTATCCATCTGCCGCATTAAATTTAAGCAGCATGAGAAGCTAAAGGAGTACCCTTGCACAATATTGTGTGAAGGCTGTCAAACTCAATGCAGCACCCACTGCTTGGAGACGCCGGCTCCGAGCCACTAAAACTCTCTGTAATACCTTCTGACTCTGGGCTTTACATCAGCCAAACACAAGAACACGCAACAAGAAAAGAAAACATTCAAATATTTATACTCAAAAAAGGCATAAATGAACCCCAGTCTAGGATAATAAAAAACGTTTGTGCTGAAAATGTTAAATATCTAAATATTATATCTAGTTATGTTGGAGCTTCATGCACAGGGTTTGTTTTGTATTTGATAAAAGTGATTAAAATAAAAGTGAATATTAGATTCGGAATAAAGTAGTTCATTTCAGCTTTTCATTTGTTTGGGGTGTTTCTGCTGCCTCTTTTTTTTTTTTTTTTTTAAGGTACAACTACACTCAAGTCATTTATGCCAGAAAAAGTGGAGACTTTTAATAAAATTCATTAGTGCCCCAATTTTTCGACAGAACAGCTTTGAATTTGTCAACAAACTTACTTAGTTAATTCTCACATTCAGTGCAGTCTGTTGTGACCACTGACTGTATGTGAGAACTGGAGTGACCCCTCCCACCTGACATTCTAACAGGAAGTACCTGCTGGCTCCAACATACTCCTACTAATCCAAGTTTTTTCTATAGTGCAAGTAATTCAAGTTGTAAACTGACCAATCAGAAGCCTCAATAAAAGTGGTCTCACATCAAATGTACAAAACGTCTAACATATTCTTTGCGCTTCCAAGTGGTGGGAGTGTGGACTACCAACAAGCTCACACCTGATTGACAAGAGTGGTTGCCATAGAAACGATGACACAACCCAATCACTGCTTACTGAGGCTTTGTGGTTCTAACATGGGATTTCTATGTGACGAAAAACTGGCAACTGAATTGACTTCATTTGGTTTGAACCATAAGTATAAGGAGACGTCACACTCAGAGTTTTAATCTTCAGAAAATCCTGATTCACACGTGGAGGTTTTCATTCGATTTATCTTAGACAACAAATGTAGGTTTCAAACTTCCTGTTACTTGCAGAGAGACTTCTTGGGTTACACGTGCTGATTATGTGACTTTTATGTTTCGCATTTTGTTTTATGCACCAAAAAACCAAAATCATTTCAATGCTGTGAATGCTGGGATATATCAGCTTTTTAAGGGAGGAATCAACACGTGGTCATTTGTTTTTTCTCCATATCCAATAACTGCTTAATGGGATCAAGCATGCTGGATATTCCTGTTTAAATGGTCACTTGAAAAATCGAATAAGTAAAACAAAAAATAATCAGATATTCAGTGAGCTTGTAAACATTGTCTGTGACCTCCTGAGACAATGCTACAAGAAAGTGACAGAGTGAAACAATCCTTCAAACAAAACTCTCGATCCTGGAAGGACCAACATTTTTAAATCAGTGCTCGTCTTTCATTCAGTATCACAACTTTGGACAGAATATAAATCCAACTTTTTGAATTCATGTCTTCAGTTAGTTTTTTTTTGCTGCCAAAAAACATTGTATTTAAAGTAAAATAATGACGTTAATTCATTAAGTAGCAACTAAAAAAAGAAAAAAAAATGCCTCTGTCTTTTAACACCTCAAGGTGTTAAATGGGCTTTTATGTTAATTCAGTTTATAGGTTTCATTTATTAATGTCAATTTCTTTAGCTCTTGAGTGTAAACAGGTAAATTACTGTTCATTAACTTTATACTAATGAAGCAATTTTCTGTTTTCACTACTATGTTGTCGTTGTTTTTTAAACCAAAATACCTAAAAGTGTATTTGTGGCAAACTATCTTCCGTGTGCTAAATAGCAAAGCTGGGGTGAAAAGAATGCATTTCATACTGGCTTACTGATCTCTTACTAAATCATTTTCAGCTTGTAGCAGTTCTTGAGCATCTTTAGGCTTGTGTGACACAATGTGGTGTCAGTGCTCGCTGTCGGTGTTGCAACAGCTTGAAAATCAAGCTCAGGAGAAATCAATAGCCCCGAGGCGGGAAAATGTGAACTTTCTCACCCTAAGCTCAATTTCCTTGAAAGTTAAAGTTCTAAATCAAATCAAGCCGTGTCAATGGACCGTGGAATTATGCTAAAATTGACGACACAAAAATGACAACCAGCGAGAAATGCTGCCAAGGCTAGGAAACTTCAGAGCGTGTTATTTTCTCCGCCTTCCTGATGCAGGGATGATGTCTGCAGTCAGTTTGGAGCATTGTTTTGATTCAGACCACATGTGACAAATGTTAAAGTGCAAAGATAAGAGCAGAAACTCGAGCATTAAAAATGACATTTGTAACTCCTGCAAACGCAGAAATAAGTTATATAAAAGGCTTTTAGTGGCCAAACGTTTGGATTAGAAGGTGTTAATTCTCTTCTAAAAGTTAAACACTACACGCTGCATTGCTAAAAAACTGCTCCAAAAGGACTGAAAAAGATAAAATCAAGTGTTTAATGATGCCATTAGAAGCAGGTTTTTGTGAAATGATCTGCTTTTTATATGACCTTGCATAGAAATATTAGACGTCTTGAGGACTAAGCGCCTGTCACACTTCAGAAATGTATTCCAGGTTAGGATGGTTATCCCAAAAGCCAGAAAATTAGTCCTTAAGCTTAAAACAACAACAAAGAAACTTCAGTTTAGTGCTACTGCCGGCTGCTTTGCAGAGAAAATGAAGTGACATAAAGTGAAAGTGGTTCAGGGGCACTCACATACCGCCTGCCTTTGAATATTCTGCCCATTGTTCTGCATGTCCTTTGCAAAATAAGATAATTAGCACATCTAGAAGACTTGCTTTATGAGGACATAACATACAAGGTTAAACTAGTGATTCAAAGTTAGGTTTATCTGACTGTAAAAAAAACTTGATGAAGTTCAGCCTTTCAGAAATAGGTTTTACTGATCCCTATTTATTTAATTTAATTTTTTGTGTGTGTGTTCAATTTTAGGCTTTAGAGTTCATGAAAGGAATTAGAAAATACCAATCAGTGAATATGCAGCTTTACTTCACTTCAACTGCAAAATGAATGCTGGAGAAAGCAGATTTAAATCATGTAAAATGTTATTAAAGTTCAAATGTTCTACAGCAAAAACTAAAAAATAAAAGTACTAATGTCAAAAAAATAAAGTTTAGAAAACTGAAACTAGAAAAGCTCATTTTCCCACAATAGTAATATGCTAATTTTAGCAAATAAATTACAGATAACAGTTGCTGGAATTCATTCTTTGGATATTACACATAAAAATCAGCAAGATTGAAAAACATGAACAAAACAAGCGAGTGGATGGAAAAAAGTAGATTTACCTCTGCTGATCTGAGCTACAGATCTAATGTTTTCTCCTGCCACAATTTACCATCTCTCCAGCAGAGCGGACTGTTCGATGGATGTTTAAGTCCTTATGGATGTCATGATTTATTCCTAGAGTCAGAATCTGTTGCGTGCTCTTGTCTTCGGCTTTCATTAATGCAGTAACCTTTCCACCAAGTGGAAAACTTCTCTTTGGTAGTTTTTTTTTTTTTTTTTAGAATCCACTCCAATCAGGAATGAAAATAAAGATAAAACACCTTTCTGACACTTATAGCGTTATCATTTCAAAAGCATTTTCCTGTATAACATTGAGGTTCACTTTCATGACCTGAAATCAACAATGGCAAAGAATAAAATATAACTACATTTTTTTATGCAATTTAGTTAAAGTTGTAAAGGTAATTCCTGGTTGGAATGTGTTTGTTCTGAAAGGTTTAATTTACCAAAAATGTTAGTGAAATGCTAAAAGTTGAATGTTTTAAAATGCAAACTTTTTGGTCGCTGATACAAAAACATCCGTGGTTCTCCTGGCTGGTTTATAAAGAACCTCTCTGACGGACAGAATGGCCGACGCCGCTTCTGCAGCCAAGATTTTTAAGGATTTCTAAACATCTCAAATGGAATATTTTTCAAAGACGTGTGTGAATCCTTTTTCTGGAGAATCTTTCTTTTCTCAATTTTAAAGACAAAATAAATTTGGTATCTTACACATTTGGTGGAACAATATCCATTACCTGATATACACCCACTCTTTTTAGAGCTTATCTCCAACATGAAAAATTACCACTTAAAGGAAAAATAAACGTATAAAGCTAGTCTGAGGAGCGGGAGGTGGAAGGTTGCCTTCTAATTGCTTGAGGGGAGAGAAACCATGGTAAAGTAAACAAAGTCTGATCGATGGTGGGGATTATATCAGAAAGAGCCTTTGGCCTTTGGCCAAGATGAGCAAACACACCAGTCTCTGTCTCAGCTACAGATGAGGAGGAAAAAAAACAGCCAGTTTGTGAGTTAAAAGCATTATATGTTATAGAAGTTGGGGTCGGGGGCAGGCAGAATGTAGTACTATGCCAGAAATGACATGTAGCCAACTATATAATGCCTCAGCCATTTGTTCCAAGCAAAAATACCAGAAGATAAGAGAGCGGTGCTGTTCGTTTGAAAGGAAGGCTGTTGCAGCTGGAGGGTTAACTTTAGGGTTAGCTTACACTTAAAGACCCACTCCAATGAAAATGGGGTTTTTAATGAGTTTTTGTGGCATTTTTCTGATAATCGGGACAACATATTAAGAAAATTAGGCTCAAAATTCTGTTTATGAGCATTTTGTTATGAATGGGGAGTAGACGAAAAAATTCACTTTGAAAAAGAGCGTAGTTGTTACATTAAAAACCCAATGGGCAGGCCACAAAATCCCTGCTCCGCTCCATTCTGATGCATCCACTTGCAGGCTAATTAGCTTAGGAAAACGTGAAAAGGGGGAGAAATAAAGAAAAAAAGGATCAAATGAAGCAGAAATGCAGAGGCTCATCCCACCTTCCCTTTAAGCTAAGCATAAGAGCGTTTAAAATACTTGTAAAGACTGCAAATAACCTAATTCTTTACCTCTGAAACATGAAGGTTGAGGGTGTAATAGGAGTCGAAGGGCTTTGCTGTAGATTAAAAGCAAAAGAAAGTTTTTATGTGTCAAATGTAACCTGCTTTGTCTCAGATGCCGTTCAGTGCAAAATAGAAAACTAATGGCTTTTGAATCCATTCAACAGCGCACTTCAATTTGTGATGTATATTAATGGCCCGTGTACTGCCTTCCCCACGTTCAACAGGGCTGTGTTCTACTAAATTTCCCCATAAAATTCATGTTGATAAACAGGTGACGACTTGGAGAAAGGACTGATTATATTTGCTATTCCCTAAAGAAATTAGGCGAGATTGATGAATGCGCGCATACACTCCACACAAAGCCTTGGGAGTCTCTAAAAGCTGTTACCATGGTGGTATCCCATTAGAATAACAAACATTTCCCCTGGATGTTTAACATCGCTTCCCAGTGAGCACAGCCCTCCCCGAGCCTCGCCTCCCACTCCCCTCCCTCCTCTCGAGCACCTGCCTTAACATTTTCCACTTCTAAAATTCCACTAGCCGTCTGAATAATGAAAAAAAAAGAAGAGGCAGAAGAAGACGGCTAAAATATGAAATGCATTTATGAGAAAACTTGAGTGCCAAAAAGGACTTTTCTTCAAACCTGTAATAACTTTCCTTGATTTTCTTCTGCTACCACTTTTTTTTTTTTTTTTTTTTTTTGAGGAGGCAGTGAATTTCCTGGAGTGATAAGGGCTTAGCCAATGTAATCCTCCGAGGACCCTTCTCTGGCATGCCAGGAATCAAGAAACCTTTCCTTAAAGAAAAAAAAAAGAAAAGCAGAGTGGGAGGCAACAGTAGGTTTGGGAACAAGAGGGAAAAGCAGTCAGCAACTCTCATACATGCTGGCCAATGCAAATTAGCCTGTGAGCAGCCGGACTCGCCTTAGCTGGAGACCAACAGAGGAATATTGATATGACAATGCGAGGGGCTTCCCTGAATCAGACAGCAGGGGCCGCAGAAGATGCTCTAATTGGCCCCATGCAAAGGGAAGGGTAAAGTGGTTGTGGTGGGGGGCATAAATGTTTCATGAAGATTGATTCATTATCAGTTAGCTCGACAAGCCGGGTGGGCCCTCGTAAAGATGCGCGGCCCATCGAGGGGCGTGCGAGTCAAAGGGAATGCGGGACGGAAAACATCCGCTCAACCTTTCACCTCAGATATTGAAATGAGAGCAGGAAGACGTGACTTTCTGCAGAGCAGGAACGGCGATTGTTGAGTTTTAAAATGCAGGAGGGGCGGGATAATGCATTGATCTGTGACAGAGCAAGAAAAGCATTAATAATTCACAAATCTCCTCTGTGAGGAGGCCCGCTGCAATTTTTTACGACAACACATGTCAAAACAAACTGAAGTGTGTGAGGTTTGAATATTAATTAAACACCTACTTCCAATGAAAATAGTGTTTTTGGTGTTTTCAACATGCTCTTATTGACGTTTTCTGATGATGGAGAACGTATATACAGATGCTCAAATTAGCATTTCCGAGTTTTGCTTTATTCAAATTGTTGTGAATTAGGAGCAGATGAAAAAATGTCATTTGAAAGAGATCGTATTTGTTACGTAACACTGGGATGGCCACAAAGCTCCCTGCTCTGCTCCATTCTGATGCATCCACCTGCAGACAAATACGTCTCCATTTTCCTTGTGTGAGCTGGCATCTGGATCAAAACTGCACAGCTGGATGGCTCCGATATAGCTCGCCATTTCTGTTGCTAATTTTAGGCTGGGGGTGTGAGGGACAGAATGTAAACAAAGGGATGATGGGAAACAAGGGAAGGTTTTTCTCTGCGCAAACAGCTCCAACAACTCAGAGGCAATTTCTAATGAAAGTATGTCCTAGAAAATGACAACGTTTTTTATTTTGGCTAAAAACGGCATAACTAGGCTGCAGGGTGCAGCAGTGGTTAGCGCTCTTGCCTCAGAGCAAGACGGACCCCGGTTCAAGTCCCGAAAAACATGCTTAACATGTTATTTGGTTATTCTAAATTGTCCCTAGGTGTGAATGTGAGAGTGTATGGATGTGTGATTGTGATCCTGAAACAGACTGGCGACCTGTCCAGGTTGTCCCTAGCTTTTGCCCATACACTTCATTAGCCCCGTGACCACGAAAGGGACAAAACTGGTTTAGAAGATAATTGATTCAATGAACGAATGAAGACAACAGGGAACAATTTTACAACAGATGATTAGAGAGCGACTTAAATTAGGACTTAAATCACCACTAAATGTTGATTGATAATACAAACCAACAAATGAGTTATTATAAAAACGTACACGTGTTCGAATTGTTTGCTACACGAGAGCTCGTAAACTTTTACTGCCAAACCGCTTCCTGTCTCTTTGTGTGGTTAAACGAGACGTTTCTCCTCCATGATAAATGTGCACAAATTATTCAATATCCCACAAGAACTAATCTGTCCCTTAAAAAGTAACTGCAGGCTTCAGAGGCACAGAGAGCCGGTGAACATCACTGGCAGCCGTTTAGGAGCCATGAGAAAGGCAGCTAAGCGTCTCAGCTCCTCGCCGTGCGGTTTGTTACATGTGGGTGACACATTTGCATCTTCAAAGATGCGTACAGACAAGCTCAATATGTGTGAGATCGGCTGGGTGGCATGTGGAAAACCCCCTGCACTTCCTATGAAGAGGTTTCCTCCCGTCTTGCTAACAACAATGAGCCGCTTCGAGGTCCTTCATCCTTCAAGCGGCTGCCTCAGCAGTTTGCTGTAAACAAGTTGCTTGAACTGGATGCACAGACAGCAGTTGCTGTATAGAGTGCAACTCTGTCTGCTCTGCACCAGGCGCTGCAGGAAAAATGCGAATCAGGAAGCATTACGCTGCAACAAATATGACAGGAGCAGTGCTGCACATTGTTGGAACTACAACAATAGTTCACTCAGTGTCTCTTCCAATGAACAATGCAAGCTGGGTGTGCATTGTGCTGCGGCGCAGGAGACGCTTCCTTTGAATCGGAGGGGTAAATTACAAAAGAGGCTCGTGCAAATTAGACGTGATGGCTTCATAATACGTCTGAAGTGTCAGCTTCTAGGGAAACCTATCCCCAGGCTACACTCACAGATCGACGCTTTCAACTTCCAATTATTCCTGCCAAACCGCAGCAATCACCATGCTGTAAAACACTCAGCTAACATGACAAAACACACACAAGCAACGCCGATCCAGCTGCTGGCATGCGCCAAATACCCAATAAGTGCGTAAAGCCACATAAAAACGCGGCGAGAACCTGATTTTTTTTTTTTTCCTGTTCTGTGAAAGCTGTTGACGTCCAAGAAAAGAAAACCCAACAAATCTCTTCAGTGTTTGTTGTTGTTTTAAACCTGAGAGACCATTCACTGCAGAAAAAAAGAGCTGCATTTCAAAAGGAACCATCTCTCCACTCTCATTCATTTTGCTGAAGCAACATATTCAAGTGCTCTCACCATTTCGTGAGATAACTGTAGGGAGAGGACTCATAATGACACAAAACCCCAGCAGGATCCGGCATGTGTGCAACCGCTGAGCGATTTCAGATCCAACGCGACTTCTAGTATGAATCTGCTCGCAGAGAAGAAAGAAAAACTACTTTTGCAATTTGTGAAATCTCCAAAGGTGCCGGTGGGTGTCATTCATCTGCAACATGTTGAAGGATTCTGCAAAACTGGAAGAAAAGGTAAAACTCTGGGGTCGAAAACCTCAGATGAACCACAAAGTCTAAATTGAATAAAAGGCTAAAAATTAAAAGAAGAGGAGAGTCAGAAATCCCAGACTTATTTACCCACAAGCGTAAACACTACAGCATTTTCTCATCCCTGATTAAGCCTGTTTATATATCCCATTGATGGGTAACATGCAATAGCTGCGATGCATCAATACGGTCTCCTCAACTACGTCTGCTACATAATTAATACACACTGACATGACATGGATATGATATGACAAGAGTATCAGAGGCAAAGAGTTAGAAAAAGAGCTGAGCCGATGCATTTTTCATGAGCTGCAGTGTACCGCAGCCAAAGTTCTACACATGATGTTTCAGTTTCAGGAAAACTCGCATCAAGGCCAACAGGGCTGCATATGTTGCACGACAACAAACCGTCTCCGGAGCTGCACAAGTGCTGATGCATCAACTATTTAGATTGCAGAAGCAAAAGTTTGGTATCTATTTTTATGCAATCTGAGTATAAAAAACTGATTTCTGAAAGACCCACTCTGATAAAAACTGTGTTTTTGCTGTTTTTAACGTGTTCTTGTAACATTTTTCTCATGATGATGTCTTTTTTTTCCCTCGTCTGAGCTGGGATCTGGCTCAAACTGTACGGCTGGATTTTTAGTGCACCTTTAATGTTAGCTTAGGGCTGTGATGGGCTGTAAGCTAGCGGAACAGCATATGGATGGTGGGAAGTATGGGCAGGCCTACTCTGCCCACAAAAACGACCTAATCATAATTACAAATCCACTGGAAACACTTCTACAATAGAGCAAAAGATGATCAGAGTTAGACTTTTAACACCTCATGGGAGGTGGGGTAGCTGAAGATGCTGAAATGTAACAAATCTAGAGGCTTTGTGTAGTTAAGGGTGGCCCTTCCCTTCTTTTTTTCCCTCTAGATCTTGTCAAAAAACACTAAAAACCCAACACAAGTGTGGAAAGGAATTCATTTTGGACAGGGCTGATGTGTTCAGGTTCTGGGAGGAGGCGGAGTGAGTCCAACAGGGGCCATTCCTCCTCATTCAGAGCCATTACCACCCCACTGTCACTGCCAGTCTGTCCCCTCACCCATCACCCGAGCCCGGAGTGGGCTCCACCTCAAAACTAAATCACATTCTACGCACAAACGGATGGGGCCGTGTAGCCTCTACTGTATCTAATCTAATCTGTCCATCTCCTCTGTCTCCACGCACACTCACTCACAAGATTCTGGAAAGCCAGGCCCACTTCTCAGCACCTCAATCATGTACATTTCCACCGTGTGTGGTGAAACAAGAGTGGGTAATGCAAATCAGAGAGCAGAATTTGCCTCGATAATTGGGGCTTTATCAGCTCATTAAGAAGCATGGAGGCATGGTTGAAATGAGCGTGCAGTGTTCCTATTTAAAGCACCAGTGGAGAGCACATTTAAACATATCAAGTCCTTGAAAAGGAGGAGAAAGCAGCTTTGATTGATGAGGTGACTATCTTGTCAGGTTAAAATGGATCTATAGCACAAAGAGGAGGCAGCAATTTAACTAAAAAAACAAAACCAAAAAACTGTGTGTGTTCTCAGGTGGCCCTGATGGCCACTCTCCCACCCCTCAGAGTTATAACGCTGGGGACAAAATGGCACATTGTATTAAAAATGTGACAGATTTATTATTACAGGTGTTTAACCTCTTCATAATCAAATCATGTTAGGGGTTCAAGGAGACTCTCTCCCGCTGAATCACATTCATTTTAAATTCACATGTAGTGGCTGAATGGTGTTGCAGTGCCCTCATCCAGCCTCACTCTCTGTTTACATTCTGCAAAAGAACAGGGGGGGGTTCAAAAATAATATGAATCAGGATTTTTTTTTTTGCACTTTGAGTTCTTTGTTAAAAGAAAAAAAAAAGAAAATGAAAAAGCACAATTGAAAACTGCTTTTCACAGCTATTATATTGTGCCTAAAGGAAATGATAGGGTACAAAGTTGGCATTCCACCCTCCCCTGGTCCACAGGAACAGCCTTTGTGGTACAAACTGTACTTCTGAAACTCGCGTCTGAATGGCAGGATATGAATTTGTCCCTATTAAAGTGAGTGGGCACAGCTATATCAAGCCCACAGCCCTGGTTTGAAAGACAGGAAGGGTGACATGTCGCCATATTGTGTTTCATGTACAGTAATTGCTGCAGCTCAGAGGTGAAAATCGCTGTGGAGTACAGCAAAGCACAAAGATGAAGGAAGCATGCCATTGGGCCCACGGGGAGAGCACTGTCATTATCCACAGGACACTGATGATTGAGTAACACCCTCTTACTGCAGCAGAGGAAAAACAACTGAAAGCCTTCGGCGCAATCAATACAGTTTGAGCCGTCGGAATGCAAATTGCGACTGTTCTGGCGGCATGACATGGGATGATGCACCATTACTTATTCTGGCTCCATTCAATGTCATCATTAGCCTCTGCAGTGTCAGATCCGCTCAATAAAGGGCATTATTTCCAAAAGGATAAGAGCTGCATTAATCCTTTTATGCTGCTTTCAGCAGGATAGACTCTCCCATATCTAATATTAATGTGCCAGGTGTCAAGAGTGAGATTGCTAATCCTGATAACTGGGTATGTTTGAGCAACTTTGCAGATGGCTATCTGCCCTCCACCAGCTCTCCTAATAGGGCAGAGGGAACAGGATGTGCTTTTAATGCCGCACTTCCTCAGCGTTTTCCTCAAAAAATTGATGATTTTCAACAGAGCTTTCTGAACTATTAAGATAAGCCAGAGAACGGGGGAGGACAAAATAAAAATGATGCTCGCCTCAGAGAGGGAAAAATAGCTTCCTGATATAGTCCTAGCTCGCTCTTTAAAGCTGACACCTAGAACATACAGTGTATCAATTATACATGAAGCCAGAATCCATCTTTCTGTTGGCAGCTTGTTTGGATCTGGCCCGAGCCCTCTGAGTGCTGAGATGTGTCTCGGAGCCCCCCATCCCTCCTGTCGTCTTTTTTCCCACTCGCAGACTGTCCTTAAATCAATCCCTTTTTAGGCCTGAATTTATTTCTCCTGTAACAAATCTGTCTTGGCAAATGATGTCACATAAGCGGGGAGAATGACAGCCTGATGTCTGTGTGAGGAACATCAACCTTGCCACGGCAGCCTCCTCCCAAGGTGAGTAATCATGCTGGGGAGCGATGCAGTGTGTGGATGCCAGCCAGAGTCCAAACAAACCCAGAGTCTGTTGCTGAAGATAAACAAACCAATTAGGGGGAAGGCATGTTATTCCTCCGTTGGTGGGATATTTGCTAGATGGAAAATAATCAATGCATTCTTATTTCCACAGAGCGAAGCTGAAAAATCCTGAGCGGAATAAAATCTAAGGAGGGAAGGAGAATGAAATTACTTTGGAAAATAAATAAATAAGGGGACTAAACTAGCTACTAGTCATGTAATTAATCCATACAGGCTCGGTGGAGAGAGGCGAGCACAGAGGGGAGGATTCATCATAGCTTTTTGCCCCCTCGCTCCCAGGGATACATGCCCTTCTTGTGCAGATGAGTCAGCTTACATCTTTTGACAACTGCAAGCCAAGGGCTTTGTCTAAAGGAACCTCAGTTATTGTTTTGATTGGTCCCCCCCCTTCGCCACCGCCGCCGCCGCCTCCTTCTTATGTTTGGGGCGCAAAATGCCTTCAAATATGATTGCGCCACAACAGAAAATGAAGCACGCACATGGAGAGGATCAGAGAGGAAGATGCCTGTTTTTTATTTGCTCAGGACAATCATTTAGCACTTTGGCTGCTCTCTCTCTCTGGCCTCTTCTTGAAGCTGGAGCGGGCTGCCCTGTTAGTGATTGCAGGGAGGGGCCCTATTGGCCAGCAGAAGCATTAGACAACGAGGCTCACTGAGCATGATGTTCAAGCTGGCCAATTACAACAGACATCCTAATCAAGGGGTCTCTGGCATCCCTATGACAGAGCGTCTGGGGGGCTCTTTGCATCTGGGGTGACGTTCAGCTGCTATGACCGCATTTCCACTCTGCTCCAGCAGGAGATGGCCAAACCAAAGGCACAAAAAAAAAAAAACAGACAAAAAAATAAGAATATCAATAGGGAAGCAAAAGAGCTCATGAAACATGTTTTTTTTTTAAACACAAGGAAGGAAAAAAACAGGAAACAAAAAGAGACTTAAGGGGAAAAAGGGGGGAAAGAACTGAGATTTAATGTGCAGCTGAAATTCTGACACTTGCCAGAGGTCCAAATGTTCCACCAGAGCAACGGCAACCCTGTCGGCTAAGTCTCTATAAAGCCTCCAAAGCTGCTTACAACACACTCTTGAGAAACAATAGATAAGGTCAGAGTAGTACCCCATGTCTGAGTGGCACCATGTATGAAACATAAAGGCTTTCCCGCTGCTTGCTTTCACCTCAAGCATGGCAAATGAAACCCAGACACAATTCAAAGTGAACCGGTGCCGCAAACGCCATTAATTGATTGTTTACAAAAAGAAAGCAATCTCTCTTCTTGATTTGAGCCTTTTAAAACTCGAGAGCTTGATTTTTGGAGATTTTTTTTCTGTAAACAAAACTGCTTGTTTATATTACTCTAAAATACAAGACATACATATAAATGCTACTTACCTCTTATTTTAAAATACTTTTTCTAGAATTGGGTTCATATTCTATAAACTGAGCAACTGTTAGGACAGGAACAACCAAAAAAATAGTTCCTTGAAAGACTGGTGCAAACTGTATCTGTTTTTAATAGGCCTCTATGAAATTAGCCCAAAATTCATATCCCATTGGCAGATTTTCTTGAAATAAGCAAATAATCTTTTAAGGAAAGCATTCTAGCCACTATAGGACATTTCTTCACAATCTAAAATACTATTGCTATTGAAAAACTTCCTTGATCAGATGATTTTTCTTGAAAAACAGAAAATAAAAGGGTAATACAGCTGTGTGGTGGTGTAATACAGCAATGCGCATCTTGGCTGCACGTATTGGTTGTGGCCAACATTAATTTCACTTTTTATGCAGGTTAAATGTAAATAAATGGGAATAACGTCAACAGGTTATCTTGTAAAAGTTTTTCTAGTAGCAATCTTAGTTCAGGAAAACATGGTGAGATCATTTTCTTACTCCATTGGCAGATATTTATTTTTTTGCTTACTTAAAGAAAAGATTTAAGAATTTTTCACTTATATTTCTAGTGGGACTGTTTTTGCAGTGACACCTTCTGTTTTTTCCGGGTGAGAAATGCTAAACACAGTGAGCTTGGTTCTTAATTAAAAGGGCAAATCATTGAGTGTAAGATTCAACTGAGGCAGTAAATTCAATTAAAGCATCTTACAAGAATTTATCTCCACAGAGATTTTGTCTGAGAATAGACCAACATGATTCATACGTGTTGGGAATTTGGAGCAGAATGAAAAAGACACTAAAAGGTTCAAAAATCTTAATTCCATCCATTCAGTTCTTAAACCCGCTCTGTACTTATATGGGGCTGCTGGAGCCTAACCTGGCTGTTGGGCGATGGAGAGGTCTTAATTCAAATATTAAATAGTAACATTATTTTTATTTCTATAAATAACATTTAAAATGTTTAAAAGCAGAACACGAATAATGTCTACTTTCAGAAGAAAGCTTTTGAGTTTCTTACATTTGAATCTTTTGAAAAAAAGAGTTACTGAAATGAATATATTGTCATATGTGGTCGGTCCAAGGATTTTTCCAAAAAGAATAATTTCATTAATCTTAATATTTTTAGATCAGAGAATTGAAATTTTTTTTTGGAAAAAGTGGCTAAACACAAAGGGGGATAAAAGCCAAATTAGCAGTAAATAAAACAAGTAAACACTTCTAATAGATCTTTAGAAATAACAAAGA
Source organism: Oryzias curvinotus (assembly GCA_023969325.1). Taxonomy (NCBI): domain Eukaryota; kingdom Metazoa; phylum Chordata; class Actinopteri; order Beloniformes; family Adrianichthyidae; genus Oryzias; species Oryzias curvinotus. The sequence goes on along the minus strand of CM043724.1, from coordinate 10,673,919 downwards.
AATAAAATATTTAAAAAGATATGGTCAATTGACCACTGCTACACCGGGGTCTCCGTATGGTCCTTAGGGACCATATTCAAGTAGATTTTATTAAGTGAGGCCTTTATGTTCCAGTGAGATAATGTAACACTGTCTGACACTTAACTTTAGTCACCATCTTTGCCCAGGAGAGAAGCAATCATAAAGCATGTGCAGTTCCATCATGTGAATCTTAATCAGACACTTAGCCAGTAGAGCAGGTTTTTACTGTCCCTGGTGAGAGTATCAACACATGGCTATCAGGCACAATTCTCAGTCGCAAAGTGGCTATTTATTTTCTGCTCAGCATTACTTGACAAATAATTACTCAGGCTATTCAATTAAGCTGTGAAACTCACATAATTAGCTTCCACATCCCAGCCGAGCACTGAAACATGGATCAGTGTTTTACAACTTGGTCTCATGAATAAAAAGGAACACATTTGCCAGCGGCTTTGAAGCAGGGGGAGTGCAGGGACAAGGTGACGACGAGCAGAAATACCATTAAGTTCAAACTATTTCATCCAGCAGAAAACAGAGTTGTTGCTGGTGGAGCAGATGCACACAGTAATCTGGGGTGAAAGGACACGGCGTTTTCCCTGCTGCATAAGAAAAGCTGCTTTTACAAGGTAATGTGGGTGTAGAAGAAGAGACTCTGTGTGCTGCTGAAGCAACACAAGCTACAGGCTGGAAGTCTGCCAGGGGTCCAAAAATGTTCCAATTAATAATTGGAAAAAAACTAAAATAAACCTGGCTCAGTTTTGCCAATCTTGAGCCTTTCTGCACAGAACTTTAATAAAAATAAGTAAATTACAGCGAAAAGCGGAAAAAAAGCTAAACCGGGATAGTTGCCATTCAGTTTAATGAGGAACCACTTTATGAAAAAAGTAAGAAAAGACAAATAATGGAGCAATGATGGAGCAATCAGCTCTGCGCTACCTTTAAATTATATATTTAAAAAACAAACGATGTATGTATTATTTACTCTGGCATTCCATACAATACATTTTTATTCCATTGTCCAACTTAATGATGTATTTTTCTTTAAATAAATATTTTTTTTAATTTAGGATGGATGGGTTCAAGTACAATTTCCTCGAAAAGAACAATTCTCCATTATTATAAATTTAACTCTCACTGTTTGTTTTAATTTAAATAAAGAAATTCTTCAAGTGTACCATCGGATTGTTGTTACAAATGAAGCAGCTGCTTAACTTCCGGATTGAAACTTATTAGAAATTTAAATAACTGAAGAAATGCAAGTTTAGCATTAAATACAAAAGGGATTTAGTCCCTCGCTCTATTGTGGTTCACCTTTTGTGTCTTCACTGTTTTTGCTATTTCAGTGCAATTTTGCATATTGGTTTTTTTTCTACAGCACAATGTGTTCTGCGTCCTGATTGGCTGTAGACATTGTCAATCAATCTCCTCAGCCATGCCTCCTGTACAGAATATGTGCAGCTCACCAAATCTACATAAATCTTTGATCGTTTTGATTGTTTTCATTCTATAATACTGGATTTATTTTTCTATGAAGGTTTGAACTTTGAGAGTTCAAACAAGAGAGAAACATGTGAAAATGTTCATGTCTGTCTGAGAAAAGTCAATAAAGTGTGTAGTGAGGAATTTTACAGCCTTAAAACACTTCAAATCCTGCTATGCGGATTTTAAGCTGTCGTGGGATATTCTTAGAACGTCGCCCTTTTACGATACACAAGGGAACGCTGTATATAAATACACACCTCATGTATCTGAAGCTACCTGAGCAACCGATGTAAGTTACATCAGTCCAAAAAAAAAAAAAACAACCCAGATCTCATATCTGTTTTCTTCACTGCTGGAGAGGAAAAATAAAAAAAATAAAAAATAAAATAAAAGACAGCGAACTGGGTGCCGTTCCTCTATTAACCACTAGGGGTGTGTCACACATAGTTGACAGTCCCGATCAGTTCTGATTAAAAACACAAATTAGGAAAAATTACTAGTAGATCAATATGTCTTTTCCTTTCTCGTTAACAGCATCTTGTTATGAAGTCTTTTAAATTACCAGTAGTTGGTTTTAAACGTTTATCTTTTCTTAGTTTTACTGGAAATCTTGTGATTACAGCCAGATATTTTAGTACTGCCTATTTAGCCATTAATGTGTGGTAAATTTATATCCAGCCAAGATAGCAATAAGAACAAAACAAAAAATGCACACTAATAAGCCATTAGTTTAACAGAAAGCAGCGACCATCGTATTCATGCTCTGCTGTAAACGGTCCAATGCGGGGAGCATCGTGGCATATTATGAGGCTTTTGGCGCTGCTCGCTCCGTATTGATGAACCTTTCGTTGCGCGTCTTTCCGATCGTGGTCAGAAGCGCAGGGGAGATTTCCTCCAGAGCTGAAGGCAATTCTCCTTCGGGGTTCACTCCCCTGTTCGAACCCTCAACCTTCAGAGCGGATTAAAAATGATTGGCCATTCTGCATGTCAATCAAGTCCCGTACTTCTCGGGGAGGATTTTGATTGGCTGATGGATTTTCAAGAAGTACTCTCTTCCCCTTCAATCACCCCCACGTGCCCGAAGATGACCGGTTGATCGCGACCGACGCAACGAGCTCCCCTGCTCTGAAACACACATCACCGCACACGCGAGTCCAAAACACCAGCGCAAACTCTCCGTCACCAGAAAGCCGCTCCCCGCTTCGCGCCACGCCAAGCCCCCGGCAGAAAACCACTCCAGACCCGGAGTGTTTATTGAAGCCGCCCCGCGTGTCCTCCTGCTATTAGCTCCGCAGCCCTGGCCCGACAAGCATGAGCCACCAAGGAAGCTGTTTTTTACGTGGCACCGGGCACGGAGCTAGCAGCGCCTTTGAAATGCCATGAAAAATGAACAAACTAAAAAAATTTTGAATTTTTATAAAATACTCATTATTTTCCAAAGTCACAGGGAGCCACAACAGAAGGATGAAAGAGCCACATCTGGCTCCGGAGCCATGGGTTGCCGACCCCTGGTTTAGAATAATGACTATTAACAATTTATTCTTTGAGTCAAACAAAAACAGACAATACTGTGCTTATATTTCTCATTTTTATTTAACACAAGTTAAATGTTACGACATTTGGAGATTTCAAATAAACTCAAGGCTTGCATGGTAAAGTGTGTCCACGTTAGCCTTCCTAATCTGCTTGCAGGATCTCTAAGGTGGGATTTTGGACAGATCTTTTCTTGCAAACCTCTTTTTCTTTTAAGTTTCTTTTTTCGTAAACCTCAAGGTCTTACATGTCTTCACAGGCTGAGATCTAGACGGACTCTAAAAGTGTTGATATTTTTCCGTGATGACTATTTCCGACCTAATCTCGTTGAACGTTCCTGATCGCCGTCGTGTTTGAGGGTTCGCTGAGGCTTTCTTCTGTAGATCCCAGAGACCTTCCCCTGGAGTGTTGATGTAGATCTATCATGACACTCTTTGTGATCTCATACACCAGCAAAAACGAAAAGAAAGCATTACATTGGCATAACCACTTAACAGCATGAATGGCTCTCAGAGGAATATTGACCGTTTTCCTTCACAAAATATATATATACATACAGTATATATATATATATATATAAACATACAGTATATTCCCTTGTCTATTCTTTAATCCAATCCTACAAAAAAAAAGGACAATATTTTCTTTTCAATCTTCTGAGACGTTGCTCTTTCATGTACTCTAAACCATCATTATTAAAAACCAAAAATAATTATTCTGCAGAACTGAATAACAATTAAAAAAGCCTTCTACAATGAAAACTGTGTTTTTAACATTTTCTTGTGGCATTTTTCCGATGATGTAGTACATATATAAAGCAAAATAAATGTAAAATTGCATTGCTGAGTATTTCTCTATTCAAATCATTGGGGATAAGGAGCAGATGAAAAAAATGCTCTATTTTGATGAATTCACTTGTAGACAAATAAGTCAGAAAACAAAGCAATTTTTTTTATTTTGGCTAAAAACGGTTTAATGATAATTAAAATACCACAGAGAAAACTTTGGAATAAATCAAAAGATGATCGGAGTGGGTCTTTCAATACACAAAAACGTTTTGCTTTAAAATGAATTGTCCAAAAGCCTGATGATAATTAAGAACTTGGAGGAGAACTCTAATTATTGATTTCAAATTTTGTCAACATTTTTTTTTATTTCTTCGGAATTGTTATTGCCTTAATAAATACTGCAGCTGAGTGAAAGCCACCGTATGTGTCTGCAGCGAGCATCGTTGGCCTTTCCACCCTAATTTACCACACTCCACCCGCTCAAGCCTGTAGGGTGTGGAGGTGGCTGATGCACCAGCAGGGCTGGGCCAACCCATACATCCCACCAGCAAAGGACACCCTGCCAAGAGCCAATCACCACACACACTCTCTCCTGACAGCTTATTACCACTCAATTAGGCAGGTGCACTTCCACACATAGGCTTCTGACAAAATGCAGCTCCCGGATGCATGTTTAACATCCAAGAGGATTATATAGTGAGAGCAAACACTAACTGCTTCACCCTTATCACTTGATTGCCTCAAGATTAAAATCCTATAATTGGCCCAAGCCAGCAGGAGAAAAATATGAAACAGCCAGAGAATATGATGAGATGTGGTCGACTTGTAATTAATCAATTATGAATTCCAAATCATGAGACATTTGCAGGCAGTTATGAAACGTTTGATTAGGCGCACTTTAAGTTATACTCTGCTAAAGACACTGGGACGCAGAGCAGAGCAGTTGTCCGTCCACTGCCATGACCTCCAGAGATGAGAGGCATGCTGACACGCTGGCTTGGCCAGTGACAGACGGGACTTGGCACCCATTGCTCTTTGCCGCCCGCAAGTAAAAAAAAAAAAAAAAAAAGGGGGGGGGGGGGTTGGCTTTCAAATCTTAACACCAGTGGGCCCAGATTGTACACATACCAAAAAACACACCGAGTCGAGAGAAAAAAAGGCAATCCCTTGAGATGGGATTCTAATAAAAATGAAATGATTTACAAATCTATTTGATAAGGCTTGCCAGAAGTCAAACTTGGCATGTAAATGTGGTGGGGATTAAATTTCATCGGCAACCAAGACTGTAACTGATCGCCTGCAGACAAAAGGGGAGCCTGCCAGCCCCCCCTTCCCCCCCCCCTCTCCATCCTCCCTCCTGCTTTCTCTCCCATGCCTGCATTTCACTGCGTGATCCCTTCACGACTGTTTGGAAGGACAGGGGCAGAGCAAAGTGGTGCAGTGTTTTGGAAAGGGTGGAAAACAGAAGGGTTGGGGCAGAAAAGGCAGGGGGAAGGAGGGATGAATGTTGGAGATAAAGATAAAGAGCAGTGGGGAGACAGAGAGCAGAAGGACAGCGGGAAGAGTCTCAAGGTCAGCATCAGGACAAAGTCCTGAGTTGGACAGTCGCTGCTGCAGTTCACCTCTGTGCTAATCAGGCCTTCAGCTGGCTGATGAGGTGTCAGTAAGACATGTTGAAATGATTTTTCTTGTGCTTTTTTGGCTATGGGGTGGAGTAACAATGTCTGTGTCACTCTTGGGAGTAAGCAGGCGGACTTTCTCCTTGTAGTGCCAGTACTGCATTTTTTTTTCCTCTTCCTGCCTTTTTTTTTTTTTTTCCACTTGCATATTATGCAGTAGGGGCTGAAGTTGAACTTAGTTTTCCCCTGCAGTGACGGGAAGAATGGTACTGCCAATTAACGTTATATACAGTGTGCCAGTGTTAACAGTGAGTGTTCAACTTGCTGTGCTGCTTCAGGTCCCACTCCATTTATCTTTTGATTTACTTTAAAAGCCTTCCCAGTGGTCTTTTATTTAGTATTATGCCGTTTTTAGTGGCCCCAGAGTTGTGGATGAGACCGATGGCATGAAGTAAGCCTGCCCTCATTTGCCATCATCTCTTTGTTTACACGCTCTCCCGCTAGCTTACAGCCTCTCACACCTCCATAAGCATAAACTTCCGGTTCCGGGTTACAGCACGGACGCGTGTGGCTCACTGCGGCTATACAACTATCTTCAACTGACTTAAAAAGTTGATTTTCTCCAAAAAAGAGAGCTGACCATGGCCCCTGTATCCCTTTATGGAATGCTAAGCTAACTCCGCTCTTAGTGCTAATGGAAGAATTCCTGAGGCTTCGCGCTAAAAACGAGCAACGAGAAAACCGGGTCGACATTCTGGAGAAAAGTCTGGACGATGTGGAACAACAAGTAAGGATGAAGAATGTCATTCTCACTGGAGTACCGATCAAACCTCGGGCAAAGCTAAATGCAGCTGGAGCTAGCACTGCTAATGCTAATAGCGCTAGCAGTCCCCCCCAAACGGAGAGCGGTGGAGAGTCTCTGGAACATCAAGTGAAATCCTTTTTCACGTCTAAAGGGATTTCCCTGGATCTCAACACCATGGAGACCTGCCACCCGCTCCCCAGGAGAAAGGAGACGGATAAACCAGCGATCCTTATCAGGTTTGTGAATCAAAAACACAAGCTAGCTCTGATGAATCAAAGAAGAAATCTGAAAGGATCGGCTGCTTATTTGAACGACCATCTGACCAGAAGGAATGCTGAATTCGCCAAACATGCCAGGCTTCTCAGGAAGCGTAAGCAGATTGAGAACACTTGGGTTAAAGGCTGCAGGATTTACGTCAAACCACTCGGTCCACCGGACCGGTCCAAGGTTCTGGTTGTGAACACCATGAAGGACTTTGAGAAGTGTTTGATCATGGTCGTCTGAAACAACATGGAGTAATAAATCAAAGAGCCAAATAATTTCAAGGAATATGATGCCTAGATTCATAATTTTCTCCAAAACTCAGCTGAAGAAGGATCTGGACCTTAATCTAATGTCTGCAGACATAACATGGAAGAGAACTATAAACTGTTTAATCCCAGAAGAACGGCTGTTAATCAGCCAAAGAAGAAATACCGACCTTGGACATTCGACAAAATATGGACCCTTTTTTATTTTACTTCACAGCATTACTTTATCATAAAAATAAAAATAAATAAATAAAAATACAAAAAAATAATAAAACAAATGATTAATCAATTGTTAAAAATGGTTAAATTGATTGACTTTTAATTATATTACTTCACTTGCTCCCAAAAAATTGATAAATTGATTCATGATTTTTCCTAATGTAGAATAATTTTGCACATATTTTTAACTTTTGATACTTGATCAAATTTTGCTATGAAAATTCCTGAAACAGTGTTGTGTCTATTTTACTGATATAGTATTATTTTTAATTATATCAATGACTTTTATAAGTAACATAATCTGCATATATTTTAGATACTTCATTGCCATGTTGATTTCTAAAAGTTATTTTCTACACATTAATTTTAAGTGATTCATCTTTGTCATGTGCTTTATTGATATTTCAAGATTCTTAATTCTGTTTGATAAAAGCTAGGGTATATTGATAAATCATGTAATAAAATGGTTACGGTAGAACAGGGGTGGTATTATATAAGTTCGCTTCCTTCCACTCCCTTTCAAGCAATATTTATTAATATGTCTAATTATTCAAAGTTTGATTAGTTATTGTACGAATGTATAACTGATGATTGTATTGTTTTTTGTGTATTCTTATTTGATTGCTTGAAATAAACCATTTCAAATCAAATCAAACCTAACATTAGCGGTGCAACAAAACTGGAGAGCAACATCAGAACTATCCAGCCATAACGTTTTGATCTAGATGCCAGCCTGGAGGATAAAAACGAAGACGTACATGGATCTATTTGTCTGCAAGTGGAAGCATCAGAAAGGAGCGGAGCAAGAAGCCTGTGGCCTGCCAATTATGGCCCCTGCGTCACTGCTACGAGTTTTATCCATCTGCATTTTTCTGCAGTTGATAAAGCTCCTGAATTAGTTTCTCCTGATTCACGATTTGGAGATAAGGAAATACTCGGTACTTCTTTAAATAAAAATGCCACAAGAACATGTTCAAAACACCAAAAACATGATTTTCATCTGAGTGGGTTTTTAACAAAAAGGTGCACTAGCTAGTTTCCCCTTGAGGCACGCCTAACCTCTTCCAGCCTATCGTAGGGTTAACAGCTGTGATTCGATTTGTGACCTAACGGTTTTGCAGCCTGTGTCGCATTGGGCGAGTTCTGTGTACCAGGCGGGCTGGCAGGGGCGAGCGTCTCCTCCGTCTATCCTTGGGTTATTTCTGACCATCTGTGCCCAGTCATTAACAGGACTTTTCACAGTCAATTGTCTTGTTCCTCTCCCCTCGACTCCATTCCTCTTAGTTACACTGACCATGAGATGAGCTTTTTTTTCTTTCTCCTTGAATGTAAATGGCTTATTTGAGTAGAGGTCATTTTATTAGCAGGGGCCAAGTAGAGATATAGGTTAATTCAAAGTGACATCATGGAAGATGCATCAAGCAGTGGCGATCAAATTACAGGGCAAAGCGCTCAGTGGTATAAAAAAAAACAACAAGCCAGTGGTATGCTGCAGAATGTGTATGTGCACGCTGTGTGTGTTAAACAGCAACGTATGTGTGTCTGAGAGCAGGAGAGAAGCAAAGAAGACAGCAAACGGAGAGGAGAAGCAGGAGGAAGAGGAGGAGGGAGGGGTGTCCATAGAAGGCCAAGGGGGGATGGGATGGAAGGAAAGTGGGAGCAAAAGAAAGGAGGTGGAGGGGAGGAGGAGGAGAAAGAGGCTAACTGGGCCAGCGTGCACACATCACCCCCACCAATTAGAGTCACTCATCTTCCCTCCTCACAACACATCACCCTCCATTTCTGATGTTTACAATTTCCAGGGTAAGAAATAACTGTACACAAGGCGGCGGCGATGGCATTCAGCAGGAAAAAGAGACGTGCCTGAAATGGATTTAGCCATTCCTTCTTTCCCCTCTCGCCTTTTGTTGTTGATCTTTGTGCGATGATTTGCCTAAGGACTCAGATTTCCTAGCAACAGCCTGCCACCAAACATTTGGCAGCAGTTCAAAACCCTCTCTCTTTGTGAGAAACGGCAGTGCTGCCTCCCCGCTCTGCGTCTGCCACCAGCCCTGCTGCTGCCACCGCTGCCGGATGAGCCAGGCGGGCTGCAAGAGCTCTCCAATAATGCCGTTTTCATCCAATCCTGCCGCATCGCAGCGCCCACCTTGAGAGCCTCTGCCAGGGATCATCAGTCAGCCCCTTAAACTCACATGCTCTGACAGACATCAACACATGTATGGGGAACATAACATGCTAACACACACGTGGACTTTGCGGTGATTTAATTTGGAGAACATGACCACAAAAACCACCTGGTATTAGTGGGATGGAGATCAACAAAGCATGTAAATATACAGAGCTGCTTAGTGCGGTGAAAGGGGAGAAATGTACAATATGAATGTAAAGTAGTTAAATACTTCTAAGTGCTCTTGACGAGGTTAATGGAAGGAGGAGGCCCCAGTCTAGACTCGTCATGCAGTACGACATGGGAATTGCTGTGGCGCTGTATCTAGACGAGTACCTTAGAAGTCTAATAAAGCGAGTGATCCCTCTGTTTTGACAAAGAGGCCCTGGAGGAACACAGAACACCGTGTTTTTTAGATTCCAGGCACTGACAAACACCCATTTGTGGCCCTTCTATCCCCCCTCAAATCCCACGGAAGCTTTTCCCTGTGCACAAGACGGTCGGATGTGGGCAAAACCCAACTGCCAATTTGCAGAGGATGTGCCGTGTTTGCTAATGCGAAGCAGAGGCTAAAAATGAGACCACACAAACGTCGACAAATCTGCTCTGTAGCGCAAGCACCGACAGCAACTCTTTGTATTTTTGTTGTTATTTTTCCTTACCTAATTTTCGTGTTGGCCTTTATTTCTGCAACTGGGTGGCTAATTATGGAAACTCCATCATTATTGCACTACATCATCATCTTTAACTCCTGTTTAGAGGGCTTGTGGGTAACGGGGGGGGGCACACGGGGAATTTCACTTGGGACAAGGTGCCAGGGAGTGTGTTGATGGCTGGGCTGTAATGCTGATTTATGTCGATAATGAACTGTTTAAAGATTTGGAATGTAGCGTGATTTCAGGGCTATCATTTGTGCCTGAGATGAGAGGGAAAATGGTAATCTGCTGGAATTAAATATAATCCCAAACAGTGAAACATGACCGAGGCGGGCCATCCCACTCTAGAAGCAGCATGTGAAGACATTACCTCAGCGGTGCCGCTTGTGTGTATGTGTGTGAACGTCTATAAACTACATTTGTCCTACTCAATCTGTGCGTTGTGTTTAGTCTGTAAGGGGAAGACTGTGTAGGGGGGTTAAAGCCGAATGAACTTGCATAATCAATTTTCACACTTTGGCAGCACCTGTTGGTTTGTCCCCATGTTAAAAGAAATGAATGAATGCATTACATGTAGAGCAATTTCACACTGTGCTGCAGCTTCATGAACAAAGACAAGAAGAAAATGGGGGAAAATGGAGCTGTATTGTGTCAATAGGTAACATAGCTCATTTCACTCAACAAAGGATGAATGGTTATATTGACAATGCAGAAGGCGTGCTGAGGCGTTTCCTGAATAAAGCCTCTTAACATTTTGTCCTCTGTTGGCAATAGTTGGGGAACAGTCATTTTGAATGTAGAGGGTCTCACTTACTGCAATATAATAGACTTTGGCTTTCTCCACCAGCTCCCAGTTGCTGTCCAAGTCCAGGTGTTTTTCCTTTTTGTAGCAGTTTGCCGCTGCCAGGTTAGCAACAAGGGACCTGTGGAGACAGACCCCATAAATCTTCTGCCTCGCTTGTCATCCATCTTAATTTTGTCCTTAAAAAAGAAAAAAAAAAAGCCCAGAAGCCCCAGAATTTTCTTTGTTCCTTGAAGATATAAAAGGATGATAACAGTTTCCTCTTCAGTGTCTGAACTCAGGTGAAATCTAGATTTATTTCCTTTAGAAAACTAACTCTCAAAATAGTAAAAATAGACGTTAAAAAAAAAAGGAAATAGCTAGAGGTTAGCTTATTACTTGGAGAAGTGTCTCATTGTAAAAGGTAGTGTATTTGTGACGTAGAAAATATGCTGGGTGGGCCACAAGCTTCCCATTCGGAGCTTTAAGTAACGAAGGGGAAGAGGAAGAGGCAAATTTCTAATGAACTACTGCTGCTCAGCAAATGCTATATCCTATAAAAAGGTTTTTGTTTATGTAGGCTATAAACTGAATTATTATATTTAAAAGACCACTGGGAAAGCTTTTAAAATAGATCAAAGATGATTGGAGTGGGTCTTGAACATCAAAATGACTGCAGCCATCACAGCTACTTAAAGAGAGGGAGGTGAGGGGGATTCGGCCACATGACAGGAGGGAGTAGGAAGAAGTCTGTCCTTACATGGCAGAAAAAAAAAAAAAAAAAAGCTGTTGGTGTCAAAGAGAAGAGTAACAGTGTGCTAAGTTGATCAGAGTGAGATGATGAAGGCTGCTATGTGACAGGAGGATTGGGACGGCGCTTGACCTGAGCTGCAGTAATCGACTCAAAGGTCGGAACAAACATGACAGGCAAAATGAGTGTCATCACTGAGGGAGTCCCGCAGACAGGAGCACCCAGAACACGGTCAGGAGAGCAAACGGATCTGAGGTATGACACAGTTAAAGAGGTTCCCCTTCGAAATGTCTTCCAACAGTTGACAAACTTTCAAATCTACTATATACAAGTCCAGTTTGGTAATTGAACTACTTTTGAAAAGGATTTTTAGTGATGCCAGTAGTTCGGTAAAACATTCTTCTGATACAAAACTAAACAGTGAAAACAGTCCAGTAACTAAATTTCCATTTTTAGCTTTTTCTACAATATTACTTCATTTCATGTTATTATTAAATGTAAAAACGCAGACATTTCTCTCTCTTTTTGTTTTTTTTTTTGGTATTAAACTATACTGAACTACAACAAGCTTTCCACTTAACTGAATTGATACATTTAATCCATAAATGTATGATTACTGAATGGTACTTTTAGCAGATAAAAAACACAATATTGGAATTTCTTGAAAGCCTTTTTTGTCTTTTCTTGATTAAATTGTTATGCTTTAAGAACATTTTTTGACAGACCATCTTCTTATCTTTAGAAGTGAAAAATAAAAATAAAACATTAGTAACTTTAAGTAAAATGTTTAAGTTTTTTTTGTCAGAGATTACTTTGCGACTTTCAAAATTCAAATGATCCAAATCGTATGCATTTTTGTTTAAAATATGCTAAAAACCTATTGACAGAGCTTCAATTTATGATTACCTGTGCTGGCTTTTGTTCAAAGCGCAAGTATCAGTCAAATATGATGTAAAAACACATATTATTAAGCTTTTGTTCTAAAGGAGATGAAAATGATTAAGCTCCAATCACACAAACCCGACTATTCTGCAGGGACTCAATGATTCAGCACCTAATTGCACATTTGAGAACTGATTACATGTATGTCTTGAAGGTTAGAATGTGATTACTCAACATATATTGTCCTCACAGACTGAAACTCAAGTTGTTAGATGTGAGAAAGAGGGGGAAGCCGATTTTTCTTTTCCCTTTGAAGACCTGCACTAATCAAAGCCTGAGGGCTGTGACATGTTGGTTCCCAGTCCTTCAAAGCCACTGCTGGCCCCGACGACGACCTTTCCTCTGGCCTCTTGAGCTGTCTGTTAAACACCTGTAAGAAATATTACAGAACTCGTCTCCCTGAGCACGGCACCTGACCTTTTAAGGTGTCAGAGCCCACATCAAACAAGTCCACAAAGAGCATTCAGCAGGGCTAACTCCCAGGGCAGCCGGGGCCCACGATGACTGACTGACAACTGCAGGGGCAGCAGATAAAGAGCTGCAAAGGGGGACGGGGGGGGGTGCTATTTAGAGAAGGTTATTGATTGACAGCTGGCCAATCACGAACTGCAGCCCCTTAGTGTTTGCATGTGACCTCTGCTGCTTTAGCTGTGATGGTAATGATGCTAGCACGAGATCCGCCAGAGACGTGAAAGCCCCATTTACAACCAAGAAGGCTGACAAGTGAGAAGTGGGACAGCACAGACATCCCTTACACATTGCAACTGTCAGAGCATAGATGGATGAGGACCCATTGGGGTGGCAGAGACTAAGTACTAAAAAAATAAGCTCAAGTCGTTTTTCTTTTCCTCCTTTGATGTGTGAGCTTGACTGTGATTCCCAGTTATGATATCCTGCCCAGAGGATGTTTGTCAAATCTGAGGTGAATGATGCTTTCTTGGTCAAGGGTGTCTAAAACGTTGCCAACCTATTGTCTCCAGTGATACAAGCCGCACAGGTACCAGTGGGCTCCTCGTTTTGCTCATAGTAGCGGGCGTCCACGTGGGCCTCTTCGGCTTTCTTCTTCAGGATCTCGCCAAAGCCATCCGTTCCAATGCATCCGAAAAAAGTTGCCACCTTATGTGGTTTCTGGATCATCCACTAGGAAAAGGGAAAATTAAAGAAAAAAACTGTTATAGAGAACTCAGTTTACAAATATAAGTCTGTTTGAAGGGTCAAGTTCAGCTAAGGCAGATGGCATACAAACTGTAGCTTCACAGCAAACATACTGCATGTGATATATGAGGGCTGCAGGCTGTCATAAACAACCAATTCCACTGTACACAGAGGGACTATTCTCATCCAAGCACTCCTCCTTTTTCCCTGTGTGCTAAAACAGTCTCATCTCCTTATTTACACAAACCCCATAATTCAAGGCTTCATCCTTCTTATGCAAACACGGTCTCTGTGCGGGTATGTGCCAGCGACCACAGGACACTCCCCAAATTGCTCGTTGGTCATTTTATAGTCTGTGCAAACTTGATGTACCCAGTGACTTTTACCTGAAGAAGGGGTGCTGGGGGGGCTGCACGAATTCTACAGCGGTGAGGCTTAACCTCCAAAGATTTATAGACGTTCAGTACGTGCTGGTGTTTGCTGGTTTTATTGCAGCCTCCAGTTTTGTTGCTGACGGGGGCCCCCTGTGAATGAGATGTTGCTGCTTTTTGGGATGACCTGTATATGGGTGAAATTAATCATTTCGCACAAGCAAATCTAGTGGAGTAAAAAACTGCATCTTCATCACTCGTCCTGAGATGCTGCCTCCTGTTATTTTTCACCACCCCACAATCCACCTTCAAGTCTGGTCTCCTGGTAACTAGTTCAAATAGAAAAAAGTTGATCTATTGTAGAAGAGACTCACTGTTTAAAATGTTATGTTACAGTGAGTTATCACTAGGGTGAATTTTAAAATGTCAAAACTTAGCTAAACAAAGAAAAAAACGGCCAGAAATTAGCATCTAGAAGATTATGATGAAATGGAGAGTTTTGGAATATAGATCTGTACAGAAAATTCAATTAAAACTAAAACATCATGATATTATTCCTATCCCTTTTGTCCTCTAAAAACATGTTCCATTATCAAATGTGTACATCTTGCATCAAATTAGATAGACACAACTCTTAGACCCCCATCTCAATACATGATCAAAGCTTTTCTTAAAAAACCCATTGCATATAACTTGGTCCATGTTTTCTGCCCGATAGTGCATCATCATTCCACTAGGGGCAGTAGAAGGGAGTTTCCTGCTCATTTCAAAATGGTTGCTTCCATTAAATCTGAAAGATACTGATGGCAGCAAAAGGTTTTACTAATTTGGAAAACTTTATGGGGAGACTAACTCATCTGAAGTTATTTATTTTCTTAACTGACTGCAGAACTTCCTGTACTGAAAAAAATGTGTGGATCAAATTTGAGACAACACATAGATAAGTTGCTTTTTTTTCCCTGAACACTCATATCAATATATTTTTTGGCATCTTGTGAGCAAAAACGCCTCGTAGATTTCATCAACAATTTGAATTTTCTGTCTTTTTTATATGTAGTGGGCTTTACGGGGTTAAAGAGAGATGAGAATTTTTTATGATCTTGTTCAGAGACAAAACTACATCCAATGCATCATTTTAAACTGTAGATATTTTTTATTTAAGTGACTCAATGATGTATCTACTATTTGCACAGGGACTATTATTGTTTCTGTCGTATGCATGACAAAAGTAATATAAAGCATAATGGAAACATAACAGCACTCTAGTGTAAAATGAATACAGTAGTATAACAACAAATAGGGAGTATAACAGCTTCAACTATCAATAATCAAAGTAAATGAAATAAAGTAGGCTCTAATATGATTGTGACAGCAAGATTAGATTTATGTAAATGTTGAGAGCATTCACCTGTATGTGATTTTCTTTACTTGTGTTTTGTAAAACTGGTGCAAAAGTCCTGCTTCCTCTGCATTCTTTACTTTTATCATTATTATTATTCATATTCTGCAAACATTTAAAGTCTTTTTTATGTTGCCAAGTTTTTACATGAGCCATTATATATTAAATAAATGCCACAAACAAAAAGCTTTTCAAATACAAAACTGTCAATGAACCTGGACTGCAAAAGAAAATAATAATAATTCAACACAGAGGTCGTTTTAGTTTACCGCCATGCTTTTAGAACATGTACAGAAAGTGACTTGGGCATTATTGCCTCGCTAAAAGAAACAAGGTCTTTCAAGAAAATAACTGTGTTCTCTTAATGGCAGCATATGTTACTCCAAAACCTGTATATGTCACCCAGTATTAATGACGCATTCACAGATGTGCAGGAGAACTCTGCTACTTTCACTAAACCGCCTCAAGTGATCAAGGACCCTGGCTTATAAGATGTACATTGGGAAAAAAACAAAACAATAAAACAGCCATTATTTCAAAAAGGAAATGCATATTTTTGTATACACACAATCACTCACTGGTCACTTTATTAGGCACACCTGTCCAACTGCTTGTTAATGCAAATTTTTAATCAGCCAATCACATCGGCAACTCAATGTATTTAGGCATGTAGACATGGTGAAGACGATCGATCTGCTGCAGTTCAAATCGTTTGGGATTTTCACGCACAACTATCAAGGATTGCAGAGAATGGTAAAAAAAAAAGAAAATATCCAGTGACGGGCAGTTCTGTGGGCAGAAACGCCTTGTTAATGTTTGAGGTCAGAGAAGAATGGCCAGACTAGTTCCAGCTGATAGAAATGTAACAGTAACTCAAAGAACTACTGGTTACAACCCAGGTCTACAGAAGAGCATCTCTAAACACACAACACGTCCAACCTTGAGGGAGAAGAAGCAGAAGACCACACCGGTCACTCCTGTCAGCTAAGAACATGAGACTGACGCTACAATTCACACAAACTCACCAAAACTGGACAATAGCAGATTGGAAAAACGTTGTTAGATTTAATGAGTCTCCATTTCTGCTGCCACATTTGGATGGCAGGCACAGAATTTGGTGTCACTAATGTAAAAACATGGATCCATCCTGCCTTGTATCAATGCTTCAGGCTGGTGCCCACTCCTAAATTGCCAAGAGGGGTTAAATTAGCAACGATGACTCAGACCTATTCGGACCAATTACAGCTTACCGACATGTCTGGTTCCAACGTGGCGGCGTCCGTTTCGTCAAATGTGGTGACTGACTTGACTTTGGTTGAAGCCTAAGGTAAGCCGTTTTCTATGGATGACGTCACACGCACCCGGTCCAGTTCTCATCAAGTCTACAGTCAATAGAGCTGTGTAAGCAATTTTAAAATGAGTATATAATACTCATTTTGAATGAACTGTGGAATTTACTTTTCATTTAGTAAATATTACTATCTGACTGAATACATATTAATATAAATTCATCAATCATTTGGTTTAACCACTTAAAGTATTTTCCAGTTGCTCTATCTCCATTATTTTGCCAATTTTCTTGTATTTTTTTAATAAGAGTGGTTGAAAAAAGTTGTGATTGTAATTACTGCGTTGTGATTTTTTTTTCCATTATCCACAATGCCTGTGAAAAGAGCGCATATGCCCGTGCCATAGCTTGGTCGGTGAACAGCCCGTCCACGTGTCATCTTGAGTCATGATTCAGTCACTGAAGCGTGCCTCCAACCCCTCACCTGGTCGAAAGTACACAAAACACGTGGACACACACATATGCGCAAATCCCAGCTCGTCTTCCCTAACCTCTTGCTGCAGGCACCTCACACTTATCAAGGTCGCTTGCTTGGGTACACGTCAAGTCCAATCTGATTTTGCCTTTGCAGCAATGAGCTCTGAATCCAAGGTTAGGAGCTGTGGGCTGTAAATAATGACAGTGCAGCCCTTCCATTTGCAGGCCTCTCAGGTGGGAATAGAGAGGGCCACTCAGGGGCCTCAGTCCCTCTCTGATGACAGCATGGTGAATCACAGCAAGCACCAACCTCACAGACACCCCCCTGCTAGCCAGCATTTCCATCTGAACTCTCCTATATCCTCCACTCTTTTCTTTCTCTCTAAGAAGTAGCTGTGCTCTCGCTGCCAGCTCAGCTTGTCATTTTACAGGGTCATTAACAGACCCCCATACACACTAACACAATGCACCCACGCAGGAAAAAACGGCCGACTAGCACACATACAGAGAAATATTCTATAGCATCGACAATCGTAAATAAAAACAACCAAAAAACGAAATAAAAAAGCTTCTCTGCTTTCTCCAGAAGCTGCTCTTACGGTTCAATAAACACAAAGCAGCAATAAATAAGAAAAATGTCTTTATTAGGGGCATGAAAAAGAAAGAATCTCACACTTCTTTTCCCTCCTCTGTGACACACCAGAGAGGGGAGTTGCATCAATTCATTTATACCCACAGCACCCTGCAGACAATCCCTCTCCATTCCCAGATTATGTGAGATAATACCTCCATTATGACAAAAGCGCTGTTCGCAGGGTCGCTGAGAGGTCAACCAACCTTGTGCCGGGTATTCATGCTTAGTCACATCCCAATTATATCGCAGTGGCAGAGGCAGAAATTGGCAAATGTACATCAAGGCGCTTCATTACTGAAGGCTGCTCTAGTGAAATTAAGAAGCAGATGAGACAGAGTGAGATTTGCCCCCAGGCGGCGTGTTAAAGACAAGGAGAGGAGGATGGGAATAAGAGGGAAGCTGGAGGGACAGATTTCTACTGAAGGTGCTCTCAGCTTGTTTCTTGCACGGCAGCTCATGTATATTTAGCTTAACAAGGGGGAAGGCAGGTCCAGAATGATTAATAATTTCCCCTGGTACATCACAGCAACATATCTCCAGGTGCTTGTTACCCAAGGAAAAGCTGACACAAATTAGTCAAATGAATCCTTAAAAAAAATTCTGTTAAAGATGTTAAAGATTTATGGTGTTGCTTCCAGTTCATCCAAATGCTTCTAACTCTCTATGTGCCAACCCAAAAGTGGCCCCCAGGCCCCCAGATAGCTATTAATTATGACATCTCATGGTTACAAGGAGCCCACTTGGGGCCTGACCCAAGCCTGCTACTCAACATCCAACAGCTGCCACTCTTCACTAGCAAGGCAGCCGCTTCGCGTGGCGGCTTCCAGGAGGGCAATTACACAGCCAGATGAAATGAGGCAGCTGAATGTTTGGGACCAGAGTGCTCAGACTGCCATAAGTACTAAAAACCATTACATTTACATTCCTGCTTATCCCCTCTTCCCATCTGCCTCCTTAACTGGCTGCTGTATATTGATAAAGTGGTAATGGGACCTCCAGTTCGATATTCCCCCTGTAAAAACATTGTCTAGCTCCTGGTCTCCCTCAGGGGTCAATGCATTCTCCTGCAGTTGCCGGGAATCATTTCTACCGTATTAATGATGCAATTCCAATGCAATCCAGATCTACTGAAGATGCAGCACACTGGGCTTTTTTTTTTTTTTTCCTGTGGACTTGATTGAGGACTCTGTGCGTTATCCCACAGCTTGAAAACAAAGTGCCGCCTTCTTCGCATCACAGGGAATCTGGTTGGCACCCGCTCCTTTCTAGCCTCTGGCTCGGCTCACATCGCCCTTAAAGTCTCCATTCCTCCAGCTTGACTTCACCAGCTGGCTCCTCTTACGAGGACCACGGCCGTGCCTAATGATGGTCACATTAATTATAGGCTTATCAACCTAAGCTAAAATTCTATAGGGCTATTTTCGGAGGTCGAAAATAAAAGAGGGTGTCGGGGTGGTCTGCCGGCACACTTTCAGGCTCAAACCGGTGTTTCCTTTGACTGAGCGGTTAAAACAACCAGCAAACATCTGTCCATCAGGGCCTGTCATCGCAAGTGCTTTTATATAAAGCATTGGTGGAGTAGTGGGCCCTCTACACGAACACTGACATTGATGAGGTCTGGCAGCTTCCATTAAATCACTCTTTCCTGTAAAGTGTCTGGCATCAAAGCAACCGACGGAGGATTTTTCACTCAATCAGGTGAGGAACTCCCTCGTTCCCTGCCTGTACTCTCGGGGGTTCCAACCTTCTGGTCAATAACTCCAATCAGCTCAATTTCATGCACAGTTAGTCATGTTGGGGTGCTCGGGCAGCGCTTGCATCAGAGTTGCATATGTTGTTGTCGCTGTTGTTGCTTGTATTCGTGTTTCCCCCTCTTGCTCTGAGAGGTGATAAACGGCTTGGGGACCTTTGCCGTCTAAAAGCTGCAGTTCTGGTCCAACACTGCAAGCTCTTTGGCAAGGCACTAAAAATCTCTGCGCTGCGCCTTGGTGATGCAGCTGAACGCACGGAGGGTGGCAGAGCAGCAAATGATCAACACAATCACGAGATGAATTATTGGGTCAAAGCGCTCTCTCCGTTCAGATCAGTCACCCCGATTCTTGTCTCTGAAAGCAACACTCAGAGAGGCATCGCAGCGTGCAGCACCATGGGAAATGGGCCCAATCGCAGCTTCAAATATGCAGGTCCTCTCGTCCTCTGTTTAGTGCCTGCAAAGTCCCTTGCTGACACACCAGCATGGTGGGAAGGCTCGGGTATCAGTACTCAAGTCTGCTTTTGTAATTGATGTTTCACAGTTGTCATGTGGCTCCAGGCTCTGGCTGGAAGACAACATGCAGCTGACTGATGGTCTTCTGATGCAATCTGTGCAAGCATTTGGACACTGGCTCCTTTCATATTGTCTGAATTTAACACTGAAACATCAGATGTGAAAGAGCTTTGAAATACACCATTTTATCAGGATTTTCATGCTAAATAACACCTCAAACCAAACACTTTAAGCAATAAATATCCCTGACGGTACAGTTTTAAACAATAAGCTTCTGTAAAGAAGACCCTCATTATCAAGGTTTTGAGGGTGCTTATATTAAAGATAATTTTAATCTGCATTAAAAATGTTAAGCTTTAGTAAGGAATTTCATAATAATGCATTGATATTGTGTTATATGCTGACATTGTGTTTATTATGGCTCATTTCTCTCCACTCAAACAGAATTCCTTCAAACTTGTATACGGGATCAAATCAGGATCAGCATTAAGAGTCCTTTTGTAGTTTAAGATTAGAGTCCTTTCTAATTCAAGTTTCAATTGTACTTTTTTCCAAATTTGTTATATTTTGTTCAACCACACAATGAGTACCTTTTGAGTTTGAAACTTTTTTCAAATTTTCACTTTTTTTTTCCAAATTTATGATCAGGGGGTTTTTTATGTTGGTTTTTCATGTGGTCATCAGTAATGAAATCAGGGGAGGGATGTTGTTTTGAAGCAAAAAGGATGTCATCATAACCTGCCACCCGATGTCAATCATCTCCCAGTAGCCAATGGGCTCAAAGCCCCACGACCATGTAAAGTTATTGCAAAGAAAGCAACAGTCTGAATTGAAACTGTAAGTTGAGGACTAAAAGAGAGGAAGGAGAGAAACAAAAAACAAAAGTTGAAAATACAAAACAGCAGCTGTTATTAATAAACATTCATTTGGTAATAGAATATGTTTATAGTTTTTTATTGTTTGTTTAAAATTACAATTTTAAACAAAAATTACAATACAATTTGCTTTTCAAATTCTTTTCTATTTACAATCTTATTTCTCAATTTTGTTTTCTTTTTTATTCAACTTATTCAATGTAATTTCACTTTTAAAACATTTTTCAAATTTTCAATCTGGTTTTTCATTCACTTCAAGCTGATCCTGATTGGATGCCATTTGTGTAAATTGAAAAAGTTTGCCAACATAAGCGTGCACGGCCTGTGACGAGTTCCTACAACTTTATTACAAATTTTTTGGAGGTTTTTGGAGGACGCAAAAGCTGGTAAATGGTAAATGGCGTATATTTATATAGCGCTTTTCCACCTACAAGGCCCAAAGCGCTTTACAGTCACAGACCCATTCACACACTGGTGGCGGCCAAGCACTGCCAAGCACAGGCACCCACTAACCGCCAGGGGCAAGGTGGGGTTCAGAGTCTTGCCCAAGGACACTTCGATTCATCGGCGTGCAAGGCGGGAATAGAACCTGCAATATTACGATCATGGGTCGACCGCCCCACCGTGGAGGCGGCCGTGGTGCAGCAAGTTCCACCTTTGTAAAATGTCATCAGAGGACTGTTGAGGTCTCCCAGCTTTTGGGGTAGAACATTACCAAACGTTAGGGAGCAAAATGTAAAATCTTGGAACCTCAGGTAAAGCTGCTACCTTCAGAGTGATATCTGAATGGTAAATGAAAACAGGTACTAATTCTGATTTTGGTTCCGTATTTGTTTCCTCAGTGTAATAAACTATAACAGCCTACTTCTATTTCAATTTAAAAAATTAAAGCCAGAACACTTTTCTTCCTGCTGTAATATTTCCCTTGTCAAAACTGTGCTTCAGGAGGAGCTTCCTGATTAGATATTCTCCATTATAACAATGTACAAGTGCTAATCAATTTACATTAGCTCCTGCAAAGCAAATGCACCATAGGCTAAAACATTACATAACTAATAGAAAGGAAATAAAAAAGCTGATTTTCATGTTTGACTGCATCTGTGTCATCTTAGAGCTTATAATAAAAGGATGGATGAAATGAATCACAATATTTTAAGAGGATTTTTTATCAGGAGGTGACAGCTAGATGAGTACTGTTTTGCTTGAGGTTTGAGACCCACTCTGGTCATTTTTTGCTTTTTTTTTTTATAAAAACCTTTTTCTTTAATGATGATAATGCAGATTTTAGCAAAAATGTAATAAAAAAATGTAGTTTCTGCAGAGTGGCAGGAGTCTATTAGACATTCATCTATGAGTTGTGGGTGGGATCATAAGCTTGGAGCAACCCCGCCCCCCTTCCCCTCACCGATGCTGAGAGCTTGTAGTCCAGTCAGCTTTTTTCTACATTACAAATAGGTTCTTTTTCAAATGACCCTTTTTTTCTACACCTGATTCCCTATGACTTGAATAAAGACAGAAAAATTAAAAATATAATTTTTTTTAGCTTAATTTTCCTTATATATCTACTTTATTATCAGAAAAAGGTCACAAAAACATATTAGAAATACAAAAAAAGATTTTAAAATGAGTTTTGACAGGTGATAAAGACCAAAAAATGATTTAAAAAATATGTTTCACCTTCTTATTTGCATCTTTCGACTTAAAGCACATTTCATCTCTCTTCCAGGGATTTCTTTTGAGGAATGTTTTGATATTTTTCCTCTTCTTTGCACCTACAGAAGGTACCTCTGTGCTACAGGTGTAGGAAAAACAAAGAGCATCTCACATGGGAGAGAAGCGTTAGGCAACCAGACAAACCAAGGCAGCTCATGTGTCCACTGTGTGTCTAAAAAAAAAAATTTAATAAAAAAAAACATGGAAAGGGTGGCTAATCCCACAAGGATAAACATCAAACTAAGTGCCACGGCCACACACACCGTAGGTTATGACGTTTCATACGACAGGAACATCCACATCAGTATCTGCGCCTTCTTCAAAAGGCTATCAAAGGGCGAGTTCAGTGTGCTCACAAAAAAAAAAAACCCTTTGCGCACCCCTCCCCACAGCACATAACACATCTCACTGCAGCATCTTCGCACTGCATAGGAATCAAGATGTGTCGCCGTCTCCAGGTGCTAGGTTTTTATCTCAAAAGGAAACACCTGATTTTATTTTTCTTGAGTTCCTCTGCTACTTTGTTAAGCACACAACCTTGATTTGTGTGTGTGTGTGTGTGTGTGTTCCAAGGAAGGAGTGAATTATTTACAGAATGAACAAGGAGGTGTTGTTTCAGTCAGTCAAAACCAAACTCCCCTATCGCAGCAACAGAGAAGCAGACAGGTTTACCTGGCAGGCATGAGAAGCTGATGCAGAAGCCGGGGAGCATCTTCACCAAAGAACGCTCTACAATGATATTTATTTGCGGGTTTTAAAAAGTGTGTTATAGAAGCTTTAAAAAAGAGAACAGATTCATGGGTTGGGACTCCCAGAATACTGGCTTTTCCATTTCCTCTCCAGAGGCAGTTGTGGCTATAAAAGCACAATGTGGCTGAGGAATAAAAAAAAAAAAAAGATGAAAAACAGGAGCAAAGATGCTAATTGACCTTAATAAAATGGCATTTGAGTTTGCAGGGGTTAAAGTAGTGGAAGGTTCAGGCAAAGAGAAGATGAGGGACCTTTGCAGCTAAAGCCTCTAATCCTGTCTGTGGTCAACAGACTCCAGCTGGTAGGGATGCAGCTGTGCTTGGCCCTTGCACAGGTGAGTCGGTTCTGGCCCCCTGCCTTCACAGCTCCTCCTGTACACATCACGGTGGATTTCCATGCTGCTTTGATCTCACTGGGTTGTCAGCCACTGCAACTGATCCCTGTTACCGAGGAGACTTTTTTTTTTTCCTTTTTAAAAACATGCACTAAATGACAGCCACTGCTAAAGTCTTAATGCAGCTCCGACTTTGTTAAATTGCATTTGGCAATCCAGAAAATTCCTGTCACAACTCAACCGCAGGGAGAAAAAGCAAATGTGATGAGCATCAGCTGCGTACTTTGCCTCCTTTCATCAAGCTGATGAGTGAGAACAATCGACAAAAGCGTTGTTATGTTGACATAACATTTATCTACACGTGGAAGGAAAAAAAAAGAGCTTTCTGCAGACCAAGCAGACCAAACTGCCTGGAAACGTTCCTCAATGATGAAATCAGTTTGTTTTCGGTCTGTGTACTTTTTGGTATTTCAAGTTTCATTTTAGCAACAGAAACAGACAAAATAAAATAGAAAGAAAGTTTGATTTAAATTGAATTTACAAAAGAAACTTTGCAAAAATCAAACATTTCTTTATTTGTTTGTTATATCAATCTTACGTAATTTAAATATAGGAAACTTGGGTTTTTAAATAACTTTTGTCTGTGGGATAAAAAAAATTGAAAAATGTACAATATTGATCAAACAGTAATGAGCAAGTCAGTAATTTTATCATCTGTAGATTTATAACCGAATGTTGTTCCAAAGCCATGATGATGACAAAAACAATGTACTAGGAGCCGCTGGGGTTCAGGTTGGTCGCCATGGTTACAGGTGAAAATTTTAGATTCGGGCTAATTAAGTAAATTGCTTTTTTTGTGCTTTAATTGCTTACAATCATTTTTCCTGACAAATATGATGACATACAGAATATAAGATGTTTTTTATTTCTTTAAAATTTATATTGTGTGATTGAAAAATCAAATAAATTATATTCAACTTTTTAATTTTCTTTTTGAAAGGACACAAAACATAGACAATTACACTCTGATAAGTAACTACACCTTCTCATCACCACGTTATCTATTTGGTGTAATATGAGATGTTTGGTTGCTGCTTTTTACCCATGATGCACCTGGATGGTCCATTTGCATTCATACTGTTGCTAGAACACATCAGGGTTCACTTACAGACAAACTAAGAATCTTGTAAAAAGGCAGGTGAGGATGCGTTTGTGCGGTCTGCACTCCAGTTCAGGTGAGCTTTTACACCTGTCAAATTAAACAGATTACCCAAGGAAACAAAATCAGATCCAAGAGCTCAGTGTGAAAGCGCCATAAGTAGAAGGGGCGGAGCTACACAATCCTTTAAACATAGGGCAAAGCTGGACCCAACACTAAAGAAAGCGATTAGACAATTTTTCCATGTTTACAGAAATTCAGAAAATACAGTCACATTCAGTGTTTTACCAAGGTACGGGGGATGTTTTCTAGTTCTTGAAAACATTTCTTAAAAATGAAAAAAAAAATTGGTAAATGTTAGTGTTGCATTAAGGCTTTTTAGCATTGCAGTTGGATACATTTACACCTCAAGCTGAGTCTTTAAGGCTCAACTTATCAAGTGAAAAACTTAACTGTAGATTAAACACGTATGTGTCTGGAAATGGGGGCTTTTAAATGTCATGTTTCTTGTTACACTATAGCATGCCTCATTATGAGTTAAAAAAAAAAAAAAGAACAGTAGGGAAAATCCAAATGACAATTGGCATGACAAATAAAAGAATAAGAAAGACGTCAAAGGTCTGGACTGGTTTCTCAGTTTTGACATTTACAACCCTAAGACCTTCATTTAAAGACCCACTCCAATGAAAATTGTGTTTTTGGCATTTTTAACATGTTCTTGTGGCATTTTTCAAATGACACAGAACGAATAGTAATAAAATTTAGTTCAAAATTGCATTTCTGAATATTTCTTTATTCGTTGTGAATTGGGAGCAGAGGAAAGAGGGAGGATAAGAGGGGGCAGGTTTGCTTTGTGCAAACAGTCTCACCCACAATTTAAAGGAAAATTTCTGATGAACAACACAACTGTTGCTCTGCAAAAACTATGTCCTAAAAAACAACACAGGTTTTGAGATTTTGGCTAAAAAAATTGCATAATCATAGTTAAAAGGTCTCTAGGAAAGCTTTTATAATAGATCAAATGATGATCGGGTCTTTAAGGACTAAATGGCAGGAAGAATTAAAAAGGTTTAACAAAGAGCTGACACTGAGTTTTGCTTTAGGATTCTAAAAAATAGTTTGCTGGATTTAAGTGAAACATCATTGGATCTAACAAAAACAGATATGCTAAAAGTTTTATTAAAAAATTAGCATTTGTAGAAGTGTTTAAGGAAGTGATTTTCACTCAGATTATGGAGCTAAATATGTTTTTATTGAGGACAGTTTTAAAAAGTGCTGACGCTTTACTACTTCTAGAAATAACTGGACCTAGCAGATGTGCTCCAAGCTTGACCTCTGACCCAGTATGAACATATGAGGCCAACATGTTCACATAAAAATACAATGGATCTACTTTGACAAGGACACACTGGGAGGCTGTGATTTGGCCACTGGCACAATTACGGCAAAATTCCTCATGTTTTCACGCACTGCAGCTAGATCCCACTTATCATATTACTCATGCCTTTGTGTCCTTTTCTGCAGGCGTAGAGGTTTCTCTTCATGTTACCAGCTGGAAATATCAGTGATGAGCTTCTCTGCTTACTAAGCTCACTGGTGCAAAGGTGGTTCGTGTGCAGCTTCTGTGGCCGGCTCGCTGCACAGGTAAGCAGAAAATAGCTCTTAGCTCCAGACTGACCTTGACAAGGATGCCATTCAATCAGTGAGCTCACCGCAGTAAAGGCCCTATCATTGCACTAATAGACTGGATCTTCCTCTCTGATCACCGACAGCGCATGGATGACTTCCTCCCGCCTGACAAGTTAAAGGAAAAATTTATTCAATAAATTAAATGAGGAAAGTAGGCCATGTTGAAAGAAATACTGCTGCTCGGAAGGTATAGATTGGACCTGTGTAACACTCTGCACACCTAATTTAATTTTCCATGTATAGACCTACAGAATCGGATGATGGCAATCGACAAAACAGTTAAAAATGCAAGGCTGAGCATCAGAGTGCGGCGAGTTTTTTTTTACCCATCCTATGTCATTTACACAGTCAAGGATGAGCCTTTAATGACGGTGAACTTTGAGACCGTCAAATTCCCTTCACATAAATCCGAAGCTTAAACAAGTAAGCGTTATTCTCATGAAGCTTTAAAAAGACCAGCAGAAGGGGAAAAAAACAAGCTGAAGCCGTCATAACTGTTGGCTGCTGCAGAGCATCCTGACAAACAACTGAGGGAAAAGTTGGAATTTATTGCTCTGATAACCTTCCAGATACCTTCGGCTGGTGCTGCAAACCAGACTACTCCAACAGAGTTATGCATCATTAATCCCTGTGAACACTGCCAGTGATAAATAATGCTCTGCATCCCTATGAAAAATAAGGCAGTTATTACTAAACCATGAAGACGGTATTTGTATCATCACTTCCAGGGGATAATAACGTGAAGATACGATGTTTCAGGAACTCAACAGTGCACTAACAGTGACAGAAAGCAGTATATTTCTGCTCTCGTCAATATGCTGTTGGAGAGAAAGACTCAATAAACACTTGAGCCGAGCAATTCAAGGATCTTTATGTTTGTTTCACACTGCTTGCAAGACCTAGAAGACACTCGAGTTATCAAATTGCATTAAGTAAATAATCCACCAATGTCAATAACAGAAATAACAAAAAAAACTACGTGGACTGCAAATTTGAGCTCCAGATTACTTTCTTAAAATGCGAATAAAAGCTCAGTTCAGCAAACCTCGAAAGCCTTTCTAAATGTATTAAGATATTATATTAACATGTTAACAATAGGATGCCTTGAGTTCTTTATTTCATTATGCTTTCTTACTCCAGTAAAATTCGTGCCTTTGGTGTTTTTAGCATGTTCTTGTGCCATTTTTCTCATAATGGAGGACATACTGTACATACAGGAAATGTACCTTTACACTGTATTTCTGATTGTTTTTTTTTTTTTATTCAAATTGTTGTGAACCAAGAGCAGACAAAAAATTGCCAATGGAAAAAGCTTGTAGGTGTATCGTAGAAGCGATTATTGTTCCGCTCCATTCTGATACATCCACTGGCAGACCAAAAGATCCACGTACGTCTTTGTCTTCCTGGTTGGCCAAATAGCGCCAATATTGCTCGCCATTTTTGTTGCACCGGTAATTTTAGGTTGGGGGTGTGAGGGGCCGCAAGCTAGCAGGAGAGAGTGTAAACAGATGGATGATGGGGATGCGGGCAGGCTTACTGCATTCCAACAGTCCCACCCACAACTAAAAGACGAATTTCTAATGAACTCCTGCCGCTTTTTGATTTTGGCTTAAAATTGCATAACCACAATTAAAAGATCACTGGGAACGCTTTAAATACAGATCTAAAGATGAGTGGGTCTTTAGAGCCAATAAAAGGTGTCACAAAAGGTCATCTACCGGAGTGTTGCAGTATTAAAATAACAAATTAGGCATTAGGTGTTTAAATAAGTCCCTTTCTGCAGTTCTGAGAGTTAATTATTGTGGGTTTCATGTCATTTTTAACCCTTAAAGGCTAAAAAGACTTAAAAAAAAAAAAACATATTTCCGTTTTTGACAAAGACATCATTGGTCTCCCTTGATGATTTTAGCAATTTTTGATCTACTTTGTCCTTGGTTGTTTTATTGTTTTTTTGTTTTTGCCTTATTACAGCTCAAAACAGCGTGTATTTTCCTGATACAGAAAACCACAAAAGGGAAAGATCTTCCTTCTTTTTCTGTCATGATTTCAGTTGTTCTCAGCTGATTAAAACAGAGACTGTAGTTTTCAGATGTTTTTCCTGACAACATGCAATGATCTCTATTAACCAGACTGCACTTAATGCAAAGCCGTCGGAAAATAATGCCCACTCACTTATTAGACTGAGCGCCTCCTCCTGCATGTCGGGTTTCTGTACATCCTTTGATTATGCAACACGGATCATTTTCTTCTTAAAGGGAAAGGAAATTTCTCCTAAAAATAGGTTCAGTTAAGGCAACAAAAAAAAAAAGAGAAATGCCACATAAACTATTTTAAAATAAAAGTTAATTAAATTATTATGGGCCAAATATGCATAAAATGTACTTTGAAAGCCTGTATTGCTTTTGTTTAATATACTGTACAGCCAATTTTATTTTTATTTTTTTCTTAACTTTTATGGAAAGTGCTGCTGGAATGAAATTAAAAGACATTTTTTTTTTAGTTTTGACATTTGGTCTTTGTACAAATATATTCACACAATTGTGAGGCTTGTACATCATCTGCTTGAATGAAACAGATGAGAGTCATTTATTGTAATCAATTGTCTCTATTTTACACGCTGTTAAAAGGCCTTTTTGGAAGCAGGATTGTGGACACACTTCATATCTAAATGACTTTTCCCAGAAAGGGCAGCCTATTTTAACCGCCTGATAATTTCTCATGGCTTAGACTTGAAGCCAATCCAATAAACATAGTAACACTATATCCCCTACAGGTGTAAATTCCTAGTGGCTGAGCAGAGCAAAAGGAGAAACTAGAAGGAACCCTATTTGATACAGAGATGTTTCCAGCACCAGATGCTGTGGGGCCCCCTCTTGTGAGAAGCCAGGCAAAGATCACTTACTTTCCTACTGAGAGTTGGAGCATACATTCAAACCCTGCTATAAATCAAATATAAATTTTCAGTTTCCCCTCACTTTCCTGGGAACGGCTGCAATAACAATGTCATTCAACTCTGCCTGGTTACCATAAATGCCCTGGATTCTCTCCATGCTAATGATTTGGTCCTGTATTTTACAAACTGTACAGTAAAATAAAATAAAAAAGATAGGAAATATTGCTGACCTATGTGATGTATTGCAGACTGTGTGTAGAACCCTAAACTTGTAGCAAATGTTCTTTACATACACAGTTTTTTCCTGAACCCTCAGATCAGATTTACTTCACCCTGACGAAAACTCTCCCCACCCCACTATGATTCCCTTCAGCCAAATAAAAGAGAAATTAGGTTGCTATGGGTAATTTCTCTTCGAAATAACAGATGAGTAAGAGTCCAAATCAAGTATGAGCCAATCCCACTCACTCATAACCTGGAATGGACACAAATCACAGATTAGGTGCTTTAAATGTAGAAATATATACAAGCTACAACCACAATTTCATTCATATATTTGCTTCACACTGTGTAAGCTGATCTTATATTTTTAAAGCTCTGTTGGAGCAAAGTTATTTGGTTAAAAAACAAAAAGCTATTTTGAATTTTAAAAAGAAACAGCTATTTGAATTTTTGCAAACCTGGAACCGCACAACAGAATCGTCATAAATGTGTGTATCTTAAATTAGCCTTACAAATAGTTCACAACACACTTACCACCTGCATGACAATCGTAGCCCAGATCATTAGCACTCCACTGCTGTGTTAAACAGTTTTTTACACCAATATTGTGTCTTTATTTTTGTTTTGTTTTTAACCAGATTTTCTCCTGTGCTGTCTAACACATCTACATACTAACTTCATCATAAAAGGAATGATTCTACATGAAGGACGTGGTGATGTTCCTATTGGAGATTAATACCTTTTTGGAGCAACTTTTCCAGACAAGCCATAGTGTTTTACACTCTAATCATTTTATTTTTTTGGGGGGCATTTTTTGTACTTAATTTTTCTCATGACATGTCAACATTTAATTTGTAATAATAATTTGTGTATGTTGTTGTTCATGTCTGATGCATAAAACTTCAGCAGCAAACAGTTCATTGCATTTTCTTTTCACAGGACTACTGTGTCTTAATAAAATTCCAAACACTTTGGTTAGTCTGGATCACGTATAAAGACAAGTTCCTATTTCACATGAAAAGTCATTTCTAATGGCTGCTAATGATGGGAAAACCCCAGCAGGCTTCTTTTTAAGGTTGTCAGAGCAATGGCTAACAGCTGGCAACCACAGGAATCAAGAAATGCCAAACCAGCACTTTGTGAGTGGCATAAGGAAGTTACACCCACTTTGCAATAATATGTTCCTCTCTGGTGAAGTGCCAGATGGGTTTGTGCCAATGCAGACATGACATACTGATCAGATCATTCTGTACAAAAACACCAGACCAAAGAAAACTGTAGTTATTAGACGGAGATAGAGGCTGGCTCATTTTATAGCTCATAAATACAAATGAAATGTAACTTAAAGATCAGAAATGGTTCACTTAAAATGTAATTTCCACAATAAGCTTTAATCACAGCGATAAACCCTATAACTTTTGCTATTTGCAAGTCACCCTGTGACAAGGTAATTATGCTATTCACTTGACTGAGTTGAAATTCATTGCACAGTTAAAATGAACTGCATTGTATAATCTAATAAAGATCGACGACACAATTCTTGTTTCTATGTTAAAGGAACTATTTGGATTTGTTTTTTTGTTTTTTTTACGTGTTTGGCACATTCACAGCATGTCGTGCATCATCATTAACTGTGTCACACCTGCTTAAATTCTCTTTTGTCGTACAGGTGTACATCATGAATTTGCTCCTCTTTGTCATCATCCAGTGTCAATAAAGTCCTAGCTCTGATGATTTATTTGCCTTCTACAGATCAATTACTAAAACTCAGTAGGTAGCCTGAGGCATTTAGAGTAATCTATAAAGCCAGAAGTGAAGCAGATGCTTACTCGTCATGCTTGTCCTATTCCACTGAAAGTGCAGCTGACAGGGTACATGGCAGAATAATAGAACCAAAATAACTGAGTTAAAAAAAAAACATTTACCTAAAAAAAAAACACTAAACTAGGTAAATTACCATCCATGCTGGACCATGAGTCTCACCCACTGCAGGATGCCGTCTGTCCTGGAAAGCAGCTTCAGTGACAGACAGATCTATCCTCGCTGTGTGCAGGAGAGGTTTTGCAGGACTTTCCTTCCTGTTGCTGTCCTGTCTGTTTCACCCAAACATTCTCCAGAGTTCTTACCCTCCAGCCATCCATCTCCAGAACCCACTGAATCCCTTTTAGGGGTCACAGGGCTGGAGCAGCCGACCCAGCTAACCCTGAACAGGTCGCCAG
Source organism: Oryzias curvinotus (assembly GCA_023969325.1). Taxonomy (NCBI): domain Eukaryota; kingdom Metazoa; phylum Chordata; class Actinopteri; order Beloniformes; family Adrianichthyidae; genus Oryzias; species Oryzias curvinotus. The sequence continues at coordinate 10,642,181 of CM043724.1, read as the reverse complement.
TCTGATGCAGGGCCACACACTCATCCACAAATGCACATTTAGTGGTAATTTAGAGATACCAGTGAACTTATGAAGCATGTTTTTGAACTGTGGAAGGACAACGGAGTACCCGAAGAAAAGGTACGCACGCATGAGTTGAACCTACAAACTCCACACAGAAATTTCCCAGCTGGGATTTGAACCTTCTTGCTGTAAGCGTTAACTACTACCGTGCAGCCAGAGTTCTTACTCTGATCTGCTTAAATTGTATCTACCTACATTTTAATTTTGTTTATTTGTACACGTTTGTATATATTTTATGACTTACTTTGTCCACATTTAACACAGTATATTTCTTGTAGCTGTTTCTACAAGGCAATAAAGGTTTTCTTATCCTAATTTAAAAACTAAATGCAGCTCAAGATTGATTGGAGGTTTACTTTTAAATTCCCCTATTTCACCAAAAACCGGTAAACAAAAATTATTTAAAGCAGCTATTTCAGGCTATAGTTTACAATTATCCTTAATCATTGAGTTTTGTTTGTAATGTTAAAATGACATTTTCCTTTTAGAGACTTACAAAGAACGAAAAAAGAAAACAAAAACTGCTAAACTACATCCTCCTCACTACAAAGGCATTTTTCATACACCGTCTTCTGTACTACAACAGCACCTCCTAGAAGCAGGAATCCTAATTCTCAAACGTCCACCTTTTTCCCTCCCCATCTCCCCTCTCCCTGCAGCATTTTCCCTTTTTCTCTTCTTTCCCAGGAGACGATGCAGACAGACAGCCCTGATAAACAGTGGCGAGAAGCCTCGCAGTGGCGGCGTATGCTGAGGTGGCCGATGTGATCAATTATCGACTGGCCGATTCTCTTTAATTAGAGGGTTTAAGTATTGAGCCGAGCCCGGGTGGGAAGCTGAGAAGCAGCATGTAAACCAACCTCATTACACTGCAGTGATTCACTTCCCAGGAGTTGAGATTCACGCAGTGTTTACACCATACATTTGTTTCTGTGGTAACATATCGAGTGGAGGAATGGCTTGGTGACAGACCCCCTTCCACCCCCCACCCACCCCAACACCCAACGTCCTCAGCTCCACTCTCTCGGTTTTCTTTATTTCACTCTCCCTCCCACTCACTGTTGAAGAGGCTGTCACACTGGTTTGCCTTTTGTTGTGCGGAGTCTGGAGAGGTAGCACAATGTGTCCTAGTTAAAGCAGTGCCCCATCTGCCCGGCGTAATTAGACAATTATGCTGGAAGGATCCGTCATTAATTCCTTTGTGGTGGCCAATTTTGCTGCACAAAGAGGTCTCAGGTTTAGTTTTTCTTTGCACATCTCTGTTCATTTACCCTGGGTCTGGTTATCGTGCTCAAGTATTGATAGTGTGGCAGCTTGGGACAGGAAAATATTCTCCTGCCAATATTGACTGGTTTGTGCTGCTATTGTGAAAAGGCCAAGGGGACTATTGGCTGCTGTCTCCTGCTGAATAAAAATAAACAGCTAGGAAACACCTGAATGAATACACAGGCAGTTACACAACAAACAACCATAATTAATGTACTTTGGTTAGGTACACTGATTGAAAATAAGCGCCCAGTGGAATAATTCTTGAGTTGCTTCATTGGATTTGCAGAATGGGGAAAATCTTCATCAATTTTAAAAAGGGCAGTTGCACCGACTAAAGACCCACCAATTCAATCTCACATTGATTCATTGCATCCAAGTCATGGAGGTAATGAAACACAAAGCAAATACTTATCCGCCACTTGCCTAAGATGTGCATCTGATTTGTAGCAGATTAAATCTCTCCTTTCTCAGCCATCTATCTTGGTCTTTTTAATAATCTGACAAAATATCTAGACATATCATCTCAATATTAAAGCCAAGTTGATGATACAGCCTTTCTGTTTTTGCCAGAACAGTTCTGAGACACCACGACAGGCTCCGTGGAAGTTGTAGAGTCCCAAACATTAGCTGCAAGAAGCGGCCTGATGCTTGAACCCGTTTTCTGTCACTTGGATAAGTAAATGGCATATGCGTATTTTAAATATTTACTGAGAATATACAAGAGATTTATTTGATTAAAAAGCTAAAAAGAAGTGAAACGGTGTGATTTCTTGATCAATTACACCTGATGTCATGAACTGGTGATGTAGGACACAATATGAAGGAGACCAAGATTGATGGCAGAAACCTCAACATGTAATAAACAAACATGACAAAACCCATGGAGAAACAAAAAGGTGTCAAAGCAGAGAAGATGACCTCACAAAGAACTGAACAAACTAAACACTCAAATACACTGAGGCTAAATGAAGAAAGCTGTGGATAAACAAGCTGAACCTGGTGTGAATGACAGGAGGACTAACTCTAAACAGAACATGACAAGAACTAAGTCAATGTCTCTAAAAGGGCAAACCACACATCATCCACATCACGCCATGCCAAGTCCGATGGGTTGTCCTGCATCCATTTTCAAGTCAAGCCATGGATCTGCATGGTTCTGTCTATTCCTGAGAGGAATGCTGGGGCCACATTGTGTGTTCTGTCCTAAGGAGGGTCACCGGGACCATTTTTCTTCATGTGTTCTGTTCTGAGACGGATCATCAGGAGCACTCTTCTTCATATGTTCTGTCCTATGGAGGGTCACTCAGGCTGCTCTTCTCTTGTGTCCAGTTCCTGTCTTGTTTTTGAGGATGGTTGCTCTTCATCGTTTGTCCTGGTTCTGAGGAGGGTCGCTGGGGCTGCTCGTTTATCAGGACAGCTCTACCTCATGTGTCCTGTTCCTGAGGAGGGTCATAGAGTCCGCTCTTCTTCATGTGTCCTTTTCCCATGGATGGTCGTTGGTCCTTCCCCTTTGTTTTGTTTCCCTCCCACGGGGCGGCCGTGGTGCAGCGATAGGGTGGTCGACTCATGATCGTAAGATTGCAGGTTCGATTCCCACCTTGCACGCCCATGTGTCGGAGTGTCCTTGGGCAAGACACTGAACCCCACCTTGCCTCTGGTTGGAGGTTGGCGCCAGTGTTCGGCAGCGGAGCCGCCATCAGGGTGTGAATGTGTGTGTGCATGGGTGAATGGGACTGTGACTGTAAGGCGCTTTGGGCCTTCGTAAGAAGGTAGAAAGCGCTATATAAGTATACGCCATTTACCATACGCCCTGTCCTGAAAAGGGTCGCTGGGACCCCTCCCCTTCATGTTTCTGGTCCCTGGGGAGAGTCATCAGGGACTGTTTCTCCTTTTACGTGTTCCCGAGGAAGGATTCACCCTGTTAACTCCTCACCTTCATTTGGCTGCAGGAACCTAAACAGTTTTCTGGTTTTACTTTTGTTCTGTTGCCTGAGTTAGGTCCCCTCCTTCCATGTGCGGTATTCTTTTAGGGCATCAGGATTCTGCCCTTTAGGGGAAGGGTACTGTGAGGATTGTGCACCTTGGTTTAGATTTTTGATGATATTTACTTGGTTCTTGTCATGTTTGGTTTTGAGTTGTCCTTTGAGTTGTCATTCATAGCTTTCTTCATTTAGTTAGTTATCCTCAAGGTACTTGAGTGTTTGGTTTTCAGTTTTTCATTTTCAGGTCATCTCCTTGGTCACCTTTTTACTTTTTCTGTGAGTTTAGTTCATTTATTAAATGTTAAAAGTTTCACTTTGAGTTCTGCACCTCCAGTTCCTGAAACCTGATTTTAGAGGCTAGCTGTGAAACACAAGAAATGTGGACATCATAAACAGAAATGTGTGATAGATGGAGTTATTTTACAAAAAAAAAAAAGATAAATTTAAATGAAATTCAGTTTTAACAAGATTCAAAGAGGCTGGCATGTATCCATCTATTGCAAAAAATTCATTAAAAGAGTAGATTTTTGTTTTAAAAAGTTTGAACATTTACAAACGTGGCTGCTTTTTCCGGTAATATATATATATATATATTTAGTAGGCTGATGCAGTCGATTACAAAGCAGCCACACATCGGTGGACAGAACAGTCCTGTTTCTCTGGAGACACAGAAACAACATGCAACACTTTGACCAGGTGAGCATCTTTATAGTGGAACCGTGTGGCTTGAAATCTAAGCCCTTCCTTGATGTACAAGGTTTGAAATTATACTTTGGGACGCTTTTTATGGCAGTAAGTGAAGCGTGTTTTTTTCATGAAAACAAGGTGGAATTATGTCTTAGTTTTCTTGTTATGAAGCATCCTGATTGGAAATAAAAATGAATCTAAAAACTGCTTTTAAGTTACACAAAAGGAACTTGACACACATATGCGGGAAGGCATCGTACAATGTAACTCCAATCTGATTAAAGCAGTGATCTAATCAGCCAAGAATTCATCTGTAAAGACAAGCAGGCAAAGAGAAAATCACTGCAGAGAATTCTCTATAATTAACAAAAATCTCACAGCAGTGCATTAAAATTCAAATTACGACATATTATCTTAATTGCTTCGGAGATGCAAATCAAAACAAGGTTAACGCTGCTCCCTCAACGTGGAGGAGAGCGTGTGGTGGGAACTCTTCAATATTCACAGAATCAGCTTGACTTGTTCGACATGAGAGGCTGTCATTTTGTAATGCTTCCCCCTCATAGGGGTGATAATTCTCGCTGAGAGCACAAGCAGGCGCTGCCACAACAATGACAGAACAAACAACTAATTGAGGTGCATTCATTTCCTTTTATTGTATGAAACAAAGGCGGTGACTGCTCTTCACGAAGCAACTAGTGTCCAAAAATGATGATGAAAAATATCCAAATTTCTAAAGTAGATTGAAAAAATAAAACAGATAACATTTCCATATAGCTTTAAAATGGCACACGTGTGTGTTCGATACAGGAAATGAGGGAGGAAAGAGAAGTTTTCAAGAAGCTGCAACTCCCAGGGTACACAACAAATTGCATGCCATAAATTGCATCTGACAGGTGCACACTGTAACTCTGCAGACATAAGACAGCCAGATGACAGCAGGCACAAGGGGTAACAGTGACAGCAGAGGAACATGCCATCCTTCGTGGATTTATGAGATGCCCCGACTTAGGTGATCCATCAGTAACGTAGCATCGCATCAAGAATTAGGATGAGGCTTCAGATGGGTTTTATGTTGGTAACACTGTTGCTTCCAACAAAAGGGACTTTAACTCCAGTGTAGTCTTTCAATGGGAGTAGTTAAGCACTGATAGAAAGACGCCATTTCTCTAGAGGTTATCACTTTAAGGTAATTAAAGCATGAAGCCGTTTTAACTACAATCATTTCTGAAACATCAGATTCTGACAAGTGCACCGTGTTATCGCTGAGAGCTACTTGAGTTTCTTTACCGATTGGCCTTGGGATAGTGGTTACCCACATGCTGTAAATTGAGTTTCTCTTTCTCACTTTCTTCTCACCCACGGCACAAACACTTTCACAGACATGCAGTGCTTCACTGGCTGGACAGAAATAAATGGAGACCCAAGGAGTTCCCTTTGGCCCTGGCCCTTGCAGTCTATAACAGAAACGACAGCTCTGATCGCTCCTGAGAAAGCAAAAGCTGCTCAGGGATCGCTTTACAATTCTCAGGGGCTCGAATAACCTGATCTTGAACTGATCCTGTGCACTGATCCTTTGGTATTGGGTTAGGAACGTGTGAAGGGGCCTGTTGAATGAACTCGCTGGATATCAACATCCTCACTCTATGTTGGTCCAGCCTGGCAGATTGTTTGACTTGATTAGTCTCTGCCCAAGTGTTAGACTACCCAACGCCAAGCCCTCCAGACACCCGTATCAGCATGTCAGAGGGAAAAGTGTTCCCCCCAAGTCTTAAGGTGGAGCCCATTACTCTGAGTGAGAGCACTGTAAGTTAATAGGATTTGCTCACGATCAAAAGGACTGAGCTATTTCCTGAGGCTGTTACAGGCCGGAGCACAAAAATAAATGTTCCTTTATTCAACGCTATTAAGCGCCTCCACCCCCCCAAAAAAAAAAAAAAAACAACCATCCACCACCAACTCTGACCCCACCCGTATTTTTTCTCTCCGTGTTGGGATATCTGTTTTTGCATCAGAAGGTTGTGCCCTCTCTCTTTTTTTTCTCCTTCATACCCCCCCCCCCCCCTCCACCTCAAGCAGGCTGTAAAAGTAAAAGGTTGGCACTTTTTGTCTAAAAAAAAAGTCATTTGTTCAGGTGAAAATGAAACTTGCATGGTAAGCAGAAGCAGGCCTGCAGTCAGACAGGGGCAGAGGGGATTCCAGATTAATCATAGGACTATACACCACACGGATATTCATTGAGAGGTAATTGCCAAGGGGCTTTATGTAATGTATTCTCCCCATGAGGTAAAACCTTGTAGCAGGGAGAAAGGATAATAGAGTAAGAGGATCATCTAAAAATGTTTGCTGCTTCAACCTTTCACTCTGAGCTTAACCCCGACCCAAGATAGTAATTGCTGAGTTAATTGCTAACTGATATGAGGTGGAAGCTTCATCCAGGCAGATCTTGACTGGGCTTACAAGGAACCTCAGCTCGATATGACTCCTTCTGACTTATAGGTTAACATTTACATTAGTGTGATCTCTTTAAAAGAACTTGTACATGCTTTGCTATTGTTTGGGTTGTGTACCATATTTTCTGAACTATAAGGCACACCGTCAATGTATTGTCTATTTTTTAAACTTAAGTCATTTAAGACAACAGTCCCCAATCCCTGGGCCGCGGACCGGTACTGGTCCGTGGGTCATTTGGTACCGGGCCCCACAGAAGGGATAAAAAACTTACATTACTTCCGTTTTATTTATTTCAGAATCTGAAAGATGTTTTATTTTGAAAAATTGGCCGATTCTCTGTTCCATCCATCTATGTCACTCTTGACGCAGAACAAGGCGCTCTTCTCGGTCACGTGATAGGTTACTGCTAAAATAAAACCCAGGAACTACCATAATGAGTATAAAACAAACGTCTTTGGAAAGTTTCTTTGCCAAGGGGAAAACGCTCAGCCAGGAGACAGAAGAGGAGCCTTTGACTTTCCAAAAAAAAAAAAAAGAAAGCTAGATTTAATAGACAGTACTTGGTTTTTGCACGATGAGAGTGGGGAGGGGAGAGGATGATGACACCTGTGCGATGTACAAAGACATGCTTGTCAAAATAAAAGCTCAGAGTTCGTCTTGTCATGTTTCTGCTCCTCCATCGTCGCATTGCTACAATAATCATCTGCCACATCTTAAAGACCGGTCAGTGAAATGTTTGTATGACGTCATACCAGTCCGCGGCGTTAAAAAGGTTGGGGACCACTGATATAAGGCATACCAAACAATGAAGCTATATTAACACCAGCCTCTCCAACGCGTGTTTAAGCGGCCACTTCCAAGATGTGATAAGAACTTAAAAAATTGCGGTTAATAATCCAGCAGAAATTCTATGACAGCAAGTCTTTCATATATCAGAGTTGAGCTGTGAAAGAAAAAGTCTGAAGCAAGATTTGCACCGCTTCGACATATCACACAAAGCGTCTTCCAACTCTAAGTGGCGGGCATGCGCTGGTATTGGGTAGCAACAGTCCAATCTGAACACCGTATACTAAATACACGCTCAAGAAAGTGTGTTTAACATGTTCTAGAAAGCATGTTGCATGTCTGGTGTGTTCACAGTAACTCTAGAACAGGCTTGTAACACGCTACACGTTAGCCTCGCTGGAAGCGTTGGCCACGTTAGAGTATTCACAATACCTGCAACCCCTAACCTTGTTTGCACGTGTAAAAAAACAGACTGCTACCACTAAAACAAATGCTACTATGACTATCCAAACTAACCCAACACTTTAAAAAAAATGAATAAATAAAAACACTACTACACTTTAGTCACATTACAAAAACACTCAACCTTGTTTGCGACTCAACAGAGCTTTGGGTACTTCACAAAAAAAAAAATATTGACATCTGGTAAGCAACCAGAGCTAATCCATATAAAGCTACTCTGAATTCTAAGGTGCACTTTTTTTTTTTTTTTAATTGAGGCTTTTAAGTGCACCTTGTAGGTGGAGAAAATACAGTTTAAAGTTTATTAATTCAATTTCTTTTCAGCTTTTTTTTTTTTTTACTATGGCTGACTGGTGGTATAGGACTGCTTTCCTCAACAAATGGTGCAATCCCCATACAGAAGACCTGTACTAAACATAAGTAAGGCAAGCATTGGAGTAATTTTGCAAAAAAGAAACAAAAAAGTTTAAAATTAAAAGTATCAGATTTACCACATACTTTCTATAGATTGACAATTGTGCTGTTCTCCAAATTTGCTGGAGTGACAGTCGCCGACGGACAAACCACAGCTGGATTTATAGGTTTAAGGGCTGCAGGACTACTAGAAGATTAAGATTAAGATTAAGTAGGCTGAGGCTAGAGGGACTGGCTTTGTGAAGGGTTTCTATGACAGGGAGGTTAAGGATCTTGTCAACACTTGCCTCATTTTTCACAGCAAAGTAACACAAACGTCAAGCAGAGACAGCAGGGATGCAGCAACAGTTTATAGTAGTTTAAATTGTCTTCTATTTATATAGTAACTGTGTCAACAATATTACTGCACCAGGACAGTGCAAGTGAGACAGTTTAACAGCAATATTAACTTGGATTGTTAACCTTAGTCCTCAAAGTTTGGGAAATCCTCAGGAAGATTTGAGTATTTATGTCAAAGTATGGTGGATAAAACACAAATCTGACCTTTTGCTTTTTTGACTGGACCAAAAGTTTTAAACTGATGCTTCAGGCATTTTTTATGTTAATATCAGATCTTGAAGAAGTAACATAAATACCATTAAAACACACTATGAGCTGCCAACTGTTAAAATTTTAAATGATAGTAAAGTCACTAGAAGTACAAGCTTAAAACATGTAGGAATAAACTATGAAGAGTCACAGCTGAAGGTTTTTCCAAACTTTACAAATCGTAGAACAGTTGCAACATAAAATTCAAATAACTTAAGACTTCAAGCGCAATCCTTTATTTACTGATCAGGCGGTGTTGCATCAAGAAATGCTAAAGATTATATACACTGTAAAATGTGTAATGTCAGTAAACCTGGCTGAAGCAAGAGCAGTGAAGCCCTTCTTGCACAAACTGCATGAGCATCATCACACAGGTGACTGTACAGCTGTCCGACTGGTTGGTAAAGTGTTGCAAAAGTAGCAGATTGAGCAGAGATTTGTGAAAACCTGATGGCAAGTAATGCTTTCTTTTTTTGTTGATGCAACAGCATTAAGTCATAAACTAAGATTTCATCACATGCGATAATGCTAATCAACTCCTAAATTCATTACTAAATCCAAAAACAGGGATTTTCTAATTAGACACTTCAGATCTACTTCATCCTATTTGACAAATGTACACGTTTGAGGTGCAGCACTCCTGCAAAATGAACTCAACATCTACACTTAGTGGATAAGAAAACCCTGCTGCTTCTTAAAGCAGACCACCAATTGTAATTTCTATGTCTTAAATTGGGTCTTTAATAATGGCCTTTTTTGTCTGCTCATGATTCACAACAATTCAATTAAGGAAATGCTCAGAAATGCAATTTTAAGCCTAATTTTCTTATATATGACCTCTATCACGTGAAAAGTGAAACAAGAACATGTTAAAAACACCAAAAACACGATTTACATTGGAGTGCGGAAAAAACGGCATTTTCTTGGCTGCTATCCCTTTATTCTCCTATCATTTGAATTATAGAGAACCCACTCAGTGACGTCTAACCTTCCCTCATTGATCTATCGTCTGACACCTTGTATTTTGGGTCCATGATGCAACTTTTCATTCCAGCGATGGGATCTGTCCACACAGAGAGAGAGGGCTGCTTCTTTAGATCCATCAACACACATGAACAAGGTATAGGTATAGGTATAGATTGTTTCTCCCTGACAATCAGCTGTCAAGAGACCTTCCTAAAACACTGGAGAGTGCTTGCTAAAAGTAAGATTTCACTTATCCGGCAATAAAAACCCCAAAATAGAAAAACTTTTATCCAATAACCAGAGAAGCAGTTAGAGACAAGTTAATTTATGGTCTGTGCTTCTAACACTACAATAATGTGCACATTTTTTCAGCAGCTGCTTGTGTGTTCATTAAATAATGACACAATAACACAGTTTTTACAGTGCCTGCTGCACATTTTATTGCCTAATTGTTAACAGTTCCTATTAAGTGCAGCAGTTTGTCCAAGACATGCAATTTACAGCTTTTTATGAAGAGATCAAATTCATGTTTAGCTGAACTGAGTTCAGCCTTAAGAGTGTGGTCTTTCGCTGCAGATTTGCACAGTCTTATCTTGAATTTAGGGGGTCTAAAAGTTAAAGTTCTGTTTCCAATCAAACAAAATATGTTAGAAATGACCTAAACGAGATGCTCACATAAAGAAACAACACAGAAATGAAATGTTTGCTGCAAGTATTTATGCACAGCAGGGTCCTGTCACTTCCTAAATATGTAATCTTAGCTCAGTCTTCATTCTGCAGGATGAATAAATAAACAAGTGAAGTATTTGATAAAAATATGATGTCTGCAGTTAAGTAGACTTGCCTGTTTTCTGAGCTTTAGTCGATAGGCTATGAGCTGTGGTTTAGCAATCAAAAGAAAAGCTGTGAATGCAGATAAATGAATTGAGTTTCCCTGTCAGGTTGAGGAAGCCCCGTCAACCGACAGCAGTTTGGAGAAGAGCCATTCCATTATGTCAAGAGGAGCCAGATTAGGTGTTTAGGACGTGGTGTCACGGGAACGTCCTAGTGGCAGTGACCCTTGAGCAATCCCTGGACTCACTGAAAAGATTATAACTCCTGGCCCTAAATGTACCGCATTCTCCAAGAAGAGCTGGAGGTAATGGCCAGAAAGGAGGTCTAAACACCCCCTACTTTGGCTCTCCCAAGCCAAAACTGCACTAATGAAAGTAAGAGATGGATGAACCCAATCCGCTTCCATACTTACTTTTTTATTTTTTTTCAGTGACATTTCAGGTCATATGCTTATAAAAATTAAAACAATTTCACAAAAAATCTATAAATTGCATAAAAATCAGAAGTTGTACTATATGAAAGATAGTTCTTTACTGTCTTTAATTATTTCTAAACTATTAAATAACTTTTTAAAACAAGATTTAAAAACTTTACCAAAACACCCCTCACATTTCCTCCTAAAAATGATTTTTAAAAACCCACTCTGATAAAAATGCAGGTTTTGGTGTTTTATCGTGTCCTTGTAGGATTATTCTTATGATGGAAGACATGTTATAAGTTACAATCAAAATTGCGTTTCTGTGTCTTTCTTTTTTCAAATCAGTGTAAATCAGGAGCAGACAGAAAATGCATTTTGAAAAAGATTGTAGTTGTTACATAAAATCTACAATCAGCCACAAACTCCCCCTGTTCCGCTCTACTTTGATCCATCTACTTGCAGACAAATAGATCCATCTTCGTCTTTGTTTTCCTCGTCCGAGCTGACAGCAGGTTTAAAACTGTACGGCTGGATAGCTCCAATATTAATCACCATTTTTGTTGCATTAGTAATGTTAGGTTTGAGATGTGTGGTGCTGTAAACTAGCGGGAAAGAGAGTAAACAAATGGATGATGGGAAATGAAGGAAGACTCACTTTATGCCAATGGTCCTGCCCACAACTCAAAGTCAATTTCTAATGAATTACTGCTGCTCTGCAGAAGCTATGTCCTAGAAAATGACAGTTTATTTATTTTGGCTAAAAACAGCATAATCATGATTGAAAGAAAACTGGACATGTTTTTACAAAAAATCAACAAACGATTTGGAGTAGGACTTTAAGAACTCTGCATTTACCATTATCTGAAGACTAAAAGAGACTTCTTTGAATCATCCAACATGGACACCTTTTTAACAGCGAGTCAAACGGTGACAGAAACCTGCATCCTTTGATGTGCAGGACGAGTCACGTCTCAACACCTGCCGGCTCAAATCAGAAAATAGAGCACATTAAACTGTGGAGTGAGTGAGGGGGAAAAAAGGGACACTTTTCCTTTTTGGATTTGTTTTAAGAGCTTAAAAGAGAAAAAGAAGTGGAATATTTCACAGCAGATCTAAGCACAGCTCTCTCAGGAAACCTGAATGTCTTCAGCGAGTCAAATAGTTAAGTTGAGCCGGTGCTGCCATAAACCCGGTGGGAGAGCCTGGAATAATCTAGGCGATGTTAATGATGCAATTTATATGTGAGGGGACCGGTGTTTGGCAGGCTCTTTCCGTCTGAGCAGGCTGCACAACCCAGCGAGCTCCCAACACCCCCTGCTAGATGGAGGGGGTGGAGTAGGAGGAGGATGTCAGAGCCCATGTGAAAAGAGGGAGCGAGCGAAGCACTGATAAGAGCCATTACTATTAGTGTCTGTCTGTCACCTGCTGTGCGTCATCCAGCCTTCTCTCTCCACATGCGCCCCCATCCCCGTTGCTCCATCCCGATACGTTTTCCTGAGGCGTATCACTTTAAATTTGCACTCACCTACACATTTTTCCATCATGTCAAAAAATATACTCCGCTGGCTTGAAAACTGAGCCAAGCTGCACTTTGAAAAACTACGGCAAGCTTTGTTTCAAAACAGTTGTGAATTAGGGGATCTGCAGACAGCTGCCAGCATTTTTTCGATAAACAAAACTGAAATAGATGAATAACCAAATTGGCAGAAGGATATTCCAGCGTTTTTCATGTTTTTCCAGGCCAACACCGAGCCTAATTTGGCATTTCATTTATTACTTGGCGCAGATCTGCGGCTCCTTAAACTTATGAACTCAGGAGAAATGAACAGTAATTGCAGGCTGTTCTTTATTTTCTTAAAACCTTTTTAACCAAAATATTTAAAGCTGTTTTTCCTCAGTTGCTATGCAACACTTCAACCGCAAGAGTGGGAGCATGCTGAGAATGTGCCAAATAAATACTTGTGCCACAGGCATTCTGAGGGGAAATTGGAGAGAGGGGCATCATTTAATAGTCAAATGAAAATGTGGAGCAGTTCTGTAAAAAAAAAAAAAAAAATAGAAACCAAAAACCCTCGCCCTTTTATTCACTAGTTACATGACCTGTGCAAACAATTGTTCCAATAACAGTTGATTTAATAAGCTACTGTTAGACCCAATCAGAGCTGAGCACATTTGTGTCTTCATATTTTGTGCCTTTTAAGTGCATGCAGTGCCAAGTGACTTGTGTGCAGAACATCCTCCTGTAATTTGACGTGAGAGTGCTGCCAGATATATAGACTACTGTCTACTTCACAAGTCTTTTCAGATTTCACTCAGAGTTTGCCTGGAGCTTGGGCAGCTGTACAGCAGCCAAGGCAAAAAATAAAAAATAAAACACTAGCAAACCAATGGTGCAGGCTTTCTTCCTGAGCCTGAAACCAAGGACTTAAATCAAGGACACGTTATGCAAGATATCACATTCAATCCCAGTGCCAGCCTCTGAGGCTACATGATCCACACTGAGTGTCTGTCTCTTGAGCCCTCAATGTTAATCAACAGTCTTTTCAATGCATACTTATGAGTTACAATCTACTCTACTTGCTTTCCCTTTAGCGACTTAATATAGCTCACCTTTGACGGTAAATTACCTCTAACGTTGATGTGTATGTTGATGTGTCACCTATATGATAAACTGTGTCAGTTCTTGTTAATGCAACAAAGTCCCCAGTAGAGCAAAAGCAAGGGAACAGATTTGTCATTCAGTGGCTATGAGAGGACTACCGCCAAACTACTCAATCCAATTAACTTGATTAAATTTCTATGCATTTGTCAAATTTTTATGCAAATTTTGCTTGGTTACAAAAACCGTTTTGCATAATTTGTGTTATTTATGTTATGTTATTAATTTATGTTAAGTTTTTAGGTTTTAACTTTCTGGTTTAAAACAAACATAACATATTTGGAATAAATCCTTTGTACTTTGTATATAGTTTAGTGGAGCTGCGTCTGGTTATTTTTTTTGACATTTTTCACATTGTTTTGACCGTATTGTTTTGTATTTGGATTTATACATTTTTATTTTGTCTTTACACGTTTGATACTTTGTTATACATCATAAAAACTGTTTGATCTTAATTTTGTAGATTTATTGTGTAATATAAATAAAAAATGTGTGTAAAAACTGAAAGGAGCTGGGGTTGTACCAAAAAGATAAATATCAAACATTGCCACAAGAAACTTAAAAATAAATTAACATAGCACATTCAGATTTTTAATTTTGGTTTATTCTATAAGCGTTTTTCAGCGGTCTGTTAATTATGAGTAATTCAGACAAAATCAAAAAACTTGTGTCATCTTTCTGGGACGTAGTTTCTGCAGGAATTCAATGGACATTGGCCTCTGAGTTGTGGGCTACCCTGTTGATGCTGGGCCATCCCGCCCCCATTCCCTTTCTCTGCTGCTCAGAGCTTGGGGTAGGGAGCTTGTGGCCAACGTATTTTCTGTTTCATAAATAAGCCCTTTTTCAAACAATTTTCTTTCCATCTTTTCCTGATTCATAATTTAAATAAAAAAATACTCAGTAATGCAATTTTGAGATTAACTTTCTTTAGATATGTCCGCCATAATCTAAAAAAATGCCATAACAACATGTTAAAACTCCAAAAAACACAATTTCCATCAAAGTGGGTCTTTAAAACATACAGAAAAGCTGTTTTTGTGTCTGAAATTGCTTTAAAAGAAAACTGATTCATGGATTCGATAACCTTTGATCATATTTTAACTTGAAGAATGTCTCCTGATAGGAAAACCTTGCATAAAGTCAGTCTAAATGAGAGTGATCACACAGCTTGAGGTTCGATGACTGCTGTGGCGCAGTGTCACAAGTGAGCAAGGAGGAGGTTGAATGTGGAACCAACAGATCTCCTCACTTCATCATTGAGTAAATGGCACCAAAGAGAGGAACTGCAACTTCACAGCTGCCTCATGGCGGGTGACATTGAAGAGCACGCTCCAACACATCGCTCATCAAAGCGAATGAGGCGTCCTTTTGCTTCCATTGCTTGTGACGATGAAAACAATGGTAGTCACCCTCAAGTGCACGCTCGCACACCTGGAATGTCTGGAGTGAGTGGAAATAGGAACGAGGAAGGAGGGGGGGGGGGGGTACATTTGGCTTCATGCATGTCTCGCGATAAGCTTAACAGACTGTGACCTTTCACTGCTTCGTAATGGGAAGGAAACGACAAGACCCCGGTGCTATAAAACAGCTCAGAGTGGGTGCCAGCAGTGGTTCTGCAATTAACCTGTCTTAAAACAAACAAGAGGGTTCTGCTTTAACAACAGGCACGTCGTTTAGAGGCTTGATTTCTGTGGCACGAAGCTCAAAAGGCCCACCGGGGTTCGGGTTTAAATCGGTCATTAGCGTGCTCATTTCAGCACAGCTGGGCTGCGATCTATGCAAGTCCAAGCTCACTTAATCTGATTAAAAACCGCAGAAACTCAAGAATAAAGCAGCATCATATGTCTCTTAACCTCCCCAGGTCTCTTTGGAGACAAAGATGATTTGTATTAATGCTGATCATTAAATGTTTGGAGCTGGAAGTAAAAAATATGAAGTGAGACAGAAATTATAGATGCCCCTATTTTTTTTACTTTTGGAGTTTAAAAGCACATCCTCCTAAAAATCTCACATAGTTTGAACACAAAAGCTCCACTCTTTCTGCTTAACTGTCCTCTTTTCTCTAAGTGGTACCAGACGTAGGCATTTCTTCATTTAGTCTGTTCAAATGGAGGCAAGTTCTTTATTTATTTAACAAAGCGAGCAGTAAAAGCCAAACATTAGGTCATGGAACATTTTCACCCAGAGAAATAAGTCACTGCCTTTACGGAGACATCAAAACCGTTTTCGATATTCTCCTCCAAAATATAAGCCAGGGGGGTGGGGAGGGGGGTGGAGGAACTTTCTCCAAGTCAAGTGCTGCTGTGGGATTTTTCCTGTTATTCATATATGACTTTCAACAGAGCGCTGGACATACGTTTCCAATTAGGAGCTCGGGGCCGACAGCCGGAGCGGGGCCCCACTCAGCCGTTCGGCGACTGACCGAGTCTGAGGAAATGTTAAACATGCATCACAGCCGCCATCGAGACAGCATATTTCTCAAAACCTTTAGCTCTCTAAACAATTAAAACGGGGGAAAAAAATGAAGGAAGGAAGGAAGGAAAACACAATGAATTATAACTTTTTACGACACATTTACAGTTAAAACACTCAAACAAAACAGTTTGTCTGCTTGGTGAACGGTTACAAAGTCTGTTTGCGGTGAAAACTAACACAAAACGTCAATGGTGTTGATTTGTGGGGGACCTAATGAGGGTGTATGGTTTACATGAAGCACTCAGGGTAGGTTCTACTTCCCTCACAGCAGCAATAACTCCCAATGAGTCTGTCTCTGCTCAGACTTCAATCTCAGGGCCCTTAGGAGCTGTTGGAGGACTTTGATGTTCTGTCTAAATGAATTGACTGTGCTTGTTGATACAGCCCTCCAGTCAACCGACTCCCCCTCGCCTCCACCTATTCTGTCACCTGTGATAAACACTTCAAGTGCTCGGCAGTGCCAACTTTTGAATCAAATCCTCAGAAAAGCCATACTTTTTCTTCAGCAACTTTGCAAATAACAAAAAAAAAAAAGGATATATGATTGTTATTTCCTGCCATGAAGCATCTAAGCAGGAGCCCTTTGATGTGTGAGGCTGGTTTTTGTTACCTTACAGCCCTGCAACATCAAGTAAGTAAGCCTTTATGTCGGACGCTCCTTCAGGGCATGGTGTTTGTTAGAGCCAAGGCAGAGGCAACAACTTTCTTTTATTATTGCGCTTTTTTTCCTTCTTTTTTTTTTCCAAAGAATCTGAGCTTGGGAGCTCTGCATACATGCTCGCAAGTTCACCGACTTGATCCAAACAAAGATCTGAGGCTTATTCTGAAGCACCTCTGCACAGCTAGGTGAGCCAGGACGTGTTGATATATTTACTTTGAGACCTCTACCTAGTGATTTGAATATTGATAAGTGTGGAAAAAAAAAAAAAAAAAAAAGAAAAAGCTCAGATAAGACATCACTGTGACCCACAGATGCATATCAAACACAGCTACGATCAAAGAGTGGTTGGAGGAAACTGTACTTATCCATCTAAGCTTCTGCTTGGTCAACTCTCATTTGACTAAACCCAATTAGGATAGATTTTGCCCTCTGATGTTTAGGTTCACCTTGATAGTGTAGGATTCTTAACTTGAGCTGCTGTATTTAACCTTTTAGATCCTTTTTGTTTGTGTTTGTGAGGGGGCAGTGGTTGGGAGTTCTCCTGGCAGGAACACCAATCCTCCCACTCCCTGGGTTCTTCCCAGCGCGTGTAGCGGTTCCTGTGCAAAAGCCTCTGAAATTTCTCTGCCTCCTCCAGCAGCGATGGTGCTCCTGAGTAAACCTGCCCTGGATCGAGCATCTCATTTAGTCACCGGGCCCCTTTGATGTGGATTCAGTGCTGCAGCGCATATCATTCGCGTTTGAAGGTTTAGCTTCCACAATACAGCGGAGTTTGAAGTTTCACATATTGCAGGTGCTACAATGTGATAATCTGGGAGCCGGTTATGCATTATACATTTTTCATAAAAGAATAGCATCAAGTGGAAGTGAAAATGTGGAAAAGTCAGTGCTTCAAGGCAGATATTGACAGAATCTGGTTCTGAGACTTCAGGGTGTGGGACGAAAACACTCTTGTTATCTTGAGCGCTTCAGAATCAGCTCTACATCTTTGCTCAGAAGGGGGTAAATATCCAAATAAACTGTAGAATAACATTTGACTAGGGCCTGCTATGCCATTATGAGCCAATTTTGTTGACTTTAATGCTTCTCGGAGGGCACAGAAGCCATGACGACTCTTTCTTCCAAAAAAAGGCCAGCAATGAAAACAGAGACTCCATCTGATTTCACAAGGGAGATGGTTCGCAGCTTGGGGCAGTGTCCTCTTTAATAAAACATGACAGATTATTGTCAATGTCTTTGTTTCAGCTAGGGAGAACCAAACAGAACATGTGTCTCTACTTTAGCTAGTTAGGACATGAAATCTGTTTTAAAAAAAAAAAAAATGAAGCTATTGCGCTTTTTTGATGACACTCAAGGAGACAGGAGAGCTCACAGCATCACCACATTTAAAAAAAAAAAAAAAAAACAAGCAAGAGCTGTTTCCTAAAGAATAAAATCAAACTGACAGTAAATGTCTTTGAGTGACTGTTTTATGCAAACACTTCTGATCTCGATAATTAAAGAGTGTTTGCATTGGAGGTGCGTAGCTCTGCGTCTCTTTTTAGAGGATGTTTACTGTCTCTGAAGCTGGGAGATGGTGGCAGCCTCAGGGCCTGTCTGCTTTCCTTTCCCTCACTTTGCATCCATCTTCTGCTAAATACACACAACACGAGTATACATACAAACTCTCTACGCTGGTACATAAAAAACATAAACACAAACACCGCAGAAAACGTAGACATCAGCCTCTCAATTAGCTCCAGCACTCATTTCCCACTCCCCTAGAAGGGAATTATTTTTCAGCTGGATGCCTCGTCTTTGTTTGTCACGAGCAGACCGAAGTCTTATCAGCAGCTAATTACTGCACGTCAAATGCATAAACTTGTAGCACATTTAAAAAAAAAAAAAAAAAAAAAATTCATTGACTAATCATCTAAAGTTCAAATTGTCATTTTAGATTTGGGCAATCACCAATTCCTGTTATAAGCTCACATCTGTCTAACAACCGGGGAGAATATCAGCGTTTGCTTGATGTAATTTGTTGTGACATGTTAATTGCATCTACTTGTAATTCTCTCTAATTATTGCTTGATATGTCTCAGAAAATTAGGCCAACTAGATAACAGTGAAAACAAAAAAACCCTCCCCATCTTTTTTTTTTTTTTTTTTTTAGAACAGGTTTAATAAAAAAAAAAAAAACTGTTTTCTGAATAGTAGCTTTAATGAAAGGGTTATTATGCGTCTGCTAAGGCAAAAATACACACGTGCTTTTGTGGATGCAAAGTACTACAAAAAGAAGATTTAAGAAAAAAAAAAAAAAAAAAGAATCTAACCTGAGCAATTTTCACTGAGTTCTGGGTGGAGCCGCCAGCGTGGTACTCAACTTTATTTCTCTGGACGATTTCAGCAAACCTGAAAAAGACAGAAAAAAACTTTACGTGAATGTGTGGAGATCTACAACTATGATGCTAAGTTCATACCGGCCTCTGCAACACGCATTCAAGTGACCACTTCCAATGAAAAGTCTATGTAAACGCGTGTAAACGCACATTTTGGGCTTCTGCATTCAAAACTTGTGTTGCTACGAACGTTTCTACGCAAGTTTCTACAGAAGTTTCTACAACCGCTTTCAGGCTCCTGAAGGGACTTGGATTTGGTAGTGACATATGGATGCCATCCGTTTTTTGTACACTGAAGTCCCAACTGGTAAAAAAAGAAGTGAATAAGAGAGGCGATATTATTAATTGTGGTTTGTGCCAGGCCAGACTTTTATGACATTAAGTCTTTCATTTATCGAAATAGAGCTGTGAAACAAAAAGTCAGGTGCAACATTCATGAGTTTTGGACCGTTTCTACATTTCTCACCGCATCTCTTCCAACAATGAGTATCAGGTAGCAGCAGTCCTGTGTGAGCACTGCATGCTAAAACCGTTTCCAAGAAACTGCGTCCAAGAACTGGGCTTTCTATCATTTTTTAACGCGCATCACATCGGCGCATCGTTCAAGTGACCGCTTCTAATAAAAAGTCTCTATAAATGCACGTAAATGCGCGTTACGAGCTTCCACGTTCAAAGCTCTCCCGTTCAGGTGCAGATACGCACATTTTTTAGATCGTTTTTTGGGCCCAAGTGAATGTAGCATAAAAGCGGTTCGTCCGGAAATAAAGATATCAGAAATTTACATAAGGACACCAGCAGTCTATACAATTTCCAATGCAGTTTGCGTAGATGCTGTACAAGACAAAAATATGCTGTGTTCATAAAATAAAGAGATGAATAATGGCTAGAAAAAAAATCTGATATGGCTGAAGCTGGTCACTGACAGACACAATAAAACCATTAGACCCTAGTTAATGTTTTAACAATGTACTTTTTTTCCTGCATTTTTCATAACTAAGGCATTTGTTTCCATTTCTTTGACCTTTTCTAAGTTAGATCTCCTCTGACTGAGAAGTGGACAATTGTGTCAGATATGTGAAATATGAAGGTGGTGTGTAAATACACCACCCAGCGATAAAAAGGAGCCAAAAGAATTTGAAATTGTTGAGAACAAAAACAAGAGTTCACAGAAAGTCTAAAAACACTGGTATGGAGAAAGAAATGCTATCAGCACTACAGAATACTACGGCTATAGTGACATTTTTGGTCTTTTATTGCATCACGTACACCAGGATTTTGATTTGTTTTCTCCACTTCATGAATTTGTGCAGAAAACAAATGTAATAAGTAAATCTTGGCCAATAAAGCATGCATAGATGCATCAGTCAGCACTACAAACAACCTCTTGACCTGTTTTCACATGCCTATAGGACAATATTTAGAGCCTTATATTCTAAAATGAGCATATAGAATGATGATAGCAATGTTACATACCAGACTTTACATGGAGGCACTTAACACTAATAGCTGCAGAGTATTATTTTGAGACGAACACATTAATAACTTTTAGGTTTCAAGAAAAACCATTTCAGAAAAATATTTAGGAATATGAAACATTTGTAAGTTTTCTGCTGGGATCCCGTCCCAGTGGTCTTTTAGTTATGATTATGCCGTTTTTGGCCAAAATGAATAAACCCTGTCATTCACTAGGACATAGTTTCTGCATGGCAGCAGAAGTTCGTCAGAAATTTACCTCTGAGTTGTTGCTCACACGGTTAGCACTGAGTGGGCCTGCCTTCACTTCCCATTATCTCTTTTTTTTTTACACTCTCTCCCACTAGCTTTACAGCCCCTCACAACCCCAAGCTCACATTACTGAGGCAACAAAAATGGCGAGCAATATTGTACAGTTATGAGCCAGATGCCAGATCGGAGAAGGAAAATCAAGACGTACATGGATTTAGTCGTCTACAACTGGATGCATCAGAATGGAGCTTGTGGCCCACTGACCGTAGCACCTATGTCGCTGCTACCAGTTTTTTTTATTTTTTTATTTTATCTAGGACAGTGCACATTAAACAATGTTTCAGCAGCTGCTTCAACATAAATATGCCAGAGTTAGCATAGAAGCTAAATTTCATCCGTTGTCACAAGGCAGAATAAGAGGTTCAACAATTACATTTATGACACAATACAATAGCACAATATTAGTGATGAAGATATTTACAAAGGCTATTTACAATAAATCACGAGTCTAAAAAACCCAATAAAAACAATAATATCATAAATTTCTGCAGGACTGGTTTGTTTTCAGCCATTTTAAACTGCACTAAGAAATACTCAGAAAAGCAGTTTTCATTTAAATTTTCTTTATATATGTCTTCCATCATGAGAGAAATGCTACCAGAACATGTTAAAAACACCAAAAACATGACTGACCAATCTCCCTGTTTGTATAATTCCTAAAAATGCAGTTCAGAAATTAAAACAAAAAGAGATTTTTGCAATGTTTGCTTAACATTTGAGCATCAAACACTGCCGTGCCACCGTTACAACCCAGCATTAAATACACAATGCAAAATAAAAGTACTTCACCCCAGACATAGAAATAAATTTGCCAACTTTAAAGGAATTTTTTAAGTAACTGGACATTGTTTTTTTGTCATTATTTCACCAAATGATTTTTACTAAAAAAAGATGTGAGTTGTTGGCCCACAACATTAGCTACATTAGCTAAAACTTACATGTATTTAAGAACCAAGTTTTTTTATGTTGAGAAAATGCTGAAAGTTTATCAAATACCTGGAACGAGTGAAATAAAATGGGCTTCCATTGGGAAACGGGAGATAAACAATTGCAGCTTTCACACATAAACCACAGGAGCACACTTGACAAATACTAAAAGCAGTTCTTTCCGTTTTTGCATTTTCCCATCATATTGTCATTTTGAACATCAATACCTTTGGCGCTTCGGCGTAACATGATGCAAAGCCGAGCTCCGCAGCAGAGGCTTTTTTCTTGGAGCCAGAAACATGAATAATGTGTATTCTCCACATTCTTCACATAAACAGTCTCCTAGGGGGCCAAGTATATAAACGTGTCCACCCTGCTAGGGTAATTGACCCAACTGCAGTGAAGATGACATGCTATATTAGGAGCTGCTTGGCTTTTTTCCCATAACTCTACATCGCAGGCTGTTCATTTGAAGCATATTTACAACAGAGGTGCAGGGGGGGACGTCACATGACATGCTAAATAGGTCAAGGTGGACCATATCATTCCCTCTGGTGCCGTGTGTAATTTCATCTTATATTTACAGAGTGGAGGTAATTGTTGTGGAAAAAGCTGGATGCTGGTTTATGTTATGTTCAAATGCATTTGGGGACTCAAAATGTATTTTATGGCTTAACTTTTAGGAGGAAAGACATATGAATTTTAATCTTTAACAGGCATGTACAGTTTCTATAAAATCCCAGTGCCACAGACTGGATAAATCCATATGCAGAGTGCATTATGACAAACCAACATGAGTGGAAACAGGTTCAATACCTTGGCATAACCTTGCTTTAACGAGGCATGGTCGAATTTTGAGTTAGTGTGAAAGTACAAATTCTTCAAAGAAAGTCTACATATCGTTTCTCAAGGCAAAGGGTCTGCCCGGGGCACAATGTTCCTAATAAAGAAAAAAATACTTTCCATGCAAGTGGAAAATATGCTAAGCAAAAGAAAAAAAAAATCTTTCCTCAGACACCTGTTATGAGTCCTTGACAAAAAGGAAAAATTTGAGCTCTGTGGATGTTTATAGCAATGAATGCAGCCCAGGGACTCTACACCCATTTCAAATGGAGGTGCAGTTTCTGAGCATTTGAACTTTTTTTTTTCACACTAGAAGTATTTGCTCCACCTTTCAGTGCAGACAGCATGGGGCCCTGCTCTTGGACGCCTTAAAAAAAAAAAAAATCCCATCCGAAAAAGGAGCAGCTGCCTGGAGACCTTTACACCCTCAAAAATCATGTGATCCCTCAGCAGCGACACCGTAAAAGGCCCCCATGGCCATTTATGGATAGAAAATCCCTTTCCATCTACTGCAGTCGGAGCTCACCCTTTGATAGGAGTGAGCATGAGGACAGAAATTGTTTTTTTTTTTTAAAATGTCTAAAGCTACTCACATCACCCTTTAAAACCTGTTGGTGTTGCTCAAAGGAAAAGCAATTTCAACTGTGGCACACATTTCACCAACATATAGAGTACATGTGCTTTACAAGAGGCTGCTATTGACACCGACTGGATATCACTCTTGAAATAGTGTTTTAAATACAAACACACCAAACAAGAAGTCTGCCCCAATGGTAGGGGCAGCTCACATAACTCAGAGACATTTTGGTGTTTACATTCCTGGGGATTGAACCCCCCACCGTTGTTTCCCATCAAGGGAAATATGAGAGCCTCTAAGTACTTCTCTATCCAAGTGACTCACAAGTCCTCCCCCTTACAAATGCTTTACAAAAAAAAAGGCAAGTAGACTATTTACATGAGGCAATAATTCAAGATTTGCTCTTCTAAATCTCTTACATGGAGGGCAAGGCGAGCCCATTTAACCAATCCCTCTTCATTCGCCTTTGATGTTAGCCTATCTCGATAAGACTGGATGAGTGCTCTAAAATCCCAGTCGAGTGATTTCACAGGAAGAACAAGTCTCTGTTAATCAATGGCTAGATTGGATCTGGATCCTCCAGAGTGGTCTGCCTGAAAGTCCTCCCCAAGTGTTTGAGTGCACACCGGGGTAATTCCTTGTTAATGATCACCGTAGCACCCATTCTCCTACGCGCCGTTCGTTCTCATTTAATTGCCTCGTTCACATTTAAACAGCTTACAAATCACAGGGACAGGCATGGAAACATGATCAAGCTGTCCTGATCCCTAATCAGGAGAGGATCGACGTGTCTTCGCTGTCCTCCTTTGTAGACGGTGCGTAGGAAAAAGGCTACAGCAGTCAGGTATATTTAAACGAGTGTTTTCTGCAGAGTAATGCGGCTAAAAGGCTTCGGAAATCACAGTTTCAACATGGCCATCTAGGAGTGGAGACAAGTTCCTTCATTGATTAAATTCCCCAATCAGTGAGTGCATCCAATACCAGCCTTCCTTGGTAGTCCAGAGGCACTAGAAGGACGGATGCACAGGTAATTGTTTCCATAGGTCAGGGGGAGGAAAAACCACTCAGGGATGTGACGAAAGGAAGATGGAAAGGGTGAGGAATATTGTTGTTTTTCTCTCCAATTAAATTGTTTGTCAAACCCTTCACAAAGGGTTACTCAGTTTATCTGTTTAGGATCAATACGCTACGTCTGGGAGTGAAAGCTTGTCCCGACACAAGACAGGCCCATTAATTATTCTGTTCTGTGTGCTATCGCTGGGCTGCTCAAGGTTGAGCCTTATCTTTTCTTATTTCAAATCAATAATTATCTTCCATGCCTGTGCAACCCACTCAGAAATAGATGTACTCTTCATTCAATACCTGTAGAGTCTGCCTCTCTCGCGCAGCAGATGAAGAATGCAGAATGAATAGGAAATTCTTATCGCTGGAACATTAAGGCGGGGTGAGAATAGATGGCAAAGAACGAGGCACATAAAAGCACTGAGCACAAATGAGTCATGATTCAAAGAGCGACTGAGGCCTTGTTCCCTGTCCTCTGACACCCTCTAATAGACTGCGCTGATGGGTAAATGTTGATTTGCACAAACGCATTACAATATCGTCATTATTCAGGTACCCCGGTTCATTTGTGTAAATTCAAGGGGGGGGGGGGGGGGGACCAGCCTGTGCAGCATGAAAAAAAAAAACCACACAACTGCGTTGCAGACTGGATGCACAATTAATGACTGCACAATTACATGGTCATAATGGGTGAGTAATTGCATTAGAATGCAGAACCAACAAACGTGCATCCCTTTAATAATCGGCCGATCCAGCAGCAGCAACAGCCCATTTGTTGGCATTAGCTGAAGACTGCTGTTTGTACGTAATTAGGCTGCACTCAAGGATTAGGCGGTGGGGGTGAAACTGGTCGAGAAGGATGAGTTCATCTTATTTCCTCAGAAATGTCACAGGTTTTTCGGCTTGGCGCTGCAGAGGGTGGTGTTTGTCACATTGTGCTGTGTGTTTGTGGGAGTGTGTGAGGATACGAGGGAGAGGGGATAGAGTGAGTGGGAAAAAGGCAGCGTGCACGCAAGGATGGGGGCTTCTGGCGTTCTCTCGAGGATTGAGATTTGAAGCGCGAGCACAAAGCCTTTGAGACGTTCCCCTTATCTTGGAGGTGGATACCGGGATCTGGGCGATTCAGAGCGCTCCATGTGAATAATTCCACCAGCGTCTTCTGCTGTGGCGACCATATGGCCCAGTTTGAACTTTAAACATACTGGAAGTGCTGTGGCTCGCCGCTCAGCCTTCCTATCTGTACACCTGCAAAGGCTCGGCGCACAGGAACGATCATGTACATCTGCAAAAGGCTGACATCAATGGATTCCTTCCTCTGTGGCTGCTGCGAGATCAAAGATGGCTAAAAATAGCGTCTCTGAACTGAACATCGTGTATGTACCGACTGAGACGCCCACATTTTAATTATAAAAAGCTTCTTTAAAAGGAGGAGTGGGAAGGAAGGGAGGCATCTTCACACAGTCACAGAAATGTAGATTGTTTGTTACACCTCCTTTCACTGGGGGATGTTTCCTTCTGGCACCACCTGCTGGCAGCTGGCGTCAACAAAAGAGAGGCATCTGCAGCTCCAGTGAGGACAAGCTGTAATTATGATTGCATCAGCCACCTCTGGTGATGCAGCGAGCGCGCCCTAAATGCAGAGAAATCACCCGCACAGCTAAACGTTCACCTGTTTCGTTAATTAAAACATTTCTTTTTTTTTTTTTTTTTTCTTGCAGGATTTATGCGACGTGGAACCTCACAACAAGTCAGATTTATGTTAGCCCTGCAAGAAGTCGAATTCGTGCTTATCAATAAAACATTCAAAGAAGTGTAGCTGGCAGCTGAGCGTGTTTCTGATGTCTCTATTACCAGCTGAGTGCCATTATTCTCCGCTTTCTCTTTTGCTTGATGAAAGTAGGGCCATGACCTTTGTCCTGAGCACCAGGGGGAAGCCCGACATGCTGACCCCCCCACCCCCCCCCCCCAGCGGCCGACTGAGGTGAGTTTAAGTACCGTACTCGGGCACTCTGTCTTAGCGGCGGATCAGAATGGTTGAGGATGGGGAAGAGGCAGGTTGTAATGTGTCTACACACTCAGTCAAGCATAAGTGCCCCCAGTGAAGTGGCACCATGCAGCCCCGGCATGCACTCCTGCACGTTAGTACACACAAACACACACGTGGGAGCGTTTCTGCACGTCACACTCCGGGATAGCTCCACTGGGGGGGGGGGGGCTTCTAGTGCTCTCGATTTGCCTTGTTATTTATTAAAAACATAAAAAATGAAGAAAGAGGGGCAGAGTCAAGTGTGTTTACAGAGCAGAATCTATCACACACAAACCCAGGAGCTGGAGTGTTTAGCATGTACTCAGCGAGAGGGGCCTTTGTTGTTTTCTTCCCAGTAAGCAGATTGAGCAGCACAGCAGCAGCAGGAGTGTGTAAGATGTACACAGACAGCAGGGTGTGCGAGTGGAGAGGCACCTCCACTGATCTCCTGTGTCGTGTGATGATGTGTGTGTGTGTGATGTGTGTCTCAATCCAGCGCTGATCCCCCTGAGTCAGCCTCGTCAGTGATATGAGCCTCCCACCCTCTACCCTCCCTCGTTTCTCCCTTTCCTCCACCATCCGGAATGCTAATAACAGCAAGCCACTAATGCTGCATCCCTGAATTATTCATGCAGCAGAGGGTCACACGGCATAATGAGGAGTTTACTCTCATTCTGGATGTGATTGTGACGCTGCTAATCTGCATTTAGCACAGAGGAAAAGGGTGGCAGGGGAGGAAGGGGGGAGTGCTGAGCGAGAGGAAAAGAGAGGATGAACACTGATGAACTTAATTGCTGTGAGCTAACAACCTCTGAAAAGAGCCACGCCATCATACAGAGATGAGAAAGTAAACAAATAATTATCACTGGACAGAAAGGGAGACGGGGAAACAAATGTTTGAACAGTGCTAATATTCAGAAGCCAGACAATTCCATCCCCTGCGAGGTGGAGACACGCTCTCTGTTACTATGACTCACTAATTTGACACACTAATAATTATTAGCTCTAATATGACATGGGGAAGAGTCCCAGGAGGGTTTGGTGCATGGCGTACTGTGAAATGCATGTAACAAGTTGTAATGCCTAGTTATCCTGAAATAAAATGTCTATTTGCTCCCATTATAATCTCAGACTGGATGGGGTTTGCCTTCATCCAGCTCAGAGGACTCTAGGGTCAAACAACAGGCGGCTGTCGCCACCTGCTGGGCGGATTAGGTACAAACCAAGAAAATGGAAAACAAATCATTGAAGAAAAAAAAGTTCAAAGAACCAAGATTTTTTTTTTTAAATGTTAGGATTAACGTTTCAATTCTTTAATATCCATTTAAATACAAAAGGAGACAAAAAAAAATGACCTGCTGAATGAATGAAAAAACAGAGAAAGTCAAAACTGTCGGGTTAGTTGTTTCCTTCCATACATCCCTTTGATGTGTCCCCTTTAAAACCAGCATCAACCCTGTGACTGCAGCTCTCAAACCACAGGAAATGTCGTCTAAATGAAAGCTAAGTCATGCAGTGGCTGCAACATGACTCATTAACCACCAGAATGTAAATCATAGACCAAGCAGCGCCTTCCATATGTCGGGGGGGGGGGGGGGGGGGGGGGGGGGGGGACAGAGCAGAGCTACGTTATGGAGCTGAAGACACGTTTGAGATTCAGTTCAGCAATTGTTTGTGATTTTATTTACAATCAGCAAATAAAATCCAGACACAAAAACTGAACAGACGTAGTTTATTATGAACAAAACAAAAGAAATAACAAGATGTTAAAAAAAAATAGATCTATTCCCCTGCCAGTACTATGGGGAAAGTGGATGGTTTGTGTTGTACAGCAGGCAATTTCTCAGCAACAACAGGATTATATGGCCTCTGCTGTGACTAGATAATTGAATTCAGGAGCGGCCACAGTGCACTGCCTCCAATGATCTTCCTCCCACCAGGGTGATGAGACGAAAAAAATGAATCGTGTTAAACTAGATTCAGTTGCAAAACAATGTTAGTTGACTGAGCTAGTAAGTCTATAGAGACCTCAGTTTGTAATAAAGATGTTTTTCACCTCTACATTCACGATGCGGCTGTGACCGCTTTAGTTATTCTGCATTGTGGGGGCTTTTTTTTGCCCAATGTCAGAGTGGGACCTCGCTGTTTTTTGTGAGTCTTTGTGCTTTTTTTAGTATTGATTTTCAGGTGTAGTGCTGAACAGGTAATTGGACCAGAACTTTAAATCTCCATGTGGACATTAAGTCTTTGGAAAGGGGTCTATGCTGTAAACTTGTGGCATCTTCAAACAGCGTTGTGCCAATCATTGTCAAGTAAGTCAGCGTATTTGTGGATTTGGACGCGTGTTTTTTGTTATTTGGGCCATTCTTTCGCCTTTACGCTTCACCTCTAAGTTACTGTTGATTGTTTTATCATTGTTGTAAAAAGATGTATAACGGATATTTTTCTGTTTTGGTTGTAGGTCTGGTAAAGACATCTTTATGTTATGCTCAAGCACAAAAATGTGGGGGCTTGTCCGGGATACTTATCCATTCTAAATTTTATAAATCCCTTCATGTAGGTGTTCTGGATCCCACTGGGGTTTTTTTTATCATATTTTTGCGCAGTAAGAAAAACTTAAAAGCCAAATTTTTCGTTTTTGTGCATTAAAATCTTTGAGTGTCCTATTGTGCTTACTGATTTCAAATCAATTTTAAGAGATACATGTCACTTCTGCAAAAAACAAAATCTGTTTTATTTTTTTTTGAAGTTGCAAACAAGGTTGGGTGTTATTGTAAACATGCTAACATGTAGCAGCGCTGGACTGTGCTTTTTTTTTTTTTTACGTGTTACTAATAGGGGTAAAACTTAGCGTAGTCACAGCAACATTTGTTATAGACATGGTTTCAGTTTCTAAAAGCAGGACATCCATGAAGGAACTGTGTTTTTGTTGGGTTTTTTTTTCATCATAAATGTTTAAAGGATGTGATGGTGAGTGTACCGCAGTGGACAGGACATGCATTGAAATGCATTGTGCTGGGCATTAACCAACAAAACGGGATGTTAATCCTGCCCTGACCTTGCACTGAATGCGGAGAGAACCGTGTCTGTGGGACTAAAGATAACAACACAGCCTTTGTACTAAAGGAGAACGACACTGCTGATGTCGCCGCTTTGCGTCGACACCGATACAGCCCCCCAAGGTCACATGTGTCCTCTTGTAGAGTGACACCACCTGACGAGTTAGCCCATTGTACCGCTCAGATGATGAACAGATTTACCTGTTTTATTATTATTGCCCTGTAGTTTTAAAAGTGAGGTACAGACCTAGGCTTTGACATAAAACCCATAAAAGTGCTCTTTTTCTAAACTAAGCATTCAAAAATAATTTTTTTACTTATTTAATATGACAATAGGAACTTTTTAAGACATTAACGTTGACTGAAAAACAAAATACTGCCTCCTTTTTAGCTTGAGTACAAGATTAGATTAATTAAATCACAAATAAATCAAACAAAAAATAATTACTTTAATAATTACTGATAAGCACACATGTGCAGCCGAAGTGTGCTTATCCTAAAAGCTTTTAGAAAAATCTTAAAGTTCCCCATGACAATTTGTATAAAGAAAACATTTCCAGTGGTGTTTAAGTATGATTATAAAGTTTTTAACCAAAATCCCACACCCTAAATGTCGTAAAAAGCCACATTTCATGTTTATCTGAAGCCTCTGTTGCCAAAATCAAAGCCAACAAGGGGGGGAGGGCATAAACAACACCAACTGATAGTCTCTATTCCCAAGACTTTAGCAATAAATAAACGGTGAAAAGTGACATATTTTTGGTTCCAAAGAGACACTTTTTGTACAATGTGCAGAATGGCAAAGCAAACGTGTATCAGACTCTGCTGTTTAATAAAAATGACACACCAAAAAGAACTTTAATAAGCACATGAAAAATGCTTTGAACTACATTATAATTTAGGCTACATTGCACCAGCAAGCAGCACTGGCTGTGGCTCATAACTGATGTGATGCTAGCACGTGGAGATTGTTGAATTCCCTTGCACTGCAAATGCAGAGAACCCATTTGGGACTTTAACCTTAAGTTTAATTTTAAATATGTGCGTCCAACATCAAAATCCAGCCATGGACACACTTAAATTACATGCGAGGAATGCAGCAATGTGTCGTCTTCTCTTCTCTCACAGCTGAGCTTGTGCAACGCACATGCGTTACTTGGCCGTTGTGACATCACAACAGCTTATTCATGTAAACCAAGCTTCTTTACAACAGTTTGACTGACACCGATTCAGAAGGAGAAATACTCATGAATGCAAACATGAAATTACTTTTTATTACATGTGTTCTCTTTCATAAGAAAAATGTCATGTTAGAAACATAAAAAACATGATTTTCATTGGAGGAGGACTTTAAATATGACGTTTGAGTTCAGTACAGTAATACCGATCAATAGATGCCGACACAACATCTGTATAAACCACTCAGCAGCTGCCAGATAAGAATAGAGTGATCAAGTTATCACCTCCAGCAGATACCAGTGGACAGCCGTGAGGCGTGAGCTCATTCAATAACAGCCTGCAATTGAGTAATGCGTTTCACTCTGGACAGAGTGGATAAAGAGGAGACATGCATTTCAGCAGCAGGTTGTGCTTCAAAATTACATCATCGTCTGATATTAAGAGAACACATCAGAGTTAATATTGGAAACAATTATTACAGCAGGAGCAGATATATCAGTAATGTATTTTCTGCACTATAAACGCACTTAAAATAACTCATTTTTTTATATATAGATTGATTCTGCTTGTGTGTACTGATGTCGAAGGGATTTAGAGAGGTACACAGTGCTCTGTCAGCATGTTTGATTTAGAGTTATTGTGAATAGCTAAAATGAAGCAGCTAGCCTGGTTTTTGTTGTTGTTGTTTTTATGTGCTACGAACAAGATTGGGAGTAACGTTTGTTTTCGCAGTGTTTTTTTACATTGTTGCCAACAAGGTTAGGAGTTACAGGTATCGTAAAGTGCTTCTAATGTGGCTAATGTGTAGCGTGTCACAAACAAATTCTAGAGTTACTGTGAACACGGTTAATAAACTCCGATTGACTGGACTTATCTTTGACTCTTTGTCTCACTTAATGCCCCAAACTTTCACACTGGCCATGTGTCCTGCATTCAAGATTACGTTAAAGCTAAACGCACATTCTTTAACGCGCTTTTAGCAGATGGTGTTCACACTGGACTGTCGCTACGATGCCTTCCATACATCGTGACCAAATCCGAGTCCCTGATTGGTTAAAGTTTAACCCGTTTAACTTTCAACGTCCATTCAATTGACGCCCGTTTTCAGAGAGCCTGACAACAATCTTAAAAATTTGCATAGCTACATGTGGCTGAGGCCCGGAAGTATGGCAAGCAAAAAGTTTCATAAAATCACAAGGAAAAGAACACCAATAATAATGGCGTTTTAACCATCAAAAACAGTTGTTTATGCCTGTTTTAAAAGTAACACGTAATTTAAGCTGTTTTAGTAAGACAGGCATAAAAAGTGTTGTTTTATTGTTTTTCCTGGTGGTTTATGATATCTTTCACGTGCCATACAGGATGCATTTGCACAAGTTTACACAGAAGTCGTCACCTGAACTCACGTTGCCAAGGGCAGTGTAAAGATGGTAATATAGTTCTGTGGAGTAAAACTAACATTCATCCTTTTTTTTAATTAAATCAACCACTAGCTAGTTAAATAACTGCCTTTTATAAACGTATTAAGTATTATGTAATTGGTCATATAACACTGGTCAACGCAATGCTTAACTATACTTAAGTTGTACTTACTTACAACTGTATGGTTTCATTAAATAGTAAATTATTGTTATGTTTATGGTTAAAATAAAAGTAAAATTCAAAGCAATCAACAAACCAGAGGCTTGTAATTTCCTGCAATGTCAGTACTGAAAATTGTACTTTGAGTTCTTCAGCTCCAGTGATTTATGACTTTAGCTATTTTGAGCACTCCTAATAGAGCCAACATGGTAGTAACAGGGGATGAATGGTCGGTGTTCCCGTTCTCTTTTTTTGGGATAATTTTATCCTCACACATTACACAACTGCTTGTACTGTACATTTTCAACACGTGTGACTCACAGGGCTTTGTGCTTGTCCTCAGCAAGGATCTGGTCATTTGGCTTCAGTCCAAACCTTGCAAGGACAGTCAGAGAAAAAAAAAAAAAAAAAAAACACAAGATCTTTAGTTTATTTTATATCAGACGACACAAACACAAAAAAGACAACCTAGAGCATCTGAGCATTTTAGACTTACTTGTCAAGGAAATCTTTGTCCACAACTGCAGAGATGTCAAGCAAGGGATTACCCATTCCAAAAAGTATGTTTTCACTGTGTGGAAAGAAAAACATATTGTATTATGCAGGGCTCCCACCAAACCCCTCTGCACAAACAATCCACTAAGTTACAGGAAGTCATCTGTTTGGGATTTGTTTAAGGTTAGGTACAATGCTTTTTTTCATTGCTGTTATTGTTTAGACAACAGTTGCTTTATCAAAGATAAAAAATGTAAAAAAAAATCATGGTTGTGTTACAAATAGTCAGATAGTGTTACATAATCTCACATTCTCATTTTTTTTTTACAAAATAAAAGCTGTTTGCAACAACATGAGAAATACAAAATAAACTTAGAGCATTTTCTGGAATGCTCCAACCCTCTAAAGTGATTTTTTAAATACAAAAAAAAAAAAAAAATTCTTCTTGTATAGGTTTTATTTAAAAACTATATTTAATGATACACTATTTAAAGGAGTTAGATCATCTCTAATGTAATAAACAAAATAATAATAATTGTTCATTTTTATACAAAACTGCTACAGAGTTGACATGTTTTTTTTTTCCAGGATAAATTCAATAACGAGCAGATTTTCAAGAATTTCTGTTGCACACGTCAATCACAGCAGAGTATACAGATTTCCGGATCTCACCTTGGACTTGGCATGATGTCAGAATATTCAGTAGATGATTAAATGATCAACAGCTTCCCCTCTCTGTCAAAGCAACGTGCTTTCGACTCCAGAAACTGTAGCAGCACTTTAGCCAACCCTGACACATTAGTAGAGGAAGTGGGCGGGGCTACACACGGCCCAACTTTTGTGTTGCATTCATGATCCACGGGGAAAAGGGGACCACAAAAGGCGAATATTTCCGCTCCCAAACACAATAAGGATGTTCCCATTGCATTACGTGTGTATGCGTTTGTGTTATGTAAGAATGAATAGTTGTATCAGTTTTTTGACAATACTTATATAAATATTCGAACATAATGCGACGACGTTTGTCATTACGAATTTTAATATAAGGTAAATTAAAAAAGTACGTTATGTATTTGAAGATACATTTTCTAAATTCAGTATTAAATTGTATTCCAGACCTCTTTATGTATTTATTTTAAGCTTTTTTTTAAATGGTCAAACCCCTTTTTTCCAAAACTGTCGTACCTAAGGGGGCGTTTCAGAGAGCTATTGTGTTCTTTTTGTAGTAGTGCCGCGTTTATTTATTTATTTTGCATGCTAATATTCTTTGATTCTTAGATTTCCGAGATTAAATGAACGCCGCACAGCTGACTTCATGCAGCTGTTTTTTTATGTCAACAAAACATTTGGTGCCTCACGGAACAACGCTGTGCTATTTACTTTAAAACAACATAATAAACTCAAAGTAACGGAATTGTTGTTTTAAGTAATTGATTTTGACATGTAATTTTTTTGATGCAAACAAGTTTCACAACGTTAAAGACGCGATACGCAAACGAAAAAACAATTATATAATATTAAAATAAACAAAAACATGAGTTCAGTTCAATAGATATAAAATTACGTTTCTTTTTTTAAGGTTAATCGTTTAGTATGACAATTTTTTTAATGTCAGTTTTTATTTCGAGCATCTTTGACGTCTAAATGAAAAAAGAAAAAGTGGAAAAATTAGCAATAAAAATGTCCCAACAAAGTTTATGTGTTACAGTCCACCATAATTTTTTTTGCCAAACAAAAAATGAATGTAAATGTAAAACAAATACTTTTTAATCTTTCTTTAAATAAAAAAAAAAACAACGCATTATTTGCATCAGCATGGTTTTAGCTCAATTTTTTAATTTTTATTTTAAAGCAGGATATTTTTTTCCACGATTTTTTGTTCCAGTCACGTGACGAACAAATCGCGTCCTGTAATCTTTGTCTGTAAACGTTATGATTTAATAAAATGTTAATGAATGTCAGCATCAATTAGTTTTGCCCGTTTTTCAGATTATGTAACGTTCAAATGTCCAAGTGTCAAATCGCCAAACCTCCAGCTGACATTTAACACAACACCGCAGCTTCACGTCGGGGCTAGCCACCGCTGCTAGTGTTCCACTCAACAACAAAACCCCCCCCAAAAAAACAAAATGTGTTACCTTATCATCATTTTCCTCCCCGTCGACGTGATTGTCTCTTTGTTGCACATGTTTTCTCCAAAATAGGAGTCTGTTAATTCCGGGAAGCCTTTAAAAATCGCCGTTTTGTGCCGATGACTGCTAGCAGAAGGGCCGTTAGCTTCCTTCCCTCTCCAATGGTAACACAGAAATCAGTCAACTGTATTAAACGTCAAGGAAAGTCAGTCATTATATTCAAGCTGGCACTCCTATTAGCTTCTTTTTCTGTTCATACGAGGAGAAAAATGTGACGCCAGCAGGGTTTTTACTTCAACTACATCAGGTTTCTCTTCATGGATTATTCCATCTGAAGCAGACTTTAATCATGTGTGGAGTTCGTTGGGTGGGGAAAAAAAAACCTTTTAGTATCACAAGGTTATGAATGAAAAACAAAGTTTTAGTGCCAAGTTGATTATTTTTTCTGATTATTTGTTAAATTCTAGTCAGTTCTGAACTACTCCAAACTGCAAAGCATTGCATTTAAAATGGTTTCCCTTTAAAAGATGAAATATTTGGTTTTTAAGACAGACAAAACTAAAATACATAAGAAGAGTTTGATATTAATACAAACAAAACAAGATTTTTTGTTTTTGTTTTGACAAATCTGTACAAGAAAAAGGCAAAAATAGATTTGTTAAATTGACTTATTATTTTTATATACCTTAGTGGTTATTTGACTCAATCATTTTGCTGAGCTTGTTTAGATATTTAACTACCGGTACCTATTCTACCTATGTACTACAAGCATAGTTATGCTAAAATAAAGTCAGTATACTTGAAGTTTACTTAAAATATGATCTATATATAGTAAACTTAAAATGTTCCAATTTAGTCTGAAGAAGTATACTTCCTACACTACACATACATGGTCTAGTATACTTGCTATATTTATATTTGTGCTCAAGTGTACTTAATAAACCTCAAGTGTAAAATACTGTTTAATACACAGTCAATAAGCATAGGAGGATTTCTAGCATTTCAAAAATGTACACCCCAAATTAAAGTATTTTTATGCATGTTTCCAAACCAAAGAAATAATCAAGACACAATTTCAAGTGCTGTAAAATGCTTTAATACAAAATAGTGAATAATCTTTTAACAAACTGATGCTTAAACTCACTTTAACCCACCAAATATACCAATTTAAGAAAAGAAAAAAAAAAGGTTTGCATTCCTCCTAACCTCACCATAAAAGTCCTGATTTGGATTGAACTTTCAGCAAGTATCCTATGCAAAAATGTATCGTAAAAAGATTCATTGCAACACAAGTAATACAAAAACAAGTTAAAGGGCAAACCGTATGAATTGCAAAAACAGTTTATTTTAAAAGGCACATCAGTTGTTAGAAGATTCTAAGGACACTTTTACAACAAAAGGTCTTCACGTTTTAGAGTATCTGTTAGAGTCGCCACAAAACGTGGACGTTTCTGTTTAGTGTATCAAGACATGTCGAAACAAAAGAAATAAAATCAAAAGTTCATTGCTTTGCATCATCTTATTCCGCTCTCTATTGACTACTGAGAATTGTGCAATTTACGTAACAAAAACAGACTGTGCCTTATATAAATAGAAATGCTTTTAAAAAAAAAAGTAGGTGATATCATTTTACATGTATTAGCATCAGACGTGGAAGAATGTTTGGATTTTAGTACACAGTGGGAAACAGACCTGCTACTATAGTTCATGTACAACAAAAACTTTCATCAGTCCATTTTTTCATTATTTTCAAAACCCCTTAAGTTATGCTCGACTAAGAAAAGTATAAATTCCAAATATATTGCTAAAAAATCTTTGGCAGAAGGAAGAAAAAGACCGCTACAACTGGGTTAAGTGAAACTGAAAAACAGTGCATTCTATTTCCCTTGTATTGACATAATACTACAGTAGATGTATTCGGTATTCTGTACTTATAGCTTCTCTTTGTACTTAACTTTTCAGGTTTGTTTGCATAAGTGAGTAAATAAGAAAATCATCAGTACAGAGACAAAAATAGAAAATGGTCAAGAAAATATGGTTAATTAAATTTAACTTAATGTGACCTGGATCTAGAAAAGACCCTGAAATATTACCCTTACATTAAATGAAATCTAATCTCTGACCAAAATATTTATATCCCTGGGATTTGTCCAAATAAGCTTAACGTGTAGTTTTCTACCAAATCCCATCATTTACATTCTATCAGAACAGCAACCGTTCCAGATTAAGGAAAACGGCTTCACCCACAGCTGTGGTGTGGCACACGTCTGTCAAGCCTTCTGTGGACCGCTGGACACAATGAAGGAGGACTCCAAAGGCCCTTCTCTCACTGGTACCAGGGGGTCTTCCTCACCCAGTGGAAGGGTGAAGCCCGCGTCTGTCCGGATCTTAATGGAAGCGGCTTCTGCCTCCCTTACCGTCTCCTTCACAGATTGCATGAGGTTCTGAGCATTGTGGACCAACATCTCAGTTGCCTAAAGACGCACAAGATAACCCAGTAAGTGTTTGAAACTCTTCGCTTTAATATTTGTCTGAAAGACCGCTCACCTGTTCCGACTCCTCCTCGCTGATGTTGGTCCGACCCAACATGGTGGCTTTGACTGTGGACAGGATTTTGAGTTGGGTGCTGATGGTGGGAATGCGCTCACACACCTGGAACACAAGGCATACGCTCAAACGCCCGTCAAAGTCCGCTTCCCAACTCTCAGGTGAGGAGGACTGCACAGACCTGGAGCAGGTTGGTCCGGATCCGTTTGTCAGTGCACTGCTTAGCGACCTCCTTGGCCATGCGGGTGACCTCATCGGAAGCCTTGGCGATGTCCTTGGCACACTGGATGAGAGCACGCTTGTTTCCGCTACCTCCACGCACCAGGCGGGACATCTCTGCCATGAGCAGGGCCATTCGCTTGGCAGCACCAATGATGTCATTTCCCTAAAACAAATAAGAAGGTAAGGCTTTACATGACAACATTTTTGAATGTATTTAAAGACAAGTCAAAGATTAAACCAATTTCATACATTTATCATAAAAAACACAGATAAA
Organism: Oryzias curvinotus; assembly: GCA_023969325.1. Classification (NCBI taxonomy): domain Eukaryota; kingdom Metazoa; phylum Chordata; class Actinopteri; order Beloniformes; family Adrianichthyidae; genus Oryzias; species Oryzias curvinotus. The sequence continues at coordinate 10,604,376 of CM043724.1, read as the reverse complement.
TCAGAGATCATTGTAATTTCTGTTAAAACTGCTAACTTAAGGAGAACTGTAAAACTAAAAAAAAAGAATTCAGGAATAATATTTCCCATAAAACTAGACTAAAGACAAGTTAAGCCCTAGTATGTCACCATTTAATGAGGAAAATAAATTTTAGTTGACCATAACCCCGTCATGCTATATTTTACTCATTTGTAATGAAACATTTCATCCACTTAATTTATTGAACAAAAACCCTGTAGAATACTTTTTGAACAACTAGACACAAACTCAGGCGTGAAATTAACATTTTGCATAAGGAGTCAATTTGGCCACCGCGTCCTCTAAAATATTCTAGAGTCACACATATGTGCATCTGTTTGTCTGATGCTAAAGATTTACCAAATTTGGGTTAACAATCCCAAAGACATCGTGCAAATGGAAGACAAAGCTGAGATTGAACCAGACTGAGGCTTGCAAAGGGCTCTCCCACAGTTACTCGATCTTTTATGACTGATATGAGGAAAAGAGAATCCCCAGACTTATTATTCAGCTAAAGTTGATTTGTTACAGGATCAAGATATGACTCTGCTGTTGGTTGAACAGAATTCCAAAGCAGCTGCTCATCTGAAGGACCTGATCAGATATCGATCAAACCTCTCCGCAGCTTTTAGCATCAACCTTTCTGTATGTATGAGTGGCGAGCTTCCTGGGGTCCACTTACTTTGCTTGACCACTTGCGAGCTTCATCGTGAAGCTGCCTGGCGGCCACCATCATCGGCTCGTTCACCACGTCACCAGCTTTCTGTTCGGGGAACTCCTCGTCCTTTTCCTCTGGGGGAGGAGGTCGGGGGGGTGGGACTTCACCCTCTGGAAGAGGAGGCTTGGGAGGCGCTGCTTCATCGTTGAGCTAGAAGATCGGAGACGGAAAAGTTTATGTAGGCCTGCTGAAGAAATGTAAAGTCTTTAAAATATGGAATGACTTACATTAAGCTGATCAAGCTCAGGAGGAGGGGGTGGGAAGTCTGGCTCTGGGGGCTGGAAGGCCTCCCTGACCTTTGCCACAGCACCGAGGATTTTAAAGCCAGAGTCCAGAAAGCCTTTCTGAAGACCTGGTTTTCAAAAAACAAACTTATCTGGATGTTCCGCACAAACAAACCCTCGTCTATCTTCAGTTAGAAACCTACTTGGATCTTGGATTTTTGCAGCCACTGCCTTGGCACTCATCACCATAGGAGAAACTGTCTGGCTCAGTTCATCGGATGCAGCCGTCACCACCTCCCTGAATTTTGGATCCTCAGAGTTCTCCACCTCTCGTTTGGCCACCAGCAGGATGCGGTTGGCTCTGCGGGCGATGCTGGTCGCACCAGCCACTAACATCTGAGGCTGGTGGTTGGCCATGGCCACGCGGCACTTATCCAAGTCGTTCTTTATGGCTTCCTCTGAGGCGTCCAGCAGAGACTTTGTGTCGATGGCTTCATCCACCAGACCTACAGATCCACAGAGGACCGTATGAATTTACACTTTGGTCTAGAAGGAGGTTTATCTTTTCATGCATAGCAACATTACCTGTCATTTTCTCGACATTGTCGATCCACTGATTCTTCATGGTCTCGAAATGTTCATAAGCAGCTTGGTTGCCGGGGTTTCTCAGCAAAATCCGAGCAGCAGATACAACCTAAAATAAACCATAGCAATAAATCAAAAGTTCCCCAATAATAAGGGTTGGGTTAAAGCCGACAGAATCCACAAAAAGAAACAAAAACATACTTGTGGTGTCAAGTCTCTTGTTGACTTGACGGCAGCCTGGATTCCCTCCACTGTGCTTTTGTTAGCCGTGCCAACAGCAGCCGCCTTCTCCGCCGTGGCTCCCAGCTTATTGGCATGGTTCTCAAAGTTGGCAGCCCTTTCGTCAAAGACCTACAAAGTCAAACAATCAGTGGAAACGTTGTTTTTATTTTTGTAATCAGAGCAGCGTTGCTCATGAAAACTAAAGGTTACAGAGGGGAGGACACTGACCTCATTTCTGTTAGGAGCATCCAGAGGGGCAGTAGCAGCAACGGCCAACAACTTAATGGGGGTGGTTGTGTCACTAAAAATGTCGGACACCTCCTGAGTCATTGCCTCCTGCATCTGTCCTTTGAGGTCCTGAAATCAGGAGGACAAGGCTTTTATGACAGGTTACATCAGTACAGGTAAGACCTGCATTCAACAACATGGTCAAGTCATCAATAGAAAACAGTAGGAAGGTTTTCAAGGACCACTGTTGACAGCTTGTTTTGGTGGAATGATCACTTTATTAAAAGACAAAATTGGAATTATTTGTAGAAGCTAAACAGAAATGATTATGCATTTATGAAGCAAATAACTAAAACTTCACTGTGTTTTTTAATTTTAAGAAATAAAAGGTGTTTTTTTAGGGGGGGGATATATTTTGTTTACAGTAAAAAGCTAAGAGAAACACCACCTCTATACATTCTGCAAATCAAGCCTTTGGAAAAAAAACAACTTTTTGCTTTTTTTACATTTCTGATCATTGGAAATTACCCAACTTCTCAACTTATCTTTCAAATTTTTGTTTCTTTAGCATCTATAAAAAACACACAAATACGTCTCTAAATGTTAATAAAATAATAAACCTAAACTGTGATTCCACTTTTGTTGTAATTTACAGCAGATTAGTTCATTTATTTTTATCAAAAGAGTCTATAAGGCCACCACTTCTCCATGCTAAAAAGTGTTGAGCTCAAATGTATTTTATCTCTTAGTTTTAGCAGTATATGTGTGAGTTTTCAACCATAGGAGAGCAGCTGTGAATGTATTTCTCCTACTAACCAGCAGAGGGAGCTGTGTCTCTGTCTTTATGTGTCAACTAGGGCTAAAGAAAGGAGATGGTTGTGGGAGCAGTCTTACTTTTAAAGCCTCTTGGAGTTGTTGAGCCACAGCACGTGCCTGAGGGGAGTCCCCTTCCCCTCGGGCTGCCAGGTCGGCCAGCTGGGCCATGAGCTGCTCCACCCGCTCGCACTTACCCATTAGCTCTTGGCGGTATGGGCCTGGAAGAGCGTTGGCCAGCCTGCGGCCCTCTGCTGTGAGGCCACGGATAGCTGTCTGGCCTGGGGGAAAAAAAAAAAAAACGCACAAAAATTTAAACCCCTTTATTGGGTTAAACCTTTGCTTTAATTTTTAAACGTAACTCTAACAAAAAAGTACAAATGTGCTATTATACTGCTACTATACTGTTTAAAGAGTAAAACCACAGGTGGAGCAGTGACAGGAATGTGAAGCTGTGCGATAAAGACAGAGAGATAGGACAGAGGAAGCCGGACTCACCCACGCCATTGTCATCCACGGTGGGATTGTCGATCCAGCGCTGTGCTTGCTCGATCTTTCCCTCCAAGTGCACAGCTGCCTTTGCAGGCCGGCTGTTTGCCACGATTTTGTTGGTTTTGGACTGCAGATTCTGCAGAGCCGTAGCGATCTGTTTGGCCAAAGCTCTGGCCTCAGGTGTGTCACCTTTACCCCTTTAAGGAAATGCATTTTGGGTAAAAAAAATTAAAACCTGTGAGAGCAACAGTACATGCACTACCTTATTGGCAATTTTTAGAAAGTTCATCAACATTTTGAACACTTTTAAACAGAACTACACGCTTCCTGCTTCATTTTGAAAAAAACTCAACAGCCAAAAAAAAAAGATTCAATACCTATGTGATAACATCTTGACTGTGCTGCCAAACGGAAGACCTAAAAACCACTTTCCTTTGCATGACTCAATATTTTTGCACACTTGGGTGATCTTAAAGCAAACCCTATTTCCTGGATGTGCATATCAAGTCAAAAAAGGTATAGAAATGGTGTAAAAAGTGGTGAAAACAGCAAACAAAAAAACCTGTTCTGCTGGTTTTATTAACTTTTACCTTCAGAGCACTAATGAACTTACTGTTTTCTGAGGTCAGACAGCTGGGCGGTCAAAGTAGCGAGGTCTTTCACAGAACGCAACGCATCTTCTCTTTCCTTGGGGTCCTCACACATGTCTGCAATCTTCTTAGCTTCTGTGAGCAAAGCCTTGATGTTCTCTTCTCCCTCAGGGCCACCTTTGGGATCTGCGAGCCAGCTCTGCGGAAGCACACAACGCACATTCAAAAACAATCCAAATGCTGCATCCTCTGAGCTCTCAGCTGAGTTACAATGACCCACTTGTGCAGCATCAATCTTTTTAGCGATGGCCTGCTTAGAGTTCGTCATGGCCTCCAGTTTGCGAGCCGCATTCTCAACCTTGTTTGTCAGCACGTCGAGCCCGTGGGAAACCTGCTGGGCCTTCTGCATGGCCACTGGGGATGCTCCTTGACCTCTGTTGGGAACAAAGAAAGCACATGGATGTCATTAGATGGTTTGATAAATGGAGTTTTAGGGGTTTTTTTCCCCACTGAAGGCTGGGATCCCAATTTTTTGAGTCTGCAGAACGAGAACTCCAGCTGCTCTCAATTGTTTCAACCCAAGTCCCTTCATACATTTGTTTTAATCTAGAACAGGGGTCGGGAACCTTTTTGGCCGAGAGAGCCATAAACGCCACATATTTTTAAATGTAATTTCGAAAGAGCCATACAATAATGTAGTGTCCCTTTCCCACACTGAGGCACAGAGACTTAACCTCTTTTAAGGTTCTTTATTCTGGTTACTGCAGACCGCAACAAACGCCGTAAAATTAATAAAGTAACTCCTCAATCTCTCCCGCTGAGACGAGAGAGCTTCTCCCAACTTTATATTCCTCTGCTCCCGCTCCAGTCCTCCCATTTCCCTTATTCGGCCCATAGCTGAACCCCATTGGTCCAAACTACCTAACAACAGGCTGAGCGACAGAACTGAGAGCCAATCAGATCTCTGCTTGATGCGTTTGATGAACTCCAGAACTTTTAACACGGCTCAACAGCTGACCCAACTCAGTCCGCGACAATATGTTTAAAACTAAAAATAGAAGTGAATGTGAGCATTTGATGTAATTTCAACATTTTTAAAGTACAATAAGTCTGTGGATTCTTTTTAATAACATTGTTATGCTGTTGCTAGTAAATGATGAGTATTTCTCGTGGTGGTTTTGCTGATGGTCTAGTCTGGTTGATCCGTGGTGAGTTTCAGCTTCATGCAGGCGTTGAGACTTTAAACGTGATCGTAGGTCTGAATGTTCTGTAGATGTGACAAAGACTCACATGCAGACGTGGAGACAAACACACACTCACACACTGCAGTGAGTGACGGGCAGCGGGTTTTACGTATTTACAATCCCTGCGCGATTCACCTGCTGCCTGTGAGGAAGAAAGCAGAGGGTGGGGGGCACCCCCACCCTCTGCTTTCTTCCTCACATCCCGTCCCCGCATCTGCGCGCTCTTTCTCAGAGACGGGAGCGCGCAGGTTTAGGCACGGCAATTAATAGGTTTCCTGCTGGAATAAACTCTGTGAAATAGTAGATAATAGTAAACTGAGTGCTGGCGCAGATTTTTCTCTCCAAGCACCGCTACTACTGCGCGCCCCTCTGGCATCGCATCGCGCACGAGGACTGGTCTAATGAAAAAAAAAATGGTATAAATAAAGATTTGTCTGCGAGCCATACGTGACCATCAAAAGAGCCATATGTGGCTCGCGAGCCATAGGTTCCCGACCCCTGATCTAGAACCTTGGAATAGAACATCTCCAATACTGAGAGTTTGAACATAAATGTGTATGCACGCTACAGGGAGCGCTTAAAATACAAAAATACATACAATGAACCTTTTTCCACTTTAAAAAAACATTTTTAAATATTTGCCACACGCAACCTAAACCGATGACAGATTGTGTGATTCTACATGTATAATAACATCAATAGTGGTGAATATTTCTGCATAAAAATAATGACATAGCAATGAAACAAAACAACAATGTTAACATTTCTAAAACTTTAACCCTAAAAAGTCAAAAATGTATTTGGTTTATTAACACTAAATGTAAGGGTTTATGGTTGTTGTTTGTTTGTTTTTTTAAATGGTAAATTGCTTCTACTTCCAATGAGAAGCATCTGTAAATATTGTGTTTTTTTTGACAGATTTAACACCAAACAGCTGCTTGTTTGCTGTGGCTCTGTGTTTGTGATAACAGGTTTGATTTCCCTTTAACACAGGGAAGAGGCTTATCCCTTTATAATGACTACATTATACTCAGCAAACTAAAATCCTGTGTAAGAAAACATTAAAATACTCAATGAAATATTTAAGAAATATACATAAGCCTGTATATTCCTCTATTTTGTCAGTAGAAGCAGACTTTACCTGGCTCTCATTTCAGACACCTGATCTGTTATCTGGCCCAGGGTTTTTGCAGTGCCCACAATATCCCTGCGCTCCTTTCCCGTACACAATTCCCCGACTTTTCCCGCTTCGTCCAGAATCTGACGGATGGCCTGTTCCCCTGCATCTCCTGGAAATACAGCAAATGTAAACTCAGTCGTACATGATGAGGCTAAAGAACCTCAATATCCATGAAAAAGTAAAGGATGTGAATTTTGGTAGGATAATCCCTATTTCCTGCCATACCTGGTGGAGCATTTGGGTCCCTTAGCCAGTTTTTGGCATGTGCCATCTTTGAGTCAATAAGCCCCAGAGCCCTCTTCATGGATTCTGTGTCCTTTGGGTTAACAAAGCAGAATAAATCAACATCCTTTATAGAATCAATGCAACCACACAACATGAGCACATCTTCCCTTCATAAAGCATTAAACCGCTTTAAGCAACATTCCACCTTGACCTTGAGTCAGCATTCCTGTCAAGTTCCTGTCCATATCTGATGCACATACATATGTTTGATGTTAGAAAAATGATCATTTTTCTTTACTGACTCGGATTCTCCAGGTTAGCTGAGACTCTGAGCTGCTGATTTTCATGATCGCACGAAAACCTGAACATTTCTGTGCAGAATTTGCCAACATCTGTGTGGAACAACAGTGCAAAGCACAGCCATTCACTACTTTTGCCTTTGGTCAATACTGTGGGCATCATGGTGCAGAAGTCAATGATTTTATGTTGTATTTCCTTCAAATTTGATGATAATACAACAAACTGATCAGCCATGATGGGCTCAGATGAGCAAATGAAGTCCTGCAGGCAAATGGGGCGGGGCCAGACCCAGCAGAGGAGAGCTTAAATCTTCATTGATTCATAAAGTGTCAATATATGATAAAAAAAAATACTTTTTTGTTAAGAAATCTGACCAAAAAGTGAAAGTCAGACTTAACGATAGTGTCTGTGCTAAAACTAAAGAGGGCATATTTGTGAGAGCAGCTAAGTGTGTTGTAACAAAGCCAAAATAAACAGGGAAGAAGAAAAAGAGGAAGTGCAAAGGTGTGACATTACATCATAGTTATGTGGGCGGGTTAGTTTATTGCTCAGACATGCTCAGTGTGCAGCTGCTGTTCAGCAACCATCTAAGGAAAAAGCCAGTTAAGGAAAATGAATGCACTTCTACCAAAAGAGTGCCGTTAAGCTTAGCGTTCTTCAGAACCTCTTTTAGAGAATAAACCAGATTTAAAGGGTTAAAACAGCAAATGGAGCCAGTTAGGAAATCTTTGTGATAGCCGGACACTCATGACACGAGCTTTCAATTCTCCAAGGACAACTAACTAAAGGGGGGGGGGGGGGTGCAAAGGTGTCGATACGATGCAATGTTGTGAATCAAAAGAAATAAAAGTAAAAATTAAAAATCGCAGTAACATTGCAAAGATCCACATGTCGGCATCCTCAACGTCAAACCATTCCAACAGTAGAACAATAACTCCTACTGGACTCTACGGATGGTCAATCCCATCTCCAAACAGAGAAGCATACGGTGACACCACAAAAGCACAAACTATTTTCTTTCTTTCTTTCTTTTCCAGACATGCTGCAGCGCAAACAAGCTGCGACAGAGGAGAGGCTTACCTTCTACATGGGAGAAAAGAGGAACAAAAACAGTCAAAAGAAAAGAGAAAAGCCACATAATTACAGAGATTAACTAGACAGCCTGAGGAGGAGGAAAAAGAGAAACGTGACAAAGGTAAAAGTGGAACAATACAGACGAGGATTTTGCAGAACCAAATACACAGAGACTGCAGTAACAGAATAAAAAATATATTACTATATGGAACCAAAGGGTTCTTCATCAACGGGAACATTTTTAGTTTGAGGATGCAGAGCAGCAACTAAGGGAAAACTTTGTATAAATACGAAAAAAAACGTAGTGGAATCTCTTATAATCTCTAAAAAACACGTCTAGTTTTTTTAGATGAGTTTTGATTGAGGTTATATTCAATCAATCAATCTGTAGCTTGTAAACAAACCCATGTGACTAAAGATCTCTCCACTCATTGGTCAGGAATTACAAGGGGCGGGGCAAAGCAACTAGAGGCAGAAATGATGGAAGTCCTGTGCTTTTAGTACATTCAAACTTTATATTTTGTGCACATGTTTTGAACGTCTGTATCAACGTCAGGCTCAACTCTTTTTACTCGTTTTTTTTTGGAGTCATGCTGCAGGACGGTTACTGGCAAGAAGACGGCTAAGAAGGATTGCTGATAAATGGTTATGGCATACAGGTTGTCGGGAAGAAGCTATGTGTGTCATGTTGAAAATGGTTTTAATGAGTCAGAATTCATCTGGTCACATTTCAGTGAGCTGCATTTCAGTTGTTGTGGTGTAAAAATTTCTAATTGCTCCTTTATTTTTGCCGTGAACTATTTTTTACAACAAGTGTTGTATTTTTTGAATCTAAGAGACTAAACTGCAAGGTAGCTGTTAGGGTGACGTCACAGCACAGCGGACTGTGTAATAAAAGTTCTAACAAATAAACAGTTGGTGCCTTTTTTTCTGTTTGATAACAAGACAGTCGTTGCTTTATATTTGTCCGCAGCTCATCCGTTGCTATATTTCTACTCTGTTTTTGTCGGCTACGGTGGCCGTTTTGGCTCAGTTGCTCAACTCCGAGAACGAATTGTTTTCAGACTGAGGAAATCTCAGAGCGAACTGAAGCTCAGTCGGAAGGAAAAAAAAGTGAGAACACCTTAAAAGATGGGCTAGAGAGTCAGCTGTGTAGCGATGGGTGTATTCAGACCGAAAATGTGTTCTGGATAATCAAACTCTGGTTCTCCTTAACAGGATCAAATGTGTCCAGTCTGAATACACCCTGATATTCCTAATGTCTACAAACAGATTTCAAAGACTACTTTAGTCAAATTAGCGTTTTTTTTGTTTTTTAAAGTAATTTTAACTCTTTTTTGGTAAATATTTATCAATAATCTGTAACTGTGTGCTAACTGGATCAGAATGCTTTAATCTGTTAAAAATAGAGAACATTTTAATTAGCAGAACATAATAGAGCATATGTGGGCATCGTGTAAAGATGAACAAGAAGCAAAGGTTGGTGTTTTGCAAGCACCTTGTTGGCCCAGGCGTCCTCGTCCCAGGATGTAAGCTGCAGCACCCGAATGATCTCATTGATCTCAGCGCTCATCTTCTCAAAGGTGAAGTTGCGGTTCTTCAAAGCCTCTTCCACACCTTGTCCACCTGACGTCTTGGTTGTTACAAAGATTTTGATGCCTAAGAGGAAAAAATCCAAACAAAAATTGGGTATAAAAAGTGACTACAGCTGGTATCTACCCATAAGAGGGTACCCCTGGACAAAGTCTAGACATTTTGTCCTCATTTGAAAAGCCTCTGTTATACTGAGGGATCAGGAAAATCCATTTCTTTGAAAGGATAATACATTAGCAGCAGCTAAATATTGCTAACCATCATCTGTTGATGAACTGACCAAAAACAGGTGAGCAGATGATAAGAGAAACAAGAGGAAGTAAAAAAGAACTACAGCTCAGACCTATCCTATTGAACTCATCAATGTTTGATGTCATGTCAGGACACTTTAACAAGACTGAAGATGTGTGGTATTTTCTGACAGTTGCTGTGAGAAAGCATTCCGGTGTCTAAAAACACCATGAAAGTATGACAGAAAACCTTACATCAGCAAAGCTACTGTCAAAACAATAAACTTTCCAATCCAAACAATGGAGACCGGATTTGTTGAAATGCCTAAAAGTCTTAAAAAATAGGCTTTGTCGTAAGAATTGTAATAGTTGTGGCTTCATTTATGTTTATCAGATGATGGAAAGGGAAAAGGTTTCTCTTACGGAACCACTATTATAAGTTCTTTTTTTTTGTTTTTACACATATAAAATATAAAAACAATCAAAATCAAGTCAACTTTATTATTGTTGTCCGTCAACACACTGTTGCCAAACTGACTCATCAGAACAAACGGGCTATTGTTAACCAGGCCCAGATTTGGTTCCCAGTTCTCCTCTCAAAGGAAACACAGAGAGAAAGCAAAGAAAACATTTTTTAATTTTTACCGACATGTGGTCTAAACATGTCAGACGGAAGAAGCTAATCAGATGAGCAGCAAAATGTCTTCTGGATCAAAGTTAGAACAGAATTCCAGGAGAATGTGACCTGAACAAATCTTCACAGACAAACTGGTGTCTGATTAGGGATGGCTACCGAAAATAATTTACTTGCAACTTTGGCAAGCTATTAGCTCCCTACTCCGCTCCATTTTAATGCATCCGCTTATTGACAAAGAGGTCCATTTACATCTTGAGATTTCTAGTCTGAGCTGGCATCTGGCTCAAAACTTTACAGCTGCATAGCTCCAATATTGCTCAGAATTTTTGCTGCACTGGTCATGTTAGGTTGGGGTTGTGAGGGGCTGTTAACTAGACCAGTGTTTTTCAACCAGTGTGCCGCGGCACAATGAGGGCAATTTCCCACGGCACACTAGTGCATTCACTGATCTAAAAACATTTTCCATCTCCAGGATTTCAGCTCTGTGTTCATCCAAACATCCTGATAAAACACTGAGTAGTTAGGAATATAAAAGATTGTAAAATATTTTTTTCTTTGCGTTTATTTTATTTTATTAAAGACATTTTGATAAGAACGACGGTACCGCGATTTAGCTGCAGCTTCAACTGTATTTTGGAAAAGTCCCGCCCCTTTAACTGTCTCCACCAATCCTTCTTGGGGGGCTTAATCACATGTCATCAGTCTGACCAATCAGAAGTGGTTAAAGTCTTCACTTCCTTGTCCCGATTTAGCTCATAAAGTCTCTCAGTTCTAACAAAAATACCAGCTAAAGCTCGTCTTTAGTGGTGTAGCTTTCCACAGAATCCGGTATCAGACCGTGGAACAAGAGAACAAAACCATGAAGCTCAGAAAAGCGATCTCCGGCCGTTTTATGCAATACATCTCCCATGATGCATTGGGTTGTGAGAGTGACAGCGCACAAGGACATCTGTTGTATAACATTTTGAAACCAACGAACACACCTCAAACTGTTTTTAAATCTTCTAATTTAACTTTTTTTGCATCTTTTAGAAAAAAACAGCTGCAGCTTCCAGCTTTTTCTGCAACAATTATCTCAAAAATGCGCGTGAGATTGTGGAGGGACTGTAGATCAATACAGACTATGAGTTTCTCCTTTTTTTACTTAGTTTTTGGATGCTGGTGTGCCGCGGAATTTTTTTTAAGGTTAAAGTGTGCCGTGGCTCAGAAAAGGTTGAAAAACACTGAACTAGACGGAGAGCAATAAGACTTATGAATGATGGGAAGGGGACGGCGTTACTCTGCGCCAACAGTCCTGCCCACAACTCAGAGGTGAATTTCTAATGAACCTCTGTCGCTTTGCAGAAACTATGTCCTAGAAAACAACACAGATACCTTGACTTTGCCTAAAAACGGCAAAATCATAATTAAAAGACCACTGAGAAAAGATGATTGGACCGCGACTTAAACTCTTTTTGGAAAAAATGTGCCTGCTTTTTCATTTTTAAAGCACCAGTTCAAGCACCGCTTTAAAAGTAGCGTTTCAGCACCGGATGAACCCCAAATGGTACCCATCCCTAGGTCTCTGACGTTTCTATGAAAGCCCTGTAGACACCTGAGATGAGGATGGGCAGCAGCTCCTTGACTGTGTTCATGGAGTTGACCAGCATCACACGGTGCTCCTGATGCGTGAGCTCCTGTTGCCGCTCATCTATCATCTTCGCCATCTTTGTCATACCTGGGCAGGAGAAGCAAATAAACAGGTAAATAGTGTTGATGTTTTAAATCAACACGTTTCAGACTACAAACAAAATGCTTCATTTGTATATATGTATCATCTTTTGACCTACATAATGCTGTTCTAAAGTATCATGCACTTTTGAGTCTGTACCTGGACCGAGGTTCTTTGTGTACGTGATCAAGTCCTCCATTGATTCTACAACCTCTGCCACAGCCAGATACTCCAGAATACCTTTGCACACCCGGATGATTTTGCGGACCTGAGATGATAAAAAGGTTTTAAACAAGGAAAAAAAAAAATTTCATCCTAACAGAAAAGGCTCATACCAACACATTTGGCCTGTTAATACCGACATGCCCTCTAATGACACAAGGACTTGTGTTCAGCTTTTATGAGGACTGCAGGAGTCACCACTTTTCTACAGTGATCCCTGAGCTGCAAAACACGATGGCACTGCTGACGGATCACTCCTGCAGACGTGTTGAGGTGCCTGATATGTGCTCCAAAGTGCTGATCTGCAGCTTCTCCCTTTCCCTTAGTGTCCCAGAGCGGGAAAGATGGATGCGCTTGATGAAACCCGCCTCTGGGTAAAGACTTAGAAAGTGTGCCTACATGATATATAAAGTGTTACCCAGACCTGAGCCGGATATTTATGAACTTCCTGGTCGTCTTTATCCTTCACAAGCACCAAAAACTCATGCATTCTAACTGACATTTAATTATATTACTCTAACTAAATCTTGTTCTTACAGCAGATTTCTCCTGGGTGGGAAAATAAAAACTCTAAATACCTCAGCTTCATCAAAGGTCAGAAGCAGATCAGATGTTCCAGACAGGATGCCCCGGGATCCATCGATCAGAAAATCCCGAGCAGGAACGGCGTATGGGTCCGTTTTGAGCATGGAAGCAGCCTGCACCAGCTTTGCGCATGCATTCTCCACTCTACAGAGCGAAAAAAGTGAAAGGGGAGAAGCTTTAGAGACCAAACATGAATTATCTTTTTGTTAGTTTGTCTGTTTAAAAAAAAAAAATCACCCTTACACCCACAAAAGTAATAGTTGAGCAGTGTAAATATTTACTGGATAAAAAAAAACAAATATGAAATAAAATATTCTGACTTAAATGATTTTACACCAGAACATGAATGCTTAACTAGGCTAGACTGCCGTAGACATTTAAAGGACTGAAAAAAACTAATAGTTTCATGGCAGAAACAGAACAGTCATGATAAAAAAAACTTTCACAAAGAAGTTTTTTTTTATGTCCTACACAAATTTTAGACCATGTGTCAGTAAAAGTTCAGAAATCTGGTTTGAATGAAAGGGTTGTCTTCTCTCTAAGAGAACGGGAAATCAAATCTGGGGCTGGTTAACAATAGCACTGGCTGTTGTTCTGATGAATCAGTGTGGCAAATGGAAACCAAAAATAAAGCTGACTTGATTTGGAGCTTTTTTAACTTGAATATTTCTACTATTTTAGAGATGATAACAGACTTTTTGAAGTTCTAGTTGGACTTGATTGCTGTCAGCTCCCAGAACATTCAGTGATTTGGACATTTACATAAGTCAGTTCACCCACTTCTGGGTAAAAACAAAATAATTAGATAACAGTGGTGCAATAACAGAAACTTTTTACTCTGTCACCATCATAATGATCATAATTGCACAACAAGGCTTCATTTCTTTAGACGTTTGGGCATTTTCTTGTCCACAGACTTCCAGTGTTTGGATTGTAGACTGAACTTTGACTTTAAAAACATCTTTATCGTTTTGACTGTAGCTTTGCTGATGCAAAATACTTTTTGTACTTGTACTTTGCGTAATTCTGCTCTTTGCACGACCCAGTTTCCCCTCTGGGTTTTGGCTTTTCTCAGAGAGTGACACGTGTCTTTAAATACCTCTGATTTAAGATGAATTCCTCTTGGCCTCCACAGCTCTGCTGCTGTGCCTCACAGTTGGTCATGTCCGGTTTAACCAAGCATTAAGCCAAAGAGTCCATAGATTATTGTTCAGTATTATTTAAAGCCATAATTTCCACACATTTATATGTAATGTGAGGTCAAGAAAGTCTTTTTGTATCTATGTTCAATCATCTGCACAGCCTGTGATAATCAGTTGACAGGAATTATTTAGTTACAACTTAAACTTTTATATCCTGATCCTAAACCTTTGGCTGCTGTTGCATTATGGGTATAATGTATTCTTTGACCTGGATAGCAGGAGTCCTACTTTCTACCTGCACAATATTAACAGCCATTAAGCATGTGGAAACGGGCAACAAGCCAAAAACTACCACATGTTTTATTTCCCACGGTTTGCACGCTTCCTACTTTTGCCTGCAGGGCAATTGTTGAGTTTTTTAGTGGAAGGTTTTCACAAAAGAAACCACCAGTAAAGAACCGTTTCAAAGTTTTCAAAAGTCCAAACTCATTTTAGGAACAAAAAGTCATATAAATGTACACAACATGCATTTTATGAGTTTATTTCTGCCATTTGAGCGAGTAATGTCCTTCAGCCAGCGCTGCAGAGAAACAGCTGTGCAGCCCCCAGAACCCAGCAGACACTATATTTAGTTAAGGAGATGCATTCCAGCACATGTGCTGATGGATGACGACAGGGTGACGATTTGACTTTGAGGCGCCAAATGTGTCGGGCTCGACAACGTGTGCCTGCCGATGTGATTCATATGTGACCTTGGAGGCTGTCACGATCTGCAGTCTCTCCATTGCTCATACAGGAAGAAGAACTTAGTGACTTATAAGACAGAAGCTTTTGGGGGAGAAAATGATTTGGGCATTTAGTTCTCATTTTTAAGTCAGTTGTTTTGGATATCTGTTGATGCTTTTTGGTCTCACTCCTAGAAAGCAAGAGGAAGTCCCGCCAGACGAAAAAATTTCATGTAGATTGCTAAAAGACTCCGAAGCATGCCATGTCTGACCTTTCCCTGAGCCCAACCGGCCGTTACCTGAGCAGATGAGGACAAACTGAGCCAAAGAGCGAATAGTGAGTTCCAGAATGCAGAAAAGGAGTCAATTATTTCTAAAAAAAAATGTGTAGCTTTCTTCATTCGAATGAGTGTGGAGATCTTACTTGATAAAAGCAGGTTGCATATCCCTTTTCATAATCTGGTCTTCTGTAGTTTGAACAGTCTCCTTCCCAACCTGGAAAACATTTGCACTCATTTAGAGAACATTCGCATCTTAAAAAAAAAAAATAAAAAAAAACAAGATTTTTACACCAAATAAAGAAAAATAAAGCGAACGTCAACTGAATGAAATGGAAAGAAGCAAACAGTAGTAAATGTTTGAAATGACTCTTCATGACCTAACCAAAGGTCTGCACAGCAAGCACTCTGTAGGTCATTGGTACCGAGTGTCAACAGCAATGTTACGCTGTTTCAAATGAGTCACCCAAGTACTGAAATTAGATGTAAAGAGGCCAACAAATATGCCAACTTGATGTGTTTAAATTAATTCAAAATTGGTTGTCTTCACAATATGCAATATTATGACATGAAAGGTATGGATAGAATGGTGTGCAATTCTTGGTGAGTTTTTTTTATGCATTTTGCCTTTCTACTGGAATTTAATGCAAGAATTCATCAGTTTATCAGGAAAAGTTTAAAGGGCCTATACCATGAAAAAAATATATATGTTTTGAGCTTATAGAATTATTATAATGTTAATTCCTCATGGAAAAAAACCCAAAGTGGTATTGTGCTATTTTGTTTATGCATTTCTGAGTATTCCTCTAAAAACCTGCTCTGAGCACCAGCCCCTCCCAATCCACAAAGCGAGCAGGCTTTAACAAACTGACTTAGACCGGTGAGAACAGCCCCGTCCAGAAGGAGCCAGCTCCGCCCCCAGGATGACACAAACGCTCTCACAACTTTTCCACTAAGCTAAACGCTTTTATTTTATATGCACAATATGCGCATCCATCTTTACAAAAGTTTGAATGTTGTTAGTTTTCGGCGGCAAAACCAGACACGCCCCAGAGGCCGGCTCCAGGTTGACATCATCAAATGGGCGGCACCCACACGGAGCGAAAGGCGGTGCCTCAAAGATCCAGTCATCTTTCTTCCGGGTTGGAAAATAGCTCAGGAAAATAATGAATAATTAACAGAAAATGTGTCTTTTGTGTGCCAGAAATTAAAACAAATCAATAAAATGAAATCCTTCTGGATGTGATAAACTTGTGAACATAAACTAAATCAATTCAGGATTTTGGTGTTGATACTGATCTCTGTGCTCATTTCAGCCTGCAGCAAACACCAGATGATGATGATGACGAGCTGACCATAATTTTAGCCACATGTCGGTTGCACCTAAAAGTCCGTCTTACTGTAGGTTATTGCGTTCATTTTTTTTCTTCTTAAAAGGAGTTCTTTATTTTTTACGTGTCCAACTCCTAGACATATGATTTGGTTAATGCAGCTTCTGGGGGGACCTGAGGACTCAGCACAATATAATGAGTAAAGCAGCTGAATACTCCCTCTACTTCACATGCCAAAATGACTCATGTCCTCCAACATGACTTCAGCTCTGTGGGGAAAAACACAAACCATGCTGAGTGACAAACCATGTGCGTTTGTGCTGGGGCATTTATAACACAACAAAGGGTAGACGAGAGTCTCAAAAAGAAAAGTAATATGCATTTACTTTGATCTTTTATGCTAAACATGTTTAAAAAGCACAATATTCTGCATCAATGCAACACATTTGCAACCTACTAAACTTAATATTATACTGTTTTGTGTAGTTTGTACTCGTTTTAAGCAACATCCATCGTAAAAATTAATGTAGATGTTACATAGCCGCTTTTTTAGGCTCCTGTCAATAATGTCTGAACCCCAATCCTGAACTTATCAAGAGAAGAGGAGGAAGAAACAACAGTTGCCTATTTCTGTTTTCTTTTCCAGTTTGGATAAAACTGGAAAATTCCCAAGGATCTTCTTGTTAACATTTCAGGAGAGTAGCAGATCTATTCCAGCCGGTTGACATTGAGGCTGCAGTGGAGCCGAGCACACATGCACTTAACACCCTGTTTTCACTGGGCCTCAGGGACTCTGAGGAACTGCAGGGTTAGAAATTAGGGCTAAAAGTTGTGCAAAACTAGAGCTTGGGCATCGCTGGGGTCCTGTCTCCAGCAGAGAAATGTCTAAAGATGAACAAATGGTAGTGAAAACGAAAGCTGTCCCATCTCTTTTCATTTTTCGTTTTAAGATTTTAAAATAGTTTCCCTGTTTGTACTATTTTTAAGGTTTTTCTGTTTTCAAACCTGCTTTTAGGGTAGAGTTGGTTGCAGTTTCTTTTAAAGACATTATCGAGTTATTTGATCACGAAGTAGATCAAGAACCAGCAGATTTTCTTGGTTCTGTGCTTTTACTGACAAGAGAGCTGTCTTTGTTTGAGTCACCTCAGAATTGCTGAGACGTCTCTAACATATTAAATATTTGTGTCTTCTTAAAAAAAAATAAATAATTAAAAAAAAAAAAAGAGTAGCAGCAGTTTTTTTCTTGTTTTTTTTCCGTTTCATTTTGACGTTCAACCAAGAAGTTTATTTTTCTTTCGGGCTCGCGCAGACCGACAGAAATTTACACAAGATCAAGTCAAGTTTTGACATGACCTCAATGGAGCAATAAGGCAGGGAATCGTGCCGAGGCTAGAGGCCAAATGTGGCTGTTCAGCAAATGCTGAGTCATACTTTACCCAACGAACCAGGCAGAAACTTTTGAAATGGAGTTCATTAAAGACTTAAGGACGTACTCATCCGCTTCTTCCAGTCATCTTTTTACTGCTTTCTTACTTGGCCTCATCCTGTTGTCTGGTATTCCGCTGCAGGGCTCCAAGTAATGTTCTATGAAAATAGACCAGTGGCCCAAGTTTAAATATATTGTTGTCGAGCAGTTTGTGATGGCTGGTCTTTTCCACTCTGAGCATGCGTCTTGAATTGGAAGTGTTGCAGCTGATGTCAGCAGGTTTTTCAAATCCAGCTGCACACCTCCACTAACTTTTTAAAGACCCACTCCAATGAAAATGGTGTTGTTGGGGTTTTTAACATGCTTCTTTGGCATGTTTCTGATGATGGAGGACGTGCATATAAGGAAAAGTATTTCTTTTTTTCAAACTGTTGTGAATCAGGTGCAGGTGAAAAACTACCATTTGTTATGTAGAAAATGAGATGGGCGGGCCACAAGTTCCCCCCTCCGCTTCATTCTGATGAATCCACTTGTAGACGACTAGATCCATGTACGTCTGTGTTTTTCAAAACCGTACGGCTGGAGAGCTCCAATGTTGAAACGCTAATGTTAGGGGCTGTAAGCTAGCACGACAGAGTGTAAACAAAGAGCTCTCAGCAGTAGTGAGGGGAGGAGGGGTTGGGTTGCTCCATGCCAACAGTCCCGCCCACAGTTCAGAGTCAAATTTCGAATGACCTACTGCCGCCCTGCAGGACCGACAGGTTTTTGGATTTTGGCTAAAAATGGGATAATCACCATTTAAAGAGACCACTGAGAACCCTTTTTCAAATAGATCAAAAGATGATCACAATCGGTCTTGCAGATCCAGAGCTGCCTGTCAAAATACCATCCAATGCTAACGACGGGAAGTTTCTGGAGTGGAAACACTGACAAGCCTGTTACCACCCAGAAACCCCTTGTGCTGTGAAGTTTCTTGATAGAGTGTCTGATGGTTGAGAACAAGCTGGGCTTTGTTTAAAGCAAACCATCCCTCTGCCACTGGATGAAAAGCCACTCTAAAAGCAGCAGGGCTGCTGAGACAGAGCCTTCCTTTCACATACTGCTCAGAGTTGAAACAATGCTGCAGTCGTTATAGTGACCACAATTATCTGCAATAGGACATTTTATAACAACAATGATTTCCCCACAGCAGCACATTACCGGATATATTTTGACTGCTGCAGTCAAAAACATGACTGTCCTATCTGCAGCAGAAATGTCTGCCCTCCAAGTTATCAAATATCGGCTGTCTAATTATGAATCAAAGGGGAAGCAGAGGTTGCGCTGAAGGCCAGCGCCTTTATTTGCATCTGCCAGGAGGCGTCAGACATTATTTATTCATTTGGCTCGGGATGCAGTCGCACGCGGTGTGTCCAAGGTGATGAGAGGCACACAAATCAAACGGCCTGCTTGGCCAGGGCAAAATACGCGTCAGATCTGTCTCCTGTTGCTGGAGTCTAACAGTCCATGAGGTGGGAGTAAGAAGCAGGTGGAATAATTAGCAAAGCTCTTCAAAAGAGGACCAATAAATACAATGTTTTCTGGAAATGAAACTTCCCATCATCCTGCTCCAAGCCGTCTCGCTTGGAGCAGGGAGCCTATGTCAAAAATACAATCTTTTTCAAACGCCATCTCTTTGTCTGCTTTTGAGTTACGATTGAATAAAGAAATTCTGAGAAATGCAATTTTGAGCTTAATTATCTTATTGTCCTCCATAATCAGAAAACGCCATGTTAAAAATACCAAAAGCAGTATTTTTTTGTATCAGAGTTGGATTCTAAACAGGCTTGGAAGCAATAAAAAGACCATTTATCTGTCAATTTCTACCATCTAAAATATATTTTTTACTTATTCTTGTTTTAGATTATATTTAAAAACTGATTATATTTGTTGTTGTTAATTTAACTCAACATGATGGTCTATATTTTTGACTTCAAGTTAAACTCACTAACAAGTTATGAACTTCAGATGGATTTAAATAGCTTCCTCTTATGTTTCACCATGGCAACCACTATAGTAAATAGATTGTAATGTCAATTTTGCATAACTAAGAAATGTGATTCATCTCTAAGGTTTAAATATTACCAAAGTTTGCTCACTGGTTCAAAATACTGATTTTTTTCTTTAATGTTAATCCCTAAAAAGTAAGTACCAGTACTGCTAATATGAAAAGTACATGTTCTACATTCATAATAGTCATTTAGCTAAAAAGGGAGTTCTGATGTGGACCTTAGTCATGGTCAGCAGCCATAGACCCATAAACAGCTGGGTTTCCCAAAGCTGGCTCACATTCCCGTTTGGAGCGGGGCTGACAGCTGCCGGGTCTTCCTAGCTCCACTTCCTGTGTTTTCTTTTCACCCCCCCCCCCCCCTTCCCTCCTCTGCTACTCCATAAATCTAATCTGCAAACATTTTAGAAGAAAAAAACTGGACTAGTACACAAAAATGATCTTTTCTTGTTCAAACGGAGTAAATGTTTTGGACTTGAATTGTTTCTAAGTTAACTCTGTGACTTGCTGTAGCACACTGAAAGATTTCCCCAGGCAAATAACAGGATGCCCCAGTCTCAGATAACAGGAACCGTTTTCTTTTGTATGCCTTTAAGCACTTGTGTTAATGATTTTACTGGTTTCCTAACTTCAAAGCCCTTCCAGAAAAGGTTTGTGTAAATTGATGTACCAATTCTTGATCTGAGTAAACACCAACAAATCAATAAAAATTCCAGCCTGCTTCCTCATTTTCTCCACTTCTGTTAAACTACGGATATCCAAGAACGCAATTCTGTTTATTTTTAGGCAAAAGGATTTTTTAAAGTGAAGTTAGTCCTTCCGCTTTTTAACTGAAAATGCTTTTTTTTATTTTTTGGTTCGAGACATGCTTTTTAGCTGCTATGTATGCAAGTCAATTAAAAGGATCAGAGGCCCCGCCTCCTGGGTGACATTGACATGTCTGGAATTCTCTGCATTCCTTAAATTCCATACTTAAATGAAGTTTCCTTAATTGTCTAAATTCCATATTAGCTGTAAAATTTACTATAAAAATGTACTTATGTACAAGTTTATAGTGCATATAGTACACATAAACGTGCCTATTGTCATTTTTCTTTTTAAATATCCACTTTGATGACAGATAGGTTTTGGGAGCATTGAAAAAATAATATTTAGTGAAAATTTCAATTATTATTTAATAATGCATTCAATAAAATATTCTAATATGGTATTTGTGAATTATTTGGAAAATGGTGTAATTCTGCTGCACTCCAAATCTTCCATTTGATTTATAAAGTGAAAAGTGTGCAACAGAAATCCTATCAGGCAGTTTCCTCTCCTTTATTCTGACGTTTTCCGTGGAGGACTTTCTCCCCCATTAGGTCGGCACAATATACCGCAAATTTATGGTTATCGCACTATCAAGCTGTGCAATATGCATATCGCAAAAGATGCAATAAATGGTTAACTTAAATGTGTTAAAACAATCTTATGGCAACTTGAAGTATTTAACGAATCAAATAAATCCCTTTAAGCATTTGACCAATCGGATGGACCCCTTCACGTTGTTGACCAATCAGATGAAGCCCTATTATGTTAGATGTCCGCGTCCTATGTCGACGAGGGTCATTTGGAGTATAGTATTTAACTTGTTGCAATGAAATGGGAATGATTTTTTTTGGTTGTTTTCCTCTTTGTCTATATACCGCAAATTATATCGTTATCGCAATATTAATCACCAATATCGCAAGTTTTTCTCATATCGTGCAGCCCTATCCCCCATGTTTTCTCGACAACAGCCTTGTTTTAATCGTCTTGCAACATTAAACTTGCAGAAGCAGAACAGTTGGTTAACAGTCTCAGCTTAGAGGAAGAAGACAGAAACCACCAATCCTTTAACAGAGCAGTTGGGCGAGGAGTCATGAAGAAAGACTTCACACGTCTTGCAGAGCTACAAGAAGCCAAATGAAATCAGCTGTCTGACTGCGGCATATCGTCACAGGCACGGGGTTTCCGGCTCGCGCAGGAAGACGGATCCAATTTCACCTTCACCTCACAGTACAGCACAGAGGTCTCACAGAGGTGGGAGTGTTTATCTTGAGTCATCATGGTGCAATTCATACGCCATGAACCCAAAATAAAGGAGTTAAAGCACACAATGATTAGCCTTAAGTGTCCTTTATCTGTAAGCCCAGCAATAGATTACTCACAAAAGTGAAGCCAGACATCTTCAATGACCTCATAACGGGTTGCAATGTTGCTACGGCAACTGGAAATAATCACAGACGTGTGTGGTCATTTAGGAAATTGTTGGAGACATCTGGGAATTATTCTGAATGTCCGGAGAGCCTGCATGAGTTCATCTCTGAATGAAGACGCACAGTCATGGGTTTGTGGTCAATCAGTCAGCCAGAATGTCCTATTTCCATATTTGAAGTTGGCTCTAAATATGGAAATATATAGTAAGCCAAGTTGCTCACATCTACAAAAAACAATAAACTATCAACACAAACACAAAAAATAAAAACCCACAATGATTCATACCTTTTTTTTTTGATAGCAGAGGCACTACAAATAAATGAATATAAAGCCGCACATCAACATTTGTTCAATTCTGCAGGGAGACACTTTCTGTCCAAAACAGTAAAGGAAGTGCCTTTGTCTCCCACACCCACCACAAGCCCCCTAAAAGCACACCATACAGCAAATTTATCAGTGGAAAAACTATAAAATATCTCCAAAGCCGCAATTCTTGCCTATAAGACAACAAATACTCATTTAGGTTTAATATTATACAATTTACATCTTTTTTTTTTTTTTTTAAGTTTTTAGAAAACGTTCCTCATAACACTACAAATTCCTCAGTTCTCTCTGATTCCAAGGAATGGAAGGAAGTGGGGGGGGGGGGTTTAGAAATAAATAATCTGACAAAAAGAGGGGAAAACCTGTTTCAAAGAGGCTCTAAAGAACACACAGAAACAAGTTAAAGTGCCTCAACTTAAGGGTTTAAATGGATGTAGACCACCCTTCCATCTATTACATGATTCGACTGTCGCCACAGTAACTCTCTAAATGTGTTACCCAGCAACTGCCAGGCTATCTGGGAGTGCCCAGACTGACAGATTAACAGACAGTAAGTTACAGTTATGTCTGCCTTCATTTAGCCTAAATCTTTCTTTTGTGGACGAATAACAATGTCTGCTTTTAGCCCTTCCCAGTGCTTGGTTTCTCTTCCAAAACTGCCATGTATGGCTTAAAGTTTCAGGATAAAAATGGAGGAAGCGTCTTTATCGTTTCCTGCCATGCTGCCATGCAGTTGTTCTGAAGAACGGCTTTGTGGCTGGGAGAGTTTTTCCATCTAATTATACCCCAAAAACTGCAGATGGTGAGGTCAAATGGACTATTGCTTAATTTAGGAGAGTTTGCAAATTGATAATTAATGGACCCAAAAAATTTAAATTGCAGTGTTGGTAAGGAGGGAGAAAAACCTTTCAAGTTAATAGATATTCACAACTTTTATTCAGCAATTGGGGCAGTTTTGCTTTTTGTTTTTTTCTATTTAGATTTTTCAAACTTTAACAAGAAAAAATGATCAATTTGGTTCAGATTAGAATTCAATAAACATCTTTTTAAAGAAATGTTTTGTCTCTTTGACTAGGGGTCTGCTAGTTACTTAATTAGAATTGATTTAATTTAGATTAGTTTTGTTTATAAATTTATAGCTGAGGTGCTGCTACAAGATAAACTATGTAAGGGAATTTCCATCCTGCTGACACCAAGAGGCCTGAATGCAAAGATTTCAAATACTTTTAAAACTTTAATAAATTGTCTGAGCTTCTCTGATTGGTCAGTTTATTGTATGCATATCTTCCCATGCTGAACAATAATGGTTAGTGTGATGTATAACAAGAGAAAGTCCATTTTTTTGTCTTGTGTTCTTTCGAATTATTGTAAAAGCTTTCCCTGTGGATTTTTTTTTTTTTTTTTAGTTTCTGCAGAGCAGCAGTAGTTCCAGCTCAGTGGCCTCGTGGTAGAGTGTCCGCCCTGTGGCTGGAAGGTCATGAGTTCAAATCCCGGCCGAGTCATACCAAAGACTTTAAGCAGTATCTGATTAGCCTTTAGGGTAAAAATATAAACCTTTGGCGCTTGACCAGTGAAAAAAGGCATATATGGCTTTTATCATTTATCGTCTTACATCATTTTAAAAAAGTATTTGGAATATTTAGCAACAAAATGTAAACTTTTTCTCTAATTCTGGTCTAGTCAGCCATGGCACCCAGCTATAACAGAGGAGGCAGGGCGCTGTCTCAAGGGGGGGAAAGGGGCGTCACTGCACTTTATCAAGACTACTTCAACGGAGTTTAGAATTATGTACGAAACAAATTAACTAATGGCACAATAACAGAATGTAGAAACGTCTTTTTTTAACAGTATAATGTCGTTTTAATGCAGGAATGAGAGTGAACCCCGAGGGACAAAGCGACAGGTAGGTTCCAAGTACCACCCAGACCAGCAAAAAGCGCGAGATAGTTTCCCAAGGGAGGAAAAGAAGTTTACCCACCCGGACGAGGTTGCTAACGGCCGCCCGCACCGTAGCCACCGGCCCCGATAGATCTGGTATCGCCTTTCCGTCAACTTCACCTTCCTCGTGCATGATCACCAGATGGGATATTTGCTGAGCCACCGGCTCCAGGATACTTTCTATAGTCTTCGTGTGAAAAACGGGCATTTTGGCTGCTTTTTAACGCTGTCCAAAGAAAATAGCAAACCACCAAGGGCAGTTTCTCTCCGACTCCAACACGGATAAAACCTCAAAGCAACTTAATAAGCCTTTCTTCCCGGGACGGCGTGTAGACTTCAACTACACCGAGGAGCCATGAACTGGTGGTGGAAACTCGGACAGCGCGAGCGAGCTATGCGTCAACGAACGTCGTAGTCACAGCGGCCAATCAGAAAGCGGCTAGGCAAGATTTGTAAAAAATGATTGGCTGTTAAGAGTGCCACTCAACATTAGCTCCACCCTCTTTCCCGCTGGAGAGTTTGCTCTGGATCCGAGTGCTTCCTAAATTACGTAATACACTCTTATGTCCTAAAAAGGGAAATATGCCTCCTGTTAGCGAAGCATGGGATTCCTGGGCTGTAATTTAGCTCATTGCATTTGAAAGGCAATAAATGACTCATGGTAAATTTGATTTGAAGAAGAGAAATAGTGCATTTAATAAAAAAAAATTATTTTTTTAAAGACAGCACTATGGCAGAACTGCCTAATTTGTACGTTTTTTTTTTAATATAATGTCACGCATTCAGTTTGCTAAGGAAAATTTACAACTATTGTGTGTAAATAGAAACCAGAAGTTGTTGTTTACTTTTCCTTATCCATCCCGCACCCATTATTACAAAATCCCACAGGGATAAGTGTGGTGCATTTTTTAAATTCCTTATCTGTCCAACCTCCTGAGAAAAAAGAAAGAAAAAAACTTCTGAGGATCCAGAAACTGCCAAGCAAACTAGCAAAAGAATTTATACAGAATCCCAAGGCGGCCTGCACGGCACCAGATTGTTGCCTAAAAAGGAAGAGTGTAAAAAGAAAGAATCAAGTGGGTCACATACATAAACAGAGGGTTGATATGCCTTCTAGGGGAGTTTTTGTACTAAAAATGTTCAAATACATTCAGCAACATCAACCCCACAACGGCCACATCCAGGTATTCCGTGCATATGTGCAAGCTGTCACATATTTTATGTCTCCCTAACACTAAATATATTGACCTCCACATGTCCTCTAAGTGGGCTAAATGCAGTGTCCTGCAGACTTCAGACGAGTGAATATAGACATCAAAGATGGCCTGCTGCTTCCTCAGCTCTCCAGTTACCCCAGGCTGTCCCATGTGATCCAGTCTGGAATGTGCAGGTCTGGTCCAGATGGGTGGTCGGCACTCTCCCCTACTGTCCTATTCCCTGTTGATAAGACAACAAGGCAGTGTCCTGCTGCGGCAGGGCAGACAGGGAGACGTCTGAAAGGTGTCACAAACACTTAAAAATCTGAAAATAGAGATCTCTGAATGTGGAGATATTTCAGTTCAAAAGTGATATATTAACCTTATTATAGTATCATTGAGGATTATTATTGGTCAATCAGATTACCAAATATACAGTAAAAGTTTTTAGCATGGGTTAGTTGTGGATAGTAGTACTCCAGGTTTTTTGAATCAGGTTTCCTTCTATTCTTGTGTCTACAAATATTTTGTGCCATCTTGTGGTTGAGAATAGTAACTACAACCCCTTCACCCTAAACCACAGATTTTAAATCTTTCATTACTTTTGAATGTTTTGATCTAACAGTAATATAACTTTTTTTTTATTTAAGTTTCCCTTTGAATAAAGTAGAAAAAATGTAGTTAGTGTCATGGGTTGAAGAAAATACATGTAATTTGTTTAAACTTTTTAAAGCACGTCATCATGAGGTTAACTCTGGTTGAGGGTAGTACCAAAAAGAAAACAAGGGAGAAAAACAAAGAAATAGGTAAGTACCCTGATATATTAAGACATTTAAAAAAAAAAGTTCCCTGTGTACAAATGGAAACATGTTAACTATATATCTCAACTAAGCAATTACTCACTGTCTGCTCATTTTAGTACAAACCCAGATGGTGCTACCTTACCAACTCTAGTGCATTTAGTCTAAGGTCTCCTAGTGTGGCCTTGCAATGGGTTGGCCACCTGCCCAAGGTGTACCTCACATTTGCTTAGTAGCTGGGATAGGCTCCAGCAACCCCATTAATCCAATAAGGATTTACAAGGTTTGGAAGATGGATTGATGTTGTTGAGTGTATAAAAAGTCTCTTTAAGAATCAATGTAATCTATTGCATTTCCTGTTGACGATAATAGTATTGACACTTGCAGTCTGTATGGTTTTGTGTGCATATAAATCCAAATAGATAAAAATAAAAGTTGAAACTGTGCATCTTTAAGAAAAAAGGTGAATCACAAAAGGAGTTGCATTAAATCGAGCTATGATGCTGCTCCCTGCGATAAACCACATGAGGGCACTAAAGTCTGCCATGGGAGGAAATTGGCATTTCAATCTTAAAAATGTCTATAATAAGGTTTTAATTCAATGGAACAACTTTGATCATAGTGATAATCTGGCCGTTCACAATTAGAAAATAAATGGATTTGATTTTTTTTTATATTAAATAGTAAAGAAGAAAATAAACAAATTAATTCAAGCTTAATTTAATCTAAGAAATTTTATTTCTTAATTTAAAGCCAGGTCTAGAATCTGAGGCCAGAACAGTCTCATAGAAAGACCAAGTTTTTGTAGCTATCCTTTCTATGCAAAGGAGCTTCTAGGCATCAGAATAAAGCAAAGAAAATACATATACATAAAGTATCAGGCCTCCATTACTCAAATTCCTTTATTTTCTAATCTGTTGTTTAACTATATTTTTGCTTATTAATGTTTTACATTTATGCATTTATGCTTTATGGATCTTTCCCATATTCAATTCATTTTCTCTTTACTTTGTATTTGCAATCTCAATGTCGTCTCTCATTATTGATAAAGTGAAATGTGCTTTAGTAAAACAGAGGATGTTACAGACTTCTCTGGTCTGGTCATCTATCTCATGCAGCACATATCCATTTGGCTTAGCATCTTGATTCGGGAACATGAGGGTCCCAGCAACAAAGCCCTGCCCGTGGTATCTGACTCAGTACAATTGTCATGTCCTATAACTACAGCAGCATCAAAAATATAAGGAGGACTCGCAAAGCCTCTGTCAGTTTGTACAAAAATCTTGACTCACTTTTTGATTCTAACATTTGCAGTCATGTAACCATGTGCATGCAGCTGGTGAACTGAATTGTGGGTCATCTGTTTGTTTTGTGATTCTCTGTGTGATTGCTGAGGATACTGTTCCTCATAATACAAGCATTAAATACCTAAAGAAGAAAATCTCATGTGTATCGCATTGCAAGAATGGAAACCCTGTTTTTTGTTGACCATCACATTATATTTATAGCATTCTATTGAGGTGTTCCAGGTCCAGGACCTTTCCTTGTAAGTTCCGGCTCATTATCCTGGCTTGCTGGAACTCGGAGCTGCACTAAATATAATTTTATCCACAGCAACGTGTCAAGTGCCCGATGGCAAGCAAACAGAGCAGAGTTAAACCAGGGAGGTGCAGGAGGATTTAGCAGCTAAAGAGACAGCATTTCCCTAAAGAGTTGGCTGATTGAAGTGGGTTAAAAGAAAAGCGAATATTGGATATGTTGCGTGTGGGTGGCAAACAGCTCCAAATGAATGCTAAAACTGCGCCATGAGAACTGGACAGAAACTTAAAGGTCTACCGTGCACATAATTGCAGTGATCCAAATGTGGATCCAGGAATACTTTGGATGCAGGTTTTTTTTTTTAAAGAAAACGCACTTACATTAAATATTTTTCTAAAGGGTTTTTCTTGATAAAAGAATAAACAGCAAGACATTTTTTTAAAATGTATTTATAAAACATGACATTTATTTGATGATCAGTCTCATAGGGTTTTATGATTGGTTAGTGAGTATTAGAGGAGGAAAATCAAAATGTTCTGTTTAATACATGTTGGATTTTTTGGGTCTTCAAAACAATTAAAATAATAAGAAAAAGCTCCATAGCAGTTTTTAAAGAGAATAATAAGTTAAGATAAATAAGCAAAGTTACTTATATCTTAGTATTTTGTCAATGAGCACCTTTAAAACTGTGGCCATAATAGTAATGGCCACAACTGATGCAGAAATGATTTTAATTACATCTATAGTCTAATTGTGTTGATGCATTTCATCAATTTAATGACATTTTTCTTCTTATTGATTATCCCGCAGTCACAGCTGACTGTTTATTTTCTGAGGTATTCTGCATCATTTCGACTTAGATCAATTTAGATCATTTTAAAAAGGGGAAAACCAGGATGATAATGAAAAATGCCAAACTAAAGTAAGCTTAATCTTTGGCGTATAGGAACAAAAAAAAAACCTTTCAGATAATTAACTCCTCTGCGTCCAAGTCAAGTCATGGACAATACTGTGTTAGACGATGGGTTATTTCTAGAAGGTCAACTGATGTACGACAACATAGGCTGCCACAGAGAAGACCTGCTCTTTATATGCTTTACTGGAAAATGCTTAGCAACATCAAGCAGACTCTCAGGTTGCAAACCTACTAGGCAACTTTATTTGTACAGCGCAAAAGTGTTTTACAAAATAAGACAAAGTAAAAGCACACAGAAAGAAAAGACATATTTGAGATGGAAAAAGACTTTCAGCTGTCAAACACTGAGCTAAACAAATAGATTTTAGTCTGGATTTTTGGATAGATAGATAGATAGATAGATAGATAGATAGATAGATAGATAGATAGATAGATAGATAGATAGATAGATAGATAGATAGATAGATAGATAGATAGATAGATAGATAGATAGATAGATAGATAGATAGATAGATAGATAGATAGATAGATAGATAGATAGATGACTTTATTAATCCCACAATGGGGAAATTTCATTTATCTGTGGCAGCAAAAATGACATTCAGAAATAATCTGTATAATATAATGATAGTATATATATATATATATATATATATATATATATATATATATATATATATATATATATATATAATATTATATATAATCTAATGATAATATAGTCACAGTGACATTTTGGTGCCCAAGTAGGTTTGATATATATATTTATATATACGTATATTTATATATGTACAGTTTTATTTATATCTATATATCAACCATATGTGTTTGATACTTATATGAGACCTAACTTTGGAAAATAATCATGTTATATTTGTGTCATTTGTGTGACATACTTTCATGAAATCTGCGACCAACCCAGACCTGGCATGTTTCTTTGTTTTGCCATGCTAATTTAAAATACCCTGTCAATCTCAAAAATAACGTTAATACGAGAACATTTAACAGTATATTAGATTTCTTTTTTTATTATTTACAACTTTCAATGTTTGATCCATTTCTGTTCTCTGTGTCGTTTTCTAGGACAGTTTCTGCAGAGGGGCAGGAGTTCAGCAGAAATTTAGCTCTGAGTTGTGGGTGACACTATTGGCGGAGTAAGGCAGCCCTTATTTCCCATCATCCCTATGTTTAGACTCTCTCCCACTAGCTTAAAGTCCCTCACAACCCCAACCTAAAGTTCCCGGTGCAACAAAAATGGGGAACAATATTGGAGCCATGCAGATGTACAGTTTTGAGCCAGATTCCAGCTCAGATGAGGAAAGCAAAGAAATACATGGATTTATTTGTCTACAAGGGGATGCATCGGAATGGAGCGGAGCAGGGAGCTGAGAGCTTGTGGCCTGACATCTGTCATTTCTACATACTTTTCCAGATGGCATTTGTTTTTGTCTGTTCCTGTGAACAAAGAAATACTCAGAAATGCTATTTTAATCTTATGTTCCTTCTATATGTCCCCCATCATGAGAAGAATGTTATCAAAACACCCAAAAACACAATTGTCAGAGTGGATCTTGAGGAAAATAAAGATTGTGCACAATTCATAATGCTGCTGACAGGCAGAGAGGTTGAATTCTCATGCCTATTCTGGTTGTCTTCATTAGCTCTTCTCACCCCACCCCCCCACCCCCTTTTTTTTTTACATGTATGCACTTTAAAACATGATGCAACTTCATTTGTAAAGCTTTGATCTGGATAAATACTTATTTATCTTTTTCCAATAAGCATGAAATGATTCCGTTCTTCTTTTCTGCTTTGTTTATTCTTTTTTCTTTCATCTTGTTTCTGGGTTGACACATCTGCCAGCAGGAAATTGCCCTCCTCAGCCCTGACTCAGACGGTTTGTTAGTGTTGCTCACTCTCTCCTCCCCTAGCTTTGCTTCTTTCCTCCCTCTCATGCCTTCTTACTCCCTCCCTCACACAACATCTTTACTTAGTCTCCTCATTCTCAGTTTCCCTCCTTCTGAACACTTTAGTCTGTTCTCCCTCACTCCTCCTTGCCTCTGTCACTCACATCAGTTCTCCCTGGACATCATCTCTTCCATCAGAGATCGTTGGATCTGCGTTTTGCCAAGTGGACGCACTCCCCCGCAGTCACCATTTCCACCCCGGAGAGTTCCACGCTGGCAGCGCAGCCTCTTCCCAGGCTGAGCATCGGGCGGAAGACCCTGGTGGCAGCTGCTGTTGGGGTCATGCTGGTCCTGGTTCTGGTGGTCATCATCCCTGTGCTAGTCAGCTCAGTTGGCACAGGCAGCACGGAAGACAGTGCCAGCCACTACGAAATGCTGGGCACCTGCCGTATGGTGTGCGACCCTTTCCCCAGCACCGGCACTGCAGGCTCAGGCGTGCACACCGGCACGGATACAGCAACCACCGGCTTTCTAGTGGACAATGGGGAAGACCTGAGTGATCACAGCATCGGCCCACCACTACCTACATACAGCGCTCATGGTGCACAAGGCAAAGTGGGACGTCCCGGAAAGCCTGGACCCCCGGGACCCCCTGGAGAACCAGGTCCACCTGGGCCAAGGGGACCACCAGGCGACAATGCGGACATTGTTCGAACAGGAGTTCTTGGAGCAGTCAGCACAACCACCTACAACACCACTCCACGGGTGGCATTCTATGCAGGACTACGAAACCCTCAAGAAGGTTATGATGTACTGCATTTTGACGATGTGGTGACGAACATAGGTGGTAACTATGAGGGCACAACAGGCAAGTTTACCTGTAAGATTCCCGGCACCTACTTTTTTATCTATAATGTGCTGATGAGAGGAGGAGATGGCACCAGTATGTGGGCGGACCTGATCAAAAATGGTCAGGTGAGTGGCACTTTTAACATGCATTTATCTCAACATAGATTCAAAGAAGAATCTTTTTTTATCTATAAGTGAAAGCATATGAACATGAATTGAAATCCCTCAGTGGACCGTTATCACATCGTGCTGCCTTTGGACAGTGCATACATCCTTGCAAGCTGTCCAAAGGCATTATTTATGTATGTGTGGGGATTTTAGCTGGGATTTTGTCTGTTGTCCCAGTGCGGTGTAATGACAATTCACTGTGGCACACTGCCACACTGTATATCTTTGTGTATTAGACATCCAATGATGTACACATTGATGCATGTGGAAGCAGCACAGCACTATCTCTGCCTCTGCACACACCAAAATACAGCCCGGGGTATTGGCTAGTTCAAAGCTGTTGCCCTTTGAAATACAACAAACTTCATAAAATCATGATGTGCCAGCGCACATATCAGGCTGCCCATCAGAAGAAGGCATTTCAATATTGATCCATGATGTTTTCTGTATTCACGGATCATTTTTGAATGGCCTGAAGGCTCCCGGAGGATGGCAGTGATAAAAAACCTCACGTGCTGAAGCTTTCAACACTTTACTTCA
Source organism: Oryzias curvinotus (assembly GCA_023969325.1). NCBI lineage: Eukaryota > Metazoa > Chordata > Actinopteri > Beloniformes > Adrianichthyidae > Oryzias > Oryzias curvinotus. The sequence continues at coordinate 10,572,121 of CM043724.1, read as the reverse complement.
AATATCCATCAACAGGCTTTACACAGAGCAGACTTAATAATACAAATCACAGTGTAAAAAAACCCACGCTGTTCAAGAATGTACACTTGAATATAACAGATGCGGGAGATGTAGCACACTCAAAGATTTTGCTGTCATCTTTGATTGCATCACGTTGCAAGGTGCATCCTCAAGGAGCAAAGTCCCCTTTAGAGCTGTGAAGAAACAATAGACATGCAAACCAAAATTATCCACAGCATTTCTAGGAATTGGCAGACTTTTTTTTTTTACAGTTGATAAATATTTAAATTTGACTGCTTGCATTTGTGCAGATCAGGATCATCCAAGGGCATGTGCTAATGTTGAAAGAGGAGAAAAAGAGAGACAAACAAGAAACATATATAGTGTAAATTGAGTGTAAGAATACACATTTTGATTCAACAAAAAAAACTAATTTCACAGAACTGCTGCCAAACCATCCACCCATACACAACCTGTAGGTCTTGGCAACGTTACTCAGATCTATAGAGGTTTATTAGACTCCTTCATCAGGTTTATGATGGTAAAAGAGAGTACATTAACACTAAATTTATTGCAAATCTCTCTTTGTATTAAGATTTAGTAATTGCATGATTGGCAGGTAATTTTGAAAGGAGCTGCATTTGATTTTTGGAATATGGATGAACTCTAGTGTAGTTACAGTGAGGCACAATCAGGTAATCTTCACTTAAGTTCACTAAGTTTTGTATCAGACCTCAATATATTTGACATTTAATATATTGCCAAGAGCTGCAAAAACGTCCACATTTATGTAATAGAAATATCACTGCCGACAAAAAAACATGGGCATTTAGCTTAAAAAAGACTGCCTGACAACTATTCTGTCGTCTTTCTCTGCAATTCCTTCATTAATGCCTATTTTGCCTTCTAATTTAGTCTCCTAAATCTGGCTGAAGTGCAGATAAATCCAAATGTTTGGTGTGGTGAAGCTGTAACAGCTGACCTGGCAGTCCAATACACTTAATGTTAGCTTAAGCTTAAGGAGGATCTGTCCTCCAGTGGATAACTCCACATGCAGAGGGATTTGTGTGTGATTTCTACATAATAAAACACCCTTAGTAATTATCCCGCGTTGACAAAATGACACATAGTACCGAGGATAACATGACATCTTCGGGGCTTCACCCAGGAAAAGGTGGACGCTGGGGTTGAATGTGAAGGAAAGGGATAGGATGCAGTGCTGCACTTCCTCAGAGGCAGACTGAGTCAAGCTTGAGTCCTTCAGTTGAGTCATGAGGTAAAAAACTAAATATTCACCATAGGGGACACATTCTCAAAGTCAAACTCTCTGTTCAGCCCACATATCTTGCAAGATTTACCCTTTCAATCCACAGAGACATTGATAGTCTTTTATTAGTGTGGGAAATCTGACATATAGCATCTCGATGAGAATTTATTAATAACAACGGTTTTTCAAATGAGAGGACTTTAAATGTTGTTTTTTTAACCTGTCCTCTTCCTGCACCATGTGAAATGTTTCAGGTCAGGGCCAGCGCCATCGCCCAAGACCAGGACCAGAGCTACGACTACGCCAGCAACAGCGTCATTCTTCATCTAGATGCAGGCGATGAAGTTTTCATAAAGCTGGACGGGGGAAAAGCTCACGGTGGCAACAGCAACAAATACAGCACCTTCTCTGGGTTCATCCTGTATGCTGACTGAAGCCGCGAGAGGAAACAGGGGCTCGCAGGTGACAGCTCTCCACCGATAGATTCTGATTTTCACTTCTTGAACTAAGGCTCATGTTGCCCACAGCCCCAGATCCACAGTTAGATTGGCTCATTGGAGATGCTTTTGCTGTGGATCTGCAGGTTTCGGTTACTTCCGCCTCCTCGTCCATTCATTACACTGTAAACTCTGTGCCTAACAGACACGCCTTGGATCGACATGAACACTCAGTTCAGTCACGCTGGGGTGCAGTGATAAATCTGATGGAGGACTCAGCCTCATCCCACTTGTGAAATGTGATCTTCAGGTTTATGTTGACTTGTTTCATGTATGTAAGATGTTGCACATTAATGAAAGAGGAATTTATCCAGAGAACTTGCTGTACGTTGGATGAGATTGTGATGTCTGAGTGGCAAACAAGTGTGATGAAAGTGTGTCTTTTCAGCTCATCATATCTGGAAAATTGTGTGAGTATAGAATTGTATATTTGATATTCAATCTTTGTGCATAATACAGTCAAAGTAACGTCCACTTACTGTATTTTCTCTGTATCCACCAACGCTGTTGATAGGTATGGTCTTATCATGTAACGTGCTCATTGAAAATTTTGCTTATGCATGCATGCCACACTTGTTCACGTGTTCCATGTCTTCACAAATGATAAATGTTGATTCAGAAATTTGGGTTACAAAGATAATTGTGGACTTTGGGGAGAGTTACTGTTGTTGATTTAACTTATCATTTTTAATTAAAAATTAGCTCCCAAAGCTGCACATCATTGGTTTCCTTCATCGGCTGTTCTGATCTTTCATTATCCTGTGAAACCAGCTTTCAGCCCTCCAAATGTTACAACTAAGAGAAGCCCGCCAACGCCGCGAGAGGCAATCAATGTTGGGGATATCACAGCTGTGTTAAATGCCAAATGAAGCAGGGGAAGATTGGGACGCACAATCAAAGGAGGGATGTGTTTTTTTCCCCTTAACAGCCATGGATACGGTGGGGGGACGGGTGTTAGACCATATCATGACAAAGCTTAGATCCACTCTGCAAAGTAAACCAGGGCAAATTATGCTCTGCTGTGACTGCGACACGAGTGTTAGCGACAAGAAAAACAGCTCGCGGGCACAAACTGTTAAAACTGTCCGGTTTTCTTAAAAGCTTCTTTGACATTATGATATTCTTTCGACGCGATTCACCTCTGACACTGGTTCCCAAACTGTCTCTCACATGTAGTTGGAAGCGCAAAGTCAAAAGTTCAAAAGTTTGGAGGATATCAAAATGTGAGATTCTTTACATCAGTTCGCTGAGATAAACAATACAAGTGACAGGATTAGACTAAATGGCCACAATGAGCTGTGTTACAATATCCCGATGACACTTTAACTTCTTCTTGCAGTCGAAGCCACAAAACATTCTGCTCTGAACTCACGCTTGTATTGAAATTCCTCCAGACACAATTAAGAGTGAGGTTCTGCACATAGGCAGAGGTCACCCGAGCCATGGGGCCATCGAGTACTGGAGCAGGCGCTTTTCTCCTTGCAGCATGTATGAGCAGATCGTCACATTAGAGACTTCATGTCACAATGTCAAAGGCAAACGCCGGCGGTGTGGTCGCAAAGAAACGACTCTCTCTGCTGAGACCATTGCGTATGGACATGGCCCGAGAGAATGCAGCATCTGTACTTTGTATGATATTGTCAGGGAGAAGCAGAAACTCAAATCCAAACCTTAAAAACTAACGCTTAATGGCATTTATTCTTTGAAACACATGACCAAAGAGGGTGTATTCGTAAAAATAGGTTCGCCAACGGGTGCTTCTCACTATTATTGTGCAAAAAGAATAACCTTTGACTCACTTTTCATTAGCACAATTATCAATTTGAACTTTTGCTTTTATAAATGAATTCTCAGTGTTACAAATAATTTAGGTGATTTTATACATTTTCATCCTGAGCTAAAAATAAGGTTGATTCAGGTCCTCCCACCCACTCCCTGTCAGGAAATTGAGATGGCTTCAGTCTGACATTTGCATGGGGCAAGTTGTTGAGGCGTTAGGCTTATCAGACCACTGCAGAGCAAGCGTGCACGTATGTGGGGCCGTGTGTGCGAGCGTTTGGGTCAGCGTGTCTGCATGTTCCTTCTGCGAGAAAGGAGAGAGTCTTCACTGAAATGTCTAAAGTGACGTTAATGAGCCCCTTGCTGTTGTTATCTTGAGCATCCCCACTTAGCACACTGGGGGAGATCCAAAATCACAGATAGATGCTCTGTCAGGCTAAATTGCCCTTCCTGCTCCGACACAGTCCCTCCCCATCGTAGATGCAGCCACCTGCCCCCTCCAAAAAATAAAAACACAAACGGGGTAATGCAGGTTTTATATCAACAACTAAATGTTTCTGTTTTAATTATTAAATGTGACGGAGCGTAAAGTATTATCTGAGTTCTCATCATAAACAAAAAAGGTCCGCAGTCATGCCACATACTGACAGTTTGTAATGTGGATTTATCCAACAAGCTGAAGCAAATGACATGAATCAAGATGAGTGTTGATCCCTCTGGCAGACAATGACATGTTTCACAAGATAAGTGAAAAGGCCTGATCTAAGTGTGCCACAGCATCGCTATGTTCATTTCAAACGTGCTCTCCACTCTGTTATCTAAGAGGGAGGGACGCTTGCTTAACATAATGCAATAGCAGTTTATATTTTTTTCACTTATACCAAATGACAAAATGATGATCTGTCCCTGGAGCGTCCAGTTCTGAATCAGGAGAAATGTCCAATGAATGAAGGAAGTGGTCAACTTTGTCACGGATTTGAACAACTTTGTTATCGTTTGTCATGGATTTTATGTTGGTTTCAGGAATAGTTAATAATACATCTGTCTGTGCATTTATTTTTATGTACAGTAAACAAGTCCCTCCCCCACCCATCTTTGTTTAAATCCTCCATTGAGATGCTCCTCCTTGTCTTCGCTGATACAAGCTAGGGTTGTGTCTGAATTCCTTCTCTACTCACTACTTACTGCACTACACAGTGCATTCACCATTTTGTCTGAATTTACAATTTACAATTTCAGTCACCTGGAAATTTCCCAGAAGTCCCTGGGAAAAAGTAGTGTGCATCGATGCTCACTAGATTGGTGATATAAACCATCATGCATTGCGTTTGAACGAATTTTCATTTGAAATGCATTTAATTAGTTTTGTATAAAACGTCCACATTTATGTAATAGAAATATCACTGCTGACAAGAAAACATGGGTATTTAGCTTAAAAAAGACTGCCTGACAACTATTCTGTCATCTTTCTCTGCAATTCCTTCATTAATGCCTATTTTGCCTTCTTATTTAGTCTCCTAAATCTGGTTGAAGTGCAGATACATCAAAAAAGTTCACATTTATGGGTTTTTAATTGGGCAAAAGGTTGATGTCATATTTGCCTTAAGAAAAATGGTAGTGAGAAAGTGTCTGAATTGAAGTCCAGGGATTGTCTAGCACTATATAGTCATTTTTGGGTCTGTTAGGGAGGGAATTCGGACGTAGCCTAAAGTTATGGACACACCGGACATGTGTCGCATGTTCGCATGTATAGCCCATGTTTTCACGCTGGATGAGCAGGGAGGAGCTTCTTCTTTTTCTGTTTACTAGTTTATGTCCACGACCTACAGTTGGAAGAGGCTTGGTGAGAAATGTCAAAGCAGTGCAAATCTCATGAATCTTGCTCTAGGCTTTTTCTTTCACGCCTCTATGTTGACACATGAAAGACTTGTCATATAATTTTGGCGGGCACAAACCATAATTATTAATTTCTCTTCCGTGATCAGTTTTCAAACAGTTGGCACCTCTGCGGATTAAAAGAGACGCCATCCATATGTCAGTACGAACTCTGAGTCTCTGATTAGTCAAAGTTCAACTGGTTTAACTTTTAACATGTTTTTGTAATAGAGCCTGAAAAACGCGAGAGTTTTGAACCCTGACTTTTACATAGACTTTTCATTGGAAGTGGCCGGTTGACTTGAATGTGCGTTGCTGGGGGGATTGTGAACATAGCTATAGTGTTACAAATGCAGTGAGCCAAAAAACAAGCAACTAGAACAAGGGTGAAAAAAACGATAGAAATACCAGAGAAAATGTAAAAACAACTTGAAGACGAATTAAATCAGGATTTGTACAAAACAAAACTGAGAAGAGCAAAAGTGTGACAAACAAATCTGGCAACGAAAGCCTGAACTTAAACACACTGAGGGAGCAATTAGCAGAAGCAGAAACAGCTGCGGCCATTAACAATTTAAAGCAGGTGTGAACAAAACAAGGAAAAAAACACAAAAATGAAACAGAAGCATGCGACACTGTACTGAACTGAAAAGGATAGGATACACAAAACTGTTACTAAAAGCCAATAAACCGGTTCTATTTTCATTTTAGCACTTGATTTAGAAAGAAATTATTCAAATTATTAGTAGGAAATTTCCATTCTATATACTTCTTGGATGGATTTTGGAGCTCAAATGGAAAAAAATGCTTTGCCCAAAACTTTGACGAACACTGTATTAGCGGCTCATTGCATCCTTAATGGAATCTGACATTACAACCGTAATGGTTGACGAATGTAGTGACTGTAAACTTGTTATTATACGCAGTTTGATGCCATCTGTTTGAATAAAGGACAATAAACCAAGCTGCTCATTTCTACTAACAGTGCTGTGAGCGTTGCTTCTCTTTGCCTCCATCCTAGCTGATTAGGACTGTCAGACAACCTGGCCAATCTTGAGTGGGTGCAGGTTAAGAGTTATGTAACACTGTATGTTGGATGAACTCATTCCTGAGGACATGCGTAGATCGGAACGACAGATGGGGTTTTTTTTTTGCACCTCGGAAGTAAAACAAAAAAAAAGGAAGGTTCACAAGCATGACAGGAAAACAATAATTTAATTTTTTGCATCATAAATAATAAAAATGAAAGCAGATGGAATCCCTGTTCTAAAACGCTCTGTGTTAACACAACAAGGACCTGTTTTTCCTGATGCACATTGGGTTCTTAAAATCTGAAATGAAATCGCAAAGGAAGCCAAAACAACATTCAAATAAAAACATAGAAGCTAATATTAATATGTAGGGGTTAAAAAAAGGGATTTTACTGAACTGAATAGTAAAGCAAAGAAGTAGTAGTATGATAATATGGGACTTAATTAGCAAAAAAAAAACTCTGGTCATCATCTGTGATTTTAAAACTTTCAGAGAGTTCTTGAGGAATTCAATCCGTCTCATTAGCAGCTGGTATTTTTCTATCACCCCTCCACTCAGAGCAGTCATATTTACAGATCCTGATGAGACTCGGCAGCATGTTTGCAGCTGACAAGAAAGCCCTGCAGTTAGTCATAGAAACTGGCCAGAAAAATGGAAAACACACACACACACACACCTCTCTGTCCTGAAAGTTATTTACATCTCATGCTGCATCTTTAGGTCTTCATCTCACCTTGGCCACAAACTGTTTGAACATCTCCCTCAGGCGAAAGACACAGGCCCATCAAAGCGCACATCAAAAGCCTGGCAAACAGTTTTTCCACTCAAAGCCATCGCTTTGCACTCAACACCTCACAGGAAGCACAACAAAAACCCATTTATGTATTTTTTTATGTTTTGGTTTCACTGCAGCTTTTAATTTTGTCCATTAATTTTTTTGAAACCCCGTAGAATTTAAAATAGCAAAGGTTTTGCTGCATCCAAAACTTGCTCTTTTCAGAAACAATAGCATCTTTTCTAATCCCTCATATAAGGCATAAAAAGAGGAACATTTTTGTACCACTGATCATCTCAGAACTTTAGAGATAAAAAAAATCAACATAAACACCTCTTATGCTATTAATTTCCTAAAAATTTTGGTAGTTCAGCCGGATAAGAACCTTTATGATCTGCAGCCACTGCTCTGTTCCCAAAAAATATTCTCATTAAACGTATTTTTAAAAATAAATAGATTACATTTTATAATCCCCAGCACAGCAGAGAAGATAATTAAATATTTCATTTTTTGTAAAATAAAAATAATTAAAATTAAAATTCAATGTTTGGATAAAAAAATATTAAAATATTGAATGATAATTGTTGAGCCAAAACATTTAAAGAAAAAAAACGCATTGCTCAAATGAAGGAAAGTACTTGTCATAAACAGGAAGCAGTTGTGTAAATTATTAATGGAAAGCAGGAGGGACGTGTAGAAGCAAAACAAACAATAAGCAACTAAACCAAAGAACTTGAATATTTAAAAAATAAATATGAATTAAAAGTTTTTGGGGAAAAAAGAGGTGTTTTTCAAAATAAAAATACTGTATATTTTGAAAAACATCAATGCAGGAACATTTTTCTAAATTCCAAAGTTTGTTTCATTCAAAGCTTCCCCTATAAGAACTCTAAACAACAAAATGTAAAATGCGGGGGATCATGACTGAATGTATGAAAGAATTTCCAGCAGGATATACATTAGAATCTATAGATTCAGTAAAAGGAAGAACTGTGCTTGTCAAAAACATTGGCCAGCAAGATAACTTGTGGCATCTAGAAGATTGGCAGATGGAGAAACATTTGTTCTGGCCAACTGACTTTGGGGTCAGAAATGGACAATGGAAATCACAGCTTCAGACAGTGGTAGGAGTGAAGCTGCACATGGTGAAACCTCACAGGGCAAAGAGGAGATGAAAAACCGAAATACGCAGAATCCTCATGGTGCATTAGGGCAGACGTGCAGCAGATATCCACACATGACCCCCGTGTCCTTGCACTCCTTGAGAGAAAATGACAACATGCAAGGCTCTCCCCTTCCTACTAGTTTCCATCATCATGCCTGTCCAGTATGTCAGTGACTCAATACCAACGGCCTCCTTCCCTCATGGCCGTGACTGAGCCGGGCTAACGCACAAGGACAGGTTGAGTCATGTGGCTGGAGACGCTCCGCTGGCGTCTTGCTTGTCTCTTCACCTCACCACGTTCTCATGGATGCAGCCTGACATAAGGCTATGGAAGCGCTGCGAGTGCTCCTTCCCTCGGTGTGACACTGGACGCCGGAGTTCAAGAACACCACAGTCGTTGTAGGTTGCCATGCCAGTTTTTTTCTTTTTTCCCCCCATACGTTGGTGTCGGCCTGCATTTGTGGCCTGTTGTTAGGGAGACTGGGATGAACCACTGACTCCTCACATTAGATTAGTTTTCTGGTTTGGGTTTTATCTCCAACTCATACATTTTTTGCAATGGATTAACAGCGAATCACCATTTGCAGAAAAAATTGTACAAAGACCTCTTTAAATTAACAATTACAACTCAAAACACACACTGAAATATCCTGAAATGTGCTATAAAGTGTGTTTTTAGTATGGAAAGTTGTGGTTCGGTTGTGTCCAAGCTTTGCCTAAACTGCTTCCCCCATTCTGCTTGCAGAGCCACTTAAACAGGTGATTTAAAAATGTCACGGCACCATGATGCCAAAGGCTAACGCTGTTTAAACACGATGGCGAGACGATTGCCTGCGATCCCCGCTGTTTGAAAACTATTTGCTCTGTTCTTGGAATAAGACCCGATACACACAATAAAGCAGCGGGTGCACTTTTACAAAGCAAATCAAAGGGAATTTAAGACTGAAACCCACTTTATATTCAGACGAAGACTCCTCTGCCGCCCTTCGCCTGCAGCGTTCACACATGCTGGTACAGATATAGTCTTCTGTTCACGCTCCATCTTTGGCCTTTTGTCTGGGAGAGATACCACGCCAAGGTGCAATTGTCAGACAACTGCCCAGACAATTCTGATGGCAGATCTGCTCAGAGAAGAGATCCTTCTTCACCGCTCCAGAAACATTTGTGCATCAGCTGGTAAGTCAATTTTTGAAAAAAAGAAGGCCTTTATAAGTTGGACTCTCCTTGTGTTCAAGTGTACGGCCATGCAGTTTCCACTGCCCCCGCATGCCTCAGCCCAAGTCACTTTGGATTAATGCGGCAAACACTTGATAAAAAACTAAGAGCACACCAATAGATGGCTTCAGAAGATGCCAAGTCAGCTGGTGGATCTTCACTGCCAGAATGATGTAACCCCACCTGCCTCGAGGCCTACATTTCCATGCTTGTGCTCCCATGCAAAGAGGGAGGGTGATGGCATCCTTCACTACTCTCCACGGAACGGATGCTTCCTTTTCCTGAGGACTCATCACTCACACGGTTTCCAACCACCAACCAGGAAATGTCCTTTTCTTAAAGACAGCTGAATGGCTGACTTTCTGAGATCTGAGATATAACAAAAAAATATTTTAGCTTTATTAAAAGTTCTTCAGATGGAATTCCTCAAATGGTTTTGTGTGCAAAAATCCTCCAGATGCAATGCATTGTGGTTTATATTCGCCAATCTAGTGAGCATCGATGCACACTGGTTTTTCACAGAGACTTCTGGGAAATTTCTAGGATCTTTTTGGAATTGTAGATTAGGATAGCACTACAAAATGGAGAACGCACTAAATAGTGCACTACGTAGTGGCACGTAGCCCATGTCTGAGTTGCTGTCATGTGATTGGATGATTAGAAATTTGCGTTAACGAGCAGTTGGACAGGTGTGCCTATAAAATGGCCAGTGAGTGTTTATTCTGTCTGTTTTGATCAATAAAAAACAAGCAAAAGTTATAGAGAAGTAACTTTTTTTTAAATTTCTCATAGATTTAAATGTTGGACTGTAACAGTTTGCAAATATTTGGAAAAATTAACATTTAGATAGAAATTTGCTTAATAAATTAGCACTTTTCTGGAACGCTCGTGCAAAATTCTCCCTTCTGTTTGTTAAATATGCACCACACTCTTGAAGTTTACTTTCTAAATAATGAAAATTATTAAAAATGATTAGAAACACCAACAGTAACTCCATAATGGAGTCCTTGGATCCTTGTAGAACTCAAAGCAAACCGTTTTTGTGCCTTTGAAACACACATTTTGAGATTCCATCCTGTTATTTATCTGAAACCTTATTTATTTCATTTTTCTTAATTTATTTATAATTTGCCTTAATAATGGACTATATAAAGAAACACCTATTGGAGCATCAGCATTTGCCCTTCTGGGATGAAGTCAGTTTGATCTCTTCTGATCCGTCTAGTTTATGGTGAACCTCAGTCACAATTTTTACCCAAAATGTTGCAGTCAAATGTGAAATACATTTTTTTGTGTGACTTTTATGCATTTTAAATTAGCATTTTGAAAAACCTTCAAGCTACTACATACAAATTCAACTAGTAAGAAAACTGAAAAAAATGTTTTTAATTAAGCTTAGAATTTTCACCTTTAGTCTGTTAAGTTAAAAAACACATTAACTGCTTACATTTTTAATGCTAAGATACTTTGAACAAATCTGTCTAGAGCTGCAAACAACAAACCAAATTCGAAAGGTTGTAAGTTTATTTAATGTATTCAAAGTCAGAAAAAGAGCAACATCTTTTAAGTTGATGCTTTTACCTTTTCAGTGAATAAAAATGGTTTATTCCACTTGAAATAAATATATATTTTTAAATTGTGTTCAGGGAAGCAAAGCATAAATCCAATATTTGAATTTTTTAGCTCCACAACGACAAACTCGGCTACATATTTCTGGTTTTTGATTTGCTGCTGGAAAAATGTCACTAGAAAGCCATGCTAAATGATGTTTTTATTGTTGTTCATAGGTAGATTTGAACTGTGAAACATTCATTTTTTCAGCCTCCAAATGTGAAAAAAGTGCAAACCTGTTGTGTTAAACACACAGTGTCATCATTCCCTTAAAAAATGCCTCATTCTGTCATTTACAAAATGACTGTGCACAAAAAACAACAACCAAACAGGTGTTTTAAAGGCAGCTAAAGTGTGAGAAAATACAGTGAAAAAGAGGAATTGTTTGGTTCTTCCTACTGTAAAAACAGACTGTCTGGTTGAATATTTTATTTTTTACATTTTTATCATACATTCTGAGAACATCAGTCCAGTCAAGCGCCGACATTCTGCAAATAAAACAACTCAAAAACTGGATTTTAACTGACACCCAACCATCATAACTATCCCAATTTAACAGTTTGATTAAAATAAGTTATTCCTATAATGATAAATGATAAAAATAAATACGTCTTCACAGTCCAAACACCGTCTGAAGCATCAGCTAGGAGTTTTTCCAGTGTTTGAACCGTTTTAGATTGTTGCAATTGTCTAAAAACAGTGATTGCACATAAAAACCTTCAGGTTAAACTGCAGCTTTAGTAAGTAATGCAGGTCGGTGTTCACGGTCACAGCAGGCCACACTGCTGGCAGTGTAGTGTTACGTGCTGTCAGGCTAATTTCACAGTTAAATTCATCTTTACTGTCATTAAGATGTCATTGCTCAATTCTACTGACAGCTTGCGTTTGAAAACCTTTCAGACTAAAACCCAAGTTGCCTTCATCTTCCGTTAAGACAAAAGTATCCTGGCTGCGTAAAGCAGTATCCCGCTCAGACCCGCCGTGGCGGCGATGGCGATCGCCCTCACTAACAGGAAGTCCATGGAGTCTTCCAGCTTGGTGTGGAGCCGCAGGACCTGCCGGTGGGTGTCTTCCCGGCTGCCCGAGTTCTCGATAACGTGGTTGGCCAAGCCGCGCTTCTCGTTGAGCGGCATCTGTGCAGCCACGCGCCGCTCCGCTTGCTCCTGGGTCAGGCCGTCCCTCTGCATGAGGCGCTGCAGCTGAGTGGCAGGATCGCTGCGGAGCAGCAGACCGAAGAGGGTGATTTCCTGGCCAACATCTTTTCTCAAGTGTGAAAACCGGAACTTACCAGTAAACCACGACAGTGTGGTTCAGAAACTTAGTGAGGCGCCTGGTTTCAAAGAGGAGGGGAACATCCAGGACCACGTAGCGATACCCTTTAATGAAAAAACAACACAATCCCTTTAAAAAGTACATTCTAAAGCAATTTTTCATTGATTCTCCATATTAGTTTTAGTGTAAATCCTTTCTTCCCCCTCAATTTTAGCCTTAAAAGTGGCCAAACTGCTCCCTACCTCTGAGGAAGTATAGCAGGATCTCTTTCAGCATTTCCTTATGAATCTCTGGGTGGGTGATAGAGTTCAGAAGCCTCCTTTTCTCCTCACTGGCAAAGATGATCTGGCCCAGTTTCTGCCTGTCGATTTCCCCGTTTTCCAGAACAATCTCTGGTCCAAAGTGGTAGACGATGCGAGAATAAGCTCGAGTGTGCGGCTCAACCACTGGAAGGCGGGAAAAGGTCATCAGATTTGGCATTATCCATTAGGGCCTGTTTAATTAACCGCCTAAATCAGGCCTTTGAAAGCGTTCTTTTAAGTACTGCAGGCCTAAAAGGTGATAAACAAAACCAATTATTGTTCTTAATTTGGGGATGGTGAATGAAAAGGAGGAAAAACAAGACATTTTACAACAAAAAGCATTAGTGTAATTAAATCATTTCATGCTACGTTCAGCAACCAGCTGACTTCATGGTGACCTTTTACGTTACTCCTCTTTACATTAGCAAACAACTTAAACATCATCCCTGCAGTGAATAGAGACGTCCTCCATGATTCAGCCTCTCCCAGCATCTTGTTTAACGAACCTCATCTAGCATGGAGAGACTGCCTGAAGACAAATTCAAACAGATGACAGTTCAGCCAACCTTTTCTGGCCACAACATCTGCATCGATGATGGGACAGCCCAGCTCTCGCAGCATCGAAGACACGGAGCTTTTCCCCGAGGCGATGCCTCCCGTTAGGCCCACCAGGAACATTCTGCGGCACAGAAACACGCCGTCAGCAAGAGTCACGGCAAAAATGTAATTGGAAAAGTTTAAAGCAAAGACAGATAATTGAGTGACTGAATAACCTAAGGACCTGTGAGCAAACAGAAGGAAATACTGATCCATTTTTTTAGTATAAATTGCTAAACCTCTTTAATAAGCACATATAGTAAAACAGGGTTAATTACTATTAAAGTAACAACAAATATCTGTCTGTGTGCATATGTTGAATATAAATGTTTTGCATAATTTAAAAACATAATTTTTGTGGTTGTGTTGAAAAATGCCTTTTTTTTTAAATGATGTTATTTAGAGTGTCAGGTTTTTTTTTTTTACGTTGACCCTGTTATGTTTCTATTACTATATGAATTAAAAATAGAATAAATTAACCTTTTATTTTTTTATGTTTATTACATTAAATAGATGAAGTTTCAAAGTGATAAAAGACTTTTTTGTATTTTTTTCTTTTGAGATTTTTAATTTTAAACATAAGTCAATTCAACCCATAACATAACAGGTGGGTTATATTATTATTTTTATTGATTTTATTTGTCAGTGAATGGATGTGTCTTCACCTGTTTTTCCAACCATAAACAAATATATTTGATGGTAAAAAAAAAAAAAATGGAGCAAATTTAAACAAATAAACTAAAGAATTAAAGGGAGGAAATAATATTCGCTAATTAATGCTTAACAAAAACCCTTTAATAACAAAACTAAGTGTCTTGATAATCAAGACACGACACACAGGGGTTTTCCTTTAATATATGTAATATTTATAGTATTTTATCATAATTTTGGGAGTAAAACTATTCCATTTTAAGGAGAAAAATGTTTTAATTAACCTGGAGAGGAAATGATGTCACGCCCAAAACGCCATCTGGCGTGGATATTATAAAATGCATATTTAGTTATAAATCTGGTCATTAAGCTAAAAGTGCTCAATTATGTTTAAAATTATTGTTGTAAGCAAATTAAAAATAGTTTCGAAGCTTATGTCAGTCGGACCTGTAAATTAACTTAACGTAACTTTTTTTTTATTTTATTTAGCAACGCAGGAATTTCTGAGACCGTAAATATGAATTTAATCTGCAGAAGTTTTCTTTACCTTTGCAGGTTTTAGATTCCTGAGGTCGATGGACGAGGCCACCCCCGCCGGAGGCTGACGGAGTAAACAGCAAGGACTGCTAGCTAACGAGCTAGCCTTAGCACAAGTGTCATTCGGGTTAAAACAGTCAGAAAAAATGTCGCAGCCATCTTCTTCGTGGAAAAGTTGCGTTTAGAAACTCGTAAAAAGGATTTTTAAAACTCTAAAACTGACACACGCGCGGAAATCTCCGACTTCCAATGACTGCTAGTTTACTGGCTTGTCATCTCGACGTGGGTTGCTTAAACCTTCCCCTCATCTGTTTCTCTCAACATTAGTTCCGTCCATAAAACCCACAAGATACCTCAAATAAATCAGATTTAGCCATTTCAGTTGATTTTATTTTATTGATAAACAGAATAATCAACTTTAAGCATAAACACAAAAAGTTTGTTTCATTATTTTGCTATCCAAAATCATATTAAAAATAAAAAACAAATAAAAAAAAAGGCTACTCAAAACTGTAAAGCACTAATCTTCTGCTTTCTGATCCTCAGCTTGTTTAGTCGTCTCTGCTTGGGAAGAAGAATTGTGACAGTGTTTGGGTCTTTTTCCTCTTTTTAGCGTTTCCTCTCCGTTCTCCCCCTCCTCTCGCTCCAGTCTTCCTCTTTTAACAAAGTAGTTAATCCGGGACTCCAGGCTCTCGCAGCACGGACGCTCCAGCAGCGGCCGGTAGTTTTTCTGCCTGCTGCCTTCAACCAGCCAGCAATGATTGGAGGACACCCCACCTGTAGATGAAGAGTGGCGACATAGTTCTACAGTTCTGACCCAACTCTTTCAGTTACTTGTAGAGGAATAATTGGAAATTGCATAAAATTATCCATTTTGTCTTCACATTTTCTTTTTAAATCGTACATATCTGAGCAAATCTGTCAATTCTGCTGTCTTAGAAAAACATCTATTGATCTGAGATGCTCCTTCCAAACTTAGACTAATCCTTTTGAACATTTTGTGCATGTTAAATAAAACAATTTATATTTAACACCACCACAGAGGGTTAGAGGCAGTTTTTAGAACATGGTGAAATACATGAAATACGTTTAAGCCCAAAAATTCAAGGTTTGAATCGTTTTCAATATTGTAAAGGTTACATTTTATGTTCAATTCTCCACAGAGAACCTCCAGTCTCAGCTGACCTCTCACCTCTGTCTTCCAGGTCTCGTATCATCTCTTGCAGAACCTGAGCTTTGACTGCACTTTGGATCCAGTGCTGCTGCAGAGAGGACATGACATAGTTCAGCTCTTCAGTGTCCTGCTGCCAGCTCAGCCCTTCAAAGTGACAGTGATGCAACACCAGAGGGTAGTCCACCGCCATGCTGAAAAGAAAATACACACAAGATTAGGATTTCTATTCCTCCAAGTGCTTGTGAATATTGTGTCATCTCTTTCAAATTTGTGCTACATCTGTAACCTGTATTGGGGCTTTCTGGGATTATTTTCAACATCAAGGAGTTGGCTAATAATCTGAGGATCTTCAAGCTTCTGGCCAATCAAAAGAAGCACTGCCATCATGCAACGCACCTGAAAAACAAAACGAAACAACTCAAAAAGCTACTACTACGTGTTTTTTTTTTTTTTTTTACTATGTGTCATGTCAAATATTTTGTGCAAAACACAAAAACGTGCCATTTTTGTCCCACTCCAATCATCTTTAGATCTATTGTAAAATTGGTCTTTTCATTATGAATATGCTGATTTTAGCCAAAATCCAAAACTTTTACCTTCTTTTGAATAAGAATTACCCGTATTTTGCGGACTATAAGTCGCCCTTTTTTTCATAGTTTGGCAAGGGGTGCGAATTATACTCCACAGCGACTTATATTAGAAATATATTAAAATAAATACATTGTTAACCCTCCTGTTATGTTCATTTGTGAGGAACAGAGATGATGTTCCTGGGTCAGTTTTATGTATGAGGCATGTTAAGTGTTCAGAGTATGTTAAGTGACTCAGAGAATCAGCAAACTTTTTTTTACAATAAGATCTTGAAGGCTAACAACATAATATTCTTTTTTCCAATGATTTCATAGTTTCAGAAATGCAATAAAAATGACAACTGTTTCTACAAATACAGGATGAAAACAGAGTATTAGTTGGCCAATGATGCTTCATGAAAGGAATAAATAAATAAGTATGAGAAAGAATTACTGTGAAATTATGAGATAAACAGTCTGCTATGATTGTGTCATATGAGGTTGTGAAAGTTATTAGTTCTTGGTCTCAGATTTTGTCAAATAAATTTCCCGTCAAAATGCGACTTATAGTCCAGTGCGACTTATCTGTGTTTTTTTCAACTTTATAATGCATTTTTAGGCTGGTGCGACTTATACTCCACAGCAACTTATAGTCCGGACTCACAACATTTTGAATAATAAACAGGAAACAGATTGTAATCAGTACTGTTTCCTAGTACCTGATGATAAAGGAAAGCCAGACCTTTGACCTCAAACACAAACAGGCTATACTGATCTGTGCTGGAGGCCTGCTGAGACCACATTGGTCTAATTGTCGCTGACAGGATGGTCCTCTCAAACTGCAGGACTCCGTTGCCCACATCCATTTTACACAAGTTGCGGAAGTCATGAGTTCCCTCATATCTGTTGGGCGAATTATCGTTGCATTACTAAGCAAAGCGAGGACATCAGTGTTTCTGATCTGATGTCGGCCTCCTCACCTCTTTGCTGCATCTTCCATCAAAGCCACATCCAAAGAGCCGCGGGGGAAGTAGTAGCGGTAGGTGCGGGACTGGCAGTCGAAGCGGGCGCTGAAACCTTCCGCTACGGGGGCCCAGTCCAAGATCCGAATGTCTTGTGGCAGAACTCTGTTCAGCATCTTCACATAAGGAAGCTCGGAGGAGGAGGCTTTGGATTTGATGGAAGGATCAACGTTTTCAGGGACTGTGACCCCGAGTCCACCACAAAACTGTGTGGAACGCAAATCAATAGTTATGACCTGCAAAAGAGAGAAAAAAAACAAGAAAAGAAAACAAACAATTAATATAGAACAAGTTCAAAGCAAACTTGTACACATTTTTAAAAAAAAATACAATGTTTAGATTCATCCGTTAAATATTTATATTGGCATCTAAATAGGTTATTTTATGGGTTTAGTGATAGAAGAAAGAAAATGTTTTTCAACCGTTAACATTTTTTAATTGATTTAGAATATTTTAAAGCCAGCTATTTGCCATATTTAGTGTTCTATAATCTAAGATTTTAAAAATTAGGTTATAATATTTCAACATTTCACATAACCACAGCAATGTGGGTTTACATTCAGACCCTTTTGATGGTGGATGATAGAGCAGATACATTTTCAAGAAGTTTTGTCCCTGAGTGAATCAATTGAAGCTTCAAGTGTGTTGTGAGGCTTCATCTATCCATCCCTGCAGTGAACTTACTTGGGAAAAGGCGCTGACTCCTTTATCAGTGCGTCCACAGCGGTGGTAGTTGGAGCTCTGGCGGTCCTGGATCAGGCGGGTCTTAAGCAGAGCTTCGAAGAGTCTGGCCTCCACTGTGTTGTCAGTGTTCTCCTGGACCGCAAAGCCCTGATAAGCCCAGCCCAGGTAGGCCAGCCGCAGAGCCACATGGCGTCGAGGATGTGCGGCAAAGTCAAAGGGTCGCTCTTTCCCAGATTTCTTCCTTTCCTTCCTGGTGCTGTTCCCTTCAGAGCCTCTGTCTGCGACATCACCAGCAGACGAGCTGGACATCATTTCTGCATCATCACCTCCAGTTTCTCTGCTCTCCTTCAGCTGAGACTTCAGCTTCTCCAACTCTGCCTCCAATCTCTTTATACGGCCGATAAGAGAGTCTGACATGCTGCTTTAGAACAAGGACAAAACCAAGTTTCTGCACAGGGGAAACATTTCAAACTCGTTTTTTTCCAAACATTTGAACCACTATAATTTATTTTTAAAAAGTACTAAATATTACTAGTAACGTAATAAAGACAAATGTATTGTTTTGTTTAATTTTAGAATGCAAATAAGAAAGCTGATAATATATTGCAACGATGATAAATGTGTCTATTGGAATATTAATTTACACGGTCCTTATTGCTTCCTGCTCACACGCGGACATTTTTTAAATAACAATTTTAAGCCATTACCTTTAGGTTAGTTCTCTTGATACTCATTCACGCGGAAATTAGGATTTTAAAATTAAAATAATGTTTTGGCTATGTTTTAGCTGGATGCATGTGTTAACGCGTGCATCTACTTTTTGATTCTTCGATACGGAACCGGAAAGATTTAGCGAGCGGACCAATTTCCGCCAAACTGGGAATTGTAGTTATTTGATTAGCATATCTGCATTAATCTTTGTGACTGTGATCAGTGTTATGTTAAGCTATGTTTATGTTTGTTGAAAATATTTAAAAAATAAAATAAATAATAAAAACAGTAAAAAAAAAAATAAATAAAGATTTAGAATAAAAGAAATTTAATAAAATTAAAATCAAAAACTACAGAAAGATCACGTGTCAAATCAGATTGACAGAAATTTCCTCGATTGATGGCAAGAAAATCTGAATATTCTCCAGATTATGAGACTAAAATAAACCCACAATCCAGCGGTTTTGTGTGCTGTGTAAATGCAGAGAACTGTGTCAGAAAGGGCATCAAACATAAAACCAGTCATGCACGTTATGAATTGAGCTTTTAGACCTTAGATTGTGTGAGTAATCCTAATCCTGTCTGGTTAGGAAGCTTTCAATTTTTTTTTTTTTTCCACTTGTTCTGTCCAACAATTTAGCAAACAGATTAGAGCTGCAGGCCTTTTGTGTTGGACAGGTTTTACTATCACAAAAAGAGGTTGTAGAACTTTACAAGCCAGGGTGTAGATTTGAATTAACCCCTTTTTGTTGTATTATTTATTTCTTTATTTGTTATATTTAGTGTGTGTGGGGAGGAAGAGGGAAAATGTGTGTCGGGGGGGGTGGAAGAGAGTAAAGGGAAGAAAGGTGAAAAAAAGGGGGGGATACAAGCACTGATTTGGATCAGTTATTCTTTTAAGCTGTAACAATTATACCAGATCTGCTGGAAAGACAAATATTCCATCATGGGTAAAAATCTGACACGAAGATGAGTGGAAAATATCTGTCCATCAATACACTGTAGGTCAGAAGGAGGGATGAAGCAGACAGGGAGCAGTGTGGCAGTGTGCACGTGCACGTGGGGGTGGAGATACATGCATGCTGCCGAAGTGAACCTTGTGTTGTGGGGAACCAGATCCTACCCAGCCAGAGCAGCCAGACCAGGAAAGGGGAGGAGAGGCCCCCCAAGGCCAGCGCCCCCCCCCACACCGGACCCAAGCAGCCCGGGAGGGGGGGAGGCGGGGACCGCCCACCCGACCAGCTAGGCGCAGAGAAGGCCCCCCTACAGGGGCCCCACAACGCCAAGAGGCATAAGCGAACCCGGTGTCCGGCCCCCAGGCCACCGGACAGGA
The DNA here is from genome assembly GCA_023969325.1 of Oryzias curvinotus. NCBI lineage: Eukaryota > Metazoa > Chordata > Actinopteri > Beloniformes > Adrianichthyidae > Oryzias > Oryzias curvinotus. The sequence goes on along the minus strand of CM043724.1, from coordinate 10,552,053 downwards.
GCACTTAGCCGTTAGGTTAGGAAGCTTTCTAAAATATGATGCAAAATTCCTTATAAAAAAAAAAAACTTGACCAGACAGTTTTATTATAACATCAACATATTGAGCAAAAGCTTTCAAAGAAAGAGTCAGATTTAGACAGCAGGTCCTTTTCAGAAGTTTCCAGTGTTATTAACATTGGTACATTGCAGACAAGCAGTACAATTGAAGCAAGGCAACCATTATGATTGGAAGCAAACAGAGGAAATAAACTAATCCTAATCTGACAAAGTGTTTAAAAAGATCAGCAACTTGTGAAGATGGTCGGCATAATGGATTAGTCCATGTTCTGATAGTTCTTTCTTTTAATGTTCAGACACAAACAAATGCCCACCAGCACTCCAAAGACCTGCAAAAGGCAAAACAGGCAGGGTCAGAGACAGATATTAAAAATGCCCTTTAAGCATTTTTGCACAAAAAGCCCCTCTGTTACCCCGGTGATTCCAAGTCCAATGCAGACCGCACCAACCCACACTATGTTCTTCAACAGAAAGAGCTTGATAGCCATGCTGCATCCCTGAAAAAAGAGCAAGAGGAGGAATTTATTTACACAAAACAAACAAAAACTGCAAAGAAATAACCATTTTTGACCTTTTTGCTTATTTCCTCCTTCTGCTGTCCACAGCCAGGCTTTTTCACCACACAGCAGGAATCTGGCACGGCGTCTTGTTTGGCCCAGCCTCTACTTATGTACCAGTCAGTGTAGGTGTCTGCTCCACAGCAGCTGAGCTTTAAGGGGGAGGTACCACACATCAGTAAGGCCCAAATCCTGGCATTAGTTATTAATCACCAAAAACGGTATTGTGAGAAAGTTTTAAATGACTTTTCAAACGTGGAGATATCATCTTGTAAAGGTAAAGTGGGATTATCTTCCTATGAAAATTATTTAACCTTGAGATGTCAAAGTGCAACAAAGGATGGTTGTTCTTCAGAGTTATCACATTTATACGATCTTTCAACTTCACCAACAAATGAAACGACAAAAACATTTTGGGATGCACGTCTGCAAAGGAAATATCAAGGATGATCCCCCCTAAAACACTGGGAAATATTGTACCGGTTTAAAAATGCACGTTCCTATGAGAATTGTGGAAGCTTCCTATCTGGGAATGCTTTTCTGTTAGCGGCTCCAGATATTCAAATGACTAGAAGTTACAGCGGCTATAGTACCATAATCAGATGGTTCAGCAGAACTAAAAAAAAAAAAAAAAAAAAAAGGAAGCAATTATCTGCTTAAAATGAACATTTTTACACCTTTTCTTGAATCCTGTTGATAGTATCTCTGTTCTCTGGGTCGTATTTATAGATCGCATCCCGCGTTTTTGTGTTGATATCGCTGTTCATCTTCAGAACGGCCGTCTACAGAAATATCAAGAAGAAAGTTTAACTGGATGTCACCTTGATTCTCTCTTCAGGAGGTTTGACAACATCTTAGAAGAATCTCACCCTGCTGCGGAGGATGTAAAAGGCCCCTCCAGTGAGTAATTCCAAAAGGAGGATGACTATCAGGATGCAGATGAACTAGTTCGCAGAGAAACAGAGTCTACACAGTTGTCTTCTTTATTATGCTTTAGTCAAATATGACGGACATTATCTAAACCTAAGTTAATGCATATGATACTCACACTGCCCAGCATAGAGGTTTTCTCCATAAACGCCCCAATGTGACCTAAGAGAGACACCAGGACAATGGTGACACCTACCACCATGAGAACTATGGAGATTTTAGACAAGCTGCTTCCTGTAAAGTTTCCAAGTTGGGAATAAGTTGAGTGTTGCAGCACTCCGATCACCATCAGAGCGATTCCTGACATCTGTAAACCAAATCAAGAAGTAAGAATAGTCAGAAACTCAAGTCGTGCCATGTTAGATTGAGAGGAAATCCCAAAAGCGAGACCAATGAAAAAAGCGATGAAATGATGAACTTTACTCACCAAGAAGAGCGTATTGAAGAAAACGAACCAACATTTGAAGCTGCAGAATTTACACATTCTGATCAAAGTTGAAGAGTTGCAGACCTGTGTGGAGCTTGATGACAGGTGAACGGCCAAACTGTGAGGGTTAACTAATGCAGCATCACCTGACCATAAGAAAATGAAGCCTTGTAAGAAACTGATGTGTCAGATAATGTTTTTGCATGAAAGCATCATGTGTCAGATCGAAACAGAAAGTCTCTTCTGGGTTGTAGATGTCTATAAAGAAAGGATAACGACATCTGAGAATTCCAGGTGAGTTTCACAGAAAATTGTAATTTTATGCCAACTTGAATGCATTTATTTGGGTGTTTTTTATTCTGATCAAATGCTTCCTCAGCAGAGCGAAAAAAGAAAAAGGACACCCAGGGATCTGACTTCAGATCCACCTCTGCTGTTGGTCCAGCAGAAGTTCTCTGTGACTTTCAAGTGTTTAAACCTGGGGGAATCAGTCACATCAGAAAATGCATTTGCATTTTTGTTCATTGTAGCTTTTCTTGATGTGGTTTTAATCTGATTTGGTTTGGCTGGTTTGGGGGGAATCGTCATCAGATGTCTGGGCAACTGTAGGGAAAAATAAAGTGGACTTTGATCCATCATTTGCTCACTTTATCACCTAAAGCGGTTCAAAAAGTATTAATTAACCCGTTCAACTGGACAAGGTACCAACAAAAGGCAGTAAAATATGCAAAAAGAATTCAAATTACAGCAAAACAAAAATGTCAGAATAAAAAGAAAGAGAAAAGATTGAAGGATTGTTATTGGTAAATCATGAAGAACTGTGAATTAATATCCAGATGTCAATTTCTTTTTGGTGGTTTTTGTTATTTTGCTTCTATTACATCATAAAATTCAGTATATAATGAATTACAAAGTGAACTATGATTAAACTAGAGAGCAAACAGAAAAGCAACAAGAACATTCTTAAAGAACTTTGGAAAGTTTTTTGATTTTTTATTTTTTGGTTGCAGTTGACAGTCTTTGCTCCTTTGCCAACATGTGGATCTGCAGCAGCTGCAGGAAATGGGCTGACAGAGGACCAACGCCTGAGGCTGGAGCACAGAAGTCTCCACTGGAGGGAGCTGCAGGGATGCCAACATCTCCTCTATTCTCCCCTCCTGCCATCTCTAAAGTTTTCAAAGTCACATACTTATTTATCTTTCCAAAAATGGAACCAAAGCACATTAGAGTGGGAGACACATTGCAGCCTATTTGATGCAAGAAAACTATATTTTTCTTGTGTCTTCATTATCTGTAATACGGAGCCCTGGACATGACATCCAAAAAAATTAGAAATTGCTTCCCACATATTATAATTTGTGGTGTCTGATTAGAATTTTGAGGGCACAATTTAACACTGTTTGCGTACAACTGATTATTTTTTAATCATTTTTTTCTACTATCAACTTCTACAGTTCTAATCATTTAAATACTAATTTCCACAAAGTACTAATATGTGCACATAAAATAATAATTTGTGTTTCAAATGCTAATTTGTGCCCAAAAATTGCTAATTTGTTTGCATAAAATACTAATTTGTGATTCAAATCTTAATTTGTGCCCGCAAAAGGCTAAATTGTGTCTTTTAAATGCAAATGTATGCCAATAAAATACTAATTTGTGCACACAAAAAATGCAAACTTTTGCACAAGATATGCTAAAAAAAGCTCATTTGTGCCCACAAAGTACCAATTTGTTACCACAAAATGCTAATTTAAGCACGAAAAATGCTAAAACAGAAAGCTCATTTGTGCCCACAAAATGCTTATTTGTGCGCATAAAATACTAATTTGTGCACACAAAATGCTAATTTTTTGTTTCAAAAGCAATTTGTTTCCACAAAATAGTTATTTGTGCACACAAAAAGCCTTTAGTGCCACAGAAAATGCTAATTTGTGTGCAGAAAATGCACACAAAACAGTGTGAAACAATTTGTTGTTGTTGTTTTTTACAAAAGTTCTCTGGTTGTTAATGAAATTAACATGCGGCAAACTTATCTTCAGTTTTATTTCGTTTTATCAGAGGTTGATTTTTTATTCAGTCATTTTTGCTCTTTTTCCACATCAACTTTGTTCATCACCCTTTACTGTCTGTCAAGAGTTTAGTCAAATATAAATAAATAAATAAATAAATAAATAAATAAATAAAAATTTGACCTTTAAAAAGGACTGAATTTTGATCCCTTTTGCAAAGTGAAGCTTCCACCACTGGGGGGCGCAGCTCTTCTCTTTTTCAAACAGGTTGAAGCCATTAACATGCTGGCACAGGCTTGCTGTAGAAAAACCAGCCCTGCCTTTTGTTCCAGTGTGACTGAGTGATGGAGGCTGAGAGGCTTCAGGGGAGTCTGGGAACAGAATGCACACTGATTTAAGTGGCATGTCTTTGAAGGGCTCCATGAGAACAGGAAGAGAAATCATTACCATAGCTGGGGAATTCAGACACACATAGAGGACGCTGCCCTTCCCACTCTGTTTTTCCTGTTTTGAATTCCACAAGACTTTGTCAAAACTTCCAACGCATCTGCCTGATGACAATAATTATCCATGCGAGAGATGGTGTTGTGAACGAGCTGTAGTAAAAACACGGACGATTGCAATCTGTTATGAATCATAATGATGGATGTGAACGAATCCAAACAGGATTCAGCCCTGAATGGGATAAATGATTCCCAGAAAAAAAGGCAGTGAAGATTAAGCACCTCTGAAAAAGAAGCACAGAAGATACAAAGAGTGGATTTATTCTTCCTAATAGTCTCTGATAGCATGACAAAAACAGAGAAATGAGCTTCCCCAGTTTCGGTAGCTAAATGTCGGTTCCGCTCCACCGGAGTGTGAATGTGCTGAGGTCAAAGAGCAGAAGTAAACAAAGAAAGCAGCATTTTGCCAGCTTTTTCCTCTTCCAGGTCACTTCCTGATTTAAGTAATAACGTCTCCAAAATAGCTGCTGCTGAAACTGTGACATTTTCACAAACTTTGGTCCACTTTGGGAAGAAAAATGGCATAAATCATATTTTAACCCAAAAATGAATTGTCTTTAAATTTTTATTGAATATAATTATATTTATTGGATTTATTCAGCTCTTTGGTCTGTTGCAAGTGTATTAAAACTAAAATTGGAACTTAATCTTGAACTAATGATCTTATAGGTAAATCTTGGGTGAGGAGGTGCAAAAAAATGGAGGCACTTCCATTGTTTCTGTCTGTTCATTACAGAGGATTTTTCTTTTTCTATGTTTAGAACTCTGCAGGAGAATTTGACTGTTTGTCAACTCTATTAGTTGTTCTATTTAGATAAAAATATAAAAAGTTGCTATAGCAAAATCCTCATGAATAAAAAGTGCAGCCATGGTCAGCTTAAGCATACGCACTGCAGTTACAATGATATTTGCTGAAGAAGTGCAAGATTTTAACGAGGAAAATCCTAAATATTGATTCTGATATGCACAAATATCGACAGTATTTGTCCTCAACAATGGAGGACACCGTCATGGTGTTGCAGGTTGTGTTGTGTGCCACTTTTTTTTCCCTCAAATAAAATATATGCTCTTTTTAACAGAGTCAGTAATATTATGGTATTTATAGAGATCAACTCAGTGAAACCATTAACCTTCAACCACCAAGCTCAAGAGGCTGGGTTGACATCATTTCTAAAGAGCTTAAATTCAATCTGACATGTTCAAAGAGGTTTTGTGTCTTTTGTTAGATTATATTTGATTAGCTGCCATCTAAAGCAGTTTTTTATTTTGATTCAGTCTAGACAAATGAAGCTCTAATAAGTCAATTGTTATTGCCATTCCTTTCTAAAAGTTGTGTAATGGTTAAATCAGCGACAGCATCTCTGTTTCCCATCGTACTGGAACCATGTAAAGTTTGACGACGACACTAAAAGCAGTTTTAGCCATGTGTGTTTGTGTATTGTTAACTTTTAAATGCGTAATCAACAGATGTTGAACACTGGGGTGCTGTTTGTGTAGTAAAATAAACTGTGTGCCTCCTCCACATGGCACTACTTATACATAAAAGGCCATGAAACTTGTCCCTCATATCTTTGTTAGTCAGATTATTTTAATTGAAAACTTTTATGTTTTGTGTTAACTTTTGTTTTGCTTATTTGACAAGAAAAAAGAAAAAAAGGATTAACCCCTAAGAAGTAAAACATAAGTCCCCTAAAAAAAAGTATTTTAGAAACACTTTTGTAATTTTATTTGTGTATAATTTATTTAATCAGGTAAATGGCAAAGTGAAACAGAAATACACATACGTTACACAATTTTGTATGAGTCTGGGAGCCATAAAATCCTGCATTTTTTTTTTTTCAAACACACCCACACAGACAAAAAAAAGTAAAAGCACCACAGCATTCCTGCGGTGTTGTTTATAGGCTTGTAAGATTCTCACACAAAGAACCTGGTGTGTTTTTTCTTTGGCAAAGTAACGCAAATCGAAACTGATTCAGAAAAATTCCAGCGTATGTAATGCAATAATCCAGATTAACAATATTGACACATTATTAACTGTTAAATGAATAATCGTTTGCATAAGTATAATTTACATGAACTTAGAAATAAAGAAATACAAATTCACCTTGTCATAGGTCTAAATGATTAGAAATTGTGATGACACAACAGCTTTATTGAAAAAAGAATTTATGATTTCATACATTCCTACCTGTCCTAAAACAACAGTGTGTCTGACAATTTATAATGCAAAGTTTGCATAGAGCTGATATTTTTTTAATTTTAAAAATGTTTTATTTAAGTGACCTAAAAGTTGGGATTTGAGCTGCCAGATCAAATATTTTTAGATGTTTGCATCTTAAGCAAAATACGGAAATAAGTCTGTGTCTATTTTAAACTCCTTACCAAAGTTTCCTTTTACAAACTTCTTTTTTTTTTCGTATCCGATAAGGTTTTGGGTTGTTGGGCAGCTTCGAAACGAAATGAGTCCGCTGGACATAAAGGCTAATAAAAGGTGGAATTTCTGAGCCTCAATCTCAGGGGCGGAGCTACAGAGAGGCAAGGGGGGGCACTGCCCCCCTCAGCAAAAAGCTTAGCCCCCACTTTCCCCCTCAGTTTTGGAGTCAATATTTTAGGTTTTTAGAGGAATATTCAGTGAACGGATCAAAATACTGCTTTGGGGTTGTTTACAGTGAGGAATCAACATTTTAATACACTTAAAAGCTAAAAAAAGTTGATTTAGCATGAATGAAATTTACAGCCCCTTAAATATCATATTTTACTGTACGTAGTTTTTATGTATTTCTTCAAAAAGGTGGAAATCCTGCACTTTAATCTGTTTATAAAATGTATGGAAAAAACAGTAATAACGGTGGAAATTATGAACGTCAGCTACAGGAACTGAAGATGGGCAGCAAATAGCTTTGCCCTCCCACTTGCCCCTTCATTTTTGATTCAGTGTTAGTATATTTATGGATAAAGGTTAAGAAATAATGAAAAAAAGCTTCTTTAAACATTGCAGAAATAAAAAAAGACAACATTTTTGGAAATTCTCCACCTCAGTTTATTTATAAAATGTATGTAAAATATGGAAAAACGGATTATTACAAAAACAATGGAAATTATGAACCTCAGCCTGTTTATAAAATAAATACAGGTACTAAAAATAAGAAAAGATTGAAATCCTGCACCTGTCTATTTATAAATTCTTCATATAATAAGGGAAAACAAAGGAAATACCGATAAAAAAAGTGTAAGAAATCATACACCATTTATAAAATGGCATGACAATTATGTATAAACCAGACGAACTCTAACAACATACCTGAAAATTTCAATAAAAAGGAAGTTCTTCCACTGCATTAACCAACATGCTGGCATGAGTAAAGCACTTTTTAGAACAGGGAACATTTTTTTGTGGTTAGCTTTATCTTTATAAGCACTTTTAGAACCTGCAGGCAAAAAAATAAACCTTATATGATTTCAAAAGACGGCCACCCCTTTTTCCATCAATTGTTCTCAGCAAACATGAAGCAGAATCTTTAGTAAACAGTGAAACAGCTGGTATAATATTAGCAGCATTAAAGCCAGATGATAGAACTCAAATGGACTCTGTGGTTAGCTCTCACTGAAGCGGCCTCTACTGTAACTTTTTGAAGAAGCACCAGAGAGGTTGTGTTTCAGGTCAGCCAAAGTGAATGCACATTAAAAAGCTGCTCTACTGGCTCTTCTTGATTCATGCAGTGAGTCAGGCTGTGCAACTCGCACGACGGTTTGACTGTGTTTTGCAGGAGAAATCTGTTGACGGGGGAGACTGCTGAAGCAAAAGGAGGTTTGAATTCATGGCCTATAGGGAGACAGAGTGTTCATGGAGGTAAATACGCTTCTTGTTTTTCTTAAAAGTGAACTTTTCTTTCTGCAGCCTCACCACACATTTCCTAATCTTTGCCTCTGTCCCTGTCTGTTCTCAGTTCAGAGGGCCAGTGGGGGCTGAACATGTGTGTTTTTGATTAGCCCTCTGATAAAACTGTCTGTTTCCTGTGTACTGTGGGACAGAGAGAGCGCAGTGATTTCAGCGAAAGCAGAGGCTCCTCCTGTCAGCGTTTCAGGGAATGTGTGAACAGGGCAGGACAGGCATGAAGCACACAACGTTTACTCTGGAATGCAACGAAATCAGTGAAAATCTGAAGCGGAAGTAGAAGCCACACAGATTTGACCTCCCCTGAAACCTAGCTGCTGACTGATTCTTTCCACTCGAGGATGGACAAGGATGAGGGGAAGCCAAAGACGTATTTGTCCACCTTTCACTTTGTTCTTAAGCCCCGGGGTCAGCGCTGTGGGGGCAACCAGAGAGAAAATGGCCGGGTTACTACCAACAAGTCATTGGGAGGAAGCAGCAAAGTGGGAGTTTCATCTGCAGCAGGTAAATTCCAGATTCTCAAACTTCTGTATTCTGCAAGAAAACAGAATAATATTTATGCATATTTAACTTAATTTCTCCTATTTAACCAAATAGTTGCAAAAATATTGTCATTTAGAATACGTAGCAACAAATCAATAGCTGGAGAATCACAGAAATACTAAATAAATGCTTAAATAAATGAAATGCAAGGTAGAAGAGCGGATTTGGACTATTACCTTTGAACCTTAAGATGAACCTGGATTTAAAAAGACACACTTTTGCAAAAGAAATCAATAAAGTCAGAAAAACTAGGATTATAGCTGTACATTATAGTTTAAATTCTTATATAGTTGCATCAGCCCCAGCGGAGTCCGTCACCCACCCTGATGGCCATTCCACTAAATAAACAGTAGAGCACAAACACACAGATAATGTGGCAATCCGGCTCTTTTATTTGTTTTAAACAGTTTGCATTTGAATTGCTACATGACACGAGGAATTGATTATCTGTCATTCTGTGGTAATATTCCCCAGTCTAATGATTGTGTCAAAATAAAAGCCTTTTTTCTCCCTAAAGAGGCCAAACAGGTGGCGGATCAGAGAGTGGAGGCGCCAAGCTTCAAGGAAAGACTCCGAAACTGTGCAGTCAGTGATGGAGGAAGTGTTACATTTCAGGCTATTATCGCAGGTGAACCTCTGGAGGTTTCCTGGCTACACAATGGTAAGAGGTTTTCCTACTGTACTTCTGAAAATGATATTTTCAGAAGGGGAGAAGGAAGAAGGAAATTGGCTGTAAAACAAATGACCAACTTATCAGACTGAAAAAGGTCTGACTTTTAAAAAGTTTATTTGGGTGTTTTTAGGTATTCTTTCCAGAACACTTTTTGTTTTAAAGATTTTCTCAAAAAACAAGTGAGTTTTGGGATCATTTGTGTATTTGTAAAAGGAATGTAACTGTTTACTTTAACATTTAGCAACAGTTAACCCTTTCATGTGTAGTAGATACTGCACAACTACCTTTTTTTAACTAATTTTTTTTTAATAAATAACTTCTAGTTTTATATTTTTCTTTTTTTTGGATGCAAATAGTGTCTGTACTATCTAGACCTGTAGAGATGCACGACCAAATATTGATTTAAGATTAAAACCATTGTTTCCACCATAAGAAGAATGCAGTTAGTCAGGAAATGATACATTAGAAACTTGTTTAACGTCAGAAAAAGGAATCTTCTAGCATAATGGGGAAATAGAAACACTTAAGAGGGTTTTAATTGTTTTTAAAAGATCTAGAACTGCATCTTAATGCCTTTTGTCAGGCACAGAACTATGAGAAACATGAAAATTAGTTTCACTTTTGAGTTCAGTGTCATTTCAAGCAAAAATTCTGCTCTAACAAGAGTCCAACTCAACATTTGTGAAAATGCAGCCAAAAAACTGACAATATTTTGGCAGAAAATGCAGTTATTTGTGTTTGAAGCTGATTTATATTTTGACATTTAGGTGAGGTGGTGAATTCAGCAGAGTCTTCCTTCAAAAATGGCGTCGCCAGTCTGACTTTAACACGCTGTACGCATCAAAACATTGGCGTGTACACCTGCGTGGCGGAGAATTCTGCAGGAAGGAGGACAAGCAGTGCCGTGCTGCGAATCACAGGTGAAGACTGACACCCCTTACAGCAGAAACCTGCAGTTCTCTGAAGGCTGAACTCTAAACTCTTTGCTTACAATAAAGCAGCAACAAAGGAAGTCTCCAGAACAAACAACCATGACCTGCAGAAGGAGGTTACACACAAGCAAGTGTCATGTGAAAACACTCAACTGTCTTTACCTTCCAAAGAGGAAAAGCAGCACAAAGAAGAAGACAAAGGTAGATTCATGACTTTTCTTAAGCTTTCTTTAACCGCAAAGCTTCTAAAATCTGCACTTGGACATAGATTTAATAAATATGTTGAGTTTTTATTTCAAAAATGTGGTTTTTGTTCTCATTTTAGTGTCAATTGCACCAGTGGGTTCTCTCAGAGTAAAACCCAAACTTAGAGAAATGCTGTGTTCATGTGGTGTTGTGGAAAAATGACTGTCCGACATGAAAACATGCAGAAATGTCGGAAAAAACAACAACTCTTCCAAAAGCACATGATTGTAGAATAACTTTCTGCACCTATACAATGGTCAATTTGTTTGTATGGTAAGACACCAAAATTATAGGAAAGTAAAACATTATTAAGGATTATCAATATCATTTCTTCCAGTTTGGAGGGCCAGATTAAATAGTTTAAGAGGCCACCCCTGGTCTAGCAGCTACCCGTCTAGTTAGAAATAGTCATTTCATGGGTGTATATTAACTCTTGTATTTGCTCTTGCAACCACACTTGACTGCTCCCCTGTGATTGGCCAGTTGCTGATTATATCCCCCTATCAAGGTGTGTACCTGTACGATCTCCTTTCTCTACAGTTATAGGAGGAGCAAACTCTCAAATAAAAGTTTCCACTAAAAAAGGTGAGTGTTGAAGATTGTGTCAAAGGGAAATCCAAGAGTACTAAGTGCCTATTTTGGGGCTTTAAAGTAAATGTCTCCTCCTTAGAGCCTGCTGTGGAGTTTGTTGACACACCTGACAAGGTGGAGGTTTGTGTGGGGGAGAAAGCTCAGCTCAGCTGTGAGTTTAGGAGCAGCTCCCTGCCTGTGGTCTGCTGCTGGATTTTCAACAGAGTTAAGGTAAAACTGCTTTTTGTGCTTCCAGTCTCCCATAATTGTATTTTTTTTTTTTATACATTTTTTTATATTGTTTGTCCTCTGCTCCTCCAGGAGGTGACAGGAGGACCTCGGACATCAGTCAGGAGCACAGAGAAGCAAAGTTGGGTGGAGATCACTCAAAGTGTTCAAGAGGACGCAGGATTGTACACCCTCATAGTTCGAAACCGAGCCGGTTCTGCTCAGCACACAGTATCCTTAAGTATCATAGGTAACTTCTGCTCATTTAAACAACATTTTGTATTAAGTCACCAACAAGCTTGTAAGAATGTACTTTTTCTAAAATATTTATATGAATTTTTGCTTCTGTCTTCCTCAGACCGACCGTCTCCCCCGGCCTCCCAACCTTTTGTTTCTCGGAAGACCCCTCACTCCCTGGTTCTGTCCTGGAGCGGTCCCAGCTACGATGGGGGCACTGCTGTGTTGGGCTACATTATAGAGATCAGTCAAGGGGATTCTGACAAAGCTTGGACAGAAATAAGCCGGTGTAAGAACACGTCCCACCACATCCGCTCAGGCCTGGAGCCTCAGGGTCGGTACCGCTTCAGGGTCAGAGCTTACAATTCAGCAGGGGTCAGTGAGCCGGGCAAAGAGTCTGAGTATGTGAAGATGGCACACTCAAGTGAGTCTTTGATTTTTATCAGCACTTTTTGAAAGAAACCAGTACTTTGAACATTTTATTTTTTATATTTGTGGTTGAAGCTGAAAAGAGAGAAGAGCCAGCATCGTACGCCACCGTGACTATTGACACCCAACACGATTTTAAGGACCATTATGACATGCACGAGAAACTAGGGGTGTAAGTATACTCCCACTGCCACCAGTGTGTCTTTGGACAACTTTTGGTCCAGACCAGCTGTAAATGTTCTCCAATCCTCCAGTGGGAAGTTTGGTGAAGTGTTCCGGGTGACCCACAAAGAGACGGGCCAGGTGTGTGCTGGCAAATTCTACAGAGCTCGGACATTCAAGGACAAGGTGGCAGCACGGAAAGAGATCAGGATAATGAACAAGCTGCATCACCCAAAGCTTGTCCAGTGTCTGGCAGCGTATGAGGCCCGCTCTGGGATTGTCATGGTCATGGAGTAGTGAGTTTGCCTGATTTTTATCATCTTACTCTTTACAGGAAGAGCATTGTGACCAGGATGTACCCATATTAGGACAGAGAGTAGCAAAGCTTAATCCTTTTTGTTGTCCAGTATTGGAGGCGGGGAGCTCTTTGAGAGAATCGTGGATGACAACTTTGAGCACACTGAGCTGACCAGCGCTCGCTACATGCGGCAGATACTGGAGGGTATGCAGTACATCCACAAGCAGAAGATTATCCATCTGGACCTCAAACCGGAGAACATCGTCTGCGTGGACACGAACGGCACACAAATCAAGATCATCGACTTCGGCTTGGCTGCCGAACTGGGTGAGGTGCACAGCATGGATCAGCTCAAATGTCAAAGAGGAGGTCTAAACTTCTCTAAAATAACTCTTTTGAACTATTTTAGACCATTTTTAGCCAGAAACCTGTGTTTGTATGACCTAGTTTCTGCAGAGCGGCAGTAGTTAACAGGAAATCACCTTTAAGCTGCTGGCTGGACTGTTAGTGTGGAGCAACCCCGCCCCCTTTTTCCTTCCCCGTTGCTAACAGCTCGGAGAAGGGAGCTTTTGGCCAGCCCGACACATTTTCTACATCAAATATAGAACAGTATTTTTTTTTTTTTTTAGTCTGCTCATGATTCAAAATATTTGACTAAAGAAATACTTAAAAATGCAATTTTAAGCTTAATTTTCTTTATAAATGTCCTCCATCATGAGAAGAATGCCACAATAACGCGTTAAAAGCATGATTTTCATCTTTAACATGATTGCAGTTATCATTCCAGCTGTTTTGTGGAGGAGAAACCATCACAACTGTTGTGGTCTTTAGTAGTAAGCAGTTATTTACATTGATCCACCTTTTGTTTAGGGAGTGTCGAGGTCAAAAATGGCCTTCCATGCCTGAGCCCATTAAAAGCAAATGACATGTTTGTCTCTCCCATGCTGAAAAACTAACAGTGGGTGGTCTATTTAGAGATTACAGGTTAATACAAACACGGCGCACATGTTCCGAGTCACAGATGGTAAATGCTGCTTTTGTTGCTCCTCCTCAGAGGAGGGCAAACCTCTGATGGTGCTGCATGGCACTCCTGAGTTTGTGGCCCCCGAGGTGATCAGCTATGAGCCAGTGGGGGTGGAGACTGACATGTGGAGCATCGGAGTCATCTGTTTCATTTTGTGAGTGAAAGGCTTATGTTTGATATAAGACTGTTTTGAATGTGGGAAACTTGACTGCATCACTGCCGGCTGCAATAATGTCAATTGTCGCCCTGTGAGATTAATAAAGGTTAATCAAATCTAAAAGAGTGCACTGGAAATCTTCATGTTTGCAAGTCAAGCATAAAGAACAGTTTTTGGTTCTTGTTACTTAAAGAGGAAGCTGTTTCTCATTTGAATTTTTTGAGTGAATGCAGAAACAGCACCCCCTGCTGGTGCTAATTTGCCATGACCCAAAACTTCTTTAATATGAGGGTCAAATTAAAAGAAAACAAAAAGTTTTCAGACTTATGAAGCCATTTGCATGACAGGATAAACATTTCAAGAAAGAAGCTTTTAAGTCTAGTTGGCATGACGAGACTTCAAGAAAAATGAGTAAAAATAAGACCCATGACTACACGAGGTCATATCCAAGTCTTATAGTGACTAGATCAGGGGCGGGCACAAAGGGCCACAGTCCTGCTAGTTTTCCCAACGTGAGGTACCCTACTCTGCAGTGCTGTAAACAGACACACCTGATCCAGTTAATCAACCATGACATACCGTCCCTTGAGGTCTGGAATTGCCCACTCCTGGACTAGATCCTCAACCCTGAAGGACTCGAGACTTGACTTAAGCATAGAACTACAAGAGAAGGTCTTTTTACTTATTTTCTTCCTGTTTTTTCATTTGTGGTGCAGAAAAAGAAACATTTATTTTGTCCCCGCTGGCTGTGAAGTATCACAATTATGTGACAACAGAGAAACAACTTGTGTCATGATTTAAGAGCTGTTTTCATTTAACCAGGCTGAGTGGAGAGTCCCCCTTTCAGGGGAACAGCGATGCCGAGACTTTGGCTCTGGTGACGGCTGCTCACTACGAGTTTGACCCAGAGAGTTTTGAAGACATTTCCGACGAGGCAAAAGATTTTATCAGCTCTCTGCTGAAGAAGGACAGAAGGTCGCTGGGCTTTTCCACTTTCTAGGATCACATTTTGAACGTTTTAAATTGACGGCAAACCCATCCGTACAGCGTTTAAGCAAGTTGTTCCTTTTCTGTGCAGGGCCAGGCTGTCATGTACCGAGGCCCTGTCCCACATCTGGATGGCTTCTTTCACGCCTCTGAACCGCAGAGCCACCAAGTCCCTAAATAAGGAAAAAATTAAGCGCTTCCTAGCTAAACAGAAGTGGAAGGTAGCTCAGCTTACTGATCAAAAATGTTGTCTTTAATTAGGAATAAAAAAACATTATTTCAATGAAAATAACGTTGTGTGGTGCTGCATTATTATTATTTTTTATTTAAGAAAACTGGTCAAGCAGTTTTGGCCCTGAAGCGGATGGCTCACTTCTCCAACAGGCCAGACTCTGATGGCAGCACCTCAGACGGTAACACAACACACACTCCATCATCTTTGTCCCAGATCCGAATTCTCACTAAAACAAGACCTTTGAAGTTTCCTCTTCTGTAAACCAGTGAAAATGCACTTTTCTTTTCTTTTTCATGGTGCACTAAAGAGCCGATATGGAGCCAGGAAGCAGAGGAGGCCATCCAGGCGCTGGACAAGCAGCTGCAGATTGAGCCTCGCTTTCAGCAGACCCTGAGGGACACCACTGCTGCCAGTGGAGCCACGGCTGAGTTAACATGCTATGCTGAGGGTACAGATGCACTCGCAACAGCAGCAGAGATGCTGGCTAACTCTTCCTGCTGCACCACATTCTTGTATTTGGTTTATTTCAAGCAATCAAAACCAAAAAAAATACTAAAGCAGAAGAAAAGGAATATTTATCTACCCATAGATGTATCAAATTTTGCATGATTAGACTTGATTGGGGGAAAAAAAGCAATAGAGGATACACTTCCATATGAACAAGCACATGTGAATCATGCCTTGATAATTGCACTTAATCACAAATAAACATATTTGTATTTTTACATTTAGTACAGGACATATTGAATCCATTAAAGTGTCCAGGTTTATCCAGAAAAATTACTTGAAAAAGATTTCTTTAAAAAATTCCTCTATTTTTGGTCTAAATTGATTTTTTTTTTCTTCCTACAATTACAACTCAATTCCACTGTGGGAGTGTTGCAGGTTCACGCTTTGCATACAATCTGTGTAAATAGCTTTAATTTCCTCCCTTTAGTGAAGAATAGAAAAACTTTTTATTATTTTTTTTTTAAACATCTACAGGCACATTTGATCAAAAGAATAGAAATTAGCATAGAATAAAACTTCATTGATCTTGCAAAGGGGATATGACCTTTACTATAATAACACCAGATAGATGATAAATAACACTGAAAAAAAAACGTTAAAAAAATCAATTAATTTTCTGATAGGACTGCAGTTTTCCAGTGTGCTTAGATAATATCAAGCAGATCCTGTTACAATAAATTTTTTTATTCCTTTTTATTTTATTTTATTAGGTTCCTCTTCTCAATATTTTTTAACTGAAATTCTGCTCTTAAACCAGGTTACCCAAAGCCAGAGGTGAGGTGGTTTCATAATGAGGAGGCGGTGTGTGAGTCGTCCAGAGCGAGCGCACAGCAGCATGAAGACGGACTCTGTCGTCTGCTTCTGGCCGACCTCCAACTCTCCGATTCCGGGGTTTATAAGTGCAAAGCGGTGAACAAGCTGGGAGAAGCAACGTGCTCTGCCAAACTGACTGTAGATCCATGAAAGAATGTGACTGGATGGACTGTTTCCTTCATCGGGTCGGCATTTGAGCAGGCTTTCCACTTGGGACAAAAAATGTTTTAAAGAAAGGAACACAACTGTGCACTCACTTTTTTTTTTGTATTTGTAACTTGCTAATGTTTCACAAATGTAAATTAAAGGTTGAATTTCACAAAGCATAACCTGGATGATGATTACTTTTGATCGAAAATGCTGTCTAAGCAAATCTGCCTTAAAAATGATGGCTGAAAACAAGAAAACAAGCCGTTGGTAAAGAAATATTTATTGTTCTGACAATAAAGCAAGACATGTAGCAGTGAATGAGATGAAACTGGCTTGAAGGAAAATGTGTAAACATGGAATTAAAATTTTAGTGTTGACATTTAAATGTCAAAATAGTTTTTTCTAGATTATTGCACTTAAATGATTTCAATAGACTTTTTACTAACATTTTAAAGATCGTTATTCACCAGTTCCCAAAATCTATTCTTTGAACTAAGCTGCTGTACTTCTGTCATTTTTCCTTGTAATGAGCTTTAAATACATTATTTTTAAGCCAAACACCTTCTTTTTAGTATCCACAGTCCGTCTTTTGCATTCTATGGACTTTCTGCTCCAGAAGAATTTTACAATATAAATAATTAAAATTCAAAGGTGGATTATTTCTGAATAACCAGAAAACAAACTGATCTTTGAAATGACTAAAGTTTTGGAATTAGGAAAGACTTAAAAACAGTTTGACTCATTCATATTTTATACATTTCAATTATGACTTCCAAATTGAAGATTGAAAATATTTGGTTAGTCAGTTTTAAACTAGGCTAAAATCCCATTTTAAAAACAGGCACCTGGCACAGGCACTGACTGTGGAAGTGAGACAGCTGGGTGGCTGTGCAGCATTGGAATACTGGCTATCCTGACCCATCAAAGGCAGCACATCTTTATGTGGCTCTGTCCTTTTTGCACACGTCCCTGGGCCTGACACGTGTCCTGGAAACAAGTCAGACCTGATGTGAGCCTCCAGCATCACCTTACAGTCCTCCCAGCTTCAGCTGGATTCTCTGCTGAAGAAGGTTCCAGGCTTTGAGGACCTTTATGGAGAGAATTGAACAGCTGTCACGTCTCGCACAACAGAATGTGAGACTCCCAAGACGATAGGACGACGTGTCTGACCTGTTTGCGAGTGATCTCCGGCTCCCACAGAGAACTAAGAACAACATTGGCGTGCTCGACTTGCTTGCTGTTGGACCACTGACTCTGCAGCCTGTGCTGGGCGTCCTCTGCAGTCACCCCATCCCGCTCTGTTATCCTCAACACTGCCTGAGAGGAGAAACCAAACGATGGAAGAGTCAAGTTACGTTTCCATATTTAGAGAGTTGGCGACCCCTGGTGGTGGTCCCCACACATAGCAATCAATTTTAAAAAGTGAAACTAATATTCCGATGATGCATACTCTATATTGAAGGTATATTTAGCGACTAAAATTGATTAATATTTGGTTAAAAGTCAAATACACTGAAAAAATAAAACAAATCAAACTGACTTTTTTAATAATCATATTTTAATTTTCTAATGTGACGTGTGTACTGTATGCATTACTGCAAATATGTTTATGATTATGAGTAATACTGTCAACATGGATTTCATTTGCTTATTTTGCTTTGATTTCTTATCAATGTATTACTTAATATCTGATATAACTGTTTTGTATTTTTATTGCTTTATTTCATTATTTTTAATGCTTAGAAAAATAAAATAAAATAAAACAAAATAAAATGTCAAAATTTAAATGAAATATAATCAAACCAAAATCTCTGTCTTGTCAAAGATCTGTGTATTTGTCTGGTTTTAGCTCTGTGGGATCATGAGCATCACCTCCTCCTCTGGGATGATGGTGAGCCAGACCTCATGGATCCAATCCGTCCAGCCAGCCTCCAGGAGAACAGCTGCGTCCACCACACAAACACGTTTACCTGAGAGAAAAAGAAACATATCTTTGGGGATAACATGAAACTTCACCTAGAAACAAATCTCTGCTTTGTGTCAGTTAGGTTGGTTTTCTGAACGAACATCTTTAGTGAGCGCACGTCTTTCTTTACATGATATTTTGGTATTTTCATTTCAATGCAGATGTACAGATAGTTTGAAAGAATATCATTCTAAAGTTAAACTAGTTATTAAAAGTCCATCCAATGTTTAACCAAACTTTTGATAAATAGAAAAGAGAGATGGAATAAGCACTTTATTTTAGCTGAAATTATTTAGCGTTTTCAGCCTTTCTTCTTTTATTCCAAACTAATTCATGAAAAAAATCCTGCAGAGTGGGTTACTTGTACCTCGCAGCCCTCCTGCACACTCTGATGCTTATTTAAGGCATCAAATAAAGGAATACCTTCTTCTCGGGCTTGGTGGATTCGGCTTTGTGCTAGCTCAGCGATTTCAGGCCACACAATATCTGTCAATGCTTTTAACTGCTCCTGTTATAAACAAACAAAAACAACAGGTTTAACTGCAGTTTTGTGCCATTATCTACAATATTCAATGCAAATGTATTGGAAAAGTCACCTTACCTTGTTTCCAAAGACTTTCCTCCCCAGAGCTCGCCTGTTGATACTCTGATCCTCATTCAAAATTTCTTAAAAAGAAAAAAAAAACATAATTAGTGTTTAGTAATTAGTAGTTAGTAATTTAGTGTTTTTATGGAGACCTGAGCAGAAATGAGTTGACCAATCAGGCTTTGTATTACTAAGTGTGTACATTTTAGGGTCTAGCCTAATATTTCTGGACTGTGACATCATGTTTACTAATAAAGCTTTGCGTGTCTTTTCTTGATTTTAGTTCTTTCTCTCGATTATGTTTTAGATTTGTGTCTAGAACTAAATCAGTCTCTTCCACATCACTCATACCAAACCAAAATCTGGCCCAAAACCGAACTGTTTCCCACCTGACCCAAAGGCTTCCAGTACTTTGTGATAGGCCGCGGTTCCCGTCTGGTACACTTCGTGACCCAGTTTGTCGCAGTCGATTCGAACTGCACCCAGAGCTTCCAGCTGCTTGGCAATGGAGGTCTTTCCGCTGCCGCTGCCTCCCGTCAGTCCAATCACATATGGCAGGGTGGGGAGATGGGGGGCGTCCTAGTGCAGAGAGAAAAAGAGATTCAGGATATGCAGCAAACACAGCAGTGCTGAAACCTGAGAGAGTGTTTGAGGACAGAGAAAGAAAAGAAAAAGACCTGTGAGTTCTCCTAGAACAAGACAAGCCTGTTAACAGAGAGAATATAGATCAGCAGAAGCCTTTTTTTTTTAAATGGAGTTTGTGTGGAATGACATCTCCTTTTCAAATATCCTCAGTGGCTTTCAGTCAGACTAAACAAGATACACATCTTTAAAAATCCACTGGTCACTGGGTCAAATCTTGGCATTATCAGATTCATCTATGGTTTTAATTTGATGGAAGTATGTCTTCTGAAATTATGTTATCATGTTTTATTAGAAAAAAAAAAGATGTGCTAAAAAATACAGAAACAAACACACAGTGTTTAATTCTTTTGGAAAGAAAACTTTTGAGCAGAAGCTCTGGGTTTTACCTTTGGAGGAGCGAGGAGAGTCCCCAACAGACGGAAGCGGAGACTAGAGGAGCTGATCTTCTCCTCCTCTATGTCAGTGTGGTGGACATCTTTGAGTAACTGGATCTCATGAAGGACAAGTGGCTGAAGACCCTGGATTAAGACAAAAATAACAATCAAACTGTAGATCCTAGACAAGGTGGGTGTTTGATTTTCTGTTAGATTTAACGTTTGATAATGTATCGGAGAGCAATTATTAATCACAACTTATTATTCTTAATGTAGATTCAAGTTTCTAAAGCTACTAATTTACTCGAGACATTTTCTAACTTACGTTCTCAATTCGTTTCTGGTTAACCGCTTCGCCTCCCTTTTTAGTCTCCTCACTGACCACAATGCACTTTAGCAAGGGGTCTACTATAGACACGCCGAAGGGATCGTCCAGAGGCACAATCTCCACCTGGAGTGAGGGTTTGGTGTCTTGGAGAAACTCTTTCAGTTTCTGGACCCGCAAAGAGTAAGGCTCGATCAGCTCCTTTAACACTTTTTCTAAAAGAAGGGTATAAAAATAAAAAAGGGTATCAGGGCAATGCGCTTCATTCGTCTTGGATTGGATGTCTTCCAGGAAAGCTACTCACTTTTCAGCATCGCCTGGTTGCACACACCAATGACGAACCGTTTACTTGCCAACACGCATGAAACATTAAGTAGTGACTTGTGGGCCCCATGGAGGCGGTCAAACGTTCCCCCTACCACTACGTCGCTGTAGGTCTCCAAACACTCTAATTTTTCTCCCTGGTTTCTCAACCTGTCGTCATTCTCCTGCAGCTGTGGGTGAAGAAGCACAGAGGAAAGGCCGGGTCGACAGACGTAGCAGCAGCCGGCGTACTTTTCCAGACACTGTGTGACCTGATTGGTCTGGTGCGGGTCCTGCACCGCAAAGTCCGTGAGCACAACCTCTGGGGAGTGAGACAGAGGTTGCGGGCTGGGGAAAGGCGAGCTCGGAGTCTGGCTACCGCTGAGAGCGGTCGGATGAGCGCGGATATTGGTCAGCAAAAATCGAACGTCCAGGTGGCCGCAGACGTCGGCCGCATTGCTGTACAGGCGAGTAATGAACGTGGACAGATCCACCACAGGCGGGAGGTAAACTGGCCGAGGCGGGCTCCCACTTCCCAGGTTCAACCCAGGGTGGAGGTGGATGTACAGGGTGCGGTCTACGAGCTGGGCAGCAGAGCTGAGTACCGGAGCGATGCGTAGAGGGAGGACGTGCAGAGGAGACGTCAGCACGAGGATGCCTGTGCTGAACATGGTCGTTACTCTCTGGTGGTGCAGGGACTCAAACTGAAGTCACTTTAAGAGGTAGACACACTGAAAAAGATGTAAAGAGAGGAGAGGACATGACAGTTGAGGCTTTATTTGGAAAAATATATAGGAAAAAATGTCCTTCAATATTCTAAAGTAAATTAATCTAATTAATTGTCACAATGTCACTAGTTAATTTAGTGACCTTAAAGTCCCACTGTGATCATCTTTTGAGCTCTGTTAAAATTGTTCCCAGAGGTCCTTTTATTATTATAATTATATATTTATAAATTATTAGTTGTTTTTTTTACAGAAGCTGCACACAAGGATGCATCATACTAACGACCTTGACATTATCAGTGATGTCACATATAGAGCAATGATTTTTAGACAGAAAAAAAAGCTCTGCACTTAAAAATATTAACATTATTCATGGAAAGAATAAACGTAAACCTAAATGACTGTTTGCTTTAATGTAGGAATCTGGAATAAACACGATGCAGGGTTAGATTGTTGCTACACAGCTTTGTTTGCCGAGCAAACACACAGATAAACTGTGGCATTTTCAGGCCTTCACTTTGGTTAATGCTGCAGCTCATGCGGTGTGTTTACTGCCTCAGTCTACCTTAACTGAGAGAGAAAAAACATTCAAAGAGTTTAATTATTTTCCATATTTGCTTTAAAAAATGTTGTATCCCAGAAACCTCTTTGAGAATCTCCACCTGTCATACGATAGGCTGCTGACCAATCACAAACAAAACTTACAAGGAAAAACAAAAGACATTTATTTCTAGGGGTATTTTGAAGGAGCAAACCTGTTATTTATAATTCAAAAATACATTTTTGAGAGGCAGAACTGAGTTATTTATTACATTAAACGTATTAAGAAGACGTAAAGAGGACTGTAATGTTAAAAAGGCAAATCAGTTTGTAAAGTCTTTCCGCTTCTAAAAATGATCAGGTACGGACATAGTCATAGTGCACCCAAAGTAAGAATAAATTCAACTGAAGAATAAAAGTTCCTTAAAAAATAAAATTATAGACGCTCTATATACGGAATACTACATAAAATGCGAACTTATTCCAACCAATGAGGCCTGAGCAGCAACTGTGAACAACAACCAGGTACTAGCATACTTCTTGCAAGGAAACAGTAGCTTACCTGCGTCGAACGAATCTACAGAGAGGCTAAGAAGAGATTCATAGTGCGGAGTTTATGCAAGGTTGTTCCTAAATTCACTAGGCAGGTCGTTTATCTCAAGCTCTGTGACTTGTGTTTTGCTTTTCCAGTTTACTCGTTTCCAAAGAGCAAAGAGGAAGTCACCCTGGGTCCGTTCTTCACTGCGCCTGCGCAGTACAGGTGGGCGGAGTCTGAATGCGACCGACCAGCGAATCGGTGGGCAGGAATAAAGAAAAAAAAAATCCTAAAAAATAAAGCGATAGGTAGATAAATGTATTTCTTTAGTGAAATATTTGTGTCAAAGAATTTAATTCCATTAATTATTTATTTTTTATTATTTATGTTAGTTGGATGCTTGTTTTACAGAAATAAATTTGTTTGGCTGACCATCAAATGAATTATAGATGGAAAAAAACGTCCATATTTTAAACAATTTTAAAAACCTATAAAAAAAACTATTTAATATACTGAAACAGTGATCTCAGAAGTTGTAGATAATATAAATAAATACTGATTCTGACCTTCACTAGATGACCAAAGATAATGAATCCTTATGTTACTTGAAAAGAATCTATTGGATCAGAACCGGATTACAAAAAATGTAGAACTTTTAAAATGAATGAACTCAGTAGGGGTGGGCTTATATAGATTCGCTTCTTCCCACTCCTTTTCAAGCAATAAATCAAACTCTAGTAGACTTTAGTTAATGATCACTGTATTTAGTTAAGTAAAATGTGATTTAAGTGACTTTTTTGTTTTGTTTTATTTTCTGTCTTTTTAAACTATGCATTTCAACATTTCTGTAAAGAGTTTGATAAATATGTGTACATCTTTTAATGCTTTGACTACAATGCTTGAAATAAATCAAATTAATCAATCTATGAAAAATATGAAAAATAAGGCCACAAAAGGAAATAAATATGCAACGGGCATCTTGAATTTTCAGAACAGAAGTATTATTTTCATACATGCATATGTGTGTGTATTTCTATATCTTCTTTTACTCTTTAACTTTAGTATTTTTCCAATCAATTTATGAATTATTTCAAGTTTGAAATACCTATGTATAGATTTTTTAATTTTTTTTTTATTTTTTACATTGATTGACAGAAATTAACAAATTTCAATTAAGTGGACCAAAAGATACTAAACTGACAATATTATAAACAATGATGCATTCATAAAAGCGTTGAGAGGATAATCTGTTCAAGCAGGTTAATTCAATTTTAAAACTGTTTAATTTGCATGGTAAGAATAATTGTTAGTGTGTGACACCGGCTTTTTATTTTGTCGCCTGGAGCTTTAGAAACGAGCACTCCAGACAATTTACGACACTTACAAAAGTCTAGACAAACAGCCACTCTTGCCGAAGATGTTTTTTATTTTAATTTTCAATTTATAAGTTGAGGCCAACAGCTTGTGCCTACAAAAATAATATAAACAAAGAGTGTTATCTCCATACGGAACAGAGAGTTGCATGATGAAGCCCTGGGGTTAGCCGGACAGAGGCATTGCATGAGTAAAAAAGAAAAAACACAGAGCAACAAAAGTAGAACAGACTGGAGTAAAAAGTCACACAGATAATCATGAAGGTACATTAAAGCTTGTTGGCTATTGTTGATAATTAAGGCATTTTATCCTGAAAGATGAACCCAACTAGAACCCTCAGTCCCTTTAAGATATTTGACAGATAAATACTAAATAAGCCTTTCACCCAGTCTAAAAAATTAAGTTTGAACTATAATACATGGGATTATTTAATCAAATTATGACATTACAGATTATAAGCCTGCAGCATCCGGCACAACGTCACTAAAACTTAAATTTATGAACATAGACAGACATCTTGTGTTTCATTACACGTCCTATCAGTCAAAGGAAAAGCTATCCACATGCATTAATTTACTTTCTTATCGCTGGTGCTTTCATTGGCAGCTGTGTCGTAGTGGCACTTCTCCACGCATCGCCTTGGAAACCAACCTCGGACCCGTACTCCAGCTAAACAAAGAGGAAAAACAAAGAAACTGAAAGGGTGGACAATGAAGGATTTGAAATGGTGCATTTCAAAACCTCTGCGTCTCAGATAGCCAATGGCCATTTGGAGCAAAGTTAACTCAAAAAACATTCAGGATGTGGAAATAAGTATAGCAAAAATGATTTTACCTCTCATTTCTTCCTCACTAACAATTTTATCTCCATACATCCACCACCTGAAATGATAAAATATAAACAATTATTGAGAATTTTTATACTGGTCAGCCTTTATTTGGATTAGGCGTACTTGGTTCCACGAGTTGCGAGGATGGTTTCTCCCTTGCTGAGGGGAATTCTGGGCTCCTCTGTGCAGGGAGTTCTAAAAAAAGTTTGAAACCCCTTGTTCAGAGGGCAGCAAGCTCCATTGTAGTCTTCCACTGCCTGGTATTGGACCTGCTGGTCAAGCAAAACAAAAATATTGAGTTATTATAAAAGGTAATATTTCAGTTCAGACAGCTGCAACAATGCTTTTTAAATTATTGACAGAGGAGGAGGTCAGCTATAGTAAATAGTAAATAAAAGTTTAATAACGTATGCACTGCTATGCACATAAAAAGGAACTTTTTAGGTGGTGAAAAGTGACTATAGCATCCATCTATTCTGGATTGGTGGATAGATAAATTAAAAATAACACAACTATAAACTAAAAACTGGAAAAGTAAAAAAAGCAAGAAACTGAGTATTATTTGACCCAAATGTGTGTGTGTGTGGGTTTTTTTTTTAGGTACTTACGCTTCTCACTCGTTTATCAGCTTTTTGTTTCAGCTGCTCTATCTATTTTTAAAAGAGCAAAAAAAGAAAAGTTTTAGGTGAAACTTTACACCACAAGCTTAACATAAAATGTTACGGCATTAAGAGAGGGTCAAATTAATGCAAGAAATCATGTTAGCAAATTAGTACGAGGCAAAATTGAGAGAAAAATAAATGCTTGATGATAAAAAACCTACAGTTAAGGTGTATTGGTGACACTTGGAATGAACAGGCCATTCAAGGCCATTCCCTCTGGGTGTCCCTGACCATGTAAAAACGTGCTTGAAATTCAGCCAGCGGCTTCCGAGGTCATAAGGGAAGACAAACTCCTCCCCTGTTTGGTAGTGCTGTATTCGGTCTTTGGCCTGATGGAAAGACAAAACGCAAAGTAGCACAGAGGAGATAGGGAGCTATTATAGAACGATCCAGTTGCAGGATATTGAATTACAATAATGTGGAGCTAGCTAAAGCGCTCACAGTTCCCTCAACAAAATCTGAAAAAAAAACAAAAAAAAACGTTTTCAATATGGTTACATTTGTTGTTATAAGGCAAAAACTGTTTTTGTAAAGTCACACCATTTTAGTTAGACTTCCCTTAACATTTAGGAAGAACATTTGTAAAGAACAACATGCATGTCCCTGTGCTTTATGTCATACTTGTATAAACTATTTTATTTTTATTATTTATTTTGAATTATGCAAAAGCGAAAGGGGTTCATAAAAATATACACCTCCCGTGACAGAAGATTCATATGCCCCTATTGTGACAGTAAAATCTGTCCAACACAGGAGGCCTTCAGCTCTGATCTGTTTGCTCAGCTGTTGGACAGGGCAAGTTGGAGAAAAAAAAACATTTTATTATTTAAAATAAACCTTATTCAAACATTAATGTCCGCCAAACAACATTTTCCTTTATACATTTTTAATATCTCTTCATAACTAGGTGTCTTTTAATTATATTTAGGCAATTTTGCTTAATACCAGATTTAGGCTTAACCAGTAATTTAGATGCACAAATGGATTTTTTTTCTAATAATTTAAAAAACTTGGTTAGTGTCCATCAGACATAATTTTTTTAAATTGATTTTACACTCAAACTCATGTTTAACAATGCACCACAGAACATGGGATCGATTTAAGTATGCACACAAACACACAGTTTCTAAACACATTCACCCAAGTACAAATTAATTCATTTAAGTTTCAGAAATTAGATTATTTTAGTTTATGAGCTATTGTGGTTAATTGCTTATTGAAAATATGTTTTATACTGTAACCTTTGTCTTCTTACAGCCATATAAACATGGAGTAAAACCTGCATGTTAAAACAAAGAAATAATAAAAAAAAGATATTTAAGAATGCATTTTTTTTACTTTAACATCAAGAATTGTCTTGTTTATTTTGTTATCAATTTATGGATTGATATTTTTTATAGATATGTGTTTTTCTTTTCCTTCTCTATTCTTTTTATTGCGAAGACTACAAAAACACTACTAAACAGTGATAAAAATGTTGGATAAAAAAACAAAAGGATAAAAATGGCAAGAAAAGTGTTTAATTTCCAAGACTATTTTGGGGGGAAATACCAGTTTAATTAAATATAGATATATATATATATTCAAAGACCTTCTGACCTTTTCCTCAATCCAGGACTCGATTGAGGTTTTATTTCTCAATATGACTTTCATCTGAAAGAAGAACAAATTCAACTTAAAACAAACTTACACATATATAAATTTATAGAAAAAACTGTATTCTGCTTTCACACATATTCAAGAAAATAGTTCAAACAGCTTGAATAAACTGAGAGCTGTGAATATTCTTAATAAACTTACCTGTATGAAAAAAAGCATACCAACTGCAATAGTAGTACCCAATGCCAAACCTAAGGCAAAGAGGGTGGCAGCAAAGGCGGGCACACTGAAGGGCATGAGGGGCTGAAACTGGCGAACAGCGCTCATGTCGATCTTTACAGTACTCCACCCAAATGAAATCTGCAAAGAAGTAAGATGGAAAGAAAAAAAAAAAACAACCCTCAAAGAGCTTCCTAGTTAAGAGACTGGGCTGCCAACAGTGCAGATGCTCACTCTCTCATAGAGCTGCGTGTACATGGTCATAATAAAGATAAAGGCAGCGTGGGAGCATCCCAACGGCGCCAGCAGCAGGAAGCTGGTGAAGTAGGCATGGTTCAAATGGCCACAGCAGTTGTTGATCCATGGGCAGTGATGGTCCATTTTCATTACACACCTGAGGGAGGAAAGCCATATGAGGAATGCAAAGCATTTTGTTTTAATAAGACATTTAAAGAGTGATACAAAAAGCTAAAAATTTAAGGTAAATATTCAATTTTTTTAAAAATTGGTTTGTGATTTTTCTCTCTTTTTTTTAACAAACAATAGTTCTATCGTGTAGCAGCTAAGATAACCTTTTTCCATAGTTTATGTGCGGTTCACATGTTACCTGTTACACTTGCGACAGTGGTGGGATCTGGGTGCCTTGTATCCTTGGCAAATCCTGCAGTATTGTAGGAATTGGGCATCTTTTGGGTTTTCCTGTTCAGGAATGCAAATAATAGGTAAGGTGCCTGATGTACCTTTAGTGGATTCGAATGGTTTCATTGCTTTTAGTGTCAATATACTGTGAACTCAAACAGTCATCAGTGAAAAGAAACAAAACTCTTACTGGTTTCCAGCCAAGAGGAATATATCCAGGCCCAACAAACATGGCGTTGAAGTAGTTGTAAAGGATAAGAACAGTCCAGTTTAAGAGCATGAGGAAGTTAATGCTGCCTGCAGTGGTGTCTAGAGGCCAGTACCAGATGACTGAGTCTATGATTGCCATAGTTGAACATATAGCAATGACAGAGAGGGCTATGATTGGGCCCCAGTGGCACAATCTTCGAACCTCATGGAGGTTTTCGAATCGAACTAACGCTGAAAGGAAGTTCATATTCGTCCTGCTGGAAGCTTAAGAAAATGTTTTGTTTTGTTTTTGTTGGGGACCTGAAATGTTTGGACTCTGCCTGAGTGTGCTACTTGTTTCTTATATCTTGCAAAGTCAGCAGTGCACACATTTTTATTTTCATCTTTCGAGAATCCAACTACATCCCTGGTCTGTGGTCACCCGGCCTCTCCGTGTCCCGGTGTGTCTTGACCTGGAGGAGCGCAGCATGCTCCCCTCTCAAATCCTGAAGCACAGGAACCTTGTGAGAATCTCCATCTGATGGAGAGAAAGACAGAGAAGGAATGGAGACAAGCATTGAGAGCTTAAAAAAAAGCTATATTTCCTATAATGTATGCAAAATAGGTGCTATATCTGGAAAACAGATACTGTCACATGTTAACTCATATACATTCTAAGGAACTAAGAAACTATTAATTATTAAAACACTTTTGATGGTCAAATTAATTACGTTTTATTTATTTATTTTTATTAAAAACAAAGATACTGGAAGGGTGAAGCTTTGAATGAAAAAGAAAAAGAAAAAAAAACTCCATAAACAACTAATTAGCTTGTCAAGTTTAGCTAGCTAATTCAAAACAACAGCTAATTCAAAGTTTCTCTATGGATCAGAAATTAAGACATTTATACAAACATTTAGCAAATTTGTAATTAGCTTGGCTGTTTAGATAAACATGTTTCGGCTTAAGAGTAGAGTAGAGATGCAGCAGGTAGCGAAGTGGGGTTGGTTAGCTAGCTCGTAACAAGGCATTACCAGCACTGACAGGAAAACCATTGCAAACTCGGAAAAAGAAAAATGAATCAAACGGGGCACAAGAATGTAAAGCTACGTAGGCAAAAAACACATTTGAATAGTATTTCAGTAAATAAAAATAAGCTGTCACTTAATAAAAACCTTACCACTATTTGGATTTCTTTCCCTTTCCTGTTTTCCTCCTATGTGCCCTGAGAACCTTCCTAGTCGCGTCTCGGATTGAAAACCCGTTAACCACAAACAGTCAAGATGAAAATTAAAATAAAATAAAAATATATTTTTTGTTAAATAATACAACATAGATAGGCGTGATAGTTTTCCGAAACCCTCTCAGTATTAGCGCCAACAGAACACCCAGTTCCTAGCCGGACTCCTTTTAGTGTGACTCAAGGAAGAGGCTTGTTATTATTTTTGAGCTAACTGTCAGCCCCAGAGCTACTTTTCTTCCTAAACTCACCGGTCAAAATGTCTTCAGACTTTGAATCCTACGAGCAGGACTTTGGAACGACTACAGCCGAAATAACAAATAAAATCGGCCGAATTCCCAAACTAAGTGGAGGTAAGACTTTTACCATGTTTTGCGTCAATTGATGAGCTGGCCAGGCTAGCTAGTAGCAATTAAGAGTCAGTAGACTAGGTGTAGCTAATGGTAACTGATGAAACTTGTTTAAAATCGATATAAATATATGTTGTTGATACATTTAAACGTTTATTATCGCTGTGTAACTCGGTAACTGTGCTCCTTTCTGTACATAGGAACAAAAATAAATGACCGACTACATAATAGTATTAGGACTGTGATAATCTCTATTCTCTTTTACTATTCTTACATCTTAAACACCTTAAAATATAACAGAATCATTAATTGTGTTAAGCTTAATTTAATTGACTAGAAACGCGTGTACTTTCCAATTTAAAGTGCTCAGTTTATTTTATATCCCAGGCTATTTACTCCACTAATGTGAGAATGGGTTTCAAGACTACTAAAAATGTCACTAACATACTAAAAGAGCATATGTGTTCAAATGAATCAGCTGTTGATCTGTGGCAGAAAACAAAAGATTCAAGGTGGAACGTGCATTTTTAAAAATATTTAGTGGTCTACCACCATCAAATAGTCATCATCCCATGTTTGAAAGCATTTCTATCAATTCTTCTTAAGACCTCTATTTCTTATTTATATATTTAGTTTACCAACTGTTGCTTAACTTCTAGTAACTTACTGTAGTAAACGAAACCCCTTTCACTATAATTTTGAGGATTTAACTGCAAACCAATATACCCTTTTGAACAACTTTTAGCCAGTCAAGTTGTTGTGACATGTCATAAGGTTTTTAATCACAGTGGGATATCATGCAAAAAAAAAAAAACTCTGGTTATATTGTGGACATGCCTCAGTTAGTTCACATAAAACAATGAAACCATATAGTGTTGAAGTCTGAACCTAATCATATTATTTATTTAAAAAATATGAGCTGCACTGTCATGGTAAGCAATAAAAGAGACACTGTACATATTTATCTCACTTTGAACACTTCCGTGTCACGTATGTCCCTGCATATCCATGAAGATAAAGACATTAGTTGCACATCTTTATTATGTCCCAATTTTCGTTTCACAGTGAGACCATGTTGTATTTGTCACTTTATTTATGGCACTTTGCTTTGTTTGAATAAGAAAGCGTTATTGCTGCAGTTACATGGATTACCTCACTTAAACACTAATTTTGCAGTATACTGAATAATATGCAGTTCATACTATAACTGTCACAAATTAGTGTGAGCAAATTCTACATAAGTAGCATATAGTATATTATAAGAATGAATGAGGAGGGAATGAATAATGGACAAATTGTACACGCTTTGAGAACCAAGATAAAGCACAGTTAAATCTAATTTATTATGATCATTATTATTATTATCATAAAAGAGACGAATGAATAGAAATGTAAGTCTTAATAGTAAAAATCTTACAGAACTAATAAAAAAATAACTAAAAAACTTCACCTGAACATGTGAATCAATGTACTGCTGGTTAAATGCGTAATACCAATAGACCAGTCAGTTTATTTATATGGCAGCTTAATATGACCGTATAAAACAAGGAGCTATTTATTTAAACTCAACGCATTAAAACCATAGTTATAATGATAACACAAATTAAAAGTTCATTAGTAAAATATTGATAAAATTGGAAAATAGTAACACAGTCAAACTAAAACACACAAACAGAGCAGCTTTTTATAAATAGACTGTGAGGATGCTCAGTGGTAACACATTCCTCACCTCCAAAACCTCATTCCTCCTTTCATTTTCTATTGGACTTTTGTACTAGTATCAGAAGGCACTGACTGGCGTGAAGGGAGAGACAGGCTCAAAGAGGCATAATTAAAAAAATTTAAATGAAACAAAAAAAAATCTTAAAGTGAACGTCCAAAATGCACTGGCTCCAGTGAAGGAAAGTTACGATTGGGGTGACGTGGTCCCTCTTTTGTGTTCTGGACCACTTAAAGAAGCGAAAGGGGCAAGAGGCTGACTCTGAAAGTTACAGTAATCCATTTTAGTTGTGATGAAAGCATGGATTACTGTCTGAAAGTGTAGTCTCGATAAACAGCGTCACCTTCACGAGCTACCTTGAAGAGAAGAAGCTATACAAAGCTAATTTAGCTATCAAGTTTAAAATCACTGTCCATTTATGACCTAGATTTGTCACAGACTGTTTTAAATGTGAATCAGATCTACTGTGGAGGGGTCACACGACTCACTTTAAACTATCTAAAACAAACTAGTACATAGTTTAATTATTTGTTTTCTAGAAAATCCTATAATTCCATGCTTGAAACATTTGATTCCTCTGTGCTCACTCTTGGTCTTTGGTTTTTCAAAGAGTACGCTTGAAACAAATGACAGAGATGTTCTGGTTTGGACGTGATATCTGTGAAGAGTCATGCCTGCCCATTTGTATTTTTTCTTTGCTTCCAGTCGACTGCTGTTGTTTGTGACTGTAAGCCAGTAAAACAAATTAGAATCTCATAAATTACTATCTCGTGTTTTGTAAGCTGCTGTCAGGGTTTCTTTTTGTACATTTTTCCTTTGTTGTTCACTGTAGTATGTTGCTATCCCACTGTACATGAGTGCTTTCCCTTATTTTTGTCGTTTTACCTAATCAGTCAGAATTTGTTGATGGCGGTTCATGGCATATACTTGGAAAGCGTTTTTCTACCTTCTTCAAAGGCCCCAAAGGGCTTTATACAGTCGCAATCCCATTCACGCATTCACACACTGATGGTGGCTCCGCTACCTAGCAATGGCGCCAACCACCAGAGGCAACATTGGGTTCGGTGTCTTGGCTAAGGACACTTCGACACATGGGCGGGCAATGCGGGAATCGAACCTTCAATGGTAGTTAGCCCTACCGCTGCACCACAGCTGCCCGCATGAGTTGGGATGATTTTGTGATGTAGGGAACTCGCTACAACTTTTTGTATGAAGTTTGGGTTTTCTCAGCAGTTTGGGCGGCCGTGATGCAGCGGTTGACCTCTGATCAAAGTATTGCAGGTTTGTTTCCTGCCTTGCCTGCCCATTTTGCTTCCTCTTTGTATTCTAACTACTTTCTCAAACCTCAAAAATCTCTGATAAGCGGTTTAGAACGGTCCAATTTAGAATGATCCAGGGAATTTAGGTGAGCTTTTCCACTCAAAGTTGGACCTGTCACAGCCTATGCAGGGTTAGACTAACAACATTCAGGAGCTCATTTTTTCCCCCTGATTGGCTTTTTGTACTTTGTGGATACAAAGCATTTAATGTTGTTTGAGAGAAGATTGCTGATGGCGAAAAGGAATACAGCTGCTTTCTTGGCTATCTTTTGTTGTAATGACCTTCAGCCAATTAATGGGTTTCAATGCTAGCTCCGCCCTAACTGGTCAGTATCATTCCCATTTTACAACCGATGGCGACCTAAAAATGGTACGGTTCAGTCCGGCTTAACCCCTGTGTTATCCAAGGCACTTTTTATTTGGAGTTGGGTCATCTGGACCCCACTAGACAGTGCGCTGAAACTTTTTTCTTCAATGGTTTGTGATCTTCACTGTGTCCATGGATTACATGAAATCCTCTCCACCTTTGTCATGGTAGGGATAACACTTCAATTTAAGGGTGGGGTCTCTGGACCCCATAAGATGGTACAAGAGTTAATGGGTCCATTTTAGAATAGAAATGCTCAAAATGCCGAAATGGACCAAATCAGAAAGTACCGTACCGTTCAGTGGAAACAAAGCAAAAGTCTTAATAAAACCTCCAACTAGGACGGGGGTCGACAACCCGCGGCTCAGGAGCCGCATGCGGCTCTTTAGCGCTGCCCTAGTGGCTCCCTGGAGCATTTTCAAAAATGTTTTAAAATGTAAAAAGATGGGAGAGAGAAATATATTTTTTGTTTTAATATGGTATATGTAGGAGGAAATACACGACACAAATATCCTTAACCTTTTCCAACGCTGTAAGAGTGTGTAGAATTAAAATTGTAACGCCCAGCAGGTACGTCACTTGCAGCGGGAAAACCGGAGCCAAGCTATAAGTTGAGCTGTCAATCAACTGGCTGCGCTCCACATCGTGCGACTCCGCACAGTCTCAGAGAGGAGGAGGTAGAAAGGGAAGCTGAGAGCACACTCCCCTTTCCGATGTTACGAACCACTTTTTTTTTTTTTAACACACAACACATTGAACAGTGCACAGTGGTCATCAACCTCCCCCCCCTCCCACACTTATGGTGCAACAAAAAGGAACAAACATTACAGGAAGAATAAACTAAGGTGGAACAACAAAACTACCATATGAAAAGAAACGTGGGCAAACAGAAACGCTAATGCTGAGCCCTAATTAGATCAGGAGACCAACTCCCATAATCCCCTGCTGCTAACAGACCTAAAATGCACATGACCGCCACTACAATATTGTAGCGACCTGGGGGTTAGCCCCGCCTTCAGCCCCTAAGGCTCATGGGAAGTGGGGAGTTATGGGGTAAAACCTTGAGTAAGAGTGTTGTGAACTGAAGTGACGTCCATGCTGTTTGGGCTGCTAGTGTGTGCTGGAATGAACGGGTCTTGCAACTTAATAGGAGATTTTGCCTCTCTTGCTATTTATTCATCACTGAGACTGTCCGGGGTTGTGTGGTGTGTGAGGCTCGGGCAGCTCTCCAAAGAAGCCTCTGGATGAGCGGATTGGCTCCTGCTTCCCTGCTTAGGTGACGGTCTGGCTGGGTCATTACAATATTACATTTCAACATTTTTGTCAACGGAGATTTGTGTCACAGCTTGCAACACATGTTTCTACCAGCAGGGTTTTTTTTTTTTTGACTTTTAGCGGACCACTAAACAGGTGGCTGATGTAAATGGAACCGCCGTCAGTTCCGTGCATTGATTGATGAAGTTGAAAGCGAATATTCTGATCTCCTGCACACAACACAGTCCGATGGCTGTCCAGGGGGACGTTTAGCGTCACTTTGTCGTCTGTTTAGAACACGTGAAAACATTCCTGAAAAGCAAAGACCATTGTTGAACTACCAGCAACTGGAAGATACTGAGTAGCTGGAAAAGCTGCACTTTTTGGTGGATGTGACTGTGACAAGCAACCTGAACGAGCTGAATGAAAGTCTGCAGGCGGCGCAAATGCTTGAAGCTGTTCTGTCATTGGAGCGCAGCTGCCTGTCATGGGGCACGCACGGTCCATTTGATTGTTTTTTTGTTCGAATCCTTACATAAAAATGACATCAAAAATCGGATTTCTTTATTACATTTCTTTAATTTTATCAAAGCAATGAAACATAATTCATTGATATTGTAATGAAGTTAAACTTGCACAACAGAGCAGTCACGTGACGCGTCGTTCTCCCAGAATGCACTGGAAGGCAAATATACATTTAATCATTAATGCTCATTATGTATTTGTAGCAACTTAGTCATTTTGATAGTAGGCTAATATAGATACATATAGATACATATGGCACGTGTTGCCTTCATTCTAAGGCTCAAATAGGGCTTTTAATATTTTGCAGCTCCAGACATATTTGTTTTTTGTTTTTTTCGTCCAATTTGGCTCTTTCCTCATTTTGGGTTGCCGACCTCTGAACTAGGACTTTTTGGTTAAAACAATTATCAGTTATGGTCATTTAGTCTTATTATTTCTTTTATAAAAAAAATAAATTAAATTAACTGCTTTTGTTAGCAATTTTTACTAAAGCGTGTTACTTTTTTATTTTTTTTTTAATGAAATGCGGGGTGCGTACTTACAAACTAGGCTTGGTAAATAATCAGACCAGAACTGTTTTGCTGTTGTGTATTTCATAACTAACACATGTTCGGGGCTGAGTTTCTGCTGTCTACTTAAGTTTATATTCCTCTTTACCACTTGTAGATTTAATGAGTTTCTTTGGGTAATCTGGAGAAGCAGCCATGGGTTGAGTTGTGAGAACCCAATATTAGTCATTCTGAGAGGGACTCACTTCTGAAAAGTGAGTAAAGCTGACACCCCCCACCCCCCCCCCGCCCCTCTATGAGGTGTCTCACAGCTCCTCAACAAAGGCATCATAGACGCCTATAACTAAAAGACATCAAATGTTGACTCATCGTGTGGAGAGAATGTGTAAATATATCTTCAAATGTGTCCGCGTGTGCATTTGTTTTCTCCCAGTCTTCCTGCCCCCCCCTCCATCTTTTTTCCCCTTTGCGGGGGGTGGGGGGTGTTGGTTGGGCTCTTGTCAAGATGTGCTGTTTCTCCGTCGGCTGATCAATATGTCCCTGGTTTTTCTTTTTTTTTCTCTCTTCCAGAGGAGAAGACGCAGCTGATTCTAAATGTCGACAAACAGCTTGAAGAAGTCAGAGAGTTGGTACGTCTTTGATCAGTAATTTTCTCCCTTTCCCATTTCCTAAATTATGAATTTGGGGGATAGAGGGAGGGGACCATTTTCACCGGCACAAGACAACGCCACCTGTGTTATCATGGCGGTGACATGACACGCAGACACACAGGCACCCTCTCACGGCGGAGAGGAGGCTTCCTCCTCACACAATCGCTTCCCAGTAATTTGCTTTTAAGTGACACCCCTATGACACATTTCAAGCCATTATCTTGAGGAGGGAGTCTTCATCTTGCTGTTGAGAGGAAAAAAACAAAAAAGAGCAGTCACCTAACTGAGACAAATTGTTATTGCACTTGTCTTGCTACGGCGTAGTGATTAGTTTCCCTCCAAATCTGCCAAGGAGATCTGCCTAGCGCTGCATCAAATGTGCCTATGCCTCATTCACGGTGACACGGTTGGGCTGCTTCGTGTCATTTCTGTAAAGGGGCCTTCAGATTTGGGCTGTATTTATTTACAGAACAACCTCACTCTGCTGCTACTTTCATCACAGCTGAGAGGCATAAGCAGGAGACGCTTTTATTTTCAAAGTCAAGACAAGAGCATGCTAAACTAAAAGCTGCTAAAAGTTACCTTACGCCACGAGTTTCAAGTTGAATATTTTAGAAAGACGTATTGGTTTTTTTCTCCACCAGTGGTTGTTTCTGGTTGATTTTAAGATTTAGGAAATCAATGAAAAGTGAAAGTAAAACCCTTACATTTGAAAATATCATTTATTTTAAAGTACATTAGAACCTTCAAGAGCCACTCTGATGAAAATAATATTTTTTGGTGTTTTGAAAATGTTCTTGTGTCATTCTTTTGATCATGGAGGACATGTATAAAGAAAATGAAAATTGCATTTCTAAATTTTTGTTTAGTCAAATTGTTGTGAATCATGGGCAGACAAAAAAAATGCAGTGTAGAAAAAAAAGAGTGCGTTTGGGATGTAGGACATAAGGGTGGGAAAAGAAAGTGGGAGAGGGCTACTCCTCGCCAGTGGTCCCGCCCACAACTCCGACGCAAAATGCGAACAAAGTACTGTCGCTCTGCAAAAACAGTTTCCCAGAAATCAACTTCACTTTGTCTCGAAATTATAATTAAAAGACCACTGGGATCACTTTTTAAAAAACAGGTCAAAATGATTGAAGTGGGTCGTTTAAGTCCCACAAGAACATTTATTGCAGATTAGAGGTTTGCCTCTGAGTTGTGGGCGGGACTGTTGGCACAGAGCAAGCCCGCCCTCACTTCCCTTCATCCATCTGTTTACACGTTCTCCTGCTGGCCCGCCAGTTGGAGTTTCTGTGTCCCACCTGCAATCTTTTTCAAACAGCCTTTTTTCTTCTGCTCCTAGTTGACAACGATTCGAATAAAGAGATAACCAGAAATGCAGTTTTAGTCTTAATTTTCTTAATATATGTCCTCCATCACCAGAAAACGAACATGTTAAAAACACCAAAAACTCAGTTTTCCTTGGAGTGGCTCTTTATCGGGTCAAACTTGAGAAAACGGTGTATTTCTTTGAAAAATTCCTTTGGATCTTGAAGGACGTATTTTGCCCTGAAACGAAGCGGTTTCGACCTTGGGTTGTAGATGGAGCAGATGGATCTGGAGGTGCGAGAGATCCCCATTCAGAGCAGAGCCATGTACAACGGCAGACTGAAGAGCTACAAGCAGGAGCTGGAGAAGCTTGAGAAAGATTTTGTAAGTACATCCCAAATGAAGTTGCTTTAACTTATTATTTAAAACATTACAGTCAAGCAGTGGAATATGTTTATAAATGCCATTATCAACCCATAACTCCTCTTATAACACACAATTGGTATTTTAAAGCAGTACAAACCACGTGTATGCATCATACATTGGTTTTTCCAAACAAGTGTTTGACACTAACAGACGTCTTTTCCAACACAAACACTCCAACTGTGGAACTCAGCGGTGCATCCACTGAGGTTAATTCACTGTTTATGTTTGAACTTGCTAGCAACGCCCATCGTGTTGTTGCTGCACACTCTGGCCTTGTTTACTAATTTATCAATGCATGTCTGGGCTTTATTGCAAGCTTCTGTTGAAGCTCAATGAACACCTCACCCTTTTGGGGGCTCACACTTCAAGTCCGTATTGTTGTTTACCTCTTCATTTAATCCCTGCGGTGTTGCAGATATTGGTTTTAATGTTAATAAATGATCTCTGGGAGGAATTTTTAATGCCGGTTTGCATTTTAATCCTTGCATTGGAGGCGTAAATGTTTAAAGTGGTGAGTTTCTTTGCTGTTTTCCTGTTGCTCAGTATCTTTTGCTGACAAGAAAACAGGCCGACAGTGTAAATGCAGCCGATTTTTGAGCTCAAGACTGCAGCTGATCTGCTCCTATATACATTTAGAATGGCATTTTCACCACAGATAAATCAAATTCATAATTTTCAACGTTTTGCCAAAATAAAACGTTTCTATTGTCACATTTACCAAACTGCTTGTCCTTCTTTTAAGGATTATGTTTAACGGTGAGTTAAAACCCCAACCTTCAGTTGCAACCCAATAGGATAGTCGTAGACAATATTTTGAACCCAGTAAAAAAAATTTAATTTACAATTGTTTTTTTAATAAATTTAGTGAAATATTATTTTGGTGTAACTAATACTGTAGGTTACAAGCTCATAGATACAAAAAAAACCCAGCTAATCTTTTCCTGTTTTTGTGTACTTGGACTTGGTGATTACAAAAAACTGGATCCCCTGCTGTGGTACTTTTATATTTATTATTTGCACTGTATTTTCTAAATGCAGCACTCTTCTTCCTCCTATTCCTGTGTTGTCACACAAAAAAGATTAACTCTATGTCCTTGTTGCTTGTCATTTAAAATGCAAAAATGCAAATCTGATCATTTTTAAGACGATTGTGCGTCCGGATGCCATGACTCAAATTCAAGACATTTAAAAAACTAAAAAACTAAAAAATAAGGTTGTTTCTGAGTTCTCTCACTACTCCCTAACCCCTGGTTTTTTAACGCAATTCAGACACATGCTCAGTACTTTTTTAAAAAATTTTTTTATTAAATGACAAATGTAACCTTTGCACATTGTTCTCTTTTTTTGCACATCTTTTTACCTGCACTGTTCTGTAAATAGCTTTTTAAATTATACCACCTTGTTGTTTGCATTTATGCTTCAATTTTTTTTGTTCTTGTTTTTTTTTTTTTAAATATTATTCTTATTCTTTTTTTTTTTTCCTCTGCTGTCAGTTGCTATGGTAACGAACAAATTTCCCACGTGTAGGATCAATAAAGTAACTCTGATTCTGAAATATGACGTCCCCAAATTTGCAGAAGTGAAAACCTACAATTCCAAAATCTGGCACCATGCAAAAATCCAGTGTGCATTGGTACTCACTAAATTGGTAAACATAGACCACATTGCGTTTGAAAGAAATTTTTTATTTGAAAAAATCGTGTCTTCATTTATTTTTTATAAACCAGACAAGTTTTCATTATCTGAATACTGTGGATTCATGAATAGTCTTGACAATAATTCATTTTTATTAGGTTTTTACCTCGGGAAATCAGGGATTTGCCATTAAAAAACAAAAAAAGAAGTGGTGATCATGGTGTCTGAATTACTTTTAACATCCAGGGCACTAGATAGTCCCACACTATATCATTTTTTTTTTTTTTTTTTTAGTGATAGGAGTTAGGGAGGGAATAAGGACGTAGCCCTAATAAATATGACCATTTTACAGATTATTTATGAATCCACTGCATTCTGATGATGAAAACGTGGAGGACTTATAAGTAATTAATTTACAAATGACAAATCATTGGAATGCAGTGCATTGTGGTCTATATTCACCATTCTAGTGAGCATTAATGTACGCTTCTGGGCTATGTAGACTTCTGGGAAATTTTTAGAGGATTTTGTGTATTTTTGTAGTTTTAGGCACCCTGAAAAAATGGTCAACTAGATAGTAGTGAGGGATTTCAGACACAACCCTACTGTTTC
Source organism: Oryzias curvinotus (assembly GCA_023969325.1). Taxonomy (NCBI): domain Eukaryota; kingdom Metazoa; phylum Chordata; class Actinopteri; order Beloniformes; family Adrianichthyidae; genus Oryzias; species Oryzias curvinotus. The sequence goes on along the minus strand of CM043724.1, from coordinate 10,512,050 downwards.
TGTGGTTTCCTAGTTTTATTTGTACATTTGTTTTTGTGGGGGGTTAGGTCAGCATAACTCTGAACCATAACCATCAAACCAACACTGAAGCATCTAATCCATCTTTGTCTTTGTAATGCAAGTGTTTAGAAGAACCTGAGGCCTCTCACATTTCAAATGCCCACCTTAACCTCTCACTTTCTGCAGACCAAGCAAGGATATGGCACTCGGCTCAAACGAGTTCTGGTGGACAGAAAAAAGGCCCTCTCCTTTCTTTTTAATGTAAAAAGTTCCACCTTTGTTCTGCTTTTTGTGGATATCAAGGCCTTTTTTTTTGTTTTTTTGCTTTCTTACTGCCTGATCTCCACAAACTTTCCACCTCCTGCTGCCCTCCCCTGGGCCTCCCTCTCTCTCCTCACCCTGCTTTTTCATCCTCTTCCTCACCTGTGCTAACATTGCTGGTTTTTAAAGGTGCTGGGTTAGACAAACACCTGTTAAGAGGAGCTGGAGAAGATGTCAGCCTGAAAAGAGGAAAAAAGAGCAACAACAAAGAAATAAAAGGGGAAAAATAAGCCAAAAAAAAAAAACCAATCCTATTGATGAGGTCAGTTTTTTCAAGATAGGAGGTCAAAGCTGAGGCTTTTAGATTTGATTAAAATTGGAAATCCTAAACTAAACTTTATGAAATAAAATGGGTTGAACTATCATTTTCAAAGTACATAGTGGGCTTTAGTCTTGTGGGTAATGCCAGGACCATCTATTAACAACAGTTTGACTGCATTTTCTTTTTTTTTTGTTTGTTTTAATTTTACTTTCATTTTTAATTATAAATGTGAGATGCCTTTTTAGATGTAAGGGGAAAAAACCTGTTGTTACACACAACAGAATTGAAACCTCTTTCCTTTGTAAAATGGGTGCTTAGACATATCTTGAGTCTCTGTCTGTTCTTTTTCATATTTCATTAACCATTTAAATCTGTCGTCACTTAAAAGATGCAGTACAGCTTCTTAAATCTTCTGTCAAACACCTACTTTTATTTTGTTAGGCCTCTTTCTGTTATTTTTTTCAGTAAGAATTCAGAGTTTTGCTCATAAACGTTTCACCTTCGTTCAGTTTAAATCACTTAAGATATCTTTACAATATAGTAAATTAGTTTCTCTTACCTAATTTAACATAAAATAATAGCTCATCAACTTTTACATAAGACATTATAATAACAGTCATTGCAGAACTGTACTTAAATGAAATGACTTTTTAGGGGCTTCATCAATGAAGATGATTGGGAGTTATTGGGAGTTTGAACAAGCCAGAGTAACTTTTGTTTTTTCTTATGCTTAATGAAAAATCTACATTTCTGTTCTTGCATGTCAGAGTTATTGCACTCTTTGTACAGCAGATGGCGGTCTTGCACTGCTAATTTTCCCAACCCCTCCTAGACTGTGGCTCTATTACCTGTGTCTCAATGTTTTTCTGATGGATGAATGCGACTGCTAAAACAAAAAGTTTAGCTTGTACTGTTTTTCCACTGCTCCGTTATTTGCTGTTGGACCGATTGAAAATGTATATGTACGCACACGGCTTTAAGCCAGAGTACAAATGGGAAGGACGATGATAAAAGTGCAATTTTATCCCTTAAAGGCCCAGGAACAGACGTCAGTCACCATCACAGTATCATCATCACCTTGAATATAAAGTCGGAAAAATTCTAGTAAAATGTCCAAATGTGATACAATCACATTCAGGTTTTTTTCAAGACTAGTTTTTTTTTTTAAATGTCATTTGGATAGATTTGTATTTTTTGACTGAAAGGTGTTATTCTGCCTCCTACTTGGCTTATTAATTCTATTATGGGCTTTTAAGCTGAAATCACAAGACTCAGTGTCATGAGCATACAACTGTCCCTTCCCTATTTCCAGTTATCTATTGGCGATTGTTTGGAGTTTCAGTCATGGTCAAGGAGAACGTTTGGACTGCCCTTTCCTTTTAATAAAGCCCTTTAGATGGAATGCTTCTTAGTGTCTGCCCTGTCCGCCCTAATTATTGCATTTCCAAAGAGTCCGCCAGCCTTGAAATATTGAACAGTTTATTTTCTGCACGCGCTCAGGTGAATAGAATAAAAAGCTGTTTGTTCTGAATGTTTTAGCTCTATAGATCTATTTCATAAGTTAACAGGATTTAAATGGGGAGGGGGGTGCATTAGTTTGATAATAAAACCTTTTTTATTTCTTACACTGGGCCTTTTGAGTTTGTGAAAACTGTTTAAACTGGAAATGTAATGGGTTTTGTAGAGGAATAATACATTTTAACACAGCTCACTAATACATGGGACTTAGTTTCTTGTTTGTATTGACATCATTCTTCCTTTATCTGATTTTCATAAATTGCAGAGCATTCTAGGTTTTTTAGAGGAATCTTTTCTTATTTTTAAATGTTTTTTCATTTTTATTTTACAGTTTTTTTTATTCCCTCTGACATAAAGATTTCACTTTTGATTGAACGGTTTCCTCTAAATGTAAATAAAGCATGATTTAAATGAACTAACTTCTCATTTTCTGATGTTCTTACTAAACTTTTATGTTTTCAATTAGTTGTTTTTGATATTTGAAGGTCACAAAGATGAACTTTTCTTACGAACGGTTAAAAAACACAAACTAAGAAGAGAAAAGAAAGTTTATAAAGTCCATCAAGAAGTTGTATATTTAATAATAAAAAGACTCCATCATGTGAAGAGTGTTTTTTTTTTTTAATTGTGCTAATAATTCTGATGAGATTTATTGTTTAATGAGGGACAGTGTGGGTTGGAGTGGCTTTATTGTTGTAAACCGTCTTGAAAAGTTGCCGTTTCCTTGCTCCTTGTCCTCATTAGGAGGACTTTTGAAAGCAGAAACATGACAGGCCTACTTGAGTGGGATGTTGAACACTTGAAATCGTCTTACACCGACTTGGCTTACTTACTCTTATTAGACGTAAAAGTTGACTCTTTTTATGGTTTGTTGCTCAACAACCGATCAACAAAACTTAAGTCTAATCGCTCAGAAACGGAAAATTACAAAGACGCTGCTACAATCCCACTGAATGCTGACTTAAGATGTGAGCAATACATCTTTGGTTATGGATAGCAACTTACATTTTTGAAAGACATGGGAAGCTTGTTCATGTCCTGTTTTTATTTTTTCTATTTTGGGTGGGGGGGGACAAGATTGGATTTGTTTATGGATGTACTCTTTTCACTGGTGTGATGAAAAACCCTGCGTCTCCTTGCTTGTTAATTGGGGTGCCACATCAGATTTAGGTTGAAGGACACCGCCACGAAAAAAAAAAAAAAAAAAGAAAGCTGTTCATTCATGTCATTTCTGGAAGAATGGGTGAAGCTATATTGTTGGGGGTGAATTATTACAAATGTGTACAAACGATGACCTTTTTTAAGCATTAAAAAATAACTCCAGCACTCTGGTCATCTTTTTCTTCTTAAGAGATGCTGCAATGTATTGCGAATTGAGTCATATTAATAGTTTTTGAGCTCTTTTGAATAACTTAAGAATGGCAGTGCTGTTGAATTAAAAATGCACCTTTTTATTAGGTAAAAAGAGACTTCGATGTTGCACGAAAATGGTACAGAAGTGACTCCAAAGCTATTGTAAACAAGTAAGTCTGCACAGAATCTGATAAACATGAAGCATCCCTAAGATGAACACTGTCGAAGGACAATTAGATGTCTTTTTAAGTCCATGACTGAATGAGTTCCCGTCAGGAATCCACTTGCTGCAATCGCATCGCCTCACATTTGAACGCGGGAGCACATTTCCTCGTCGCCTGCGTAGAGGGCAGATCTGCATTATGCCTGAAGCGCCAGATTTGTTTGTCAGTGTGCAAATTTTGGCTGTTATCCTTCCGTGCGATCGTTTCCTTCCTCGCTTATCTCTCCTGGCCCCTCCAAAGTCACCCAACATCCACACACACTGACAGTGATCAGTATAGCTTTCAGTCGCTTGTCTGGCTCAGTCTACCAAGAAGCAAAGGCCCTCCCAGGTCCCCATACTGTCCTCAGGGCTTGTGTGATTGAGTGACTGGAGAGAGTGGGGGCCAAAGATAATAAGGGGTGGGTTTGGGGGGGGGGGTATAAAGACACAAGGTGATGATATGATAACACCCCCTTATCCCCCTTTCCTTCCCACCTCCCTTTCACTTTTCCTTCTGTTCTTCTTTCTGTCCTACCCTGATTTTCCTGTGCAGAGTCTGTCCCATGCACTGGTGTAAACCAGAAGTGACATGTGACACCCACTCCCCAGTGATGTGCTGACAAGCTGGTACTAGAATAGGTGACAATGTTTTCTTTTTTGCCTGACTGGCTTAAGTATGGTGAAGGGGGTTCATGAAGTATTTATGAAATATATTATGAATCGTTGGGTCTGTGTTTTCCCTCTGTATTTTAGGCTGTGGTATTTGATTTTTAATAAGTACTGTGAGCCTCAGAGAAGGCAGGTCTGAGGAAAAAGGGATAAACAGAAGAGGAACTCTTTACATTTCAAAATCTTACACCTAATACACCTATATTTAGCCCTTCTCGCAGCCTTTCGCACAAACACATTTGAGTCGATTATCCTTTTTTATTGGACAATGAAGATAGGTAAAAAGAAGAAAAAGAACAATTTAGTCTCATCTTTGGTGCTTTGAAATTCTGAAGTAAAGCCAAGATCAGAATTATACAGATAAAGATAAATTCTGATTTTTAATCCTGTGAGTTTGGTCAGCGTGAGATCAATCGCCCTGTCCTGCTGTGAGACTAAACTTTTTTATTTCTAATCCAATCATCCTCAATCTGTTCTCCGCCGTCAAACTCGTTTTTTTTTTCAAAAGGGTCAATCTTTGATTTAGAATCATTGCTTTTATTTCTATTGATTCTACATTTTCATATCTTGAAATGGGTTGTTTTAAATTGTTTGCATCAAATGTAAACGACTTAAGGCTGTTCTCTTTGCGTCTAGCGAATTCCTCTGCAGAACCCGCAGACGGCCCGGGAACGCCGAGCGTGTTGGGAAGTTCAATGGGGCACATATTGGAAGGGCTTTGGAATGGGGCCTTACTGGTCTCATCTGCATTTGAATGAGTTCCGGCTACTAAAATAGCAAAGAATATATAAATATATGGAGATAATGATCTGGGTAAAAGTCTTTGTGCGCTGCATTATTCTTATGCTAATAGACTAGCTATTCAGCAGCAACAATGGTCACATTCCAATAAAAGGGAAAAGCATTGAAGGAGACTGTCTTCTGCGTGTTTGTCCTACTGTTGGACGCGCACGTGTGCATGCTCAGTAGGCCTGACTCCTCTCCCTTTGTGTCTAGTTTTTTTCTTCTTTTTTTTTCATTTCATTTTTCAATTTTAAGATAACACTCTAAGAATAGACATCACACAAATATGAATCATAAATCGAGGTCAGGACTGAGCCACTTTCCAAAGCAGGGAAAGGGTTAAAAGTGAAGGTATCTTTAAAAAAAAAAAGCCGAAGGAAGACCGAAAGAAGAGGAGCTCTTCCCAGCAGAAGGTTGAGTGAACCGCATGTAGGTGCCCACAGGCTAATGGGCCGGTTGGTCCCTGGCTTGCCAGGTATCCAGCATGCACGTCTTGCACTCTCCAGATGCACGCACACACATACCACAACCACACATTTGCCGGCTTGTCGTCCTCCAACACCCACCCCTCCCACCTTGACTCTGTGAAAATACCTCCTCCACTTTCCTCTAATCTCACCTTTTTCTCTGGTGCTGACCCGGGGAGGCCCACTTTATTCCCCACTGCACGCCAGAAGCCAGCGCTGTGATCGGAGCCTGGGCCCCTGCGCCGGTTCCCCTCTCTTCTCCTGTCTCCCTGCCCTGCCTGCTTGCCTTCCCGACGGCTCAGCTCTATTGATTTACTCCTCAAACCAATGCTGTCTGTCTCAGTTTCGCACCAATAAGCACCTAGACCCCCTCATCTGTATAACCCACCTTCTCTTTTTTATTTTCTCTCACTCTCTTCTTTCCGTCTTTTCATACTTTTTATCTGTCTCCCTGTTCCATACTACACAACTTTACACTTTGGAGGGGAGAAGAAAAAGGACAAATAAAAATGAGGGCAGTGTAGGGAACGGAAACACAACTTTTATTTTTTTTTTTTGGTTCGTCTCTTGAAAGCCCCTTAATTTTAATTTTTAACATTTGAGTTTAATCGTTCCTTAAAGAAACACCCAGCGTCTGAGTTGCTTTTTCAATCAAAGGGCCTCCTTGAATCTGATCTTTTGTTGGGAGTTCATTGGCGGTCCTTCTCTCTCCTCCCTCAGTCTCTCACTGTATGGTTACAGTCGTTAGGTTTCCTGACTGATCTCGGCGGTTGCATTAAAAACGACTGTGACAGGGAAACACGCCGCTGGTATCACAGAGGCTCAAGCATAAAAGGCCCTTTTCTGAATTGTGTAGTCTTTAACCGGCGGATGCTGAGGCATTTCCCCGGGAGATAAAATCCTGTTTACATCTAGAAAGCAAAAAAAAAAAAAAAAAAAAAAACATATTTTGTGTCACTTTAAAAATATGTACTGATGTTTGAATGTAGCATCACTATACAGTAATAAATAGTGTTACACAAAAGATTTCCCTTTTTACCTGCTTTCTCAATGACTCGGGCTAATTTACTGCTTTCCTGGGGTTGATCTTTCACCTTTTGTGTTTTTGACAATTGCCTCTTTAGGACTCCTTGAGGTGTTTTATTTTGGTGGGTGAACACAATGCCACGCGTTGCAGATTCTACCAAAGCGCCTACCTGTGAGCTAATGAGTGGCCCCATGCTGCTATCTAAGGCTGCGGTTCCTCCACCACCGCTTCTTTTCTGCTGGGGGAGAGGACACACACTGCGCCGGCGTTCTCATGTGTTGCACTCGTTCTTCCTCTAAACGGGGGGATTTCTGATAATGCAAAAAAAAAAAAAAAGAAAAGATCCAAAGTTGCTTGAAGCGTACAGGCGGCTGCTCTTGTACGTGTGTGTGTGTGTGTGTGTGTGTGTGTGTGTGCACACTCACTCAAATCAGATATAAGTGATGGACTTTTGGGAGCTTAGACCAGAGAGAAAAAAAAAAGGGGGGTCACATGACCTCTTCTTTTGTGACACGCAAAAGCTTCCCTTTGTCACATAATTCATCAAATATTTCTCTAAAACAGCTCCTGGTCCGGCGTTCTCTAATAATTTGCTTGCATTGAAGGAAATCAGAAGATGCAAGGCGACATCTAATGCGGACGCCTTGCTTTGTGGCACTGTGAGAGTGCACGTGTGTGTTCAACCCCCGCCAAGCGCAGATGCATTATTTAAGATGCTGTTGTGATACTTGTGCCTGCTTAAAGGTCTCGGCTTCCTTTAAACACCACGCCACATCAGTCCACCTATGCCCCCACTCGCAGAGGAACCAGAGTGCAACCTGCTGGCGGTGGTCCACATATCAGCAGAGAAGTGAACCCCGCTGGGGAGAAAGAGAAATTGATATCCATTGATAGAGATAACCTTTGAGTTATGCATGCATTTTTCAGAGAGTAAAGATTTTTTTTTTTTCATTTTTCCTAGCTCATTTCTCGTTGAAATCGTCTTTGTTTGTGAGTTTTCTGCTCGCATAACGATTTAGGTAATTGCTTAGTTCCGTTCGATTCGCTCATTCTTGGAGAAACTAATGATAGAAAAATAAAAACCGCCGAAAATCTAGCTTTCACATTGAGATGGACATCAGACGTATTAACCATAACGCAGCCGGTTACTCCCCTACTGGTGAAGAAGCGCGCGTTGGAGCCCAGCATTTTAATTTTAATGCAGTTAATTATTCCTCATGCTATGCCACCAGCCATGTGTGCACAGTGAAAGAGGGAAAAGCTTTGGAAAGTAAAGGGAATAAGCGTCTGCAGAGGAACTTCAGGGCCCCTCATTACACTCTGCCCCTGGGTATTTTTTAAGCCTTTTATTTCCCATCTAATGAACTGTTTACATTTTATCTGCTTTCTAGCGCCAGATTTATTCCACTGGTCTTTGTGACATTTGTTGTACGACGCAGGAAGCAAGGAGGAGAGTTGGAGGGCATTTAAAATACGACGTATTTCCACGTTTTTATGAAAAATATCATTTTACTTTATACTAGTAAATATATTCTATGTAAATAGCCCCTTCACAATTATTTTTCAAGTCTGGGGTTTAATAGGAGACAAAATAAAGTTGCTTTTTTTCTTTCTAAACATGCCCACAACCTAAAGTTATAATTAGATGAATCAATTTTTCTGTTTGCTTCTTTTTGCAGTTTATGCTAAAGTTATTAGCATATCTGATGTGATTTTTTTTTTCTTCATGCATATGTAATAATACCTTGACAGGCACAGATGAGTATTTTGTCTTATCTGCGATCATGTCAGCAGAGGTAAAACCGTGTGTTTTTGACAGGACACCAGCACCTCCATCGCCACATTTGACAGGATGTGTAGGGTTTTAAAGGGAGGCCACTTTGCATAAAGTTAAGATGTACCTTTGTACTTCCCCTGCAGGCTTCCGGGAATAGTAGCAAGTTTTCACCCAAGATTAAAACAACAGACAAAAGACAGGCCTTTGAAAAGGATTTAAAAAGCACCTCTTTTTTTTTATCGTTCATTTTCTGCGCAAGAATCCTTTTTTTAATTTTTTTTTAAGCTTTCATTCTTTTTAAATTACCCAGCTTGATTAGATGTCCTCAGTTGCAGAGCTTTGTTTCCTCATTCTGTAAATAGAAACATCCCTTTCACAGGTTTTAACTTTATTTTTTAGTTTAAAAAGCTTCATTTGTTAAGAAAAAACAGTCTGCTCTCCTGACCTAAAATTGAGCTTTTTGTCATTTACCTTGACATCCAAACTTGTAATCAAAATTTGCAACCACATGGAGCAGTCAGCATCACACCTGCTTACATTTGTACATCAAAAAGAGAGCTTTAATCGCTCTGGAATCTGTTGTTTTCCAGAGGGGGACTCCAAAATCTGAGTGAATACTGTAGGTACAGGGGAAGTTGCAGAGGCGCTTTTATTTCTGACATTTTCCATTCTTTGTACTCTTCATCTTCTCTCTTCTCATTGCAGAAAGCCCTCATATGTTCATCTGTAACAAACAGCTATTTAGAAACACCCTAGTAAAAAAAAAAAAAAAAAAAAAAACGGCAACAAAGAACTTCCTGCACAGTGTGTGAAAGCGTCGTAAACCTCGACATTCAAATCAATGCTTCTCCCAGGATTCCTTGTCTCAATTACTGGTGAATTCGTCTCCCCCTTAAGTTGCCCTGCATCTTTTAAAGATAAAACTTGACTTAAATGGAAGGAGTGGGTGTTTTTTCCTGGTAAAACGTGTGTTTATCTGATGTAAATCCCTTAATCTAGTATTTTAAAACAAATGCTGTTTAAAAAAAAAAAAAAAACACCTAATAAAGTGCTGTTTTTTTTCAAACATCAGATCAGAGACATACAAACTTCCCTTGAACAGAAGGTAGAGCTGAAAAAGGTAAAAAAAAAAAAATTAAAAAAGCGAAAGTTAATTAGAAATTGATTATATTTATTTTAATCTACATTAATGATTTCAGCACTTTCAAACATAATAAATAGCAGTCCTTTTTTTTGTTTTGTGGATTTTTATGAATACCAAGAGAATGATCTTTCAGATTTATTTTTATGTATGTTAAATTAATGAATTAAGACCTTGTTATGCCTTATTTATACATTTAAAAATCCATTTACCATTCAGCTTTTGAGTTATTTCATGTTAATATAAAACAAAGAAAGAACAAAAGCTCCTGCAAACTTCTGAGAAGTAAAACTCCACATTTCAACTTCATTTTTGTTGCGGGTTCATGAAGCTCATCTTCTCCTCTTCCTGTCAGGAGACGTCTGCCGTTTGGCTGGGGTCCCTGTGGAGAAGTGTTGTTGGGTGCGCTCTTTATCTAATGGATTTTTGTGGTCTGGGTCAATCAGGCCCTCTGTCTCGTCGGTAATTACTCCAGAGGACGGTGGTTCTCACTATCACGATAATAACAGCCAAATCACATCAACCCTGACTTTCCACTCGGTGCTTCAGATTATGAGGAGAAGCAAAAAAAAAAAAAAAAAAAAAAAGCCTGATGCCTGATGTGATTGGTTCAATCATAAAAGTTGAAATCAAGACTTCGGAGGTTATATTATTCTTTTTCCCACTCTTTGAATATGTATATATATATATAAAACAGCCTCTTATATCTTTGACTGCTACTAGAAGGATGGTAAAAAAGAACAGCGCCTTTGTGGAAAAGCATGTTTCCACTCGGTAATTGTGCACCGATTCCCCGTGTTTGTTTTTATTTCTTCTGTTTCAATGTGTTATAAAAATAAACCGTCTGGACTTTTTTTTTTTCTTCTTTCTTTTTCTTTTTCTCTCCAAGTCAATTTAAAAAAAAAAAAAAAAAAAAAAGCAATAAAAATAAAAATTGTGTTGGGGAGAGCCGATATTTTCATTTCTCTGCTGGTGCTCGCGTTTGATTTTGCCCACCTCCTGCAGCCCTCCTAGAAACCCTGTCAAGACACTGAGAGAAAGCGAAGGAGGCTTGGTAAACACTTTCTGTGTCTGCTGCTGGTGTTTATTTAGTTTAGAGGGCATGCTAAGAGGCTGTTTTTCCATGGGTCGGGTGTCTGTAAACAAGAAGTACAACGGCAGCCCATTCTTCTAGCAACGGAGGTGGCACACTTTTGAAGTGTCTATGAAATGTGTGTCTGAGGGTTTGTCTTTTTGGGTGTTTTTTTTCTCCTTTTTCTTTGTGGGACATGGTTTGATTTCATTGTAGCCTATGTGGAGGGAGTGTGGGATAGTGTTTGTGTGTGCGAGGCAGAGAAAGGGAACCCTAAATCCGATGGGCCGCCTATGGGTGATGAATTATTCCCTGTCTGAGTCACCGCATTGGTGCTATCACAGAGGCTGCCAGTGCACTGGGATGACAGCGGTGACAGACCCCCAGAAAAGATTTAGCTCTGACAAGTGATTCTTCCTCATATTACATCTCCCTGGTTCTTTTCCTCTGTCCGCTTCTCCACTGCCTCACCACGCGCACAAGATGGTGTCCCTCAACTTGTATTTGTTTAAGTGGGCAAGGTGATGGGGGCCGTCTTTTCGCCGCGTTTGAGCTGCACGGTAGACCCTGGAAGGATTCCTGGTCACAGACCTAGACATCTGCTTGTTGTCAGTACATTTCTTGTAAGAGTGCACAAACAGTAACTCGCACACATGCGTACGCAACCTCCAAGGGTGTCACTCCGTTTGTCACCTAGTTCCATTAGGGGGCTCTCGTGCTTAAAGAATGCCTGTTGTGACTTTATTTTTCCAGCAGTACTAAACCATATTTTTTCTGTCTGTTTTTTTCTCTCTTCTTCCTCTTTTTTTTTTTTTTGTCCTTCTCTCCCCATCTCCCCTTTTTGCAGAAAAGGTCACGTATTGCCTACAGTGATGAGGTGCGCCACGAGCTCCTTGGGGATGACGGCGGCTCCTCGGAGGGCCAGGTGAGGCGCTAATCAGGGGCCCAAACGACACCAGTGTGGGTGGCTGACTGGCCCCCAGGGTGAAGAGGTGGGGGCCCTCACAGGGGCCATCGTAAGCTAAAACCACACTATTGTCACCAAGTCATGTGGAAGAAACACTGTTTAATGCAAAGCTGGCTTGCCAGTGAGTGGGTTCAGGGCATATAGGGCCAGTATCTGGCCAAAACCAGATTATGGCCAACTCACACACACACACACACATTTCCACACATACATTCACATGTAAACACAATTCTATACACATTTCAATGCGCGACCCCAGTCCCCTCACTCCAACCTTCCCACAGCTGTTCTCCAGCCGAGTATCGGCTAAGACGCACAATGGGCCATCATGATCAAGGTATACATACTCACAAATGAACACAAAAAATCCAACCGCTACTTTTTTTTCTCTGGTTGATGCCTAAAATGAAGTTTTTTTTATGACCTAATGTCTCACATTTGTTCTTTGAATACTTTGTTGTTACTCTATTTTAAATTGACGTGATTTATTCTAATCCACATGTTCCTGCTTTCATAAATTTACCATATTCTCAAGATTATTTTTCCAAAAATAGGACTAGAAATACTCGAGACCAATCAATTTATATAGAAATATAAAAAAATATTTTTTGTTGTCACAGATTTGAAATAGAATTGAAATAATAAAACTGTATTGATCCCACAAAGGGGAAATTACCTATATTTATTTAAAACCAAATATAATTTTTTGACTTGAAAAATACTTAAGGTGTGGTTTTTTGATAGTGTTTTAAATAAACGCTGATCTGTAACAAATATTTACTCTTCACTTCTGAGTGCTCATGTGCAAAGTTGCTGCTCGTACACCACCAGTCCTATAATAAGGTCGTGTGACTCCTAATATATTTCCTTTAGACTTAGCTGTCAGTGTGCATGGGTTACTTTGTGTGGAAATCAGTTGAACACCCTCACATAAAACTATATGCTGCCAGCGCTCCCCCCCCACACACACACACACAGAGAGGACAAAAAGAACTGTTGTGTTTCTGGATCTCACAGTTCTTCGTGTGAGTATATTTAGATGATTCACAGCCCTACAAAGATAAATGAAACTGCTCTTTCTCCGCTTTTTTTGTCGAATATCTTCTATTATCATTTCAAAAGTGACCCGTCATCTGCTCATCTTAGAGACGTGTGCGTCTCCCCAGCCAAGATGGAAAAATTGCAGGATGCAGGCGGGGTAGACCCTGGACAGATCTGATATGCACATTTCAGACCAATTATATCAGCAAAAAAGTAAAATTGCATATAGATGCTAAGATTTGCTTTTAGTATGCCACATTTAAGATCACGTGAATTTTTTTTACACCTCTTTTCCAGATAAAAATAAAAATGAAATTTAAAAAGATATCCCTATTTTATTAAGTCCCAAAATAATATTTAAATATGTTTGCAAATATGATTCACATTCATCTAAAATAAAGCAATATTTTGAGGTTTACTCAAATCCATAACATCAGAATAAAGAATTACTATGTAAAAATTTTAAGAACATTTTTAAAATTGTGCATTATTTAAAAAAAGAAAAAAAAAACTATATAACGTAATTATAATAACTATTAAATAAATAACTTTGATTTAGTAGGATATGAAAATAACATTATTTATAAAAAAGTGCTCAATTTATAATTTTGCTTTTTTTCTCCTTTTGTAAAGTAGGATAGGATAACTAAATTGTTGGAAAATGCTAATAACAGGCAATAATAATATTAATAATAATAATAATAATAATAAAATGTGATAATTAAAATTCTAGAATTCTCTCAAATGTTTACTCCCACATATAAACAGAAGCATTTCATGTCATGTCCAAATAGAATGTAAGTAGATGATATATATATGTTTTCTGTTTTTTCTCAAGGTGCCAAATGTGTCTCGTTTTTATTTTTAAACTTATGGAGATAAACTTGTCTCGGTCTTGCTGTGAGTGGAGTACTCTGAACTTCAGGGTTTTGCTTTTTTCCTGTCTCGATTTTTTTTCTTATTTTTTATCTAAGACGGCAGCGATAGGAAAGGGGAAATGGTGGGGGCCGGGGCAAGTCGGTCAATTTAATTCCTGACGATCTGAAAGAGGTTAGGATCATTTCATATAGGCCTGGCTGAGCAGATCATTACCAGTCACAAATCTGTTGGTTACATGGCAAGGATTTATTGCTAAGAAAATAGGGACCCGTCATAAGTTCTAAAAATGGCGTCTTGGCCCTGCGATAATGGCTAAAGGACAATTTAATAGAGTTCGGCATTTTTCGTTATCTGTATGCGGGCAGAGACTGAATTGGCACCATCACTCTTTTTTTTTTTTTTTTTTTTTAATAATGTGCAAGGCTACCGTTGCACATTTCTGTTCCCTCTGCATGCAGTTCACGCTCAAATGTTTCTATGCACACAAGACGCCAAGCACAAAGCAACAAATGCACACACGTTTTTAACACACGAACACTATGGAATAGTTTCGATTTCAGTCACAGCAGAAGGCTTGGCCACAAGAGATTGTGCTGGTTTGAGCCGGCACCGACCAGATTTTTCAGGCTACAAAGGAAGAAGATTACCACTTGTATCAAATTCAGAGTTGGATGAAAAAAAAAAAATCTTTTGTTTGGAAGGAAAAAAAAAAAAAACCTGCTGATTATCATAACAGAAAAATTGCAGCAGTGCAATTTTGAATGCTGGCTGGCGTCACAAAAACACAAGGATAGGCGCTCATGCAAGAGTAATTAGACCATTTACAATGTTCTGTATTTTCTGCAGTATATCTCTTGAGCAACATGAGCGTCGTTCGCCACATTGAAGAATACATGCCAAAGGAAAATGAGGCAAAGCAACGAGACGCAATAAAAGCAGCTCATATAGTTTGAACACATCCTCCACGAGGACTTACAATCAGTCAGGCAGCACAAATAAGCTAGAACAAGTTTTGTGTGGTATCCATTGACTGATGCCAGTGCTGGGGTGAGGGATCGCAGGATCTGGTGTGTTTGTTCAAGCCCCGAATACCCACATCCACTGTGTCGTTTTAAACTTTGGCCTCCGCCATAATACATTCTTAGCAGGGACTTGATGCTTAACTTGGAGAAAAAAAACTGTTTCCATTCCAAAGTGCATCATCGTGTTTTTGAGGAATATTTTCAGTTCTAAAGTAGTTTGTATATGTTTTTGTGGTTAACAAAAGGATGCTGCTATTTTTTGTTGTTGTTGCTGTTGGAAATTAAGAGGAAACATAAAAAAAAGAAAATTGAAATACTTTATATACGGGCATTATAAATTAATGATACATTGTTTAAGTTTCCCACTAGAAGTTCTAAAATTAGAGATCACGATTAGAAATCTAGAATAGGATGCTAAAATAGTAGATGTATATTAATTCAATTTGAACTCTATAACTTTGAGGATGAGAACAATAAAAAGTTAGCATCGAATATGAACCTTTTTTTTTCTACTTTTATACAAGGATTAGAATTTGAATTTAGCATTAAAAAATTCTAATCAATAATAAGGTATTGCTTATAATTTTTGCACAACCCCAATAATTAAAAGAAACAAACACGTTTTTACTTTTTGTAATATTTTATGTTTGGTCCGGAAACTTTGTTTGACTAAACATAAATACACGAACAACCAAATAATGTTGCATTCTTCCAAAACAACAATGTTTCCTTTTTTTCAGTCCTAACAGTAAGACGTGCCAGTGAAGTAACCTTTTTAATTGTGATAGGCATAATTAATTTCAAATGGGATTAAAGCCCTCCCTCAAATGTCTGTTTCGTTATCAGAGATGCACGCCTTTTCAGGATGGGGAATAGGAATTGCATTTTTTATTTACTTCACTTTACATTTGCAATTCTCTATCATCAAAAATGTATTACCATGCTAAGATTCATTTTTCATCATTTGTGGTTGTCCCAATACTAAGCAGCACTGTCTACAAGCGTAGCTTTACATGACTTTCTGTGTGTAACCTGAATAGCACTCCCACTCAGATTGAGAAATTGAATGAAATATTGATATCATATCATCAGCAAATAGAGGTAAAACTATTGCAATTTAATTTTAAAGAGTAAACATCTCTTGAAATTATTTTTCATCTTCTGCATTGCTGTCTGATCTTCTGAGATTTGACTTCCTTAACACTTTATTTTGAAATTCCTGCTGAGTGATCTGGTCTCTTGTTTAATGTGACAGCAACAGGACTTGATCTTTGTTCGAAATAGTCTATTAAAATGGCATGTTTAGTTGTGTTTAACATTTGGAAAAAGCCTCGACAAACACATTAAACATGCAAACACAAAAAATTGTCTAGGGTTAAGTCTGCTTTTATTCTGATCTGCTTGCCTTTTTTTTTCCTGCTTTTATCTGTCCTTCACTCTTTCTATATTTTTCTCTCTTCTTTTGGCTTTCATGATGCAGTTGATAAAGTTGCGTGAAGAGGTAAGTGCTTCTCTCCTTTAACAATTTAAATTCTGCTTTCCCACTGAAATTTCCATTTGCCCTCTCCAGTCTGGTAGAAAATTTAAATCAGTTAATTTGGACACTTTGCATGTCTGATTGAACAGCTTAAAGGCCAAACCACAGATAATGAGTTCATTAAGGGCCAGTTTCCCAGCTCCATCTCCCTTACATATTACAGAGTGAAGATGAGATTTTCTTATTGATGCACCCATTTGAAGACAAATACTAGGAAACCCAGTGCGGCTTAATCTAACTTTAATTTCAGAGCCCAGCAATGATCAGAAGTCAAACTACTTCTTATTTTCAAGTGTGACTGTCATTTTTAAAAAAAAGTTTTTCATTTTTTTCTGAACGGGGTGGATCAAGTTGTATCTTTCACTTTGTCCAAAAGAGCAATAGAGGGTTTTTTGGCATATTATCGTGTTTTTAAAAGTTATAGATGATAGTGTAAGGGTGTATTTTTAAAGCAATACACTGAATTATGACATAGGATTTTGCATCGAAAGTATCCAGGTTCTATTTCAAATAGTAGAAGCCTTTTTCAAATTATTTTATAAAAGTGGCTTTGTGAAGAAGTTTGTGTCTTACCTGACAAGATAACAGTCAGATGGGTCCTAATTTATTGAATAAATGAAATAATTATTATAGAAAAACCAAACAAATTTATATATTTGGAATTAAATGATCTAAAACCTAAATATTTCACATTGGTTTTGTGCTATTGCATATGTTTTTCCCTGTACTTTCTTGAAAAGGTATAGATATATTTTTTACTTTTCTCTGTCCCACTATTTCTTTATCAGACAAAAACAGCTGCAAGAAACGTAGTTTTTGCTTCAATCTCTTTAAAAAAAAAGCTTTTTGTACTTTCCTAAAATACGGCTTTACTTCAACTTTGTATTTCTCTAGAATTAGGAACATTTTTTAACTTTTCTTTGTTTAATCTTTTATATTTTTTATCCTCTTCCTGCCACCCTGAGGTTCAGAAAGGATCTCTAGTGATCTCATTGTGTGTTTTTTTTTTCTTTTTCGTGATTGTCCACTCCTCTTACACTGACTTGATCTAACGCCTTCATCTTTATTGCTGTTTTCCACCCTCCTGCTCCTGCATTTGAAGGAAAGGCTGGCACAGCTTATACTCACTTATGTCTTGCTTTTAAAAAACTACTTTTTTTTTCCTCCTGCAGCTGAGAAACATGTTTAAATATTTAGCACCTATATTCACAGCTGTTTGACACTTGTAATTCCTCGTCTTACAAGTCCCAAACAAACGGCACAGAAGATCACACAGTCAGTCTGAATCACAGCTGTCATCATTATTCACTTTGACTCTCCCCCACCCTTATTGGAATAATAAGAAAATCATCTGAACTTTGGAAAATTGTGATAGTAACTGCCTGTGTTTGATATTGAAAAAAGGCAGGAGAATGCAAAAAGAGAAGAGAGATTTCTTTTGAGCTACAGCAGCATTGTTCTGGGGCTCTCTGTTAATAACTTACAACTGACGAGGGTTTCTTGATGCAAAAAGCACAACAGAAAAAAAAAACATCTTTTTGTTCCTAAGAAGATCTTTGTTCAAAATGTAGGTGTCAGATAAAAAAGGCTTCCATAGGTAGAAATGGCAGTAGTGGGGTGTTCCAGTGCACTCACAGATTCACAATATTAATTTGCTGAATTTAAATCCTTTTATTTTGAAACTTCACAATCCAATCAAGTATATAATTTGATAAAATCTTTTCGTTTTGAAAGTCAAGGGCATGTTTGAAACTCAAAAAGCTATTAGTTCTAAAAACACCACATTAGGTGTTAATACAATTTCTACAGATTAAATGAATATTTTATGGCTTTGAACACTTCCGTGTTTAACAGAAATCTTTTCCAAAGAAAAAAAGTTTTTACCTTATATCATAAGGGTTTAAGATCAGAAGCATGCAAGCCACAAAAAGGATAAATTCCAAGAATCTAAAAGAAAAGTGATGAACCATCAACTTTGAGTTACTATTGCATCATCTTAAATGTTTGCAAAGCATTTAAATGCTCACCAGATAAAATAAGAATATTAATAGCATAACATTTCGTGAACGTTGGAACATTTTCCATCACTCACGAGTCAAAAATAACTGGTGTATAAAATAGTAATGTTTGCAAGGGGAATAATTTATTGCCTGTAGTTTTATTGACTCGACTTCACTTAAAAAGTTCATGTGTGAATGTGTGAGTCTAGTTTTACCTCATCATTTGTTAGAAGAAACATTAGTTAGGAGATGCTACCAATATGTCAATAACCTGTGGTGGCAGTGTTATGATATGGGGTTGGTAAAGTCGGCCAAGAAAACATTGGACATCAGTGATGTACCTAAATAACTGACGTTACCTTTCTATGTCGTTAAAGACCATGATTCTGGATTACTAGTACATTCTTGATTACTAGTGACTAGTGCACTTGATTCTGTTGGCGTCATGATGGACAAGCAGTTTGGGAATCATAAAAATCATTTTCTTGCAAGAAAGGCCCCAACATAGTAAAGATTTTTACCCTGCTTAGAACTTTTGGGATTTGGAGGAAAAGGGTTCTTAAACCCCCACTTTAATAACAATTTTGTTTTTGGTGTTTTTAACATGTTCTTATGGTACTTGTCTCACAGTGGGGACATATATAAAGAAAATTAAGCTAAAAATTGCATTGCTAAGTATTTCTTTATTCAAATTGTTGTGAATCATGTACAGATGGAAAAATGCTGTTGGAAAAAGCCTGTAGGTGTGACGTAGGTGGTCCAGGTAGCAGGCCACAAGCTCCCTGATCTACTACATTCAAATGCATCCACTTGCAGACAAATAGATCCATGAACATCTTTGTTTACCTCATCCGACCTGGCATCTAGCTATGAACTGTACATATAGAGCTCCAATATTGCTCAGCCTTTTTGTTGCACCGATAATGGTAGGTTGGGGTTGTGAGGGCTGCAAGCTAGCGGTAGGGTGTTAACAAAGGGATGGAAAATGAGGGCAGATATATGCTGCGCCAACAGTCCCGCCCACAACTACAGAGGGACTTTTCAATTAACTTTTGCCGCGCTGCAGAAACTGTATTAGAAAACGAAATAGTTTTTTTTTGTTTTGACTAAAATGGCATAATCATAACTAAAAGACCATTGGGAAGGCTTTTAAAATAGATCAAAGGATGATCTGAGTGGGAAGTCTTGAAAACGAGCTCGACCACAGTGTAAAATTTGTAAATCTTAACAGTTTTTCTTGAGTCAGTTTACCAGTCTACCCTGTGGTGAAAGATGCTTAGTTTTTAATTCTGGAAGCTATTTTTCCATTACTTTTCATTGTGTCATCTCCTGTACATGCTCAGATTGTTCCATTATTAAGGCCATCATTGTGCCATTATCAGATTATTAGTGGCTGAACTCTCACCCTTACCTTCAGGTTCTTTCACTGCCAAACTCGTTTTACATTATTCTAATGATCCTACAGACATATACTCTGCTGCCACTATGAGCCCCCATCTTTCCCCCAGACCCTCTCCCACCTTCCTCACACACCCATCCTCACCCTCCCTTCCCCCTGGCCCTAAAAGAAGTCGGAACGAGAGAGAGAAGAGAGAGGGAGAAATTCAGGAGGAGAAAGCTTTGAAGTGGCTTTCCATCGTAGCAAGTCTACCGGCCGTCTCCCCGAGACGTGTCACCTTTGCCGAGAGGGAATAGGAAAATCACGTTTCGAATGGTAATGATAACATACTAATCACTTGAGCTCTTTGAAGAACCCAGGGAGTATGCTACTCTGTCAGTATCCCTGGCTGCCTGATGCTCCCAAGCACACACAAGCAGTGCAGCCATGGTCTAGGTGTATTACTTCAAGCAATGCATGTCAATACGTCTGCTCTGTCTTTGCTGATCCATAGGGGCTCATTATAGGCCAAATTTGGTAACCATTTTCCCACCTACCAGCACACTGCTACTGTCTGTGGTGGGGCTGCTACATCTTCCAACCCATGTAACCCACCCTGTACAAACCTAACCAACCCTTGTGCCAAAAACCCACGATCCTTTTGCGTCCATTCCTAATCGCCATGTTCTTATCTGTTTTTGCACATTTTATCAATCTCTTTACTCACCCTCCAACCACTCAGTCCTTCCACTGCCCCATCTTTAACTATTAAAAGTTTCTGCAATTTTAAGTGACATCTGTCAGCAGCATGAAAAAAAGGAAATGAAGGATGGAAAGAAGTTCAGAGGGAGTTTTCTCCTCCCTGCTCTTTCCCGTCCCTCTTGTTGTCAGACTTTGAAAAGTGTGTCACTGCCTTTTTTTTTCTTTCTTTCTTTTTTAACTTACTTTACCATTTTTCATTTCCTCTGAGTGATTAACTGGTACAGATTTTGACAGCCCAACCAAGACCTGAGATTTTAGTTCCTCCCCTGTCCTCTTCACTCATGTGATGTGCTTACAACCCTGTCAGTCAGTTGGTTGTCAGTCATTGGGCTGCTTTTGAGTATCAGAGTTGTTACATCTGATCAGTTTTTTTTTAACAGGCCACTTTAGTTACACCATCAAAATCAACAACATTTGAGTAAACATTTAACTCTTCTGTGATCAAGCTGTAGGGTGTACTCTTTGTGTTCAGCAGTTTGAACATTCCTACAAAGTTTGTTGAGATAGCTATCAATGCTGTCTATGTATTAGACTGTAAATGTATTTCAAATTCTTTCAAATGAATGCTATTTTGGCACTGAAGGAAAAAGATATATTAAAAAATGTCCAACTTAAAAACCCATAAGCATCTTGGCCAGTTATTAATATAAAATTAAAGAGAATAAACTTAAAAAATGTGTCAAAACCACTACGAGTCTGTGTTGCATGTTAGACAAAGTAAATACTGTATTTTATTTTATTTATTGAAAAAAAAAATTATCGTGTATAAGTCGTCTAAAAAACTATTTATTGTTAAACCCAAAAACTGTGGCAAAAGCAAAAGCTATTTAAATGTTTATGTTTAAAGATCAGGGTGAACAGGTTAAAGCAGTTGAACCAAGTTTTTTTTAAGGACACAGATGTCTGACTTTTATAGAAGAGACCAAAACACACTTTTAGTCAACCGATTAGTTATTTTTCAAGTTTTTGTTTGCTATATTTGAGTTCATCATCTGCAAAGAAACAAACATCTGCCCTATACATGGTTCCAAAGGGATTCCTAACAAGCTGGGTGAAATGATGCTCTCAACATAAAAAAAAATTGCAATTTGGTACATGGTAATTATGATTTTCCTTTCAAAAGAAAACAACAACCATCTAACTGTTATTTTAAAATTTTTTATCATTCAGGTATTTTCTTAGTTTACCCAATGAAATCTATTATTAAAAAAGAAAAGAAAAACTTTTTTTTTCTCACCCGGTTTCATTTTTTATTATTTTGTGGCAATAGTATTATTTTAGTTATTGTTTTTTATTTGCTCTGATAATACAGTTGTTTGATAAAAATAGGCAAATGTTTAAGGAAATGTACAAAATTTTAATCTTTTTTGATCATTTAGATTCCATCACATTGACAGGATTTTCTTTGGATTTTTAAAATCCAAAGAAAAAGTTGCTATCAGGTAATAATACTTTGTGTAACTGAGGACTTGCCTGTCAAACAGTGCAGTGAGGCAACAAGACTTCCAAGCAGTTGCTCTTTTTATGTCCAAGATGAGGCAGCAGCATCCATTACATCGTCTGTCTCAGTGTGAATTTTCATCAGCATACAACATACCATCACCCTTGAAGGTTATTTCCAGCCTGGTTGTATTTCTGTGGCACTGGTCTCTGTTTAGGTGACAGCGTTGTTGTGTTCCTTTGAAATCGGTCACAGCCCTCTCAATCACTTTCTGTTTTCTGGTTGTTGTTTTTGTTTTTCTTTTGCGGTTATTTATTTACCCCCCCCCCCCATTTGTTGCAGAGAGCGCATCTGTTGGACAACACAGAGAGGCTGGAAAGGTCATCGCGGAGACTGGAGGCTGGCTACCAGATAGCAGTGGAAACTGGTGCGTATTCTGTTATGGATTGGAATAGATTGGGGTGTTGTTGGGTGGGAGTTGAGGATGGTGGCGAGGATGAGTGAGCGACAGCAAATTGTCTTGCTCATATGCGTAGTGGGAGGATTTGTGTGTGTTTATATGAGTGTGTGTTGGAGGAGGGTGTGAAGCTAAAAAAAAAAAAAAAAAAAAAATCTCTTTTTCCTTGACGACTGATGACATTTTTGGGGGAACATCAAAGACGAGCCAGGGAGGTAGAGGGAGAAGTGTACAGGCGACAGATCGGGTGCTGCATCTCCTTGCTCTGCTCCTGAAGAAAATTCAAGCATCACTATGGCGGCGTGCGATTGTTTGTTGTGTATGCAAGCAAATCAGGCCTTTATTTTCTTTTTTGTACAAATAAATACAAAGTCTATGGAAAATAAACATTATGAGCATTTCCGCCAAAGTTCTTAATTCAGTTGTGCATAAGAAAGAGAAGAAAAGCATATTGCAAATCCAAATAAACTATCTGTCAAACCTACTTTTTTCCTCATTATCAAGGGTGGTTTAATCTTAATAGAGAAGAAAATATCATTGGGATTTTAAATAGATTTAGCCAGTTTGCATATGTTTTTTCTTTCTGTCTTCTTCCATCCCGACAGTCACCACATTATTGAGGCACAGTCTATTCCTCAGAGATATATCAAAGCTTATTCTTGAAGAATCAACCAGCTTTTCGTGGCTTCCGCTGTAGTTTTGAAAAAAGTTTGTCAATTTACACTATAATCGAGTGGTGGCTGGTACATGCGACATTGGCAGATTTAATAATTCAAGTCAAGGAAGGTTCGCATGCGGACTTTCAGCGTTTGATGTCCTTTGTGACATGTATTTACAAATTCATAAACATGATCTGCATTCTCTGCTTAAAAACCTTAATTCTTAGGATTCTGAGGGTATTCCAGCAGATTCTGCGACATCCAGAAGAATTTTTTTCCACCCCTCCTCAGCCGCTTCTTTTATTGTTACTTTCTTTTCCATTATGTGCCTCACAGCTTGGTGTTTTGCAGAGAATTTTGGTCCCGGCTCAACACTGCTCAGTACATCATGGGTCCAGCAGTTTGTCCTGCTGTTGTCAGCCACATGCCCCTTGACCTCGTGACACTGCCGGCTGTCTGGTCCGCTGTGCGTGAGGCTAGCTAAGAACAATGTGCATTTATCCTGCCTCAGTCCCACACACTTGGCTTTCCTCACACCAGCTGTGGGGTGCGTTTGTGGTTTGGCGGGGAAGCTTCGTCCCGTCTTTAATCCGTGACCCCTTTTTTACTCTGCTGTCGATATCGGCCCTTCGCTTAGATGCACAACCTGAAATACTGATGTCTTCAGGTCAAAGGAGGAATACATCTGCTTTTGGAATGCAGATACATGGGGAATACGCCACTCTATAACAGAAAAACAACAAAACACATGGTTTGTGCAGAAATTTGTAATATCCATTGGGGTCCTAAACTTAGACAGTTATTTATTTAGCATTTTTTACCCAAATATAACCAACTTTATATTTCTTTTAGGAGGTTTTTTTTTTTTAAACATCTTTTAGTAACTGTTGTGAAAGTTTCCTATACTTTCAGCACTGGTATTTCCTAGCGGATACTTTTTAAATTATTTTATACAAGAACAAAAGCCAGTTTTATTGTGATTCTGTCTGCATTATAAACAAGAAATTGCAAATAATACGTAAACATATAAAAAAAGAGTATATTTAAGTACAATATTAAAATGACATTGGGGGTAGGTAAGAGGTAAAGTGTATGCTTTCCATCTTGAGGCTAATTAAAGGATTTAGTGTTTCTCCAATCAGAAATCGTCTAGTTATTCTGGTGATACTTTTGTTGCAAAACTCTGCTTTTTTTTATGACATCTAAGCTTTTTCCTTTGTGTAGGGAACATTTTAGTGCCATTATTTTGCAGTAATTCAAAGTTGCATTCTCCATTAGCAGTGACACAGTGACCCTTAACAAAAAGCAGTTGACCAGCTGGAAGAAGAATTTAATGGCACTTTATTTCAAAGCGACAAATTCTGAGCAAAGCAATGGTGTTGAAACTCAGCCTTTTCACGTATAGATCTCTCCATCGCCTACAATATATTTTTAATGAAAAGGGAATTAAAAAGCCAGGATGCTTCTGGGTCACATTTAAGGAAGGAAAAAAAAGATAAATCTTGTTTCTAAGAAGAAGAAAAAAAGAATGTTGACACAAAACCATTGTATCATAGATATTCATAGATATTTCAACATTTTTTTTTCTCTCTTCTCAATGTCACCCATGTATTTGCTGAAAACAAAGACTTGCCAAAAGCAGTGAGAGCCATCTGGGGGATCTAGAGAAGACTCTTTGGACATGCTGAGCTATTTTCCCCACATTCACCCTGAAGAAGCAGAGTTCCTTGTTTGTCTCATAAATAAAGTATAGAAGTTCATTAGTGAGGAGCTCTGACTTAAAAGCCTTTGCACAGCATCCAGCAGACACGAGAGATAGCTTAGTTAAAGAGAGCAGTAAATAAAGGGGTAGGGCATGCAGTTAGCCAATTTAAAGAGATTTGAGTCAAGAGCATTTGAAATGCCCAAATCTGGAGGCTTGTCAAACCTGGAGAGTGATGTTAAATCAAAGGATTGTCAAAATCTGGTCCTGCTCTTCACATTTTTAAGGAATTTGAATTATTTATGATATGTTTTAAAATAGCATATCAAACTAGAAATCACACTTGCAACAAATAGCTATTCCACCTTTTAAATCCTATTTTTGTGGTTGCATGTTAACTGATGGTTCCTTTTAGGTCTGACTGAGTGAAAAAACAACAAAAAAACGGATTTTAATCAACTTAAAAGCTATAGTTGCAAAGTTAAAATACCCTTTATTTATTTTCAATTGTTTATAGTATATTAATTAATTAATCCCATTATTCATACACTACTTTAACACAATCCCAGTCAAATAAGGTACTGTGTATTAAAAATCTAAATATTAAAACGGCAATAAAAATATAGAACTCAATAAAATAACAGATAAAAAGCTAAGGTTGTAATAGCCTCTTTTTTATTTTTTAGATATAGTACAACATAGGAGTTGTTAGGTAATCATTTCAATTGCAAAAACACATCTAAGACTAAATTGAATGTTGATTTTTTTTTTTTAAATGTCCTGTAGATTTGGAGTTTTCTATTAAAAATGCAACACTGTTACAAAATAACATGGCAATGTAATCAAAATAAGCTTCAATGAAATTTAAATTATCTTTACATGTCATAAATATAAAAAATAAAAACTTGGAAACTCTGAGGGCTCTTGTTATGTAGTCAACCCTACAAAATAAAACAGCTTATTAGGGATTGATTTCAGCCCCATTTAGATAAGCAGAGAGGGTCAGGTTGTGGCCCCGAGGGCCCCCAGCCCAGTTCAAAGTTCACAACATGGCAGGTAGAGAGCAACTCCACAGGCTATCAGCTTTATTAGGATGGAGATAATCTGATTAAAAATTGTCAATCAAAGGTACTAGGGACTCAGTCAAGGTCCTGGGGATTTGATTCTTTCTCTCCCTCCTTCTTTTTTTTCTTTTTCCACTCTCACAATCGCTCCCTCTTTTTTTCTGATAAATCATTGAAGCGACCAACAAAGTGGCAACCGTCGCTGTTGAGCTAAGCAGCCCTACAGTTGTCACCAAGGCTGACGTGCGAGGACCCTGTGATGATGTGATGACTATATTAAAGAGTACATCAATTTGTTTTAGAGCAGTTTGATTTTCAAGTGCGGTGGTATTAAAAGACAGTGGGGGAGGGCAAGCATGGCAAACGGAATTCCAGCGGCAGAGCAAGGGGTACGGGGACATCAAGAAATAAATACACAAATAACTGTTACCAAAAGGGAGCAAAAAGTGTTTTTGTTAAAATAAAAAAGGAAAACAAAAAAAAAATACAAGTCTTCACGGCTTTCTTTTGAAGCCGAGTGCAGCTTTGAGTCTTGCTGAGAGTCCATGGGTGCTGGAGTGGCCCAGTAACACAGTACACGTTTGTCCCGACTCTCTATCTCTCCCCCTCCATCTTCGTTTCTTTCTCTTCTTTACTCCCGCTTGCTTTCTTTCTCCCCGCTTCCTATAAAGATCAGACTCGAGGATTCTTTTGGTGCTGGGCCACCAAAGTGGCGCCTGCTTCTCAAATCCGCGAGAAAACACTTAACAAATGACATAATCAGCTTTATTTACAGACCTGCAGTTGCACCTTTACTCAACTGTTTCAATGGCTCTCCTAGCAAAAATTTAATTTTGCAGCATTTAATTATAAGACTGAAGTATTGGACCTTTTTAAACATAATAATTCTAATCTGTTTACAATTTTAAAAGGGGAAAAAATTCCTGTGAATTTTTGAGATTTTTAATTTTTTCTTTGAGCTCTTAATCTGAAAGGATAATTCTAGATTCAAATGTATATTTTAAAGGTTCATTATACAATTCGTACTAGCACATAACAATACTTGTAACTTTGTTCAACAGTCACTACATAGGTAAAAATATATACAGAATATATGTAATCATTTCTATTAATATCTAGCCCAGTCTTTGTGTGCTTTATTTTAAAGTGCAGTCTCTTTCTTCTACAAGCTTCAATATTTAAAGCATCTTTCTTTTTTTGTCTCTTAAAGGACGTTTGGTAAAGCCGATTCCTTGAGGTACAGAATAATAGATCTTTTTTGTAGGCTGATACAATGGGTGCACTTCGTTGTGTTCAAAAAGAATATAAAGTTATTTGATAATTGTTTGATTAGCTAAGGCAAGAGATGGAGACTTAAATATTTCACAGCTTGAGTTTTCTGCTAATGAGAAAGGAGGCGCTCTAAAAAATATTTTAAATGTTGAAAAAAAGGGTTTTCCTACTGCGTTTTAAAATGAAAATAAGGTTGGTAAACATTTCGAAAATTTCACGTTAAACTACATTTTCTATATATATATATATATATATATGTATATGCTTCGACACACAACATCTTGTTCTGAGAAAATCTAGCCGTGGGTGAGCTGTTTATCGGTAAACCCCCGATGGATGAAAGGCGCAGCAATAATGATTTTTTTTTTCTCCTAATCGGACCTTGTCAGCAAGGCGTCTTATCGTGGAGAGGAAAATGACACCGATCCTATCGAAGAGCCTGGAGTCCGAGTTGGCGGCGTGTGTCTCCCCCCCAATCATCGCCGGCCATGGCCCAGCCATATCTAGCGCCGCCACAAACGGCGAGCGTCGCTTTTTTCATGTGGACTTCAAAAACGTCGCGAGTCATTAAAATTGCACCCACGTTCGGCAGCAGGGATCAGCCGCTCTGGAGCGAAAATGGGATGTGGAAAGAGGAGACTCACTAAATGTGTTAATTCCATCCTCACATGTTTACAGCTTAATTTTAATCTGTTTGAGGGACAAGGAGGGGTGGAGGGACGATTGGAAAGGGGGGCAGGGGAGGCAGTGAGAAAGCTTCGCGCTGCAATAAATCGCCATTATCTTTGACACCCTAGGACTCAGCTGTTCCAGGGATTTAGGGGTCCACTGGCAACAGTGTATATCGTAGGGCATGAAAACACTGTTTACGCTTGAACTGCGGTAGCTAAGGTGCAATCACCAGTTTTCGGCTACTCAGACAAAAGGGCTTGCCCGCACAATGGCCAGCTAGCATACGGACCCTCAATGGAAGAGCTGAACCAACAAGACTCAAGTATGTGTTGGTGAGCGAGCTCCTGTTCCCTGGATCCGCTTGGACAAATCTAGACTTCTCCCCATTTAGATAGAGTTCTATCGCAAGTTTCCAGTCGCTAGCTAAAACAAGAAATGACTTTTTATTTTAAAACCTAGAAACACATTTGTGTAAATTTAAAGAAAAACTTTACTGAATATAAACTCCTGGCAAGATTTCCTACATCAAAGCTCAACAGTCTGTAACTTTTTAGGGTAATGATCTGACTAGAAAGCTTAGTAGAGCTTTTGTGTCAACAACATTCCCGTCATAAATCTTAATTTGTCCATTTTGACCAATGATACAAATGGTATTAGATAAAATGAAGTTTACATTTTAAGAAAACCTTGTTTTGATTACTGGTGAAATAAAACTGAAGTAAAGTTTTTATCTGGGAAAATATTTTTTTTTAACTGAAAAACCTCCGCACCACCAGAACCAACACATTTTATGGTAAACTGTAAACCACAATACTTTATGTTTCAAACAAGACATATAAAAGCTATTCACATACATGAACACACACACACACACACATATATATGTATATATATATATATATATATATATATATATATATATATATATATATATATATATATATATAATCAAAATTTCAATAATACACTGTGTCCTTCCAATTCTGAAAGGTCATTTTGTAAATTGGTCTATATTCTCAATCAGGCTCCATCCAAAGCGTTTATTGATATAATCTAATCCTTATCCTGAGATACAAAACACCCTCCAATTGTCAGATAGTGGTATGCCACTATATCTTTAAGGACACCCTTATCCCAACCTGAAATAAGATTTTTCTTTCTCCCCCTCTTCTATTTTGAGGTTGCAGTAACTAAAAAGATGCCCCCTGCCTTGGTGCACGGAGGAGAAAAAAGTGTGGCATTGACCTCTGGCTGACAGAGAAAACTAAGTAAGAGGGGGAGATAGAGGGGAAAAAAGAGCGACGGAGGGGAGAGAGCTAAGACAACAACTGTGAAGAACCGCACAGGGTTAAAGAAAAACTGTTTCAGAAGGAAATGGGAGACAAAAGCAAGGACTCGAAGCCCCCGTGGGCACTTTAAAGAGCCAGTACATCTAAGGAGCTGAAATATTAAAAAACGGAAAGGGAGAACCAAAAGGAAAAAAAAAAACAGAAAAAGAGAAATTTAGTAAAGGAGCGGAGGAGAGGGAGATATGTGCCACCATGTCACCCGAGGACGTCTATCAGAATATTTCATTCAGTAATGAGAATGATGTTTTGAATGACAAAAACTGATGACATTCAAAACCCTGAAAAGTTAAAAAAAATATATATATATTTATATATATGTATATTGTTAAGATTAAGCGCTGCTGAAGAACAAAAGCTGTTTAAAAATGTAATTACTAATTTTTACAGAGTCTACATTTACTAAAAATATTCAAACATGAATATACACACGCCAAAAAGCATTTGCTCAGACTATTGTAAAGACATGCTGCAACAAAGCTGTACATCTTCACAGTGAACTTAGCTGAAATGGTTTCTGATGCAGATTCAGCTGCTATTTTGGGTAGAAAATTCCCAGATTTTGTATACATTTATATCTTTATTTTTATTTATTTATTTATGTTTATTATGTGTTTTTATTGAATTTCACAATTACAATATTTTTTGTGGTGCATGAACTTTTAATTTTTAATCGAGTTAGATTTTTTGTGATATCTTTAAAGAGATCAAAAACAATAAAACATTTATGACAACAATGGTGACTTTTACACATTTTAAATTATTTTTTTTTTTAGGGAAAAATGTCTTAACTAAAACCGCATATTCTAAAATACGAAAATTATTTTGAGCTTTTTTTTATAAATTAAAGTATAGTTCTATCTTAAAGCAAATTTTAAAAATTAATTCATCAAATTTGCATTACTTAGAGATATATATAAAATATTTTTTATCGTTTGTTTTTTTAATTCTCAATCTGTCCTTTCAAAGTATACTTCAAAAAAACTTAAAAAAAAAAACTTTGATTCAATGTGTGACAAATTCACATTTTACTTCTACATTTTTTCCGTTTCAGTGCTTTGACGTTTAAATGGAAGACGAAAATAATCTGGTTTTATTAGGTCTCTGATAATAGCTGTTACAGGACTAACATTGTTTTTTTTAACAAGTAACTAAGCCTAACAAGTATTTTATAGCTGGCTACAGTAAATCTTTTATTTAAAGAACTTTTTCACCTTTTGGGGTGTGCAGCTGGTTATTTGCTACTATAGCCTTTCACTTTTTATTTTCTTTGACTTATACATTCCGAACACTTTACAGTGCCCTATGTTTATATAATGCATGATTTGTTCAAAAGTTGATACACTAAAGACATACATTTGCAGCATGAATTAATAAAGAAGTCAAACTTTACAGAAGTATGTAATACTATGATATAATTTTAAAATAGTTTTATAAGCTCATTATCATTTTGCTTTCACTGTTGAACAAAATTGCTGAGCCAACCTGTCATCTCCACCCTAAAATCTGACTTTGGCTGTTTGAAACACAATGAAGCCCATTAGTCACCTCCGTTTGTCCTCGCAACTCCTCCGCTCAGTGGCAGTCACACCTCCCCTCCACTGTCAAAGGAGCCTTCTCTCAGGCCGCTCCATACCCATCAGAAGGGATTGTCCGCCCGTTTAAGACACCCGGGGAACATGAAACGGAGCTGAGCTCAGATGTCAGCTGGTTGCCCCATCTGCCAGTCAGTAGGATGGTAAAGCTTTTGTCCTAGGGGGTAACCTTAGGAGTGCTGTGAGTGTGTTCCAAGTGTGTGTGCTTGTTATGAGTCAGGAAATCCAAGCAATGCCAACTTGACAAAATTAGACAAAGTTTAAAATTAAAATCTGCTTGGTTAGATCAGGATAAAACGACTACTGTTTGGTACAGTTTATTTATTTTTGAACTGGCAGTCATTTCAAGGCAAATATAAGAAGGTCCCAAGAAATTGTCCTTGACTCGATGGAAGTTAATTGGTCTCATTTCAGATCTGCTCACTCTACATAGAGCTCAGTTGGTGAGGCATTTTAGAATTTGAAATTGCCTGAAGCTTATTTTTACTAGTTTTTTTTTCAGTTAAATATCATAACCTTGATGGTACGAACAGTTTGACTTTCATGTAAATGAACCAAAGTGGTGACTCCGAGTGCTGGCAGAAGTGCATTTTTACTGCATGCATTCTGCCTTTTGGTAGATAGGCTGCGCCCTTGAGCTTCTTTGGGAGTGGAGCTGTGGCGGCTCTTCGGTGCTGAAAGGGGGACTCTGTGCATGCTGGAGTGCTCCTGTATAATCCAGTGGACCGGTCTGTGTGAACCCAAGTGTTCCTAAAAAGAAAACATACACTCTGACAGCGCCAGCCTTTCATTCGCTGCCGACTTATCAAAGTTATGCCTGTAACAGTGGTGCGAGTAAGTTAATAGGTGCCTTTGATTGATGCAACATGCTTTTTTTTTTTGCACCTAATTAGTTTCACAATGAGTTAAAATCAACACAAAAAATATATTCAATTTGTGCTTTTATTTTGTTTTTATAGATGTTCTTTTTTTCCTCAACTTTGATTTGCCTTAAAAAGTCAACACAACACCCATGTTCATATCAGTCAGTCCAGCTGTAAGATGTTGGAGTCCTAAAGGGCTGATGTATGCACAGCTCTGCAAGTCCTCCCCGAGAACATCTATGATCTTGGGTTACCCAATCATCAATCACGGCGAGCTGTACTGTCGCCCATCTTTTAAAGCACAGTTGTGAAGGACTGACTAAGGTGGCCTCAGGGACACCTTACTTGGTCTGGTCTAGTTTAGGTTTGATGTGAGAAGGTACCTAGTTAGGACTACACACAGACCAAAGTCGACACATTGATGTAGGCTTTTTTTAAAACTGTTTGCTGAAGTGTGCATATTAGTATTTTTAAACAGCATTTTATATCGCTTTTTCTAGTTTATGTCGTTCATTTATTCAGCATTTTTTATTTATTGTCCTCTTTTTATAACCTAATAATGTTAACAAGGTGCAAAGTAACATTTGAAATTTTGGAAATGTTTATTTTAATGTTGATTTTATGTTTAATAAAAGTTTCAAATATTTGAATAAATGTTTGTAGTATTATTTAATAATTAATCAAAAGTAGTCATCTGTACGGCTATTTAAAAAAATACCATAATGATTATTTTTTATTTTAAGCTAAATTCAGGCTTACCTGAAGAATCAGAGAAAATGTATCATATTGTCCAAAATTGATCTCAACACTACTAAATTATAAAGTTGGCTGCCAATTTTCTTTAAGATAATATCAAAATACTTTATTGATTCCAACCTGGAATATGTGACCATTGCAGCAGCAGCAGCAGCAGTGTCCAGGCAACAAACAATGGAATTCACTAATTCTACAGTAAAACCACAAAACTATCTTTAGTGGTGTTAGTTTGAGTTATTTTAATGAGCTGGGTAGTTGCAGCTTAATGAAGGTTTTTTTTTTTTTTTTTTTAATAAGCATAAACATATAGAATCAATGTAAATCTTCTGCAAAAGGAATAATCAATGTCTGAGTGTAAAGGAGTGTCTTGGTTTTAATTGAATTCCAGACCTTTTATTTTTATGCAAACTATAGACACGGTTAAGGAGGACTAAGCTGACAGAGTTGATGATAATTAAGATCTTAAACTCAGAAACTCTGTTGTTTCTTTAAATGTGCACATCTGTGCAGCTGAGGGATTGTTTCTTATTAATGAGTTTATTTTTATTTATTTATTTTTTTTGTACATTTCTGTCACTTCATTCATCTGTGACAGGTTTACCCATCTCTCCTGGGGAGGCTTTCAAACTCAATTTCTATGCAACCACTGTCGGGTGACAGCAGAAGCTCAAGCAAAGCACCTTTGGAACAGGACTGCAGTTAACTTAACAAGTCTCGATATGTGAGCTCCATCTTTGATGTAACCCATTTAAATGATTTAAGCCTCTTTGTCGTGGAGAAGTTTATGGGAGATCTGTCAAGATGGTCCTTGGAGGGAAACAGGTCATATCTGTAACATTTAAAACAAAAAAATACATACATTTTTTTTCTTTAAAATTTATTTTTATTTCGTACTTTATTAAAGTCAGGAGCTCAATCATATTGTCTTCAGAATGAAAACGTATAGACACGTCAGGTCTCAGTAGGCGATGATGTAATCCATTTCTTCCTCTTCACGGTTGTCGTGGAGTGATCATAAAGCAGAGAAGAAATCACAGAGCTCAGTTTAAAGTGAAGAAGGTGCTTCTTTTACAAACAATTCATGGATTTCAGTGGGGTTGTCAGTATGCTGCACCTTTGGTGGGTTGTGATTTACTATAAAAATGAGCACATTTGTTGTTGTGACTGTGTACAGTGAATCATTTGTATTTTCTGTTCCTTTGATAATTTAACAGACTTTGGAACACTTTCGTCTGACTCAGATGTTGCGCCTACTTTGAAAAGAAGTGGAAAAATGACTGCACTGATAAGAAAAAAAATCCCATCAGTTTAATACACAAAACAAACATATCACACAAAACTACACAAAGTAAGCTTGTAATCATTTTTTATCATTTTTTCACTTTGTTGTTTATCTAAAATGACTTGATCATATGACTTACAAGGTCAAATTAAATAATTTGTGGTCATCTAAACCTTAAACCTTGACTTTTACTAAATCAGCGGCGGTTTTTGTTTAGGTTAAAGATGTGTTGATTGACACGGGCACACGTCTTGAGCCACCTGGATTTATTTGGGCCAAACAAGAGGGCCCATGTCTGTCTGGACCCCCTCTTCTGTCCGCTGTGGGGGCTTGGAGGCTCGAACAGAAGGTGCCTCCTCATAACTTGCACCTGAGCTCCTCCCAGCCTGGGACTAAAACTCTCTTTCTATCTCTTCCTACACCATGCCCCCTTTTTTCTCTCTTTCTATCCCCATCCTCAGCATCCTCTTTACTTCTCTCCCAGGCCACGGCCTGGCCTACTTTCTACCTCTCTCACTCTGGACCCTTTGATGTCAACTACATTGGCCTTTTCCACAGATCATGTGTATGATTGAAAATATCACATTTGCTAAATCCACAGTCTGTTTACAAATATATATTTCAAAAACTGGCTATGAAGTTATTGGTCTACAAGGACAAGAGTACTTTCCCATGCATTAGCTCTGCCTATCACAGTATGTGATGCTAAAGGTCCTCCCCCTCCCATTTGATGCTCTTGTATCCTGTTAAGGTTTTTTCTTTCTTTTTTGTAGGACAATCAATATTTTTTAAACCAATCTGTCAACATTTTTTAGACGTTTTCCTTTTCAGATCTTGCAAAAACAAAGAATATATTAGAAAAATAATCAAAATTGTCATTTTAAAAGGGCATGGTACATTATATTCATTCAAATAAAAGAATGATGCCCCTATTTTACACAAACAGTAATATATGAATTAGCACACAGATATAATTACAAGCAGAATCATGACAAGAAGTGACTATTACACACTTCAGAGACATCTCAAAGTGATACATCATGCTATGTACAGATATTTAAGCACACATTTATTTGTCTAGAAGGAGTTACAAAGGCTTTAAAACTGTTACTTACTCTTTCTGTCAAAAATGATACCCATGTAAAACGAAGGAACCTTTTCGGTCTTTCGTTTTTCATGCGTGATAAACATATTTCATAACTGTTTCTTGCGTTTTTCATTTATCGATCTGCACAGATGTCCATCGAGGGTTTCTGCCTACTGGTCTTACATGAATTCAGTTTTGAGCTGTTCAAAAGTTTTGGTTGGTAGAGAATTACGCAGTTTACGCATATTTTACGTAGTTTATACGCAATAATTAGGTAAATCTTAAGCAATTGTGCGTGATTTTTGTGGGATGCATACTCAAATATGTGGCTTTCCACGACCGTTTCACACATGTCTGTAAGTGACTTCTCATCCATGTACCATTGATGTATATATGTCTTGCGAATATGGTGCACATATCACGTTAAAATTACGTAATTGAAACACAAATTACGAATGAGCACAATAATCACTCATGGTTCATGTTCTAAGTTGATTTTCATGTTCTTGGAGTAGTTTCTTCGTACTTCTTCCACGGTTTTAACATGGTTCATTTGTGATGAATCTGTTAGAATTGTACGTAAAGACCACAACTTTTCTCACTTTATACACATTTATGACCAATTTTCATCCATGCAGAATGTACGTAGTGGCTGTGTGACACGGCCTTAATGGCACACTAGGTTAGGCATTATTTTGTATTTCTTAATATTTCGTGTTGTGCAAAGAAGTTGATGTCTAAGATGCTGTAACTAAATTCAGTATAGGCATTCTTTCCTTATGAAATATGGTAATTATAGTTTCTTCAAAAAACGAAATAATATTCCATTATTAACAGGTTTTCACTACAGTTGCATACAAATTCTGTTTATTCTAATTCTATATTTAAGGAGATAATAATAAGTTAAGGACTATTTCATTCTTGTGAGGGTGAAACGAAAAGTAATAATCTATAGATTTTAATTAATCTCTATTTCTGTTAACAGAAACGTTATACAATTCCTACAGCCTGTTTTTTCGTATATTTTCTCTGTTAACTGGAAACGAGTGAAAAGCCAACGCTGCCCTGATTTATTTAGGAAAATTTAATTGGCTTGGAGTTTTGTCAGTCGTTTGTACTTAATAATCAAAGCAACATGAGACCAAGTGGTGTTTCCAGCATCACGTGAAACCCAGCAGCTAATGAACCATGGCTGGATATCTCAGATTTAGTGGGGTTAAGTGAAAGTTTCTGCCTCACACTTAAACACCAGCATCATTTAGCCGCTGCTAAGCTGTAATCATATAGGCTAAAAGAAGGATTTGAAGGATGAAACGTATATTTTCCTCTTGAGAGGATAGACTTTAAAAAAATCAAGCCCTTTATTTAAGCGTATGTACAGTACAGACCAAAGGTTTGGACA
The DNA here is from genome assembly GCA_023969325.1 of Oryzias curvinotus. NCBI lineage: Eukaryota > Metazoa > Chordata > Actinopteri > Beloniformes > Adrianichthyidae > Oryzias > Oryzias curvinotus. The sequence continues at coordinate 10,476,271 of CM043724.1, read as the reverse complement.
CACCTTCTTATTCAAATGAATGGGAAGGTGTGTCCAAACTTTTGTTCTGTACTATATAATTTTTTATTTTAACTTCTATTTGATATCTCAAAATTGATAACTTTACATTTCCAAAAGCATCTAAGAAAAATCTCCATAAGCTTAACATATTTGATTTAGCTCAATGGCTCTGCTGATTTACAATATTATTTTATTTCAAACTCCATTTTTCTCAGAAAAATCAATGACAAGACATTTAGGAAATGTTTTCATCTTAAGTACTTAAAAATTCATTAGTACATCAAATGTAATACTTGGTTCAAGTCTCTCAAAAACTAAAAATGTTTTTATTCAAAGTGCATCCTTATTTAACATCAGTACTTATTGTTTTATGCTGTTCCAACAGATTTGACTATTTGGATTTGTATTTTTCCACTTAATGCGTTTAGATGAGTGATCAATGAGTTCATCTTCTGCATTGCAGAGATTGAAGAGACTATTCAATCTCTTCTGGGAACCTCCCAAAAGTGTACTTGGGTATCTCTTGTTGCTCTGTTTGATACCCTCCATTCCTTCTTGTTGTTTCACTTTCTCAGGTTTACTAAAGTGTCACACTTTTTCATTTGTTTTATCAAGTTTAATGTGATTGGTGATCACATCCCTATATTTTTAGTCTGTAAAGATATTTTAGCCTATACATATATATACTTTAGGTTTTATGTTTGTGAGTAAGAGAATGGCTTTTCTCGGTCAGACTATTATTCTGAAAGATTGTTCTTGAAGATGTCTGAGACAGTAATTAGAAAATTGCTTTGAGTCATACTAAGCCAGATGAGTGAGAAGGTCTTTGGGGGAGTGAAAGGAACAGTAGCATGACCCAACCTAGAGACGAAGGGAGCTGCCCATTTTGTAGTCTTGATGGAGGTTATATTTTCTGTGACAACTGGACCACACTAATCAAAATGTGTTAATAATCTCTTCAAAGGCCCTGGCGGCACATCAGTGAAGAGCCTCATTGAATAACAATCCCCCACCAGACCTTGATTCTGGTTATCCTTATTGCACTAACCCTGCGGCTACTTTTTCTTCTGCTTTAAAGTAATAACCATTTATTAGTAGTTCTATGTTTCACATTCAACCATAATGTGAGTCTTAACAAATTTGTAGCGAAATTTCTAATCAAATATCATGTATTCATTTACAAAACCCTCTCTTAATAAGGTGGTAAACCCTAAAGAGGCCCTTGAATTGAGTTTTAGTGCCTGTTTTGGCCCCGCTGCTTGCTTCTACCCCTTATAGTATGAAATCCAGGTCAGATGTGTGGATTCCAATAAGTTTTATCTTTTGTTTGAGGATTAGCTCAAAGGTCAAAGTTCACAAAGACGGCCAGATGAGGTCTCTCGCGCCAAATATCCATATCTTCCGCTCCTAAAAGAGTGTTGAGCATCAAGATCAATGGCTTTAATCGATGAGCACAGGGATGGAAGTAAAGCTTGCAAAAAGTTTGATTGCATGCATATTGATCAGAGTAAGGCTAAGAAGCTGTTAGGCAATTTACTTGATTTTTGTTTTTTGTCTTCTTTGTTTTAGCTCATTTCAATAATACCTACTTCAACTCGACAAAGACAGGAGCTGGTGGTTAATGGTTAAATGAAAGAAAACTAAAAGGTTTAAAAAGGACTACTGAACTGCAATTATTTGATTATAAACCCAAGAACGGGGTATCAAGAGAGCAATATTTTATAAAAGCCTAAAATATATAAAATGAAAAGTGTAATATTACCTCATAATTGCATAAATTGTTTTTTAATTTTAATGTTTAAAAATCCTTGTTGGCATTCATTGGAATCCCCCTTTAAATTAAGTTCATTTAGCAGTCTAGTCTGAAGTTGTGAGTCAAGACAGGTTTGAGGCGTTAAAAAATGCATGCGGTCCAGGTGAGAGGTCCGAGCCCCAGTTTGCCATGGGATCAGTTTGTGTGGTGTCTCAGGAGAGCCTGTGTCCAGTCTAAGGCAGGAATGACGGCAGTGCTTAATAATAAAAACGTCGGATCAAAGGCCATAGAGTGGTGGTGACTGAGTTGGCATACATCATGAAGAGTTCTGTGTGTCAAGTTTTTTTTTTTTTAGTATTTTTTTGTTCAAGTTTACGTGCAGGTGATTTATGTGACCATTTCTCATGTTGAGAATCTTTTTCTTCTTGCTTATAGTCATGTGTGCAGTTTGAGGCATGAATATACACTGTATAATAAATTTAGTTTGTGCTTGCATGCTCATGGTTGCTCACCATAGGGCCTTCACTAGGTGGTGTTGCTCCCTGGGAAGGCCAGCGTAGCTGCAAGCGCTAGAGGACTCATTGACTTTATAATGATTAGTGGTCAGGCCCCCAGCCCATGCTAGTACCAGGGGTTTGGCCTAGCTACTGCTGCTAGCCCCTTGGCTACAGCCATGCACCACTATCGACTCACCCCTAGCCCCCTCTTTCTTTGGCCTGCCGGCGATGTGTCAAAACCCATTAGCCCAGAATTCCGCAACTATAGAGAAAGGATCATTTTAGGTTTATATTTTTTTGTTTGTTTTCCTCTTACTTCTTCTGAGCCATCCCCTCTCTTTTTCCTTCTCATTTGTTCTTTTGCTGTCTCCTCATACTCCTCCGCCCTTCTAAAGTAAAGAGAGAAAAAAAAGTAGTAACCTTTGACAAGAGTAGTTCCAGTTGTGGTATGTATGGCAGTGTATTGATCTGCATTGGCTTTAGGAACTATAGAGAAGAGAGTTAGCAAGCTACTGTTGCTTTCAAGTCCCACACATTTTTTTCTGGGGAAAGACAAGGAAGTTTCAGATGCACGTTGACCTTCTCAGGTCTCATAAGCTATGGAGATTTGTTTAGAGAGTGGAGTGGGGTGTTGGAACATGTATACATGTGAAAAATAAGTTCAGGAGTGTGTGACCTAGTGTGTAATCTTCTATCATTGTAATTTTTATTGTTTGTCTGCTTTTTACATACGTGTCTGTTTTGGCCAAGAAAAGGTTTTTTTTCTGTCTTTTCACTCGGTTTAAAACTGTTTTTTGTTGTTGCTCTTCTTGTTTAGCTTGACCTCTTGACACGTTTGGTTGATCCTTTTAAGTTATTGACTGGTGCTGCCAATTTGCCCATGCAACTGTTTTAGAAAGTAAAACTTCTTTAAAAAAGATGAGTTATGATTTGAATTTTCTTATGTCCACACACACACACACCTCTTGAACACACACTCTCTTACACCCACGCACATGCACTCTCACATGCATGCAACTCAGCGAGACATTTTTCCTGACACCCAGCACTTATTTTTCTGATAAGCTCAATCTCCCAGGAGAAAAGTGCCTGTCAAAGACTTTGTCCAAACAACAACAAACCTGTACGAAGACAGAAGAAATGCAAAAAAAAACCCAAAACAATAAATGTAAAACAAAAAAAGAAACACACATACTACTTTATCATTGTTCATCAATCCATCTACTTGTGACTTCATTATTTATTTAAGGATCTTTGGGGCGCGTTATTTGAATAATGCGGGGTATGACGAAGAGGGAGCTGTGTGAAAACAACAAGATGACAGCCAAAACCACCCGAGGGCACATGCCAGCACAGCACATCAGTGTCATCCTTTCCTGCTATACCCCTGTGGGCTTGCTACTCTGCAGGTAGCCTCACAAACACACACACACTTATATAAGCACAGTAAGGCTTACTGTATATTCCAAAACAAACATAAATATATAATCTCCTTTCCTTGCACAAGCACACTGGAAGCAATCAGTTACTTCCTAAAAAGAAAATGGCATTGACTCCACAACTTCCTGTTTCAGACCCACAGATACACACAAATACATATGCACCATGCCCGTAGGCTCTGGAGATGGCAGTAGTGGCATCAGCAGGCTGATAGATGGATCCTGTCCCAATGTGATCTTCCATTGTCAGACAAGCGTCTCACAAAGCTTAAATACAAATCAAAACACGGAGTTTAAAGCACACCTGAGTTTGATGGGACCGTGTGGTTGCCTCCCTATCCATCAGCAGCTAAGATGTTTATCCATCAACTTCTAAAGAGGCTTTTAATGTCCGCCTGTCAAGTGTTTGGGCTGCTGATGGGTTTGTTCGTAGACAAATGTGCTGAAAATGTGTTTGGTTCATGCTGTGATCTTAGCTTTTGTTCTCATTGACAAACTGTCCTGGAGAGCATTTTTAGGTTTTTGGTGGCTGAAAATACAAATATACATACAACAATATGTTTCTTTTGCTTTGAGATAGATAATACATAATTTGTGATTCCTATATAAGAGTTTTAGTAGATCCATCCATGAACAAACATGTAAGGTTAAGTAGCTACAACGGCCACATCCAACTTCAGTTGTCACACCTTTCGTTCCAGTTATGGAGCTGGTCCCGCCCTGAACAAGCACTGTTCCCAAACCTTCGTAGTATCACAAGTATACCCCATCAGCACAGCACAGCCCACCTAAATGCCACAAAAGGAAAAGCCCAAGCTGGACCACAGCAGAATCCAAGCAGAGCTCACCTTTTGTTTACTATTCTCAAAGGTGGATCACGGACCAGGCCGGGTAAAGGATTGTGACAGAGGTGATGTCTAAATTAATCATTCATGCTCTTTTCACATGGGCTACAGTAACAGTACTAAAATATTAATGTCAGCTGCAGAATAAATTTTATTTTCTTTTTCCTCTGATTATAATCCACAGGCATGCTCACTCACACATGTTTATTTATGCCCTGGAGATGAGGTATGGGGTCACTATCAGAAGTTTGTCTGCAGACGTAGACAAACACAATCTCCCCTTCTTTCTCCCTCTTGCTACTTGATCTGGCGTACAACCTCATTGTTTTGGAATATGAGCATATTTTTGTCTCATGTGGTGGAAGAGTGAGCTATACATTATACATTACATGCTCGTACCATCCAGGTGTGATATTCTGTATGAATACTGCACAGTTGGCAGCCACATTCCTTTATTTGTTATTTTAATTAGCCAAGCCCCCCACCCCAATCCATGTTTTTTGGGGAGATAACAACCTGTGTGGAGATAACAGAGGGCAGCTTGTGTTATAGTGTTCACGCATCCTGGTGGAATCTGACTTGCAAACTGAGAAACGCCTCAACTCTGGTCATGCCACTCATGGATCTAGTGACGCACTTTTTTATTTACGATATTTCCAGCTTCATAGTAATAAAACAAGCTTTTGAAAATGCTTTTAATAATTTAAAGCAAAAGAGAATCCATAAAATGACTGGATGTACTTTTTGTACATCAAATGGCTCTTTCTGTGGCTGTTGCCTTGTGACATTTTTCTAGCCGTACTGATGGCTGGCTGTCATGGACTTCAGATTGTTTTTTATTATTTTTCCTATATTTTTGTAGCCCACACAGCATTTCTATGTGAGCTTAACTTACGACAGCGTAAACTGAGCTTGTTGCCGAGTTAACTTCCAGCTGTTTGTCCCAACCTGTCACTCAAGATCATCTTTTTCTGTCAGTTCCTTGTGTCCCACCTTCCCCCTGTTTGCGCCTCATTGTCTTGTGTAATGTGGGATACAGAGCAGGTGAACAGGCTATTTCTCATAGAAGCTAATACACTAGTTTCTAAAACTTTTGTTGGCACACTACTTCCACAAGAGATTTCATTAAATATATATACAGTCAATTGTTTTTCTATTGGTTTATCGTTTAAACTCAGGGTGTCTTTATGCTTTAAAAAGGGTTTAAAAAGGGGAGGGATGTAAGGAATTAGCTTACAGTGCATTTAGAAGTGCTTAATTTTTCTTTTTTCTTTTTTTTTCAGTGAGGTTTTCTAGGACATTGTTTCTGAGCAGCAGGAGTTCATTAGAAATTTGCCGAGTTGTGGGCGGGACTGTTGGCGGGGAGCAACCCCGCTGCCCCTTCCCATCACCTATAACTAAGAGCTATCTGTTTACACGCTCTCCTTCTAGTTTACAGCCCCTCACAACCCTAATCTAACATTACTGATGCAACAAAAATGGCTAGCAATATTTGAGCTAACCAGCCGTACAATTCTGAGCCTAATAATAGCTCAAATGAGGAAAACAAAGACAAACATGGATATAGTCGGCTGCAAGTAAATGTATCAGAATGGAGCGGAGCAGGGAGCTTCTGGCCCGCCCATCTTATTTTCTACATACCGGTAACAGATGTGATCAGGTTTTTTTTTGTTTATTTAAATTCACAACAATTTCACAAAAAAGATACTCATAGATGCAATTTTAGTCTTAAATATCTTAAGACGTGTCCTCCTTGATCAGAAAAATGCCATAAAAACATCCCAAAAACACCAATAAGCCAATTTCCACTTCAGAGTGGGTCTTTAAAGAGGAGTGGAAGAACTGTATGTGTTCCTACCAATATATCCAAATACCGTAATTTTTTTTCTTTTACAGTTTCAGGAAGTTATACTGCTAAATGAATAATTATATAGTCATTTAAAAAAAAAAAAATGTTTTTTATTACTATTTGTTGCACGACCTGTAGGCTATGACTCTTGGTAGGGCCAACATCTTCACTAATTTTCCCATATTTGCATTATAATTTTCTGTTAATTTACAGACGTATAAAAGGCTTTAATTTATTGTAAAACACGTATCTTAAAAATATATTTTTCTATAGTTTGAAAACTAATGCACGGTCCTTAAAAATAACATTAAGGCTGTGTGTAATCAAGTTGCTGTGTGTTGTGCAGTTTACTTTTTCCTCCCCACCATATCTGGTTTGGTCGTTTTTAGCCCTGACTGTCTCTGCCACATTGCGCCTGCCACCACGACATCACAGCGGCCACAACGTCATGCTCTGTTTGAGGTTTGAAAATATCTGTCAAGAGGCTCTTTTTTTCCGTGCAAACAGGCATGCACCGATTTTCTCATGTCTGATGGAATGTATTTGAGCTTTCTGTATATGAATATTTGTGCTGTGGCGTGTGTACTCATGTTTGTGTGTGTGTGTGTGTGATACTAATGATGCCTTCCTGCTGTAGTCTTTGGCTGTCAACACCGTGCTGGTGACTGTCAAACACAGTACAACGCCCTCCTTCCAAATCTTGCTGAGATGGGTCATTTTTCGTTGTCAGGACAGACGGTTTTTGGCACTGGATATATCCGACACACATTGCACTCATTACTCTGTTTGCATACGTCTTCTTCATACAGATATAAAAGTTGACATGTGCTGAAGGAATAAGCAGAAAGTCTTTGTTTGGAACAGGCTAATGCAGCTGCATTGTTGTGCACCACAAGTACAAGACAAATGTGAATGACCTGTTACCTCTATTTGGTCTGGTCTTTTGTGGAAGAGATAATGCATTCAATACCTTTTAAAACACATCTTATCATTGATTTATTTATCTCCCTTTTGTTCTTATCCTTTTTAATATATTTTATTTAGTATCCTCATGAATTAATAACAACAGTATATATATTTTTTACCTATTTCTTGTTTTCCTTTGAGCGATTAGCATCCCCTCTCTTTGGAAGTCAATCCTAAAGGCCAAATTAGTCCAAAGTTTAGAGGGCATGAGAGTCAGAGAAAGAATGGACTATACCATTCTCTATTTTAGTCTTCTCTCTTACATCTATTGTTTTTCTCCAGGATTTTAAAAGGACATTTTATTTTGTTGTTTTCTCCTCCATCTTTCCTTTATGTTGACTAGGATTTAGACGCTACTTGCTGGCAGACTTGCCTGCTCTGTACCACCCTTCTTTCTCCCTGTTTTCTGTCCATCGACCGGTCCTCCTTGTTCTCATTCTTTGTAAAGCCTTGTGTCCCATGACAATAGGCAAAGTTTTTAAACTGTTGTTTTCGTTTCAGAACTATTTTACCAATACATGCTGGATAACACTCATTATCCAGCATGAATAATGAACACTTTAATATTTTAGATGGAGCATTACAAGGCAACACATTTTTGCTTACTTTACAATAATTGGGAATATTGTGATGGCTAAGCAGTATATTTTTTAGGGTTTTCATGCAAAAACACGACTTTTTTAGCAGCCTAACTAAAATCTAGTTACGCTGAATTTGCTGCATCTTTTGGTTGCATTGTTTTTGATGCAGAAACCTTTAGTCGTCATATGCGCTAAAAGACCTTAGCTGACTCCTCATAAACTCATAGCAAAAAGGACAAAAAGAAGAAAAGGTTCTGTTAAAAACATTCTAGGCCCTGTACATCCTTATGTCTGTGTATCTCCTCTGCTGGCATGGAACAAGTATGGCCGAGCTTTGCCCAGGTGCCGTCTGTGCCATTGGCGCCGGAGTGAGGAGAAGCTGGCACACTTTGGGCACGGCTGTGGCCTCTTCTTCCTCAAAGGCTTGCTCCATCTCCCTTCTTTCTCCTCACGGTCCCTGCTGCTCCGTAGCCCAGGGAGCTCATTAGGCCAGACTTCCTTTTTATTTAATCCATTTTTTATAGCTTAAAAAAATAGTGATCTGATCTTAAAAATCCTGGCTAATTTAAGCCTGGATGTTAGGGAAAAGAACTTGAAAAATCTAATGGAGGAAAAAAAAAACTGTTCTGTGCAGACCTTTCATACTTGTGATGTCAAAACTAAATGTTTTTTATGGAGTAGTAGGATGGCCAGAGTAGGAAAACCACAACCAGCACTAATATGAACATTTCATGAAGAGTTCTGGACCCCAATAGACCGTTTCCTATACCGTTCTCTTTCTTCTAGTGTGTAGGTCTTTGGGGAGACCAGTGTGTTAACTTGGCCTAATGATAACATTGGTAATAACATGGTGCCTCTCCATGTTCTTTTAATTATGTATCTCTAACTGGATACCAGAAAGCCCCTGTTGGGTTTCTATCCCACTTGTTGTGGAAGTGAAGTTTCATTTGTAACTCAGCTCCTAGTGGGAACAATCTGCAGATACACACATTTTGATGTTCTTCCTCTCATGGCTCCTTCTCCTTAAAGGTCCCTTACTTTCTCCTTCCCTCTTCTCCTTCTCTTTTAAATAAGAAAGGAGACAATTTATATAAATGTTTTTGTCTTTTAGAAATACCCTCAAAGTCTTCTTGTTGCTATTGATATATGCTGTTGTTATTTACTAGAAAACTATTTTAAGGAGCACGATCTTAATAAAAATGCAGCGCAGCCTGCTATTTCATCTGCTTTTGCAGCTTAGATGTCAAAACTAGTGACTCAAGGAAACTAAACAAACTGATAGAAAAGGATTACTCTGCTGGAATTTGTGAGCGATAAACATAATATAGACTTTTTCTCGCTCATTCTGAAGAATGTTCTAACACAGCAATAGAGTTTCTACCACCCAAATCCTCTTAGGTTCGTGGGTAAAATATGGCTAGGATGAAATCACTGTAGGGTCCTATTTTATCACTTGTTTTTGATTATTTAATTTAAATATATTTTTTTTTGGGTGTAGTCAAAGATTGAGTTCCCCTCAATCTTTACGTCACTTAAAACTGTAAACTTTCTTGGAGTTTGGCTTCCATCACTCCTGTTGATGAGTGATTGGACCCTTATGTGACACATATTTCACCAAGGTTTTCAGAACAAGGGGACAAGAAAATGGATGAAAAAAAGCGTCTTGCTTACCCAGGCAATGACTGTGGTAGAATTACTAAGCAGTCTCGGTTGCCCTCTCGTTACTCTCCGAGATGCCTGGTGACAGAGGTGAGGCAACGAAAGTGGCTGTGGGTTGAGAGAGGAAGGGTCAGTGCCCAAAGGGTACAGTGCCATGGCCGTGCCAGGCCAGGACCCTGTGCCACTGTCTCCTGTGCCCCCACTGTCAGCTCGTCCTATGCTCCGGGCCACTGACGAGAGGGCACGGGGGGACTGTCACGCGTCAGCCCTAATTACAATCAGGGGAAGGAGCTACGATGATTGTCCACTGTCACATGTCCCGCTGAATACCCATAATGCCTGCACGGTATCTTATTTCACATGCAGATGATGCTTGCATCAGATGTATGCATTTTTAATGTCTCCTTCTTTGGTCTCTGACAAACCCTCATTGTGAAATTCTATATGTTAGGTACAAATTTACAAGTGTTTAAAACCAGCTTTAAATACTAAAACTGTATTTTAACATTATTCAATTGTTTTATTCAATATATTTATAAAATGTGGAATTCATACACATTTATTGTGATTTATTGTTACATTTATGGCGTTCATTCAGGTTCACAGTGTGTGAAACAATAAAAAGTCCTGGATATGTTGCCTTAACTGTATTCCTAAAATATGCTAGATAAATACATCAATAAATCCCTCATTCTTTAACCAGTTTCCAAAGAATGTGAACAACTCATTTTAGGTCCTTTAATAGACAATCATAGGTTTGTGTCAGCTGACTTAACCATATGTAACCTCGTATTGGTAGAAAATGTCCAGTTGTTCATCTCAAAGTTGGTACATACCTGTGAAGACGGTCGTTCATCCAGGATGGTTCCTTAGCAAAAAGAATAAGAGGTGAAACATCTTCAACTCAAAAAACAAATCCAAATGACCCTTTTTTTCTTTTTAACTTTCAGTTTAAATGTGTCAATTGCTGGCACCAGGCTTTAGACTGAGTTCCCATATAGAAATGTGAATGTTACTCATTAATAGACTTTCTGGAAAAAGAGATTTGGGTGTTGGGTTGGTTTAGGCTTTCTTATTTCAACCCTAACTACCATAAACTGATAGTTCTCAAAGCTTTTGTCATTTCTAGCTTAGAATAGTTTGCTGCTTGTCAACATCTTTAAGCAAATATAGCCACCCACAGTATTCATGTTTTTAATGGACAACAGAATGTGCTTCTTATAAATCAACATAGCTGTTTTTTGGTCTTCTTTGTGTTGTCTAGCAGTGTAAAATATACATTGTCACAGGTTCAAGAACCTTCTGATGAGAAGGTTAAGAAAATAATATGAGAGAATAATACAAAGCCACAAAAAACTCAAATAGAGTTTCAATGAAAATCTGGTTATGTAAGAAAAAGAAATAAATAGACAAATCTAAAGATGTGTTGGCTGATAGAGGCTGCCCCCCTATCAGCATTCAGCTACACCCACTTGGAGCCACTCTAGTCAAAGAAAGTCTCTTCTATCTTGTTGGAACATTCATCAGAAGGCCTTAAAAGGCAGCGAAGAAGAGAATTATCTCCTTTATTAGCAAAAGGGACAATACACTTCACTTTGCTGTTGAAAAGAAATGAAGGACTTGCTTTAAAAAGAGCCTAAAACAAAGAGTGATGGGCAGGAGAGGTTGGAGGAAAAAAAGGACAGTTAAAGTTGACAATAGAGTTATAATATCATGTCTTTTATGAATAGTTAATTTGATGGTGCCAAGGTTCCTTGGGAGATTGATTAAATTCGTTCTGGCATGTCTTAAAACTTAGATACGCTTCATTACTGTAGAAATTGGTGGCAGGCGTGCTGTGTTTTCACTTAGGCTTTTTATTTAATGATGAGGGGCAGGAAAAACTTGTCTGCCTGACAGTAATGCACACTGTTAAATTCAATTTATTTAGCTTATAATACAGTTTGTTAATTAATTGACAAATTCTGAAGCTCAACATGTTATTTCTTCCTTTTGCTTGACAGGTGGTCCTACTTCTCTATTCAATGATATAATATCTGCCAGTGCGTGTATTGAAGGTTTTCCTAAGCTTTGTAGTAAAACTGATAATTATAAAAGCCTTTTGTGAGTTTTGAATAATTTTTCTTTGATCGCTGATTGAAAGAAGGAATGTTTAAAACACAACTGGGGTATACGTTTAAAGTCCAAACCTGTTTTCAAAACCATGCACGCTTTTGTAGACCCGCCAGATCCAAATTCCTGAGACAAACTCACTTCCTTAGGAAAGCAGAACACACACAACCCAAAGCTAAGCAGTCATAGAGGTTTCAAAACCGTCGATGCCACAACTAACTTAGCTGTTTGACTAAATTCCTCTGAAAATCAACTCTGTAGTTGAGGAATGATGTCCTTGGTGTGTAAATTGATGCCTGGTATTCTTTGTCAGATATAAAACCTCCAGCAGCTGTAATACGAGAATTCTTCAAATTCTACAGTTATACAGTTAAAAAAAAATCATTTAGACTGTTGGAGGTTTTAAAATATGACCTTAGATATCACACTGTCCCTACTGACTGAGCAAGAACGAGCTGAAAAATGTATTGTAACCTATGATTCAGTAGTTATTGGACTAGGCTAAAGAAGTTTTGAAATCTTGATTTAGGAAAAGATCTGGACAGTCATAAAAGCAGTTTTTTTTTACCTTTTGTTTTTTTTTTTTCAGTTCAGCATCATTGTCTAAATTAGTTTCCCTTTTTCAGAGAGGCTTTGCTGTCTGACAGACGGCCACACCTTTAACTCCAGAAACCTGTCGCTTTCAGATGCAGCTCTACAGACCTAAGCCCTGCTGCCATGTCATTTCAGATAATTTAAATTTAGGTTCCAGGCTTATCCCCAGCACATAATCATTTCTTCACCAGCTTTTTTTTTTGTTTTTTTTTCTTCTTTTTTTTTTGAGTTGCTGGCTGCTGATGCTGCTGTCCCAGCACATAATTGGGCTGCAGATCTGCCCTTCATGGTAACATATCTAGGATGACACCATCAGTTGATACCAAGCACATCAGAGTGTCTTTTTTTCTTTTTCCCTCTGTCTCTATGCTTGTTTGTTTGCTCATATATTAAGAAACCTGTATATTTGGACCCTGGAGATGGGTGGTGCTCTTGCAACCATGTCTTTTTCATATAATGCTGCATTCTTGTCTCTTTGCATTTCTTTAATTTAGACTAATTTGTGAGAATTGTGCTGAATGAATAAAAGAGATTAAATTGAGGTAATTTCAATATTGTTATTGGCCGACTCTGTTTTGAGTTTAACAAATGGCTTTTTTAAGGGCTAACTTAAGAGGTGCTTTTAAGTAACAAGTTATTTATACAGGTATATTTAATCCAGTGTTTTACTTCTCAAATACTTACTTGTCTTATTGCATTAAAGTAAAATATTTTTCCTGTTTTATATCGTTGGATAAATAAACCAAAAAAACCTTTAAACCAGTGTTTTTCAACCTTTTTTGAGCCGCGGCACACTTAAACCTTGACAAAAATCTCGCGGCACACCAGCATTCAAAAAAATAAAAAATAAAAAAAAAAACAGGAGAAACTCAGTCTGTTTTGAACAGTTCCCCCACAATCTCACATTCTTTTTTTAGAATTGTGGCAGAAAACGCTGGAAGCTGCAGCTGTTTTTTCTCTAAAAGATGTAATAAAAGTTAAGTTAAAAGATTTAAAAACTGTTTGATTTGTGTTCGTTGTGGTTTCAAGACGTTAAGAGGAGAGACGAGTTGGGTTACTTTTAGCCCAATGCATCATGGGAGATGTAGTTCAATGATCCGCCGAATGCAGAACGACCCGGTCTCTGAGCTTTATTGTTTTGATCACTTGTTCCACGGTCTGATACCGGATTCTGTGGAAAGCTACACCGCTAAAGACGAGCTTTAGCTGGTATTTTTGTTGGAACTGAGCGACTTTATCAGCAGAATGCACAAGGAAGTGAAGACTTTAACCACTTCTGATTGGTCAGACTGATGACACGTGATTGAGAATCCAAGAATGATTGGTGGAGACAATTAAAGGGGCGTGACTTTTGCTAAAACGGAGATTAAGCTGCAGCTAAATCGGTACCGTCATTTTTATCAAAATGTCTTTAATAGAATCAAATAAACACAAAGAAAAAAGTATTTTATGATCTGTCATATTCCTTATTTCTTAGTGTTTTTTAGGGCTTGTTTGGATAAACAAAGAGGTGAAATCCTGGAGATCATAAATGTTTCAGTTGAGGGCAATTTCCCACGGCACACTTGACCATCTCCCACGGCACACTAGTGTGCCGCGGCACACTGGTTGAAAAACACTGCTCTAACCTTTTGAAGGAAATAGTTGGTTCCTTTCATAAAAGTCTTGGTAATCTCTACCTTTTTACTTCATTGTTCAAACTGTTTTCGATGAGATTGATTAAATTGCCACCATGCACAGTCAGCACAAATGAACAATGTACGCTGGGTTTTTACATCCCATCACATGTTGAGCGGTTTCACATAAATTCACAGTGGCAGCTGGCTATAATCTGCCGTCAACTCTGTGGCCTCAGTCATTGTGAAATGAGGCGCGTGATGTCTCTCCGTGGTTAGTCCTGTCTGTATCTCATGCCCTCGATAATAGCTGTATTATTATTATATACCAGAGAGAGGAAGTGCAATGGTGTGACCCCAACAAAAACAATAACTATTGTGTGTTCTGTCTTTGACAACAGTTTACATCACCTAAGATCTAAAGGATATATTTCCGTCCATGACCGTAAAGGTAATGATGGATTTAGCTTTTAGGGTTTTCTGGGTGGGTCGCAGAGAAAGGTGGTCAGTTCAAGAAGCATCTCAAGGGGATGCTTCTTTGTTGGTGTGTCTTGCAGTTCCCCGAAGACTCATTGAAAATGGAATATACCATTGTCGTGTTTGTGGCAAGTGCATTGTGAAGTATTCATAAGGCTAATGCAAGTTGTAAGCGTTTCTGTTGTACTGTCGTACTGTGCCCTTACACCACACTACAGTTGTTAGTAAACTGACTCCAACACACAGGCTGAACTGGGCATATTGGCTAAACAAGTTTTAAACCATCCACCCCAATCCACCTTTGTTTTTTTCTTCCATAGCCTTCCTCAACTCATTAGTACTATTATTTTTTGGGATTTAGCAAAACATTATTAATTATTTTTCCTGCTGACAGATTCTGTCACTGTAACTGTTTAATCTAACTAATGCCTGCAATTTTCCTCCAGGCTAATTTTTGATGCCTCATCTTCACGTCTTCCTTTCTCTCCAACATGAAATCGTTGTGTATAGTGCTGTGACAAAGTTTGTCGATTGTTGTTTTTAAGTATGCTTGTCTTACAGGATTTATTAGATGAAAAGAGGGCAAAGGGTGGTTGCTCTCATCTGATCAAAAGATAATTTGAACATGGATCAGATAGAAAACTGATGTTTTGCTCATAAAACAAGCCAAACGTTGCACAAAAATAAAAGAACATTTTGGATAATGTTTTTGTGGCCCCAGAAGGTACCACACCTGTATCAGTTTTTACATTAAGAATTATTTTTAAAAAAAAATCTGTTTTGCGTCACTTGCTCAGGCAGGTGGGTGGGCAAATTCAGCAAAGCACATTTAGCAAACTGTTTTATTTTATTTTTTTTTTAGAAAAAGGCAATACCATAACGGTACTGACAGGTTAAAAATAAAAGCATACATTGCCATTGTGTGGGGGAAGCATTTATCAACCTTTGTCAAAACATGCAAATTAGACTTATGGCAAGCCTAGTTTTGGGCAAAGATAATTAAGACATTACGATTCAGGACAAGTTAATAGGGATGATTACAGGCGTCCTTTAGGTCTTCACTAATCATAAAGACTTTAAGCCTTTGCTTGTTGGCTTGTCCACCCCCCCACCCCTCCCAATCTTCTGTTTTATTGGTTAATGAACTGTGGTAAAATGTTAGATCTTTATTCCGAGTCTTTCACAGAGTTTGAGGAGATAGGCAGGGAAGGGCTGCCTGAGGTGTGGTGTTGTACAGATAATTAGACGGCAAAAAAATGTGTGTTTCCCTCTTTGATCTGCCCGTCAACTTTCTGATTAAAGGCGTAAAAGCTTTTAATCAACAGTAATGCGATGATTAGCGTTCCTAAACTGTTGAAATTGAACTAGGGGAACATCAAGTTTTCTCTTTCTTCTTCTTCTTCTCTTCCCTCATATTTATAAATACATCTCTGTCTCTCTGCATTTCTAAGAACACGTTTCTCGTGTTCAATTCAATATCGCTTTTGGTTTGATTATTTGCGACCTGAACGGCTGAAGTTCACATCAAGTTGGACGATGTTTTGGTTTACATTTTTTGTTTTACAGTCTGAAGAGTCCTCATTTAGCTACCAGGTCCAGTGAAAATAAATTCTAATCCTTAACATTGTCCCTGGATTTATTATTTGGACTGACTGGCCTGTATGAATGTTCATTTATAAGTACTTGTTATACACTCATGTTAATTCTTTCCATCTTTTAGTTCGAACCAAAGCTTGCACAATTGCATGACACAAATGTCAGACTCATGAATAATGCAAAAACAAATTAGCTCATCTGGATTTGAGTTTTTAATTCTATACTTCATACATTTTATATAGTTTAGAACAAATTTAATCAACAAATACAAAACACATTTGCCTGGGCTGGAAATGGAATTTATATGTCAACTCTGTTTGAGTTTAACAATTGACCTGTTGGGATGTGAACACTGGCAAAACAAGTGTAAATGCTGACCAGTCGCCTGTAGAAATTCCCTGTTTTTTTTTTTTTTTTTTTTTAATTGAGGACCTTAGGAAGTATTGCTCCTGTTCACACATTGTTGCATGTGGAGCAATCACTGCAAGCATCCAAGTCTATTAGTTTTCATTTGGATGGTTCAGTGAGACTGGTTGATTAAGTCCAGGCAATTTGCTAGAAGGAACACTCATTCTGCTCTCACTCCTCCTGCCTCTCAGCCCTTTGCCACCAGTCGCGTTGTTGTTCAGGTTAATTTAATCTGGTTTGTTGGATTTTTCAACACAATAGTCTTGTGGCTGTCTCTGGGCTTAAGTAGAGCGTTGTTTTCCTGTAATTTCCTGCAGAACGTTGTGTCCTGTAAATGCCCAGTTAATTACACTGAAGGTAAATATTGTAATGCAATAGTTTCCACCCCACAGAAAGCATTGATACATGTGAGTGGTTTTGTCAATATTTGTGTGGCTTGTCCAAAGGGATTTGTTTGTATGGGTGATTTCATAAATGTAAAAACAAGCTTTTTCCTTCCAGGGCTCATCAATTCTCATTGAATGGAGTGGGAGAGGGACTTTTCCTGTTAAAAAAAATGTAAATCTGGTAATCTGAGAATTTGACTTTGAGGTTGAGGTTAAGGGAAAATAGGAGGGGGAGCTCAAATAGAAAGAAAATGTAGCCTTCAGTTCCCTCCACCCCAATACAGCTATAAACAAATTGTTCTATTACCAGCTGCTCTCATACCGGCCCAGTCATTTATACCCATTAAATCAGTGTCTTATCACCCATAAGACAGCCTTACGTCTCTCAATCCACCAATTGTCCATAATCAACCATTTAAAGCAGCAGCGGAAATTTCTTTTGTGCTTTGCTTCGGTCTGACAGACAGGCAAACGAGCTGGGAGGAGGAGGGACGAGGGAGTAGAGAGGGATATTTTCTGTGGAATGATGAATAAGCCAGGTTGAGTGGCTGACTAACGGAGATCTGTCTTAATCAGAAGTGATTTGTCAGAACAGGAGCTCTGCGGGGTCAGGGCACAGGCGATGAATAAAACACAGTCTGGCAAAGTGAAGAAAGGGCCCAGATATCCAACCTGACTGCCCACCACCGCTCAAATGCATGCAGGGAAAGGGCCAGTGGATGGTTTATAACCGGATAGACTGAAACTACTACAAATCCTATTGACTATAGCCTATACATCTTGACTTTTTAAGTATTTTATTACCGTATTTTATGGACCACAAGTTACACTTAAAATTCCTTTAATTTTCTCAAAAATTGACATTGTGCCTTATAAGAAGGAGCCTCTTATGTAATAATTCTGGTTGTGTTAACTGACCGATTATCTGTGGTTCAGCATAAATCTGTCTAAATGTTTTTGTAAGACTTTGGTAAACTATGGATTGTCGAAGCATTGCGATATGTACTGTGCTTCAACATAAAAAACGAAAAATTGTTGTTTTGTTATGTTTTACCACTGAACAATGTTGAGTTATTGTGAATAAAGTTCGACTTTTCTGTTCTTTTACACTCTATGCAAAGGCTTCTTACTGCAGGCATAAGAGGCAAAATAAGCAACAGTGTTTGATAGAAAAAAAACTTCCCATCAAACCTTCTGACCAATCGCCTGCCTCTTGGTTCCTAGGCATTCTGGGTAGTGAGTCATACAACATCACATGACTGTTTTGCATAGATGAAAGTCTTCCGGGAATTCCCGGAAATCCGGGTTTTTGAGCAAACCGATCGTATTTCAGGGAATAAAGACCTGATCGCTTCCGGATGAAAAAAAATATCTGAATTTGCGAATTTCACTATTTTCTATATTTCTCCGTGGATCGCTTCTCTATGGGCCCAGCTGTCTTGTCTTCCCGGCCGAATTACCAATGACGGGACGTTTAGTTGCTTTTGGATGCGTCGACGGCTCTAATTGGCTCCGTCTGTACCACGTGGTCAGCGGACCCACGCTAAACTTTCACAAACAAATCTCAAGAGTGTGCGATTAAATTTGTGTTAAAATAATGGCGGGCATCGTCATTATTGAGCTTGGTCACGACCTCAGTTGTGAGAAGAAGATAAAGACAAATTTGAGTGGTCTTGGCTGGAGGAAAAAGACAAATATGGCGATTTCTTTTCAACGTACGTTCACAAGACAAATATGTTGGAGGTGAGTACAATTGTTGTTCAGAATTTCATTCTCCGTTCTAATACAATTAGTTACGGTGGAAATTATGCAGAGATTAGGGTAATGGCTGACGAAGTGTGCGTTATTATTACTTTTGTCACGTCGGACGGTTGCCTCCGCGAAGTGCGTTAAAGTAATAATGCACACTGAGGCCATTAACCCGCTTATACCACGGTCACTTACAAAAGCAATACATATCAACCAGTTTTTAGTCCTTAATTTTTTTTTCGATTTGTATTGCTTTTCTCACAAAAAGCGGACTATATCGCGACGCATCACGTAACACATAGTCCGTCGCGCAGCATCACCGCTGCAGTCAAGATTCAGCGATATATATATAGATGCTGATCGTCCCGATGGGTTGAATAAAGCATCAGTTCAGAGAGAAAGTTCACCTCTTACTGCTTGTTTTTGTCCAAATGGTGAAGCAAAAGGTTTAAAAGAAGCCAGCGCAGTGATACAATAAGTTAAACTAGGTGACCGGAATCAGGTTTTAATGCACACCCAGCAGCCAATCAGAATCGAGTATTCCACCGGACCATGGTATGAAACATACTTATACATTGTTTGAAACCCCCCCTTGTAGATTTTCTTGATCTGACTGCAGAATAACAGACCACATTGATCAAAACTGAAACATCTGAATACATTTCTTTATCTAATTTATTTGTATTTATTCCTAATTACCAATTATTTAGTTCAGTTTTGCTCAAAAACATATTATTGACATTAATTATAATTATAAGTATTTGGTGGTTTGGACCCACACTCCCTTAAAAAGGAATGTTAACAATGTTTAATTTTGTTTGTATGTTTTGATATTTCCCAGATTACTAAGTATTGGTGTTAAGGAATTTATGTATTATGTTATAGAAAGATAGTTTAAAGCAGATCCCATATTTTGATATAATTATAGTTTGAGAAAACAGTATTTCTAAAGCAGAAATCGTTCAAATAAATGAGGTACTTTCATAGAATATCATAGTTACTGGTGTTTTTTTTGCCATTTGGGGCTTTGATGTTACTATATTTTAGCCACTGTATGTTTTGCAGCTTTAAGGAAAAGCTTAGATTGTAGGATTGTGTTACTTTTAGCAATGATCTAAATTCTTTTTCAGGACCAGCAAGTCATGGTTAGTCAAACTAGGGGTTTGAATGACAAATCATGATGCTCCAATTAGTCTTAGTTTCCTGATTAAGAAGTGAATAACTAGCTGCCAGAATGTACCAGAATGCATCTAATACCATGGATTTTTCAAAAATTTCGCTCCGCGCCGCCATATCGCTCAAAGAAAAGTTCAGGGAATTTTTCCTGGCCTGACTTTCATCACTGTTGCTCAATGAGCCTTAAGATCCAGTCTGCCTTATGGTCCAATACAAAACCTTGATGTTGTGTATACTCTGTCATTTGTGTATACTCTGCCCACCTCCCCATATACATCATGTATGATTGTGACTTTATGTATTCATAGATTTTGTTTCGTGGCATAGGGACTCAACATTTCTATTCTTAATGTTGTGTCCAGCAGCATAAAAGCTAAGGGTCTCTTGTGTTTGACAGATATTATTCTTACAATAGGGTGTTAAGTAGCTTTGGACACCCAAGGGGGTATATTTGTATAAACCCCTTTTTCTATATTTGAGTGCATTTCATTTTGGGCTGAACTGGTTACTCCTGATGTAGATGGCATGTGATATAAGCTCTAGGCTTCCTTAAAACATGCAAATTTATTCATTTATTAGTGAGTTTGGAATGGCAAAAGTATTTGAGTCTTGGTTTCCTCTTTACTTTAACCTTTACCTTCCCACACGTTGAGTTGTCTTGTATGTGAGGCTTGTGTTAGACCAGCAAAAAAGTGCTCTTTACTACTAAATGAGAAGGAGCTGTGGTGATCCTTTAGGTACACCCCTGTCAGGTTATGTTCTCTTTAGGCTCCAGGGACTGAGGGAGCAGGTAAAAAAAAAAAAGAGAGCCTGCCACACAGTTAACAATACAAGGCTCTCAGACGCAGTGTAACTGCAATGGAAAAGTTTGTTTAAAATAGATTGTACCACCAATTAAAATTGAAGGGTGTAGACATGTTGGTGCTCCTCAGTTGCTTTCTAAGCGCCATAATTCTGAGGAATGGAGCAGAGCTCTAATTTAATGCACAACCACTCTGAATTTTTAAAATATGAAGCCTACGCTTTGTTTTGGAATAAATAAAAATAGTTTAAAATAGGTTAATGATTCTGCTCTTAAAAAAATAAGGTAGCTAAAGTTTTTGTCACTAAAAAGCGTACTACAAAAATAAAGACAGCCAATTCTACTGGATTCCACATATTTGATTGGGAGTCTTTCCCACTATCCATCCATCTCCCTCCGCTTATCTGGGACAGACTACATACTTTCCCACTACATATTGTGTACATTTTCTAAATTATGATCACAATCATTCAACTAATTGATACAGTTTCACTTGAGGATCATATATTTGCACAGCAACTCACAAATCTTGAGTTTTTAACTGTAGTCTAAGATTTGATTAATTTGTCTAAGCGTTTGTGATTAGGGATTATAATCCCTAATGACTTTCTATCCGGCGGATATCATGAAACATAGATCTGAAGTATGACTTGGAATAAATCCACATCCAGTTCAAGTAAGAAGATGTGTCTTATGTGTTAACAGAAAAAACATATTTGTCCAGACATGCTTCTTTCTCCTTTAGATTTCTGCACTTACTGTTTTTCTACACGTTCTTTGTGTAGTTACATTAAAGGGCCACATTAAATCAAGACCCAGTGGTGCTGATGTAAATGTAATGTAATGGAATAATGGGCTTGTTAAATAGGCGTTTGGGGATGGGAGTTTTTAACAAGAGCACGGCCTCCAGGCCAGGGTTATTTAAATTGTTAATAGCCGTTAAACAGGCGGGGAATATTTTAAACCCTAACGAGCAACAAGTCAGAAGCATTAGCAATGAATTCTATCAATTTTTCCATTTATTTTCAGCAATTGGACAGTTTTAATTGAGTTTTTTTTGCATATATTTTGAGCATAGTTTGTATGGGGATTCTACGGGCGTCCTATGGGTACTGGCATTAACACCTGCATGCAGCATTTTATTGCAGTCAGTTATGGACCAGCACTTGCACCCTATTAATGACAAGAAGGTCGAGATGGATTAAAGGCATCTTATGACAGCGTAACTTAAATTAGCCTTACAAATACATAACAATTCACCCATCACACACACTATAATCGTACGTTCCTTTTTCATGGCACCCTTTAGGTGGCCATACAAACCTTAAGTGAACTGCATGCAAGACACGCCTGCACTTCCCTTACGGATATTTAAGAAAAGTGTTTATAACTAGCAGTAGACCATCATAAACCTTTAGTTTAACATGACTTCCTAATGACTTTCATTTGGGTTTTATTTAATAGTACTTTAATTTTGATCATATCCTATAGGTTTTTATTTTTTACTACATTTTTTAACAGATTGCAGAAACGCCTATTTGCTCGGGTGGGTCTTTTGTACTTTAACTTGCCTTGACCGGCTGATGAATTTGTACAGATTTTATTGTTTCATCAGGGGTTTGTACTCTTTGGACACACAAGGTGTATATTTGTATAAACCCCTTTGATAGAATATTTTTGATGATTTTAATATTTGTTTACTTTTGGGCGAAAAATGACAGTTGTACAAAAAAATAAAGAATGAAAAAGCCATAAAAATAAAAGGTAATTAAAAGTTTATTTTTGCTTATACAACATATCCTGCAGTTTAATCGCATTTTCATGTTATATACAATATATATATTCGCAGTGGCTCAGGCGATAGAGCAGGTCATCCAATTGACCGAAGGGTCTGCGGTTCGATCCCCGCTCCCCCCAGCCTGCTGTTGTTGTTTCCTTGGGCAAGACACTTCACCCTTCCTGCCTCCAGTGCAGCTCCACTGCTGTGTGAATGTCCTGGTGATGGTCAGAGGGGCAGTAGGCGCAAACTGGCAGCCACTCCTCTGTCAGTCTGCCCCAGGACAGCTGTGGCTACATCAGTAGCTCACCATCACCAAGAGTGAATGAGGAGTGAATGAATAATGGACACATTGTAAGCGCTTTGAGCACCAAGAAAAAGCGTGGATAAATCTAATCCATTATTATTATTATACTACATTTATCACAGCCACTGACAAAATGTTAGTGTGGCTTCAGCCTTCAGTTCACTGAAATCCTCTTTATTGCTCAGACTACTTATGAATTCTTCCCCTTTGTTGTCACCTAAACATTCATAAAATAATAATTACTAAACATAACTGCCTTTCTCCCATTACCTCATCCATCTTGTTACGCACTGCAAACCTTTCCAATAAGCCACTTGACATAAAAAAACCTCTCCTCCTGCAATACTTGTCACACTCATTTATTGAACAAAAACCAACAACCTTGACAGAGATGGATAGATGTGCTTATTTGTCTCTTTAACACAAGATTTCCGCTTCAACTCCCTGCGTGTTTATTTCTTGTTCTCTTCCAGTCGGGACGGGGGAGGGCTTTTTTTTATGGTTATTAATACCTGCACTCAGTCTTTTAATCTGCCCTATTTGTCACATGTGACTGTCTGACTGCACTGTTTAATCTGGGTATCCTTCAATCTGTCTTTTCCCAGATTAGAAATTAATGAAGGCAGGAAGAGACACATTTGAGTCACTTACAGTGTTGGAGGGATAAATGGGAAATAAATAGTGTTCTTTTTTTTGCTGCTTCTCCCTGATCCTCTTTCTCTGTAACTTGTTCTTCATCCTTCTCTCTCTTCTCTTGTTTAGCTGCCAGATGTAGCCCATTTTTACACCGCACCCCCACATACACACAAAACAGGCGCTCAGCACGTGGGCCCTTTGGTGTGCGGCACCTGTGTAGCATATTACAGTCAGCAATTGTGTTGTTTATTCTGGATTTGTTTGGTGTGCTTGAAAGCCCGCCTTTGATCGATAGGAAGATTTTTCACGTATTTTCATGATTCATTCTCCTCCTCCTCTCTCATTTTATAACTCTCATTTTTGAACTGTGGCTGCCAGCATAATGGATGGGAGATATTTAAGAAATCTATAGTTATTGAGTTCATTTGTTTTTACTTTTCACTTTAAAGTCCCACATTGTTTGATCTATTTTAAAAGCCTTTTTTTTTTTTTTGGGCCAAAATCAAAAATCCTGTGTCATTTTCTAGGACATATTTATGCAATTTTTTGTTGTGGGCTGAATTGTTAATGCAGAGTAAGCCCCGCCCCATTTCTCATCATCCATCTAATTTACATGCTCTGCCGCTAGTTTACAGCCCCTCACAACCTAACTCTGCTAAAAATAATGGCGAGGAATATCAGAGCTATCCAGCTTTACAGTTTTGAGCCGGATGCCTGCTTAGAAAGTGAAAACAAAGACGCACATGGTTCTATCTGTCTGCAAGTGCATCACAATGAAGCAGAACAGGGAGCTTGTGACCTGCCGACTGTCGCACCCACTTCACTGCTATAAGCTTTTTCTAACAGCTTTTTTTATTTTTTGGCCTTGAATTACAACAGTTTGAATAAGAAAATATTCAGAAACACAATGTTAAGTTTAATTTTCTTTACTCATGACCTCCATTAAAAAGTCAATGCCCCGTTTTTCGTTGTGAGTCTTTAACAGGACAGTGACAGTGACCACTGGCCAGCCTGTCAGTAACCTTGCATTATATTTTTACAACTTTGTGCTACTTTGAGCGACAAAAATAAATAGTGTGTTGGCTGATCTGTCTCCGCCATAACCTCGATACTTATTTATTTGGTTTTAAAAAATTTTAATACCATAAAATTGATGTCTTTATGTTGAAATGAATTCAAGCACATTTTTTTTGGATAAAGTTGTTTTGGGTAAAGAGACGACCCAAATTGTTATATTGCCACCTGCTCGGTATAACATTGTGGCATGACTACGACAATTGCTGGTGCTTGCCTCTCATGCTACATGTTCTTTTGCAGAACAAGTCGGACAGGAGATTCTCTCCAACCTGCACAGCGACCGTGAGAAGATACAAAAAGCCAGAGAGAGGGTGAGAACACACAGCATGTGCACACACTCAGACATCTGATCTAACAAAGATTTGCGAAACCAAAACGCCTGAAAGGCGGTTAGCAGCAATGCCCTGATTTACCACTTTTGGAGACTGCCAGGTAGCACACAAATGAAAATCAACACATCCAAATATGAAGAGAAGCTTTCATGGAAACCTCAAGGTAGTAGAAATATCTAATCTGGGGCTTGTGTCCTGCTGGTTTTCCAGATCCTATCCTTACTTTTGACTACCTGAACCTTCTGTCAATAAAAAGCTGCAAGTTCAGTTTAGAAAGAAGCAGCACAGCATAACATATCTGATCTAACAACTGTTCACGTTTGCCAATCAAATGACATTATGATTTAATCAATATTTTATTTATTATATAAATGTTATTGTGGCTTTAAGGGCCTTTTTGCCACTTCCGTTGTTCCTAATAGCGTAACCTCTCCTTCTAGGCTCCTTCCTCTGCTCTTCCTTTGCATTTCAGCAGCCTCTGTAGTTCAGCTCCCTCCTTCAGACTGCACCTCAGAGGCTCTTAATCCTTAATGTTGCCCCTCCTAACATGCAGGCTGCCAAACAGACAGGTAGGCAGACAGAGCAAAGACCAAACATAGGAAGGGGGCCCAGCCCTGTTGGCCCACTCAGCGCTGAATGCTTAAAGATCACAACATGGCAGAGGGCCTCGTACAGACGATTTCAAAGAAAATCAAACATCTCCTTTCAAAACTGTCTATAGTGACTACTGAGAGTACCTGTGCTCCTATTTTTTTTATTTTTTAACTTTCCCTACCTCTCTTTTTCTCCACCCTCTTCCCATGGGTCTTCTTTGCTTAACCTCTCCAACAAATGCATACACACACACAAACACACACAGCAGATGCTTTAGAAGAGTTTTGTCAGGAGATAGTAAAACATGAAAAACCAGTAAAATATAAAAAATGGAAGATGAAAGTGCTTAGTAACTCTCTATATATTAATTTATACAATTATTTTTTAATCGTATGATTTCATGAATAGCGAAACAGACCCAAATAATAATCGAGATTTATTGAGATGGTACATGTAGGCAGTTAGTGCTTCGTCCAGAGAGAGGGTGAGTTTGTTTTTGTTTCCAATATTGTTCAGTAGCTTCTTTCTGATACCCTTATTTCCAAAAATAAAAGCTGATATTTACATTTTATTTTTAGTTTGACTTTTTTTAACCTCCATCTCTTATAAGCTACATGTAAGAACCCCCCCTGTGTGGGGTCCAGTGCCTTGCCCAAGGACACTTTGACGCATGAGATGGGCGGGAACCGAACCTGCTATTTTCCAAACAGAGGTTGACCGCTCTACCACTGCACCACTGCTACCCATGGATGTTTGATTTGTGATCGGCTAAAAATTGTAATTTTTCATTTGTTTTTTGTATAAAAAAAAACCTTAAGATGATCCATGATGCTTTTCCATTTTGTAGAAAAAACTCAAAAAGTAAGTTTGAACAAACACCTTCATGCAGTTAATTTTAGACACTGAACTGCAAAAAAAATAGTTCACTTGGTTTCCATTTCAGGTTAAGGAAGAAAGTGAAAAAATTGGCACAGCGGAGGTGAACAGGGGGAGGGACGAAAGGATGATTCAAAAGGAGAAATGTATTTTGGGAGGAAGTGTGAGGTGTCTAGGGGACAGATCTATGGGCATAGGCAGACATCAGGCAACCGCTGGACTTGTTGTCTTTGCCAGAGGGCCTAAACCCCAGGTCCCTCACCCCCTACCCTGTATCACATGGATCCTTGGCTCTGATAATCTGCATTGCACCAGCTCAGGCTGCCAGAGGGTTGGAAAGAAAGATGGAAGAAAATGAAGAACGTAGCAGGAAAGCTATGGAGGGATGAGAACATGGGAAGAAAAAGCAGGCTAAGAAAGATGACATCAAAATAAGCAAAGACTTGCAGGAAAAGGTTGGTGCTGCAATGAATGGTGGGAAAATGGGTTTACAGAGAGAACCTGGGAACCCAAATAAAACGGCAAATAAAACAGCAATGACAAAAAAAGTTAGTTAAACTTCCCACATAATAAATATCGGAATGCTGCCTATTAATTGGAAAATAAATCTTGTGACTCTAAAAAATAAAAGTAATTTCATAACATAAAAAAGAGCAGAATGAAGATAAGCTTTCTCTGCAAAAAGATCAGCTGAAGGCCATTTCAGTGACTTGTGGTTAAAAAAAAATAGTTTGCTCCGCAATTAAAAAGTTGTTTTTAGTCGGTTTCTAGTAAGGTTTTATAGTGCATGAAAAACAGACTGTTTGAAAGTATATTCAGGTTTTTGTCTGGGAAATTCCATGAAGTAAATCTGAAAAATAAATATATATTTTTTACTTTTGATGTAGGATTGTCTCCTGATAGCTAGATAACTACTTTAAAAGTAGATCAATAAACTCTGATTCTAAAGTACAATTCATCTGTCTCTTTTATAACTAAATGCTTTGGGTGAAAAGAAGAACACCCAGTTCCATTAACACAAAAAATGTGTTTTCTTCCGTTGGGGGGAGATGACTGTTGTACCCATCTGAGGATGGATTCCCAAACCTTCTTTTCCCAGCCACCCCTGTGTTTTTTCTTTTTTTGTTAGAATACCTGCTTCAACTAAGGAGTTGAAATCTGTCTTTCCATAGTTAAAAATAGTCTGTCAGTCTACTTCATTGTCTTCCCTTTTCTTGTGACCTTTGGATTGTAGAAGTTTAAACCCTTGGTAGCTCATAAAGCATCATTTTATCTCCCAAATTAAATATGTGCTAAAGTTAAAGCTGTGATCATGTGTTGACCAAACTAAAAACATCCACTCCTCTGGGTGTAACGGAAAATCTGTCTTTCCGAGTTATGAAAAAAAAAATCGGTGACCAATGGATGACCTCCACCAGACGAGTTTGATGCACTTCAGCAAAGAAATTACAATAAAATTAAAAAAGACGACATTCCCATTTTTGACACAAAAACTGACACTAGTTCTAAGCAAGTCTCCTTTGAGTGACTGCAGAGTCAGGACACCAGGAGTTCCTATATCTGTCCATCTATCCACCCAAGTATCCGTCCAATCATCCATTTTTCAAACCCGCTGACATCCTTTTGGGATCAGAGGGCTGTTGGAGCCTATCCCAGCCACAGTTGAAGGGGACTAGCAACGGGCATTCAGAATGGACTATTGCTAGTCTGTCACAAGGCAGAGTTCCTATGTCCTTCCCTTTTAACCCCTTTAACACCGGAGATGTCTCTGGTAACTACTAAAATAACGCTCTCTGACATACCGTAACTCTTTGACCGTTTATGCGATCAACATTTTTTAGCTGATTCTGACCTGGAGAAAAGCAGCCTTTTGCACCGATATGCAACACATGACCAACATAAAGTGTTGCATAACAGTGAAATGACGCTTTGGTTTGTGATGGAATCAGCTGATTTATTGCATGAGCATTTCACTACTGTACAGTGTTGCTGATTTTTCCACTTCAGAAACTGCTGGAGTTATGTTAATTGCATATACTGTTAGGAGTTACGGTAGTCGAAAGAAGGGTTAATTCAAGTTTAGCTCCCGGAGAAGTATTTATAAACAACTTGATGTGAAACAGAAATTCCCTTAAAGTAATTTATTGAAAAACTTTGAAGAGCTTCCATTTTTTTGAAACACCAAATGTAGTCCATCACATTTGATACTGATCGTCACCAATTACTCGACAACTCTGAGGTCTATATTGTGAAATGATCTGAAACTTTTTCAACAGTTTGGAAAACTATCAAACTGTGTTCATATTTGTTTTGTGTGTGCGTTGCTGTGTTTCTTCATAAACAGCGTGCCTTGGAATTGAAAATGAAAGCTGTCTTTTACTGTTCTGCCTTTGCAGCTGAGAGAAACGGACGCCAACTTGGGCAAGAGTTCCCGTATCCTCACTGGCATGCTGAGAAGGTAAGAGGCAGGTAGGGACTCCGTTTTTGTTGGTTTTTTGCTACAACAGTGTTGTGAAGAGCATGAGACTTTTTTTCTTTTTTTACTTTTTCAAGAAAGTATTGTTTTAGATAAGTGCCTCCATTTTTTTTATTGATTTGTTTTGGCTCAGTAACTGTCATACTGAATTTATTGACCCTTTTTTTTCTTTAAATCATCTAAGCTCTATCATCATAGTAGTAAACATTGAAGCTATGAGTAATTGGTTGAATTCTATAGTAGTTGTACTCTGGTTATAAAGAAATGAGCAGTGAAGCACTGAACAGAAAAAGGCTGGAGAAGACAAGTACGCTCTGTACATGTCTCCATTCTTTTCTTCGCTTGTATTTTTTCACAAAGGAAAGTCGCGGGCCATATCTCATTCGCAGCCTTTGTTTATTTTGCCTACTAGTTCACAAACAAAGCTTCCCTCGACATAAACACAGCTCTTGAACACAAATATATCAATAGGCTTTGCATTACACCAGCCCCTAACACACACTCAAACGGGGTGATGTCTAGTCACATCTCCATTTCATGAAACGCCTGTGTGGTCACCCCTGAACCGTAACTGCACGCTTTTGTTTCTTTCTCTCTCTTGTTCCTCCCTACCTGTGGATTTTGATTAAATGTAATATGTAAATGACACAGACTGAATGTGAAATCCTTGCGCAGGAAGGAAGTGCCAATTGAAATGGATGCTTCAGTGCCTGTAGACAATTTGCAGGGCAGCTCGCCGGGCGACCAGCAGATAGTAAGGAGGGAAGGCCTGAGAAGGGCTGTGACGCCAACTGTAACCAATATTTCTGCATATGTCTCTATTTTGTCAAGTCTGATTATGGGGGAAAGAAGGAGGATTGAGAGGACGGGGGTCACCTCACGTGGTATGTCACCCAAAGCTGTCCAGAAATCATTCATCATTCCCTCCTCCTCCTCCCCCCCACTCCCTCTGGTGCAGAAGTAAATAACACACACTTATTTCAATATTATCATATTAGTGTTAAAGTTCAGCTGTCACCTAATGGGAAGACTTAATCAGACATAGCATTTTAAGTGGCATGCCCCCCCCCCCCCCATGTGCTCTCCAGCGCACCCCCCACCCTCACTTGATGTGCTTTGGCTCCTCTGGTTAGAGCCCCTCTCAAATCAGGATTTATGAGGGCTTTCTAAAGTGGTGCCCGGCTGCAAGCCTCTTCCTATACTGCCTGCCATTCCGCTTGATGGGAGCAGAAGAACCAGCCCCCCCGACACACACACACACCTTTGTTCCATTCTTTCCTATTGCTAAGATAAAAGAAAGTATTTTGTTTGTTCTATTTTTTTTTCTAACTTTGAAAAATTTGAATAAACATGAAAAACTTAGAGAAAAAATGAACATAATTTTACCCTCTCTAGCTTTTTTTTTTCTAATTTACACAGTTTTTAAAAAACATTTTTGTATTTTTTTTTCCTACACTTCTCTCGTTTATCAAAGGGGAAACGTTATAAAAATAAGTACCGATAGTTGAAATCTGTGAAATCCTTTCACTACACTTTTTATACCCCTTTCTTAGAGAGACATGACCATTGTCACACTTTTCTCTCTTGTTTAAACTCCCAACGTTCAAATCTTCGTAGAAAAATGAAGTCCAGGATTATAGAATGAAAACAAAGATCTGCTTGCGATGGAGGATTTATGTAACTCAAACTAAATGCATTCTACACTGGGGACACAGCAGGGAGAAGATTGATTGACAAGGTCAACGCCCAATCAGGATGCAGGACACAGTGCGCTATGTTGAAAAAAGAAAAAAAAAAGCATGCAACATTCCACTGAAATAAAACAACAAAACAGAAAGACTGCAAGGGTGAACTGCGATATGGTGAAGGAACCCTGTAAATGCAAAAGGAAGTGCATTTACAAAAGATCATCTTCTTTAAAAGTAGGCCAAAAATCGATAGAAATAATAGTAGATAGAGTAGTAAAACCCTTTTCCGCTCAATTCAGTAATTTTGGAGACATGTTTTTCATGATTAGCACAACGTTTTACATTTTTAAGCTAAATGGATGAAATGATGAATATAGCAGCTTTCCTTTGACAAGTTACAACTGCTCTCTCTTTAATTTCGAAACAGGCTTGTTGCGGTTTCCTGAATCCTGTTGATGTTGTACGATAGAACCAACACCTTACACATTTCTTAGTGCTCTTAAGGCTGCCACCCCTGCTGAGAAACAATTAGACACTCATTAGGCTATCTGCTGCAGTTCAAGAAAGCTAATTAACTTTAAGAATCTGTGAATATCACTTATTGCAAGCAACCCGGGGAAACATGCACATCCCAAATAGCTGTCGCTTTGTTTTTTAAACGAAACTGTTGTTGCATTCAGACAGAAACTCATAACTTCAACGAAGGGTAATTAGTGAAAGAGATTGTTACGGTAGCTGTTAATTGGTTCTTTCATGGGCTTGCTGCTCATCTCACAAACGGATATCTTTGATGCCTTAATTCCAAATTATTTGACATTTTGATCATGTCTGATAAAAATGGTAAGTTTGGCACAGGCTGTGGTGGGAGGGGTCACAGTAGTCCATGATGTGGATTATTGTCACTGATTAAAAGGCTGTGGGATCTTTGATAAGACCCTTGTAGTGTCTGTGGAGCTTTGACTCTGTTTGACAAGTGCTATACTGAGCATCTTAAGCCTCTCGTATACATCCATGATCGCATCAGTTGGGAATGGAATGCAGCTCCAGACCCAGTTAGAACTACTGGGGCTCTTGGCAGCTTCATGGAAGGAGGGGGTACAGTGAAGAGCAATGAAGCATCGAAGGGAGGATGAAGGGGGAAGGATGTGTATTTTGAAGCAGAGGGGTTGTCTGCTCACGCTGGCAGCTGATCCCACATGCAGGTGGTCGACTCAGTCGCCAGACAGATCAAAAAGTCAAGGCCCCGAGTGGACCTCCCTTTGAAATGGGAATGGGGTCTAGATATCAGACAGAAAACATAAGCAAGCTCTAAGCCACAGAACAGCTCCATATTCATGGCTGGGCCTGGAAGTAGCAACGGGCATTCAGAATGGACAGAGCCCCGGCCTTCAGAAAAAGACTCATACGATCTCAACACCGATTAAGAGATCAGCCTAAAAGTTAGAGCGAGGTGATGCAGAAACCCACAGGCTGATGCTGTTGCACCATTACCAGAACATTAACTTCCTGTCATGCTCCATTTCTTAAAGTGTCGCCAAGATTACTTTTGTTTTCGCATGCGACAACCCCGTGCTGCAGCAAGTTCACAACAAGCCTCTGAGAGGTTTTTCTTCTGAAACCCTTTGGAAAAATATATTTACTTTTTAATCTTTTTTTTATAAATAAAAGGCTTTTTGTGTTTGTTGTTTAGAGGTTTATTCTGTGTTTTTAAAAATAAAGTTCCAGCAGTAGTGGGGGTAAAAGAGGTAAGCGCAGTTGCGCACCCAGTTTTGCCTGGGGTTCCTCTGGGGAGAGTCCTACGGGTTCTACTTGCATCGTGTTTGATGGAAAGTAGGTTCAACAGAATGAGGTTTGGGGAAAAAAGGTCAGATGTTCAATACATAAAATTAAAGGTAATTTTCCATTTTGGCATGAGCGTTTAAAAGAAAGACGGAGTCTGCTCATCGGGCTTCATAACTTTACATGTAAAGTCCCACACATTAAATGTTACTTTCTGTGTACTTATTCTCTTCTCATTAACAGTAAATACCATAAAAACACAATATAGTACCACATAAGTACTATGTAAATACCTATCATCTTACACATAGTGAGTACCATGAAATGCACTTACACTTATGAAGCACGTAGAAAGTAAATTTGGAAACTTCTTTACTGTATTTCAAAGGTATTTTCTGTTTACTCACTATCTTATTTCACAAGATAAATACCATGAAACATACATTAAGTTGACAAGTAAATTAGAGGTACTTTACTTGTACTTACACAGTCATTACATGTAGTAAGTACCACAAGAGCCCCATTAACTCAACATGTAAGTAAATGGTAAATGGCTTATACTTGTATAGTGCTTTTCTACCTTACTTGAAGGCCCAAAGCGCTATATAGTAACACACACACATTCATACACTGATACTCCGCTGCCAAACACTTGCGCCTTGGTGTCTCGCTCAAGGACACTTCGGTACATGGCCAGGCAATCAGGCGGGAATCGCACTGGCAGTCTTCTGATCAGAGGTCGATCACCCTGCCACTGCACCACAGGCGCCCTAGTGTGTACCACATGAGTATGATCCAAAAAGTACCACATAGATACACCGCAAGTACCATGTAAGTACCCAGTTGGTACAACAAAATTGTCATGTAATTATTACTTAAATCCCACACAAGTACCAAATCTGCTTAAATATCAAGGGTATTTAAGTGGTAATTGCCATGTAGTGATCACCTCAATACCCTGTGAGTATCACATAAGTATCCATTTGGTATAACAAAAGTACAGTCTAATTAAATACACTGTACAAGTATCTTAGTGTAAAAGAAAGCATTACCAGTGTGGTTTTGCTAGACTTCCTTTTATGTTTATAGAGAGTTCTTTCCATCATTGCCAACTTTTGCAATTTTAGGACAATGTGATCTGAAAGTTTTTAAGTGTTCCTGTTTTGCTGGTATCTGAATAACACAGCCATACAAGTTTGGTTGAGAGGAAATTTAACAAAATAGAGGTCACAAATCTAAATGAAAAAGCCAAATCAGATTACCGGTATTTGGGGTACTTTTTAAAGAATTATTGCTTTTTTTTATCCATAAATGCAAATAAACGTGTTTATTGTATGTACTTTTCCATGCATTTCTTCAACACTGCAGTGCAGTTTGTTGCAATACAACTCAAGTCAACACACAACTCCTGATTTGTTTTTCTTTTTTGCCCCAAGTGGGACAGATTTCTCCCGGCGGATTATACTCTCTCTGATCTTCTCTCTGTTTTACTGCCACAATAATTCCGTGTACTGCCCTTAAACTCATCCCCTTTGCTTTGTAATTTGTTCATCCTGGCATCATCAACACACCTCAATCTACCCTTCGCTCCCCGCCATAAAACGGTGCTACATCCCTCCGGATCAGTCACGCCCCTGCTTTTCTGTTCCCTCCGGGGAACGTTCTGCCCTGGCTGCTTTCATTTTGGAATTAGAACAAAGTGAAGTACACATTTTCTGTGCTCTTTTGGCATGGCCTTTATAAACTTTAAAGTAAGGTGAACTCAGCTGTTGTTCGATATGTTCACAGATTTGGGGAAAGTGTGTGAGTCTACACAGCAGTGAGTTTTGTAGGATTTTGTTGCTTTTACTTGGTCAATTAAGCCTGACATTTTTTGGTGCAAATTTTTGGCAATTTTTGCCAAACTTTAACAAACGGATATTGTATTTTAAGAATCATAGTAATATCCAGATATCAAGGGATAATTGGTTGAATAGAAACAAATTATGACTGTCAGAAAACGCCTTTTTTAAGAGTAAAGGGGCAAAAAAATAAAATAAGATTTAAGGTTTCACTTCCCTCTCTTTATTCCTTCTTCTGTTAGGGTGTTATGAATGTCAGATGATTGTCTTATTTTGACATAGCTGATGCTTTTTGTTATTCCTCTGTGCCTGTCTGTGGCTACAGGCTGCTGCTGGGACAATGACAGGGAGCGCCTCGGCCTCATTACTCGCTGCTCCCGAGCCAAACAAGCGCCGCTGCCTTCACTCTGTCTTCCTGACTCTCCCTCCTCCTTTATCTCATCCTTTTTCTTTCCTCTCTTCCTACACTTTGCCTATTAGAGAGTGCTGATGGGACAATTTTTGCGGGGGGAAAAAAAGTAGACACACACGAGCCCGGGTTGTAGAGGAATGGCTTGTAGACAAGGGCAAAGACCTGTTGTTGTTTTATATAAGGGATGCATTTGTGTGCTTAGGATCGACTCACTTAGCTGGCTGCCAAAGCCTCCTTTTTCTGCCTGCATACCTCCTGTTTTCTATTATTCAGCCCATAGTAGGATTCTGTTATTTGATGAGGCTGAGCTTCCCTGAAATCTGCTGGCATTTGCCTTATGAAGGAATGTTCCTTTAAATAAAAATGTGTAAAATGCACACACAAAAAGGAATGTGTAAATTTTTTTAAGTTCAAGATGGATTTGAAATAAACCAAACATTAAATTTTATATTTTATGTGAACTCAATGATAATACAAATGGTTCACGGTCATCTTGACACAAACATCCAGGTGCTCAAGCCATCCTAACTGAAAGAACTGCTTTTTTTCCTCCCATCCTGTAACCCTGACTGACTTTCCTTCTGACGAGATCACCAGAGATCAGTGGTGTCCTTATCCCTTGAAGTGGCTCCAGGTGTCACTCCAAGGGTACATGCCCCGTTTGATCTGTCGTCGAGTGCCAGTCGGGCCATGGCACCCTCTGATTTCCCGTCAGGAAAGAACGAGGCTCTCAGTCCAAAAGTTCCACTTCTACTTTTGAGTGATGGGAGGTGTGAGAAACTGGCAAGTGTGACACCTCATCCCCACAAAGAAATGAGCATGAAATATTGTGGAAATTAACCGTTTCCATATATCTGTCTGAAGATCTTCCATGGGAATATTGTATACAGGTGATCTTGAAACAAACAAAAGAAAAATCAAACAAACCCAAAACATCCTCAGTGATCATGCTGTGAACCTTGCCTTAAGAACAAAAAACATCCTCTAAGACGCTGTCCAAAGTAGGTCCCTCTGTTTATTGAAGAGCTGCTGAAACAAAAGGGATAGATGAAACAAAGTGAAGGAACCGAGAGCGATCTATCTTTGGAGCAAATATAGATGGCAGCATCCTTCCTGTCTTTTATTCTATTATATCTCTTGTGTTTTTCCCCCACCTACTGTGCACTTCTTCAAAAATTACAGGTGAGATCTCAGTCTGTGGCAGGCCCTGTTTTTCGTCTATAGTGAACAAGGGGAAGGGTGGTGGGTGTTAAAAAACAAAAAAAAAATAAGAAAAGACTGGAGAGGAGAGGAAAAAGGGATTCATGCTATGCAGTATTGCTGTGTTTGTGCAACGCACTCTTCCCTTTGTGTGTCTGGAGATAACTTATTCAGCACAGGCCCGTTCATCCAGGGGTTGAGCTCAGGCGTCCGTCAAGATGGAAAATAATGAGGCGACAGCCGCGCAGAGGATAGCTCTCACCCTTTGTCTAGGTCTCCTAGCCGTTCCTCCCACCCTTCTCCATCTCCACATCCTACCCTCACATTATCAGCCGATTTAAATAGATAATAGGGGGGTCTTCTTTAGGACGTTTTGAAGCAATTAGAAACTGTCACATTGTTTTTGCCTTGGCACCGTTTTCCCTCAAAAAAAGCTATTCTTAATACCTCTGGACATGCTTTGGAGAAATAACCTGGAATTTTGTTACGTTCTGTGGAAAGACGCGCATTTTATCCAGTCTTCTAAGACATGAAACTCTCATATCAGTCATTATTCATGATAGGAAGACCTATCAGGATGTGCACTCCTCATAAGGAGCAGCAAACTCACAAACTCCCATTCATACTGAATGAACTCAGCCAGGTGTGTTCTTTCAAATGTTTGCCATTTTTCCTTAAAGCTGCTTTTTTGGCCATGAAACCATACATGTTATGTGTGTAGTTGCATCATAATACTTTAAGCTACAATTGTTTTCACTTTTCATAGGTTCTGTTTTAACCCTTGTGCTATCCTAGACACTTCAACATTGGGGGGTGGGTCATCTAGACCAGTGCTTTTCAACCTTTTCTGAGCCACGGGACACTTTAACCTTAAAAAAAATCCCGCAGCACACCAGCATCCAAAAAAAAAAAAAAGAGAAACTCATAGTTTGTATTGATCTACAGCCCCTCCACAATCTCACGTGCATTTGGGTGATAATTGTGGCAGAAAAAGCTGGAAGCTGCAGCTGTTTTTTTAAAAGGTGTAATAAAAGTTAAGTTAGAAGAAATAGAATTAGAAAATGCCAAAATAGAAAATAGAAATAGAAAAAAAATAGTTTGAGGTGTGTTCCTTGGTTTCAAGACGTTTAACAACAGATCTCATTGTGCGCTGTCACTTTAATTCCTATGCATCATGGGAGATGTAGTGCATAAAACGGCCGGAGATCGCTTTTCTGAGCTTCATGGTTTTGTTCACTTGTTCCACAGTCTGACACCGGATTCTGTGGAAAGCTACACCGCTAAAGACGAGCTTTAGCTGGTATTTTTGTTAGAACTGAGAGACTTTGTGAGCTAAATCGGGACAAGGAAGTGAAGACTTTAACCACTTCTGATTGGTCATACTGATGACATGTGATTAAGCCCCCCAAGAATGATTGGTGGAGACAGTTAAAGGGGCGGGACTTTTCCAAAATACTGTTGAAGCTGCAGCTAAATCGCGGTACCGTCATTCTTATCAAAATGTCTTTAATAAAATAAAATAAACGCAAAGAAAAAAGTATTTAAGGATCTTTCATATTCCTAACTACTCAGTGTTTTATCAGCACACTTGACCATCTCCCACGTCACACTAGTGTGCCGCGGCACACTGGTTGAAAAACTGATCTAGACCCACTAGACAGTACTCTGAACCTTTTTTCTTCAATGATTTGTGATCTTCACTGGTGTCCATGGATTACATGAAATCCTCTCCACCTTTATCCGTCTTTGTCATGGTAGGGATAACACGTCAATGTAAGGGTGGGGTCATAGGATAACACAAGGGTTAAGTATATATATTTAAATATATATAAAGACTCCAATGGAAATGGTGTTTTAACTCGTTCTCACTCGTTGCATTTTTCTCATAATGGAGGACAAATATGAGGAAATGCATTTTCTGAAGGTTTTTTTTTTTTCAAATCGCAGTGAATCGGGAGCTGATGAAAAAGTGCCGCTTGAAAAACCTTGTCATTTCTATGAACAAACTGCAATCAGCAGGCCACAAGCTCCATACCTTGCTCTATTCCGATACATCCACTTGCAGACAAATAGATCCGTGTACGTTTTTGTGTTATTCGTCCGAGCTGGCATCTGGCTCAAAACTGAACAGCTGGATAGTTTTGATATATCCTAGTTGCACTGCTAATGTCAGCTTGCGGGTGTGAGGGTCTGTTAGCTAGCGGGAGAACATGTAAACAAAGAGGCAATGCCAACAGACTCAGAAAACAACACAGGTGTTTTGATTTTGGCTAGAAACGGCATAATCATAATTTAAAGGCCACTGGAAACGCTTGTAAATTAATTAAAAGATTATTGGAGTGGGACTTAGTTGCTTTTTATGGTGCACAATTAAAAGTTATTTTAATAAAATGCTCAATTTAAAGTATCTTTATAGAAATGTCTGTGGGCATCAATCATTTGCTGTTTTTCTATATGCATGGTTCTGTTAACATGTTGATGACACAAAAGGATGTATTTTATATGATTGGATAAAAGAGGATAAACAGAAAGGTGTTTTGCATTAAGTAAAACAATATAATACTTTAGTATTTTCTTTAGAATTACAAGCTTATAATATTTATTTTATACCATACCTAAATAAAATCTTTATGTATATTGTATTTTATGGTTTTAAAGTCAAAAGCCTGAAGAGTAAAAAGTCTCTCTTACAGTTGCCCACTCTGAAGGACAAGCCACGATGTGTAAAACAGGTATTGACAAACACAAAACTTTCAAAGTATGTGATTTACCAAATCCAATTTATAATTGTTTACAACTCCTGCAATAACATTTAATATTTTTGAATTCTTTCTATTGTCATATAAAAATTGGTGTTAGTCGCAAACTCTAGAATTTAGTCAGATAAAGGAAAAAATACAACAAAAGAAGAACTGAAAAAGGAAATTGAATTTTTTTCTTTTCGCTTATTGTTTACCTAATCCTCCTCTTGTTAAACGGTTTACACATAGCAGTGTTTTGTAACCTTTTTTTTTTAACCCAAGGTACTTTTTTTTTTTTTCCTTGATAAAAATGCCAAGGCACACGACCAACCGAAGACGTAAAAAAAAAGTAACTCTTTAGTCTGTATTCACAATATACAGTGATTTTTGGCAAGTGTCTTAAATAAGAAAACAAATACACAGGACAGAAAAAGTATTTTATGATCTTTCATATTCCTGTGTATTCCTCAGTGTGAAATTTGGGCCTCTTTGGATGAACACAGAGCTGATATTCTGGCAATGGTACATGTCATAATTGTAGTCATAATTTAATAATTTTCCCCGGCACATCTGACCATCTCTCATGGCACACTAGTGTACTGCAGCAAACTGGTTGAAAAACACTCACCTAGAGAGTAAAACTGTATTTTGACATTTCTCTTATCATTAGAAATGGGGCCCTCTTGTAGAAATAGTAACTCTTTACATTGTTGTTTTGTTGGCAGAAATGACATTTTGTTACTTAGGTGTTTCTTTTTTTTTTCTTAAATTCTAATATTTTATGCACAGAAACACCTCACTGAAATGTATTTTCAAAAGGAGTTACTATGTGGCAAAAATTATAAAATTAAGTTACAAAATTAGGAGCAAGATTACTTAAATAGTAAAACTACGAAACTTAAAACTGGATTTGCTTTTCTCTTATTTTTAGAAAAAAAGGTAAATGGCTAAAAAGCAATGTTCTTTAGAAAAAACTGTTTAGATTTTGCCCATCTATGTTATAGATTAAAATTTGATCAATAACTAGTTAGAAACATCTATTTGTACCTGTGTATTTGTCTTGCCCACCTCTGGGTCAGACTTTTTTGGAAATGGCAGGAATACAATTTTTAGGATTTAGTTATCACATTTCACATTGATTTACTTAAAAAAATTAAAAAAAAATAAAAAACTATCGACTCATCAAATGAGTGAATCTTCTTTATGGGCTTTTTTTTTTTTTACAAGTAGCTTTTTGAACTTTCTCAGCTATAAACAGCCTTTGTTTGTACTGTAAAAATTCATAGTTTTATTCTGTTTAGCTGTGTCATAACTAAACCACATTAACTTTAGATGGAAATTTTAACCGTTTTTCAATATATAATTGAAACCCAAATTGAATCCACGTTGAATCGGTTCAGTCTTGTGTCTATCATACCCAGCCCTATCAAGTGCAAGACTTGCATCAGCCATTGCCCTGGCTTTGGTTTAGCCAAATGGTTTAACCATTAAAGGCTACATCAGCTGTAGCAGTTGCTCCTTTGCCCCCATGGCTTTCTCTGGTTTGGGTAGGCATACTGGCATCCAACAAGCTTTAAAAAGAGGAGTTTGAGAAGGAGAAGCGTGTGATGGAGGAGAGGAGCTGTTGGCAGAGCATGCTAGTGCTAGGCTAGGCTTGGTGCCAGCTGCAGAAAAGACTTCCATGAACACCCCACAGTCTTTTGCGTCTATGTGGCGATGGGGATGCTAGTTAGCACCTCACAGGTCAAAATTATACCATCGGGACGGTATGAACAGCTGCACTCACAGCATTGCACTGAAAACTTTGCAGATTCTTTTTTTTGTCAATACCCACTTTAGAAGCTAACATAGAGATCCTGAATACATTATGAGACACTTTGTTCTTAATCGACACAAATTAATAACTAGTATAAACACATTTTCTCAGGTCTTAGAAATGATTTCAGCCCCTTTACTTTTACTTTTAGACTAATGTCTATAGCTTCAGGGAGATGTGGAAAAAAATGTAACAATTGTATTTTGGGTTAACTAATGTAAAAGGTCCAAAAATGTGTGTTGCTGTTGAGTTCATCTAGAGTTTATATGGGAGTGGGCCGTGTCCTGTGTGTATGTTTTTCAAATCAAATAAGACATTTTGCTCCTTAAAATAAAATAACTTTAACTTTTAAAAATTCTGGTTTTGTATCCTAAATATCCTACATACCGGTTTTTCCTGCTTATCCTTTCAATGATTTTGTTGCCATTAAATCTTCTTTTCAAACATTTCCTTGATACTCGGGTGATACCTTGTCCATCACTGAAACACTTTTTACTGTATACATGCAAGATTCCACACTGCTGTGGGCTGACTTTTGGGCCAAACTTTTTCATTGTACTGACAAGAATGCTATTAAAAACGTAAAGCTTTTAAGAAAAATGCTGTTTACACATAAAGGTTATTTGTTTCCTGTCAAACATAAGTTTTAGAGTCTATTTTTTCCTCAAACACATCAGAACTACATTATGAAACGTTTTTGGGGGAGGACGGTTCTTATGTAATTCTTCCTAAAATGTTCATCTAAATCTGGAAAGCGGCTGTATTTCAAGAACTTTAAGCCACTTTGTTTATTTTTCAAAGAGTTTACTGGGTCAGATGTGTACATCCTGTCATCCATCGTGTAAACTTGAACCCCCCCCACCCGACATTCTGATGGCGCCACGGCTAACATTGCTTCACTGTTGAAGGGAAGTTATGAGGACATTGATGCCTTGGCCTTGCATCCTGGTGTCATTTTCCCAGCCTGTTTGTGGAGCCCGCCAATCCCCTCATTCTCCTCAGCTGACCTGAATGCATCACAGAGTATCAGACACATGTGAGGAGCCAATGCAGCCAGCAGCAAATGTTTCCCTAACATTAGTTTTGCATTATTATTGTACACTGCTATGATCCTCTGTTTTGGATCATATTTAGGCTCTCTTGGGTGGATGGATGTTTTTTTCTTGGGTTTTCAGCCCAAGATTTTATTTAACAAGACGCTAATGCACACCCATCTCTTCTAAAGGTTCCCTTGTGGTATGGCATTCGAGAACAGTCTGAACATAAACCATCTCTAAACACTGGTTTCCCTCACCAATCTTTAATTACATTGTACAAAATCACAGCAAAGCGCCATGCTAGCAAACTGTGTCATAGTGAGGCTTACCACAGCCGGAGGACATTGGGTTGAGAAAAAGGGAAAAATACCATCTACAAATAAATACTGAATGAAAGATTAGGGTGGTGAGAGGGATAGAGACTTCTAAGAATGAACGTTAATTGCTTCTGACCTAAAAGGGAACAGGGAAGACTTTCAGCATTTGAATATGATACGTTTTAAGGGGAAACCTCCCATCTTTGATAGCAGTGGTGCTCATTGGCTGAGAGTTTTGGTTAAAAAAAAAAAAATCACCACCAGGGTAGTGTCAATTTATTGCACAAAAAGGAGGGGGGGGGGGGTGGACTTAAACCCAAGCACCAATTATTTACATAATTTAAGGCTAACAATTATGCACACCATTGTCAACAAGTCTTTGCTGTAGTGGAGTGGTGGCTTTTATTAAGTGACAAACATCCCATCAGAGGGGAGTTCAGTAGTACTCCATAGCAAACAAGACATTAATGACCTACGTAAAGCCTTGCAAATTATTAGAAAATAACATTTAATTTAGTAATTTCTATGACTTGTTAACATGGTGTAGACTCCATTCCCAGTTTAGGTGTTAATGGTCTATTTCAAGACTTATGCAGCTGTATTACGGCATTGTTTTTATTATGAAAGGTCACACTGCCTAACAAAGCATTAAAGAGGAAGACATAGTCAATTATCTCTAGGTATACAAACTGCCCGATTGCATTCCAGTTGCATAGCGTTCAGTGCATTATGATGCTATGAAGAGGTGCATTGTTGCTCAGAAAGATGTGCAAGCCGTCCTCCAGCTCAGTGACAAAGAAAGCTGTGAGGTCATGACTGAGGCCACGACTATCAGAACTATCAGTCTAGCCAAGAGAATGACAACAATAAGCCCTGTCAATAATGGTCTCAACTATGGAATTGTGCGAGGAGACTCTAGTTTTATGGTGATCACTGCCTATTGACTGAGTAGATCCCATTTTACAATTCTTTATCTTGTTTTCCCTTATAAATAGAAAATTCTTATGCTTTATCATTAAGTTATTTTTTCCTTTCTGTAAACTTTCAAGGAACATCAAAGGAATTTAAAAGATTAGTTACTATAGAGATGTATGTGCTTACATTTTAAAGACCCACTCCGATCATCTTTTGCTCTATTTTCAAAGCATTCCCAAGAGTTATTTTAATTATAATTGTGCCGTTTTTAGCCAAGATCTAAAAACTTGCGTTGTTTTCTAGGATATAGTTTCTGCAGAGTGGCAGAAGTTCACCAGAAATTTGTTTTGGGTGGGAGCGTTGGCATGGAGTAACTCCACCCCCCATACCTCTCTGTTGGTGAGAGCTCTCTGTTTACACGCTCTACTGCTATCTTATAGCCCCCCCCCCAACCTCCAGCCTAATATTGGATTTGTAAAAAATGCGATCTTATCAAACAGCATTTGTTATCTGTTCTTGATTCACCATTTGAATTGAGAAATACTCAGAAATGCAACATAAATCTTAGTGTTCTTGATATATGTACTTCATAATGAGAAAAATGCTACAGGTACATGTTTAAAAACAGCAAAAACATAATTTTCATTGGCGTGGCTCTTTAAGGCTGATCAGACATACTTTATTGTTAGTTTCATTAAATGCTTTTCTATTAAGTTTGATAGATCTTTGATCAATAATATTCAGAATTGGACGTATGCTTGAAGGCTTTTATGAAAAACTATGAACATTATAATTTTCCTTTTTGGGGTGGTTTCGCAGAAACTATTCTCAATACACTACCCAATCCATCAAATGCTCCTATTACACACCGAATGTTATTACTTTCAACAGCCAGTTTATATCAGGAAACAAATAAGAGGTTTTAGTGATTTGCTTAAATCTGCTGTTGTCTTTCATGGACTTTATATATTCTTTTTGAACCGTCTCTCATTTGTTAATTATTGACCACTGTTCCCCCACACCCCGCGATCTTGGTTTTACCTTCTTCCTTTACCTGACTTGTCAGATAAAATGATTTCTTTTAGCTTCTCTTTTCTTTTCTAGTCAGAATATTGCTTTCCTCCTCAGCCACACCACATCTTCCCCCTGTTCTCCTAACAGTAAACGTTAAGATCCAGGAGTGGATCAATGGCTGTTATCCTTTGATGTGTTGGGACACATTAGAAGAGGTGAGTTCTAATTGGGGCAGAGAGCTGGGGATCAATGTTGGCTGTAATTGCCTAACACAGAGATGGGTGTGAGACTTTATTATCATTAATATTTAGACATGATGTAGGAGGATCCAGCCAAGCTAAATGTACTACAGCTGTGCAGGCCTTTGATCTTGGGAGATAAGCAGATCGATTGGGGTTTGGTTAGGAATGGCTGAAGGAAGAGAGGTCGCAGAAACATGGCTGTGTGAGTGTGAAGTGAGGATAGATATTTGTTAGATTTCTTTTCAATAATTTCTTTTAGATAATATATTCTCACCCCATTCATTAAAAACGTTTTTGTTACACATTTTTCCAGCAGCTGTAAAACATCATTTGGTACCATCAGATGGTTTGAGAAGTACACAAATGAGAACAGGTTTTCCCACAATCAGTGCAGTAAAGTTCATGAAGGTGATGGAGAGGCATCATCGTGCCCTGTACCTTTCTTTTTAGAATAGTTCAGGTTTTCTCAAGTGTATATATAGCTTTAAATTCAAAGAAATCGACCAGTAAGGCTAAGGATATCTGATTCTGACAGGTACATTGTTTAAGGGATGTAACAGAATATGATCGAGGAGGACTCTGTAGAGCTAATATCAGCCGTCTTGGTGTCAGCAAACACAAGATGATGTTACTTAATATTATGGGTAAAAAAAAGGGACTAGATTGGCTGATCTCCCTCTCTCACGGCATAACCAGGGGCAGCAGAGACTATTGATTCATGGAAGAGAGTTGGAGTACACGGAAACTGAGAGATTCTAATGTGAACTCCCACTGCTGTCTCCTCTTTTTATGCTCACCTGACTCCCCAAGGAGTGATACCATTATCAACTGCACTTAGCAAAACAAAGATGGGTAACAAGTTGCACAATAACAAGTGTGTTAGTTTTCACATACCTGACTGGGTATCTGTTTTTGAGCTGGTGAGTGAGAAAGACGTTAATGTTTCCGGGGTTAATGAGGACACCGAGGCTAGGAGATTTCTTCAAAAGAAATGGCACACTTCGTTACCAGGACGTTGCTTTTTTAATTTAAATAATTTTTTAACCCTTTTAAAATTATAGCGGTCACTATATTTCAGTTAGTTTCTTCACTTTTTAATTTTATGACTATCTGTCTTT
Source organism: Oryzias curvinotus (assembly GCA_023969325.1). Lineage (NCBI taxonomy): Eukaryota > Metazoa > Chordata > Actinopteri > Beloniformes > Adrianichthyidae > Oryzias > Oryzias curvinotus. The sequence goes on along the minus strand of CM043724.1, from coordinate 10,431,571 downwards.
TTAACGCACTTTACTGTTTTTCATTCAGAGGCCGATTGAATTGTTTCAATTCGCCAGATGTGGCTCCCTCCTCCTCTGCCGCAAATACAAGAAAACAATTGTTTAAGTGTTTGCTCTTTGTGTCTTTCTCTCATAGCTTTCTATTCTTGTGTACTCCCCTGACACATCATTGTACAGTGACTGGGTTCATTGTGGAAAACACTGACTTTGCAGCCAATACCACTCTATGTAACTTTCTTACACACCATCATTGTCATAAAAAGAAGTCTAATTTGTATGACTTAATAAACTCAAATTTAACTCTACCTTGTAAAGTAAGTAATTGTTGTAGTTAGGTTTCTAACTACAGTACATAGAGTTGATTTGAAACCATAAGACCTAATAGTTTGTGCTTACATGTATAATCCTTTTCTGTGTTATTAGTTCTATGAAATAAAAAAAAAATATTCGGAATACGAAATAACCATTGGACCACAAACCCACTGCAAAACTTGGGATTGAAGGTCACAAACGTACAAGTCTTTACATCAGCTGACAAAGTGCTACCCTTAAAGTTAACTTTGTTTAAATTTTTTCTCAATATTGAAGTCTTCTTGACTGAATTCCTGTCGGGCTTTGACGCTGCCAGCAAGCATTTGATCAGCTGATAGTCAACACAGTAAAGACAACTGGCCTGAGTTTGTGGCTGTAAAACAAGCTTGAACCAGCTCTGCCCAGTGTCTAAATGCTTCTGAATGAACGAGTTGTGCTGCTATACACCTTTTGGTATTAAGCAACCAAGATATGACCAAACATCTCCACGTTTTCCCCTCAGGTTTTATGGTTTCTTTACATGTAAACCTTCAAATCAAAGAAGTGCTTTCACATTTGTTTGGTGGATAGTAATCATTTTCATACCACCTGTAAGTGTTGTGTTATCTCATTTGCTAGGACTTCTGTACATCACATTTGGAAACGACCAAATTAGGAGGTGGTCACATTTACAGATGATACGTTTAGTTAATTGCATTTCAGTAAGCAACACCCACTGTTTTTCCCCTCAATTTATACAGATAAAAATATGCGGTCAAATACATAGTATTATTTTCTGTCTCGACATTTCTTATTTTAAAGACAGGGAAGAGTTTAAAAACCTGCATTTTTTAACATATTAATGTCATGCAGACAGCTTTTTAACAATACTTAACCTTAAAATCCTCAGATATGGGAATTACTCAAAACATGTATTCAATGTGTCCGGATCTTCTAACGTCTCGTTAGAGCTTTACTTTCAGCGATTTACATTAAAATAAGCTCTTTGTATGCTTGCTTTCTGGTCTTGTGTTCATATATATATATATATGTATAGGAATATATGAAAAAGAAGGCTGTGTTTTTGTCTTTTTTGGCTTTATATTTGCGTATCTAAGCACACACCTGACTGTCTATGGTTGAGGGAGATGATATAGGAAGAAGATGAAGAGCATCTTTTACTCTTAGAGGCGTCCCCATCTGTTCGTCGAAGCCTAATTGTTTCTAGGTGCGAGGACATGGAAAAAAAGCAGAAAAAGCAACTGTACTCATCCCTTGTCCCAGAATAATTTCCGTAACATTAAAAGACCGCCACCAGCATGCTCAAGATTATTGCCGTATAAATAATGGCACTTGGCTCGATTCCCCACTAATGAATGTCATTTACACTTTTAAACGAGGATTAATTATCGACGGAGGACCCTTCTCTCCTCCCCCTAGGAACATGCCGCAATTAGCTGCCAAAGGATGGCTGCTTACATTCCTGTTTTTAAATGCATCTATATGTGGGCATGTGTTTGTCGGTTCTTGTGACGGATATGCTCTCAATTAACTGCATTTCTTAATCCGACTTGAAACTGAGAGCAGAGAAAGGAAAGATGTATTCCAGTTTAATATTCCTGCCTGTGCATACAGGACTCTTTATTATTTTTATTTATTTATTTTTATGAAAATGATGGCGCTGGACATTGTTGTGAAACTATAGGAAAAGGACGAGTTGTGCCGCTTTGGAGTCTGCCTCCTAGTTTCAAAATAAAGCAGGAAAAACAAACACAGGCCTGAAATTAGATTTCCCAAAACATACCTCTCCCTCTCATTTTACACACCACTGCGGCCTGCAGACGAGAATAGAATAAGCCATGAAACCCGCCTCAGATGCAGAATGGCACAGTCACTGGAGCATTTGTCAACCTAGGGCATTGGAAATCTCTTAGCTGTGGGAGAAAAAAAGATCAAGATGTGTATTTTTTTAAAGCTTTTTGGGATCCTAAGGTTTAATAAAAGTTTACTTTCTTTTCTTTATTTAAGCTCCATAATCGTTATTTTTAATCTTTTTTGAGCTCTCGTCTTTTGTCTTTGTGTCTGCTCACCTCGAGTGTGCTGCTTGAGTCGGTTATTTGAGTTCTGTATCCTTCCCGCAACTGCGAAATATTGCAGATCCAAAGGGGTTAAACGGACTGCATACGAGAACCGGACCGAGCAAGTGGCTCACTTCCGGCTTCAACAAAGTTAAACCAATTTAGTCGCCATTTTTTTCACGATACAGACGCTGCCATACTGGAGCCAGTTGTTGTCAGTAAGCAACCATTGGTCCGAATTGGTCTGAGTCTTTGTTTCTATGGCAACCCTGCCTCTTGAAAAGGAACTCTCGAGAATCTGTCAAAGGATTTGAACGTTTGACGTGAGACCACGTATTTCTATTGAGGCATCTGATTGGCCAGTTTATAATTTGAATATCTTGCAATAAAGGAATAAAAAGATGAAAAAAAAATTACGGTTAGCAAGAGCATTTTAAAAAAGATACCAGAGCAAGATTAGCTATTTTGACAAATAGAATGACTGAGTTACAGCTGTTTATTTCTCTATAGAGGTTTATGGGATTTTGGCTTCTTGGACGCAGTAGGTACTTCCTACTTGGTACTTCCTACTTGGAACATACTTTGACTATAGTCTATGCTTGACACACAGTGTCTTATTTTGAAATTTAGCTTTGTCCAATGTTGGTAAGAAGATGCTGTCAATCTACCGCAGAGTAAAGTCCTCCTGGCTTTCCACTCCTGCCTGGTTAGATGGGTGGAATCTTTACAAATGAAAGTTCTGGTTTCTATTTAACCCCCCACACACACACACACACACTCGCAGCCACACATCCACATAAGCACCACTACGAAATCTGTTTCTGTTTGGGTGTAAGGATCAGATTTATCATCTGCTGTCTGTGTCATTGGACATGTGTTCCTACACAAAGTTTTAGTGATTAGGCAAATGTTTATGTGTATAAATAACGTTTGTATATAAACTTCTAAAGAGAGATAGACCTCTGGTTAGAGCATATTTACTGTAATGTTGACTTAACACTTACAATGGTGGGTAAACAGCAAAAAGGTCTGATGTATTTGGAGCTAAAAGAAAAAAGTGCAGGATTCCTGCATCACCACTTTTGCACCTTCTTTCCACTAGTTTGATTTTTCTTTCCTCACTTTCTTTCCGTCTATCTACCAAGAGCAGGGGCATGCTCCAGGCTGTTGCAGGCTTAGCACATTCTGAGGAGAATAATTTGGAATCGGCTCCGTTTCATCATCTCCTGCTGTCAGAAGTTTGTTTCTGAAGCAGGAGCCTGAACATTTGCTTCCTCGGATGATGTGTCACAAGTGCCACTTTGTTGTGCAGTTGTATTTGTTTTTGTCGGGTTAACATAGAGAAAACGAACAGGAATAAACAGTCATACAGTGAGCAAAGTCTTTTTGTATTCAGAGCTTTTTTTGTGCTAGGGTTTCGTTTCAGTGTTTGATTGAATATTCTTTATTTCCTTCTATATTTTTATTTGAAATTTACTGTTTTGCCTTCTTCATTTCACAGTGCTTCCCATTCAGTTTTTTTTACCTTTTTCTGAAGATTATTTGTTCTTCTTACTTTGTAATCATGGATTTGAAAGCTTGATTATTAGGGCTTTATTTTGAAAGAAATTGCATGTTCCAGACACTGCAAGTGAAAACATTTGATCCAGCTTTTTCCTCACATACCTGCGTAGCTCAAAGGAGAAGGTGTGAACGTAGATGTTAAAGCTTGAAAATGTTTCTGTGCACCCACGTGCACAAGGTGCAAGTGAACGACCGGAAAGAAAGCAGCGTCTGCAGAAGGAGGGCCCTCTGGCTGTGGGCCAGACAGGTAATACCTGCAGCATAGTTTTAGTAGGGCCACAGCAAGCCAAGCCCGCCTCAGCAGTCAGACTGTCTGCACATTTCTGCCACTGATGGCATACCAGGGGCGCCATTTTCCTCCTTGAGACAGACAAGCCAGAGGATCTGATTGGCCTTGCGCCAATGCGCGCTCACAAAGACTCTTTTGACAGCAGGTCAGTCGGTTAACCAAGCAGCAGGCGGAGGGAGACGAGAATAAGCCAGAAAGAAAAAGAAAAAAAACCCTCGTCTTCACCCCTAAGCTGCATGATTAAAAGGTTCCACAGACTAAAAAAAGTTCATCCTACTCGTGTCAGAAATGTAGCAGACATGTTTGGATACGCTATCAGCTCTGCAGGCCCTTAACTTGCATTTTGAGAAGTTTGTGCTGGCCTCACATTCACAGACACGAGGATCTGAGTGTGCGTTTGCTTTCCATAAGCAAATATGACCTGTGCCTGTGTGTTCTGGGTGTCAGCTCACATCTTTGTGGTCTTGTGGAGACTTTCAGGCTGGCAAAAGTGTGCCAGTATGTTAAATAGGGACTGACAATAATGTGTCATTTTTTTCTCCTGCTTGATATGGTTACTTTCTAGCAGCAGCTTTACCAAAACTTATTCCATGTACATGATAAAGGAAGAATATGTGTATTCTGTGGCAGCATACTTTCAAAATTACAGAAAATGTCTAATCTGCTTCTGTCAGAAGTTGCCCGGATGGAGATTCTGATTAACAGATGGATTTTATTTTGTCTGACCCGCTATCCAATGCATTCCTGTAGAAATGACTGCATTCTCGATGATTGGCTCATCTTTGTTTTGATGTTGATGCAGCCGCACATCCTATATTTTTATCATAAAGCTGTGTAGGTGCTGACAGGCTAGCGTTAAATAGCTGTTGATGTTCTCATGTGGGCTCCTGGGCTCATTATCTCTCCAGTCCAGGCCTTGCTTCCCCGCTTTCTCCTGCCTCCCGTTTCCTCCCCTGTGTATCAGCCACTTTGCATATGACTGATGTTTAAATGCTGCATTGTTAACTGACGTGGGGTAGCCCTTTGCTGACCCGGGAGGTATTTGCCCGTTTGATCACGCCGCAGCAGATTTAATGTATTGGAGCAGCGCAGCTCCGTAAAGCCCCTGGTATAGGTAGAGACGGGCCCATAAGCAAGACGCGGGGGGCTATTGGTTGCTGGCCTGACTGTAAAGACAGAATAGTGATTATTAGAATATCTATTGGTCAGCGAGGCCGGAAGGGATGCTGCTGATCCTGCATTTCCACCTGTGCAGTGATGATGATGTTTTAGTTGGAGCAGCAGGGGGTGTGGCAGGGATGGAGAGAAGGGTCTACTTGACCGTAATTCCATTATTCTGCTTTTATATAAACAAATCTTTGAGTTTGGATTATAGTTTGAACATTTCCAAACAGTTTGTCACAAAAACTGGCAGAAAGTAGAAAAAACATCAAGTTTCAGTGCAGACCACCCTCTGGATGGAAGAATCTCATTTCAGCAGCCGACACCACAACAGAGGAAAAATGTTGAAAAGGAAAACAGTGACACAAAGACTGTACGGGTTTGTCTCTGCACCTTGGGACCTGGGTATCAAGAACCTGTTTGCACTGAAGGTAACCAGGTGCTGACCCTTTAAACAAATATATTGAACATTTTCTCCCTTTATTTTCCCCCCTTTTTCCCCTCCTTTTTCTGTGTTTCTTTTTTGTGTCTGGTTTCTTTGAGTGACATTGACCATCGGTACAAGAGGGAGAAAGAAAAAGAAAAAACAAAAGAAAAGAAAACCTGCTTGCTGAACTACATTATTAATATTTGATGGATAGATCCCCCATGAATTTCCCATAGCATTCCATAGTGACCAGAATAAAAGGCTGCAGAGAGAGGATATTTGACTTGAAGCACAGCTCACAGACGGCGTCTTTGACCAGTTGGACCACAAATAAAATAGGAAGAACTGATGTTTACAAAATACAGTTTTATATCTTCCATCTGCAGTTAAAACAATTAAATCAAAGATACCTTTAAATTTTAGTGAAAATTACAATCTTGACATTCGTCTAATGAACTCCCGACCTTTTGGATCTAAGTCCAGCTCTGTGCCTCCTCACGAGCCCTCACAACTGGATTCTGTAAATATGAATTTCCTCACATTATTTCCAGCAGTCCCAGAGCAACCCGAGTGCCCTTTGACTTTTGAACCGCGGTTCACAGGAACGCAGAGGTGAAGCAGCATCTGCATCTCTCATCCCGCTTCACGCCCACACTGTAGCTGAGCTGGAAAGCGTGAGAGTGCCACAAGAGTTTACTTCTGCATGAGGAGGAAGGAATTCTAAGTCGCTCAGCTCCTGCTGTCAACAACAGCTCTTTCCCAGCACTTCACATTTTCTCTTTTTATTTTTATTATTTCTGCTCCTGATTTATCTTATTTTAACAGAATTGACTCCACGCTTGAATTAAAGATGGGATTAGCAGGACTTTAGAGTTTAGTCTATTGATAGTCTCTTCAGAGCAAATGACGCTGGAGATAATAATGCTGCTACTGCAACAATTCCAGTCACATTGGATGGGTTCCTTAAGGACCCACTCTGATAAAAATTGTGTTTTTTGGTGTTTTTAACTTGTCCTTGTAGCATTTTTCTTATGATGGAGGATTTATATAAAGAAAATTAATCCTAAAATTGCAGTTCTGAGTATTTCTTTATTCAAATCGTTGTGAATCAGGAGGGAAAAAAACAATATTGTTTAAAAACATTGTATTTGTGATGTAGAAAATACAATGAATGGGCCACAGGTTCCATGCCCCGCTCTGTTCCGATGCTTCCACATGTAGACTAGATCTGTGAACGTCTTCATTTTCCCCTCCGTAATGTCAGGTTGGGGATGTGAGAGGCTTTAAGCCAACGAGAGAGCATGTAAACTGAGAGCTCTCAGGAACCAGAAGGGGAAGGGGGGTGGGGTTGCTCCACGCCTAAAACTCGCAAGTGAGTTTCTAATGATCTACTCCCGCTCCGCCGAAATTATATGTCCTAGCAAAGTTTTCTGGTTTTGACCGAAAATGACAAAGTCATAATTAAAACAAAAAAAACAGTGGGAACATTTAAAAGATGACTGGAGTGGGTCTTTAAACTCAACCTGATTTTCCCTAACAGTTAAAAAAAAAAATGATGAATGTACATTTTCTATCCACGTTCTTCTTTTTCAATTCTAAAATATGCTTGTTGTCCTTTCAGGACACTTAAAAATAACATTTAGTTGAACAAACTGGGATTTTTTTTAAATGAGTTCTGCTTAGGTTTTTGGTCTAATTTATTACTCCTCCTTCCTGTCTTATCTCTCATCCCATTGAATCTGTCTCTCTGAGCTGAGACTCGGAGAGTAGGGAAGCTAGTCTGCAAATTTAATGGTACAGCATGGATTATTTAGACTGACTAAAGTCTCCCTTGTAGTGTCAAATGAGGGCTTGTGGGATGACATTATACCCCAAGTTCTCCCCTTCTTCTACTCCCCTGCTTCTCTGCTCCAACTTGCTGGAGCAGAAGTGATCTGGGTTTGCAGATTTCCACACGATAAGCACGGTGGTTCCAATAATCTCTGACTGATCTGCATTATTTCATGCCAGATTATGGGAAACGCTCCCCAGAACAGCTTTGCAATCTTTTAGATAAATGCATTTTCGTTTGGCACTGGTCCTCCACCAGCGTAGCAGGACAAAGGAATGAGGCCACATAAACATGGGACAAAGGCGGAACTTTTTTAGCAACTGCCCATAACAACGTGGTGTAAAATAGGACATTTTAAGAGCCACTATACAATAGTAGAATGTTTACATAGTTGTGTCTTAACCATTGCAGGGTTTTGTACATTTGTGGGAGAAAGGTCCGGCCTGTGGGTTTGTGTGTGCGTGCTGGTGAACAATCTGTGGACACACAGGATGCAAAACCACACGGGACTTGATGCAAATATTTAGAGAGTTGATTTAAAATGGCAAACAAACAGTTTGGGTGGATTTTCCTTAACATTAGAAAAAGACTCAGACATAAACACCAATATCCTTGAGTTTGGCGTGAAATCCTAGATAGATCGGATTTTTTTTCCACTCTCTCTTAATTTAAAACGAAATTTAAAGTGAAAAATAGGTGTCAAACAAGTGGCATGAGTAAAAATAACACATTCAAAATGAGTTCTGATCTAATGAAACGTACTTAGTACTCAGATAACATTCATAAACATTCCTGATTAACACATTTTTTCATGTTGTGAGTCTAAGCCTAAAAATATTAAGAAAAATGTTAACAACTGATTTATTTTTTGTTTATAATATTACATTTAGAAAAAGAAGTATCACTTGTCAGACAGTCATTTTAGGTGTTGTGCAGTCATGATTTGTGTACTCAAATGTGATTTTAGTCCTGAGGAAACAAAATATTTTACGGGATTCATGTATTTTCTTTACAGCTCCTACTTTTTTCACCTTTTATTCTGAAAACGCCCTCACAGAATGTAACCTAGAACAGCTTTCATTTTCTGAAATCTTTGCAAGAAGAGAACAGGATTGCTACTTTCTTTTACTTTAAGTTTAACAAGGACTTTTATTGTTAAAGTGGTTGATTTAATTGTGTTTTAGTGTATAAACTCAAATAGTCCAACATTTTAACCGCACGTTAGTAAAAATAACTGTAGAAGAGCTTTTTGGAAAAGAAAACACATTTTGTGCTAAAACATATCCCATACTTAGCATTTCTCTTATTATTTTTTCAATAACAAGGATATTCAATTGGGATTTTGTTCACTTGTCTGCGTGTACGCCAACAGGATCAAACGCATCTAAAGCACAAAAGTGTTGAAGTTTTCCTGTGGTGCAGCAGACAAACATGAAGTGAGTCTGATTCAGTTTTAGAGTTTGTCTCCAGGTTCCTCACTCAGATCAGGTCACCTGCAGTTTTGCTAATCCATAGCGCTTCTTGAAATAATCCGGAAATAATCTAGATTTATTGCATTTATTAAAAGTGTGCAATCATCTTGGAGCAGACAAGGAAGTGCTACATTGATTGATTGATTTTACTATGTAATGTCACATCTAGTTAATTATGGCCAACGGTTACTTTTTCTTTTATTTAGCTTTCAGACTCTTTTTTTATTTTTATTTTATTGAGATTTAAGAACTTTGTGACAAAAATACATCATTTTATATGGTAAATACTGAAGTTGCAGTCTAAATGTAGTATAATGAAGCACAAAAAGCCCAATAATTTGCGATTAAATGTGCATCAAATATTGACATTATACGATTAATCACAATCAAAAGTTTCAATTGATTGACACTTCCTTTTTTTAGGTATTACTATTAATTTATTATTGCTATTAATTTATTATTGCCTTTTGCCCACTTTGTACTACCAGAGTGGAGATGATGCTGGAGCCTGTCCGAAATGAAACTACAGTTTTCAGTCTGGCAGTCATGCAGTATGAGCACAACTAAACTTTAGTCCTTTAAAAATATGGAAAAAGAAAATTTAACTAATTACTTTTGTGCTTGTTTAATCTGAAGGCTAAAATACCAAATAATGCTCAAAAATATACTTCATAAAAAAGGGGGAACAATAAATGCGTTTACTTAGAAATGCCCCATTTAGTATTCAAAGCAGACACCTTTTTCTTGTCCGCCAACAGGTGATAACCATCATCTGAATGTGCAGTCGCAGTGATGGGTATCCCTGTATCATAGAATGCACTGTGAGGGTTCAATCAATTTAAGATCGCTGATTTCAAACAAAGTGGAACAAAATAATCTAAATCAGAAATAACTAGTCCAGTCCTGTTTATTTTTAAAGCCACCAGTTATACGTGAACGATTTTTTTTTTAAAGATATATATTAAATAAATTGTTCTTGAACTGATTCATGACCAGAGTTTGAAGGAGAACCTGACAAAAATCCCAATTTTGCATTTTGTTACTGTAGGTGGATTGCTTTAATTTTGGCTTGAGCCTACCTAAAGTGCATTTTCATTCAAAAGAGTGCAAATGATTTTCAAAGGGGGCAGTTAATGACGTAAAAAAAAAGCATTTATCTATATTCTTTTGGACTATTGAGCACCAACTTTGTGTGCCGTAAGAATCGAGCGATTTAGCAGCTACTGCCTGAAACTGCAGTCAGCAGGAAAAAGTTCTTTAAAGTTGTTCAAACTTTTCCTTTCATACACTTTGCATTTCCCTCTCCATCATCTCTTCTCTCCACACTTCTTATCCCGTCTCTTAAAGACGTGCACACATATTCTTATCTTCCTAGTCTATATTTACTCATCTTTACCTCCCTCTATCCTCCACTTTCTTTCAATCTAACTCTGCCCTCATTCTTTGCACGCTTTTTCCAGGCAGAATACTGGGCCACGGTCTAGTCTGCTACCGGCCAAGGTTGTTAGCTGCCAAATAAAAAATGGATGAACCAGTCAGGGCCTGGTGCTGTTCTCCTGCATCTATTTGGTAGGAAAGGAGAGGAAAGTGGGAAAATCAGGCCATGTTTTCCTGGCAAAATGACTTTCCAACGGTTTTAGGTTTTTATCAAATTTGAAAGAATTTATATTTGCGTCAAAACAGGTAAAAAAAAAAAATATGCTTAATTTTAGAGAGGATCTATCTGGTTTACAAAAAAAAGTGTACTTTTCCATAAATCCACGTTACATACATGCTAAAAAAAGGTGGCCAGTCGAGTTTTCCCCAGTTGCCACTGGGCACGATTCAGGGTGAACATCAGACTGCTTCTCTGCTGACAGAATTTCAAACTAAATGTCTTTCAGCTAAGATTTGGATGGAACCAAAACTGGCAACACATTTGGGGCAGCTGGGAATCAAAAATTGATTAGTGAAAAAAGTGGTTAGAAGACATTTTTGGAACGAAAACAAGGCTTACCTTCAAGAAATGGAAATAAACGCAACAAAACTTACTGTGATCTGTCTTTCTGGCATAAATTTGCAAATGTGGTGTAATTTAGTGCCGTAGGTTGAGTTCATGTCAGGATTTTTTGTAATTTACAATTACTTCATTTTAGGGGAAAGGATTAAACTAATGATTTGACCTATAATTAACTATAATTTAACATTATAGTATGTTTGTTGCTTGTTTTAAGCAAGTTTTTATTTACCTGTTTGTAGTTTGTTTGATTACAGTGAAAATAAATTCGTGTAATACGTGGAAATGACTCATTTTAGAACAAAATGTGAGCAAAAACAGAATCTTAGTAAAAGAAATTTAAAAGCATGTTATTTGAAACCTTTTAAGTCTTCGTCCTAATGTTTAAATGTTGCATTTTATGCGTTATTTACTTGGATAAAAGTCTAAACTCCTGCTGCATGTAATAACAATCTAATGCAATCCTGCATGGCTGAACCCCCAAACATGTGGGTTTGCTCTTAAACGCTGTTTTACTTCTGGGAATTACACGATGTTTGGGTCTTCTTTAAATAATTACAGTAAACATCTTCCAATTAAAGAGCCACTCTGAGTGTGTGTGGGCTGTGCACGTCTGGATGGTGTGTGCACGTGCATCTCAAAAAACCGTTGTTTAGCTTTAACGTCCCCTCGGGGGCAGTAGACTGAGGCATGCTCGTTGGTATCAGTATCCTCCAGAAAACAGGTGAGATGATTATCTTTGGATCCACTTGCCTCAGCCTCACTCCGTGAAAGTTTTTCACCATCTCCTCAGTCGAACGGGTCCGACTTTAAGCGCTTCTCAGCATTTCCCTCAGATGTATGGTTTTGCGTGTCTGCCCCCGACAACAACAGATTTGATTGTGTTGCATACAAGGGAGAGCGTGCGCTGCTTCGATGAAAAATGTGTTTGAATTAGTCTGGGGTAAGAAGTTGGGGCATTACTTAGTCTTTCTCCCACCGGCGCCCCACCTCCATGTCCATCAGTCAAACCATTTGTGAACACATTGATCCTTCCCTCCCTCCCTGTTTCTCCCCTCCTTCTCTTCCATGCTGGATATTCCCAGGGTTTGGAAGGAGGAGAGCCAGAATGGCTCAGACAGCCATTGATTTTTATTTTATTGGTCTACTTGTGGAAAAAGGAAGGATAAGGGAGGGCCTGAGAGATGTATCTCCAAAGCTAGGTTTGCTGGTAGTATTGTGTGTTTGGGTGTGTGTGTGCACGTTTGAAGGTGGCTTGGGCCTGTCTGAGGTTGTTTTTGTTTTGGGGAAGGGGTGTTATCTGTCTGTCTAAAGGTGTGCATATGTGTCTGCATGTCCAGCCACCTCTGAGAGCCATCAAAGCAGCGCGAACAAGCGCCTCTGTGTGCCCAGCCGTGTGTCTTTGTGTGTAAGTGTGCTTACATGTGTGTCACTGAAGGAGCTGGGGAATCTGGGTTACTGATGGAGCTGGCACCAGGGACTTGGACCCCAACATACACACACACACATCTCCACACAGCTGAGGTGCATCCCGGTGCTCATTAGAGCTGGTAATAAGGCTGAAAGAGGAGGGAGAACCAGGCAAAGGAAGTGAGGGAGGGAGTAAGAGGTTGGGAAGGGAGAAAAGGGAGGGGGTGAAAAAAAAAGAGAGATTTTAAATTTTAATAACACTGGTACGATTTTGTAAATCTTTCCTGACAGAAAAGTCCTCATTATTTTCATCTGTCTCTGAGGAGCCTCTCCTCCAGCTTTGCCTCCTTGGGTAAACGGACCTTTCTCTCTCCTCCTCCACCTCTCCTTCCCTCTTTCTGTCCAGTCAATCCATCTCTCAATTCTATTTTTTACAGTTTCTTGCTTTTTTTTTTTTGTCTATCCTCGTTTGTGTTCAGTTGCTTGTTTTATTATTTGCTCATTTCACTGCTTTTTCTTTTTTCTTTCCGTGTGGGTTATTCTGCCTGAACGGCTGTCCGGCGGGATGTTAACCCACTGCCAAACGTCTCTGACGGATCCTCAGGAGCCAATAGAAAAGCCGGCACACTTTCCTCCCGTTGGTTGACATTTTAGGTACAGTTACAATGAGGAGATCCAGTGAACCCCTATGGAGCATTCAGATACTCTAGAGTTCAAATATATATATATACACAGTTAGAAAGGTATAATTTTGTTCTTTGATGACTATTAAATATATTTATTGGGAAAGAACTGACTAAAGGCTCATTTCAACCAAGTGTGGTTACACGAGCATTTTATTGTGAAATCTACTATTTATGTTCTTCTTGTCCGTGAAAGAATATCTTAGGTGAAACCTCTCAAGACTATATGTTTCCCGTACAAATCTGCAGCTGAATTAACATTACACCCCAACCTCATGAAGGGACTGGAGTGAAGGTAGCAGTTGGTGTGGACGTGCCAGCACTCACACATCACTTCCTGCTTTTATGTGAAGTGTCAAATCTGGAGGGTGGATCCAGTTTGACGAGTTCCGTTCAGTTTGAGTGTTGTCAGGACAGAATCAACCACTCTGCAAAAAAAAAAAAATGTAAAAAGATGATGTCCTCTAAATTTTGAGGTTTTCTTTTTCTTTTCTGACTTTAAAGAGCAACTCCAATGAAAAAGTATTTTGGTGTTTTTAACATGGTCTTGTGGCCGTTTTCTGATAATGGAGAACATGTATAAAGAAAATTAAACTCAAAATTTCATTGAGTATTTCTGTATTCAATTCGTAAATCGGGAGCAGACGAAAAAATGCAAATTGAGAAGAACGATCTGTTCTGATGCATTCACTTGTAGACGTCTAGATCCATGTACGTCTTTGTTTTCCCCGTCCGAGCTGGTCTCTGGATCAAAACTGAACGGTTGGATAGCTCCAATACTGCTCACTGTTTTTGCTGAATCAGTAATATTAAGTCGGGGGTAGGAGGGGCTTTATTCTAGCGGGAAAGAGTGTAAACGGAGAGCTCTCACCAATGCTGAGGGGAAGTGGGGGTGGGGTTGCTCCACCCCAACAGCCCCACTTATAACTTAAGAGGCAAATTTCTACTTCTACAAAAACTATGTCCTAGAAACTCCAGTTTTGTTTTTTTTTTTCGTTTTTTTTTTTGCTAAAAGGGGCGTCATCGTAATTCTAAGACCACTGGGAACGATTTTAGAATAGATCAAAAGGTGATCAGAGGTGGGTCTGTAAAAGGGTTGAGATGGTTTGGAGGAGTCCCAATGGTCTACTATCATGTACGTTTGTGGTATCTCCTCTAAGCTATGAAACTTTTTCAGAGCTAAACATGTGTGTTATAACAATTTGAACATATCTGAACTAGCTTTATACCCTACATATAATTATTTTCATGTAGTCTGTTTTTCATCTTTAAAAAAGTTCTTACTGACCAATCCTCAGCTGACAGCAACAAAGATGTTTGTTCTACACGTCAAAGGAACCATTTTCTTCCCTTTCAGTAGAGTTCCTTGTGAATGTTCTGTCCTGTTTGGTTTGGTTTGGCTGAACTAGGAAAACATTAACAAAAATACTTTATGTTAAGGGAAACCAGGCAACAAATAGTTCTTGTATTTGAGGATATGATATTAGTTAAGACCCACTTTTGTGTTTCCTTTACAAATGCAGGATTAAAGTGAGGCCTTTACATGTTTCTCTTGTCTGTCTGTGAAGATCTGTGGGCTGCTGATCCACATCAAAGATGAGATTCATGATGAGATTTTCTTAAATCAAGTTAAAAAAAATGGTAAGAAGTAAATAAAAAGGTTTTTCATGTGACAGCATCATTTAAAACCACATTTTATCATTTATGCATTCTGAACTCTATTTTTTACTATTATTTATTTTAATATGTAAAGCTCTTTGAGGTGCTCTTCAGGAAAACCAACATATTGATTAAGCAGAATTAGAATTCTTGTGTTTTTATTTAATTTTAGAAGCAGATTTTGATCATATTTCTGCAAATGCTTAAATAAGTTGAGGTACAGCCTATTTTGGTTGCCATGGTGCAACAGATATCTAGCTTATGACCGAATTGTTTAAAAAAAAAGTACCCAGCTTTACCTTAAATGATTAAAACAAGTTATATAAGCCGTTTTACATGCTCTCTCAGATTGTTTAACAGTGAATCGGTTTAGGACAAAAGAATGTTTGATGTTTTTTTTATTTTTTTTATTTGTCCTTAGAGATAAATATCTTAAAATACAGCACCATCATATTCTGTAAAGCTTTGAAGCTTTGAGTGTTTGAAGTTATTCTGTGTTTGCTGGCGAATCACACACTTTTAATAAATGCTGTTTTATTTGCGCCCTGGCTTGCAGCCAAAAAACTAAACTTTCTTTATATTTTTCCTCAGCAGTCCTCTAGTCATCTCCTCCTTTTTTCCCCCCCTCCCAGCAGAAAAATTAACAAACACAAAGTGAGCTGGCTTACACACACACACACACACACAGGAACACACTCCTCTGGGTATTTGGATGGGATAAATAATCATCGTGAATAATGAATGTCAGTTAATTTGGAGAGACGTGGTCTTGCTAAGTACGCTGTGATTAGAGTTTCACAGGGATCTCCTCCCCAGTTTCCAGCAGCCAGACTCATCTAAGCAGGATGGTGAGGATGGTCCATCCCCGCACAACTTCTACGGAGGGCTTTTCTTTCTGTGTAATCTGAAAGATAAATATCGGCTGGAAAACTATAGTCCAGATTATAATGCACGGATTAATTCAAGGATAAACATCTTCTTTTAAAGCGAATCTAGTTGCAATGAGCACTTGTTTGATAGAGTTTTACAGCTCAAAGTTAGCCTAAAAGGCTGAAAGTTATCTGTCCTGGCTTTGGGTGGGCACAGTGGCGATGTTCCTATGGCCGAGCTGGCTCCTGGTATAAATGGATTTCCAAATACTCTTTCCTCACAGCCTTAAGATTCCTTAGAGGTTACTTTTATACGTATTCCATGTGTGTGTGTGGGGTCATGTGTCATACGTGTTAACAGAGAAGGGTGGGTAGGGTTTGTATTGTAATGTTCAAGTTGTGCAAGGTCTGAGAAGCGCTTTTTTATAAATAAAGTTTGATTTGATTTGATTTTAAATAGAAAAAGAACAGTATTCGTACGCCTTAGTCACAACTGCCTTTACGGATGGATGTGGGCTGTCTACAAATGACAAAAGGGGAAACCCCGCAGGTGGTCCGCATCAAAATCTTTTTCACTTTTCGACAACCCTAACTCCCTTTATGAGGCAGCCTCTCCTGTCTATGACCCTCCACGTGGCTGGGCAACCCAAAAACGGCATCATATGTGTGCATGAGACTAAGGCAATCTCTAGAAAGTAGTAAAGTTATCTATCCATGCAGCAAGTCATTTAAATTTAACAAGAAATCCTATAAGATATCCAAATCTAGAAAGAAGGAGTTCCAAGCAAGCATTCACAGTAGAGAGATTTGCTTAAAATGGAATGCTATGCAGTCCAATAACAGGTATGCTTCTCCATGTTAGGAATTCTGTTTTAATAAAATTCATTTAGATTTTGAATATCTTTTCAATCTTTCTCAAATTGAAGTTTTTAGAGTTGTAAATCAAGTTTTTCTATTTTCTAGAGTATGGAGGAACAGGATTTTCAATCATTTCAATTATAATTTCCCTATATTTTAGATCCGAGCTCCTAATGAGACAAAAAAACTCTCAACTGTGCTGATTTTTCAGAAAAGCTTGAGTACAACAAAGATATGTTACAAGTTGGTCAAATCTCTTGAATGTCTAAAAACAAGCTTTTAAATCTCCTAACAGTTTGCAGTGCTTTAGTTCTTCAGGATCTCTTCTGGATCTTTAGCTCGGAGGTGTTTGTCATGACAGTGAAAGAATCCTTAAAGAGGAGGAGTTTTGAAAAGTACACTCTTCCCTGACAGAAAGTCTATAGGAAGAAAACAAGATGTAATCATTAATGCTTATCACCGGGACACAACAGTGCAGAGTCGTGTTTTTCCCTCATCCCCTCCTCCTGCTGTGGCTTTAAACTAAGTGGCTGGTTGAGGCGGCGGCGAGTCCGAGCTGTTGGACAGCACGAGGCTGTGAGCTGCACTGCTGTGTCGGCGCAGACTCCGACTTTAGAGGGTAGCGGGGTGACTGAACAACGAGCCAACCGCACACACACACACACACACACACTTCCACCACCTTCCACCAGTGATAAATGGCCATGGCACGGGCTATTCATCTCCTGCTTAGAGAAGTGGACAGTGCCCCCCTACCGGCCTCTCCTCCACCCCTCCACATGTCAGCAAATGTGATAATTCTCTCATTTGTCAGAAGCAGCGGAGGGTTAGGAATGTGTGTGTGTGTGTGTGTGTTTATCTGTGAGCACTGTTACACACACTGGGGAACTTGGGGCACAGAGGATAAGTGTCCACATAAGCACTTACTGGAACTGTCCAGCATTGTTTCCTTTCACTTTAAAAGCCCCCTTTTGTCAAGTTTACTTCGGTCATCGTTGGAAAAAGTTCATGTGCAAAAGGAAGCTTTTTTTTTTATTTTATTTTATTTTTTTACATTTTATTAAAAGATTCCACCATTAATGGAAGGATTTTATTGCCTACAGGAAACTAGTGAGCCACTTTTTCCACTTTAAAGAGCAAATAAAGTTTTGTGTTTGTGCTTGTTTGGTTTGTAAAAAAAAAAACTCATGCAAACGGTAAAAGAAAAAAAAAACCTTTAAGCAAATCGTGCAATGTTGTTGACTTTCAGATTGAAAGCATGTGATAAATGCATAATTTAGACCAACTAATAAACCTCTCTAGCTTATGGGTGCCTTTTTAGTTTACTCATAAACTAATGATTCTTTTACGTCCACTCATAAAAAACGATGATTTGGCTGCATCTGACCTGCTGTCTACCTTTTCTTTTGCTTCTTTTCCTCAGGATCATCCAGAACCGCGTCCTGGTCTTCATGCTGGGAGCCATCATTCTTCTCACCATCATCCTGGCCATCTATTTCAATCTGCGAGGCCACTGATCTCAGCTGTACACACATACGTACAAGCTCCCCCCTCCATCCCAAAACAAATACAAATACACACTCACCCTTGATTAATAGCGACAAACGCGTTGTTCTGCTGTAATTAGGACAAATGGTCCCAATGAATCACTGTTTCCAAAGCCTGACAGGGAGCTTTTTTTTCCTCCCCATCTCTCTGTTTCTTCCTTTTCTTTTCTGCTTTTTTCCCTCCCTTTGTGCTTCCTTTCTCCTTCTTTCTCTCAGTTGTTTATTTCCTCTCTGTGTCAGGCTTTTTCTTACATCTCTAGGGGGATAAAAAAAAAAAAAAAAACTTGGTGAGAATTTTTTCCACCAGTTAAATCTTTCTGTGGCATCATATATAGTTTGGTGAACACAGTCCAAATCAAAGCCGATTCCCAAGTTCTCTTTCCTTTTTCCACAACAGAGGTGTGGCAAGCCACTTTCCAGATCTTTATGAAAAGAGAAGTCTTAAAACGATGAAAGTGTAGTGTTAGCTTCTGCAGCTTCATGATTCAGCAAATCTTTAAAGACCCATGCATACAAAAATACCTAAAAAAAAGACCTTAAAATACATCCACAGCACATCAAGTTGGTTGTTTATTCTGAGGTGTTATTATAGTTTGCATTTAGTAAACAAATATGGGAATATTTTAGGAGCCCAGCAACTGAGACTAATAAAATATATATATATATATATATATATATTGCTTTGCTACACTTTTAAGGGAACACTGACCCGGGCCTTGTCAGGTTCAACCCATAAAACAATCCCAAGAAAAGCTTTTCCTGACTGTAAAGTATGAGCGTCAGCTTCCAGGCTCTCCCAAAGCACACATTACAACTCATTTTTATGGACTTGTGGAAATTACAAGTTTCACACTGTTGTGTACTAACATTTAAATGTCTATCTTGTGTAGTTTTTTTTTTCTTCGATATGAGCAATTTTGTTTGTATTTATTTATGATTTCAAGATTCCAATTAAAATGTATGTAGTGGAACTGTACAATATAGAATGTTTGTTGTTGTTTCTAATATTGTTTGGGCTGTTAGCTGATGAAGAACAGAAGGCAGGACCCGGTGAAGTTTGTCATCATATTCTTTCATGAATGTAGTTTGGTCTATGTCTGAATTCCGTCCCTACTTTCTAACTTAAAAAAAAACTATATAGTGCGATACTATCTAGTGCCCTGGATTTTAAAAACAATTCGGGGACCTTGCTCAGTGCTGTTACTTTTTTTTTTTTATTATTATTTAACTGCAAATATGCTGTCACAGCTTTCCCGAAATAAAAACCTACTAGATACATTTTACAAAGACTATTTATGGGTTCTGAAGAGGAATACTTGGATAATTTACCAAAAAATAAATAAAATTACATTTTTTCCCCCATCAAAAATAGTTCAAATGCATTGTGGTCTATTGAGCATCAACACACTGGTTTTTCGAAGAGACTTCTGGGAAATTTTTAAGGCTCTTGATATATATATATATATATATATATATATATATATATATATATATATATATATATATATATATATATATATATATATATATATATATATGTATATATTTATATATGGCTGGGTAGCTCGGTTGGTAAGGTGCAGGACTGTCATGCTGGAAACCCGGGTTCGATTCCCACGGCGGAATGAACAATTAATGGTGATTAATGGAATGGGGCAATTACCATAACAATGGAAATGGGGCAAATGCCATAACATTGACGGGCAATTAACATCACCCAGTGAGGGTCCTTGGGCAAGACCCTTAACGCTAATGCCTACCTCACTATATGAGAGACAATGAACCACATGTCATGCCGGCTCAGACGTCGCCCGGCCAAACAAGGTCTGCGTCAGGTGCTGGGGGACCAGAGCACTCTGATGGAAAGTGGGCTACTGGAACAAGACGGAAATGGACTAGGTGCGAGAACAAAGATCTGTTAGGATGCTACTACTCAAGTAATCCAACCCAGAGAGGGTACATGCAGAGGATGTGGAATGAATGGATGCTTCGAAACCCACAATCAAGGCTAACTGCCAAACAACTGGTAGCCCAATGCTCAAATATCCACAAACGCCAACTCCTATCACAGCTTGAGATTGAAGTGATACAGTACAATGCCACGGGAGAGCCAGAACAACAGGTCAGAGAGGAGGTTATACCACACTCACACCCTGAGATTGGGTACACAGCCCCAACAACCACAGTCACGCTGAGCGAGGCAGCAACTGACCTGAAAAACAAGATAATGTCTACAATGAACACTAGGCAACCCCGACACCAGCTACAACGGTTAAGTGATGTACTGCCTGAAAGTCTACTGGAAACTGTGAATGAAGCATTGAGGGCAATTCCTACCACAACCATCACAGAAACCAATGAACTGGTTTACACTTCAGCAGCAGTGATCCTTGAGATGCTTGGCTATAAGAGCAACCATGGAAGAAAACAATACCCACCATGGAAGCAACGGTTAGAGGCCAAAATCAAGGCAACTCGGAAAGATGTGAGTAAGCTGACAGAGGCTCAAAGAGGTACAATGAGAAAGCAAGTACCGAAGAGATACAGCCAGATGTCCATACCTGAAGCCCTGGAAACTGCCAAACAAAGGCTCCTAGCCTTGAGTAGCCGCCTAAAGAGATACACAAGAGACAATGAAGCCAGACGAATAAACAGGCTGTTCGCAACTCAACCAGCGAAAGTGTACGCTCAGTGGCAGGGTCAAAACAGCCGAGCAGACCCACCTAGGCTAGAAACTGAACAGTACTGGAAAAGTATATGGGAGAAAGAGACAGCACATAACAGCAATGCCCAGTGGCTGGTCTCTCTGAGAAAAGAACACAGCAACCTCCCTGAACAGAATCCAGTAACCATCACAGTGGCAGACATCCAAGAAAGAGTCTCAGGTATGAAGAACTGGACAGCACCGGGCCCTGACATGATACATGCCTACTGGCTAAAGAAGCTTACCACACTCCACGAACGCCTGGCAGCACAAATGAACCAGCTGCTAAGAGATGGGACTCACCCCGAATGGCTAACAGAAGGGCGAACGATCCTGATCCAGAAGGATCCCTCAAAGGGTGCAGTCCCATCCAACTACCGGCCAATAACCTGTCTCTCCACAACATGGAAGCTCATGTCAGGCATCATTGCAACCAAGATAAATAGGCACATGGATCAATACATGAGCAACACACAGAAGGGCATTGGTAGAGACTCCAGAGGAGCCAAACACCAACTCCTGGTCGACAGAACAGTCGCCCAAGACTGCAGGTCACGACACACCAACCTGTGCACAGCCTGGATTGATTACAAGAAGGCCTATGACTCAATGCTACACACTTGGATCACTGAATGCTTGGAGCTGTACAACATCAACAGGACTCTAAGAGCCTTCATAAGAAACTCAATGAAGCTGTGGAAAACCACCCTTGAAGCCAATGGGAAACCACTTGCACAAGTGTCCATCAAATGTGGGATATACCAAGGTGATGCTCTGTCCCCACTGCTGTTCTGCATAGGTCTGAACCCCCTCAGCCAAATAATCAACAAGACTGGCTATGGATACCGACTCAGAAATGGGGCCAACATCAGTCACCTCCTCTACATGGATGACATCAAGCTATATGCTAAGAACGAGCGTGACATTGACTCCCTGATCCACACCACCAGGATCTACAGTAATGACATTGGGATGTCATTCGGGCTCGAGAAATGCAGCCGGATGGTGACAAAGAGAGGCAAGGTAGTCCACACAGGGGGGGTCTCACTCCCAGAAGGAACAATAGCAGACATTGAGGACAGTTACAAGTACCTTGGAATTCCCCAGGCAAATGGCAACCTGGAGCAGGCAACAAGGAAAGCTGCAACAGCTAAGTACCTTCAACGAGTAAGGCAAGTCCTGAAAAGCCAGCTCAATGGCAAGAACAAGACCCGGGCAATAAACAGCTATGCACTGCCAGTTATCAGATACCCTGCAGGAATAATAAGATGGCCAAAGGAAGAGATACAGACCATGGATGTTAAAACACGGAAGCTCCTCACCATGCATGGAGGGTTCCATCCCAAATCCAGCACTCTGAGACTGTATGCTAGCCGCAAGGAAGGAGGCCGAGGACTAGTGAGCGTAGAAGCCACTATCCAGGATGAAACATCCAAGATGCATGAATACATCAAGCTCAAGGCCCCAACTGACAGTGTGCTCAGTGAATGTCTCAGGCAATGGAGAGCAGAGGATACAGTGCTGGAAGACAGATCCTCATGGGAGGACAAACCCCTCCATGGTATGTACCACCGGACCATAACTGAAGTGGCTGATATCAAGAAGTCCTATCAATGGCTAGAAAGGGCTGGCCTACAAGACAGCACTGAAGCGCTCCTCCTGGCAGCTCAGGAACAAGCCCTGAGCACCAGAGCGATAGAGGCTCAGATCTACCACACCAGACAAGACCCAAGGTGTAGGCTGTGCAAAGAGGCGCCTGAAACAATCCAGCACATAACTGCAGGATGTAAGATGCTGGCAGGTAAAGCATACATGGAGCGGCACAATCAAGTGGCTGGAATAATATACAGGAACATGTGTGCAGAATATGGACTGGAAACCCCAAGGTCAAAATGGGAAACACCTCAGAAGGTGGTAGAGAATGAGAGGGCAAAGATCCTGTGGGACTTCCAGATCCAGACTGATAGGATGGTAATGGCGAACCAACCAGACATCGTAGTGGTGGATAAAGAACAGAGGAAAGCCGTTGTGGTGGATGTGGCAGTGCCAAGCGATGGGAACATCAGGAAGAAGGAACATGAGAAACTGGAGAAATACCAGGGACTCAGAGAAGAACTGGAGAAAGCCTGGAAAGTGAAGGTGACGGTGGTGCCTGTGGTAATTGGAGCACTCGGGGCAGTAACCCCCAAGCTTGAGGAGTGGCTACAACAGATACCTGGAAAGACCTCAGACCTCTCAGTCCAGAAAAGCGCAGTGCTAGGAACAGCTAAGATACTGCGCAGGACCCTCAAGCTCCCAGGCCTCTGGTAGAGGACCCGAGCTTGGAGGAGAAACCACCCGCGGAGGGTGAGAGGGGCGTTTTTTTGTTTTTTATATATATATATATATATATATATATATATTTTTTTTTTTTTTTTTTTTTTTGTACATTCCAGAGAAATCGTGTACTTTGTGGCACGAGAACCTAATTAGGCATGGACGTAGCTTAGGATCCCAGCAAAAAAATCCAAAGATGGCAGCAATTCACTTAATTACTACTTAAATATTCAATGTCTTTTTGCCCCCAAAATGCAGTTTTTCAACTTGAGGAGGTACCTGTAGAATATTATGTGTTTTATGTATACATATAGATGACATTTTGGAATTTCTCGTGGCTAACAAGTTATATACATTTTATTTATGTATAATTATATATTTAAATCTAACACGCTATATAGTACTCTAAGTAGTGAGTAGTGAAGGAATTCAGACACTACAGTGTTTGTTCTAAGTATGGAGTGACGTATTTTCAAATTTTTGCTATTTAATTCTTCATAAAAATCTGTGAAAATCCTCATTTAAAAGCCATTTTTATGATTTTTCTACATGTGACTTAAGACATAAGAGTGCTGTTCTAAGCAGAAGTACATACGGGGGTAAAAGTGTCTCTTGTGCTCGCTGTTCCCACTGAGGACATTTGCTATTCTGTTTCAGCGCCATAGTCTTCTATTTGGTCCATAAGGGGGGAGGAGGGGTCCGTCCCCCTCCGCCCCATAAACACACCACCAGAGTACCTCCCCAGTCACCCATCGTTTCACAGGCCCTCACCAGCCGCCGCTCCGTCGTCGGCTTCAAAGCCTCAAATTAATGGCCAACAAAATAGCGTGCCTCCAAATGTCCCATGCGGGGCCACCCCACCAAGAGTTATCATTAAAGTCGGGGACTAACGAAAACCGAATCAAGGGAAAAAAAGAAGTGAAAAAGGAAGGAAAGGACATTGGCGGGGGGGCGCCAAGGAGGGGGTGCGTTCCCCTGTAGTTGGGCAAACCCCGTCTGTTAATGACCCTCGTAGATGGTGCCTTCACCCAGAGAAAGTGCACGGTGTGTCTGCCTGCCTGCATGTGCAGCCTGCCTACAGTCTGTGCTCTCTTCTCTGTCTTACCCCCTCCCCCCTCCCCCTTTTTCCCCTGTACCTCTCCTGCCACCTCCTCTCCTCCTCCCTGTCCTCCCCTCTCTCCCTCCATCCCAGCCTGTCAGATGAGCAGAGCGGTAGCTAGTGAGTGAGCGGTGGAAGGCAGCGTGGCGGCGGCTTCTATTTGAAGTTGTAATGGTGTCAAAAAGTCAGGGCTGACTGACAGACGTCAGTCCCACAGGGCCTCATTAAAAACAGACCCACTTGACAAGGAAATAATTGAACGCCGGCGACAACTCCAGGGCCCCTCCGTGTTTTTAGATGTTTTTATTTTCTTTTCATTATTAGCGCCGAGCTATTATGTTCATTAAGAAATGGCATTAAGACAAGTTTTAAAAGTGGGGAGGGAAGGCACTGAGGTGGGGAGACAGCGATTTGTGTAGAACCCCTGTTTTGTTTTATTATTGAAAACGCCGTCACGTGATCGCTCGGCTTGCCCCTGTTTCCATTCTTCTTTTCATCCCCCCTTTTTCCCCTCATTTATCCCCGGGCTTTCATCTTTTTTTTGCGCGTCTCTCTCTTTTCTCCCTACCTTGCCCTTCTTCTTTTTTTCTTCTTTCCGTCGCACTCTTTTTCTCTGAGAAGTGGGCGTCTCGGAATAAGACCTGGATTATTCATTAACCTCCCCTCCACCACCACCGTATCACCCCCCCCCCCACTCCCTCCATTTGCTGATTTGGTTTTCGACAAACGTCTCGCAGCAGAAGAGAATGAGAACTTGTCAAAAAATGAGTTATATCTTATTCCAAGGGGCAACAAAAGCAGCAGCAACAGACATCTTTTAATATTTAATCTAGATGGGTGTTAACCCTTCTTAAGTGACTGGAGCTATGTCTGAAAAGAAGAAGGGTGGGAGGTAAATAAACATGAAGAATTAATTATTGTATGTCTGTAAGGGGAGTTTGTTTCCAATAATGTGACAGCTCCATTTAAAAGCCCATTTTTTTCTCATCAATTTGCTTCTTTTTTTTGTTTTGTTACACAGACACAGTAGGATTAGACTTTTATTTCGTCATTTTCTAATCTTTTGCTGAACTTCCACGCCTCCCATCATCCAGCCAATCCCCTCCTCCTGCTCCTTAGCAGTTTAGCAGCATCTGTGAGAAACACAGAGATGTTCGTCAGAATGACTACAAGCCTCGCTTTTGGCAGTCTGTTCCTCTGTGTTTGTGTGGCACCTGTGGAGGGTGGGCGCTTCTTCATCTTAAAGAGTGTCCACAGCGCTGTCACACATGCACAAACATGCAGGTATTTTTCAAAGAGGGCCCACAACACACCCAGGAAGAGAAAAACGAAAACCACACACACACACACACACACACACACACAATGGTTCTGTTTGAGAACCACAATGAGCCTCCTTTTTGATTCATAGGACGCACATCACTGCACGTATGGTGGATGCACCCCATTAAGAGCACACACACGATCTAGTGTACGGGTCTCCGAAACGGAGCCATGTTCTCCATTTGTACACGGCACCAGCTCCAGCAGAATGGCTCCCTTTCTCTCATCTGCCCTTTATCTGCCTCTTCCTTCACCCCGCGAGCGCCGTCGACCGTTTTATTGGTGTTTGTGCTCACAGTGAAATGACAATGACCCCCATTATTTCAGGAAGCCACAGGGTCTGCAGCCATACATACATTGATGTCTGTATGCCTGTGCGCGCGTGATGCCTCCCCCTGTCGCTCAGAGAAAGAGGAGATGCCGGATTGTCTGTTATTTCCACGTGACTCATTCTTTCCTCCTCGCTCCGTCCAGATGGACCAATCAGAACTGGATTTGTGTGATCTTCTGTCTGTGCCTGTACTGTTTAAAGCATTTCTGATATTAATAAAAAAAAAATGATACATATATATCAATATAGCGTGCTGCAACTCTTGACTGAGTCAAACCAAATCACTCAACAGGGAAGAAAGTGACAGATTACTTTTTTAATGTTGCTGCGTTTCCTGTTTTTTTAACTAAAATACTTCATGTGTGGATTGTTTATATGCATGAATGAATTCTCAGTCAGCTGGTATTTTTTCATCTGAGGAAGCCACAGAGTTCACCTGAATGAGGACAAAGTCTGGACCTTGACGTGTCTCTGCATTTGATTGGCCGGTTCAGTCACGGTGGATCCAGTTCTATAAGATCTCTGCCAATCACAGCAGATTCTGTAAAGGTTTGACATGTGAGCCCTTCGGGAACTTCCTTCACATTTACAAATATCTCCACTTTTTGTCAGCATAATTGTGAGATGCATCCGCCTGCATTGTGTTTCTTTGTTGACAGATGAGGGGGAACTACTTGTGGTGTTGAAGGTTAGCTTTTGAGGGAGGCAGCTGATCGTTCCGGTGAGCAGATGAGAGCAGAAAGAGACGGTTCTGTTTTTTCTTACACCTCCACTGGAGTTTGTTTCTTCTGTTCGTCCACATCTTTTGTCAGCTATGAAAGCTCATGTAAAAAAGGAAAAAAAAAAAGGAAAAAAAACGGTGCTCTGCTGGATGATGAAGCTTCACTTGCAAGAGAACCTGAGTGCGCAGCAGCAACTCCAGATGCAACTATTCACTTTCCTCACGATTTGGTTTGAAACTCGATTATGGGTTTTGTTTCAGTTCCGTGTTTGATCTTTGTTTTTCAAACAACAAAAAAAAAAATTCTGAAAATATTGTATTCATTTGCTAACAAGCAAGTAACAACAAAGAAAAGCCTTTCAGTTGGGCTAAGATGTAATGAAATTTAATAATAAATCCCCATCATTTTGTTTGAAAACCCACTCGTTCTTGTAGCTTTTTTCTGTTGATGGAGGATGCATATACAAAGAATTAAGCCTATTTTAAACGTTCTGAGTATTTCTTTAACATTTGTTGTGAATCAGGAGCAGACAAAAACACTTAGAAAAAGAGCTTATTAGGCCACAAGCTCCCTGCTCTGCTGATGCATCCACTTGTAGACGACTAGATCCATGGACGTCTTCGTTTACTTCATCTGAGCTGGCATCTGGCTCTTAATTGTACGCCTGGAAATCTCCAACATTGCTCGCCATTTTTGTTTTACTAGTAGTGTTAGGTTTGGGTTGTGATGGGGCTGTACGCTAGCAGGACAGAGTGTAAGCAGAAACCTCTCAGCAACTGGAAGGGAAAAGGGGAGTTAGGGTTGCTACTCGTCAACAGTTCCCCCGACTACTAGGAGGCAAATTTATGATGTACTGCCGCTCTGCAGAAACTATGTCCTAAAAACAACACGTTTTTGGATTTTAGCTAAAAACTGATCATCAACAGAACACTGGGAAGGCTTTAAAAACGGATCAAAAGATGATAGGATGGGTCTAGGAAAGGTAAAGGCTTGTATTGCATCCAGGGGATTAAAGCAGTCCACTAAAGCAATCAGATGCAGCAAATCACCTAATGCTGATGAATCAAATCAAATCAAACTTTATTTCTATAGCACCTTACCTACTCATGGCTACCCAAAGTGCTTTACATAAATAATAAACATAATCACATTTTAAAAACAAAAAACGCAAGACATTAAACAAATATTTTGTTTAAAAACAACTCAATGCCAACAACCCTCACCCCCCACCCACACCAACACACACATATACACACACCATGATAAGAAAAATGATGACATGATGCAATGTAGACATCTGGCTTTGTACTGAAGTGGGGACATGATATTTTGGGGACATGTCCCCATCACCCTAACCCCCCACTTAAGTTCACAGTACGCTACCACAGGACCCCCCCCCCCCCCCGATCTAAGTTTAAGAGCTAGAGATCCCATTGCAGTGACCCCGTTTACTGAGAAGGGTCAGTCACTGATGTGGAGGATCCCTCTGAGGAAAACACTGGAGTTCCAAATAAAATGTAAGAGGAATAAAATATATATAAATAAAACACATAAATTAACCTTAATAGACAGATATAAGTAAATGTGAATAAAATAAAAATAAAAAAATAAAAACCTTCATAGGTTAATTGGCAACTCTAAATTGTCCCTAGGTGTGAGTGTGAGAGTGAATGGGTGTGTGATTGATGGACATTCTACCCTGCGACAGACTGGCGACCTGTCCAGGGCATCCCCTGCCTTCGCCCACAAGTGGCCGGGATAGGCTCCAGCAGCCCCGTGACCTCGAAAGGGTGGAAAAACGGAATAGAAAATGAATGAATTAAAGAAAAAATATATGTATATGTGTACATACATGCATACACATACTGTACATATACATATATAAAATTTGTAATAAAGAGAATTAAATAAATAAATAAAATAATTATAATATCTAATAAATCCCTACATTTCAACTAAAAAGCCTCATTGTACGTTTTAGTTCTTACTTTTGGGATAGCCCAAAGGCCTGTATCAGGGGACCTCAGGGTCCACTAGGGCTAATGCTTTAAAATCAAATCAGACAAAACCATAGAAACATTTATAAACCAATGAAAGAACTTTAAAATCAAGTCTGAACAGCACAGGGAGCCAATGCTGAAAAAGAGTTTGAATTCAAATATTTCTTATACAGTAAATTAAAGTCCCACACCCCCTGTATACTTATCTATTTTAAATTAGTTCCCAGTTGTTTTTTAATAATGTTTATGCCGTTTGTAGCATACATAAAAAAAAAACGTGTCATTTTTCATGACATATTTTTTGCAGAACAGCAGGAGTTCATTAGAAGGGAGCCGGTTTAGCTCGTGCTGGCTTGCGGTGCCTTCCCTCCGTGGAACCCCGGTTCAAATCCGAGCTAATCCCTGTTTCCTTCTCCACCTCTGTGCCGGTCGCAAGCCAGGTTGCCTTGAGAGGGTTGCGTCAGGAAGGGCATCCGGCGTAAAACATTGCCAAGTTTACCATGCGACTCGTTCGCTGTGGCGATTCCTGATGAGAAAAGCCGAAAGAGAAACAACAACAAGCAGGAGTTCATTAGAAATTTGCCTCTGAGTTGTGGGAAGGACATAGAAGTAAGCCCTGCTGATATCCCATCATCCCTTTGTTTACACTCTCTCCCACTAGCTTACAGTCCCTCATAACCCCAACCTAATATTTATGGGTGCAACAAAAACAGCGAGCAATATTGGCGCTTTCCAGTTGTACAGTTCTGAGCCTGATGTCAGCTCAGACGAGGAAAACAAATTTGAATGGGCAAATGTTCATAAAACACATTTTTTTTATCTTAAATTCTTTAAATTATGTCATCCATCATGAGAAAAATTCTACAAGAACATGTTAAAAACACTAAAAGGAGGATTTTTATCTTTAAAAAAAAAGCTTATTTGTTGTGGTTACTTTAACAATGAGCTGTTGTTATCTTTTCAGTAGCTTAACAGTCATTTTCCATAATATTATGCTCAATAATCTTCATTTTTAGTTCAGTCTTTTTCATTTTAAACACTTTCTTTAACATCGTACATATTTAAGAAGCACCTAGTTGGATCCGACTTCTCAGTTTAACACCTCTAACTGTGGTACTTTACCTGTAATTGAGTATTTTAGCAGCACTGCAGAGCTTCTTCCACCACTGTCACTCAGCAGCATATGCCCCCCCCTAATATCTCATCTCCATCGTACCTTTCCTTCCCCTCCCTGTAGAATTCTGACACACCCTTTGAACTGAAATTAACACTTTACCATTACAAAGACAAAGACTTGTAACCAGTAAAACCATTTGCATGATAATGTAGGGAGGAAGAAAATGCTGCTGTTAATGGCAGGGAACCCCCCCCCCCATCTTTCTCTTTTTGGTACAACTCTTTACGTTACTTAATATATGATGAGTTTTCTAAAAAGGAGATCGCTAAATTTAGGTTTTTCCTCTTTGGTTGGATGTTCTTTCTCTAAGAGACAAATGGTGGATGAGAGGAGTGAAGGGGAGAAGAGTGGCCGGTATGTTTTAGAGTGGAGGCTTTAGCCGGGCTCGCCTTTGTACAGTCATTTACTTTGCATACGGTGTCTTAGCAGACACGATTCTAAATTTCCAACTGGGAGGCATCAGTGGAGGAATCACCGTCTTCAAAAGACGGCCTGCCAGTCACGCTCCTCCCGCAGTCGGAGATCTGAGCACGCAGTGATAACCCACGACAACTTTCTAGAAAAACGGGGAGTCGATCAGCTTTGATGGAGCACATCCTCCATGACAGGCTACTGAGGAGCTCGCTAATGAACTGGGAAGGAGGGGGGTGGGCATCGCTTAGGTTAAGATGATGAGTGCGGGATAGATGGATGGATAGATGGAGCGAGGGATTTTATCCTCAGCTATTATATATGTTTAAGTTTCTCTCTCTTTAAGAAAAAGATGTGCCTGTTTTCTGTCAAACTAACCAAGCAGATTGGTTGCTGTCAATCAAATATTCATTGTGTCACTGTTTGTTTCCATGTTGGTCAAGATGCATACTCATACTCATAAGGAAAGTCAGGTCAAAAGGCTGTTAGCAGCTATGTATTTTGCTCCTAGACCTTCAGTGGATTCATTCCTCATCCCATCTATAAATATAACCCTTACAGTATCATAAAAATCACACTAAGTAAGAATCCATAGAGGACCACCTCTGACATGGATCCTCATCGTCTGCGGGGCACATCAGCCTGTCTCAAGCTATGGTCATATCGCCCTCGGCAACACACGTTCAAGCATGTGTTTTTTAGCCGGCAACATCTCTGGTGTTATGCTGCGTTCACACCAAGCTTGGCAACATGCATTCAAGCGACCACTTCCAATGAAAAGTCTATTGAAATGCAGGTTACTGGCATCTGTGTTCAAAACGCTCACATTCGCGCATCGCTACGCAAGTTTAAAGTCCGTTTTCAGGCTCTACATACAAAACCGTTGAATGTGCGTTGAAAGTTGAACCAGCTGTATTTGGACCAACAAGGGACTCAGATTTGGTAGCGATGTATGGATTGATCATGGAGGGGAAATCTTTCATTGTATTTTGTGCCGAGCTAGAGTTCGATGACCAAGTCTTTCATATATCGGAATAGAGCCTTGAAATAAAAAGCCTGGAGCAAGATTAGCAAGATTTGCACTGCTGCTACATTTCCAGCTGCAGGTGGTGAACATGCTCTAGTAAACAAAAAAAGAAGAAGCCCCTCCCTGCTTGTCAAATGTGAACATTATAGGCTAGACTCCCCTTTTAAGAACTCATATCACATGGTTAGTGTGTCTGCATCTTTACACCCAAAGTTTTTACTTGTGGTGCAGTAACTATATTTAACTAACAACAGTAAACAACAAATCTAACTTCTGACAAAAAAAACCCAACAACTAAAACCTTGACAAAAACACAAAAAAGCCACAAAACAATGCAAATCCTAATCTCCCATAATGCACATCACCTCGCGGTTACAATAATAAAAAGGATCTCCTTCTTTTGGAAGTACAAAGTAAATAATTATTTTCTGTTCACTCTAGAGGCTAAAGCTAATATCCATCTTGTTTTGTTTTTTAGTGAGTAATGGAGACCTTACAGTTTTGTAGAACTTTGAAGGCCTCAGGCAGATTTCTTGGTACCTGAATACACAAGGAAGCTGAAAGATGATTGGATGAAAACTCGACCATAATGAACAATACAGTCAGCAGCTGAACAAGAAGGAAAATAGTTTCAAAATTGTATAAAGTAATTTTTAATGACATCTTTAGAACAGTAAAAGAATTAAACCTACTTTTCTAAATGTGTTCCGGCCAGCAGAGAAGGCCTGGAAGGCCTTTAACTGAAAACAGGTCTAAAGGGTTCACAGCCTGATTCACGTCCTGTAAAAAATTATCTTTTTTTTTTTGCTTCTGCTTGTTAAAAACTGGACTTTTAAGCTTTAGAGAGCTCTGTTATTTATAACGATCTCATAATATTCAATCGCCAAAACACGATTGCATCCTTCCTGAAGGAAATTCTTCAGCACATCCGAGAAATAATGGAAGCAGCCTTGCAGACACAAATCCTACAGTTTGCTCCCACTCCCTCAACAGCACACACAAATACACCTTTACTGAGACGTATAGATTTAGCCACAAAATGCACAACTTTTTGTTCATCTCAAGGACTTGTTAGGGCCCAAGTGAACCGAGAGGCCTATTGATTTTCCCTCTTTTCATTCTGCGACTCTGGGATTACCCATTTTCTCATTCATTTTTAAACACAACTCGTGAGATTCTTTCTTTCCTCTTTCTCTCTGTTTATTCCTTTTTCCACCCCCACCCTCAACACCCACCCCACCACCACGTCCTCCACCATCAGCGCAGCAGTTGCAGCCACTCCTTTTCCACTACCAAGTCCCTCCTTGACCCTGAAAATTGTAATTCAGCCGTAGATCACAGCTGCTGAATATTAGGGCTTACAAAAGCAGTTAAATAAAATATGTTGAAATCATATATTCCCAGAGGCCACAGCCGGAATTCAAATCAGGTGAAAGAAAAGGGAAGGAGTCAGGGGGGGTTATGGGTAAAGAGAATCATCTGGATTTGCACCACAAAAGTATGAGGCAGAGCAAAAATTCTCTGCAGATAAATCAGACCTGTGGACGGTTTTGGAAACATGAAGACACAAGAAAACACGTGCAGGATTTTCTATATCTTTAAGACTATTTCAAAGCTTTTCAACCTTCTAATTTCATACTCTTCCTTGTTTACAGTTGGTGCCAAAAGCAGGATTGCCCCCAGCTGAAAGTCTCTGAAGTGAGCAGCCTCCCATAACATGCAGTGTCAACCTGTAAAATAATTGAGTCTCCGGGTATTAATGCACTCATTTTATGCTAAATAAGCCAGCAACACTTTTAGCCCATAGGCCTTCCTTTGACCAGATGTAGGAGGGTGTCAAAACGTATTAATTATTCTCCTGTTATGCTTGTTATGGTGAACCACAAAGGTTGACCCAACTGAGAGCAGTGCATTATCCAGTGCTATTTAAGATGATAAGACTTCTTTTATTTTTTTCTCTAAATCGCTCTAACATAAACTGCTGATGTGAGTCCAAAAAAGGCGGCCCGCTCTTTTAAGGTCCAAACACGATAAATGCACTTTCATGTCATGCTATGCTGGTGCGATGAGAAAACCATATACCAAGCTCAGACCTTGTCAGGAGCGCCATGAAAACTTCTCGCACTCAGGTTCAGCCACACGTTAAAGGTTGGACAGTCCGCAGAGAGGTGATTGATCGTGCTTCAACGCCTCAGCGGTTCTCCAAACACGGAGACGTTCACTTCAGGATCAAGATGCTGAATTCCCAAAACCCAGCGCCTGCATGGGCAGTGTGGCTTCTGCTCACTTTTAGAACAGAAACTAGAGCCGCCAAGAAAATAGGAAAAAGCTCGCACTTTCTTAAATGTTCCTTTTTTTTTTTGAAAGAATAATTTCCAAACACTTCCTAATTTGTTTGAAAGTTTCTTGTCCGCTTCAAAAATGATGCAACAGAACAAAGAGCAACTCAAAAACTCGGAACATTAAGTAAAAAACAGATTAGTTGAACGCCTTCAGTTCTTTTTATTCCACGTTGTGGTCAATCAGACGAGTTCAGACTTTAATAGTCAAATTAATACGACATTCAGGATTCCTGAATAATGCACCTTTAGAGATGATGAATCTTGCTTACATGAATTACTTAAACTCTGTGTACAAAATAATGCTAAAAATGTACACTACTAATCTTTTGAGTTAGTTTTTCTAAGCTTTATTTAGTGAGAGCTGCTCTTTTATATGAATTCAACAGCAGCAAAGCATTCAACACAAGAGCACTTCAGTGTTTTTTTTTTTTTTAAGATTTACAGTCTAAATAGATGTTGCCACTCAGAAGAAGAAAAAAAAACCCTCTTTTGTTGCTTCGATGGGGCGGACATGTTTTTCATGCAAGCTCCTGTTTACTCCCATTGAAATCAAATGTAGTTTATTACAGCTTATGACAGCGGTTGAAGGTCAGCCGTTTGTAAAGAGAAAGATCTTATTGTTGCACATATCTAGGGCTTTTCAAAGCGCACTCACAACTGTAGTGTTCTTTCGGGGAAAATGCTTCTTTGAGTGGAGGTGCTTCTCTGAAAATAAGACAACCTGAATGAAAGGTAAAGAAAACTTAAAGTGGTGTAACTGAGAGCTCTTCAATTTCCATGGATTCATGTAGGTTGAGGGAAGGTCAGCAGCAGGAGAAGCTCGTCTCTGCAGGCCTGCTGCTCTGTGTGATTGTGTTGTGGCCTTCAGATTGTCCTGGGGCAGTTTCAAAGTCCTTTGCTGATTAAGTTGCTCTTACAACCTTTTTGAATGCAACATTCATGTTTTTTTTATTTTGTCTTTTACAATGTATCTCTTAGAAATCATAAAAATACTTAATGTATTCCAGCATTTTTTAACTTGGAGAATAAAAAGAAACATGTTTGTTTGATAAGTAAACTTCCACAACTTCTCAAAGTTACTTATGTAGCTATTTAATGACCAGACACATGTTAATTTGCAGGGGGGGGGGGCATCATGGTGTGCAATTATTCAAAAAACGTTACATTCTTTCAAATATTTTAACCTGTTTTAGATGTTTGAGGACTATTTGGGGTCCTAATTACCGAGCTGTCATGAAATGCACCACGGCACCGTGATCATATTGTACGAAGAGAAATAACCTGACATTGGAACACATTGCTTTGTATATATAACATTCATAAATCTGTCTTCCAAACCTGCTTTATATCTTTTAGGGTCACAGGGTTGCTGGAGCCTATCCCAGCTACTATTTGGCGAAGGCGGGGTACACCCTGGACAGGTTGCCAGTGTGTTGCAGGGCCACGCACACACCTAGGGAAAATTTAGAGCCAGCAATTAACCTTTGACACATGTTTTTAGACTGTGGGTGGAAGATGGAAGGATTGGAACCAGGGCCTTGTCGCTGTGAGGCAACAGCACTAACCAGCACTAACCAATACACCACTGTGCAGCCCACGATTCTATTCTATTCTATGGATTCTTACTTAGTGTAATTTTTTCATGGTTGACCCATGATC
This sequence comes from Oryzias curvinotus, assembly GCA_023969325.1. Classification (NCBI taxonomy): domain Eukaryota; kingdom Metazoa; phylum Chordata; class Actinopteri; order Beloniformes; family Adrianichthyidae; genus Oryzias; species Oryzias curvinotus. The sequence continues at coordinate 10,396,326 of CM043724.1, read as the reverse complement.
GTAAATTGCAGGTTTGATTCCCACCTTGCACGCCCATGTGTCGAAGTGTCCTTGGGCAAGACACTGAACTCCAACTTTTGCCTCTGGTGGGAGGTTGGCGCCAGTGTTCGGCAGCAAAGCCACCACCATGTGTGTGAATGTGTGTGTGCATGGGTGAATGGGACTGTGACTGTAAAGCGCTTTGGGCCTTTCGAAAGAGGGTAGAAAGCGCTATATAAGTATACGCCATTTACCGTTTACCAATTTGTAAAATGTGCTTTAGATTTTTAAAGAATGGACTGAATATGGATGCAGTTAAGGAAATATGTAGAAAGAACTTTGACATCAAGTCCTGAATCTACAATTGACACCATTTGGAAAGTCTAAAAATTACATTAAATCCAATGTGATAGCTCTTTAATTACTATGTTATGAACTTGTTTGTTTATGTGCACATAACTTTTTTTGTCATTGAATTAGGTTGGAAAAAAGTTCCTTTTCTCCTTACGGAGGAACAGATTTCAGGCATTTTTATGGTTGTAGAATAAACATTTTCTTTTTCTTCTCATGGTCCTAAAATGTCTCACATTTGACCCTTCGTGATTTTAAACTTCTCTGTGAACGTCATGTATCAGGAAAAATAATTGAACAAGTTTAAGGCACCACTGAAGAAAAATGTCTTTAAGAGGCCCCTTTTAAAAGTAATATAGGTCTACTTTTAGTGTTTGAATCAAGCTAGAGGCACAGTTTATGGCGTATACTTTTACTTTTTCTACCTTCTTTGAAGGCCCAAAGCGCTTTACTGTCACATTTTAGGTGCAGTTCACTTCCACATCCTGTGTTAAATTAGATTTTTACCTTTTGGTGAGACATCTATACATTTGTGTTACACATGAACTCTGAAAGAAAAATTAAAGCTTGACATATGAGACATATTTAGTTGTCACGTCAACTTTTATTCTCTATTTTGACTTACTCCTGAGCTAGCTCTGCAGGATTGAGAAGTTCAAGTAAACATGTATTTACAGAAAATCGTGTGAAAATGTAATGTAAAAAAAGCTTAAGAGGCCCTCTTTCTTTCATTAAAGGCTTTCTGGCAGTAAAGCACAGTTGTGCGAGTAAGCAGAGACAAAAGAACGCAGGTTTGTTTCAGCTGTCAGGATGCCTCAGTAGATGTCTGTCAGAGTTTGAACTCCACGGGTTAAACGTACAGACTGATGGATGATGGGTATCCACCAGAGAAGACCCTATCCAAGAAAGGCCAGATATGTGGAAAAAGACAGGCTGAAAATGAACTTAGAGTTCACGGCCTGGAAGGTTTTCTTCAAAGAACCAGAAATCAGATCTGACCTTGACGGAAAAAGACAAAATAATTCCTGAATGTGGAGTACGGCTTAGAAATTCAGATTGAAATGCAGGCGCTGTGCAATTACTTATGTAATGTATTGTAGTTGAAAGCTGCTGTATAGCATTAGTGCCATCAATGACTGTAATGGCTGGTTTGAAACCTAAATAAACAATGAGATGATAAATGTACATTGGTATGCATTTCCTTTAGATTGGAGACCATGTGAAACATGCTGGACAGGTTTGTTTCAGCACCACGGACAGCTACTCAAAGCCTGACTTGGTCAACAGAACTGGCTGAAAAACAAAGGTTCATTCAGTCACAGTAGTCTTTATCTAGAAAAGACTGTATTACATAATCAAATCTGTGATTGATTTTTGAAGCAAAATCGTGTCTTTTGTGTTAGTTTTAAAAGTAAGACTTAATCATTTTCTTAATAAAAATCCCATGTTTTTCGGTTTAAATTGTTAGCAGTGGGAAAGCAAGTTTTCTAAACCAACCAGAATTTATATTAGAAAGAAAATGGAAAAAGGTTATTTAACATTTTTGAGTTTTGTTGTGAACTTTAGAAACAAAATTTATTTGAATTTATTCAATATGTGATTTATCTGTTAAAATTGAATATATCTAAAAACATTCACATGTGTAGCAGATTTCTTCTTTACATGCAAGTGTCCTAAGGCTTTATGAAATGGTTCTTCTGGATTTTTGTCCCAGCTCTACCCTGTATCTTTAAGATGGGACTTTAACTTTTGTTTTTCTATTTTGTTATCAAAAACTAGCTAGAAAAATGTGCTAGCTCTTATCAGCCTCCGTATGAGTTGTTGTGCAGCTTTCACTGATTTGCACAGGTGGTTTAGCAGAGATTTTTATGCCCTTGACACAACCCTGTATCTTATCCAGGCTGTGGACCGGTGTAGGTACCATAACCGTTCGGCCTGGAACTTCCGCTCGGGGTCCTTTCGACTGAAGGTAACGTCACACTATGGTAACCCCACTTGGACAAATTATGTTTTGTCGAGATCTGGTCGAGCTCTACAGATTTTCATTTCACATTCCCTTTTGTAACCTGAAGTTATTTTCATAAATTGTGTCTGACAATATTCTTTGTAATTTTTATAAAAAGATTTTGCCACAATCCCCTTGTTATTCCAGTTTAAGTTCAGCCGTGGCTAAAAATGTTGCTAGCACGGATAAACGTTCTTCTTCCGCGTCCATTATGTCAATAATAAAGCACGGGGTGAATGGATTAAAAAAAGCTGTAAACGAACATGCATTCAATAATAATCATAACAGTATTAAAGACACGTTTAGAAGACAATTTCGCTCTATGTAGGAGCTCCGTTTGTTTATAACAGACTTCATAATATTTTTTTTATGGTAGTGTTGTAATTTGTCCAGACCAATCACTATCTGACACGTCATCGGACCAACGTACAGCCAATCACATAATGTGAAGTCAGCCTTAGTCCCAGGACCTCGAACGGAAGTTCCAGGCCAAACGGTTATGGTACCTACACCGGCACAGGGAGACCCAGACTTGTGGCAACATAAATAGGCAGTAGCATGAAGAGTCTTGCCCAAGGATCCACACTAGATGAAGCTCATCGCGCTCCTAGTTTCCACATTACGTAAACTCGTATAGAAATGTTACAATCTTATGAGGAACTGTTAGCTGAAGGTGATAAACTAGAGCCAGAGTGGAAAAAACTTGCTTAGAGGTTACAAGGGAGAACTTAAAGTCAGTATTGTTTTGTGGTTAGATGCCTTGATTTGTCCCACAAACTGAGACTTTTAATCCTGAACTGCAGATCCTTTTTTAAACAGGACAGTTTAAGGCTTCAGGTGGGGATTGAACGATCAAAATTTCACAAACTCTGAGGACACATGCATCAAATAAGCTGTGAAAACTGTTTTACAATAAAGTTACTTTGACTTTGACTTTGATTATCACGGAGAAAGCGATACAACCCCTTCTGGCCAAAGAGGGGTTTGTTGTGTTACATGTGACTCATGGTGAAGTGGCGGCCCTCCCGGATATACACCGTTTCTCTCTAAAAAACACACACACACACGCACACACAAACAATCTCCTGGTGGAGCTCTGGCTTCAAGCTGATGTGCTATAGGGAGCCGAGGTCATCGGTTCATCCGTCAGACAGACTCCTCGCTGATGGATGGCACTCAGAGCAACGCGCGCCCAATCCGTTGTAGCCCTAACCGCTGAGAAAAGGCCTTTGCAGGCAGAGAAATAAATAAATAAACAGCAACATCAAAGGGATGTTCAAAAGAAAAACAAAGCCTGCGCACGTTCGTTTTGCGAACACACACACGCACACGCACGCACGCATCAGCCCTCTCGCACACATCCGGCTAGCAAAGAGGAGAAAGGGAGGTGGAGGGGAGTAAATACAAAGGACTGAAAACATACACCTAGTTTACTCTCCAATGACACCCAGCTTGAAGAAAACAGACAAAACAAGGCAGAGTGGCAAAAATGGAAGCGTTTGATGGTTCAATATTCACTCTGAGCAAACTCCAAAGATCAAGACAAAATGGAACCCAGTTGCCGATTTTCCTATCTGTGATGATTGTGTTTCTCATTATTTCATCGTCTCGTTGGGAGGGGGGAGGGGGGGGGGATCATTTCCATTCTCTTTTTCCTTGATGCATTTTGAGGGAGGGACTGGTTGCCTTTAAAATCCTGTTTTCCTCTGACCTTCTGCACAGATTTCTATGTTTAGGAGGTTCTAAGGACAGAAGAGTCTGGTGTTCATCCTGTCACGCATCAGCATCTAAACAACAACAACAACAAATCTGTATCAAGGCAAAACAAACAACAACTTCAGAGGTAGGAGCTGTAGGATCTCAAAAACTTTGCACATTTATCCGAATAAGTTTGAGCTGCAGAACTTTGCCCTTTTAAGCCCAAAGGAGGCAGAGGATCCTTGAAATGATTATTGGGTGCACCCCTCCATGTTTGGCTTCCCATGTTGCCCCCTCTTCTTTTATTATACTTTTTCATAAAGCTGAGCAGGAAGCGGCGTGCTGATCTCGGTCTGGTTTAAGTGATTCCTAAGAAAGGGCTGCTAAATGTTTTTGTTTCCGAGATGGTGGATATTGGCAGCTCGGAATCGTGAGCGCTTTGGTTGCTCGCATGGCCTTGAGTTAGTCAGCACGGACTGGATTCATGAAATATTGAGGAAGGCGGGAAAGCTCAGCCGGGGCCTCGTGTACGATGTGTGCTTTTTGAGGGGAATGCTTGATGCTCCAAACAGTGGGTGTTGTGTCAGCTCCCCCAAACCAAAACAAACTCCTATAGCCCTCTTAGTCTACTCCTAAGATCTGAAAAGTGAATTACAATATAGCGCCTCTCTTGTTTCTGCCCTCCAATCCTTTCTATTTCACACATATCAGCCCTCCTAGATTTAATCTCATCCGCATTCCCTTAATCTTTTGATTTCTTTACATCTCCATTTCCACATGCAAATCAATTCCTCTCATCTTTTTGATTATTCCCTTTCTCGTTCTGCCTCTTTCGGTGTTTTTCCAATCAGCCGCTGCTGTATCTATGTGTGCAGAAATGCGTGTGCCAAGTCAGTCGGTGAGCTGAGCTACAGTACAGACAGTTTAGTACAGTTGAAAGAGCACATCAGACTTGTGCTCTGCTCTCTCTGAGGGCTGATAATATGGGCCCCTCTTACCTGTTAGGAGCTAGTGAGCCGCTGCTCCTCCCTTTAAATGAACTTCAGAGGGCGGATCAGATTGACAGGAACACAGAGAGGGCTGCCTCGTTTGACTGGCGGTCCTGTCAAGGTGAGCCCAAGGTGCTCTCTCAGGCCTGCGCTGCTTTCCACAAGGCTGCCCTGCTGCACTGATTGGCTCTTAATGCTGCAGTAATGACCAAAATAAAGGCTTTGCGTGCGCGCTCACCCGGCCGCAGAGCCGCACGCCGTCTCAACAGTTTGTAGAAAGCTGAAGCGGGCCAATTTAGCCTCGCTTGAGCTTAATCTTTGTTCCAAAGTATGTGAGAGAAATACAAAGTTGGGCGCAGAAGCAGTTTGAGGAAGCATCAGGGTTGCCAGGTCTTATCCCCCCCCCGACATATTCTGCATGGTAATAAAGCAGAGGGGGAGCCTCTTTTTAAGCCTCAGCACCTTAATAGCCCGTATGATGACACTTTATCTATAGTTTGTGCATATAATCACCAAACTAAAGGGGGCGACCTGAGGGTGTAGGTTCATCCGCTGACACTTGACATCTTTATAATTAACTGGGAAGGTCTAATCTCTGGCTTCAAATGACGCAAGGCCACATTCCATTTAATATGCTTATAAGCAGCATGTTTTATTCAAATATGCTGATGAGAGTCTGTTAGAAAACAGACTTTGTGACACAGGTTTTTCCACTCCTGTCGTGGTGCGGTGCGGGTGGGGGGTGCTAATGGACCTTCAGGGAACGGAGAGCAGCAGCCCTGCCAAATTCTTCATTCCCTGGGGAAAATCAGAAGTTTTCTTCTCATTTTTAGTCGTCTGTATTTAACCTGTATTTAATATCAAAATAGAGAAATTGGTTGTGTCCAAATTCCTTCGCGACTTAGTGCACTACAGCGTGTTGACCACTTTGTCGGGGTGTCCGAATATACAATTCCAGAATCGAGTGGCCTAAAAATTTCCCAGAGGTCTCTTCAAAAAGGTAGTTTGCAATGATGGTCACTAGATTTTCCGAATATAGACCACAAGGCATTGAGTTTGAACAATTTTTCATGTGGAAATTTTTTTTTAATCAAAATTCTATAAATCATCCAAGTTTTCATTATCAGACCTCGTGGATTCATAGCCTTCGTAAAATGTCAAAATTTATTAGTTTTTTTCAGTAGATCTGGGACATCTTTTTATTTTATTTTGGGCGTTTGAAAGAATAAAAAGTACTGAACATAATGCTTTTAAAATTCAGAGTGCTCTATAGTCCCGCATTATAAAGTATTCTGAATAGTTAGGGAGGGAATTTGGACATAGCCGAAGTTTGTCGTCCATTTTTTGGGGGGAATCTTCCTGAAGAGATTTGGCAGCCATATTTAAACTGAGTGAAGCAGTGAGGGGAGAATGAGCCTCTTATGTTCCCTTTTGCCTTGTGTTACTTTTGAGAGGCTGGTGGTCGCCGGGTCAGAGGCTTCAGTGAGCTGGTAACAACTACACGAAGCCCTCAGTCCTCACCGGGGCTTTTCAAGTGCAGCAGTGCTTCTCCTCCATGCTTTCAGCTGAAGCAAGGAGTCGAGTCAGACTTCTACACAGTGTGCCTTCGGTCCAGAACGCGATTCATGCTTTCGCCTTCTCCTTTTTTTTTTTTTTAATCCATATTCATGAATCACTCGCACAAAATTGCTAAATCAATAAAACACCGCAATTACAAGGAGCTGAGGTCATGCGGTCCTGTTATTTGGAAATCTAGCATGCACATACCATCGAAATAAAAAATAAAAGCACCATAAAAATATTGTAATTAATTCATCAAACACCTAAATAATCACAGACAAAAATGTTAATTTACTGCCAGATTTTTTTAAAGCAGTTGTCGTGTGATGCGAAACAGTTTTAGCTTTGTGGGGATCAATGTATGAAAAGTACTGTCTTTTACCTTTTCACCTTTTCACCTAAAGACGCTGAAAAAACTTGTTATGGATTTCCTCCTCTGTGTTTTTTGCAGGTTAACTGTTAAAGAGATAGAAAGACAATAATATGTACATTATTTATCATTAAGGACCACTAACGTCTGCCGTACAATTTGCTCTTAGGATGCACCACGGAGGGGATCGAACATCAAAAATCCCCTTTTTGTCTTCCTAAAAGGATGTAAACATTTGTAAATGAGTGCTTGCATGTGTTGCAGGCATATTAGGTATTCTCCCTGTCGTCCGTGGGGGTTTATTGAGTGTGCTGTTGTTGATCCTGACCACGAATCCTTCCGTGCTCTCTCCTCTGCCTGCAGCCTGCCCCCAGCCCCTCTGCAGCCTCCCACTGAGTTCCCTCCGTTTCTGGCTTCATCCGCGGCTCTCTGTCTGTCCGGCTAACCGCCGCAGCTCCTGCCTCCTACATCCTCTTCTTTTTGACTGAACTGTGGGCCTTTTTTCTTCTTAATCAGCTCAAGTCTTTGCATTTCAGTTAAGTCATACGTCTGGTTTTGTTGATGCTTTGGTTTCATCTCAGCTCTCATATAGTAGGTATACACTTTATTATACAAATTAACACTTAAAAAAGCAAAAAAAATGTGTCATTATGACATTGATTCTATCAACCTTGGAGTTTTTATTAATTCATAAAAAAAAAACAATTTTCAACAAAAAGATCCCTTTTTTGTTTTTGTGCAGTCTGATCATTGAAAGCCTTTGCATCTCAAATTATCTTATAGACCCAATCCAAGGAAAATTGTGTTTTTGTCGACGGAGGACATATATTAAGAAAATTAACATCAAAATTGCCTTTCTGAGTATATCTTCATTCAGATTGTTGTGAATCCAGAGCAGATGAACAAAGGCCATTGGAAAAAGATTGCATTTGTTACATAGATGATACACCGAGCAGGCCCAGCTCCCTGTTCTGCTCCATTCGGATGCATCCACTTGCAGACAAACAGATCCATGAACGTCTTTGACTTCCTTGTCTGAGCTGGAATCTGGATCTAAACTTTACGATTAATAGCTTCTTTTTGTTGCACCAGTAATGTTAGGTTTTGAGGGGCAGGTAGCGGGACAGCGTGTAAACCGATGTATGATGGGAAGGCTTACTCCGCTGCAACAGTCCCCGCCCACAACTTAGAGGTGAATTTCTGATGAAAACTATGTCCTAGAGGACAACAGTTCTTAAAATATATAGATAAAAATGGCATAACCACATTTGACAGACCGCTGAGAACACTTTCAAAATATATCAAAGGATGAAAGTGGGACTTTAATCACTTTTTGTCCCGTGCAATTGACAAAAACTCTTACCCTCAAAGATTCTAGTCTAAAATAAAAGTTTAGAGCATGTTTGCAGTTGGACTTTGAAACAGAAAACACCACTGAGACCACAGGATGCTGTTTTCCCCTATCCCTCTAAAAACAATAAAACAAAGCAATATCTGGGTAAACTTCTGCACTCTGTATATGTTTTTGTGACGTTAGAGTAACACAAATCGGAAGTCCCTGAAAAGTGCCAGACAAAAGTAATGTGCACACATGTGTTTAGGACGCACAGAACATCTCTGTTTAGTGTGCATGCCCATTAACAAGTCCTAGCAGATGCGTCAAAAATGAAATAATCTAACCAAAAAAAAAATAAAAAAGGGGGGGGGGGGCTTTTGGCTGCAATAGCAGCAGACAGATTTAGGACTTTTCTCACATCCACCTGTTGTTTTTCATGGGGCTCAATTAGAAGCTTGCTGTGTGTGTCATAATGTCGCTTCGCTCATTTCGGCCTCTTGAGAATGTACGGCATAAAAACTTTGTTTGGGGAGAGCAATGTCACAGCCTCGTGTCACTTCACGACGGCGGGATTTTAACAAGCCAAGCGGTGGTGGCCTTTGCTCCGCCTGCCTCTCACCGACCCCACAGCATCCCTCCAAGCACCGATCCTTCCTCTCCCTCTCCAGGCTGAGCAGATTGTCACTGTTATTTACCAAATATAGTCTGACAAAGAAGGAGTGGGATTTTTTTACTGATTGAAGATCAAAGTGGCAAAGTCTCCTCCTCAAAGCCCGCCCCTTCTATTAGCCGCCCTTAAGAACAGAGAAAAACATCAATTTCTCGCACATCAATGGCGGCTTCATAATCAATTGAAAAAGACACTTGTATGGGGATGCAAATCTTATCTTTGTCTTATTAGAGCTTTTAGAAGATGCATGTCGGGATTTAATGTTATGAAATAAAAGGGGGTCGCTTTTTTAATCTAAAGATGCAGAGGCGTTAGTAATGGTCGAAATCAAAGCCTGGAGACTGTGGTAATTACTGGAGGAGTTTGCCTATCCTTATTAATATTGATCAAATATTACTGTTATCTGATCTCTGGGCTTGTGATGAATTTTGAAGGTGGTTAATGAGCACAAACGGGAATGTGGCGCTCGTTTTTCCCCATGCAGACGCTCCAAGCGGATGCCAGTTTTCCTCTTCCTGGGCTTTTGACCGTGAATGACAGAAAAAAGAAAAAAAATACAACGGGTTGGCAGTGGTGGAGGTAAATCTGCCCTTCTCCTCTTTTTGCCTCGAGTCTTACCCCGATGATGAGTCGGACGATTGGAATCAGACAGATGTGTCACAGGGAATACAAGGTTGCAGCTTTATTGACCTAATGATGATGTGCAAAGGTATCAAATGGCCCTAAATAACCCGGTGAGCTGTGGGCAAAAGGGAAGTGCGAAAAACCCTCTGATTCATCTGCCAACAATGCTGCAGATGATCACAGAATGTTAAGAGATCTTCGTTTTGAAGTGTAAATAAGGCCGGTTCAGAAGTGTTGCCGATAAGGACACAATTTCTGCACAGCATGTATGCCCGTTTAGAGAGGCTTAAGTTATACCTAAGTGGTGATCTGGAATATACACCGTTTATCACACGGGATAGCAAAAAAGATCCCAAACTCATTCATGTTTATTTCATTTGAAATTCATATATCGAAAACCTGCAGCTATGAGGTCGTAAACAAAAGAGTGAGGCAGCTTTGGAGCCACCCATGTGGAAAGCATTGATTGATGCTCGCTTGAAGCCTTCAGGAGTCTATTGGACATAAAACTTTAGGCCAATTGATTTTTCTGCATTAATTTCTCAATTAGGACCTTCGAAAAGGACCACAAGGGCTGCAACCCAAACAAGGTAAAAGCAGGAGGCTTTGGGGCCTTTTATTTTTTTTGGAGGGGGGGGGGGGTTGTGTGTTTTGTGTGTGTTCATTTACTGTATATGTGTCCACATCTGATCTACCTAACAGAAGACTATCTCTGTGATTATGAAGGGTTTTGAAATCAATTCTCAGGAAAAGTGAACACTGGAGAGGTAATCAATATTTGAACCAAAAAATGCCCCTAAACTTCCTCCACCCGAATCCCTCCATGAGAGTCGAACACCAGAACAAAAGACCGACAGACCTTAAAGAGCAGCTGTGAGCCAAGAGTGTGTGTCATCCTGACAACAAAGAGCAGCTCAACAAAGAAATATTACACAGATGAGTACGTACTCCGTTGTATTTTGTTTACCCTCCCCTTTTTTGTGCGAAAAAATCAAGTTTAAAGCATTTGTGAACGTTACCATTTTGAGTCATCTTACCTGCAGAAATGACTACTTACTGATGTACACCCTAACCCTGTAATGCTACGTTCTGTACATGTGATGCACAGTCAAAAAGGGGGGGTAACGGGGATTTTTGAACACACTTTTAGTATATGGTGCTAACACAGTACTACCCGAGACTAGCGCACGTGCTAGCCGTGCAAATCTCTTGCTCCAGACGTTTTCTTTTCCAGCTCTATTCTGATACATGAAAATCTTGGTGTCATAGAATTCCCTCTGGGCACACATTGCGATTATTAATTTTTTCCTACTTGATCAACTTTCAAACGGTTGATACTTTTGTGATTTACAAAAGATGCTACCGATAAGTCACTACCAAATCAGAGTCCCTGATTGGTCAGAGCCTGAAAACGGACGTAAAAACCTGCGCAGCGTTGCATAAAATGTGCATTTATATCGACTTTTCATTGGAAGTGGTCGCTTGAACGAACGTTGCCAAGCAGATTCTAACACATTACTAACAGAAATCACGCAAAGCCGCTTTTCTGCAGAACAGTATCAGCTGGTTAACTGCGTTCACTATTGGAAAGTGTTGCATGCAGTATGAGTGCAAGGCTGCTTTTCTTTGCTTCAGAATCCGCTGGAGTTACGTTAATTGCATAAACGGTTGAAGAGTTACGGTAGTTGAAAGAATGTAAGCACCAATAACAAGTTTTATTATGCTATTGTTTTATTTTTTTAATTCTCTTTTCTCTCTGGACATTTTTTTTTTACTTGATAACTGAAAATTGGTTTGCGCTCATCTAGCTGGTGCTGCCTGAAGAAAAACGGTTCCTAAGAGAAAACATTTGCAATTGAAACCCAAGGCAGGTCTCTCGGAAGCCATTTGCTAATGCAAAGAAGTGATGGCGTTCAAAGTGGAGAAACGTTCAAAACACAAGTTAAAAACATTTTGAGGGTGGTACCTCGCATAACAAACCCCTAACATAACAAACGATGGGTGTAGTAAACTCCACTGCTAACATGGCTCTCAGAATATACTTGCATTGTAAAGAACCACATGTTTCCCTTGATACATCCAAATCTCCTTTAAAAAAAGTATTATTCTATGAGATGATGAATGTTTTAGTTTGTCTTTGCCATATTTTCTTGCATCAACAGATTTCCATGATTTACCATAATAAATCCACTGCTAGGAAAAATAGCGTTATGTGAAGTACCTCTGTACAGTATAGCTTTAAAAGATGCCAATATGTAATTTGGATATAAACACAAAATTATCTTTAGATTAAGGTAACTATAGATGTATTATAGAAAAACAACAGTGAATTCTGGCCTAAGGGGCCCCCGGTGAGTTTTGGCCCTGGACCCATAGATACTCTAGCAGCGCCCCTGCCTCCACAACAACAGCAAACCTGAATCAATAAATGATTTGACTTTTGGTTTCACAGAATAGATTTATATCATTTAGATTTTATTTCGCTTTTCTTTTTTTTTTAAACAACCTTGCAATGGTGTAACTTTTTAACAGACGAACTCACCTAAACGGCATCTAAAGTAGTTTGTTTCATAAAGTTCACACACTGCAGATCTTTCTAAACATCTCCACGGAAACAAAAATGTCAAACTCCTGCCACCTTCTGCTTATTATTTGCAGTTGTAGCCTCATTCTTCTGATCAGATCGGTCCATTAATTGATAAACCTGTCTCTGTGTTTATCGCTGTTTTCCTGTTTTCTTTGTAAAATAGAAATAATGATGGCAGCGTCCGACTGTCGAGATGCCAGCCTTTGCACCAGCTCTAACCTGCTTTCAATTTACCCTTGGATGATGTTTAACTTTCATTTGACTCTTATTGTACAAAGAATGTGGACTGATATCTCATTAATGGCCTCGTCTTCCGTTCTGTTAATGAAAACCCTGCCAGATGAACGCGACGTTGCACTGATTTACTCGCAGAGTCGACTCATTTGACTGAAGGTCGTGCCTCGACGCTCGTTAATAAGCGTGCATGTTAAAAAAAGCCTTCCTGCTCTAAAGCTTCTATTTTTTTCAGGAACTTGCAGCACAATGAAACCAGGTGAGCGTACTTTAGTTATTCGCGACTGAGGTTTGATTTTGGCTCAGAAAACTTTTGCCAAAAACCCACAAAGAGTGAAGCAAATCCAGCCCGCCACGACGCACATAATGACTCTTCATTCTGACCCCAGGAAAGGTCAACGTGTGCACCGCTGTGACTTTAATTGAAGTCCCATTGTCAGGAACAAGAGGACGACACAGTTGCTTCTTTTCTTCCCTCACAATAGGGTCTCCTGCTATCCTGGTTGAGGAAGCCCCTTCTTCCAGACGCTCCTGGTCTCTCAAGAAGGAATCGGAAAGAGTTTCTGAATGTTTGGTGCCTTTTCCGTTTGTAACCAGAGATTCTACAAATGAAAAGGAGCCTTCAATTCCAAAAGAGCGTACTGATGTAATCTTCACTGTTAAACTATGACGTCTGTCAGGGAAATCTGGGAGATCAACCTCATAATAGCCTCACCTAAACTGTGATACACACAAAAAATATCTTCTCTAGCTATCAAGACATGAATCAGCGTAAAAGAAAATGCCTGTGGCTGCCTGACGCCTGATGCGTTTACTGTAAAGCTGTGTGAAAGCATTTCTCCAACCAGCAGCCACTGACCTTTAAGTAACATTTGGCAGCCAGCAGCCGCTTTGGCTCGTCCCTCCCTGCGAGATGCTGCGGTGACGGACAGGTGAGCGGTGTGTGCACCGGCCTGCAGATCCGCAGCAGCACGTTTGTTACCCCCGTCTCTCAGGTGGATTCCATGTTTGGAGAGTTCAGGACCTGCCTGGGCCCTTGATTAATGGCCATCGCGGCTATTTCTGAAAAACGCTTGGCTGTTTGTTTTGGAGGTGATGGGAGAAGCCTCACGGTGCCGGGCTGACACCGTTCCCACGATACCGAGCAGACGAGTTCTGGAGACGCTCTGCTTCTGGTTGCAGTGATATGAAAAGAGGTTGGGCCTCCATTAATCATGCAGAGAAACGCTGCTCTGCAGAAAACCCCTGACCCAGCTGCTGGGCCTTCTCACTGGAAAAACAAAACCCACTTTTCATTCTGGGATTTGATCAGTTTGGTTTATTGACTCGCAAACTTTTAACCAGATGAAATCCTTCTTGAGCTCTTTGCTGGAGCCTCATGAGAAATAATATTGATTTAAGATGAGTCACAGGCTGGGGTGAATTGTTCCTCATTACACTATTATTTTATGGGTTTGATTGTTATTGTTGAATTGCTGATGTGGGCCGCCAACAGACAGGAAATAAATAAATACAAGGGAACCTGATTTTACAGATTTTCTTGCTTTAAAGCCCCACTCCGATCAGCTTTGATCTATTTTCACAGCGGTCTTTTAATTATTATTACGCTGTTTTTAGCCAAAATTGAAAAAGTCTGTCTCATTTTCCAGCACATAGCAGCAGAATTTCATTAAAAATTAGCCTTAGAGTTGTGGGTGGGACTGGCGTGACCCCGCCCCCCTTCCCCTCCCCGTTGCTGAGAGCTCAAGCAGGGAGTTTGTGGCCCACCCAGCGTATTTTCTACGTCACAAATACAATCTTTTTCAAACAGCATTTTTTAATCTGCTCCTGATTTACAACGATTTGAATAAAGAAATATTCAGAAATGTTACTTTAAAGATAAATTTTCTTCATCAGAAAAAGGCCACTTGTAAAAACAAACAAACAAACAAACAAAAACATGCATCTTTAATAAAACAACCCCCAGATGCAAATCCTGAATTTAAGGTAGTCCTGAAGGATAACAACTAAATAAGTAACTAAATAAGTAACGCAACTTTTTTCTCATCATCCCTGATGTATGGAATATGACTAATCTTTTAAAAGATCCTTAATACGCTTTAGTGAGATGCTGGATTTAAGGACAACAGTAGGTCCACCATTTAAAACTCTAAATGCAAGAGTGCACATTTGTTATTTTATTTGCTTTCATTCCGACAAATGACATGCAGCATGAAACATGCTTTTCATAATCACTTCATTCTGTCTCTCCATTCTGCTTTCCAAAAATAATGACAAGGACCATTAGTAAATATATAATTGCAGCTAACACTATTATCTCGCTGATAGACTTTATGTGAGCAATAAATACCACGCATGTTAAACATCATGACTTTCTGCAATGTGGGGGGAGAGAAAAAAAACAAACATTTGCACTCAACTAAAATGCAACTGAAGTTAAATGTTAAGTTTCACTTAGGGAACGTATATCTCAGCGGGGGGAACAAATGAGCGGCTGTAAAACGAGTGTGGTTTTTGTGTGGAAAAAGGAACGAAATGTCCAGCAGTAATATGTTAATCAAGCATTGAGGGACCTTTTAGAAGCTGTGGTTGGCATCATGGATTCACGATGGTTAATTAACTGTTTAGGAGGGTGGATAATGTGTGCAAAAGCTCAACATTCGGAGACTTCACTGATCCCACAAGCACGCTCGCACAAATACCATTTTTTATTTCAAAAATAAAAAAAAAGACTTCCTCTTACATCCATTTCTGTCCATCTGTGCAGGTTAACTATATGTTGCTTGGCAATTAAGCCTTTAGATTTTCTTTATTTTTTTGTTTGCAAATGTGGTTGCATTTTGTAGATTATGACACTAATACTGATATTCAACAGTCTTCATGAAAGTTTTTTTTTTCTATTTGTATTTTCTTTTTGCATATCTGAGCAGTGTTTTGACTGCGGCTTGACTGTTTAATTATTCAGGATTTGTAAAAACCGCCGGCCCAGAGTCATCGGATACCAAAACACAATTAAAGATAAAACTTCTGGAGCCGAAACAGCAGAAAAAAAACGAGGCATTTAAAGTGTTTTGTAGATGTATGCGTCAAAACAGATGTGTAGCCCCTATTTTCTGCCTCATTTAAAGCAGATATTTGGGGAAATGAACAAAAAAAACCAACAATAATATAGTATTTATAGGCATATAGAGTAAAAATGGTGTATATCAGGAAGGTTTGTGAGTTTTGCTTTTATTTGTTGGGATTTGTCACCAACAGGAAGTAGTGGAGGCTGGATTTAGGATTGTGTGATCAATCACTGCTGATGTCTCCAAGTTCCTCCAACTTTTGGCTGCAGGAGGATGGTGCAACGCCTCTCACCCCCATTTTTTTTTTTTTTGTGTTGTGTGTGTGTGTGTTTTGGTTTTCTTAAACAGACCTGTGGCAGAGATGAGTAACTGTAGCCGATATGGGACGTACTCCATCATCAGGAGCAGTGAAGACAGCACAGCCTATCATCATGTTATTAAAGGGTTCTGCAGATTACAATCACCAGGGGCTGGTGTCCCTGAGGCACGCTGCTCCCCAATCCAACTCTCAGGTACCTGCTGAGGCAGTCCGGCCATAGGAGCCCCCCCCCCTCCACCCCCCCTGCCTTTGGTCTGGTTGCCTCGTCCTCCACCGGCTGGCGAGGCACAGACGCAGCGGATGAGAACCAGAGGCGGCCGCCCCCTTCTCCCCTCCTGCACGCTTCCCTGACAGTGCAGCCAGCAAGCACAAACACTGCCTTCCCTTCATTCACATAAAGAGCATCAGTGATCGCTGAGCGCAGTCGTCTGCTTTCATGATGGTGTCTGGTCTGCGTGTTGGTGGCACAAGCATTCACAAGAAAACATCCATTTTCATCAAAAAGATCATTTTTAATCTGCTTTTTAGGTCAAATTAGTATTAATTTATGCTTTTTTGTCTTCCTTGGATTCATTTTTAAAGGATCTAGGAACATTTGTCTTATATTTAAATATATGTATAGTCTTTATTATTTATAAATTCTTTAAAAGTGAATGTGTATTTTTAGGTTCACCTGCACTCAAATAAGATGTGAAATCTCCAAATCTGGATGCTTTTTAGTTTTTTTTTTTTTTTTTTGCAGTCCAGCTTGGCTGAGGAAGAGAAAGAAAAACTAGAAATCTATCTATATAATAGGAGCTCAGCCTGTGCTGCCAATGAGGAATTCTGGGTTAGTCCCAGAGGACATCACACCTGTCAAGGAAAACAGAATGCAACACGGCCTCCATCCCAAAAAATAGATCTAAGGAAACATTAGCCAGAAATAATGAAAAATAGATCTGAGGAGCTGACAAAGCACATAAAATGGGGAAAAACAAGATCAGAGTCATTCCACTTTGATAGGCCTGGAGTATTTAGTAAGGAAAAAGAAGACAAAAGTAGGTTATGGAAGGAAAATATATACATATATTTTTATTTTTAGCATTTATGTTAACTTTGGCTCAAGTGTGACAGACTGGTCGGGAATACAGCCTGAGGAAGTGCCCTCTTTTCCTTTTTTTTTTCCCCCATTGGGAGACCGCCCATGTGCGTTTAATCCACATTTGCAAGCACTTCCCTATCTTCCTGCTATTTTACCATCACTGTCCTGCTCCCAAACTGCCTTTTTCCCCCCCTCACATGCTTTTTCACTGCAGTCGTCCGCAGACTTCCTCCAGCACTCCCTCTTTTATTCTTCTTCTTCTTCTTCTTCTCCCCCCCTCCTCCCTCTCTGTCCTTTTTTTTTCCTCCTATTTATGAAAACGTCACTTCAAGTCCCTCCCTGTTTGAATCTCATTAGTTTCTTGTGTGTTTCTCCCTGTCAATAATCCCGAATCCAGACTCTCTCTATTTCCATCCCTCTCTATCTGTCAATCAGCGCCGCCTTTGAACTGAAAACCACTCCGACCAACTTCAACTCACTCAATCCGAGCGGCTCGGCTCCTTCTCCGGCTTCCCTTTTCTGCCAAGATTCCCCCTTCTTTTTTAGTTTTGTTTGGAAAACGCCGATACACAGCAGCAGCAGCAGCAGCAGAAACTTCCAGCGCGGACTTTCGAGATCAACCGACATTAAAAACTTTGGGCTTTGCCCCCCCTTTTTCAACCAGTTTCCTTTTTTTTTTTTTTTTTTCTTCCTTTTTCTTTTTTGGTTTCCTCGGGAAAAAATGCCGCAGCTCAACGGCGGTGGAGGGGACGACCTGGGCGCAAACGATGAAATGATTTCCTTCAAAGACGAAGGGGAGCAGGAAGAGAAAATTTCGGAGAACTCCTCGGCAGAAAGGGATTTAGCAGATGTCAAATCTTCACTCGTGAACGAGTCGGAAACGAATCAAAACAGCTCGTCGGATTCGGAGGTAAGTTCAGATGAAAAGGCGGCGGAGCGGCCGCTAAGTTAGGGCCTACTTTTCTTCATGTAACGCCGACAGACTGACACGCAAAAAGAAGAAAGTTAACTCCCGTTTGTTAACTTTAACGCAATCCCTGTGTTTCATTGCATTTCAAGGCGGAAAGACGGCCTCCGCCTAGATCTGAAACTTTCAGAGACAAAACAAGAGAAAGTTTAGAGGAGGGTGAGTTTCTGCTTTATTGTTTTTATCCACCATGACATTCTGTGTAACCCGCGGAGGGTTATCTCCTCCGCGTTACTCCACAAGTGCGATTTAGCATTATTTTTAAATGTGGGAAAACTCAACTTCACAAGGCCACCTTTATTTAAAAAAAGTTTTCCTCTCTTTTTTCCCCCCACCCCCGCCATGTTAGCTGCGAAAAGGCAAGATGGAGGGCTGTTCAAGAGCCCACCGTACCCGGGCTATCCGTTTATAATGATCCCCGATCTCACAAGCCCCTACCTTCCCAATGGATCACTTTCTCCGACAGCACGCACAGTAAGTTCATTTATTTTACAGCTGCTTATGTGCTCACGCGCGCGCCGCTCACGGCTTCCGAGTGGGCTGCGGGAGTGTTACCCGCAAAGTGGAAAAAGGGGGGGGGGGGGGGGCGATAAAAGGGGAGAGCTAAGTTTTTCCAACTCCCCCTGAAGTGTACAGTACGGCGGCATGCGCGCACTCCCGCGCGCCCTCCTCATGGACGGAGGCTAGCATGCTAAATGCTAATCAAAGGGGACTTTGCAGTTAAAAGGCAGGACTTGTTACCAAATGTCAACAAAACAGCAACAACATTAATATAATATAATTGTGCTTATTAGGGTCTGCAGCAACACAAATAATTTAAATATCTGTATTTTTTAAATTTAAAGATGTTGACAGTCTTATTAATAATGCTCTTTAATTTAATTTGACACCTTTTTTTTTTGTTTTTACATTGATTCATGTAAACAGGGGAGCTGCAGAAGCCCGCGCATAAAATCAATATGCAAATCAGCTTCTAAAAGTGATTTGCATGTGTCAAAAAAAAGGATGCATTTAGGAACACTTATTTTCCCTGTAAAACATAAAACGTTTCTCCCTCCTTGTAATATTTTTGTTTATTTATAGACACATTTATTTATTAATGAAAGCATTTAGAAGGTGTGATTTTTTTCTTTTTCTTTCTTCCAACCATTTTTTTTCTTTTAAAAACGAAGCGAAATTCATAAAAATCTGTACTATGTAAAGCTGTATTGATATAATTTATTTACGTAGACACATTCAGCCAGCCTGTAATTACGCACACTTGCTCGCACCTCCATAATCTCACAGGGGAAGCGGCAGTTTTGGAGAAGCATCATTTTCTTAACAATGGGTGTTACTTTCTTGGATTTCTCTGTATTCTAAACGGCTGCAATAACAAGTCTGCGCTGAAGGACCTGTCATCTAGTTTTCCAAGGTGAAGGCAAAGACCAAGTATTAGGAAATTTGACCCCCACCCATACACACACACACACACACACACACACCTCCCAATTAGTCTGCTTTGCCAATTATATTTCCCAGCATTTTTTAAACCAAACACACTCCTGATGTTTTCTTTTGTTTGTGACATCACTTCTTTTCTGTACAACAATAAAGCGAAGTTGCCAGTGCGGTCACGTGTAAATCCTTCTCGGTTCGCCGCTCTCTCCGCGTGTGCCTGTTTGTTTGCGGCACAGCACAACGTTTTGCCATTCTTTCTCCACTCTCAGCGAGCCAGCCTTGTTAAAGCTGCTGGCTGGTATGTGGAATTAGTCACTCGTTATTCTCATCGGCGCTGACACAAATGCACATTCACAAACAACCCACATGATTGGAGGTGAAGGACTTCCTTCCTTCTTCCAGCGGTGGAATTTTGGAGTTTTTTATTAATTTTTTTAGCGTGACAGATGCAGCGCTGCATCCTTCTGACCTGTCGTTCTTTCGCGCCGAAAGGTAACGGTTGCTGCAAGGAAATGAGGATGTCCACCTTTGCCCTGATATTACCCGTTACGTCCTCCTCATCGACATATTTTTTTTTTCCAAATGTCTGCGGCGCACCTGAGCAGCAGCTCTGACAGAAGGAGCTTTTTCGGCTTCCTCATGCACTGCCTGGGCCCCCCGTGTCTGAAGCGCCCTGTGTGTCCAGCCATTAGAGCTTTGAAGTCAGCGGTGGCTGTAATATAAATCTATTAGACCTAAAACTGGCATAAATAATTCACCTGGACATTGATTAGCTGTCTTGCTCCCTAACGTGTCATGTTGGGCTCTGAATATGACTGCTCGTATTATTAGAATGAGACTTTCTGTGTCTTGTCATGAAATCCTTTGATTCTCGCTGCTTTTTCTCCATCAGATTTATTCATCTCCTCTACTACGGTTTCAACGATGCTTTGATTTTTCTTCTTGAAATATTCCTTCTTTTTTAAATATATTCCTAAAATATATATTTTTAACCAAACAAATAAAAAAATCCTTAAATTCTGCCTTATACATCTGCATATCTTGAGTTGTTTCCTTTTTTTTTTTTTTTGAGGCTGCATGACCTGAAAGGTTAAAAAAATAACAAAATATCCTGCATGTGGCCGTTAACTATAGTTTGCCTGACCTCTGGGAGTCATAACAACTGAGGATTTGTTTTTCCTACCACCTAAAGAGGTTCACAATTTAGAATCATTTAGCAATGATTCTAAAAGCCCTGCTGCTCCTGCCTCCTGCCTCCTGCCCGCCGCCTGCCTCCCTCCTCCCTGAAGCTGACACAAAGGCCCTGCTGCATCCCTGGGTGCACTTTGAACCGAGGAAGTGGCTTGGCTAGTTTCCCCTCGGTCCCCCATATTGCATCCTCTGTGAGTTGACTTTTTTTTTTTTGTTTTGTTTTCCCCCGTTGCTTTTACCAAGCAAATTTGAAAAAAAAAAAAAAAAAGTCAGCAGGTTAACTCGTGTGCTGTGGGCCAACATCACACCTCAACAGGTCCGGAGAGGCAAGGGGGAGGGAGAGCGGCGGGGTCTGGGCGCTCAGCCCTCTTGCGTGGAGGCTGCAGGGCCGTAAATCCACCGGCTTTATTTACTGCCTCTCGGACTTATGAATGTTAAGATATTTGACGCCACCTCTGGCCCCATTATTCTCGGGGAGCCGAAGACGTCGTTTGGCGGCGGTTTTAAGTTTCAATGTTTATTTACAGGAATTCTTTTTTTTTTTTCCAAGTAGAAGGTAAAGATGGTATAAACGTGATCGAAAGATGCAGCACTGAGCTTTGCTACCGTGTTTCGAGTTGTGGGTGGTGGTGGTGGTGGTGGTGGTGGTGCACGCAGAAGCCGCAATGATTCTACTGTAAGATTGTGAAAAGGCTTTGTGTGGTTGAAACCTCTTTGTTTCAGATGTCTTGTTGTTTCAGGAGCCACTTTGCTTTACTGCTATTTTTTTAATTTTTTTAAGGAAAAAAATAAATCCCCTTTCACGCAGTCTCACTCACCCCCTTTGACACAATTTTAAGAAATAATAAAAAAATGTATTTTTTTTTTTAAACTTTTCTTGTCAAATTATTGTATTATTGTAGGTCGCTTCAGTTTTGTGCTCACACATGCCTGATCGGCTGTAAACGACACAGACAGTATCTTCCTCCTACATGCCAGCAGCATGTGCATAACAATGGGAAATCATATGGATTATGGGTGATCCGCAGCTGTAAATGGATTTTTTTTTCGCTGTGACACAAGAGGAAAGATGGTTTAAATGCGGATTTAAGGGGATCGGGGCCCGCACCTTATCAAATTGGCTTTACATGTTAATCGGGCCTAATTGGTGTCCGCGGGGGGGGGGGGTTCCGTGGCACGACGCGGCCGCATCTTCTCCCTCCAGCGCCAAAACTGCACCCTAAATCTACTAGGGGGGGGGCGCCCCTTTTGTCTTGCAAATCACTTTTGTTTACAAAGTATGGCGGAAACGGTTCCCGCTCTCCATCTCCCTTCCCCATTTCTTCCTACCCCCCACCCCCTGTGCTGCTCCTCTCATCCCATGTGTGGGGAGAGAGAAAAAGGTCCTCCGAATTTTTTTTTTTTTTTTCATCCCCCCCTGGACTCAATAAACAGCCATAAAAAAAAAGTACAATCTGCTTTGGATTTGAGGAGTTACATTTGAGAAGGTGAAGAATGGGTGTGGGGTGGGGGTGGGTGGGAAACAAAGTTTGGCACCATTAAACTGAAATTGGGGTCTGCTAGACATTAGTGGTGTGCAGCACATTCTCGGAGCTTAATTAGTCCGAACTGTAATTGTTCATGGTCTGCCAATAGGAGTAATGCTCAGGAAAAGTGAAGTCGCACTAAATCGGCCGGGGGTTTTTAAAACAATAAATCACTCGCATATTTGTGCCGTGATTCAGATGGAGGCTCGACCTCTCCCATCTCGACATGTGGTAAATTGTAAAGTCAATGAATCGCAGATGTAGAGGGTGGTGGTGGTGGGGCGGCGGCAGTGGTGGTGGGGACTCGGGGAAGAGAGAGACGGAGGGAGTACAGTAAGGTTTTGTTAGCGCCTGCTGAATGAATGGAAAGGATTTGTGCAGTAAATATTTATCGAGGAGACGCATATAATTGTATTTTTATTTTTTTTTTTGCTCTCTCTTCCTCGCAGGGTTTAATTGTCTAATGCTGGTGATGGCAGGCTGAGCCGTGTGAGAGCTTAGGTGCCTGTCGATCTGTCACTCTGCTTGAAACACCACAGAGGAGGGGAAAAATCCGTTTGTGTGGTGGTGTGTTTTTAATCAGATTTGAAACTAGTGCAAAGGGAGTAGCGGCTCCCAGGTGGCAGGCAGAGCTGGGTTTGGGTGTAGCAGCTGCAGTCAAGTCTGGTTTGGAGCTGAACCTTTTTATGAGAAGAAATTGTGGACTTTAGGAGGTTTTTTTTATTTTTATTTTTAATAAAATAATATAACATTTTTCCACCCAAAATATGAAGAATTGCAGTAATTAACCTGGTGTTTGTCACTCAATTCATGCAGACTATAATAGAGAAAATCATTAACAAAATCAGTTTATATTCTTCTTTAATTTACTTTTTTCCTACCCCGATAATTTGTCAATTTCATGCCAAACATCCTCTCATTAAATTATTTTAACCATGTTTGACAATTTGAAGTTAAATTTTAAATAGTCTTTTAATGCTTGTCTGCAAAAATGAAAGCTAATCTGATTTGGTGCAAATGCAGTAGATTGCCAGGTGGGGGCGATGTAGAGAACAGAGTTTATGAACAGCAGAAAATGCAGCGTTGGTAACGACAAACAGAATTTGTGACTTTGCAAAATAAGCACAACTAGAAAAGAAATTCAGATATAAGAAAAAGATCAAAGTTCTACCTTATTTAAATCGTTTATCACGAGGATACGTTCATATAATAACTTGCGATAGGTGAAATCTGCAAAGTAAAATTGCAAAAGTTTTACGACTTTTCTTAGACGGCCAACTCTTGTTTAAATTCAAAGTTCAAAACTTCGTAAAAAAATAAGTCTGGTGTTATAAAATGAAAACAAAGATATGATCGCGATCAAAGATTTATATCAATTTGGAGAGCTAAGCGCTTAAGACAAAATCAAAAGTTTGCACAGAAATTGACAAAACATCAAGACTGAAATATGAGCCGCGTTATAGCGAGGGGGCCACTGTAGCTGTTATTTGGTAACAATAACTAGCATCAAGTATTGTATTTGAAATGATAAAAAACAAACGTTCAAACTGATCAGTTAAAGAACAAACAAAAAAAGTCTTATTTTGTGTTTGGATAAGTAGATAAGATTTTTTTTTTTCTTTTACAAATTTAGATGATAATAAGCTAGCAGATAAGAATCAGTGTATTGCCTTAAGTAAAGCTTTAGAAGACTGAATCAAAATTTTACATTCCCTTTAGACATTAAATCTTTAGATTGATTGACTAGATCTCCTACCAGTCAGGGCAAAGAACACAGAGCGCTGTTAGTAAAAAAACAAATCAAAATTGCGCTGATAAATATCGCAGTACTTCAAGACCACAGTAGATAAACCAGATTGTAGCGAGGGACCACTGTAGTTCGTATTTGTTCACAATAGCTAGCATCAACTATCGTATTTGAAATAACAAATAAAAAACACATTGGAACGTTTAAACTGAACACTGAACGAACGCAAAGAAAATGTTTGTTTTGCGTTGGATTTAAAAAAAACAAACAAATTGGAGATAATTGGCTTTGACTGCTAGCAATGCTAGAAGATAACAATCGATATTAAGCTAAAACGTAGCTTTAGAAATTAAGTCATTGATAAATTGGAAACTACTCAGAAAAAGTACAAAAATATCTGATTTGGTTTTGCCCCCCCCCCAACGATTGGCATCAAATTAGTCTTTGTGTTTAAAACAATATATATATTAATATGTTATATTTGATTGGCAGTTACAAATCTGCATCAAAGACAATGATGTATATGATTATTGATCACATGATTGTTGATTAAGTGTGTGGGTTGAGTCTGAAGTTCTTTACACTTTTAATCAATGTCAGCATGTACACACTTTTCCTAAAATGTCAAACAACAAATCTTGATGTCTAAGTAAATGTCTATGGGGCTGCATTTTGTTTCAGTTAGAGGAGGTTAGGGTAAAAATTCAGACGGAGAAGCCCTCCTGGTGTGTGCGTTCCTTTGCTCGCCTCAAAAGGTTTCTGTAAGTTCACTCATAATGGGTCCAGAGTGCTCCAACAGCCAAATGAGTTCAGCAGCAGGAGCAGAGTGGGAGGGGGCAAGGAGAGAAGCGGGAAATATGCGCTGGGTGTGTGAGTGAAGGGGTGACGGTGGGAGGGGGGCCCGCAGGTCGGAGGCACAAAAGACGTCTGAATAGAGCGCATAATTGCTGTTAATGCCAGGGCAATGAGAGCAGCGACAGTTCCTGGTTAGATGTCCAAACAATGGTGCCCCTGGGCTTCACATTTATCTTCAGCGTAAGAAAGGAGAGATGCGGGCTGTGGAGAGCGTGGAGCCAGAGAGTTTCGGTTTGCCGCCATGCTTGATGACCAAGCATGTGCTCACATGGTTTTTTTTTTTTTTTTTGGCCTCTAAAACAAGACCCCTGAGGGTCCTCCACCCCTCTTTTCTTCCCTCATCAGTCATCTCAAAATTAGCCTAAAAAGAAGCTCCGGCTGAGAGGGTCGCTGTGACGCTGGAGGAACTCCGGCAGTGTTTGGATAGCATAGGATGTTTAGGAAGGGTCAAAGTGCAGCCGCGAACATGTTTCAGTCAGGGACCCCCCCCCCCTTACCTCTGCTTTCCTGCATAAGTGAATCTGTGCGTGCGTGTGCATGCTTGTATACACCGTCAGTAGGCACCACACTGTCATCACAGCTCTTAATGATCACGTTGGGCTCGATAATGACTAGCTGTGCCAGTGTGCAGTGAACACCTGTGGTACACCAGACTTTTATGAATGTGGTAGAAAGCTTTGCAGCTTCAGACGAATCGCCTCAGTGTCTATATATTCTTTAAATACCTTTTTTTCTCCCCTGCTTCCCCATCAGGCAAAGAGTTACAGAAAATCTGGATTTCTCTCAAAATGCTTTAACATCCTAGCGTGCGTATGCTAAAAGTAGAATGTTTCTTTTGTTAGTCTAACGTCATATCGCGCAATATTTTTTTCAACTATAGCACGATGCTAAATCTCTCTCTGCATTTGTTTAGTTGCAATCTGAATGCAATGTAAAATACATCTGGTGTCTTCCAATCCTAAAGCAGACGAGGGAATTTCAGTATGCAGATAATCTGTTCCGAATGCTTTGGATGGGAAAGGGGGGGGACTTGCGTTTGCTAAATACATAATGGGGGAGTTTAAGGTGATAAAACTGCATTCAATGTATTTTTAATCTGCTAATTAAACTTTTAATTGTAGCAGGATAAGCTCCAAGGAGTACATTATGTGTGGGGTTCTGGAAGAGCGGAGGGAGTCCTGCTAATGAGGTGATCGTCCGCTTGTTTGTCGTTTTTAAAGGTTGTGGGCACGTAGCCGCCTGCGAAAGGTGAGGGAGGTTTTGGAGTGCCAGCAGAAATAAATTCATCTACTAATCTGCGGATTATAGATGGATTTAAGCAAAAAAAAAAAAAAAGAAAAAAAAATGGCAACGTAGAAATGCGCAAGGCTAATAAAATACAACCCCTTTACCCAGCAGGGCTACATTCTTTTTTTTTTTTCTTCTCTCGTCTAGTTGATGAACCAATTCCTGTGGAAAACAGATTAAGAGAAAATTCCCATGTGAGCTCTTTAACCAGCTGTTAGAAACCTATTTACACACAATAATAACACGCCTCTTACAAAGCGACAGCTGTCAACTTGTGCACAGCACTAGATAACATTTCATGTGAACAGCTTGTCACATCCGCACGGTCTGTACCTAAATCACACAAGCACTGAATTGCATAACGATTGTGCCAGCCATGATGGATTGAGTCTTCATTGTGCTTTAAAATCCAGCATCAAGCGCTATAATTGTTCATAGAAACGGAGAAAGGATTCGATATTTGTTCGTGTCTGACAAAAATTCATCCCCCCCCCCCGATGCTCTCATCATGCATTCATTCCTCTGCAGTGAGAAGACTATATATGTGTGTGTGTGTGTGTGTATGTGAGACAGCTGAGCTCAGGGTCAATTCTAAAAGTGAACAAATTGACTTTTGGAAGTGAATTGTCAATTGTCTCTCCCGCAACGGGTCGCACTGAATGAAGTGTCTTGTTTGGACAACTGTCGGGAGGTGAGGCGGGTGGCCCTCCCTCATGCGGCCCCCAGGGACAGGCCAATGTCGAGAGTCAAACAAACGGAGAGCCACCAAATGAACTGGCAGACAAACAGATAGCCCGGAGAGAAGGCGTCTCTGCCGCAGCCCGAAACAATGCAATCTAGTTACCCTGAATTTGCTGTTAGATTGCAGTAATGACCTGTAGTCCCTCACTGCTGGCAGCTCGGATTGTGTCCAGCGCTGAAGCGCAGACAGAGAGGAAGCAGTGATTGTGGACTTCCTACGATAAAACCAAGCCTGAACGACAGCTGATTTATGGGACCTCTGAGTTAAATATTAAATGCAAATTAGAGCAGCACATGTTCTCCTACTTCAGCTGGAGCACTTTGGCACTGGGTGGCTCAAGGAGGGTTTTCCTGTGCGCCGCTTTTCATAAATATGAGTTCTGGCTCCTGAGCGGGATGGAATTCCTGATCTAGCAGTTTTCCCCAGTGGCAGTCATGGAATTCTTTTTCGTAGTTTGGAAACGATGTAACTCCTTTCAAAGTCCCAAATTGTTGTTTCTGTACTGGACTTTGAAAACTGGCATGTATTCTCTGGTGTAACGTAAAACCAAAGGTGAAGTTCAAGCATTAGTTGTCATCCTGAAAGCTGCAGTGTAGTCATAATGAAAGTAGAGATTAGAGGCCATGATGGCTAAACGAGGCCTGGCTCTCGTGTCTTGTGAAGGACGTCACTGTGCACTTTAGAATCAGGAGCCTTTTTATCTCCACTTTACTGCCTCCTTTATCTTTACTGCCTGCCACGCTTTGCATATTTCAAATATCAATAAAGATAAATTTTCAGCTTGGTCATTACAGGTAGAATTCAAGTGGGGAGGGTTTCAGCAACAGCCCTTTAGGGATGGGAGGATTTCCTGTAAATCCTGCTTCTGTTGGGAGCTCATCCTTGGAATATGTCACTGGGAAAAGGAAGTTGCCAGCGCAACGCTCTGGAGGAAATCCAGTCAACAAGTCCAGTTCTGCAGGTGCATAAACAGATGACCCTTGCTTGTGAGGCCGGTACCAGTCTCTGTGCCGGCATGCTGGCCTGCAGTGAGGATGCAGCGGCAGGCGTAGGAATGCTGTGTGTTCTGTTTAAACAGCGGCTTGTCTCAGTGCGGGCTTGAAGGACTGGAGGGAAGGAAGTTGCTGCATGTTTACATTGTTGAATTGTCTGTGGGATGTGCACCCCCCCCTCCAAGAAACTAATGTACTTCTGTTCAAACATCCACAAGTGTGGCCATGACCCCCACTGATGCTGGCGTTCGCATCTCAGCCTCCACCCGGCCTCTCTCTGTCTCAATGTGTCTGCGAACAATGGAGACACTGACTCTGCTTTCCTCCCTGCTGCGGGTGTTTGCTGCTTTAACCTGGAGGCTTGGATGGTAGATAAAAAGTATTACAAGACTCTGTTCATCACGCCAAGACACGAGAGACGGGGAAGACCTGCAAACCAACAGGCCTGGCTCTTGCCGAGGAGCCAGGACGTCAACGCATGGCAGAGTTGTCAGGCTAATTGTAGTTTGAATTAGTCGTTGTGATCCAATGACAAATCTCTCACACTCTTGCCATCAGAGCGGAAAATGTATCCGGGGGATTGGCATGATCTTCATGAGTGTGTAAACCTGGCTTCAACAAGATGGATAAATGCAATTATTGGACAGACCTGGAGAGGAGAAAATCTATTTAAAGCCTGCAAAGCTAAGCAGGGGCCGTGGTTAATTCATTTGGCCAATTTACGGGTGATGTACGAGTGTCAGGGTACATTAGTCAGGCAGGGGAAAGGGGTAAGTGTGTGTTGGCTCATGAGATTGGGAGGATGTGTGTTTTTGTTGTTTTTTTTTTTTTTTTTAAGATAAAATGTAGGGGTGCTCTAAGTGAAGACGATCTTTGCTTGCAGAGAAGTCTCCTTGAGACTCGGTTTCTGCGCTTGGCCCCCCACTCCACGCCACTTGGTGTCCCGGCAGACAAAAACCAATGGAGCCTGCTGGGCGAAATGACAAAAAGATGCACTGCATGCGTTTAGTGGGATTGCTTTGCAAATGAGGTGCAGAAAATGTGGCTTTGCTCCGCTGGGCAGTAGAGTGAGGACCACAATGCTTCGCCATACCAAGAGCTCAATCAAGTTCTGTCAGCACCCCCCCAATCCCACCACTCATCCTACAAGTTAAATGACTGTGTTTACCTTATGCAGCAGGTGTAGCCACACCATGGCTACCTAATGTCTGGTTATTCTCAAAGCTTCGTAGTAGTTTTTTAGCCAAAAGCATAATTGAACAATCATCAGAAGAGTGCAACATTTCTATAGCTGAGAGTTGTCACATTGCAATCGAAATACCAACTGGCACTGCCACATGAACTCCTTTTATTACATATTTGTTGGCACTTTTCAGTTTCACAACACTAAGTTTTGTTTGCTGGTGTTCCTTGATTCTGTTTATCACCTCTTGCATTGCGTTGGCATTAGATGGCGTTACCCTGCCTTATCTGTTAAACAGTCTTTTGTCTTGGTGGAGCAAAACCACTCAACGGTTACACAAGCTGAGTGGTATGCAAAAACAGTGGTTAGAGCAAAGCAGGCCGAGTGAGAGGCGTTGAGGGAAGTTTTGGTTTACAGCTTCAAGCCGCAGCCTGAATCCGGGCAGGGTTTGCTGTCAGACAAGGAGACGTCAGAGGTAAAGACCTCGCACAGTACCATGCAGATGTTTTAAAGTGGGCTTCTTAAGTAGCTATGATCACGCTTTAGTGGCTCTTAATTCAATAGGTTTGGATCGCAATTGTCAGCGGGGAAAGCACGTGTCACCTAGTCGTTAGGCAGCCGGCCTCGAGGATCTCAGGGTCAAAGTGAATGACTAAGATTATGGAAAACAGGTGCCAATGCTGCCCTCCATGCCTTCCACGCAGCAGCTGAGGAACGACTCCAAGACCCAAGATCAAGTTTGGGCCATTCATAAACAGGAGTCATCAAGAATTATTTGACAAACTGATTGAAAAGTGAAGGCTTTCATACATTTCTAGGCCCTACTCTTGCCATTTGACCATTTTTGGGAAACAGTGCATTTCATATACATATGTTGTTTACATGTTTTTTTTTTCTTTTTTTGGCTTCTGAAAAGAAGGCTGACTGAGATTATTTGATAGATATATATTAAAGAATAGATCAAATTTAAGGATGAAAGGGTTTAAAATCCATATTGCATTTAAAAATCGAGCATTGCAAAGCATACAGCTGGTAGTTGGTATCAGATCTAACTTCATACTGCCACTGCAGCTCTAATATGACATGTAGTCTACAAGATGCATGTCATAACTTCTATTTAGAAATGTGAAATTCTTTCCAAGTTGAAAAATCTGAATTGATTTTATTGGGTGTCTGTCAGTTTTATGAAATTAGTTTTGCAGGTTCAAGAATGACGCATACACCAGGGGGAAAAAAAACCCTTTCTCTGAGCCCCTCCTCTTCAGGGCAACATTGTTGTAGATGGGCCTGGGAGCCATTAGTGCAACTTCTCTGTCTTCTAGGGTGACGCTTTCTCCTAACCCTTTTCTTTGGGATCATGCAGATATGTGAATGTGCTTCTTCCAACTGTTTCCCTCCTCTTTACACCCCCCCCCCCCCCGCCTCCCCCAAGGGAGAACAACTGCTGTCCACCATGTATAGGCCAAAGGAATGCCTTACTCTGACCCAGAATAGGGGGGAATAAATATGTGCTTTTTCGTCATGCTCTTGTAGATCATTTCACTCGAGTCAACGTGCCTCCCAACTTCTTCAGTTGGTGGAAAGCCCCAAATCCTCTTTCCCCAATTACACAAAATGAAACCAACAAGTTCATGCTATTGCGTCATGAGTTTCAAACAAATGGCATTGTATTGTTTTAGCTGTTTGCTTTTATGATGCATGCAAGTGCAAACTAGTCGCATGTATTTATTTTTTAAAAGTTTTCAATTTAAGCAATGAGCTTTCAGATGTGATAAACATTCACTTTACAGTATTTGTTCCAGAAAATCCTTATTTGTTTGATGTGGATAAGTCCAGTTAGAGGTCTTTAGTTGTTGGAATTTGGTGCTCTGGTTATGTTAAATCATAAACAGATTGACTCAGACAAAAATACCCACAGTCTAAGCAGAACATCACGGGAATCTTGTATTTTGACACCAGTTCAGTTGCTGGAGTCTAATAGCCAAAGATCGAGAAGCTGTAGAAAGTTGACCTCTAATTGTTAGCAGAAGTCATAAGGCTGGAGAAGACATTGACGGGGAATTGGTGTGAATGTTGGGATAGGAAAAACAGGAGTTTCTCAGGAAAATTATTATTGTAATGGGATTCTCCCCAATTTCAAACTGGAAAATGAAAGCTTTAGAAAGAAGTCGTATTACATAAAAGGTTTTGCCCTGCAGTTACTTCAACTGGGGTTGATTACTCCGTTTCCCCATGCAGAGATGCATCTCTGTTTTTGTGATTTTAAGAGAGAGAAAAAGTTTTTTTTTTTTCCTTGCGTGGATCACCATTGTATTAAGGAACCAATCTTTCCAAATTTCTGACACAGTTGCAGTTTTATTCTTGATGCTTTTTTTTTTTTAACCCAAGATGCTGGGCAGGTGGTGCATCTGCCCCTCTGTCCCGGCACTTCCTCGACCCTCTCCCTCCTGCTTGTACCACACATCCACTTTCTCTTTTTCAGTGTGCCATTTTTTTCCGCAAATAACATTAGTAATCATTCAATTGGGCATAAAGTAATTGAGAGACGGCCTGCTTGCCATCTGTCTGGTGAGATTACTTCTTTCTGTTTAATTAAACGTGTGACCTTGCGGCCATGGAGGGAGGTGCCGGTGGGTAGCTACTGCCGAAAGAGCTTATTTGAAGTTGGGGGAGGCTGCCTCCGAGGTAGTGGTGGTGGTAGTGGGGGTGTTGCATGGCTTTAAAAGTTTAGCCCAGCTGCTAAAGATAGTGCAAGCTGATGTGAGTTAAGCTTAAGTGGCGGTCTTTACATGGACGTGTCCTGTGTGTGCACTCAAACATATAGCAATGAGCCCAAGTCAAAGCCCACGCAGCCAAGCCGCGTTCAATTTGGCCATTCCAGAGGAGGCCTGCCGAAGTCTGCATGATCCCTGTGTGCACACTGTGTAGCCAAGTGCAGACTGAGTGGCAGAGGTCAAAGAGTGTGTGTTTGTTTGTGCTGGTGGGGTCATGATAGGCTGAATGGAGGCTGCTGTTTTAACTCTGATTTTATGTGTGGTTTTGTTTGGACTCTTGACGTTTGGTTTCCCCTGGACACTCTCCAGAGACTACAGGGCCTGCTTCTGCTCAGCTCTCTTGTAAGGCTGACGTGAAGGGCCCTGCAAAGCGCTCTGATTGGATTTCAGTCCTGATCTGGTGGTTTTGTGTTGTTAACAGGACATTAAAGACAGGGGTAATGGGGAGATAACAAGTCCTTCTGCCAGTGCCTTCACTGGGATCTGTGGTTTGCGTTTTTAAGTTCTATCTTCATCAGCTTCCACTGAATTCAGAAGAGGAACTAACCCCCCACCCACCCACCCCACATGGTACACTGATGACATACAGTTTACTCGCAACTGAAAGAAAGACATCAGTATGGCTTAGTTAGTACCGCATGGACATCATGTTGCAATACTTCCTTCCAGAGCTCTAAAAGAAAACCTCAAACTTGTTTCCCAATACAAAAATAACAATTGTAATTACAATGGTTATGCGACGGTGCAGCCACAGCGTGGCACATGGGTCCTGGGTG
This sequence comes from Oryzias curvinotus, assembly GCA_023969325.1. Taxonomy (NCBI): domain Eukaryota; kingdom Metazoa; phylum Chordata; class Actinopteri; order Beloniformes; family Adrianichthyidae; genus Oryzias; species Oryzias curvinotus. The sequence goes on along the minus strand of CM043724.1, from coordinate 10,363,975 downwards.
AGGTGGCACTGGTCACATGGGATGGGGACGAGCTCTGGGCCAGCCTCTGGGGAAATTACAGGGTTGTATGAAGAGATGGGGACAGAATCCGTCCTCTAACACCTCCCCTCGTCCCGGTGACAGTGGGATGATGGGAAGCCATCCAGCTTGTTTCTGTTTTATCCTTAAACACCGGGGAGTTAAAGTGAAGAGATGCTTTTATTTCTCCACAAATTTAAGCTTTAGTGTTTTAAAATTTGTGTGTATTCATATAATCTTTATGTATGCCTCTGTTATTCTCCAAGATATCCAGCCATCTCTTGTCTTTCTTGCTTTTATTTCTGCCTCTCTTGACCCAGCAATCCTCACCATCTCTCTTCTCCCTCTCAGTATGGGCTCTGATTACCTCTCCAAACTGGCAATAAGTTGATTGCTTTACAGAGATGATGTAAGCCCCTGCCCTAGGGTACATCAGGTTGGATTTCTCCTGCTTTATCTTGTAAAGCCTAAATTAACAGCTGGTTTGGTTGGAGTTCTCCTGGATCTGACTAAAGGATTAGGCTTGGTTCTCATGCGAGTCAATCCGGTTTGATTTATTGCAGGTCTATCAAAAAAGATCAATGGTAGTCCTTTTGAAAGTAAATCCTTAATCGCTCTTTGCACTTACGTGTCATCATTGCGAATTTTTTTCCTGCCTTCCATCTCTCCCTCGCTCCTAACATTTCTCACTGCCTAATTTCTATTCTGTCCTCACACCGCTGTCTTGTCTGTTTTTATTTTATTTTTTTCTTTCCAGCTCCTTAGCTCCACCAAACTCTGGTAGAAATCTGCTCTTGTTAGTTATTTTTTCACTACGATTTTTATGTTCTCATTAGATTCTCACTGGCTGGAGTCTGCTATGAGCCCAACTAACATCCAAAACAATAGAAGTAAGATCCTTTAGTCTTTGGTCTAACAACAAATCTTCATTGTCTTTTACCTACACTGACTGACTATAGAACATCATGGCAGGTACAGTATTTTCCATGCATGCATCGACTTGCTTGGGACTTCCAAGTAGTGTTTATCTTGGTCTATGCATTGGGTTTTCTTAAAGTCACTAAAACATGGAAGCTGCTTCAGCTTTCACCTGTAGATGACATTTGCTAGTTTGAGTTTCACTTCCCTTCTCTTTGGTTCAGTTACAGCAGACTTATAGAACCAGCCCACTCAAGCTCTTAAATTGTTCTGGGTTCATTTCCTTTTTGGTTTCTTATTGTCTTACTGCGTTAGTTGAACATGAACCTATTTATCTCTGTGGTTCAATAACACTCTGACCGAAAAAATGTCACCAGTTTGACCTAAAGTAAATAAACAGGAGCCTGTTGTTGCAAAAGTGCAACAGCGATTGATGTGTAACTGGAACTGTAGCAGAGAGAAGCTTCTCTTTTTTAAGCACCTGATGAGAGATGCTCCTTGTGGTGTGGAAGAGATGTCACCGTTTCAAAGATGCTGAAGTGACCTGTCCTTGTGTCTCCTCTTGTCAAATTTTTTTTCTTGTCATTTGCTTCTTTTTGCTATCCCTCAATCCCATGATTCAATGGGAGTTTGTATCCTGAAGTATACAACAAACATCAGACGAGGAGACGAGGTGAATTGATAAACATCTTTGGCGGTGTCACCAACCTGAATGCTTCTCCTTCTTGACACAAATGTTCATCCTAAACGTTTTGCATGTCAACTAGCGCTGAGTAGTTGGTGACAGATTTAGGCGTGTCCTCCTGGCATGCTAGGTGAGCTGTTGAGTTGGGATACCAGGGGGATGGAGGTATGGGAAGGGGGGGGGGGGGCGGTCTGGGTGTGTGTATGTCTGTGAGAGAGGGTGAGATCGACGGGATACGTGGGAAGGAAGGGCTTGCTGTCAGCCAGCTGGACCTCTTAATCCCACTGCCTTGGGGAAAGGGTGTGCGAGTGTGAGTGGATTGTGTTTATCTCATAGAGGTTTGTCAATTTTAGCACACCTCTACTCTGCTCTTTGGCCCAGCTGAGCCCACGGTGTTTGTGTGTCTCCAGTCTAGAGAGAGACGCAACCAGAGTTACATGTGTGCTAGCTTTACTCTAGACTTCATTTTAACAGCATTCCATATTTATGTGAAGACGACATGGTCCCTCGCCCTCTTGATGTCGAGGAGCTGGGGTTGGTACAAGAAGAGGGGGGTAGGAATTTGTGTTTGAAGGGAATCTGCAAGGGCAACAAACACTGGCAGAATCCCCTGCTCCTCGTCCCATTCCCCGCCTTCGCGCCCAGCCCTCCAGGAAGTGTCAAGTGTGTGCTTATCCAAAACTTGTGTGCTCACCTTCCTCACCTCTCTGCATCACTCTGCAAACAGGCCAGCTGACTGCATCAGCCACCTTGTCAGTCATTAGACACAAAACATGCCATTTAGCTGCATTTCATGCTACTTCCCTCCTGCATCTCTCTCTCTTTTTTTTTTTTGTCTGTATCTCTGCCTGACTCCCTCTCTTTTGGCGTAGACTTTTGCATATATAACAGGCTGGCAGGGTAAGAGCTTGGGACTTCCCCACGCCACACTCCAAGCCTTTGATCCTTTGCTTTGGAGGTAACATCAAAAGGAGAGGCATAGAAAGGCAGCTACTACTGTGAAGTTCAATGTTCAACTTGATGGCTTGGCTGAGGGCTTTTTTTTCCCCCCTCTCTTCTCCTCCCCCATCCCTCACCTCCCTCTCATTGCTCCCTCAATCCCTTCGCTGCATCCCTCAGCTGACAAATGCACACAGTTTGTAGCCAAGCCCCCCCCCCCCCTTTTTTTTCTGACCTCACCTTCTGACATAAAACAAGATCTCATCCCCATAAAAATCCTAGGTGTACCGATACCACGCACAAATTCAGACATGTCTTTTTGTTTGACGGTGAGGGAAAGTGTGCAAATCCGAGCGCCAAACCGTCCTATTTTATTTCTGTGTGGATAACAGGCAACAGACTGTGTTGCAGCTTGTTGCATCAATGCAGCACCAAACTAGGCAGCTTGCAACAGAGGTACGTAGATAGATAAGTTAGAACAGGCAAAAGGGTGCTGTGTTTTATCATTTTTTTTCCCCCCTCCCAGTTTGAGTAAATCCATCCTAAACAGAGCGATCACTGCCTTTTGTCCAAGTAGGATTAGGAGAAGGGATGTAGTTAACCTGATGCCCGGTTCATACTTCATAGCAATTTGTAATTGCTCGGGTCGCATTGGGCGCAAGGCCATTGAAAGAGAATCACATCAATCCCTGTTAAACGTGACAGAAGCTGATGACATCATCCGCAATTTGAATTTTACGCCTGTAGCACAATGGCGTGGATATTGTACTATTTAACCTATACTTATTACGAGTGATTAGAATATGCAATGGTGGAGCAGAATCAATTGGAAAATTGCGATTTCCACGTACCAGGATTTAAAAAACAAGGCAGCTATTACTGCATTCTAAATAAAAGAGGGGTTAGACATTACTTCATTCTGACTCCGTTCCAAAAAAAAATAACAATACAAAACTCATTTTCTCTGCATATGAGCTTTCTAATGCAACTTTAACTTCAGCTATGATACATTCAATTAAGATATAGAGCAGGTGGAATTTGACAAATCAATGGAATTATTTCAAAATCCATCTCTGTATTAAGTAGCTGTAAACTATTTTGGGTTGAATAGTATCGTACCCTTAACCACTAAAAAAGTTAAAAGTTTTTAATTTTAAAAAGAAAAGAAATCCTCCACACTGTGGGCCTGTTGGAATAGCACAGTTGCTATTTGGTCCTGCGTACAGTCAATCGTGCTGCTCTAGGAAGGGCATCCAGTAAAAAATCTTAATGTTTAACCATCCTGCAATTCAGTTTACTGTGGCAAGTCCTCAGAACAACTACCAAACAACTAATAAACGGAGAAACTCTGCTTACATTCAGATAAAGAGATGGACTTCTATTGCGATTTCTAGCTCCTTTTGTTGGCGTTTTCTATAAGTTTGCAATGGCGTGGCGGTTGTTTTTAATGAACGCCTCTGTTGAGTTTTTCAAAAAAGACCTTAAGTTAAGGAAGTGTCAGATGAAGCCACGTGTTCCACGTCAAACCTGCACTTTTCTGAGGGTTATAAACTGTACCTAATGACAAAGACGATGATGGGATCTAGAAAGCTTAGGTTCTCCTCTAAATGTTTTTTTTAATCCTTTATGAGCTTCCCTTTCTGACTGTGCCAATTAGCAAAGGCGTGTGGCCTGTTTTTTCTTCTGCTCCTCTCTTTTTGTCCTTCCACAACTGTCTTTCTAGACAGATGCTCTCTCTATCATGCCCCCGCAGACACACACGGCTGTGCATGGCAGCAAGCACACATTTCGAGTATCATTAGCTTAGTGTGCTGGGAGGCGTGCGAGCCAGGGCTCTCTCCTGCCTTATCTCCATGTCAATCACAGCGTGTGTGTGAACATCAGTTGTAATGATCTCCATCCAGCCTGTCGGTGCGTGTTAGCGCCCGGCTTCCCTCGCCCCCGGAGCAAGCCGTTCCCTAGCTAATAGATGCAAAATTAAGCTGATCAATAGATAGCCTTGGCTCATTATTGACACGTTATCGCGGCGTGGGATTTTTGTCCTGGCATTTTCGTACAGAGCTAGCCAGAGATGCAAGCAAGGGAAGGGAAAAAAGTTAGCATCTTCTCCAAATGGTATGGGCCGTTTCATTTCAGTTCTGCGATAGTATTGCATTAAACTAATTTATTCCCACTCAATTTATTTCTTGTTATGTGAGTTGCTAAAGCCTCTCCTGGAACTGTAAGCATCGACTTGGTGGTAGGAAATGAAATGGAGACTTTGTAAAACGGTATATTAAAGATTTATCAATAATTGGCATGTGTGCTGATGTTTGTGTTGCAATGGAAGAGGGTGGAGGGGCTCTTATGGCCAGATCACCATGTGATTGAGCTAAGTGGTAATTAACCATGAGAGATATGTGTGTGTGTGTCTCCTTTTTAAGCCCATGGCTGTAGCTTTGTGAGTGGTCATGAAAATGTGTGTGTGTGGGTTTGAAGGAGGGTGGAGTTGCTAAGGATAGGGATGCAAATGCAGTCAGAGATGATTTGCCAAATTGAGAATGGATCACGCGGTCGGGTTATATACAAAAACGGTGGAAGGGGCAAGTAGCAGAACAGTCGTACCTGACCTACACCAGCTCTTATCACCCATCATCATCACCTATCAGCATCACCCATTTTAATGAGCTCCAATAACCAAACCCCAATTACTAATTCAACCATTAAGCTCCAGAGGTATCTTGATACATAGTTTCTCTATACCTCACATACAACCTGATTAAAAATGACATGAATTGCATTAAATTAGGGTAAAGCTTGTCAAAACAATATAAATCTGTCGAAGCTGTTGAACGACCCTAGTTGGGTTGGGTTACAAATTCATTACCTGTAACTTTATTTATTCTCAAGACCTTATAACACTAGAGCTCATGAATTTTAAGCTCATTTTTATGTGTGTTTGCACATGTGACTTGGACACAAAACAAAGTGTTGGTTTCAGGTGATTAGTTCCTTGTTAGTGTGTTTTGTTGTGCATTTCCGCGCAGTGCTTTTAGACTGATGAATTTGCGTGGGTGGAATAGTGTGATCGTTTGTTGTGTTTTTTGGAGAATATCCCAAGTCTTTTTGAAGCCTGAGAGTGCACACATTCTTTTTTTTTTTTTTTTTCCTCTAAGGCATGTTTCATCGCTTCCTCATATCCAGTCCACCATTTAACTAATTCATAGTGAACTCTTGCAGAACAAAACCAGACACCCAACATCAAGGGCAGCGCTCGGCTCTCTTCTAGCACAATACCAAATACAGCACTCTACCAGCCTAACGTGGGTGCAGCAATTGGATTGTGTTCTCCCCTCAGCGGAGCTCAGCTGCAGGTCATTGCTTTAACTTTTCATTCCATGCCATAAGATGCCTCCTGCAAACAAAGGTAAGGTTGGACTGAGTATATGGGTTGCCCAATCACTTCTCCTTCTACTCTTTCGTGGCCTGACCTTGCGTAAAGTACTCAGACACACCTTAACCTGTACACAGTATGCTAGTCCACAGGTATACCGGGTGCTTTCTAATTTTAGCCAGCAAGCGCTGTTTTTTAAATGGTTTCCCTTGTTAGAGCTGTCTTTAAATGATTTATTTCATTGATTAGTACATTATATTAAATTATAATAATAGTCAACTTTATTTGTGTTGCACTTTTCAAGATAAAAATCACAAAGTACTTCACAGTAAAAGCACGGTAAAACACAATAAAACAGTAAAACACAGAATACAGAGAAAATTAAGAAAATGCCATTTTAAAAAGATAGGTTTTTAGCTCCTTTTTAAAAGAAAACACTGAGTCCGCAGATCTGCGGCTGAGAGGAAATTACAATTATTGGGAACTTTTAAACTATATAGATGTAAAAGTTAGGGAATGAAGCTGCAAAAAAATAATTCTTTAAAGATAAGTTTATACTTCAGCAGAGAGGTGTACAAGACTTTTAAAAACCAGTAATGCCAGCTTTCTTTGGCTAGTTGTTCCTAAAGATCGTTTTACATGCACAAGTGACAGTGCAGAGATCTTTTGGCAAGCTGGTGAAAAAGAACATTTAAAACAAACTTGTAAATGGAGTTCAACCTTTGAGGTTGCCAAAAGTTGCTTTAGCTTTCCTGCCCTCACTTTAGAAAGTAATCAATAACTTTATTAAATCAGAATCTGAAGTATAATAAAATGTTGGTGTCTTCTTTTGTAGACATAGCTGCTTCTGGCCAGTGCTTTTTAGTTGCTCAGACTTTTCTTCCCTTAACCCTTAAACACTGTAGATGTCCTCCATTAAACACACACTCTTTGACATACCGTAACTCTTTAACCGTTTGCACGATCAACATAAATTAGTTTATTCTGAAGCAGAGAGAATTAGCAGATTCTCGCTGATTGCATAAGCACTTCACTATTGTAAAGTGTTGCGTATCGGAGCAAAGTTGCTTTTCTCCATTTGAGAATCCGCTGGAATTCAATTATTTGTGTAAAGGGTTGAAGAGTTATGGTTGTCGAAAGAATGTCAATACTGGAGCTAAAGCTCTGATGTTAAAGGGTTAATGACATTTCAGTACATAAAGAGTGTCTACTTGGAACCAAAGAATACAAAGATGAACAGTAGAATGTAAAAAGGTGATGAAAGACTCTTTAATTCAAAATAGTGAAATGTACCCAAAGAAAATTTGCCTTGTATTGAAAAGAGCAAAAAAAAAAAAAAAAAAAAAAAAGCAGACATTTCAGTGAGTGGTGCTTTGTGGAACTGCAGAAACACCCTTGGAGAAGTGGCATTCTGCTGCAGCTCTTGACGCTAAAGATGCCAGGCTTTCTGATCATTAGCAAGGCTGACAGAAGACCAGTCATCTCCTGCTGGCCCTCACCAGCTCTATTTATAGAACAGCCAGGAGAAACTTGTATTGACACGGGACAGTGGCAAAGGGAGAGTGGGTGCAAAAGTCAGATATGGAACACTGTTTACTTTCTAAGGCTACTTTTGGAATGTGGTCATGTCAACATCACACTTTCTTTGAGAGGTTCATGTAGGTGTGCGAGTTCATGCTAGTATCTGATACTATCTGAAACATTATTGTACAAGAATGATGAAACCTCACATCATAATGTCTTTAATTGGTCAATTTACTATTTTAATTCTTGGTTTAATGATTATAGGAGCTATCATAACCTTGTGTTTTGTCATCCTCACAATGGAACTTGTGGCTTAAAAGACTATGAGTGTGCGGTCACTGGAAGCTGAGAAAACAGCTGTGTTGTTTCAAAACCACAAACTGAAATGCATTTATGTCAACGCCATTAGTGAGTGTTTAACAATAAATGGAGAACATCAGTGTGGAGAACACCATTCTTGTTAAATCTGTGAACTTGTTTCCCAGTGGAAAAAAAAGGAACTGAAGCTTGCTTAAGAGGAAAAATTTAGAAAGAGCATGCTAAGCAAGTGTGGGAACAAAGCCAGAACTGGGTCAATGCTTCAATGTTGTGGGAGATATTGGTATTATAAACAGACCACAGCCAAGATTTATAGGGTTGTGTGCAGGAGCACCACAAGGTTTCGTTCTCTCACCACTCTTTTTTAGTCCCTCCTATTTTATTCTTTCAAGGAGTTATGGGGGGGGGGACTGAAAAATAGCTTACCTGGGCACCAGATTGTCTTAAAACACATCAACAAAGCCATGAAAAGGGGGGAACAGGCTGTACTCCTTGATGAGGCTTGGGATCTCTGTTTTTGCGGCATGATGTTGCATATTTCTGTGGCGGAGAGCATTGTGTTCTTTGTGGTCACATTCTAGAGCTATTGACTCAAAAAAACGTAACAAACGTATCAAGAGGGTTAAAGAGACGCCTATGATGTGAATGGCACTACATGCAGCTGTTTTCTTTTGAAATTTTTTTAAAGGAAAATACATTCAAATCATTATGGACAAGTATTGAACATTTATTATGTGTTAAATGTTGTTTTTTGTAGTTGGTTTTCTTCTTCTATTCTGGAATGGGTGTTAAAAAAGTCATGACTGTGCCTTCAGACTTTCTGGGGTTTAAAGCTTTGTTTAGCCTCTTTATCTTTAATTCAGTTTATTTAGAAAATAAATTCAGTTTTCAATCTAGTTTGTTTCAAGGCGAAGTGGTCTTATGTCTATTCTCCTTTTACCATGGCGATCTACTTTTTCGTTTAATGTTATTTAAAGAGTAAAAGGTTCAATATCTATTGAAATCAATTAAAAATGATCAGTCTGCATTTGTATTTTCTAAGCATTTGCTTTAGACAAGTTGTTGCATGTGTATTGTGCAATCTTTCTAAGCGTTTTGGTCTATCAGCTGGTGTTTGAACGGCATATTTACCCACACCTACTAACTAAATAATGTCAGAGTGGAGTCTTACTTATCATATATAGGTGTGTTTTAAGAGAGCACCTTTAAGCTCAATGCTTTTTGAATTAACTCCTTGCAAAAGGAGTCAAAAGAAAACGGTCACAAAAGATGGAAGAAAAAATACTTTTTTTTTTTTATTATATTGGTTTGAAGTATTATGCTACCTTGTGAGGTTTTTACTGTTTTGTATGGTATGGTGACATGTGCTTTCGCCTACAAACTTGTTTTAAAAAGGTGATCAAAGTCTGAGTTTGTTGAAGAGGAAGGAGAGGTCATGTGCACCATCACCCAGTGGAAGGAAAAGCCTTATTTGAAAACTTTAGGTTGAGTTTTCAGAAAAAACAAATCGACAGAGAAAAGGAGTTTGGGGTTGAAATGGAAATTGTTGAGAGAGGTTGGTAGTAGGTGAGGAGGGGGAAGGTTTATGATCAGGTTGGGTGCCCCCAGTGCTGTCAGGACTGGTAGATCCCCCAAGCGGTTCTGGCTTTGGAGTAAATATGGGCTCAGTGGACCCTTTCCCGCCCCAGGGCACGCAAACCCCAGGCCTTCCCACATTTCACTTTTATTTTCCTGGTTGCAAAATGCCTCTGGCTATCAGCGCAGGTGGGGTGCTTTTTTTCTTTAATATTTACTCATAAAATGTGCATTAGTAGAACCAAAGCAGCCATGATGGGCCCTCTAGTGTTGGATAACTTTTTCTTGATTTTTTTTTTTTTTTTTCTTCAAGGAACTCTTGCACTGTTTCCCCCTCTCCCACAAAGATGTACAATTTGAGCTTTCAAAGCAAACTGAGATTTTTTTATTTTGTTTTGAGCTTTTTCAATTATCAATTGGAGTCAATAATTTGTTAGCATACGCTTTTGCTTCTTCTCCTTCACCTGCAACCCAAAGAAATCTGTAACAGATCAAGACAATATGGTACAATCTCATTTTTAAAGAGGATAAAATTGTAGTTAAACTGGATGGACTAATCCCTTAAGCTCTGTGCAGTTTACATGCCAATCTTTGAATAGAGTCCTCTTACTAGCCTTGATCATTTCCAGATTTAAATAAAGCTCTTTATAGTTGGAGTTTGATTGGGAGTAATCTGCAAGCTGTCAATCCTATCTCTGAGCATGCTCTCCTAGGAGAGCCAATCGCCCCTAAGGAATACTCAAACATGGGTGTGCATTGCTGCTCAGGTGTGAATCAGACTGAAAGCATGTACAAGTATGTTAGAGGAGTGATGAAAGGGGGTCACCGTGAATGCACTTTCATTGTCTGCATTCATGCCTGTGCAGCGCCGTGCCATGTGTAGGATAGGAGGCAGCCACAGATGGCCAGAAGATCCCGCGTGTCTCTTTAGAGCAGCACCCAGCATCCATATGCTGACTGTAACCCAAAGCTGCTATCTGTCTGTCTCTTCGTGTCAGCCGGCCCCCTGTGCTCACATTGCTCACATGTCTGAAATCCTCCGCGGAGCCTCGGCGGTCCCCGCCGTTTGTCTCGCGGTTGCCCGCTGGAAGGGAGACCAGTGAATGTGAGCCATATTGGCACATAGGGAGCTCAGTTTGTTTGATTGGTCTCAAGCCCTCTGCTCTTAATCCAAAACAAAACGAACAAGCCGTGCTGTGGCTGCCGCTCTGGCTGCCAGGCGGCTTGTGATAAACACATCAGATATGTAGGGGGGGGGGCTTGATAGAAAAGAACTGGTTGTTGACTGAAATGGACAAAACAATCCAGTACTGTTCTGTCATTTACTTAAAAACACATTTGCGGGATTTGCACTTCTTTTTTTGTCCTAGGGGCTCTACCGTGATTTTACTGGGTCCGTCACTGTGGATCTAGACTTGAATTCTTCCTTTCAAATTGCCAGACTAAGCTGCATCAGCTCTAATGATGAACAACTTAGATGAGTGAAAGCTAGGGATGCCAAAAATTTAAGTTTAAAACCAAACAATGTGTTACACCATTGAACTGAACCGTAGGCGAAGTGAATTGTTGCATCGCTATAGCATGTTCCAACACGCGTTGTGCTAAATTTTTGAGGAATTTATTATTTTTTGTTTAATTACATTACACCAGACTCAGCCATTGAATATATATGAAATCTGGACGTACAAAGGTATGTGGTCTCACATGCTCTAAACACTTGATTGACAGATTCTCCTTTGCCTGCTTTTGGGTTGTGGACATATAACAAGCTCACTCCTGATTGGTGAGAGTGGTTGCCTTTGGAAAATTGACTCGTACCAATCAGTGCTCACTGACGAACGATGTCTGGTTTCAACATGGCGGTGTCACCAAAACAAAGACAACTGAATTGACTTCATTTTGTTGGAGCTGGAAGTAAGCCATTTTCTATGGATGACGTCACACGCATTCAGTCCAGTTCTCCTATACAGTCAATGCCAGAAGGCATTGAAAGTTTTTTTTATTGTTGTTACTTGCTTATTAGCAAATGAAAACGTATTTTTCTGAATTTGTGGTTCTTGTTTGTTGTTTTGTGACACACAAATCTATCAAACGTGAGGTTTGAGATGAATCATGGGGGCAATGAATTGCTGCTTAGTGTGAAATTTAGTCAAAACAACGCTTTTCTGACAACACTCAAAGACTTCACTGAAATGACTGCAGATGAAATAATCAATGTAGAAGTTCATTATAGCTTCTAAACCTTTCTGACGACCCCCTCCCCCAGTACCCACCCCCCCACCCCCTTGCACTTGGGAAAGCAGTCGATGACAGGGAAATCGGGACGGGGAGGCTGAGTTCATCCCCTCTGTAAGGATTTATGGGACTCCCTTGTCTTTCACTTCATTAGAGACAATTGAGTCATTCAGCTCCCATTGTGGGGCTGCCCATGCGAGGAGGGGCGCGGGGCAGGGGAACAGAACAACTTTGGGTGGGAGGGCTCGAAGGGGAAAAAGGAGAAGCTTTGCAGCCACTGGGTGGCTCTTCTTGGGTGGGGGTCTGTGATGGTGGTGGTGGTGGTGGGGGTGCTGGTTAGTGTTTATCTGTGGAAAGGGGGGGGGGGCAAGCAAGACAGAGGAGAAGAGAGAGTTATCCTGGAACTCCGGAGCAATTTGTCACTTTGGAATGGCTCTTGAGTTACATGGGGGGCCCCCCTCATAGCAGGAGAGTTTTCAGGTTGCAGAGTAGGGAACGAGGAGGGGCTTGGAGCCGCGCTGAGGGGTCGGAGGTCATGGCCTTTTCGAGCCCAGGCGGTGTGTCCGTTAGCGGTGCAGACGGGCGGGTGGAGGGAAAGAGGAGGAGGTGGGGGGTTGGAAAGCCTGTTGCTTGCCAATGCGCCGTCTTCCTCTGCATGCCTGTAAAACCTGCGGGGGAGATTAGTGTGTGAGAACATTTGCAGAAGTGGAGCCACTTGTCAGGGCGGGCACTAAAAGGCTCCCTCTGTCCAAAAATGTTCAGTGTCCCACTCCTCCGTTGGTACAATTGGGATGTCCCCTTCCCCCCCCCCAACACACACTTAGAATGTCCTCTTGTTGAAGTCCTATACTGGCTGCAGCTGTGTTTGAATGCACGCATGTGTGAGCATGCGCACCCATGTCATGGCAGAGCTTTCCCATGTCTCCATTCACAATCCATCTTTCTCCTGCGCTGCCCTGCCTTCCAGCCCCTCCGGCTCCGGTGGCTGTTGTCTTAAATTACCCTATAGATGACAGCAGTCCTGTCACTCTCCTCCTCTTTTACTTGTTGCAGCTCCGCCCTCCTCTCCTACGCGTGGTAGTTAATATCTACTGCGGGTAAAGGGGTTCAAAAAAACCAACAGGACCTCAACTCTTGAGCTTTTACAGCCTGTTTTTTTTTTCCATTCTGAAGACGTACAAACGAGCATAAACAAAGTCAGCTGTAAAAGTCGTCTTTGAGTCATAAATGAGCATTTGCGGTAAAGAAGGACTAGGCAGGAGGTTGTTTTATTTTTATTTTTTTTTTAAATGCAGTGAACGGGCTGTAACTGAGGACACGGAGTCAATAACTCCCTCCAGCGTCAACCACAGGCAGGCACCCCACAGTGAACTCTTCGCTAATTACGCCTGATTTAGACACCGTCTCAGGAAGGGTCGAGACACTCTCACTTCTCTAACCAGCTCGGACACACACGCTTACATGTGCGGAGACCGTCAGGCATGCACGCATGCAAGGCAGCGCAGCGGTCACCTACACCAGAAAACCCACAGAAAAGGAATCCTCTGCTCTTGTGTCACCACGCAAGCAGCAGATAATTAAGCCTCATTCCTGACGGACTCCACTTTATGAGGGAGCTGGTAATTATTTATTAAACGGCAAACTTTTGTAAGTGCAACCATGTGATCCAGAGTTCAATAGTTATGTTGGGGTGATTACTGAAAATGCAGTAGACACTGCTGGGGTCATTATTGCAAAGAAAAATTACACTTGATCCTGAAACGCCATTTAAGATGATGGGAAGAGAAGAAAGACCCCTCTGCTTTTTTTTTTTTTTTTTTTTTTGATTTTTTTTTTTTGATCATGTGGAAGGTTTGTATCCAAATGGCATAAGAGATGCAGCTCCAAGTTCAGGTGCACTCATCGGAGCTCTCCAGGTCTAATAAAGCCGATCGCAATATCCTTACAATTTTTAATGAGCGTCTGTGGCACCAAGGGTACAGCACGGGCCCGAATCTCCAAAAACCCTGTGGTTGCTCCTTCATCTCGCCTCGAGGCAGACCTGGAAAGCCTATCGACTTCCTTAAAAGAGCTTTCTTTTATTTATTCTTTCACACATATCAAACTTTTTTGTTCATTTTGTTCATGGCAGGTTTGTTTATAGAACCCCCACACACCCGGTCACTGTGACCTCTTTACCCCAAACTATGTGACTGTGACCCTGATGAGCAGTGTCCCCTCCACACCAGGAAGTCAGTTGTAAAATAGTCAATTGAATTAGTCAAGTCTTAAAATGTTAATTCACTTTAATGTGTATTATATTAAGATATAAATATTAGCCAAAGGAGTTTTTTTTTCTTTTTATTACGTACTGGGTCCCCCCCCAACAGCGTTTGTCATCAAATAACTTTACCCGGTTTATTGTCCAGGCAGATGTTTTTCGTGACCCTTGTTTCTGCTTATCTGCTTCTTTTCTGCGCTTGTGTGGGTGTGTGAGTGAGAAAAGGAGGGCAGCGACAGACAGACTGACTGACTGACTTCTGATAGAAACAGAAGTCAATCATTTATGGAAGCAGGCAGAGGGTTTTAACTGAGCTGGAGCGTGGTGAGACGCCACGCTCGCCCTCCTTTTCTGTCTTTATGGGGTCCAATAAAAATGTCACATTGACGACATTAGGTCACTGTAAAGCCATGAAGCACATACCTCCCAAGAAGTGACCAAGGAATGTTTAGAAAAAAATAAGACAATTTTTCTGCTTTAAAATACAAAAAAAAAATGTTTTTTTTCCTTCTTTGATTGTTTGGTTTTTCAAAATAAAATGTCACATTTTTTTTTTCTTTTTTTGTATTTCCAAAAATAAAAAGTGGACTTTTGGTTGCATGTTGGAGGCTTTTTCCATCCTTCCATCTGCCTTAAAAGTTTTTATTTGCGTCTCCATGTTTTAAGTTTTCACTCCTGTGCTGGTGTCAAGAAGTGTCGTCTCTCTCTCTCTCTCTCTTTATTTATTTTCTGTCCTACTTTTGATTTGTTCTTTTGGTTTTTGCTTTCTGCATTGTTAACATGTTTTTTTTCTTTCTTTCCATTCTGTTTCCTTTTCCTTCATTCAGTATCTACAGATGAAATGGCCCCTGCTAGATGTTCAACCAGGAGGTCTTCAAAGTAGACAAGCACTTAAAGATGCCAGGTCCCCGTCACCGGCACACATTGTTGTAAGTAGCACTCCACTTGGTACTTTTCCTCTTTTTCACTAGCTCTTCCTCTCCTTTTTCCCCTATGAAAGACCAGAACAGAAATCAACTCTGCTTCCTTTCTCTTGTCCTTTTTGTCGTTTGGACGCTTGATCACTAACACACAGATTGTTTTTTTTTTTTTTTTTTTTTTAATAAACCTGCTCTCTCATATTTGCATATTTCGACCTTTGGTAACAGTGGGATAGGTGATCAGAAGGGAAGCATTCGAAGGGTGGCAGCTGCAAAAAAAAAAATATAAAAAAAATTGTTCTTTGAACAGGCTCGTCACCTGTATTCTCAGAGAAAATGATAACTCCCAGGCTAGGCTTGCACAGAGTTAGACGATTACGGAGAACTGACCTCATGCTGACAACTTTTCCATGAAAATAAACGAACGCAGGGCAGCGGAGGCAGGAAAACAGGAAGTGTAGGCGTCTTTTTGACTAAGATTACCCTGGCTGTGGAGCTGTGCTTCCGTGAAAGATCTAACTGGGCAGCCATAGGGGGGATTATACACCAATAACAGAGCATCCACCTCAGGCATATCAATATGTGAGAAGTTCTCAATGTAAAGTTTCTGGAAGATGCAAGTTTACAGGAAGTCAGGGAAAAGGTTGAGAGGAAAACAAATCAGTATCATGTTGGGAACCATTAGTGCCACGCAGTTCTTTCTTACGTTTTTGGACTTTTAAAATGCACGTTAGCTTGAGGCCTTTTTTGTTTTGTTTTTTTACGATTGTACATCCAGCGCATGCTCTGCTGTGATAACGCTTTGTCTGCTGCAGCAACCCAACCAAATGCCGTTAAGGCTCCGCAGCTAAAGGTAACGACCATTTGTTTATCGCCCAGATTGTCCTGACAAGACGCCGTGTCCCTCTGAGTCACATCAGTTCATTGGCTTTTATGGTCTGCAGTAAACTTCCTCGCAAATCAAACGCTGGCAAAACCTCAGCCACCTTTGAGTCGTCCCGTTGAAGTCGAGCACGTCTGAAAATAGCGGGAAGGGCTTATTTGAAACAGAAACCTTGTCAAAAGTTTAGAAGAAAAGTGACGTCTGTGTTGGTCTGAACAACACAAGCCACCCCCCCCCCCCCAACCGCCAGTCCTTTATCTCCCCCAAATGATGTTTGTGTTATTTTTATACCTGAGAGTTCAGCGCACGTTCCTGCTCTTATTATTTTAGGAGACGCTGAGAGAGCCTTCCAGCTCCTATGAAATCATTAAACTGCTCGTAGGCAGCAAATGCTGCAGGTAAATATTTAAGGTTTCGTCCTGATGTGAGTCATATGGCAGTAAACGCAATCTCCTGCCGTGCGCCTGAATTTAAATCACTCCAAGGAGAAGGATGTGAAGAAGGAACCTTCAGCTGTAGTTTCTTTTGTTTTTTTCTGTTTTGAATTTTTTAAGAGGCAATTTGGTTGTTCAAGTCATTTCTGTTCAATTAAATAAAAACACAATAAAAAACTGGGTGAGGGCAATGATGAACCTGATGTGATTCAGATGAGTTGTACAAAAAAATAAAAACATAATTGATACGTAAAAAACACAGAAACCTGAAAAACCAGAAAACATTTTGGGCTCAATAAATGTAAAAGCACAACATTGGGTTTAATGGAAAGTGGTTTTCTGTGGGAGGCTTAAACTTTTCCGGATGTTAAAGTCAGGTTTTGTTTTTCCTTAAAATGAGGTGAACCTCTTTGCTTGCTCTCAGATGAAAGATTTTTTTTTTTTGCAGACTTGGCTGTTGGATTTATTGATTGATCACTCAGGATCTAAATTTTACACGCCTTGCTTTGGTTTATTTATTTTGCTCTCCAGGCTCTAATTTTCAGAAAGCAAATCAAAGGCTCACTCCAGTTATCCGAGGATTATTAAACCTATATTGGGAGCAACATAAATACAGAACAATGTGACTGAAAAAAAAAAAAAAAAAAAACCCAAAGCAAAACAAAGTCTATTGTAATAACTGTGGTCATGTCACTGAGTGTGATCTGTTTGAAACGGCTGGTAAGATCAGAAGCGTGGCGGCGTTTCTCTCTCGGCGCACAACGGCCTGTTAGTGCGAGTGATGAAATTGAACGTGAAGTGCTAGTGCGCCTGCTTTTTCTGCTTCAGCATCCACCTCTGATTGGGACGGAGGGGCTCTCCGATGAGATGGGCATATTTGATTTTTGGGGGAGGCTTCTGTTTCCTGCGTGGTCCTTCTTCTCCAGGAGTTTGGTTCCAAACTGTCTTCTTGTCTACGAATGCACAGAAACGTTTGAGCACCTTGACCTCTGGCCGCCTGGAGCGCGTGCAGGCCGGTAGCGAGAAGGAGCCGTTGAATGACCTGCTAGGTGACAAACATCCGAAGTGACCCAAACAGCTGAAACAATAATAGACCGCCATAAAGAGAAGGAAGTATAGATGGAGGATAAGGATGGCTGGAGTGAGAAGGGACCAACATCCGGACATGCGGTTAGCTCGGTAGATGGAGGAGGAAGTGGCTTCTCTTCAGGCTGGACTTTCTGAGGGTGAGCCGGGTGCCCTGTTGACCATGCCACCAAAGGAGGCCACGCCAGCCCTCTTTGAAGTGCCTAACCTCCCCACAGGCAGCCTGAAAACCTGCCGCTGCTGAACTTTTCTGCCACTGGCTGAAAGTTATTCAATATTTATCCAGCTATTGATGTGCACTTATTGAGGGTGAGACTCCGAGAAACATTTAAGCTTCAAGCTGCACCTGTGAGAAAATGTATCAATCGTTTTTTTTTTTTTTTTTTTTTAATGTTCTAAAAACCTAAAATGGATGTAAAAACCAAAGGTTTTCATTTGGCGTGGTAAAGAAAAAATACTTCTCTTTAAAGAGTATTCCCGGTGGTCTTTTAATTATTGTAATTATGATTACGCCATTTTTAGCTAAAATAAAGAAAAAACATTCTAGGACATAGTTTCTGCAGAGCGGCAGGAGTTCGTTACACCCGTTGTGGATGGGACTGTTGTCGAGGAGCACGCCCGCCCCCATTTCCCGTCGCCCATGCGTTTACACGCTCTCCCGCTAACTTACAGCTCCTCACACCCCCAACTCAACAGTACCAGTGCCACAAAAAAGCTTGTGGCCCGCCCACTGTAGCTTCTACGGCACAACTACAATCTTTTTCTAACTGTTTTATTTTTCCGTCTGTTCCTGATTCACAGTGATTTAAATAAAGAAAAATACTCAGAAATGCAATTTTGAGCTTAATTGTCTTTATGCATGTCCTCCATCAAGAACATGTTAAAAGAAAAAACAACACAATTTTTAATGGAGGATCAACAGTTTTGCAGCAGAACACGTGCAGACTAAAGGAACATTAGCCTGAGAGGAATGAAACTTTTTCTCACGATTATGTTATCCAACTTTTTACGCTTTTGGGTTTGAACCCATGATAAACTCAAGTCATTCGTACCAAATCCCATGTATTAATTTGCTCTCCTCTGTATTGGCCGGGGGGGGGCATGCCCAGTGCCCACCCTACACACACACACCGTTCTATGACGACCATGCGCGCACACACAAACACACACAGCCTCAGATTCTAGAGTTAAGCTCGGGCCAAACAATGTCTCCGTTGTTTAGTGGGCTTTCACTGGCAGCAGGGGATGACTGGAGTGTTAACCATTTCCCTACTGTGTGTTATTGTGTGTATCAGAGGTAGTGAAGCGTGGATTGGAAGAAAGGCGGGAGGGGGTTTGCCGAACATGAATGATAATTAGCGAGGAGGAAGTGATGGAATTTGGCCATATTTACGGCCTGCAGGACCTCCCACTGGAGCCTTTACCAATACGGAACCATGCTAGAGTTTTAATCATTCCATGTAACCTGTTACTTCACGCCTAAAGCCTTCTTATGTTCGTTATTTATCATATAAAATCCCAGAATTGTTTTGAAGAAGTTACTGTTATTATGTGGTAGAGAACATAACACCCATCCACTTTCCCAGACCTTTGCTTCGTCTGCCCTTAAGGAGAATGGAGAAGAGGGAGCTTCCTGAGGTCTGAATAGGCTTTGCACCTGGACTACCCAGACAATTGTGCAGGACGAAGAGAGGCCCGGCGTTCCCCGTTGTTAATGAACGACCCCGTGGTCAACAAGCGCCACCCACGCACGCACTGTCCGCAGACTTCACCTTGGAGGCTTTCTATGTCCTGAATGCTGACCCAAAGCTGCTGCATTTTAAGCCTTTGTCCAAATAACCCCTTTTGTCTTCTTTCAGTGCATGCATCTCTGCATCCAACCTTTGCTGCAGGACAAATCTCCAGAACAGGATCGGTTTTTACACTTTCTCTTATTCTAAAGAACAATCTCAGTACGCTGGTTCAGAATAGCTGGCGTTTCCGTGTTGAATTTTCAGAGCAACATCTATCCTGATAGAAGTGGGATTTGGTCATTCTGGTGTGGATTCAGCTGCTAAGATGCAGCCTGTTGCTCCTGTCTGCTTACTGTCGCTGTTTATATCAGAAGAGGGGTTTGTTCCCAGGGTCACGCTTGCATCACTGGACAGGGCCAAAAAATCTGAAGCAGTCGAGACGTAGCGTCAGGCCTGGGAACTCTGACAATGAGAATGAAAGCACCTCAGTCATTGTATCGCTCCAGGATTCTGGATGGCAGCTCATTCGCACAGACAATCCACTCAGTGTTGTCTTAACTCGCAGCAAGACTACGAGCAAACTTAATTGCACAATTTGATTTTACAAAGACCCTTTCATTGATAGTAGCTTTTAATTCCCCAGTTTTTGGTTTGTCCTGTTCAGGGGGATGACTGTGAACTAAAGAAACCCTGAGGAGTCTGTCACTAAAATCAAATAAATACAAGACGGGCCCATGTACTACAATAATAGACATTTGTAGCTGTGTGTGTGTGAGCATTTCACCGACAACCGAACTGTCCCTGTCAAGCTTTTTATAAGACGCTATCTTGTTGGCCTTAGGGTCAAGCACGAGAACAAATAAACCCCAGTAATCCGAGTGCTCTGTAGCTTTTAGGTACTGGGGCCCTTCAGTAATAAAAGACCCTGTTGCTTCTTTCCCCCTTTATTTTCTTGTTCTTTTTGACTTCTTCACATCTTTCCCTTCCTCCTAGAAAAATCCAAATGTCATTTCCTCTCACTTCCTGTCCTCTGTCATCCCATGATATCTGTTTAAGGTGCGATTCCTTGCTTTTAGGGACAGTGTGATTGCATTACCTTATTCTTAAAGCAACTTCAAAAGATGATACAGATGATTCATTTATGTGTGATGAACTGATAATTGAGAAAAAAAAAATCTCACTAAAAGCATAAATTATGCCATCAGAGTTGTATCCCTGTGACATTTTAACCCAAACGTGGCAGAAGACGTCAAATGCTACATTCTCATCGTGTACGTGGGTTCTTGAATGCACTACCGAATTCTAGTGCATGTACCTACAGTTAGAAGAGGCTTGGTGCGAAATGGAGATCGCGATGCGAATCTTAGTCCAGGCTTTTCCTTTCACAGCAATACTCCGATATATGCAGGACTTGGTGTCATGTTATTCTGCCGAGTCGTAGACCCATTCACCACTACCAAATTCCAGTCCCTGATTGGTCAAAGTTCAACTTGTTTGACTTTTAACGCACGTTTACTGGCTGCACATTTTGGACGTAGAGCCCGAAAACTGACTTACGAGCTTAAAAACACAAATATATGCGAGTTTACATAGACTAACATGAAACCAGTTATTTATGTATTTATTTTTTTTAAAGATATTTTAAGATCTACACGTCTTTCAGCCATTCTTCATCATCTATGATGGTTTGAACACGTTCTCCTGCTATTTCTGTTACAAAGCGCAGTTCAAGGTTCCCTCGATTTTTTTTTTGTATTTTTGTTTTTTGCGCAGTAAAATGAACAGGAATAGGGGCCGAAGAGGTAGCCAGGAGGAAGCGGAGCCAGCAGAGAACGAGCTAGTACTTTAAAATATAAGTAAATAAATTAAATAAACGAATCCAGGGGATGCATTATTTTTAGGGAGAACCCAGAGCTTTTACGTAAAACCTGGTGGGCTGGGGTTGTGTGCAGATCTATGTGTGCATATGTGTGTGTGTGTGTGTGTGTGTGTGTGTGAAAGAGAATAAAGAAGATATGGAGAGCTGATATACTTGTGTGACTTGGGAACGTCCATCTTTGCCTTTCAGGGGCCCTTCTGCTGGGAATTCCCCGGACAGTCAGATCTGAGCCTTCACCAATTTCATTTGGTGAGAGACCTTTGAATTCCACAAACATCTTCTTGGAAATTTCTATTTCTTTCTCATAATTTTGGCTGATTCCACACACACACACACACACACACACACACAAAATGAACTGACGCTTGATTATAAATCAAAGCAAAGAAAGCCTTAAATCATGGTGATGCTTGAAATGATGCTTTTGTGCTTATTCAGTGCTGCTTTGCTGCAAGTAAAATGCTGATGATACATTGATATTTATTTATTTTCCAGAAACTCCTCTGCTTCTTGACATCTTTATTTGGCTTTGAACTCACATCTAGCTCTCTTTAGCCTCTTTTTTTGTTGTATTATTTGCTTAATGTCTCTCAGTTTGTGGATCCGCTGTGGTGAACATCTTTCCTTTGTCAGGAAAACGTGTACGTTTAGAGGATGAACTGGCCTGCGATCCTGCAGCAGGAGGAGAAGGGAGGCTTTCTGTTTTGTTTGCGCCTTCGCGCGCAGCTGCTTTGAATCGAGCTCTTTCCTAACCCAATCTGGGGAAACAGAGCTCTACAAGCGGAGATGAAGTAATATTACAGTTCGCCGCCTGAAGATGTGGAGGAAAGGTTACCAGATTTAAGGGACGTGACACCCACCAGCCTTGTTGTTTAATTGTCTTGCAAAAAGCTTGTCTACAAAAACAAGGAAGTGGAGCCTAAAGGTGAAGATATTAGCAGAACTGGCATAAAAAGAGGAGATCGGTCAGATTTGTTTGGATTAGCTTCACTGATGCATTTTGCAGCTAGAAATGAGATTGCATTGTAAAGCGTGAAGCAAAAGTCTTGTGAAAATTGTTCGACTAATCAATTTATTCATGCTCATATACACTTTGGAGAACTTTTGTTGCTTTTGATCCAAAGTATTCAAAAAAAAAAAGGTTAAGAATGATGAAAAAACGTCTTGTTTGGAACTTGTTCATGTCAACCCGATGCCTCCGTTCCCTCCCTTTCTTATTCAAGTGTCTGTGCTAGAACTTGTTTGGCAGGGTCTGGCAGGATCACTGCTGGGTGTGACCTTCTGTTGTTCTGTGTGCGTCTTACAAAAACACCTTTGTCTGCTTAGTTTGAGCGTCCTAGCATTGGGGGCGTGTCTAGAGGTGGGCACCAAGTCAGCGTTGGTTCGAACAATTTTAGCTTTTTATATGTAAACTCCCAAAGACCCTCCCTTCAGGTCTCGATAGTAGAACTATATATTTAAATATAAATTCCTGACTGAGATCTTTCTATATTTCGACAAAGAGCTGTGGCTACAAAGCTTGTAGGAATTGTTCTGTAGTCTTTTGCACCACTTCTCGCTGAGTGACAGTTTGTGTGCTCATCTTTGACAAATTCCTCCAGATGGGACGATCTGGATTCTGCGGCCGGCCCGGTGAGCGGCGGCAGCTCCGCACGCCACTGTAATACCACTGGAGGCTGTTTCACAGGGAAACTTGTTTTGACAGAGCTCCAGGTGTCTCATTGTTGTGGATGGCACGGTTCAACAGATTAACCAATTAGCACCAGGCTGGGGGCACAGGAAGGGGTGGGAGCCGAAAAAGAAGGGGGGAGGGAAGAAAGGAAACGCCACAGTGATGGAATGAGGTTTCTAAGTGAGACTGGCTGACGGGGAAAGGCGTGGAAGTTAGAGGAGGGTAAGGGGGGAGGAGCTGTGACCATAAGGAGGCAGCGTGGAGTAAGGCGATCCTTGACCTCATTTTTTTCTCTTTTCCCAGCAGAAGCATGGAAGGAGCTGAGCCACACAGAGAGGATTGGGTGGTGGTGGTGGTGGGGGGGGATTAAAGGTGGAGGGTTGGGGGGGGGGGGGTGACACAAAGTTACCTTTTTACTTGGTTACTCAGCAAATCCTAAGGGTTGACGTTTCAGCGGCCTCTAACCTTATCTTTTCCATGAAACCGAGTCATTTCTTTAAGGTGCCATTAACTGGCACTATAAATTCTCCAGATAATCTACTGCTTTTTACAGAATTATTTTCTGCTCAGCATTCTTTCCATCTTCGAAAACATTCTTTCAAAAGAAACTCTCTTTTTATGTGCCGACTAATTACAAAGCAAAAAAATCGGAAGTTGTTGGTTTATGAGATTATGTTAGATTAAAACAGTGGAAAGTGTTTATTTTGCTCTTTCCTTTAGCATCCAGTGGACTGTTGTTGGAGTCGTCAGTTCCTAACAATACTCCAAGGGAAACTCAAATGTAGTCGGAGCTTTTATTTTATGGAGTTTAAAAATAAAAGGAAAGGAACTTTTTGTCCCCCCCCCCCCCCCCACAAAGTTAGAAACCTTATACATGCATGTGCCAAATTATAGGGCTAAGTCACAACTAACGTATAACATCTATTTAAAATTTGAAAAGTTTTAAAAAAATATTGCACAATAGAATAAAATGTTCATGCCAACATTTTTTTAAATGAAACACATTTTTTGATTTGTTGGGGTCCATGAGACATTCTCACTTAAGGAATTTGCGTAAATTCAAAAGAATATTTTCCGTTTCAGTCATAACTAGATGCCACCTGTGCTTGAGATAAAAAACAAAACACATCAGTTCCAAGACAAATGAGGAAAAAAAATTAGACGCAGGAGGAGATTCAAAAGTTATTGATGTGTTCTTCTTAATAAGCTCCAGATCACTGTGGGGCCTCAGGAATACGTCTGGTTTTATAAGGATTTAGTGTGGAGAAATACCACAATTGCTTTGGCAAGTGTCTGTTGTTTTTTTTTTTTTTTAACTTATGAACGAGCAGCATGAGAGTGAAAGTACTGGAGACAGCTTTTTGGAAAGGGAGAGTTAGACTGGGACTAAACTGGGGGAAGGATGGGAGGGAGAACATGAAGCCCCACCAAATTCCCAGAAGAACAATTTGCTGTTATGGATGAACACCCTGTCGCAGTCAAATTTCAGCTCGGTGGATGTGTGTGCTGAGGACGCTGGAATGCTGAGTGATTCCAGAGAGCACTTAAGCTGCCTCGAATTTGGGTTTCTGTCCCCACCCGCGTGTCAACAGCAGAGGGGCTTTTCTTTGGAGTTTGCAGGGGTAAACACGGGGTATCTGCTTTCTGAGCCATTAAGCGTCGCCCTTCGTCACCTTCCTCTATATTCAAAAAAGAAGCGCGTTCTGCCAGAACACTTCCAACTCTCCAATTTATTACATTTCTCTTCCACCCTGCGGCTTGAATGAGGACTTATCTAACCTTTTTTGGGGGTTTGTTTGGTTGTGGTTTTGATGTGCGTGTTGTTATTTTTTCGTTTTTCAGTCTGGTACAGTTGAGAGTGCCAGGCCCTGCTTTTGTCTCAGCCTGGGGGAGAAATTGTCATCTGACTCTCATTTTCGCTACCAATCGGGTTTCCTTGAGTACTTTCTCTCCCCTGTTTCTGTCGGGATTCCTGTTTTTGTCTCGACAATTTGAGACGAGCGATGCGTTTCGAGGCGTGCACCTGCATTAGTATTTGTTGACCTGCCTTTAAGAAGAACTTGTCCTGTTGCTGGAGCGTCAAGGAAGTCAGTCATGCAACAGCTGGAGGTGAAAAGGAATCTGGCTTTCTGTAAAATCATCACTTTTTTTTGGGGTGCTTTATCAGACACGCTGACGAGTCGTCAAAATGAGTTGGACTCGTAGACGGTTTATGAGAACTGGACGGAGTGACCCCCCCACACACACACACACCAAACAGGAAATACTCGATGGGTTTCAAAAAACCAAGGTCCCATAGACTTTTATTGAAAAAAGAAATGGCTATTAAAAATGTTGGCTAATCCTTTTATTTATGTATTTATTTCTTGATAAAATTTTTACTTTACTGCAAGCTTTTCAAGTTATAAACTGACCAATCAGATGCCTCCATAAAAGTATGGTGTGATTGACAGGGTATGGTAGGGGTATGGACTTCCAACAAGCTCCCTCCTGATTGGAGCGGTTGCAATATGAACTTTGACCCAGACTGACGCAGACCAATCACTGCTTACTGATGTCGTCTGGCTCCACCATGGCGGCGTCCGTATCGCGTCAAAATGGCGACTAAAGTGACTTCGTTTCGTTGGAGCCGAAAGTAAGGTCCTTTCCAGTTCTCTAATACAGTCAATGATTGGTCTTCATCCCCGTTAGTCACCATCTATTGATGCAGCAAAGTGCATGCTGGGAAAGAATGAATGGAAAAATCCAGATTTTTCTCTTTCCTTTACACAAATAATTTGTATATTTATTCATCCGTTTGTCTTGTTAACATCCTCCTGGAGTAAGATAAACAGCGTGGCCGGACTTGGATTGTTGTTGGACAGTTGTGGGAGATTTGAATAAAAAGCTCTGGCGGCAAATGCTGTGGACCAGACTTCCTCTCCAGGCTCATTAAGGGACAGTAAGGCGATGATGTCGAATCGGCGCACACTTTCCTGGCCTGCCTTTCCCTTTGAACACATCGGCCTCTTATCTACAACATGCTCTGTTCCTCCATAACAAGACGTTCCTTCTCCCATAGGCGCACATGCTTCGTCTGTCTGTCTGTCTGTCTTCACTCAAATATTCTGCCTACATTCACACTCTTTTTTTTTTTCTACCCATTTGTTTGCTTAAAGAGAAAACTATTAAGGATGGGGCTTGTCTGTGAAATCTTGGCAGCTTTTCGTGGTTTTTTTCTTCTCCTGAAAAGTCCTGGAATGTATATAATATATATATATATATTTTTTTGTTTTTGTTTCTTTTTCTGCACAAACATCAGAATGTCGGACGTTTTAATTGGAACTTTTGCCACTGTCTCCATCTTGCGTTGGGACGGAAGACGTGGCTGGCGAGGTTTGACACTGGGCTGATTGGTGTGTAGCGAGGCATGCCTAAATCAACTGGCGGCATGAATGGCTCGCCTGATTCTCACTGGCATTCAGTCAAATCTTTAAAAAAAAAAAAAAAAAAAAAAAGACAAAACCCAGATAACCGGCGCAGAAGTGACTGCCTCCTACTTCCTTGAAGCATGACTTCCCTTTAGTTCCATTCGTGCAATTTACTTGCCTTCATGCCGTCGCACTTCTTGGTTTTTTTTGTCAGAATAAAAGGGCTCACCCTTGTTGTTGCTGTGCCCCAGCCACATATGAATTCAGTTTAAAACACACGACGTGGGCGGGAGCTGATTGTGTCTGTAAAACGGCAGCATTAGAACTCGAGGCGGTGATGTGTGAAGGGACAAATCTAAAAATCTGGTCTGTGGAGATATTCCAAACATCTCTTTTTCTTTTTTTTTTTTGAAGTGATGTAAAGTACTCTGGCTGTGTCAAATCATGACTCTTTTGATGGAATGTTGTATTTGGATGTCTCAAGCTGTTTACTAGGGCTTTCTTATAAAGCAAGGCCATTTGGAGGAACCTTCAGGTTCAAGAAAGAGGATTAAAAGAAGGAAATAAAATGCAAATCTGGCACCACTGAACCTCATTTACTGTGCCAGACTCCCACAACTCAAAGGAATTAAAACCGTTTACTCATAATTCCAAATTTTACACGAGGTTAAAGAAGCAGATGGCGCTGGAAGTGACTTTTATTCATTCATAGTGTCCATTTCTTGCATTTCGGGTTGTGAAAGGGAATAAATCACCGACTCGAAATGGCATGTTGAGTCCGAACCCTGCTCCAGGGAAGACTCCACTGCAGCCACTAATGCAAACCACATGTTGGATGGAGCCGTGCATCTGCATAAGCACACACCTGTTTAAAAGCGGACAGTCTTCCACCTCTAATGGTGAATCCAGACACTTGTGCTGGAGGTGGAGTGACTGCAGGGACAGGTCAATCTGGAGGCTTTGTAATCCTCTGTGACATCATGTAATCTATGTACTTATGTGACGGTGAGGCTGCATACTCTGAGAATGTCGCCCATCGAGCCCCGCTGGAGCAGAGACCGTCACGCTGTTGTGTCCTACACACCAAAGTTTAGAACTTTCCCACTCTGAACTTTTAATTATTATGATGCCGTTATTAGCCCAAATCAAAACCTGTGTTGTTCTCTATGACATAGTTTCTGTAGAGTGACCGTAGTGGTTGAGAGCTCTGTGTTCACATGCTCTCCCTTCAGCTTATAGCCCCAACCTAACAATACCAGTGCAACAAAACCGGCGGAGCAACATTGGAGCATATATTTATGTATGTCCTCTATAATCAATAAAATGCCACAAGAACGTGTTTGAAAACACCAAAAACACAATTTTCTTCAGAGTGGATATTTAAGGAGTTATTAGTCAAACAATTATCCCAAAAAAATGAGCCACAAAACAGATTTTATAGCATTTGCATAAAAATGCATCTTAGGTTACACTCTTTCTTCTTCTTTTTTTTTTTTTTTTAGTTACTCCTTACTACTTGACTTAAAGCCCCCCACTGCTTACCTGCAAAAGGCCAGCGTTCTGGCTGCAGAGGCACGCTCATGCCCCCGTGAGCACACATTTCCATGTCAGCCCGCCTCTCCCGCCATTTTAATTGTTATATATCCTCAGCCTTGATATGAGCAAAAAGGGAGGCCTCTGCAAAACTTGGCACTTCAAAGGCTACCTCCCCTAGTCTTACAAGTTGCCTGTCTCTTCGGAGGAGCCCAGGCTTTGGAGATTCAGAAAAGGGGATTGGAGAGGTGATGTGGATTCCCGACTGGAATGAGTTTGATGGGCTAATTGTAGCCCCCAGTGGACAGAGACGCACATCACAGAAGGGCTGGCGGGGGTGGGGTGGGGGGTTGGCGGGGGCAGAAGCTGCGGTCGAGGAGCCGTGGAGGTTGGCTGCTAACGCTCGCCTCCTCCTCCGTCTCTGCGCTCATGACGCCCTGCTTCCTTTGATTTCAGCATCCTGTCATGAGTGAATGGATGCCATGAATATTCCCACCGCATTTGGGTTCTTTTGTTTTCCAGTGTGTGCGGGTTCTCCTCCCTGACGCTGCAAACCAGCTGCAGACTTTCCCCACCCAGTTAGCACGCTTCTGCAGGTAAATGCGGACGCTCTGATTAGAAAAGCTAGGTGGTCCTGCCGCGGAATCAGAGGTGAAAACGCGCATTGCCTTTATTTATTTTGTTATTTATTTGCCAACAGCATTACCAACTGGCTCAACTCTAGTGATGATCAAAACGGCCTTTTGCAGCTTTGAACAGTTTTCCTTTTTTTTGCCCGATCTGCATCAAAAGGAAATCGATAGCCAAAAACTTTTGAGCGCATGTATCAAGCTTTTCCCCTCCTCTTGGCTGGTTTGGCAGTTGTACATTATGCCACAAGAGTAAAACACAGTTAAAAGGAGGAAGGCACAAGGAGATGACACCAGCGAGGAAGCAGCTCATGTAGGGAAGGGCCTTGGCTGGGAGAAAATCAATGGGAGGGAGCACTTCCATACACGGAAATGGCACAATGGGAGGGAGAGAAGGGAGTAAAGATTTTTTTTCTCTCCTCCCTTTAACTGAAAAATGATGCATTTGTTTTACCCAGGGAGAGAAAAAGCAAAGATGAGGAGATATAAAAAAAAAAAAAAAAAAAAAGGCGAGCGCTCTTCTGAACATCTTTTGAAAAAAGGCTGGCTCTTTGGTGAGGTTGAGTTGTGTGGTTAAGGTTTGTTTTATCCAACTGTGCAGAAGCGTGTGTAGCTGTCTTTCAGGTCTCTTTTTAGTTGAGGCGCAGAAAGATTTCTCATGGCATGTTCAAGGGCACTCGGTGGACACGGATGCCCTGCAGGAGGCGGAATTATGAATACAACATGAGTAAACAGACTCCTACATATACGGTTAAAATAGGAAGCCTAGTACTTGGCAAGGCACCATCTTAGTAGTAATTTGAGCCGGTCCTTAGCCTCACTTCTGTGAGGGTCATTGAGAACGTCTTGTAAAAAATAAGCTCTAATTTGCCCGATGGTGGAATGATTTGCTCATTGGCAGTAATGTGTTCCTCTGCACTACAACCGTTTTGAGGATTCAATTCTGTGATGAAGGTTTTTCTTTTTTTTTTTTTTTTTTTACACACAACAGCTGTGAACAAAGGATACATCAGTGCAGAAACTTGAAACACAATTCCGAGCCTGAGCTTTGAATGGCATTCAGACTTCACTGTGACTGAGCGAGCCCATTCACTGGGAGCGCGCGGCGGTTGAAGAGATGGTATCGGGTTGCCTGCAGATGGAGGTCAGTATGACTGGCACAGTTGGCACCTTGGCACGGCATCAGCTTGCCGCAGCACTCGGCTCCGCGAGAGGATGCGACAGCCGAAAGCGGGTGGTGACGATGATGATGGGAGACCCGGTGGAGCAATGTCTTCCTCTCACTTCTTCTTCTTCTTCTCTTTCTTTAATTTTATTGTCTGGGCTTCCTGTTTTGAAAGCCATTAAGGAGCAAATTTCCTCACAGCGAGAGGGGAGATGAAAAGGCCCCGTCTTTTGAAACGTGTCCAAGCGCATATGTGAAAAAGAGGGGGGAATGATAGCTATCTGTAAACATCTTTGTGGAGGGGTCGACGGAAAAGGAATTGTGAGGGGAAAAGGGGGGGGGGGAATGATACATTCATTTGCGTTCGTTTTTTTTTTTTTTTTTTTGATTAGCTGATGAAAGACATGCTCCACTTTTTGTTCGGAGCCAGCTGTATTGCTCTTTTCAGCCCCACTCTAATGTATCAGGGCAGAATCACATAACTACACATCCACCACCCCCTAACCCCCTTCCGAAAAGGCTTTGTGACACCTGCATCCACACATGTCGCCATTCACTGGAGCCGGTCGGTATTTATAGATGAGTTGAATTTGTCTTCCATTGATCCTAACAGGTTCTCTGATCATTAAATTCAACTTTTATGTGCCAATCTCCTGGTAATCTCTGCACATGGGAACAGAGGGCATCAATGAGGATCTGCTTAACTTGATGTGAAGTCTTGATGAAGCACTTTCCTCCAGTTTGGTGGGTTACCACCCAACCCTGGTTAGTAGCAACTGTCATCTCTGTTTAGGTGGTTTTATAGTTTAATTGCACCACTTTGCTCTGCGCCTTCATTGCCTAGCTTCTCAAGCTGTAGATTGGTTCTGCACTTTCCTCCCCCCCTCTCATGGTACTCCTCCCTCTTCTACCCCTCACTGCCCCCGAGCCTGGCCAGTCTGCACCTCTTAATAAAACTGACAGGCTCTAATTGGGCTTAATTGCACCCTTTGGGCGTCGTCAAAAAGAGTGTTGCTAAACAAACTGCAGGGTCTGCAAGCAGGCCAGGCAGTCTTCTGCAGCGCGTTGGCCGCCGAGCTCATGCCTCCACGCGTGTGCGCGGATCGTGAAAGCTTCTGCAAAGAAGCGTCGCACATGTGTGTGTGTGTGTGTGATGCCGCATTAGGAATGTGCATGAGTAAGCATCAGATTTAATTGTGTGGGTGTGCATGCACTGCTTTTGGAAGAGAGCAACAAACCATTCATGGCTCTCAGTGAGCCAAGTAAACAAGAGCTCACTAGTCTGAGAATCTTCTGCATTCATGGAGGCAGCATCTCCTCCCTGTGAAGCTCTCACAGCGGTTCTCCACCACCGAATCGACACCCACAATGAAACGGGTCGACAACTAAACAACCTTTTTTTTATTTTTTTTATTTTTTTTAAACAAAATCCAGACTGCTGTGAAAAATAAGCACCAAACGCATCCTGGCCAGAAACGGATGAAGCAGTGCTCTGCATCTCTGCAGCACCACCTTCTGGCTAACAGACTGTGACGGTCGCACCCTTCTCAAGTAAGGTCTAATTTAGAGGTGGAGCACACAGGCCTTTGACAGGTCACTGACCACAGTTGATGGAAACGCCATTGAGTCATCGAAAACCGTGACCCGTGGATGTTCGACCCCAAAGCTGCAACACACCAGTATTTGTTTGTATAGTTTCTCATTACTATTGATAAAGAATTTCTTTACATTTAGAGGCCAACGCTTGATGAGGGAAAAATCCACAACGTAAGGAAGGAGTTTCAAAGTCAAGTAAGGATGCAGTGGGGATCCAGAAAGGCCTTGTTTCAGGAAGCTGCTCGCAAACTCCACAAGTAGTTCTTTTAGGAAATGAGGCAGAGCGCATAATTAAGATATACAGCCCAGGCTGGACAGAATATATAGACTGAAAATACAGAGGAGCAGGCCAGCCAGCCTCAATCACAGCCTGTGGTTTTGTGTTTTTGCTGCAGACGCTGCCCAGACTTGTGTGTGTGTGTGTCTGTCAGCAGTGTGAGCAGCATGCTATAAAAGGCTGGTGAGTTGAGCCACAGCCTCTCTGTGTGTCGGGGTCACACTGAGCCAAACTGTTTGTGTGTGCAAGTGTGCACGTACACACACAGGTGTCCTCTCGGTGCATTTCGTCCACGTCTGCGTGTGTGTGGGTTATTTTGCCGACCTGCTCCCTGACCCGAACCTCTTCTTTATGTCCCTTTTGCCTGCGACCAATGCGGCTGCAACGCGTGAGGCGGCAGTGTGTGTCTGCTCCTCGACTTTACATCCCAAATGCACACTTTAGTGCTCACGCCTCGCTTGTTTAAAGGCTTTGTCACTCTCTAATGATAACTATCCATCAATGGTTGGGACGGTGCTCTTGAAAATGAAGATGGATTGAATTAGTCTTGAGTGTGCTGGCCGCCGTGTCGTGGCGGCAACCCATAATTACACTGTCAGGGCCATTGAACCACCTCCCCCTACCGTACAGGACGCTGAACTTAACGCTTTTACACCAGTGTTTATTACAAGCTCTTTCAGCCTGACCAAATTTACATCATGCAGTTCCTAACTGTAAATGAAAGGCCAAGGAAGATTTGTGCTCTAGTGTGGCATTTATGCAGCCGCTCACTAAAATGAGATCAAGAAGAAACTGCAATAAATGTACATTTGCAAAAAAAAATAAATGTGACAATTGTTGTGGTTGCATCGGAAATTAGAAAAAATCAGCTGAATTGTGATGGGGATCAATTCAAACTTTAGTGGATGAGCACTGCTGCATGTCTAGAGACTGGCTTTTATTTTTTGCTCTTTCTTGAAAAGCAAAGAAATCCAAGCCTTCATTGTTGCATCTATTGTACCGAATACGATCCAAAAAGGGATATTTCAGTCCACTAACATGTTTTTTGGTTTTTTTTTTCACTTTCTCTGGTAATTTTTGGCATTCTCTCTGAATTCTCCCCCTGAAGCTAAAAATTAACCGTGTGTGCAAAATATACAAAGATGTACAAAAATACAACGTTTTAAAAAAAGGAACTTTTTCACTGCTTGCAAGCTTACAAGGAGATAATTTTAGAGAAAAATTAAAAAGCTGACGTCACACAAAAAACAGCAGTGCGTTCAAGGAACACAAACAAAAACAAATCTTCCTGTATTCATTAAAAAAAGCTCCAAATTTGGCTTAAGTGCTTTGTTATTAAATACATCCAGGGAAACTCTAAAGAAATGGACTTCATTTCATATAGACACATGACTCAGAGCATGTTAGTGATCCAATTAACCTCACCTCAGCTCATTAAAAACTCTCCTTTCATGGCCAGAAGCAGCAACTCATCTACTAACACGCGACATGAAAGCACAAATTTGTCCATCCAAAACTCTCCAAAGTAATTGGAAAGGTAGGTATGAAGGGCCAGCAATCTGGTGACACAAACTAAACGGAGTGACGTGAAAATGTAGAAGATTTACAACATTGCCACAAGTTGGAAAAACCGGGCAGGCCGTATTGTAAAAAGTCTGACTGCGTTATCGGCTCGAGAGGAATGCAGATAATCTCAAAAGCCAACCACCGGTATTCAGAAAGTTTGTTTTAGTAGGGTCACCGCGGGATTGAGGGCCGTCCTGGGTTCACGCAGAGCATTGTCCCTTTTAGGACGACGGATAAACAGCTTGTAGTGAGCCGTCATTAGTACGATGAGTTATTTTGCAAATACTTTTAAGAGAAAGCAGGATTTAAAAGTTGATGGTGGCAACTAGTATTGGTTTTTATATGCTGATTGCGGTTATGTTTTAGTTTTAACCCTAAAATGTTTAAGCTTAAAAGCAAAAAAAAAAAAAAAATATGAAATATCCCTTTGCTTTATCACACGCCTTTGTTGCTTCTTGCTGGTGGCTTGTACTTTCAGTCTCATTGAAAATCCATTTCTGTCACCCAAAACATGATTATTAATATTAGTCGTAACACAGAAGTCATTTTACGTGCACTGTCTTTTTCTTTTTCGGCACATAAAACATTATTTTCAAGCCTTTGTTGAATTTATCTAATGGATTAATGGCATTGAGGGAACCCATTCAGCTCTGTGCTCGTATCAGAGTTGTGTGCGTGTCTTGCGCTCACACTGTGCGCACTCATCTAGCCACATGCAAACAACCAATCTCTGTCATCTGCATCACAATAATTACAGAGATAAACACACAATTTGACCATTTTCACAGTGATCTAATCTGAAGCCGGGCTGTGAAAGCGCACGGGGGAGATGATCAAATCCCCGCTTAATGGAACTGATCACTGCTGTGTGTTCAGCGTTCAGCCGACAGCCGTATTACACATGCATCATCTCGTCTTTCATGCCCGCTTTGTCTCTTCAGCAGCGTTTTTCATAGAAGGGAAATTAGACAAATAAGAAGAATTGCATTTGGTTTATTTTAGATTTCGACTCCGTTTCTCTTTTTGTAGCTCAAAATTTGGGTTCTGGGGAAAACCAAGTGCGGGCCTTTTGTTCTGGGGTCAGGCTGGGCGATGAACTGGAATTGTATTGGTTTCAGCCTTACTACTCCACACATTTCTATCTCCTTTTTAGCTTGAAGGCAAATCCGAAATCTGATTAGCCCCCATTATAAAGAGTGATATTTTCATCCCGCCGATTCTCGGCACTGCGTCGGAGCATTCGGTCGCTTTTATGCCGGGAAAAGCCTGCTCTTTTGACAGATAGTAGATATCCCCAACATCTCTTGTTTGGACGTTTCTGTCTTTTGTGACATGGAATAAAAGACATGCAAGAAAATAAAAAGCAACTAAATAATGTCAAAAGATCAGAAATCAATGGGGTTGGAGGAACGTGATCCACACGGGGGCCGTACGCGTCCGGCCCGCTCTACCACTCCCATGCATTACCAGAGTCTTTCTACAGCCACTAAAGTTGCTTTTGTTCCACCCCCCTCAGAGATGTAACTCAAGCACGAGGAAGCCGTCTGACAACGTTTGGAGATCGGCGAAAAATAGCCCGTTACTTAAAGGTTACTTGCAGAGGTTTATTGAGTTACTGCAGTGATGGGAGGCAGAGGAGTTGAGACGTTAATGTGTAGGTTTGTATTTCACTTTTTGATGTCAGCATGACGGGGAGTAGCAGGAAGTGATCAATGAGAATCCAAAAAAAAAAAAGTTTCAAACAGGAGAAAAAAATGATATCTTTGTTGGAGATTGAAAGTAAGCATTTATTGATACTCTGTGTGGCTCAAATAAAACATATAAAGTTTTAAATATTTGTATTAAAATATATACAATTTTTTTTGGCACTTTTTAATTAGTATATGAGTTAGTATTTTTTGTGACATGGCTTTTGTGTTTTTAACTTAAAACCAATGTAACATTTTATAAATATATTGCATTTTTGATATATATCTTAAAATTATACATATTTCTTTATATATATATATATATATATATATATATATATATATATATATATATATATATATATATATATATATATATATACTCCACATGTAGGGTAAAAATAGGATTAATCCTTGTTTGGTATTTTTTTTTGTTAAAACCGTAGGTCACAGGAAAAGCTACTTTATCTGCTCTTTATTCCCAAAGACATGTTGGACTCCTTTAAAGTAATTTTTCTGGGTTACACTGGAGGTTACAGTATAGGGTGTCAACTTCTGTGGCAGTTGTGATCTGTTCTAATGAGAAAAAGAAAATGCAGCACCACAATGCTTTGTGTCACCCACTGAGGCTGAGAGATAGACACAGGATTAAAAAAGAAAAAAAAAAAGAGAGAAAGAAAGAAGGGGGGAAAAACAATTTCTGGGCATTTCTAGGAGATAAATTTAATTTCTTTGCTATTTGGAGGTCTTCTTTGAAAAAGCAATTGTAATGAACACATTCAAAACTGGAGAATAGATTTACCCTCGGCTTCAAATAAGTCTGCGTTATCGGAGTCTGTCATTCGCTCCTTCCCATTTTCGAGCTGCTAATTGATGTTTTTGATGTCGGCGAGAAAATTGAAGAAAATGTCATGTGTGAACCGGCGCGGAAGTTAATAAGATTGACTTCGTTGGTTGAATTCACAATGAGCGAAAAGAAAGGCGTGTAATAAGGACTGCTGCGAATTCGCACGTCCATCTGCCGAAGGATGAAATCGACTCCGATACGAACGGGCCTGTAAAGGTCGAAACGCAGGGAAGGAGAGTTTGGGGCTACCCATCTTCTTAAGAAAGTTTTTTTTTTTTTTTTTTTTCCCCGTCGTTCCTTAGTGCCTACGTGTTTCATTTTGTTTTCCCACTGATTGAAGTGCATAAGCAGCTGTTTTTCCAGAGTGTTCCTGCCTGGTCCGGGTCCAGCTTTTCAGTTAAGTCGTCTCCCTAGGCGGCCTCTTCCACGGCTCCCAACAATACTCGTTTTTAATGCTGTTTTGAGTCTGAAAAGCCACAGAGCTTTATAAAGGTTAGAGTTAGATGAAGCTAAAAGATGCTTCGATATCAGTTAGGGTCATTGCATATGCTTGGCCGATGTGAAGCCGAGCCTAAACTTAAATCCCCCCAAATAAAAGGATAGAAGCACCACTGGGGTCGCGCCATCTTGAGCCATTTATCGAGCGCCGGCTTAAAACCAGACGTAGATCGCTTCGTTTTTGGCCCTTTTCTCCTAAAGTCAAACTCATTTAATAATTAAGTTATTTACTTAAAAAGACCACTGTTTAATTTGTTTGTACGTCAGACGAATATGTTTACATTTACGCCATCTAATATTGGGTTTAACGTCTTCGCTGATTTCTTTTTAATTAGGGTGCGGATTAGCGCAGTTCGGTTCAGCGCTTCTGATTATTTTTCCCCGGCATAAAGGAGACCGAGCTAAACCCCTAATATGTCCAGTACCCCAAAGCGCTAGCCTTTTGAAGATGCCGAACAAAAAAAAAATAAGAAAAAAAGCCCTCTGCTAGCGTTTGGCCCTCCGAGGTTCGTGGTTAAGGGACATTATTCAGAGAATAGGCAATTAATTCTGCTGGCAACGATCGGTTCGAGCTTCTTCCCCACCGCCCATCCAGATGCCCTCCACCCTCCACTCGCCATTTGAAATGCTAACACAATGAAATATTTTCTATTGGTCCGTGTCCCTCGGCTAAGCCACCGCCGCGGGCAAAGAATTTCATCGACTGATGAGACCACAGGCATGCCCGATAAAAAGGTTAACTGTACGTGACATGCACTCCAAGTAGCCGAAGCTACCTTGAACTCTCAAGTTCTGTAACTTTTATTTGACTTTTTATTGTTAGCGAGTCTGGCTAGTTTGGCTGCCGCGGCAGTTTTTTTTCCCTTTTTTTTTTCTCTGTCGCTCTTCTTTTGTGGTCGCCATGTGAGTGAAAATTGAAGATTACGAGAAGCTTTTTAATAACGCCTCTAGTTTTTGATTATGCTATTACTGCACCGCCATTTTTGTTTCTATGTTTAACACTTCTTTTTTTTTTTTTTGCTCAAACGGATGTAACCTAGCGTGTAGCATACGATTCAAATTTTGTTTGCCTAAAAATGAATAAACGAAAAGAAAAAGGGATGTAAAAGACAACGATTAACGTCAAAATTTAGTGATAGCTATCACAACAACAACAACAACAACAAATACACAACTATGACAATTTTTAATATTATAATTATAATTATTATTCCTATACATTGTCAAGGATTTTTTTCCCCAGACTTTTGTTTGAAGTTTTTCTTGGCTTTGCTGAGAAAATACAGAACAATCCAACCTTCCACCCTCATGAAAAGGCGAGGTAGACTGCCACGAGAGTAGGAAGAGGATTCCAGGCTGTTTTCAAATTGTTAGTAAAAGATATATGGGCACAGAATAGGTACTGCTGCTGCAATACCCCCAACCCCATCTTTCATGCACATAAACACGCACGCACACTCACGTGCACATGGGCACACACGTACACACACACAGGGAACGCTCTGCGAGGACTGAGGCAGGTGGCTCCCC
This sequence comes from Oryzias curvinotus, assembly GCA_023969325.1. Taxonomy (NCBI): domain Eukaryota; kingdom Metazoa; phylum Chordata; class Actinopteri; order Beloniformes; family Adrianichthyidae; genus Oryzias; species Oryzias curvinotus. Next base: position 10,326,784 of record CM043724.1, on the reverse strand, counting down.
ATGGCTGCAGCTTCATGACAACATGCCATTAGAAATAGCAGGCCTGTTGATCAATCCTGCCGACATGACAGCTTCGCCGCGAGGCCTGGCTCTTTGAGTGCCGACGCCGCGGCAGCTCCCTCTCCCGTTTCTCCCCACTAATTGGTGAAGGTTTCTCTTATATATGCTTTTGGCACAGGGCTTTTTTTTTTTTTTTTTCTTCTTCTACCTCCTCCAAAAAATCGAGGTGTTTTTTTCTTCTTCTCTCTTTCTCATTTTCTCTTTGTGCACGTATGTTTATTTTATACATATGTGCATATATATATATATATCTATATATATAGATATATATATGCAATGTGACACAGACGCATTACGTGTGGGTGAGATATTGTAGGTGAGTTTAGCAAAGGGATTTTTTGCGCCGCAGGCTCTATTCATTCTGTATCTTTTGCGGGACTTCCAGCGCTGGGATTTGACATTGACTCAAGGCTCTGAGCATCACTATGAGATTCACAGTGGGAGTCAACCCGATAAAAACTTTGTCAGGTGAAGTATGGGAGAACACAGGCCTTTGATGCCGCTGCATATATAGTTGTAAGGTAAAAAACAGTAAACAGTGTTTGTAATTAAGCTGTAGCGCATCATTTAGACATTTAAAAAATAAATTCTAGCATATACCATATTAATTTAATGCTTGTGCTCTCATCAAACAGAATTAAGTTGCAGGACGTCAAAACAATTGTCGGGGAAAAATGGTCGTGTTGCTTGGCGGCACGCGAGGCTGTGTTTCAAATCCAGCGGCGTTTTGTCGCTGCTCAACGCCATCCACTCTGAATTTCTCTTAACTAAATAAATGAAGGGGGAGGTGGGGGTGGGATAAGCACACATTAAATGTTTAACTGTCTTGCATTTGTCATCTGTTTTACCCCCTCTTAATTAAACAGGCTCGGCTTAGCCCGGCGCTCCAAGTGCAGACGTGCTCGTACACAAACGCGCACACGCCCTGCTTCTTTGAGCCTCAGCGCAAACACCGTGCTGCCGCTGATTAATGTAGCCGTTAATATTTATTTTGCACTGCGCTGCTATGTTGGCAGCTCAGCGGAGGGCGAACCCTGCGTTTGTGTTTCGCAGCTCGGGGTTGGCTGCTTTGTTGAAAATGCAGATCTATTTCTGCTAGTGTGTCTCTCTTCTTGAACATTTCCCTCATCATCATTTTAGCTGGTGAGCAAGAGTTTTCAGGGGCCGGTTATGGTTTTGTGTCTCCATGTATTGTAGTGATCCGGCGCCTGTTGGAAACATTAACTACTACCTCCACCCAGTGGCACAAAATAAAAAAAAAAGGCAGGTGTGATTGGCAGCACACATTTAATGTAGTAGGAAGACTTGCCTTAAGCGAAGAGGGGGATGTATTCATCACACAATAGTGCTGCTATCTTCCACTCTCCATTGTCTCTCTCATCGCAGACCTTATTACATGCCGTATTTGGCATCAAGAAACCACTCCTTATCAGCTCTGAATTTTAATGCCAATATGCTTCGATGGCCGACATACTCCTCTGCTTGTTTTTGACATCATATTGCATTTTCTGTGTGTGCGTCTTTTGTTATTTTTTTTTTGGGGGGGGGGGGGGGGGGTTACAAATCAAAAACCCAGATCTGCCTGCGCCGCTCGCCGACCGTTCTCCCAACACGGTCCGGTCCGTGGGCTGCGCCGGTTCTCGGGGCTCCGCGGCAAAAAGGGAGAGGAGCGAGAGGCAGCCTGGGCCCGGGGTGAGTGGGAGAGAAGCACAGAGCAGAATTGGGGGGTTCCTGTGATGCTCCCTCTCCAGATCCGAGGAGCGGCGCGGGGATCAAAGTGGCTTGTTTTATGTGGCTGGCGCAAGACTTTGAAGTCCCAGAGTCACCTACAGCACTCACTTCATCAAGTTCACTAGTGTCTTAATAGCAGATCAATACATTTCAAAGTCGCCGAGTTAATTTGATACTCGCACTGATGTGATCACACCGGGCTGCCCGCTCTGCACAGCCTCTTTCTTCCTCATCTAGATTGCCGCCGTTTTAGCTCAACGTGAATAGAGTCGCGGCGTTTGGAGCGTGCTTCCAACCGCACTTTTATGAGCAGACTTTAGTCATACAGAGTTGTCACTAAATTATGTATTAATTACATCTTATAATTAGTCCTCATTTCAAATAAAAAATATAGATTTTAGATCATAAAATGTCCAATTTTTTGTTGCAGGATGATCAGTCAAACCTTGAAAAAATATTTAAAAAAAAATGTTAAACTGCATTTTATTTCTTTTGGGTTTTAGTATGAAAGTTAAAATTTATTTCATACATATTTACAATGGGAAGCAATATTTCCCATTAATACAAAAAGAAAACAAAAGTTTGTTGGTACGGAAAAGCAGAAAAAGAAAAGCCGCCGGCTTTGGAAAGCGGCGTTTGAGGAGAAAGACGCGCTTTCATTTGAAGAAAAAGTCAGACCATCTGTATTTGGTGCTGTTCACCACAGCAGTGTGGTGTGGCCAGATCGGCACCATGAGAACAAAAGGCCAATTTAGTATGTTCATCTAAGGGTTGCTAATGGTATTAGGGGAGCCGGCAGGGTGGTCGGCAGGGGCCCGGCGCTCCAAGGTGAGCCCCGCAGCTTGACCCCCACGCTCACACCAATTCACAGAGCTGCTGGCATTATTGCCCCACATCTGCCGTTTCTCTATAGAACCTCATCACTGCTCATTTTTAGTATTGTTTGTTTGTTTGTTTTCTTTGCGTCTCGGTTTTCAGATGAAAAGGTCGCAAACTGAAATGTGGAAAACAAGCAGGTATTTTAGACGCTACCGTTTGGAAATGCTGCCTCAGAAATGTACAAAAATGTTAAAATGAATATGAAGAACTTTAATACTTCATTTTTTTTTTTTTTTGAATTGAGAAGCTTTCTGCAGTTTTTCTAATTACTGGTTTGGAAAGTGTTTATAGAAGGGGGGAAAAAAGTCATTTGTGCCCGCTGATATGAAGCTTTTGAGCGACCGGGTCCGGGAGCAGGACTCCTGGAAGGAGCTGAGGCTCTGCAGCGGGTGGTGCTGATGCAGGCTGCCTGTGTGGTCCTCGGCGGTCAGCGCTCCGCCGCTCTCCGCCGAGCGCATCACAGGTCCGGGATTTTAATGAATGTTTCATGTTAAATTTAACGCCGGCTATGTTCGCGGTGCAGAGCTCGCAGGGCTTCGTCTTTTATTCATCTCTGTGCTTCGACAAAAGGTGAAAAAGCAAATGTAGACCTCTCAGAAAAAAAAAAAAAAAAAATTAAGAGATAAGTGGTGTTTCATCAAAAAAAGAAAGAAAGGTGGTGTTTAAATTTATTCCCTTGCCATCAACATTTGGTATTTATAATTTGATCTTTTTTTTTTTTTTAAGAGTCAGAATATATCTTTTCCTCTTTTTCCTGAATTCCTGCTGCTCGTGCACCATGAAATTTTGCTTCATTAAAAGTGTATTAATCCTGGCTCGTCTTATGGGAGCCACCTTAAGATGATGTTGCTTCTTTTTCTTTAAATTGTTGGAAGGAAAAAAAAAAAAAAAATTCCAGATTTGGTCCCTGTCAGTCAGAAATAATTGTGTGCTTAATCTTGTCCCTGATGGATGACTTGGAGTTCAGCAATGGGCCAGCTCCAATGACAAATACAATATTAATATTCATTAACTGCTTTGACAATGCTAATTTTGATGCAGTAGTAAAGGGCCTTCCAAAGTTAGCGGCCAAAGCATCAGAGCTGAGCAAGGTGGCAAGATAATTTGTGCTGCTTTGCTGAGCTGAAGGCTTTTAAAGTCTTAAGCAGGAGGGAAAAAAAAAAGACTAGGTACCACAAACAAAATAAAAGAGAAAGGGAAAAAGTTCAGACGCATTGGAAACCAGGACTGTGGAAGTAATACGATCAAGTGACGGCTGCAAAAAATCTGACACCTCCAATGCTGCATCTTTGAGCGTTTTTGTTTTTTTTTTCCTTCCTCCTTTCTAATTAATATTATTTAAACCAAAACTTCCCAAGAAAAAAAGGAGCACAACATGGTAAGTCAGCACATTCTCTTCTTCTTTTTTCTTCTTTTGTTTAATCTTTTTGATCTTTTCAATTATCGCCATTTGAAGATCAATAGTAATTTTTTTCTGCTGTGGTTAAAAGGCTCACAGCGGTGGTTTGGTGGATGGTCGGATCACGGCTTTAAGAGTGGGTTTCCTCTCTGTTCCAGCCATCAGTTGGTCGGATTCAATTTTCTAATGCCAGCTCTTCGGAGGTCGTCCACGGCTCGTATCCATTTATTTGTGCTTTCGGGTGTTTTCTGCTGCTGCTTGTTGCCTTGTCGTCTGGCAGGTTCCTCTACAGACTTGGCGCTCCGTTTCCCCCCCTCAGTCGTCTGAGGGTTCAGCCAGGAAAGCTGGAGGTGCAGAAGCTGTGCAGCAGTGACGGGCTACTTTTTTATTAATGTTCTTTTTTTTTTTTTTTTTATTTAAAAAAGGAGAAAAAAAACTTTGGCGACTGGCGGGCAGGACTTTGGGGGGCTTCAACTCTGCACAGCTTTTGCCCCGGATCGGAAGGCTTTTTTTTTTCTTTCCTGACACTTCTCCTGGTCAGTGTTTGTGTTTCTGATTTTGCATTTAATTTACTGTGACTGGCGGTGAATGGAGCGTGGCTAGTTTTGGGGATTAATGGCGTGACGAGAGACACCCCGCTGCTTGAGTTTAGCCAAGTTAGGGCAAACTCGTATAGACGGCACTCCACCACCTTTATGTCTGCCAAGCCGCTGAGTGAAAGCCCTTCTTTCTCTCCCTCTTTTTGTTGTTCTTTCAACTTATCAAAGAAAGAGAGATGGACACAAAAGAGCATATTAGGGGGGATATGAAGATGAACGGGGGAGAAAGAGGGAGTCTGGGGCAGACGCGGAGAGGAGCAGCGCAGCCTGAGAGCGCGCCTGAATGGCTGAGAGGGAGCGCTGAGCTCCGGCCGCTCTTCTTCACTTTTCGGATCTTGACGAGCGGCCGTCCCCCCCCCCCTAAGTGGCTCCAGCACACCTTTCGGCCGGTCCTCCGGTCGCGGTCTTATCGGCTTTACCCATCGGGTTTTAGCGAGGGGGCTGCCCGTAAATGAGGTGCTGCCCCCCAGTGGATTAGTGGCTGACATGGTGGTGGGAGTCTGCTTGGAGTCTGTGCACTACCATGAGTGCCAGCATGCTTGTTTTAACCAGGAACCGAGTAGCATCCCAAATACAGCTCTTTTAAATGGTAAGACTTTTCTACATTTCCATTGTAATTTTTCCCCAATTTTTTAGTACTAGTTTGATTAGAAATGGTGTGTTTGGATTGAAGGCATTGATTGATATTTTATCTGCTCTCTCTTTGGCAATTTATAACACTTATGTTGCTAAGTGACAGATTGACAATTTGGGTAATGAAAGGCACTGTTTGATTGCTTTGTCTTGACAGCCTGACACTTTTGTATTACTCTAAGACATAAAGCTAAATAGGACTTTTTGTATTGCATCAAAAAGACATAATTATGTTAAATGTATTTGATTAGACATATTCTCTACTGAGTATTTAGATTGATATTTTATTAACATTGAAATGGACTTAATTTGACTTGTGTTCACATCTCCTTTTCCTGTGCGTTTATTTATCAGTGATGATCATAATAATGAGTTTTTAATATTTTGTTAATTTAGTTTAAAGTAAAAAAAAATAGGATTATTTACCATTTTTATTTATTGCATTTATTATTATTATTATATATATTTTTTTTTACCAAAGTAGAGAAGGAGCTTTAAAATGTAATCAATAGAGGAATAGAATAATTTTATTTTTATGGTGTAATTGCTTTGATTACTAATAGAAAAGAGAGTATTAATGAAGGTCATAGGTGTTTGTTTTTGTCCATGCCTTTTCTCTTTTCTTTGGTTCCTGCACGCTTGCCGATCTTATGCGCACGTCTTGGACAGAAGTGGAATTGTTTTGTATTTTTTCCGTCTTTAATATCCCCCCTTTTGCTTGTGTTGTTGCATTGATGCCATTGTGGCCGAGTGATTGGGAGCTGTCCATCACTCACGGAGAACTGGCAGTTTACTTAAGAAAGTGCACGTGGGACAATGGGAGATGGCAGGAGCGTGGCAGGGCGCTTGAATGGAGGGAGGGCAGGCAATTAGCCGCCGCCTTGTCGGAGCTCTTTTACTTGTCAAGCTGGAGCCCCAGTGCTATTGTCCAACTTGTGTAAAGAACATTCCCGGCGCTTTGTTTTGGCTCTCCGGGCCTCGGGACTGCCTGCTGCAGGCCAAGAGGAGAGCAGTGTCCTAACAGCGATGAGCCAGAACACGGCAACAGCAAAAAAAAAGGAAAAAGGATGCGGCGCATCATGAGAAAAATGTTTTTTTCCTCTTTGAATTATTATTTATTTTGCTAAATCCACCTCAAAATTTCTATTGTCCAGCATTTCTTAATTTCCCTAAAATGTCAGGTATTATATTTATTTACATTTTACCTGTTGTTAGACACAAAATATCCTTCAATTAATATTTCATTTGCTATAAATTGAATTGATTCGATTAGAGGCTATAATTGGAGCATAAGGAGACTCATTTCATGCAATTTCTTTTAAATGTCAATCAATTAAACATTTACAAATGTTTTAATAAGTCGTTAGGTTTTTTAATGTTTATAACATTTTATTTAAAATCAATCGTGCAGATGAGACTTGTGCCAAAAAGGCAAACGGTTTGTATTCAAATCATTTCAATTTAAATGAAAGGAAAAATGTGCTTTATATATTTACACGCAAATGTGTAAATTTCCCAGGAAAAATCAAAAGTGTTTTAGGAATGTCTTTGCGCGTTTTTTGAGGAAAAAGGGAAGAAGCAATAAAAAAAAAAAAAGCCCGTCTTGACCACACAGAGCTCGTCATTGGATTTTATTATTCAGGGGGGAATAATGGCTGTGAAGGTGAAATAGTTGCAGAGGAAGACGAGGAGGGGGCCCCGGGGCCTTGTTCACGTGAACCTTGAATGGAGTTGAGCGAGGGTGAGTCGGGTGTGTGTGCGTGGAGGGGGGGGTTTGAAGAATTATTCTCCACTCTGAGGTATTGTTTGGAAGAGGAAGAGCGGGAAGAAAGAAATTGGGAATAACAAAAAAAACAAAAAAAGAAAAAGTGCCATGTCCGTGTCAGAGTGAAGGCTTTTTGCGCTTGGGTTCTCACCCCCCCCCCCCCCCCCCCCCCTTCTCCCACCCTTCTGGAAAAGCGGACATGAAGAGGCGACTGTCAGCATCACACAGATGCAGTGACTGTTGGCCACACTTTTCTGAGCCTGCCCTCCTTTTGTGGATGTTGTCTTGTCTTTTCTTCTTTTCTACCTCTCTCCCTCTCCGGCGTTCTCCTCTTTGTCTCCGTCTCTCGTTTTGCTCACTTTACCTTGTAGCCAAAGCTTTTCAAGCTGCCAGTTGGTCTGTGGGCATCCTGGAGGCACCGCCGAGCCCACACACATACACAGACGTGTTCCTGAGAAATGCATACACAGACCCAAGCGTACAGCAGAGATTTCGCTAATAACAGATTTTCCTTTTTTTTTTCTGCTTGTGGAAAGACTTATTGCGGTGCTGAAAAGCTGCTCTCAGTATTTCTTCCTCCTCTTGAACTTCCTGTCACCAGCGTGAAAATGTTCACTGGGAGAGAAGAGGAGATCCCCGTCTGCTAAGCTAAGCGCTTTTCTGCTTCCAGGAGAACATTTGGGGGGGATTTTCCTCAAAAAAAAACCCCCAAAGGTTGGATGAGGGTGAGTGGGGAGGCCCCGCACCCTGAGCCGGCTCTGGTGTTGCTGAGGATTGCCCCCACTTGAATGTCCAAACCTGCTGTGAGAAAGGTCGGCTGGCTGCAGCACCAAAGAGTGAAGATACACGCACACGAAGAAGAGGAGAAGAAGAAGAGGAAGGAAGGAAAAAAAATAGGAGGGCTTCTTCTTGGCGTGGACAGGAATAGAGGGTGGAAGGAGGAGGATAGGGGCAGGAGGGGTGAGACAGAGGGGGGAGAGGGGGTCATGCACCCTCAGGATGGAGCTGCAGCCAGGCCAGAGGACACGGGAGCCAAGGCAGCAGACCTAGGCCCCGGGCTCTCGCTCCTCCAGCAGGTGGGCTGCTGGCACCTCAGTCTAAGCAGCTGGGTGAGTAATGCAGCCCCGCCCCCTCCCCCCCTTTTATTTAGTTATATATACTTTACCACTGAAGGCTCTTGGCAGCGTTTTGTAGGGGTGAGGTGGACTCACCTCACTTTTGAAGTACGGTCAAACTCGAGGCGAAAAACTTCCTGTTGTGATCGCACGAGGACAAACCCAAGAATTCACTTTTAGTGAGATGAATTTCCATGAGACGCACCCCCCCCCCCCCCCCCAAAAAAAATGAACATCACACAGAGAGTAATTAAAAAACTGTGAATTTGCCAAGATGTGACCCTCTCCAGAGGAATATTATTTACTCCACAAAACCTGATGTGATCGAGCTCATGTCTTAACCATGAAATGAGAAGAAAAAAAAAAATTCAATAACCTGGCAGATTAACATATTCCTTTGTTAATTGCGCCACCCAATTCAAATTCTTAATTGCTTGGCTTTCAAGTGAATTTCTGAGCGGCTGATTGCATTTCAAAAGGCAGAATTCAGTCTGGCTCTTAGCGGCGTGATGCAGTATCACCTCTCAGAAAAGCCCCTTCAACTCAGGTATGGGAGTTCAAGAGCCTGTTTACTCTAAAGGGGGGCTTTAACACACATGCGTGTCTAAGAGGCGATTTGTCTTCACAGAATACAACAGTTCTGCCGAAAGCCACTTCATATTTAAGCTATTTGTGCGCAGCTTTATTTATCTATGACATATCAGAACATGTCCTTTCTGCGATTCTATTTGATGTGCCGACTATCAAAGATGGGGAAGTGAAAATAAATGGTGACGAACGCCTCGAGTGCCGGCAAAGGGAGCAAAGGCGCTGGCCCACATAATATTTTTGTTCAGCGCTCTGATCAAGCAGTCGGCAAGTCACTGCAGCAAAGTGAATAGATTAACTTTTAAATATAGCCGCCGTCTCGGGAGCCTCCTGTCCTCGGAGACGCGTCTCAGTACGGAAACTGATCAACACCTCCATAGCCACTTCTTAAACTCGCCCCTACATTCCCACTTTTTTTTTCTCCTTTTGTTGAGATTATTATGTTGTTGGAAAGATTATGAACTTTAATGGTGTTTCATTGAGTGGGGCTTGTTAAAAATAAAAATGGAATATATTTTCCCTCTTAATTGATTAATCTGAGGATTGATTTGCTTTGGTGCTTTTTAAACTCATCTCAGATATCTATTATAGTATTTGGCCTGGAGGGGGCTCTCTTACCTCTCTGAGTATAAAAGTAACGGGCATTGGATGATGGCAGATGAAGCACATTCTGCTGCTAAACACTGTTTGCACACATTGGCATACGCACACATTGTAAGATCTAGAATGCCCTCCTCAACCTTTTCTTTTTTCGCCCTTGTGTGTGTTTTATTTGTGAAGTCACTTGAATCCAGACCCATTTCGGATGAGGCAGAGCTCTGACAGCTTTTTCTGCTTGCTTTGGAATTTTAGGGACCCCCCCCCCCCCCCCCCCCACACACACACACAAAACACCCCCCACCCCTCCAATCCATCAAGGCACTGTCATTCCCACATCTTCCTCCCGGCCTCGCCCTCCGTGCCTCGGCCTCTCTACAGCTCATTAGCACCCTGCAAGCTGTTGTGACATCTCATCATATCATGACATAAAGCAGGGAGACAGAAGCTTTGGGGCCCACCCCCCTCCTCCTCCTTTGCCCAACTACCCAGTGGCCCCAGAAGGTCGCCACCTTCTCTTTTGGCCTCAAATTGGCCCTGCAAGGTGCCACCATGCGGAAATGCAGGGCCAACAGCTTTTTCCTGTCTGACCTCCACCTCTGTGGCTCCCTCCCTTTGTCTTAGTCTGTCCTGCTGTCAGGCTATTTTTTACCTTGCCATCCGCCTCTTTCTTTGCCTGACTTGAAGCAGCTCCCTCATTTCTCCCCTTCTGAAAGGTGCACAAAACAATTAGCAACCTGCTAGTGTGGCTAATGTCTGTGGGTCAGCTGTTAGAGGAGCCCCTCTGTGAATCCAGTGCAATCCCAGCGACTGCAGGATGACTTAAAGCAGAAAGGCTCGTTTTTCTCTGAGCGTTTTGAAGCTTGCAGCTGGAGAAGGTGGAACAGCACAAGAAACGACGGCATCAATAACATGACCAGAGGCAACAGCTGCTGCAGCAAAAGTGTGAAGCAGGAATTTCACAGAGCTGGCCTTCCTCTGCAACAAGCGCCGTATGAGTCCAGGATGTGGAAAGAGTAAGCGTGTCCATTGATGTTCACACAAAAGGGTACTCTTCAATTTTCTTTGGGGCTTTCAAAGAACCATTTTTTATGTTTTTCAGGCAGTTGAAACTCCAGTCATGGTGGGTTCAGAACAGTGTCTGTCTTCCTCTGTATTTGTTTTATTTAAGGACAGGGGTGGTGGGGAGGATGCGGGTCAGCAGGGGTGTAAGGGGCTTGAGTCTTCTTTCTTTTCCCCTGGCTTGTGCGGAGCAGGAGTGGTAAATCCTCCCACGTCGCCCGCTTTTGTTTTTCTGTGCTGCTGAAGCACCCTGAGGCCTTCCAAAATAGAGAGTCCTGGGTTTTCTCTGTCCCACGGTGGTCATTCGTGCAGTTGCTCGGCCTTTGACATCAGCAGGAACCAGGGTGGATGTTGCTCTGTACATGAAACGGTTGCTCAAACATACAGAATGTGTGAGTTATTGGATGACCAACCAGTACTGTGGATGTGAGCTCGACTGAATGAATATTTGTTTTGCCTTTGTAGAGAAGTTCAACACTTTTGATTATAAATTTTTGACTTGGTGGGACAGTTTTGTCTTCACCTCCAACTAGGGTCTGTAACAGCCTCTAGGAGCATCTGTGCTGCCCTTTGCACAAATTTTGGTGACATTTTTATCCCACAAAGGAGTATAATGCAAATCGTCTGGCCTTTCTCAGTCTCTCAGACCTTCCTCCCTTATTTATTTATATATTTTTTTCCCAAATTGTTTCCTCAATGGCGGGGATCCTTGGTCAAAGAAAGAAGTTCTTTAAACGGCCACATTTAAAGGAGACTTTCCTTAAATACGGCCATGTTTTCAGTCCATTCCTCCCCAATGAAAAGCTTTTTCAGTGAAGAATTGGTTGCATTCTTTTGAGGCATTACCCAAAGAAGGAGCAGGGAGTGGTGAAGGAGGAAGGTTGGGAGGTGGCATTTGAATGGAGAGGGGGATTAATGAGAAGAAGAAATGTCCTCTAACTTCAGCCCTTCTTGCTACGTTCCAGTCCTGACTATTTTTCATGTCCGTCTTTATCCTTTTGCTTGGTTTATGAAGATCAGATTCCAAATATATGTCTTTTCATAACGTAACCCATTCCACGTGATTCCCCCACCACACACAAACAGCCCCTTCAATTCCAAAAGCTCTCCCTCCTCCCTAGCCTTTTCAGCTCGGGGCTGTGAATGAGTCCCAGGAGTCCCTCTGCCTCCCTGGAGTTCTGCTGGGGTTCATTAATCTTTCATTGGGACCATGGCAATAGGGAATGCCCCCCACTTTCACACACACACACACACACACACTCACTCTGAACCCCTTTCACAATTGCGGCTATAGAAGAGGTGTAGATGGCCATGATTATTCGCCAAACTGATAGACAGCTATAACAACCCAGAGAAAGTTTGGCACCAGCTCATCCTACTTGTGGTGCATCGTGGGCCTGGTGTTAACTTTAGCCTTTAACAGCCTGGGCAGATGATTAGTTTGCAGCTCTGAGCTCTGCACACATTTGTCTTGCCCAAGGCCCACAGCTTTGCATTTGTATTGTCAATGAGCGTCGGGCAACTGTGCATCTTATGCATGTAGCCCCCCTGCCAACATCTAGCCCCATTAATGTTTTTCAAAGTCTTCTGGAAATGTGCCACAGTGGAGCACTGTTTTTTTCTTTTTTTTTTCCGTTTTTTCTTTTCTTGCATGGCTTAAAGTCACTAATGAGGGTGTGTGGCCTATGAGGAGGCTGAACACATACACAATAAGCTTGGTGTCTCACTCTTCTCCCCCTGAATTTATCATCCATGTTATGATAAGCCTGATTAGTGCTGCTTCTTTGGCGTCTAAGGGCAGGAAAAGGATGTGTGGGTAAAGAGACGAGAGCAGCCTCTGCTACTAGTCTAATCTACAGCAGAGCGTTAATCTGGTTATCCTGCGTTCAGGGACTGTGTGTATTACCCTCTGTCCCAGCCTGGGCCGTAGAGAGGGGCTGGGATGTGGTTAACACGGGGGGCCTACGGCAGCACACCCCTAAAGCTCCACTGTAATCTTTGGGTAATTGAAAAAAGCGAGTCTGCACCACTTAAGAGCACAAAAAGAAGATTACATAGCTAAAGCTAATTTGGCCAACAAAAAAAAAAAAACAGAAATGGATTTTCAGCCCCACCTCTCCTCTCTCCAAACCCCTTCAGTCATACACTATTACCCTTCATGAACTGGGCTCTGTGTGGAAAGATGAGGCAAAGGGGAGGCTGAACAGAGCTGAGTGCAGCTGCTAATGGCTGTGGATTTACACCCGCTGTCTCGATTTTTGTGGTTCACGGATGATCGATTACTTTGCTGCAAGTGTGGTTAAACAGTGTCTCATCACATATCAAATCCAAATGGGAATTGGCAAGCTCAGCTATTCTCTTAGATTGTGTTGTTGAATTCCAGAGTGACGCTTTAAAAGTCCTTTTAATTACAAACCACTCCTTTCCCACTTTAGTTTGATGGTTTGGCGCCGCAAGTGTACCCGGAATGTGATAGCTCATCTCTCATCAGAGGGAACTCTAAACTCTTTAGCCTGTGATTGAACATCCAAATATTAACGCTACTCTTTTTGTTCTCTCCCACCCCCATTTCTTCTTGTCTTTCTATCGTTCCTTTCTCTCTTAGTCTAATAAGGTTCCAGTGGTACAGCACCCACACCATGTGCACCCTCTCACGCCTCTGATCACCTACAGCAATGAGCACTTCACACCGGGGAACCCCCCACCTCACCTACAGACAGACGTGGATCCCAAAACAGGTAAACCCTCGTACTCCTGGACCCAAATATCTGTTTGATCTGAACAAGTAGAACCTCAGTCTGCAGCATCTGAAACCCACATGAGGCACATCAGATCTGAGATTACACAAACACAAGAGGACCAATTTTTAATTCATTTACTGATTTAAAATAAAAAAAAAAAAACTGGTTGCAGTTTGCAAAAAGTCACCACACCTTTTTACAGCTTTTAGGAATTCATTAATAACTGATCAGGCATTATGGTTTAAGGTCTTCACTGACAGAAAACCAGTCAGTCCTGGCCTTGTTGGACCTGAGTACAGCCCTTCCACCCACTAGACCAGTAGACTACTTAATTATCAATGAGACTCACTGAAAAGGTTCATATCTTATTGTGCAGTTGGGATTTTATTGCAGACTTTGAATATTCATCTAAAAAGACCAAATTAGTGGGTGGGGTTCCTCAAGGTTTTGTTCTGGGTCCCACACTTTTTAGTATTTAAGCTGCCACTTGGTGATACATTTTGCAAGTCTAAAAATTTAAGGAGCAGCATTCTGCATAAAAAATTGCTATGTAAGTAAACGTTGATTTCGTTTATGTTAATCCATTTGACTACATAGAAACATTTTATTATATTAGACTGAAAGATGAATTGGTTTTGTTAAAGTTAACACAAATTTGGGGTGATCACTTCTGTGCCTGTTGAAGCTGAATTTTGGGGGGGGGGTGTTGTAGTCCTACCAATATCTGCTGCACACTTCAATGTAATTAAATTCATTTCTGCGAGCATCTTTAACTAGCTCTTCATTTTTCTCCATTCAGCCCAATCATTCAGGTTAATGCATTTGCAGTGTGGTGAATAATTTGGTGCTTTTCCGTGGTCTCTGGTGGGTTCAGCCTGTGTTTTTAGGTAATAACGTTCCCTTATTACGATGGCTCCTACAAAAGGGGAAATAATGTGCCAGCTGCTGTTTAATGTACTGCTTAATGGAGCGTCTTAATTGGGCACAGTGTTTAATTAATTAATGAGTCATATTAGGTCCTGAGCGCCACACAGCAATGGGATAATGTTCCGGTGACTTTCCTTTTCATTAGAGCCCGCCTTTGTTGTAGTGATATTTTAGGTAATCTTTACATTCCCACCAACACAGCACATTCAGACAGATCCAGGATCAGACAAGAATTGGCATTGGTTAACGCTCAATCCCCAATTTTGATCTACTGTTCTGGGGCTTATGCTGGACAAAACACCTGAAAAGTGGAAGCAAAAAGAAATGCCAGTGAAAATGAGTTGCTTCCTGGTTCATCAGTGCAGCTTTGTTGAAGTTTTTTCTATCGCAACTTTGGACTTGCTGTTGTTTAGATAGAATATTTCCATGGAGGTCACTGGTTTGATACAGTAAACCCAATTTGCCTCCATATTTTGTTTGATCTCAGGTCTAGCGGAATAAAAATGATGCGGTATGTAAAGTAAAAGTATTGATCTTAGCTCATTTATCAGCTTAGTCACACATCTCCAATGCCAGCAGACAGAATCACCACTGTTTCCATATTGGCAGCTCTCTGATGAGAGAAAGAGCTTTTAATTGTATTGCTGTATTTCATTACCTTTTCAAACCTCAGTCAATCCCTATAATTAATCTCCGGATTTGCCAGACGAATGTGACAAGAATTGCGTTGATGTATTTTTCTTCCTCACCTCTCTCCCCCCTCTGCCTCTTCCAACACATTGTGCTGCTGCGTCGCCTCAAAGGCCTTTGATCAGGAAGTGTGATTTAATGCTGTGTACATGAGAGCAACAACCAGCACACCCCCCCCCCCCCCCCTCCAGCTGCACTCCTCTGATGTCTGCCCCATTCAGATGTGTAACTCAACAAAGAATTAATGCAGCCCTGACAAAGATTTTGTTCCTTTTCTCTCTGTCATCACCTTTTTCTGTCCACCCCCCCTCTGCTCCCATCATCCTCTTCCTTCCTTCCACAGGAATTCCGAGGCCTCCGCATCCTCCTGATATATCTCCCTATTACCCTCTTTCACCTGGCACTGTTGGCCAGATCCCCCATCCGCTAGGATGGTTAGTACCACAGTAAGCAACTCTTTTTTTTAATTACCTACCTTTCTGCTTAATTTTTGATCAAATTCTTCATAATGCATTAATGAATAGTGTACAAAAATGTAACAAAGAAGCTAAATAGTGAAGTAGAACATTTTTGCCAGTAGATGATGTGTTTTGGTTTGCTAGAAGGTATTGAAATTGTCAAATTGCTGGTTTCATTGACTGTAAATGAGAACTCCACTGAGTGAGTGTGATGCCGTCGTTTCTATGGCAACCACTCTCACCAATCAGCAGTGAGTTTGTCGGAAGTCCACACCCCTAGCACTTGAAAATGGACTAGACGAAATTTGTCAATCACATTTTTGATGCAAGACCACATACATTTATGGAGCAAAATAACACACACTCTATGCACTACTGTCAAGTGTTGCACATCGGTGCAAAGCGGATTGATTCCACTTCAGAATCCGTTTGAGTTACGTTGATTGCACAAATGTTTCAAAAGTTACAGCAATTCAAAGAACATCTAAAGTTTCTGTATGAACAGGTTAGGACAGCTTAATGGCTTCACTTATTCATTTTTTTAAAAAGTTTTTTGATCTTAAACCACAGGTCCACTGTTTTTTCTTTGTGCATTCATGTCAGTCATAACATCGTTAGCTCTCTGTGGCGCACGTGAACAGTGGAGTTTGTCCAGCACTACTTGCAGTCTATGATTGTTCACTTTATAAAAGCAAGGCTCCAACCTTTAACTTGAGCATGTAAGTACGTCTTAAAACAAAAGTAACTGGAACCAGGTCAGTTCCCAAAGTAACCACTTGGGGGCTGTTCTGCAATCAAGGTGGCCCAGATTCCCTCGCTTGACCTTTCAGTTTGCTTCCTGTTTGGAGTTTTGGCTTTTAATTGGTAGTTTTTTGTTAAACCATCAGTTTTCAAACACCATTACTGGGCATGCTCCAATAACCATCAGAATTGTTTAATACTCTGCCTACTTTTCCATTTTCATGAACAATTTTGTAATGGAGATTGAACATAAAAGAACAGGTTTTAAATCAGCCTCACAGAATTGGATAGATTACACATCCAACGGTGTTTCCAGCTCTGGAGCAAGGCTCATTAGACGCCTGCCACACATCGTGACGTACGCTAAACCTACAAGATGGCTGAAATCACACAGCGTGTTGCCGCCTGTAGGCTCCCACCACCTCTACTTGCTACTTCCTGGCAAATACAATTTTCCATGTCTGTGTTTAGTTCAATTAGAGTAATGAACTGTGATTGCCTGTATTTTACACACAATTCCTCATAGGGACTCTCCCCTGGTAACTCTTGTCAACACTTGTTAATATGACAAAAGGCTACAAATTAAGCTCTGTTAATTTAATGTTTTCTCACCGCGATCTAAATACCGAGAGAGGCCCTGAGCGCAGTCATGGCGCCCTTTGATTTGCTGCACTTTATTTTGGTATAAATTTACATTCATTATTGTTTGTCTTTGGATGTGCAGACCTCAATTAGTGTGATGGCTCCATTAAAGGAGCCCGCGCTTCGTCTTTAATTATCACAACAAAACACCTAGTTCCAGCTTGGGGAGGAACAGGGCCCCTCTCTGTCGACACAGAGCGAAGGGTTATGAAATTTAATTAGCCATCGCTATCAAGATTTGTGGCATTCAAATTGTTCAGAGTTTTCCTAACCCTTTTATCAGCACTCTGCAATCCCCCAGATTTTTGTCCTTATCAAATGGGGGGGTGGGTGAGAGACGAAGGGCTTTGGAGTCCCTTCTTCTATCAACCCTGTTCCTTTACCTTTTTTTCTCTTTCTTCTTATCTTCGTAGGCAAGGTCAACCTGTTTATCCAATCACAACAGGGGGTTTCAGACACCCATACCCAACTGCGCTCACTGTCAACGCATCCATGTCAAGGTGAGTTAAGCCACTAAGAGTCGAGCACATCCTCCTCCTCCTCGCTTTCTCCGGTGTGCACTACCTGCATGAGCAGCACACACACACACACACACACACGTGTGCACACGGAGTGTAAGGAGAAGCGTCTCCCTAAAGGAGAGCTCCCGTCTCTGTGTTCAAAAGGCCAGTTCTCCACCGCGGTGCTCCAGCTAGCACCATCAAATATTAATTATATTTATCATTTTCTAATGAGGCCCCTGAAGAACGTTTACCCCCACTGTATGTCAGGCAGATGTGAAATGAGCTGGGGCATGTCCTTGCTGTGAGTCTGAGCAGCCAGACAGATAAACAAACAGCAACTCTTTGAAGGCTACTTGATGATATAAGCTGGGGCCCGACACTTGGCTGGTGCTTTGGTCCAGCCCATTAGACTCCAGCTCAAGTGCTGCTCTGGACATTAGTGCACCAATTGGGTTTGTGAGGAGGAGGGGAGTGCGTGTGCATCTGTTGCCATGTTTTAATGTGTGCATGTTTGTCAATCTGTGTTTCCCTCAGTGAGCACATACCCACTGTATTCTATGGGATAATTAATTTTGGATGACTAAAAGCCTGTGATTTGTGGGTCTCTGTGAGCTGAAAAAAACATCAACACACAAAAAGCCTCTCTTCTCCTCTTCACTTCTTCTCTCCCCTTCCTCTCCCTAAGACTTAAGACAGAGCGGGTTTAGTGTGTAGAGATAAATCCCAGCTTTAGTTTAATTGCTGCCTGATTGGGACAGCAGCTCCTGAGGGCAGATTGTTTAGACCTCTGTGCCCGTGATGGATCATGAAGATGCAGAGAGGCAGCAGTTAGTCTAGGGTAGAGCTCAAGCTGCGTTCCCACCGTCCTAGGCAGCGTGCGTTTAAGGGGTCACTTCCAATCAAAAGTCGTATATATGCAGTTCGGGCATCTGCATTCAAAACTCTCGCATTCCCGCGTGGCTACACACATTTCTACAATCATTTTCTACTCTACATACAACACATGCAGGCATTGAGTTTGAAAATATATCATAGAGGAGGTGATAATGGTGGTTTGTGCAGTCCAGTGTGAACACCGTGGGCTAAACGGCACACGTCCAGAGTGAACCTAGTATCAGAATGAAGCTGAGATGACTCCACTTTGTCGTTCTTTAACACTTTCTTGTCTTTTTTGGGGGGACTCACCTTAACTTCCTTCTTAATCCTAGCTGCCCCTCCCCATTCACTGACTTTCCCCAACATGTGTCAGGTGCAGGGGGGGGTCACATGTAAGGTCTGTCCAGACATTGGCATCTGGCAGTAGGACATAGCCAACTGGGGCTTTAAGTGGCTGCTAATTTGGTCCCTTAATGACGGCCTCTGCAATGCGATCATCTTATTTCCAGTGCAGCTAATTGAATATACTGGCTGGGGTGTGGGGGGGCTGGCCATGGGGAAGAGTTAATGCCCTGTGATGAGGGCCCTAATTGAATTAGTATAACTGAATAGATGGAGAGCTCTGGGAGTTCTCTGCAGAGTGGGAGGTTTTCCCTCATTGCCCCACCCTCCGACAGCTCCCCACCATAGAAAAGAGGGAAGATTTTGAACGAATCCAGCAACAATTTGTCTAATTGTGTCTGCACAACAGCCGCCTCCGTTCATACGTAGCCTCCAGCTAGCTGGCTTCATTCAGAGAGCAGGTCAGACTGTTTAAAGAGCTTCCAGTGAGCACGCTGACAGGAGGAAACCACAGAGAAAGACACCTCGGCCTTGTGCTCCTGTCAGGATTCCGGTCCTTCCAGGAGAGCCTTGTTTCATCTCAGCCTCCTGTGTCCAAACCGAATTAGGATGCGGGGCTTGAATCTTGCCTCGTGGTCCCATGTTGAGGACCCTGCCATCTAGGTCTTGTTAAAAAGAAAGAGTTAGGGGGGAAAATAGGAGAAAAATGACGAGACGTTATTTTGCTAATGGGGCTGGAACCAGGGGAAGTCCCTCATATTCTGCGCGGGTTTGGGGCCAGGTGGGTTGCTGCGACGGCCCTTTTGGCCCCCCCGCTTAGGCCTGGCCTTTGATATCCGTCCCGCTTCTTCTCTTTTCTCGGGGAACAGGAAAAGCGCGACGTCCAGATCATTACACATTAAACAGGCACAGGGGCCGCCGCTTCACACCGGCAATTAAATGGCGCTGGCTGACATCGGGCTCTCTGCGGCAGTGCCCCCCCCCCCCCCAACCAACACAGCCCCACACACTCCACCCCGCTAGCCATTTTTTACCTTTCAGAATTGAGATGTAGGAGCCCCGAGGTGGGGAGGTGGGTGGGGGTCTAAACTGCTTCTCCCACTCCACGCTGCTTAAATTAGCCGGAGCCGGCGCTGGCTGCTGATGAGGCCGGTGATGATGGGCGACGATGCCCCCGCGCTTCAAAGGGTTGCTCATCATGTTTAAAGCATAACCTGGGCGCCGCAGCGGCAAGCGGGACAAGGGGAGGGATGAGGAGCAGGAAGCAAAGGAGTATGGAGGTGGTGAGGGGACAAGGAGGAGTAGAGAAGAAAAAAGAAAGGGAGTGGGGGGGGGGGGAGAGGGAGATAAAATCTTGGAACAGAGGAAATTTTAACAAGTGCACAGAGAGAAAAGGCGGGCGGTGAACGGGGAGAGAGGAAAAGGGAGCGAGTGAAGAAAATGCAGCCTTAATGATGGGCGATATGCAGCCACTGCTGCAGAGATCCCCATCAACACATGACATGGCACAAACACAGTGTGCCGGTGATGAAGGAAGAAGAGGGGGAACGGAGGGAAAGAGTTTGGGGGGCTGGCACTCCCCTGAGATGGCCTCCAACAGAAACTAGTTGTTCCTGGCGAGTTTATCCTCATCATTATATTCTGGCTCGGAGCCATGCAGCCAGACACAGCCGGATAATGAGGAGCTTTAAACAAAAATCTCTTTTTTTTTTTTTTTCCTCTCTCGTTCATCCTCCTCTCTTCTGTTAAATGTGTGTGTGTGGTCACGTGAAGCTTTAAACACGCAGATAAACATGTTTTGGTAATTAGAGTGATGCACACATTCACATACTCTGCTCTGGGAGACCCTTTTTAAATAAGGTTGTCTGGCCTTAACATTGTAAATGGTGAAAAGTGAGCAAAAAAAAAAATCCACAGCCTGTGCTGAATTTGCAGAAAAGTGGAAAGGAAAGACTTATAACTAGGAGAGGAGGGTCTAAAGGGATGACCAGTTTAGATTAGTCTGTTTAGTTTAACCATTACCTATTGAGTTCTGAGACTTAATGTGACACAAACTACTGGTTTGAAGCCCATTGGGATGACTGTTGTTGTAATATTGGGCTATATAGATAAAACTGAAATTGAAATTGAACTAGAAGTAAAGATGAGACAGTAGCAATATTTTTTGCTAGAAGAAAATAGCTTCTGTCTTTTTTTTTTTCTTTTTTACAAGAGATCAAAGGCTGATTGGAGTGGGACTTTAAAATGAAACCAGAAAGCAGGAGAGACATTCAGCTGAATTCAGATCTTGTGTCATAATGTGTTGCACGTTTAGTGACCATCCAGGCTACATTCTGTGACGTCAAATTCCAATTTGATTTAAACATCCAAATCCATCCCAATCAATTCCAGCAAACACAGACATAAGCGTTGGATGTGTTCATGTCTTTGGGCATTTGCTTGATTTATATCTTGTGGCCAAAAGTCCATTTTGGGTTTTTTTGTTGATTTATTTTTAAAAATCCGTAACTTTGAAGCACATTTTGGACTTTTGGCTAACAGTGTTCTCTGTGTTCCATTTTTCCATTTCACTCGTGTCCATTCTGACGATTTACACAGTCTTCTGTCCTCCAGGTTCCCCCCACACATGGTGCCCCCTCACCACAGTTTGCACACCACAGGCATCCCTCACCCAGCCATCGTCACACCCAACGTCAAGCAGGAATCCTCCCATAGTGACATTAGCTCCCTCAACAGCTCGTAAGTGAACCGTCTCCACCGTTTTGTAGTCCTGTGACCCTTGCGGGTTTTGCCTCCGCTCATTTTGCCGCTCTCCGCTCCAACAGGAAACAGTCGGATGCCAAGAAGGAGGAGGAGAAGAAGAAGCAGGTCCACATAAAGAAGCCTCTGAACGCCTTCATGCTCTACATGAAGGAGATGCGGGCAAAGGTTGTGGCGGAGTGCACGCTGAAAGAAAGTGCTGCCATCAACCAGATTCTGGGGAGAAGGGTGAGTCCAGACCCAAGGCGGAGGCTTAGAAGTACTGTTTGGGAACCCGAGTCATGGTACACGTTCTCCTGGGTGACTTGGGTGCACCTCCTCCTTACTTTTCAGTGGCACGCCCTATCGCGGGAGGAGCAGGCCAAGTACTATGAGCTGGCCAGGAAAGAACGACAGCTCCACATGCAGCTGTACCCGGGCTGGTCAGCACGAGACAACTATGTAAGTTTTTAAGTTTACAAGTCGTAACGGCCTGCTCTTCTCCCCAGCCGACAGCTTGAAATGTGCAGGCTGACCCTGAGGGATTTGCTTTCTGAACCCAAACAACACTTTGCTTTCTGCTTTTTTTTTTAAAATGTTATGGAAATGTTTGTCAAATCCACACAAGGGTTTTATAAGAGATATTCCCAAATTTCTAGTCATCTTTTTGTTTTTCTAAACTGAATCCATGTGAATCTTGATGGATGACACTTTGGCATAGAGGTGACTGGACCCTCAGGGGCTGGTTCCACAAACAGAAACCCAAACGTTTCACAACAGGCCTCTGTCATGATTTGGAGAAATGTCCCACAGGCTTTATTTATTCGTCTGTTTACAAGTGGCTGAAAATGGGTTGTTCCTCTGGCGTCCTAGGGTCAAAAAGTTGTCCAAATGTGCATTAAACCCTTAATGTGCCGCTGTAATTGGTGAAAATGCAAGCTGATGTCCGCAGTCACCTTATGCTATTGCCATTTTTAAGAACCTTTTAAAATATTTCTCCAAAAAGCAACTTATTTGATCACATATAGCTGCACAAAAATCAGTTCTGACCCTCATTTTGATCTATTCTTGTTAATTCATCTAAATGAAATCTCAGATTGAGTTGATTATGTTCACCCTTGACCTCTTGGGACCCACATATGCAGAGGCTTCCACAAGCAAGAGAAGGAGCATCTCTTCCAAAGCTGAAGTGTGTCCAATTGTCTGGATGTTAGCAGAACACGGGAAAATAACAACAAAAGATTTCAGGGGGGGGAAAAAAAGAAGAAAAGAGCAGGAGGAGGAGGAGGGAGAATCTTAGTCTGGCCTGCAGTGGCTGTAACAAACCGCAGGGCAATGACAGCAGAAAAAGAAAAGGCAAAGAGAGAGGGAATGAATAAATAAGTAAACAGAAAGATCAGTCCTATTCTCCGTTTCATGTTTTGAACATTCTGCAATATAATAACTAAGGTTCCTGTCTGTGTCTGTTTTTTTTTCTTTCTATTTTTTTGGCGGCTAACCAACAGGGGAAAAGGAAGAAGAGAAAAAGGGAAAAGCAGCAAGCAGAGAGCAATGGTAAGTGAGCTGCAATTATCTCTCATATTAGAAGAGCCCCATCATGTGTCAGGCAGATGTGACATCTTGCAAGATAAAAGTCAAGCTGTTTTTTTTTTCTTCTTTTCTTTTTTTTTTTTAATGCCTTATGTTTTTTCGTGTCTTATTGTGCCTGCCCCCCTCCCCTTTTTTTTTTTTTTTTGCAGTAGTTATACTATCCAGTGAAATATTTAAATGATATAGCTGCCTGTAACCCCCCCTCCCCTTTTACCCTGCTTCTCCCTAGCTAATAACAACTGAATATGCATGACCCCCTCCGCCCCCCACTCCACCCCATCCCCTATGGCTTGGCCTTTTGGTATTTTGATATGTTTTTTTATTTTATTTTGAAAGTTGACTTGTATGAGCCATTAACTTTGCAAGTGTTTGTATGCGTGCTCTTGTTTTAAACTGCCTGTACCCCTGCAGACTGTATTACTATGTAATGTGTGTGTGCATGAGAGCGTGCATGTGTGTGCTTGTTGCCCCCCCCCCCCCCTCCTTTTGCTCGCATGCTCCTATAAGAGAAACCACTCACCTTAAAATTAAGGAGGTTTGCTAATTCCATGATTTATCCATCCTTCTTTATTTTCTTTTTTGAATTTCTTTTAATCTTCTGATTCATCCGTAGTCTTCTGATCATTTAGTGAGGAGCCACTTGTTGTTGTGCATTTTTGCGCTGGTTTTTGGTGACGGATTTCTTCTTGAAGGCCTCTCTATCTGTTTCTTTTTTTTCAGAACACAGAGAATATTTTCCAAACCCTTGCCTTTCACTTCCTCCGATTACAGGTGCTAATGTCATTTTGAGTATTAAATCACTGTTTGTTGTTGATTTTTCTTTAAAGTTCTCGCATATATATTTATATATATATATATATCAAAGTAGCCTTGAATGTGTAGTCTGAGGCGAGTTCTGTACTTTGAAAAACCTGCTCTTCTTGTTTGCTGCTTTCTTCCTTTGAATTGATGCTATTTGACTTGAAGCTAAACTACATTAGACTTGATTTACTGCAAATGATGATGCGGTAAAGTGAGATGGTTATGTTTGACCTAAAGGCCGTTCCTTCAGGGTAAACCTCCTTAATCTGAACGCTTCAGTAGCAGCACTTGTGGCTTCCCTGGGCCGGCCGGCATGAGTTTGGCCTCCTAAAAGTGTTTCTGCTCGGATGAAGCTGGCCTCAAACTGGGCTGTCACTTTGCTCCACTTCTGATTGTGACACCATTACTGCTTAGAGTGTGACTGGCAGCCGCTCAGCTGCAGACGGCCAATGCTGATGGAAACCAATCAAGGGTTTGATGCCAGCTCTGAAGAGCAGATTCCCCTCTTCGGGTTCCAGACTCCTTTCTTTTTTTTTTCTTCTTTTTTTTTTAATCCTTCCCTCTTGGCTCGGGCTAAATCCTGCCATTTTAAGCAATCTGCTAGCGCCTAGATCTTCCACCTTGACCCCGCCTCTTTGAAATCCTAGTCCGCTGATAGCATCTAACAGCAAATTAATCCAATTCGCATTTGCTCCATTTCTACCCTCCCGGCCAAAGAAGCTTGTCTTTAACTTGGTTCAGTTTAGCTTATCTGATGGAGTCTCTGAATATCACAGTCTGATAATAATGCATGCATTTTGATTCTACTAATGTGTTTTGAATGCATTCCTGTCTTGATACATAATGGCTTTTGTGGGTTTGAAGGTATTTCTTGCTCAGTGAGCTAAGCTTCACAGATTCACCTTTACCTGTGTTTTTTTTTTCCTTTTTTCTTCTCACTTCTCTCCCTTTTTTTTTTTTTTTTTGGTTTTGTTTGGATTTTCTTATTATATTCCTTTCTCCTCCTCCTCCTCTCTGCTGGCTTCCCCTTCCTTGTTGCGGCATCAGACCTGAGCGCTCCTAAGAAGTGTCGAGCGCGCTTTGGGCTCGATCAACAGAATAACTGGTGTGGCCCGTGCAGGTGTGTATGGTGTGTGCTTGCACTTGCCAAGGCCAGGTGAAGGCTGAGTAACTGTACGCTGGGACTTCCTCCGCTGCTCTGTGCTATACTCCTTCCCCTCTTTGCCCCCCCCCCCCACCCCCTGCCTGTCCCACCAGGCTATCGGGACCTCACAGCTTCCTCCAGCCACGCCCTGTTGGTCTATGTCTGCGCCATTTGATTTTTAGCTTCCTGTTTTGGGGGGTAAAAAAAGGGGGTTTTTACTCATTAAACCAGGATTGTTTGACTGAATGGTTTGCGTGTGAGTGTGTATGTCAAAAAAAAAAAGTCTTAAACTGGCAGGTTGGGGCTTGGAGGATCTGGAGGCTGATGGCTTGGTCCATTTGGAAGATGTCCTAGTGTTGCCAGCCTACATCTAAGCCCTGGCCTCCTTTTTTTTTGTCTGTGCAATGACATGTCCGTTTGTTTTTGTGTTTTTTTTTTTCCTTTTTTTTTTGTGTCTGTGTTTGTGTCTACCTCTTTGGCTAACAGATGCAAATACCCCAAAGAAGTGTCGTGCCTTGTTCGGGCTTGACCAGCTGAGTTTATGGTGCAAACCGTGCAGGTATAACTGCTGTAGTGCCATTGGGGATGAAGACATCCCACATCCAATGAGCATCTTCCTCCAATTTCATTGGCTCAGATGTTCTTTCCTAAAACAGATCAGTGAAGTGTCCTTCCGCCTCACTGACGCATTTTCTGCTTATTCTTCGCTGAACTCAGTTCAAGCCCAGGAAAAGAAAATGGGATTTTCCAGAAAAACTGAAGAAAAAAAAAAACCCAACAACAAATCTTTCAAGTGAAATTTTTGCAAAATGTTCTTCGAAAAAGTTTCCGATTTAGTTGAAAATCCATTTTCTTTCCAAGCGAAACCCCCTCCCAACTCTACTGTTATGTTTGTCCTAATTGGCAGCTTTTTTTGAGTAACCGCGTTGTCCGTACAAATTTAGCCCTGCTTTCTCTGAGGGCCTGTTCAGTGACACTCTTTTCTGTGCCCTCTTCCTTCTCCTCCTCCTCCTCCTCCTCCTCTTCCTCCAAACTCCTCTTCAATAACCCTTACTTAGTCCCTACCTGTTGTCTTTCTGTTCCGACACAAGCAGTCTTTGAATTTGGAATATTTTCATGGTAGGTATTTGTTTCTGCTACGTTAACACCCTCCGTTGTGTCATTCCCGTCTTCATCGGTCACCGCTACGCTTTTGTTACACCTTTCATCCGTGCGATTTTGAAACCACCGAGAGGCTCGTAGTCCCACCTTTTCCTTTCTGCGGTTCCTTCATCCACGAGTAAGAAAATAGCAGATAAGCCACAAATCTTCCATATTTTATCTTCACAAAACGGCTATTTCCACTGAGTCTCCTTTATTTACCTTCTCTGGTGGATGTTTCCTAAAAGAAAAAAAAAAAATGTAAAAGTGGCACTTGGACTTAAAAAAGAACCCCCCCCAAAAGTGCTGTAATTCACTCAGAGAGGTGAAAAGTTCTCTCTGGGCTCCATTTCCTAAAAGATGCATCTGCTGTAATTTCCCAGGAGACAGAGAATCAATAACACACACAGGCACATACTATAAATCAATATGTCTGTTAAAAAATGGATATTAGCTCATTTGTAGCAGTTTGACAGACAGTTACAGGGACCGTGATGTATGTAGAAGCAAAACGATACCTTTTTAAGGCCCGGTCGATGCTCCACACCGGTGCCGGGGCTCCCAGAAGCCTCGTCCTCACTCCTTGTTTTTCTTTTTTTCTCCAGCGTTCTGTGCCGTCTGTCTTCGTGTGCTCATCACAAATGCATGCCCGTCTTTCATCCAGCATGTCCTCCAGGTTTCATGGGCCTGTGTGTCTTCTGTTGAACTCCATGTTTCTCGGTAATCTGCTCTCTGGATTTCAATTGTGGAGCGGGGATGTCAAGTGAAACCAAATCGTATACATCTTTAAAGCTGCAGGTCGTAAATATCCCAGCTTTGTCCTGGAAAGACTGGAATATACCCCACTGCTGCAGGCAGGGCCCAACTGAAAGCTGTAGGAGAAGGGGGGGGGGGGGGTCACTGTAGGGGTCAGTGCAAAAGTGGGCAGAGATTCCCCCCTTTAACCAATTCTGAGCTTTCGCAGCAGAGTCACCTCACATTCATGTAGCAGAGCCCCCCCCCCCCTCCCCCCCTCCCCTCTGCTGAGCTCAACGGGCCCGGCCCCGGGACCCAGCTCAGCAGGCAGGGGGAGGGCCCCAACCCCAGGCAGGAATGTAAACATGATGCCTTGACCCCCCCCTCAACGCACGCTCACACTTGTGTCTGTGGGGCAGATGCAAAGGTAGTGTGGATCTTGTTGACTTTTTTTTTTGGGTTTTTTTGCCCAGTTTTAAACTCGGTCCCCTCAGGAGAAGAAAGGGTCGACTGTTGGAGGGGAAGGAGCAGTGAGCCCCCCCCTCCCATCCTCGATTTGCTCTCTGCTGCTGCACAGTTTAAATTCCGAGAGCAAGCGTTACCACTCACTCCATCCTTTTCTTTCTTTCACCAACTTGTGGGTTTTTCCTCAGCGTCCGTCCTGTCTGGTGGTTAGTGTTTCTGTACACCCCCCCCCACTCCTCCCTAGCACCAGGTTTATTTAAATGCCCCTAAAAATGAAATCCACTAGTTTTTGAGGCCGGTTTGGGTGCATTTAGGTAATCTAAGGTGCTCTGGAGGCGGTGACTTTAAGGGTTTGATGCTTAAAGAAGTTTTTTTTTTCTTCCTTCTCATCTTCCCCCTCAGGAGAAAAAAAAAGTGCATTCGCTACATCCAAGGTGAAGGCAGCTGTGCCAGTCCTCCCTCTACGGACGGAAGCTTACTAGACTCCCCCCCATCCTCTCCTTCCTCCGTGGTTCCCTCCCCCTCCTCAAAAGAGTCCAAACCTCAGACTGAACAAATGCAACCTCTCTCACTGACTATGAAACCGGCCCACCAGCCACTCCACCACCCGCACCTCCTGGCTGGGCCGTCTCTGGGTCAACTGGAAAACTCTGCGGCAGCCGGCAAAACGCCCGCCGCCTCCTCCCACAACGGAGCTCTGGAGCGCGCCGACGTCTCGTCCTCGCGGCAGCCGGGCTCCTCTGTGGCATCCTCGATGGCCCGGCCCTCGGCAGCGCTGTGTCATTCCCGCTCGCTCCACCCCTCCGCAGCCCCCCAGCCTCTATCGCTAGTGACCAAGTCTATAGAATAGTCTGCGCTACTCTTTTTTTTTTTTTGAATTTTCTCTTTTAGCTGTGCACTCGCCCTTCTCTGCTCAGTCGTTTTTTACGTTTCTGTGCCGCGAGGCTCCGAAATTTTTCGTTCTTTTATTGAAGTTCATTGGTCAATATTTGACCCCTCATTATCGACAAAGTCTAATTATTATAAAGAGATGATACAACGAGCTGTAGTATAGCTTTATGAATCTGCCCACATTTTTATGGAATTTTATTTTTGTTTGTTTGTTTGTGTCCTTCTGTTTTTTTTTTGTGGTAGTGTTCAGCAGCACCAACACCCAAAAACACACAATCTAGTTCAACATCGCACTTTCAACGATGTGTAGTCTTTTTTTATTTTTATTTGAAGCGGTAGATTATTCAGTGAGCCCTGTTCTGGAAAGAGTTGGTTCTTCTTCTTATTTGTATTAAATACGAGCTCTCGAACCAATCATTCGACACCTCTTCGAACTCTTGGAGGGCAGGAGGCTGGCTGTGACCCCCTCCCTGAGGAACAACTTTAATTGTGATGTTACTTGTTTAAATGTACAGAATTGGAAAAACAGGGGAGGGGGAGGCGTTACTGTGTTAAATATGCATTCTTCCACTGTCTGTTTTTTTCTTTGTTGTTTACCTTTGGGGTGGAGTCAGGAAAGTTGATGGGAGGGGTGTTAAAGGGCGGGTGGGGAGGTGGGGGGGTTACGGGATATTAAATTCAAAATTGTCACAACGCTAGGACCAGTAGTATTTATTGCTTTAGAAATTGCTTGTCGTATCTTGTACGTGTCTCTTTTTTATTATCATTATTTTCTTTTCTTTTGTTGAATACGATGTACAAATATTTTTTTTCTTAATATTAAGGATGGATCCGTTTTTACAAGGAGGTTAAACCTGTCTATCGCCTGATTCGTCCTCACCAAAATCCCAGGATTCCGCTAACGCGAGACCTCATGAACAAGAAGTATGCACAGCTTCATTTCAAGAAACGCACCTGTAAGCCATTTTACAAAAAAAAGCATAAAAAAAAACACGAAAAAGAAAATAAAACATCGGCAAGAAAGCTTGAAACCAGACAGTGGGGTACCGTTTGTTCAGTGTCCACAGCCCTTGTTTTTTATTGCACAGTCCCACCTCAGACTGTAGATCCGTGTACAGATTTTCCGTGCCAAATTTTTTGTGATTTTTCTCCGCCCCAACCCAACGCCCCACATGAAAAAAAGAAAAAAAAAAAGCTGTAGGGATCTTTTTTTTTTCTTTTTCCGTTTGTTTTGATGTTTTTCTTTTATTTTGATACCATTCTTTGCTGTGACGTTACATAGATTGCTATGTATGTAGTATAAATGTTGCTATAACAAATGTGTTTGGTAGCAAATTGTCAAATAAAATTTAAACTTAATAAAAAGACGGACATCATACTGTATAAACCCACCAGGGCCAAATTATGTATATTAGGAGGTTCATAAAAAACTATTAAATACAAAAAAAAAAATACACAAACTGCCACTTTTAAGTACACTACTGCATATAGGTAGATAGAAAAAATAGGCATGTTGATGTTGCAAGAGGCTGTAAAAAAAAAAGCTACAAAAGAATCATCCACTCGGTGCCATTGTAGTTGACATGACACGACTGTAATCTGTCGATTTCTTCTCTGGTTTACTAAGATGCTAATGATAAATAGTTTGAATGTTTCCTTAACGGCTGTGATGTTGCTGTTCTATTTTATGCTCTTATCTTTTTTTGTTTTCTTTTTTTTTTTTTGGGTTTTTTTTTTGTTTGTTTGTTTTTTCCTGTTATTTTAAATGGTTCCAAAACCATGTTTTTTGTAATGAATAAATGTTTATGCTGTACAGTCTCTGTAGCATGCAGTTCTGTATTAATAAAAGCAACTTAGTATGTGCATTTTTGTGTTTTCCTTTTCTTTTGAAATTCGCCAGGATCGAGCTACATCCCCTGCAGGTAAATTGTGTTAACTCAATCACCGGCACATTAAGTAAACTCTTGTTGACGTTTTCTTTTCAGCAACTATTTATATATGGTATTAATTGAAATATCGCCTGTCTTCTTTGTTTACATCAAGTATTTAAACTCCTTACAACAAAACTGTTTAATGATGTTCAATTCAAAAAGAAATGCAAGCTACAGAAATGTGTAGGCTTATCAAAGTTAAGTTAGAATAAAATGAATATTTAAAAAGTTTACATTAAAAAAAAGAATTCTCTAGATGAGGGGTGGGCAAACTATGTCCTGGGAGGCATGCGGAAAAAATTATACTGATATGATTATTAGTGTTTATTACACTGTAATTCAGTTCAATTATTTATATAGCCCAATATTCCAACACAGTTGTCTGAATGGGCTTCACTTCACTCAGTTATAACATACAATAGTTGATTGCTAAACTAAACTGCCCTCAAGGAAAAAAAAACCCTAAAAAAACAGATTCTGGGGGAAAAAAGAAGACATCTCAGGGATGACGGCGTGAAGCGGGGATCCTCTCCCAGGATGGACAGGCCATGTACCAGAACTCTTAGAGGAGAATTAGCTTATCTAACTCTACACGGTTGAATAGTGGAGCAGATGGGCTTCATTCATCCAGATGAGTTGGGAGCAAGACACCAGCCAGAGGCGAGGTCCACGGCCCGGGACAGGAGCAGAGACGGGCCAATTGGAATCTTGGGATAACATGAATCGCACTGCACCAAACAGAAGCACCGAGAACTAAACGATCAAGAATAAAGGAGAGGAGAAGTAGATGAGGATAGAGGACAGAACCCCACTGCACCATACTTTCTCCAGCTTCTAGCAGCCAACTAGCAACTCGTTATTGTTATTAAATGTATTCAAACATGTAAATAAAGTGCATGCACTATGGCACATGTAGCAGATGATAATAATAATGACAGAATAGTTTTTTTTTCAATCAAAATTCATATTATTGTCCAGATTCCACAGTATTTCTTTCTCTTATGAGGTGGATTACCAAAACACGCCTCACATCTGCTCCTGGCCCTTCTGTCAAATTTTAGTAACCCTTTGTGGCCCATGAGTCAAAAAGTTTGTCCACCCCTGCTCTAGATAGTTAGGCAAAATCAAGCATGTACAAAATAGAGCTTTAACAGTGATTTAGATCTGACAGGTCTGGGACAGATTGAACACTGAGGGGCATCGCAGCCACTGTCAGAACTAATGGTTGTTAAACGTCTTAAATATCTTTCTATCTATCCTTGGTATCCTAATTTTATGATGTTTATTAAAGATTCATTTAATGAAAATGTGTGAAACATCAAATCCATAAATAAAGGATTGTCTTTGTAACCCTGGGCTCATAAGAAATTCCCTTCTCACCCCCACAGGTGGTTTCTCACCCCCAGTTTGGGTCTTCTACCAGAGGCCTGGGAGGTTGAGGGTCCTGCGCAGTATCTTAGCTGTTCCTAGCTCTGCGCTTTTCTGGACTGAGATGTCTGAGGTCTTTCCAGAGATCTGCTGTGGTCACTCCTCCAGCTTGGAGGTTACTGCCCCGATTGCCCCAATCATCACAGGCATCTTCAGGCTTTCTCCATCACTTGGTTTTGCTACATCCACCACAACGGGCTTCCTCTGTTTTATATCCACCACTACAATGTCAGGTTGATTCGGGTTACCATCCTTTAAGCCTGTATATATGGCTGTGTATTTATATATGGATGGATGGATGTTAAACAGATATATGACAGAGCAACACTGAGAGGAACCAGAAACAGCCAGAGGTAGATTAATCAAATCATTTTTTCTTTTTTTTTTTATCCAAAAAAGCTTAAATCCAAAGATAAAAGACATCTTGGCTTAAATATGACATCATTTAACTTTTAAGTAATTTTTTTTATTCTTGATTTTTTTTGTGCTCCACTTCATTTTAATAAAGCCAGGATGTCTTCCTTTTATAATATTAATCGGTTGATGTGATCCCCATACTAACTGAGCAAACGGTGACTGTGGAGAGCAAAACATCCTCTAAATAACGGAGGAACTTAAAAAAAGCTACAGCAGAACCAGCCTTAGGAAGGGAGATCAGCTGACATGACTGTTTGGGGTCTGAGAGGACAGGAAGCAAACAAACAGAAAACACTGGATTGTCTGGTTTAGGACAAATAAGGTGGGTTAGTAACAGCAACAGTGGAAAAATGGAAGGAAGATGCTAAATCTATTTATAGGACTGAGAAATTAGTTCTCTATTGGAGCAGAAAAGGAGGAGATGAAGTCAGAAGTGAAGTGCCCAGTAAAAAAGAGAAAACAACAAATGACAGGAACATCTGACTTCACTGTAGCAATTAGAACAGGAAAAATGCAAAAACAGACATATTTTATGTTTTCAAATTAAATATTTTTTTGTTAGACCTCCACCTTCATCCAATAATTAGAAGGGGAGCAGGAACTTTACACAAATGTTTCTGTGTTTTTAGATATTTTTCCACTCCGATCATCTTTTGATCTATTATGAAATGTTCCCAGTGGTCTTTTAACTATGATTGTGCTGTTTTACAAAAAAAAAAAAAAAAAAAACCTTTGCTGTTTTCTAAGACATCGTTTCTGTAAAGCCCACTCCTTTTCCCCATCATCCATCTGAGCAAAAAAGAAAAATGGTGAGTAATATTGGAGTTTTCCAGCCGTACAGGTTTGATCCAGATACATGGATCTATTTGTCTGGAGCTCGTGGACGCCGATTGTTGCACCTACGTCACTGCTACAACCTTTTTCTAACGCCATTTTTCATCTCCTCCTGATTCACAAGGATTTGAATAAGGAAATACTCAGAAATTTAATTGTAAGCTTAATTTTCTTTAAATAGGTCCTCCATCATGAGAAAACAGCTACAACAACATGTGTTGTTCTTGTTTAATTTGTCTAATGTCAACTTATGTCAACAAAGATGCCAAAAACTACTACAGTGGGGCTTTTTTATAGCATCAATTTTCCGCCATAAAACCTTGAATACAGGAAAAGAAAAATTCCAAGAAATCTGTTGTGATAAAGTAGACACAGGACTGTTTCTGGAAACTTGTTTAGTCTGAACACCCAGGTAATTGTGTTTAAGATTCAATTTTATTTATATAGCCCCATTTTACAACAATAGTCATCTCAATGGGCTTCAAGATGTTTTTGAACTTTCAACTCACTCTTAACTTGTAAAGTTGAAGTGTCAGAGATGTTTCACATAAAAGGATGGAGGAAGCAGTTCTGTATACTTTAGAAGAGAAGGTTTTGAAGCTTGAGGGAACAATATAGAAGGCCAAACAGAAAATTCAAAGAAAACCTTTCAAAACTCCTAATATGTCTTCGTGCTTGAGGACCACAGTGCACTAAAGGTCTGGTTTTGGATGTTATTTTCATAAAGTCTAAGTGTGTTTGACTCAGATCACAGTGGGGGAGCAAAATAGACAGGATGGGGGAGTGGCTGAAAAAAAAAAAACTTAAATTTATTGCTAAACGTTTCTCAAAACAGAACTTTCTCATCTCAAGATGTTTCTTATGACATGAAAAACTTTTGTAGTAAGTACTTTAGTACTGAACTACTTTTAAAAGAACAATCTCAGTATTCTTCTTTAACCTTGAATAACAAAAAAAACAAAGCACACAAAAGGTGGATTGATTTATTTTGTACAAAAACGACAAATACTTTGCTTTTTTCTAGAACTAAGCAGACGACCACTCAAAGAAAGCATCTGAAACAATGGTATGTGGAAAGGACGGTTCCAGCAAGGCCGCGTCGGGTCAGGATTGAAACCACATCCATTTATAGAAGGTTCTGGTAAGAGGGACTATGAAAGGAACATTTGAGAGAAGGAGTATGAAGAATAAAGAAAAATCGCAACACCTTGAGTTCTTTATCTTTTACTCACGTCTTGACCTTCTTCCATAAAACAACTGGCCTCTTAAAAAAAATAAAGAGAAGCAGAGAAAAACAGCAGATAACATCCACAGAAAGCAGTTAGTGACATAAGCGTGATCAAACATGTCTAAGGATTTAATGTCAGCTTCTGCTAGAAAGGCATGATGGGAACACAGCCCAGCAAGCATTTAAAAAAGTGGACTCGTTACAACGATCAGACAAGATCAAATGGATGTGACCTTTTATTCCATAACATGGTAGTAAAAAACAGATGTTTTATTGACAATTTGTGGAAAAATTTTGTTTTTCTTTAATGAAAATCTGTTTTGTTTGAGTGTTTTTTTAAATCAGTGAAGCAGGAGCAGACGAGAAACTACAGTTGGAAAAAGAGAATATTTGTTACATTGAAAATACAATCGTTTATCTACATGTATCCATTTCTGTCGTCTTGGTTTTCCTCATCCGAGCTGGTATCTGTCTCCAAGCTGTACGGCTGCATAGCTTCAGTGTTGCTCGCCGTTTTTGTTGCACTGGTAATGTTAGGTTGGTGTCGTGAGGGGCTGTAAGGCTGTGTCCGAACTCCCACCCTACTCCCTAACTTCCAAAAAACTATGTAGTGCTGGACCAGCTAGTGCCC
Source organism: Oryzias curvinotus (assembly GCA_023969325.1). Lineage (NCBI taxonomy): Eukaryota > Metazoa > Chordata > Actinopteri > Beloniformes > Adrianichthyidae > Oryzias > Oryzias curvinotus. The sequence goes on along the minus strand of CM043724.1, from coordinate 10,292,462 downwards.
TAGATTTTAAAATCAATTCGCACACCATGCTAACTACCTTTTTTTTTTTTACGGCAAATTTGACGTCACCAATTTCATGAAATGAGAATTATAAGACTACGACTATTTATGAATACGCTGTGTTCTGATAATGAAAGCGATGTTTTTGTGGTTGTTTTTTTTTTAAAAACACATTGAAATACACTTTTGTTTTGGAAAAAGTGTTCAAACGCATTCCATTGTGGTCTATTTTTGCTAATCTGGTGAGCATAGATGCACCCTGACTTAGCCCAAGCTAGCGGGAGAGCACGTAAACAGATGGATGATGGGAAATACGGGCGGGCTTATTCTGCACCAACAGTCCAAAACTCAGAGGCAAAATTTTAATAAACTGCTACTCTGCAAAAATTATGTCCTAGAAAATTACGCAGGTTTTTGATTCTTTCTAAAATACATGCATAAGCATAAAATGTGAATTCATTAGGCCGCATGGTGGTGTAGTGGTTAGCCCTCACAAGGTGGAGACCGTGGTTCAAATTTCAGCTGGCTCCTTTCTGTGTCTGCATGTTCTCCTTGTGCATGTGTGGGTTTTCTCCTGGCACTCGGGTTTCCTCGCACAGCCCAAACACATGCTGCAAAGGTTAAATTGCTAAATCTAAATTGTCCTTCTGAATGTGTGTGTGTGTGTGTGGTCCTGCAAAAAACTTGTGATTGATTCAGGGTTTACCCCACCTTTACCCAACAGTAGCTGGGATAAACTCACGAGACCACATGGATGGATGGATGGATGGAAATCCCTGAGTTAGTTCATATTTGGTAACGAGACCCTTGGAAAAGAAACTTCATAAAAAGAACAACCTGTTTGTCTGAATTCGACCTCTGAAGAGGTTCACCTAACAGTAAACAAAAAAACTGCCGTAAAGATAGAATCTAATCATGAAACAAAGTTTTTAAAGCTAAGATTTTATTCATTTAAATATGTCCTACTGTAATAACCAAATGCTTTGCTCTTAGTAAGATATTGTTTTGTGTTTCTAAAAAAAAAAGTAAATTCTTGCACAAAAAAGAAAAGAGGGGGCCGGTGTGGCGACTCCAGTTTCTGCGAGTGTACGACAGAAATACCTTGAGACCAACACAGACAAAACTGCAGAAGAACTGTAGCATATTTACAGGTGTTATGTGTGCAACTGTTTGAATGAAGGCTTGCGTTTCACCTTCCCAGCGCAAGTGCCCTAGTCCCTAATGATGGCGGTGTGCAGTAAGCTAACTACCCTCACAGTGGAGCGAGCCCCCAGGCTAGTGCCACATCTCTCCATCAAGGCCTGCCTTCATCCTGCTTTACACTGGGCCCTTTCCAAAGACACACACACACATACACACACACACATAGCCAATGACAAATAATTCATATTATGGCCTGCCTGAAAGTTTGCCACACTACCTCATTAAGCAGCCTATTGTAACCGGCTGACATTCCCTCAGCATAATAACATTCCTTGGTCGGCTTGTTTTTGAAGTGACATCTCACTAGAGGGGAAAAAAGAAATAAATAAAGTAATAAAAAAAAAAAAAAAACACCCAGTTACTCCGTGGTGTTTTTCACCTTTGGAACTCTCAAGGTGATGCAACTTTAGCTGCCAGATATCAATAATGGATTCCTGTTGTTTCTTGATAAAGTACAAGGTCCAGCAATGACATATCAAATGAAGACAGAAAAACATGGTTACTTGTGCTTTCCATTTAAAAAGTGACTTTCTTTTTCTGTTTCTTTCTACAGAAAAGTACAAAGTCACATTGAGTTTCCTCTTTTTCACATGTTCATACTTTTATTTTTGATCAGCAGACATGACTCTAATGACCCTGGTTTGTTGCTAAAACTTGCATCATGTGCTGCATATTTGTTGCTGGAAAGTGGAAGACATGACACGCTGAACCCACAAAGGCGTTGCCTTTATGGGAGCTGTGACCACAGCTGCTGCTTCCAGTCACACGTGAAAACTGGAGCCTAAACGTCGAGCTTCGATTGGAAGCTGCATTCGTTTTCTCTGAGCTGTGCTGCATCTGATATCTGGAAATTTTGCATTGGACAAAAAAAAAAAAAAAAAAAAGGGGAGGCAGGCAGCTGGGAGTGATGTGATCTGGGATGTATGACTTGATGAGGGCGAGGAGTAGTGAAAATGCTGCTTTGATGGGCTCCATGTTTGCACGTGTGGCGGCAAATGGCAGAACAGCAACAGTGTGGGAGTTTTATTTTTTTTATTTATTTTTTCCTCTACTGAGTGGCAATCAGTCAGTTCAGAGGCGCTGAGCTCCTGGCGAGCCTACAAGGCATGTGGCTAGGTGCTCTCTGTCCTGCGGGCAAGACAGGGAGAATTCTGACTTTTCCGGGGCAACAAGGAGGCATGGGAGAGGAACAAGAAACTTTCTTAGAAAAGTGGAAAGAGGAAACGGGGGGAATCATCCGGGGAAGTCAGGCTTGAAGAGGAGAGCACTTCAGTTTCCACCCCAGTCTTGATGAGTGAACAGAACATGTATTTCGCATAAAAACAAAGCACGTCTCAGGCAGCGATACAGAGGAATAACAAGAAGTAAAAAAAGATAGCAGTATTGGAAGAGTCTTTAACAGGAAAACATGTGAAAGAACTCTGCCTAAAGTTGAGTTCTTGGGCTTTCTTTCCATCATCGGAAGCACTTTCCAGCCTCGTTTAATGCAGGTCAGATGTATTCAAGCAGCTCTCCTCCTTATCATCACAAACAGTGACCTTGGGAAAGATGTCTCAGCTGTGGGTCTTTTCTCACCCCCCCCTCCCCCACACCCACCCCCGAATACAGTCCTCAAGCTCAGCAAAGAGACATTAGGAAGGAAAAATTCCACATAAATTAATTCCATGCGACTGCATCTCTCTGCTTTATGATCATGAAACAATAGAGTCAATCCTCGCTGAACCGACCCTGACCTGTTGTGAGGAAGAAAAAGAAAGGCCACTGTCATGGAGGACAGTCTGCTCTGTTTTGTGTTCTGGGTTGTTTTACAGGAACAATGAACAACAGTGTTGGACAGGAGGAGTCAGGAAAGAGGGAAGAGAAAAGACGTGTACATGAAAAACGCCAAAAAAAGTCACACAACTTATCATCTGTTTATGATTAGCTTTTCCTGAAAGATGGTATGATTTGTTTTCAAAATCATAATTTAACTCTGACAAATCCAGATTCATCAAACTCTAGAAAATTAAAAATGTAACGACTAAGCAGCTTTTTACATTACTCATTAACTACATCATTTAAATACATAAAGATTCACTCCAATAAAAATGGTCTTTTTAACATGTTTTTGTGGCATTTTTCTCATGATGGAAGACAAATATAAAGAAAGTTAAGACTGTTATTTTCTACACACCATAATAAAGTTAAAAAAAAAAAGGTTGTCACCTTTAAAACACGATGGTAGTTGTATATTTGTTTGACTAGTCTGCTATATTTGGTCAGATCCCACTTCTGACACCGACGACAAAACAAAAAAAGAGAAGGTCTACTTGAAACACTGGAAACATCCATCCATCTTCTATTTCTGTTATTCTGAGCTTCATCAGGGCTAAGGTGAGAGCACGAGAGAAAGCAGGAGTACCAAGAAAGAACCTGTGCATGGATGGGGAGAACATGCAAACCCCACAGGAAAAGGACCCAGCTGGGATTCAAACATTTCTCTGTAAGTGCGAACCACTACACACCACTGTGAAGCCGCTGAGTGGAAGAGACATTTTATTTATTTTCCAGCTTTGCACAATTATTTAAAAATTTACAGCTAAGATGCAACATCCAGCAAAATGTGGCAAAATCACATCAGGTGTATAAACAGTAAAAAAAAAAAAAAAAATCAATTTTCACATTTAAACTGATTAGAAATATAAAGTTTGGCTTGTTTGTTGCTTTTTTCATCATTTCATAATAAAAAAAAAGTTAGTAACCACATGATCTGTATACAAATAAATGTTTACTTGTTTCCCACCTAATTACAGAGAAATGAAAGTCTACTCTTTAAAATTGGAAAAATCGATGGTTAGTGGATGTCAGCTACCATTGGAAAAACAAACATGCCAGATTAAAAATGACCTTGTTGCTCACATTACTTTACACCACAGCGAGTTAGAAAACAAATACAAATGTACAGGAAGATAACAAGTTAACAATAAACCCAGAATCCTGCTCCAGTTTTCTTGCAAGGTACAAAATAAAAGCCCTGGAGGGAAAAAAAAAAGTCAATTGGGATTCTTTAACCCCCAGAGAAATTTGACGATTTCAATCACGGTGCCTAATGATACACTTAACAAGACGGTTTCATCACACGGCTGACAGCAGGAACAGATTTTGTTTTTGTACAGAGAGTTACTTCTTATTACCACATTTAGTTCTGGGAGATTAGAAAGCACAAGACAGTGGCTGAAAATAGCAGGTAAAAAACATTTCAACTACAATGTATCGCAACTTCAGTGGCGCACGCTCAACCTCATAAAACGAAAGTGGCATAAAGTGGGATGCCGAGTCTCATGGAGTAGGCACAATTACAGTGTTGAGGCGATGCTGTGAGCATCCGATGTAAGACAAGAGAGCCATTTTAAAGGAGATTAGTGCTGACACCTCCCTGTGTCTCAGCATGCAGTGATCACACTGCGCAGCTACTGTGTGTGGGAGGCCTTTTGTCACTTGTACCATTCAAAGTGGGAGAGGGAAAACAAGCGTTGGGATGACACTCAGCCGCCTCCGATAGATCAAAACCAAACTAATAAGCTAGGATGCTCAAATTAACAATGAGGCCTCTTGTTTAACTCAGCAGCTTGACTTCCTCAGCCGTCAGCGGCACGATTTAAACCCATATCAGGATGTGACTTAGGAAATAATGGCTGCGCTCAGCTCTACAGGTGAAAGAATTTGGCTGCAAAGAAGATTTTCCACTATTTCTTTATGTTTGTGGGCATAATGAAGGCAGGAAGTGTGTCATCAGCAACACGGCTGAAGTAGCAGATTTGGAAGCACATTAGCAGGTCAGTCATCCCTCTTTTTTTAATAATAGTAATCCATTTCTATTGTTCCCCTGAAGAGGCTTGTTGAAAATTAATTTGTGCTGGTCAACAGTCAATAACCCTCCTCCCTGGAGACCCACAGTTTAACCCCAACAACGCTCAATGCAACAGCCTGTACGCAAACACTCCAACCCACATTCCACTCTGCTGCCTCTCAATAGCGAGAGGAAAGGATTATTGACCAATTTCTGAGTTTAATGTACCTACATCTCCCCCTCCAGGCATGTTACTTCACCTCCTCCACCCACTTTTATTGTAGCATCAAGCCGTCATGTGATCTTTTATTCAGCGCACACCATTAGGTGAGGACGGAGCCGAGTCAAGCAGAGTACCCTAAATATGTTTGAATATCGCACCTCAAAAGATCCCCACACTTCATCTACATAAAGCTTTTATTTTGACAAAAAAAATATTGTTTACAAACAGATAAAAAAAAAAAATTAAAAATATATTTTTTAGTTTTACTTACACACAGATGAGATGCTGGTGAATTATTTAAAGCAGCGCTTAATAAATTAATGATAAAATGCTCTACAAAGGCACGACACTTTTAAACTTTTATACATTTTTCAAACACTCTTACAACCGGGAAAAAAAAGTTTTAGAACTTACAAACAGAATTTGTTTATATTTGTACGCCGACCTGCATTCTGTTTTCTATGTTTCACCCTCAGTGAGTACGGTAAAATAACCATTTCTAATGTTGGTGAACAGAAAAACCTGCAGAGGTTTATAAATGCAAAGTGTTTAAGATTTGTCTGACGTGACAAATTTTGTTAAAACTTTTTATCAAAAAGTGATTTCGTACATTTGTTGGTGCAAAAAAATTGCAAGCAGAAATGAAACAATCTGTTAGTGTGTGCTGACTCTTCCTTTGTGATGGACAGTGCTGCTGTCAGCTCCTCGTCTGGCCCTTTGCTGCAGACCTCCATTTGAAAGTGAAGATTTCCTGTTTTTGCTGAAAAGTGCAAAAAAAAAAAAACTATTTCAGAGTAGTCAGCGGTTTAAGTTCTCAATTCTGAAGTTTAGCGTTTGCTCACAGAGAGTTCTCTGTAGAGGAAAAACAGTCACTGTTCATGCTCAGTCTGTTTATTTTAACATTGTGGCAATCAGTGCTCAGTTTTTATTTATAAATGAAGAAATTTCTTAGAAATATCAACAGTCCTTTTAATGTTAGAAAAAATAAAATAAAGGTTTTTCTATAAAAACCCACTATCATTTTTCTATCGATTTTAAAAATTGTTGCCAGTGGTCTAACGCAATCAGATGCATCGGAATGGAGCAGAGCAGGGAGCTTGTGGCCTGCAGAAGAAACGTCTACGTCATCAAATTGTATAAAGACATACACAAAAATGCAATTTTGAGCTTCATTTTCTTTATTTATGTCTTCCATTATGACAAAAATCCCACTACAACATGTTAAAAAAAAACACCAAAACATGGTGTTTTACTTGATTTTATATTTTCTTTCTTTAGAACATTGCTTCGAAATGCTCTGGACCAAGCTGCTCTCTAGCAAACATCTTCCCATAGAGGAAAGGCATGAACGTCGGGCGGAGAGCGTGTTCTGAGGGGCACGCATGAGGCATTTCATCGGAGCAAGTGGTGAGGGTTTGGTGGTGAGTGAAGACACCAGAGAAGAAGTGCCTGCATTAAGGTTGCAAAACAGTGAGAGAATACAGAGAAAATGCCCCCCCCCCACCCCCACACACACACATCAAAGCTGTTCCCTCCAGCTGTGTCTTGTGATATTTATTTATTGAGATGATTTTGCCAGAAACCCAGTGGCCTGGCTCTGTGCCCCCCCCCCCCCCCCCCCCCCCCCAATTCTTTGATATGTTGCACGGTTCTTAGCTGACTGTCCTGGGGGAAAGAGAGGTCAGGGGTCAGCCAAAGAGACCCCGAGAGGAAAAATCATGGCTTACAGAGAACGCTTAGAAACACCTTACACCATATAGTTGCACACGTACACACAAACAGGGGGGGGGTGGTGGTGGATGAGGGGGAATCTAGCATTGATTATCATTAAAGGGCCAATGATTTGTTTCCCCCCACCATTTGGAGGAACATGTCTCACATCTAAATGAATATCAGATTAATACCTTGGAGTTATTACAGCGTGTGTTGTCATATTGAGTCCATTCAACAGAAGCTTAAGGAAGAGAAGCGCACAAACACAGGCAGATGTGTGGCGAGAGACGGGGGCGCACGGTATCGACAGGGTTTACTTTTCTCACTAAAACTTCCACATTTGAGATTGTCTGACACCTCGTACCTACAAAAATAGAGATCCACTCCAATGACAATCATGTTTGTGGTGTTTTTCACATGTTCTTGTGGCGTTTTTCTGATGATGCAGGACAAATATTGAGAAAATTAAGTGTGAAACTGCATTCCTGAGTATTTCTTTATTCAAATCATTGTAAATCAGCAGCAGGGAGATAGAGGGCCGGTTAACTCACAGTGGTGAATTTGTAATGAATTCCTGCCGCTCTGTAGACACTAGGTCATGGAAAATGACAGGTTTTTTGATTTCTGCTAAAAATGGCATAATCATGATCAAAAGATCACTGGCAACGCTTTTAAACTAAAACACCTTTTGATCGGAGTGGGACTATAAAGGCCAAAATAAAGATGGTCACAGGCTGCTAAAATTCATTTCTGTTTTGACTCTGTCTGTGCAGAGGGCGACAGTTTGTTAGCGCCTTGTCATTTGCAACTGCTAAACAGCAGTAGGACAGACCTGGAGGTTGCACCTTTTGTCGTTTTCACTCAGCGTGGACTATCAAGCTCAGAAAGGATCTTTACGGCGCAAATAAAGGCTGACAATAACAGAGCATGACCCTGAAACCCATCCTGACAGTAGAATTCATGCATACTGATGCTGAATGAGTATTTATTGGTGCACTTTCTAACTTTGAATAGGTATAGGTATGGAGGCTCCTGGTCAGTGCCTCCTCCCCTTGAGGCTGACTCGTCCACAGAGAATTGACAAAGTGGCAGCTCACTGCACCGCAGGCTGTAATTTTAGCCGCAGGGGAGGACATGCTCATCTTTTTTGTGTGACACATCTCCAGCATAATGCATTGTCAAATAATTCTTAATATGTCCGGTGTGACATGATGTCCGTGTTCTCAATATTCAGATTTGCTCTGGCTCATAAACCCAGGCGCCGCTGCGTGCCATTGGCCCATCAATCAAGACATCTCCACCCACAGTCCTCCTTCCCCTCCCTCTGTTTTTTTTTTCCACCTGTCAGTCCATTTGAATATGAGGTGGCGCTTGGATGGCTTCCATGAAATAAGCTTCTGGGAGAACAGGGCCTGTAAAGCTGTTTACACATGTAGGAATTTTGATTGAGGAATCCATGCAGCTCTGCTGTGCCAACACATTTGACAACCCCCCCCCCCCCTTTCAGTCACAGGTCGTCTGCTGACTCATTTGCATATTACAAGATCCATTTTATCATTGCGTGGTAAAAGTCAGGGCTTTAGAAATTAATTTCAGGGCCTGCCTGTTCTGTTGCCATGCCTTGTTTGAACAGTTTTGCAAAATTCCTCTGTCAGGGCTGCAAGTCCTATGCACTGCTCGCTCGGGTTTGATGATAAAAAACAAACATTGACAGAAGATATCAAGAGCTGACAATCACCGCCCATCTTCCTCCAAAACCCCCCCTCACTCAAAAAGCCCCCATCTAGACACCCCGTGTAATTGAACACGTGCAAACAATAATCCATCTGAAAGCAGACGGGCCATTTAACAAAGAGTGATTGTTTGCATATGAGGGTAAACAAACAGAGCACCGCTGGATCTGTCAGTGCTTGAACCCTCTCCAGATAAAGATGGATGGGGGGGTGCAAAGGAGGGAGGGCGATAAGGGACGGCGATGGGCAGTAAAGAGCCACGTCAACTGCTCTCCTTCCTCATGCATTAAATTCAAAGCGGGCTGCTGTTCAAAACTCCCACTGATCAATTGTGAGCCAAGGGGAACGGAGGGAAAGAGTGGATCGGGGGGGGGGCTCAGCTTTGGCATACGTGATCAGCACATTGGGCCAAATGATGTCATCCATCAGGATGGACACTGCAATTTGCCATCTATTTCCTCATCAATCAAACTTGAGAATTCGTATAAGCAGGTGAAATATGCATGTGTGAAAGTGTGTGTGTCTTCCTGAGGCACAGGAAATTTCCAAACCAGAGAGGAAGTAGACGGAGTGAAAATGTTGGTGAATCTAGACTTGCAGGAGGGCCAAATCACGCCAACAATTCATTCAATGCAAAAACATTCTAAAAATGACAATTAAAATAGCGAAACAAATAAAAAAAAAAACATGTTTAAGAAGCCAAAACAGCATTCCAACAAAATAATATGTTATAATAATTAAACATTTCATTTCATCGCTGTGCTCCGTACTAATCACAAAACTTTTCAAGTGTGCAGACATTGAAGATGTATTTGAAAAAATAAAACATCTTTAACAAAACAGACAGACGGCTGGATCCAACTGCAGCAGGTTCATTAGCTCAGCTAAAAGTCCACAATGCTAAGTCAGGGTCAGGCAGGGGTCAATAATGAGCACGGGAGCATCAGGGAGGAAACTAGAGAAGTTAGGATCCAGGCGAGATTCGGGGCAGGCGGCAGGCAAACTGAGTCAAAGACAAAACAGGTTCAGTAAAGCAGAAGATCATGTCCAGATATTACACTAAGTAACACAGGCAGAGTGGCACAAACTATAATTCACACTGAGTGAGGCTCAGTGAAGTGCTTTAGTGTACTGCAGGTGGTTGCACATGAGAGTCAGGTGTGTGGCATGCAGGAACTGTGCGCTGGGGTTGCTGGGAGATGTAGGGTGATTAGAACTTTTCCTGCCGATGACCAGAAGGGGAGACAGAATTCTGACTTCTGACATAACCATCATGCAATCAGCGATGTCCCATAATACCCACTTTCTCCGGTTTCTTCTTGTGTTTTAATTTGAGTACATTTCCATTTAATTTATTTAAATAACTGTTGTTTTCTGAAAAAAAAAATTTTCTTTCAATTTGTTGGAATTTTGTGTTGATTTCTAAAATGTAATGTTTTTTTTTACTGCTGGTTTTGCTTTTTTAAATTATTGTTGTGATCCTTAATTTGTTTTTCTTTGAAGTAATTTGTTGGTGTGATTGGCCACCTAACCTTTATCTTAATTTTAGCCACCTTTTCTAGGAATTTCTTATTCTAAATCTACTTTCATTTTTAAATCATTTACATGAAACCTTTATTGCTCAACTGGCTAGAAAAGCTTACTGTATTTATGCCCTCAAGGTAATGCTCTCTTTCTCCCCTCTTGGCCTCTTATCAGTAGATTAACATCTGTTGAGTTGCTTTGGACTCATACACCCTTAGCTCTTGAATTTCTCAAGTAAAATCTTTCAACTAACCACTAGATGTTATCCTTGCCTAATTTGGTCAAGAGATTCTAATAAATCGCTTTTTAGTTGCTGGCTCACACCTTTAGACAGGCAGCTTGTGCGCCCAATGAGAAACACACAGATCAAGATTTGCAACCTACAGAAGTTTGAATCCCAGAGCATCTAAAGTTCACACGAAAATGGCACTTCCACTGGAAATCTAACCTTAATAGATTTCTGTTTTCCCCCCTGAGCCGTATATAGTAACCTCTCTCCATCACTCCTCATGCACAATTGCAAATGGTGCAATTGACCAGATCAACAATCAAAACAATGATAAAACAATATCACATTTCTAATCTAAATATGTAAAATGACATTTTTATAATTTCAATAACCCTTGTGCTATCCTAGGCACTTTAACATTGGGAGTTGGGTCATCTAGACCCCACTAGAAAGTGCGCTGAACTTCTTTCTTCAATGATTTGTGATCTTCACTGGTGTCCATGGATTACATGAAATCCTCTCCACCTTTATCCACCTTTGTCATGGTAGGGAGAACACGTCAATGTAAGGGTGGGGTCATATGATAGCACAAGGGTTAAGAGTTTTTATTTAGCTGCTTCATAACTAAATCTTGAAAAAGAAGTATTCTATCATAAAAAAAATGAATGAACAAATTAGTTATATTTCAATATGGCATTCATCATGTTGTTTTATATTTTTATACATTGAGGTTTGGCTTTAAGGATAATTCACAAAACTCCCCTAATTAGATCATAATCACAAATTTTCTATGTTTAGTAAAAACTGCTCTTTTATATACAATCAAAAAAAAAGAAAAAGAAAAAGAAAGCCACATCAAAGCACAGGTGAAGAATGACAGCTTTATTTATAGACATGCAGTGCAACCTCAGTTTGAGCTCATTCCGGCCTTTAGGAAGTCTAGACTTTCAGGTCAAGAGTGTTAAAAGTCTTTTTGGTTGGGGCTATTAAGCTTTGGAATAAAGTGCCTGAAGGGATCAGTGTCTGCTTTCCCCAAAAAGCTTTCCCTCGACTCACCTTTGGCCGCTGGCTTAAAACTGAACCACGCTGATCGCGGCAGAAAGATGCCTCTAGAAATCTCGGCAGACAACACAAACCCAGCTTGAAACAAAAAAACCTCGTCACAAAAACACAATTCAGACTAAACTGTTTTTATTTCTATGGTGGATTACAGAAAAAAATATCAATTCTATCACGACTGGCTTAGGCGTTGAACCTGAACCTTTTCTTGCTTGATGTTGAGAAGATGAGGTTCACCTCATTATTAACCCTTTGACCTTTTATAGCTTCTAGCCACCAGGCCGTAACATGTGCATCTCATTTTAGGACGACTCCTCTGTGGAGATCCACTGCTGATTTATGGGAATAACAGATTGGTCCCAAGTGACTCTAAACTCTTTGCAAAATATAACGCTTGACTGCAGGGGGCTGGCACCAGCGTGTGCTGCATGAATACTTTAAAGGCTGCGTCAGAGCTATTTGAATGTCAAAGTTAAACTAAGTTTGGTGACTGTACAGTTGAAGTTCTATTTCAACAATAAATCTAAAAAAATCTTTTTTTTTCTCTCTCTGCACTCAAATATAAACCGTTTTGATAATTTTTAGATAAAAAAAACCCCATTTTACTTTGAAAAAACATTATATGTTTGATAAATCTAATTGTATATTTCACAGCAATAAACCAATGTTGTTTCCACTTAAATATTTATTTTCTACTTTTTAAAGGAAAACATTTGATTGCATTGTAATTGCCGTTTGAATTATCTTTAAATTAGAATAATATTTGTTAGAAAAATCTAAATGCTCATGTTTTTTCATAGAGTGACAAGTGTGTTTTCATTTTTTTTTAATCCGTTTTTGATTGTCACCTGCATAAATATATGGATTCCTCTGTTCTGTGATGTAATTTTTTTCAAAGCAAATAATAGAAAAACGTAAAGAAAACAACATATATGCAAAAATTCCTTCCAATCTGATGTGCTTTACATGGTGGAACTACTGATGAGGGCAACAGGAGGATGCTGGACTGACAGTCTGGTAAAAGAATAAATATGCGAGGAGAACAAAAAGTAAAAGCACCACACAAAACACACACAGGCACACACACAAAGGAGAATCTCTATTTTTCACTTGCTCTCTTTCGCTCTCTTTGTCATCCAGTCTCAGTGCTAGCGAGGGTGCTGGCATTCACTCGGGCTGGGAGATGTTCTAAGACCTTTTCTTACTTTGTGCCAGCTCTGCTATACCCTAGTGGGTGTGCGTTTAAGTTTCCCCATCTGCTTCTGTTCACATTATCTGGCTCCAGGGCAGGCACCATGCCTAAAATACACACTTGCACTCGTGCACACTGACGCGCACACCAAGAGTTTTATCTTTGTGCTGATGACGCAGTTTTTAGAGTTGTGTGAAGCCCACACACACAGCATAGCAGGGGAGGCTTTTTTTTTCTTTCTTTCTTTTTTAATCTTTACCTTCCTCTTCTTTTCTCGACAGAACAGACAAAATCAAGAGGAAGCGATGGCCTCCGGAGAGTGGAGGCCGCTAACTTCCTCTGAGCGTTGTGATCACCTGCTTCTCATCCCGGGAGGTTAAATCAGCGGTGAGGCTCAGAGGACGTAGGGGAGCGAACATCACTGAGCCGTGAAAGAGGGGCCGAATTTGCATCAGACTCCCTGTTTTAAAAACCTTCACATTTTGGGTTTAACTTTCGAGGTAAAAGCAAAAAAAATAAAATAAAAAAAATAAAAGAAACACCCAGAGAGGCTGCAGATTATTACAGATGATTGATGGTGAGTAATGCATGAGTGTAAGTGCCCAAAGTGATTTGCGATGTGATGCTGCTAATTTAAAGTCTAACATGGGGGCTGCATAACTGAGGAGAGGTTAGAATGGAAAAGGAAACTCTAGAGATGCTGCCAAGTTTCTTTTTCTTCTTATTTTTACGCCGAGTGATGTTCTCTTTATAGTCTCGGCTACGACTGACGCAGTAAGTGGTTGAATGAGCTCTCTGCTGGAAAGGTCAGAGGTCAAACCCATCCTGTCAGAGGAAGACTACTGATGAGCCACAGGGAACGGTTAAAGGGCTTTGACCCCTCCATCGTCCCGCGTATATATCGTAGCTCAGGAGGGAGGCCACCGTGTGTGGCTCCCACAAACTATGAAGGAAATCAGTGGCGACAGGAGGTGACTCCGGGTGGCTGGACGAGTCTGTCTATTTTTGAAATCCTGGAGAGGGAAAAAAATAATAATAAAAAGAGTGCTGGGGAGGAGAAAAAGAGAGCAGGAAGGAGTCCAGCAGGGGGCTGTTGTCTTTTTTCCTTTGTTTTTCCTAAAGAAACCCTTTAGTTCAAAGATGCAGGCAGACATCAGTCAAAGCGTTTTGAAAGTGTATCAGTGGAAGTTAAAAATAAGAGCAGCACGACGTACCTGGCACAATCAAATAGATGTTATGTAACAAAGTAAAAATTCATGTAATGCTTCAATCCATTTTGAAGCAACATTTGAAAAATAAAAAGAGAAGCAGGCGTGCTATTTACGCCTCCACTTCCAAAAAGTCAAGGCCAGAGGACAAGGAGCCTCAGTGCACCACAGATAAAAGTGAACAAGACCTTCTATACTGTGAATGTGCGAGGAAGAGACTCTTCCAGGCGTGCAGCGCCCATCAAAGGAACAATTTATTTTGAATTTAAAAAGAAGAACTTCCCGTGGTTAGTTTTTGTGCATCCTCGGGGTCCTTGTTTGGACCCCATGTTTCGTATGTTGTGTTTGTCTTCCATCTTTCTTCCTTTGCATCTTTTTATCTGTTGTTCCTTCATTTTTTTCTTTTTTTTTTTTAATATCTGCGATTTGGGAACCCCTTTCCCGCCTCTTGATATTTGTCAATACAAGCTTGACCTCGGTGGGCAAAGTCTCCCCTCTGAAGTGAGAGCCGGCGATAGCCTTGAAAACAGACCTTTAAATTAAACGGGGGAGAACACAGATTGTTGTATAATTCATCCAGACCCCCCGTTGAGGATCCTCTGTGCAAGCATGTTACAGTCAAGATTAGAATTTCCTTTTGTTGCCGCCTGTTTGTGTTACACACAATGTGGATCCTGCCAGGGCCCAGTAAATTACCTCTTTAAACATTCATTTGCCTTAACCAAGACGAAGGGAGGAGTGGGAGCACACAGAGAGACGGAAAAGTCTCTTGATTTCACACACAATGAATAAGTTAATAAAAAGATTTTCCTCCTTTTCCTTGTTGCATACACTTTTTGCACCCCTCCCTTGAAATCAACCCTTCCCAAAAAGTAACAGAAACAGCGGATGAAGAGAGGAAGACAGAAAAGCTGGAGTGAGACACAGAATGTGTGCGTTTGCAAAAGTACAACACAGAAAGAGGAGGAGAGCCGGTTGGAGAGGAGAGGGGAAGCAAGGCAAAAGGGAGAGAGCCAGATGAGCTCCTGGAATGATTGTGCCTCATCGTCCCCGCTTGCGTATCCCAAAATACCTGATGCTGGAAATGTGAAAGCCAGGCGCACGACGGACGCCATTCCCCAGAGAGGCTCCGCTGGTATCATTAGTGAGGGAAGCGGCGGGCTCAAGTGGCGTACAAACTTCAGCAAAACGTCAAGCGAGAGAAATGTGCACGCACTGCGCTTCTTTTCTTCCCCTCCCCTCTTTCCCCACTTTTTCCCACTCTCCCCCCTTTTCTTTCTTCTTTCTTTGTGTTGTGTTTCAGATGCGACACCACTCTTCTGCCAAATTAATATTTCTCAAAATAAAAGCCAGGACAACTTTAAACTAGCGAGTGAAGAAAGGGGAAGGAAGAAAAGAAGAGAGAAGGGGAAGACACAGAGGGAGAATTTGGTTCCGTTTGCACGCTCCGTGTGATGTTGAGTCTCCGTCTTCCTGCTCCTCTCATTTTGAGGTCTGCGGTTTTGTCTCCGCTGTCTTGGAGTCAGCTCCATCTAACTGATGAGGTCGTCACAACTGCTTATGAATGGCAAATGAAGGGAGAATCTTTTTGAGAAGAAAAGGACATTTCCATATTGTTTGTATGATAAGCAGAAATCCTCCATGAACAATTGTGACGATTAATCAATTAATCAATTCAATTCCCACGATTCAACCAGATCTATATGTCAGAGGCAAGCTGTTAAGAAAATCGACCTACACCATTATAAAATCCTTCCAAAATCAAATGAATTAATATTAAGATCCCCTTTGGATTGAGACACGGTAGGTTTATTTAAACTATAACGTAAAAACAACGGAGTGCTTCACACAGCGGACAACACACAAGTGATGGCAGCAAAAAATGAGCCATCATGACAGTCCAATGTGTGTACATTTGCAAAGACATTTGTGTGGTAGAATGTTCTAATTAAACTAAAATGTGAATAGATTTGCCATTCATTCTTGTTTACTTGTTTGTTGCCCAAATTGAATTTACACTTGATTATTTTTGCAATAAATCTAAGGAATCTGGAAAAGCTCACCTACACAGGTGTGTATCTTACAATCACACTGGTTGAATTTTTGGCCAAAGATGTCCTGGATTGATTTTAGGTCAGTAAATCGGATCGTTTAAAATGAACCAATATTGTGTTGTATCAGCAACCACAAATTATGATATGAATTGAATTGTTATAATGAATCGTTACACCTCAAATGAACAAAGTCATTGCCAGACCACTAAAGCACAAGAAATACCAATATTCTACTTGATTTTATTTACTTTGAAGGTTTTTTTTCCCATCTTTTCAGAATCAACTTTGAACCATTTTAGTGAAAGTCTTTGCACTGACTCTAAATCATTCAGAACATTTCATTCTGTTGCAAACTCTCCTTCTGCAGAGCACAACAATGCACAACAGTAATCAGAAGGGACGGCAAGGACCGTTTGGCAACTGGCTGGCAAGTAAAGCCGAAAAAGTCTGTCCTATGTGGCGCAGTCTGACGCAGACATAATTACAAGTTACATCTAAAAGAGACAAAGAAACAAACAGGCTTGACTGGCCCTTCAGGAGCTGCTGCCAGGGACGCACGCTCACGTCTGCTCCAGCACATACAGATGTGCTCCATACTGAGTGCAAGCAACACGCAGCACAACAGCCAACCCTGTTATCATGCAGGTCCTCACACGCACTCCATACTTCCTAATGACAGCTCCAGTACCAGCATAAACATACAGAACACATACATGCAGACACACCATGTATAATTTCAGTTGCCCTATGGACCTGAAGGATGGGACTTTTCTCTGATGACACAAGGCACAAATTCAGTGTAATTGTTGAGCAAACCAACAATTTGCCTTAACTTTAAATGGTGGTTTTCAATGTGAATCAAAGATCCAAGGAGGTTGACCTCGCAGTGGTGCTAAACTTGGAGTGGCGGGTTCTTTTCCACTTCTTTTATTATTTTAGAAACATAGAAAATGGAGGAGCAGTGAAACATGTTCACCCCAGCTGGAGCGTTAGAAATCTGACAACCTTTGAAATATAAATAATAGCTCACCTAACATTTATCATATTCATCACACTATCACTGACAGTAAATTTGCATCAAACCATTCAGAATTTGCTTTAAATGTCCCTGACAAATACTGAATAACCATGAAGTGTTTTTTTTTTTTATTATTTGCAATGACTTTTTTTCCTCAGAAGAAATAAAAGAGAGGTTTCCTCTCTTTTATTTAGCGGATTTGGGTGAAGTTTTTGTGAGTTTTTTGTGTAGATGGGCTCAAAAAACGTAATAAGAAACATCAGGAATAATTAACTCTTATTCAGAATGATAAGAACAAATGTATTTATGAACTACCACAAAATAAAAAAATAAAAACACAAACAGCTGCAATCATCACAAGGATCGTGTGTGATTTTGCAACATTGACCCACTGTTTGTGGCAAAATAATCAAGATGATAGTACCATTATATAAAAACAACAAAATCTCCCCATCATCTTCAATCTATTTATCATAAATAAAAGTTCTTGCTTGGTCGGACATCCACTGAACAACGGCACATGTCATCAAAATAAAAATACTATTCCATCTCATAATTCACATCCATCAGTGATAACTTGCAGCGTTTGTTCTCTACATGACCTCATGTCACCTCCACAGCTCGGCTGAAGAACTGTGGACTGACCTGTCTTGTTTGTTTACATTTCTCAAACAGATTTAAAGCTTCTGCAACAGGTAGTCTTTCAGCCGCCATGCTTTTTACTTTTTCTGTTTCCTTTTGCATCCCTCCTTATCTGACTTTAGCATTGACTTTGGGTGGATTAGTCTTGCATAAATATTTGCTTGGCGTAAGTGAGCAGAAATGTGGGTTGTGTGGCCACAAACTCAACAAATCAACCCTGAGCTTGACAATAGAGCCGCATGTTTGGTTATACCAGACGTGTTGTTATGCTTTGTGACCAACATCTTTGCTTTGGTCCTGTCTGCCCCCCCAAAAAAGAGCGTTAATCCAAACATTTATGGTTTTAATCAAACGCAGATTTGCAAACATAAGCTTTGTAATTATGTTTTTATCATGGTCTAAATCAAGGAAACCCTTCCAAATGAGTCACACTTTTTTAAGGCAGTTTGGAAGTTTTAGCCTCTTTTCTTTTTTTCCTCTGAAATATACAGTCGGACTTTTGCTTACAGATGATTTTGAGATTCCAGATGGATGAGAATCTTCTTTTACTTTTTAAATATCACTGCTGCAGCTGCAAAGAGTACAAACCTGTGAACTTTTACTCTAAAAAAGCATCAGATTTCATTGGGATTGACATTGGGATCAGAGGATCTGCTCTCCAGTGGTTTAAATCCTATCTGTCAGATAGATATCAGTTTGTTAATGTAAATGGACAATCCTCTCAGTGCACTCGAGTTAACTACGGAGTCCCACAGGGCTCAGTCTTAGGACCCATCCTGTTTACGCTTTATATGCTACCCCTAGGGAACATAATCAGGAAACACAGCATTAATTTTCATTGTTATGCCGACGATACTCAGTTGTATTTATCCATGAAACCTGACCAGAATGACCAGATAGAGAAACTGAACGCCTGCATTAGTGACATCAAGACCTGGATGACAATTAATTACCTCCTCTTGAACCCAGAAAAAACTGAGGTTATTATACTAGGCCCTAAAAACCTGAGAGATGCTCTGTCTGCTCAGATAGTCTCCCTGGATGGTGTAAGTATAGCCCCCAATTCCACAGTTAGAAGCCTTGGGGTTTTATTTGACCAGGATTTATCATTTAAGGCTCACATTTCTCAGGCGTGTAGAACTGCATTTTTTCACCTGCGGAACATTGCTAAGATCAGAAATATACTTTCTAAGAGTGATGCTGAAAAACTCATCCATGCATTTGTTACGTCGAGGCTGGATTACTGTAACTCCTTGTTAGCAGCGTGTCCTAATGGTTCCTTAAGAAGTCTCCAGCTTGTTCAGAACGCAGCAGCTAGATTGTTAGCAGGAACTAGCAGAAGAGATCACATCACTCCTGTGTTAGTTTCGCTCCATTGGCTCCCAGTTGATTCTAGAATTAAGTTCAAGATCCTCCTGTTAACCTATAAGGCCTTACATGGAATGGCCCCATCCTATATTAATGACCTCATAGTCCCTTACCATCCAATCAGAACACTTCGCTCGCAAAATGCAGGATTGCTTGTGATTCCTAGAATTAGTAAAAGTACAGTTGGAGGTAGAGCGTTTAGCCACCAAGCCCCTGTCTTATGGAATAAACTCCCAGCTCATGTAAGAGAGGCAGATTCGGTTTCTACATTCAAAGTTAGACTGAAAACATTCCTCTTTGGACAGGCTTATTGTCAGACTAGTTAGGATTCAGAGATTATTTAACTTAATGTTAATTGTTTAAATTAAACTAAATAACAATAACTATTATTTTAAAAGGCTGCTAGAAGTTGAAGCTGGGGTAACTATGGTGCACTGGGGCTCTGTCCTCTTTTCTGTCCTTTTCCAATACTTTTCTTTTCTCATCTACCTCTACACTTCCTCTCTTCTCTATCTGTGATCATCATTTATCATTTAGTTATCCATGTCTCTGTTTGGTGCAGTACGATTCATGTATTGTCCCTCTATCCCTCTCCCCTCCTGGGGAGTGGGAGTGCTTCCAGATTCCAGTTGGCCCATCCGTGCTCCTGTTCCTGACTGTGTACCTCGTCTCTGTTCCTGCTCCTAAACCTGGCTGTGGTTCCCGTCTCCGGCTCGACTCGCGCCCCTGACTGTCCCCAACCCCGGCTGGATGAAGCTCGTCTGCTGGACTTTAAATATGTAGATGTAGAGTTAGATAAGTTAATTCTTCTCTATGAGTTCTGGTAAATCGCCTGTCCGTCCTGGGGGAGGATCCCTCCTTCATGTGGGCACCCCTGAGGTTTCTTCATTTTTTTTCCGGAATCCGGTTTTTTTAGGAGTTTTTCCTTACCGAGAAGGGGGGTCTAAGGGCAGGGATGCCAGTATAGCTTAGTCAGTTTGTTAGTTTATTTTAGTATTTTCCTATTGACTCTTTGTATTCGTGATCCTTTTGAGTTCATGTTTTACTTCAAAGCCCATCGAGACGACTGTTGTTGTGATTTTGGGCTATACAAATAAAATTGAATTGAATTGAATTTCTAAAAAAGTGAGCGCTAATGTTGATGAATAATTAAAAGCATCAATCTGACATTGGTTCAGATTTTTTGTCAAGTAAAAAAATAAAAGAAAAATTACAATTTGATTAGTCCTGTTGTACTATTTATTCACAGGTGTCTCAATTCAATGTGCCAATTTTGCCTTAATTGTTTTAAGAAAAGGTCATTATTTAAGTGTCATTAACCCTTACATAAATAATATATTTCTAATAAAAATGATCAGTTATTGTATTTCATGTGTTGTAAAATCTAATACAGTCTCAATCTTTTTCTTGTACTCTATAGGTAACTGAAACTTTTAAATTTACTTTAACTTGTACTAAAATGAAATTGTATTGACCTGGTCTCTGCCCATTTTGATACAATAAGTACAGCAAAAAGCCACAATGATAAATTTATTTTATGGTCTAGTTGCATTTCCAAAGCTCTAATGTGATACTCATCTTTACTCTAACAAACCTTTACTTTTTAACATTTATTGATGTACCCTGTTTTTTATACTGTAGCAGCCTGGGGGTTAGCCCCGCCTACAGCCTATTTCTTCCTCTCTGAGACTGTCCGGGGTCGTGCGGTGTATGGGGCATGGACAGCTCTCCAATGAAGCCGCTTGATTAGCAGCTCTGCAATAGTGACATACAGGCTGGGTCGTTACACTATGTTTATATTTATATTTTTGTTGTGCAAGTTGTGAAGTTTAAGACCATTGTCTTAGCACTAAAATCTTTAGGGCGGCCGTGGTGCAGTGGTAGGGCAGTCGACCCATGATAGTAAGATTCCCGCCTTCCACGCCCATGAGTTGAAATGTCCTTGGGCAAGACCCTGAACCCCACCTTGCCTCTGGTGGTAAGCGGGCATCTGTGTTTGGCAGTGGAGCTGCCACCAGTGTGTGAATGTGTGTGTGTCTGTAAAGCGCTTTGGGCCTTGTAGGTAGAAAAGCGCTATGTAAGTATACGCCTTTTTTTTTTTTTTAAATCCCTAAATTTGTAAGGCAGGAGGATCAAAATGTGCTAATTAGAGATGATGGGGAAGTTGAGCTGAATTGAAAGCAGCTACCATTCTTTAAATCTTTAATCCAGAACTTTGCAGTAGCCAGAAACAGCCTTTTGGAATGAAACAGTACAAACGGGAATTTTAAAAGACCCACTCCGAGGAGAAATCGTGTTTTTGGTGTTTTTAACTTGTTCTTGTGGCATTTTTCTGACGATGGAGGATATTTAAAGAAATGTAGCTGGATTTCTGAGTATTTCTTTATTCAAAATGTTGAATAAAGAGCAGACGTAAAAATTCAACTAGACAAAGGTTGTAGGTGTGACGTAGAAGCTAGTCACAAGCTTCCTGCTCCACTCCCTTCTGATCATGACAAATAGATCCATGTACGTCTTCATGTTCCTCCTTCTGACCTGGCATCTGGCTCTAAACTGTTCAGCCAGATATAGTTCCAATATTTATGTATACAAAAATCTCCTATTTTTGTGGCACCGGTAATGTCAGGTTGGGATTGTAATGGGCTGTAAACTAGTGCGAGAGCGTGTAAACAGAGGGATGATGGGAACTTCTGCCACTCTGCAGGAAATATGTCCAAGAAAACCACACAGGTTTTTGGATTGTGACATAATCATAATTAAAAGACCACTGGGAAGGCTTTTGAAATAAATCATACGATGATTGGAGTTGGAAAGTAAGTTGTTTAATAAAACCCAATCTGAAAATCTATATTGGATTGGATTTTTTGTCCCCATCACGCTCCTCAGGTCTCTTAAAAAAGGAAACAACGTAACATGCAGTGGAGAACATCTTCATTCTTCTGTGGAACAACAGCTATAATCTGACACCTTGTGCTTGTCTGGAACAATCATGAGACACTGATGTCTGTTATTGAATCTATTACAAGCAATAAAAACCTGTTTGCCTTTCCTCTGAATGCAAAGCGAGTAATGAATCAACATATGTATGAGTTGTACAGTTTGACAAGTTAAAGGTCACCGCTTTTTATCCATCTGAGTTTTCCCCAGTACACATTTTAGCCATTGATGGAGCTTTTTTAAAGCAGCAAATGTTCTGATAATGCGTCACGTTTGAAGGTCTCATTGCTTTGAAACACTGGTGGGATGAGGTGTGGGAATCCAATCCATTAGATAAAGCCAACAGTAATAGGTATCCCATATCAAAGGGACATAATTTAGACTGCAGGGGCTTTGGATGCGCTCACTGCATTCTATTGTTTCAAGTAGAGCTTTATGCACAGGAGGTGATATCAACACACTAACAAAACTCTTTCAACACCAGTGGGCTTATAGGGACATCAAATGTGGCTATTAACCAACCTCTTAACAAGCCAAGGTGATTCATCTCCATTGTGCCGCCTGCCTGCCTGTCTGTGTGTGAGAGTTGATGTTCTCAGTCCAGGCTGTGATTTGAACAACGTCATAAGAAGAAATGGACTATCAACTACCCTAACTGCTTTTTAGGTGAGAGTTTCTGCTTTTTGAATTGTTTCCAAAAGTCATAAAAAAAGAAGAGCGTGAAAAGATTAAATCTAATTTGCTTCCTTTAAAGCAGCTTCTGGGCCCCGTGACTGTCTTTGTGTGTGGCTTAAATAGAAGATAAACGGTTAACCGTCACACCCTGACAGCTCACCAGCTTCCTGACGCCTGGCGGCGCAACTCTGTGCCACTGTGAAAAACAAGAGGCCCTAAAATCAAAGCCCCCTTCAGCCCAATCACTCCGTCTGCCTCTTGCAAACGCTAATAATCACTTTCCTCCTTCCTTTTTTCTCCCTTGTGTGAAACATCATATCGCCTTTGATTGGGCTGTTTAAATGATTAGCGCACCACCTCGGCAGAGACGGCTGGCAGTGGCACCGGGAAGGAGGCGAGCCGAGGCCTCCTGCTGAGTGTGGCGAGATGAACGCTGGAAGAGATGAGGCATGGACCCCCTTGTCACATCACAAGGAAGACGCCGTCCAATAAACACCCAGAACGGTCCCAACTTCTGTGCACAGCAACTTACATGATTTCATTTAGTGTCTGTTCCCAGAGGGGCGTTTCATGCAGGAACTGTGTGAGGGCAGCTTGTTTGTTGTTGTGGTTTGTTGTGTGATACAGGTGGGGTGTCTTATTTAGGAGTAGCATCGAACAGTGTTTTAGTGTGTGTCCTGAGAAAAGATGGACACAAGTTTTCCTGGGCTACCCACAATCCTCTGCATCATTACTAGTGAATGTTTGTTTTAAGTTTATGTCATTTTGGAATTCAGTTGTTCAGAAACAAAGCAAAATGTGAAGTATTCTAAAAACACCTTTTTTCCACTGTGATGACAAAAGTTCGTCTCTGCGGCCAAAGTCCTGAGTGAACAGCATGGGGGGGGGGGACGCTTTGATGTGACAATCATTCAAAGTTAATTTGTCTTCAGTCACGATGCTCAGGGGGACGAGTGTGCAATCAGCAGAGAGACACAGAACGGCTGCAGTCCAGAACGTTTTCTGAACAAGGCTCTTACTTTGATTCCTGCTTGATCGGTACTTACCTTTAGGCTGAACTAGAAATTATAAAAAACATACGGACAATGAATCAGCTGTGCACTTATCTGTTGACACACATACTGCACAGATAAATTACTGTTGAAGTTTAATCTTCCATATTTAACAGAACAGATTTTTTTTTAAATCAAAGTGTTTCCACTCATTAAACTTTTCCATTTCTGACCTCAAGAGTTCAATTTGACATGTGTTTGTGCGATTAACATGTTAAAAAGATTTAATTTGGGTTCAACCTGGTAGACTTTGCTTTGAAAAAATGAAAATATGAGGAATAAATCAGCCAAGTAACTTTTTCGTTTTGTATAAATACATATTTTCTAATGTGTATTTTACAATTTAAATATGGTACGTTTAAAAACCACAATACTTTGACCGTCTAAGAGAATCTTTGTTGATGCATTTTTTTGCCATTAATTGTAAAGAAAAGCTTCGCTATCTACACTATCTTCCTCTGATTGAGTGCTGTAAGCTGTTTCTTTTAGATCCAATTTCAGCGCATTCCTCAAGCCACATTGTCAGGATTTGAGCTCATTATTGCAATTTTTCCAAGTATGGTTGTTTTCCACAAAAGACCATTTCCAAGATGAATAAAGGGCTTGTTTAATAACATCCTTGAACGTGCACAGTTGGAACCACAAGTGTGAACCGCTCCTCCACTCACAATAATTTCCAGTTGTGTTGGTGTCGTTTTTGTTGTTGTTGTTGTTGTTTTGCAAGTTGGTTTGCACACAGGAAAAAAAAAAAAAAAGCCCGTCTTGGCCCTCTCTGGTGAGTGAAGCTGCTTCAAAGCACCTCTGCGTTCCTTGTGCTCTTCTGCCACCTGGTGGCCACTGGGGAGAACAGAAAGAAATCTCCAAAGAGCCAGCCTGAAGAGGTTGATCAGCCCTCATCCTGCATCAAAACATCATGATTGCATCTTAGAAAAATTCTTAGCCATCAGCCTGGAAGGCAAAAATAAACCTCCTTCAACTCTCTTTCTGTCACATCTCTCTGTCTTTTCTCCTTTCTTTTGTGGGCGATGTGACAGCTGATACCTCTTTAATGGCAAAGACAATTAACTTTCGTGCAGGTGCAAAAGAAGTGTGCAGCGGGGGTGGGGTGGAGGGACTCAAAAAGAAAAGAAAAGAAAGGAAAAGAAAAGAAAAGCTGTGTCTGTTTACCAACGTCATCATTAAAGTGACGACCAACACCAGCCCGCTGGGCTCATCTGCATAATTGAGCAGAGTAAAGAAATGCAGCAAAGCCCATAATTTCAGTCTGGGTGTGGACTCTGGAGACTCAGCTTCTTCCTCTGGACACAAAACGTCATCATTAGACCTCCTTAGCCCAGCACATAACAAAGACTAGGCTCATTACTGACAAAAGCATCGCTGCTAATGTCTTCCCCGCTTTGCCCCGCTTCTCCTCTAATCTCTCCTGGCATGGATGACTTCTATTTCACAATGATAATATAGGAAGAAAAGGAATGAGCACAGAGGAAAGAAAGAAACCATTTGGGTGACATGGCCACACTGTGTATAGAGAAAGGCATGCCAAAATACTGAGAGAAGGAAAAAAAATAGGAATGAAAGAGCTATCTTCCTGGCAACATTCTTGCCAACATCTGTCACAGGCAGGCTTGCTGTGTGAAGGTGTGTCTATACAGTATGTGCCACTGGTGTGCATTCGCCTTCTAATATGAAAGAATACATATTCATGTTGCGCGAGGCCGCGTTTCTGCAGCAAATATGTGTTCCAGTTTGAATTTCTGGGTGAGTGTGCATTGACACACACGAGTGCTTGTGCTTTTATGTGTACATCCAAAGCTTCCTCTGCTCATTTCCTGCAGATTTTGGGTGTCTGTGCATGAATGTGAGCGTGCGCCGGGGCCAACCCATACATCCAAAGCTTCCTCATTTACCCTGCATTTTGTAGGTGCGTGTACATGCTGTGCATGCGTGCGTCTGCATTCCAGGAGCAGTGACAGCTGTAGCCTCTTCACCCCGCAGCCCTCCTCTCGCCTTCCAGAAATGTGCCTCCTGCTTGTCGTGGAGGATCGTGGCCACTTGCTGCTACCAAACACCAAGCTGCAGGATGGCAAGTGCTCAGCAGCATTTTACACAAGCAGCTTCAATTTTCAAAGTTGATTTGAGTGAAAAGTAAATGAAAATTAAGGTGATATTTTGGATCAAACATAAGATAAAACATGAAATTACAAGTTAGTTTGTTCTACTGGTTTTGATAGTTTTAAAGAACTAGAGTTTTTGCATCAGAAGAGAAGTTACAACAGTTTCTTCTTAAGATCTGGGGCGAATCAAAGAAAAAAAGTGTTTTTTTTTCCCATTTAATTTTTTTCATCAAGACAGAAATGAACATTTTTAAAAGGGATCTGATACATTTACCTTGCAGAGTGAGGAGTTTGTTTTATTTTTTTCACAGAAGTGGGTAATTAATTGCACATCCAGGTGAACTGAAACTCAGAGGATCAATATTATCTGCTCCTGAGCTGGAATTATTATTGACTGTAAAATCAATGTCCATTAATCATCAATTTACACAAGAAAAGTCATGAAAATATGTTTTGGTCCTGATCAGTGCTGATCAGAAAGCATGTTAGAAACCAAACTGAACTTTGTTTTTACTGTAAGTTGAGGCTCTGGTGACCCCGAGCCTGACCCACATCAGCATCACCAACCCAGAACTCTTTAGCTCCAACTGGGGTCTCTCTCCTCCGAGCCATCTTTAGTAGGTGGATAAGATCCAGCTCCTCCTCTACAAGTCCATGTGAAAAAGAGGAGCAGGCATGGCAGTGGTCGGGTCTCCTCTCTCCACACATCTTTCCCTGTGTGAGAAAGCCTCTGTGCTTCTGCTGGGCTGATTGGCCGACTCAGAGCAGGGAGCAGATAGGATCACTCTATTTGCCCTGCAGCAGGGCTGCCTCTCAATCAGCGCTACCTCTGGAGGGGGTTTATCTGGCCTACTGATAACAATGTTTTCCCCCGCGTACATCCCCTCCCTGACGAGTTGTTACACTAGTAAATGGGAGTCGAGGCTGAAGCTGAGCTGCTGGAACAGCAGCAGTCTGCAGTTCTCCGCTACGCCTTGTAAACAAGGCTGGCTCAGTTTGCTTTTCCAGCTGACTGGTGTGCATGCGAGAGTTGAAAAGAGAGAAAAATAGATTATACACAATCAACACTTCTTCTCCAGTAACTCCGATGAATTGAGATTTTATGAATATTCTTAGAAAGTATTAGACAATGTTTGTGCTCTCTTGATCAGTGTAGCATGAGCTCCTTCTCTCTGTGCCAGTACATCTGTCGCTGGAGAGAAGCCAAAGCAGTTAGCCCACAAGTATGGAAGCAGGACCATCTGTGTCAGATGAAGTCCAGGTGGAGCTGCGGTTTGATCTGCTTTGAGTTACAGATCACTGTGAGAGCTCGAGGTGGTCAAAGCTTCAACACTTTTACAGTAGAGAAAGGAAGACCCTTGCTTTCCCCGTTTAAACATCTGTAACAGAGGCTGCAAAAACAACCCGAGGAGTGAAAAACTCTCAGAGTGAAGACTCTGTGAGTAAACTTGCAATTTTTTGTATTTTTTTTTTGGTAATGCTGTTATCCTGGTGTGGATCTGTAGCGGATGTCATCTGCTTCTCCTGACCGCAACATTTGATTTGGATCCGGATGTTTTGCTTCAAATTGTCTTGTTTTTGTCCACTTTTCATGAGAACAAACCTTGCAAATGGAAAAAAAATAGAATAAGTGACACATATATAAAAACAAAAATAACATTTTGTAAAGATAAGCTAAAAAAATTCAAACATCAAAACTTAAACCCCACTCCCTTGACGCCTATTGATGCAAATATGCATCAAACAACTCTGGCTCCAAAATACTCTAAATTTAATATCTGAATGAAAGTATAGCTGGTGATAAATTTAGCTCTCAAAAGGTTCAAATTCAATTGTTTTAAATGCTCTACGTTTGGGTTTTTGTTTTTATCTGTTGTAAACATGATTCCTCCTTTTTTACAGTCTTTCTTTTAAAATCAAAGCTGAATTTTCAAAATCTTTGCATTTTCTGTTTTTTATTAAGCTAAATAAAAAGTAATTTTTTTTTATGTGATTGGCTAAACTAAATGTTGCTGTTTAATTTTCTCCCTTTGTTATTTCTTTAAAAAACCAGCAAGAAAATGACGATTTCACCTTCATACATAAATGCATTTTTCTTTTTTTGTCTTTTCTTTTCTGCACAAATGCCTTTCTGAAAACACGTATTTGTGAACTTAGACGTCTGGTTATTTTGAAAAAAAAAAAAAAAAAAAAAAAAGCCTTTTTGCTCAAAAACTACTGTAGCCCATTTCAAATATGTGGCCCACTGAACACCAAATCTTCACACACAGTGAGAATGAAATCCAGCTAATGGCCTGAGATCTCCATCTCCCTCACAGCACAGCTAAATCTCTGCTTTTATGTGCCTGCACTGAGTGCGTGCATTCCTCTTTGGGATGACTGTCCTAGATTTAAAAGGCGTGTCAGAAACCACCAGGCCTTCATTTCTCCCTGAACTTATTTTTTTCTTTTTCATTTAATCTTTTGCATTGTTCACTGGGGAATTCTTGCAGCAGGGATGGTGTTGCAATGAATTAGACGATAAAAAAAAGTCCACTACTGGGAGCTGAAAGATAAGATTCCTTCATCCCTCTTTGTCAGAGTCTTTTGTTTGCAGCTGTGACATGCAAAGTATTGAAATGCATGTGGAGCTGCAGGTTTATTTTTAAGAAAACGATGAAATTGAAGTCAAAACCACTGCAGCAAACGTGAGGCGTTATCTAGCAGAGAGGTCACAGTTTGAAAATGCAAACAGGGATGCTCAGTGTTGACAAGTATTCTGCAATTGTCGGCTGCTGAGATACATTATTCAGGGCTTTTAAGATGGACTGAAGTGAGATGTTCCTTCAGAACATCTGTCTCGTCACTCCTAGAGTCTGACATCTCTCTCAGCGCAGTGCCACGGTGGAGGAAAGAGCACTTCCATGGCGCAGGTAGAGCCGCCAGGAGATGGAAGGGCCCCTCATGAATAAATGATGGTGACACGCAGCAGTAATTTGCATTCGTGTAAAAGTGACGCATCAGCGCTTTTGTCTGCCAAGAAGTCTAGAGGTGCGTTTTTATTTTATTATTTAATAGCAAATGGCTTTCATTAACGGTGGCAAACCTAAAGGTGTTGACAGCCGTGCACTGTCTTGTCAAGCCGATCACAGCCTGTTTTCCAAGCTGATCACAGCTTCTGCCTCTTTTTCTCTAATTAGGTGTATGCTGGAGGCAACATTGCAAACGCTGAAGCAGGTTTGTCCTTCCCTAATCCAGGGAACTAATTTTTAAGGTTATTATGCAAATCAATACTGTTTACAAACATGAAAGCCAGACTCCTATTTTGATGTGCCACATCGGTTTTCAATAGCTTGAAGCCAGCCTCGGCAGGTGTCATGTCAATAACAACCAGCAATCGATCAGTGCCAGTCTGAGGGGAATTGGGACAGCAGGGCCTTGAGGTGCATTTGGGGGAGGTTCATCAGTAGAACACTCAGACAGACACGACAGACCCTTAAATCCTCTCCGCATGGACACACAGATCATAATCTGCTTATTGTAGTGCTGGAACACAGCAGCATGACTGCACTTCTTTAATTTGATTGAGAGCTGACCATTGAGGTCAAATTTTTCTAAAAGATCACCCACAGCTGGACCATAAAAAAGATTGAGTTCAAGATCTAAAGAGAATCCTTTTTTTGTTACAATTTTACAATAAAAAACTTTATTATCCTAGCAAGGACAACAAACAGGAACACAACATTGTTTCTTCCATTGTGTCAGAATTTCCACCCTAATTCCTAACTACTAAAAAACTATATAATGCGGCACTATGTAGTGCCCTGGATCTTAAGAGCAATTTGGATGCTCATGCTTTTTCTTTTTTTAAACTGCGTAAATGACGTCATCCATTTCACAAAGTATAAATATAATTGATGTGAGCAAACCTTTTGCGACGATCTTTTATAAATCCACTGTGTTCTGTAGATGAAAACATTGATATTTTATTGAAAAAAGACATTTAAATACATTTTCTTTGCTAAAGTTCGCAATGCATTGTGGTCTATATTCACCAATCTAGTGAGCATTGATGCACACTGGTTTTTTGTAGAGAATTCAGGGAAATTTCTAGGGCACTGGATTTTGGAGTTGTAAATTTGTAGAGCACTACAAAATACAGTGTATTATGTATTGAGTTGGGAAGGAATTTGGATACAACCCATAACATTTTGAAGTCAGAGTGGCTCCACTCGACAGTAAGAAAGCACCTATCAATTAATTAATTATTTATACATTTTTTCTTTCAATTTATCATGCAAACTGTGCTTGTTGTTACTGAAATGTTTTCTTTCATTTTTAATTTTGGTTTATGCTGCTTTAACTGAATTGCCCTTAAGGGATTGACAAAGTTATTTTATCTTCACAAAAACCGCTCAAACTATTAGTTTTTTTTTTAAAATTTATCAAAAGAATGTATGAAATATACATATTTATTTGTGCTGATTTTGAGTCCAAATCAAGAAAATCTATCAATTTGCATAAAATGCTTTTGTGAAGTTACAGTCTCCGTCCTGACTCATAATTAACCTGACTCTAATTTCATCCAAATAGAGGTCTTTAGCCTGTTTTTACCCCTAAACACAGGAACAAAATGGGTTTCAAACTTTGCTTTTATGAAATTCTTGGACTTGATGCCACGTCAACTGTTACTTCTTTCATGGCTGTTCCAGCCCTTTGAGGAATTCCACAAGAGCAAACTTCTTTTGATGTTGTGCTCCTGCCCGCCCGTCACATGAATGGATCAACAACATACATCCATGATCAACACGAGCAGCAAGCTGTGACGGCCAAAGCTCAGCTCCCCTTCTCTGTATCACATGCAGCAGCAGCCTCTGTCCTGCAGAACTTCAAAGCTCAGGAAGCTAAGGAGAATTGTGTCTATTTCCTCTCCTCTGTATCTCTTTTTTCTGTTTTCTCCTATCTGCAGAACACAACCTGTCAATATGGCTTGAGATTATTGAGTTTTGAAATCATCTCAATTGAGAGTAAATCTGCCAAAGCTGCCTTTATTTTGGGGCTCAGTATCAATGTTACAACTTAAGAAAAAACTCAAATAAAAAGTTTAGATTTGAGGTTTTAAAGCCCAGATTGTTTCACTTTCTTCCTTTTCGTTTCTCAACAACTTAGCTAAGTTCAAATCTGAGTTTCTCCTGCAATTTTACTCCAGCCATTCATACAAGGAGTAATTTATTCATAAATTTATTTCAAGCATCGCTCAATAATATCTGACCCGGGTGACCCACCATCCGACTTCCCCTTCTGAGACAGAGCACCGCTTGTCCCCGGAGAGTGAAGGAATGCAGGTCGGAGGCAGAGTTTACTTGGGAAGGGGGTGGGCAATTTTCACAATGCAGTGGTGTTAAGCGGGTAATCATAATGTGATAGTGCTCCAGCTTCTGGGGTCATGTACACTTATGAATGTTAAAGAGAATCGTTTTAAAGGCCTTCAAAATTACCCCCCCGATATCAAACGCTGACCTTTCGGAGAGACTGCAACATGCTGTGATGATCAGAATTACAATGTGAGCTGCTCTCGCAGCATTTTCTGGCTTCAGGATGAAACAAAGGAGGTGAAAACTCTTGCTGGATTCATGGAAATATCTGCTTTAAAACATGTAAAATCAAAAACAGTGTTTTGAGTCATAATTGTCCTACAATATGATTCTGAGGGCTGCAGGAGCATGTTGTTAGTAAAACCACTTTACAGTCAATTTTTGTGTTAGGTAGGCTTAAAAAGAGAAAATCAATTAACTTAACCTCAAATTTAAGGCAAGATATTATTTCTAACAGTAGTTTTTAACTAATTTCCTTTTTACTTAAGCTTATTCAAACATTGCACTTATTGAAATTCAGTGTAAAAAGTCATAGCAAGAGTGCTCAAGTGTTTAATTCGGAAACTACTTCATGGTTTTCAGAAGTCTCTAAAGAGCTTCACGAGTTTGCAGCTGGCCAGTGAGTGCCGTTTAGAAGAAACAGGCACTAGACTAGCGGTATTGAGGAATTATGGGTAATTAGGGTTGGTCTCATTTGTTTTGACGCTTTACAGTTGTCCAAATAAGATCTTGCTAGGCCCTGGTAACTGGTAAAAACGGCCATGAACAGCTGAAAAAATGAGAAAACATTTTGAGAACAACTCCAAGGTCTAATATAAGTTGAATCTCAGCAGTTGTCCACAATCTTTAGCCGCAGAGGCGATAAAATCTGACTTTGGAAGCAGATAATACATTTGGATATTTCTGGTTTGCCATCAATCACTACTTGTACAACAAATCCTCTTGTGGTTAATTCTTTTTTATTATTATTTTATAAAACCAGACATCATGGGGAGATGTGAAGAACGCATGGTGAGCTATGAGTCAGAAATTGTAACCCCAGAGATTGTGAGGGGATGTAATGGTGGAGCTGAACCAAAAGGATAACTGATTAATGAGAACATAAGTTTTGTCCAGATTTCTTAATATAATGATGTGCATCAAAGAAAACCTAAACCACTATTTCTAAGTTGGGGCTATTTAAGTTTCTGGATTTTCAACTATTTGCAGCTGTTATGCAGACATCTGGTTGATCCTTATTGCAGCATTAAGACAGAAAACAGGGCTTGATATTAGATCTTATAAAGCTAAAATAACTGACCCCAGGCTGTACAGTAATTGGAAAATTGTACATTTTCCAGTAATTTAATGTTCAACCGGGAAATACTGTAGTAAACTCACTGAAAAAGTGCAATAAAAAAGTTTTTCCAACAATAGGATTTAGTGAACTGGTTCAAGTGCAAATACTTTTAACATGTCAACATGGGTGCTAGTAAAAAGACACTTTATCATGTGACAGGGAGAGGATATGGGTTTCCAATTAAGAGCCGTGTGTCTTTCAACTCTGCTCCACAATTGGAAATCTTCTGTTCCTGTGCTGCACTTTAAATTAAAACTCAAAGATTTGTGGATCTATTTATATTGTTTAGCATCAGCTCAGTGTGTTTCTTTCCTACGCAGTAATCCAACCTTCAAATGCTGTGAAACTGGAGCTTGGAAGTTAGAATACACAAGACTTTGTCTCAATGAAAACTTTCAGTTCACTCAGCGGTGCACCTACCCAAGGAGTTCATCTCATATCAGAGAGCAGATAATTGTTGAAACAGGTGTAAGTGTCGACGCGCCTCTCTGGTCCCCCAACCAGCCTCCGCATGTGTGACTCCACCTCATAAGTCTTTCAGACAACCTTGGTGTGATTTCTTGACAAAAGCGCCGTCGCTCTCAAGGTGCACTCGAGAGCGAACTAGAAAGGGACAAAGACAGAGCCTGAGAGAAGACAGGGGAAGAAATGGATTTCTTCTCTAATTATGCAAGAAACAGAGACTTTGTGAAGATAAAGTTGGGTGACACAAGGGCACACTGAGGGACACGCTCACTTTAGGAAGATTTTTCAAAGTGGGAGGCACAAATGAATGTTTGTGCTATGAGCTATTGCTGCTAATTGGTACAAACTTAATGAATGCAGGGTGCTGCGCAGAGACAGATGCTTTGTGCAAAGTGGCAGATTTCAGTGGCTGCCTGTTTCTCTCCCTCGTTGGAACATCAAGAAGTGGAGAACATTTGGCAGGTCACAAAATGATGCGAGGAAAAAGGGGGAAACCCAAGAAGCAGAGAAAAAAAACAGTAAACAGTTGTTGATTTTATTTTCTCTTAATTTGTGTGTTTGTTATGGAGTGTGAGAGTTTGCATTTTTCAAGCGCTTGTTGGATTGTTTGAGAGACTGTTTTGGCTTTTTTTCCTCACCAGCTCTGTGGCTCTCAATTACCGTGCAAGCCTGAGGGACCTAATTAACCGCTTCAATTAAAAAAAAAAAAAAAACCTTTATTAAGAATCTCGTGCAAGTCATTCTGACATTTGTCAGCTGTTCAGGAGCTATTGTGTGTTTTCAGGAGTGTGTGTGAAAATGTAAAGACTGATTAGCCTGTTTGCAAGCCCTGCTCATCCCCTGGGTGGCCAGGGACAGTGCTGTTTGTGTGTGTGTTTGCAAGTGTGTGTGGCTGGACGGGAAGCAACTTCCTCACAGCGCTGGACCCCACACATGACCTTTTATCGAGTGTCCAATCAATACTGTGCAAGCGTCCTTCCCTTTGAGTTGCAGCCTGAGCTTGGGCTTCTGAAGGCCTGTGGCCAGCCGCAAAGCAGGAAGGAAAGGGGCTTCACAGTGGGGCGAAGGAGTCCTTGGGGGGGGGACAAGAATGGAACAAAACCAACTGGCTCTTGTCATCTCTTCGTAATGATGTCTTCCTCCCCCTCCACCTTGGAATCAGGCTTCTTTGTTGGTAAAAGCAGAAGACTTGACCGTTTTTCCGCATTTAGCTTTTCTCATCATTGCTACCTACGTGATCACATGTTTATATGGAGTAATATCTCATCTTTTGGGAACTCTAACGTATATTCCCCGGTGGGTACATTGGAACAGATGTGCTTGTTTAATTTGTTGCAATATCTCCCAGCGTTGACTTTACAGGATGTGGTTGTCACCACCAAAGCAGCAACTCTGAAGGATCTGACTGTGTGCTGGTGTTCATTAAACACACTCTAAACAGTCTTCAAAACGACTCCATTAGCAGCTGCCTCCAGAACAAGACACGTCTGAATGCAATTTTTGACCATGAAATGCTCTTTAGGCAGATGAATGAGACTTGAAAGATGAGCGGGGACTTGATGTTTCTTCCTTTTTTTTATTTTATTTTATATTTTTTCTGAAGAATGCCAGTGAGGAGTCAATCACCGGATTTCAAAGCAGCAGGGACACATGGGAAAATCCAGAAATCATACATAGCTGCACAGCTGCAGAAGAATGGAAAGCTGGCTTGCAAGGAGCAAAAATCGACCTTAATAACAGCAGCTTGCTGTTTATCTGTCTGAAAGTGACAGTTCGCTGTGAACTGACAACTTGTTTACCATGAAACTGATCCGAATGGGAACTATTTCTAGATACTTGGTTGATCCCGCTGCAGGGGACATGATGATTTGTCTGGCTTGCTAGAGCAGGAAATGGCCTACTCTGGTAACTGGTAAATAACAAAAAAAACTGAAAACAAATGTTAAATATACCAGCAGATGAACACGCACTTGCCACTTTATTAGGTACACCTTGCTAGTACAGGGTTAGACCCTCTTTTTCTTTCAGAAGTGCCTTAATCCTGCCCCATAAATTCAACAAGGAACTGGAAAAATTCCTGAGACTTTGGTCCATATTTACAGGACAGCATAAGTTGCTGCAGATTTGTCGGCTGCACATACATGATGCCAATCCCCTGTTCCACCACATACCAAAGGTGCTCTATTTGGTTGAAATCTGGTGACTGTGGAGGCCATATATGTTCAGTGAACACATCATCAAGAAACTGGTCTGAGAAGATTCCATCTTCCTGACACGGTGCGTTATCCTGCTGGAAGTAGCCATCAGAAGATGGTACACTGTGGTCATAAAGGAATGAACATGGTCAGCAACAATACTCAGGTAGGCTGGGGGTTTGGAACCAGGCTCTATTGGTACTAAGTGTGCCAAGAAAATATCTTCCACACCATTACACCACCATCACCAGCCTGAACCATTGATACAAGGCAGGAGGGGTCTATGCTTTCATGCTTGCACAAAATTCTGACCCTACTATCCAAATATTGCAGCAGAAATAGAGACTCATCAGATCAGGAAGGTTTTTCCAATCTTTTATTGTTGAATTTTGGTGAGCAAAGTGTGTGAATTGTAGCCTCGGTTTCATGCTCTAGCTGACAGGAGTGGCACCCGGTGTGGTCTTCTGCTGCAGTGGTCTGTCTACCTCAAGGTTGGATGTTTTGTGTGTTCAGAGATGTTCTTCTGCAGACCTTAGTTGTAACCAGTGGTTCTTTGTGTTACTGTTGCCTTTCTATCAGGCAGAACCAGTCTGGCCATTCTCCACTGACCTCTGACCTCTGGCATGAACAGGGCATTTCCGCCCACAGAACTGCCACTGGATATTTTCTCTTTTTTGAACCATTCTCTGTAAATCCTAGAGATGGTTGTGAGTGAAAATCCCAGTAGATCAGCAGTTTCTGAAATGCTCAGACTTGCCTGTCTGGTATCAAAAACCAACAAAGTCACTTAAATCACCTTTCTTCCCCATTCTGATGCTCAGTTTGAACTACAGCAGATTGCCTTGACCTGTCTACATACCTAAATGAGGTGAGTTGCTGCCATGTGATTGGCTGATTAGAAATTTGTGTTAACGAGCAGTTGGACAGGTATGTCTAATAAAGTGGCCTGTGAGAGTTTAACTTATAAAGACGTGTATTTATGAAGGCTTATAATAGACATCAGCTGTGGAACTCAGTCCTCATCACAGCTGAGCCTGAGAGATTTCAGCCCATCGATTGGTAAAACTAAAGTCAGTGAAAGTGAGTGCGAGTCAAAAGGGGATCTGAAGGTGGGCTTACAGATGCGAGACACAAGCAGGACCCAAAGATGGAAAGATCACTTTTGTTCTCTGTCTGGTTTGACCGAGGCCTTCTCCGCTCAGAGGTGACTGTTGCACTCTCCGGTGCTCTCTTACACGCCGCTGAGATCCCCTCCGCTCCACTCCACTGCCTCCACTTTGATGCAACAAGGGGGTTATTGTGTAAATATTTTGTTTGAGCATTTGAGCATCTTAATCTTCCACAAGGTGATCTTTGGAGTGGAGCAGCATGAGGTGCTGATGTTCAGAGGAGCTCCCAGTTGTAGAAAAGAAACAGGGAGCAACAGAGACAGAGAAGGGAGGGAGAGGAAAGAGAAGAAGGTCTGTGTACTTGCTAGAGTGCTGGGAGCTAGAGTTCACTACGGGGGCGTAAGTGTGTCAAGAAGAGCGCTTTTCCCCCATCCGCAAGCCCGGGGCCCTCTCCACAACATTAAAAAGCATAAACAGTCAATACTGAATGTAACTCACAGAAAGAGCAAGAGAGGGAGCGTGGAAAAAAAAAAGAAAAGAAACAAGTGCGAGAACGCAAGGGTGTTTCAAGCGTTACACAACATAGTGAGATCAGAGAAGTAGAGGCTGGGCTATGGTGTAGAGTTGCAAAGCTTTCTGATGGAGGAAGGGAGCCTCTCCAAGTGAATCATTCATTGCAGGCGGCAGGGGTGTAAATATGAAGGGGAGGGTTGAAGGAGAGCGGGATCAAGGAAACGCACACCTGGTGCAAGACAGGGGTCAGATTGGCCCCACAAAAAAAGGAATGGAAGGAGAAAAAGGGAGCGGGTTGTTAGCATGCCTCCGTTTAGACAGCAGCACTGCCTCTTTTGGTGCAAAGCAGGGCCTGATGCAGAACCAGGGTGCACATGCAATGAGAGGGAGGTTGTCTTGTTTCAGTAATAACAAAAAAAAAAGAAAAGACTTTCAAACATTTTAGACTTCTCCTTTTGAGATGTGAGGGCTTGTTTATCTGTGGCACATTGTTCCTGCTCGTAGTCGCTCAAGAGTCTCAATCAGTTACTCGCTCTCACCGTCTCTCTTAAGTTTCTTTCAAAAGACATCTCCGAAACACTCGACACCTGGCTGACTGACTTCAGAGCACCAAATCAGCGGAGAAGTCTGCGTGTCTCTGGCTTTTTTAATCATCCATTCAGTCACTCCTCAAACGTTCAAACCCAAGAATTCAGGGAGATCTTTCCTCTTCAGACTGATCATGAAATGACAGAGCTTACTGGAGAACAGGTGTTTGTAGGCTGCTGCGGCGAGGCATGCAGCACACGTGCATTGTTTACGTTGAGCAGATCACAGATGGGTTTGAACCTCGATGCGTTCAATTATAATTTTAGTAAACACGACACTTCCTTTTATTATTTTCACGGGTTTGTCGAAATGTTTGCAGGGAAACATCTGCAAACATATGGTGTTAATTTCAGAAGAACCCTCCCAACTAATAAACATGCAATCCAAACCAAAGGAGTTTTTTGCAGTTCATACCCAAAAAGTTACTTCAGTACTGTTTGAGCCACTTTCCTAGCAGAGCTCCACATTTTAAACATTTAGAGGAGGGAACAATATCTGTGAAAAGTGAAAAAATGTGATTTCTACCCCACTGAATAGGCCGTTTCCTTGTGTTGTCAAACAGAATGACTAAACATGCTCATTCACATGCTCCCATGGTAGAGTGTTATTAATTTATCAGCATGCTTTTACATGCACACACACACACACACAGCCGTTTGCTTCTCTGTGACTGACAATGTGATAAATTTTATTTGAATATGGCGTACATGAATTATGTAACCATAGAGACTGCAGGCTTTGTTGCCTCCCTCCAGCTCATCGCTTTTCCTCCAAGAGAACATATAGTTGATAATTTACAGTAGAACCCATTCGGAGAGTATAAAGGAGGAAATAAAAACAATGCCCCACAAAGAAGAGGAAAGAAGAAAAAGCTGTAGTTTCTGTAGCCGAGCTGATTCTGAGGACTGCAGAGGAAAGGTCTGTGCTGAAACTGCACTAAGGTGAGACGGCTGACACTTCTGACACTGAAAAGTGGTTCTTCTCAAGTTCAGATCTGACGGTAGCCACAAAGTCTCTGCGGACAGGGCCAGGTAAAGTAAAAATAAATAAATCAACACAAATAAAAGGGGAAGAAAAATGAGCACTTCTCCCCCTGGCATCTGATGTTGATAGCTGTGGCGAAAGACTGCCTTTGAAAGGCTTGAGAAAAGTGACAAAATCCAGTGTTTTTCCAGTCTTTTTTTTATTTTTCTTTCATGCCTTGTTGCTACTTTTCCAGACGGCTAACATGAAAAATGAAAAAAACACATCTGATTGGTCTGAAAAGACTGTCAAATGTCAAGCAGGTATCAAACGGCAGACTTGTTTTCCTTTAAGAAGAGACGGGCAGATGGAAAAAGCCTAACCTTTCAGCGGGCGCGTGGAAGTCAGTCATCCCATCATGTGAGGTACTCCACATAAGCACATCCTCTGCTCTTTACACAGCTTGCACTTTCCCCTCTGATTCCCATCTTGTTGACACAATATGTTGACAGCTGAAATAAATAGAACTTTATATATATAAAGAAAATCTAAGGGATTATTTCCTTGGTAGATAGAAAATGTGACTTTTTCCTTGCAGAAACTTTAAAAAAAAAAAAAATTGCATTCCAATCATTCTTCACGGTTAAAACAAACCCTGATCACCTTTAGATCTAAAATGTTTCCTCTGCAGAGGTGTCTCTTTCTTCTTTCCTTTGCCGACTGGCTGATGTTCAGATCGCGCCACACTTGTTCAAACAGACACATCATGTTATGGATTTTCAAAATAATGCCTTGTACCCTGAAATCATCAATTATTGTTCACTGTGAAGACAAACTTCTGCACGACCTTCACAGGAACCCACACTTCTGTCTCCCTGACTTTTTTATTTTATTCAGGGAGCCAGGCTGCTCTGCACGGGAAGGTCAAAGATCAGGATGGAGCTGGCAGAAATTGCTCAAAGGCACTTTTACAGACCTGAAGGATGCTACATCTACTAAGCTGCATATGTTTTGCCCTAAAAACCCAAACAATTGATGTGATTCTGAAACACTGAATATCATTTTTTTTAATAAAATGAACAATTCTTTTTAAATTGATGTATTTGAAGAGGAGTTAAAAACATTTTTTTTTTCAAATCAAATACAGAAAACTTACATTTGTGAAGCACCTAATAAAAGTTTGTTATATGGAATTGTGCTTTTTCTACAGAAAAATTTGGGATGGAAGTCAAAGAGGAGAAGGGTGGAGGCCTGAGCTGTCACTTTCTCTGTTTATAAGCTGCAGATCTCACTCTGGTGCTGAGGGATTTGAACTCACCTCTGCCCGTCACATAAAGCTGCCATAATAGGGTATTTGTAGAATTAATTTCAAAGCTGAACTTTTAGATGTTTTGGGTAGATTTCTGCAATCCTTTTTCTGATCCAAGTCGAGCAGCTGCTGCTGAAAACATTCAATCTCTTCTGTCAAACAAAGGTGAGTTGAAGAGGAACTCTGCCATTTGGAGTTCCTCTACACTGAAGGGAGGTTAGAATGAACATTAATACGTACAGCTGGCTCTTTATATAACTCTTGCTGCGCTGCCTTTTTTTGCTGTCCTGTTGAGAGGGTGTCTGAGCAGCGCACTATCAATAACGAGGAACAAAGCCTGAGAAAATATCAAGTCTTTTTCCTCAACTGCCTGCCTGCTTTTCACTGCCTTAAGATTAATCTAATTTAGTCTTTATTGAGAAATGGGTAAGAGCAGTTTTGTTTTATTTATGTATGTTTTTCTTTTTTTTCTCTCTCTCTCTCCTTTTCTGCTCTTTCCCTTTGTTGCTTCTCCACGGCTGCTTCTGACAAAAGACAGCCAGCCTGCCAAGCCTGGTGTTGCTCTGGGACGGACCTGTCAATCACTCCTGACGGCACCCTGACAACATGTACGTTAAAATTTCAAACAGGATTCAAAGCCGGCGCATGACAGCCGAGCCTTTGAAAGTGGCTGTAGCGCTCGGCGACAGCCAGAGGAGTAAGGATGGAAAACAAACTAGAAAACAACAGTGCAGAGGGAGAGGGGAAAAGGGAAAAAAACAGCAAAGTTAAAAGCAAAACAGTGAAGAATGTGGGTCTTGATGATAGAAACTGGCATTAGTTTCTCCCTTAGTGTATCACTGTTCTTTTTTAATTTGGTTGAAATTCCCCCGAATGGAGATTTGGGCCTTTAAGGGGCCGTGTTTTCTACAGTCCAGGGACAGCTGAGCCTCTCTGCTGCTCCTCTGGGGTTTCACTCAGATCTAGTAAGCATCTCCACTTCTCCAAAACTGCAGCGCACAAATCTTATTAACACACTTGATATCATCTAACATATTTCTTAATGGTTGTTCAATTAACTCCCAGCAGAAATAGGAGGCAGCCGTAAAGTCTGTAGTTTCACACATCTTGATGAGGAACGGACACCTCATTTCAGCATCTCGCTGTGCTTCTCTGAAAGGACAAAATTCTACAAGCAGCCATATGGAGCCCAATGTGTGAACATAAGCTTCAGGATGTATTTTGAAACAATCTCCAGTCGTAACAAGCCGGCACAGACCACCAGCACCTCTTCAGCGAGGCTAAATGAACCGCAGAACACAAAGGCCCGGCTGTGCCAGACCCTATGGGAGAACTGCCATCTCTGCAGCCCTGCAGTTTGTGCACTGATCCTTCAGTCAGCATCCACATCTGCAGTTCAAAAACACACACTGGCTTGAAACTGCTACAAAGCTAACTGTTCATTGTCTGTCTCAGACTTTGTTTTGACCACGCTGTGTGCGTTGGTGTGTGTTTGGTTAAAGTTTGTTTGAAACTAGCATTGAAAAAGCGGATCCGGGTGGGAAAAATGTGTGTCAGTTCTACAAAGAAGTGGACAAGCAGCATGTGCACTGGGACACGGGTCATGTCATCCTGTCGGAGGTGTATTTTTAGATGCTTCTATGCTTTGTTGCAACGTTGATAGGCATCGGTACAGACAAGAGACGTGGCACTGACATACTAAAAGCTGTGCCACATGAATGCATGCCATCATCTAACTCATGCCCACATATGTGAGTGTCCAGACTTCCTTTCAAAGGTATACCAACAAACAAGCTGCTCAGAGACATGGCTGTCAGTAAAGAAGTGAAAAAATCCTGCAGATCTACAATGCTTTGGTTTCTAGTGCCCTCTAGTGGCTGGAAATGGCACCCAAACCAACCAGCCCACAAGCTGACATGAATCAATGCAGCGGAGAAAACAAATCTATGAACTTTTACGATAATTACTTCAATAAATGTATTTCAGTTTATTGATCATTACTGATGAATTACATATTTTTCAAAGAACTAAAAAAGCAGCTAATAAATTAGGATTACAATGGCTATTACCAGGACTCAGTAAATCTGTGGAAGAGATAATTCTGAAAAACATGACAAAACATTATTGTCCAATCAACACACCCATATGTATGCGTCATTAATATTATTAAATATCTTTGTTTTGATAAATAGATTCATAAAAGAAATTTTAGCAAAACCTTGACCTGCAGTATTTGTTTAAAAGAATTATTCTGTCTTTAGTCAAGATGGATATATAATTTACTGAAAGCGATAAAGACATTTTTATGTATTGTTTTTCATATGATAACATTAACAGGAAATAAATTAGATTGCTGCAACATTTCTTCATTTTCAATCGAATTAAATAATTTTGTAAGCAAAAAAATGTCTCTGGTTTTGCCATCCTTTGGAGCTTATAAATAATTTTCAAAATTGTGAATTTTTTAATCCTGTATGTTAGGGATTTAAATCTACATTTTGAATATTATTTTGAGAAAAAAAATGAATGAAAGGTATACATTTCTGTGCTTTGAGTTCCTTTTTAACAACAAATCCCCAAAGTATAGTTGTCAAAGAGGAGGTTCAGACAGCAAAATAGCTTTCATTTAAAAAAAGCTTTTGTTTTGGAATTAGTTTGCTTTTTCTTTTGCCATTTTAGAAACAGATATTTTTATGAGTTCTTATTTCTCTATTGCAAAAAGCAACAATTTAAACTGGCAGTTGATAAAAACACAAATTGACATGTTTTGATGTTATTAAAAAGAAGTCAGAGGAATGTATGACTAGTAAGACAAACTGCCAAAAAAATACGGCCGGGTAAAATTGACACATCAACCCAAAGCTAAAAAAAATCCACCAGAATCATCCATGTGTAGATTTCTGACAGTTTAAATTTACAATAATTAAAAAAGAGAGTCGTATTTTTGTCAATAATATGCATGCACTTTTTGTGCATTCATGATGGAGCCAGCAGAGGTGGGATTTGAGAGGCACCTCAAAGTACTGATTATCCTGAGTGTC
This sequence comes from Oryzias curvinotus, assembly GCA_023969325.1. Classification (NCBI taxonomy): domain Eukaryota; kingdom Metazoa; phylum Chordata; class Actinopteri; order Beloniformes; family Adrianichthyidae; genus Oryzias; species Oryzias curvinotus. The sequence continues at coordinate 10,249,813 of CM043724.1, read as the reverse complement.
TCTGCCCAATAACGTTACCTGCTGGGACAGCAGCACTGCTCCTCTAAATAAATTGCAAGTGGCCTTGGGCAATAAGAGGAACCTTGCTTTGATCTGTCTGACTGCCAACCAGGAAAATGTGCAGGCAGTCAATCAAACTCTTAAGGCTTTGCAACAATGGAGTCGACCCCAGTTTATTATTTATTTTTTAAACTGATGTGTTTCATTATCACAAGGTGTCTACTTGGTGGGGTGCAGTAGGGGGGCATGGGGAGGCGGACGGGGAGCTACATGATCAATAATTGATATGCGACGTGAAAAAGCTGATCTGCCGCCTCTCCGCTGGTGCACTTGTCACTAGCTGTTGTCAGAACACATTTGCTTTGATGACAAATTTGAAGAAGTGAACAACAGCATCACATCTTATTAGGAATTTTGTGAGCAGTGAAAGGCAGGGGCCCCTTCTCACCGGGGCTCTGTTTGTTCAGGGCGCTCTGGAGGAATGAGTACCAGGCGCTGGGGTGAGTTACAGCCTTGTAAGCAGAGAGATGAGAGGGGGGTTGAACTTTTTTGTCATGTGTCAGTAAACAGTGTGACTTGTTTGAAAGGTACCTGGATTACAGGGTGAAGAGTTGCTCTCTAAACCTTTAAAGCTTTGGGGTATGGGAGGCACGCCACGTCAAAACAGAATGTGGAGATGAGGAGTGAGAGCAGCTAAAAGCCTCCGCTCCCCCAGGTGTGCGTCTGCTGAGAGACGGAAGAGCTGTCCTGCTTTTTACAGAGTTTGGGTCATGTAGCGTGGTGCAGCATCTGAAATAGATCCAGCTAAATAAAGACTTTATGGTGCTCAGATGTGAAGAAAATCCATGCTAATAACTTCAACCACAGTGAAAAAACAACAACTTTTATTTAGATGTTTGGTATTTGGACTTATGTATTCTGTAGAGGGCACCGTAAATACAAAACAGGATCAAAACTGATGCAAACAAGTCTGCCGTTTTCTTGGTGCAAACACTTAAAAAAAAGATTAGATATACTTTAGTTAGAAATTCGATTGAAAGCACATTTTATTTAATTTCGACAAATAATTTGACACCTACAAGTAAAAAAATTTTCCTTTTACCCTAATTGTGTATATTTTAACCTCTCTCAAAATTGTATTTCATATTTGTATTCAGTATGTGCTACGTAGAAAGATAATGTCATTAGCTATTTTCCCTATAGTTTGGAAGTTTTCTTGCTTATTTTTTTTTATGTGGTGATTTAATTGGAAAAGTCTGGCTCCTGGTCAACTTTTCACACAAAAAAAGTATAGCACGCAGATTTAGCCAAAACTTTAAAACTACAGATGGGAAAGGAAGAGTACAAGACAGAATCTTGGAGAAATAAAGAACAATTCAACATAATTGACAGCTGCATCCATATTCTCACCCCCACCCCTCATCTCCCTCTTTTCCATTTTTCTTCCAATACCATTTCCTCTTTTAATTATCCCTAAAAAAAAAAAAAGATGGAGCACATCAGACGCGTTGCGGTAAATCCTGGCCCTGGCACAGGCTCACAGTGGCTCCTGCATCTGGCGGTCCCGATAGAGCCGGGCGCGCTGGCAGTGACAAGAGAGGAAGGATGCCTCGAGTTTTTCTGACAGAAAGAATGGAGAGGGTGATCTCTCAGCAAAGGAGAGGTCCCCATTCTACTCCCAGCGTGGGAGTCGTTTTGGCAAGCACGTTCCCATCGTGCCACATTTTTAGCACCAGATTAGCTGATTCTCAAGAGCAGAACTCACACAGACCCCTTGTTTACACCTCACCATAGCACAATGTCTTTGTCATGTCTGTTCAGTGAACATTGGAGGCGCCACAAGCTCAGTTCCTATCACTCCATAAAACATTTTAGGGGTGAGACAACGGCAGAATCAGAGCGAGGTCTGGATTTCAAAAATATGATTAATTCAGTTTTGAAAGTAGCGTCTGTTGGACAGATTATTTTGCAATCAGGACTTTTCTTTTGTTTGCAGGATAGATGAGAAAGGTCGGAAGTTCACAGTTGCCTGATAAAGTTTCTCCTGTGTCTGTGGGGTGTGCATCAATCACTCAGTTTCCCCGAATGACAGTCATTCTGAGTGCTGAGTGTCGTCATCTCCCACGTGGTTACACACTTGGCACAATGAGATCCTCGGACACACAGGAGCAGAAAAGTCTCGCTCCTTTCCTTCTCTTCCGTCATTCTGAGATGAAGAGTGGAGTGCTGTGTCGGGTAGCTTTCTTTCTTCCCGTCTGGAGGGAACTGAGGAAGCAGGCGAGGACCTCTGTGATGTCAGATTCCCTTCAGGGTGGGAAAGAGACTTTTGCACAGCTAAACTGAGACACACAGAACCAGGACCTCGACTGCCAAAAGATTACGGTGATGGTGAATCATAACACCCAATCTGGATTGGAGATTAAAGTTCTACTCCAATCAGCTTTTGAGTTATGGTAAAAGTGTTCCTAGTGGTCTTATAACGATTATACCATTGTTAGCCAAAATAATAAAATCAGTGTCATTTTCTAGGACGTAGTTTCTTCAGAGCAACAGGAGTTCATTAGAAATTCACCTCTGGGTGGCACTGTTGGCATAGAGCAAGCCTGCCCTCATTTCCCATCATCCCTTTGTTTACAGTCTCTCCCACTAGTTACAGCCCATCACAACCCCAACCTAGTGAAGCAACAAAAATGGTGAGCCATTTTGGAGCTATCCGGCCGTACAGTTTTGAGCCAGATGATGGCTCGAATATGGAAAATGAAGACATACGTGGATCTATTTGTCTGCAAGTGGATGCATCGGAATGGAGCAGAGCAGGGAATGTGTGGCCCACTGACTATATAGCACCTAGGTCACTGCTACAGGCTTTTTCCAAAGGCATTTTTTTTTCATCTGCTCCTGATTTACAGTGATTTGTATAAAGAAATACTTACTAGTGCAGTTTTAATCTTTTTTGTGTGGCAAAAATATCCTAAAGATATGAAGAAAATGCTAGAAAAACATGTTTAAAACACAATTTTTATACAAGTGGGTCTTTAAACAGCAGTAACATTCAAGCTGAAAAGCGAAGCTTAAAGACAAAAAAGCCGCCTTGCCGTTGTACCCAGTCTCCTTCCTTGAACAAGTGTTTGACAGAGTAGAAATCCCTGTCATTCTGCTGCTTCTTTTCCACTTTCAAAGACTTCACATTCAATAAAAATGATGAAAGAATCGTTTATCTCTGGGCGTGAGGGAGATGTAAACAGTTGTTTCTTATATATTCTGATTAAACCTTTCCTCCAAAAAGTAAATATTTGCTCCAGAAACTCACAAAACAAAACAACATCCCATCTGATGGTCGACTGCAATTAGGCTGCATGGTGTGATGAAAGGATATCAATGGTCTATTTATGTCATAGAAAAAGAGCAGAGCTTCAAACATGAAACCTACTGGAGCCTGTGAGAGTTTCAAGTCGATCGATGATCAAAGCAGCCGAAAGCCTATCAACACAGTTTCTTAACACCCAATGTGTCGCATAGACTTGGATATCCACCATTGTAGCTGTTTTTTTACCCAGGAACATAATGGCTATTGTATTTTTTTGAAAACCGTTCTTTTACATAGATGAAGCTGCAAAAAGCAGACAAAGTGGAGAGAGGGCAAAGGCTCTTTATCCTGATGAAAGGCTAAAGGATAGGACTGACCTTTCTGGCATCAGCTGGGCTTTGGGAGCACAATACGTGGCTACAACTCATTCTGGCCTTTTTCTTTTCTGCTCTGGGCTACGCTCACAAGCCAAAGACTCAATTTCAAACATCTCTTCCTTTTATACAAAGACGATGATGCCCCAAACCTCTGCTTTTATGTCATTCAAGCTTGAGCGCACACACCTCACAGTTCTGTCTGTACATCTGCAAACAGACTAGTCCCGTCTGGCAGCGCAGCACGACTGCGGGCGATGGAAGCAGAAACAGACACAAATCAGGGCAGATCACATCAACACAAAAACCCCGCTCGGTCCACAGTTCAAGCTCCTCAGACAGGAAATGAACAGCAGTTCAGCTGCGGTCTGTTCCACATCAATACCCTGCCACTCAAAACCCATTCAAACTGCTCGACAACTGTGTTACTTTTTGCTTTTTCAATGGTGACCTGGTTAAGTACTAGTTCAGAACAAGGCCTCCCAAAACTGACACACTTCATATGCATTGTTGCTGGGGGGGCCACATACCTAAAAGGGCCTTTTGTTTAACATTTCAAAAGGCTGCATCACAAGGTCAAAGCACAACAAGGGTCACGCAAGCACAGAATGGCACTTTGGTGCTGTAATATTTAGGGGGGGAGGGGGGGTTGCTGATTCTATAGGTAAACTCTAGCAGAAAGGAGATAAGTTGCCCCTGAGCTGACAGACAAAGAGAACAGTAGTAGGCTTCTGAAAAGGTAAAGAGTAGTAGTTCCTGACGTGTCAGAGGCCTCACCGGCAGCAGAAGAGTATAAAAGGACGTGTAGGTGTATGTGGGGCTATGATGCGGGAAAGTTCACAGGCCTGCAGCCATGGGAAAGGTACGAGCTCACACGCTCAGGATTTAACTTTGGCCAGGGGGGTAGAGAAGGAAAAAGGCCGTAGTTTGAGAAGATGCATCATGTATTAGAGCAAAAGGGGAAACACAAGGGGGCCAGAGGGTGAAAAAACAAAATGTTATTTTAAAAGAATTTAGAGACCAACTTTTAGGTTTTACCAGTCTCACAATAAGGCAAAGAGAGTTTTTTTTAACTCAAGGATGACTGAGTTTGTTCAAGGGGGAGCAGTGTCCCCTACAGTCTGTTTATAAATATGACAATCTGTTCAAATTGATACTCATTTCTCTGCTTTTCTTTTTGTCTCTTTGAAGATTGTCTTCTACGAGGGCCGCAACTTCCAGGGCCGCCACTGGGAGTGCAGCAGTGACTGCATGGACACTTTCAGGCACTTCAACTACTGCAACTCCATCCGGGTCAGTGGCGGTTACTGGGTGGCCTACCAGAGGCCCAACTACATGGGGTATCAGTACATTATGGGGCCCGGCGAGTACCCCGACTACCACAGCTGGATGGGTTTCAACAACTGCATCCGCTCCTGCCAGATGTTCCCCCCTGTAAGTCAATCAAACTGAGATGGGATGGGCCGTGGCGTCTCACACCTCCAATCACCTTGAACATCAAAAGCCACTTTAAAAATGGATGTCAATCACAAGGTTTTTGATGTCCTTCACAGATCTCATGCAGGTCAGAACATAAAAGTCTCTGCTGCTAAGTCCACAAGGAAACCCAGTCAAAATTTTTAAAAGCATGTAATGCCTCCCACAAGACCTGCTGCCTTTTCTCTTATTCTGTTGAGCGCTCTGAGTGGTTCTGGCAGCATAGAGGGGGAAAAAAATCTACCATCCTCCTTAGACTTCCTGCTTATTCACACTTAAAGCCACCAGGCTCTGTGTTTGCATGAATTAAAACCTCTATAACCCGTTATAGAAAAATGATCTGTTACCTCCTGCAGAAGAGTAATTACAAGGATTTTATTTTCCTTTTCCAGTATAGAGGATCCTACAAGATGAGAATTTTCAACAGGCCCGACATGATGGGGCAAATGATGGAGTTCTCAGACGACTGCCCCAACGTGTACGAGCGCTTCCGCTATCGTGACATCTACTCCTGCAACGTCATGGAGGGCTTCTGGATCTTCTACGAGCACCCCAACTACAGGGGCCGTCAGTACTTCATGAGGCCCGGAGAGTACAGGAGCTGTGGTGACTGGGGCTGCCACAACCCCATGGTGGGCTCCTTCAGAAGGATGAGGACTCACATGTAAAATCATCTGAACTTAAATGTGCATTAAACAAGATGTTTTGAAAACATATTTATTGCCTCTGAGAGCTTTTTTAAAGGTACATTTGTGGTGGTAGTATTCTGAGGTGTAGGATCTTTCTCAGCAGAAAAAACTGTAGCTCAAACCATGATGCCCTGCTGCTACCTAATAACCTTTGTCACCATTAAACCACTACTGAAAAAGTCTCTTTCTTTACTGTTTTTCTTCACACAGCTTGTCTGTGTTGCTGGCATTCGGGCCAATAAAGGCAGATGTTGCAACTCTTGTTGGAGGCCTCAGAAAAAAATGCAGTTGTACAGTATTTTCTATAGATAGACAGAGCTTTGACAAAGACAAAGCGACTGCTGGAGATCACCAGTCCAGCAGCGTTCTGCAGTTTATAATGTCCACTGTGCTGACAGGACAAAGCTTTGTTCCTGGCTCACAAAAGCCTGATCCCAGCAAGGTCTATAAAGAGGTCCGGCACAAACCCAGCCCCTGGTCCGGTCTGAACTTAACACAATTACAATGGGCAAGGTAAGAACTGGATTTAAAAAGCATTTCAGATTTTGTATGTAAAATTAAAGTAGCAGATTTTATTGGTAAAAATGGACAAACTTTTACTCATGATGACATCCACAAAGATTAATTGGGAGAGTTTGCAAAAGATTAACAAAGTTAAAAGGCAGGAATTAAAGTTATTGGTAGGTTTAAATTTCAGTTGGTGAAATCTATTCAATTTTTACTCAAAAAAATACAAGACCAATTAAACCAATTGAATTGCTTTTCTGCTTGGTTTTAATTGAAGAATTCCCAATTATACAAATGAAAGCTCCTTTTTTTGGGTTATTTCATGTGTTTCAATAACAAACAAAACTAGATTTAAGAATTGAAATGTAAAAACAAAATAACATATCACTCAATAATATCTTAATATACATACATGAAACTTAATCACAAACTTGTCAATGAAATTTGAATCAATTTCGATAAGGGTTTAATGATTAATTGACTTAATTGATTTATATTCCTACGATCCAACCAAGTTGATCTTTCTGAGCCTACTGGTTAATCAAATTAACCTATACCAAATCGTTTCAAAACAGAATACATTGATTATGTTGAGACTGGAATATACCATTTTGATTGACGTACGGCAGGTTTATTTTACCATAACGTAAAAACAACCAAGTGTTATTACAGTGGACAACATACATGGGATGCAGCAAAAAACGATCAAGCCATCATGACAGTCCAATATGTGGACACACTTTGAATTTAGCAAAGACATGGGAACGTACAGTTGTGGGAGAATGTACTAATGATTGTATTACTTTGGTTTGAAAAACAACAGTGGGCTTCAGGAAAGCTAATATGTGAATGCATTTGCCATAATTTCTTGTTTACTTGTTTTTTTGTACATATTTAATTTACACTTGGTTATCTTGCAAGATAATCTTGTTCAGTACCCAGATATTTATCTCTGAGTCACACTGGTTGAAGTTTTGACTAAAGATGTCCAGGATCCATTTCAGGTCAGTAAATAATATGAATTGGTTCATCAACCACAAGTTATGATATGAATCAAATTGTTGTTTCAATGAATCGTTACACTCCTAAATACTGATCTAATACTTAATTTTGTTGTGTTCAGGTTAATATATATTGCAATGGCATGACTAATGTTTTTTACACTTTTTTCTTTGTGTTAAATTTAGCTTTATGGTAAAGTCAATAATAGTTTATCTGTCTGTTATGTGCAGATTGTCTTTTATGAAGACAGGAACTTCCAGGGTCGTCACTATGAGTGCAGCAGCGACTGCCCTGAGATGCAGAGTTTCTTTGGCCGCTGTAACTCCATAAAAGTTGAGAGTGGTTGCTGGGTGGCCTACGAGAAGCCGAACTATTCTGGATATCAGTACATGCTGCACAAGGGGGAGTATCCAGGCTTCCAGCACTGGGCAGGCTTTAATGACTGCATCCGCTCCTGCCGTATGATCCCACCTGTGAGCTGCAAATCCCACTTTCTCCATAATTATTTGACATGTTCAAGGGTACTTTTCTGTTAATCCAAATGTTTCTCCCTCAGTACACTGGGAACTACAGGATGAAGATTTTTGAGCGGTCCGACTTTGGAGGCCAAAACCTGGAGCTGGTGGAGGACTGCCCAAATCTGCACGAGCGTTTCCACACCCGTGACATCTCCTCCGCCAATGTCATGGAGGGCTACTGGATGCTGCACGAACACCCCAACTACAGGGGGCGGCAGTACTTCTTGCGTCCAGGAGAGTATAGGAGGCACAGCGAGTGGGGGAGCACCAGCCCCACCTTCGGCTCCCTGAGACGTGTCACTGAAAGCAACTGATCAACAGCTGCTTTCTAGCCTTTCTGAGCACCTCTGTTTGGATCTCCACCCTTCTGTTTCTTTTAGAGCTCCAGTGTGGTCTCAGAAGTTTTGTTTGTGATGAGTATTCCACGTTCAGGGCTTGTTGCTTTGCATTGATGGTTCCACTTCGGTGCTTAGGCAATGCTCCCAATGAAAAGTGATGGTCTTTTTGCTTTGCCTTCTCCAAAGCAGGTCCCCAACCTTCTGTGCCACTCGAATTACAATAAAGGAAAAGTGGATAAAAGTCAACGATAGTGAGGCTTTGTTAATTTCCTCCTGACTACTACAGCTGTCACTATCAAAAGATCAGGGCTTGTCATGAAGCCCTTCTCTTTTATATGATTAATGAACTTTAGTTTCATTGTAGTTATATTGTAATCACTGAGGTCCTAGGAAGACAAAAAATAAGCACTTTGCTGTTTTTCCCCCCCCCTCCATATAGTCATACACAAAGAAAATTATCAAGGCTACAGAAGCTTTTTCTTTGAAGCTCACTATTAAAGACAGAAAAAAAGAATTTGTGAGGATGGGCATGTTGGAGTCTTTATGAGATCACATGGTAGAGAGTGAGCGCTTTGGGTCCATGAAAGATGCCCATATTAGATCCACATCATAAGGCCAGTGCCAGCTCAAAGAGCTGGAGTCAAAGTGGCCTGGTATTAGCCCCGAGCATCAAGCTCTCTCAGAACAAAAAAACAAAACCCAGTCCACGTCCCTGCTCATGCATTTTTCATCGGCCCAAGATACTCAACTCTTTCAGAAATAAATATCAATTATTGAAATTGTTAATTAGACACGGAGTAATTGGTGAAGATACATATGAATAAATAACATGGACAATAAATTATTGATTTAAAAAAATTTGAAGCCCAGCGGGGATCGTATTTGAGCGTCTTAAGATCAAGCAAAACAAGAAATATGAGTTTTGGCCTTGAGTAATGTCCAATTAGAGGATTGTCGGCTTTGCTGTAAGAGTCCAGTGATTTGCCCTCATCATCTTTTTATTATATCTGTAGACAACAATGCCCAGTGGACAGCACAACATGAACAGTGTGCCGCATGGGACTGGAGGAGCTAGAATATGGAGGCACTGACAGAGAAAGGATGAAAGAGTGGTTTGAGAAAAAACTGAAAGTTACTTTAAAGTTACTTTAGCGGATGCAGTACTCAACTCAGGAAGGAAAAACTTCTGACACTAGCAGGACAAGCAAAACCTAGGTTCAGAAGCTACATGTGAGTAGAATTACTCCACTAACTGCCTTGTTTGGTTTTTTAAACCACAATTTTTTGACATGTTCACTACCTAAAATATTGCTAAAATCCACCCATAGAGGGCCCATCCAGCAGGGATGATGCAATATTAAGAAATGTTGTATATAGTGCAACATTTGCCTTTACCTAACTCTTTTAGTAATTTTAGTTTCTGTTTATGAGATCAATTTTGATGCAAAATGTACATTTATAAGGATGGATTTCAGTCAGTAGAGCACTACTCAGAGTCCTGTGAAGTTAAAAACTTCAATCTATAAGTGTAGACACACGCACATCAAAAGCAGCTGTAATCACAGTGATGCTCAAGATTAGTGGAAAATAAATTTCTATAAAGCGCTAGAGGAAGCACTCAGTGTCCCCGGATTTGTGTTTCTCTACCTCGAGTCATTCTATTTTCAATCATTTCGTACATTCAAAGCACAAAAGAGTGGGATCCCGGCTTTTTTCTCTCCCTCCTTCTTCATCTCTGAACCCTTTGGACTTATGATGGGAGGATGATTGAAGGGTAAGTAGTGCATTTTGGAGAATGAATTCTTCAGATGATCGAAAAGAAAGAAAAAGGGGGCAAAAAAACCCCAGAAACGCAGAACAGAAGTCTGTGATTTCATTACCAGTCTCAGTCTTTCCCTTCGCTCTTTTTATTTCTGATGGCTGGATAATTAAACCTCTATAGTATTGTCTTCCATCTTCCTCGCCCCACTTCCAGCAATGCAAATGTCCCTGTGGGCAAATTTTAAGAAGCCTGCTTTTAGACATCTGTTTTTCAAATCAGTAAGGCTTCTTTTCTCCCCTCCCTCACTTTAATTTGTGTTCTTTGTGGAAGTAGAAAGACTCGTGCGAGGACAAGAACGAAAAAAGAAAAGCCTCAAATATTTCAGCAGCTGGAAGTAAAAGAAATCAAAGACAGAAGGAGGATATCCAAATATTCTTTTTAAACTTGGTTTAATTTCAAACCATTACACCTTTTAATGAACCTAAACCAGCGCTGAGGTGCACACTAGGAGTCTTCATAAAGCAGCTCAGAGGCTGGAATGTTGCAGAGCTTCATTTAAAAGAAGTCTCATTCCCTCCTCAAGCTTAAAGGAGGAAACTTGTCAATTACTATTCCTGTTCTGACAGAGGCTTTGTGCGCCACAAGGAACAAGCAGAAAAGTAACAAAGCACTGTCAAATGAGCACAACGTGCAACAATAATCAACCGAATTACAGTTTAACCACAAAAAACAGTAGGTGTGTGGCAGTGGTACTAACTCAGATTTCTTTATCCTAATTCAACTCTTTAAATAGGAAATTTGTGCACAAATTTGCTTCTAAATTTAAATAAAAACTTTAAAATATTTTGTTTTTGCACTCTTTCTGCACCATAAGGAACATAATGAACCATAAATAAATAAAAAACAAAAGAACAACCCGATGTACTACATCAATAAGTCAGTTTTTAAAATATGTTGCACATTTCTATTACTGGTACTTCAAATGAGCATTTTCAGCAATTTTTTAAATTTACTTTAAAAAAATTAAATTCTGCATCTTTTTAACCCGTCCCACACGAGCTAAATGCTCATTTACAAGACAAATGGGATCAAGTACAATTCAAACCATCAGTAAACTTTTAATCCTTGACTAACAGATAAAAAAAGAACTGCTAAAACTCTAGGAATTCTTACTCAGAAAACATGAGGATTTTCTCTAAAATTCTTTCTACAGACAGTAACGGAAAGCTAATATCCCCTTCATGCCGTATGTCACTAATAAACAATTTAACCCATTGATGCCTATTGTTACAAATAGGCATCAAACCCTGTTAGCCCCAGAAGTACCTCAATTTAACATCTGCTGGAAAGATAAAGTCAAAGTCCCTTTAGTTGTCATCCACTTGGATGTATGAAATTTGACCCATCACCTGGGGGAGCATTGAGCTGCAATCTGACCCCTTAATGCTGAGTCTCAAGCAGGGAGGCATTGGGTTCTATTTTTAGAGTCTTTGGTATGACTCGACCGTCGGTTTGAACTAAAACCTTCCAGTCTCAGGGTGGACCCTGTACACAAGGCCACTAAGCAAAAACACAAGGGATTTTTTGTTCATAGCTGTAAATAAATTCAGGTGTCAAGTGGTTTATCCAGGACTGCCGGAGAAAAATAGCATCACCTTGAAGGGAAAAAAAAGAAGAATACTCTTTTTTTCAGTTAATAAGAAATGCATTCAGGCATGAAGGGGATATCATCGAAGCCTCTTGTTTAGCTGCTGTCCCTCCGCAAGATCTCTTTCTGTCCCAAAGGTAGGCTTTCATGGAGGTATGTTTGGGTGCCTTGTTCAGAGAAGTCAGCGACCGTGTGGCCATCCCCTCTAAGAACCCACTTTGTTGTGAGGAGCCCCTCAATGCCCACAGGACCCCTGGCGTGGATGCGAGCTGTGCTAATGCCCACCTCTGCCCCTGAAGTGACACAGACAGATGGCCGGTAAATACAATATAATGCAATGGGATAGAGCGTACACTTTTGAAGGGGAAAAAGAATGGAGAACACCAACCAAGACCAAACCGGTAACCGTCGGCAAAACGTGAACTGGCATTCCAGAAAACGCAGGCACTGTCCAGCTGTAGCAAGAACTGCTCAGCCGTCTTTGCTGCAAGACCAAAACTATTGTCAACTGGGGCAGCATAACATCAACCAAATAATTATAAAAGGCACAGCTAAAGTTGACAAGTATTCACATCAGCTGTGGCACACAAACGCCTCTGGTGTTGTGTGTTTTTGTACACATTTTGAGCTCTTAAATTAAAAAATTGCATAATAAAACTGACATAACAGGACTGAACCGTAAATATCCAGGTATTATCGAAAGAAAATAATACATTTTAATTTAAAAAACAAATGAATACACATCTCTTGCAGACCATCAGTCTGTATGCCAGTCCATATCCTAGTTCTACAGCACAATTTTACAGAAGTTCTCATTAAATCACAAACATTTAGCATATTTTACCTGTGCATCCTTGTCCTTTATTTACCAGCAATAAGGTGCTTTAATTAGGTGAGGTATAGCTTCCCACTAGATGGCAGTAACTCAGCCCCATTAACGGACAGGTGATTTATTGATGCAACTTTAACTTGTGTTAGAAAACTGACTTGTTATACATGCATAGCAAAAATCAAAGTATGCAAATCTTAAAATACTTGTGACTTTGTCTCCTCATATTGTGTTTTTGCATCCGTATAATGTTTTTTAAAACAAAAATATTCATCAAGACAGACAACTAATTTAATTTTTCTTAAATATTTGATCCATTTTATGCCCAAACTGACCAATTCAGTTTTATAAATGACATTTTTCACTTGCACAAGCACATTTTTGTAAGCCCAGGTGCACTTAAGGGATACACAAAACCATTTTCTAACTCACAATGAGTTGCCAAGATGCAGAGTGATGGCTAACTTCAAACACAGAAGCATGTTTGAGCAGGAGTCAAAGTTTTGACAGGTACAAGTCTCTTGAACTGATAATCCTCTGCTTTGCATTTTAAATGGCCTTTTTCCACCACAGTGGATAAGCATGCACGACTCCTGACAACAAAGTGCTGCAGCTTGTTACTCGCTGTTGCAGAAGGTGAGGTGGGGAGGGGCACGCGGTTTTATCAGAGTTTTATGGCCAACCGAATCAACGATGCAGCTTTGCTGAAACTAAGTTAAAAATGGGCGGAGGTGTAAGCCACCTACCGTTTTCTGTGATGATAACGTCTGTGTGGGAGCTGCCATATTTGTGAATATGTTCTACAGCCTCCTGCATGCTGTCAACCACCTCCACGCAGCACTCCAGGTCATTGTATTCGGTCCGCAGAGACTTGGCCTCTGATGGACTGAACGTCAGGTATGAAGCGAATCGTGGGCCTGCATGAATCCTCACCTAGGAGCCCCACAGAAAAAGATAATCCATTTACTTTCCAAGAAAAAACATAAAAATATAGCTACAATCAATTAGCTGGACTTGCAAGGAAGTGTGGCGTGTTCACATCTGCAGCTTCTGAAAAGCTGCTGCACAAGTCATAGCCCTTCCTTAAAGCGTCAATGACACCATTTTGAAATGTTTTAAGCTTTACCCGTTCAGTGCGAAGCATATCGATGATCTGGTCAAACAGTGGGGTCCTGAGGATATCTCTGTGGATCAGCAGAGTTTCCATTGCGTTGCACGCAGCTGGATATTCACACTTCGAGTCTCTCACTGAAAAAGTCACATGCAGGTCTCAGTAACAGTTTACCGGGGTATCTGTGAATGTACCTGCACATTCACAGATACCCCGGTGAACTGTTACTGACCGATTCCTAGAACTTTATCAGCACTGGCATCAGCATCAACGTAGACATGGCAGACACCCTCGCTGTGACCGAGCACCGGGATGCCCTTGGCCGCCCTCTTGATGTCCTGCACCAGCTGGAACGACCCTCTGGGGATAATCAGGTCAATCATTTTGTCCAGCCGGCACAGCCCCTCCACCTCCTCACGAGTGCTCACCTTGAAGGGAAACATCAAAGTAACAGTTCAGTTTTTTCACCAAAAAAAAGGTTGAACAGATCGAATGAAAAGGGCATTATTTTTTCCTGTGAGACCTCCTGCGATTACCATCTGCACAGCCTCTCTCAGTCCATGCATAGAGAGAGCTTCCTGAGTGAGCTGGAGCAACACATGGTTGGTGTTAGCTGCCTCTTTGCCACCTTTCAGTAGTAGAGCATTGCCACTGGCTATTGCCAGGGCGGACACCTAGATAAAGATAAAAACAAGGAGGTTAAGTAAGTTAAGAACTGGCAAGATGTGCAGAGATACAACACAATCTGCTTCCTCTCAGTAATTCCATTTTTATGTTTTCCAAGCATAATATGTGTGATTGCTGCAGGAACAGGTGCATGGGATTTTTACATTTATTGTTTTGAGTTCTGTCGACTAGATTCAATATCTTCTTCAAAAATATATGGTAAATATCCTAGTTATTTTACATTTAATTACAACATATTTGTTTGTGCTTTTTTTAAGTAAAAAGAGTTAGCCTTTTTTTAAACTTCATACCTGTGGTAAGCAGTCAGGCCGGGCTTCAAAAATGACCAGAACAACTCCGATAGGTACAGTGATCTGCTCCAGCTCCAGGTTATGAGCCACCCTTGTCCGGCGCAGCACACGACCCGCACTGTTCTGGGCTGACGTGGCTATTTGGCGAAGGCCTATGGATAAACTGTTGATTTTAGCCACTGACAGGCTCAGGCGCTTTAGCATGGCAGGAGGCAAATGACCTAAAAAACAAAAATAAAAAACAATGGGTAATGTAAAAACTAAAATTTGATGAAAGCATTTATTTTTTTAAGAAAGTGAAAGTCGCCATCTTGTGGTGAGATTTAGATTACACTCAAAAGGTGAGATTTTGACATAAGTTAATAAGCACGACACAACATTCATTAAAAAAAACAGTTTAATAAATAAAACTATAAATTCAAATATTATTTTTTTGTGATATAAATACATTCACATAAAAAGTGACTATATATCTATAATATCTATGCATAATCATAAAATGTGCACCATTTCACCTGAACTGCTTGCAACCTCCAAATCCAGTTTGTTAGCTGCCAGTATTTCCTCTGTCTTTTCAGTCAACAGGTCTGCTAGACGACAGATGATCTCACTTCTCTGGGGATACAGTGACAAGCTCAGCCCACATTTGTCAACAGAAGATTACTGTTTCAGTCAAAGAAAACTTCACTGAAAATATTTCAAATCCTGAATGCTTTCATTTTAAATGCTTAAACTACACTAAATAAAAAACAATAAGAAAAATACTTGAATCGTCTGACCTTCTCCGCCTGCAGAGATGCCAGAATTCTCCCAGAGCTTCGCGCCATTTCTGTCTGCTCCTCTACTGAAGGCCCTGTGTTTAATAAAAAAAAGTCTAAATTTCTTAAAAGAAATAACAGCTTCAACATCTTTTCTGCTCAATGTATGAAGAAAAGAGCAAAACTTGCCAGCAGGTTTAGTTTCAGAGAAGAAGGTTCCCAGTTTCTTGCCCTCCACGATGTCGGTGATGACGTGACCTGTCACTTTTGGGTTAGTACCGTTGGCTATGACCACTGAGGTGCCACCCTGTAAGGCCCAGAGAGCAGCCTTGACCTGCAGACAAGAAGGTTTGAAACTCACACCAGTCAGATTTTAACACTTAGCGGTTATCTTTGCTACGTAAGGACTGAAATCCAAAAGTCAAATCAATGCAAACACATAAAAAATATATTAAAGCTCTTGTTGTCATCTTTATTGACATTCAGGTCATTTCCTGTCTCACCTCTTTATTATCATTAATGCAATTTATTCTGAACTAAAGTTATTTATGACTTCAAATTGTATCCACAAATCTCCATATCAGAACTTTGAAATGTAAAAATTACAGATTTTGGTTGCTCAAGATTTGTCTTTAAGTATTTAAAACGAAGAAGAAAACATCAAAAAATGTTGTCTTAAAAACCCACTCTGATGAAAATTGTGTTTTTGGTGTTTTTAACATGTTCTTGTTCATCATTCTCTGATGATGGTGGACATATATTAGGAAAATTAATCTTAAAATTACATTTTTAAGTATTTCTCTATTGTTGTCTTGTTCTCTGAAAACTGCATTATCATAAATAAATAAATAAATAAATAACACTACAGGGATGCTTTTACTATAGATCAAAAGATGATCTTCTGCACCAAATCTATAGTAAGTATTTGTATTTATGGATGGCAGACAGTTTCAAGCAAACCTTAGCCTCCATGCCTCCAAGCCCAACTCTGGACTTTGTGCCAAAAGTGATGGAGTGCTGGTCTCCAGGGTAGAAGATGTCTATGAGTTTGGCATCATCAGTTCCAGGTGGGCTGTTGTACAAGCCTAAAAAAGAGTTAGGGTTAGGGTTAAACTCATTCTTTAAATAATCTTTGGGAGAAAAAAGTGCACATAGCAAAAAAAAAAAAAAAAGGAATTGTCTGGTTTCTGGTTAAAACACAATTAATTATTTTTACAGTAGGATTACTTGCATCAGCATTAAGTAAAAGGAAGAAATGAGGCTCTGTGTTTTTCTTTGCTGCACAAATATCAGATGAACTTTTGAGTGTGATGATTTTACCCAGAGAGAGACACAGACAGATGGTGTTGTTAGCTAATGGCTAGCCCAGGCTGTCACTGTGTTCACACTTTTACCTTCCACATCAGAGAGCGCGATGAGCAGGTCAGCCTTCATCTCCACAGCCAGACGTGCAGCCAGGCTATCGTTGTCCTTAATGCTTATCACCTGCAGAACCAGGAAAATTGTTGATGTAATGAAATAAAAGAAATAAACACACCTGCCATCTGTTTCTTTAAATTCCTGGAATCAAGGTCAGGAAGACAAATACATTTTTGAGTTGTACCTGCTACTAAACTACACAAAATGTTAAAAATCAGTCGAGTAATTCCATGTTTTTATGCACATACCACTGATGGGAGAGCTAAAAGGGTGCAGCAGAATAGCAGACGTGTTTCAGAATATATTTACGCCGTGTTGCCCCGATGCTGTCTGTTCCCACATTTACCCCGTGCAGGTCGCTATTGGGTTCTGGCGGGGGCACCACAGCATCATTGGTGTTGATGATGGGCACTATGTTCATGCGCAGTAGCTCCTGTAGCGTGCTGTGGAGGTTCTGCCGTTTCTCGTCATCCTGGAAATCCAGATTTGTCACCAGAACCTGGCAGCAAAGAGGAAAGCGAAGAACGTCACGAGAGCTGTGAGAGGAAAAAGCAGACGTACGTGATCCTGTGAAGCATACCTGTGCTGTGCATGTGCTGTACTGAGAGAACATGGCCTCATAGAGGGCCATGAGACCGCTCTGTCCGGCTGCGGCACAGGCTCGGGCCTCCAGCGCCGGCACGGACTGCAACATTCAGATTGATTAGATCCCACCAGTCAGTATTTGATCAAACTATTCTACCAGCAACAGCTTACACAAACAGAAAAGAAAATAATATGGAAACCATGTTTGTTAAACTGCACTACATCCCTAAAAAACTGGATGTTCTGCTTGACATACAGCTGTTATTACTGAATGTATCTCAAAAACCATATTGAAAATACAATAGTCATTTTAGGAAATGAGCAGAAATAGTACATGCAAATAATATTTATATATTTATGTTTATAATATTTATATATATATATATATATATATAAAAAGGGAACTTTTCTTTACTAAAGTATTTTCTGCTTTGATTAATATTATGAGTAGTTTTTAATTAAGAACAGTTCTCTTCTTTCTCTGACCATGTCTTTGGGCTGATTGTGTCCAGACTGCAGCGCCTGTCGAACACTTTGGGACAGCAGGATCTCATGTCTCAATCGTTGCTTTCCAAAGGCCACGGCTCCACTGGTGACAATCATCATCTCCCTGCCGTGATTCTGCAGCATAGCCACCTGGACAAGAACTCATGAACATTGAATTTCATTTCATTTCGGATTTAGGGCATTTTCCTAAAATCTCACCTGCTCCACAATAGAAGCTAGCCTTCCCAGAGCCAAACCACACTCATCTCCGCGGGTCACCACCGCACTGCCAAGCTTAACTACGATCCTTTTGGCTTGGCGAAGTGCACAGCGATGTGCAAAGGAGCTGGCATGAACCCTGCTCTGAGGAGCTGTATGGACAAGCAGAAACCTACATTTACTTTTTAAAATAAAATGGTAAAGTTTGAGACTACTACTTTAAAACAGTAGTTTTACTTATTCAACTTACTTATTAAAACACGATAGTTTAGTTTTGGGTGAATTAAATAAACATCTGCTTATGATCTTTCTTTTTTCATTCTGAAAAAGACAAAACAAGATTTATGTTCTTCTTTGTTTCAAGTCCCCAATTTTTTTTTTAACAAAAAAGTAATTTAAAGCAGTTTTGAATCAAAGATTTTGCTCATTTAGAGCTTGTTTTTATTTAATTTCTTCTTTCTGTTTAATTGGCTTGTCCTATAAAAAAAACTTATTCTAACAACGGTCACAGTCAATATGATTTTGATGTGGATTAAAAAACAGAACTACTTGATGATTTATTACATGATTTAATATAACATTTTAGATTTAATAAAACATATTAGATTTAATAAATGATTGAATAAAATATTTTAAAGACCCTAGACTTTTTCACACGTAAAAAATGAAGGTTTTAAAAGGTCTTCAGACTTAAAACAAACCAGGAGAAGAAACTGTTATGCATTCGTACAACAAAGTATATGCAGTTTTACTAGTTAACTGCCCCAAAATGAATGATGAAAGTAATGGCTTTATCCATCTGTAACCGGGGAAACGGATAACGTTAGCCTTCAGACTGCCACATCAGCAAACAAGCTGAAAAGCCTTTGCTGACACTACAAATCTCTTTGAGGCAATGAGGCACAAGAGGGACAAACACAGAAGGAAAAGACATTTCAACAAATGTGACTCTTTGATCGTTCCTCGTTTAGTTTACCTCTCTGTATAAGGGATTTTAACAGAAACTCTTCAGTTTGTTTTTTTTTTAACTTTCACACAAGAATAAAGTAGTCCTTCCTCACTTATAGGCTACAGTCGGTGCATGTAATTGTACAATTTTGCAGATTTCACATTCTACTTTAAAGTGAAACAACAGTGGCTGGAACGTAATTAACTAGCTCAATTATAACTTTTTTAAATTCATCTTTGTGGAATAAGCAGACAAACTTTTTCTCCTAAAACAAAACTCACAACTTTCTGAAGCTTGCAGTGATGTGAAGTCTTGTAAACCAACCCTAAAATGGTGGAGATAATCCTCAATAATCCAAATGATAAAAACACTAATGGAAACTTTTCCCCCTTACGGTAATGTTTATGGAATGTTCTTGTACTTACTTACAGTTTAAATGTAGAGATTATATTCTAACTAAAGATTTGCTGATGATTTGTTTTATTATTCTGCAATCCAGACTGTTATTTGACTGCATAATCGACACAAAATTAAGGACAATGTTGCTTGCCTTCTGTTACGACTCTGTTGAGGAACTGGAACATGCATCTCTGTGAAACCAGTGGCAATTTTGAGCGCAGCATGGTCACTTCAGAGCCTTTATTGCACAGGGAAAAATATATTTTGGGAAAATGAAAAAGATGTAAAAAACAAATTTATAAAAGCAAAGCCAGCTATTAATACGAACAATAGAAATAAACAATAATATATAATAATACATTTAATTTAAGACAAGAAGGAACATGCAAAGCAATTATTATTAGGAATCCACATGGATGGACAAAACTTCAAAGATCCAAAGCTCCAAAACAACAACTTCCTAAAAAAAAGAGGGTCATTCTTACTGAATTTGTCGGGGTTCCTCTTTGAAAACCAGTTCTTATAAATATCTTCTTCAGCCTTTTACATGTATGAGCATTCATTCCACTTTTTATCACACATGCTGTGTGAGGAGGGGCGGGCCCAGCGCGGGAGCGACTCCTCCCACAACCGCGTGCAAGCTGCTGATCAAAAACTCTTTTCTCAAAAGTTCTAAATGACACCTTCAGCAGCCACAAAGTCCATCTACAAAATCCATCTACAAAAGATGAAAATAGATGATTGGTTAAGGGCTAAAATCGCTAAAATACGTATTGGACTTAGAAGTTTTTTTTTTTCAGCTTTATTGATAATAACATTCAAGTACAAAACACAACATCAAGGAATCAAACAGATCATCAGCCGCAACAACCAATGCCATCATTCTAAACTTATTCAACCACAGCAAGTAATAAACGTAGCACAAACATATCAAAAATAGAGCTTGCTGATAAGAAGTCTGGGACTTAAAAGTCAATGAATAAAGTTGTAGGATGTGACGTCACGCCGGCCAGAGAAAAGCAGCAAAGGTTTCATACAGAGAAAAATAAAATAAAATAAAATAATAATAGTGATACTTAAAAAAAAGGTTTATACAGAGATCTGAAGTTTACTTTGCAAAATTGTGTTTTGTATTGTACTTACGTTTTGTACAATAAAGTAAAAAAAAAAAAAGGTTTCACACAGAGGAATGTATTTCAAAATAAAGGGACATTCAAAGACGACAAAGAAAAATAAGAGCTGCTATGTGTTTCTTCATTTACAATTATTTTTATTTGTCTGGTCTCAGAACAGACCTACCAAGAACATTGATAATAATAATGACCACAAATACAATGAAAATTTTTATTAGTGTTGATGGTAGTTAATATTATTGTTGGTAATACTGTATTGTTGGCAATCCTTTAGCAATAGCAGTCTTTTTAAGTGTATTACAATTATATTTGTTCTATATTTAAAGTGAGGGAGTACACTTGTAGAATACTTTTTACATAGCTACTATCTAAATGGTTCCCGAGCGCAGCACACCGCTCCCCCAGGGGATGGGTCAAATGCGGAGAACAAATTTCCCCATTGTGGGATAAAAAAAGTCAACTTTTCTTTTCTTTTTTTTTTCTTCTTTTTTTTAAATAGTGTAAACTATTTAAAATGTCCCAACTTAGTCTGAAGAAGTATTCGGTTATACTTCCATACTTTACAAATATTTTTTTAACACAAGTTAAAAGCTGATTATTTTATGTCAGGTGAAAATTTATTCGTTTTTGAGTTACTAGGTTTTTTTTTTCACATGAAAAGGACATGAGCCTACTTAAGTCAAATAATGTACTATAACATTAATTTAGCTAAAGCAATTAAGTGAATTCTAAAGGAGAACTGTAAAAAAAAATCTATGTTTATTTTGGTGTATTATTTTTTTTTTTTTCAAATTTCTTTCACTCAGTTGCCTTTATTTTAGTTTTGATATTTTTTATCAACTAATTTTATCAAATTTAAAAAAATCTAAAAATGTATGAAAGGCTACTATTTGTCACATTTTTAGTTTATAATCAGCTCATCTTTCATTTTTCTGTGTGAAAAAAGTGACACAAGTTTTCGTATACCTACATCATCCAGCTGTGACTACATGAAAAGTAACCGAAAGGCCTGCTGATTGACACATGCTCAACCCCCACTGCCCCAGGACCAAAGATCATTATATTGGCTCCTGTTGCTCTGGTTAAATGTGTGTTATCCCATTATATCAGTTATGTGTTCTTCTCTGCTGCCTGCTTTTGCCCTTTATCTGTTCTTCTGTGTGCCTCCTCCTCCTCCTCTTTGTTCTTTTATCTGTTCATCTGTCTCAGGGGAGGAAGCTGACCCTAACCTCATCCAGGCTTTACAGATCCACTCTGTTCACTTTATGTTACAATGTTTACATGCTTGAATATACAGTATGTATTTCTGTTTTGTTTGTCTTCTCATTTTTGGTTTGATTTCTTAAAATAAACCAATTACAGTTTCAATTCCAAAAGTGTTACACATTTTTTCTTTCATTTCACTCCATTCTTTGGTCTTCTAATGCTGCCCTTTTTTAGTTGCTTTTTTAGGTCCTTTTCATGTTGCAGCATGATAATGCACGGCCCCATGTTGCAAGGATCTATACACAATTCTGAAACAAAGCTGAAAACATCCCAGTTCTTGCATGGCCAGCATATTCACCGGGCATGTCACCCATTGAGCATGTTTGGGATGCTCTGGATCGGCGTATACAACAGCGTGTTCCAGTTCCTGCCTATATCCAGCAACTTCGCACAGCCATTGAAGAAAAGTGGACCAACATTCCACAGGCCACAATAGACAACCTGATCAACTCTATGCGAAGGAGATGTGTCTCACTTCATGAGGCAAATGGTAGACACACCAGATACTGACTGGTTGTCTGAGTTCCCTGACCCCCTCAATAAAACAAAACTGAAAATTTCAGAGTGGCCTTTCCTTGTGGCCAGTCTAAGGCACACCTGTGCAATAGTCATGCTGTCAAATCAGCATCTTGATATAGCACACCTGTGAGGTGGGTGGATTGTCTTGGCAAAGGAGAAGTGCTCACTATCACAGATTTAGACAGATTTGTGAACAATATTTCAGAGAGCTGGTTATTTTGTGTACGTGGAAAATGTTTCACATCTTTGAGTTCATACCATAAAAAATGGGAACAATAACAAAAGTTTTGCGTTTATATTTTTGGTCAGTGTACATAAAGATTCACCACGAAGAGAGTTTATCGAGAAAGATAACTTTGTCTACATAAAGAATAGACTTATTTGTACTTTTTAAAGCCTTTGGGATTGCAAAAGGCCCTGTGTAATGATAGTGCAGATATGGACGACTTTTAAAAGGTGCGTGAAAGACCTGAAAGCCATAAGAGAAGTCCATTAGTGGGTCCAGCGTTGAAGGAAGACCTCTGATCTGATGGTATCAGTGCTGCAGGGCAGAGAAAGTGAACACGACAAATCCTATCAGGCAGCACGGACAGAAAAACAGGATGACTATCTGCACAAAGTGCTCCAAAGCACGTACTCTCACGTAATGGCACACCAACACATCCAGGTATAAAAGGGAAGAGTACCTTTGGATTTACCACTGACAAAGGTGGCGACCTTCAACACACTGATGATGGAACAGGAGAGGAAAGAAAATGGAGTGGCTGCTATGGCAGTCTGTTATGAGAAATTTGATCCTGCTGCATATCTGCAGTACAACTACACTCCACCACGAGCTGATTTTGAGAGAAAAGACAGCATTGTACCGTGGAAGCTGGCATGTCTGCACAGAGCCTTTACTGAAGGTAGGAAGCGGTCAAGGCACTCCATTTTTAATTAAATTTACAGCAGATGTTTCCACCAAAGAATAGCGGCATGTCGCAACCATTTTTTTCTTTCTTCTTTCATTTAGATTAGTCAACTTTGCAAGCCTTATCAATTTTGTTCTTTTCAGAAGCAAGTTTACTTTTACTGACAGATAGAGACAACTGTAAAGTTTGTTTTTTTCCCTTCATCCTTTCTTCCACCCTACTTGTTTCATCTAGGTGATGTGAGTGGTGAGCTCCTGGTTGACGTCGGTTCAGGTCCTACTTTGTACCAGGTGCTGAGTGGCTGTGAGGTTTTCAACAAAGTTCTGCTGACGGACTTCCTGGATGTGAACAGGCAGGAACTGAAGCGCTGGCTCAGGGACGAGGGAGGATGTAATCTGGACTGGACCCCGTACTTACAGCACGTCTGCAAACTGGAGGGACGGCGGTAAGTAACAGAGATCTACTGTTCAAACGGTGTGTCATGCTTTTGTACACTTATTTTTGGATTGCAATTGTACCATGTGCATGTTTGTAAAGTGAAAGACCTCGAGTCATTGAAGAAAACAACTATAACAAATAATACAAAGGCTTCTTTTCATTGTCAAACATCCACATTCTGTATTTCCAAATGCTTTTCTTTGTAACGTCTCGTTTAATGCTGATTTATAGACCCTCAGAGTGGACGCAAAAAGCTGCCAAGCTGCGTCAAGTCGTCACAGACGTCGTCCCCATCGATGTTCACTGCTCTCAGCCTTTGGCCCCTGATGTCCTTCCTCCATCAGGGGCCGACTGCCTGGTTTCCTGTTTCTGCCTGGAAAGCGTCAGCCCTGACTTACCTTGCTTCACCAAAGCCCTGGGACACACCCGGAAGCTTCTTCGGCCTGGTGGCCACCTCCTGCTCATCGGAGCCCTTGGAGAGAGTTATTATTTTGCAGGGCCTGGTGTGAGGATCCCTGTAGTCCCACTGGATGAAGCCCAGGTTTGTGCCAGTTTAAAGGAGAGCGGCTACACTCTGATTCGTCTGGAGGTGTATACGCTTCCTCCAGACATGAGGGTGGGGGTGGATGATGTAACAGGTGTCTTTTTTCTAAAGGCAGTCAATCAATGATCCACAAGTCGGCGAAATTGAAAAAGCTGCTTCTGTGTAAAAGGTCACATATATTTGTGGGGTGTCTGTGTTGCGATCATCCAAAAATATTTTTAAAAAATCACACACGCTAATTGTTAATCTTTATTATGCTGTATTGTTCAGGGACAGTAAATGTGTTTCTCTAAAACTGAGCAAACACATGAGACTCATTTGTATTGCCAAAGCACTTTAGCTGCACTAGAAACATTTTAAGGACTTTCTCCAGTAATCACAAACACACCTAGTACAGCAACAAAGCTCTAAATATTCATAAAGGAGAATATCATGCAAACAATAATATTGCAAGCTCTGCTAAAGCCCTGCACTCGGTTAAATGTGGTTTTCCCCTCAATAACCATTATATGCCCTCTAACGCTGACTCTTCTTTAAATAAAACATTTATTGCACATGTTTCAAGTTTTTTGTTTATTTTAACAACTAATGTAGAAAGTTTTATTGTTGGTAAATGGGTCAACGCTTTTATTTCAATTTTGTGTGAACTAGAAGTACTATTTACTGGATGTCAACAGTGTACAGAAGAAAGGACATAAGTCACATGACAGTTTTATGTAAATCGTGGTAAATTAAACAAAAACAAACAAAAGAATCCTAATATTTTCTAATGCTTTCGATCGTAAACCTCTAAATCAAACTCATAGCAAACTTTACATGAAATAGTCTGACAATCTTTGAATTCTACTAAGCTTGGGAGCCTTACTCACTTAAATTCAATTATCTGATTTGTTTGGGTGTTTTTTACTAAAAGAAATATTTTTAGGCATAACTCCACCAACTACAACACAACCTGCAATGTTGTAGAAAGGAAAATCAATTTTATGAGCAGATTTATGATTTTTATCATCACCTGGACCTAAAAACTTCTGATATCTCTCAGCCCAAACAGTTATGAGTCAACAAGCTTGTTTGACTTAAAAAAAAAAAAAAGGAGGTATAAATTATGGCATTAAACTTGATCTACGACGACTACGCCAGCACCATCTGTCATTTATCTTTTTTTTTCCATTGACCTTGCAAACGTGGATAGTTCCTGAGAGAATTCCCATGAGAATATCTATCAAAGGTCATTCATGCACCGCATTCACTCCACAACCTCATTCCCACTTTCTGGCTGAGAAGTGTAAAAAAAAAAACTCCAATCCCTTTCTGTCAGACTAATTTCAGTAAAGCATTGTTGCTATAGTAACACAACTTGAGTACTTCACACTTAAGTTACTATAACTACATATTGTTTAAAAAAATCATATTTAATTCCTTTAGGCAAATCAATGTGGTTCTTGGTCAGCATATGAACATATAAACAAAAAACACATTTGGAAATTAATTATTCTATTGCAGGTGCTTCTTAAATTTAAATAAATTATTAATTTACTTTTGATCTAATCTGTTCAAAGGAGTTTCAACTTTTTAATAACAGAAATGTTTGTCTGAATTTATCGTTTTTGTGGCATGCATACACAAAATCGTACAATTACAAACACTCTTCCCGACATGATTTCTCTCAGACCTCTTTTCTTTTGTCATTAACTCTTTCCTCCCTCGTTCTGGGTGTTGTTTCTTTTCATTTGTCAAGACTGAGCTCAGCCTTCGCTGTTGGATTTTCCTGCTTTGCTTTCTTCATTCGGATCTGGCACTGAAAGAAAGTATAGTGATATAAGTGATATCCAATGTAATACAATGACTCCAACGTGAGTAAAGAAATCTGTGAATATTGCCCCCCCACCTGTGGCGGCGCCCATCTGCTGCCTCTTCACATCACGCTGCACCTCTTCATCCGCTGGAGAAGTCTCTTTGTCCATGTCTAAGGAGGAGAAGTGTGCCTG
Source organism: Oryzias curvinotus (assembly GCA_023969325.1). Classification (NCBI taxonomy): domain Eukaryota; kingdom Metazoa; phylum Chordata; class Actinopteri; order Beloniformes; family Adrianichthyidae; genus Oryzias; species Oryzias curvinotus. The sequence continues at coordinate 10,223,661 of CM043724.1, read as the reverse complement.
GGCCATCCTCTGGACAGCTGCAAATCAACATTATGAATTTATTCTCTTTTTTGCATCTGTTTGCATCCATAAACAAGGATTTCAGTATTTTCCTAAAAAAAGCAACTCTAAATTGGTAAATATGTGTAGCAAGACGAAGGATTTAAGTGTCAGAGTAATAGTTCAAGAGAAACAGAAGAAAGAGTAAAACAAGCAATTCATTGAAGAAATTGGGGAAATTGAACATTGAGTGTGTCTGTGTGTGAAAGAGAGAGAGAGAGATTCCAGCTGTATTTCACAATCCAGGATGATCTAGAACAGACCCACAGCTGTCTCTCCTCCTAATCTCACATAACACATGCATTCCCGCAGCAATACCCAAAGCAGACACACATTTCAGTGTTCTTTTTTTATAAATACACTCCTAATCCTGACAGATGACAAACCACACGTTATTTGACCTTGATTCTGCTGTTGTTATTTTGTAAAATTAATGAAAAACATCTGCACCAGAGAGTTTCACAATAAGATGGATTTACCTTTCAGAGAGGGTGGCTGGTAAGTTGACATATGAACAAGTTTAGGTTTTAAAACACCTTTTTCACCCAGAGACCGCTGCAGAGAAAAGGAAAACAGGGCATTAATGGAAAGCTCTTGTAGGTTACTTTTTGTTTTATATTTAGTAGTCATTTTTTAAACCTTTTTATGCTTTTTTTAAATGTTTTTGCAGTTGTGGAAGAAGCACCTCTAAATTTGACGTTTGAAGAGGACAGGAGTTTTGCCTGACACACCTAAATAAATGTATTTATCAAATAAATCTCTTGCTATTTTGCTGTCTCTTATAAACAAATGGGACTCTTTTAATGTGTTTGGTAAAAATGCAGAACAAAATCCACCTATTTTAGACTTAACATAGGTTTTAATAAGTGCTATTGGGTCTCCTTTTAAATTTGCTATTGTTTATGTTAATTTTTAATTTAAACTACTGAATAACACAATCAACTGGGCAACCTGACGCTGGCCACTGTCTTCCTCAGGAGACGCTGCATCTGTCAGTCTGAAAAGCGTGGCAGGTGTCGGCCTCCGACGTCGAATCTTAGCAGAGACAAGAAGAGAAAAATGATTTTCTTCCTCTGATCAGAACGAAATCAAGGGTTCAAGCCGGGAGTGATTTTTTAAATTCTTTTTCCTCACCATCTGATAATCTAACTATTTAATCATCATACCTTTAATTAATTTTTTTAACTCCCTTTACAACTTTCAACTCTGTATTATCAGGAAGATATTAGCGTTAAACTAATGTACTGAGCATTGCTAACATTATGATCATTTAAATATTACACTTTGGGGAGTTTGTATTTAGTATAATTTTAAATATTGAAGATTCATTGGTTCATAAAAAGCTAAAATGACAATTTTATTTCATAATGTCCTAAAAGTGTGCCAATTTCTCTATGATTTTAAAGCCGTTTATAGCCGGAGAGCATTATTAGATAAGAGTGGCTGAGAAGCCAATCACAGCTCTGAGTGTGGGCATGAGATGTGTGGGCAGTTTTCACTCCGGAACAACCCTTACTGCCTTTTGTTTGATGGATTCATCCATATTCATCATTTACTCTCTCCAACCAAACACAGTCGTCTAGTTTGGGGAACAAATGCAAATATGAGCGACAGTGGATAATTAGAAAGCAAATAGAAAATGTGTTAACACTTTTTTTTTAATGGGATAATGTCACAAATGGATGGTTTCATAGATTTGCTTGTAAAAAGTACTTGGAACTGAAGGACCACTCCACAATTAAGAACCAGTCCATTAACCTTCTATCATTATTGATCATTTTGGAAAACAATGTGACAAGAAGGTCATGTACATTTAGAGAATGTGCTGCTTTCAACTGCTTTCAAGCTCAGTCAGACTCCCACACCAGGAAGTCACGATGGAAAGGATCAAATCAAAAATAACAAAATAACCAGAGGAATAAAAATGTCATATTTCAACGATTTTGCTGCAGTTCATCTCTAAAAAAAACAAACAAAAGAGACCCACACCGAGGCACAGCATTTATGCAAGTGTTGCTGTTTGTGAAGATGCAGCTAAAGCACAATTTTTTGCTCAGTCCCATTCCACAAACGCTTGGCAGCAAGTTAGCAGACTTAGCAATCTTAGCCATGACCTCCTCAGGACTTTCAGCAGCATCTTTGAGGCTCCTTGAACAAGGAATCGATGCGGGGCGAACAGAAATACTCTTTTTCTTTTTGAACACATGTTAAAAAAGGGATTCAACTAACATTTAGTTGCTCTTTGACCTTTTGCTGTGGCTGGATTAATCACGTCTCGTATGTGCGTCACATGTCTTTCAGCTGACCCATTCGTCAGGAAGAAATTGCCACAAAATTTTGATTGAAGTTCACCAGTGTTTTAAATCCTCCAATCAAATTAAATCTAATCACTGCCACCAAGCTCCATGTTGAAACACTTCCGACCGGCAAACAATGGAGATTAAAAGTCTTTTCTTTTATCATTTCATGCCATCAAAGCAGCATTATTCACAGCATTTTAAACTCTCAGACAGAGACTTGTTAGCCACAGGATGGGGTTGCAAGTTTAATAACTGTGTTAATAACTGAGCTGCAAAAACTGGAGTTCAAAGTCATTCTGCTGCAATGCATTCAAACATATTTCTGAGTCAAAACATTTAGATTTTTGGATGTTTAACAGAGCAAACATTAGAGTCTGACTGGTTACTGTTTCTTTAAGCAACAGGTGGGACATAATTTAGGAATGCATTTACTGACTAACCCCAGAAGATTAGATTTGGACCAATAAGAAGAAGATAACAAATGAACTTTATAAGCAGACTTGTGAAACATCTGGGCATCTAAAAGACTAATATTTTCTTCGGGCATTCTAGTATAAAACTAGAGTTCCAGATGCTTTGTTAAAATATTAACCCTTCAATTGGAGATGTCTGACATGCCACCTTAAACCAACACAGATTTTCTTCCTAAACCAGAATTAAAAGCACATTTACTTCCAAATGTGTCATTTTTGCCTCAGTGAGCCCAAATGCTCCACACTGCTGCACAAATGCAGCTTTTACCTGTCTGATGTGGCTTTTGAATAAATCAGCCCTTTCATTTTACATAACATATCCTCCACCTCCTTCCATTACATGAGCAATTATGTGACCTTTTGTTTCGTTTTTGTGTTGATGAGCACCTCTCATTGTCACAATTACATAGGCTGGTGCAACCCTCACTTTCCCCTCTGCTTCCATCTCTCTGAGGGGGCAGAGATGTTTCAAAAACCTCAGAAAAACCGGCTGCACCGTTTAGATTAATCCCTGCTGCTGCCCACCATGCATCAAAATACAGTGGCAGGAGTTATGTAACTGTCTTTTCACCTCAGTGAAAGACTGAACACACAAAAGGAGGAATGAAAGCTTTACTTTGAGTCTTGAAAGTTTCTCATACTTGTCAATACTTCTGTCTGAGCACAAAATCAACCGATCAAACTGAAGATATTGATAAAAAATAAAACAACAGAAAGAGTGATAATGTTTCCTAACAAAGACAGGTCTGACCTCTTCATTAAACACTTATTATCTGTGTGGGCACGCTTCCTGGAGCTCACCATCTCCACCTGGCGCGGGTCCAGTTGGACTGGCACGGATGAAGGCACAGAAAACTGGATCTTCCTCTTCTCATCCTTGTCTTCCTCCATCATCCCCGCGTCTGCGGGCAGCCTGGCCCCTCCACAGCCACGCGCACAAATGTCCAACTTAAAGTCCAACTCCGACTTATCCCCCTGTGCAGCCTGCATCCCTCCCTGCTTTAAAATCTCACTTTCTTTTTTAATTAGATAAGCGCTGATGAATAAGCAGCTCTGCCTCACAGCGGATTTTGGAGTTTGACAGCTTTGTCTGCTTCCTCCTCGGTCTGCCTGTTCTCCTCTTCCTCCCCCCCTCCCTCCCTTGCTGCTCGCATGCGTCTTTCACTGCGACATTGATTTATTCTACGCGTTGGGAGAGGAGAGGTGTGAAGACGGCAAATGCGCGTTGAAGCTTTATTATAGCGCATGGTCCTTTTCAGGTCCCGTGGGAAACTTCCCTTTAAAAGTGGCTCACAATGAAAGTGGTTAAAAAAAGTTGACTCGTCTAAAGCTGCACGAGTGCAGTTCATAGACACACAGTTCTGGACCGGTCTCCACTTTAATGTTGGATGTGGGCATGGAAATTAACTTTTAAATGACATTTTGGCACCCTTTTATACGGAGGTAGGAGTGAGGGGTGTCACTCACTCTACATTAGTTAAAGCCTTTTTCAGCTGGAGCTTTAAACTTTAAGCCCCGCGCAAACCATTTTTCAGAGAGAAATCTCAGTCCCATAATTATCAAAAACCTGGTGACATGGCACTTTTGAAAAACAAAAATAAAATAAAATAAACAGTTTCCTTTCAAATATGCTTCAGATTTCCAAAATACAGTTTTTTTTTCATTTTGAACATTCCTGATGGCACAATTTAATCAAAAAATGATATCTTGAAATAAATAAATGAAGTTTTAAATCATAACCCTCCGCTGACATTTATCTTGTGTGTCTGTTTGTAGAGAGATATTGTTACGAATGCATTGTATATCTGTTTACGATAAATTACACATAAAAGATTCACTCTGAGAAAAAACATGAATAATTCCTGAAAATGTTTATGACATAGAGAATGTTTATTTAAGCATGCAACAATATTTTAGCTTAAAATTTGGTGTAATGTGTAGAGGGTCTGAGTCCAGTCGCCTAAAGATGCCAAAAGTCTGGATTAATTTAGATTTTAAGGTGAGATCCATTTTTATCTTAAAATTCTTTGTGATTTACATATTTCAATCATGCCTTCATATTCCTCATGGCAAAGGGAAAAGCTGAGCTCGTCTTTTCTGCTGTCCAGTAAACCATTTCAATCTGATAAATACTCGAGAAGTCAGTGAAGAAATGCATTGCCTAGCAACAGTTTTTTTTTCTTCTTCTTTTGCAGTGCAGTGTTAGCTGTTCATGTGTGAGAGTCCGCCAGTATCAGTTACGAGATCTGGGGTCAGTGAGAGATGAATGCCTGTGCAGGTGCTGGATGAAAAGCTAGAAAAGAGACAGATTTTTCTGGTTTTGTGTGGGTGGATTGACTGCACTATGGCAACAATGTGTTGGCTAGCAGTCAAACTCAAACTATTTTCTTAAGACTGTGCAATGGACATGATGTTCCTGTTGATTTATACGTGGGGCTCTATATGCAATAAATGTTAACTAGAGATATGGGCAGAGAATTCCCACATGATAGATTCATGCTGAACTGCAGCTGTAACTTGAAAATGCTTACAACAAGCAGAGATGACACATGACTGCAAACTTTGTGAATAAGCCTTTCAGATAGAGACTTCAGGTCACATCCATGTTGATAAGATGTCATGAGCGTTCCGGTCTGATAAGGACCATATTGACTTAAAAAGGGGGGACATAAAGATCAAAATGACATAAATTACTGAAATCTTGTATATGTTTGTAATAATCTTTATCAATTTCTGACAGAAACAGAAAAAAAAATAGAAAAACAGGACTGTTATACTGCTAAAATGATCATCCTTAAATGCATTATATAAATCTACCACAAGATGACGCCAACACACTGGACTTTGCATCAGTGCCATTTATTTCTGAATTTTACTTTTCAATTAATGGGCTATATTAAGATGCAAATATTTTGTGATCAAAACTTTTCAAAACTGGAAAACCAAAATTGTAATTTTTAGAATCCCCATGAGATCCTACTTCTATGTAGGCCAAGCTAGGGTGGACAGTTGCTGGAGAAACTGTGGCATGGTTGGTGACTTTACATACATGACCACACATGACACTGTCAACCTTGAGACTGGAAGGTTGTGAGTTTAAATCCCTGGCCGTGTCCTACCAAAGACTATAAAAATGGAACTCAGTGCTTTCTGCCTACTACTCAGAGTTAAGGGGTTGGATTGGGGGGTTAGACCACCAAATGGTTCCAGATTGCAGCTGTGATGCAACTCCCCCAGGGGATGGGACAAATGGGACTTTACCTTTAGCATATTTTTTGGAATTGCAAAAAAATAAGATCATCCATTTGCTGGACCCGTTTTGTCCCTTATGGGGTCACGGGGCTGCCGGAGCCTACCCGGCTACTGTAAGGTGGAGGCGGGGTACACCCTGGACAGGCTGTCACAGGGCCACAGTCACGCACTCACACATTTTATAACTGATTTTAGGTTTTGCGCAATTACAGATGTGAAGCCAGTTGAGACAACTGGCTCTGAATTTAACTAAAGCTGAAATGGGAACAAAAAGAATGTTGACTTTTGATTCTGGACAAGTTAGAAGAAAAAAAGAAAAAGAAAAAAAAACTTCTAATTCTAATCATAGAATTGGGACTTTCATTAGAATTATGACGTTTTCCTCAAAATTCTGACTTTCATGTAAGGAATTCTGACTTTTTTTTTCATAATTCTGACTTCTGTCTGAGATTAAAGTAAAAATTATGAGATTAATATCAGAATTCTTTTTGGCCCTTAATTTTTTCTCCATGGCTCTAACCCTCTTACGTATTATATAGCTCCTTTTTTCTTTTACTTTATTTCTTTTGTTGGGATGTTGTTAGGATGAACTCCATCTCAGCACATGTTACTGTTTGTTATTGTTAATTTCCTGAAATATTGCATATTAAGGCAATAAAGTTCTGAAAATTTTTAAAAAGTCCAAATGTGAGGAGTCAGAAATGATAAATTTTAAGAGGTATATTTCCACAAACAAAATACTTTATAAGACAAAGTAAAAATATGTAAAGAAAAGCCAAATATATTGTTATATAGTTGGTAAAAGTATAATTTTGAACGTATTTGACAAAGTCCACTGCACCAACATTTTAGATCCAGCAGATGTCACTAGAATATAACTACAAATGGTAGTTTTGCAGAAAATTGCTGGTCCTTTGGTAATTAAAACATACAGTCTGTGTAAGGTCTCTCATAAATTCCATGACCTAGCACTGAGGACAAAATCCAAGCCAGACACATCAGCCACAAGAACAATTGGAATAAATGTGTGTTATTAACCCCCATTTACATTTACTGACGGTGTATTTTGTTGTTTGTTCTTGTTATTTATTTATAGATTATTTTTGCTCATAGTTATAGAATTTGGTCTGTTTGTCTTTAGAATAGCTCTATTTTAAAGCTCTTATCGAATCTTTTAGTTGTTGTGTATCATTTATGTCACTTTGGATCACAATTCATTGACAAACAAAATTAAAGAAATTTAACTTGTTTATTTTATTCTAAAATATATGTATTTTTAAAATGTTCACTTTCCTTACATTCGGATATTAACCATATTTGCTGGCCATGAACTATATATTCATCATTTATGAGGGTGGGAAAGGTCAGGTGCAGGAACATTTCAGACGTTTCAGCAAAGATGTGATCATCAGCAACACTCAGAAGATGATGTGCCTCTGGATTTCTTTATTATTCTCTCCCCCTCTTGCTCCTGGTCTTGCCCCATCTCTTCGCCCCTCTTTCCAGTCTGTGCCTCTGCCACCTTTGGCACAGGTCCGCCCACCAGCACCTGTGCCAAGCCTGGCAACACAAACCAAGATGCTCTGCTTAGCTGAGTTCAATTGAGTCATTTAGACAATTGCTCTCTGACTCTGATCTTCATGGCCTGGGAATCATCCCAGGCGCTGAAGGAATTAGGTTTCTGACATTTGATGATGGTGAAAATAATACTGTTTTAGTTATTTCACTGAAATTGTATTCCCACAGTTCTTATGTGGATTATTCATTGGCATCCGATTTTGTGAGCCTATCAGCTTATCATTATAGCGTTTCTATAACTACATCTTTTAAGGTGGTTGTTTCCCTAAATTCTCTATGTGAGATTAACCCTGTTTTTTTTCCTAAAGATATAGAGGCTAACAGAGGATTTTTCCCCCTCTACCATCCTCTCATTCCATTTTCTCTTTCAGCTCAGTGACAGATGGCGAGTCCTTCTCCCCGAGGGGAAGCCAGTCTCTCTGAATGCGGCCGCATGTCAATCACCCGCTCTCATGTGATGGCTCTTGCCAATGACGTGCCAGCCATATGGGCCTGGCATCAGAGCTCGTATGTAACCCACCCAGTCCTGCCTCTGAGGTACCACACGGCTCCCTCCGCGCGTCTGGGCAGAGGATAGACGCGGCTGCAGCAGACAGAGCAGGGAGGCAGGGCAAGAGAGAAGGTGTGAGGACAGACACGCAGCGTCTCGCCTGCACGAGCAGCCGCGCAAAGGCGTGTGGATGCGGTGCCCACCCGGAGAGACATGGTATAAACAAACCGGCTCTGTCCTGTCTCTGAGCTCCACCACGGAGGTACGTTTACGCATCCGCAGGTTCACATGAAGCTCCTCGTTTGTTTTAGTCTTTGTGTTGCAGCTGAGGGACAGGAGGGATGCTGCTACTGCTGGTGAGGAGAAGAGTAGTAAATTTTCATGCATTGAGCGTCATCGATAATGAGGAACAACCCGTTTTTTCCCTTTTCTTTTCTTTTTTTTTGTGATTTGATCTTTTTGATTCCAACCTGTCCTCCAAGGAGCTGATCACAATAGATCGACTCTAATCTATTTTACTTAAATTATATTTTATTAAACGAACACATTTCAATCGTGAGGATTCAAAAGTAGCATTTTTCCCTCAGAAATTGAGCAACAAAAGTCAAATTTGTGTGGTGCGTAAGCGTGCGTGCGCATGTAAGGGGGTGGGGGGGGGGGGTACATGTGTGTGTTCCTGCAGGATGAGCACCGTGGGGGTAGAAATCTCCACAGAGAGACACAGGCTAATTGACAAGGTATTGGTTGGCATTAATTACATTGTGCTTACAAGATTAAAAAAGGAAAGAAAAAAAACTTCACATCTGAGCTCCTGGAAGGATGCTAGTGCGCCACGATAGGACTCAGCAAGCAAATAGAAGGTAATTTTTTTAAAATCATGAGTCAAAACAGAATGTATTGATGTGAACAAATCCTAAGGAGGAAAAATATCGGTGAGAATGAAATAAAGAAATGCTTCTAATGAAACCGTTTTGAAATGATTTTCCTTACTTATTCTGAGAAGACTAAAATTGTACTTTTTATATCAGATTTGTCTTTTCCGGTTTCTAAAATGAATAGAGAATGTTTAATAAGTTCAAAATGTTTCCCTTTTAGATATTGACTGCCAATACGGATACAATATTCTTTTTCGATCCCGTGCGTTCATGAGTGTTTTGGAATGCCTCTGGGATGGTGTTTTTCGTGCGTGGACTCAGGAGGGACGCGCGTTCACGGTGCGTCCCGTGGGAAATCAGAGGAAGCTTGTTGACGTGGCTCCCTGAGCCGCACAGAAGAGAAAGAGGCCGAAGAATGCCCCACGCTGCTGATTTGCGCAGATGAACAGACACATTTTTATCTGATTTGAGAGAAGACTTTATAAAAAAGAACGAAATACATCAAGGAGAGGTGGAAATTATGAACATCAATCTCGTTTAGGACCTGCAACGACTTGCAGTTCTAAAATTTGCTTTCATTATTTTGATTTTTGACTTATATTTAAGACAAGTATAAAAATAAAGCCGTAAAAGAATTAATACTTGCTGCACAAATGAGCCACCAAACAAGGAATATGTTTCAAATTGTATTTTTAAAAATATAACTTTGTCTTCAAAAAGGGGAATTTCTTTAGTAACTTTTCTTGTTTTATGTGCGTAAAACGAATCTATGAGAATTCAGTCACATGAACAGTCAAACTGCAGTGCTGATGTGCTCCTCCACAGGTTGCCCGCCACAATGTTGAGCCGTCTGTTCAGTGAGGTGCTGCCAGACGTCCAGAGGCTCGCAGCGGACTGGGTGGGGGACAATGAGATCGAGGACTGCAAGACCAAGGACGGCCACGACCGATGCGCCCTCGATGAGGACGAGCTGGACGAGCCGCAGGAGGGCAGCAGCCGAGCAGAGTCTGAGATGGCCGGCGATGACGATGAGGATGATGAAGCTGAGGAGGAGGAGGAGTGCGGGGATGAGAACAGCGGTGACAAACCCAAGAAGCGCGGGCCAAAGAAACGAAAGATGACAGCCGCACGCGTCGAGCGCTCCAAGGTGCGTCGACTTAAGGCCAACGCGCGGGAGCGCACGCGCATGCACGATCTGAACTCTGCGTTGGACAACTTGCGCAAAGTTGTGCCATGCTACTCCAAAACCCAAAAACTCTCAAAGATTGAAACTTTGCGGCTGGCCAAGAATTACATTTTGGCGCTTGGGGAGATTTTACGCAACGGAAAGCGTCCAGATGTTGTGAGCTACGTGCAGATGTTGTGTAAAGGCCTGTCTCAGCCCACCACCAATCTGGTGGCGGGTTGTCTGCAACTCAACACCAGAAACTTTCTGACCGAACAGTGCACGGATGGGGCCCGCTTCCACATGCCCAGTTCTCCTTTCTCCGTCCATCCTTACTCCTACCGGTGCTCTCGGCTCTCTAGTCCTCACTACCAGCCCGGCACGGGTGCGCTCAACATCAGAGGCCATTCCTACGGCTCTGGATATGAGGGTGTGTTCCCGACGGGCGGGACGTCTCCAGACTACAGCAGCCCAGACTATGAAGGCCAGCACAGCCCGCCCGTGTGCCTGAACGGCGGGCTTTCCGGGAGGCAGCAGGAGCCCCCCGAGACAGACAGGAACTATCATTACTCTATGCATTACTCCGGACTGAGCACATCCAGGCCCAGTCACAGCTTACCATTTGGGCCCTCGGGAGCGCGCAGTGGCGTTGCGCACTCAGAAAACATTCCACCTTTCCATGACGGGCACCTGCACCATGACAGGGCGCCGCCATATGAGGACCTCAATGCATTTTTCCACAACTGACAAGATTAATGATCCAAGCAGGCTTATGAACTTTACAATGACAATCTAATATTGTTCTGTAAACACAGGAGATCCCTAAAATATTTGAGACATGGAAGTGACAGAAAGCATCCTCTGATAATCTTCTGTATTCTGATGTCATCCCTGTACTGTTGTACACCCTTTCAAAGTGTGTCCACTATAATCCTGTATGCAGAATCAGTGCAATTGAAATGATCAATGTACTATAAGCCAACAAGAGACGTGTTATGAAAAAAAGAAAGGAAATAAAGTGTTTTATAATTGTCTGAAAATGTGAGTTATAAAAATAACCAAATATGACTGACAACTTGTGAACTTTAATTGAAAAGACGTAATCAGGGAAAAAACTTCATTCGGATTTTTTAGACTATTTCTCTCCACTTTTTTCTTAAAGTATTTTCATGATCAGATTAATGTGTAATAGATACAGAGTCTTTGATTTAAAACGACCCAGTGGGATACCATAAAGCATGTAAATCATTTGAAGAACTGCTTGTTATAATGATTCTACTTGACGCAGAATAAAATAAAATAGAAATCATTGAATAATTAACTGAAATAAAAATTTGTATTAAAAAATGTTACTTTTAAAAACAATTTAGCCAAAGTAAAACATTAGTGGTCAGGTTGGGATGCAAAAAAGACCAAAAAACTTCATGGAAATGGTTGATTTCATTCTGTGTTGGAAACTGATGCATTTATGAGCAACAGCTTTCCCCTTCAAAATATGTACATTTTTTTTTTCAAAGAAAACGTTAAATATTTCTATGAAAAGATACAAGGAGGTCGATTTACGAGTACCATTAAAGGTGCACTTGCGCAAAATTTTTGGAAAAGAAAAAACAGATTAAGGGGAAATAAGATGCAACAAACCACCAGGTTTTCTCATTTAGTTCTGTGCTGAGTGTTTACCTTCAGTCAGTGGAGCCACACGCAGCTCTGTCGAGCGTGGATCAGGCCTCACACCTGAAATAATACTACGGTTTGACGCACCGGCCTGCGCATTAGTGCACGTCATCACGGGTCCCAACTAAATTTGGGTCACGCCGTTGCTGAAACATTGAAACTTTTATTTATTTATTTAAATAATAATTTATTTATTTTTTCATAATAATAACACACTGGGAAGTTTGTACAAAAAAGAGCCTCAACAGTCAAAATAATTGAAAAACTTGCTTATCCATACACAGGCGTATGGTAAAGTAAAAGTTATTAATAAAAGTTTTGTATTTCAACAAAAAAATACATAATTTTTTTCAGACTCCTATAGCACCTTGTATATGCTAGTATTTTCTGGGCCAGTTCACATTATTGGTGATTTCTCAAGTCAATAGTGGGAGCAAGCCCATCTTTTGGAAAAGTGCCCTGGGTCCCATATGGTGGTGCCGACATCCAGGGGAAATCAGTACCGGGCACTGAAGTGTGGAAATTGTCCTGTTCGACTCTGAGAGAATAAAGGTATGGTAAATGGAAATTTTGGGTGATAAATAAAAATAAAAATAAAAAAGAATAAAGTCGTCAGATCATATAAAGGCCTTTAAGCGTTTTTTTCTTCCAAAAATTGAAGAATTTGTTGTGTGATCAAAAATAACCGCCTGACTCAACAATTGGCTTGAAACATTAAACGGGTGCAAAATATCTTGTGGCCCGTGGTTTGCTGGCACGCGCGTGCATCCACGTGAGAGCGCAAACTTACACAACTCACAACAGGGGGAAAAAAAAGTCAAGATTACTATCGAAATTTAAATATAAATTGCTGTAACATTTGTATGATTCTCAAAAGAGCAAATTTAATAATAAAAATGTGAAACCTCGTGATATTTAAACAGCTACGGGGCAAATACATCATTAAACTTTTCAACACACGCATTTTTAAAAGAAATATAAAATAGGAACACAAATAAATATTCTGGATAAAAGCTATTTTAATTTTAGGGAAACATGTTTTAAGTTTAATCAGACAATTCGTTTTGCTCTGGCCGAATTTTGACAGTAAATATAAATAAAACATGACAATAAAGTTGACAATAAAAAGATTGGCGGACTTGTTTGAAAGTTTCAAAATGATGTTATAATTAAAACTGCAGCTGGACTTAAACTTTTTAAAATATATTTAGTTATTTATGGATAAAATGTGCGTCAAACTGCGCAAACGTTGATCAAATATAACCTAAATTCAAGTGTCCATTTCTTGCGCGCACAGGTGCACGTGGAGGTCTGGCTAACTTCTAACCTCTCACTTAGCCTTTGTTTTTTTTGTTGTTTTTTTTTTTTGGTTTTCTTTTCGCGAAGACAGCTCGTGGTTGGCAGAAGACCTAATAGAAGAGCCGGTGCCAAGTCGCTAAATGTCTGAGTACCAGTAAAGCCGGGGACCAGTGAAGCCCACCGCCACCGACCCGGTGCCAGCTGCGCCACGCGGCAGCCAGGCGGTCCCTGCCAAAGTGGCCCTTGTGGGAGGGACCCTGTATTTCTTTCCTAATTCACTCAGCATCTGTTCGTTATTCTCCAAAGTTAAAGCAAGCTTAGTTTCCACGCGTAGCGGAAAAGGGGGTATTCGGTCAGGCAGGGAGGTGAAGTTATACAACCAAACAGAATTGTTAATTTAAAAATATTCAATTAATTATAATAAAAACGTTTAAAAAAATCAGTGTGACCTTTTGTACCTCATGAGGCCACCTAATTCATTTAAATAAATAAACCAAAATATTAAAATTGTAATTATTATCATTATTATCATTAATGTTGTTAACATTAGGACCTAAAGATGGAAGCTTGGGATAAACGATTTAACCTTTAACATTTTTTTCAATGATAGGTCTTTTTCATTGACCTCATAAAAAGCAGATGGCTTTTGAATTCTGATTAGTTTTTGATCAACAAACAGACCAAAGTAAAGCATTAAAAACCAGTTTATGTGACAAATAATGCCACGCAATTATCACAATTGAATAATCTGTCTCATGGTTCATTTTGAACACTGAATAGGATCAACTGGTATAAGATACCCGGACAACTCTGCAAACACAGCGCCACAGGGGCAGGCCTGTTCCACTTTAAATGCCCATCTGGAGGGTTTTACTCCCATTTATTAAATTAGATAAACATTTATCGGATTATATTTAGGGATTTAACTGGAAAAAAATATTTAATGGGAGTAATCAGTGTTACATGATAGGATACGGGTGGAAAGGCAGAAAAAAAGCAGTCCTCTTGATTATTCATTTCAATATGAAGGGAAAACAGGCAAATCATGCTAAACAATATCATAAATCTCAGTGTTTGTGAGACTGGGGTGTGTAATTGTTTCAATTTTCATTTTTTACTTTCATTTTGTTTGCTGCACATAGAAATCGCCTCCACTGCAGAGGGCATCAGGTACACCAGCCTGCGACCCCCCATCTATGCCACACCCAGCTGTGTGAAACACTGAGGAAGCTGGCATAAAGCAGAATTCCACTACAACAAAGCAGCTTTTGCAATGCAAAGGCATTTTCTGAATGTGTGCGAATCACGTCGGCCATCATAACGAAATGTGAGCAGACATACGACACGCAACCCAATCAATAACATCGTCAAAATAAAAAAGATGGGGCCACTCCATGATGATTTAAAAGGCTACAAAAGTATAATGTTTGATGGTGTGTTTGCCTAAGAGCAGTGCTTGAAGTGGAGCCTTTGTTGTGCATGGTGGGGTATAGAGGTTGTTGTCACTGCACAGATGGTGGAGTACATATTTTTTATTTATTTATTTTTAGGGGGGAGTGTGAAGAAATGAAGAGGGGGCACAGAGGAAAAAAAATGGAAAGGAAAGGCAAGGAGGAGGCTTGCATCTCTGATGCTGCCACGCCACGGTCACACGGGCAGCATTAATTGGCCTCCATATTGAGGGGTTTTGCGGTGCTGTGGGGTGGGCAAACTCCCAGCTGGACCTGTCAGATGCTATTCAGTCCAGCTCATTGCTCTCGCTCCTTTCTCCCCTCTGTCTCTCCTTCACCGGTTTGTTCATTTCTTCTCCTTCTTTGCTGGCCTTTTGCCAATCTCTTCCATCTCTTGTTCATCCCACACAAAAACTTACACTCACAGTTCCTCTTTTTTTCATCATCACTTACTTCTTTCACAACACTTTCCCCTCCCGGCCTATCACTTCTGTCCTCACTTTTGCTTTTCTTTCTTGAAATTTTTTAGCATTTATGGCACATGCTCACTTCTATCTAACACGTTCAGTATCTTTAAGTACATCACACCTTTGTTGAGCTCCTATCACTGGTCACCCACGTGTAAAATCACACACAATCCCGCAGAGTTTTTCATCACCTCAGAAGACGTCATAGCAGGTGTAACTTCGAAAACACTCCAACCCGGACCATACTTTCCACATAGCACAAAGGATGGGAAGAAATATGGAACAGCAAAAATCTCAAATGGTGTGTTTTTATGTTAAATATCACTGTATTTTTTTTTCTTTTTCCATCTGTTTTCTTCTAAGAAACAGAGAAAGAGGGAAGTTGAGAAAAAAAAGGACTTTGTTACTCCACAAACAAAAATTCATGCACGTTTCTGAGCACTTCATCAATTTTTCTGCTCAAACAGGATTTTGGAAGCCTCAGTGTTTCATCCATTGAGGGAATATGGAGTACAAACCTGGAAAAAACATGAAGTTCCATGACAGAAGGAAGCTTATAAAAGCAACAAGTCTCCTGTGAGCTATCAGTCATCCAGTCAAGCTTTGTAGACATCCCCATCTGTATTCTTTTTATTGAGCTACAACTTGTAAAAATATTTTAAACTAAAGGAAAAATCAAATGTATGTTAAATAAAATCAAAAGTAAGATACTTCTGTCCGGAACATTTATCCATTCCCTTGATTTATTTCTTTTTCCTCTTAACCAATTCTTGCTGTATATTCCATTTTTGCTACTTTAGTTTGAATGGAAAGCTCTCTAACACATATTTTTTAATATAATGGGAAATTAATTCAGGGTTGAAGGAGATAATATGATCTAAATTCCCAGCTGGATATGATGAACAAATTGTAACAACATACTGATGTACAGTGCCTTCACCCAACAGTAGATGGGATAGGCTCCAGCAACCCCAGGACTAAGCAGGTTTGAAATATGGATGGATAAAGCAGTATATCATGATGATTGTTGAATTATGTTTTCATTTATATGAGAAATACAGCAAATCTGACAGTAAAACCATTAAAACAAATACAACATGACTTTTAAACCCAGTAAAACAGACTTGCAATGCCCATCTGACTTTACGTTGTCACATTTGCATAAAAAAAACCTTTCAGGGATGAAAGTCAAAGCTGAATGTTTACCTTCATTGATTTTTTTAACAACACATGTTTTCTTGTTCTCTACAAGATTAATATTATATCCATTATTTTAAGTTTTAACTGTTTAGTGAAGTGATACCTTCAGTTGCTTTGGTTTGACTTTGTGATGGGCGTAAGAAGATGTTGACTTTTATTTGAAAAAGAACATTTCATTTTTTTTAATGTAAAAATATTCACATTTATGAAAAAAGTTAATGTTACATGAAACTGTATTTAGAACAATCTTTTTTGTTTTGTGAGGTGGACTTTGAAAATGTCTTGTCATGTCCAACACTCAACAACGATTTCTTTAGTTTGCTTTCATGTAAAAAGACAAATGTTTTCCTGAATGACAAAGATTTTTCTTACTTTAATAATATCTCCTCTGTTGTGGTATAACAACTCTTAAATGATGACTATTATGAAATATTACATTTATATGCAAGTACACAGAGTATTACATGCCAGTATGGATATTACAACATAACATAAAATGATAATATTATAATATTTTCAAGTTTTGACTTTTCTAAATTGCAATAGCCAATTAAAAATATTGATGTTTTATTTTTCTTAACCCAAAACTGCAATCTTTAGTGTAAAATCTAAACTGCAATGAAATGAACGAGAAGACTTGAATGAAATGTGTTTGTCCTGTGGAGTGTCTTTGTGCTGCTGTGCGCTGCTTTGAGGAATCAGCAAGGTGGGGCTGTAATGGACTAATGAACAGCTGTCGCTGGATTTAAACGCTCTTTCACACATACATAGACTGCCACAGCATCCCACATACGCATGGTTACACCATGTGCAAAGCCACACACTCACACACGAGCGCTTACAAATCCTCCATCTCTTTAGCTTGTCTTTACTTCCACAGGTTTTTAACTTTGTGTGGGTCTAACATTTAAGTTATTGTTTGCCATTTTCATGCAATATAGAAAGCAGAAAAGCAAAACTTTCTTTGGAAGATTTTCAGATACAGTGTAATCAAACTAGATGTTTTTGCTGGGACTGGGTATCACTGCCAAACTAAATCAATATGGTTTTGGTTCACAAAGTAACATTGCAGCTAGATTTACAATAAAATATGATGGAATTAAATATCTGTTTGTTTGTTTCATTCTTAAGTAAACTATGTCTGATAATACATTCTGTCATTAAAAGAGAGACAAGTGATTTAAACTTAAAGTGGGAATTTCTGTAAATATACAGTCCTATATTGAAAATTTACAGAAAAGCATTTTTTTTTGCTTAAATAATACAAGATACAAAAAACAGTGATGAACAGATGTGCTCAAATTTTCCAGTCAGCCATACTTTAACTGTCCAACTCTTAGCAGTTTTTGTAGCTTTTGTTTAAGCAAACTGTGAGGAACAGAATTAAACAACAATGAATAAAAGTGGTTATAGCAGGTAGCTAAAACTGCTTTGTCTATCATCATCTTTTTTTTTCCATGAATTTAAAGCCCCTGATGAAATTCAATAACAGCCACTAACTTTGAGCCTTTTTAGCTGCTGAATTGGTCAGATACTCTATTCCAGGAAAAGGATGCAAATCTGTACAAATAATTTTATCTAAGAAATTTTCTGGTAAGTTGTCTTTGTTTTGTGTTTCTATTTTTGTTGCAATGTTGGACGGAACTATGTGTGATATCAAAAAGTGGGTGTAATGGAGAAAATAGTTCTCATAACATCCACAACTTGCTGCAAACGTGTGGAAAAAAGCTGTTATACAGTATGTCTGTTTAATATTGTTAGTCTTATATAATACGGTATCAGCTTTTTCAAGATGTTGATCAGTGGTATAAATCCTACAATAATAGCCTTTTTTGTATTAGGTGTAATAAACAAAGAAAATACGTAGGGAGGCTTTTAACTCAGCTTTTATCATTTAGTTTTTTTTTAGAATAATCCTTTTTGAATAAAAATAGAGAGGTATTAATCTTTTAAACTCTGAAAAGCAGAAGAACATGAACAAAACACAGATGTGGCTCAAATCAAAAACTTGTAACATGTCCCAATATCAAGTGGGCTGTACACATTACTTTAAATTATACCCTGTTTATCCCCTTGGTCCAAAAAAGGAAGTAAAGTTTGTCCCAAAAGACAAAAACGACTGCTTCCTCAGAAAAGATGTAAAGAAGAAGAGCCCTTTCTGAAAACTGCAACAAATGGACAGTATGGCTAAAAGATAAATACAATGAGAAATAGAGCATATAAGCACTTACTTAAGCAAACGTTTGTACACGTGGATGAAGTTCATCAACTCCAGCAAAGGATTTGGGGCTTTTACTGTTAAACTTCTGTGTAGGACTCATTCTTCAACGCTTAAAAAATAAACTAAAAATAAAAAGCATGCACTAATTATTTTTAACTAAAGCCTTCAGAATAAAGGAAAAAAAATCCCCCTTTTTAATAAGTAATCAGACCATGCCACAGCATTTAAGAAATATACTGTCAGAGTTTGACAAAAAATGACTTTTACAAAAGCTTTTCAAATTAATGATGTTTTTCTTGTAGTGACATTTAAAATATACCTCATTAGTTTTTTTTGGAGAATCTGAAAAATGTATTAGTACTACAAAAGAACCCAGATGATGAGGCTTTTATACTGTTCATTTTCAAACATCGAATGCTTTTTTTTTTTTTGGGGGGGGGCATAGCCTCTGATCCAAAACATATGGTCTGCATTTTAAGAAGCAAAAGCTTTTGCACCACCTGACACACGTAAGGGGTCAGGTGAATTGATGGAAAATTACTAATAAAGCAGGATTGGAACTCTGGAATATTATTTGTGTCCAAAAAACCCTAAATTCTTGTTCTTTTCTAGACTTTGTTGGACATATTTTCCTTCAGACTATGTTTAATATGCTATAGTGTTTGTTTTTTATAATCTGTGCAATGTATACAACTATGTACTGTAACCTCCATGCCTTTCACTCCTGCTTCTATTTTTACATTGTGAGCCATATTCGACAAATTTGAAAAATTAAAACCAGTCACAAAATTGCCAGCCATCAAAACTACACATCAGAGCCAACGTGCACGAGCGCAAGTATCCACCAGGATGAATAAATCAACACCATCCCCTAAATTAATCTCTCTCAAGTCAAAATTTTATTACAGATGAGTTTGGACATCTCCATGGCAACAGAAATTCCACCGCCATTCCCAAGTGAATTCGCAACCAGCATGCGCGTACTGACAGCGTTGCGTGCCATGTACACCGTGTTCACTGTACACCTGAGCACAGAAACATTCACACGGCACACATGGACATGCATGCAAACAATCCCATCCCACACCAAAACAAACGGGACATTTGAGTCATCGCTCATGCCGAATATTTAAATGTCACATTCTTCACTCCACTAACTGACAGCTCAAGTTTGTCCATCTGCAAGCAAGCAAACACACACTCTAACACACATACACACAGAGAATCAGCACACTTTGAGTCTGCTGTATTCTTGGTCTTTCCAGTTGGCGGCGGCCAGACGCGGCGGGGCTGGCACAGCCAGAGTCAGAGTGCCAAGGGGAATGGAGCGCCACATGGCACGTTCATGGCGGGGCCAGCTGGGGGGGGGGGTTTGTGTCTGAGGGTGTGTGTGTACACATATCTGTGTGTCAGACAGGGGGTTGGTGGAGGGGTGGTTTTGCATCCTAAATTCCACAACATCTGTTCAATAGGCAGCACCATATATACCACTAAAGCTGGTGTGTTTACAGGCAGCCATCTCAACAGCGGGACAGTGTTTAATGGGCATGTGCGGGAGCATGTGGATGCAAAGGTGTTATGGAAGTGGGGGAACAGGATAATGACGCTGGATGTTGAGGGCAAATATCCGTTTTTCTGTTGTTGGCTCTGTAGCTTAAAAACTCCACGATTGGGCAGAAAGCTCAAAAATTAAACAAGAGCGATTCAATTTGCCTCCCATATGGCAGTTTTGCTCGAGGCTGATTTATGGTGTCTGACTGAAGATCATAATTTGTAGTTGATCACAACAACTGGGCTACGAGTAATTGCAACATCATCTTCCTGCAGTTCCTAAGCTAGTGAACTTGCTGTGTACTGGCGCAAGGGGAATTGTCTCCCTCCTGAGCTGAGAGTTCACAGAGAAACTGTGCATGAAAGCTTCAAGACTTTTATAATCAGAATCCTTGGTCAAAATAGAGCCATTCCAACAGAACATGCATGCAAATGCTTACAGCAAAACATACTGTATGCATGCATATTCGCTGAGTCTCTCCCCACCCATCCCCTCGTCATCCCTGCTGGCACTTTGGGGAAAAGTGCCTCCTCCCACTCCCGTTTATCCCTCCCCCTGTCCCCCACCCATGGCAGCCAACGTCCCTTGCAGCGTGGCGTACCATCTGTTGCCCCCCCCCCCCCCATCCTTGCCACCCCCCCCACAAAACACCATGCCACCCTTTACCCCATCTACCATTCCACCCATACAGCAGCTCTGCAACCCGTCTTTGGAATCACCAAACAGGAAGATTTAAAGAAATCCATCAGAGCTTCAACTAAATTCCCCTCATTTATTTTTTTTCTACTTGCAGGAAGCTGACATTATAAACTGATGGTCTGGCAACACGTATACATCATTTAGCATGAAGCTGTAGAAAGATGATGCACAAACTGCACATGAAGTTGTACAGCAGGAGAGAACACATAGGGTTTGCTGATTACTCCCATGAATGTTTAATCTGAGAGACTTTAATAGGGATGAGGTCTGTAAAACCTCCTCCAACACCTCAGGCTAAAAGTGAAATCATGCCAAAAGCCTAATTAAATGTTTTTAAACCTTTCCCCTTGGAGAGGGCAGAGAGTTGTTTCACCCCAGTGAGTGTTTGTGCGTTTCTCTACAAAGAGGTTGCTTAGTATGGACTCTATGTGCCTCAGAGAGCATCACAAGGGTAGGTTGTGGTGTTATCTTGTACCATGGCGTATAAACTAAACGCTATCTGATAGGTTTGGCATCATGAAGAAACACGTTTCCTATTATAATTTTACTATTATAATTTTTTACTTTAAATTACCATCCCTGTTGTGATGATGCACTATGCGATTAGCACGATCCTTCTTTCTGTGAGTGTTTGAATCTTTTTTTTATCTTAAATTGTATTAAACATTTGAGTTCACGTTGAAGAGTGTCATAAAAAGTGAAGTATCTTTACTTTTACATTACATAAAAGACAAGAGAAACTTTATTATAATTCATCAGAGGGTACCTTAACCTTTACCTCCCAAACAAGCAAGTTCTCTGCTGACACTGCAGCAGCCTGACATTTGACAGCGTGGTCACCTCTGAAAAGGAGGCAGGGAGTCAGGATGCTTACTCATTTGTTTAATGAGCAACTGCAATGCCGGCTTCAAGAAAGCAAGAAAATTAGGGATGAAAAGCTCAACTAGTTGGACCAGAGGTGGGCACACAACGGCCCAGAGGTCATATGCACCCAATTAACTATTTCATTTACTGTAACTATTTATTTCTGATCTGTCAAACTGGAATAAATTATATAGATAATCCTAAATAATGTTTTATATTCCCAGTAATTTTGGTGTCTCCCCATAGATTGTGCACTACAAATAAATTGACCTTTGTCAAGATGCAGAAAGTTATTCCACATTCATGTGGTGATGAAAGATTTGTTGTTTTTCTGACAGTCATTTTTACTGTCATTTCAACTCCACATGAACGCACCATTTTTCTAATTTTGTGTTTTTTCTAAAGGGACGTCGACCCATTAATGCAATTGGTGCAAAAATGAGAACAATATCGACAGGATTTGAAATAAAAGAAAAAATCTGTTTTAAAATATATTTTAAACAAAAATAAAGTAGATTTTGTCCAGATTCCATGTAATTTCTTTCTCTAATGAGGTAGTTTACCAAAACACTCCATGCCTCTGGTTCTGGTCTGGTCCTTCTGTAAAATTTTAGAACCCGTTTTGGCTCATGAATCAAAAAGTTTGCCCACCCCTGAGTTAGACAATCCCTGCTACTCTGTGATAACATTATCTAGGCTTGTCAATCTATTACTGACTCAAAAGGCTTTTGGGCAAAACACAAGATGGGAGGAAAGGAAACGGGAAACGGGAAATATTACAGATTAACCTCCTATCAGATAATTATTATTGACTTTAGACAGAGGACTTTCGTTTTGATTAATCGAATATTTAAAATTTACTTTGCACATTTAAGCTATTAAAGATTTCCCTGCCTCCTTTTCCAAAGCGAGATATTCTTTTCAATTTCCAACCATCTTCTCTGATATTAATATGAATTCAGATCATATCATTCTGATTATAAGCAGTTCCTTTAAACCTGGAATTGTTCTGCCTCTAAATTCAAGTCAGACTGAAGCCAATGTTAGGAACAAACCTGCATCTTCAATGTTTCAATTTGATGCTATCCTAAAAGTATACATTATTGCAATTCCTCATAAAACATTTGGAGGCATGTTTCTGAGAGGGGCATTGACTCCCTTGCAAAAAAAAAAAAATCCGTTTTCAAACTGAAAAAAGAACACCCTGGTTTTTGGGAGCTTCTTGATGAACGTAGATTTTTTTTCTAATTTATTAATACAAAATGAACTTTATAAATAACATAAAATATGATCTAATGAAAAATCAGACATTTTGATTTTGTTTTTATTTGTTAATATTAGTGTATTATTCTTATTATAAATGTTAATATTATTAGTTTGGCAGTTTGGTGGGCCAAAGAATGATTTCTCTTTACATGGTTTCATCCAATCTGTCATTTTCTGCATTATGTTGAGGTGACTGTGCGATTTCAGGTGTTATTTTCCAGTTTTGAGTCCTTTCAGAGACCATGTCCAGTGAATGTGTTTGGATCAGAGGGGTTCAGTGAGAAATAATTTATGTCTGGATACATTTATCTACTTTTACAAATGCAAGACACCAACTAGCATTTACAATTAGATTTTTTGGGATGTATAATAATAAATTCTGGGACAAGTTTCTAAAATTGTAGTTAAATATTTGTTCTTTTTTTCAATTGCCCTTTTGTTTTGATATTTTTCATTTAATGAAAAAAAAAAAAAAAAAAACGTATTGCACCTTTTCAAATAATGCCAAAACTGGAAACATCATCCTCTGCAAGGTGATATTTTTGTTCATTTCATTTCCAGAGTTGGATTGCTAAAATTAACTATATTTATTATCCCACATGGTGCAAAATGTATTTTAAGTTTAATAAAATATATTCTGAGCAGAGGAAATTGAATATTTGCAATTAGTTGTGGCTTTTCTCTATATACCAATTTGTTAAATCCACCATTTGATTTTAATAAATCAGAACTGAATGACGTCTAATCACTTTGACATGAAAATGACAAGAAACACACATAAACTGTATTGAACCAATATGAAATAAGTTAGATATCAAATACATGAATGAGTTGGATTTTAAAAATCCTGTAGTTGGACAAAATTTAATTTTAAAAGCACTTATCTGCTTCCTTCATTTGCATTATTACTGTATTACTTATAATGACCACTTTTACAGTGAAATGATGCTGTGGACATCATTTGAATAAAATATGTGCATGATGACCATGAAGTTCATCTTAAATATTTCTGATGTGTCCCAAAAACTAACTGTTGAATAATTTGCTTAGGTTAAATTATTTTACATCCCATTTCGTTCCATGGAGTGAAGCATTTTGTATCAACACATGTGTTGGGATGATGCACTGACATTTGCCATTGTTTTGCTTGCATAAAGGCACAACCCCATGAGTCTCCCTGGAATGACTCTGGCAGTAAGGTTCAGGGTCATTCCAGCTGATTCCCCTGATTAAAGCAACAAATTAAAATTTATATGCTGCATTTGCCAAATTAAAACAATGATAACAAAGGATGAATGCTTGACCTCAGTAGACAACCTTTGTTCCATGAGCAAGAGTTTGTCTGGAAGACAGTCACATGCTTTGGGCATGAAATTTAATTTGGCATTCTTGCCTGGCATCAAGCCGATACTGGCATTTTGGTGGATCATGGCTTTATCAATAAACATTGGGTGGAAAATTGTTTTCATAGGCATCATTTACTATTTTTATGGTATGTTTTATGTATGCACTAGTATCCAATTTCAGAAAATTGTTTCCACTACTTGCAAAAGTGAAGCCAAGGCTTGCCACTGTGGTCATAAAAAGTAATGCCCCTTGCCTGGGTGACAACAGAGTCCACGTACACAAGAAAAGACAGATAGATGAAGAAGGAGCCACTGATGTTGGACCATTCATCTCAGGTGAATGAGAAAGGCCTCAACAATAACAGCTCATCTATCAACCAGGGACACTCCTAAGCCTCCTGGAAAAGAACCAAAGTCCATCTCTAGCCATTTTCTCATCTCATTTGTCACACAATTCTGTCCAAAAGTTTGATTTAAACTGGTTATGCCTATTTTTGTGCTTCTAAGTGTCACATCCCTCTGTACAGATGTGTTCAAAGCTGAAGGAATTAAACAAAAAGAAGAAGAACATGTGTTCACGTATATGAGGAAGAGAGAGCGGGGGTAAGGTAAGCAGCTAAACAGCAGCTGTCGACCTAATTCCTTCTTAACGCAGTGCTTGTGCTCTGATTAAGAAAACGATCTGGCCTTTAATTTTCTCCTGACACGGGCTAATGCTCTGTGTCTCAATCGCCTATTCCAGTTCTGTAATACAACAACCTGGAAAGCTAATCCAGGAAATCTGTGAATGTGAAGGAGTGAACTACCCATGAAAGAAGAGGAAGGAATAACGATTTTTTTAAACAGAACTTATATTATGAAACAAAAACAAAAAAATAATGTTGATTTTGCTGTGATACTCCCTTCCTTAAGTTTGCAAAGACAAAAGGAAAACACGAGAATTTCTTTAAATTACATTGTACTGTCTGTTTTAAGTAGTTTGCAACTTCAGACTGAAAATGTCTGTTTCCTCATTTAAAATGAATTAAAATTATATATAAGCAATATTACTTTACTCCATATATGTAGAACCAGCAGTTGTAGTAAGAGTTTGGTAGTTTTTATGACAAACCAACATCTGGATCCATCAAGTCACTTTCTCATCTCCAAGCACACTTGATTTAAAAAAAAAAGTTGATGAAAACAAATACAATCGTACAGAATTTTGTTTCTTTTGCCAATTCTTTACATTTTAAGGATTTTTATCCAATCCAATTATTTTTATCCAAGTAACAGTATTTTTTTCCCAATATGGTTCACAGAGTTGCATCTGTTTTACTGATTAGAAGAACAGGAAGTGCTACCATTAAACCTTTTGGTAAACACAACACTCAAGTTCTTTCTTTATTGGTCAGACATGAATCGATTGTTATCCTTGCAGTAAAAAGAAATATGCAAATATGGTATGAATATAGGAAAGTTTAAAAAACGCCTTCTACAGTATGTTTCTACAACGTTTTGCGTTGAATTGAAAGATAATATCAGATTATGACTTCATCAGTTTGATGAGAAATGTCCTGACGAACACTGATTTCCCTGTTTGACGCAAATTCACATCCCTTTGCTCAATTTATTGTAACAATAGGAATAACTCTTAGATGAACAAGTACAGGGTTGTTTGGTCTCTGCCATGGAGATTTGATGTTACGGCCCTGGTGTAAGAACCTGTCTTCTTGCGACCAAAAAAGGCAACCTACATCTATGAGCAACCCCATAGTCAATGTAATGAGTTTTACAGAAAAAGAGTAATCATTTACACAAACGATTTAGGATCATATTATGAGAAAATGTTATTTATGATTTATGATAATGTTCAAACCAAACTGATATTGCTGTGATTCCACTCCAGTACTTTACAGTCATACATCTGTAACACTGCAGGATGTAAAACTGATTTTATTGGGATTTAATTATAAGAATGAAAATAGGAGACTACAGAATTGTTCTGAGTCTCTCTGCTAGACCAGACAGCCAATCAGAAGTGGTGGCAGAACACACAGGGTTGTTGAATTTGGCATTTTCTTGTGCCTTTCTTCTGAAGTGGTAAACTCAAGATCCAGCTCTTGTTTTGTAGACTGAGGATTTGTGAGAGGACTCAAACAAATACAAGAATGGCGCTAAACCTTGGGCAAATTACGAGGTGCGCCAGTCTATTTGCAGCAAACACACTCCATTCCAATGGCCATGTGGAGTGTGTGCAAGAGAGGTGGCGTTGCTAGGAGCACCAGGTTGTGTGCAGACAGCGGTAGCAGAGTAGAGACGGCAGTGGCAGCCTGGCAGTGGAGAAGAAAGGAGTGGAGCAATGCCAAGAAGATTCCCCCTGAGAGATTGCAGAAAGAGACTGACAGAGAGGGAAAGAAACAGGAAGAGAAAACACTGATAGGATCACTGAAAGGATACAAAAACAAATACCAAGACAAACAAAGAATCCTAATATCACCACTAAATGTGATATAAGGCTAAGAGGGTAATTAAGAATTAGAAGGACAGCTTTGAGGTCTATAAGCTATAATAGCATGGATGTAAAGAAATAATGGAACAGCGGGAGGGAGAGGATGGCTTACAAGGTTGACTGGAGGGATGAGCAAAAGAAAGAAGTGGAGTGAGACAATCTGCTGGGGCTCAAATTTGCCATCAGCTCCTCATGTCACCCATCCGTCAGATAAACTCTTTCCCAACCAAATCGCATCACATCTTCGCCCCACACTTACCCTGCTGAGCCTCTCCCTTGTTTTCTATTTGTTGTCTCCTTTTCCAATTTCCCTCTTCCTTCTTCCTTCCCCCTTTTTTTTGTCTTTACATAGAGCCGTGTGAACAGGCTATGCAAATGAGATGGTTATTACCCCACTGCTCATCAAGGCGCGCAGAGGAGACATTAATAGGCTGATGAATATGCATGTGAATTTGTTAATTAAGTTAATTATTCTGCTGAAAATGCATTCGTCTTCCAAGGACATCTTCCCCAGGATTTCAACCTGCTCCACTCATTAGTCATGCGATATTTCATACATAGAGCGAGGAGGAGAGAGGGAGGCAGACAGTGGGAGGGAGAATGATGGGAAGAGGTGTTGGGTGAAAATAATGCCTTTTAGACTGATCAGAGCTCACAATGGGATGTGTACTAACTACTCATAATAGAGAACCAAAACACAGTTTCCATTATTTAAAAAAAAAAAAAAAAAAAACAGAAAAGAAATGTTAGCTGGAGTAAATGATCTCTATTTTCATCCTTTTTTGTGTGGCTCCTTCTATCTCACTAGTTACTTTTCCCTAATTGCTTATTAAAACCCTCTTAAATGAACTTTTTGTGCCAACTTTCCAACACATTAATTAATTGTTGTAGCCAATTAAGTGCGGTTGTGCAAATGAGCCTCATCACAAATGGTCCTATAGGGCCTAACCCCTCCTTTCTCTATCCCTCTTCCTCATCTCTTGCTGTTCCCTCACTTCACCACCCTCCCCCTAGTCCTCCCAGCTGCCCATGCACTTCAAGGCACTCAGTGCCAGGGAAGCAGAAACTATCCCGATGATGCTTCACAGTTTTCTGGACTATTTCCAGCTTTCAGGCTCACTGATCTCAAACTTGTATAAAGTAAAAGACACAGATTATTCTTTTTTTCTGCATCTATCTGTTAAAGACTGAGCTTGTCAATTTGCCACAGTAGCCAAACAGAATATATGCAAACGTCATTGAGCTTAATGTGTGGCAATAGAATAATAAACATATCTGAGGTAAACAGAAAACATGCGAAAAAAATGAAAGTTAGCTGTTTTCACATCTTTATCGACTGTCAACATGAAAAGATGTTCACCATATTTATATATCTCTATTTTTGGTTTTAATTGTCTTTTATGTCCTAAAACCAGTTTTTATTAACAAAATCACACATTGTTTTATTAATGAGTAATATAAAATCTCTTACTATTGTTTGTATTTCATGCAGAAATGCATCTGAATGCTTCATTCTCATGTATCTCCTGGGAAATCTTTGGCAAATTTGTTTGCTTTTCATATGATGCTTCATAGATGCAGCGAAAGTAAGTTAGAGCTTCACAAGGGTCAGACCATCTGTTGTAAGACCCCCCACTGCTTCTTGTCAATAACATTTTCTTGTAACTGGTTCCACAGCCGGGTGGCAGTCACGCCGCCAAAGCATTTTAGAATTATCAAAACAGGTTTGGAAATGAGAAATCCATGTTTTTTGAGGAAAAACTCAGACACATTTGTAAAAAATTTTATTGCCCTTTGAAAAGAAATTTAAATGTTAGCCTTTTATTTTTAGTCCAAAACCTTTTTCAATGTATGTTTAAGCTCATAACAAATGGGGAAAATGTGGAATGGAACTATTTAAATTTTAAAAGACTTACATAAAAATTATTTTTCCATAAATGTAGGATTTATTCTTGCCACTTACACTTGGATGAACTGCAGCCATGTTGAAAATCATATTCTTTAAAGTTTTAACTTTTGTTTTTGGATGCAGCTATACCTGCACAAACATCATCATCTGATTGTACCATTGATTCTCTTATTCCTACAATGTCATGTTCTTTATAATGACATTTGTACAGTAGTGTTAATATTCACTGTGTAGGTTTTCAAAGAGTCGTCAAATCCTACACATTTCTTTCTAAAATGCTCAAGTTTTGGGTATTTTTACATCCAATAATGCGAGTGATCTGCTGCCAATATACAAGTGATTAACCCACTTAGCTGTGAAAATTTATCCGGTATTATAGTGCCAAACTTTTCCTGCCTTGCGTTGTTTTGTCTTTTTTTAGATCAATACTTAGCATTATTACTTTCTCTTTTTTTTTGCATTTAGAACCACAACACAACTAGAGCAGTAATTTGTACATTGTGTTTCATGTGAGCGGTTCTCTACGAAAGAATTACCATTAAAAACACTTGTTTTACAACAAACGGTAATTTTTGAAAAGTAAATCATTGAAAAAAAATTGACATTCTTGATGTATTCACAATTGTTGTGCATGTTGCCATAAATATGTGATTGTTCCACGAAATGCACCAAAACAATTTCTGGTCACTCTAAAAATTGAAGTTAGTGTGTTATTCATTGAGTAGGGGGAAATAAAACACTTTTGGGTTGGGGTGACCATCTTATGTGAAACAGTTCAGAATTGTTCTTTGGTGTCTTCGGCCTGCCTTTGCTGACTCTGCTGCTTTTCGGACGTGGGCACTGACACAGGCACTACCAGATTAGAGAAGGTTTAGCTACTGTTCCAGCCTCACTCCCCAAGCTATGCCCACCCTCAGCACAGAGGGGGTCCCACTTGGCATGGCAAGGTGAACTAGCCCCTGATTGATGGGCATGGTTTCAGCTTGCTACCGTGCTCCCTAGGCTCGTGCCTCCTTTTCCTTTCCCCCCACCGCCGTCTTGGCAGCAGTACCTAAATCCTCATCCATGCCAGGCAGCCAGCTAAAGCTCCTGGTGGGCACATCAATTACATAGCAGCACCTCCCCTCTTTTCTCCTGTCTGTCTGCGGTTCTGTCTTCTGTCTCAGGCGATGCCAATCTGGTCTCTCTCCATCTCAAATGCTGTCTAAAGCTGTCTGTTGTGTGTGTGTTGTGTTGTACACATGTTCCTAAATACATTTTTGCGTATGCACAAATATATTCATGAACACACTCCTTGCTCTCTCTAATGGGCAAGTCCTAATGGTTGGTGGGAAATCCTCCCTTGAGAGCACTCATTGCCACAGGCTCAGTTATACAATAGACTCAGGTGTATGTATGCTGTGTTTGTGTGTGCAGAGCATGACTGCCTCTGCTCTTCATATATTTATATTTTACTCCACTGCTCAATTCCTCAACCTGTTAGTTGTTTTTCTGTATTGTAACCATTCATATTTATATATATGAAAAAAAACTAATATAAGTATGACAAAAAAGAAGGGACTATTCACTGATTGACGTTGGGATGTTTATGAAGAAATTTCTGCTTAGTTGCATCGCTTACATAGACAGAAATCATATTCTTGTAGTAGTGCGCCACCTGGCGTTTGTACCAATGCACTATTTGACAGCCAGAAACTTCAAGCTTATTTTATTTAAATGAATCAGCGCTGCTACACTGGATGAATGTAAATAAAATGAATTAAAATAAAATAAAATAAAATAAAATAAAATAAAATAAAATAAAATAAAATAAAATAAAATAAAAAGTTGGTGTGTTCCGGAAATTTACGCGGAGGAGCGGACAGGGGACAATGGCGACCGGGCCTGTTGTGTCTGTGCAGAGCGGTAGCCCCGCTGGAGAGCTCCCTATATCGGTACAGCAGGGAGGAAATCCAACTATTATAGATCGGGTAAAAGCGGAGGATGTAACAGGTGCGATTTATTCATTTATATTTTATCTTTGGCCTCATTTTGTTTCTTGTTGTGTCATTCTTAGAGACAGGAAGCTGCTGTATTACTATGCTACAGGGGCTAACAGCTAAATTAGCTGAACATAACCCAAGCGAGCACTTTCTTATCAACAAATTGGATAATTTTCAGATTTCTGAGTCACATAAAACAATCTTTGATGAACGAAATTTCTTGTAGAGCTTGACCTTTTTTCTTGGTAAGGTTGAATCAGCTAAAGCTAAAAGCTATAGTAAACAACTTGCAAGTTGCTAATATAACTTTATTCGAAATTAGCGAATTGTGATCTTTAAATAAATATTAGCATCATGCGTTATTCACATTAATGTTAATGTTAGGGAAATGTCCCCGTCTGGTTATAAGTAACAAGTTATTACGTTTTACCAACTCATAATAACACATTGTTTTGGTGTTAGCTTTATTTGTTAGCTATCAGTGTTCCGTTTAGTGATTGTCTTGTTTTTGTAGGTTTAAATTTTTATCCTATGCGTTAAATTAAGTACACAAAAATAGTTTTGCTGTTAGAAAGCACTGCAAAGTTAATTTAGAATTATTCTTTTGGGTTTAATCTTGTTTCAAACCTAAAACGATTTCAATCTTCACACTGACTGAGTGCTTGTTTTACGTTATTAAATCTGTTATTTTGATCAACTAGATTTGTGGATTTCACATTTATGACGTTGCTATTATCAGAAATAAAGGCATTTATTACAATGTGGATATCTTAAAATTATACAAAAATACTACAAGCTATAACAAATAGAGTAAATAATATTATTATATATATATTATTACAAATATTATTAAAGCTTTTCACAAATGCTCATAATTTCTTTGGGTACATAAAGAACAGACGTTTTAATTATTTCTCCCTTAAAAAGCAACGTGTCATTTTAAAATGTCATTACTTTTAGCTGAGTATAAACAAAACAAACTGCTGACGTACGATTTCAGTAGATGGTCTTGTTTGTATGTAAACTTTAATATACTGACATTTTTTGTAGGTGATAAATTGGGAAATTACTTTTGACTTTTTTTTTTTTTTGTTGCATTCTCCAGCAATAAAATATTTCTTATAAAATAAGGTATATAGTGATACTACCTGACTATTAACTGCCTAAAAAAATACAACTCAACCTTTTATGAAAGTAATCAGGTTATGTTGTGCTTTACAAGATATATAATTAAAGTTTTGGATTTTTTTATCTTTTTTTTTTTAAAGCACAGAAATAAATCCAATTTGTAAAGGTAAAACAGTAAGTCATTATGGGCTTAACTGTATTCTGTTTCTGTCTTTTAGAGGCAGAAAAACAGAGTCGAACAGTTGCTCTGTTAGAGAGACTTCATGCTAAACACAACGCTTCCCGACCATGGCAGGAAACATGCAAAGTTGTGCGTCAGGCTATGGTAAGACAGAGATTCTATTATTTTCCAATTTTCCCACAATATTATGCATAGTATAAAAATGTCTTTAGATTACTGCACATGCTCAGAGTGCAGTAAAAGTTAATTTACAGGCTGTTAGTGTTCTTAGTTAAATATGTAATAACAAACACAAAACTGCTTTAAAGAAGTTGTTTCTTTACTGACCTCCCTTGGTGACATTTAAATGTCAGACCAAGAGTGCTGGCTATGCAAATTAAAAGCAAACCTGATTTGGTTGGTTAAAGCATAATCATTAATTTCAACATTTTATTCTTTTTTTTTCTCTCTCCTTACTCGTGTTGTGCCTCAGGAGAAACGCGGTGTGATGAATGCGGCAGGTCACCAGCTCCTGCTTAACTGTTTGGAGACCCTGCAGAGAGCACTAAAAGGTGAGGGCCCCGTCCCACAGTGCAAAAAGAAAAATAATGAATTGCTAACGTTACAATTCTTTCATAATGATTATTTTGTCTCTTAATTGGTAAAGCCGGTGGAGGCTTCGTACAAATACTTTTTAGCTTCATGTTTTCGTCCAACTATTTAACTTACAGCTAAAAGTAAATACAAACTATTGTGTGTGCAAAACATGTCAATATTGTAAAAATTGCTTGTTATTAGATTACCTAAAATAATCACATGATATACTTTTTTTTTTCAGTGTCATCTCTGTCTTCAATGACAGATCGCCTGGAATCTATTGCACGACAAAACATGTAAGTTCATAAATTTCTTTTGGCCGTTTAATATCCGATGACTTTTACATTCATAAGGCACTTTGAGAATCCTGACACAACCTATACATAAAACGTCTTTCTTTTCCCGCTTTTTTCCTCTTTGTACAGGTTGGGCTCTCATCTGAGTCCTACAGGGACAGAGTGCTACATCACTTCTGATATGTTTTATGTGGAGGTGCAGCTGGACTCAAACGGTCAGTTGGTGGACGTCAAGGTGGCTCATCAAGGAGAGAACCCTACAGTCAGTGTTTGTTTTATTATTCAAACTCCCAACTAGCAGTTTTTACTTAGAATCCACAATATGATACATATACAAATAACTATAAATGTTCTTCTTAAAAAGTAGTTTTTTAGTCTCTTTTTACCATTCTTTCATTTGTGTAATTCAATCGGACACATGAAAAGGTTTTACCAGATCTGTCTTATCTTGTTCATTACAGAGCTGTCTAGAGTTAATTCAGCATTTAAGGTCAGTGAAAAACTCAGAAATAAATCTGCCAAACATCAAGATACAAATTTTGATGTAAGATCTGTCAGATTCTAATGTCTCTGTTTTTCCAACAGGGAAAAAAAGTTTGAAGAGTTTTCAAAACATCTCAAAGGACTTGTTGATTTGTACAAACTTCCAGGAGATAAGTAAGCAAATTTACGTGCAAGGACATGTAATAAAAAGCTGGCGGACATAACATGATGTAAAGTGTTTGACAGAAATTTAACGTATTGATAGAAAAATTTGGATTCTCACATTTGTTTTGTGTTTGAGAAAAATCTGAATAATTGCACTTCAAAAAATGTTTATAAATGCACTTAGAGTAAAGATGTTTTCTTGTTAAGGCAAACTGTCGTCCATAATATTCTTTTTTTTGCATTTCAGTAAACTGAAGACAAAGATGTATATAGCCCTGCAGTCGCTGGAGCTTGATCTGGCCAAGATGATGCACATGTTTAGGTAAGTTAAAAAAATGTTTCTGTTAAGATAGAATAATTTCATGCTTTGCTTCCATCAAATCTTGCTTTAATCTTGTTTATTGTTTAATGGGAACATGTTTGTTGGGTGTCAAACTGCAGTAACTGCATAAGCCTTTTAGTACCTGGTAACCATAAGCATAAAAGGGCTTTGTGTTCAATTGTATTGATTTAGGAGATAGAAAGATTTTTTGTTTTGGAATTTCTCTTGGGGTTGAAAGATTTTTAGGTTGTCTTTGTTCAGCTGTCTTGATAAATTCAGCAAAATCTTTATTTCATCTTAAAGGTTAGCAACCAATGCGAATACAGTCGAGACCATTCTTCACGGGAGTGTGGGTTTATTGACGCCCAGGAGCGGCGGCAATCTGGTTACGCTTCAGTGCTACGTTTCGCCTTACGACATCTTTCAGGAGGGAAGCGGCACACAGCTCAACCTAACCGACAGCAACGGCAAGTAACCCATTCAATTTACGAGTCCATTTAAGTAAAAATCAATTCAATTTTCTCATTTACTCAAACTTTGCTTATGAAAGAGGTGTTTTATATAACCGAACACATTTAAAAAAAAAAAAAATTCAGATAAAAAAATAATTTCTACACTAAAAATGAAGACAAAGTTTTTTTGTTTAATAAAATACAAAAAATTACTCTGGAAAATATTTTTAATTTCTTAACCCAGGCCTAACGTGCACATAGTAGAAAACAACATTTCTTTGCTGAAGATGTTATTTTTTTTATGGAAGTTTGTCATTTTTTGTGACTTGTTGCTTTATATTCCCACCTGTTGCAGTGCCACGCTCCCTGGGAGTTAGTGTATCTGTTACAATCGAGGGAACCTCTGCTGTGTGTAAGCTTCCCATCGCACCTCTCATCACCGGTTCACACCCAGTTGACAACAAGGGGTATGACAACATGTTCATGTTTCTTAACTTGCCTGAGAAGAAAGAAAAAAAGATTATCTGTCAAGAGAACATATAACCGTTCCTAATGTTTTTGTTTTGTGGCCTTTCAGCACTCCTGCCTTTTCCACTGTGACCAACTCCAACTGTGTGGACCTGCCAGCCTGTTTCTTTCTGAAGATGAACCGCCCAATGCCTTTCTCTGCTGCCTTCATTAAGAGGATGAGCAATGCTACTTGTAAGTTCACTCAATTTGCTCAGAGGTCATAACTACATAATAAGCGGATATTTTTTAAATCCATCTGTTCAAATGTTGGCCTCTCTTTGTTCACAGTGATTCCTGTGTTTGAGACTGCCCCCAGCCTGTCTCCTCTTTACCAGTTAATTGTCCAGAACCAGTTGCAGCTCCTGGAGGAGGGCAGCTCTTTGCCAGCACCCTCACACAACATGCATTTTTATTCTGTAAACAAATTCTTTCAAGCACATTTTTAATCACAAAAACTCACCAGTTATTTTGTTGTAAAGCAATTCGAGGTTTCATTGTATAAAAACATAAAAGTTTTACACCATGTATCCTTTTTTTTTTTTTTTACAGATTTTGCCAGATCAGCAGCACTGTTACTTTCTCAACGGTAATGCTCCAATTCAAGACGGCCATTCACTCCAAGGAGCAATGGTGTCCAAAATTCCCTTTCGCCACCCAGCCCACGTGCCACTTCTGCTGGATATCATTCGGCACCAGGCAGCTTACAACACCCTGATCGGCAGCTGCGTCAGACAGAAATCCATCAAAGAAGGTGAGTGTGTCTGATCGGGTTGTGTGCAAATTCATTTCAAGAACATTTTTTTAAGTAGAGCACGCCTGTTGTTGTTCTGTCAGACAGCGCGGCTCTTCTGCAGTTTGAAGTTTGCCCTCTCACCGACTCCAGTTTTGGCGTCTCCTTCCAGCATCCAGTCAATGAATCATTAGTTTGTGGTGAGCATTAACTTTAGTGCCTTTTTATTTATTATCTATATTTTAAATACAGTCATTTAAAAAAGACTGATTTTAAATTGCTGGGGGACAACAGACATGGGACAACATTAGGATTGGCAGAGAACTGCATTCAAACATTATTGTAATCTTTGTTTATTTTATATATATATATATATATATATTTGCAGAACAGTCATGCATCAGTCAGATGAAGCAGACATAGACCTAATTTTAACATGAAAAAATATTTTTGTATGTACTACCTTTGCTATAGTAACTAGAAAAAACATTTTTAAATAAAAGAAACTGTACTTTTTCATAAGGTTTACAGAATTATATTATTATATTTTTTGGACTATAAGTCACTCCGGACTACAAGTCAAAGCAGGGGAAAAATGCAAAATAAAGAAGAAAAAGTCATATATAAGTCACACTTTTGGGAGAAAGGTATTTATTATGAATAAAGTATAACATACTTATAATTTATTTAACAAAATACGGGAACGAGAGTTTAATTCTGAAAGGCAAATCATAATAATGGAAGAAATAACAACAATAGACTGAATATGTGCATGCGTCACTACCGTAACACATTGATGTTTATTTAGTTCCATGAAACATAGAAAGAATCTAGTATGTTAGCGCAACATATGGCCAATTTTTCAAATAACAATAGCATCAAGAACATGGTAACAAGTCAACTAAACTCTTTACTTGAAGAAACAATTCAAAGCTTCAGCTCAAGAATCAAAGCAAACAAAATAAAAACCCGCTACTGTGACAATATACAAAAACAAGGGTTGCCCTCACTGGTAAGTTTGATACAAAGAAACGCGACTTTAAACTCTGAAAAATTCAGCATTCTGAGTTTCTTTGACAAAATGCCTTGTCGTTTTTTAAGTTTACAAAATAGAAACTTTAATCTGTTCTTAGTTAAAGCCTTATTTTGTTTCTCCTTTGTCCCCCTTTAGTGGTAATGGAGGTGATTGACTCCAGACAAGTGTCCTGCAAGCTGTATAAAGGGCAGTCAGATGCTTTGATCTGCACTGATGACTTCATTACCAAAGTGGTGCAGAGGTGAGAAAAGTTTGGTCTCAAACTGATTTAACTGATTTAAACAGTGTTAAACTTTGAATGTAATCACATATTTGTTGTTGTAGATGCATGTCTATCCCTGTTACCATGAGGGCCATTCGGAGGAAAGCTGAGACCATCCAAGCAGACACTCCAGCTCTTATGCTAATTGCACAGACAGTGGAGACTATGGTGAAGAATAACCTTCAATCATCTGGCAGTCCCAACTACAATATGGCAGCTGGAGATGGATCAAACCCTGGGTTACATGGACTCACGGGAAGCAACACGCCAACTGCTGGTGGATTGCCTGGGGACCCAAATTTTCCCTTGTTTGGTATTTCTCGTCCAGACAGGCAAACCCAAGGAGGAGAGTGTCCAACCTCAGGAGCTGCGTCCCAGCAGCAGTTACTGCAACAGCAGCAAGGTCAAGGTCACACAGATAACTACAACAAAGTTACCCAAAATCCCATACTGACGGGTTTATTGCAGATAACTGGCAATGTTGGTTCCAGTCCCAGCTCCCAAAATGCACCACCACCCCACCAAACTCCACCCCCAACATCCTCCCCTGCCAGCAACACAAAAAACCATCCCATGTTGATGAACTTGTTGAAAGACAACCCCACGCAGGATTTTGCTGCGTTGTACGGTTCAGGTTCAATAGAGAGACAGAACTCTTCCTCTTGTTCTCCTCGAACGGATGGCATGGGTGGAGCCTGCCCTGGGGGCAACCCAAAGGGGAAAAAGAAAAGACCCAGAGGGACAGAAAAAGGTGGAGGAATACCTGGAGCGGGGACTTGTGGTGGAAGTGGTGGTTTGAGCATGAAATCGCAACAATCATCCATGCCACAACAGCAGCAGCACCATCCAGTGTCACATGAAGATGATTTTCATCGGGAGCTCTTCTCTATGGATGTGGATGCTTCTCAGAATTCTATTTTTGATGTCAACCTGACAGGTGATGGTCTCGACACACCTCATAGCATCACTCCAGCACCAAGCCAGTGTGGGACACCACCTCCTGGCTCTAATATGCCTTATTCACAGTCTCACATCCAGCCTCAGCAACCACCAGGAACTGTTCCACCCCGCATGGTTCGACTCTCCAGCTCTGATAGCATTGGACCCGATATCACTGAAATTCTGCAGGATTTACCAGAGCAACCAGGCAAAGGCAGCAGTGAGAGCCATGGGCAGCATCCCATGGGTAGTGGTGGCGATGATGTAGGACCCTTAGGTACTCCCATCCGGGACTCGTCCAGCTCCGGTCAAGGTAGCGCAGTGTTTGATTCGGGAGATATTTTTAATACCAACAGCAATGAAAACCCCTTTACGGATACTGATCTGATTCCAACTCCACCTGATCCCATTCAGGATAGCGATTGTTCGTCCTCTTCTTTCTTTCATGATCCACCCGACTTTTCCCCAGAGCATAGTTTCACTCAGAACTTCTTTGAAAACTGCTCCGAAAGTCCTGATGGAGTCATGGACATGGTCAAGGGGTTTGGAAGTCAACAGAATACTCCATCTGGAACTCCTCAGAATCCTACTCCACATGGACAGAACACACCAGAACCCTCGTTAAAGGATCCTTTTGATATGGGGATAGTGTTTGGAAGTGGAAAACCACTTCTGGGGCATGCTCCTGATCTTGGAGACACTCACGGAGGAGGATCCCAGAGTCCCCTTATGATGGGGCTTGGAGCTACCTGTTCTGATTTTAAAAGTGCTGAACCCAAAGTTAAACAACAACAGGGTCTTGTTCGGGCAAAGGAGGATAATGGGGCCAGTGGAGGGAGCAATTCTGGAATGGGAATGGGGACCAGCTCAACTGAAGGGAAACAGGTCAAACGAAGCAGAACCCCTTCCAGTGAAGGGAAGTCAAAAGAAAAGCCTCCCAAACGCAAAAAGGTGGATCCAGATGGAAAATCTCCCTCTCACAGTTCTGGTGGGCGACCGTATACGCCCCCTAGTGGTGGTTTGAGTTCAGGAGTTAGTTTAAGTGCTGGAGGCTCCAAGTCTCCTGGTAGTTCAGGACGCTCCCAGACTCCTCCTGGAGTGGCCACACCCCCAATTCCCAAAATCACCATTCAGATCCCAAAGGGGACTATAACCGGAGGTAAAACCTCTTCCCATAGCGGATACACCTCCAGCAGTTCAGCCACCAGCAGCTCAGGAGGTTCAGGAAGTACGAGCAGCAGCAAAAGCCACCACTCTCACTCATCTTCCTCTGGAAAGATCAAGTCCAAAGAAAGCTCCTTATCACAGGGAAACAACTCCAAACCAGGGGGGGCAGTAGGTGGAGGTGGACAGTCCCAGTCCAAAGGCTCCTCTCAAGGTGTTGGCAAACCGGGATCATCACCAATAACAAAACATGGATTTTCAGGGCCTGGTGGTGCTGGAAGTGGAAATAAAATTAAACCACAAGGGGGAAAACCTCCTGGGTCTCTTATTAACCCCAACGTAAAGCCAAATATTTCCCCTTCCCATTCCCGCTCCAGTGGCTCTGGGGACAAACTGTCCTCACCGATGAAGATGCAGCAATCACAGGTTCCAGGAACTCCTCCATCCTCAAAGGCGAAATCTCCTATGGGGTCTGGAGGAAGCAGCTCGGGAGGTTCCAAGTCTTCCTCTGGTGGAAGCCAAAGCTCACAGAAACCAATTGGTGGCAGCTCCTCCTTCTACCGCATCTTCATCATCATCCAGTTCCTCCTCATCCTCTGGTTCCATGGGTTTCTCAGGAGGTGCCCAGTCTCAATATGTTGGCGGAGGAGGTGGAAGCGGAGGTGCAGGAGGGAGTGGAGGGAGTGGTGGAGGGACTGGTCAGAACAACTCAAACAACCCCAATGCAAAAGGAAAATCTCCTAGCCGAAACAAAAAGCCCTCCCTAACAGCAGTCATTGATAAGCTGAAGAGTGTGGGTGGAGGTGGAGTTGGAGAAGATGGCTGCGATGTAGGACCACCAGTTGGAGGAGCTGGTTCAGGAGCTCCTCCTGGTGGTTCTGGAAATGTTTCTAGTGGACCTTCTAATGTGGGCTCCACCAAGCACACCTCCTCATCCCAGAATGTAGAGTACAAACGGGAAAAATCGGATAAGGAGGCAAAAGCTAAAGTCTCCGTTTCTGGGGGGAACAGTGGGGAGAAGAAGACAATGGACTCGAAAGCAGGTGGTGTGGGCGGAACTACCCTTGCCAAAATTATCATAAGCAAACCAGATGGTGGCTCACCAAGCATTAAGGCTAAAGTGACCCTCCAGAAGGCGGGGGAAGGGTCTAGTGACTCTATACGTCCACAAATTTCTAGTCTTAAAGCTTCCCCTCTTTTCAGTGGATCTACGCCCAAACATGACCGCTCGTCGCCCAGCCATAGCCGGTCCCCTGCATATACCCCACTCAACCCCGACAGCGAAAGTGAATCGGGTAGCAGCTCAGTCGCTGAGAAGTCGCATCAGAACAGCCCCAGCTCTGACGATGACCAGACCATGCGTCCTCTTCCTCCACAAGATTACATGAGCTCCATCCCACTGAGTTCAGGGGAGAAGCACAAGAAGCACAAGAAGGAGAAGAAGAAGCAGAAAGAGAAGGAACGGGAGAGGGACAGAGACAGAGAGCGGGACAGGGAGAAGGAGAAGAAGAAGTCTTCTCTGTCCATGGGTTTGTCCTCCCACCCAATGAAAGCAGACAGTTGGTCTCGGTCTCCCATCTCTGCCTCAGATTCCTCTCTGTCCATGCTCAGTTCAGATCGGCCATCAAGGTCCAGCCCGATGTACATGAGAAACGAAGAAGATGAGCTCATGGACTCAGCCCTCACTGGCAAGTTTGATCCAAACTAGACATTTTATATATTATTGGGGGCTTTTAGTGAATACAGTTAGACATGTAAATGAATTTACTCAAGTCTAAAATTGAAATTTGAGGAAAACACTGCTTCTAAGCAATTTTTGACATGTTTAAACTATATTTTAGTGTTATTTTACTGTATATTGCTGTTAAATTGAGATCTTAGTTTTGTCAGAATTAACATTACACAACCAAAGCCATTTCAGAGTGTTGTTTTTTAATGGCTTGTGGCTATTATTACTTGTTTGTTTCAATAAAGCTTAAAATGTGTCTAAATTTGATACATTATGTCCAAAATGTTTTTAAAAAGTTAAAATTATTACTATTAATTTTTTAGGCATTTGAGTGAACAAAGTTGTGTGAGAGAGTGTTAATTTGCTTTTTGCATGTAAAGGAAGTTATTGTGTATTATTGTGTAGTCAACAATATATGGGTAATGCCGAAAACGATGTAGCTGTTTTCCTCTTTTTTTACCTGAATATCTAGAGGCTTGTAATAAATATATCGCTTCTGGAGAGGTCTGTAATTATCTTACTAAATCACATTTACATTTTTTTATACTCATTAAGGTTTAGTCTCTGTTTTTATGGGGAATTGCAGTAGCTCCACTAGATGGCAGCAAAGAGTCACATTTTTAACCAGAATAAACTTCCTAAATATTAACCGTTACTTTTTTTATTTTTTTACTAAAACTTGAGCTTAGTGGATTTTCTCATGTTTTGTCACTAATGAAGATATTTGGATTCAATTCTAGGAAAATGGCTGAAAATGCACAAAAGCCAAGCAAATATGGCTTTGTCATAGTCATTTATTTTAGCATCGAAAAGATACGCCACTGAGTTTAAATTCTGCAAAAGTGATTTTGAAAAATTCAACTGACCTAAAGCACAGAAACACTGATTTCTATGATGTTTTTTTTTTAATTATTTTATTTAGCATAAGTAATGGAGTATTGAAGTGTTAAAGCCAAATGTTTAGTGTGCTACAAATACTTCTTTAGTTAGTTTGGTGCAAAAACTTGCCTCTGGACCTATTGTCTGCTACTGGTATGACTTTATTAGTTATTTTAATTTAATATGATATGAATAATAATAAAAAGGATATTATTATTTTAAATAAATTAATGTGAAAAATTGTACATGTACTTGTTGCATCCTTCAAATACACCAACTTGGAAAAGAGCAGAAAAGAAAAGTGTACAAAAAATCCCTTCAAATCAGTGGTTTATGGTAGTCAGCATACGCATGCAGAGGGTTTCCGGTCAGACCATCACTGGATCTGTTGCTTTCTCCGTCCAAAGTTGAGTTCTTCATATTGACACACAAATTGTATAACTCTGGAATATAACTAATTCAAAGTAACATTTTCTCACAAACATGGGTTTTCAGGTGCGTCTTGTGGGGTCATTGTTAGAAGACCCAGCTCATGCAGTAAGGAAGCTGTTGGACAAAATCCTCACATGCATCATTTTACACATTCTAAGATCAAACAGGATCCCTATGATGTTTATGTCAAGTGTTAAATACATGAGGTTTTTCAGATGCAAAATTCA
Organism: Oryzias curvinotus; assembly: GCA_023969325.1. Lineage (NCBI taxonomy): Eukaryota > Metazoa > Chordata > Actinopteri > Beloniformes > Adrianichthyidae > Oryzias > Oryzias curvinotus. The sequence continues at coordinate 10,181,557 of CM043724.1, read as the reverse complement.
AATTAAGATATGAAAATCTCAACAGTGCAGTTGATGCTTGAAGCAGTCAATATATACGTAATCCAGTGAGATTTAAGTGATTCCAGCAAGCAGTTAACAGCACCCAAACAGGCACTTCCTTAATCGCACTGCCTTTGTGTTTGACATTTAAAAGGCCATCAGATGAAAGTCGTATTAATAATTGTATTTATGTGTCCAGCTGGATTTTTGGTTAATGTCAATGCAATATTAGAACAAAAAAGCCCAAATGATTTAGCACATATATATTATTTATTTATATATTTTAAGCATTCATTGTAGTCAATACAAAGTTTCACACAGATTTATCAAACTCATTACAGAAATGATGAAATGCATAGATTAAAAAAACAGACAAAAACAAAGACACACTGAAAATACAGTAATCATTAACTGAAGTCAAGTAGAGCTTGATTTATTGCTTGAAAAGGAGCAGGAAGAAGCGATCTTATATAATCTCACCCCTAATGAGTTAATTCATTTTATAGTTTTAGATAGTTTTGATAATCCGGTTCTGATCAGATAGAATCTTTTCAAGTAACAAAAGCCATATTGATGATTGATTCTCTTCAGAAAACATAAACAGTAACGTTAACCAATATGTGATAATCATTATCATTAGAACACATTACCACACAAAACCAGTAGTTATTGCTACACCTATCAGATCAAGTTATCCAGTAACAAAATCATGTGCTTATATATATATATTATATATAATCTATATTTTATTTTTATATAATGCACACTAATCGGCCATTATCTCTTATGTAAGAATTGTAGGTGCTCAAAAAATAATATAATTATATACTAGCCCTTTGAAATAAATCAAGACATTTATATAAACTGCTAATTTCTTTATTGCAGTCAACTTTAAGACAAATAAAATACTTTTTACACTGAAGGCTTACTATTATGTCACTGCAATCTCTGTTCCCATCAACCTCTGTTTTTCTGCAAATTTTCTGTTGACCCTGGCTCTGAACTGTTCAAAGGAAGTCTCACTGTCCTGCTTATTTTTCACACATTAGTGCTTTCATACATATTTTTTAGCACAAGTCTGCTGACAACTGCACATCTGTGATTCTTCTGTGTAGAGATGGCTTCTGAGCAGAAATGATTCTTGGCAAAAAGAGAGAGCAGGATATTTGAAAAAAAAAAAAGAAGATCTCTATAAAACTTGAATTATTCTATTGTGCTTGAGGCAAAGTATATTCAAAATAGTCTGTATGCTCTGTTTTATCAACAGGACTGTCATTGAAAAAAAGCTCTTAAGGATTTTAATGCCTAAAATTTACTCCACTTTTTGAAAAAACGTTTTATTATCAGTAATCCTGCCCTATTTAAGGATGAAGGGGAAATAAGAAATTAAAGTAATAGGGGATGCACATCGCAGCCCTCAATTCAAGCTCCAATGTGTGTTTCCAGCAAGCCAGTAATGTCAAATAGTACTCCTAAATTTAATCGTTTTAAATGTTTTTATAGTTAAAAAATAAATGAATTGCCAAAGTCCACTTAAAGCCAATAATAATTGAATAAGAATTGCTGAAAACTGCTTTGTATTGACGTGCATGTTTAAAGGCTCCCAGAGCTAACAGTGCTACACAAAACAGGAAACCATGATATTTTGGATTTATCCATCAATTTTCTTAACCCCCTTTATCCCTTTCGAGGTCGCAGAACTGCCAGAAACCAACCTGGCTACTGTTGGGTGGAGGCAGCACACAACCTGGACAGGTCGCCAGCCTGTCGCAGGGCCCTTTTGCATTCAATTTATCTAAATTTAAAAAAAGCATCTGAGAAGGCTAAATTAAATTGAGTGGTGATTTGACTGATGTGTGTGGATTTTTTATTTTTATTTTACAGTACAAGGAAGTAAAAGAACAGGGATACAAATTTTAAAAACTGAAAATATTACTAAAGAAACTAGTATATCAGTATGAAATCTAACACCCAGCAGTTTGACTGCATTGGAACATTTTCTGAAGTGTCTGAGGAAAAACAATGTTTCAAATATAAATCCTTGGAACATTTCAATTTTTCAGACTGATCCATCAATGACACCTTTTGTTTAAAACTCTGTTCATCTGAGTATTGTGTTTAATTTTTAAGTTTTTATAAATATGTCTGCCTTTTAAAATTCAATCACAATGATACAGAAAAACAATAACCTCGCTCAAAAATTGAAAAAGTCCTATTCTAACCTCCTATTCTTCGGCTTTGTGTTTGTGCAGGGCTTTGAAAAATGTTGTGTAACAAGAAAAGTTTCCCTTTCCTGTATGAAGTCTTAAAGTTATTCTGAGGCAGACTAAAAAAAAAGGAGGCAGTAAAAAATTCTGATGCTTGTAAAACCTCAGCAAAACTGAGGGAGAGAAAGGTACACCTTAGTTCACAGACACATTCTGGTAGCAACATAAATCTGAGGGGCTTCCCGGGAAAAACAGCTCTTTAAATACAAAAATGCATTTGGAATATGCAGCATGAATGCAAGCCCAGATCTCTTAACAATGTGACATTTTATAAAATGTACACAATATTAAAAACTTTCATTGTTTCAGAACCTCGGAGAGTTCCACATCACAAATCACGTTTTTGTAATATTCCTTTCAAATTAATGTTACCAACCAAAGAACAATTTCAGAACATTCCTGTGAAATTCATTTCTATCAGAATTATTGTTATTCACTTGCTTAATCCATCAAATTATTTATATTTTCAAGAGTTTCTTTATTCTGTGTCATTCCAGTGTTCTCCATCTATCCTCAGGACTAAAATAGGAGTAGACTGGAGCTCATTGTAAAATCAGACAGTTACTTAAGGTCAACCTGAAAATCTTCTGAATCAGGGCTCTTGGGGGAGCAAAAGCAATCCTTCTGAACCTACTCTTTCACGCACAATACAACAAACCTCAGACGGAGCATTTCAAGCAGATGCACAGCTTCATTAGTTCCTGCAGAGTCCTTGTCCTTGACAACATTTTGTGTCTTTATCATTTTTGATGCAGATCTGGTATTGCTGTTAACACTTCCATAAAAACGTACTACTTTCAATGTTTTTATGGAGGCAACTGCAATACAAGTTACTCATAGGGAACTTTAGATTAAATTAACCTTCACCATGACGTGCTTTATTTATTCAACAAGAGCTGAAGGTGAAAAGACATGGGTGTGATTTTTTACCAAATTATCTTGCAATACCAGATATTTAGCACATTACTTAAGAAGGTTTCTTCATTTGCACAACCATAAGCTGCAAATGTTTTTATCAGATGCCTCATCAAAGTCACTTTTAAGTGCAAAATTAGAATTATTTTGAGGTCAGTCCTCAACGATTTGTACTTTAGTGGTAATGATATCAGCACATGGAACTAAGGAACTACTCAAATGTACTTGTTGTTTCACCCAGTAATGTTGAACACACCAATCATTTACAAAGCTAGATAAAAATGTTTACTTCATCTGATCTTAAGATAAAAAATTTGAACATTTTTAAAAGTGAATTGTGTTTTTTAAGTCTGTTATTTTATCCAAAGATATTTAAAAACAATAGGCATAAAGGGTTGAAGGAAGAAACAGTATAAAGAAATCCAGTTTTGCAACAAAATTTTGAATTTCTTTATTTCTTTTTCGGAGTCAAACTTTTATTCAGGAGCCTTACACTATTAAATCCTGCAATAAGTGCTGTAAAAAGGTTCTTGGAAACAACTGTAACATAGTTTTTACAAATCATTTGTAGTTAATTATTTTTGGTAAACTTTGAAAATTGAATAAAAATATTAAAATAAAATATAAATGAATATTAAACACAGGAAAACAAAAATAATCAAAGACATCTTTTGGCAAGATATTTGAAAGGATTCAGGATTCTTTACTGACATTTCACTACAGGGATAAAATGAAATTCATGTCTCTGTCTCTGGTCCTGGAAAAAACATTTGAAAGTGCTTCATGTTTTATATAAACTCACTGCAGATGCACATTTCACATATGCTGACAAATATTCAGAAATTGTTCGAGATTCATAGAGCATCAATATTTGCATAACTTAGATTTTCAAATCAAATGAGTCATTCATTCATTCACCCTACAGGTCGCCAGTCTGTCACAGAACCACAATCACACACTCACATTCACACCTAGGGACAATTTAGAGTAACCAATTAATCTAGGAAGCATGTTTTAAGACAGTGGCAGGAAGTCGGAGGCCCTAGAGAAACCCACACATTCCTGGGGATAACATGCAAACGCCACACAGAAAGACCCCCCATTGATGTTCCGTTTAGGTCCCCCAGCCGGGACTTGAAAACAGGGGCCTTCTTGCTTAGAGGCAAGAGCGCTAACCACCATGCAGCCCACCCCAAAATTCAAAATTAATCATTTTTGCAATTAAATTGATTAACTTAGTTTACCTCAGTTCTGTAAGTGGGGTTGTTGGCTGCTAATATAAATATAGATTTGACTTTTTCCGTTAGGTTTTGTCAAAACGTGCATTTTTTTTTCATTCTATCCTCATATGATGCCCCTAAATTCATGCAAAGATATTATTTTTTCTTCACCTAAAACAGCCTAAAGTCAAGGGTTAATTCTAACATTCTGTCTTCATTTTTGTAATTCTTCTGTTAGATAATCACTTTTCTTCCAACAGTCACAGTAAGAGGCTGCCCAGAATATGTTTATTTCCTCTAGTTATGTGATAACCATTTTCTCAAAACCAGACTCAGGACAGGCAATTTCATTTACTGCTATTTGTGAGCTCTAATAATCAAATTTTCCTCATAATTTGTTTTTCCAGTTTTCGCTTCACTTGTCACTCGTTCTGTTTGCTGTGACATTAAAACACGGACACAAAGCGAACTTTTTAATTTGTGTCACTGTCTAATACTGAATTGCATTGTTGTAAAAAATATTTTTCAGACAATTTCAGACAGATTTTAATTTTACACTGAGACTGCTGGTTACATAATGAGAGAAAGTTGGTCCCAATCAGGAGTAGCTGTGTTAGTGTTTGACCCAGATTCAGCCTGTGAAGATTCATCACATCAAAGTCTTTAAATTTAGCCTTCTCATTTAAATAGAAGAAAGTCTCTAAAATAACACTCCTCTTCACATGGTGGGCTTGTAAATTAACTTCAAGGAAAGATGAAGGTTTTTCTTTTGTTCATCCTCATGAGACAGTAGAAGCAAACAGATTGTTTTCTCTTTTGTCAGCCAGGAGCTACTCAGATTCTTTCAAACCTTTACAAGCATGATGACAGCTTGTAGAGCAGAACTGACCAATGTGTGTTTTTTTTAAATTAAAATATCTATTTATTTCCCCGAAATTGCCCTGTGTTTTTGAACCGCTCCTTTGGCAGGTGAGAAATTTACTGTCCGTGCTGTATGTCACAGGAGAACATGTGAGAACCCGCCTGCACTCCATGACCCGGCCCATTGCATAAGGAGAAGTTTCTTTCTTTGGCAAGATTGCAATAAAATCTGTCCACCAAATCAACTGATTTTTTTTTCCATAACTGATCACAAATTGTGTTTGCAGATCTTCAAAAAAGAAAAACAAAGAATATGACACTTTAGTTGGAGTAATGTAAATACATTCAAAGTGTTTTTAGTCTTTGCTGCTCCTTTTAGCAATAAAAAAAGAAACTTTTGACTAAAGCCCTCCCTGCAGAATCCCAAAGAAACAAAAAGGCAGTCACAAGCCCTTTGTAACTGCCAGTCCTCAACTGCCTTCACTGGGACATATGTTTGAACAGAAGGGGGTCAGATGCCCTTTGCCAGAACAAATGAAACATGAACTTTTATATTCGCTTGGTTTCTCATTCACCCTCACTCCTGATGGCTGACCCGACTCCTTTTGAGGTAGTTAATTTGCGCTGCATACCTGCTGTCTCAAAAGGTTTTGTGTTTTGATGTTGCTTTCCTACTATTAGCTCAGACGTTGCACTCTGACGCTGGCAATCACCCTTCCAAAAGGTCAGCTTGATTATTATTTCTGGTACTGTATTTTCTTTGGGACATAATACTGATCCTGTATGTCTTACCTGTTCAGTTTTGGTTCTGAGACACAGAAATTAACAAACACTCTTAATCTTATATGCAGTTTATTTGATTTTTTTTTTTTAATTTAAGTTATTTATCAAGGCCAGCCTATGAATTGATAACAACCTTTCCAAATGGATTCGGCTGTCTTTTGCTCAGTGAAATTCTGTGGATGCCAGGCAAATAAAAATAATTAGCCTCAGTCTAATATGCACATAATTCACATTCCATCACGTACTTTTGAAGTTTGGGATTAGATAAACGTTTATGTCAGCAGGGTCATTTTGCTGCATGGAGTTTAAAAATGTCATGTGATGAATATGAAATCACATTTTTCGTTTGGGATGCTGTTAATGGAAAATCTCCTTTCCTAACATCTTTGGTAGAGTCTGGGTATTTGAGAAAACAAGAAGTTTGATGGAAGAATGTTTTACCTCTGCTTTTAGAATAGCTCTAACTTTTTTATGCAATAACAATATTGAACAATGGGGGATAAAATTTGATGACAGATTTTTTTTTTTTTTTTAATTGTGTCCAAGTAGCCACATGAGGTACGCTTTAGTTTAAAAACAAAACTCTTGGGCTAACCTTCAGGGGAGATTGTATGAGTCACAATAGAAGTAGATACTAAAGTTAAATAATATTAGAAAAGCTAAACTAAAACTGAAGACATGTACAAATGAAGCAAAGTTGAAATTAAGGTAAATAAAAACACATCATTAAGAGTACAGATACTAATTTCCCTTTGTTCTTTATGGCAGTTCTATTTTAAAGTATGGTTGAAGTCTTAAAAGTACAAATTCACATTTTAAAGTCCTACTCCACTCATCTTCTGATCTATTTTGAAATAGTTCCCAATGGTTTTTTCCTTGTCAGTTAGGACATAGTTTCTGCAGAGCAGCAGACGTTTATTAAAAATTCGCCTCTCAATTGCAGCCCCTCACAACCCCAAAATAACTCGCAAATTGTAGCACCTACATGACTGTTACAAGCTTTTTTTCAACTGCATTTTTTCATCTGCTTCTGTTTCACCACAATTGAAATGAAGAAATATTTAAAAAAAAAGTTCAATCCAAAGCTTAGTTTTCTTACTGTATGCCCTCCATCATGTGAAAATGCTACAAGAACATGTTTAAAAACACCAAAAAAACACAATATTCATTGAAATGGGTCTTTAAAGTTGCAAGATGGCTGCTGTAAAATAATGTACAAAAAGGAATCCACACATGTAAAAAAAAACATGATTTTATTCTTTAAAGGAACTGAGTCAGATGGTGTGTGTGTTATTTAGTGATTGTAGAGGAGCCAGTGGATGGAGGCCAGTAAGTAGAGCGAAAAAGTCTCCTTCCTGAGCACTTAATAAAAGATGATGCTGCAAAATGGATACTGGGAAAAGCTCTGCCATTTAGTGAGAGTGTCTGTATTTCGTGACTCAACATTGAGCATAATTATAAGTGTATCTCACAGGACTGCTCGATCCACAGATGTGGATACATAATGCGACTTACAAAAAAATTCAGATTTTTCACAGCCTTCAAAGTGTCTTTTTGTTCTATTTTTTCCTTGTCATTTTTCTGAGAGGCAGGGCTGTGAAGTTTGCATGCATTATACATAATCATGTGGGCATCCAGCTGCCATAGAAACCCAGCTAAACATTAAAAAATTGTGAGATTTGTGGCTCACTGATGACATTTGCATCCAGAGAGAAATTCATAATTTGATTAGAGTTATGCAACAAAAGACTTTGATCATTTTGGAGCCCTGGAAAGACTGATGTTTAACTGTCTGCAGGATTACATGTACTGTGTAGAACAAACAATCTAACCAAGAGAAGACTAAGATAGAATTTGTTTATAGCAGATGAATTTGCACATCTTCACATTTCCGTATGTACAAGAGGCAGAAATCATTCCCGTCACACTGGTGCCTCTGCTTTGCTCTGAACTGTTTCTATATTTAACTCAGTATCATGGAGTACATAACACAATGACTGCAAGCCTATATTTCAGAAAACTCAACCAAGTTTGCTTGATTATGGGTATTTAGTTATAAAAAGAAGTACATCACAGCTAGTGTGAAACCAGGCAGTTTTACATTTAAGCTTGATAATTAGTGAGACTCAGAGGCAAGCAGGCGGGAGGAGCTGTCCTTGGTGCTGAATCAGCCACCCATCCTTGGCTGCTGGGCTCTCTGTGGGCAGTCAGTTCACCAGAGGATCCTTGTAGTGTTTGAACCATACATTATTTTTTCTCGCACATTAATTTCAACACAAACACAAAGGGGCAGAGAATGAGTGTGGTCTAATTATACATTGTTTCATTTTTAATGCACACATATAATTTTTTTAATCAAAATTAGCAGAATTGTGATTTTTAACTAAAACAAATTACAGTTATGATAAAAAATTACAAAGTAATTCCATTCAAACTATAAATACTACATTTTTTGTTATACTATACATAAAAAGATGCAATAAGATTTAAAAATCCTTTAATACACTATTCTTTCATCATCTACAAACGTCAAAAAGCATACGTCTATGTAGGTAAAGCCCACTGCTCGTTTGGGTGTCTTTGGCTGAAGATTGACCAATCAGAGCGCTCCTTGGTGTTCGTCACGGGGAAATAAAAGTTGTAAAAGCGCGTGTGTGCGCGCGAGGGCAGAGGCGCGAGACGGTGCAGGGAAAACGTCAGGACGCTACCGGATATTTCATTCAGACAAACAAACCTCTTTGCTTTTATTCCCATGCGGTTAGACCTTTAAAGAAATGAGCTTTTATTTTGGTTTGTTATGGAATTTCTGAAAAAGCAAATTATGAAATGAGCGCGGCTCATAGAGAATGAGTCAATTTACAGTCATTTATTGAACGCCACATCGCAGCTGCGTTTACAGTCCTTTACTGTAATTTTTTAAACCTTTTTGGACTTAAGTGTTGTTATTGAGGGATTTTTATATATATATATATATATATATATATTTTCGGCATGACGGAAATCAGCGAAAAAGAGAATGAGCCTCAGCACCGGGACTTTAACCAGCAGACCACCAGTCAACAAGAAACAAAGGTATTGAATTTTTTACACAAATAACTGAGGTAGCTCGTCTGAAAACGCATGCTGTTATGGTATGTATATGGTCACTCGTAGTTAATGTTTAGAATAGAATGTCTGAGCATGCACGTTGACAGTCTTAGGAGGCTAATTCTGTAGCTGCAGGTCTTGCATAACACGTCTAAGCCGATTGGATTTTGGTACCTAAATTGACCTCAGAGTTAAAGAGCATAATTTCCTTCATATGTGGCGAGAGATCAGAAAATGGAAATATTGGAATTGATCAGATTATCAGTGAGGAAGAGCAGATGTTTATCTGTGTTAAAGAAGGGGAAAACATGCAGAAGAGAAGTTCTCTGACCCTGCAGCCTCACTGAGATAATCTTAAAGTGTACTAGAGAGGTCAGAAGTTTATCCTTAATTTATTTAATTCCCTTATAAACATGTTAAAAAAGTTGCAGAATAAATGTAATCTCCGGTTAATGTTTGAATCTCTCATTTTTCCCAGTAATATTGCAGGTAAATCAACATTTTTGCATGGATACACTAATTTTTGTTTTATAAGTCATTCTAATTAACCAAAGACCACTTATTCCTAAAAAAAAACATGATTATTAGTCATCTTTAATCATATTTAGCCTTGATTTTACAATAATGGCTTTACTTGAAGTTTTTTTTGCTCAAAATGCACGTTTGTTCTTGTTGTTCATTCACTGAGGAAACAACTTGGCTGCAGTTTAGCTTTTACAGCAGCATAGCTAGCCCAAAGCTATACAACTTTTTTCTTTAAATGGTAGAAAAAGAAAGAACATATTCTTTTGTGGTTCAGATTCATATTCTTAACTCATTTAGACCAAAGTTTTCTTTAAAATGAATATTTCAATTTACCCTTGTTCCTCTGAAGTAGAGTGGTTTAAACTTAAACTGAAAGATGACATTAGTTCATCCGACCAATATGTATTTCTTCAAGACAGAATTTTTGGAGAAAGGTATAAAAAATCATGGGTGATTTCTAAACACAAGCTGTTATTTAACATTTATTTTAGAGAAAATAGAAACAGTATTCCTAAAGTTTATGAGGACCTTTCCTCTGAGCTTTTTTCCACTCTGAGGAAAATGGTGTTTATAACATGTTCTTGTGGCATTTTTTACCATTATGTAGGACATATAGAAAGAAAATAAAGCTTAAAATTGCATTGTTTTTTGTATTTTTTTAATCTAAAATGTAGTGAATTAGGAACAGACGGAAAAGGCTGTTCAAAAAGTTCATATTTGCTACGTAGAAAATGCACAGGGCAGGCCGCCAGCTCCGTGCTCTGCTCCATTCCGATCCACTCGCAGACAAATAGATAGATACATCTTAATTTTCCTCATCCGAGCTGGCATCTGGGTCAAAATTGCTCCAACATCCATTTTTGTTGTGCATTTGTGTTAGGTTGTGGGAGACCACATAAACAAAAGGATGTCAGGAAGCAAGGGCAGGCTCACTCAGCGGCAACAGTCCTGCCCACAACTCAGAAGTGACTACTGCCGCTCTGCAGAAACTATGTCCTAGAAAACAATTTGATGATAAGGATTTTGGCTGAAAACGGCATAATCATACTTAAAAAAAAAACACCTGGAACGTTTTTAAAATAGATACACAATGATGGGAGCGGGACAATGAGTTTCTCTCCAGTGAACTCATCCATGTCTCTGGAGCTAAAGGCTTCATCACCTCCAATATTTATGTTTCTACGCCAACAATTTTGGCCTTAACAGCAACTTTAACCACAGCCAAAGCATCTGCAACAAATTCAATTATGGCTGCCTTTAGTAAATAAACAGAAGTCAGGAGAAGTCTGACAAACAGTCCTGATATTTCTATTTGTCAACAGATAGCACAATAGATTGCAGGCAGTGAGTTGCTTTTGGAATTTATGAGCCAATCAGCTAGCAGATGTTTGCTATGTCTTGCTCGGGGCTCTGCCATAATTCACATAAGTGATGGTCTGCACAAAATAGAGCCGGGTGGAGGCGATCTTCAGAGCTGCCATGTAAGCAGTAGTTTGCCAGGCTTCTGCTGACAACATTGACTTACTGACAAATCAAAAAAAAAAAAAAGTGATTTTTATTTTTATTTTTTAACACATTTGAGTTGGTTTGATTTTTCTTCTTCTTCACTTTCAATCCTTCCTTTAATTAATTCAAAGCCATCCTCTCCAGTCCTCTCTATCTGCCTTTATCGCTGCCTCTCCATGCATCTCTTTACGGTTTTCATAATCTCTTCTGCAGCCCTCACTGACGTCTCAAACCCTCCCGCTCTCTGCTGTCCCTCATCTCTCAGAGTATGATGCTAAGTGGGCCCACCGGCTTTCTAGAGTGCTTCAAATAGACACAGTGACAGAGAATGAATAGTTATTCCACCTCCACCACCTACAGTCAAGGTGATAGCTCCAAAACTATTATTATTCCTCTATAATCACACGGAGCAAATGCCAATCAAGGATTGTTCATTCACAAGTGGGTTGCTTATTTGTTTAGATTTGAAAAGAAATGTATTTAGTTTGTACTTTACCGGCCAGCTTGTGTTTTGTTTAGCAGAAAAGTATTTTCTAAAATGTCAAACTGAATTTGTTCAGTGCTGGATTAAATAGGAGAGTATGCTACATTAAATTTAATAAAAGTCAGTGAAGTGGGTGTAAATGGTGATAATGCCAGGTGGCTGCGTGCCCTCAGACAGGCCACTCAATATTCAGCTGACATTTTTTTATAGGAGGGGAATTTGCGGCAGTGTTTTTAGTCGGATTTAGTTCCCATCCATCATTTTCAAACTCTTACTCATCAGATTTCCTCTTTTTGAATTCTTCCATCCAACTTCCTCTCTGTTCCTCCATTCCTTGGCTGTGTCTGATGACCTTTCCTTCATCTTTCCCTCTGCCAGCTCTTTACATTTGTGCTTCTCTCTTCCTGAGTGGTCACCTCCTTCCATATCAGTGAGACACCGTTTGAAAAATGAAGGGTTGGAAGGGTTTTCTAAACGAAGTAGCATTTTATCTGCAGCTTATTGAAACTGTGATTTGTACACTATTGTGTATTATGGCTTTTGCCAAAGAATGCAGTTTGGGTTCATTTGCATTTTAAAGATAGTTGATAATTGCAAAATATAACATTTCTTTTATTAATGATCAGATTCATACGACGGAGTATTAGGGCCACCAAGAAAAAAAAAAAAAGTTAAATTACGACTTTTTATCTCGTAAATTTAGGAGATAAAAAGTCGTAAATTTAGGAGATAAAAACTCGTAAATTTAGGAGATAAAAACTCGTAAATTTACAAGATTTTAAGTCGTAAATTTATGATTAATGTGGACGTGAGCATGCAGAGCAGCAGGTGAACGCCGCGCAGCAGCAGAGCAAACCCACTAAACTTTGTTGAACAGGCCAGATGAATGTTCATTGATAACGTTCCAAATGTCTGGAAGCTATTGATGGGTGGTGCGGGATCTCTGCAGCCCGATGAAGCCATCGTCGGTATTCCTGCAGCTGTCCACGTCAATCCTTTCTTCCTCCACCAAAGACAAATCTCTACATTTGCGTGACGCTTCCGTCCGAGGAGGAGCACTTATTTGTCATTTTCAACGTTCTAATGATAATATAAAAGACTATTTTCATTCCTCTTTATTGTTTTATGCTGAAACGGGACATTTCATCTGCAGGAGGGGGCGTATGTAAAACTGTTTACTTCCGCATTGGTGTTCGGATGACACGTTCATGACGTCAGTTGACAGATGAACTTCAGGGTGTGAATGAAAAGGAGAATAAAGGCTGCAGCGGTCCTCTGCACCCAAACGTGTCTCTGAGCTCCTTATTTTACGCATTAAACTCCGCTTTACTGACACTGAACCCCGGACAGACGGTTCCACTGACAAAAATCTGATTTTAAGTCATCTAAAGGTTCAGAATCTGTTTTTTAAACCTGTAATCCGGAAATAAAGCTTCACAAAAGGCTCCACGTATTTAATCTTCAAGCTAGGCTCCGATAAACGGACATCTTCGGTTTTTTCTCCTTAATCTACGACTTTTTATCTCCTAAATTTACGAGATAAAAACTCGTAAATTTACGACTTTTTATCTCCTAAATTTACGACTTTTTATCTCGTAAATTTACGAGATAAAAAGTCGTAGATTAACTTTTTTTTTTTTTTTTTGGTGGCCCTAATACTCCGTCGTAGATTCAGCCACAAGTTTAGGTCTGGATGTAATAAATCAGAGTAGGTGACATTCTTTAAGAAAGCATATTCAGCTTCGTGTTTGTTTTATCTGTCTCAGTGTTTGAAGGAGGATATATGAGTCTCTCAGTCTTTTTGCACCCACACGTTTGTTTGTTTTTTTGTTTTATCCCTGCCAAAGACATTGAATTATCTTGCTGATCTTTGAAAAAGCTTGGAAAAAATGCACACATCCGTTTAGCTCATCAAAAATGGCAAGGGTCCAGTTTCTTTCATGTCGTCACAGTGTCATTGCTGTTGAGCAGCAGCTCTGATGAGTTACTGAGCTTCAAAAATGTGGCTGATCCAGCAGAGTTCAAGCTCTGTGTCAGGGTTAGAAATGAGTCAGTGGGGAATAAGGATAGATTTTTCTCTCTGACATTGTCAGTGGCTTACTCCCCCGAAGATTGACTCGAATATAAGTGCAAGAGCCGCTTAAGCTTTAAATGGGAGTATTTCTTTTACTCTCTACCTAAAAGTGACTCATTTAAGACTCAGTTATCTTTTTAAGGTGTAGAGAGTCAAGAAGTTTGTAAATTACAATAAATGAGGAGACAACTTGGAAGAACTTGAAGATGAAACAAACTAGAAGGCAAATAATTTATTGTAAGCTTTCATTGGACAAATTTAGATCACATTTGTTTAGGTTTCACATTGAGTCTGACATTAGAAATAAACATAAAAAGTTTCATGTTTCATAACTCTACGACATAATTTAGCAGCAACTCTTTTTTTTTTGTTGCAAAAACAAGATGTGTAAAAAAGTAAAAATAAAACCCTCCTTCCCCCATGCAAGCATCCGCAATATATATATATATTTTCATGCTTCCCCACATGGTCTCTGTTTTTATTGAGACCCCAAAGCCCCCAAGCACCAGCAGCATTGATGCTCATTGAGCCAGAACAGCTTTCTATTTGTACAAAAGGTCATTTTAGTTCACTTTTTTGTAAAAACGTCCAAATGGAGCTGTGCCTAACAGGGTCACCTTTAATTCCGGGCTCAGGTCAATGTGAGAAGAATGATGCAGAGACTGAGCTGTGCTTAACAAGGTCTGATAAAATGTTTCAAGTGAAACCACTAGACACATCTAGTTGAGAAATCTTAAAATCAGTGGGTGTTGAAGAGGTTTAGAGCTTTTGTTTTTTTCATCAGAAACATGGCGAATACAGGGATGCTGTGGTAGAACTGTAAATAAAATGTTTCTACTCATAATCAAATGATTTAACATTGCCAGTCTAAAGATAACTTAAGCTATCTATTTCCAAACGGAGAAGAAAAACTCAAACAAGCGACTCACCTTGAGCGGATTTGATTTAAATCCTCAGAAAAACGTTTTTACAGAAGTTAACGACTTGATAGAGATTTTCAGTCAATAGTGTTTGGTTTCATTCAAGCTGTTTAATTTTTCTGTTAATCACAGTTTAAATTGTATTCACTAATTTTCAAATTGTTCACAATTTTCCTCACAAGACTTTTGCAAAAACTCTCTGTAGAAAAAAGCGGACACAGTTTTTTCTGCATAAACCTCTGACAAATAACTTCACAGGGACTTAGTTTCCATGCTGCCTTCCAGCTCAGGGGATGGGAACATTTCAGATGTAAGTTAGAATTAAGAAAAGTGTGACAACACCAGAATGAGTTCAAAAGATTTGTTTTTACAGAAATTGGAAGAAGATAAAGAAAGGCATCCAGCAAAGAGATTTGAGCCAAACATTGCCATCTGTACAATCATGAACCGCCTGCTCCACCTTTTGAGCTTTGATGCCTATAATATAGCTCATAGTAGAGCATCAAAAATACACACATCTTGTGGTAGTTGGATCCGATCTTCACTTATCTTTTGATGCAATGGAAAACTGATATAAAACTTTGAGGATTTGATTCTGTAAATAAAGAATTCTGTTCAACACAGAGATAAAAAATAACTCCAGTCATTTTCTTTAGCATAAAAAACCTAATGGAACAGCTTTTATTTCATTGCATCTGCTCTTTAAGAAATTTATTGCATTGAAATATCTTTGAGAATAAGAATATTTATAATATACATCATATTGTATATTATTATAAAATGATCATAATTATCTAGCTAAAAAGGCTCAATGTAATATTTCTCCTAGTATGTTTTTCTTTTCTTTTAATCTTGGGATTGTATGTCCTCAAAATGTTTAAATTGCTTAATTGCTTCATAATATTTGGCTTTATTATTTATTTTGGATCTAGTTATAATTCAGATCTCAGCCACTTTTTTCTCATGGTAACCTTTTTTTTTTTTAGCTTCCTGCAGAATTGCACCCCTTCATGCATGCAGAAGACCATGTTTACAAATGTAACGACACAAAGCCTTTATTTCCAGCCGTCTTGGAAAAGTTTCATATTAATAATGCATAAAATTACTCTATACCTTTTCTTTAAAGAGCTGTTTCCAGAGTTTCCTTCACAATGTTGCTTTTTAAGTTGGGAAAAAAGGAAGAAAACATGAGCCTAGGAGCATCATTTAAGGAAGAGCCAGAAAACTTTTTGTCTGAACACCCACAGAACTCCTCTGAATTATTAATACACCCAAGCATTTCACCCAGCGGTCTATTTTTAGAAGCCTTTGCCAAACAAATCCCAACAAGACTGAGATGGTTGGATGACTGTGTTATAGCATTGAACCCTTCAAATTTGTAATACTTTAGGTAGACCTCCCACTTAAATCTCTTTATTCCTTATTTCATTGCATTTAAATACCATAGAAAACACTGCACTTTAAAAACAAAAGATGTCTGAGGGTCTGAGGGTTTCCAGTTCCACGATCCATAAAACAACCTTTTTAAGACCAAGACTCGAGCGGCATGAAGGAACGTGGAGATTTGCATTCATTAGACATTCGCATTCCTGCTCTTTTTACATGAGAGGTCATCACAAGAAAAAAAACAAGAGACTCCTAATCAATAACCCAATAGCTGCTCTGACGGTGTCTTCTACAATACTGCGCCTGTCTAGCAAGTGCAGCTATGAAGCCTTGGAGATAATGAAGATGTTGGTGCATTTGCAGTGTGATCCACGCACACAATGATGATTATTTTTGGACTCATTAGTGCCTGAACTGTAAATTGGCGATAAGACCTTCAATAAAGTGTTTCCTCTCAAACTCAGTCACAGCGAATCCCTGGAACGCCTGTTTGCTTGCTGTGTGGACCGCTTTAGGGACCCTGTATTCACTATCACTAGGGTACAATTACTGTTATACTGCTCAAAGCTAATGTACAAAGCTGTGGAAATGACCTGAAACTATTCATGTGCTGTTTATTTTTTAACTTAATATAAATTAATTAGTGTTTTTTACTTTCAAAAGTATTTTTTTTCCATGCATTTGTGTGCATCAGTTTATGTGTAATCAGCTGCAAGTCTTCCGTTGTCATTTTGACTTCAACTACCACTATAATTATAACTGTGCTGTTTGGTAATAGGGTGCATGCCACACTGAGCATGGAGCACATGGAGCTTTCTCAAGACAATAGAAAAAAAAATCATCAACAAGCACGGTAAATGTTCCTCTAATCACAGCTGCATCCATTTCTCAGAAGAGACAAACTCTTTGGATGTGGATGCAAAGAGGAAAACTGACAATAAATTGAAAAGACGGGTGGTGAAGGGCCAGAACAACTTCCTAAGACAAAAATTTGAACTTCATCGTCAAATTTTGCCATTTGCTGCTGCTGACTTCATGGGAGCAAATATGGTGACTACTGTCAGAAAACTGAGTCAAGGGTCTTAGAATATGACACAAAACACAAACAGAAAAAAAAACACCCCACCCTCATTTAGCTGAACAAATCATTGGACTATTCGGAAGTTACCTTATAGGAGCATCCAATGGAAAATCAAGGAGGAGCTGAAACATGGCGTCTGCAAAACTCAAAAGTTGAGACAATTGGAGGAGTTTGCTGAGGAGTAGTGACAGGTGAAGAGCCTCACAGTTGGTAACAGAAATCCTTTTGTTGCAATGTTTGCCTCAAAGGTGCAAGAAAAAATGTAATTAAAGGTACTGGAATTCTTGTGCAAGTTGCTTCATTAGAATGTCAAAATCCAGATCTATAAAGCATTTTTTTTTATCATTACTGTTGTCAGTTTCAGTGGGTTGTCTTCCATTAGCCAGAGGTGTTCTGACAGCTTTGTCCTCATCTGTAAATGATTTATAAATAAACCTCAACATAATGCAGAAACAGAAATAACAGAGTTTTGCTTTTGTAATTAAGAAGTACAATTACAGTTGAATATTTTAAACAGTCTATTGATTATCTCTTCAACTGGGCCACTGGTTAGAAAAGACCATAATGTTGTTGCTTTAGTTGCATATATGGTAATTATGTTTGCAACTTACTGAGGACTAATTCTTATCATTATTCAACCGTGTAATGCCACTTAGAAAAAGTCTGGCATTAGCATTTTTGCATTTCTCTTTTTTTCTTTATGTATTTAATCATTTTAAAAGTGTATTAAGTCTTTAATGAGTGAATTTGTTTTTTAGTTTTTGATTGAAAAACTTTGTTTTCTCTTTTTTTTTCTGGAGTGAAAGCAGTCCTTCACTACAGAGACGATTAACGCAGTCAGACAAGATAAAGCTTCAACAGAGAGAGACATTCATTACTGAACAGGCTAGCAGTCAGCCAAGAAAAGCCTATTAAAAAAAAAAGCGTGAAGTCAGCTACCCAGAGAAGACATTTACGACAGGAACCCATTATTGAGTGAACGGAGACTTCTTTTTTCATCATTCAACCTAATTGGCATCTGCAAATTTGGAGCTTAAAGAAGAAGAGCATGCTCAATGTTATTGATTGTTCTCCATTGGGGAAACACAACTTTGTAATGTGGATCAAAAATGCAGAAAGCGTCATGTAAATACAGGAAGATGGATCTTTTCCATCACTGTTTTAAGATTTTTTTTTGCCAAAATAAGATCACTGAGTAATCTTCTCCAGAACATCCCATAATCTTCAATTATTTTCTGAAGTTAAATAATGGTTAAAACACGTCTGAAAACTGTATTTTGAGATCTCTGAACACTCGTAATTTTTGTGAAAAAAATTCAGATTTATCACATTTGAAAATGTTTTCAAATATCATAATCCTATCTAACATTTCTTAGTTGTTAAGAAAGAAAAAACTAGACATGAAATTGAAAGCATGCATGTCTAGTAAAAAAAAAAAAAACCTCCAGAAGTTTGAGGTTCCAAATGCTGGCCTCATTCAGGTCACAAACACATGCAGCTAATGAGCCGCTCCTCACCGTCAGTGATCTGTCACTTTATTGCCTCATTTATAAAAGCACTTTTGTTGTTGTTGTAGTACAAGTGCGCTGGAATTAAAACAGCTATTTTGGTTCTCATTACTCCTTTCCTAGAAAACTATCTTTATTAAAGCTGTTCTTTGTTATATTTTTGTGGCACACGTTTTTGAAATGGGGGGAAAGTACAAATAAGATTTAAAATGTAAACTTCTGACAATTTACAAGAACTTGAGAAAGGTTTAGTTTAAGAAAAATAAACAGAGTTTGAGATCAGAGTGTTTACTTTTTAAACTACTTTAAAGAAGAATAGAAAGATGTTTTTCAAGTGTGTATTATAAAAAAAAAGGGGAAAAAAATACATTTTTGCGAATATAAGGTAAATCATCCTGACAATAGTAGTAGATTTAGGGGTTGTCACCTGGACTAGTTTTTAAAGTCAGGTCTGACTCGTCCCCTATGAGCACATATATACCAGCTCTTTTACCAGTAAGTTCTAATTCAGAATTGACAAAGCCTCTTGGATAAGAGGTGAAACATCTTCTAACTTTAAAAGCTAAGTCGAGATGACAACCGCTAAACCTACTACAATGATGGAATCAACCTAGATGAATGAGTCTTCATCGACACATCCTGACAATTCTTAAGAAAGTAATGGTCTCTATTTATGCTGTGCTCTCATGTCTTTCAGGGCATTCTGAAAGAAAATGTCAGGTTCTGGGAGCATTAAGGAATATCTTGAAACACAAACTAACGCTTTTCTTTAGTTTACAGCAAATAGTAGCAAGACGATTGATTACCAGTTTACACTAATTTCAGAATTGGGAAATTTGGTATGGGTTATCTGTTAAATTGTCTAATTATAAAATAAAGAGTACATACTTTGGCAAAAAAGTAGTACAATTTTTTATCATTTTTATTATAAACCTTTTCATTTGCTTTTCCAGCTGCAGCGCCTGAAGCGCTCTCTCTCCCTCAAATCCGTCATGCGCAGCAAGAGTGTGGACAACTTTTTCCAGCGTAGCAATGGCGAGTCAAGGCCATCCTCAGCCTTCATCACGGCACCCCCACCGCCGTCTCCTCCTCCCCTATCGGAGTCACCTTTAGGCTACGAGCGCTCGCCTTCCTTATCTCCCTCTGTCAGTCCGAACCCTTCATTGTCATCACACTCCCCTTCCATCAGTCCTTCTCTGTCCGCAAACTTCAAGATCCAGCTAAAGTCTCAGACCAAGCCATTACAGCCAGGCAAGACCCACTGTTTCCAGGAGCATGTCTTCCGTAAGCCTACAAGCTGCCAGCGATGCAAACATATAATCCAAGGTTTGTCAGAATCACAAATAAAATTTGAATGCAACTGATGTATAATTTTAGCATTTGCAATGCTACTATCCTATTTTACTGCCATTATATTAAACTGTTGTCATCCACAGTAGGCTCAACTTCTGGCCAACTGATGCTACCTACACTTTTTAAGTCTTTCTGATGAAGTGCATTGTTTGGTCTCAAACAGGAAACTCCAAGCAAGGTTTGCGCTGTAAAGCCTGTAAGTTGGCAGCCCACCTCTGGTGCTCCTCTGAGCTCTCCCAGCAGGCCTGTAACGGCAAGGTAAGACCTCTTTAGTAGGGCTTTATTACACATCAGTGGCTTACTTTTTTGCATGTTGCAAAAATCTAAAGGCCATTTTAAATATTGTAATGAAATGAAATGAAAAACCAAGAGGTTTTGTATTTATAGTATAAAAAATCTCTTCTTTCCCCAATTTTTCCTCAATTGTCACCTTCAACCTAACATTGGTAACGCAACCAGCCAGACTGTTTTGCATCAAATCCTTTTTTGTAGCAGGAACCTTTGCTTTTAGCTTTCAATTTGACACATTGGTTAATTCATTCTTTTATGGGAGGGTACAATTCGACCCATGAGGAGACAGGTTATTAGGACAACATGCTTAACAGGTCTGGTTGGTTTCACACTGTTATTAAAAATTAAAAGAAGTTTGTTGCTGGCATCTCCCAACAGCCTTGCTTACCGCAGGAAAAAAAAAACATAATTAATTACTTTTTTACAGTGAGTGCAATTGTTTCCCAAATGAACAGGGAGTTAATGTATTCCCTGCAGCAAAAAAAAAAAAAAGAATTAAAAACGCACTGTCAGCAGAACAACCCATGATCTGAATGCTGGAATTGTCCCTCTCAGTCATTTAGAGTGGCCCTTTAGTGCTGAAAATATGCTTAGCATTAAAGCAATTAAACCCAATTTCAACCCAGAAGAAATTAAAAAGGAAGACTTTAGTTGGACAAAAATAACTTTTTGCAAAGTGAAACTTCCCTTCTAAGATATGTCAGGGTTGCCGTGGCATGAAATGATCCCGTTTCTATGAATGTATCAACAAGAAGAAAAACCAGAACTCAAAGAAGCTAAAGTTCCCATCAACATATGCCAGCGGTGTTTTTTCCTCCTTCCTGCTGCAAATGCTGATCTTCTCACTCAATGTCTTCTTCCTCTTCCTCCTCTTCTTCCTCGTCTTCTTCCTTGTCTGAGTCCTGCATTTCCTGCCTCCCCTGTCAACTCCGTTGGAAAATCAATATCTCTCTGTTCCAGCTGGTCTGTCTAATTCAGCGTGAAATTCTGTGTGTTTGAGGTGGGGACAATCCCTCATGGATGTCACAGGGTTGAGTCCCTCAATAAGCCTTGGGGCAGTGGCCTTTGCCACTATCTTACTATTAGCAGTTTGGTGTAGTTTCAAGCAGCATAGGTGTACCAAATTTTTAACAAATATAAAAAAAAACACAATATTGTTTAGGTTGCAAAAAAAGTACAGCCGTACACCCAAGCCTGGCTTGCTTCTTGACAGTTTTGCTCTCATATCTAACCAATTACTTTACAAGCTTCAATTGAATTAAGCAGCTTTAAATCCCTTTTGCATCATAGCTGTTTGCTCATAGTGTTGATTAAATGACACGTTTTAAAGTTTTGTTAGACATATGCGCACGCAAGGGTCTGCACAAACATATTTTCTGGTAAAGTTTAGTTTTACATTCTTATACTCAGCCGTTCACTTAAGCATAGAGTACCAGTAAACATAAAACCATAAGGATCATGAAGTCATAGAATTCAAAAGGTAAATTCTAAAGTAAACTAACTAAACCGACTAAACTTAACTGGACATCCTTAATGTATTTTATCAATTTGGAAAAATATATATTTTTTAGAAAATATTACTAAAAAATCTGAATAAAATGCATTTACAAACATCATTTTATCAGTAATGTTGAACCAAAAGAAAGAAAAAAAATGAATATCATGCCAAATTAATTTTCCATGATCCTCCACATTGAGCCAAAACATCCGTTTTTACAGGTTATAAATGATTTGATATAAAAGAGCTAGAAATTTTCTAGGTATACTAAATTTTCTGATTAAATGATGTTTAAAAAAAACCTCATCAGCACTATTCATACAAAAATCAATACACCAATCAAAGGACATGCTGTGCTTTCAAAAAATATTTTCGGTTGCCATAAAATTTTACATTTCTTAGCCTAAAATATTTAGGACTATAAGACACTGTTTAAGATAAACTAATAAAAATTATATTTGATTAGAGTTTAGTGTATAACTGTGTATAACACAGAAAAGTTGCTTATGTTAAAAGACATTACATGTAGAGTATATCAAAAATTAAAAATGCTGATTTTTTATTTTCAAAACAGCACATATTCTTTAAAATCCAGATTAAAATGAACTAACTTGCTGTTTCACTAACAGGGAGAAAAACACAGATGAAGAGAAACACTGTAAAGTACCAGACATTCAAATAAGAGGCTCGTCAAAATGTACTCTTTTGTACTTTCCTGCATGAATTACAGACAAAACAGTCTATCACCTAAACTGGAGAACAGATATCATCCATCAAAGCCTCTTTGTCACAAATGAGTCTAATTTTATCTCAAAGTCACGTTATGGAGCCAAGCATCTTTCTCATGCTATGTGGTATCGGATCTGCTTTGTTTGTTTTATTTGACAGATTGTTGGCAGAGCCTCCATCACATGGATGAAAACAGAAATGGCATGCTGAAGTTTCTACAGATCAGTGTTAGAACCTGCGTGGACTGAATGATCATTACCACCAAGTCAATGCAGTAATTTAGCAATAGATCATTTAACCTTCGTGTGTCAAAACGGTAACAAAGCTCATTTAGAGAGACGCTGGATATGGATCGGTTGGGTAATTTGTTTGTGTTTTTGAGGTGATCAGACGGTGAGTCATTACTGTCTTGTTGATGTTTGCCATCAAATGGTTATAAAGCGACTTTAGCAGTTTGTCATTATTACTTTTTTCCCTCCTTAATAGAAAGCAAAAATGAGAAATAAGGATAGTTTAGCATTTAAAAAGTTGAGTATAAGGACACATGGATTTGAGTTCTGACCAGCATGTAACATGTTTACAGAAATCTTTTCCAGCAATGTCAAGCTCAGATCAATTGATCATTTGTTTGGCTCCTTTCAAAAAAGGTCATTTTCTGTTTGAATCACATACTTTGTTTTAGAATTTTTATGAAGCGCACTGATCTTTTTCTACAGTTTCAGCCTTTCCTCACTGACTTAAAGTCCCGCTTCGATCATCTTTTGATCTATTTTAAAAGCGTTTGATTATGCTAATGCCATTTTTAGACAAAACCGTTTTCTAGGACAGTGTCTGCAGAGTGGCAGGACTTTGTTAGAGATTCAACCCTGAATTGTGGGCATAGATTAAGCCTTTTGTCGGGAGCTGGTGGTGGAGGACTCAGAATGCAGGAGAACAGGCTTGGTGACAGAAAATAAAACATTTAATAAACAAACTGAAACATGACAAAACCATGGGGAGAAACAAAAAAAGGTGGCAAAGTAGAAAAGAGCAGTTGACCTGACAAGGATGAACAGAAACCCCAGACACTTAAATAGGCAGAGGGCAATTAACTGGACTGAAGCTGTGGATCATGAACCTGAAACTGTTGTGACTGACAAAAAGAAAAACCAAACACATGACCAAGAACAACAAAACCAAACCACAGAATCCGTACACCTTTTTTCATTTCCCATCATCCCTCTGTTTACACTCTCTCCTACTACCTTACAGCACATCACAACCCCAACCTGAAACAAAATGGCGAGCAATATTGGAGCTATCCAGCTGTACAGTTTTAAGTTGCTGTTCAGACAATGAAAACAAAGTCATACATGGATATATTTGTCCGCACGTGGATGCATCCGAATGGTGCGGAGGAGGAAGCTTGTGGCTCATCGACTGTAGCACCTATGTCATTACTAAATGCTTTTTTCAAAAGCAGTATTTTTGTCTGCTCCTGATTCACAATGATTTGAATAAAGAAATATGTTTTCAGACTTAATTTTCTTTATATACAGTATATACAGTATGCCCTCCATCATCCGAAAAATGCTACAAGGACATGTGAAAAACAAAAAAAAACAGGATAACCTGAGGAGTGTCTTTAATATTTCCTAATGAGCATAATGTATCTGTACACCTGCTAACTTCCTCTTTTCCCCTCGCTGTGTCTCCTCTTACCTATCAGGCGGGAGCTTTTAAGAGAAACTTCAGCTCTCCTCTGCTGTCCATTGATCCACTGGGCGTGGTCAGAGAGGCTCCTGCTGCGCAGGGTGAGTGCCGAAACCACAAAGTGATTCATCCCTGCAGCCTGACTCTCGGTGTAGATGAATTCCCTACAAAAATACAGATTGCTGATGGTTGCTCGTTTTCACTTTGTGTGTCTTGTAGAGGCAGATAATGTGATTGTTGATCCAGTGTATGAGGCTCTGCGCTATGGCACATCGCTGGCTCAAATGAGCCGCTCCAGCTTTGGCAGTGTCTCCGAGTCTCCCTGCCACGAGGTACAAAAATGCTCAGCCACTCCTGTAATGATGTGAATATCAAAAACGAATATCAGGTGATATTTTCTTTCTTATAGACAGAAAAACTTCAGGAAAAACTAGAAAACCAGCCTATTGCTGAGGAGGAGCAAATTCCAGGAAGTGAGTAATGTTATTATGGATAATACAATTTTGAATAAGAAAAATAAAAATGCATTATTTATTAAAAGAAACACATTTTTGAATAGTAGTAGTTGCTTTTATCATATAATATTAAAAAAATAGATATATTTTTCAGGCATAGTTGTCTTAAAGTCATCTTTTGATCTATTTTAAAAATGTCTCCAGCGCTCTTTTTTTTAAATTATGTAGCTTCTAGCCAAAGTAAAAAAAACCTGTGTTGTTTCATAGGACATAGTTTCTGCAGAGTGGCAGGAGTTCATTAGAAATTTCCCTCTGAGTTTTGGGTGTAGGACTGTTAGCACGGAGCAACGCCACCCCCTTTTCCCCTCCCCTTTGCTGAGAGCTCAGAACAATTAGTAGCCCACCTAGCATATTTTTATGTAACAAATAAGCTCTTTTTCAAACAGCTTTTTTCTACTCCTGATTCACAACTATCTAAATAAAGAAATACTCAGAAATGCATTGTTAAGCTTAATTTTCTTTATATATGTCCTCCATCATAAGAAAAATGCCACAATAAAGAAAAAAAAATAAAACGGCAAAAACATCATTTTCATCTAAGTGGATCTTTAAGTTTTGTTGTTTGCTTTGAAGAATCATTTCTTTTCCTAACACTAAAATAACCGTGTGTGTGTCTTGTCATAATCACTGCTTTAGTTTCCCAATAAATCTTTACTGTGTGTTTTTATAGTTTAGCAAAGGTTTTTAAATATCTCTCTTAGCTGTTTCTACAGGGTCTTTTTCTCTTTTTTATCTTTATGCTAAGATAATGAAGCAATAAAATGTTATAGTTTCACCCTTTTTAATTTAACATAAAGACTTTCTAGTGATAATAAGAGACGTCGCAAGTAAGCCTGCTTTTCAGTGCAACTTTTTTTAAAGAATAGAAATCTTGCGATGACATGACCTGGAGACAAATGAGTCTTCACAGCGGTGAACTCCTTTAATAAAAGCGTTAAACATTTAACCAGCTCTCTAAATACTGAAGTGTTTGGGCCGTGCTTTAATGCAGTAATCCTGAGTATGAAGGTCATCGCTGCCTTTGTGTGCTCTGTACTTTTTCTTTTTGCCGTCAGTCCCAGGAGAAAGGATCGTCTTTCTGTGCTTTGCTTTGCACTTCACTGTAAATGACCTCCACATGCTCCATGTCTTTGCTGGTCATTTGTAAACTCTCCTTTTTTAATCTTTCTTCATTTTTTCTTTCTTATCCTTTTCTCACTTTTTTATGACCTTTTTTTTTTGCCTGTGTCATTTGGTCTTATCCACTCAATACTTTCCCCAGTGCTCACCCCTCCTGAAAGCGAGAAAGCCGATTCAGAAGAACGGGTCAGCCTGAAGGTGTGTAGTCAGCATTCCTGCACCAAAACAGCCAGTCATACCCATTCTAAATGGGTACTTTGCTTTTTATTGTTGTTGTTTTTTTTTTCTGCAGACGCCCAAGCGAGTGCCAGTTCATTCCCTCCACACTTATGTGGCGCTCTACAAGTTTTTGCCTCAGGAGAAGAACGACTTGGAACTACAGTTAGTTTGGTTTTGTTGTGCTCTGTTGGTGTGCATCTGTGTGGATCAGGGTAGCCTGGTGAGAAAGGACATTCACACACCATCTGCTTCCTCAGCAGGATGGTAGTTGGGGTTTGGTGGGGAGCTTCAGACGGGGAGGGAAGAATGTGCTGGGAGGCCAGGAAGGACAAACAGCTGCGCTGACAGAAAGAAAAAAAGTCTTTGTATGTTAGTAGGTGCAGTAAACTGCTGAGTGTGACAGCCCGCCTGCAGCTAGTGTGGAGGGTACAGTAAATCTGGGAAAGATGTATAGCATGAAGCTCCTCTTCACACTCAGAGTCTCTGGAGACGTGTGAAAAATGCCCTGCTTGTTTGCTGCATCATCACAATCTCCTCCTGCATAAAAAATGGCACTTAAATGTTAACCAATCACACTCGCTGGTGGGTCTGAGTTAAAAAGGCTTTTATATTTTGCATTTTGTTTGTTTTTCTAGTTTCGCAATTTCAGATTCATGCTAAATACCCAAAACAAACTTATTTGGTGTGGTCACAATGTCAATTTTAAAACAAATTTGTCCAACTTTATTCATATTAAGGCTAATATTTTGTGTTTTTAGAAGTCTTGAGCTAGACAACTGCCATATTGATCAGAACTACGCTTTTTAGCAGAAGAGCTGTGATATATTTCAGAACTGAGTATTTCTAATTTTTTAACATTTTCAGTTCAGTTACAAAGCTTTCTTAAACTTCAACACCACACACAGCGTTGTAAATAAAAGTGTGTTGAAGCTTGGTGGAGGATTTTTTCAAAACTCCATTTGTGCTTTGCAGACCTGGAGACAGAGTTCAAGTTACAGATGACTCAAATGAAGACTGGTGGAAGGTGAGCAGCTGAAGTACACTGTCAATTTTTTTTAGAAACTTCACATTTTTAAAGGCATTTTGTTCCTCTACTCAGAGCACATGCTTAATTAAAACATAACCCTGTTAATAGCTATGCAACGCCTTTCAAAATAGTAGATATTTGTGAACTTTTTATTTTTCAACCTTAAAATTGATGTATTCATCTTACCTACTTAAGTAAGCAGCACTTCTAGTTTCATAAACCTGAAACTTTTAGTTTATTGTGAAAAAGGGAACACTCCTGCCTAATGGTTGGCATTAAGTATAGTCATTTCAAACAATATCATTGGGTTTGTAACATTACCAATAAAAATAAAGCCGTCTGATATGCATTATTTAACTAAGCAGATAGATTTGATCAATTAGACATCCAGTGTTTTTATTTTTGTACAAAGTTGTAAATTTTTTTATTTAGATTTTTACTTGTTTTAGGTTTAGAAATGCAGAAATAGTTGGATTTTTCTTTTCGTTCTGTACACAAAACGGCCCTTCAGATTAGCTGACCTCATGTTTTTGTCCCTCTGTGTTTACCAGGGGAAAAGCGGACACAAGGTGGGATTTTTCCCTGCCAACTTTGTGCAGCGGGTACGCCCCGGGGAGCGGGTGTATAAGGTCACTACTGCTTTCCATGGCAACCGAGACAAAGGCCAGATGACTGTAAAAGAAGCCCAGGTGATCATCTTTTTATGCATACTGCTTTTTTTAAGCGTATGCTAATTAATGCAGAAACTGCAGAGATTAGAGGACAGGGTGTTATGCCTTTCAGTTGAAAACTGTCACATTAGTTATTGTCATTTAACTCCTTTTCTGTCTTTTTTTCCTCCTGTCTCAGATCTGCGTTGGTAAAAACGAGGAGATTGATGGCTTCCTCCGGCTAAGCAGTGGGAAGAAGCGAGGCCTGGTCCCTGTGAACTACATGATAGAAATATGACCGAGACAAACTCTCCTTGACCTTTTATCTGATAAAGGAGTTTGCATTGATGGAGGGTCGCTCAGCAGTGTTTAGCCAGCACTTCACTGACGACCGCCCACCTCCAGCTCTCCAAAAACGGCAGTAAATTAGCAGCTTGAGTGGATGAGAGCGCGCGGCTTCGCTTTCCTCTGCAGCAGTCTAAAGAGAGCTTAAGACGTGATGGAGCATCTTCACAGCTACAGTCCTGTAGCATAACATTACTTTTGTATGTAAGAGAAATGTAGCATTATATTGAAGGGGCGTACAAGAAGGCCGGTTACCTCACTTGCCATCTCCTCTGGCCACCTCCTTTAGGACAAAGGAGCAATTTTGTAATAGCATCAGAGCATGTTAAACATTTAAGTCAGAAGTGAGCAGCCTGTGTTCATCTCACTGTTTGTGCAGAAAAATCAAGACAAGATGATTATTGTTCTTTCTTTTGCAAACACCTCTAAACTAACCAGATGCTTTATTTGTGTCTAAAACAGGTTTTTTTCATGCATTCTCTGTTGATCAAATTGTGAATGTTTAATGCTGTAAAACATATTATGCATACATGTCACTTCTATTTAGATTAGAAGATAAATCCGGTATTTCACTGCATAAAAACACAAATCTCCTCAGTTCTGGTCTAAATAAAGTCAAACTCAAGCATGTACCTACTCAGATGTAAGCAAAACAATGGATTTCCAGATGCTTGATTTGTATTGTTTACAGATCTGAAGTGCATTCTGGGAGTTTTTATTGTGTAAGATGGGAAAGGAAAAAAAAAAAAAACACAAGTATTTATATTTCCCACTTCACTGTGACATTTGAAACCTGCCCCCTGGCGTGACACTCCGACTGCCCTTCATCTGAAACGTGTAGTGTTACATTATGTGTATTTTTAACAAATTCAGTTTTGTGATACCAGAGAGAAAAACCAGAGCAAGAGAAAATGCACAAAGACAATTCAGTGGGATTTTTTTTTAGTTCTAAAAAGAAATTTTTTTTTTAACTTTTAATCCTAAAAAAGTAATATACAAAGCATAAATATTTCTAAAATGAATTAATAAATACATTAAGTGCTGGGTGTAAAGATGATAGAAAGCTCAGTGGCTCTTCTGCTGTATCTTGATCAAACATATGGAAGCAACAAAACTGTTGATGCAACAGCAATAACTGTATACACATATATGACTAACTGTAAATAACCTTGTTAAATTACTGTACATATGTCTTTGCTCTAAATAATACTCTGACTAATAAGTCTCAGGAGCCGACTGAGGGCATTATTTGATTTGTTAACCATTCCAGTTGTCTAATTTGACTTATTTATGCATTTATTTCCTTGAATAACTTATTTTTTGTCAGCACAACTCTTTAAAGATACTATGCACTGCAGCTTTTGCCTCACATATATATATTTTTTGTCAATTCACAGCCAGATTTAAAGTTAAAGTTGTGCTTCTGTTGGTTTTGCATTGTCCTCTTGAATCAGTCTACATTTTGCAACTCCAGGACTTTACACTCACAGAGTAGAAGCAGGACTGGCTCAGGATCAGTACGATAATTTCACCTAACTGCACACTGCCTGGCTAGTTCTCTGCATGGGTAGCTGCCTGGTAATCTTTTGACCTAAATCAATAAAATCAGTTAATCTCTCAAGCTGTGTGTTTTTTCACATGAGCGTCAGTGATTCCGCTGCCACATGCTTTTATTCTGAAAGGCTCTGCAACAGGGAAGCCATGGATTCATTCTCATTACTATAAGGTACAAACATTAGGAGCAAACATGATAAGTATTTAGTTTCATTTACCTTCTCAGCCACACAAAAATGAGTACCGGTAGTTTTTTTAAGATCTGAAAATTAAAAGCTTTTAAAAGCAATTTTAACTGGATGAGCCAATTGTAACTTTTTGTTGCTTCAGTAGGACTATAATCTCTATAAGACCAGATCTAAACATAAAGTTTTCATTAAGATCAAGCTGTAAACGTTAAGATTGGGGAGTATCATTAAGGAGAGATCAAGGAAGAGATGGAGGATTAAAAAGCAAGCAAGGAATTTCCTTTCCTGCAGGAAAAAATGTGACGTCTGATATATTGCAAAATGTTGCTCTGTAGGCTGTGGATCTTTTTCTGTCTCAGTCTAATCATTTCAACTGCATCCTCCTCACTCATGCCAGTCCTCCTCTTTGTCTTTCTTGACTACGTCCTTTTTAGGCTTCCTCTACTTTTCCAGAGCTGACGGTGAGGTCAGGTGTAAAACCCAGGTCCAATGATCTATGTCATGAATAGACAAAATGTACTTTTTGTTGACTAAATATGACATTGCACACAAAATATTCATGTATCAATCATTAAATGATGGGGCTTTGCTTGCTTGACTATCAATATTCATTCTCTTTGTTCCCTCAGTTTTGTGCCAAATATTTTCAATTGTGCTCAGACAAATAAAAAAATAAGGTAAACACCATTAAAAAATACTTTAATGACATAAATACATGTCATTTTGTATACAGAAAAGCTTTTATAGCAAAAGTCTGTTTTCTTCATGACAAATTGTGCTTGAATTACTCATAGTATTAGTAAAAGAGTTTATTTTTGTAGTTTTTCCCACTTGTCTTAATACATAGGGATAGTAGTATTTTCCTTTCAGTGATCACAATAAAATCATCTCCAAATAAAATCAATTTGCAGTGTGGAGACTGGGGGGGGCGTGCACTGAGCTGGCACAGAGACTGTGTTTTTGTGGTCCCTGTTGTGGTGCAAGGATGACTTCTCAATGGTGACCCAGTTCCGTTATCAGACTGGATCAAACATGTTTTTTGTCTCTGTGGAGAAGAAGACGGAATTGTTTGCAGCTGGCAGTACACACAGCAGTTAAATGCAGAAAATCCAGCTACTGTGTCCCTTCCAAAAATACATTGTAACATCTGTCAGTTTCACAGAAAAACAATAGGGTTTAGACTCTTACGAATATTTCCCAGCACCTGGAAACAGCAAAACCTGGAGTCACATTTGCATGTTTGCATCTTTAAAAAGCTAGTCAGCAGCTGGTAGACATCTTCTCAGCAGTAACAGTAATCTCAGCTGAAGAACGTGAACAGGCAGCAGAAATATAGCAACAATGCACATTCTGAAGGTTAATCCTTGCTGAAAATAGCATGTGATTACACAGTCAGGCAGTAGGAAAGGAAAGCTCTGTCAGAGAAAAATAAGGCTTACTGGTTCTTACTGACAAACCTGGCAGACTCCCCACTGTATGACACCCCCCCCCCAAAAAAAAATCATCTCTAACTTGCCATGAGTCCGGGTGAAAACCATCAACGGGTATGAAGCTATCTGTGCAGTTTTTGGATGCAGACACCCCACATGCTTCAGATTTTTAATGAACAGATGAGATATCTGCTGTCTCAGCTTTGCTCTCATCGTTTTCTGCAGGTATGCAAACCGCTTAGGTGGCATGAGACCGCAGGGACGGAGGGGGATAGTAAATTCTGCTCAGGCTGGATGAGAAGCCTGTGGCGAGATTCCTGTACTGAAGATCAAATTTGAGAAATGCTGCATGAGCCAAAGCAGCATCTTTTAGGAAAGAATTTGTTCACATACTAACCAGGATTGTGAATGGTGCACGGAGTACACAGAGTGCTGTAAATGGTAGGGATATGGAAGTATGATGTAGCATAAAGGACACACAACCCCTTTCCAAGAAATGTGTACATCATGGAAAAACGTCTATTAACTTTTATAATTCCATCCATCTATTTTCTTAACCCACTGTATCCCTTTCGGGGTTGCCGGAGCCTTTCCCGGCTATTATAGGACAGGTCTTCCATAATTCCATTCAAATAATTAAAACCTTCATCGAATATGGATTCAGTTTTGTGTAACCACTTTAACATTTAATGTCAATTTTCATCAGTTTTCATGTAAACAATTAGTTCATTAACTCAAAGTATTTGACTCCATCCATATGTGTGGCCCTGTGGCAGACTAGCCCTGGTTTAGGGTGTATCCCACCTTTGCCCACCACTGGGATAGGCTCCAGCAGCCCCCATGACCTTGATAGGGAGTAAACTGGTTTAGAGGATGGATGGATGTTATCAGTTACTTTTGATGCTGCCCATTTTAAGGAATAGAAATGTACGCTTCTTATGTAATTTAGGGTAAATGTGCTGATTAAAAATGTACACAACCTCATGTTGAATTTGATTTTAAAATAAATTGGGTGTTCAATGTTTGCTCTGTGTTTTCAAGTTACAGCAGTGTTTATATTCTTGCAGATTCTTCGCTACTGGACCTAAAATGAAATGGACAAACAGAGATGTTTTATGCATGATCTTATATCCTGCTGTTGATGCTACACCTGTTTTTTTTAAGGTTCTTTAAACACTCCTTGAATTGCATTCAGAGGCATCATGGGGATCTGCCACTTAAAAAACAGAAAAATACGTTTTAGGGTTTTAAAAGTCAGACCTGTAAATCCTGTGAGATCTTAGAAACTCAGCAGGACAGAGGAAGGTATTAAGGTTGGCACAGCAGAGCTACAGAGAGGTGGATTTTTAATCAATTTTAAATGAGTGCTTTTATATTTTTGTACCCAAATAACTTTAATCTAAAAGCACACTCAGAAAAGGTATTGTTCTATTAAATGTAAACATAAGGTGAGCAAAATTATCTCCAGCATGAAAAACACTTTAAAGTCTGTCATTGGACCATTTACTAAATAGGGGCAAAAGGAAGATTTGCTTGTCTGAGTTATTCTTAAAAACGCCTAACAAATATTGATGCTTTTTTAAGTCTTAGACATACTCTATAACAGAATGTGACACTGGTTATGTGCTGGTATTTCAGAATAAGAGGACATTTATTAGTCCCTCAATTGGAAAAATTGGTTGGATATTTACACATGCGCTGAGCTCTAAGGAGGGGAAACAGATAAAACCCAGTTGCAGCGCCATCAGAAAACGTTAATTGCAACATGTCCGTCTTTTCACAGTCTTACCACATCATCTTTGGACCAGTAAAGTCTTTTCTCACGGATAACTGACACAGAGAGACCCTTGATTCCGGTCTTGACACAGATAACACATAGCCTTCATGCTGATGCTGGGAAGACGCTAAGATACCTTCCAAGAGTTTCACCTTCACCTTCTTGTGAAGCAAACTTGGACCGAGACACTTCTGCATGCATGATTATATTACCTACAGTGGGGAAAATAAGTATTGAACACGTCAACATTTCTCTCAAAAACATATTTCTAATCGAGCTATTGACACGGAATTTTCACCAGATGTCGGCATCAACCCAAGTAATGCAAACATAGAAAGAAATCCAAACATTTATGTCCATAAATGAAGTTATGTGTAATAAAGTGAAATGGCACAGGAAATAAGTATTGAACTTATGAAGAAAAGGAGGTGTAAAAAGGTCTGGCAAGCCAAGAAAGCAGCTGGAGTTTGTCAGTATTCAGAAGGTTAACCTGCCCCCTATTAGTGCAAAGTAATATCAGCTGCTTTCAGGACTATATATGTATAGTCCTGATTGATGCCTTTTAAAAAGGTTTCTCACCAGCAAGGTGTTAGACAAGAAGCATTGCATGATGGGTAAAAGCAAAGAGCTGTCCAAAGACCTACGCAACCTTATTGTTGCAAAACACACTGAAGGCATTGGTTACAGGGCCATTTCTAAACGTCTGAAAGTTCCAGTGAGTATCATTGGGGCCATCATCTGAAAGTGGAAAGAACACGGCATTACCATAAACCAGCCACGGCCAGGAGCTCCTCGCAAGATTTCAGACAGAGGAGTCAGAACAATCATCAGAGGGTTCTCCAACAGCCCAGGACCACTCGTGGAGAGCTTCAGAAAGACCTGGAATCAGCAGGTACCGTTGTTTCAAAGAAAACAATAAGTAATGCACTCAACCGCCATGGTCTCCATGCACGCACACCACGCAAGACCCCATTTTTGAAGAAGAAGCATGTTGAAGCTCATTTGGAGTTTGAGACACAACATTTGGATAAACCCATGACATTCTGGGAGAAGATACTCTGGTCAGATGAGACCAAAATTGAACTCTTCGGATGTCATAAGACACAACATGTTTGGAGGAAAAATGGCACCGCACATCACCCCCAAAACACCATACCAACAGTCAAGTTTGGAGGTGGGAGCATCATGGCGTGGGGCTGTTTTTCAGCATGTGGTACTGGTAGACTTCATATCATTGAAGGAATAATGACTGGAGAAAAGTACTGAGACATTCTTGATCAGAATCTGCTGTCATCTGCCAGGCTGCTGAAGATGAAAAGAGGGTGGATCTTTCAGCAAGACAACGATCCCAAGCACACAGCCAAGGTAACACTCAACTGGTTGAAGAAAAAGAAAAGAAAGCTGCTAGAATGGCCCAGTCAATTACCAGACTTGAATCCAATTGAAAATCTCTGGAAAGAACTGAAGATCCGGGTTCACAGAAGAGACCCCCGGAACCTTGAAGATTTGAAGGCAGTTTGTGTGGATGAATGGGCCAAAATCACACCTGAGCAATGTATTCCACTGGTTTCTCCATACAGGAGGCGTCTTGAGGCTGTAATCACCAACAAAGGTTTTTGCACTAAGTGTTAAATAAATTTCGGTAAGCGTGTTCAATACTTATTCCCTGTGCCATTTCACTTTATTACACATAACTTCATTTATGGACATAAATGTTTGGATTTCTTTCTATGTGTTCATTCCTTGGGTTGATGCCGACATCTGGTGAAAATTTCGTGTCAATTGCTTGATTAGAAATATGTTTTTTGAGAGAAATGTTGACGTGTTCAATACTTATTTTCCCCGCTGTATATGGCTAGGTAATGCATAAAAGCAAATATAAGATTACTTATATACATTTTTTCAAACAAAATAGTTTTGTTTGGAAAGCTGTGAAAACTTCCCAGAAGAACAAAACAAAGAAAATAATTCAAAATGCATCCATACTTGGCCTTAAAATGAATTTTTAAAAAAGTATAAATAAATTTGTGCTAGAAATTAAGCTGTTTGATTTAACGAAGGAAAACAAAGGAAAAAACAAGTTAAGAAAATATTTAGGTAAGAAAATGATAGCAATACAGAAGAAATTGGTGATTGAAGTTGTGTTTGCAATGTTCAGTGCTGCAAAAGGGTTTTTCTGGTTACTGATAAACATATAAGTTAAAATTATTCATAAAAACATGTAAGCTTATAGTTCTTTACTTGAAAAATCTCTGCATTTGCATAATCTTCAAATTATTCGTAGATATTATGAGGAATGATTAAGAATGCATTATTAGAACAAAAAGTGTGTTTTTTCAGTGTATTTGTGTGTGGGCATGCTAATTTGTAAATTTATGTTCAAAAACAATTTAGTTGCATGTGTTCAAGGTTTTTATTATAATTTATAAGATCTCACCTGTGTGAATGCGTGCTACTTCAGAAAAGCATCTCGGGTGAATCTCTACTGTAGGTTAATTCCAAATGTTGTGGGTTTTTATTTTATTTTATTTATTTTTTTTTCAAAAGCATGGACGACTATCGTGAAAATAGTGCGTCCAGATGGCTGTTTCTTCTCTGAATGAATCCCAGAATTCTTGTTAAGCCCAAAACAGCCTTCTGCTCTTTCAGATCCACCCCATCTGCTTTGAGTGTTGTCATTCCATAGACGCGCATTAACCTGCACATCTCTTCACCTAAAGAAAAAACTCTTTAATCAGGGGTGAAGACCCCTTTTTTCCCTCCTCTCTCTTTCTGCTTCATCTTCATCCTCGGGGCGGTAATGCAGCTTTGATGTGATTGTTGGCCTCTTGACTTTCTGGCAAAGAGAAAAAATCACTTAAGGCTGCAGCTTCAATTAGCGAGCAAGAACCTGGACTCTGAAAGAAGTAAAGGTTTGATGCAACCTGTTTGGATTTTATCAGATTCCTTTGATCAAGGAGTAGAAAGCTAGTTTGTAGCAGTGTTAGACCTAAATGAGAAAGGGTCTTCTGGTGATTTACAGGTTTTCTCTCTACAGTTGATTAAAAGTCAGCATCCATAGAGCCGTCAACACTTTGTTTCTTTTCTTATTTACTAGTAAAACAAAGCTGGTTTTATGCTTCTTAGATGCCCCCCTGTTTACTGTCTTGTATGACATTTTTGGGGTTGCATGTTGCAAATGTTTTAAAGTTTCTTTCTGTAATTTTTGCCCACAAAGCAGTCAGGAAATAAATAAAAAATAAAAAACAAAATCTGCACGTACCTAATACCTGGTACGGCATGGAGAAATATCCCCCCCCCCTCAAAAAAAAAAAGCATAAAAAGAAAAAAATGAACAGGGCCTAAATCTCTTACAGAGCTCAAAGAAAGTTAGTTCAAAATTCACATTTTCGCACAATATGGGGAAAAAACATTTCAAGCGACAACCATTGAGCTTTGACCTCTGGAAGGACCTCTTGAATTTTCCAAAAAAAAGAAAATCCCCTTCAGTACCAGTTACGATTTAAACTCCTTCAGGGGTTTTCCATCTATCGCCTCCTAAATCCTCGAGCATCACTGGGAAGCTACTTGGGATTAAATATTGGATTTAGAAGTTGTACATTTTGAACAGAGTTAGTGTGGTGAGCTTGTTAAAGTGGCGTTCGGTTGCTGTTCAAACATTTTTTACCGGAACATTTTGAACATTTTATACATAAATCCTTGGCTCAAGCTAAAAGAAAAGTGATATGACATATGAACATATAAGAAATGTGGTCAACCTTAGTTGCCAAGGAAATCTAAAAATGTACCGTTGCCAATTCTTCTAAAAATGACATAACACTGTCTGAAGATCAGGTGACCAAAAAATAAAAGGGTTGCTATAGAGGTAAAACCCGCCATTTTGAAGAAGGGTGTCATGGTGCCTCTGGCAGACTCCTCCCCCTCATCTGCTACACCTGACACCACTAGCTGCCGCCTCCTCTTCCTCATCAGCCAGCAGACTCTTAAGGAGACCACGGACCTGTAATCGACGCTAGTTCGTAGTACTCCTACAGTGCATCTCCTGGCCTCACCTTGATTCTCGTTCATGCCTGTTACTCTCTCGACTAATTACCTTGTCTTGTGCTACTCCAGGATCTCGCCTTCACGTGGATCTCTCCAGGCCTGCTGCTCACCTCTCGCTCGTCTCGTTCCGACGCTCCTCTGGCTCCCTTCTCGGATCATACAGTTGTCGACATCAAGACCCTCCAACCACACCCTCTGGCTACCACAGAAGAACCTGGACTCAATTCCATCCTTGCGCATTAAAACCTGTTACTACTTACCTCATTGCCTGTTGAGTCTCCTTTCGGGTTCCAGCACTTGAGTCTGCTAAGCCTGCTAGTCATGACAAAGGGTTTTCTTTGTTTATTAAATTTGTCACATGCAGCTCGGACCAGAGTGGCTGGGGCAGAGGGGGAGAGTGATGGGTGTGCAGCAGTTGCCCACCCAGTGAGGGTGAGCAAAAAGGGGGCTGCAAGGACGGACAGCGCCTGTGGGCCATCCACTTTTGCTTTAATTTTATGTTCTGTTTTCTCTGAATCTCTGCAAAGGACACCAAAAAATCTTTATCTGTTCTTTGCAGAAATGCTCCATCAGCTATTTATTTTCTGAGGATGTGATTGTGTTACTACAGGTCATCTTTCTGCCTCAGCTCTCCCAAACTCAGCCCTCCGTGCCCTTAAATGGTTTCCAAACCCAACATGCTCTTAAATCTTAAAAGCACACTTCAAAATCCATTAAGTCGCCAAGAAAAGAATGTTAAATCCCGCTCTTTCTTTCAGCTCTGCCAGTATGCAAAGAGCATACATATCTCAGCATATTTGAGGAGTTGAAGACATACATTTTTAATATGCACTAGATCACTTCTTTTTTATTCTGTGAATGTAGAGGCATTTGTATGAGGAAACTTCACACAGTCTGTTGTTTTCCTGACAATAGGCTCAATTCAGCTGAGTCTTTACTTTAGAGCTTTCACCCACAAAAGACCCCATAAAATGTTGTCTTGATAAAATTGCCAACCATTATTCAGAATGATGTGTAACAGACTTAAAGAGGCAAAGGGATTAGGGAATAATTGCAGAAGCTGTTTTCCTGCTTTGCATCTGTGCTAGCTGAAGCTCCTTTTTTTCCTCCCAACACCCAGGATGACATCATTTTATGACAAGAAGGGAAAGAGAAGATGATGAACTTCTCACTGTCAAGGGAGGATTTGGGGATGATTTATGTCTTCTGTACCCAAAACAGTCATGAGTGGGCTCAAGGGGAAAAGAGAAAGTAAACAGAAAAAATGACTCAGTTTAAATATTAAAAGTCACAAAACTCAACATTTGTCATATTCTTAATTGCGCAAAAATATATCTTATAAATGCCTCCTTAAAGTCCCACTCCAATCATCTTTGATCTACTTTAAAAGTGTTCCCAGGTGTCTTTCAATTATGATTATGCCGTTTTTAGCCTGAATAAAAAATAAAAAGCTGTCATTTTGTAGGACATAGTTTCTGCAGAGCGGCAGTAGTTCATTAGAAATTTAAGATGTGGGCGGGACTGCTGGTGCAGATTAAGCCTGCCCCCACTTCACATCATCCATTTGTTCACACACTCTCCCGCTAATTTACTATTATTAGCTGTGCAGCAAAAACGGCGAGCAACATTGCAGTTATCCAGCTGTACAGTTCTGAACCAGATGCCAGCTCAGATGAGGAAAACAAAACCCTACATGGATCTAGTTGTCTATGAACGGATCCTTTCGAATGGAGCGGAGCAGGGAACTTGTGGCTTCTACGTCACATCTACAAGCTTTATTCAACAACATTTTTGTTGGTTCCTGATTTATGATTTGAATAAAGAAATACTCAGAATTGCAATGTCACATTAACTTTAACAATGTCTCTGTTAAATCTTAAACTTGTTTCAAGAAAAGGTGTCCTGCTTTCCATCTGCTGTTTATCGTTGATGGAAAATGCCAGATTCAGGAAACCAGAGATACACGAAAAACAAGCAGACTTTAACTGGACATCATTTGACGTCTTGGAAGATGGGATTTAATATCAAATTTAGATAGTTGCCAGAGAAAGTAAAATGTTAAAGAAATGTGTAAAAAAAAATAAAACAGACATATCAAAACTTTCATTTGGATGATGCCTGACCTATTGGGAAAATGTCATTAATTCTGGCAAATACATTTTTGTTAGAGCAGCAGGAGATGTTTGTTTTTTTCTTTTAAACTGGATGATCTCCATTTAGAAGTCCAGTCTGCCATGTGTGGTACACAAACACCTCTTCGTTTGAGTAATCAGCCACTGAGTGCCATCGCAGAGCGCGCCTGCTTTTGCTAGTCTGCAGATCAGATAATAAAAATCCTCCCTCGGGCCGTAACATCTGCACCAGCTTAAACATTCACACTGAGTCACTGTGGTGGTGGCGTTTGATGAAAAAATATTCTAAAAAATACAAAATTCAAACTCAAATTAATTAATCAAGATAATCAGATAGGGATGAAATTCCCTTTAGACATGCCTCAGATTAGATCGTTAGTATTTGCTGACGTTTTGATTCTGATAATTTCACAGTGGGAACTTCTAATTCAGAGCAGGGCAGCTAACTTAATGGTTTCACATTTTGAGTAGAACAAGAGAGGACTAAAGAAGCATTGACAGTCGCCTGGGGTTGAGAAAAAATGTGAGCAGAAAGCTGCCACTTTGAATAGCTTCTGCAGCTTGAAAAAGTCCATGGAGAAGAGCGCGTTCCACCTGGCCTCTACGAGAAAAGATCCAATGTATAGACGCTTAAATGGCCTTATATGTAGCTTACATAATATGTGTGGAGAACTTGAAGATGTTGTTCTTCAGGATTTTTTTAATTAACCATAATTTCCAGATATTTGGTAGTGCAAAGCATAATTTTAACCTATGGAGATGGAGCTGAGGAATGTATCTCTATGAGAACCGACAGTGCTGCGTCACACTGATGTGGAGTCCTGATCAAAGAACAAAAAGTGAGGTTTTTTGTAGACACCAACATTATTCTGCTCGTCTGGTTTATATATACCCCCAATAGATCTTTTAGCCACTTTTTATTAAGTAAAACCCACTGTGCAATGAAAGGGAACACCAACAGTCAAAACCATGTATTAAAGAGGGTCAAGCAGACTAACAAGAGGATAGTGTTTGATGTAGTTGTAAGGTAATAGTTTTTCTATTTAAAAATGATCTCCCTTTACTTACTTTTTCAGTTTGCTTTTGAGGACATCC
Organism: Oryzias curvinotus; assembly: GCA_023969325.1. Taxonomy (NCBI): domain Eukaryota; kingdom Metazoa; phylum Chordata; class Actinopteri; order Beloniformes; family Adrianichthyidae; genus Oryzias; species Oryzias curvinotus. The sequence continues at coordinate 10,141,282 of CM043724.1, read as the reverse complement.
TGAATTCTTGAGCATGCCTCATTTGTCTTCCCTTGGTTGAAGGCCAAATGTAATAAAGAGTGCTGTTTCGTTTCAGCTCATATTCCTCTCCTTATCTAATCCCATTAAGACTCACGCTTCAGGAAATAGGAGCCTCCTGATAATGAAGAGCCGCATAAAGGGAGCAACAAAATAGCCTTACTGCACAAAGGCGGTTTTCTCCTTCAGTAATCCTTGTGACATTTTCCAGCAGAGCTCCAACGGTTTATTCTTTGACAATTAATTTGGCATGAATTCATTTTGCATACTCTCAAATTGAATGTTTGGAGAGGAAGTGGCTGAGTGTCGAATTGAAACCTCGGTTTGTGCTGGGCGAGACGTTTACAGCTGGTCCATACATTTAGAAGCCATTAAAACCTTTTAACAGTAAATCTAAAGGAGATTATTCAAATGATTGTAAGGTTTTCCTTGTTGTGGAAAAGACATATACTTCCAAAAAAAAAGAGAATGTAGAATGTATCTTTTTTTTAATAATTTGGAGTAGAAAAATCTCATACTTACAATCTAACAAAGGTGAACTTGAATCAGTCTCCCAGCTCCCAAATGATGCAGCCACAGACATTGATGATGGGAATATTTTGACAGGTCTCCAATCAGAGATCAATCATTTGTAATGACAAAAATCAAAAGTCCCCTGCTCTTCCCCATTAAACAAGAACATAAACATCTTGTGAAATTGTGTTTCGTGCATGTTCAGTCTGTCAGTCTTTGGTGTCAAGGTAACTACTTTTTTGCCTCAGAATAGTCCCTTAATCCCTTATTACCAATTTGACACTTTTACAACCTCTGACAAAATAACACTCATTTCAGTTCACTTATGTGGTTTTTATGAGAGATTTTTTTAAAAAAAAAAAAAAAAAACAGTTTCAGCTGCTGAGATATTCTCACTTTCTTTTGGGTAAATAAAAAATATACATCAAATGTTTCCATCTGTGTCTGGAACAAAACAATTTTATTTTAAAGTGACAAATGAGGTACAAATACTAGATGTGATGGTATATTACTGGAAAAAAATACTTCAAGGTTGTTAACATGCAGAGAAAACAAACATAAAATGTGTAAGATTTGATAAGGTGTGTCACTCTTTAACTTTAATGCCTTTTTTATTTTAATACAGTTTGACTTTTACCTGCACAAGAGCAATTGTCAAATAAAAAAAATCAACTTGAATGTTCTTTAAAAAAGCAGGAGTAAACAACCTTTGTTGTCATTGCCTCATTAAATTTTTTAAATGTTAGGTTTTATTTATTTTCTGTAGCTTTATTAAATGTTCATGTAGAGATTTCAACTGAAAATTGTCAGCTCATTTTAGTAACAAAAATCGTCCTCTTCTGAAGAACATGCCTACAACAATTCTGTCTGTAAAATAAGCTTGAAGGCTGATTGAATAATTTTGCCATTAAACCCATATTGTTTGTAATAAGAGGTTTTCATAATAAGCACAGATGACAGTGTAATCAGCTGTTGTGCTCTAAAGTCTAGTCATTTTTAGAAAAACTATCTGGTTTCACACTGTGGATCTTTTTATAGAACATTTTGGCTTCTTCACAGGAACCCCTTTCGTGGCTGTTTGGATCTCTGCTGCCCCCTGCTGGTCGCCACAAATATCTCAATGATTAGAAATTCATAGAAGTACAAACTTAAAACCTAATTTAAAGCAGCATATTTGTAGATGTATTTTTCTCAGAAAGAAATTTGTTTCTTTTATGACAAACAGCAGCTTTTATCATCCAAATGTCATATTAACAAATTTCAGGCAAAAACAAAGACTTCACTCACGTATTTCTGTTATAATTTTTTATTAACAACAAAAGGCCGAACTTGAGAATTTTAACTTCAAATTTATTTCTTTGTAGTTTCCTCTTCCTTTGACAAGTTCTTGATGATTTCTTCTTTCTTGGCCAAAAGACGCTCTTCTCTGCGCTTACGAGCCTCCTTTGTCTTTGTACGACGAGCCTCAGCTTGGTCACTGGGAGAGACGACAACAAGTTAAAAAACAGAAAGTACATAAACGTTACTTCATAGCTTTATAAATAAAAACGTACGCCAGAAGCTTCTTGCGAGCCTTATCAGCCTTGAGTTTATGAATGTGCTCCATCAGGATGCGCTTGTTCTTGAACACGTTACCCTTAGCCTTCAGGTAGAGACTGTGGTACCTGGAGAACAAACACGAACACTTCAGGATATGCAATGGATATGCATGGTGGAACATGTACAGAAGGGGCAAAACAGTGACAGCTCACACCAACACTTACATGTGCCTGTCGATTTTCTTGGACTCCCTGTAGCGACGGAGAAGACGACGCAGGATTCTCATGCGGCGCATCCATGACAGCTTCTCTGGCATACGAGCATTAGCTGTACCCTTTCTCTTACCTGAAAAAGTAGGTCAAAGTTTTACATCGTGCTGAATGAAGTGCATATTAACCAGCAGTTACAGTTAAATTGCTTAACTCAACTCAACGCTGACATGAAAACGTGCCGGTTTTCATGTTCTGGAATTACAAGAGACAATTGCTTTATTGGTTATGCCTCTCACCATAGCCCATATGACGGCCCTTGCGACGCGCCAGAGTATTCTTGCGGCAGCGAGCACGAGAGTGAACCGTCACAGGTTTCCTGATGATTAATCCATCCTTCACCAGTTTTCGGATCTGCTGGCCTGGACACAGTTGTTAGAGCTGGCTTTAGGAAGAAACATTCAACAGAACAGAAAGCCGAAAGCTTTTCAGAATTAACTTACGAGAATTGGCATTGGCGATCTCATTGGTCTCATTAGGGTCCAACCAGACCTTCTTCTTGCCGCAGCGCAAGACGCTGGAGGCCAAGCGCTTCTGGAGCCTGAGCATGCTTAAAAAAAATTAAAAATAAAACGTCTCATTACAGCAACTTGTGATTTGGTTGTACTTTGTTTATGTCAACACCTTATAATGGCTATAAAAACAGAAATTTTGACATCTTCAAGTTCAAAGGGTTAGGGGGCTTTAAGAAGGGATCTACATTAAGTAATTTTCAAAATCTCCTTTTGTGACAGAAATTGTGTAACTGTCTTGCAGCAAGTAATTATTTTGCCACTAAAACTAAATTTAGTGAGCCAAAAGTGCAAAATAATAGTTATTTGAAATTTTAAATTAAGAGACCTGTCATTTTTTAAATTGTGTTATTATTCGTAGCGATGCTTATGTATTTGTGAATTCTGATGGTCAACTAAATCCACCATTTTTTTATTTTATAAGTAAGCGTTAGTTTAAACAAATAGAAGACAGTTGACAAGCTTTTGGGCAGCTGGACAGACAGTGAAGAGCCCCAATATGCTAAGATGCGGCTCAAAATAAGGGGACTATTATGATACTATAAGCCTTGAACATTGCTTTGACATGTTAAACGCTGAAAGAGTTAGTTTTAAAACAATTTTTGGGTCTAACAACAAAAAATGATTAATCTGAGGCGCTTGTCTCCTCATAGAAAAGCAGCGGCAGCGTTTCTGTAACATGTTGAGACGTATCTTTGGTTAGCATGTTAGCTTACCATAAAGGCCGCAAAGGCCTTTTTACAAGAAAGAACCCCTTATAGAGGCCAAATTTAAGTTTTGGTCCTTCTAGCGACAATAAATGTTAAAGGGGAAAAGAAAGGCTTTAAGTTATGTTACATGTAAAAACGCAAAACCGAGACTTTCATGAGTGGCTCACCTCATGGCTGCCGATAGCTTGATAGACACGGAGGAAATAGAACGACTGAGATCATACCATTATCTTAAATGGCCTCCGGTGACTTCGATGTGGCAGCATAATAAAAAGTAACTGTTACTGAGAATATACGAGTTACTGAAAAATCAATACATTTACTTTAAAGATAATTTTTCAAAGTTTTAAAACATTTAGATTGGTGTGACATGTTTATCTTTTTTATTTGTAATACAAGACATTAACTTTGGCATAATGGTACGCTCCAAAAAAAATTGCACTGTGGATATATGAGCACTAGAGGACGCTACTAAATTGCTAAATTCCTTTCATAAAAAGTAACATCTCCAGTCACAATAATAAAAGTTTGTTCTCAGATATTTAGGACATAGTTTAGACATATTTCTTGTAAAAAATTGTTTTATTTACGAAAATATTGTAACCTCTAAATACAACAATTTTGTTAATGCTATGATTAATCCCCTATTGCACAGTTTGTAATGTTGTACGCTTATATTGTCATTGTAAAGTTTTAATATATTTAAATTAAATAATAACCCAACATTAAATGCTATTTTTGAGGTAACAATTGCACTATTTATACTTTCTTTATGTTATCTTAAAAGTAAACCTATCATGATGACAAATTACTTCATTACACTTTTTCCACAACCAAAATGCAATCTTAGGGCAAGGTGACACTCTTCAAAAATCCTGTATTGCCCAAATCAGTGAGCTTTCAATGGTTTTCAGTACTTTCAATTTTAATTTCCTTTTTTGTTGTCAGAGGAAATACCTGTTTCCTCAAAACTGACCATACACTCATTCATAAACTAGAGTCAAATTAAGACAGTTGAGTGAAACTGTGTTAAGGAAAATCTGAGATTATTATTATTGGACTTGTCGAATTATTGGGATATTTTGTATAATATTCAAAAAGTATGTTTTTGTAAAATGTGGAAATAGACTGTAGTTGTGCCACCCTACGAATTTCCTCCATGATTTTGTTGTTTTAGAATAGAATAGAATAGAACCAACTTTATTGATCCACAAACGGGGAATTACTGTAATACCATAACTCTATTAAAAACACCAGATAGATATAAATCTAAAGGTTTACTTAAAAAATCTAACATTTTTTTAAAGTCAAAGAATAAAAAAATCAGAGTAATACTAAGTATACCTGTAGTTTGTTTCAACTGTAGCAGCAGTTGTATATCATTTTCAATTTCTTACAATACTTTAAAAGGGAAATTTGATTTGAGTTCATTGAGATCCCTAAAGCATTAACAGCATAAACATAACCTTTTTTGTTTTGTTATAATTTGAATGTAATAAAGTTATAATTAACTTTAGTTGAAATTGTTAAAGTAATAAACTTTCCAGCATGCTGTTTGCATGACAGTTTGCGTCATCCAAGCCTCCCTCAGAGGTCCCAGGAACCTTGGAGTGTTTGATAAATTAACATCTTTGGACGAAGATTCAAAGCAGATGTTGGTGACTGTTTCTTTCAGCTGAAGAATGTGGAGCAACCACAGAGCATGGTACCGAGATTTGCAGTTCACACACTTGTTTCAAAACCTTTAGATTATTGTATCTGAAGTTTTAAATATTTAGAATAAAGCTTTTTGAATTACCGCTGCAGTGATGCTTTAATCTCTTAACATAATAACACGTGTTCTTCCTGCTTATCGCATGGCTTTCTGTCGTATTTTAGGGTTCATTCATCGTCTAAACCCGTGTGTGTTCCTTTCGGGGTCACGGGGAGCCTGTCCCGGCCACTCGTAGGCGATGGCAGGGGACATCCTGGCTGGACAGGTTGCCAGTGTGTCACAGGGCCACACATATCACACACTCATACACACTCGCATTAATTAGTAAATCTAACCAATTAATCTATGGTGGGTGGAAGCAGGAGTCCCCCGGAAATAAAAATAAAGGAAATTGTGTCATGCTGATAAACAGGGAAATTCCTGAGGTTTGCTATATAAGTCATTTAGGATATGGATCATGATTAGTGCTCACTTGAGGTCTTATCTGAACCAATGCATCTCCTGATAGGTGAGTAGACTTTTTTTGGAATGGTTATTTGAGAAGTTTTATTTGAGTGAAAGAAACAAGAAGTAGTGGTGCTTACATGCGTAATGCTTGAATACATGTGCTCAAATGTTCAGACGGCGTTTAACAGCACTTGGCTCGCGCTTCACAACTATGCTCAATGACAGCAGCGTCGGTTTTTACGCAATAAGAAGGGGAACACCCCCGGCCCTGCAGTGCGCAAGAGAAGCGCAGGCGCCGTTGTGCTTCCAGGCTGCCGTGAAGTTCTGACGGTTTCTAATCTTCCTGTTGCAGTTTTCGCCTTCTCCATGGCCACCACCGCCCGCAGCGCACCTATACCGGAAAAAAGCGCACTTGTTGGGAACCCGCAGTTTCAGGAAATCCTAAAACACAGCAGCAGCCTCACGCACAAAATCCTGCAGTCGATTCCAGGCGCGCATCGATCGTGCGTCAAATTTGAGGTAAGAAGACGCGGCACACTAAGTCAGTGGAGATCTGATTCTACTGCGTCATAACCAAATCTGGAGGATCAGCAGTAAACATTTTTTACGAATCTCTATTATTGCCTGTGGTTTCAAACCATATTAGGTGTTTAATAATTTTGTCTTTGGTACAAGAAGTACGTCATGTACCTGACCTTTAAACTACAGTCTCCATATTTACTTCTTAAAGAGACTTCTTCAAAGATGTTTTCCCTCAAACTATTGACAAAAAATAATAATAATTACAAATGTTTATGTCATATCGATATGGCATTTCTTATTTATGCCCTACATGTTTCATTAAGTAATGTATTCTGCACCAAGAAGGTTAATTATGCAGCAGTATGTATACTTTCTGGGCTTAAAATCCAACCCATAACAGAATGTGATGTCTTATCTTCAGACTTTAAAGCTCAACTCCTCTGAAAATCACAAGCTTGTCACACTGGCGTCCACTATCGGGATACCTTCAGCTCCTGCCCTGAGTGCCCTTTCAGAAAACTTCACTCTGGTAAGTATCTGCTTCTGAATAAAATCCCAAAAAGATGATCTATTTCAGATCATACTAATTTTCTCTCTTTTTTCCCCCCAGAATACCATGTTAAGGCACATGCTTGAGGGCCTGCAGCTGCACAAAGACTTGCTGAATCATGTCTTACCTCGGCTGGAAGTCAGAGATATGGTGACAGATCTGACACATGATCTCAGCGACCTGTCAGCTCAGGTTTTAAAGGTGGGCTGTATTTTCTCAATTTGGAGGGGGGGGGGGGGGGGGCATATACAGTTTGACTGTGGAACTTTAGTGAAACCCTTTTGTGTGTTTTGCAGATGCTAAAATTGTCCCAAAAGGAAGGCGTATCAAAGCCCAATCCGACTCTTGGACTTGCCTTGGACCTGCGAGGCAGTTATGAAGTCCAGGTGGCAATCCACCTGATCCTGGTGCAGCTGCAGGGCTTTGAGCAAGACATGGACCGCTGCCTTAGAAGCCTGGAGCAGAATCCTCTGGAGGAGGAGGCTGAATATTGACCAATCACACTCCACTGTTAGTTGTAACCTTGAAAAAATATTCAAGTACAAATCTGCTAGGAATATTTATTAATAATTTATTTTTGTATTTATGAGTTTATTTATATGAATTATTTATTTCTTTAACTTATTTTTGATAACTCCAAGAACTGTACAGGTGAGAAAAATAAAGCCAAAACAGAAGGCCAAAAGTCAGCAGATCGATTTTCTGCTTTTTTTCCCTCATTTGAATTATTCTTTTGAATTTTTAAGAACCAAAACTTTTTCTGTGTTTTCTGATGTTTTAATAAAAGTTAAAACTCATCAAAAGAAGTATTCCTGCTTTTTGACATTGAACAAGAAATGGCTCCTGCTTACAAATCGTGACTCATCAAATAAGCAGCGTCAGAATTCCTATGGGGTTTGTGCAGTAATGAAGAAGTGAAGCTAAAAGTGAAACAGACTCTCGTTTTGCAATGTCAGATGGCAACCCTCAAGGAAATGTGGCAAGCGCCTGATGACCACCGGCGTCAACTCAGAGGACGCTTCTCCTTTATACGGTCATGCGGTGCGGCTTGTGATTGTTCATAAGTGTTGATCACAGCAGACGTCAGGTGTTACATCGTTTGTAAAAACACACAAACTGAAGGCCAGTCAGGTTTTTTTTATACTAAATTTATACACATTTTTAAGTATAAAACAGATACAAAAGTCAAAACAGGATTAAGGAAAGATCTTTCCTCTATCAATTTTCTTATTCGTTACATTTCATTTTTTGGGGGGGGGGGCTAATCTTAAGTGTTCACAAAGCGGAGATGGCTTTGGCTGCCACTCTCCTTCCCAGAGGCAGAGTCAGGTCAGTGATGGCCAGGACCACTTTAGGATTGGCCAGAGCAGGCAGCTTCACCAGCTCAGAAACCTGAGTAAATAAAGAAAAACATGTTTGTGTAAATTAGGATTCTAACAGCGTTGTGTTCTTAATCCATATTTAAGTCACACAGTTGACTTTTGCTCTAAAAAATCCTGTTTTAGTGAACAAAAGGAAAAAATTAGTCAGTGGCACACTCATGAATTACCTAAAAACTCAGGAATTTCAATAATGTTGTAATCTTATATATTATATAACAAAAAGTCTGGGAGTAGAACAGTTAGATAAGAAGGGAGATGTGGTGCATACATTTTTCCAGCATCACTCCCACCCAGCCGTTTCACCTCCCTGATTCACCTCCCAGACAGACAGTCTTTCTCATCTTTGACTCCCAGCTCATTACTAACCATTGTGAAAGGCATGAACTGAAGGATGCTCCCACGGCTTCCCTGCTCCAGGCACTCCACACACTCCTCTATGAAGCTCTGCACAAACTGAGTGTGAGGACCCGCCATCTTCGAGCCCACGATGGAAGAGATCAGAAGGAAAAGGTTGGCTGGAGAGAAAACAATAGTTAAAATGAAAATGTGTCATTAGCAGCAGACGTCTTTTTTATAATGATTATGCTGTTTTTAGCCCAAATCAATAGAACTGTGTTGCTTTCCAAGACATAGTTTCTGCAGAGCGGCAGTAGTTAATTAGAAAATCGTTTCTGAGTTGCAATAGAGTAAGCATGTCCACACTTCCCATCACACTTCCATCCATCCATCCATCATCCACGCTCTCCTATATATATATATATATATATATAGTAAATAGTATTTCAGTATTTAAATAGACATTTTTTTCGAATTTTAAAGAAGTACTGTTTAAATCCCAACCATTTTTCCAAATTAAATCCCAAATAAAGGCATATATTTTGAAACACAATTCTGCTTAAAAGTTTGTTATGCTCCATTAACTATATTCAGGAAAGGACAGGTCAGACAGAGTTGAAATAGGAGTGTAGAACTTATTCTAAAAACAAGCATGACTGATAAGTCATAAAAAAATGATTGTTGCTCCAGCACGAGGTGAAGCTATGGGAGGAATTTATTTGCTCATCTATAAGCCAGTTTTTGCTTTAACTAAGGTTAATATTAGCCAAAGGTTTTTTTGTTTTTGTTTTTTACAAATCTGCAAGGAGTAGGAGGAAGAGGATTCTTTTGACTTTTACCCCAGACTGTGTTATAATGACTAAGTCCTTTTAAAAAATGAAGCTCATGATGCAATAGCTTGCCGGAAATGACATAAAGGACTTCACAGTGCCTCCCTGATGTGTCCGGATGCGACTGTCACGCAGGCATACCCAATGAGTTCAAACATAGAACAAAAGTTTTAACAATAACTTTTTCCTTACAGAGTAATGGATGATGAGAAAACTTGCAGACAATGAAAGCCCCCTGCTCTGAAGGTCTAAGCGTATATTTTTTGCCAGCTATAATTAATTTGTATTTAATAACCAATACTAAAAACATCCCCATCATAGAATAAAGGCTGATTTCCCTTTTCTAATATCTTATTTTTCTAACATTTTAGAGATTTGCATGAAAAAAAAAGACTGGAATTCAAATCTGCTCGAAATACATTTTAGACTGTGAGAAATAAAGCCCATATTTGGCATAATTCTTGGTAACTAAAGATTAAAATAAAAAAAAGCACAGGTCACTAAAGCAAACCAAACGACGATTAAAAATAACAAAAGTAAAAATAATTTAATAAAACATCGGATAATACTTGAAATAGGAAACAAAAATAGAAGTAGTAAAAAGTAAAAATGTGGTAGTAATTACATGAATTTTCTTTGGTCATATTGGATCGATATAGCAAACAACAATTGTTTATTTTCTGGCTGACTTGTTTAATATTTTCTGCAGTGTCGGTTGAATTTAAGTTACATAGAGGTAAAGGTATTTCTCATGTTATCGAGTACAAATGTAAAAAAAAGGTTTTTATAGTAACAAAATCCTTTGTACTTTAATGAAGTACTGCAAAGGCAGTATTAAGCATTTTTAATAATATTTTACTGATTACACTTCAGTAAACCTTGCATCACAGCAGATTAACCACCCTAAAGTGTAATTATTCAAAGCATGAAGAACATGAGGAGGCGTTAGATTAAAAGAAATGTCACAATCTCATTTTTTGAGCTTATGATCGAGGGAAAAAAATACAAAAAAACATTAAATATGTAAGGTTTTGTTTTACTCGAATTACTGACCTAAAACTTTCCTTAGAGGTCATAAACCAATACACTTTAATTTCATTTCTGTGTTCCTAATAAGTTTGTCAATTCCTGTTTTTATCCCAATATCTGTCTGTTCCCATGTTGTAATGAATGGAAATGATGCAATATTTATTATGCAATATGGTAAAAAAAATATTATTATTACAGTTCTGCAGAGCAGGAACTAGTGATCAGTTTGTTTCATTTTGTTTCAGAGTGAATGAAACAGTGAAGATCACATGTACAGTGAGGCAAAAAAGTATTTACTCAACCACAATTTTTAAGTTCTCCCACTTAAGTTATAAATAAAGTTTGATTAAAAAGATGAGAGAGGCCTGTAATTTTCATCATAGGTAAACTTCAACTATAAGAGCCAAAATGAGAAAAAAAAAATCTAGAAAATCCCATTGTCTGATTTAAATACAGGTAATTTATTTGTAAATTGTGGTGGAAAATAAGTATTTGGTCACCAATTAACAAGCAGGATTTCTGGCTCTCACAGACCTGTGACTTCTTCTGTGAGAGGATCCTCTGTCCGCCACTCGTTACCTGTATTAATGGCAGCTGTTGGAACTGGTTATCTATATAAAAGACACCTGTCCACAACTTCAAGCAGTCAGAGTCCAAACCCCACTATGGCCAAGACCAAAGAGCTGTCTAAGGACACCAGAAACATCATTGTATACCTGCACCAGGCTGGGAAGACTGAATCTGCAATAGGTAAGCAGCTTGGTGTGAAGAAATCAACTGTAGGAGCATTTATTAGGAAATGGAAGACATACAAGACCACTGATAACCTCCCTCCATTTGGGGCTCCCTGCAAGATCTCACCCCGTGGGGTCAAAATGATCACAAGAACCGTAAGCAAAAATCCCAGAACCACACGGCAGAACCTAGTGAATGACCTGCAGAGAGCTGGGACCAAAGGAACAAAGGCTACCCATCAGTAACACACTACGCTGCCAAGGACGCAAATCCTGCAGTGCCAAACGTTTCCCCATGCTAAAGCCAGTCCATCAGTAGGCCCGTCTAAAGTTTGCTAGAGAGCATTTGGATGATCCAGAAGAAGATTGTAAGAATTTCCTACGATCAGATGAAACCAAAATAGAACTTTTTGGTACAAATTCTATATATGCTCTATATATCGTTTTTGGAGGAGAAAAAATGCTGAGTTGCATCCAAAGAGCACCGTACCTACTGTAAAGCATGGGAGTGGAAACATCATGCTTTGGGTCTTTTTTTCAGCAAAGGGACCAGGAAGACTGGTCCGTGAATGGGGCCATAAATCGTCAGGTTTTGAGTGAAAACCTTCTTCCATCAGCAAGGACATGCCCGGGTAACAAAGGAGAGGCTTCGTGAGAAGCATTTTTAAGGTCCTGAGGTGGTCTAGTCTGTCTCCAGATCTCAACCCAATAGAAAATCTTTGGAGGGAGTTGAAAGTCTGTGTTGCTCAGCAACAGCCCCAAACATCACTGCTCTAGATGAGATCTGCATGGAGGAATGGGCCAAAATACCAGCAACAGTTTGTAAAAACCTTGTGAACTCACAGACTTACGCCTTTGCCCCACTGTAGATGGTTGAAAAAAACATTTGATAGTTTATGCACAATTTAAATACTTCAAGATACATCAAGTATAATCAATATTTCGACTAGCTCTAATTAGAATTTATCTTTATTTATAACTTGTGAATATGTTCAATTTTTTTAAGAGCGAGTGGAAGCACATCTTTATTGGAGCAGTGGTTGATAAACAGCAGAGAAGAGCCTCACCCAGGACTCGGTTGAGTGGGTCCCTCATGTTCACAGTGTGGAGCTGAGATGCCGACAGAGAACTGCTCATAGATCGATCTCCTGCAGGGCGACAAAACACGAGAGCTGTCAAAATTAAGTTTCACTTTTATACCGCAGTCAATGAAAAAACTACAATTCAGTGTTGGTCTTCCAAAAGCATCCACACAAAGAATTCTGCTGCAGTTTGCTGGGACTTTCTGAAATTGCCACAGTTTCAAAATCACAAAAGCAGAAATGCAATTATTTGGTTAACCCAAATTCTATTTTTAAATGTCTTAGATTGTCATGATCAGTAACCCAACTGGGAATTACATTAATGTGTGGCACGAATCACTGCAGACCACTGAGTAGTAAAGCGGGAAACTCCAATGACTCCAGTCCTGAAAAGAGTCAGGAAAATCTCGGAGTACTTTCTAGGTCTGGGGTCTGCAACCTTCAACACTTGAAGAACCATTCGGGTGGATTTCTCACTGACCACAACCCAGTAGGAGCAACCAAGTCTAACTTCACCCGTTAGAATAATAAGACACCAATTTCTATTTCTGTTATTATAATAATAAATATTTGTGATGTGTTGTTTATGGCAGAAATAAAAAAAAAAGCTTTTTTTTTTTCTTCAATATGAAACAGTATAACTTTTGACAGAGGTTTAAATGACTTCCTTTCCAAATGAAAGACACCCTGTGCCACATAGGATCATCTCGATGCAGCAAATATAGTTAAAGGTGGTTTCAGCAGTGATAAAAAATAGAAACAAAAAAAAGTTTATTTTACAGTTTGTGGTGGATTGTAGCCCAAAATGTGTAAATCTCACTAACCAAAATTAAATCAGTGCTAAGTAAGTGACCCTTAAGCATATTTTTTGCGCCTTTAAAATCTTAAAAAAAATCAGATTTGTTCAAATATAAAAATATCTGCCTAATAATGTACCTCAAGTATAACTTCTGGTTGTGCTCAGTGACCTCAAATTGATTTTCTATGGTACACTGCGCTAGAAAATCGGTGAGTTTCAGTTACCGTAGTTTACTTTTTAAAATTAAAAACCTTTCATTTTTCTCAAATCAAAGAGCCACAATGGAGGGGCCCCGGAGCCTCAGGTTGCAGACCCCTGTTCAAGGTACTCAAGGTTCAACAATCCTCTTTTCCATAAATTGAGAAAACCCAAAACTAACGGTTTCATTTCTGGAGTAAAGACACTTCCATCTAATATACGGTTTCCACCTACTAATAAATCGGAAAGCTGGATTCTTAATTTTACGCAACTTTTTCTGAGACTAGGGAGATTGAGCATCTATCAGCTGTTGTCTTTGCAACCCATTAAAAAACAAACAAACAAAAGGAAACTTAGATAAAGAGGAATTTTCCAAAAAAGAAGAAGCAGACAGAAAACCAAACAGAATAAACATTTTTAGTAAATTCATTCTACTAAGGAAAAAAAGTGACTTCTGGATAAGAGAAGTCCTAAAATACTTAATTTTACGAGTAACTGGAAATGCTGGACACCGTCTGTTTTGAAGCTTTCCGTTTTTATTTCTTAATTTGTTTGTACAAAATACAAAAGTGCTGTAGGAGTTCCACAAAGATAAAGAGGGAGTGTTTTATCACATTCAAGTTAGTAATGCATTTCCCATGCAGTGGTTTTCAGATTGTGGTTGACTGCTGCTTTTTTAAAAGTTTCTAAATAAGCTGCCAGTAAGAAAGAAGAAATGTTTCCAGTCTGCAGGTAAAAAACAAAGCGCAGGCAGTTTCCCCTTCAGTTAATTAACCCCAGATCTAGCTCTGCACCAGAAGCAAATCTGTAAGGGTGAAAATTCCAAAAGCTGATAATCGGAGGGCCCATTAAGTAGATCATGTGAATAGAATGACTCAAAATGCAAATAGGAACCACTGCTTTCTATATTAGACCCACTCCACACTCCGATTATTGAACACTTTATGACAAGCTGTGGTGAGGCTGCAGTGCTCAGATAAAAATCACAGAAAGAACATATAAGAGTATTCGTTAGGAGTGTAACAATTCATTTTAACAACAATTTTGATTCAATCATATAATAATATATCATTTGTGGATTCATAATTGATTTTGGTTCCTTTTGAACGATCCGATCCACTGACCCACAATGGATCAGGACATCTTTAGCCAAAGAATTTTAGCCAGTGTGACTCAGAGTTAAATTCTTGGATACAACAATGAAGTTTTACACACTTCTTGTAATTCTTGTAAGATATTCAGGTGTAAATTGTATATGTGTACAAGTAAACAAGAATTAAAGGCAAATTCATTTATATTACAGTTTCCTAAAGTTCAGTCCACTGTTGTTTTTCCACTTCCACAATAATACAGACATTAGAACATTCTAGCACACTGTATGGTCACGCGTCTTTGCTATATTCAAAGTGTTTCCGCATATTGGACTGGAATGATGGCTTGATCCTTTATTGGCTGAACCCCATGTTTGTTGTTTGGTCGTTTTAATGTTATAGTAAAATAAACCTGCCGTGCCTCCATTATAACTGATGGGTCGATTTGATGAAAGTCCCCCTCCAATGAAAATCATGTTTTTAGAGTTTCTGACATGTACTTCTGGCATTTTTCTCATGAATTTTTATTTTCATTTTTCATTTCTGAGTATTTAATCTTTTAAGTTTCTTTTAATCAAACTGTCGCTCGGTTTGAATTTATGAGCTGGTGTGATGTCACAACGGCCCAGTAGGGCATCCGCATTGCGCAAGCTCATGTGTGAGAGAAGAGAAGACGGCACATTGCTGCATTCACCAAGAGGGTAAAAATAACAATTAAATCAGAGGACCTTTTTTTATTATTGCCTCTTAGAAAATAAGGAAAATATCATATATAGCTCCTGTTCCATCTGCTCTGTGACAGACTGTTCAGGGTGTACCCGCCCTCAATCATAATTAAAACATCACTGGGCACGTTTTTATAAAAGGAAAAAGTTGTCATTGGAGGATTTTTAAATACTTGTCTCAGACAGATCGATTTGGTCAGATAGGATTAGAAATCGATTTGATTAATTGTTACATCCTTAGTATATGAGCATAAAACTGATGTTTTGCAAATATGCATTTTTGGAATATTGCTTATATTCAAAAAATGCCATGTGATTGGTCTTTTTTCATCAAAAAATGTGTTATTCGACAGTTTAAAACCATAAAAAACAGGAAGTCAACACATCTGAACATATGGTTCACACGTGAAAGGCCAAAAAGAAAAAAACCCTCAACATTTTCCCACATGTATTACACCTCAAAATATACTCTATATCAATAATTATAGTAAAATGAGGCATTTTCAGATCCCTTGGGGTTGGGAGGAGCACAAAAATCCACTTTGGAGGACTCTTTGTAAACAATGAAGGTTTTGACCAAACAAAAGACCTGAAACCCCCATCTACCTCAAAGTGCTGAGGATGTAGGCTAGCGCTATGACGAAGAAAAAGCAGACCGTTTTCCTTTTTTACTAATTAGAATTAATTTCACTTTTACCCATCATAAAAAGAAAGCACAATCTATGAACAGGGTGACTGTGGGATCTCAGCACAGCATTGTTCAGGATTTAGACAAAAATGAACTGATGTACTTTTGTGTTGGAGCTTTCAATCCCCATTTCTAACAGTTTTGAAATGTTTCGAGGAGCATTTAGCATTAAATAACTTCTTTACATTTATAAGCATATTCTAGGAAAATTCCTAAAACTTAATCCACCAAATTGTTTTCCATTTCACTCCAACAGTTTAAATTTAAATAAGAGTCAACATAACTTAAATTATACTCCAAATGACCCTCGTCTACATAGGAGGCGAGCATCTAACATAAAAGGGCTTCAATACTAAAATGGATTCATCTCGATAAGGATTTTAAACCAGCAAAACAAGATTCCACATTTAAGCAGTGGAGTCACAAGGGGGTTACAGCATTTGCCACAATTATAAAAAAGAACAAGATGAGGGGCTTCCAGGACTTAAAGGTGAAATTTGGACTCACCAATCAGGATTTTTTTCGATACCTCCAGCTGAGGGAATATTTCAACAAAGAAATTAGATCAGAAGAGGGGAGTGAACAAAATCCAGTCTTGGAGGTAATAGTTGAAGCATACCAACAGAAAACGTCTAAAATTATTTCAAAACTGTACGCTAGCCTCATTTCATGCCAGAAGAATACAACTTTATATGTTAAAGAAAAGTGGGAAAGGGAAATGTCCATCACTGTTTCAAAAGAAGAATGGTATTCAATGTGTGCAATAACTCAATCCTCTACCACATCACTGAAATGGAGGGAATTTAACTGGAAAAACCTCATGCGCTTTTTTATTACACCCTCAATTAAGAGCAAACAATCAGCAGATCCACAGACGTGTTGGAGACAGTGTGACACATTAAATGCAAATCATTCCCATATTTTCTGGAGCTGTTTACAAATAAGGCCATTTTGGCATTCCATCCATCTTGTCTTAACAAATATTTTGCACTATACAATCCCCTTCAACCAGCTAGTACTATACCTGGGAAACATTTCAGAAACGGTTATAGTTAAAGATCAGTATTTGGTGAAAATATTGCTAGTTGCAGCAAGAAAGGCAATAACCAGAAGATGGCTTAAGCCAGAACCACCAACGATTACAGACTGGACGGAAATAGTGGAGGAGATCTACATTATGGAAAAGATGACCTTTGCTTTAAGACTGAGAGAAGGAAAGTTCAAGAAAAAATGGGACAGATGGACTGTATATAAAAACCTTTTGGTCATTGCATAATCTTTTTGTTCATATTTCTGGAACGGCTGCTGTTATGTCTTTTTTATTTTTTTTTACTTATTTATTCATTTAATTTTGTTGTTGTTGTTGTTTGTTTGTTTGTTTGTTTGTTTGTTGTTTACTCTGTTCAATTTCATGTACATTTGTGTTATACCTTATTAAAAAATAAAATAAAATTTAAGTTAAAAAAAAAAAAAAAAAAAAAGGGCTTCATCCGATTGGTCAATGATGTAAAGGAGTCCATCCAATTGGTCAAAAGCATAAAGGGATTTATTTAATTTGTTAAATAATTATAGCTGCCATAAGATTGTTTTAACACATTTAAGGTAACCATTTATTCCAATTTTCACGATATGCGTATCACACAGCTTGACATTGATATATATTCAAACATTAAAAGCCTAGGAAAGCAGGTATGAATATACTGACCTGGACTGGAAAGAGTTACAGGCTCGTCCTCATTGGAGCTCAGCAGCCGCATAAGTTTGGAGGGTTGAGTGTCCTCCAGTGGAAAGAGGCTGTTGTAATCCTGCACGCGTACACAATGTTTCTTAGTCAAGAAGTACTTGTTAGTTTTGAAAAATAAAGGCTAAAAATGTACACATTTCCTGCATCTCAGCATACATGCGTTCTGCAAGTGTTTAGAAATGCTGCACCTCAATATCTTCTTTCTGTCGTTTTCGCTGCCGGGCAGAAAGCGGACCTTTGTGGTGAGAGGAGTAAGAGCTGAGCGCACACCACACAGACAACCTGCAACATGATGGGGAGAATTAAGGCTGCGACTTACTCATCGCTGCCATCAGCATCAAAGCGCTACGCTCTTACTTGGCCAGAGCCTTTCCTGGCGGGTCTGACAGGCTGTGCCAGTGGGCGGAGTCAGTCAGCAGGTTGGGTAATATGGTACCTAGCAGTGTCAGGGTGATCTGCTGAGTATCCAAGCAGAAGATGCTGTAAAGCAGCTCGACTGCCCGGTTGGCCCACTCCCGTCGTGTTTCCTTAAGAAGTTCCTGAAATAAAAGTGTTTCAGCTGCATCACATAAATTAACACTTTTAAAGACCCACCCCAATGAAAATCGTATTTTGGGTGTTTTTAACCATGTTCTTGTAGCATTTTTTTAAGCTCAAAATTGAATTTCCGGGTTTTTCTTTATTCAAATCGTTGTGAATCGGGAGCAGACAAAATAAATGCAGCTTGAAAAAGCTTGTAGTTGTGACGTAAAAGCTACAATCAGCTCCCTGCTCCGCTCCATTCTGATGCATCCGCTTCCAGGCAAATGTATGTCTTTGTTTTCCTTGTGTGAGCTGGCATCTGGCTCAAAACTGCATGACTGCCTAGCTCCAATATTGCTTGCCATTTTTGTGACACTGCTACTCATTTGATGTTTTCCAAATTCATTTGATGTTTTCCAGTCAGGTTTTAGACCCCATCATAGCACAGAAACTGCTCTTATCAAGGTAACCAATGACATCCGCCTGAACACTGATGATGGAAAAGTCTCTGTCTTAATCCTGCTAGACCTGAGCGCTGCCTTTGATACTGTTGATCATGGGATCCTTTTGCACAGACTCCAAGACTGGGTTGGCATCTCTGGATCTGCCCTAAGTTGGTTCAAGTCTTATCTAGAAGACAGGAAATACTTTGTTGAAATTGATAGTTGTGTCTCAGACTACATGGGCTTGAATTGTGGTGTGCCCCAGGGATCGATCCTGGGACCCCTTCTGTTCAACCTCTACATGCTGCCACTAGGGCAGTTAATACGCAGTAATAACATTTCTTATCACAACTATGCAGATGATACTCAGATCTATGTGTCACTGACAACAGGTGAATATGGGTCAGTGGATTCACTCAGCCACTGCCTCCAACAGATCAGCGCGTGGATGCAGAACAACTTTCTCCAGCTAAACTCAGACAAGACCGAAGTTATTGTTTTTGGCCCACAGAAACAAAGAGAAAGTGTCAGCAGCTACCTTCATTCTCTGTCTCTTAAACCCTCAAATCAAGTCAGAAATCTAGGGGTAATCATGGACTCTGACCTGAACTTTAACAGCCATATCAAGTCAGTAACATCAGCGGCATTTTACCATCTGAAAAACATTGCCAAAATCAAAAACATAATGTCAAAGCGAGAACTGGAGATACTTATTCATGCATTTGTCTCCAGTAGGTTAGACTACTGTAACGGCCTGCTCACCGGCCTCTCCAAACGAGCTGTAAAACAGCTTCAGTACATCCAGAATGCTGCTGCTCGAGTCCTGACCAAAACCAGGAAGTATGATCACATTAGTCCTGTGCTCAGGTCTTTGCACTGGCTCCCTGTACCTCAAAGAATAGACTTCAAAGCAGCTCTGCTTGTGTACAAGTCTCTCCATGGCCACGCACCAAAGTACATCTCTGACATGTTAGTGCCATATGAACCATCTCGTACTCTGAGGACCTCAGGGTCCGGCCTCCTGTTGATTCCCAGAGTCAGAACTAAACAAGGGGAATCAGCGTTTCAATATTCTGCAGCTAAAATCTGGAACAGCCTCCCTGAAGTCGTAAGACAGGCCTCTTCTGTGTTCATGTTCAAATCTAGACTTAAAACATTTCTGTTTAGCCGTGTATATGACTGAAAGGTCCTATCTGCACTTTTCTTTCCTTCCTTTATTTTTAAATCTTTTTTTTTTTTTTTCTTATCTTTTAAAGTAAATTTTATGTTGATTATTTCTATGATGTATTGTGATTTTAATGCATTTTTCTGTTTTGTGAAGCACCTTGAATTACTTTGTGTACGAATTGTGCTATACAAATAAACTTGCCTTGCCTTGCCTTGCTTATATTAGGTTGGGGTTGTAAGCTAGCTAGAGCATGTAAACTAAAGGATGATGGGAAGGCTTACTTCACAACAACGGTCCTGTCCCAAACACAATAGTGAATTACTGATGAACTACTGCCACTCTGAAAAAACGGTCCTAAAAATTGGTACAAGTTTTTTTTATTTTGGCTACAAATGGCATGATTCTAATTAAAATGACAGAAACTTAAAGCATTTCTTTCTTTTTTCACCTTAATCAAATTGTTGGTGAACCAGAAGACCCCTCCCATGTTGAGAAGACCCTCAAACAGATGCAGAGCTTGGCTGTCCACCCAGCCTTTGCGCAGAACAGTCTGGAACTGGCTGCTGAGGGCCTTCCGGATGGGTTCTTTGGCGGGGAGCAGGTTGCGATAAGGAATTTGCTCCTGACTTTCCACTGGGGGGCGCAAAGCGGCGCCCATTTGCTGGAAGACGTCAGCACACATATGCTCCATGATGGAACTCATAATGGTGACCCTGGTTGGATTTTGGAAGATGTTGTTAGTGTTGGAACAGATTCATATCACATCAATGGTTTGGGATTGTGCTTGTACCGTTCGCTGTAAAACTGCAGGGTGTTTTCTGCGTAAAGCGGGGTGATGAGCTGTCGGATCATAGTCTGAGGTTTGTCCCTCTCATCTCTTCCCAGCATCCTGACGTGGGCCACCAACCAAGCCACGGCACAGATGGCCATGCTGCAGACCTTCCCTTTGATGTTGTCAGTAATTTTCTGCACTCGGTGTAGGCCATTAACCAGAAATGAGGAAGGAAAGAGATTACAAGACGGATGCAGAGTGTTACTTAACTTACAAGATCTAAAAAAAAACATCCTTCCACTTTGAGTGGAAGGAAAAAAAAGCAATGACAAGCCGGATTACAACAGTTTACCATCAGTTTCCCCAAGCCAACTCATGGCTCCTGTCTTTTATGGATGTAAGAGTCAGACTTCCAGAGTACAGACTTGTGATGCATTACCGCATCCATGTGATGCAAGCATGTTAAAGGTGGGCGAATATTACTTTTCATAAAAAAAAATGTAAAAAAAAACACAAAAAGAACAACAAACACAAATACTGACCTGCACGGCTTCTACTGACAACAGACCATTCTCCCAGGCATTAAGAATTTCCAGTATGGCCGCAGGAATGCTGATGCAGATTTCATGCCACTTCACTTGACTGTTAACAAACAAGGTTAGAGGAAACCCAAATTTAGAGACGTGAATCGACTGAAATGTTCATATATGTTCTGATATGTGACATAGATCGACTGCTATGTTCTTTCTTACGGGGTTAATTAAGACGAAGATCCTATAGAAGTGCAGGGATTAACAGAATCTTTTTTTAAAGTTAAATATAAATATAATGTATTGTAATGTATATAAATTAATACATCCCTGAAGTTTTATATTTAAATGAAACAAAGTTAAAAACAATTTGAGAAAATTGTGACTGTTAATTAGTCAGTAGTTCCAGTTAATCGTTAAATTACCCAACCAAGGTAAATATAAATAAATAAAAGTTTTTTTTCTACTGGCTATTGCCTCAAAAAGGCCCATCTCAGAATAAATCAAAATCATAAATATTGGCCCGATTATTGTCGACCTTTAGTAGCTGGTCGTATGGAAAATAAATCTGAGAAAGAAAACGATTGGATAGCGGCAACAACAAAAAAAGTTGTCTACTTAAATCTGTTTCAAAAGCTGCAGTGAAAATCCATGTTTATGCCAACAGAAGCGACCTACACTAGTTTCATTTCTGAGGAGTTGTTCAGCAGAGTCACCAGACTCTCCACTTTTCCAGGTTCAGGTCTGAAGCAAGGGTGGTCTGGGTTCAGAGTTTTGCCCTCCTCCGGCATACACGTCTGCAGCCAGGTTTCAAAAAAGGGCGTCTCCCCCAAAGGGCTCGGCTCTGACAAGACCACCTAAAGTGAAAAACCAAACCAAGATTTACAGAAATCCAGTTCAAGCAGACACAGTTAGGGCTTTCACAGTCTTCTCATGACCTCTTGTGGCCTTTAATGTGAAACTTCTGGTTACTGATGAGTCCTAAAATGAGTTTGGGATTATTACTTCAGTAATAAACATGAACTTGCCTCAGAACCGTACGTCTGCACAACATGGCAGAGCATGAGGAAGGAAATGTCAAAGAGCAGGGCCCGTACAGATGCAGATTTGGCTATG
Source organism: Oryzias curvinotus (assembly GCA_023969325.1). Lineage (NCBI taxonomy): Eukaryota > Metazoa > Chordata > Actinopteri > Beloniformes > Adrianichthyidae > Oryzias > Oryzias curvinotus. Next base: position 10,119,299 of record CM043724.1, on the reverse strand, counting down.
GGAAAGAGGGGGACACATCCCAACCGTTAATGAAAAAAATACCAAAATAAGTCCACAGAAAATCCCACACTGGAAAATGTCACTCCTGCATTTACACTCACATCCTTCACCGCTAATGTGCTTGGGAAACTCGTTAAGCCTGAAGGGAAGAAAGAAAAAAAAAAAAAGGCCGAGTTCAAGCTAACTATTGAGAGTGAACACTTATCCTCCTTCAGGAATCAGAGAGTACTTACTTAATGAATTTTCTGGCAAAGGATTTGAGTTTTCCCGTAGCTGCTGCTGCTGCAAGCAGCAGATCCAGGCTTTTTCCTGAGAGCATGTGTCCAAGAACACCAAGAAGGCCCTCAGGGGACTTTGAGTGGTCTGCATCTACTGTCTGGTTAAAGAAAAGTGCCTTTTTACAGTGTTGACAGAGTAGTTTTGCTTTTATGAAATACTTTACCAGGATGACTGGTAATAAATCAATCTCATCCCATATCAAAGGGGTCTACCTTGAGAATGTTAGTGACAGTGGGCTCGGCTCTCAGGATGAGGACAGGGTTCGGCTGTTTATTAGCAATATCTCCAGTTTTGAGCTTTGGGGCGGACTCCCTGTCCTCCGTCCTAAATCAAATGTGCATCGAGGGGGGTGGGGCGGGGCAGGGAAAAGGGCAGGGGCAGAAGAAGGTTGGGATGGGGCACAGATGGGTTGTACTTTGTCAACATGGTGGCTCTGATGTCGGTTTATCACAAACATGTAGCAGAATTCCCTAATAAAAGGCATTTGTGTCAAAAGAACGCCGAACCGTCTGGATGTGAGGCTGGCCGTGTTCGAATCCGACAGCAGTCCCAGCTTGTTACACTCTTGTAGGAGCATGCTCAGACAGTCACAGCTAGAAACAAAACCAGGAAAGGGAGATGAACGATCTGTAGAGTTCAATTTCTCAGCAATGATTGTATAAAAACCCTTACGTGCATCTCTGGTCTGCCTTGTCAAGCAGAGGAGTGAGTTTGAGCAAGTACTGAAACGCCACATTCACATCATCCATGAAATCCTGGAAAACACAAAGATTTAAATGAAAATCAAAAATCGTTGCTTACATTTTCCTGAAATTTCAGACATAAAAATGGCATAAAAATGACCAGTATTAAACAAAATCATCAATAAATAACTAATGGATGTGCATCAAATGGATAAAAAGTGACCTTAAAACTAACTAGTCTTTTTTTTTTTTATCACTTTTACGGAGCAACTCTTTACCTGTCCTTGATCACCCTGAGGATATTTTTTCAGTCGAAGGAGAACTTGTGGGATCTAAAGTAAACAAAACAAAAAAAAGACTTAAGTTTAACCCAAAAAAGTACAAAAGTCAAACAAAATGTTTATCTCTTTAGCCTCTATGACATTACCACACACTGCAGTATAGCAGAAACTAAAACAGCACAAAACATAGAATTTAGAACAATGAACTAAATTTGACTTTTAACAATAAACTAAAAAACTAAACTAAACACTAAACAAAAGCAAAATAAGAGAACTTATAAAATAACATATATTTTATAAACTAACCATCATCAAACCCTGAAGGGAAAAATACAGAGCGACTCAAACATGTCTTACTTTCAGGAATGTGAAGGCGGTCCATTTGAGCTCCTCTGTGCCTTCTGGTGACTCGATGAGGCCGGTGAAACAAGCTTTCCATATCTCCAAAACAAACTGTGGAGTGGGAATTTTCTGGGGAAAGAAATGAAATATTAAGTTTAGTCTTAATAAAACGGTTTAAAGAAAATAAATACAAACTACGATAGAGAAAAATTCAGGTTTGGCAGCAAGACATCACTTTTTAATCATATTAGTTGTATCTTGTCCACACATGTACTAGTTTTGCGTCTGCAAACAATTTCATCCCACAAATTAAAAATATCACAAAAACAGGATTTTATCATCTAAAATATATAGCCAGAGTCCGCCCATATTCGCCCAAAATTCAGCAGCACGCGTATTGACGAGGACCAAGGGGCGGGACCACATTACACCGATTTTAAAATCGCTGCATCGGCTCCCTGTGTGCTTCAGGATTGATTTTAAAGTTCTTTCATTGGCTTATAAATGTTTTTATGGTCTCGGCCCTCCTCAGTGAACGGGGTCACTGCAATGGGATCTCCCAGGTCTGACTCTTTTGATCCGATCTGGGGGGTTCTGTTGTAGTGTTCTCCGTGAACTTGGGTGGGGAGGGGCACCGATGTGGACATGTCCCCAAAATATTGTTTCCCCACTTCAGGAGGAAGCCAGGTCTCCACATTCCATCATTTCATCACTTTTTTATCATGGTGTGCGTATGTGTGTGTGTGTTTGTGTGTGGGGGGGGTCGGCACTGTTTGTCTTGTCATCTTGTTTTTAAATTTTATTGTATTTTATGCACAGCACTTTGAGTGACATGTGTTGTTGTAAAAGTGCTATATAAATAAAGGTTGATTTGATTTTGATTTGAACATCAGTGCATCTGTATAAAATTGCAAATCCAGGATGTTTTGTGCTTTTGTTATATCAAACAGTCTAACTGAAAAAACTAAATAAAACTAACTGTTTAGCACGCTTTTAAAAAATGTTAGGTTGATTATGGCAAAAATTTACATGAAGTAACTTTTTGATCAAATGTTCTCATTTGATGACAGGTTATTCTCTTATTTGGTTCGTTATATTAATTTCCTTCTCATGTGTTAGCAGTTTACAAGAACCTCATCTGCAGAACCATCTGTTCCAATCATCCTGCCACTGCAGCACATTGATCAGATTTTATTGGTAAACTACGAATGACCTCCTTCCATAAGCCGCATCTTTATCAGAGAACATCTTGTCTGATAATCCTTCATAACCACCCCATAGATCTATAATTAAGACAAGTATGTTTAAATTAGAGGTTTCCTTTGGCCCCACGGTGACTCTGTGAGATGCAATGATGCAGTCAATTCATCAGAAATGACTGTAAAAAGATCCAGCTGTTGGTTCTTTCATCTGGAGAAAAGTTGTCAGAAAGTTCCGATCCAAAGTTTATATTATGTTTCTCCACCCTCCTTTTGACTTTTTGTTTTTATTATGTCATTAATGTAAAGTTTATTGTGAATATGTGTTGCTGCCAGTAAATATTTTTTTACATTTTGTACACAAATTTCATTACTGTGAAACAACGGTTAAATTACATTTTCATGTAACCACATTATTGTAGTTCGCAAAGAGAAACTTTCTCAATTTAGTACAGTGAGGTAAAATTTGAAGAAAAAGAAATGGCTTAAAATGGTTTTACCCCAAATATCTTTGTTACATAATTTTTTTCTCAGCGTACATGATTTAACCATATATCTGTGTGTTTGTGTGTCTTATTTGTGTCCCTTTCATTTGCAGGCAAATTATTCATTACAAATTAAAAAACTTCAGGATAAAGCAATGTAATTTTATGTAATTGCACAGTAAATAAAGAAAAAATGGTTCTCTTCAGGCTCAAAGGGTCTGATTATGACAACATGAAGGAGCAAAAATGTGAAAATTCTTTACAGTTTTACAAATTAACATATTTTACATAGCCATAATTGCAATGTTCAAACTAATTCACCTGCAAAGTATTTGCAAAAAGAATATAACTACTTCTAAGTCAGGCTTGCAGATCACAGAAAATATAGAAATATTTTTTCAGGCTCACCTGCATTCTCTTGATCATCATTAACTGCTCCACCAAAGGCTGGATCTCTCCGATTAAATTCATGGTTGCCTCCAGCATAATGAAGGCATGAACTGATGGGAAGGAGGCACGCACTGGAAGCTCACACTGCACAGAGAGCATGCTGGGAATACTGAGGAGAGAGTCAAGAGTTATCCCAAGAAAAATGATTTTTTTTTTCTTGTTTTAAAACACTTCTGAATAAGAGCTTAGTGGCTAAGGAACCTTCACCTTTTTACTAAAAACAAACTTTCTTCCAGTGAAGTCCTTAATGTTTGGTTCGGTACATTTCCAAGACCTTCCGTAACCTTAATCACTGCTTGCTCCACATTGTTCCAGGACCCTTTGGAAGAGGAATTTCACATCAAACCTTATACATGATGAACATGCAAACAAAGACCATAATGTTTGTGTGCACAAATGCCTACATCGTCTTCTATAACATTCATATTTCAATATTGTCTTTCAATATTTTCATCCCAAACCTTGATCTTCTAGTCGGGCAATATGAACCAGAGCTCTGTTCTTGGTGCTTTTCATCAGGGTATGAAGCTTCTCCTGACAGGTTCTGAGAATAGCCTCTATGCTGGGTACCGGACCGAGCTCTCTCAGGTTCTCGCAGTACCACGCACAGGCCTGCAGCAGCCAGACCACCACCCCAAGCAAAGCCCGACACAACCCAATGCATTCCTCTGCTTTGCCATGGCAGCTGAGTGAGAAGGCAACAATGTACAGTATTAACAATTAAAGCTGTAGTACAAATATAAGCTAAAATACAATATGCAAGTGAAGTACTGGAGAAATAACAATAAGACCAGGTTTGGTACACAAGTAAATCCCTTGAGATTTAATTTAAAAAAAAAAATTACTTATCAATAAAAATTGTTGAAAATTTAAAGTTAAAGTGTGGCAGATGGAAGATTTAAAACCCTGACCAATTTGCTATCCAAAAAAAAAAAAAAAAAAAATAACAAAAATATACAAGAGAAAGTCACAATGAGAGAATACTGTTGTGTACTCAGAAGTATTCAGACCTTAGGCGACAGCAGAACATGTCTATTATGTCCAGCAATGACTTCACACAGAGGTCCCGCGAGAAATCGTCAAACTATAAACAAAACATATTTGTTAAAAATGCAGCAGAGATCCATTTAAATGTGAATCTTCTGTCCTTTTTATGATCAAACACACCTTGCTGATGGCTGTGAGCACACTAGCGTAGGACACCATCTAGAGAAGTAAAACATCAACAATCATTATTAACAAAAAAATATATATGTGTGTGTGTGTGTGTGTGCGCGCGTGTGTTCAGTTTTCAAAATAAAAGTTCCTTTCCAACCTGTGAACTTATAGCATATTTAAGGTAGGACAAGATGAGTGGGTTAGGGGATGGACCAATCATTGCTTGCTCCATCAAAGCTTCTGGAAAACACAAAGAAAATATTGAAAATTAAATGCATACATGTTACAGGATGAAACACCGTCGTAGTTTATTATAATAATCAACAACCTGCGAGGTTAAGGTAGTCCCATGTTGCTCCCTTTGGAAAGTTTTTCTTGATGTTGACAGCCCATTGGTAGTCTGTCCACCTTTCTTTCCACGCCTGCAGGATAGCCTGCTTCAAATTAACCACCTTCATGCTGGAAAGGAGCGAACACACCTATCTGTTAGAGAATAGCTAACTCACTTGTGTAAAAAAAATAGCAAAATTGCCACGCGTTTAAACATATAAACACTCGGTCAATCAATGCAGCTGTTCGCTATTAGCATACCTTCTCAATTAGCTAACAAAAAAACCTAAACAAACGTCTCTTGTATCGCAAACAAACTCAGGGTCGTCCCTGGAAGAAGCCAGAACATACCTCTCAAAGTTTCATTATTGACTTAATTCATATCTACCTGCTCTCGATTTGTAAAAGCGCAAGATGTAGTTGTTTTTTAGTTTCACAGCTCCACAATGCAAGATGCCCCCATTGCTGTTGTGAAAAACACCGCCGTTCATTGGCTACTCCCGACACTCCACCAGTATTCTTTTCGATGATTGGCTAATGAGGTTTTCCGCTTTTAAGCTTTAACCTTCGACTGCAGAATCTGTCTACTACCACAAGATGTCGCTGTTAACCACATTTCTCACAAAGTCGCCATGAAATTAAATGGGACTATAAAATGTAGTTTGCAATAAAACAAAAAAAGTTGGAAAATCACTACCCAATAGTAAGAATAATCAAAATAATTTTTCAAAATTAACACAATGATTAAATTAGAAAACATTAGGTATCAGGAATCTTTATTGTCATTTTATCAAAGTGATACAACGAAATTAGCGTCTCCTGTCCCGGGCCAGCCGTTTACAGTGAGAAGACAGGAATAAGTAAATATCAATATGATATAGTAATAATTCACATTTATGGAACCCACTGTGCACTTTGAATTAAAAAATCTAAAATAATATTAATAATAACAAGATTCTGAGCTTTTATTCATTGTTCATTTTTTTGTGTGCACAAAAATTTGTTTTGGAAAAATAAAATGGACCCTTTCTCTGCATCAATCTCCATCAGACCGATCTTGTATTAGTCAGGGCCAACAAAGAGCTTCTTTCTGCTTGTTACTGGAGATGATGTACTGACTAGAGTGAGGTCTGTGTCCTGGGACAAGAGTTATGTAAGACTGAAAGAGATGATCAGTGCATATTAGGTGGACAAGTGCTAGAGGACTGATGAAGTTGCGTGTTTGCGTGGAGGTGTGTCTGGAGAGAATGATCTTTTCTCCTTTACCTTACACTGAGGGCTCTGTTGAGGAGGCATGGTGACAGCTCTGCATCTGCCACAGGGGTGATCAGAGGGACTGTGGCTGCAGCTCTGTTTCTTTTCTCACGGCTTCATTTCAGAGATTAAGACATTTTGCTGATTCTGGCTTTTCTCACTTCCAACCTTTATTATGTTACTTGTTATTGTTGTTCAAAAGTGATCCCCTATCTTACAATATTATTGTATCATCATTATGGTTCATTACATAACTTCTGTTTCACTTTCAAGTTACTTTCTCAGTTAAAGCTGCAGAACTACAACAAAGTAAAATTTATTTTACAAAGTATTTCATATTTACTATAAAGAAGGTTATTAATATTAACAGTATTGTTTATTTTTGAACAAATGAAAGCACACAAAAGACAACTGTATTAAAATTCTTAGCTTTAGTCAATTTATTCCAACAAACTTCAATTAGAAGTAAAAAAGAAAAAGTAGAAAACAGAGACCAAATTTGGTTGGTGTTCCTCTAAAAGACTAAAAACGGGGGTTCTAGTAAGGCTTTTCTGTTTTTCTTATTCTCTCTTCTCTCAAATTCACTGACAGCCTTTAGGCACACAAAGATGATTACCAAGAGTCGAGATCCAGGAAATGAGAAAGATCCCATCCTGTCCCCCAAGGATGCCCATTTAGATAATAAGACTGTAAGATCAGTATCAGTCATTGATATGAATCACAGCAAATTAAAAATATAAAACAGCTCTTTTAATACACACCAAGCTAATTTTTAAATGAGTAAAAACAAATTGGTTGTTGGCATTGTCTGTCATTTTTAAAGATCTTGGCAAAATCACCTCTAAAATAAAAGCAACCACGGAGAAATTCAGAACAAAAGAGATAATCATCATCTTTTTTTTGACTCACTTCCCACCTAAAAACAAAGACTTTGTATTTTTCTAAAAGTAGAATTATTGGAGGAATTTATAGCATTGCTGCTCATTCAACATCTTTTGCATTGAATACAAATAAAGAAAAAAACACAAACCACTAAATTGTTATATCCTCATTGCCAACATCCACTTATGGAGAACCTTTTACAAGTTACATGCGTTGACCTCCCTGTTTTTATTAGGCACCGATCCATGAGTTTGGTTGTCAGTCTCTGTGGACATAAAAAAAAAAAAAACTCCAGTAATGTCTGTTATCCACCTGACATGCTACTCAAAGTTAGAATTTTTAATAAATGCTGCATTATAAGGTAAAATAATAATGAGAAAATAAACATTACCTGTATTTATTGTTTACAACAGTCTTCTTTAATTAATATAACTTAAAAAACACAAAAAGTTTGGTCAATATGTCTCCTCTTTATTGTGATTCCTGTTTTCTTGTTGTCTTGTTCTTGTTGTCTGGCCAAGTCCTCTTCTTTGTTGATTGCTTCATGTAACACATTAACTTTAAATGATTTAAAAAAAATTTTTTTTATTGCATATCGTTGATGTTCAAGAATAAATACAAGAACTTTTTTGGATTAGGAGTATTTTGTTTACTTTGTAAATAGAACTGAAATAAAATAAAAGGAATGCACCTGCCTCAGCGTCTCTGGTGTCTGGTAAAGCATTAAAGCTAAGAAAAATATATTTTCCATATTTTATTTTTATTCATACAAGGTCTTTACATTTATCATTTATTATCATCACACCAGATCATAGTTTGCAGGCATGCCAACTGTGTATGATGTTTTAATTTTTCTCGTACTAGTTGTATATAATCCTCTAGTTCATAGAATTGTTAGACACTATATTCTTTTATTAAATGACAACAACCCCAGCTCTGACTTTTCCTCCCTGGGTACACAAGGCCACAAACTCTTGTTTGTGTGTGTCCAAAACGGAGCAACTGATTGTGGTTTTCCAATGCACCTTCAGTATGTTCAAATTAAATGTAACCATTGTCTGTCTGCTCTTTGCTTGAAATTAAAACTTGAAAAGACATGTTTTTGAGTCTTACTGAATCTTTTTCTGTCTGGAAAACTGGGTACGAACATCAGCATTTCTTTCCCTCATGGATTTGAATTGCAGCTTTAAAAATTAAACATACTTGTGCCTGCATGTTAAAGAGATTTGATCAAATCAGGGGTTGTTTTCAAACACACTTCTTTGGAAAACATTGAAATATTAAAGTCCAATAGCTGGCACGCACCTCGGTGAGTACTCTGCACTTGATCCAACCCGTTGGGGAGTGGTGAGCCGCAGACACAGCCACACCACTGAACCATTCGGTGGTTTAACCCCCAAACCGACCCCTTAGTGCTGAGTGTCAACAGTGAGGTATTTGGTCCCAATTTTAGGGTCTTTGTTATGACTTGACCTGGACTTTAACTCACCATTTCTAGTCTCAGGGCGGACACTCTACCGCAAAGCCACTGAGTTTTCTCCAGAATGTTCATAAAGATTATTTAATGTTTTCTTACTGCCATTCAGCAATAATTTCAGTTTTTGCAAGTGTGGGATATTTTTTGTGGTATGAAAAAAAAGATTTGTGGCTGTAAAAAGTCAAATATTTAAAACAGCAGAAAAGCTATGTGCACAAATTATTGATAAAAGATCCTTTTTATTGTTTTTTCTCTTAATTTATGTCACTGAAACCTGGGATTATTATCTACTGTCAGTCTATTGTGAACTGTTGAAAGGAGTCTGTCAAACCAGCTACCATTTAAGATCCACCACTATGAAACTATTGAGCAGTAGGTAAAGTGTGACAGAACAGCACAAGGAATTTAGTTTTTATTTTATTTTTTTACATAATGCTTTTATTTTCTATTGTGATAATATGAGCAAAATGAGTAAAATGACAAAACGTCTTCATTTGAGGATGAATTATTCTCTTATTTGGTTGTTTTTTTCTGTTTTGTACCTCAAATAAATGGGATTTTTGTTCTGAATTGCTCATCCAACGTGTGAGAGACTTTTTCGTCATATAAACTGAATTCAGTTTCATTCAAAACTGCCCAGGAGAAACAGTAAAGTAGGGTTTTAGTCAGGCAGATGTTACTTTCCTGTACTGATCTTTCTCATAAGTATGTTTGCTTGAGTCATATTATCACAGGAACTAACTGAGAGTACGCTGCTTGATGAAAGAAAGCCACATGTGGTTTGATATCAGAGCAACACAGTTTCTCTCTCATTTTACTGGCATCAACAGTTCAGGCCAGACATTCTGACTGAAAATTAATTAGAGCAAATGTGCAGGGAGAGATCCCAACATTTTGTCTGATGCTTTTATATCTTCTAAACACTTTAGATATATTTTCGTTGTGAAGTGGCTTTCATTTATGTGTCATGTGAGAAAATGCGTGAGTCCAGACCCCAGCTGGCTCCATCGACTGCTCCCTGGGAATCACAGAGGAGACGTTCCCAGAGGATTCAGCTTTTCAACTTTGCGGTTGCGTAATTTAGACCCAGCATGAAAAATCACATCTATCTATTATGCAGTTGGGCCCGTGGCATGAAAAGTTAGCAAATTGTCAAATAATTTTTTACAGGACAGCCAAATATAGTGCTAATTGTTCTTAAAGTCAACATAATTAGCAATAATGAGGGCATTACTTAATTGGACTATTGTAAACAGAAAGTCTTATTCTTAAAATTGGTTATTTTTAGAAAACAAACTATTTTTTTTATTTATGATTTAAATTAATATATTGTATGATTGATTGTGTGAAGCAAAAAAATAAAAAATAAAAAAAAGCTCAAAGTTTTAGTTGGTGGCAGCTAAAATGCAAGATCCAACACCAATTTGAAATCCTTCATTCTCTATGTGTGAATGATTTATTCTAAGTATAGAATAAATGACAATTTTGGGGAATTGATTTTCTTTTCTTGTTTGGCAAACATAAAACTCAAAGCAGTACTGAATTCACAACATGGCAGATGGCAGAATCAAGTTAGAATTCAATAACTACAAAACGTGGATTAACAATAAATTATGGAGTCTGTAGTTGCTGGAGATTTTTTGAAACATCTAAAATCACACAATAGTTTAACTTCACTGTAAAAGTTAAATGTTATGTTAAAGGAAATCTAAGAGAAAAAGTTTCATCAATATTTTTTTTCAATAGCAAAATACTTTTAGTGTGAGAAAACACGTCTTAGAATAATAATGTCTTAGACCAGAATTTGACTCCTAAAATAAGAGGAGTCACTTGGCTTCTTTCCCCTTTTTTAAAGAAAAGTTTTCAAATTTTAAAATTTTTGATTTATTTCAAGAGGGGCTTTTTTCCAGCGTATTTTCATTTTTAAGTTGTTCTAAATGGTAAAAATCCAATTTGTTTAAAGACTCGTTAAAGATGTCCACCCTAATCCCAAAAATCTCCACTTTCGCTCTATGTGTGTGATACTAAGCCATACAAAGCCCTGAACACTGCTCGTTCTTGTTACGTAATCATTCTGGACAAAAGCTTTCAGCATAGCCTCTGTCATCCCAGTGCCAGTTAGAGCCGAAGCCCATCGCTCCAGATCGGCACAACCTGCAGCCAGCAAATTATTTCTGCAGTGCGTCGGCTACTTGCAGCAGAAACCAACACAGAGCTTTAAAGGAAAGTTCATCACTGCTGCACAAAGATTTAGGACTTTTGTAGGCAGTCAATGCACCACCAAGCTTGTGTCTCACTTTCCCCTTTATTTTGAATTACCACAGCATACACTTGATCATTTATTTTCCACTTGTGTTGCATCAAATGGTCTCAGAGTGGTGTGTTTGAACCATATCAGTTTGAGATCGCAAAACTCATTGCTTTGCTCTAAATTCTGCCCAAAAGAAAAGTTTCCTGAAAGATTTTAATTGTTCTTTCAACACTTCTATGTTTACTGTCCAGTAATAATAGAAAACGTTTTCTCACTCTGTTCTCTCCATTCATGAAAATGTAACTGTAGCTACTCCTTAAATATATTTTTGATGACAGTCGTGATTGTGAATTTCCTGTTACAAGTAGTCTTTCTCTTTCTCTATGTTGTCACCAAAAGCCTGCTTTGTTAGTATTATTCTAAAATCTGTTGGATACTACTGGTTGAATACTTCCTTAGCCTTGTTTAAACCCAAATGAAAACAAATTAACCAGAGTTGACTTAAACTTGATTCAAACGTAGCAGATTTAAAAATCTTTCAAATTATAGCTGTCTTCTTCCAAAGCAGGACTTTTAGTTTGTTCAAACATTTTTTTTGTTGGAACTTTACTAGTGAGAAAATGTGTATTGGTAGTAAAGCTATAGTACAATTTTAATAAGGAAGAACCATGTTACTTCTAGGTATACTCGGTTGTCATGTCATGATTAATTAGGCCTTAACTCTGAATCAATAGCTGAATTGCCCACCTTTTCTTCACAGCCAATCACAATGTTATTTTTGTATTTTAATTCATGAAGGGTTGTCTCTCTGAATCAGTTTGCAGGCCCTCTATCTGGAACGATGCTCTGGCACGGAGTTTAGGCTACTTCATTTATGGTTCGAGCTTATCCCAACCACATTTTGGCCCAAAGCCTAACAACCAGAGACCTTAAACTTAATTCATTCTTATCTTTCACTGTCAGAAACAAATATTTACATGCATTTCTTAGTTCTCTCTTTAGGTTGGAATTTCCGTGACACAAGTAGGTCATGGGTTGGCTCCCTGAAAATGATACAGCGGGTCCTAAAGGTGGATGGATGTTTGGATGGATGGATGGATGGATGGATGGATGGATGGGATGGATGTATGATGGAATGGATGGATGGATGGATGGAGGATGGTGGATGGATGGATGGATGGGTGGATGGATGGATGGATGGGATGGATGAGGATGGATGGATGGATGGATTGGATGAATTGGATGGATGGATGGATGGTATGGAATGAGGGTGGATGGATGGATGGATGGATGGGTGGATGGATGGATGGAAGGATGGATGGGTAGATGAATGGATGGGTGGATGGATGAATGGATGGGTGGATGGATGGATGGAGGGATGGATGGATGGATGGATGAATGGATGGGTGGATGGATGGATGGATGGATGGGTGGATGGATGGATGGATGGATGGATGGATGGATGGGTGGATGAATGGATGGGTGGGTGGATGGATGAATGGATGGGTGGATGGATGGATGGATGGATGGGTGGATGGGTGGATGAATGGATGCATGGGTGGATGGATGGATGGATGGATGGATGGATGGATGAATGGATGGGTGGATGGATGGATGCATGGGTGGATGGATGGATGGATGGATGGATGGATGGGTGGATGGCTGGATGAATGGATGCATGGGTGGATGGATGAATGGATGGATGGATGGATGGATGGATGGATGGGTGGATGGATGGATGCATGGGTGGATGGGTGGATGGATGGATGGATGGATGGATGGATGGATGGATGGGTGGATGGATGGATGCATGGATCTCCATGATGCAGCGGAAGTTTCAAACAGAAATTTCAACTGTTCACTAAATCCTTTATAGATGTTTGTCAGCATCTGCTGAGATCAGGCATGCTCAGTCTTTACTCATACTTACATGTTTATCTTTTTTTTTAATTTATCTGTTGTTGTTTAGGCCCTGGTCATGTTTTGTGCTATGAGCTTGATACCTAATGTGCAACACTGCACAAAGAGATAGCCTAAAAATTGCAAAAGAACACCAATCTTAAGAAGAAAATCACTAGAAAGTAGTAAAATTATCTGTCAATGCAATAACCTTTTACTTACCAATAAATCTTAAATCAAAATGTAGAAACCAGGAGTTCCACACAAGCATTCAAAAATGGAAAAATAAGCTAAAAAAAGCTCATTGTTACATATAATGACTTCAAATTGAATGTTTTATAGCACAATAATGAGTATTTTTGTTGTAGTTCTAAGAAAATGATTTATATTTTTTGAGTTTTTATGTGCTTGATTGTAGTTCACTTGATTACAGTGACAAAAACTGCTGTAATAATTAGAAATGACTCATTTTGAAACAAAATGAGAAATAGATCATCTTAGTAAAAGTTGGCCCATCTCAATAACTCCTTATAAAATGTAAAACTAGCCCCTATTTTTATAACAATTATTTTCAAAAGAATGACATTAGATATTAGTCGAACTTATCGAAATGTATTGAACTTTAAAATAATATAACTAAAACTGAACCAAAAATTACAGTAAAGTTATAGAGTCAGATAACACACTTGACTCATTCACTCAATGAATCACAGTAAGCACTGCACTGAGCCACACTCAGTGCGAAGTAATGTTTGTGCCACTCTGTTACATTTGCTTCGAGCTTTATATTTGGACCTGATCTTCCTTCTCCTGACACTGTTTTTGACTCTGTTTGCCTGCCGCTTGCCCCGACTCTCGCCTGGATCCAGACTACCCTGTCTCTCCTGATGATCTTATGCCTATTATCGACCCCTGCCTGCCAGAGCCAGATTTAGCTCTGTGGACTTTTAGCTGAGTTGATAAACCTTCTGCATTTGGAACCAGCCGTCTGCCTGTTCCTGAGACAATGGTCAAAAGTATAGAACAAAATGATTTTAAATCTCAACTGTGTTGATTTTTAGAAAAGCTTGAAAAGATGTTGAGCAAAGATCAGCTAACAACAACTTAACACAACTTAAAACCTGGTCAAATATCTTGAATGTCTAAAAACAAAGTTTGAAATCATTGTAAGTATCAAATTGCACTAGCGTACCCGAATTTCTTGCAATGGCTGTGCCAATACATAACACTCATTTCTGTTCCCCACATTTAGGATTTTTTCATTGCGTCATTTCATATTTTCCATGATAGATCCACAATCTTCACTTTGTATTTTGCTGATTTCATTGCCTGAGCTCTTGCTTGTTTTGTTTTAAAGAACCAATAACACCTCAAAGTGTATACTGGGGTTGGTAACTTCCAGGTTTCAGTTTAAGGTCTTACCTTACCTCGAGGTGATACTGTAGATCTCACATGTTGTAATTAATCTGACAAAACAGACGGCATGCTTCTTAACCAGCTCCACAAGGACCAAATAAAGGCCTCCAAACATTTTGGTTCTTCTGCCATCACACTGATTCATTTATTCTTGAATAAATGGGCCAGGAAAGTCATGTGAGTTTTCTTTAGCTACTCCTTTCTCCATGTTAGGTCACGCTAGTCCATGAGAGTATAGTGCAAGACAAATGTCGATGAGAAAACACAAAACAGTAGCCTTTCTCTGTTGCTGTATTGTTTTGTTTTAACTTTATTCATTTAAATAAATGCAAATCAAATGCCCAATAGACACTTCACTGGGCATAGGAAGACTTCTACAGAGGTCACAGGTTATTTTCTAGATAATCCCTTTAAGAGAAATATGTATTCAATCATGTGCAGACAGGAAAGAGCAGAAACAAAACAATCTAAAACAACTGATAAGAAAAACGTTCTTGTATTTTTAGACGTCTAGATTTCACCTTCTATCTGCGGTAAAAACAGATGCTGCATTCTATCAAAAAAGAACCTTGTATAAAAATAAGCGAGTTTTGTTCAGCCTGGCAGATTCCTGTAATCCTTTTATTTTTTAAATCATCACAATTTGCTTTTTACATCACAAACCTAGATAATTTGCTGAAAATGTCTGTGTGTGCTGCGTGTTTTTACAGGCTCAAGTGGGCAACATGAAACCTCGAACAGCGTCTGAGAAAAATACTCTGTAGAAAGGATTGAACTATGCATTTCAGTGATGCAGCTGTTGAGTTTTGTGCAGCGATTTCACACTTTAGACAACCTTCCCAGAAGGTAAAAAGCATTTCCAGTGTTTAGGATCGGACAAAGGATGCTTCATTGCCAAAATAAATTTTTACACATATTTTACTTTTTTTTTTTTTTTTGAAAGAGCGACATACATATAGAATTAAATAGATCAATAGAATAAAATGACAGCCAGGAAAATAGGAGTCATTTTGACCAACATAACAACCATTTTATGGTTTGTTTTTAATGCATTTCCTCGTCATATTCTTCCCTCATCCTTTATGTGTGACTTTTTTCACACTAACATGACATCCTAGTGAGGTATTAGATAAACTTGAAATGAAATGAAATACACATAATTTGAACATGTTGAGGTCTGAGCATTTTAATATTTTTGTTGTTTGTGCCAAGGGAAATAAAAAAGGAAGGGAATATTCATATATCATTGTTTGCAGAATAATTGCTAATAGTTTTTAAAAAGGTTAAATATAACTTAATTCATCTTCATTTCTCAGTTCAGCTGCAGTTTGCCGCTATTGATGAGTATCAATAATCTAAACTCACTCTAAACTGGTTTAGGAAGATTATAGTGGGAATGATCAGCTTAATCTGAGCTGAACTCCATTACTTTGGTATATAAGATGAAAAAATAAATGCACAATGGAAGCTTTAAACATCAAGAACAGAATGTTGCTATTCTACTGTTATTTTACAGAAATCTCTTTGGGTTTCTAAATTTGTATGGTTTGTAAAAGATTTTCATAAAAATGCTTTTATCAAAGTAATATTTGCGTTTATTGCTTTTGTTCTGACCTAAATCCACTGATGCCTCTATTAGGATGTTGTTAAAAGAAGATTCTATTTGGTTATTTTATTTCTTCTTTTTCAGTTAAACAATTTAAAAAAGTACATTTTTGCTCGTTTTTGAGATGTTTACATGCACAACGCTTTTGGTCTGTACAAAGCACAATTTTTGTACTTTTCTATAACTTAACTACAGGCAAGTATCAAACTAAGCTGCCCCACCTTAAGAGAAATTTGCAATAATTTGTACTTGATTCAAAACAAATGTCAAACAAATATATAAAATGTAAACTAAAGTTCTTTTGGAATTTAAATACTTGTCTTTTTTTGTCTCTAATTGGTCATTTTTTATTGTTGAGAAAATCCATTCATCTCCTGTTCCTGCTTAGTCCTTCATGCTCAGGTCTCAGAAACGCTGGAGTAGTTAGAAAGTACAAAAGACAACTGAAAATGTATAATTTAGTTAATTTAATAACCAGACAAGTCATCAGTTGCTCTACCAAATATAGAAATATTCACACATTTTGGTTAAAATAAATCCTATTTTTGAATAGCCCATAATTAAATTGTGGGCTATCCTTCGTGTACTCGTTAAGAAAGTGTCACTGTTTGGTTAGAAATTCTGGCAAAATATCATGTTAGGAAGTTTGAGAGGTTTCCCATAAAGATCAGCGACATAATATCCTATATAACAGTAGAAAAAACTATTAATTTTACTGCTAATTTAAGTTAAATCTGATTTAAAGAATCGTTGTTAAAGATGAGATTTGTTTGGCCAAGTGTTTAGTTTTTAATCTTTCCCGGGGCTTCTTTAGTTAGATTTTGTGTTTTTTAATAGATAGAAATGCCCATCATATTAAGATATTTAAAAAATGTGCAATCCTAAAAGTTGTACTTTTGAAATTAAGAGTTTGTTTGTTTTTAGGCTCCAAATTTTGATTGTATATGACTGCATTACATTATCACTAAAAACCTCCTGATATTGTTACGATGCATAGATTTCTTTCCCTAATAAAACACACTATTATTTAATTTTTTGTAATTTTGTTTTAGCTTTTGTATAAAAAGAGCTCATGGCTGCCAGCATACATATCGTATAACTAGTTTGATAGTTGCCTTTTTAAGGCATATTTCTATTTGTAAGGTGCCTTTCATTGTAAGAACAAAATTACAACTAATAAATAAACTTTGTTGGAATAAATGTGAACATTTAACTGAATCATTGTAATTATTGTCCATCAATTGTGCTTTTTTTTAAATCCTTGCATGAAATATCTGTCAGCAGCTTAGCCATGTAATTAATGGCTTTTAAGAGGCATTAAGTGGTCATAAATAGAGCTTTCACACACTTTCATTGCATCTGTTCGTTACATTCCTTTTCACTTTTGAGGCCATTTTTTTCTGCTTTCTCACTGTTTCTTTTAGTATTTAGGATCCTGTCAAGCTTAAAAAAGTATGTTGTTGAGTTGCAATTTTTCCTCGTGGTCAAACGTTTTGTCCCATCTCATTGTCCTTGACTGCTGCATGGATTTTCAAAGTGCTGCTGAGTGCTGGTCCAGAAATTTACAGCAAATCAAGGTAAGAACAGCTTCTTTTTTTTTAAAACTGATACAGCACACAAACATAGCTTTTCTAAGAAATGTATTTACACCTAAAGTTGAAACAAAACGTCGTTAAACAAATTGATGAGTTAGCTTGAACACTCCTAACTCAAAATGTGAAAAAAATTCAAGTTTCTATAGAGGAAGAAGGTCTTTCTCTGGCCTTTTCCTTGATTCTAGACATTCCTAAATGTTTTTCAAAGCTGTGCACGCCATTTATTCCACATGTCTGTTATTTATTGTTGTGTATTTACCTCCTGTCTTTTTCAGTGGTCATCCTATGGCACTTTGCATTGTTCTGCATTTTTACCTCCCAGATAAAGTTATTATATCTAGATCATTTTTTAGGGGTCATATTTCGGACTCTCTGCGATATGACCTTTGATCCAGTACCCTGGTTGCCTGTAGGCGTTCTAGCTCATGTCGGCTGCTCCGGTCTGGACTGGGATTTGCCAGTGGCCTGCTCACGCCACCCATGTCCTCCTCTTCCTCGTCATCATCACGATTCAAAAAAGCCAGCTCATTTTCATAGCAGAATGTGTTTGAGTTGGGTACTAGGAACTTGTTCTCCACCATGTCCTTGGCACTACAGCGTGGAGTGGACGGCACCTCGTAGGTTTTATGAAAGTGGGAATAATCCACCTTGTACACGTTTTTCTCCTCAAACAAGACTGGCTCGAACCTGTGACCCCAGAAGATCTCAGAAGCCAGGTATGAGCTTCGAGCCTGCGTCGTCATAGCCGTTGCTTCTACCATGCCTTCCAGGATGACGACAATCTCAAAGTCTGCTGTCTCCAAGTCCTGCTTGCTGATCCCAAAAAGAGGGCTCTCCTCATCGATCTCATGGAGAATTGTGATGGGTGAAACCAGGAAGATTCTGTCCAGTCCTTTGTCAAATCCTACATTAATGTCTATCTGATCTAGAGGAATGTATTCCCCCTCATCAGTTATTCGAGGTTTGATGAGCTGTGCTCTGACATGAGCTTCCACAATGTGGCTCTTGCGAAGATTCCCAACTCTCCACATGAGACACAGTTTCCCGTCCCGCATGGCAATGACAGCATTGTGGCTAAACAAAAGCGTTTGAGCTCGCTTCTTAGGCCTCGCCATTTTAGCCATGATTGCACCTATCATGAAACAGTCAATGATGCAACCTACTATAGACTGAAAGACCACCATAAAGACAGCCACAGGGCACTCTTCCGTCACACAACGATAGCCATAACCGATGGTAGACTGTGTTTCAATGGAGAAGAGAAAGGCAGCCACGAATCCATTGACCTGTAGTACACAGGGAGTGAAGTTATCATCTCCAGCAGGGTTGTCCAGATCTCCGTGAAGCAGCGCAATCACCCAAAAGGCCAGGCCAAAGGCCAGCCATGAGATGACAAACACAAGGGTGAATACTACCAGCATCCATCGCCAGCGAATATCGACACATGTGGTGAAGATGTCAGCCATGTAGCGCTGTGACTTATCATCCATGTTGGAAAACTGCACATTGCACTGGCCATTCTTTTTTACAAAACGGTTGCGGCACTTGCGGCGTGTGTGGATCTTGCCATTGCCAAAGCCGTTCATGCCATGCATGGTAGTGAGGCGGAGGGCCTCTTCTTCAGATGACACAATGCTGTAGCGATTGATCCTTCCCACGCTCATGCTCTTGACTTGGCCTCCAGCTGCAGAGTCTGAGCAGAAGGGCAGGCCCAGAGTCCTGGTGTGCGATCAAGGCCCCCTCACAGCTTGATCACCAGATAGGCAGCTTTTTAGTGAGTCATTTAGGGAGCCGAGCGGGAGCTCTGTGCATGAATCCAGTCCCTGTGGAGTGTCAGGAGAGATCATGTGTCAGTGACAGGATGGTCAAATTGTACAGCACACAGAACATTACCACAAAAGCTTCTTATACATGAAAAGGTTTTTCTACTGTTTTACATATGTCCATCATTTTCCAAAAGTAAAATATTTTAGAAATTGACATAGTGTTTTTTGTTGTATATCCTGCACTCATAATTTGTCTAAGACACAAAAAAACTCCATACTTTGGAAAATACAAAATAAAATCTGTAAAATTAGGTTAGTTAAACTCCCACTCCAATCATTTTTTGATGGTCTTTTAATTATGATGATGCTGTTTTTAGCCAAAATCAAAAACCTGTGTGGTTTTCTAGGACATAGTTTCTGCAGAGTGGCAGGAGTTTATAAGAAATTTGCCTCTGAGTTGTGGCTGGGACTGTTGGAGATGGTGTGGAGTAAGCCTGACCTCATTTCCCATAATCCCCTTGTTTACATACTTTACCACTAATTTACAGCCCTTGACAAATCCAACCTGAGATTACCTCTGCAACATTACCTGAGCTTGTGACTTGGCTAGTGTAGCTTTTACATCATAACTACAATCTTTTTTTCTGCTCCTGATTCACTACAATTTGAGTAAAGAAATACTCCGAAATTTTAATCTTAATTTTTTTTATCTGTGTTCTCCATTATGAGGAAATGCCACATAAAAACACACACAAAACAAAACTGACAATTACCAACAGTTCCATGAAAATAACATTTGTTTAAATGTTATTCTTGCAGTATTTGGTCAGGCTGCACTCCAGTAAGCCATTTCCCTTTTTAATCATCACAAATGAAAACCCTCTTAGCCCTTGTTGAATGCATCTCCTGTCTTTTGATGCTAACTGAAGAGTTTGCATCTCAACGTGTCCACTTATGTCAAAAAGCCCTTCTTTGGTTTTTGTTTTACTTTAAATGGTAACATGATTGGTAGTGAAGGCCAAATCTTCTTTTGCCAGGTGTTTTTTTGTGCTTTTTTTTATTTCAAATATGTGGAAAAAGTGAATACTTTTCTTAGTTAAATTTACAGTCTGATGACAGCACCCTGTCCAGTCATGACACGGTTGTAGGATTAACTTTGTCGCAATATTAGTTGGCTTCACTTTGCTTGAGTTTTTTTATTGCAACATATCAGGAAAAGTAGTAGGGATTGTGTATGTTGTTGTGTATTTAAACTCCTTTGGGACTTGTGTTAGTACCACAGATTCATTGAACATGCAATTCCAGATGCTTCATGCAGAGATGGAGAGAGGGCTTTATTTATTTGACCTCATTCTGTACAGTTTGCAGTGTTATTAATCATGCTAAGAAGACGCAGTAAAAGTATGTACATGCCTCTCTCTCTTGTGCCACATACAGATACAATGTGGATTTCTTGCTGCTTAAGCACCTTGATTTTTCTTTAATTTCTGAATTTTAGGTCACAACAAACAAACTAACAGGACATGCAACACAGTTGTGGGTTCTGTCAGAACATGTTTAAATAATGTCTTAATTAAAGCAGAAAAGTATAACGTAACCAGTGGGCTGCATGCTCAGTCCTGGGGGTCAAAGAGTTGTCCTCATGGGAGGTGGACCGAGGTCCCTTTGGGTGCAGAAAGCTCTTATCGCCTGGTCGAATCCACGATGTGTTTGCTTGTCTGATCTAGACCCTAAAGACAAAAAAAAAAAGGTTCACTCATGTGCGCTCTCAAATCCCAAGCGCCCTGCCGTCTGCCACGCACTACACTCCCTCTACTCACACTCTTTCAGGTAGAAGTTCTTCTGATCTGGGATCGGAAACTTGTTTCCCCTCAGGGTCAAACGCGTATCCATATTAAGAAAACATACTGTATTTAAATTGGCTATTTTTATCCTTGCAAGCGCTTTCCATGCCAAATGACAATAAAGGACGTCATATCCCAGCGGAGCACAGCTGTTGTTAGTGCTAAAAATATCAATTCCACCTCTTCCCTCAGTTTTCAAAAGTATGATGAGAAACAAACTTCTAGTGTGTGTAGTTTAACACAGATCTCGACTTTAACACAATTAAGACATAGATGAAGATGCCAGCTGGAATTGACAAAGTTACATAATTGAAATTATTATGTCTTGGCTGGTCAAGTTATACTTTGAGTCTCAACACTATGGGCTCCACCAAAAGAGTTCTACTGCAATGTCGTCACATCAGACTGTGGTCATGCAGTGTCAGATGTCTGCTCAAATGAAAGTAAAAACGCTCCCAACATTGTGGTCATTAGATAATTGCTTTAGGCTTTACAGAAAGATTTTTCGGTTACTTGAGAGTTATGTAATTCAGACTGTGCATTAGAGAGGTCACACATGTGAAGAATAAAGTGTTTAGTTTTTTGACAGTTTTTCATAAGATAGATGTTGGTTTATTTCATTCCCAAAAAGAATTACATACGGGTTTAATGAATCTAAATAAATATTGTTTTTTTCTTAAGTTTAAATAAAAATGTAAAATAAAAAGCTGAAAAATAATAACATGTAAGTTTGATGCAGATTTTACTATGATCAGACATAGTTCTGTTGTGGTAGTATCACATGCTTCTTTTCATGTATTTTTTGCTTCTAAAGGGAGGCTTTTTTTGGTTTTTCTGAGTGCCAGACCCAGGTTTGATTTAATACAGATGGTTGGGCCAGGAAGGGGTTCCACAGTTAAACCTGAAGCCAAATCACATGTATAAATCGTAGGGTGATTTGCTTTGGCGACCTCTAGGAGAGACAAGTAAAAGAAAAATAAACATTAGTTTCAGAGAAGCTGGCTTGGATTATGGCGATGATGGAGATCTGAAAGGGAGCCCGCACTTTCATGAACCGCGATGAAGGAGGGTGCCTTCCTGCTCTCTCATCCTTCAGCAGCAAAGGAAGGGGGAGAGTCACCTGTCAAAGTTTGAAAGGTGACTCCGCCTCAGTCACAATCACCTGTTTTTATATACGTCACATGCAACCATCTGATGACGACTCTGACGAAGACGGAAGATGTCCGTCGAAACACGTCAGGTACGTTAAAACACAACCTGTGTCTGATAACAAAAGAACCAAGAAGTCAGTTGATTGTAATCTGGAATTATTAAGAGCAGCAATTGCTGAAAGACGCACTTTGATGAAAACTGTGTTTTTAATATTTTTGTTCTTGAGACATTTTTCCTCATGTTGGAGGACATAGAAAGAAAATGAAGATTAAATGTGCATTCCTGAGTATATTTTACATAAAGCAGACATAAAATTTCTATGGGAAAAAGCTTATAGCTGTGACATAGAAGCTACAATAGACAGGCCATAAGCTCCCTGCTCTGCTCCATTCTGATGCTCTGCAGAAACTATGTTCTAGAAAACAGCAGATTTTGACTAAAAACAGCATGATCATGATTAAAAGACCTCAGAGAACGCTTTTACAATAGATCAAAAGAAGATCAGAGTGGGATTTTAAGTTTTGTTGCATCAAAACAGTAATGACAGGTAAGAAACGCCAGATAACTAGATATATTCTAAGGACCATAAGTATAATTTACTGTTAAGGTGATGTTGGAAAACTAGATAGTAGCATTCTGCAGCAATCTTTTTTTTCCTTTCACAAATAATGGAAACAAAAAAAACAAAAAACGGTAATAGAATAATTGTGGCTGAGTTATAACAGAAGAGACTTTTTGTAGTTTATGACTTTAAGTTACACTTTTGGACAGCACACTGGCAGACAGAGGTGACGGTGGAATAACACTGGGTCTCAGTCTTAAATGAAGATCATGAGTATCTGTTGCTTTCCCTGTCTTGCAAAGGGAATTTGGATCTTGTGAATATATTTTCCTTCTGAAGAGAGTTTAAGGAAGTTTGCATGAGTTTTTTTGAAGAAAGTTAGAGGAGAACAGGGAAGATCTAAATTTTGACTCAATAGGGACTTGCCTAAGAGGATGCAGGGTCAGATTCAGGGGCTTAGAAAGAAGTGTGGTAAAGAACAAAAACTTGGCACTGTGGACACCTTGGACAAAGAGTAAGACTTGAACAAGCAGGTAAACAAGTATGATCTGGCAGTGAAGTGTAGAGACCAAACCAGTTTATATGAACGGGAACAGTTGAGGAAAATATACGTTTGATTTCACAGCAAAAGAAGACAGAGAAACAGGAAGGACAAAAAGCGTGAAGGAAGACTAGATCCTGAACAAGCCTGACATTTTTTTCCTGTCTTTCCAAAAACAAATCTATGAAGAATTTACTCCACAAAACTCCAGCATGACAATTGCAAAATGGATGAAAATGTAATCAATTGAAGGAAGGAAGTGACTATTTGCCAGTAATTAGGGCTTACAGTTAGGGTTGGGGTTAAATATGCACTGTAGCAAAGTGCATTTTGACTGCATGTGTGGCCACTCAAACTTTTTCAAACAAACTGATCTAACCCTCATTTTAAAAATATTTGTGTTGCTTAAACAAATAGGTTGAAATATTGTTATCTTCTACATAATCCAGACATTTGTACATTAAATTAGATTAAACATATATTTGAAAATTCACTTAACAGGTTCTGCATTGTCTCTCAATCTTTGCCTGGCCTTGTGCGACCTACTGTGTTTTTTTTATAGAGTTGTGAGGGGCTGCTGAAGGCAAGACAATGAGTTCAGCTCTGATTAAAATGAACAGAACAGGTAATTGGGTGTGCACGGTGAAGGACAGGATTGTAAGTAACAGTGAGGTCTTGAGGGAGATGCTACTTCACTTCAAGACAATCTTGTTAGAGACAGAGCTACCGAGGAATTATGTTCGCAGCCCACCTCCCGAGGTCATTGTGAAGAAATAACTGAGGCTCAGGTGTCACTGTATTTTCCTGTAGCTCACCACATGGATCTCACCTGGTCTCAAGTGACCTACATGTATATTTCTACAGAGAGTAGCACCACTTAGGACTAAAGGCATGTCGTCCTATTTTGCAAAACACTTAGCACTTGCGTTTCGTGTAATGCAGTAATTGGTGCTTGACATTTCGCAGACTTAAGTGCCACATAAAAAGTCTAATTTGAATCCAGACAATGTCCAACCGTGGAGGTCGTTCTGATCCATATGTAGGCCATCCTCTGTGGGTAAAAGCTATTTCAGGCTGCTCCTGTAACACTTGTTAATCCAGACTGATACAACTTTAAATAACAGACATTTTTGCTTATTGCTGCTTATTCAAGAGAAAAACAAAATGTATTTTTAAGTGTTCAAATTTACCATCATCTCTATGTTTTAATCATTATTTATAAGTGTTTAAATCTTGTATTAGTAACACTATGTGATTTGTGTTTTATTAAAATTGAAGAAACTAGAGAAAGCACCTAATGTAAAATAAAACGTGATTTGGTGTTTCTGCTAAGCTGTAGCCTCTTTGCACGTTTCTTTTGGATAGTATGTCTTTCTAAATAAAACAATATACAATAACAAGAAATTTGAGGATATTCATCAATCACTACAACGTTGTCTTTTTCTTGTGTTCCTTTTTTTACTCTAGACATGTTTTTCATACAGGGAACAGGAACTACACAAACTGCACTTATCATTTTGCACCTGCACAGCCTTTTGCATCAGCTTTTATTAGTTATTTGTTGAAACTTAATTAAAATCATGTAAGGCAAATATTTGCTTGCACTGACTTGATTAATGAATCTGCTGATTACACTGTGGTCTAGGTCAAACCCAGTTACTGATTCTTGTTGAGACAAGGAGAATTTTTTTATTTACATAAAACTTTATTTTAACTCTGATGCAGACATTTTGCTAAAAGAATGATTAGAAATATTTTTGTCATATTTTTAAATGAAGCTTTTCAATGATTTTATCTTACATTTTACAAATTTTTATTATTACTTAAGCATTATTAGTTTGAGATTTAAAAACTTTATAGAATTGTGCATTAAAATAGACAGAACAGTTTTGAATGATGCAGTGCCCTTCAAATTAAAGTTAAAGTATGACTGCATATCATGACCGTGTTATTTCACAGATTAAATAAAATAGTCCCCATTTCAATAATATTTTTTCTACATTTAACTTGTGTCTCAGCATCGGCAGTTCATTTTTTACCAAGCGTTCACAGTTCCTGATTTCTGTGTTCAAATGATTTATGAATGTCTAATATTAGATGAGTGCACTATTTCACCATAATGAGAGTGACTATGCTCTTCAGAGACCACTTGACAGTCCACATAATCCTCAGATGGCCATTTCCTAAAAGTACAGAATGTCATTGACTATCTGCCTGCTGAGCTACAGGTTTAAAATAAAGTTTTTTGTCCTCCGCTTACCTTCACCGGTCGTGATCCAGCCTGGACAGCTATACGGTGGTGTCTTCTGTGTCCTTTCGTTAACCAAACTGAGACATTTTTTGCCTTGGTCACTTCAGCTACTCCTTTGTGTGTTACTCGAGTCCAGAAGAAGCCCTCTCCATCTTCTTCAGATCAAGGCGCAGTCCTCTGAATTTCTTCATCCTTGCTAGATCTCCCTTTTTTTCCCTGGAGTTTTTGTTTTTCAGCATAGATGAGATGCGGTTCTGATCCAGACAAATCCCATCAGAATCGAAAGGCCCTGTCGCAGTTACTCTGTTGGTGTCAAGCTTGCAAACAGGTGTAGAGCTTTTATCATTAGAGCATTCCCAGCAAAGATTTAGGCTGAAGTATCTCCACCTTTTCAGGCTTTTTCCTCCATTGTTCTTCTCACGTTCAAGCTTTTATTTTCCAACAACTTTGTCCTTTGCAACAAAAAAAAAACTGTCTCGTGTCTCTGAACAGCTCTCTCTATCAATCTTTTGCAATCTGATCTAGTAGGACTGCTGTTCTCCCTCTCCTCTCCTCCCTCTCCCTCTCTCCCTGCTTCATGTGGTGTCACAGAAGCTGCCATTTGCAGCCTCCCTCCCCATCTCTTTCTCCTCCTCTCCTTTATTTCTCTCCATATCTTGCTGTCTCGCTCTCCCTCCCACATCACGGCACCACCAGTTGACAACAACTTGATGAAGAGACACATCATTCAGGAAACACAAGCAGGCCATTAGAGCGCCATCATTTTCAGTCAGGTGTTGATGGAGAAGAGGAGGCTTTAGAAACAATCGCGTGGATTTTGCGTCACAAATCCAACCTCATGTGATGAAAAGGTTTCCTCTTTTTCCACATGAGCTACACGTTCCTAGTGGTTGAAATTGGATTTACAAACATAGTTTTACTTTAGTGGCTACTTAGCAGCAAATCATTTATTTCCACAAAGAAAAACGACTATTTTTGTTGGGCAACTTTTTCTATAAGAGCAGCAAAATTTAATGCTTGTTGGAAATACTTTTGCAAAGATAAAATTATAAAGTTTCGCCAGACCAACTTTTTCAGTTTGTGTCACAAAAATCGTTCAGATTTTCTGCACAAAAGGTTTCCATGCATCTTGTTTTACACCGTTGCAGTTTGCCTAACCAGCACCTGTTTGTTCATAACACTGTTTTGGAAAAGCAAGTCAGCAGTGAGACAGAAGTGAGCAAAAATCTGGTGGGATGATAATTATTAGGTTTTCTTTTCTAATTGACTATTTGACTCTGGGACAAAGAAAATTTCAGATGCAAGTACTAAGACTGAAGAATTCAGCCTGTGTTTCACCCTGTAATTACTGTACAGGTATGGTAATATTATATAAAAATATGAAATACTTATATGTACAAATGTTGTAGGAATTCTGAACCAAAATCTGAAAAACTTAAAGTAAAATGGGATATGCACAGAAATTGTACTTCATAGTTATTTTGTAACTACTGAGTAGCTGAGTAAATTAAAATATATAGGGTTCATCCAGATCTAGTAATAATTACAGCTTTTTTAACTCATTGTTACAGAAAAAAAAAAAGTTAGATGGTAACAGATTTCTTGAAGTTGGTACACTTCAAGAAAAATGGAGACGGATTGCATCTGATTTGTGGTGTAGAGAAAGCTAAAGCAGATTGTCTTTGTTGCAGCATTATTTTACAATCTGTACACTTGAATTATGAAATAAATACTTATTTGTTAGGAAGAAAAACATTTTCTTAATGTAGTCCACGACCCATTAATTTTTCTATCTCTTGGTTTACAGTTTCAACATTTTTTGTTCATAAAAGTACATTATGATTACTAATTTTAAAAAATAAGTTCTACTATACCTACGCAATACTTACAAGGCAAAATGCGGAGATGTATTCTAATGTGTTAACAGGTCTACACACTTACTTTCACTTACTTACAGCATATATAGTAGGTGATACACCTACTCCTGTTGCCAACAGGCACTTGCACATGTTTGTGTTAAAGTAAATGTCAATAGTTCAAACCTATTATCCTCTGAAAGTAATACAACAATGTTACAAAGTTAGATTTTATCATTTACAACTATTTTCTTTAATTATGTAATTTTCAAAGCAAAGGAACAACTGAATCATCATGCATTTTAGTAGGAACCAGGGCAATCCTTGGTAATGCACAATTGGTAATTATTTTTGCTATTTTATCTTGTGTTACTAATATATTTTAGTTGAACTAATTTTTAACTATCCTGAATTTTCCCATCAGATGGGGGTCATTTGACAAATTATTTTGTTGGAATGCTTAGGATTTGTTTTCCACTTAATCATTTGCGTTTATGCTCAAAATAAGTCACTAAACCCATATTTACCCTTGCTTTAAAATTCTGTTATTTGTTTAGCTCATGGCTTAGCATTGGCCGAGTATTTTTCCTGGTTTTACATGAAGAAACAAACAATTGGAACAGCAGTGATTTGTAGTTACTGTTCCTGTGAAACTCGAATATTCCAATAACAGACTTAGCTGTTGCCCTGAGTTATTTGTGGGAGCAGACTTGAGGTTTTTCTTAGTCACTGCCTCCATAAGCATTTTACTGTTACACTTGACAGCTTCAAATGTGACATTATCCACAGATCTGAGTGCCTGCTTCTCCTTTTCACATCTTTTCAAAGAATCAGCCATCAGTGAAGCACAAAAAGAGATGACAACTAGTTAGGGAGGGGGGCGAAGGAGTGAGAAGTTTCTAAATACAGCCAGACTGGCTCAGTCCCAGTTTTACACCAGTGATTCATCAGAGCAGGAACCCTCTCTTCTTTCCCTTTAACACTGTTTTTTCTTACAGCCTCTGATTTCCATGGGCAATTTGCTGTATAGCCTGTGTGTGATCATCAACAGCCTATTGTAGCTGGTGGAGAACATGAACTAATGGCGCCCAAAGTGTCTTTTTTCAGGAGTCCTTCGGTCTGAGCCAGCAACAAGTGTCCATCAGTGGCGTGATGGAGCACGCTTGGAGAACATTAGATCACAAGGTTCACACATGCAGACTGCAAACCTTGTTATGTAACTTCACTATTATCACAGGTGGCTGCTTAGATATCCTTTGCACGTCTGTATGGGAGGCGTTTTAGCTGGACTTATTCCTGCTTCCATAGCTACAGGTTTAGCTCACTTTTTTTCTATTTTTAGAACCCTATTGATGTAAATAAAGAAAAATGAGAGATTAGAAACAGGTAGTGCTTCTTCTTTACGGTAAGTCATTGGCATCTGGAACACCTGGAGCACCTGGCACACATTTTAGGATGGCACATCAAATTGGTTCTTCATGTGTTATCTCAGATGTCTTTTGGCTTAAGCATCCTATTTGCAAGTTTCTCCACCCCTGTTAATCAGAAAAACAATACACAACTAACACGTTTACTTTCAATTTGACAAAACCTTTTGACAACATAACAGACAACAGAAATGGCATTTGGAAATGTTTTAATGTGCAAAATGCTCATTATGTGAAAGTAATTAATTTGCGTTAGTAATGAAAGACTTTTTAGCTTAATTTAAAAAAGAAAGTAATGCTTAAAATTTAGTGACTAAATATGTGAATGGACTGTAGTTGTGTGATGTCAACAGTCAATTTGTACTGGGTAGATATAGAGCCAGGTTTTCAGCTTTATGGTAAATGGCATACAGCACATTTCTGCCTTTACAGTCCCATTCACCCATGCACACACACATTTACACACTGATGTGGCTCTGCTGCCGAACACTGGCGCAAAGCAATGACCACCAAGAGCAAAGTAGGGTTCAGTGACTCGGGTAGAGACACTTCAATACATGGCCCAGCCAAATGGAAACCAAAATAAAACCAAATAAAAGTTGACTGCTCTATCTCTGAATGACGGCCACCCCATCTTGGCTGGAAAAGGGCCAACAGGAGGAACAAAACAGTCTAACTGTTATAACCTGCCCAGTAAGGTCATTTTCAAGCTGGGGATGTGACAGTCTAACAGCAATGCGCTCATTTAGATGCATTATAGAATCCTTTAAAAAAAAAAAGGAAATACTTCATGATGAAATTTGTGTAATTTTACTCTCAGTACAGCTACCAATGATAGTAAATCAATAAATTTAAGTAGCGCCTCAAAAAGGTGGACTGCACCACAGTCAAGCCTAAACTTCTGGATTGTACTGAAATCAATTAATTTCACTTAGGATCAGAACAGTCCTCTTCTATTCTATGCTATTCTATTCTATTCTATTCTATTCTGCTGGGCAATTATGCCATGTTACACTGTGGTGGAGCTGCACAGAGGTGTAATGGTTAGCAGTCTTGCCTCACAGTGAGCAGGCTCTGGTTCAAATCCCAGCTGTTATCTCTAAATTGCCCCTAGGTGAGCATGTGAGAATGAGAGTGAGTGTGAGTCCCTGCAACAGACTAGTGACTTGTTCAGGGTGTAACCTGCCTTCGCACAACAGTACCTGAGTTGGCTTCAGCAGTCCTGTGACCCTGATAGGGGTTCAGCGGACTCAGAAGATGGATGGATGGATGGATGGATGGATGCACTGTGGTGGAATGGAATTTATTTGCTTGAATAACAAGACACCTAGTGGCTATCCTGGGAATTGTTCTGGTTTCAGCTGAGTTTAGTGCAAGTGTTTCCACTGGGCTGCAGCTGAATTAAGTATTTCTCTCTTCTTTTGCCACTTCTTCTTTAACTGAATGATGTTTTTAAAAATATTTTCAACAGCAATACAGCCTCTGTGGGACTTTACATAAATATATTTTAAATTTCTTGGACAAAGGCATTTCCTTAGGGCAGACACTACATATGAGTTCCTCTGACTTATTACTGCTGACAGCTCAATCTCTTTCCATCATAATCAAACATCTCAGAGGATCTGGTTCATAAACCAAAAGAAAGGCAGTTCTCACTGTGGTATCTGTGCGCTTGAAATCAGGTGGAACCGTGTGCACCCTTTATTCTAATTAAATGTGGCATTTCAAACTTAGGCAGAAAACTGGAAATTAATGTTACAACATTGTTACTTTTCCTACAATAATGTATATTTGTAACTGTGTGGAGTTGAGCAAAACTGATAAACTTTATTCAACCTCCCAGATCTCCCTTTTTATCTCATTTGGACATGAAGTACTCACATTATTTCCCCCAAAAAATGTAGTCTGAAGCTATTACTTTTGGCTTTGGAGGAGTCCTTCCTTTTTGTTTCTATTTTGGAGCCACATTTCTTGTCTGCAGCTATCAGGAATATAATATCAGTGTTTGTTTTTGGCCAAAATGGTCACAAGAAAGGGCTGCTTTGTTTTGGGGCTGTGTGTAAATGGTGAAGTTAGTGTCTATTGGAGTTGTAACAAGAGGAGAAATGTCAAAACAGTCTAAAAATAAGGACAGTTTTCTTTGTCTAAATGAACTGTTCTATTCAACTTAGGTTTTCACTGAGGACCAAACTGTAGACTAAAATTTGGATTATTGTGTTAGTTCCTTATTAAGGCTGAACACACATAAATTATTACAGTTGAACACTCTGCTTACCTGTCACCTGTCATCAAGTTTCCTGCATTACATAATCCCTCTTCATATTTTCAGCCAGATTTTTAAAAAAAAAAGCGTTCAAGAGAAGCAACACCTACACTGTCACCTTCACAGAAGCCCCGGTTTCATCTGAAGACAGACTATTAGTGCTTTTTGTTCCTACACCTGTGCTTAACGTCTCTCAGACGGTGGAGAGGAGGAAATGCACATTGAAATGAATTTGACGTAAATGACATTTAAACTACCTTTTTTAACATTAGTCAACCTTACTTAATAAAATATTCTAAATGGTCAACTTTCATGCCCTGTTTTGTTTAAATATTTTATATAATAAATCCTTGACATTGGATTAAAACTGGACACTTGGGTTGAACAGGTGGTAATTATCAAATTACAACATCTCCTCGTAATAATTGCAGATGTTGCTAAACTGAACTGACGCCTGAACAAATTTTACAATATGTACTCACTACATCTCATAATTTTACATTGAGGATCTTTGACTTTTTATCTGATGGAAAAACTTGTATCTGCATTTCATAAAACAATAGAAAAAGGATTTTGATACAATCTGTAACATCATTTTCGTCTTTTTTCGTTATCTTTATATAGAAATGTTTATGTTTTGGACTGTCCAGCTCACCTAAGAGCTTCATATCCTAATTGTGAGCCAGTCACATGAAGTCAAACTGTTTTAATACTATCTATTTTTCTGTTGACCACAGTGTGCTGATATATTTGTCTTTCCTTAAACATTTTTGACATTTTCCTGTTGGTAAGGATAGTTTCTGATTCGTTCAATAGCATACTTTGCAGTTTTTGGATTTTGACTAAAAACTGAATAACATCATTAAAAGACCACAGGGAACGCTTTAAAAATTGAACAAAAGATGACTGGAGTGAGACTTTAAAGATCTAAAGACTCATTGAAAACAAAGGTACGGTATTGGTACACCAAACATATTGAGTTTGTTAGGAGGCTCACAAGTTTAGTTTTGGTTAACTAGTAAAGTTGATCATATTTAAGTTGGAAGTGCTTTTTAAAACACTTTTTAGAGTTACCTGATTAAAGCTGAGTTTTTGTGGTATTTGTACAGTTTGTGTTTCTTGCTTGAGTCTAGATCTCACAGTTCTAAAGAACTGAAGTGTTATGCAATGTACTTTACTGTGGGCTGGAGCAGCTTGTCTATGGTCCATTGTGTCTGCTCACTGGTTAGACATGGAGAAAACCTCATCTATCTTTCCACTAATACCTGGGGGTTTGAAATTAATCTCCTCAGTATCCAATGTCTTTAGAGCCACTCCCCGGTGTTCCAGCCGTGGTCTAATTATTCTTCAGGTAACAGTACAGTTTCTGCTCAAAAACTTTCTTTGAGGCTCATAGGTACATTTGGTTAATCTGTGATTATTCATTTGGACTTTTGTAGGTTGTGGAACCCTTGGAGTGTAATTTAGCAGCATAAAATAATTCATTAGGAACACTATTACCACTTAAAGTTTTTTGGCTAGTTTGAAAACTGAATTTATGAGCAGTTCTGATAGAAACGTTTGGCATTACATTTATGATGTTTTGTGTTTATTTTTTTTTTAATTTCGTCTCAAAAGATTTTAATGTGAAAACACAGTTGTTTCATCTATTTTTTATTTTTTTTACTATCATGTGTTCGTTCAGGTCTATCAAATTTTGGTTTAGTAAAATGTATAAAGTTTTTATAATGTAATTCATCAAGTTTTTTGTTGAGTTTATTTAAATTCCATGTGTGAATCAGTAGGATTCTAAAATTCAAAACTATCTAATATTTTTTGGTTTTGTATATGCCACAAACCACTTTGAGACTACTCCACCTTAGTAAAATTTGCAAAGTTTTCATTCAAGGTTGATTTTAGTTTTAAAAAGGCTTACTTATCAAAAAATATCTAGTTATATTTATTGTAAAACTACAAATATTCAATGATCATACACTCGTTGCACATTTGCTGTTTATCAATGCTCCTGAATATGGTGTTGACAATATTTCTTTCATTGTGAAGATTTAGAAGAGATGATATTAATCAATGCCTTTAAAAACAGATTTTCTGCAAAACAAACGGATGATTCCAAATGCTGTTATTCCAAATACAAAACAGCAATAAATCAATCTTAAGAAAGAAAATAGACCCCTGTTTCAATAAAATTGCCTTATTTCCTGTCTTGAAAAAAAAAATACCACCAGGAAAGTTTTTCAATATCAAAGTAATCTTAATTTACGTCTCAGTGACTAGATTTTTTTTTAAATGAGAATTCTTTGTCAGATCTTTTTCCCCCTGATGTCATATTTTCTGCTTATTTAAAGAAAATTTTCAAATTTTAAGACATTTTGACTTATTTCTAGGAGGCCTTTTTTGCAACACATGGCAAAAATAAATTCATTTAAAGCGGGGTTTTTTTAAGCAAAGGAAAAAGACAGACAGGTTTACAACAGAAAACTGAGTGTAGGAATCCTGACTATGAGAACACACAAAAAAAGAGTTCAGGTTGTGTACATGGTGAAGAGGGGACTCTTGGAAAAAAAAAGCTCATTTGTAACACTCCATGAGGGTTAACCTAAAGGAGGTCATCAGAAGGACAATAAAACCAAGAATAAAGTCAGAAAAAGCTGCAGTTAAAGCAGCATAGTACATAAGATATAAAAATCTATAGACTATGACAGCAGAAACACAATCTCAACCATAATTTTCATAATTCCGAACACTTTTTGCAATTTAGCTCACTTCAAATAGTAGAATGAGGACACCAAGAGCATTCAGGAGATTGCAGGTACATTGTGCCTTCATTGGAGCTCCTCTTTATGTTCCCTGATGACAGAGCTGCAGTGAAACTGAACGGCTTCTGCAGATGATTCAAAGTAAGTCACAATAACAAAGGAGAGGCTGGACCAAGACTGTGGACTAAAATGTTCAGAGAAGGGAGGGAGCACACCAATAACACTTTTTTTAGGTAAGAAACCTTAGCTTTCTTACCTAATGTGATTCCTTAATTGAAGAACAAATGTTAGTTGTTAAATAATGTGCAACATGTACGATCTTATGTGTGAGGCGGTGCAGCTTTTATATCTGTGTTAGAGCTTGTCTTCTTGCTCTGACTTTGTCTAATGATCATGTGTGTGCGCACATTGAAAAATGTGTGCACACAGCTATTTGTAGCAGGTCTGACTCCCTTGAAACCATCCTCCATCTGTCGGTTCCACACAGCCGAGCCCGGCTAAGCCCTAATTTTACCCTAAATTTACCAGCAGCTGACCCTCTTTCTCAGACCCTGCTATCCCTTCCATCACTGAAACTTGCTCCTTCATTTCTCACGTACTCTCTCCCCTTTAGCCCCTTCCTCTCCGGCACACACGCTCACAAAGACCTATCTTTACTCTCTCTGTGCTCCTTCACACACTCAGACAGTCACTTTCACACCTACACACACACATATGTGCTGTCACCAGAATAGACACGAGAAACAGCATATTCATGCCGACTGAAAGGGAGCTTTTAGAAACCAGCTACCGTTTGACAGCTAATTTGCTTTTTCCTCAAAGTGTTCTTTTTGTACGTTGGTATGACAGGCATACTGAGATGCTAAAAAACGATGCCCATGGCCTCATCAAAATGAATTAACCAGTGGCGCATATGGTGGTTTTGAGCAGGCATATGGTGAAATAACATTTGTCCCCTTAGCTTGAGGCATTGCAGGGAATGCATTGAGAAGTC
Source organism: Oryzias curvinotus (assembly GCA_023969325.1). Lineage (NCBI taxonomy): Eukaryota > Metazoa > Chordata > Actinopteri > Beloniformes > Adrianichthyidae > Oryzias > Oryzias curvinotus. The sequence continues at coordinate 10,084,300 of CM043724.1, read as the reverse complement.
ATTCACAAGACCAGATTGGCTAATCCCAATGTAATATATCATATAAGTGATCTGCGGTGTTGAATAATTTATAATTTAAGGGGAAAAAACACATTTTATTTCAAGAAACCATATTTTTCCTTTAGGAACAAGAAAAATATATCAGAATCTTTTAGATTATGTGTTAATTTTCAAATTTTCTAGTATTACATTTTATTCCTAGACAAATTTCTCCTTGTTAAGGCGTAGTCACTGTATTTTGCATATGAGCCAGAGTGACATAGTCTTGCAGAAAACCTATTTATGAACTTTCGGCTGTTGGTTACACTAAGAAAAATATATGCAACTTTAAAATGAAGAAGCTGCTGAGTGAATAATTTTAAAATAAAATTAATTTTTCAGTGGAGGTGCGGTGGTTCACTTGTTGCAAGTGCCAGAGCCTTTTCATGTTAGGTTGGTGGCAGCAGCTGAGAGCTAGGCTACAGCAGTGCCGTTGTGTCAGCTGTATTCTCCATCGAGGCTTTACACTAATTCACTGCATCCGATGCCGCTCAATGACCCCGCTCATGAGCTCCAAAGGCAAACATTTCTGCCATTGTTCCCTCCAGTAGGCCTAGATTTAAAAGGATGGATAGAGAGGAGCATGATATTCAGCAACTTTTCTGGATTGCTTGTGTTTGCACAAGGGAACTGAACCTGTATATTTCTTTTCAGCCGATGGGGAAATTCAGAAAAAACATAGTTGTTAATAGAGCTTAACCAAAAAAGTGAATCCCTGATTTATAGTTTTAGGCATAATTTCAGTTTATTTTAAATCAATTCAATTTTTAAAAAGCCAAACACATCAGAGTCTCAATCCCACAGTGCAAATTATTTGGTTGGTGTGATTCCCTGCATCAGAGTTGTCTTTTGAGTCCAAAACATCACAGGGGATGTCGTGATGCCAATTTTTGACTTTAATGCTCTTATAATTGAGAAAATAGAGACGAAGAGATGACTTGAACCATAAAAACACTATCCAAACAACAAATGGATCTGTCTGTTGCCTGTTAAGTGTTAAGTGGACTTTTGGGTGGAGAAGATAGTCCAGGAACTCCGGCAACAAAAAAGCGCAAAAATATTCTAAAATCAATTCAAAATAATTTGACAACCAAACATTGAGGACAAAATAAAATAATTGAAACAGATAATATAGATAAGCCATGTTAAAACACACTTCACCACTGAATCGGTTTCTGTTTTGTTGGTGCATGAGCATGGACTGTCAAAGGAATTTTTTAGTGCAGCCGGAAACGCCAAGCACTTAACGCCCCCTGTTGTGATGTCAACACAACAGAAACAAATGATGTGCTGTGAGGAGGCCCTCATCTTACATACCAAACTCAAATAGTAAAATCTGTAATTATTTTCTGTATCACTATAACTTTGAATTAATGGATGAAATCAGTTAATCCCACAGCTGTAGTTCTTGCGTGAACAAATAGTAAAACCGTGTCATGTTTTCAGAGTTATGAACAGTTAGCGTCGCGGGCTGCCATTTCTGTGGAGACTTGATTCCTGACTGAGCCTTTGTGTGTTTTTGTACCAGCACCCACAGGCAGATTCACTTTTCTCTGTGTGAAATGATTTTTTTTGGAGCTGCGTTCCCTCTTCAACAGCTCTCGCTGTGGGTGTGTGGATGAGAAGTGAGAAACAGACTGAAGCTGGTTAAAATAAAGAAAATCAGGCCTCAATTTATTCACAGAAATCCCATATTGTAGAAGAATGAAGAATTAATAACAGTCCCCCTTAAGTGAATATTGTGTTTTTAGTTCATGAGTTATTATTACATCCATAAATATAACCTCAGTTCAAGCTTTCAATTTCGGTATATTAAATCTTAAAAAGGAAAAATAATTGATTATAGTAATAATAACAATTTACGTATATACTATTAAGGTATTAAAACCATCTGTGTCCGTAGCATTTTCCAGTTCAGGAGAGTCTGATGACCCGCACTCATTACAGCAAAGAGGTTCCTGAGTGAGCTCTCATGTCAACATCAGTCTCAGACCCACAACTTCATGAAAGAAGAGGTGCAAACAGGCGGTCAGCACTCTTCTCCGTTACACTAATTGAAGATGCTATTATTAAGCTGTCAATAAACCGGTTGCTGAAACTGGTATTGAAGAACACCCCCTAAGGTTTGGTCTCACCTGGAACTCCATCTCACCCCTTCTGAGCAGCGTTAACCTTTTCAAATTAAACCACGATAAAACCTGTCACCCTTTTTTGTTCTTTTGTTCTTTTGGCACAGTAGTTTTTTTGCACCATAATTTTGTATTTTTTTCTATTTTGTTTAAGTTTTATGGTCTATACCATCTAAAGCAATTTCTCCATTTATGTTTATTTCTGCTAATTGAAAATGCTGGAAAAGTGAGCCTAAAGATGTTCAGCACTGCTGCTTCCTTCTAAAAAATACAGCAAGTGGATGTCCTTTCTGACCTTAACAGTAATCATCTGACAGTCTTCTCAATATTTGATTTTAAAACATGTATTTTTGATACACAAGTTATATGGAGTAAAGAGGGAAATCCTTAATGGTTTAGTTTATATATATTAAATGTACAACAGTAATTGGACTCACTAATCATGGAAGAAATATATTTAGCAAATTAATTTAATATATATATATATATATATATATATATATATATATATATATATATATATATATATATATATAAAACAAATATAGAGATGGTTCAACTGATTTTCAGACACTTTAAGGTTTTTTCAAGTTTCAGTCAAAACTTGTCAGAAAAACCCACTATGCTAAAAGGTTAATCCTTTAGATACTTGCAACAGTCCTCTAATTACTGTAATTGGCTGCTGAGGACGCAGGCCGCGGGGTGGATTCATGGCTGCCGTCGGATCACTGGCCTCTGCTTGTCTCTGCTCAGCATCATCACCTCAGCTGCTCCATCGTTTCCAAAGGCATCACCCTCCTAGATTGTGTTTCAGTGGTTGGTGTTTTTCATCTACCCCCCTGATGACCCCACACAGTGGACTTTGACATTTCTGTATGGGCGACGTCCTTTAGTTTTCATTCAATACTGTGTTTTTTTTTTTTTTGTTTTGTTTTGTTTTAGGAATTGCTGGTATTGTATTTTTGTGGAAAGAAAGCAAAATGTGCAAAAATATGTTTTTCAAATTCAATTTACAGCAGAATTGTCTCTTAAATAATGCTTTTCTGATGTCAATTTAAAAAGAAAAATCTTGTTTTTATTTTTTATTTAAAATGGACATATCAACCACTAAAATATCCAAATAACGTAACGTTTTTTGCCTTTGAGACTGAGTATTATAAGGGGACATTAGCAGGCCACCCTCTTTTTAGATCTGTTTCTCCACAATCTTGCCTCATAAGATTGTTTTTTAGAAATGACAGTTTTTGAAGGAGGCAGGAGGAGCAGTAGGGAGAGGTGACAGTGCTCAGTGCTGTCAGACTAGTTTAGTGTCAGGGCCTGTACAGTGAAGACTCCCAGGCAGGGAACCAGCAGCGCAGTGACACTCCCAGGACTTGCAACCTTTTCTAAACCCTCACCCTAGACTCCTCTCCCAACTTGGCATCTAAGGAGTGGTAGTTTGCATGAATATCTATTTAGCACATCTGGTGTTTGTAATATCATTTAAATTTCTTTTAATTCTGCATTGGTTCAAACTGAACACATGTATATGTGTTTTGCATAAAGAGAGCAAGTAAATGTTCGAAAGTAAAGGATTGTTTAATAAAAGCTGTGAGTAACACTTCTCATGGAACACAAAAGGCTTTTATGGTGGTGTTTTGAGGCTTCTGTTTGCTGAAAGTCTTTAGCAGCTCTGTAATGGATTTTCATCTGCAGGGGTGCTATAGACCGAGTTACACTCCCTTTGTGGCTTTGACTGTGTGTGTCAGTTTATGAATGGACAAAAATGTATGGATTAGTGTAATGATTATTGTTTTATGATTTTATGATGTTGTCGTTTACACTGCTAGCATTGACATTAAAAATCCCTCTTTATTTATTCATTGTTTCAAAGAATGAAAACTGTGAAAAATATGGAAAAGAATGAGTCAATCCTAAAAGAAACTTTAAGACAAACTTTTTAAAACCCAAAATGTCAGATTGTCATTTTTCATAAAACTGTCATCATTTAGGAAACTACAATCTTCTTCCTAACATTTATTTATTTTTTTGTTAACCTGAGATTTTGCTTTAAAATATCAACCAATTTTCTTTTTTTCTCATTTGGTAGTGAACAGATCAACCCCACATTATGATGCTTCCACCCCAGAATTTATGTCTGTTATAATTAAATGACCATTTTAACAACAATAATAAATCAACAGGTCAATGTTGGGTTTATCAAAGAGGAGGATTATGGATACAGTGAAATAAGACATGAAGCTGGTGTTAGTAGAGAATGCAGAAGACAGGGTGGAAGATGGAGGAAGATGATTCGCTTCCATTTTTGCTTCCAAAAGACAGACCAGACAAGGTGTGTGTGTGTGTGTGTGTTTGTGTGTTTGTGTGTGTGTAAACACTTTAAATGTCATTCCCACTCAATATTTTTCCTCAGTTTGCAGTTCGAGGACTCGAATGAAGGCATTTCTCAAAACTCATTTATTTTTTTCTGTTAAGGATAACTGTCACGATGTGATATTGTTCTGTCTTCTGCTTTCTTTCCAGCTTTCTCCTTTGAGAGCATCTAATCAGCTCTTGTCTAATAGTAGCTTTTTGAGATGTGAAGATATTCCAATCACACTTCCACTAGTGCAGCATTCTGAATGGAGAAGTTATTACTTTTTCTTTGATATTTGATATGATGGACAATGACATGTCTGCTGAGATAACAGTGTAATATACAGTGAGATTTTCTTTTTACAAAGTTTAGGGGGAAGAAAAACATTAATTGCAGTTGTTTTTGCCCACTAATTTGATGCACTAACTAGACAAAAGAGAATCTAAGCCGACATTTCCCAGACTTCATTCTTTTTTTGTTTGTCTACTGGGAATTTTTCTGTCTAATTTTAAATGTGATTTCTAAATTATTATTTAAAAAGAAAGTTGGGGAGCCTTTTTGTCCACTAATATCATACCTCCATTTACCACAACATTTCTAAAATTAGCTAATTATTTAAAAACAATTTGCAAAAACAAACAAGTAAATAATTAAAAAGTCACAGATTACATTGTATAACAGTTGTTTTGCAGGAGTTTATGTCTCAATGTATTCTAATACATTTTTAGACACCAAAAGAAACCCTAATTATCACCCTTCCACCTCCATGCTGAAAGTAGGGTTTAGCTGTTTTTGTTGTTTTGTCTTTGACAGCTTTTTCTGAAACCGAGAGAAAACAGTCAACTTTATTTCTTTGTCAGTTTTGCAGGCAAGATCAAACTCACAATATGCTTAACCATAGTAAATTGGTCATGCAGGCAAATTTAAGCTGTTCTGCCACATTCCTTATTGGAAAGAAATAGTTTTTCAAACAAGCTAACTTGTGCAAAAGATAGGATTTGAGGGGTTTTGATAGACTTGAAACATTAAAACCCACAGTTTTTGTGTCCTAAGAATTCAAACTTCGGTTAATGTTGATGCATATTTTTCTTATTTCCATTTTTATTTAGAAAAAGAATAATAATACAAATTGAACAGCTTTTTACATTCGTCTACTGCAGCTTAATTTGAATCTTGAGAGGGTTTTTGCATTTGTTTAATCTGTCACTAAACTCTGAGCAGCCTTGCAGTTCCACTTTACTGGGTCAGACAGATGTAATTTCTTCCCACTTTTCTGCCCTGTTTTTTTTCATCCAAAATGGGGTGTCACTTTGTGTTTGTTCTTTTAGTCTCCCTGAGGACTGATAAAGTGTTCTATGCTTTTATAGGTTTCCGCTCCGCTCGGCACTCTGCCGTCTCGCAAAGTAACTACAGCAATGTCAAACAAGTGCGAGTCCCCAAGTACAACAGGACATTTAGCGTTTTACAGGGTCAGTACTGTCGATTTCCCTCTTTTCTGGGCTACTGCTAAAATTGAAAGTGTGTCAGTTAACCATCCCACCAGCTCTTATATCAGTCGGGAATTATTTTTGTACCTAATCATTTGAGTTGTATAAGCTATATAAAGGATTCTGTCATGAAACTTAAAGTGCACCTGCTGCAGTTGTGACAGCAGATAAAACATGAAGTATTACTAAATATGCATTCTCAAAACCCCCCTGATATGTTTTTATTAATCTATTTACCTTGTTTTTTACTCTAAAGTTACTATCTACTATTTTATGGATTCTAAATTTGCTGCAGCTTGACTTCATACGCTGTTGTAATTTATTAAACATTGATTTTTTTTTCCCTTCTTTTGAATTAATCTGGAATCTCTATGTGAATCTGTGATTAGTCTTAAAGCTGCAAAGCAGGATTAGTTCATCTTTCCAACCAGCTCCTGTCCATTTCTCTCCAATCAAGCTATCTCATCGTATTACTTCTCTAATTAACTGCAGTGTGTGTTATTTTTAGCATCCAAGTCAGCCTCGTGTCAGTATTAACTGTACCGACCTGGTGGTTTAAAAAAAAAGAGAAAAAAAGGACACTCAGAAAGACATCTAATAATCCAAAAAGAAGAAAAAAACATTGGGAAAAGTCATTTTTTACCAATCCTGACAAACACTGCAAATTAAACAGTTCACTGATTAACTGTTTCTAAAAATCACTTGAAAAGTTAAGCAACAACACTGACAAAGAAAGAATTTTACCTAATAGGTTGACTCTAAAAAACTTTTGTTTTTGCATAATTCATTGGTTCAAAGAATAAATAAATAAAAAGTGTCCTGTCATTCACAGTAGAAGTGACCTTCAATAGGACACGATTTTTCAAAGAGCTCAGAGGCTAAATGAGGAGTGATGTGAAGTGACAACAAGGATCATCGCTGACCTGCACATTCAGGCACTCCATAAACTTTCCCTCAAAATGAAACGAAAGGTTGTTTTGGCCTGTGTCTACAAAGTATAGAGCACTTTTAGCATTCATTGCCAAAACTTCAAACAATCACAATGCGGTCCAGCTCTTCCAAATGCATCCAACTCATAAGTGAGGAACCAAGGAAAATTTCATCTGCATGACTTTTAATTTGTTGTGTTGCATCATATATTGCATTTTAAAATAAATTCAAAATTAAAATTACTTGGCCATTTGTTTTTTTCTACACAGTTTTCCTTTCCTTTCCTTTATTATGTCAATAACATTAGTCAAATGACAAAAACATCAAATAGAATTTATTACAAATGTAAAAGACTTTGATTCAAAACAATAAGGTGGAAAAAGGGGTTTTTACAATTAATAGGAGTCTTTAACTCAACAAAAATTAACACAATTTTGCTCAAAATGTTGACTAGTATGTGGAAGTTTGTGAAAAAAAATTATTATTTTTTTTTTGTTGACTCATTTGTTCCTTCGGCCATTAAAATTGAAATTATTTAAAAATAAATAAATGAATGGAACACATTTTTGACTTTAAGAGAAAACACAAACAACTTAAAAATGTGTCATTTCCAAACATTACGTCACGCTTGACAACAGAGCGCAGAACCTAATGCTGATTTGAAGGCCGATCTGTGAATTATCAGGCTTCCTACTTATGGTGAGTATTTTTCTCAACCACACGCTCTTTGTCTGCTCTCTCAGTGTTTTGCAATCACACTCGAAATGAATCATCTGCCACTCTGAATGCACTGTTTCTGACCGGGGCACTTACTGCGCTTTTACTCTTGCAGCAGCAGAACAAACTGCAGCTGAACCTCTTCTCATGCTTTCTCTGAGTTTGCACCCATCTGCCTCCTCTGAGATTAGAACAAGGTGTGCTTAAGGTGCCCAACACCACATCAGAGTCCCGTTTCTTTTTGAATAGATGCAAAAATCAACTAAGCGGCAGAATAAAAGGTGTTTAAATGTGTTGGCCAAAACACACAACACTGATGACCCCCCCCCCCAAAAAAAATAGATGAAAGAACCAGCTTCTGGAGATATTAGCCTTGATTAAGCTAAGCTAAGCAGTGTTTGAGCAATTTGTACCTACATTCTATAAGTAGAGAAAAACCCATCAGGTCTGTTTCTGTGGTTACTTTACCTATTTAAATACTGTGCAAAAGATCACACTTTAAGACCTGCGATTATTCATTCTCACTTCCATATGCTGCCTGCCGCCTTTGAGGATGAGGCTTTGCAGATGAGGAGAAGCAGCAGATCTGAACATTGCTGGGATTTACATGTGGAGTATTTATTTCTACCTGAGTTTAACCCTATATGCATTTAATACAGCATTTCTGAGACCCATATCTCGTTAGCATGATATGTATCCCATGCTAATGAGATATGACATTCTCATTAGCATGAGATACATTATAAACAGTGGGTTTTCCTCAAAAACCCGCTGTTTAGAACTTGGTCTATTTTTTTGTCCTGTAGTTCAGCCTCCTTCCACTAGGGGCAGTACAAGGGATTTCTTACTGTTTTCAAAATCTTAAAACCCCCTTGACAGTAAAAGTTCTGCAACTTTATGTTACTTGCAGTTTTGAAAGAATGCAAACCTTGTTGATACTTAATTCTTTACAATACTTACACCATTTTAAAATGTGTGGATCAAATTTGAGACAGTGGGTAAATAAGGTGTTTTTCCCTAAATACTCATGTCATTATATTTGCAATATTGTTGTGGCAAAAACATACCAAAAAAGTGATATTTCAAACATGTGTTTTCATCCAAGGGTTTAAAAACCTATTAATTTCCACAAAAATGTAATTTTCTAGTAATTCTTTAATAAAGTAAGCTTCACAGCGTCAGCCTAACCTTTGAATCAACATTTTGCTTCTATATTTAACATTTGGGACAAGTGTGGTTTTATAAACCCCAAACCAAACTAAAAAAAAGAGAGTCCAGCTTTGGTTACTGGTCACCTGAAACCAAGGATCCCCGGCCTGCTACAAGCCATCAACGTCATTTGTTACTTTCCCTGCAAAGCCCTGTAAATGGAGCTGTAGTAATACTGATGTGTGTCTGTGTAAAAATGCAATGACGTGCTATCCTGAAGGTCTTGATGACTTTCAGTGAGAGATACAGTCAGATGTTTTGCAGAAGAAGAATCAGATCAGAAATACATTTCACTTGTTTGTAACTAAATCAAGCTGTGCATTAATCATGCATAATCAGGCATCCTGTAATAAGCAGATGCCTCTAACATTTTAATCAAATACAATGAGCAAGCTTGTGTTTCCTGTCATGGCTGTCAGTGGTTCCTGGTTGCATCCCTGCAGGTTGGCTGGTTAACTGTTTTCCATCTTTTCTTGATGAGGCCGGTGCTGGCTGGGCCTTTCAGCAGCTCTGTCTCCTCACTTTCACTGCACGCTGCTGAAACAACCTGGCTCTTTGCCCTGCAAACATCCTCCTCCTCCTGCTGCCTCTTTGCTTTTTGTTCAATCACCTTATCTGCCCCTAAGCCATAGCCTGCTCCCCTCTGAGGACCAACAACAGCGCTCACTGAAGTAAAGATGTAAACGACACTAGTCATCAACAGCACCCTCCTCCATTATTTATCTCCTGGTCTTAATGAGTTTTCCATCCACCTTCAAGTCCAGCTAAATTAAAAGAAACAATGATTTCCCTTAATTACATCAATTTAATCTGACTAACGCATTATACCGTTAAAAATTAAATGATGTTGCATTGAAATGATGGATGTTGATGTTTCATTTCTCCACAAAAGAATACCCTGAGACATTTGGGACCGCATAAGCTTTGCTTACTTTTCAGGGGGAAAAAAATTATACGTTGTTTCCAGAAGACCAAAGAAAATGAAGTTGCCGATAAATGATCTTTTGTGACCCTCTTTTTCCTTTTGAGGCTATAGAATTGTCTAAGCTTTCATAGGTGTGCTAGCCCCAAAGCGTGTGTGTCAATCACAGAGATAATATGCGTGTTTACATGCAATGATCATGAAAAGGAGGGCTGGTAAATATTTGATGGCTTCTTCAAGTTACTCAGGAGCCTTGTGATACAACACCGGGGTTGGACTTCAGCACCTGAAGTCATTGTTAAACACCTCTGTGGAGCACCAAGGAACAACTGTGGGTACATAACCCTGGCAGTGGAGCCGAAAAATCAGCTAAGCCATTGTCAGCACTAGAATTTTTCTTTTTGCCATGTTCGTTAATCGCCCCAGACTTCACCTTGACTATCACTCATTCACTTTATCAAGCAGCGTCGCAGTGGTTAAAGCTCAACCAAGCATGTGTGCGCACCTCCGTTTTGCAAAACTGGCTGCGCAGCTCCAGTTGATCCACGCATTACGCCAATTCCTGCCAAGATGGCAAAGTAGCTGCTGTGTGAGCTGAGACAATGTGAAACGTATAGGCTAAACAAAAGCCCAGAGGGAGACAAAGAGTGAGTGGGATGAGAGTGAGCAAAAGATCTGGAGATGAGACAAAAGTCTGGAACAGCACAAAGAGCAATTAAGTGCGTAGTCATGACAGTGTCTCATCCCATTTCTTTTTCGTCATCAGTTTAATTGTGTTAATCCAAAATTAACACTTCAGAGGGAAATATTAAGGAGCTGTCAAATTTGGGGTTCTAGCTTGAAGAAAGCATAAAAAAAACAATGAAAATCACAGCTACTCTAGATCATTACATGTTGAAGCATCATTGAAAGAAAATTTCAATCGGAAACAATTTAGGATTTGTCTAACCCCCCCAAAAAATAAAATAAAATATCTGGCCTTATATCTGCACTGTGCAGTAAAATACAAGCATGATGCTAATTTAATGAAGGTTCAAGTGTTGTCAGGACAGCCGATAAGAGGATTCACATCAAAGCGAGGTCCAGAAGGTAACACAGGGAAACAGATGCCTCCAATTAAAACAAGATCTAATTAACTTAATGCATCTCCTAAAAACACAGCTATTTAGTCTTGCTGTATTTATTTTCTTTTTGCGTTCTTTTTTGGGTTTTTATTCCATCGTATTTCCCTCAGGGACTCTATCTGGAGCCCCTAAATAATGCAGACCGGGAGAGGGGCTTAAAGGCTGATGATGGATCACTCCCCTCCTTCTGGTACTGTTGTATCCTCTCACAGAACTTATTTATTATTTCCAAAATGACACTGTTCTCAGGTGAATCTCAAGATATCTATATTTACAACAGATAGCCTTTTTTCAGGATCTTTTCTTCCTCTCTTTCACTGTGATCCAGTTTTTTGGTGTGCGGCGTCACACAAATGGGTCACACAAAGGCTGTGAAACATCATATTATTGTGTGGCCTTGCCTACAGGCACACAGAAATTCAATCTGTAAAATATGTACTCATAGGATCTTTTTTTGTACTTCAAATGTCTCTTATTTAAAAAAGTTTTTAAAAATTTAAGTAATACTTTAAATCCCTAATTTATTCCTCCAAAAACAAACTGATTAAAGTCATTTTCTTGTTTTGGGAATAAAGACATTTATGTTTGGAAGACTCTTGGTTGGCACATCTAAAATGTTTAAAAGCTATAAAAATTCTGTACAAATAAATCACTTGTATAAATACTAAATTGTATGTCAAATCAGTTTTGTTCCTTTTTTTAAATTACTTTTAAAAGTGATAAATTACGGTAATGTTTTGAAGACACATATAGAGAAGTTACACAGATAAAAGTAACAGTTTAGAAAAATAATTATCTTTTCTTTGTAAGTGTTCAGTAATTCACTTTAAGTCAAACATATTTTTCACTCAGTGTGGCGCAAATTATATATATATTTTTTGTTCTAACAAATTAGGTAAGGTTGCACAACAGTAATGATAAAACCACATGAATATTATTAAAGGTGCTGCCTTCATTTAATTGTAAAAAAGCATTTTTCTGTTTTCTTCAGACACTCCTGTTTACATCACATCCCTTTGGTTCACATGATCTAACTGCATGACATACTGTTACATTAAGCGTCAGACAGGCTTTTATCCGGTTAGTGTCATATTGATTGCACAAAGAATTTGGAATGTTTGGCTTGAGACCTTTATTTTAACAAAGTAAAAAGCTTTTGATTACTTTTAAATATTTAGGAGTTTGGATTTGGTGTTTATTTATTTATTTTTAAGAATACAATTTTGAGGGAGAATAAGTGTTGCATGATGCCATTTTAGTTTATTACTTTAAGTCAAAATATAAAAAGTCCATGTAGATGTAATTTGTCGGAACACAAATAGTGCTATCTGCTAAAAATTAATTGAAAAAAGGACTAAGCAGATAAAAACATGAATGCTAAACTCACTAAAGAGGAAAACATGATCAATTTCTCAGAAAAAAACCCACTAATTCAAAAGCTAAACAAGCTTAAAGTTGAGATAAATGTTTTTTCTTTTTTAAATAGTAAAAAAAAATGTGAAAACACAGTCCATTATGTTACGGAGTCTAAAAGTGATAGGAACTTTTTTTTAATCAATTCAATATTTCAATTTTTCAGCTTTAGAACAATTTTATGTGAAAGTAGATGCCAAAAATTAAGAAAGAGGATCTTCACAACACAAATGCAATTACAGGTACAGAAAGAAAAGTAAGCTACTATTCAGCAAAACGTGCAAAGTGTTTTTAAAGTCATAGAGAATTCAATTTTTAAAAGCAGATAATGCATCACAGTAAATAAAGCATGCAAATACAGACGTAAAAAGTTTGAATAAATTAAAAATATAATCCCAACTGAAAAAAGTCTGAAATATATTAAATTTTTGTTTTGGAAATGCATTTATCACGCTGTAAGTATTGTGCTTTCTTTTTACTGGCCACTAAACTGGACATCCACAGAAAGCAACCGAACAATAACTAACTCCCTCTTTAACAGAGCATCAGAGGCTTGTAAGTGGTGACGAGAGCAGCAAAAATCCCAGAGGAACAAACAGATGACTCATGACTTTGTCCAGAGGAGGGGAAATAAATATTTAAATTATGATTCAGCGTCAGATTGTTTTGACTCATCTCCAAGGGTCCCATTTTTTTAAAACACTGACCATCAGGTTTGTGTCATGTCTAGTATCACTTCTTTTTTATTTATTTTTTCCAGAGGGGCTTTGGTGCAGCGCAGAAGCTGTCATTCACTGCAGGCTCATTCACTCATCCTAATCAAAAATAAACCCGGTGCACTGTGGAAGGCACCAGGACTGGGGGTAGTGTGACCCCTGGTGGATTAAAAAATAGACTTCTGCCTTCTTATTTTTAAGTTTTGATAAGAAATACAAGTTGTCATCACTCAAAAAAGTTTTACTAAGGGTCAAAACGAATGATTCCATTATTTACCTAGTCTATTATTCTAAGAAATGCTGAATAAAGTTCATATTTTATCCTGTTTTTGTGAGACTTCTACATGGAGTGTCTCCTGTGTGGTAACATCCCTGAAGATTTGCGTCTGAACCAAAATCCTTTTTCCTGTTCTTACTGTGCTCAGAAGGGGGTTAAATGAAAAGAAGTACATACTCAAAATGAGAACGCGGTATCTTTTTCAAGGTGGTTCAGTCCAGAGGCTGGATTCAGAAGGATTGAAATGTGAAAAATTGGAACCAAACTGCTTGGTGTTACAGTTCAGAAATAAAATACAGCTTTGTACAACTTCAGCTGGCAACAATACTGAACTATGAATATGCGTCCCATTGAGATTAGCAGAGGTCACATTTGCCAGTTCATGTTTCAGAGTTTCATTTTTCGGATGAAAAGTGGAGCAGAACATAAAATGCTCTTCAGTCCCGGCAGAATACAGCAGCTTCAGAGGGCTTTTCAAGTACTTTCAGTTTTTGCCTGAAATGTTAGTAAGGAGGCCCATTTGTATAAATGATTTCCAACTATTATGCTAAAACAAACTTAGGAAACTCAAACCCAGATATTCAGTAATAGAAAACCCCGCTTAAACAGTTTGCCACATTAGGATGGCGTGATAAATATGAGATACTGAATTCAGCCAATTCATTCATTTCATATGAGTCATGCATAAAAAGTATATCTTTGACCTCGAAATGCATATGTGAATGTCATCTAATGGACAAGCCGAGAAGCCTTTCTACCAAATGTGTCAGTATCACAATAAAAGGGAGATAAAAAAGGAAATATGAAAGCAAATCTATTATAATCCAGCTGCTCATTGTCTGGATAGCACCGCTAGATTCTAGGTCTCCAGTGCTTTTAGTGCACAATGTGTTGTTTTTTAGATTTTAAATAATAAAATTAACCACAACATGCTAGTTTAATGTCTGTACAATAAGTTATATCATTCAAATGAGGAAAATATCAATATTATGAGACCTACAATGAATATTTTTAGCAAAACTCAGTAAAGGACTAAGAGTATGAGCTGAAGAATTGTTGAGGGAATCTTTCCCTTGAGGCATAATTTACAACATATAAATCAACTTTCTTATAGCATTCATGGTTTATGTTTGATGACAAAAGGAAAGTTAGATGCTGAATTTTTGTAGCAGGTTTACCTCAGTTCTCAATTCTAGGACACACTGCAGATCTGCAGACAATATGATCAAAACCACCAACAGAGACAATATTCCCTCTAGTGATCATGCTCTCATCGATAATGAAGCTATTAGTAGCAAAGATATTCAAGATATTGTGAAAATTATTCTGGAAAAAAGAGACTATTTCAAATCAAGTGTAGCATTCTGTTGAGTTATAAAGTTTATAGAATGTATTTGAAAAAACACAAAAGCAGCTGAAAGATGGAGCAGCGGTCACCTGTGCGGAAACAAACTTTAACTTCTGGATCTGTCATTTCCTGCTTGTCAAACGGTTCGTCTGTCTCTGCCATCTGTTTCCTGAAATCTAAACTGTTCAAACTTAAAAATAGTTCAAACCACCTCATTTAGAAAAGAATTAGAAAGCCAAAGATTTTTGACATCAGAAGCCTGTATTTCTCATATAAACAAAGTAGACATGATGATAAATACATTACAGAATCTGTTACAGACATTTTAACATTTATTTACATCTACATACTGGGAAAAAATAGAAGCAGTCAAGAAAAAGTTGCTTTCTTCTTAAGGATGAGTATTCATGAGCTTTTAAGTCAGTGCCATAATATGATTTGATGTCTGTTTCCGGTCCTCGGTAACCTGAGCTCTAGATGAGGATTGAGGATACCAGCCATCAAGTCTCATCATGTGACTGTAAGTAGATTGGTTTGGCCTGTTTCCTGAGACGCTGCTGGACTCCCAGGTTCCTGCCCTTCAGAGTGGCCAGTCCCAGTGGCGGCAGGTATGTCTATAATGACAGACAGGGAGTAAACTACAACAATTTGGCCAAAACGTGATAAAACCGGCATCACTTCACTTGGGATTACTTACAGCTCTAGGATATGGATTGCTATAATGCAAGCCTGTTAATAAAAAAATAAAAAAAAACGTTGACAATGGTCAGAAATTACACTCAAACACAAATTAAACATTAAGCAACTATAAAACTTCAGTTTCACTTATTGATTTAAAAAAATTCAAATCTTTAATAACATTACCACAATTTATTTTACTAAATTTATTTAATTTTATGTTTTTACTATTCCATTCATGGCATATGTAGACTTAGCACATATAAGGAAAAAGCATATAAAACAAATAGGACCTGCACCTAAAACTATAAATGCAAGAGGACATGTCAGCCTCCATAGCATGAATAGTGCATGTTTGACTGCTGCCTGTAGCCTGTGGATTTTATCTTATAACAAAAATGAACAACAATATACATAATTAAAAGTTCTGAAACAACAAATATTAAAAGTTTCACATTTTATGTGCAGCATCTCCTCGTCCGTACCTATTTCTAATCTCGCCTCACATTCTGCTATGCAGGTCTTTATCACTTCTGGATCTGTGAGCTGTAAAAAGAAAAACACACAAAGAAAACTGACATAAATGTTGTGTCTTGCCATAAATAACTACTTTGACAAATCTGTGAGCCTGTTACACCTGCTGGTTCTGTCTAAACAGAGTGCGGGCCTCTTGTTTAATGAACTTTCTCTCAGTCTCTGTGTCTGCTTTAACGCCGCTCTGTGCCTGCCAGGTCCGGGCAACGCGAAAAACGCGAGTGTACAGAGACAACACTTTGCTGCGAGTGCACGCCGTCATCAGGGCTGAAAAATCTGAGAAAAGAGAAGCTTCCTGCACAACAAAAGAAAAGTGTGAAATACATAAAAATGGCAAACAATGTTGCTGAATTATCATCGTATTATAAAAAAAAAAAGTCTAATTCACTTAGAAAAAATGTATTCTTATAAAAGATATTGACTGAGCTGATAAATAACTAAATTATCTGATTATTACTCTGAAGAGTGAATGGCATACTGCAATTTTTTACATTTCTTTCCAGAATATTTTCAGAGTGTTTCTATCTCAAATGAGTTTATTACTTGATATAGAAACACTTATTATTAAATAAGTCTAAGGCATTTTATTTTGTGTGGAAGCAGCAGAAACCAGGCAAAATTCTGGATACATAATCAGTTCAGTGCCTTTGCAGTGCTTTCCATAAAAAATAGTACTTGTGTTTAATTTAGTTCTGCATGAGGATCCAGAAGACACAGCTCTTTCTTAACGGTTTCCAGATTTTAATCAATGTGACTTAAGTGACAGAAGTATGGAATCACATGTATAAAAGCAGAGATTTGATCTCTGACCCTTTAGCATGCAAGAACGACCTTGGAACATTGAAACCTAAATTGCTCCTGATGGCTGTGAAGCAATATCTTCAAGGGCTGCTTTGGTGGAGTGTAAATAGGATCTAAAAAGATGCCATTGGTTTTAATGACATGGATTATTTTCTGCTGGCAATTCATTAAATATTTCACCACTCCCAGATGATGAAATGGTCACAAAAGTAATCTGAGATTGAATACTTTAACAGTTCAACTAAAAATGCATCAATCTTTTTTTTTTTTTTTATCAAAGGGTTCAGATTTGCAGTCCAGATTTAAGGTACCATAAGAATAAAATAAAATAAAATAAAATAAAAAATAAAAAAATACTGGAGAGGACACTAGAATAAACACTTGTCTTACCACATATATGTTACATGACAGACGGAAATCATGGTTTCACTTAAATTAAACAATAATGACAATATGCAAACAATTTGGTTTGTTTGTATTCTTGACTGACTTCTTTGCTTTCGCAAGTTATGCAAACGGAGGCTAAATTTCAATACGGAGAGAGTTAAACCCTAAAATTCGAGAAACAACACATAAAAATGGTCACTCTAAGTAGTCACCATAACTGCAAATAAATCACAAAAATGTATCAAAAGCTAGGTAGAAATTTAACCTACCTGTTTTATAAGCCTGCTAGGACAACAGAGGAGAAAAAACTCTGTCGCTCAATGATGACGTCTTCAAATGAAACTTTATTAATAACTACAAATAACAAATTCGTATGTGAGGATTTTGCGTTCAATTTAGCAGTAATTGTCTTGTGAAACGTCTTTATATACTTTAAAACAAATACACATGAAGAACATCTTCAGGGTAAAAGTACGTATAAAAGTTCACACAAGTATAATGATTAAAGGAGCGTTTGTGACACAACCTATCCTAAAGAGAGACCCAACAAAACTATCCTTCTCCACAAAAACCCATCGTAATTTCCTTGTCAATAATTCTAAATAATTTCGATTGTATAAGAAAAATTGTAGTTAAACCCATCTACTGAATAAGCGACCAATAATATGAGTGCACATTATTGATAATTGTCCCATTGCTCCAATCCACTCCTCCAATCCAATGTATTACTAAAAGCATATCTTATATTTGAATAAATATATTAAAGCATTACTAGTACATAAATCTGAGTTTCAATTTGTTGTATGCTTAAATTCAATTATACTCGCAGGTGGTATTTGAATATTTTACATTTACAAACATTAGGATTGTTGTAAATAAATCATTTCTACATGTTTTGTTGTTGCACAAAGTGTTTTAAAAGTATGAATTTAAAATAAAGTATTCCTCATATTAAAGTAATTCAATCCATTTTTTTTCCCTTTTTAGCTGTTTACACGTAATCAGTTTTTAATTAATTCTAAAAGTTTGGTGCTATGTTTTAATAACCTAAATAATACAATGAAAGTCAAACCTTTCTTTTTGCTTGATTTTTTTTTAATCACATAAATTCATGCTAAAATTAAACATTGTTATCTTGAAATATGTATCTAAACAGTTTAGGATTTCTATTCAATCATACATCCAGATAATTTTAATTTGAAATGAATAAACATTCTGATGGCTTCCAAAAAAGGTAATAACTTTATTGTATATGGCTGCATGAATAATGTTGGTACACAACACACGGAAACGTTTTTTTTTTCCTAACCATTAAGCACGGATAATTTTAAATTATTTGTTAAATGTTTACAAAAAAAATTGACATTCAATTGAATTGTCATTTGTACGTAAGGTTAATACTTGTAACCCAAATTTTTTTTTTTTTTTTTTTTTTTTTTTGATTTTTTTTTTGTTTGACTTGTAACCCAAATGTCTACAAGAAAGAAACCAAATTTCTAGGAGATTTTGGTGACCCTAGTTAGGTCGCAAAGTTTGATGGGTCACACACATTGAAATGTTTACAGTTTTTGGTCTCAAAATTTGGCGTTACACCCCCGTTCAGACGAAGATCAGCTGTTGGATGCTTGCAGGGAGGGAGGAAGTGATGCAGTAAATGCCCATAACGTTGCTACACTCAATGACTTAAAGGGGGGAGAGCACAAAGAAGCAGAGTGCTTTAGTCCAAGATTATCTTTTCACTTTTTTCAGTCAACAAACAAAGCTAAACACAGTTTTTAAAAATATATATTTTTTTCATTATTGTTGCCTTTCCTTCACTCTGCGTGTCGTCTAGAATCAGACATTAATGTGGAAGTTTTTTTTTTTTTCCTTTTTTTTTGTCAGCTCACCGCTAGTAGTAAGCTAGCAATCTGAGTTAACGCGACGAGTTTCTCAGTTCGCTTGTAGTCGCTTTGGCTAACTTACTTTGTTACCTAATTTAACTGGCACTCTTTGTAGCGATGCCAATCCATCCACCACACGAGAAATTGTCTTTCCAATTAGGTAAGTTTGTTTTCACTTGTATTTAGGGTAACTTATATATCAGTCGGAAAGGAGCTAGCATAGCAGATAGCTAACTTTTAGTGATCCAAGCTGATGCTAGCTAGCTATGGCGACGTCGCCAGGGCCAGTCAGTTTTAAATGTAAGAGTGAAAATGACCTATTGATGGGAAATTATTGTCGTTCAGTTTTTGTGTGTTTAAATATAGCATGTCGTTTAGGGCGTTACTGTAAATTGACCGTTTTATATGACTGCTTAAACATTGTTTACCTTTCATTTGGGATGGTTGTACATGTGCTGTTGAGCTCTTCTGATTTTCTCAAAGTGTTTGGATCTTCATAACAAATTAAACTCGACCTTTTAATGTTAAACATTATACTCGAATAACTCATTAGTTAATGTGTTGCAATAACAGCGGTGCAGATGTTGCACAGGCGTGTTCTAAATCTACTTTGTCTACTAGGACTCTTTTAAGACTAGCTAATCTGGTTAAACTAAATGTCTGATTAGGTTACTTGGTGCTTACTAAAGTGTCCTGCTAGTTTATGGTGAATATGGCCTTCATCTGTTGGGGGAGCTTGATGACCTGAAAGACTTGCCCGAACATGCCTAGAGCATTGATCAGAACAGGATTTGCTCTGCTCTAGAATATCCTGCTCATGTTGTGACTTAAGTCCTGACTCAGCAATCATGCCTCTTAAGTTTTTTTTTCCCCCTTTTAGTTTTAAACTCCCCACTGTAACTTTTGAGCAAAGCTATGATTTTGCGTGGGTTTTGTCTTTACAAAACAGAAAAACCATAGAACAATAGAGGCCCTTAACTGATTACAGTAGGTCAACTCTGTGTGCCCCCCACCAGTATGCCATTGATTGCATCATTGTGCAATAAGGTATAGCAGTTTGGCTGTGCTCAAACTGCATAGACTCAAACCATAATAACAATAATCCCTGGAAGTGTGGCAACGGTGAGTCATCACTTTGTGCTCTTGATGACAAGATAATGTGTCTTTTCAGCTTTGCAGTGATGTCAAGGTCACAATGATGGCGCAGAACTGAAAGATAATGCCATCACGATGAGTATCTGTAAGTAACATCTTCATTAGCTACTCACATTAGTTCTCATTTAATACATTTATTTTATTGCTAACTTGACTTAGAATAAAGATAATGCTGAGCTCCTGAGTCACATGTACTGTTTCCACATCGTTTGCCATAAGAATGTGCTATGGAAGATTTGAATACAGGTCCCTTTTATCCACCACTCCTATAAATGAACTTATAAGACTGATTAATCGTATTATGAAATGTTCAGGCATTAAAATTTATCATCAGACTTCTTGGCCAGGTCTCTGCAGGCCAGAAAAACAGGTTAAACGCATAAAAGAAAACTCAACTAATCACAACAGTTGAGGGATTCAACAAAATCTCAGTGTGACAGAGGAAACAGGATCAAATGCAAACATTGGATATTTACATTCACATAGTCTTAGAGCAATTCTCTGCTTCACTTTCTCCAGTTTTTTTATCCACCCTTCGCTGTTCATCATTCAGGTTACAATGTCACATGATTAGCGGTTTGATTAATTTATGACGCAGACTTTTCTTTGAATTCTGTAATTTTCGGAAGAAATTTTTCGCAGTTCCTCATAAAAATCTGGTTGTAAGAAACTCTTAATGCGTGAAAGCCTTACTTCATGATCAAGTGCTTCCCTTTTGAAACCAAAATGTTGAAACTCCATTTCAGGTTGATGAGACATTCTCTTCCCTCTTATTGTTTTTAACAATTTTAGGACAGAAGGATGGTACAGAGGCTTTCAAAGACTTGAAGCCACAACTGAACTTTATCTAAAAAGCCCTGACAAAGACATAATAGACTTAATTGAGTTTTAAATTTATTTAACACAAAATTATTCTCAACAAATTAAGGGACTGACCTATTCAAAACTACTTCTTTGCATTTTTTAACCTAAAATTAAGCATACTGTTTTTTGAAATTGAAAAAATATTGGCTTCTATTTTTGTAGTGCTTAATTTTATTGTAATGCATTTATTTTTACAACTATTTCAGTGCTGCCAATTCATAATATATGCTGTGCTTTTATTTTAAGTACTGTAATAACTGTGCTTTTTTTTTTTTTTTTTTTTTTAGAGAGAGTGTTTAACTTCTCCAATTGAAGTTTTGGTTCATGACAGATCTAGCACAGGTAGCTTCACTTTCTTTTTCTTTGATATTCTTGTTTATTGCTTCACTCTGTCAGTGATGAGTGTTCTCCATTCTAGGCCTGAGGGTATGTTGAGACGTCTCGCCAGGCCAGAACAGAGGCGTTTAGGTGGTTCGGACGGGGACTGAATGTGAGGAGGAGGGGAGAGGGACCAGTGAGAGAGACATGGGCCAGTGCGTCACCAAGTGTAAGAATCCAGCGTCCACACTCGGCAGTAAGAGTGGAGACAAGGACAGCAGTTCCAAGTCCAGCAAGAAAAGTGGCACTGCTGGAGGCGGGAGCCACAAAGAAGAGCTGAGTGCTCCATGTAGCAAAGCCACCAGTGAGCTTTCAAATGGCACCAAAACCCCTGATGTTACAGTGGAGACACCCATCCTCCCATCACTGATGGGGGAGTCCCTCAAAGATGATCGTGTGAATGGAGATGGGTTGTCCATGTGGCGTATCGAGGAGCTCTTCTGTTGCTACAAGGATGAGCAGGAAGATGCCATATTGGAAGAAGGCATGGAGAGATTTTGCAATGATTTGTGTGTGGACCCAGCTGAGTTTCGTGTTCTGGTTCTTGCCTGGAGGTTTCAAGCAGCCACTATGTGCAAGTTTACAAGGTAAGGAATGAGTTAGAAAAGCTAATGATTTATGTGTTGATGTTTTTTTTTTCCTCTATCACAGAAACTTGTCTTTTTTGGATAAGCAGCTCAACCTCATGGCACAGAGGTTGAGCTGGTGACCTCTGATTAGTTTGTAAGGTTTTGGGTTTAGTTCCTGCTTTACCTGCCTATAATTGTCAGTGTCCTTGGGCAAGACATGGAACCCTACTTTGCTCCTGGTGGTCTGGCTAGTTCCCTTGTATGGCTGCTCTCCCACCATCAGTGATTTTGTTCACAGGACTTGTGACTGTACAGCTCTTGGCAAGTAAACGCAATGAGGCAAATAGCATTTTTCAGTCACCTGTGACTTGTCCACCTAAAAAGATGAGGTCTGTAATGTTCATCATAGGTGAGAGACATAATGTTAAAAAGAAGAATCCAGGGATATATTGAATGAGTTTTAAAGAATTAGTTTGTATAATAAGTATTCTGACTACAAAAGTTCACTTCAGTGCTTAAATCTTGGTTGGCAATGTCGCAGTTCAAATGTCCCTTGTATGTCTTTCACCAGACTCGGACGGTAGCTGCTTTTTGTTCCATTCTTCCATGCAGCTCTTCTCAAGAGCTGTGATGTTTTGGTGCTGTCGCTGAGCAACACAGACTTTCAACTTTTCCACAGATTCTCTGTTGGACACAAAGAGTCTAGAGGCTGGCTAGGTCACTCCAGTACCCTGAAATGAGTTTTATGTAGCCACTTTGTCATTGCTGGGGTAAAATGTGTGGGGGTCATTGTCATCCTAGAAGATCCAACTTCCATCAGTGCTCTCATTGATGGAAGTTGGATTTTTGATCAAAATGTCACCATACATTGCTCATGTGTCCACCCACTGTGAAGCATGTGGGCGGACACATGATTAATGTATGATGCAATGTTCTTGAGATGCAACTAAGCATTCTTTCTCTTCCAAACAAGGAGGGTGACATGTATACCATAGAACTATATTTTTGTTTTTCTGACCACACGATCTTCTCCCAATCCTCCTGTGTATCACCCAGATGGTCAATGGAGAACTTTAGACGGGCCTGGACACATCCTGCTCTAAGCAGTGGAACCTTTGGAGATCTGCAGGATTTGAAACCATAATGTAGTGCAGTGTGGCTGATGTAATGTATTGTAGCTAATGCAGTGTGTTAGTGTGGTCCCAGCTCTCTCCTGGTCATTGACCAGTTCACATGATCGTTTCTTCACCGTTCTCAAACTAGGTACGATTTTGCAGGAAGCTCTAGGTGGAGGGTGATTGTCAATGAACTTGTTTATCTTCCATTTTCAAATAATTGCTCCAACAGTTGAGCTCGTCTCACCAAGCTGCTTGTTTATCGTAGATTGGTTCATCCTAGCCTTGTTCAAGTCTACAGTTGTGCCCCTGGTGGCTTCAGACAGCTCTTGTGGCCTTTCCAGTTTAATTGTTTAAGGCTGTGAACAGGTGTCTTTTATACAGAGAACTTGTTCAGAAAGGGGAAATTAATACAGGTAATGAGTGGTAGATGCTTCATATAGAAAAAGTAACTGGTCTGTGAGGGACGGAATTCTTATTTGTACAAACTTAAATACCTGATTTCTGAACCATCATAAAAATTCGTTAAAAATCACACAATGTATTCAGTCTACAATGATCTCCAATAGACCAGTACACAGGCATGTCATCATGGTTGTAAATGTATTTGATGATTGATTTAAAACATACTCTTAACAAACTGTTTAGTAGTTTTCACTGCTATGTGTGCATTTTATAATTCGAGAAGCTTTGATAGATCATGTTTTGGGTGTATGTCGTATTTAAATTGCGTGCAGATGAATGTGCACACTTCAGCATCAGCAGTGGTGTCCTCTTCTTCCTTTGCTGTTCATGCCAGCTGCTGAAGGCTCATTACTTTACTGACAAATTATAGATGCTGCAACACAGCACTGAAAGCTGGTATTTAAAAGAAAGCCAGCAGCAAAGCAAAGCCAATAGTCTTCAGTTTATTTCTCCTAATTTAGCTACCATTCCATTTATTGAAGGTTATTGTTCCTCCAATGTGATGCACAAGTCCATTCTTCGGTCAATGACCACAGTTACCTGCGCTGCTCCCTGTTGGGAACTATTCAAAAATCTTTATTGGGTAGTTTTGAAGGGAAAAATCTATATTCTAAAAATTAAGCTACAAAAGGCACAAATTAATAGCAAGCACTGAGGGTAACGTTCCTAAAAGCTACTGTGGCACCAAAATAATAATAAATAATAATAATGGATTGGATTTTTCTGCGCTTTTCCAGACGCTCAAAGCGCTTACATTGTGTCCATTATTCATTCACTTCTCATTCATACTTGGTAATGGTGAGCTACTGATGTAGCCACAGCTGCCCTGGGGCAGACTGACAGAGGCGTGGCTGCCATTTTGCGCCTACGGCCCCTCTGACCATCACCGGGATCATCCATGCGCATTCACACACCAGTGGAGCCACACTGGAGGCAAGGAGGGTGAAGTGTCTTGCCCAAGGACACAACGACATTTGGCTGGTGGGAGCGGGGAATCAAACCGCCGACCCTTCGATCATTGGACGACCCGCTCAATCACCTGAGCCACTGTCGCCCAAAAGTTGCTGGTAGAGCTGTCACTCAAACTGCTGTTGGGATTTATTGTTATTCGCTAACATACATCCTTCCAGTTAAGAAATTAAGTGAAGCAAAAGTCTTCATTTTATAAAAAGCGATTCTTTTTTGGTAATTTTTTTATTTAGCTTTTTCCTGGAAAATCTGGAATGTACCCCGTTCTAGGTCGATTAAAATTTCATTTCTGCTCATTGTTCAACTGCCGTCAGATTTATGAGAAGAGGAAGCAAGCAAAGTCACCAAACTGTTGCTGCAGACTTTCTTTATTTATTTTTTTCCACAGCTGCAGTTATTCCTTGATTTTTAGTAACTCTGCTCACTTGTTTTGTATTTTTATTGTAATCTTTCAGTAAGTGCTTGCAAGATGGAAAAAATTCTATACTGAAGAAGAAACCTAGCTTATTTATTCTCAAGATCCTTCTGCTAAAGACACAAGCTCTATGTGGATGCAGTATCGCTTGATTTAGAATGAAGATATTTGTTTATACCAGACATATTTCAGGTCCTCTGCTATTGTGAGGAAGTGTTTCATCTTACCATGCCTCTTAATTAATTTTTTTCAATAAAGATGCCGTCAGCTAAACGGAACAGTAGTGCATACCTGTGCTCCTCTATTGAACCTTGAGGTGGTTCTTTGTAGAACCTCATCTCTTTTCTCAGAACAGCCATGTCAAAAAAAAAAAAAGCTTTCTGCGTAAAAACAGGCAAACCTGTTTGAGAGATATTTGTTCAGTCATCAAGGGAAAGTCTGCAGCGTTTTTGCGAAAACAATACAGACGGAGAAATTCAAACCTAATCGGTCAGTTTTTTTCCTTTACTTGTGAAGAATATACTGAGTTTTAAGATGAATTTTACAATCATTATAATTCTAATATTTTTGCTTGGTGTCCTTTTTAAAGCGGACTTTGAAGGGCCCATCAACAAGAGGGTTCTTTTTTTGTTGTTGTTTTTGTTGTTCACTTTTTAGCATTTCCCTTCACCTGTCAGAATTCATTGCTCAATTTATTTTAAAGCAGTTGTGAATAAGTTGGATTGTATGTTTAAAAAGAGAGAGCTAAAAAACCACAAATAAATTGGCCTGAGATGTTGGAAGCATAAAAACTTGAATTTATGAATTACAGGAACAGCAGAAAATGCACTTGGTTTTTATGTTTTGCAGGTACAACAATTTAAAGTGCAAGAATACAAACATGCCAGACAAAACAACCAAATGTTCATACGAACATGCAGTGCAGTCTCATTTCTTCTCTTTTCTCAGTACAAGGCTGAGATCTCCCTCTGCAGTTGTGTTGCCACTTTTGCATTTTTTGTTGTAAACAATAAGCTATCCATGGCTAACAATACTCTACTGTACGTTTGCAAGCTGGCTTGCTGTGATGTATTGAAAATATGAACTAATGATGGTTTCAGCTGCTCTGTTACACATTTAACTATAACTTTAACAGAAATGTAGTTTCAGATGTGTTTAAAAAAAAAAAAACACTTACTATGAAGTAAGTTGTTGAGGGCGAAATAAGTTGAGAAAAAAAAAAAGACCCTCAAATTCTCTGTTTATATCATGAACAAGGACAAGGAGTTGGTGGAATTGGGATCTGGTGTTTTTGCAACTGAAAACCAAGCAAGCAGCTGAACTTCAATGAGTAGGGATGCATTTCTTATGCTTCTTACTTTTGTTGCGGCCAAATCTGTGTCTCTGTGTAATAAGAATTTTAGCTGGATTAGAGATGCGTTCAGATTTTTTTTTTTTTTTTTTTGTTGCCCTTTTTGTTATCAGGATAAAAAAAAACGGCATGCTCTGCAAAAAAAATGTTGGATGAACTCTGGGTTCAGTTCACTCAGCTGCATCCAGTGATGCGGCTGTCAGTTCAACATGCTGTGTCAGGTGTTTATAGATCACTGACAGCTCCGGGAGATGACGCACACGGCGGACTCCAACACTTGAAAAGCCAAAGTCAACTGACAATTACCATAGTTCAACTTTGTGACCCTCTGCAGCTCAAGATATGTGCTTATGCTTTTGATTCATCTATTTAAAGGGGAGATGCTGTTCTGTCTTCTGTTAAACCAGTTAAAGCTGTTGAATATCTAATAATTAGGAGCAGTTTTTCAGCCTCTATTACCTTAAAACAATCTTTGTGGCCAAATAGAGGACACCTGAAGCAAACCATCATCAGAAAAAGTACTTATTTAATGACACAGTTGTTGATGATGTTGCTTTAAAATCTTTTATCGGGTTTTTCTTAGTTGCAGAGGGACTTAAAACAGACACCAAACTAATGTTGCGCATATGTGGAAGGAAACTCAGCTGTATGGTGTGCCAGTTTGGGTAATTACACATTTGTCCTTATATTTCTGCTGAACAATTTACAATAATTGTATTTAACACACAATCAATAGTCACATTCTTGTTTAAATAACTGTAATCTAATTATTTGTTTGCTTGAGTAACAAAAAGAAAAAACAACCCAAAAACTATGTTTAACACAACATTTGCTCACTTACGCCACCAAGTGATGCTCAAATTCTAAAAGTTAGTTTATTTGATTTTGTAACGAGGACCATGAGGTTTTGAAATAATACAGATTTTTCATTATCAGTATTAGTAAAATTAATATAAAAATGACTAAATACAGTTTCTGACTCTGGAACTAATATACAAATAAAATATATAGCAGTCTTTTGTAATTCTGCTTTATGGATTGCATTTAAAAAGGGGAATTGCTTTCTTTTTTTATGCTGTAATTTGAAAATGCACTTTTAATAAGCAAAAATTGAAGAACATAAATTCTATATTTGATCAAAGATTTTTTTTTCTAAATCTTCACAAGTGGCTTGAATAAAGCGCAACGGTATGTTCTCTGAGGGTTTTCAGGTTTTTATTGAACTTAAGTTTAGATCTGCTCATTTCCTGGACCACAGTATGTTTGCCTTGAAACTAATTCTGGTTGAAAGGCACACTGAGCTGTAATGTACTTAATGGTATTGCTGACCAAAGTATTTAAAAAAAAAACACATTAGACACTTCTGAACAACGATCAGCGGGGACTTTTTGTAATATTTTAACATCAATGCACTAAATAAGTTACATGTTAAACCAATGATAGGACAGAGAAAAAGGGAAGAAATGGAGCATTTCATTTAGGAAGAAGTTTGCTGTTGCATTAAAAAAAAAGGGGGGAGAATAAAGTTGGGGCTTTAACGTATCCTCAATTCAGTCACACACAAAAATATGGCTTTATTGTCCTTCTCCTGCTTGCTGTGACATACTTTATATTGGCTTTGACTGATTTACAGCTGTAACAAATGGTATAGGGTCAGTGAGGGAAATGGTGTATGCTCCCAGCCTTTATATCAGGTTCTAATGCACATGCTATAGCCCTGCACACATGAACAGCATTACTCTGGTCTGCACCCTTCCATGGCAGATTGTGTCAGATGAATAGGCCTCTGTGCTGTGGCTGGTTCATTTGTTCCCACCCTCTTGTAATTTTTTTTTTTAAGCTCAGCACTTTTTTGTACACCCTTGCACTCTGTTAACCATGTTGGTTAACTGTCAGGTGATACTAACGGAAATTACGACTCTTGATTTAAAAAAATAAAGAAAAATAAATTATTAATGATTAAAAATGCATGGTAAAGTTATCTAGCTCTAAATAATTTAGGAAAAAAGATTATTTGCCATTTACGATGGAGTTTTAGGGCCACAAAAAAAAAAAAAAGGTAAATTACGAGATTTTATCTCATAAATTTAGGAGATAAAAACTTGTAAATTTACGAGTTTTTATCACATAATTTTACGACTTAAAATCTCATAGATTTACCAGAAAAAAGTCGTAGACTAAGGAGAAAACACAGAAGTTGTCCGTTTATCGGAGCCTAGCTTGAAGATAAATACGTGGAGCCTTTTGTGAAGCTTTATTTCCGGATTACAGGTTTAAAAAACAGATTCTGACCCTTTAGATGACTTAAAATCAGATTTTTGTCAGTGGAACCGTCTTTCCGAAGTTTAGTGTCAGTAAAGCGGAGTTTAATGCGTAAAATATGAAGCTCAGAGACACCTTTGGGTGTAGAGGACCGCTGCAGCCTTTATTCTCCTTTTCATTCACACCCTGAAGTTCATCTGTCAACTGACGTCATGAACGTGTCATCAGAACACCAATGCGGAAGTAAACAGTTTTACATAAGCCCCCTCCTGCAGATGAAACGTCCCGTTTCAGCATAAAACAATAAAGAGGAATGAAAATAGTCTTTTGTATTATCATTAGAACGTTGAAAATGACAAATAAGTGCTCCTCCTCGGACGGAAGCGTCACACAAATGTAGAGATTTGTCTTTGGTGGAGGAAGTAAGGATTGACGTGGACAGCTGCAGGAATACCGACGATGGCTTCAACAGGCTGCAGAGATCCCGCACCACCCATCAATAGCTTCCAGATAATTGGAACGTTATCAATGAACATTCATCTCGCTTGCTATACAAAGTTTAGTCAGTCTGCTCTGCTGCTGCGCGGCGTTCACCTGCTGCTCTGCATGCTCACGTCCACATTAATCATAAATTTACGACTTAAAATCTTGTAAATGTACGAGTTTTTATCTCCTAAATTTATGAGATTTTATCTCCTAAATTTACGAGATTTCTTTTTTGGTGGCCCTAATACTCCGTCATAGCCATTAAAAACACAAAACTCATTTTAAAATGAGCCTACATTAACCAAGAAGCTTTCCCACTTTGTGTTTAAAGCAAAGTTGGACAGAAATTACACATTTCAAATTGGATGACCGTGGTGAGAAATCAAGCTTATTTTTTTTTCTAAATCCTCTGAAACAGATGCAGATCCCAAAAGTTTTGAAGTTTAACATTTTGTTGACAGATCCCAAATGCAATGGTAGTCTTGCATTGTTTTCCGACGAGCTGGTGTGTCTGCTTTAGGCCTAAACATTGTTCATGTATCATATTTGGCATTTAATTAAACTTTTCCCTCGTTCACATCCAAGTCTAGAATTTCAAGTGTTTTTACAAATAAAGATAATTTTGATGAGTCAACATAAACAGTAAGCTTTACTTGACTTTAACTTAAAAATATATATTGTTATTTAAAATGAAAATGCGACATTTAATATTCATTATATTGCACCATCTTTGTGTTATATGAAGTCATAATGTCTTAGACTTATTTTTTGCAGGGTTTTTTTGGCCAGTTGTCTGTTTCTGTAAAGATGTTCTTCTTTAGTGGCATGTTCATCATATGTCTAATATTTGTCTTATTTTCTTTTGTTTCCAGGAAGGAGTTTGTTGAGGGGTGCAAGGCCATAAAGGCGGACAGTATAGAAGGCATCTGCTCACGCTTCCCCTGCATGCTGGTGGAGGCCCAGGGGGAGGAGAACTTCAAAGACCTTTACCGCTTCACCTTCCAGTTCGGCTTGGACGCTGACGAGGGCCAGCGCTCTCTGCAGCGTGACATCGCCATTGCCTTGTGGCGGCTGGTTTTCACACAAAACAAGCCAGAGATCCTGGAACACTGGCTGGACTTCCTTGCTGAGAACCCCTCTGGAATTCGGGGCATCTCAAGGGACACTTGGAACATGTTCCTCAATTTCACACAGGCTATAGGGCCTGACCTGAATAACTACAGCGAGGACGAGGCCTGGCCCAGCCTCTTTGACACGTTCGTAGAGTGGGAGTTGGAGCGCAGAAAAAGAGACCAGGCACTGTTTGCAAAACAGGAAGAAGAAAAATGTTCTGTGACAGAGTCTTCTTCCACCACAGATGGACTTGAAACAGAGGGGGGTCGTGGGTCACAGACATGGGGGGGGCACTGACCAGAAAATAATCAATATTTGCAAGAGAGAGAAGGATGCTTTTAAGTGAAACGTACATCTGTGAATCGTTGGATAAATGAGTATTACCATTTCATTCGCTTTTTTAGCTCTCCGTTAATATTGGGATTGGATTTCCGCTTTTCTCTTGTGTTATGTTCTAAGGGCTCTAAAACTGTTTTAAGCACTTCTATTTAAGTTATTTTATTTTTCCCCCCTTCCTTCCATATGTTTTTAGTCATTGAACTTGTGGTCTATTTTAATACCAACACATACACACCTTAAACCAGCAGAATTTGCTAAATAAAAATGTGGTTTTTTAAAGTGGTCATAACAGAGCCATAAGCCTTTTACCCAAATTTGACAGATTTATCCTAATGTGTTTTGTATAATGATTTGGTTTCTAATAAAGAAGGGACATTTTAGCAGCCTGTCCGCAAATAATTTCTTATCAGACAAGAAAATTGTAATATCTAAGAAAGTATTGTGTGTTGATTGGACCTATATTGTCAGATATTAGTTTTAATTTCCAGTGCAGTGTGAGTTAATTTACTCTGATTGGCTTCACGGTGACCTAATACATGCAAAAAACCATTGATCTCAGTGGGCGATTGAATTACATTTTGTTTTTTTGTGTGTGGAATATTTACATCTCGGGATAGTTTCCACGGTAACTGATCCACCATCTCTTGGGTGGAGTGGTTTTGAGTGCTTACTGGGCTTGAGAAGCGGAGCTTGCTTTAAGCAGCGGCTTTGCTTCCAGTTGACCTCAATTCTGTTGATGTCCACCAATTTTCAAGAGGGGAATTAAAGGGATGCAACAGAAAGTCAATGACACTGGCCTATGTCAGTTGCTTCATAGATATCATCTGGGAGACATATTGCAAGTATGTCCAACTATAAATACTCTAAAGTATATGGATAAACTTGCAGTATATTTAGCATAGTTGGAAGTCTCACAAAGGTCCTTTTTTTACTCCCAAGAGTTTGAGTTTTTGCATCTTTGAACTGCAACACAAAAATATGCAACTTTTGAAGTTATTTTGATTGCATAAATAATGGCTGTAATTGCACAGAAACCAATGACTTGTTAACTTGCTGTACTCTGAATGCTATGCGGAGATTGATGTTAAACACGTTTAAAATCTTGAGACTTTTCCAAACTGTGCACATAGAGTGCTACTTTGAAATGAGTGTTAATTAAACCTGCTGGTTATCAACAGACTGTGATAAGGGTCCAGTTTAAGGTTGGGTATTACCAGGTTTATTTGGTTTACATTTTTGTTTTGTTTGTATACAAGGCATGTTCATTTCAGTTTATAATGAATTATAAAAACAAATAAAGGCAGGTCTGTATTTTTACCCTTTTCTGCCCTCGAAAGGTTTTTATTGGTGGAATCTAAAGACATGGGGAGGTGACGTCACACGTAAAGCCAAATCGGAGAGCGGCAAGGGGGCGTGTCTAACAATGAGCCTCTCTCATTGGTGGACAGCTATCCTGGTTACCAACCAACAATACACGAGACACATGAGAAAACGGGGAAAATAGGGAAAATAAATTTGTATTTCCAGTCGTAATGATCCCCCCCAAAAAACAATAGCATCTTTACATAAAGTAAGTATTTCGCTACATTTACAAAAGAATTTCGGGGGGGTAAAATATTCAAAAGACTTCGAAGGCTCTATTTACTTTTTAAATTATTTTATTTGTTAACAACTTGTCATATGCTAACCCACTACTAGCTTTCCGTTTGTTATTAGCATCGGCGCTAGCTTGATTTAGAAGCTTGCTAATGTTGTTTATCCCTATGAAAAACATTTATGTGTTTAACTTTAAGCAGTATTGCAAGTAGAAAAGGAACATTAATCATAACCGTAACTTGTTAATGTTAACCAGAAATGTTAAGCATTACCAGACGACAACTCCTCCCCGACTGTTACAATTAACGAAAAATGTGGAAAATAAAATTGTTTTCTACCAACGAGAAAAGCAGACAAAGACAAACTGGGTCGTTTTGTCCAGATTCTTCGAGGATGTTCATGTTGCGAACATTTAATGATGAGCTACGTTTTTGTCAGGACAGATGTGAAGGTTAACCTTGGAATTTTCTCCTTGCAGCGATGAACGAGTTGTAAAGATGCGTTAACGATCGCTTTCCTGCAGATTATGGGATAGTTTCTTTAGGTCGGCACCATCCGCAGCACACAATGGAGGTGAGATCATGAGAGTTTTACGTAACCACTCATCTTCTCTGTCGCTAACATGTTTTCTTTATTATTCGAATCAACTGTCGACTCACTTTCTCGCTTATTAACGTTCAAGGAAACCTCTGGAATAATCTGTAGCCAAGAATGAGTTGTCCCCCCCCCCCCCCCCCCCCCCTACAGATGTTATTTTTCACTAACAAGTATTTTCTGTTTCCCCCCTAATATATTCATTGCCTTCCTTCACCCCCTGACAGAAGCTGTAGATTTGACTTGTAGATCCTAAGTAAGACCCTTCTATTTTCTTCTCTTGCATGATTGCTCATGTTGATGGAACTGGCATGACTTGTGACTGTGTTATGACACTTCTTCCATGTTCATTCTGCTCTGTTCTCCCAGTATATCACGCTGCTCCTTTAACAGACTTTTTTTTGTCTGTACTGTGTTTATAGTATCATTATTAGGTGCACATTATTTATTATTGAGTTTTCATTTTTTATATCATTTTTGGGTAAAATCTGTACAGTTTATTGCTGCAAAGATAAATATTTGTGTCCCTATTTTCCTCTAAGACAGGGTGGTGTCAAACTCATTTTCACCGAGGGCCACATCAGCATAGTGGCTGTCCTCAAAGGGTCAGATATAACTTATTCATGTAACTTAATGTAATGAAAAATAAATGTAACTACTCCTTAATGTTAAATAACTCATTATTTATTTATTATAACTTTTTAAAGCGACAATTACAGTTGTATAGAAAACATATGTTTGCTTGTTACTCTACCATAAATCCTTTTAAATTTTGTCCCCTTATTAAAACCCACATAACTCCATTAATGAAGGATCAAATTGTCCACGTGAATGAAGAAAAACAACAAAACTGAGCTAAAAAGAACATGTATTACACGTGTAACATTTTACAAAAAAAGGCTGCAATTTGTCTGCATACACAAATACGACCTGCAAACATTGAATAATTTCAACAGCTACATATAAATCATATGTAATCAACAAAAAAAAAGTATTTTAAGAAATTAAAAACTTTTATGCTCTTGCGGGCCACATAAAATGACATGGCGGGCCACATTTAGCCCACGTGCCTTAAGTTCGACACATGTGCATTAGGACTTTAAGCTTTTAATTCAGCTTTTACTTACCTTTCTGAACATTTTGGGTCCTTTACAAAGATGTTGCCTGTGCTATTATTGTTCAGAAGGGGTGTAACGATTAATCGACTTAATCGTTGAATGGATTTATGTTCTGGTGATCCAATCAGATTGATATGTCTGAGGCAAGTTGTTAATCGATCTATACCATTATACAATCGTTTTAAAATGAAATAAATCAATTATCATTTATACTAAAAAATACTATTTGGATTGAGACACAGTAGGTTTGTTTTACTATAACATAAAAGCGACTGTTGTTAAAATGAATCATTACACCCCTATTGTTTAGTTTTTTTTTTTTTTAAAGCATAATACTTTTGTGCATAGTTGCACCCTTATTTAAAAAACCATCTACATAGGATTTCATGACAATGACCTTAATGTACTGTAACTATTTTTTATGTCCCGCACGTCATCTCACTTCTGTCACTATTAGTGATATGTTTTAACGTTTTTCTACAATAAAGCTTGATTCTATTTTTAAACATGTCTGAGGAAGCAAAGTTGCATGCTTAAATGTTTCAGTGCCTATAATTAGGTTATTTGTGAATACTGGTGTAAAAAAAGTAGTGCCTTTTTTTGTCCCATCTTCTGTGACTTTTTATGACTCTTGATCATGTGTGGTTTGTTTTATGCATATGTTCCAAAAGAAGACTAAGAAGTGCCAAACGGAGAAACCTGGCTTTGCTGGAGATGACTCTCTGGATGAATATTTAATCTCCCTCCAACACAAAAACAGGTGAAGTGTGAGCACAGGCAGATCCAGATGGCCAGATTGGATTTCACAGAGGAGATGATCTTGTTTGACTTTCAGTCGTGTCCAGCAGCTACACTGATTAGTTTGAGTTTTGGCTTTGAAAAAGACATTTTTGTGCTATAGCTGTGAAGTTTTTGGACTTTGTCTTTGTTTATCTATTAAAATATTTGACTTAAACCCTGTGATTTTTATTTTACTTCTACTTTTTAGGTACTGAACAGTTTTCTTTGCTTTTCAGAATCTTAAAGCGCCTCAGAGAAAAAGGCCCCAAAGAGATCGAGTTGGAACGTCTTGAGCAAGGATTTTCCATATATCTTAACGGAGCCAATGCTGAATGTAACAAAAGGCAGACCAAAAGCCCCCCAAAAAAGCCGGACTCCTCTCTGTGTGCACATGCAGCTGGTATGCTGTGTTTAAAAATCAATTTCATATAAAACATCCTCTTTTTTTGACTTATGGATGTCATTTTAAAGGCGTGTTAGCTACACTTAAATCAAGCTGCATAGTTGTGTCATATGAAACAAATTCAGTGTACCAATTAAAGACCACCTCTTCAGCTTGTGGTTTGCATGCTCTGATTCTGTGCTCAGTCATTGTGAGTAAATGGAAGTGACAATTGTAGCTT
Source organism: Oryzias curvinotus (assembly GCA_023969325.1). Classification (NCBI taxonomy): domain Eukaryota; kingdom Metazoa; phylum Chordata; class Actinopteri; order Beloniformes; family Adrianichthyidae; genus Oryzias; species Oryzias curvinotus. The sequence goes on along the minus strand of CM043724.1, from coordinate 10,049,158 downwards.
GCAGCAATTATTTATATACTTTCTTTTTTTTTTTTCATTTTGCATGTGGTGTGCACCATCTGCATGTGTCTCTCTCCTCTGAGGCAGCAGTCTGCTGTATGCTGCTCATGCTGCTTTCTGTGCTCTGACTCATCTGCAGATGTGTGTAGAAGCGCCCACCAGCTAGCCGGAGCTAGCCGCTTTCCAGATCAGACAAACGGTAAGAGGAGCCAAACCGCCCCAGAAAAGGTTCAGAGGAAAGAATGGGTGCAGGTATAGCCCTCTAATATTACATTCCATGATTTAACAAAGAAAAAAAGATATATATTATGTTTTTTTATTTACATAATCTCCCTTTTCCTGTCTTAAGAATTCAGTTGAAATTCAAACAGAGGATGGCCTAACTTTGAAATTAACCCCAGAGACGCGCTACTCTGATGATTTTGATCCCTATGAAAGTGTAGACATGGAGGTAGGGTGACGATTTCCACTAAGACAGCGTGTGTGGGTGTTTTCGGAAAGGCATTGTGTGTAAGATGTAGCTGTCTCAACCACTCAGCATCTCTCTATCTTCTCTTGTTTTTCCCTTTTTTTTTTTTTTTTTTTCCTCTGACGACTGTGATTCTGCACAGAGCTCTAGTCCTCTCTCAAGTCCTCGCTCCCCTCATAGTCCCTGCTGCCAGAGAGACCCCTGCAAGGTTTCACGCTCCAAGCCGGAGAGCCAGGGAGGCCAAGCAAGTCAGGAGCATGCTGAGAAGGTGCTCCTGAACCTTGAGGAGGTGAAGGTAAACGCAATATTACACACAAATGTGTGGGAAATTTTCTTATCGCTTGGGAAATTTAGATAAAAGTCATCACAAACTATAACAATTGACAATGTCTGCATATTTGTGTGACTGATGACTCCAGGAAGCGTTTTTGCATGTCTAAACTAGGTTTTGCGTCGGAACCTGGAGGTTAGCATGCGACGGAGCAGCAGCGTTTCAGCGGGGGAAGAGTCGGATGAGGAGTGGGTAGAGGAGCAGATTGAGAGAGAGGACAGCACAGAGAGTCTGGATGAGCTTGGGCTCCCCCTTCCCTCCTCCAAGTCCTCCTCTAACTCGGAACCAAGCCGGACTCAGAATCACTTTGACTCAACGAAGCTCATCGTTTTGGATTTTGGACCTTCACCAAAAGGTCAGGCTGGAAGCCTGTTTCTTTATTTGCTCTTCTAACAGCAGCTTTTGAACTCACGTTTGAACTGAATATTTGATTGAAAAACCTCTGTTTGTAATTACAGGTCATAAAATTGAACATTCTCTTTCTGCAAAAAGGAAAGAAAGTGTTGACACCTTTATACCAGTCAAACCTGTGCTGGTGAAGAGCAAAACTTTAGATAGGCCACCTTCACACGATGGCTGGGATGGTCAGAGTAAGTTGTGCATTTGAATGTTTGCATTGAAAAATCAAAATAAAGTTTTCTTTGCACCAGTTTAATGTATTGCCATAAAGAAATAGCTTTTTAAAAATCTGTCTCTCGTTGAGGGCCAAGAAGTCAATTGGAGAGATCCCTGTCAGCCACTAGAAAGGCTTCAGTTGAAGAGCGAGACTCAGAGGAGACGCGGTACATGGTGTGCCAGGCAATACAGAAAGAAAACGCTTCAATCCAGAACGCTGAGCTCTTCAGTCACAGCATGGTCTGTTTGACCCTCCCCTGGATTTACTTTGCCTTTCCTAAAGTTTGTACATTTACTGTGACACCATGATGCCGCTCTTCTGTATCCAGTTTTACTCTGTTTGCTTTTGTTTTTTGTTTGGGCTTGATTTTAAGCATCTATGTGCTAACCTCTCTTGCTGTCTATTTGTTACCGTTTCATCCAGACTCGGGGACACCAGATGATGGATGGATTGAAGCCCGGCATCAAACACGACAAGGATGAAAACAATGTCACTGTGGCAATGCAACGCATAACGCTCATGGCTCCCAGGTAAGACGGCAGTTCAGTAAAAATGTTTTAGGTGTGAACTCCGTTACTTTTCGTAAGGATTGTAGCTGCTGCAGGGCTCAGCCATCACCCAGCTGACAAAGCTAACAAGCTCACAGTGTCAAAAATTTTGTTTAGGCAACAACAGACGCTGTTAAAAGCCCTGGAGAAACTCGAAGCCGGACCCAGCCACAATATTTCTCACAATGTTAGATCAGATCACAGCAAGCAGACTGTGAGTCACCAACACGTCTCGCAGATCAGAGTGAATAATCCTGATAATGCCTCGTTACACCAACTGTGGTTTGGTGTTGTTGCAGAGAGGGCAGTCGCCAGCAGAGGTCACTCCTGCGTTATACGTTACCATGGAGATCCTGTCAAACTGGGGGAACTTGCTCCAGGTCGGGCTGACCGAGGTGCAGTTTTTCTGCCGCAGAAACAAGAAGATCTACGTTTCCCCTCATGACCTAGATGTCAGGAATGCCGACTTCCCAGGGAACCTGGGTGCCCTTGTCAACGGAAAAATGAAGGTGGACGTCTTCTGCCACTGTTCCGCGTACAATTAAATAGTTGCTCATTCTACAAGCTTGCTAGTTACACTGGTTCTTCCCAAATTGGGGTTAAATCTCTGCTTCCTTCCTGTTAAAAAAAAGAAATTCGGGTTTCACATGACGTTAGAATGATTGAACAAACTCATGGTTTTCGACCTGATACATTGCTTGTTAACAGTACCTTACTCCTTTCTTGTCGTTTTTGGACAGACCACTAAAGAGCGCTACATGTGGACGTGCCCTTTCCACCCTCCAATCCAGCTTTATTTCATCATCAGAAACATGGAGCGCTCTCTGGATTTTGGAATATCTTGTATCAAAATCTGGAATTACAACAGAAGCCTCAAAGTATGTGCTTTGTCACCAGTTTGGGGGTTTACTCTGAATTATTTTTTCTAAATCTAATGTCTAGTGAATGTTTATGGTGTCTTTATCAAGTGCGAGCTTTGTGGTCAGCAGGCTCCACCAGCTTTCGTGTGGTTGTTGTTGTTGTTGGGGTGACTGGTGGTTACGTGAGGGAAGTGCTCGTCTTTAAGCTGTGGTTGGCTGAGGCGACAGTCACTCCATCCAAATGTGGAACACTGAGAGATTAGCCAGAGGATTAGTGCGGATTGGGCTCCTGTCTTTGAGCAGTTTCTGCTCATAAAGGGGGTACAAAAGCTTCATTATATCATTTTGTAGCTTCACTAACGTCCGCTTTAGTTATACCTGTTTGTGATTTAATGTCATCGAGGTGTTAAGCTTGTGAGGTAAGTAAATTGAGACAGGGCAGAATTATTTTGTAATAGCACCACTTATTGCTAGCGTAGTACATTTGATAGAATATGTAATAATAATAAAGGCTTCTTGAAAAGCCTTACAGTTTTCTATCAATACTGAAACTTTCATGTTTTCCTCTTTATGTTTTAGGCTTTGTAGAGATGATTTGCTTCATTTTGACCAGTTTCTAATACATTTGTAGGTGTTAAGCATTTCTTTAAGTTCAAAATGCAGATCAGTCAAGGTTGTGTCTGTTTCAGGACCTCGACATAGGAGCACGCCATGTAAAGCTTTACCTTAACAGCACCCTGGTGTTTGACGGTGAGCTGGAGAAGGGCTGCGGCAGTCAAGTCTTTGACTACAGCACCACAATCAACCTTCAAGATTCCCAGATCCCAGAGTCGTCCTTCTCCACCCCTGTGTGTTCTGGGCACAATTTGAGAGGAGCAACTCCCCATCACTATGACGACAAGAAGGGGGGAGAGAGCGGCAGAATGCAGCGATACAGAAGTTCATCGTCGGATGCAACAAGCCAAATTTTGGTAGACATGCAAGAGAAAGCCCACACCCCTCTGCTGCCCCTCATCCCATCAGCCACTTCGGCTTGGCGTTCCTCCACACAGAAGAACTCTTTTGACCTTGCTTCATTGGAAGAGTCTCATTCTCTTAGGCAGCAGGTAGAGCAGCTGCTTCCTCTTGACCAGACGGTCACCACTCAGCCATCCTCCTCAAGGGTTGCCTCCCAGTGGCTGCAGCCTCTAAGCAGAGGAGCACCAGAGGGCTGTGAAACCAGCAGGGAGAAGCCTCTGTGGCTGGTACCTCAGCACTCTGGCGAATCCAAACCACCATTAGCATCATCGTCTTCAATGCTACCAGAACTGCCTTGTAACCCGGGCCGAGTGTGCCGGGGGGTAGATAGGACAGCAAACGGGGGTCAGAAAAAGGCTGGCTCTTTGGACCTGACTGCAAACCTGCTGGAGGAGTTTTTGGAGCCAAAGGCAGAAAGACCCGTCAGTGGACGCAGGAGCTCCTTCAGAAGTCCTTCAGTAGTTGGAGTGCAGGCGGAAGAGCAGCATCAGAGGGCTGCAGCAGGGACAAACTCAGGTGTGTGGGGTTTTCTCCCTGCTTTTGCAGTTTTTCTGTTTTTCTCATAAATACCAGCTAACCTAGCTGCTCACAAGGGTGAAACACTCTTCAATACATTTTTAAAATAGTGAATGTCTAAAATAAACCTTTATTGCGCTACAGTTTAGAATTATTCATCAAGTCTTTTCAGCTTTACTTTATTAATCTTGTATTTTGACGTGAATTAGGGACTTTTCGGACTGTGGATTAGGACCATTTGACAGACTTCATGCAATTCTTTGTTTTTAGTATTTTTGTATGTTTTATGTTCATATGCAAATGATCTGTTTGAGCATAAACAGAAATATACACTTCAGGGTTTGCATTTAGTTTGATTTGTGTCTATATCGCAGAGCCTGGTATTTATGCCTTAGAAGATCCGATGTCCCTGGTGAACCCGGACAGGAGGCAGAGCAGCTCCCGGGCCCAGCTGCACAGCCATCAGGATGACACCCTCAGGGAGTCCTGGGATTCTCTCATAAAGTTTAACCAGTGTCAGCGGGGACGCATCTCCAACATGAGCTTTGAAGGTGACATCCTTGATGAATTCCTTCAGCATAAGAGACTGGATACTCCCACAGTCCAGAATAACCTTTCTGCAGCTCCCAGAAGCCCGCTGACTTCCCTGACCTCTCAGGGGCTAACAAGTGAAGTGTCTGAAGATGATCCATCTGCGGAGCGAGAAGACGAATTTGAGATCCCTGTCCTCCCACAAGGACAAAAGTTGGTTATAAACATTCTGTCCACGTGGGGAGATCGCCATTATGTAGGTCTCAATGGCATCGAAGTGTTCAGCTCTTCTGGGAAGCCCCTTCGCCCTGTACATATCCACGCTAACCCCCCAGACATCAACATTCTCCCCGCGTACGGCAAGGATCCACGGGTGGTCACCAACTTAATTGACGGTGTTAATCGCACCCAGGATGACATGCACCTTTGGTTAGCGCCCTTTACCCCTGGTCGCAATCACAGCATCTTCATGGACTTTGGAGGCGTGTGTCAGATTGCTATGATTCGTATCTGGAACTACAACAAGTCCCGCATTCACTCATTCCGCGGTGTGAGAGAAGTGGAGATGCTGCTAGATGGAAGATGCATCTTCAGAGAAGAAATCGCCAAGGCATCCGGAACGCTCTGCGGAGGTATCTGAGCAGAAGGCTTCATAAAATGTACACTTGTGTCATTTTAGTGTAACCTTCCCTTCTGGTGTCACTTTAGAATTGGATCAGTTTGGAGACACCATCCTGTTCACTACTGATGATGAGATCTTGGAAGCCATGTCTCGTTATGATGAAACCTTCCTCGGTGAATTTGAGGGTCATCAGAGTTTGGCATCTGAGGAGGAGCTGCAGAGGCCGCGCACCGCTGATGGCGAAGGAGAAGAGAGGCCGTTCACACAGGCTGGCTTCAGAGAGGAAGACCTCAGGTGTAAGAAGAGTTCACCAATGACTTGATTTTATAACTTGAAAAAAAATATTTTTTTTATATTTAAAGATTCACGAGAGCTAAAGGACTTCAACATGGACAAATAAATGCACATTTGAACATTTAAAAAAGAAGAAAAACACTAATATGAGAAGTTTAATTATGTGAACTTTTGTTTTTTTAGTTAGAACATCCACTGAAGTTACCCTTAAGCAATTATGAGGAGAATGTGGAGCATATTCCTGGGATGTACACTGGAAAGTGTGAGTAAACGGAGCTTTCTCTTATAGACCCACTCTGAAGAAAATGATGTTTTTGGTGTTTTTAATGACTGATGAATGAGGACACTTATAAAGAAAATTCAGCTTAAATGCATTTCTGAGTATTTCTTTATCTAGATTGTTGTGAATCAGGAACAGACCAAAAAATGCTGGTTTGAAAACGAGCTTATTTGTGACAGATGGGCGGGCTGCAAGATCCTTGCTCTGAGGTCAACAAGAAGGGAGGGCGGGGTTCCTCAGTGCCAGTAGTCCCACCCATAATTCAGAGGCAAATGTCTGATGAACTCTGTGTCAACTATATCCTAGAAAACAACCGTTTGTTTTCTTTTTTTGGCTAAAACGGAACAATCATAATTAAAAGACCACTTTGAACTGTTTTGCATCACTGTTTTTGTTGTCAATAAAATGTGTTTCTTTTGTCCTTTTAGGCCTTAGAGTAGAGTTGGTGACAACATGGGGAGACTCCCATTATGTGGGCCTCACAGGCCTGGAAATAGTGGGTAAAAGTGGTGACAGTTTACCTTTAGATCTTGGCATGATGGCTGCCTCCCCGAGGGACCTCAACGACCTAGAGGAGTATGAAAATGACCTGCGAACCCTTGATAAGTATGTCTGACAGAGTCCAAATGTACAGTACTGAAGGGACTAGTCTTTAAAAACCCGTTTTGTTCTTCAGGCTAATTGATGGCCACAACGTCACCACAGACGACGAGCACATGTGGCTGATTCCTTTTTCCTATGGAGAGCCCCACATTTTGAGCATCACCTTCACCAAACCCCAGGTTATAGCCGGCCTCCGGATATGGAACTACAACAAGTCTCCTGAGGATTCATACAGAGGGGTAAGTTATCACTTAGGTGTCCAAATTCAAACACAAGCTTGGTTAGCACGTATAGTTCTTCTGTTTTAGAGCTCTTTGTCATCAACTAAGTGTAAAAATCTCTGTGTTCAGGTGAAAGTCGTCCATTTGTTTTTGGACGATGTTGCGATCTCTCCAGCGGAAGGATTCCTCATCAGGAAAGGACCCGGCAACTGTCACTTTGATTTTGCCCAGGAGATCCTATTTATCAACGTCCTTCAGACGCCTACAGATAATAAGAAGAACAAAGAATCTCACAGGTATGAGGCAGAAGATCCACACAAACCCCTCTTTTAAACCAAACTGGAGAAGATTTTATTAAATATGTTTAATGTTTGTACTTTAGAGTAAGTTCCAAGAAGCAGGAACTGGCCAGCATGGATTATGAAGCTCCCATCATGCCTTGTGGATGTATCCTTTTTTACACTAGTTTAGCATTTTGGTTTAGATAGTTTAAATTAGCTTACAGCTTCACCATATACTGCACTTTCATACCATCTACTTTCTATTCAGTTTCTATTTTTCTGAAAATAGAAATGGAAAAAACCTATAAAGGTTTTCTGATATACCTGATACCTAAACAAAACACTGGCAAGGCTACTTTTAGCTCTCCTTTTCAAAACATAGAAAGGTTGTCACAGAGGTTAGCAAACTTAAACCTAAACATCTAAAGTTTGATCAAATACTGGCACATAACAAGTTTAAAGGAAAAAAAAGTTTTCTACTAAAGACAGAGAAGACATTTGATTTGAAGAAAATCACTTACTCTATAGTTTTATACAAAGAAGCTGTTTTACTTTTTCTTTCTTTGTTCATGTTTCCTCTTTGACGGAGTTTGTTTATTTGTGTTCAGTTGTTTCAGTTGTAATCGAAACTCTTCCTGGGTCAAGTGATCTCCTCTGTTCAGTTCTTAGAACTTAAAAACATACGAAATCAGACCTTTTTTCTAGACTTTTCAATATGTCTGCTTTTTTTCTTTCTGTTCATTCTTTAACATCACCTATCAGTCATATTTCAGCTGCAGCTTTTAACCACCTGGGGAGATCCCTACTACATTGGTCTAAACGGCCTGGAGTTTTATGACCAGAACCACGAGAAGATCAACCTCTCTGAAAACAGTATCCTTTTGTTGGAGTCGTTTGGACGATATGGTTACGCCTCTTGCATTTGTGATGTGCCACTCAAACTCTGCGTGGTCACAGGATTCTTTCAAACCGGCTGTCAGTTGGGGCTTATGCCAGCATTTTGGAATTATTCACAGTTCATTGTTCTCCATGGCTCCTCAACATTCTGTCCACCAGACATCGCAGCATTTCCAGATAGTGTGAATGTGTTGGACAACATCAGCGGTGATGTAAGGACTCCTGAGAAATTAATAGATGGAGTCAACAACACACACGACGGCAGGCATATGTGGTTAGCGCCCGTGTTGCCAGGATTGGTGAGAAGGACAGTTTTATGTTTTTATTTTTTTTAATGCTGGTTTGCACTTACGCAGAGTGTTAACATGTTTGTGATGCAGGTGAACCGTGTCTACATTATCTTTGATCAGCCTGTAACCGTTTCCATGATCAAGCTGTGGAACTATTCAAAGACACCTCAGAGAGGAGTTAAAGAGTTTGGGGTAAGCTTTTTGGTGACATTTGAAATTCGTTGTTTTTGCATTTGGATTTCAAACTCCATGACCAGTCTGTGCATAGCTACTAGTGGACGACCTCTTGGTCTATAATGGCATCTTGGAATGCGTAAGCCCCCGAGCACAGGGAATCCTGCCCACCTGTGATCCAGTGGTCCCGTACCACACCATCTTATTCACAGACGATACTTACATCGCTCATCGCGAGAGAAACACGGTCATCAGGTACGCCAGCTTTTTCCCCTCATCAATTACCTCTTTTTTTTCAGATGTGCTTAAAACTAGCCCATATGAAAAAGAAAGTGTAACAAAGAGCTGTCAAGCTCCAATAATGCAGTAGTTTTGAACAACTATTCTTCACTTCAGCCCTCGTGGCAGCAGACACCACCGACAGTGAGTAACAGAGCCTAGAAAGTTCCATGTTAGCACCTCCCTGTGGTCAATCCCTGTAAAGATCCCACGTCCTCAGATTCCCCCTACAGTTCCACTCCCTCCTTTCCACGAGTCTGATTTGTGCTCGTTCCTCTTCTCCCCCGTGCATTTTATTTTAGAGCTTCAAGTGTCTATACCTGTGTTGTGCAGGAAAAACAACGAAAACACTGACCTGAAAATGCCTGCCATGTTCTTGTTCTTGCTGCGCAGTAATCACGTGGAGGACCAGGACGTGAAGATGACCAACGAGAATCAGATTGTTCATCACAGCAAGAAAAAGCAAACGGCAGATCCAGGTGATTTAGGAGAACATCTGCTTTTGTATACAACTGTATAAAACTGGTTTTACATGTCAACATCAAAACCTGTGTGGTCTTCTTCACATCAGCTCTCCGGCCTAAAACCTGCATGACCGATGGTGGAAAACATGGAAAGAGGAGGTACTAACTGACGAGTCTACACACAAAAAGGCAGAATTACTTTAAAAAGCGGGGCCTGTGGCTGTAAAACAACCAGCAGCCACCTTACCAGGACTCATAATGGCTACACTAAGTGGACGGAGCATGGACACTCACAGGACTCCACTTTATTTTTGGATTTCTTCTATCTTTTGCTTTCAAAAGACTCACTGGTTTTACCCTGAATACGTACTGTATCATACCTGTTATCCCCTTCTCACAGTGCCAGGAGAACACAAGATGCTGCGTTTTACCAGCCCTTTAATTGTGCCTAAACTCAACACTACATGTGGCCGCTTTGTGTGAATCTTGTTCTGCTACACTAATGCTGCTTCTGACATAATGCTCAAAGATCTGATAAATATATTCACGTCAGGATGTTGGTAATTGTGTTTTTATCCACCTAAGCGCTGAGCGCATCCTCATATATTCTAAATAATAAAAAGCCAGATGTAAAGCTATGCAGCCACCCATTTCTATCCATAAATAATTTTGAAACTTAGTTCGTTTATACAAATAATTATGATAAATAAAAGGTATATCATTTAGTGCATTCAACTTATAGGAAAAACTAAAGTTATGCAAACATTTGTCTGATTGAGCCCATAGTTAAAAAATTAGAAATACACATTTTTTCTAAGTAAAAAAGTATTGCGATCCTTTATCAAAGATGCTGTTTTGTGGATTTTTGGAGGCAAACATTGATGCAGAGCTTTACAATGATTAAAAAAAAAAGTCTATATGAAATGGATAGCAAGCAGCATCTGTTATGCAAATACTGTGCAATTACCTCAAGATGAAAAGTATGGCGTTTAAAAGGGAAATATATATTCCACTTAGTGCTTAGACTGTATTGTACCCTTCTTTAGTCAATATTTAAAGACGTTGCATGGAAGTGTCCTCAATAATAGTTCAGTTTGAAGAAGTTTGTACTGTTTGTTAAACCCCAGTACCAACGACTTTTGCACTCTGTACTCCTGAGAGTAACTGTACATGAAATGCAGTTGTATGTATTTAATTTAACAGCAGTGATGTTCATTACTGTGTATGTCAGTTCTGCTGTTTGGAACAGTTGATTTTAATTTGAATATTTATTTTTCTAATCTTTTAAATGTATTTGATGTTAGTTTATTGAAATGAATAAACTTTGAAGAATATTTATCTTCTGTTTTCTTAATAAAAAAAACATTTAATTGATGTAGCGGATCAAGGTATAAGTATATATTAAGTATCTTACCAGATTGGGACTAATCTGTGATAAAGGAGAGGAAAACGCACAACACTTTCAAATATGTATCCTGAGTTTTTAATGTCGAATCGACCGTACATTTCTCAGATTTTTATAAGAAATGAGCATTCAGTGCTGGACAAACATTTAGCTGAAGAGATTTGACCAGGGCAGCGTTATATTTTTCCTGGAAATGTTCCCTCCTCCCGCTGATCGTCCCATTTCTGGACCTACAGGGACAACGTTTTTAAATGTGGAGAAAACAAAGTGAGAATAAACCAAAAAAGCTCTGATTTTTACACAATATTCTATGTTACTGATCTGATATATTAAATGTGCTTCCGTTGGTATTAGAAAAAAAGGATAAGCTCTACTAATGTTTAGATCATCTTTAAAGATTGCTTCTACAGTGAGAACTTCAGGAGGTTCAAATCAGCCAAAGTAAATTAGGAAATCTGAAGTCTGTTCTTTCTATTCCTGGATTCTATTCAAACTTTCAGGAATGGAAGGAATGACATCACTTGTTCCCATGCTAGATAAAATGATTGTTTTATATGTAGCAGAGGCTGTTTTTACTCTGCTTCTTGTGCTTGAGCTTGTTTGTTACAGTTATTTCCACTAGGACTTGTAAAAACGCTGGGAATTATGGGGTATATTTACCCAGGACATGGGGCAAAGAGATTTGTAGACCCTCTTGTACCATTCACAGGGGGCTGTGTCTATTCCTTTGGCGTCCAGGGCTTTCTGACAGCGGTAGTAATCTATCAACAGAATCAATCAAATGTGCAGAAACATAAATCTTGTCAGGTTATTTTTTCACATCATAACAGGTCAGTATATGTGTTTTTAGAATATATACATGCAGTCTTACCCACATAGTTGGACCAGCAGTTCCTGGTCTGGTTCTGGTTGGGAAATCTGGCGTCGAAGGGAGCAGTGCGGTATTTCTGCAGCTTCTCTTGGATGTCTTCAGCCATTTTTATTCTGTCCAGAGATTAGGAAATAAAAAAATAGTTTTTTTTTTCCTTTTCAGATAAATTTCTGCATTATCTTATAACCTTGACGGGAGAATGGAGACGAGACGGTGGTTTCAAATTCGGATCCGGATAGATGAGGGAATGTTTCTAAAAGTGAGCGTCTATTCATTCATTCATGTTTAGCCATCGCAACATCCTATTAATGCGGCAGCAGTCCTAACATTTAAACACTTTTACTGGCCAAAATTAACAACATTAAACGAAAAAAATGTATATGTTAAATGACCTTGGCAGTCACTGAGAGACTTTCGGGCCACACAGTCCTTTCTTTTTGACAGTCGCTTCCTTTTCCTTCCATAATATCCGGAGCTACATTCTTTTTAGATTCGGGTTTTTAATGTCTAACCTAACAGCATCACGACTCGTTACATTTAGAAAGGTTCGGTTTGTTCAGCTGAAGGCATGCAGGTAAACGTTACCTTTGAGCGGCTAGCTCGATCAGAAAGTGACTTTATACCGGAAGGTTAGATCGGTGACGTTCCTCCGAGAAACAATGCGCGATGCACGCGCGCGCTCCGGTTGGGATGTGCTACAGCTGCGACCGTGCATTTCTGTGATGTGGATATGGCGGACTCGGGTCACATTGAAATGATGATCCCATACACTCAGACCATATTAATCTCAAGTCATTTTCAGTGTAATACCTTCCTAGATTATTTATATATAAGTAAACATTTAGTTTTGTTCCGACCACATCAGTTTGCTCTCGCAAACGCGGAAGTATTTATGTTTCGTTTCTGGCGTTAATCATTTACCGGTATTTGCTTTTTATCTGTCAGGTGAACATGTTGAGCTGTGGGCGTTTATCGATCGATTCTTTATTTCAATGTCTCCAAAAATAATTTAAAAAAGGCATTTAATAATTATTGTAAAGCAGTGTAGTTAACTATTTTAATTAATTCACTTCTGTTCTGAAATAGTGACTTAGTTACATTCGTTTTCAATCGTATCAGATTTCATCTGAACACAATTTTCTATGTCAAAGGGGAGATTGTGATTGTTTTCTTTTTCTTTTTGTTTTTACCTTTTTTTAAGGTTGTTGCAGCTTTTCAGACACGTGCGCGTGTAGCGCGCCCGTCATCATACGTCACAAACTGCGTTTTCACTCCAACAGTTTTTTGTAATCTTTATTAATACATAGAACTCTCTTTTTTTAATAATGGCACAAATGTCCAACATTTAGGAAAGTCAACACGTTTAAGGGAGAAACATTAAACTAAAAGTCACCGCCATGTGAGACGTGACTCGAATGGGTTCCAGCCGCAAACTGCACTAACGTTTCGTACACCAGGGGGCGCCAAAACACTCGTTTTTGAACCCAGACTGGGATGGATTGTGCATGTCCAGGAGAGGAACAGTGAACGCATTTAAAAAAGGATGCTGAAGTCAAGAAGATGACATGAAACTGGTTAGGAGAGGGTTTAGAGAGCAGGGTTGAATGGAGGTTAGCCATTTGCTGTGGCAATCCCTAAAGTAGGCATCTGAAAGGAACACAAGTACTAGATCAACATTTTACTACTCCCTCCTGAGACACACCTGATTCAAATGGCTCTAATTGTTAGTTTTATGTGGAGCTTGATTGATTTTTCGAATCAGGAGCACTGAAATAGGGAAATAAGTGCAACATAAAATATATATTTGCATCAGAACCAGCACTGGGGAGTATGTTAGACTGTCATCCAAATTATCTTTTAATTGATTTAACTGTACCTTTAGTTACTTGCACATGTGTAACACAACAAATGACTTCATTAACAAAAAAAGGGGTTGTGATCATCATAATAAAATTTGTTGTGACAATTAAAAAAAAAGTCTAACTGGTATGGAGAGAAAATATTCTCATCAGATTTGTGTGTACGTAATTCATGATTTGTAACTCATACAATATATTTGTGTGTCTATGTACCTGCAATTGTGTTTTTACATGTCCAAAAAATACAAAATAAATAAGCACGCACAACTTAAAATAACAGTTTAAAACGAACTACACACACAAATGTTTAAAAGCATACGCTCAAATCACCTGACACACAAAACCACATATATACACCAATTTGAATTTGAGACTCTTCACGTCTCCAAGATTTGTGTGGAAGTGATGCGTGTAAATGCTGCTAGAACACACAAACATGCAGAATCAAGTTACAAATTAAGAATTATGCGCACAAATCAGATGACACTATTGTACTTTCCTATTTGACTCAAAAAGGTTTACTATCCAACACAAAAAGAAATCATACATGGGACTACACTTAAAATAAATGTTTTATTGGAAAATCAGGAGAAACGTCAGTTTTAATTAAGGCAGATTTCACAGGATCAATAGATTTGAAGAAGCAAAAACAAACATTTGTACTCATTTTTTCATACTCAAGTATGAAAAATGAACCCCCCCCCCAAAAAAAACTTAATATAACAGAAATAATACAAACTATTTATGAAAACTAATGTGATGCAAACTGCTCTCTCTGTCAAGCCTGAAATGAGATTTCCAGGGACTGATAATGACTAAAAATAAAAAATGCTGAAATTAAGTAGCTTAGAATTGAAAAAGAAGGTAAAAATAATTATTTTTGGTGGATAGTTTTAAGTTTAAACAAGAAACAATGTTTGGAAGGGCCTTGAATGAAGACTAAGAAGTCACAATTCAGTTTCTTTAACTTAAATGGTTTTAACTTGGCTATTTTTTGCACATGGGACATTTAGAAAAAAAACAGCCATTACTCCGTAATTATTGCCCTGCAATATGGCTTTATACAGCATTTTGTATGAAATTTCCACTAAAAAGGCTGACTTTCTAAATCCATCACTTCACTTTAGCATTTGAACTCACAGCACCAGTGAAGGTTAGGACCCATGCTGACATCCAAACCTTTAAATGCCTTTTGTTGTTCCAACAATTTCAACATTTCCTTACGTGAGTAAGAACTGTCTGTTATTTAGAAAACCTGCCCTTAAAGCAGCACACACTAGCATCAGTCCAAATCACAGCCCAACGTTTGAAGGTCAGTGCCCAGCACCTATAAAGTAAAGTGCAAGAAAGAATCCAGCAAGGCACATTTCAGAGATTTTTCAGCAGGAGAACAGCAATCTGCACGGAGTAATCATCAGTGAACAGCGGCTACTTGTGCTTCTGACAGCATCTATAGCAGCTGAATCTAAAATCAAGTATTCCCGGTGATGAAAGAGCCTTGTCAGAAAAATCTTCTAAACAGGAGGGGTTCTCTTTAGTGGTCAGCAGTTGGAAAGTCTTCGGTCCAGGCTTCAGGTTTTGTTTCAGCATGTTTGCTCATTGACTGCTGAAGCGGAGTCTATTGAAGGCCTCTTTGATGGCCTCGTTGGTTTCTGAATCTTTGACAGAGCCCATTCGCAGTACGTTAGATAAGGTGACGTCCTGCTTCAGCTTGCGCTTAGTGAGGACTACAGTCCCATTGGCTTCCTCCGTTAGCAGGATGTAGGCAGCATGGCGTCCAAGTTCCATGAGTGTGGCTAAGATCCAAAGAGAGTGTAATCAAAATGTGCTGTATTTTTTGCCATAAAACCATGTTAAATTATCAGATAAAACAAACCTTTGAATGCTACAATGTGCTCCTTGACATTAGAGTACTCCAGAAGGACTTTAGGATAGTGAGGAAGCAGCATGTAAGAGCAGCGGTTACCCACTAAAGATTCCTGAAACAGCATTTAGGTTACAAAAAAATCTGTTTAAATACATCAGAGACAGAATTTATGTGTGTGTGTGTTTTTGGTTTTTTTAAATAAAAGCAGTATGCTCACAGAACTGTTGGAGTTTGAGGGCATCAGACCCCAAAACATGAAGACTGAGATAGACTTGGTTGTGTACACAGACCCAGGCCTTGGAGAGTTAGCGACAGCCACAAGGTCAACCTCCCACAGAACGTCACCAGACTGACCATCTAGGATAGCAACCTGAAACATCATACGCAGAGTTGATACACTTTTAAACTGCTTTCAGTTTTCATATTTCAGCACTTCATTCAGTTTAAAACGTTACATTTTTAATCTAAATGTATATAATCATTTAAAATCACATTCAGAAATGAAATCAGATTCTAAAACAACTGAAACTGTATTCTGTAATACCAAAAGAAAAAAACTTGATAGATAGCATCTGTTACCTACGGAGCCCCTAAAGGGACATTAAAGGGGAAAACCTTTTTTTTAAATCAATTTTATGTCAAATGTAGGCAGTTTATGCAGCCTGCAAGCACTTATTAAACCTTAAAACTGTAAAATTGTTCAAGGATTTCAGGCACACTTCCACATTTAAGATGCAGTTCATATTTTTTGCAAGAAACAAAAATGAGGAAATTCAATAAATCAAATTGCATTCCAAATGAACTTACTCTTTTTGTATTGTTGCCTATGTTGTCTTCAACCACAACATCAAGGATCTCATCTTTATTAAAGTGACCAAAAGAGAGCTCACTGGAAGAAAAATAAAAACATACAATTAAGAAGATTAATGTGCATTAACAACATTTTTTTAAGGCATATACTTTGTTTCAGTTATGTGGAAAGAAGGCATCTGTTCTCCTAGTTATAAAGTCTAAATATCAGGATATAATAAAATGTTTATCAGTTTTTTCCAGGTCTAGAAATTTGGGATCAAATATTCAAGTCACGATTGTCTGCACCAATGCATCTTTGGGAAGGAATAGCTTTATAATTTTACATCACTTACATATATCAAGGTTGCAAACATTTAGCAATTGTTTGGCTGCTTTCTGTGAATCTTTTAGTTCTTCAGTGAAAGCAATAGTTGTACTAAGTTCTTCACATAAACAGCGTCTGTATTTTAGCTTTTAAACGAGGAGCATCATCACAACCTTCAAAATAAGAGCTTTCCTCATGGGAGCTCTTTTCAGTAAACTACTTCAATAACAAACTAAAACAACAGACACAGACAGGCACATTTTACAAAATAAGAAAGATAAATTGATAATAGTACATAAGCATGAAATGATACCTGACAACTGCACTGGTGTTGAATCTCCACCTTGGCTGCAGTTTGTTGCCATCAATTAACACCACCCCGTTTGAAGTCACGACCAGCATGTCGGATGGATCGCCTGTCTTTTTAGTTCGGAGCACGCCAACTCCGTTAAACCTGCAAGGTGATTTGTAGCGCATTTTCCTTATACTTAAGTCACAAAAATAAAAACAAAATAAGGGAGGGAGGGACTTACTCAAAGATGGGTATGAGGGGAGCTGAGTCACTAGCATTTTTCTCCAGGTGTTTGTCCTTCTTAAGCTCCACTTTCAACCCCGCCTTTGCAGCAGTCCGCCAAAGAGCCAGTCCATACACGCCAGTGTCTGTAAGTGAAACCAGACGAGCTTACCAAAATTATTCAACTTCAAAAAATAAAAGTGTAGCACGTGCTTTTAACTGTTTTACATGTCCTTTAAAAAGCTAACTGATAGTTTTTGTCTGAATAAGGGAAAATACATAAAATAAATAGTTCTTTTTTTTTTAATACAAAAATATATACTACATGTTTGTGTAATCTCTTATTTATGTATTTTTTTTTTGTCAATAATTTCCTTAAATACCAACCTTTTTGTAACAGTATGTAATAAGAACCCTCTTTTGTGCGATGGAGAACGTGGCTGACCGTGTCAGTAAAATCAAGAACCACAGTGGAACCCATCTGGACCCCCGTCTTTCCTGAGAGGAGAACCAGCTGAGTCTGCAAACCAGAAGAGGAGATATGAAGGTTTATGGAGTCCTTTTCTCTCAGCGTTAGTAAATATCATCTTTGTCACAAACCATTTAGACATTTTATTACTAATAGAGCAGCAACAAATAGAAAAATAAGGCGTTTGAAGATTCAAAAAGTGTGAGTGATATATTGAACGACACATTTTTTTAGTTTACCTGAGTGCTGTCAGAGGCCACTAGAAGCACATCACTGACTTTGTCCCCATCAAGATCTGGGACAGTGAGAAAAGGCAAAGAGCTCTGCAGACCTGTTGGCTGCGGCTGCTGCCAAATGACTTTACCTGACAAAATTAAAGGTTAGTAGATTCAGTTTTAGTGTCACTTTTATGGGAGTTTTTGTTTACCTAACTTTTTTTTTATAGTTAATAAAGTATTAAATCAACAAAACAGATTTAATAATTAATCTTGGAAAGCTGTATTGTTTCTGAGGGATGTAGGACATACCAAACAAGCAGAAATCCACAGTTTTATCAGGGTAATTATAATTCTTGACGTGTAAACTCTTTGGAAGTAAGCTTTCTTTCTTTTTTGTCATGCAAACATCTATATACTTGTAAAATTGTCAAAGAATGGGGGGAAAAATAAGCAAAAACCCTTCTGTAATAACTTACCTATGGTATTCTTTCGTTTAAAAATGTACTATTTACATCTAAATATCAACTTTACAATAGTAACAGGTGCTCGATAAGTCACTGACCGGTGTATTTGTCGATGGCTGTAAGGTTGTGTGCATGAGACAGGAGGCAGTGCCAGCTTTTCTCTGTTTCTTTCTGCTGACCACACTGGGCCCAGTAGAACTCAGCTTCCAGCGGCGTCTCCCATAGCGTCTCTCCCTTCGTGCCGTCCACCCCGATAAAAAACAGACACGGCGATTGTAGCCCTGTAAAACAAGATTTAAATAAGATTATGTCATAGTAAGAGCAATTTTGATTGCTAAGAGTATTTTTTTTTTTTTTTGTTAAATTGAAGCTGGATTTGACTATATACCTGCATCGGCACATGAGTTGTTCTTTGAACCTTCTGTGTTTTTGAGGACAAACAGAATATCCACCACATGATCACTGCTTGCATGCTCAATAGCCAGGAAGTCATAGGTTGCTGCGGTATAAAAAGAGAAAACTGCAGTTGGAAACAAACTCTTCTTCAAGATTTAGAAAAAAACAAACAAACATCTGATGCACCTGCGTCAGAGAAAGTCCTGTTCCAGGTTTTGAGGTATTGGGCTCTTACGGGACAGGGGAGGATGAAGGAGAAGGCAAACACGATGGTGAGGCAAAGGAACAATGACAGGAAAAAGATTGCTGTTCTCCAGTGGGTCCGTTTGGGGACATCAACGTCTTTGACAGAATCCCTCTGCTCTGATGCTTGTGGTGCCATTTCTGCTCCATCTTCTCTCCTGAGAGGATCACCCTCGGTGGCACGCTCTGTCGATTCCATCTGTGCCTCAACGCATTACCAGCTAACAAACCGGCAAAAGTATCATGAATATCAGAAAAGAGGAAAGCAAGACCACATCCTCACATTGTGGTGGCTCATTTTAGCATCTGAAATCTGTGTGGGATTGAAATTCAATCTCTATATATGAGCAGAGCCAGACTAAACTCGATGACAGGTATATTAAATTGGGGACAAAGAAAATGTAAAAAAAAAAAATAATAATAATAATAAAAATAAGAGCCAGTCAGGGTTGGCTAGTCGAGTTGCTTCTACCGCGTCAACCTTTGTAGATTCAGTCGTGAATCCTATTCAGTCGTGCCAACACCAGAGCATTCTCCATAATAATGCAGGAAGAAAAACACAAACTTGACAATTACGAACGAAGCCTGTTCTTATTTGTTATGACCCCAGGCTGAGGCTAAGGCGTAAAAAATGACAAACAGACCTAGGATCACTGTAGGCGAATACGTTTACATTTTAACATAGAGATTTGTCTAAAAAACGTTGTTTTTGTTTGGGGGCCATACAACCGATTAGAAGCGTTTTGTTTCATCATGGCTAATTTTGGTTGGCCAATTTGTTGATCAAAAACAACCAGAACATTTTCAAACATTTTTACTTAAGAGAAAGTTTAAATGTATATTTAAAAAAAAATTTTTTAAAGGAGGAAAGGAGTTTTCTTACTAAAAAATCGTTCACAGTCGTTCCTTTCGTCTGTTGCGGGTTATTGGGGACAAGAAGCTAGCATCAGGACGAACAGTGCAACAGCTTTGTTTTTTGTTTCCACCCAGAATTTGCCTGTCAGGTTCGCCTACATTTGTGGGTTTTAAACATACAAAACGTTTAAATTTTCTGCCACAAATATAACTAAAATATCAATAAAAACACGTATACGTACTGCATTGGGGGAGCCTATAAGTAAACGAGCTTGCTTGAAATGTATTTAGCCTGTCAGTCAAACTTTAGAGAAAAAAAACATATAACAATTTTATTGGTGGGCTTTGATTGGTTGAGTTACTTTTCCTAGGATCACCGTGATTGGTTGAAAACTGATATCAGAAGGACTGCCAGTAGCTGTCGTCATTTCCCCAAAACAAAACGGAAACTGGCGAGCTCGCGAAATAGGGAAAATCTGTTCTGGGTGATGGTCGGATGAATAATTTGTTCGACTAACCGTGCGTATAATCCAAGGAACCGTTCTCGGGTTATTGACTTGAAATAAAAAGGTTGTCGAAGAAACACTCTTGATAATGTCTGCCCAAGCTCAAATGAGAGCTCTGCTCGACCAACTCATGGGAACAGCGAGGGATGGTGAGTTGCCGTAGCATGCTAACGGAGCTAGCTAGCCAAGATGGAGTCTCTGCTGAGGCTGGCTTGTGTTGGCGTGTGATGGACAGACCTGCATGAATGAGTGTGCCACAGAGGGCTGCTTGTAACAGAAGAACGTAATTTTAAGGCGAATTTTTTTTAATGGAATACAATATTTTGATGTTATTTGT
This sequence comes from Oryzias curvinotus, assembly GCA_023969325.1. NCBI lineage: Eukaryota > Metazoa > Chordata > Actinopteri > Beloniformes > Adrianichthyidae > Oryzias > Oryzias curvinotus. Next base: position 10,028,744 of record CM043724.1, on the reverse strand, counting down.
TGTGGCTTTTTTACATCTCGATGAGTTTACCTCTACTCTTTGTTATTTTTAGCGGTACAGCTACAGTTAGCTAGTTAGCTAATTCTTGCGTAACGTTTATTGTGAAGCAACTCAATCATTGGACACCATGATCATGGTGTTAAAGAAGACCTGGACTGATTTCAGTTTCCTACCTGATAGCTTTGGCAAATTATATAGCTTAGGCAAATTATATATATATGTTCCAATTGAATACAATTATAAATCCTCAATTTAGCAAGATCTAGCTTAACTTGTGACGTTACAATTTATTTGAAATTGCGTGCGACGTTATTAAACTTTAAAGGTCTTATTTAGAGTAATGTTAAATATCGTCAGTTTCGGCTCTGTCCTCCATGAATAAATAAAAAAAACAACTTTATATTATTTTTCTGTAGTATTATTGTGCTACTACTCTCTTTTCAATGTAGCTTAGTGTAGTAGCACAATACTGATCAAAATCAAAGCTTTGTTAAATACATTATTTTGTGGTACATTCATTGCTTAACTTGACCAACACTGTCAAGAAACGCATTGGTGACATTTCTGTAATCCAGAAATTGTCAATAAATTGTTTTGAGGGAATTTTGTTTTCCTAAGACTACTTAGGAATTTATAGGATAATCAGTTGATAAATGTAAGGTGGTGAATTATCTCCCACTCCATTGTTTAAAAATTGAGATTTAAGTTGAAAAAATTTTTTTGCAGCTCTATAAATCAACTCAAAACAACTTTTAAAAAAGTGAACTTGTGTTGTGAGTTTGTTGTTGTATGCCTGATGAGATTGATACAAAATTCTTCCCATACATTTGTTGCATACAAACTGAACAATTGTGGCCCCTTTATTTTATTCATTAAGGTTCAGTGTATCATTGCCAGCCTACATCAATCTGCAAAGGAGTTGCAGAAAAGCCTCATGTTCATCGAGCCGTGAGTCACACATAATTTTTAAAGATGTTATGAATAATATCCAAACAAATTGTTTGCCTTCCGGAAGTTATTGTAGCTTTTCCTTTCATTTTAACACAAGTTGGTAACTCCTCAGTGGCACACAAATGCATAACAAGGTAATTGTTGTGTGGGACCAGATGTACAATTTGCAATAGTGCAACACAGCTTGAACTAAGGCGTTTGTGCGCGTTGTATCAAAAAGAAAAAACTTTCAATTTACCTCACACTTTGCAGTCCATTACACGTCTATATTTCAGACGACAGTGTATAGCTTTCCACACTAAAAACGTTACATTATTTACAGTCTGTTTTTGTATGACTCCCAACTTCTTATCACAGGTATTGGCAAGAAAACTGTTCCCATTTATACTTTTCTACAGCGGGTTTTAATTCTGCAGCTGGGGTCTTGAAGATGCAGAAGGGTACAGTATGTGGTGCAGATCACAGTGTGTATAACTTTTTTTTTCCCCCCATTCGATTTATGTTGAACTCCTTTTTTTTTTTTTTTTTTGTAAGTGAGAAATTTGAATGAAATATTTATGAGAGAAGTGTATGTCTTTTGTATGATCAATTTTAAAGAAGGGACATTTACTTATCACTTTTTTGCACTTGTTTGTTGTCGTTTGGTGCTCCACCGTATAGAGTGGACATTTAGCCTACAATACAAGTTTAAATGACTTGAGGCTGTTGCATAACAGTCATAATTGAGGCGAAGGTAAGCATATAGAAATCCCAAGTTCAACAATAAACAATAAAACAGAAAACGCTTTAAAAAACCTTTTGTAGTGATGCTGATGACATTTATAATGAAGTTTTAAAACTTTGCAGTAACAAGAGTCATATTTTTATTTATTTTTTCCTCATCACAATCTATTTTTCCCATCAAACTCTACAAAAAAAAAAACATTTGCCAAATGGATGCACTTAAAACACTGGATATCTAAGCACTTATCTCATATGTCTGAGGTGGCTCTAATGTTTGGGTTTTTTGTTTTTGTACTGTTACAGGAGATGAAACACGGCAGAGGGTCAAGTTTACCGATGAACGGGTGTGCAAAAGTCATCTTCTCAACTGCTGTCCACATGACATTCTGTCAGGAACTGTAAGGAGCCTCTATATTCCTTTAACTTTGTGACAAACGTCTTTGAACAGATAAACGTATTTGACATACTTCATAAATGCTTCATAGTATATTTATAATGATGAAAATAATGATCTTGTTTGCTATGTCTTTGTTAGCGTATGGACCTGGGGGAATGTACAAAGATCCATGACTTGGCACTTCGGGCAGACTATGAAATAGCCTCCAAAGAGAGAGATCTTTTCTTTGAGCTTGACGTAAGTAAAGCAATATGAGCAAGTCTTTTTTCATTTACAGCTGATTGTTCTAAGAAAACTGTTGGTAAAGTCCCCCTATGACATTTTTTTCTTCAATAAAAAAGTTCCCAGTGGTGTTTTGATTATAAAATTAATTCATTCATTCATCTTCTTAACCGCTTTGTCCCTTTCGGGGTCACGGGGCTGCCGGATGCTATCCCAGCCACTCTTTCGTTCTTAAGATCATGTTTTCTCAAACAAGACGTATTCTTTTTTTTATTGGACGTAAAGGCAGTGGATCATCTGGAGTCATTCATTGCTGACTGTGACCGAAGAACTGAGCTCGCAAAGAAGCGCCTGGCTGAAACTCAGGAAGAGATCAGTGCTGAAGTGGCAGCAAAGGTAACGATTGACAGTCCTGTTTTTCTTATGTCTGGTGTTTTGCCGCTGTTTCAAGCTGTGTTGTTTTTACTTTGTTTTAGGCAGAGAAAGTGCATGAGCTGAATGAAGAAATAGGGAAGCTTCTGGCCAAGGCTGAGCAACTTGGAGCAGAAGGCAACGTGGATGAAGCTCAGAAGGTTCTGCAGGAAGTGGAAAAGGTCCGCACCAAGAAAAAAGATGCAGAGGTTAGTAAGGAGCGCTGGCCAAATGAAACCTCGTCCATGAATTGAGCAAACCTTTCCTTTACTAATACTTTGATTCATCCATGTTTGTTTCTGCTCAGGAGGAATACAGGAACTCCATGCCAGCCTCCAGCTTTCAGCAGCAGAAACTCAGAGTTTGTGAGGTGTGCTCTGCATATCTAGGTCTCCACGACAACGACCGCCGTCTGGCTGACCATTTTGGTGGAAAGCTTCACCTGGGCTTCATTCAGATTAGAGAGAAACTGGACCAGCTTAAGGTATTTAGCGTTCGAGCCCTACATAAACTGGTAAACTTATTTGGGTGGAGGTATTTTGTGTAGAGTACAGACCAATGATTTCAAAGGTTGTTATAGGTTGATGCTGCTTCTTATTTGTGTGCTTTTTATGTCTTCTTACAGAAAACTGTGCTTGAAAAGCAAGAGAAGAGGAACCAGGAGCGCTTAAAGAGACGAGAAGAGAGAGAAAAGGAGGAGAGAATGAAAAGGAGGTGAAAGAACATTTTAAATTCTGGCAAAATATTCTGGAGGTTCAGTTACTACTTTCATGTACTTTAAACCTCATTCTTCTTTGCCGTTTCTTTACAGAACCAGATCACGGAGCAGGGACCACAGAAGGTACATTTGTAATCTTCATTTAGTGCAGTTAGAAGTAACTGGGGGAAATCCTAAACTTGTACGCCCCCAGGTCCCGTTCTCGTGACCGCAGAAGGAGGCGTTCACGCTCCACGTCCCGGGAAAGACGCCGTTCTCGTTCACGCTCCAGAGACAGGAGGAGGAGGCACCGCACCCGGTCCCGCTCACGCAGCCGAGGTCACCGCCACAGCCATAGCCACGAGCAAAGCTCCAGACACAAGTATGTGTGCTCACACTTTACATTTCACCCCAAAGGCAACAGTCAGCTTTCCAATAAATCACTCCTACCACCGTGATGCAAAAATTCTCTCTCTCTACATAAGTTATAATTTTCCATAATTTGAAAGTTGTTAGACATTTTGCCATAAGCTACATTTTAGCCCACAGAGCAAGATTAGGATGTGATTGACAAGAGCAAAAACAAATCCCATTTTTTCCTGTGTGCATCAACCTGACACATAAGTACTGTTCAGGATACGCGCACTAGTTCCCCAGCAAGTAAATAATTCAATGCCATCAATGCGTGATATACTGGGAAAATAGGCCTCTTGCTGTAGTGTTGGTATGTGTCACAGGTCTTCGAGGGATCGAGAGCGCTCGTCCAGAGACCGCTCGCGGGAGCGAGACAGGAGGGATGGCGTGAACGGCAGGTCAGACTCCCGCCGAGCTGAAGATAAGGACATGGGAGACTTCTAAAGACCAAACCCCATCTACTACACACAGCCGCCTGTCCTTTGTCTGTCCATTGATAATATTCCAGTGTTGCATACAGTCTTTGCCTTGACCCCTTTATACTCATTTCTCTTTTATTTGTGAATCCTGCCCCATCCTCATCATAGAACTTGTTTGTTTTTTGTTTGCTTTGTTTTGTTTTTCTAGTTTCCAAATCTCTAAGAAAGCTTCTGGATTTGGCAGGTTGATTATTGATTATAGATGTAATGAAACGCCCACATCTATAATGTAGTTTTAAGTTGACACATCCCTCCTTATAAATCCCCATAAAATGAGTCAAACATAGTAAACAAATCTGTTTATGGAATTGAATTCAAAATGTTACAGTTCCTGATTCTTTTATTGCAAACTGAAAAAAAAACCTTGTCAGAAGCTCAAAATTCATTGAGCCTGTAAGCTGTCGTTTAAAAGAAAAATGATTCTTTTTTTTCCCTTCTCTATCTGAAACTGTTTTTGCTTTGTGTAAAAATGCATTTCTTGACTGTTCACATAAATATCTTCACGACTTTGTTCTCAAAAGCTCAAATTTCAAATTAAAATGACAGGTTTTAAAGTTGGTTGTATATGTGGCTTCGCTTCTTTAAAACAAACAAGAAACTTTACGTTTTCTTTGTAATGAGTACTGAGTTAGGACTTCACAGAGAGTTTAACTAGAAGTTCTTTTAGTCTTGATGTTCTTTTTTTGTTTTTTTTCTGTAAGGGGCTCTGAACTAAAGCTACATACTCGGAGGAGGAAAAAACTGCAAGTGTCACTAAAATGTTCAAATATTTAATGAATGCAGCAGGTTCACATTGAAGACATTGCATTCATTTACAACTTCCTTTACTTTAAAGTGATCATGATGGTTTTTTTTTTTTTTTTTTAGCACAAAGTCAGCTAAGTCTGTCAGGCACTTGAGCTGTGATAAATACAGTGAATATGTTTACAGTCCAGTGCGCCGTGGCGGCCGGCGTCAGAACACAGCGGTTGGTCTGGATGTTCTGCAGCTCACAAAGTGCTGCTCTCCAGCTTCAGATCCACCTTCATTTTCTGTTTCTCCATTACTGCTTCCAACTCTGTTGCCCTTCTTGCATCCTACCCAAAAAAAAGCAGAAAGAAAAAACATGTTATTAAAATTTTGAGGGTTATCACATGACAACATAATAGGATCAAAATCTTCAGTTATGATCCATTATCACTTGTGATTATATTTTTCAATATTCATGTGTGGAAAATGAACAAAACTAAAATGTAGACTATATTCTCCCAAATGGTGTGGAGGAAATTTCAAAATAAAATATTGAGTTCTTAAAGTGCATGTAGACTCAACAAATCTGATTGCCACAGTTATCTGATTACCTCTTATAGTTTTTATGAACAGGCTCAGTGTTAAGAGTTCACAGACGTGTGACAAGTTTTTCTGACTTAAGAAGTCAGATATTTCTTCCCTTTTGGAAATAAAACTCCTTAATTTACCTCTAGCAGTGCTTTTTGCACAGTGAGCTGGCTATAGACTCTGGTGCCCTCCTCTGGAATCACCTCTCGCAGCTCGTCTTTGGTGAGGGAGAACAGCTGAGCTCCTGTCAGCACACCCAGACATTTCACCGTTCTGGGGGGAAAAAAACGACCAAAATGACACGGTGAGTGCCAAGCTTCACAGAAGAAAATGACCGTCACGTGGCTGCGCTCCAAAAGTGAAGGACTCACGGCTCACTGAAGCCCTTCCCTCTGAGCCACCCGGTCACTTCCTCTGGAGGGGAGTGATAATCCAGAGGAACGCTGGTCTCCGAGGAACGAGGGATGACCAGAGGTTTGTTCAGGTTGGCTTTCCCGTTGGTCAGCCTCTGCAGCAGCTCATCGTTCACCAACATGACTGCAGAAAAAGATTGAAACGTTGGCCTGTCAAACTTTATACTTGAAAAGAAAATGGAGACGACCATAGTTATTATTTTTACGTTAAGGCTTTTTAATTTGCATATTGTATATTTAAATGTCCAGTTTTGTACCTTTGTCTGTTTCATCTGCTACTTGCACTGCTTGGCTGTAGGAAGGTAAGGTGTGAGGGCGCTGAGGGGAGGAGGAGGCCGTCCTGGGCAGGGCAGGAGGGCTGGGTTGGACTCCAAGGAGAGTTTTGGGTGGAGCATTTGCAGGAGGGGGAGTTGGAGCCTGCAGAGAAAAAAAAAACAACATTGGGAATTCCTCCGAAATGCACAGGTGGAAGCACACCTGAGGGGTGTGAGTGATTTCTTACAGGGGGTGGTCCGTTGGTGGGGTGTTCTATGTGAGTCACTGGTTCTAGGATGTTAAATGGCACAAAGCCGATCTGGTTGAATCGATTGCGACACTTCCACCAGCGTTTGGAGGATTCGATCACCTGTAGGACAGAAGAGCCGCGGAGAGTCGCATTTCATTAACTGCATTTGATTAACATTTCTAACAATAAAAAAAAAATATTTTTTTACCTCAAGAGTCTCTCCTTGTTGCACTGAAAGCTCACTGTTGTTCCTGGCTATGAAGTCATAACTGCAGCTGTAGAGTCTCTCTGCATCTGGAGGAAGCGCAACCCTTGGGGTAAAAAGAAACAAAAAAATATATATATGTAGTCATGGGATCCTTGTACGCAAGAATAGAAACCCTTATTAAGCATAACCTACATGTCTTCATAGTTGTTTCTGTCTGAAAGACGCTTGGACTGAGGCGGCTGTTGCTATGAAGGACGTAAACAGGACAATGTTAATAATCAGTGTGTGGAAAAAAAGCATAAAAGGCTGCAGGTGGTCACATGAAGCCCCACAGCACAAACGAAACATCCTATTTTAAGACAAACTTAATTTATTCTATAAATAAATGAATTAATGAAATGTATTGAAATTGGTGACTACAGATGAGCAGCTGCAATATCTGGAGAGGAAACTGAAACTATTTTCCCCCTAGGTTTAGTTCAATTCAATTAAAAACCAATTCACAACTAATGTTGTCTCAGTACTCCACAATAAACGCAAGAAATAGCAAATCCAGCAAAAAGACCTGAATATTTTATTGTACTGAAGTTACCAGTTTAATCAAATTAAAGCCAGACCCTGCTGTGTTTACAGACTGAAACAAAAAGGGAGTGAAGGTGGATTTGAGGAAAAGAGGAAACTGAACCCTATTACAGTTTTTGATGTTTTTGGTAAAATATTAAGGGCAAAAAGGTGCATAAAAAATGATGTAGCTCAGCAAAGAACTGCATAATTATAATAATATCAAAGCTAGAGTCAGTTCTTTAAGATTCAGAAATTTAGAATCAAAGTTTGAGATTAAAGTTTTAATTTTTGCGATTAAAGTTTTAATTTAGAAATCACAGTTTTGAATTTTAAGGTTAAAGTTTAAATTTCAGAAACAAAAATAAGAACATTAAAGGAGAAAGTCGGCAATCTGAGACTAAAAGCCAAAAATTTTGACTAAAAATAACTAACATTTTGAGATTTTACTTTACTTTTGAATTATAGTAAGAAGACAAAATGTAAAAAATACACTGGAAATTTCATCAAGAAAACCACATGAACAAACACAAATGTGTAAATAAAGTTAAGATTTTCAAACAACATTTACATTGTATTCTACTATCCTTTATTTATTTGTGATTTTCTTTTATTTTACCTTTTTGACAGTTAAAAAAATCACCTGTAGTACTAATAAGCTGTCCATTAAATTGGAATAGCAAAATTGCTTATACATTACTACAAGGCTTTTTACAGCGTACTACTCATTTTTTCTCTCCTCTGTAATGTTTTCAGTCATTCTGAGCACAAAGACATTTAGTATAACCAGCTAACTCCATATCCCACACAAGTATTCCATACCTCTTGTTTTGCGAGGAGAGCCTCATGCTTGTGTTGTGACTCAACCGGATCCTCCCAAACCTGCCCGTCCGCCCTCGCAGCTTCGGGCTTCCACCCATCCAAGAACACAGGAGTGTATGGAGCAACAGGTCCTCGGAGCTTAGAGCTTAGAGGGACAGGACAATTCACAGCTTTGCTCCTTAATGTTACTTGAATATTTGTCTGATGCTTTAGGTTAGGTTACCTTGTTCCACAACAAATTCAGTTTCCATCTTGTATTTGACGTTTATAATATAATTACTTTAATGTTACTTATTCATTCTATAATTCTTTTCAAGCTGCAGATAACCACTGGTGTCCCAGTGGTGGTACATGCTAGAATGTAGAATTTGACCATATTTGTGTGTTGATATATTTTATTACTGACCGGGGGTGTGTCCAGTTGGGGCCCAAAGACGTCCACAGTTGCTTCTCCTCCTCGTTCAGGGTTTCTTGCAGCAGGGAAATGGCGGAGTTAGTCATGGCAGGGCTGGACACAGCAGCTCCCATGGCTGGCCCCCCTGTTGTTTTCACCATCTGCAACACACCCAGATCCCATAGCATCACTGATAATGCCCTCAGGTGTGCAAACATGGCATGCAATGATGTAGCTAGCAAATGGAAGTAGACACTGTTACTCATTCTTTTGGTAAAACACATATTCAAAGACACACATGCAATCCAAATAGGCGTTACCACACAAAGCAACTATCAGAGATCTTAATAAGTGAGGCATGTGAGTTCTGACAAAGCAAAAAAAAACATTTGTGTTAAATGTGATTCATTTACGCGAAGCATCAACTGACACTCCATATCTTCTAAAGAAGTAGCACTAATATTTTGTTAAACACTTTTGTGGAATTATAGCAAAACACTGCAAGTGCATTACTCTATTAGTTCTCTAAATCCCACCATGCCTTATTTGTAGACTTTGGAACAGGGTGGAACAGGGTGGAACGGGGGGGGGCTGACCAGTTGTAAAGACACAGCCCAGATCTAAACTCATTGTTTGAAAAGTCCACTGAGAGCACAGCCTGATCAAACACATTCCTCCTGATCGAGGTCAAACCTGTGTAAATACTGAATTCTAACCACACCGCAGAGCTACAAAAAGGACTCTCCATGACTTTGACATAATATGTGTTTACCTGCTACATCAATAATTGGTAGAACAATGGTTTTAAACCACTGGGCACACAGCAAAAGCATGTGTAAACATAAAACAATTCAACACACCTTTTAGTTTTCTTCTAAAGGCGTATCCTTTTTGACCTACACTGATGTAAAATGATCTCTGGGAAAGTTTCCATGCAGTCTTTGACTGAGAATCAGCTGACAGTTGCACGAGAAAACCTGCAATTTTTCCTGCCTTTATTTTTAGGTTAAACAATGTGGATTGTGAAACTTTGGTGCAGCAGATCCTTAACTAGAGAGGCAACATCACCATCCTGAATGACACTTTCCAAAGCCAAAGGCTTTACAACAAAAAGGGAAATAAAAATAACATTTTAAATTTAAGCAAATAATAGCAAAAGTAAAAAAAGAAAAGACAGAATAAGTGACTTGGTTAAATAAAATTTAAAATTGCACGCTTTTTAATAAATTTTGCTTTTACTTTGTTTCATTAATTCATTTATCTTTTTAAATCTTGTGTCTCGTGATTTGATAGGAGTCATTTTTTTCTTCTTCTGGAGATACATTTTGATCATTTATTGCCCTTTTGTAGTGATTTTTTTCTGTTTTTTTCCCTGCCATGAATCTTCATATCACTTTTTCCTCCTCTACACCCATCTGTCTCCCACTCATATATAGAACGCTATATATTTCGGAGACACCGGCAGCTCCCCCTGCCTCTCTGAACCCGAAGGCTAGTGTACCTGGATGTTTCCATAGTCTAGATCTATGGAAAACAAGTTTATTTTAAGACGCTCATCACAGCCCGTAGAAGCTTTTTATACACACTGACAACACCTCGTGTCCACAGCAGGTGCTGAGGTGGAGTTTATCACGCTGACTCACCATATCTAGAGGTTTGAACACATGGTGCACAAGCTCCTCTGATGAAGGATTGACGATGGTTGATTTTAGTCGGGCCTGACGAGCACAGGTACGGATTTATTAGTAACTCAGCAAAACTATCAAAAAGATCCGTATATTCGGAAAATAATACACACCAGGAGGCTGAAGCAATATTTGAATTTCTGAAAGATTTCGACAAATTCCTCCGCCTGTGGGGGTTGGGCCTTTGCAGCAAGCATTTCATCTGTTGACAGACAAATACGTTGTCATTAGCTAACACAACAGTGCCGCATGATCTTAAAAGCCTGTTTTTATTGCTTCTCACCTTCAGCACTTTGCTTTTTACTTTTTTTTTTCTTCTTGGTTTTCCTCTGTGATAGCACCAGCGCAGCATCCGCAGTCTGCTGCAACTTGCCCATGAAACTCTCGATGTCATCAAAACAGTGGTTGAGGATGCCCTGAGGAAAGACACTACAGTTTTTTGTTTTGTTTGGCAGTTTAGATTGGAAATATAGGCACAGGTGACCTTATCGACTCAAAGGTGATGAAACGCCGTACCACTTCTCTCTCCGCTCGCAGGAAAGAAATATCAGGGCTGCCGTTTACACCATTTGCTGCTGAGTAAGAAGGGAGACAGTTCAGTTCGGCCATTTTCAGTTCCTGCCCACTTTCCCCCCATATTTACATTTAAATGCCACACCCTTACAGAAGCTCAAAGCTATTTCTGTGCCACTGTGAGGTTTTTTTTGTTTTGTTTTTTACATTTATTTAGCACCTAATTGCATATTTTCCATATGTCTAAGCCTGATTTGTCAGGTTTTCTCACCTCTGAGTCCAGGATATGGTGGAGGGTTGACTGGTGGAGGATTTGGAGCATGGGCGATAGGGTGGCTCGGTATTTCACTGGGTTCCAACATCTCTCCTTCTCTTGGAGAAGCCCTTAAAGAGGGGAAAAGACTTTCTCTTGGAATCTTGGATTACAATTAAACCTTTCGTTGAAAAATGCCTTTTTTTGCGACATCCTATCGCCACCCTTCACAGATGGCTTAAGTGATAAGAGACACAAATGTATACAGCATTTGGAACAGATTGAGAAGATCTTTTATTTGTTTTGCTGCTCAAACAATTACCTCCTTTGTCCATGATGGGACTCAATGAAATTTAACCCCTGTGACCTTAATCCATGGACAGAAGAGCAAACAGCCCAATTGTGCTGTATCATATCTGTATCCATGCAAACATTTATGACTCTAAAACTGTTTTAAATAAAAATTAAATAAACATTATTGCAAGTAAAAAATGTCTAACTTTTCAGGCTCAAGGGCAAAAACTTCACGGTGCTGACTAAAAGACTTTCAGACGATTTTTTCGTTTTAAAGTCCACCAGCTGCCTTTCTTACCTGACAAATTGGGCCTTGGAGTTTCCTTGAAAGACAAAAAAATTCAATATATATAATCCACTGAGGCTCTAAGACTGGACTCTGCGCCTGTCATCCCTCCTCTGCTGTCTCTGCTTTCTGTCACTGTGGCCTTGCTGTCTTCCCGTGTCACGCCTTCTTAAGCTATGTGGAAACCAGCAAAACAAGTTTCTGTCCCTGTCAGCTGTTTACACTGTCATCGTGAGTTTCTCCCTCCCTCACCTTAGACAGGTGGACGGGTGTCACAAGTCTGCTTTGACTCATAGAACTCTGGGTGTGATGGCAGAGGCAGTGTTGATGACTGACCAGCTAAAACCTGAATCTGGTTCTTCTGAGTATTACACAGCTACATCGACACATATGAAATAAAAATCTGGACACTAGAAGGCCTTAGGATACTGTCAAAATGTTACAAGTGAGATAACAAATGTATTTTCTGTACCTCACAGGGTAAGGAGGGCTCTTGCCTCTGGTGGAAGAGGATGAAACTGCATGCGTGATGTCCTCACAGATTTGCTCTGCCTGTGAAAGAAAGTGACATCACCTGTCAAACCCGAAGTAAGGAAACTACAAAAGCATCTGTGTCACCTGGTCATCCAGGAAACACAAAGACAGATACTCACCCCCACAGTTTCACAGCTGAAGAAAAGGATGTCAGGCTTAGTCTGTTCGGTTACTTGGCACACCAATAAAAGCATGGAGGGGAAGCGTTTCTCACTGTTAATGGAGTCACAGCGGTAGATGTTTTTGAGAGCGTAACTCTCCACCTCCTCCTGCGTAAAAATTTGACAATATAATGAAAAGTATATTCATTATTTCTATGTTTAGACTGCATTTAAATATAGCATCATCAGCAAAGGTACATAAATGAAATAATAGGCATTATGTTTGATTCAAATTTTGCATTAATTCGTCACACATTTGAATAAAATATGCCTATATGGAAAGATCAGCATGACAATAGACAAGCGGCCTACACCCAAAGGAAACAGACCAATTAGAATACATGCTCTCTTTTAGAGAGATGGGCTTAAAGAGGCAGAAACAGATGTTTAACCCTTGTGCTATCCTAGGCACTTTAACATTGGGAGAGGGGTCATCTAGACCCCTCAAGACAGTGTGCTGAACCTTTTTTCTTCAATGATTTGGGATCTTGACTGGTGTCCATGGATTACATTGAAAATTGAAATCCTCTTCACCTTTATCCACCTTTGTCATGGTAGGGATAACACGTCAATGTAAGGTTTGGGTCATCTGGACCCCATAGGATAGTACAAGGGTTATGCAGAGCAACTGATTTTCATTTCCATGAAACGTTAACATCCCGAAAAACTCCACCTGTGCCAATAAATGATCACATATCCGCTCTTACCTGGGTCGTTATGTCTCGAAGATGAACAGCCTCTCCATCAATATCTAAATACATTTTTTGACTCCAAAGTTTGTTACTCTCCGCCAAAAAAGAGAGACGTGTTAGCGCCTCTTCTACACTCTGTACATCCCCATCCTGGAGTGAAAATGTCAGAAGATGCTGGACACAAAAGAGACAAGACAGCAACAATAAGAAAACGACCCCTTTTATAATGGATTTAACAAAAATAAATAAATAAAACTTTGTTTTGCTGGAAAGGGGTTAAAGTGTTTGTGTGTCAGACACAACTCACGTTAACAAGATGTCGTTTGAAGCTCATTGTTATTTAGTCGCTGCGTCAGCTCTGCTGTTGGTAAAGAAAATGTGTTTAGTGGGTATTCAACAGGAAACAGGTGATTTATGAAGTACTGATGAGTTAAGCAGAAGTTTAACCTTCTTTTCTGTGAGTCAACATTCTAAAAATGTGCCGTTTGTGTGTGTTTTTTTTTATTTTTTTATTCTGCCTTAACCTATCTTGTCTGCGCCTTTGTAACATGAGTTCATGCAGTGAGTTAGAGAGCTGCCTAACCAGTCTGGCTACAGCACAATCTCACTATTCAATCTCACTGTTCCTCACTGACCATCAATAAAGGGCTCACTGGAGTCACAGAAAGCAAATATTAGGAGTCACTTCTGAGGGCTTTCAGCTAATGCATCAAACTGTGATGTAAAACTAACATTTGTTGATAAAATTGGAGCACATCACACTTTAAAATAAAGAACGGGTAAAAGAGAAAGATGAAAATATGATCAGTTATTACAAAAATAAAAGGTCTCACACTTTAGTTATTTTGAAAAAGCATAAATACACATTAGACTGCATTTAATACTAAAGTGATAAAAGTAATATATTTTTAATCATCCACTTCTCAGGTTTTTCAATTAGTGAAAACAAACAACAACAAATAAAGATTCTTAAACTCTAACATACAAAAAAAGGTAGATCATTGGATGCTGTTAGAAGACAATTAAGTTCTGTATCTAGTATTTGGGAATAAAGAGGTATTTTACTGGTAAAATCTTTCATATTATAAATCAATTAAGATCCACAGAGAAAAGCATAATCTGAACGGTTGAAGAACGTACCAAAGCTGACGGGCTCCAACAGCTTCAGTGATGATGTGTCTTCCTTCGTCTTACTCCGCAGGTATTTCACTTTGCTCTCGGGAGTTTTGTCAAAGCAAAAGGAGTGTCAGGTTGTGAGTCCCGCCCAGCATCAACAGCACCTTAGAGATGAAAAACATTTTCTCTCAGTCACCGCTTCAGGATTACATATATACCATCAATGAATAGAAACTAGGGGCGGGTTAAAAAAAAAAAAATCATATATGTATCTATCTATCTGTGGGTGTGTGTTTGCTCGCACTCCTCAGCTATACACCTCAACTTTTCTGTTTAGTTTTTGCGTGTTTTTAGAAAACTCTCCACTAATTTGACATAATCTATAAAGTCTTGCACCGAGAACAAAGATAAAGCATAAACTCACGCATATGTAGGTTTAGTCCTCTCTTTCGTTTTGTCCTCAACGCACCTCAGAGGTGTGCAAACCCAACTTTTTAGCCAATCAGAAGAGGCAATGGGCGGGGCCAGATCACACTGACAATCGTAGTTGACTTTGCTGCAAAGGGTACTGAGGATACTTGTGTCAAATTGGTGTCAGATTGTTGATAACAACAGGTAAGCGGGTCGGACATTCGTAGTGAGTTATATATTTGACATAAATATGCGTTATTCATAATGTGATCTTTCTGTTTGGGGTGATGACAACGTTGCTTTTACCCACAGGACAGGCATACGTGGCAAAGAGAGCTCGAGTTTGTGTTTATAAAAATGTGCTCACCCGACCTGTCTAACAGAAGGTGTGTTTTTATTTAGAAATCAATTGTAAACAGTTTAAAAACTTTGTCTTTTTCATATATGGCTCTCGGTGTTTTGTTTCGGAGTTGTTTTTAAATTATTATTTAAATTTAAGCCCGTAAAAGTAAGAAAACAAGTTACACATCGTCTCCTGTGAGAAAAGTTTATTTAAGTCCTACAAACAACAACTGAATGTTCTTAATTACGCAGTTATGGCTTATAAGAGAAAGTGTTTGTTTGTGGTTAATTATGTGAGGAAACTTAGCCTTAAAGTATGTGGTAATGGCTTAGGAGAATATGATTTATTTTTTATATAATAGCCACCGGAATTTTTGTTTTTTAGTAATAAATTATTGGTAATAAATTGCATAAATGTTTAAATGCATTTCATACTATGTGGAGATAGTTTCTGATGTTTCTTTAAGTTAACGGACGCATTCCTCCCTGTTAGGATTGGTACTCGCAATTTTCGTGCGGTCCCTAAACGCAGCATGGTAGGCGCGGTTATTGCATCACACGGAAGACTGTACAACATCGGCTGCAGGGAAGCTTTAAGCATCTAAAATACGCGGGTAAATGGGTTATATACCATGTTCTCGTGCGATTTAAACAACGACTTTTATATATAGTGTAATGGTTTGTGTCTGACTTTTACTTGTAAAAACGTGAACAAATAAGTGATTTCGAACACTTGGTACGATCCGGTTTATTGTGGCAGTTCTGTAGTCGCACGTGCTCGTTATCTGAGTAAGTAGCACGATGAAAGATTGTCGTCGATTAGTTTCGCCTATCAGTTTTATTGACATTAGAAATAATACTTTTCGCTGTACACTTGGTATTTATGTACATATATTTTGTATTTATTTATTTTCTGGCTTGCTTGTTTGTTGGAATGAGAATAAATGTTACAGAGGTTCAACGTGCTGGTTAAAAATCCACTCTTGCCTTGCTTGTCGCCTGAGTTACATTACAGCGATCATATTTGTCGCTAGTTACTATGATCTGCTAGTTATGTGAAGTATTTCCAGTGAGACTGTCTAATCGGGGATTATCCTAAACCCAAGGCAGAGTGAGAATACTTAAAGTAATTCACCATCTGTTTGGAAAAGCCGTCTTGCTTGAGATCAGAACAAGCAGCAAAAGGAAGAGGAAATCGAAGAGCATTTCATTACTCAAACCTTTTAGGTCTCCATAAACAAAACCATCATACAGGGTAGGAAAAGTATACAGTTCATTTTTTTTCCTCCTGTGTGTATAAACTGTATATGAAGACAAAGAAACGAATCAATAATTACAAAATCACTTAATTTTTCCCTGTAAAAGCACCTCTATGGAACACAATTAACAACTTTCCGCGATGCTGACAAAGTGTCAGATTTATTTTTGGTCATGAAATTGTCTTTTCTTCTCTCTTTCAGATGGAGAAACAGCCGTTGCCAACTGATGATGACAAAACAGAAACGGTAGAGTCGGAGGTTGATGCCCTCACCGGTGAGGAGAGACCGCAGGGCTCGTCGGAGCCTGCAGCGCGAGCAGGATGGAACAGCAAAATAGAGTATTTTTTGGCTCAGGTGGGATTCAGCGTCGGCCTCGGCAACGTTTGGAGGTTTCCGTATCTGTGTCATCAGAATGGAGGAGGTGAGAGCTGGAAGACAGTGAATTTAGTTTACAACAACCTTTGTATGTGTTATGCACAAGGGGTGAAGATTAAGTTCAGCAGGAAAAATGGAATTTCTTTATCACAGATGTTTATTTCTTTTATTTTACAAGAAATTCACAGATGTTTAACTCAAAAGAACTGCAAACAATCTCAAATGATTTAATATTTAGAGCTCTATAATACAAACACCTGTTTCAACGTTAGACATTTTTAGAGTATCAGTGTGTCCCTTTTTTTTTTTTTCCATTCTTTCTTAGGTGCTTTTCTCCTGCTGTATGTTCTCCTGCTGCTGATCGTGGGCATTCCTCTCTTCTTCCTGGAGCTGGCGGCCGGTCAGGCCATCCGACAGGGCAGCATCGGAGTGTGGAAGTACATCTCTCCCAAGCTTGCAGGAATCGGTTACTCCAGCTGTGTGGTAATATAGAAATAAATTGGTTAATATGTTTCATTTCACCTAGAACTAGAATGAGAACTTTTCCACAGTTCTGAATTGACCAACATCTCTTTAGTTGAACTTTTTTAGGTCCATTGGATAACCCTGTTCTTACTTTTCCTCAGGTTTGTTTTTTCGTGGCTCTTTACTATAATGTGATCCTCGCCTGGAGTCTCTTCTACCTTGGGAACTCCTTCCAGTACCCGTTACCATGGGAACAGTGTCCAAAACAGGGGAACATAACAGGTACACACAAAACTGCTGGGATGATGCTGCACTTTTACAATATTGCTGTCAACGTTGTTTAATTTGTGTCATCGCTCCATATTTTAGTAGTATTACTTTTGCTGAAAGTCTAGTTTGACAAAAAAAATGTTTATTTTTATACAGTACACTTTTGAAGATCTGCCTTAAAAAAATCTGATACAGGAACGACAGTGGATTAACATACCCAGACTGCCATAATCTGACACGAACTCACAGAATTTGTTTTGTTGCCACTACTTGTCTTTGCTAAAACCCATCAGGAGGCACAGCTGCAGAACAGACCTACATGTGGTTTTGTATATTTGCACCAAATGGACAGTTGATCTCTGCTTTTTAAAATAAATTTTACAGCAAGAGCTTTGCGCTCTGCTGACACAGCCATCTGGGAGTCCTTCTAGTTATTATAGTTTGGGTTTTGTAGTCGAGGCACATTTCTCAAAGGGAAATAATCACATTTAAACAAGATGTTGAAAAGGGAAATGTAATTTCCTGCTTCGACCGTCAAAAATCCTACAGCACACACTTTGTGCGTGTGATGTTGCTGCATCTCTCCGTCTTCTATAGGTGGTGCAGTCAATCCAGAACCCCCTGGCCTAGTCTCTGTGTATCATCCAGACTGAACCTCGTGATTTAGGAGTTTGTACTGACAGTTTCAACCCTGAGTTCTTATCTATTAAAACATGGGATATACAAGACGTGTTTAGACTTTTTTTAAGGAAAAGTATTTATCTGTGTGTTAATATGCACAACTCTTATATGAAAACACTTTTTCATACCAGTGAAAGAATGTGAAAGGAGCTCCCCCACCTCGTATTTCTGGTTCCGGAAAGCTTTGGACACCACCGATTCAATCGATGAGGTGGGCTCCTTCAACACCAACATGATCTGCTGTCTGCTGGCGGCCTGGACCATCGTGTGCTTGGGGATGTTCAAAGGCATCAAATCCTCCGTCAAGGTATTCGTCCAAAACGTTTCCAACAGCTGACGTCACGTCTCTCCTTTCCAATCTTTTGCCTTTTTAGTGTTATTGAGTCAGGAATTGGTTTAATAGTAATCACTTTAAAGCGAACTCTTGCTGGACCTACTCCGAAGAAAATTGTTAGTGTTTTAACATTTTTTCGTGTCGTTTTTCTCACGATTCATCTTGAAATTGCATTTCTGAGTATTTCTCTTTTCAGATTATTGTAAATCAGGACCAGACGAAAAATGCTGTAGGCAAAAACCTTTAAGAGTGATGTACAGGTTACTATGATGAGCCACAAGCTGCCTGCTCCTCTATTCTGATCCATCCCCTTGCAGGCAAATAGGTCCATGTACGTCTTTGTCTATTTCCCATCTGAGCTGACATCTGGCTAAAAAACCTGACGCCTGGATAGCTTCAACGTTGCTCACCATTTCGGTTGCACCGGTAATGTTAGGTTGAGGTTGTGAGGGGCTGTAAGCTAGTGGGAGTGGATCCTTGAACATTTGCCAGACCTTTGCTCTGTCATCTGCAGGAATGCAGTAGCTAGTTAATGTTAAAGGAAAACATTAGAAATTGCTTGAAAAGAAAAAGTATGTATAAATTCTGCTTAGGACCTTGCCTCCTGTCGTGGTTCTTGCAGATTTAATGTGGTCAAATCTCTATCACATGCTTGGCTAGGATTGGAGTTACTGTACATAACAGAATCAGTGGAATGTGTGGCTCAAGTGCTGACCTACAGTAACCCAGAATCATGTTTTGTTATTACTTAATGCCTGATAGTTTTCCTGAATGTGCGCCCCAGTTCTGTTTTTCCAGAACAGTAGAGCAGTAAACATAAAACGAAGGAATTGAAAGATGAAGATGTTTTTTCCCTGGGGGGAAAAAAACAACATGAATATAGTAAAAAATACAAGGTAACGATGACGAGAGCTGTTGTACAAGCACCCCGGCTTGGAACCTCTTTCCATATAAAAAAAAACAAAAAGCATTGACAATTATTCATTTAAAAAAGTTGTTGGCTATTTGCTAACACAAAAGGGAACTGGAAAACCTATAGCTTAAAAAAAAAGTCCAAATATTTCTCAAAATGGTTTAGCTTTAGATGCTATGGTATAGCACCATTGATGCCACCCTGTGATCGCTTTGTGTCATTCATTTTTTGTTTTCTTCTCCCTACACACACACACACATATAAAGACACGCACACACACACACAGCTCTTTAAAATTATAGCTACATTTTGATAAACAGACTGGAAGCTAAAGTCTATTAAAATTTTACATTTTCTGTAATAAATGCAAAAGTAAAGACTCACTATATTAAAAAAAAAAAAGTCACAGGGAATGGAAGTTTGACATAGCAGCATAAAAGCTGCTTTACTTCCTTTTCTAGAGGATTAAACAGACTGCAAAGACTTGTTTGTTGGTCAGCTTACTTTAGACACATGAGCCATAAATCCTTTGTTTTATGTAGCATTACCCTCTGTGCTTTAGTGAGATGCTAGTTTGACAGTTGTGTTGTAAAGTGACTGCAAAAGATCAGAGGTTTTCCCAGCAGCAGTAAAAGAACACAAGTGAGAATACTTTAAAAAAAAGAGATTGATAGAAATATTCATTTTCATTCTCTTCATTTCCTAGGTGATGTACTTCTCCTCCATCTTTCCATACGTGGTGCTTATTTGTTTTCTTGTGAGAGGATTCCTGCTGGAAGGAGCCATGGACGGGATCATTTACATGTTTTACCCAAAGGTACACATTTATACAAGTGTGTATTTATGGAAGTTGTTTTGCTTGACTCATCTTTTCTTCCTGCTGTGCCCCTCCAGCTGGAAATCTGGGCAGACCTGCAGGTTTGGCTGCAGGCAGCCACTCAAGTTTTCTTTGCGTTGGGCCTCGGCTTTGGCTCCATCATTGCCTACTCCTCTTACAACCCTAAAAACAACAACTGTCACCGAGATGCCTTCACTGTCTCTTTTATCAACTTCCTCACGTCCGTGCTGGCCTCTCTGGTGGTGTTTGCCGTTCTCGGCTTCCATGCTAAAGTCAAAGTCGATGCTTGCATTGCCAGGTATGTTCAACAAGAAGAAGGCATTGGATCAAATGTGATGTGAGATGACATTCACTGATGTGTGATTATCTCTTTTTTTATTTTTTTTTTACTTTTAGTAACTTAAAGCAACTATCAGAGCTTTATCAGCATGGTTTCATCGACCAAACTCAGATGCCCACCTTCAACTCCTCTGATTCCAGCCCTGTAGCTCCAGAGGTCTACAGCAGTTGGTTCAGAGAGTATGGAAGTAAAGTCTCTGCTAATTTAACAGACTGTGATCTTGAGAAAGAGATGCAAAAAGTAAGATGAGACTTACAGATGCTTCTCAGTTTGTTTTGATGATTTGTTATTTCTCATTTGAGCATTTTGTTGGCATTTGCTGTGGTTTTTAGGGCGTCAAAGGAACAGGTCTGGCTTTTATTGCCTTCACAGAGGCGATGTCCCGCCTGCCTGGAAGCCCCTTCTGGTCCGCACTCTTCTTTCTCATGTTGCTCAATTTGGGCCTCAGCACCATGTTTGGCACCATGGAGGGCATCCTTGCTCCACTCACTGATCGCTTCAAAACCCTGGCAAAAAACAAGACCAAACTTACCAGTAAGTACCGGATTGTTTTTTTTTTTTTTTAATCCAGCTATTGTTTTGCCATGACTATATTACTGCATCATACTTGTATGACTAGCAGAAAGACCTGTTAGTTAACATGCTGCACCTGCAGGGTTGTGTACATCCCTCACAAAGGGTTTTGTTTCTCTAGTTTTTAGCTGCATCATTGGCTTCGTCATCGGCCTGCTCTTCACCCAGAGATGTGGGAACTACTTTGTTACCATGTTTGACGATTACTCCGCCACCCTGCCCCTCATTATTGTGGTGGTCTTTGAGTGCTTCAGTGTGTCTTGGCTTTATGGTGCCGATAGGTGAGGAAGAATTTCATTTAGCTTCCGTGACGATGTCTGAAAGTCCAACGTTTGAGTCAGCGCTGTTTGTTTTTCCTTTCCCAGATTCCTTGATGACATCGAGGTGATGTTAGGCTGGCGGCCCCCAATCATTTACAAATACCTGTGGAAATATATTTGCTTGTTGGCCATGGTTGGACTGCTGGCAGTCACCACTATCCGCACCTTTATCAAACGGCCAACGTACACGGCGTGGAACCAGGAAACGGTATGAACTTTTTAGCTCAAACCGCAAAAACTCAGGCTTTTATGTTTCAGCAAAGTCTTCAAACAGACTTGTTTAAACCCCAAGAGCTGCTGAGTGAACCGCATGCATATTTATATTACATAAAACTGTCGCTCTGCTTACATCCTATTTGCCACATGAGAGAAAAAACACAATCGATGCTTTTGGTTGTTCAATTCTTCAAGTGATAAAATAGAATTCACATTTTCAGGCCTCAAACAGTGATCTGCCGTACCCCGACTGGGCTCTGGCTGTGCTGGCACTGCTGATCCTATTCGCCATGATGCCCGTCCCTGTGGGGTTGATCCACTCCTTCCTGCAGGATCGGAAAAAGCCATCCAGAGACACACAGGCTGGTCAGTACAGCATCGTTAACACAGATGAAACTCCCATGACTGAACTGGACCTCAGAAATGGCGTTGTTACCTCAATGTCCTAACAATTGGAAAGGACGAGACCCACAGTGTGCCCTGAAGTGAACAATAAAAAAAAAACCCTTTTATTTGACTGTGCAACACCAATATTTAATATTTAATATATTACCCCGTGTATTATTATTACTGAACTGAATCTTTATGTAAAAGTGAAAAGGGATTTCCTTTTTTTTTTTTTTGTAGAAGTTTCAGCAAAAATACTCTAAAAAAATCACTGAAAAATAGGGCATAAATGATGTATTCATGTTTGAAAACAAGTGAAATTCACCAAAGTTGTTATTTTTCTTTGTAAAAATGTCTTCCAACTGACCAAATATTGAATATTTGTCACGTTAGCGTGAAATGGGCAACATTTTTAATATCACCTGTTTTTTAAAGTGATCCAATGTTGTTTTTTTTTTTATTATTTGGTTCATTCGATGAATGATCAATACACTTTGTATTTGTCTACTGTTCTCCATTGATTCAAATGGACTTTTCTTCATAAACTGGAAATGCAGTTTGTCCAAATCCAGGGGATAAAAATAGAGGCTACATGGATGACTGATGTTAAAAAAAAAAAAAAAAAAAAAGAATCACTGACAGGCATGTCTAAACTGTCCTCAGCTGCAATTAACACTTTAGTACAGTTTTAGTGATCCACACTCATTGTTTTATCAGTGTGTTTGACTCACTATTCTTTAAAGAACAACGTCCTCACTGCCAAATATTCACCCAGTAAATGTTTCAACTACTATTCAACTGTGTTTACAGCCTAAAGAGCATGCCTGAATGTTTGCTGTCAGCTTTAGTTAAGAACAAATGCAGGTAATCCTCATGATGTGTTGACTTTGTTCACCTAAACATCTGTCAGAACTTCAGCAGATCTTTGTCAAAAGAAATCTATAAGTTCAGACTGATGAGCCTAACCACTGTGATGCCTTCATGCTCTGTTTCTTGCTCTGTATTTCTGACAACTCTGCTTTATCTTAGACATCGTCGTAGTGTGGTTGATATTTATTACAGCATTCAGCATTTAAAGGGCTTAGAAAGGAATAGGAACAAATTAGAGGAATTAGTAAATTTGTAATGCTTGAATTAAAAATAGGACTTTAGCAGATGTTTGACTAATATTTTTCTTTAAAATGGCTACTTTGTCGAAGGGGAGGAGCCATTTATCCATAGAAAAGATTCAGTGTGTAAAGATGTTCTAGAAGAAGCAGTGTTTCTGAGTTTCCATGAGGAGCAAACGTCTGTTTTATTTTTTATTTTCTGAAGCTGTGGCCATTCCTGCATAAATGTGTTACCTGAAGCTCCAAACATCTCCAAACACAGGAGCTGAACCCTAACATTTCCACGTACAAAGATATAAATTAACTTTGTGTTATGTCATCTCCAGCTACAAAAACCAGTAGAGTGTTTCCCCACTTATTCATGTTTCAACATTCACAGTTTTGTGAATTTGCAGGTTTTTTTTTTCTAATCACGTGACTTTCCCAGTTTATCACAAAAACTCAGACAACTCAAGAAGCTTGTATGAGATGAATCCTTGCCAATTTTTTCTCCGGTTCCCTGTATTCAGCGGACTCAGAAGCGGCCAGGAAATATACTGATAGGCTGAGGAAGATAATCACTGAGAATAACTGTCATCCAGAGCAGGTGTTAATATGAATGAAAGTCTCTCACTTAACTGATGAAGGGGGAAGCTCCTGGTTTTGAGGCATAGAGTGACACTCATAATGCGCGTTATAAAGTATGCCACGGTATAAATGAATAAAAAAACTTTCTGTTGAGCAATGTTCAAATGTTCTTTAATAAATGTTTTCAAAGCATCAGAAATGTTTCGGAAGGGTTTTGATGAGTAAGGATCGGTGACGGACATTCTCCGTATTTGTGGATTCTGCATATTCGCGCATACGGGGGGGGGGAATACTGTACTGCCATTTAGTGTTGAATGAGGTCATTACAGAGCATTGCAAACAGTCAAGTAACCAGGAGGTATAAATGTAAAGATGAACTTTTATTTTTTTGTAAATATGTATGTAGTGTGTGTAAGAAGTACTTTTAAACACATAGTAGAAACTTTGTATATCTGTCACTTTGAACCACAAAACTGCTTTTTGTTGTTCTGTAGAAAATTAGGATGGTGTTCAGTTCCTTCTGATATCAGGACAGTATCTGGCCTCTTTCAGGGGTTTCCTGTTTATATGGCAGCATTGTTACACCTGAATGAGCCATGTGATTTAATCCACAGGGGTTTTTTTCCTCTGTATCTGAGCCAAAAACACGAGCAGTAAAGTTTTGGCTTTATTTGGCCATCTGGTAGACTTCCCTCTGCTATAGTTAGAAACAGGATATTTTAGTAAAATTTCTTTTTTAATTATTGTTATGCATTTAAACATTGAACTGTGACAATAGTTTGCATGAAGTAAAAAAAACATGGTTTAAAAAAAGTAAACTGCACCTTTAGTCTGTTTGCTTTTACATTTAAATAAAGGTTGGTGATCATCAACGGAAAAGTGATGGAGGTTTAAGTAAAGCCCTTCTTATCAGTGTGAACATTGCAGCCAAGAAAGTACATCTGAAAATATTCAAGTTGTGCTATTGTAGAAATGTTTCTATATTTCCATAAAAAAAGGTTATTCCAGATGTTTTTTCTTCCGTTTTTTGATATCCAGCGGTTTTATGATCAGATCAACATGAATGTTCCTGTGATCTACGTGCCTTCAACTGAAAGTAACAAAGGTGTTTAAACCATCTGTACAGTTTTAATAGTATGTTTGTGTTAAACTGTAGTGTATGCGTTGTATAGTTGGATTTTAAAGACGAATTGATGTATAATTTCTGTTTTGGTTCTTAATAAAAGAAAACTTTTAACACATTTTGTTTGTCGCTTTCTTGTAACTAAGTA
The DNA here is from genome assembly GCA_023969325.1 of Oryzias curvinotus. Lineage (NCBI taxonomy): Eukaryota > Metazoa > Chordata > Actinopteri > Beloniformes > Adrianichthyidae > Oryzias > Oryzias curvinotus. The sequence goes on along the minus strand of CM043724.1, from coordinate 10,004,025 downwards.
TGAAGTTTTGTTAAGTGTCTGCGCATATTTTCTGTACATCACATGTCCACTTTTGTTCAAATTTGTGATCTCTGGCACATTAGGTGGTTGTATCACTTTCCTGTTGGTCCAGAAATGCTGAAAGGTTTTGGAACATTTTTGTTCTCGTGTTTCTGACAAAAACATGCCTCCATCACCTGCTGTGTGTGCTGCTTATCTGGGCTGTAATCTGCCTGGGAAAACTGAAGCAGATGGGAACCTGGGCCAAGGTAAATGTCTGGAGAGGCAAAATAAAGAAAAGGTTTGTTTTTCCCACAAGCTGTGCAGACCCTATCAACATGTCAGCACTTTGAAAGCAGATTTTACTTTGTACTGTTGTGTCTATAAAAGTCTGGCTGCTCCTTTTTTTTTTGGCAGATCGAGTGCAGGCGGCCTGAAACATGATCTTCTGTGCTGCTGAGCTTTTGCAGCTATTTTGCTTTTCTCAGCAGTCTTTTGTGCTGGTTTTTTCTGTTAGTTCCTAGAACTGTTGCAGAAGTCTCTCTTCAGAACTGGAAAAATGGTAAACCGTAAAGTATCACCTTGTTTAAAGGAACACAGAAAAAAAAATGTCCTTGCTCATATACATTGCAGGTTGGAGAGAACAGGAAAATGCAGCCTGATGATTTTTAAGGTTTATTTTTCTGTTTGTACACCTAAAATAATTTAAATCAAGCACAATTTATTTGAAATATATCTTGAATACTTTTAAAATGCTCCAATAAGGATTTTATTGAATATGGAAAAACCCACATTTCAAAGTTCTCCCTTTTGCAAAAGAATAAATAGGATGTGGTAAATCATAATTTCTCAGAAAGCAGTTTAGTTTTGCATCCATCCATGTTTAGAATCAGCTGAATCCCTTTTGGGGTCATGGGGGGATGCAGAAGCAGACCCAGCTACCATCCGGTGAAGGCTGGGTTCACCCATCCGAACCAGTCTATTGCAGGGCCACACACTCACACCATGAAGCATGTCTTTAGAAATAAGTCTGAATGCCCCAAGAAAACCCATGGATGCAAGAGGTGAACATGCAAACTTAACACATAAAGGTCACCTAGTCTGGGTTTGAAGCAGGCTCTTCTCACTGTGGGGGGAGAGTGCTAACCACTGTGTGTTCATTTCAAACCTAGTTACTCATACCTGCTGAATACAGGAGGTATCTGAGTAACCTGTGACATGCTCAAAGATCTCCAGAACCAAGACATTTTATTCATTTATTACAATAAGAAAATAAAAAATTTTGTTTCTTTCAAACAATGAAAAGTAGAATAAAAGAAAAATAAACAACAAATAAATGAAAGGAAACAGAAGAAGGCAAACTTGTTGAAGAGATGAGAGCTCCTTTCTTGATCTAAGGAGAGCTAAAGGCCCTGATACTGTGTGTGTGTTTGTCTTAATGGGGTAGCAAAGACAAATTTAAGTCTCCAGGACTAAATAAGAATGGAAAGCCATTATTCCACAAGTAAAGAAAACAATGACCAACTGATTGAAGCTCAATGACTAAGAGTCCAATAGCAACTCATCCAGTTCATAAAAATACAAAAACAAAAGGGTTACAAGCTTTTTTTTTTTTTTTAGAAATTATCTTCTTTTTACATCTTATCTGAATTTAATCATCTCATTGGTCAAACACGGTGGTGGTACTGTGATGGTCTGGAGTTGCTTTGCTGCTTCACCTGTACAGCTTGTATTTGATGTAATCATAGTTAATGCTTTTCATCTGAACATCACAAAGATGTTTTTATAAAAAGAAAAACAAGATATAAAAACAGAATTCAGTATTTTGTCAGGTAACAACAATGTCAAATGAAACTTTATCTGTACATCTACACTATTCAAGTATGAAAAATATGCAAGAATAATATTTATAATTGCAAATATGAAGGGGACAAATATAGTATCTCCCATGACTTTGAATAGATTATTTTTTAATGAAAGAATGAAACTCAAATGTACGATTTACTTCTGTGTCTCAATCATTTTAGCTCCTGCTGTTAGTATTTACACTCCTTTTGCTTCAAACATTTCTGTGGGTCAACAAGTGACGTTAGGACTGTATGGCTGCAGCTTTCTCAACATTTCATCATATCACAGGAACTATATGAAAAGGTGGAAGTTATTTTTATAGCTCTGCATATTTTATACTGTTCATCTCTGATCAGTAGAAACAATCCTTGATATTTAAAGTGTGTCATAAAGTAAGAGACAAACAAGAAAGAAAATATAAGACAAAGAAACTCAAAACTGAATTTGACTGCAGAATCTGTTACACAAATGACTCTTATACAAGAGAATCCTTCATCAGGTTTTATTTACTTGACAACCAGCTGCACCTGCGGCGTATTGTCTACATGTGTGTGCTTGCATGAAGGTCTCGCTGGTGTCCCTTTGGAAATAATTGCATATCTGGGGAGCTCAGTTGTCTTGGATGCAGTATCACTTCAGTAAGCTGCAGCAGCAGAGAAGACAGGACCAACCCCTCATCCTCACTCTGACCTCGAACACTGCTGATCCCTCATAACTGCTTTGTGGAGCTGTAAGGAATAGTTTTGTCGTGTGATTTCAGGTTCTTCCAAGGAATTTAAGGTAAGTTAAACTTACTACCATGGCACTAGTTTGAGACGGACTTCATAAAGATCAAATCTCCTTAAATCTGGTAGAAAACCACCATCCAGGGTTATCTGTGCTTTACTCTGAGGGAAACTAATGTTGATTTTACATATGTGGTTCCAGTTACTGACTGTCATGGCGGGTCTGGCAGCTTTGTGCTTGTTGCTGATTTTTCCGCTGAGCTGGTCGCAGAGCACCCTGAAGTCTGAGCAAGAGGCCAGCGCCCATCAAGCCCCTCCCCCTGTTCCACCGCCACAAATCCAGGACCTTCTCTGGAAAGAGGAGAGCTCTCGTTTAAACACTCAGCATACATGTAGGTCTTTCCTCCACCCTGTTGCATTCAGACAAGCGGCTCATTTGGACTCAGCTCTTCTTGTGATGTTTTTCCTCATGCCCCCCCCCCTACAGATTTCAATGGAGACAAAGAAAACGGCAAGATAGGTTTGTTCATCGCTGCATCCGTTGGGACCTTTACTTTGATGATTGCAGTGTACTGCATCTACAACAGGTTCTACACCAAACATCAGTACCTGCATACCCAGCTCACTGATGACCCAGGTACTGCATACTTCTGAATTTTAGTACTTTGAAGTCTTAATTAGTTCAGATAGTACCCAAAAGATGCACAAACATAACTCATGACTTACCAGATCCAGTTTGTAAAATTCTGGTTTGTCTTCTTGCATTCTGCAGATGTAACCACAGACTCAATGGACCCTCCTGTGCTTTACCATGGTGCTGCTTGCCCTGGTGGAACGCACATGCAAAAAGCTGGTTATGGCTCACTTGCAGACACTCCGTCCATCATTTCTGTCCCTCCAAGTCTGTCCCCTCCTCCGTCTGCCATGCCCTTCCCTCCCCGCTTCCTTTCCTCTCGCTCACTGAGAACCATATCCGCTCAAGATCTGGAGAAAAGTTGTATCTGATGTAAAACCTGTTCTCCTACATCTAAGCACAATTTTTTCTCTAGGAACTTTCTCTCAGAATCCCCCCTACCTCTGCTGAAGCTGTTAAATGTGTCAGTCACTGTTGTACACAATCCTCTAACTGTGGATCCTTTCATTTCTTAAATCCACTTAGAATTACAAATATACATCTGAACTGTAGTCATTTTTGCTGCATATCTGAGAATACCGGACATTTTCTGCATCTTTTTTAAAAGCCTCAACACTCATGGAAAAATAAACATTTGTAAATTTCCAGAAATGTGGATGTTTTTCTTATTTCTTATCAGTTATGCACATTTTACTTAAGAATATCTGAAAAGGTTAAATCTGCTTAGCCGTTCTGATAATACAAATGATAAAAACCTTTCTTTTTTACCTAAATTCAATTCCATCTGACAAAAATGAAAGAAAATGTGGAAATTATCATATACTGGCAATTTTAATGCATATATTGTATTTATATTGAATGATGAGGCCAAACGTGGAAATCCTCCATATTTTACCACTTCTACCTTGGCAGAAGTACTAGTTGAAGCAGCTAATATATTGTTTCATGTTTTTAATTTAACATGTGACAATAAAGTTTTAATTTTGAATCAGCTTCTGCATATTAAACTCCCTTATATTGCAGCTTAAAGTGGCCTGTGAGCGTTAGTCTAAAGTTATTGATCACCTTATGTCATAAAGGAATCTATAGCTGCAGTTTAGCCCTCTGCCCCGGCAGCCTTTGCAAGGCAATCTGCCCATCTCGTCTTACAAATACCAGGAGTTTTGTTAATATGTTTCGATCGGACAGTGTTTACTCTTCATTCAAGGATCCGAGAATAGCCGTAGCCTGAGCGGTCGGTGCTTAAAAAGCCGGGCTGTGTGGAAGGAAGTGACACGCCACCTTCCACTCACTACACACTCCTGGAGAGATTAGCGCGCGGGCGGCAGTAATCTGTTTCAGCACCACGGCCAGAGACACTGCTTGGCCATGAATCCTGTCGAAAGTTGCCTCACCTGCGCCGGAAACTTACAAGGACACCGAAAAGTGTGACCAAGTTGGTCGGGACGCTGAGGATTGATGACGTTGGACTGAAAATGTTCGTTGGAATTTGTTCTGTAGTTGCAGTAAAGTTAATTTCAAGATAATTGACTCCGGAGCTTCAGCTGAAAGAAGTAGAATCTATATTTTCCTTTTTGGGGGATTGTTTAATGTGAGTAAGAGGCGCATCAGGGGCGCACAAAGTCAGCGCGTCGGTTTGGTCCTGGAGTCGTCAGGATGGAGATCCGGACGGACAGGTTTAAGGCCGTGACAGCCAAGACTCTTGGGAAAATATACGGGTATGTACATTTTCGGAGATAAAATTATCTGAAAAAGCCTTCCTTTTAAAAACAAAGTTTGTCTTTGACACTTTGAGATTTTTGGGTTAACTACAGCTGCTGATTATCTTGAGGAGATAAAAGCGAAGGAGATCAGGATGTCCAATGGCTTGGATAATCTGCCACATCTGTCTGGACCACCTATTAAACGCCAAAGAAGAAACTTATTCAGGGCCAATACAACTGATCAAACCTAAATGAATTGTTTTTACACTTGTGATATATTTAAACGTACTTGTTTTAGAGGAACAAAGAAGCGGATTAGGTTTCATTTTAGGTTTGAAATGTTCTGTCAGTGTAAAATGAAGAGGTGGATCAATAGCTGGATCTATTTCAAGCTTTTCCGCAGAGCTGTCACACTATCGGGTTACAGAAATCTCTGTATGGAGTGGGATTTAAAGGTTAAGCAGGAATTGTGAAACTGAACAGCAAGTGTTATCCTTTAATTTCTACTTTAAACAGATGAACGTTTGCTTGATGGCACTGTTTGTCCACAGAAAAACTATGTTTAGCCTAAAGCTGACCTGAAGTTGCTTTTGCAGAACAAGTAAAAAGCAGCAATAGTGAAAAATCCATATCGTTTCATGTTCCAAAGAATGTCGTGCACTGGTGTTTTTTCTGTTAATGGAATTCTTCTTTGAAATCAGTCTTTGCAGACTTTGCTAAAACACACTCTAGAAATAAGGAACTTCACTCTGGGACATGGCCAGTGATCTGAAAGCAAGTATCTATTGATGGATTCCCCTTTCCCTCTCCCTCTCGGGATTTGATGCATCCTCTAAACACTTAAATCCTCTCCAGAAATAGCCTCTCCTCTTTCAAGCTGTCGTCCCACGCAAATCCCTGCAGGCAGTACACCTGGGCCTCCTCTACTTCTCCGCCTAAGTAGCTCGTCATCGCATGTAGCCCCACCCACAAACCACAGGACATCCAACTGCAAGGATTAGGACAGTCGACCTACGGCAGTGGGCTGCATAAACTGTCATTTCCGCTCTGCGCACGTGCGGTCTCAGTGCCCTGTGCGTAATGCGCACTGGCAGCTTTCGGCACAACGCGCTTTACGCACGTTCAGAGTTGCCGAACTAAATTTGATCCATACCTTTCCTCCCTCCTAATTTTCTCTTCTTTAAAATAATCTGGACTTTTACTCTTTTAGTTGTTTAAGTAACTGTGAACCAGCGGAGCTGTTCTGACATTTGGCCTGGATGCATATATTAGGAGATTAACTTGGAAAAGAAACCAGGTGCACTTACTAACAAAAATGGAACCAACTGTTCATCTGTAAAACCAGAGCTTCAAAACTCTGCCATCTATCTATCACAGTAACTTTGACTCTTTCTTAAAGTCACAAGAGGAACAGATAGGAGAAGGTCAGATAGCTTGTAAGGATTACAACGGATTTCCTTGATACTCATGAAAAGTCACTGCACTAAATAAAGTCCATGCAGATGAATGATGGGCAGTGTAAGGCAGCTCCACATACATGTCCTGTGTAAGGAACTTGAGGAGGCAATAACTGTTAAGAACTGTGTGGTAGACCCTGTGAAAGTCAAGGGTGGTGACAGTAAAGGGGCAGAAAGATGAAGAGGAGACAGGAAGAACAGAGAAAGAGGCCTGCCTAGACTAAAATAGTCCAAGAGACCCACAGATAGTCCTTTAATAATTCAGCAGAGAGAATCATTAATAGTTGATCACTGTTGAAGATTGTTGAGACCCCTCTAAGCAGGCTGAAAGTACTTAAGCAAGCATCTGTTCTATAAATGTGTGCTTGCAACTTGCAGTCAGCTTAATATGAAACATGTCTAGGATTTTTATGGGCATCTTTGGGACAAGGACTTCCATTTGAAGACCAATAGGAATATTTTATAAAACAGTAAAAAGCTCAGACAAAGTTAAACGATGAGCTTAAAAGAGCCCTTTTATGATTGAATAAAACACACTCCATCTCTTCTTCTGCTGATTCCAAGACAAAATTTAAGGTTAATCACATATTGCTTTTTCAAATTCCCAACTGATTTGACAGTTTAATGGAAATATTGAAATCATAACATCATCTGAGAAAAAAACATTAATATGATTTAAATCAGTTTCATCCTAAACTATTGTGCCCTTTTCTTTGGAACATCTCGAATAAACTTGGTTTTCAAGCTTTTGATCTTCACTGATTAAATGTTGTCTTTGAAATGTCAGGTCTAAGTATCATGCATTTTTGTTATAATTCAATTTGCAAGAAATTGAATCATTCTAAATTTTCGTTTACGTACTTAATTTTCTACTTTTAATAACTTTTTTATTGCAGTTTCAGACATAACAACTGTCTATCCAGCAGTTTTTCTAACCAGAATTTTAATTACAAATACAGGTTTCAGAAATGAACCAAATTATTTCAAATTGATACCAAGTCACTGTAAGTGAGCCAAATGAATACTTTTTGCAGTCACATGTTAGAAAACTAAAAAAAAAAGAGAACGCTGAACTGACTTGTGCTTGAAACAATATAGTCTGAGATTAAGCAAATAAAAAAAACATAAAGGTTTTGCTCCAATCCATCAACTGAGAAACCACAAAATTTACACTTTGACAAAAAGATTTGCCGTAAAAGACAACAATACAAAAAATACTTCATAACGTGTTTTATAATGTGTTAAAGCAACCAGAGGGAATTAAATGGGAATGTCCCACAACCAGCTTTCCCAGTTTTTGTCTTTAGAAATGTGGATCTGCTGAGCTGGTAAATAAATTCAATAAAGTAAGTGATGATAAAGGATGGTGAAAGGGTTTAAAAGCAAAAATAAGAGCCTTTTTGGGAATCCATGTCAAAAACAAATACTCTATCTGTATTGGTTCAAACACAACATATCTTTAACAATGCCCTTCCTATTTTAATACACCAAAACTACAGTTTTTCAAAATAGTTTTTGAGGCTGTGACACACCATACGCATGTTTTTCAAGTCCACATAGTTGTGGGCTTTAAACTTTAAACAGACTTTTTACAGATGAAACATGGATTTCAAAGATGCGGCTGCTCTTGATCAGCAGGTCCTTTACTCTTCCAGCCTTGTCCAAGAGGCATTTTCACATATCATGTTTAATACATGAGGGCTGCACCGAGACACACGTTTGATGCGTGTTAGACTGGAGGCAGGCAGAGGTCAGAAAGCAGCCTGGAAAGAACTCGTTTCTGTCGCTGCTTTTGCCTTTTACTCAAGCTTTCCTTGCTGTTTTCAGTGTTACAGAAAAGGATGAAAGAAAACAAAACAAAACCTCTCAATAAATTAACAACTTGACAAAAAGAATCAAATCTTGTTTACCAAATCGTAGTAGAGGAAGGCTAAACCTGTGCTGGATCGTGTTAAAGTTTGGAGGAACAGCAGTTAAACTGTCAGAAAGACAATCTGAACATCTAGAACTTTTTTTGAGTCAACGTTGTCAGCGGAAGCCTTCAATAAACCTCAGGTTTCAACATCACCTGATATTTCTGAAACTAAATCTACATTTTACAGAGCCGTCAACTCAAATGAGATTACTTAATCCCACTTCACAACAAAACAGCACCAGACCATCCAAATAAATCCAAACAAATCCAAATTGATTTACATAAAATTCAATCCTATTAAATCCTATAATTCTCAAAGTAATTTTCAATTCTGTCGTGACTTTTGAAAGAATTTGTTTTAATTTGGTCAATTTGGAGTAAAATAAATAATTATTATTCATTTACTAATTAAAAGTAAGGACCAGAAAAACCAGTTGAGCTGGCTTGGGCACCTGGTTTGGATGGATCTTGGACGTCTCCCTGGGGAGGTGTTCCGAGCATGTCCCACCGGGCGGAAGACCCAGGACACGCTGGAGAGACTACGTCTCTCAGCTGGCCGGGGTACTTCTCGGCCCCCCCAGCACACAGGAGCCGGAGGAAGTGGCCGGGGCGGAGGAAGTCTTGGCATCTTTGCTTAGACTGCTGCCCCCAATATCTGGTCCGAGATGAGTGGAAGAACTTGGTTTAGAAATGGATGGATGGACTTTATTCATGTAGTTCTTTACAATAAACAAATAAACATTATTTATAAAACACTTTACAATAAACAACAAAGCTTAATTCATGAAGCTCTTTACAATGCCATTAGAGATCGGTCCTTACTTTATTCTGTAATATGTCGATCATATACATTAGTACATTGCATTTCCTGAATTTTTTGGTGCATTTTTTCAAACTATAATGACATTTTCCACATGCTTCCACTTCAGGAGAATGAGAATCCTGTTTGTCAGATTACCAGCAAATAAAATAAAATAAAATAAAATAAAAACAAACAAAACAAAGCAAAATATGGAGAATTTGGTTCCTCCACTTATAATAAAATGTGGCAGGGATTAAAAAATGTGATTTGCTTGGTATAAAAAGAAACCTTGTTTTAGAGTGAAAGCAGTTATATTTTATTAAGAGGATTTTAACATTTGTTTTAGTTAATAAAATGTGACAAAAAACCTTTGTTATCAGAGATAACTAACATAATTTAAAGCTCTTCTCCTACCCTTTAATAAAAACAATCGAGTCGAGCCTTTAAGCTTTTATTTACTGTTAGTTACTTAATTATTTGCCTCTAGAGCATCCAAGAAGAGGAAATCCAGCAGAAAAGGACACAAAGTACTTTCAGATTGTCTTTTTAGAACATCACTGTATTCAAACAGTTCAAAAATGTGAAACAGAGCCTCATATTTTTCTTTGAAGAGCGCTTGAGAAGAAACAGGAAAATGGAGAGACTATCGAACTGTCAGCGGAGGGGCGACCTGAGTTGGTGCAGGAGAAAGAGATGCCCGTGGTGGACTGCACATGCTTCGGCCTTCCCAGGCGCTACATCATCGCCATCCTCTCCGGCATAGGCTTCTGCATCTCCTTTGGTATCAGATGCAACCTGGGTGTGGCCGTTGTCAGCATGGTGAACAGCCACAAAGTCTTTAGAGACAACAAGGAAGTGATAGTGGTGAGTGAGTCTTCACATCCATGTCTTCCTTCCTTTGTCTTGTGACTCAGTGAGAAGAGTAGATGAAGCAGTTCAATTCTTTCTATTTTTTAGTCACATAAATATGTTTTTTGTGTATTGCACTTTATATTTTTAATTAATACTGCTTATTAAGCTTTCATTCAGTTATTAAACATGTTTGAGACATGTGTTGTAGTTCTGGTGATTGCTCAACAGGCGTCAGTAGTGAGCTGCACCCTTTGCTCTCTCCCATCCTCATACCCTGCCATTAAAAATGCCTGTACCAGAAAAAAACAAACCTTCTACATGTGCATCACTTGATCTGTTCATGTTTATCCAAACAGAAAGCACAGTTTGAATGGGATCCAGAGACAGTGGGAATGATCCATGGTTCTTTCTTCTGGGGGTACATAGTGACTCAGATCCCTGGAGGATTCATCTGCCAAAAGTTTGCAGCAAACAGGTTAGTTCATTTGCTTTACTCTCATCTATCCACAGAGAAAGGTTTTCTGTTGTTAAGCTTCCTGTTTCTATTTCTTCTCTATTGCAGAGTGTTTGGATTTGCTATAGTGGCCACATCTTGCCTGAATATGCTCATCCCTTCAGCAGCTCGGATGCACTTTGGCTGTGTGATCATCGTCAGGATATTTCAAGGACTTGTGGAGGTGATTTTACTTAACGTTAATCTCTGATCTCAATGCATTTTGGGATAAATAGCGTTATGGTTTTGAGTCACTGTCTTGCAGGGGGTTTCATATCCAGCTTGTCATGGTATTTGGGCAAAGTGGGCCCCGCCTCTTGAAAGAAGTCGTCTGGCCACAACAGCCTTTTGTGGTGAGGCCATCAAGTATATTAATAAGGAAAGTTTAATCATAAACCAACATGTAGTTTTTAAAAATATCATCTTCCTGAATGATTGAACACATTTTTTGAAAGATATTATCTCATGAGATCATATTTTAAATATTCTTTGTTTTAAGTTGCTAAAAAATAAATAAGTCTTGGCCTTTATTTGGTTGGAACATGTGTTTTCATGTCAACACTAAACCCAGTTGTATCTTGTTCAGGTTCTTATGCAGGTGCTGTGATTGCCATGCCTTTAGCTGGAATCCTGGTTCAATATTCTGGATGGTCGTCTGTTTTCTACGTCTATGGTTGGTGACCTTGGACTTTTGTTCAAACCTTCACTTCAAATCATTAACAGCGTAATTTTGGACAATGAATTTTGTATTTTAATCAAAATGATTTCCATAAGTATTTATTGTAAACTTTGCAAAAAATGTAAAACTGTTTTCTTAGATTCAAACATTCTTATTTATTAGTGCTTCTCTCAGCATCCTGCCAGACTTTTATCCTGTTCCTTAACATGGATTTTTTAAAAACTTTTCTCTTAGTTTGGAGTTCAAATCAGCAAATAAAAAAATGAATGAAATGAAATAGGGATATATTTTTTTCAGTTGGAAGACCCAACTTTGATCTTTGAGTGGGTCGCTAATATAGTGAGGTGTTCCTTTTCGTACATTTTTGCATATTTGTTTAAGACAATGTGATGTGATAAAAATGTGTTACGTTTTCTTCTCAGCAAGTCCTTAAAGTCACCTCATAGATAGAAACACATGAGCTAGAATGGGCGGGCCAGAAGCTTGCTGCTCCGCTCCATTCTGATGCATCCACTCACAGACAAATAGATCCACAACGTCTTGTTTTTCCTGGTCTGAGCTGGAATCTGGCTAAAAAACAGCTGGATAACTCCAACATTGCTCCCCATTTTAGTTGCACTGGCAATAAAACAACACAATCAAAATTAGCAGACCACTAGAAACACTTTTACAATAGATCCAAAGATGATCAGAATGAGACTTTAGGTCTTTCTTTACAGTTTTCTCAGTTTGACCTTTATTTTGGCAATTTTTTCATTTTTCCTCAGGTAGCTTTGGTGTCATGTGGTACTGCTTTTGGATCCTGGTGTCATACGAGAGTCCAGCAGCGCATCCCACCATCACTGAAGAGGAAAGGAAATATATTGAGGAGAGCATCGGAGAGTCAGCCCAACATACAGTAACGGTCAGAACAGAATTATTCGACCCTTAAACTATAAAGTTAACATGAAGTTAAAAAAAAGTGTTGAGGGTCAACCTGCTTGAAGCTTGTATTGGTAAAGAATGTTTACATGAAAAGTCTGTTGGAAATACAAATGTAAGCATCAGTCAGAGACTGTGGAGTTACCTGTAACAGAAGATCCACCTATTTTTATAAACAAAAAACTCCCAGATTAGTGGCATACTGACAGTAAAGTCTATAACACACGTTCATCTTCCAGAAGTTCAACACACCCTGGAGGTCCTTCTTCACCTCCATGCCTGTGTACGCCATCATTGTGGCCAATTTTTGCAGAAGCTGGACTTTCTACTTGCTCCTCATCAGCCAGCCTGCATACTTTGAGGAGGTGTTTGGGTTTGAGATAAGCAAGGTAAACGTGTCAGTTAAACACTGAATAATGTACTGATAGTCGATCTTCAGAAGGTTTCCTGGTCATATTTTCATTTCTTTCTTTCTTTATATTTCCTACATGCAGGTTGGTATTGTTTCTGCACTTCCCCACCTGGTTATGACCATCATCGTGCCCATTGGTGGACAAATTGCAGATTATTTGCGCTCTAACCAAATCATGACCACCACCAACGTCCGGAAACTCATGAACTGTGGAGGTGAGAAAGCACAAGAATGTCAGAATTTCATGCTGGAAATATTCATGCATGTTGTATGCAGCACTCCCTGTTGGGCAAACGGGTGATTTGCATTTTTGCCAAGTGGATTTTGTTTTGCAAAATCGAAACAATTGCAATGCAGGCTGTGGTTTAAAAAATGTGCATATGGGGTAAAATGACCAAATGTGAATAGGTTTGGTAGTATATGACTAATTTTAGCTGAAATTAAATAAAGCTCAACTTTTGGTTTGCTTCCATTTGCTCTCAGGGTTTGGCATGGAGGCTACCTTGCTGCTGGTGGTTGGTTTCTCACATACTAAAGGTGTTGCTATCACGTTCCTCGTCTTGGCTGTGGGTTTCTCTGGTTTTGCCATTTCAGGTGAAATAAAACATATTTACTAGCATTATGTTATATGTGTTGGTGTTTATTTTTTAAACAAAATATTGCTTTTGCATAAAAAACAACTCCTATTATACTCTACAATGCTTCATAGACACTGGACAGTACATCAGTCATTATTCACTTTTTAATGTGAATTTTTAGAGTTATTTATTTTCTGTCTGTAATTAATTTCCCCTTTGAGGGACCATTAAAGTTCTATTCTATTCTATTCTATTCTAGTTTTCTAAAATGTGTCTCATTCCTCCTAAGGTTTCAATGTCAATCACCTGGACATTGCACCACGGTATGCTAGTATCCTCATGGGTATCTCTAACGGGGTGGGCACCCTGTCTGGTATGGTTTGCCCACTCATAGTTGGCGCCATGACAAAGAATAAGGTTAGAGACAACTTTTAAATTAATTTACTATTTAAAATATTTCTTATTTTTAGTCAATTGGGTTACAGGGAGTAAAATCTCACTTTGCTTAAAGATAGATTTTTTTATTTAACCTCAAAAGAAAACCTCACTAACAGACATCTGAGGGAGAATAATACAACTATAACTTCTCACTCCAATCAACTTTTTATCTTTTTTTAAAGTGTTCCCAATGGTCTGTTGTTTTCTAGGACATAGTTTCTGCAGAGCAGCAGTAGTTGGAGAGAATTTTGCCTCCTAGTTATGGACAGAATGGTTGACACAAAGTAACCCCGTGCCCACTTCCCATCACCCATTTGTTTACATGCTCTCCTGCTAGCTTACAGTTCCTCCCAACCCCAAATTAACATCAACGGGGCAACAAAATATAATGAGCAACATCAGTTTTGATGCTATCTCAGACTGAGGAAAACTAAGATGTAAATGGGTCTAGTTGTCTACAAGTGGATGGATCAGAATGAAGAGGAGCAGGGAGCTTGTGGCCTCCGATCGTAGTTTCCATATCACAACCATAATCTTTTTCAAACAGCATTTTTGACTTGAATATAGAAATATCGGTGCTCAGAAATGCAAACTTTAAGTTTCATTTCTTAATATATGTTCTCCTTCGTGAGAAAAATGCCACAAGAACATGTTAAAATGACCAAAAACACAATTTTCATCAGAGTGGGTCTTTAAACATGCTTTACAACAAAGATCACTTGTAACCTGTGACTCCTGAATTCAGTGATTTTGTCATTACTGTGTGTTTTACACTTTTCCTCTCTTTGACAGACGCGCGAGGAGTGGCAGGGTGTGTTTCTCATTGCTTCACTGGTTCATTATGGAGGCGTGATATTCTATGGTATTTACGCTTCTCTCTTTGGAACCCATTCTAAGCAAAACATGTTTAAACTGACAGAAGTAAAACTTTTGTTGTGGATAAAATCCCAATAGCCCTCTATGTTTGTTGCTGGTTCTTTCATAAACATACACATGGATCGGCTGACTGAAATTTTGCTGCAGGCCTCTTTGCATCCGGAGAGAAGCAGGCCTGGGCCGAGCCGGAGGAGCTGAGCGTTGAGAAGTGTGGTATCCTGGATGAGGATGAACTTGCAAATGAGACGGAGGAACTGTACCGCACGACCGGCGGAGGGGGCTACGGAGCCATGAATACAGCATCAGATCCAAACGGAGGTGCAGCAGGTGGAGGAGGAGGCTGGGTCTCCGACTGGGACAAAACTGAGGAGTACATTCAACCAGCTGGAACCAATAGTTATCGTCACGGGGGAGAGGACGAGCTAGAGAGATCATAAAAGCAACAAATTCTGCACACAAAGCAAACACCAGCGGTGTGGAACAAACGTACCCTTTGACTGCGTGATTAGAAAACAAAGTGAAAAGTATCTCATCAAGTGTGTCCGTGCAAACACACCTGATGTAAAAAAAACTGCACAGTGGAATTGACCACTTTAGTAACTGTAAAGTATGTGTTTTTGAGTGTGAGTGCAGTTGTGCACCCACACTGTGTTAGGAACCAGCATCTAACTTTGATGGAGGTGGACTTTAGGCCAGATAGTGGCTGTCTTTGATGTTTAAAAATTCTACAGTTGTGCTGGTTTCAATTCTACAAATTTATACTTCATGAAATAGAAAGGTGGGCCCAGATTTATCCTTTTCATCACAGTTTCATCAAAGTTTCTACTCTCCAACTAACTCCTATTGAATCGAGAATCTGCTCAACTGAGAAGTCCAGATGAAACACGGAGATGAAACACGTCCTGCAGAGCTGACTCTTGTGCTGAAGAGGATTCAAACTCCTAATGATGTTGGCTCAACAGGGTTCGTCTTTCTCTTAGAGTAAAGAGTTTCTGCACCTTGCAGTGAAATATAAACAGACATTTTCTCTAAAATTAGCTATAATCTTTGTCTTTAATCTGCACACGATTGAGAAAAAAAAAACATTGTGCCAATACAACAAGTTTTACTCTGTAGTATTGGATTAAGGAAGGCGAGGAACACTTTCAAACATGACTTCATGCAGCTTTCTGTGTGGATTTTCTTTGTGTGTTAACAGAACAAAAGCTTGAACACAAAGTCTCTGATCTGTCTCCCTGCTGACAAACCGAGGATCAAAAGACGTCTCAGACCAAAAGTGGTGTCACCAGGCAGTAAAATAATTGCACCTTTCATATTTTTCTTTCACTCCATCCCCACAACAAACACTTTTTGAGACTGTTCTCAAATCAAATACCTTAATTTTGATGTATTATTTATTAGTTATTCTTGTGCTCTGCATTCATGCTCAGAGATGAAAGATAAAACTAGCAGTTTGGCGTCATTCCACATTCCACAATTTGTTTGTCTTTGCTTTTTGTTATAGTGCAAAATGATAATAGGCAATTTTTACAGTAAATGCAGGACATTTCCCTGCATTTAAGCAGTCTGTTTTGTCTTTAGCAAAAATTGTATTTAACTCTTAAAGGCTTTAATTTGTCTTCATTGATAGAGCTAATTTTCATTTGCAGAATTTTTATTACTCCTGTCATTTTTAATTGAAATTATTGTTAAATGTTTTACTTGTAAACTGAATGATAAACATGTGGAAATATTGTATAATAAAACCTAGAGGTGTTTGTTTTCTGTCCAGTATTTACAGATAACTGGCAGCTTGTGCTGGCATATTGCTGCCACTGTTGCATGTCTGTGTTTCCTACATTATCTTACTATAAACGCAATCTACAGATTCACCTGAGTTACATTTTCATTGTGGGATCGTTTTATTTTTCGAGACATGATTAAAGAGCTCATAAGTAGACCTCTTTGACAGCTAATTCATTAAGGATTTAAAGCTGTAAAGCAGAGGTCTTCATTTAAGGATTTAAATCTGCTGACGAGTGTCCGCAGTTAAATAGATTATCTTGCACTTGCATTTAGGAAAGGGGACAGTACAGAATAATATACGAGATAGCTATTGCTGATATTAATTTTGTATTGTGACAGTAAAACCTAAATATAACTTTACTTCATTCCTTCTTCTCTCTGTAATTTAGTTGTTTTATTTCCTTTTTTGTAATAATTACCATGTCAAACTAATAGCTTACCCTTTTGAGTGCTTTTTTTGCAGCTGAGATGCAAATAAGAACCTAACTGTGTTTCTTGTAGTGTTAGTACATTAATTAACTTAGTAAAAAACACTTAAGTTAAATACATTTTGATGTACTTGAATAGTCTTAACTAACCCTTTGATGTCTATTGATCAAAATATGCAACTTACCTTAATTTATATACTTTAGTTTAATAAATCACTTTTAACCTGTTTTTTTTTTTTGCCAGCATATGTATCTGATTCTTAAAAAACAGGATGCTTGATTAGATTTGGAGTCTATTTCTGAGGAGCCATGCAAGACATAATTCATATGAGAGGATCAGAGCGGTTAGTTAACGTAGCTATAGTAACGTGATCCACTGTAAACCTTTAAACACCATTATGCTGAAGACATCGAAGATGTTAAACGTTCATCGGTTTCAAAGTAAGTGCATGACCTTCTGAATTTTTTTCTATTAATTTCTAATACTTTGTTTTTTAGCTTCTTTTTCCACATGTGTCAAAACTAAAATTATTTAGATCACAAATAGGATTTTAATTTTTCATAATAACACTAACAAATTAATTCATTACCTCCACATCCTGTTAAATGTATGTGCCTCTTTTGGAAGTTAAAAATAAAATTATTTAGCTTTTATAACTAGCAATGAGTCATTTAATAATATTTCTGGAAGTTGTTTTAATTCACTTCTTTTTTTATATTTTACTATAATTTTTCCCTTCTGTTTTATGTCACTGAAACCTTTAAAATTATTATTCTCATATTTTTTTAAACCATTAAACTTCTACTTTTTTTACCGTGTGATTGGCTTTTTTTCTATTTTCTGGGTCAAATTTGACTGTTTTTGTTTCTTTTCATGATCACAGTCGCGTCGTGAAAATATGACAAAAGACCAAATTAGTTAGCAGATAAACAAAATTTAGGCCTACAAAAATTATTTATTGTCAGGTTCTGACTTCTTCCATCCTCTCTGCCTCACTCTCTGCCTGCAATCAAGATGATTTCTCTCACCTGTTCCTCTGCCATTATATTCAGCGGATTTACTGTGGATGTACTTTTTTGGGGGGACATTTTTCAGTCCTAACTCTATCAATACTTCTTGTTCTTTGGTTTTTGGGATGTTTGTACTTCTGCCTTCACTGTGGACGTTTCTGGATTCTGCCTCTCCAATCTTCCTCTTTCGTTCCCCCATCTGGAAATGCATCCCCATATTGGATCATTCTTGCTCAAACTCTCTCCTAGCCCTGTGGATCTCCCTGTGGACGTCCTCAGCATCTCTCAAAGTCTCTGCCTGCTTTGCTAAACCACCTCAGTATCTTATTAAGTGAGTACATCCTATATTTATGATGCTCATCCTCCAGTTTTCTATCTGTTCTCACACAAGGTTCACTGCACTGAGCGCCGTCTCTTAGGCATCATATTCCTGCTCACCCCCCCACACACACACCCACACACACCCACACCCACACACATCACCACCACCACCACCAAATTGCAAATAAATTGTTGTTCCACCTTAGTCCCTGGATTCCAGTGTCCTTTGTCAGTTTCTGACATTTTGTGCATTAATTATTCATACAAGAATGTATACATGTTTGTATCCTCAGCCAACATGGAGTTTAATTAATAAACAATCAAGTCAATTTCTTGATCCAAAAATCAAAATGTGCTATTCCAGGGGCGGAGCTACAGGGAGGTTAAGGAAGGGGGCACCTCAATATTTGAGTCAATATTAGTATAAATATTGACAAAGATTAAGAATCATCTTTAAGCATTGCAAAGATAACAAATGATAATAAAACAGCTAGAAACATGTATTGGCGTTTTATACTACTGTTTGCTTCCAAAGTCTTCTACTCCCCTCTCACCCCCACACCCCCATATAAAATATACTAGCTGGCTAATTCCCCAAGTATTAAATAATACGTAAAAAAATTAACTGTTAAAAAGTGTTTTTCTTGTTAAAGTGACAAAAATATATTGCTATCAATATTAGGGAGGTTGCTGGTATTTGAAGGATACAAATGAGCTCTGATAAATGTGACTGTTAAAATGAACAAGGCATAAAACTAAAAATATCACTATACCTTTAAAAAAAACATTGCTTTTGCTCAGTATACCTTATCTGTAGCTGTTGGTGTCCCATAATGAACATTTTTTAACTTTAAGGTGATGTGTTGCTTTTGCCAAATATTTCTGTTACATCAGTTTTAAGTGCTAGCAAAAGCTGGTACTTAACTCTGACTCTAATCCTTTACCTAACAGAAGTTAACTCCTCTCTTTCTCCTTGTGTCACCCAATTAGAAGATAGTCATTTAGACATTCCTGACATAAAGTTCCAAGTTTAAGAGAAAGTAGTGTTGTTGAAGAAAGAAGGGAAACAACTCCTCTGTTTTGGCTCAAAATTTTAATCTTCCTGCTCCTGTTTCCGTCTTTAGGGAAACTCTCTTCCATCTTCAGAGCTTCATCACCTCCATCTCCCTCTGCTGCAAACTCAGTCTCCACAGTGTGGTAAAGTCTCCCTTTATTTCCTTTTTCTTAAGTGCCTCACATTTCCTGCTCTTCTTCTGGATGAAGGTTGTCATTACCACCTTTCATTCCCATGAACCGCCCTCCAAAGACAGTCATGTCCAATATCACCTTGAGCTTTTAGAGCAACATCACCGCTTGCTCTTATCTTTATCCAATGAGGAAATAATCCATGATCTATAAATGCAAGTCCAAGGATCATCATAATTTTAGCACAATGCCACATAAAAAAACAGGTTTAAGTGATGGCCTGCATTAGGACTTAAGAACAGGAGTGGGGCGATCAGTTCTGCTTGTTCTGGTTTAAAATCTACCAGCAGGTGCAAAGTGTAGGATAAAAAAAACGCTTGTTAAAATCTTTATCCACTATTCACTACAAATACAATAAGACAACATGAAACTTATAGAACACATGAGCTGTTAAACAAAAATTTACACCTTTTTTGTATTTGTGTGAAATTAACTGTTTATATGAGAAGAAGAATGGCTGATATTGTATAATAATTTCATGAAAGCATCACTTTTAGTTTTGTCAGAGGCTAAACTATTTGCCTACAGCACATTAATTCTGGTTTTGATCGTCACAAGTTGAAAGAATTTGATCTTTTTTATCTTTTGTGTTCCGAGCAACATTTAGGAAATTTTAAAAGCAAACTTCACCAGAGAAAAATCTTCTTCCAGACAATTTTCTAAATAATAAGAAGTTAAGTGTAGATAGTTTTCTAATAAAATTACTGCAAGGCTGTTTGTGCATTTGATGCCATAATAAAATAAGCTGTTAAAGCTCATCAAAGATCAGTTTTTAGTCTGCTGTTAATATACATCTCTGTTGATGACACTACAGATCTCACGTAGATGACATTATGCAGTATTTTCAAAATAAAGTTAAATAAATCTCTTTTTTCCCCCCTTTTTTCTCTTTTGTATGCACAACTGTCAACTAGGAAAACATTGCTTATCTTTAAAAGAAAGTGTGGCAACACAGTCAAGTATAAAATGGTGGTTTCTGTTTCACAACTTTTCTTAGAATTCCAGCAAAAGCAAATTTTACTTTGTGAAGTTTTTGCAAATAGGAGGAAAAACAAATTCAAATGCATTTATTTGCCCTTGCTCTAAGTGTTCAAAGCGTTTCAGTTACTTCAAATGGCCACAAGAGTCCAGCACTGAATAACTTAAAAGTGAGGCCCAAGTGCAGATTTCCCCCTGTTCATGGTAAAGTAAGAGAACTTTAGGATCTAAATGTGCTAGTTCATCACTTGAAACCATATTTATAGCTGTGCATTTTGTGAATAGATTATTAACAAGCAGTAAAATATGATTGCATTTCTACATAAAAATCCTCTAATGGTCTCTTTTGGGAGTCCAATTTGCTGTTTCACAGCTTTAGATCAATACTTTGTTTCACTTTCCCCTTTGCCTCTTGGTTTACATTTTTTGACCCTCCTACAGCAAACCTGCTTATCTCACTGAAATGGGGGAAAACAGGAGTCTGCATTTTCCTTAAAGAGTACACTGCATCTGACCCAGTTCTTTCTCGAAGTATTTGACAAAAATAAAACGGGTTAACAAAGGAGACGGAAAGAATGCTGGCTTCTAAGAAAACCATCAGCTGAAGGTGAGATGAAAACTAGGTAAACCTACACAATGGACCAAGTACAGGAAGAACAGAACCCAGAAGAGCTTCCCTGAAGTGTTGAAATGCAGGTGTTAGGGTGTCATCAAGAGCTTGGATATGGTAGGATTCGACTACATCTCCTCTTACAGGGTAGCAGAGTGTTCTGCTGTGTGCATTAATGTGTTTAAAGCAGCTTTCCTTCCATCCTAGCCTCTGATGGAGCTCTAAAAGCAACTGTAATGTAAGCACGAGGCTGTTTTTTCACTCAAGCACTCAAAAAGTATAAATACTTCTCAGTGGGAAAAACCTCAAAATAAAAACTTAACTCCCAGCACTGAATTTACAATCTCCAGTAACTTTTACAGAATCTTATCTAATACCTCCCAGGGAACAACAGCATCAGAAGACAAAGTCTATTAGAAGAGGTAAATATGCATTCAGAAACCCAGTATTTTACCCGTGTAAGGCACAGATGGTGATCCTGTAAGCCTTTGAGCTCTCTGCAAACAAACGGGCCTTACTGGGAATCGGCACAGCCTGACAGCCTGACAGCCAGGGTTTCCAGTACACAAACAGTTCCAACTTGTCAAACACGTCATTTCAGTTTGATTTGGTTTAGGTATCTCCTAGGAGCAATAATAGGAAAAAGAACAGAGTTTTGACCGTTGCATTTTTCAAAGGCAAAACCAATATTAATTAATAAAAGTGCAACAGGCAGCAGAAAGCTTTATACAAACACTCTATTTGTTGAGTCTGTTCACATTGGATTTTTTTCAGACCTCTGACTCCATCCCTCAGTCTGTAAACCTACATGATCAATTAACCGCTGAAGTGCTTATAAACTCAGAGAGGGCCCAAGGACCAAGATGACCTAAACAAAAAAATCGAACAAGTGAAACATCACATAAAACTAAAGAAAATAGACACATTTTAAGACATTTCTCGTGACTTTTTAATTTTGATTCTTCAGTTTTAAGCCAAAAATTTAAAAAGTGGTGTCGTTTTCTAGGGCATAGTTTCTGCAGAGCCGTAGTAGTTGGTGAGAATTTTGCCTCCTAGTTATGGGCGGGACTGTAATGACAGGACTGTCATTACAGAAATACAATCCATCAGAAAACGCTCTTTTGTTGTTTATTAGTAATATGTTTAGTACCAACACTTTCAATCTGATTTGTAGAAACACTTTTTATCTGTCCTTTTAGCTAACTTATACTCTCTGCTTTTTACTACTTTATTTTGTCATTTTATTTCTTTTTTATTGTATATTTTTAAAATTAATTTTCAAATTATACTAGTGTTAGAGCAGCTGTTCCTACTGGAGTGACAGGTTTTGTGTTTTGCTCTCCATGAACCCTTTTGAGGTTGGCTGAACCAGAATCTGAATTATTTTGTTGATCAGCTGCAATTTCTAAAAATTTGCTGGACTTTTATCAAAAGTTGGACATTCCAGCTTTCTCAGGTAAATGCTCTTAGAAACGAATTTTCCATCACTTTGCTAAACAAGTCGAGGTACCTGTTTAAAGCTTAATTACCCTCCAGGACTCCACTGTGTGTGGTCCCAAAAGACTACATTTCTAAACTATCGGGGCAGTGATTAATCATGCGCTATTATATTCTCTGAATCTCTAAAAGGCCATTTTTAGAAAATGCAATTTTAAAATCAAAATGTTTCTGCTCCAAAGTGAAGAGATTAGATTAGGTGTAGTAGCAGCAGAAAACCTCCACAGTGGAGATAAATGTGAAAGCGTCTCCAGAGAGTCGGACAACTTAAGATAGCTTGCCAAGATGCCTTATATTATTTATTTATATTTTTCACTGTACAAGTAGTAATACTGGACATATTTCAAACATATACGTCATTGTTTTCATTCACAAAACAGTCTCAAAACATGAAAGGAAACTATGAAGTGGTCAAACACATGCCAAGGATATGTGAGTGTGAAGCAGATGAAAGGGTGGGAATCCTATCACAGGACGAGGGGAATCTGACTGATGGAGTGGCTGAAATAATGAAGGAGAAAGCGCGGAGTGGCTCCAGTGTTGCAGAACAGGGAAAGACAAAAAGACAGAGCAGGGCAGAGTAATGAGGAAAATTGGGGATAATTGAATAGAAGAGCACTTGGGTGCGAAACAAGAAAGCCCATAGAGCAACTGGCAGATACAGTAGATGGTGAAGAGTATGTTCAGAGAGTGGAAGGAGAGCAAAGAAGAAGGATCAATCCAGCAGCTGAAGTGAGACAGGGAGAGAGCTGTGTGTGTGTGTGTGTGTGTGCAGTAGAGACAGAGAGGGAGGGAGTGAGCATCTATACTAGGGCAGTGAGGAGGTGAAAGTGTGTGTTTTGTGTATGTGAATGAAAAGAGGCTGCACAATACAGCAGCTCAGGCTGGCTCACACCGACTCATGTTGCAAGAATGTTAGGAGAGGAAAGAAAATGACTTTTACCTATTTTTCCTCAAATCTATTTTACCTGATGGATCTTTGAAGTGTTTTTTTTTTTTCCTGGCTCTATTTTACTCTTTGTGGCTTATCGAGGAGGTTACTGCAGACGCAACAAAGGGCAACTCAGTCTTTTGCAAAAAACTTAAAGGTATTTACTTCATTTTTCTTCCATTTCTTATTATTTTTGGGTTAAATCAGCCTAAAGCTCAGTTTATTTTACAAAATAATTGTAAGAGCTTGATTCTAAAGCACCGTTTGTGTAAACTGGAAAAATACTGAAGTACAACAAAAAATAGGAATATTTTTTGAGCTGTAAGATGAAAGTAAACACACCTTAAAAGAAGAAGTGGATGCTGCTGAAACTGGTAGCTGGGGGGGGGTCCTCTGAGGTCTGGGTTGCATGTTTTATGTAGGTGGGAAGGGAGAGCAAAGTGGGACAAGGAAAGAAAAAAAAGGACAAAGATCACAAAGATCTCTGAGAAAATTCTGCACTAATTGTGCAGAGCAGCTGATTAGACCCTCAGAATTCTTGTTCTTTATAAGAAAAACATTTCCTAAAGTAAATTATTAAAGTTTGGTAACAAAAATAATGATTGAAAGATGTTGAATAAAAAAAAAAAAAAAGAATAAAATATTGGACTTCAGTCCAACAGACACAGCGGCTCAAAAAAGCCAGCCTTTTCTGTAAATCTAACTTTTTGGTCATGATTAAATCCTCTGTGACTTGTTTGGACTCAGTCTTCAATATGAAACTCTGTTGCACATTCAAGTGTTTTACAGCAGCTTTATATAGTTTAAGTGATTTATGTATAAATTTGATATAATGCCCATTGGTAGGAATGAGTTTAAAGACCCACTCCAATGAAATTGGTGTTTCTGGTGTTTTTAACATGTTCTTGTAGCATTTTTCTCATAATAGAGGTCACATATAAAGAAAAAATGAAGCTAAAAATGCATTTCTGGTTATTTACTGATTCAAATCACTGTGAATCAGGAGCAGATGAAAAAATGCACTCGGAAAAAACCTGTAGGTGTGACATGGATGCTACAGTCGGCGGGTAGCAAGCTCCCTGCTCCGCTTCATTCTGATGCATCCACTTGTACAAATGGATTCATGTACCTCTTTGTTTTCCTCGTCTGAGTAATATCTGGCTCAAAACTGTATGGCTGGATAGCTCCAATACTGCTCGCCATTTTTGTTGCACTGATTATGTTTGTTTGGGGTTGTAAGGGGCTGTGAGTTAGCGGGAAAACATGTAAACAAGGGAAACTGGAGAAATAAGAGCAGGACTTACTCCCCACACAACTCGGAGACACATTTCTGATGAACAAGCAAAATTCACCACTTTTTTAATTTTGATTTAAAACAGCAGATTTAAAAGACCACCGGGACTGGTTTTAAAATAGATTAAATGATGATTGGAGTGGGACTAAAATAATTTTGGACAGTAAGAAACATAACTAAAATGCTCGTTTCATTCTTGCATATTGTTGGCTTTAGTTTCTGCTGAAGTTCAGAAAAGGTGCTAAAACAAAAAAGTGAGACAAACTGAGAGCTCATCATCACAGAGGTTTTACACACCTCTTTCAGCTGCCAAAATCGCTGCTGCTGACAGCCTTTGTGTGTCAGCTGCTGGAAAGATGGAAACCTTCCGAGGGTGATGGGAAAGCGTCTCACACGTACACATCTAAACCCGGCTCAGTCCTGGCCTGGTGGTAAAAGGTTGTTACAGAATGAGCGAAGGATGTGCATAAGCACTGTGTCCCAGCTCTGCACTCTTACATTCCAATGCGGTATAATTAACTGGTCTTCTTAAGAGCCCACACACGCATTTTTATGCACAACAAGCAAGGTTGACTTTGAAAGCATATTGCCCTCCTGGAGAATTGCTCTATGGGGAGTTAATTTGGTAACGAGAGAAAACAAACTGGGCAGTTTAGAGCAGAGTGGGCATAGTAAGATTAATGGCTTCCTTACAATGGAACAAAGAGAGCTGGATGTCGTTATCAATGCCAGAAAGAGAGATTATGTATAATGTGTGGATGCCAGACGAGAATGAGATTATGAGACAATTGGGTGCAGGATAAAAGAGACGCACAGAACCAGTCAGAAAGCCTGAGGTGTCAGTGCAAATGTGTGTCTTACTGATTCAGAATTGTTTTTTTTCCCACCACTGTTTTTGCTGCCTGTCATGTCTGATGCTGAATTTTCCTGTCCACTCCTGCTCTGTCCTCTGCATTCTCCACAGGGAGAGAAAGAGTCAATAAAACAGGCTGGTCACAAATGTAGATGTGACAGTGCTATATGGTCCACCAATTCCCCCAGGGTTTGGTGTGAAAACAGTGTGGGACACAAGACAGACCTGCTAAGGGCTTATTCCCACTGACAGCTCGCTACTGTGATGGGGAGCAGCTCGCTCTGTTAGTTGGAGACTGCCACCATATTTGTAAACAGATATGAAGATGACAGTTTGGTTAAGGTTTGAGCAGACAAAAATATATCAGGCAACCAAAAGTAAAAAAGAAAAACAGAAAAATTTGGTTTTAAATTTGTTTCTGAGGACAGTATGTCTCAAAAACAACATTCCCTGATCAACAGTCTGACGCCACACGTTGGAAGATCTGGAGTCACATGAAGGTGTTTTGTTTTGTGTTTAATTAAAGCTTTTTAAGGTCCCTCCTGAAATCACCTCGACTGCTGCTGAAAACAGCCGCAGACATGGAAAACATGCAACTAAGCAAAAAGGAAGCCTGCAATTTGTGTCATGCACAGCAAAATAAAGAAATACAACATGCTCCCCCCAGACTGAAACATATGAAATAAACTTTGGACATTTAAACTTAATGAAATAATCATCTAGTGGATTTTTTTTTCTTCTAAACGTCAGTGTTAACGGTCAGGTCCCATTTTTCAAACTCATTAAAGATTGTTACAAATTAAGCCGTCCTCTTCTGAACTTTGAATCATTTTTTTATGAATATATGGGGTTGATTATATGGGATTGATAGGTTGATTATATCAGAAGTACTTCTTTAACCTGCGGGACTGTTGCAAATCATACAAGATAAAGCTCAGTGGGAAGAAATCAGATGGTCCCACCTGAACTGATTGTTCCAGCACAACCTTTTACACGTACTGATCGAATGGGCTTTCTACAAAAACTCAGTAAATATCTGAGATAATCCACCATCTGTTTCTTCTCATAGTCTAATCAGTCCACCTAAACCATCAAACTGCTGGTAAAAAAAATGAAATGACAAATGTGTCCTTTGCTTGGTTTTCATCGTATTTAAGGATTCATTACAGGCATAATAGCAGTAGAACCTATTCATGTTAAGACTGACTAGTATTTCCCCATCAGATGAGCCTCATTCATTCCATGGCTTCAGAACGGGGCCTGACAGGCATCGTTATGGTCCTCCGTTTGTTGTCTCATGGCATTTATTAGTATCTTATTAACTTTTGTCTCTCAGTGTTACCTTTACGTAAGTGGACAGAGGAGGTAAGTGGAGTTGTCATTTGTGGGTAGCTCATTTAAACCTTATGTTAATCATAAAGTCATAAATACACACTCACCTCTGGATCCGTTGTCCGTGGCTTGCTTTCACTGTATTTGGAGATTTTTGTTGTATACTGGTGTGAAAAGACTTAAGTACTAAATGTCAGAAATCTTTCACAGGTTTGTGTTTAACAGGAAATTCCCTTGATGCTGCATTTTTTTGTTGGTCGTATGGTCAATTGATTTGCAGATTAATCAGAACCTTTGTTTTCTTGTTGCATATTTTTTGTCTTTTCATTATATGTTGCTAAATTTAATATGCTAGGGTTGTGTCCTGCTAATATGTGATAGCCTGTGGATGATATAGACAGAAAATTGTCGGAAAATATGCAAACTAGCAAGAATTTCTCTCGGATTTGCACAGATTAGGCAGGGAAAGCCCTGGTGTTTATTGATTAATTATCCTGACTGTACACTATTGTCTAGATGGTTTGGTCTATTCTTAAAATTGCTAAACCAAATCAACCCAAATTAAGATGTCAACTTGGATCAACATTCAATTTTTTGATTGAATCAAGTCAGCCAGACTCTCTTGTTCTCAACACAAGCACTAGTTTCCAGCCCTACAAAAAATGGTACCACTCTTTTTGCGGGTTAGTGTCCCATTGGATTGCAATTGTTAGCAACACACTGCAAGCAGGATTGCAGAGAAAGAGACCTAAAATCTTTATTGATTTCCTGTCATAGGCTGCTAAACCTCTTTTTGTGTTGCTAAAATGTTATAAAGGTTCACAAAAGTTGTACAAAAATCTTTCAGTGAAGTGGTTATGAAGTAATCGCAAGTGTCCAAAGCTTTAAAACTATTTATAAGATAGGCGGAGGAGTTCATCTCCAGTTGCGATTATCTTTGTATAATGGGTCTCAGTAAAGCTAAAATTAAGCTGCACTGCATTCCAACAAAATTCTTTCAAGAAAAATAAAATAAATGTCATAAGCAGAACATAAAGAAAGTTAAAAAAAACTCTGCGTTAGGAGTTTACACTTTAAGAAAGGATTCTAAGTTATTGAAGGATGTTGATCACGTTTAAAAAAAAAAAAAATACCAGTGAGAAGAATCACTCCTTCATCTGTGCTACATTGAAGCCTCCCGGCCCACACAGCCAAGTTTAGACATAGCAAGGCCCTCTGTGCACGTTGAACCTGACCCAATTATGTACAGTCTGAAGGGAAAGATAGCCCACTTTGATCAATGCGAGACTGCAACCAGACCCAAGTTTGAGTTTTTTTTTTTTCTTTCAATCTCTGCTTTTTTTTTACATAGATGCATGTGAACACTGATTAAAGAGCAGGACACTGTGTGTAGGCACATCCATAAACGTGCCTGTACCCTCAGGCGTGGGACGCCTGATGCAAACTGTGTCCCTTAAAAAAAAGTCCTTGGAGATGAATATTGCAATCAAAAGCAAAAATCACTTCATTTCTAAAGTGAAAACAATCTTAAGTTTTATCTAAAAGTCAGTCATTTTTAATGCATAGTTTTCTCATTTGTGTTTGATTCACATTGTATTTTGGGATTTATTAAAACACCATTGTCAAGCTCAAACAGCTAATATACTGTCTTCAGGCAATTCGATCATTATAACTTACTTAAAGAAATAGTCTGGAAAAAAAGTGATTCATAAATAATGAATCTGCATGAGCAACCTAAATAAACGCTTGTGCTCTAAGCAATGGGGTCCCACTTATCGTATAGCCTTAAGCTGAGCCTTCCCCCCCTAACCTCCTACGTCAGAGCTCCACCCCCCCAGACCGGATGGCTAGTGCTGCGCCATTCATATGAAAACTATCAGCTCCTGTTGTATCAGTGACTCACTGCATCTGTCCCATGATGGAGGAGGCCTGGAGTGTTCTCGATAGTTCCCCATCACTGGCTCAATCAAAAAAGGCTTAAGGTTGGAGCCCCAGTCAAAGAGAGGGATATACAGCACGGCTGCTCCACTTTTGCAGGCCGTAGAAGTGGGACAATCTGTTCCTTGGAAGATCTCCAATTCTACTTCCCCGGGACCGGTACACTGAAAATATATCTATACACATACTCTGTCCTACATAGAGAGATGGTGTGTGTTCGTGAGAGAAAGAGGAGAATGACAAAAAAGAAACAAAGTGAACGTAAATGAATCAACTCCCCATAAACTCTTCACTTGGTGCAGGACATGAGACATTCAAGCTAAAAAGACAAAAGAAAAATTTGACAACAAAATACCAAATAACAATAAAACTTGACTTAAAAAAGGGAAATGTGAAATTGTATGCAATGTGAAGCCCCTGTAATCCAGAAAGTGTGTTTTTAAGCCCAGCATGCTACAACATCTTTGCAGACAAACGCAATTATTAGACACTTCTTGCTTTCCTCCAAAATATATTGTTTCTAGTAGTTTTCTTCTTATCAAGTGCAAACAAGTTGTTGTTATTGTGCTGACAGCTTTTTATTTTGGACAAAACTCATTATCTTGTGGTCACAAGGTGATGATCTGGTCTGAAAATGATTTATTCTTTTGAAATGAGGCTTTTCAGGAACTTTTTCTGCAAGAAAATGTCCAATTCTAACTATGTTGTGTCCAATTTTGTTATCAGGGAGATACAAAACTGTTGCATAACGACAAAATGAAACCTCGTTGCAGGATGCACTTTTAAAAAATCCTCCCAGGAAAGGAGGGGATGAATCTAAAAGTAAGATATGGATGACCTCATCAAGGCCATCCATCCAATTTTTATTTATTTATTTATGTATTTTTTGCCTGTCCAGATTCTCAAAGAGTATGTATTTTCCCTCATTATAACGATTAATTGGCTCCTGCTATTTCATCTAACTGGCTAAAGACCCACAACCAGATCTATAGGTAAAATACACACTGCACCTGATCAAAATGCAATACTGATTCATCCTGACATAAAGCGGAAAAAAAGCTCAGTAAGTTTGCCAAAAATGTTGTACATTTTCTCACTTTTTTGTGCATGGGATTTTTTTATTTTTTATTTTATTCAACTTTTATTATCCAGGCAAGACAGTTTAAGAACAATATTCTTATTTTGGTCTGAGGGCGAGACAACTTGAGAAAAGGGAATAAAAGGGGTTATAAAAAACTGAAATAAAAATGCTGAAAACACTTTTGAAATTAAAGTGACATGATTTACAGCTTCCTCAAAGTACAAAAAGAGACACTGTAATTAGGTTTGTGTGACCATTATGAATAATATTTTAAAAAAATTAAGAGGTACTTTACTTAATAAAGCATTAGAAAGTAACTTTTTAAATGCATGTTTTTAACTGACATCAAAACAAGTTCAAGTCAGAAATGCATAGAATTGTCATACTTCTTTTTCATTGTTTTTCTCTTTGTACATGATTCAGGAACTTTATAAAGTATTCAACCACATAATGTCGTAATTTTATCCTGACCTTTGCCCCAGGCCTTTGCACCTTTTATTATTCCGGGTCAAAAATAATGCTGCCTACTTTGACTCTTGCAGATCCAAAGAGAATAATATAATTCAGAATAAGCTACTCAGAATTTGACAACATGTTTAAATTATTTGGAGCACATTGTCAAATAGCAACTATTTTTAGAATGGCAAAGATTGAATTTGTGGTCAGACAGATGGTAAGACAGCTCCAGGGTGTTAAAAATGTAAGAACATGATTCTAGGATTGACATTCAGACAGCATTGCAAGAAGAGCTGTCATTCCCTGAAGAAGCGTTTCAAGTGCTGCACACAGAACTGCACTTTCAGGAACCACCATAGTGTAAAGGAAAAGACTCTTTTTGGCCAGAAATGGACTTTCAACTTGTTTCAAGACAAGTATAGCATCAAATACAAACCCAATGGGCTGTATTTCAATTCTTCAAAACAGTTCTGTGTAAATTCACAACATAAAACAAACTGCAAACAACATAATAGAGAAAAACACAACTCTTGTTGAGCTTTATGAAACTTTTTTGTCTTTGTCTGCAAACCCTTTTTCGTTCCATTTATTGATGCATAGTTAAAACAACTAAAGCAGTTCACACTGCAACCTATAGTGTGGAGTATGTGAAGGATGTGCACTCAGGCTCAGTTTGTTAAGTACTGTAAACACCCACCAGACTGGGAAAACAGTTGTGCTTTTGCTTTGGTCAGTACAGACTGCTTAGTAGAGTCTCAGTTTTCAAGCAAACTTCAATGTAAAAGCTTTTTTAAAATATATATAGAGATTTTTTTATTGTTCACATAATCATAAAATGAATAAGGGTGCAAGGAGGTGTGGTTAACCCTTGCCTCACAGCGAGACAGAACCAGTTCAAACCCTGGCTTGGACTTTTTTGTGTGAAGTTTGCAGTTGTTTCCGTGTGTGGGTTTTCTCCAAAAACTCGGGCTTCAGCTTCCTCCTACAGTCCTTCACAGGTAAAACACCCACGCCGATGAAAACTGTGTGGTGTTTTTATAATGATGGAGGGCATATATAAAGAATATTCAGCTTAAGATTGTATTTCTGAGTACATTCATTCATCTTCTTTTTCCGTTTTGTCCCTTTTGGGGTCACAGGGCTGCCGGAGCTTATCCCGGCCACTTGTGGGCAAAGGCGGGGGACGCCCAGGTCGTCAGTCTGTCGTAGGGCCACATATCGCACATCCATTCACTAGCCAGTTGTCAGTTGTCCTATGAAGCATGTTTTTAGATGGTGGGAGGAAGCCGGAGACCCCAGAGAGAACCCACGCATGCCCGGGGAGAACATGCAAACTCCACACAGAAAGGTCTCCTTGTTGATGTTCTGTTTCAAGTCCCCCAGCCAGGACTTGAACCAGGGGCTTCTTGCTGTGAGGCAAGAGCGCTAACCACTGTGCAGCCCATTTCTGAGTATATCTTTATTCAAATTGTTGTGAATCAAGAGGTGACATAAAAAAATATTGAAAAAAGAGCTTATTGGTTGTGTAAATAATATGCTATGGCCACAAGCTCTCTGTTCCACTTCATCCTGATGTATCCACTTGCAGACAAATGGATCCATGTATGTCTTTGTTTTTCTCGTCTGAGCTGGAATCTGGCTCTACACTGTATGGCTGGATAGCTTTAATATTGCTCCTTACTTTTGTTGCACCGGTAATGTTAGGTTAGGGTTGTGTAAGCTAGTGAGAGAGCGTGTAAATACACTGACCAAAACTATAAACGCAACACTTTGGTTATTGCTCCCATTTTCCAAGACAATCCATCCCACCTCACAGGTGTGCCATATCAAGATGCTGATTAGACAGCATGATTATTGCACAGGTGTGCCTTAGACTGGCCGCAAGAAAAGGCCACTCTGAAATCTTCAGTTGTATCACACAGCACAATGCCACTGATGTCGCAAGTCTTGAGGGAGCGTACAACTGGCATGCTGATAGCAGGAATGTCCACCAGAGCTGTTGCTAGGGAATTGAATGTCCATTTCTCCACCATAAGCCGTCTCCAAAGGTGTTTCAGAGAATTTGGCAGCACATCCAACCGGCCTCACAACCGCAGACCACGTGTAACCATACCAGCCCAAGACCTCCACATCCAGCATGTCCACCTCCAAGATCGTCTGTGACCAGCCACTCGGACAGCTGCTGAAACAATCTGTTTGCATAACCACAGAATTTCTGCACAAACTGTCAGAAATCGTCACAGGGAAGCTCATCTGCATGCTCGTCGTCCTCATCGAGGTCTCGACCTCACTCCAGTTCGTGGTCGTAACCGACTTGAGTGGGAAAATGCTCATATGCGATGGCGTCTGGCACGTTGGAGAGGTGTTCTCTTCACAGATGAATCTCGGTTTACACTGTTCAGGCCAGATGGCAGACAGCGTGTGAGGCATCGTGTGGGTGGGTGGGTTTTCTGATGTCAATGTTGTGGATCGAGTTGTATTGTATGGGCAGGCATATGTTATGGGCGAAGAACACAGGTGCATTTCATTGATGGCATTTTGATATATTATACCGTGACGAGATCCTAGGGCCCATTGTTGTGCCGTACATCCAACAACATCACCTCATGTTGCAGCATGATAATGCACGGCCCCATGTTGCAAGGATCTGTACACAATTCTTGGAAGCTGAAAACATCCCAGTTCTTGCATGGCCAGCATATTCACCGGACATGTCACCCATTGAGCATGTTTGGGATGCCCTGGATCGGCGTATACGACAGCGTGTTCCAGTTCCTGCCAATATCCAGAAACTTCGCACAGCCATTGAAGAAGAGTGGACCAACATTCCACAGGCCACAATAGACAACCTGATCAACTCTATGCGAAGGAGATGTGTCGCACTTCATGAGGCAAATGGTGGTCACACCAGATACTGACTGGTTGTCTGAGTTCCCTGACCCCCTCAATAAAACAAAACTGAAGATTTCAGAGTGGCCTTTCCTTGTGGCCAGTCTAAGGCACACCTGTGCAATAGTCATTCTGTCAAATCAGCATCTTGATATGGCACACCTGTGAGGTGGGATGGATTGTCTTGGCAAAGGAACAATATTTCAGAGAACTGGTTATTTTGTGTATGTGTAAAATGTTTCACATCTTTGAGTTCATACTATAAAAAACGGGAGCAATAACAAAAGTGTTGTGTTTATATCTTTGGTCAGTGTAGATGGGTGATGGGAAGTAGGGGCGGGCTTAACCCCACCAACAGTCCCGCCCACAACTCAGAGGTGAATTTCCAATGACCTAAAGCTGCTTTGCAGTAACTATGTACAAGAAAACTACACCAATTTTTAATTTTAGCTAAGAACAGCACACTCATGATTTAAAGACCACTGAGAAACCTTATAAAATAGATCAAACATTATCGAAAGGGACTTTAATTTAATAAGAAATGTGTGTTTCTGTAACCCTGCAACAGGTGTCACCCAACGATACATGGGATAGGCTCCAGTAACCCCCTGACCCCAAAAGTGATTTAGCAGGCCTTGAAAATGAATGAATGGACTATGATGACCTAAAGAGGATGTGCCAGACTTTATAACATGCATACTGTGCCAACTTTTGTCAGATTTGTTGTGCTCCAATCAGCTGGTAATGAAAAGTTTGGTGGCTTTAATTTAGGGCATTAAAGTTCTGAGTGTTTAAAACGGAAGACAAAATTTAAAGAAAAGAGTGAGAATTGTCAGAAACTTACACTTGGAGGCCAAAAGCTTCACTGAAGTTGCATGAGAGAGTTTTTTAACTTTTATCAACTATGGACAGTAACAAATTCAAGCGGGAAGTTTCAAGGACAGACACATTCAATGACAGTTAAAATACAACCGCTTTGTTTGAAAGGGGGATATTGATTTTCCCCCACCTGACTTTTAAGAAAGGAAAAGTGGGGGCTTGTAGACAGATGACGTCGAGGACTGACACGGGAGAGTCACAAAGCTGCAGCGAGAGTCAGAGCTGCCATTTCTGCAATGAGCCACCATGGTTCCAGGAATTGTGACTGGAGTTCCCACAGCTCCTTTCTTCTATCATTATTCTACCCCTACATCCCTGCTTCTTTCTGCTGTCACTCTCCTCTCCTGCCACTGCTGCAATCCTCACACCACTCCCCTCTCCCTCAATCTGACTACTCTGCTTTATGCAAACTACAACTCTCTCTATGTTTTTCTCTTGTGTATTCCCCTTTTGCTTATACATCCCAATTAGTGGGCTCCCGTCTCCCCTCTGCCTGTCCCTCCAGTTCCTTATCTTGCCTTGTAGAGGCTCAATGTTTTTCAATATTTAATGAGATTTTTTTCATAAATCGGCCCACTTTATTCCCTTCTGGTGTACTTGAATGAGAGTATTAAAACCTTGCAAGTGTTAACATTCTGTTCAATGTTGTATTTTAATGAAGGAAGCTTTGAACCCTCTGTTAATTGTGGTAATCATACCTGCAAAAGTGAGCAGAGGTGCATTCTTCACATTTCAGCAGAATATGGATTTTATGATAAATGAACAGGTAAGCTCTCTCACAACCTTCAGTGGGACTGGGAGCAGTGAGTTTATTACAATTAGTGTTCAAGTTTAATAAAATAGGGTTTACAGTGACATTAACACTTAAGTAACAAAAGGCTATCTCCTTGGAATGATTCAGCTACTTTCTTCTTCTTTTGTCCTGTTTCCCAGAGTACTTCAATTTTTTTAAGTAATTCCTCCCCATCAAGGTTTTACCGCCACTATAGCACCCCAGCCTTTAGTGGTCACTAGAAACACTGATGGCCCTTTTTTGGACAAATGTAAACCTAAAAAACAGGCTTAAATAGTTTTTGCAGTTCATAATGGTGAGTGTGAAGAGGTGCACCTGTGGCAAAACAGATAACTGAGTGATAGAAAACATCAAGCTTGCTGAGAGTACACTTGGGAGCCATTTTATAGATGATATCAACATAAACGAATAAGGGTAGTATGGTCATCTTCACCAGAGATTATTTGATAGAGTGTGTGAATGAAGTCCTGTTACAATAAATGAATCCCAGACTGGCTGTTATTTTAGCCTGCAGGTTACTGATGTGAGAAACGAAAAAAAGTGAGGAGTCCAGTCAGAGACAAATGTATTTGTAGGAGCTGACAAACTCCAGTTCTGAGCCATCAGCACTGGTGGTCTCATAGGGACAGGTGGCACTATTCTTCCAGTTGAGACACAGGTGACGGTTGTGAAAAGACTTCTTGACAGAGGTGAGGCTGAGTTGGAGGGTGGATGCTGTGGAGTGAAGTGAAGGGCCTGATAAGTAAACAATGGTATCATCAGCATAGAGGTGTATCAGTGAAGCCCGGATAGCTTTGGCCACATCATTTATGTATATAGAGAACAAGACCCTGCAAGATCAGAGGGTCTGACATGAAGTTGTGTGCGGTTGTTGAGGTACCTTGCAAACCATTTGATGCAACTTCTAGACTGACCAATGTTGGGGAGTCTGCAATCAAACGCCCTGGCCAGATCAACAAATGCAGCTTTGCAGACCTGTTTATTGTCCATGGACCTAATGAGGTCATTAGGGACTTTCAGGGTTGCTATGATTCAACTATGCCCAGTCCTAAACCTTGACTGCAGATCTGACAGGATGTGGTTAGTCAATGAAGTGGGTCTGCTGTTTGAGAACCAATCTTACTAAAACCATAGCCAGGCATGACGGGAGGGATAAAGGCCTGTAGCAGTTGGGGTCAGTGCTGGAACCTCCTTTGAAAGGGGGTAAAATAATGGCCGATTTCCAAATTAGAAAAAAAAACAGTCAGATGAATAGACAAAATAATTAGATGTGTGATGGAGCAGCAATAATGACAGGCGTAGACACTGAGTGGGCAATACTGGTAAAAATGACCACAAATAATATGAAAAAGGATGTAATTCTATGCATAAACATGCTTTATAAAATTAATTACTTTAATGTGAAAAATAGCAAAAATCTATTCTTTTATTTGAATATTAAAAAGCAATAAGCTTTCTTTTGTTGGCAAGTCCTTCTAAATATAAACTTTTTGCTTTTTGATGAGGTTTGGATGTTTCAAAGCATGAATCAAAGCTTTAATGTTGCAGCATGTTTTCTAATTCATGAAAAGATTTTGTACTAAATGGAAATGTCTTTGCAAATGAAACAGAAGCCATGTTTAGCTTTTAAGCTAGAAGAAGATTAAAAGCAGGCAGTCTTCCTGTTGAAATATTGATTAAGCAGCTGCTTTTTTCCGATGTTTCCTTTCATTAGCTCTTGTCCAGTTTCTTGATCTCCACATTATTATTTATGTTAATTGCAGGCCACTGTGAGCTGTCCCAGACACCCGTCGATGTCCTCGGTCCCCAATAGAGGTCGATAAGTAAAAAGTCATAGAACTCTTAAAATCCTTTAACCATCATCAATGCCATATTTTCAGTTACTAACTAAAATATCTGCATGTTGAAAATCTGTGACTGAATGAGTTTAGTTCTATGGCCTGATTTGAGTTATGTCTCTGTGGGTGCCATCTGTCCATCTGCATATTCTGAAAGCCATGTACATCCGATCCCGACTCATATGATATTCAGAGCATCAAACTGTCACTGACATATTGGGATATCCCCTGCGTCACTCTCAATCGTTAGGGCGGCTTCTGGCTATGAAGCACATCTGCATGATGGCAAAACTCCTGCAGCTTGACCAGAGAAGCAGGACGATCCAGAGAACGGTGTCAGCACTCCACATGAATTCTACAGTGAAACAATGAATGAGCCTTAAAGGAAAATGAGACCTTTCAACACTGTTGGCCATCAGTCATGTTTTCGTGTCTTTTTTGTTGTTATTGTATACTTATTTGCAAAAAAAACAGTAAAATTGAACATTTAAGATGAGGGTTTAATTTACCTAACAAAAATGTTTTCCAAACCCCTGTTTATAGACATTTAACCAAGATATCAGAAAGGGTTCTTTTCAAATCTATAAATGACAAAAGCTTTATTGATAAGACACGTGATCTTTTTTCTTTTAAGAAATGGATATGGAAATGGAAAAAGGAAATAGAAGTCATTTATTGTCATTATACATGGTAAAATGAGATTCAGGGATAGTTCTCTTTAAAGCTGGCAGACAATACAGAAAAATAAATACAATAAAAAGGAATTAAAAGTGCGCTACAATCGAACAAATGTGGAAGGATCAGGGGAAACATGTAAAAAATATTTTTTGTCTGGACCCAATATAAATTCCAAGACAGAATTTATAGAATTGGTAAAAATGGCTTATCTAAAAACAGTTGTGCTGCTTGCTAAAATTTACTGTACTGTGCAGCTTCCCCTCTTGTAACAATGGATTGCTTCTGTGCCGGATCTCCTCTTTTTGCGATTTTACTGGTTTTCTTTTTTTAACCTCTTAAGACAGGGGTGTCCATACAACTTGTACTCCTTTTGAGATAAGCAGGATTTATCAATCCTGAGAACAAAAGTTGGAAAATCAGTCTGCATTTTAGGAACTCCAGCATATTTTTTCAGTCTTCCTTTAAAACAAACTATAGAAAATGTTTTTGAATGACACCCATTGCCTACGTGTTCTAAAAGAGTATAAACCTAATTGTTCAAAATATAATCATTTCATATAGGTACTTAAATGTCGGATAATGATTTTCCATCCAATTTGATGTTATTCATAATTGTTTACCTCTGTGTTTTACCATTTGTTACTTTATTCTCTTAAAACTTAGAAAACCGAATATTCACTGTGAATCTGTGCCAGGCTACAGTGGGAAAAAGGGGGTAATTGTTCTTAAACTGTCTTGCCTGCAAATAAAGGTTACATTAGACAAATTAAATTAAATAAACTTTGTGAAAAAAACAAACTACAGCAGCTTTGACTGTCAACAATATACACAGAAATGAATATTTCTAAAGTTTCTCCTAAGTGATTAGATGATTTCTTCTTTATTGGTTGACATTATTTTTAAAACCGAATATTGGAAAGATTATTGAATCTAAGAGACATGATGTTAAAAGGTTTCCCATTTGTTGATTGTAATAACACAGACATGATGTAAGAAACTGAAGACAGGTAGTAAACCACAGCGTCAAAGCAAATCTTTATTCATGATTAAAAAATTTTTAAAAACGGTGCGTAAAAAAGGTTGATGTTTTATCTTTAATATTCTTAGATTTAGCATTTTGCCCTGGGCTACAACTCAAACATAACTCAATTACCACAAAGTAGAAATGATCCTGACCTGACATGACGATTCCTCTTTTGTGTCACCACTTCACTTTCTGCTGCAAAGAACCTGTGATGCAGATTCACACAGTTTATATTTAGCCTGTCTTCCATCAGCCTGCTATTCCCTCATGCATTCCCAGTGGCTAAATGGGAAATGTGGACCAGCTTTGTGCTAATTTCACACATTAACATTGCCATTGGCTAGTTTTGCAATTATTGCACATGTCTTTTCTGTGTTAAGTTCACCCTGTCAGTGAAACTAGAGTTGATTGACTAAAGTTTACTCCCCTCTCTACCTGTTTCCTACAGCATGAGTTTTAGGATGAAGCCAGTCTCATGGGATAGCCATGCTTTGTCTCCATGACAGCTTTATCACTCAACCCTCTCTGCAGTGACCCCCTGCACAGCAAAGGATGCTGGGAAATAATGAGCACTTTTATCCCAGTCAGGACGACAAAGATGGGGAGGATGAGGAGGAGGAAGAGGAGCAAGGACGAGAAATAAGAAAAAACAAAGGTGAACGCGACCCACAGAATGGAGGACTGGAGGGTCTATTAGAGAAGGAAATGACCGGAGGACGGCAATCCTGGGAAGGGAAAGGAGGTGAAGGTGTGAAGCCAGCAGCCATTGTGGTTGGTAGACAGAGAGCAGACCGACCAGTGAGGCCAGGTAACCCAGGCAGCCGGGGCACCCCGTACATGCCCAATCAAGCCCCTGTTCATCAGCATGGTGCAAACAAGCAGCAGCAGCTTCAGCTCATTGCAGCAAAGAGGCGAGCTCTGATGGAGCGCAGCATGACCACCATGGCACCGTTGGAGGACACCTTCCTGCCCATGATGGTGTTCCGCATCGGAATTCCAGACATCAAGCAAACAGTAGGTGCATAAAAACATGTCTGAAAATACAGAGATACAACGATCATATAGAAAAAAAACTAAACAATTAAAAGTATTAGCTTTGTTTTTCATCTCAAACAGGAAAAACCCCTAATAATACCCACATTTAGCTCATTTAGCAAGCCTAAACAATGATAATGTTCCCACAGCCACAATTTATTTTCTTTGGTGCACAATAATATCAACTAACTCAAAAACTGGTCTCTGATTTTCCAGACAGGCAGCTCTGTACCAAGGAGCTATCATTGGCTAAATAAACCTGGACATGAACCCTTGTTCTCTTTTCAAGCAAATTTAACCCCGCAATGGGATTCTAGCATGTTAACACACTTTTCTGAATATTTAATGAATAAAGTTATGTTCTGTACAAACAATACTTATGAATAAATGTGGAATGGAAGTTCTGTAGTTCTTAGAACTGATTGAAAAAGACCTTTTTTGACAGTTCATGAGCCTTTTTTAGCTTATGAGGTCTGAAGCTGCGTACACACTGCCCTCGGCAATGCAAGCTCAAGTGGCCATTTCCAATGGAAAGTCAATATAAATGTCCATAAATACTCATTTTGGGCATTCAGAAGTCTTGCATTCCCACACAGACCATTTTTGGGCTCTGTGTACCAAACACATGACTTAGTAATACATTGTCAGCTGAACCACTGAGAAACTCATCCAAACTTGGAGTGTAGCTGGTTTATCTGGTGACATGGTGACATCTGTTGATCTTCGCGTTTGTTTTTCAAGTAATGATTAACCAAGACCACTCTCCTGAAAAGAAAACACATCCGCTATTGCAAGGACACTAACTTTGAACTGAGTCATTTCTGTTTCATATCCAGTTTGCGAGTTTGTCCAGTGTGAACTCCATGGGCTAAAAGCAAATCTTGAACATACGTCAAAAGCTCGGTGTATATGTAGCTTAATAAATAAAATTTTGGAAGCACTTTTCTTTCCAATCAGCAAATTCAAAAATCTGGAAACATGAATTTACTACGGATAATGTGGGAAAAGTAACATGCATCATAGTGTGATACAACAAGAAAGACTGCGCTGGGTCATGATGTGATCTGTCACTAACAATCTTGACCTCTTGAGTAAAAAAAATATTGTCCAGTCAACTTTATTTTTTAAATCTATTAATAACTTCAATTCCCATAGCTCCACTCCTTCACATTTAAATTAATTGAAAAGCCCCAAACACCTGTTATAGATACCAAAAAGAGTTCATTCAGTTTTAGGCAGTGATTCAGAGGTTTAGAAAGTCCTCTACATGAGGAGGTTTAACACATGTAAACACAATATTCAGAATGCTATCTATAAAATAGCTTTTCTTATTCAGGATAAATATTGCATTTAATTGTAGTCAGGTAATCATAAAATTACATAAAACGTTTGCTGCTACTAAAAGAGTGCTGTTTAAGGCCGGAAAAGCGAATTTCAACAACACTATTTAAAGGTACGTTAAGGGATTAAGGTCATTAAGGGATACATGCAAAACAGATTACATTATGTGTGATTTGCTTCGGTGCTCGATTTCGTCAGTGGTGGATAAATTAAATTAAATATTTTGTGCTAGTTAAGTGATTCTTTCTTTTAGTCAAGATTGTCAGACCCTTACAGTAATTTTTCATACAGGTCTTCTCATCTCAATGGGTTTTATTATTAAATCAAAGTCAATCAATTTTAAACTCCAGTCATCCATGTGGAAAAATCCCCCCATCCCCACTACTTCAAACAGGGCACTGACAGGAGGTCTTTCCAAATGAAGAAGTAGTTCAAGCCACGTCTCTGTGGCATTGCACTCGGAGAGATTTAGATCTAACTTGACAAACAGCTTTTTAAAAATAATACATCTCAAATGTATTTGACTTTTCTGAACTGCCCCAATTCGCATGTGTGTTTCGGTATAAACAAAAATGAACTGCAAACCCCCCAATCTCTGATACACCTATGTGTTTTAAAATTCTACGTATTTGTCTTTAACTATTAGGAAGTTAACACGCTTCTCACAAACTTGTAAGCAGACTTGACAAGAGCAAAGCTCTTGGTTTGGTATGTATCTTTTAGCACATTTAAAAGAATCTGTTTTAATCCTGGTTTAATTAGGTTTTGTTGCTGTATTACTGTTTGCTTATAGACTCCTTTCTTTTTCTTGTGAAAGCCGTTTGCTTTGCTTCCTTAATTAAAACAATTGAAGTGTTTTGCTGCAGTGTTGACTCCACAACCATTGGAAATGAGTTGCTTTAAGGAACCCAAGGGTACTCCATGTACAATATGGTAGTTATTAAACAAAGAGTTCGCGCAACAACCCACACACAGCCTGAACATGTAACATTTTATCACCCCGAAATGAGCC
The DNA here is from genome assembly GCA_023969325.1 of Oryzias curvinotus. Classification (NCBI taxonomy): domain Eukaryota; kingdom Metazoa; phylum Chordata; class Actinopteri; order Beloniformes; family Adrianichthyidae; genus Oryzias; species Oryzias curvinotus. Next base: position 9,962,464 of record CM043724.1, on the reverse strand, counting down.
CCAAAAGGAAAGAGCTTCAAAGAGCTTTATCAGAGTTAAAAAAGAAAACGCAGAAAAGATGGATTTATTCTGTAAACAGCATCAGTCAGATGTTTAATTAGGTCCCATAACTGAAGTTAGCATCATCTCACACTGACACTTTCTGGTGTCAGCAGGTGAGAAATAACATACCCTCACTTTCAGGTGATAACGCCACTCCATACCCCAATCTTCATTTCTCCACCTCCAACTCCCTGAACATGCCGACTGCTCTACATGTCAGCTAATCTGCCCTCAATATAACAGTAATGGCTAATTATCTAATAGGTTTTTAATGAGTTTGGGGAGAGCTGAGGAAAGAAGTGACTCTGAGTGGGAAGTTAAGAAGTACACTACTGAAGTCTTCAACCACAGGCATTACATTTAACTCTGCACCAACAAAGTGCCCCTGAACCGAGAAGGAGAAAAAAAAAAAGCATTTAAGTGTAAAGCTCAGTGTCACGAAAAAAAAAAAAGAAAAACGGTGAAAAAAACAGTGTTTCTGGTTTATACTCTATAGATTACATCAGTTTTCTCCCTCTGAGGGATCGGCCATTCGATTGCTTTCTTGTTCACACAAAAACGTGCAGTGGAGAACTGCATACACGCAGATTCCCAGAAGAACGCACACATTCGCTGCATGCCACTCTGATATGTGTGAACATAAACACAGTCATCCACATCATGTGCTTTACTTCTCTGGGACCAACAAGGCATTGCTACGGCAACGGGGGCCTGATTCTTGTAATAAACTGGTTGCCATGCCAATAATGTTCAGTACACTGTCAAACAGCTCTACCTGTTTGGAGCTTTAGTGAGGGTTGGGCTGGAGGTTTGGGAGTTTGCTGAGCTGTGCAGTTTTTGCCTATATAGTTTTCAGAAATGGAACAATAGCTTGGATGCATATATCTCATTGAGGACACATCCCTCCTTATAAATTCTCACTGTCAGTTCCACCATCTGGCTGCAAAGTTAGTAATATTAATGTAACATTATATATTATAAAAAATAAGTTAAAGGTCTTTGAAAAAGCAGAGGCAAAATGATCAAGTTAGACAAAGAAAGCACATCAAAGCAGTTATTCACAGAAACCATTGAAGCCTCTGGTGAATCACACACAAAGAGGTGCAAGAGAGGAAAAAGGTTTAAATTTCACACTTTCCATACAGAAAAACACCTATTAAGGTGTTGAATATTTTCACTTTTCTGTTTGCAAAAAATCAAATAAATGTCTGGAGAATGTGGGCTCTAAAAATTGATACCACAGATTAAAAGAATAGCACAAGTTATGTGTTTCCCGTGAATGTGGCAGGTGATAAATAATTGAAAAGAAATGCATGAATATTCCCTGAATATCATCTATTCATGCACTCATCATTCATCGATGACTTCACAACTGCCGCGCTGTATTGTCAATCCATTATTATAAAAAGCAAATTGGCCCTTCATTGAACTAGACGTGTCACACGTTTACTAGCAAATCTTCACGACACACAAAGGATTTTTACTTATGTATTTAATCTTTGATTTAGATCTTTAAAGGCATCACAGAAGGAGTGAGTTTGTTTCAGTTGCATGCGGTATTATTTTGTGGATTTACACCTCACAAAGGAAGAACAAACTCCAAGCAACACCTTAAATTTAAAGTTTTGTCAGTATCACAAGTAAATCCCACACTTAAGAAGAATCTTGTGCAATGTGCAAGTTCAAAAATTTAGTGTTGAACTGTAAAAATGATCTGAATGACAGTTTAAATGTTTTTCTTCCTAAAGATCTTAAAGGTAACTCTTGGTTTGCTTTCTACTTTTAGTTGAACTCTTTTTCCTGTTTGAATTAGCACTGATTTCTATTTTTCTGTCACAAATCCTAGCTGTGGGCTCCAGGAAGTGTGTAGATGAGAGAAATGCGGCCTCTGATCTCCCCCCTGTCCTTCCTGTCTGTCGTGTCAGAGGTGTCTCCAGTTTGATCAGGACTGCACGGTGTGGAATGCTAAGCAGCAGATCATCTGCTCCCTCGGTGAATCGCTGTGGGACGCTTACAACTACGGCCTCTTCCAACCGGCTGGAGACGGAGGGGACGCCAAATTCCTGGAGGAGGAACGGCCCCTCAGGGATTATGCACAGTCCTTTGAGAAAGGGGTTCCTTACCTGGAGGTAGGATGCACGGCTGCAGGGTTTTAGTCAAAGATGAGGAAGCTTGGATTCAAAAATAACAGTCAAGTGGAGTTCCAATGGTCTTAAGTTTCCACAAAATGAACTAAGACGGTTTCTTTAAAGATACCCTATGTCCAATTTGTTTTTTTAGGGAGACCTTGCTGCAATGCTTTTTCCCCAGGGCGTGGTTTGTTTGGATAAACTCGTTATTAAAAAGATGCTAACCGTGAAAAATTGTCAGCCTTTGTGAGCAGACACCACAAAAACATTCTACTGAAGCAGCAGAAAAGCAGATTAGTTTCCCATCCTCAAGTCTGTAAGCAAACTCAGGCAATGACGACTTTAGGAAATTGTTCCGATTTAACTCAATTTTGCATGTTATGTAAGCTGCAAAGTGTATTATATTTATTCACTTTTGGATAAGTGGGTTGTGGGAGACCATCAGTTTTTGGTTATTAGGATTTGATCCAGTAAAGGCACAGTGCCCTCTGGTGGTTTGGCTGCTGAAACTGCGGTGGCGAAGAGAATCAGAGATGTCCCCAATCAGATTTACTTTAATAACATTTTACACTTGAGATTTTACTTTTCTTAAAGCTTATCTTCAACGCATAGACTGGTCCATTAAGAAAATGTCTGAGAGACATGTAGATGAATCTGCAAGATCATGAACATTTTGTAGAAGCATCCATCATCTTTTAAGTAGATTTAGCTTCTTTTCTTTTCTTACAATTAAACCATGTTTCTGCTTGTTCCAGGTCTTGGTAGGCTGTTCAGATATTCCAAGCAGTTTTTTTATGTATTTTCAGAGAGTTTAATAGCCTGATCCAATGAAATGAGTCATTAAAAATAGTTAATTTAAAATTTGAACAGAACAAAAGCCTTTGAATCACTTCTGAGGAACCTTTTGTTTCTCTGATATTAATGTAAAAGAGGTTCTGTTTTTACTTTTTCACTAGGATTTAGTCAGACAAACTGAAAGCAGAAAAGTCATATATTTTTTAATGGAATTACATTCCCAGAAAAAGATAATGTTCTGCAGGGTAACTAATATTGTTCTTCTTTTCTGGAGATCTGTTTTTATAATTGCTTTACAACAGAGATTGTTCTGAGCTGCCAGTTCTTGAGGACAAGAGAAGCTTGTCTTACTTGCCTTCTGGAACAGTTTTCTTTTAAATGGCAACAGAGCAATTCCTAATGTTCTTGGAGGAAAACAATCTCAGCTTTCTTAATCAGGCTGGGTTGAGGTTATCTATAAATATAAGTTTGACTTAAAGTCAACGACACCCCAGAATCAGAATGTGGGAAAAGTTTTGATAACATAGTTGTTATTATCTCCCAAAAGACCAAACCCAAGGTTCTTCCATTTCCTGTACTTTGTTTAGACTTGGTGTTGCAATTTTCAGTAAAAATGTGTTTGAAATTTATAGGATCACAGTTTCTGCCCACAACACGTCTTTACTTTAAGACTAGAATACATTTATTCTGTAAATCCAAATTTAATATAGAAATTGTTGAATACAAGGAAAATAGTTTGTTTAGCCGCAGAAAAGTTCATTTTTAGAAACATTAAGAATTCGACCATTAATTCAGCTCCAAATCGTTTTTTTTTTTGTTTTTTTTTGCCTCTCTAACCCAAAAAATAATTATTTTTTGAGGTTGTTCATATTTGCTGGTTTCTAATAATAGTGTTGTATTAAAGCAGGGATCAACCCCTTCATGCCGTATGTTGCTAATTCTTAACATACCATTTATTGCAGTGCTCCATTTAATTTAGAAACAACTTGAACAGAAAAACATTGACGAATATTTTTCAAATAATAGTAGTAGTAGTAGTAGTATTAGTCGTAGTAGTAGTAGTAGGAAACGTTATTTATAAAGCACTAACATTGTCCACACAGGGCTGTACAGTGACAGAGAGATTAAAAGTGTACAAAGAAATGCATGCCCACATAATGGGAAATAAAGTCATGCATTTAGAGGTTAAAAAATCTTGTCTACTCCATACTTGAAAAGCAGGTTCAGGTGTTTTTTAAAATGTCTGAAGATTTTTTTCTTCTTGTTTTTAATTTTTTTAAATTTTAAGTCTTTTTAAATTTTTAAAGCAGAAACTGTAGTTTAATGAGAAATATCCAAATGTAGTGCAGTGTACTTTTCGTGGTTGTCATTTTAGAAAAACCATATGCTTGAAAAAGACAATACAAGCTGTTATGTTTTTTTAGGGATTGCTTTAGAGCTTTTTCTTAAAAAAAAAAAAAAAAAAGAAAGAAAATTCACATTTACATCAAATGTTTGGGTTGCTGTAATAGATGGGTTTTTGTAGTCAGGAGAGTAAATCCCACCAATCAAAATTCCTTTAAAAATAAAAGTAAACCTGTGAAGATTCCTTAGAACAAAAATCTGTTGCATTAACTTTCTGTGGGAGTGTAAATTTGTAGAAACACAAAGAACAGTACAGTACAGTAAATGTTTTTTTAAATTTATTTATTATTTTTTTAATGAACTGCAGATTTACAGGACTTTTGAATCCTCTTTGTGTTGTTTTTCCATGTAGGCTGAGAAACAGAACTGTGTTGCTATGTGACTAACATTATTCACACAGGTCTCTTTTTGTACTCAGTTTAGGTACAAAACCAGGGTTTATAAACAGACCAATCTGGATGAAAAGGCTCTTGCTAAACTCAGCTCAAAGGTATTTCATCTTTTCACCAAAATGTTGCTGGTTGCTGATATACAATCTCCAGGTCCACCTACACACTGTTCCTCTCTGCTCAGGCCAGTCAGAAGAAATTTCTGGATTACGTTCAGACTGGATCACTGGAGAAAATGGCTAAAGTTCTGGAAAAAGGTCTTGATCCAAATTTTCATGACCCAGACAGTGGAGGTGAGAAACCATTTGAGACTTTAAGGAAAATATTGTGAGAGCAAACGGTGGTTGATCGGCACCTTCACTTGTCTGCACATCATGCTCGACTCAGAGACTCCGCTCTCTGTGGCCGTGCAGTCTGGACTGTCTACAGATGGCATCAGGCTGCTGGTTCTGGGTGGGGCTCACATGGACTTCAGAAGCAGAGACGGCTCAACGGCGATGCACAAAGCTGTCAAAGCTCACAACCATGCTGGCTTACTGGTGAGAGAACACATTCCCACAGAATAACACAGAAGCAAGTGTGAAACTCCATATTATGATTCCATGAAAATAAAAGCAACATTCATTTAATAAGTCCTCTAAAAGGTGATTTTTTTTTGTCTGAATAAAACTTGTGGAAATAAAAAAACTTTGGTTTGCTGTTTCTCTCAAGTTTACTACTGAGCTTTTTAAAGCAGTTAAAGTCAAAACCTTGAGGTCAGACTCAAACTCTCCTCAGTTCCAGAAGTCATCACTTTTTCCTGCAGTTTTCCAATCCTCTATTTAGTTCACCTACTTTTTTTCTTCAAATATCTTCCTTCTTTTTTCCACTCTTCTTTTTCTTCTTTCTCTATCTGTTTTTTTTAGTTGAACCTCATTTTATCTTCCCCCTTTTGTGTGGTTTTTTATTTAGTCCCTGTCATCCTTTTCATCTAAACTTCTCTGTAATTCCCTCCACTTTTGTTTACATTTGCTTCCTCTAGTCTTTTATTTTCATCCTGAAACATGGACTTTTTTCATATATTTGTTTCTTTTTCTCTGTGTGTTCGCTGTCTGTTTTTTTTCCTCCCTCGTTGTCTTTTTCATTGCATCAAAATTACAGGAACGTTGATCAAGTCAACAACATTTGCGTAAATGTTTATGGTCTCACTGATTCATACGTGTTCATCAACACAAACCAAATCTTCTCTTTTCTTTATGCCCCTTTAGACTCTTTTGTCTCTCGGAGCATCTCCGGACTACAAAGACCGCTGTGGCCTGACCCCGCTGTACCACACTGTGCTGGCAGGGGGCGACACTTCCTGTTGCGAAACTTTGCTTTATTACAGGGCGAAGCTTGGGACGAGGGATGAGAATGGTTGGGATGAATCTCATCAGGTATATTGGGAAGTGATCGGCCGTGGATTCCTGTGTGGTCTCTTGGTTTCTTCTCATATTTTTGTGTGAAGCATCTCTGGTTTGTGTTACCTTCGGTAGCATCTTCTCCCAGTCTTCTCTCTGTGGTAGTTGTCATGTACCATCACCCCCAGTCTCTCAGCATTTTCTCACACCTCTCTCTCTGCGCCGTCCTCACTCATCTCTCCATCCTCTCTCCTTCCTCCCTTCTGTCTCTCAATAGCACAGGGATGAAGAGGAGTTTGGAATGGAAGAAATTCATAAGGTACTCCTCCTCTCGCCATCTCATTGACCATGCAAGCCTTTCAGAGGCCACTGTGTTGTGATAAAAAGAAAAGAGTCCAGTTTGGAAAGAAGTGGATCTTCTCTCTTTTTCTCTTACTGAGAAGAGATGCATTGCCTACACTGTCTGTGACGCTGTGGCAAATCGCATTTGAGCAGGTTGTCATGGTATTTTATTTTGGTTTCTCTATGTCACGTGTCTTCCTCTTTTACTTTCTGCGTATCTTGTGACATTTTCATCTCTGCAGAAAAAATATGAAGAAACCTCTTAGGCTTCTGGAAGCTGATCACTGTTCTGAAGTCCTCAGTTTCTTATCCAACACAATAATTAGGTTTCACTGGTTCTAAAGCAAAATAGTTTTGAGTTTACATATCATTTCTAGGTGTATTTTAAATCCATTTTGAAATATGCATGTTTGGTCTTGTTTTCTTCCTGTTCTGCTGCCATATATCTTCTGTGTGTAAAAATGTTCTCATCAGTTCAGTTTGTGTAGTACTAACACTTTCTGCATTTTTTTTTCATTGTACTCTGGGCATTTAAAGGCTTGCCAAAATGGTTTTGCACAACACTTGGAGCATCTGCTGTTTTATGGGGCAGACACTGCTTCTCAAAATGCCTCAGGGAACACTGCACTTCACATTTCAGCCCTGTACAATAAGGCAAGTATATAGAGGGGAAGTTAAAATATTGTTACTGTCAAAGTGCTTTTTCTTTTTTTTTTTTCTCCTGGAAAGATTGTATCTAATCCTCTAATTCCCTGTCTGGTTGGGTAGGAGAGCTGTGTCCGTGTTCTGCTGTACAGGGGAGCAAACAAGGAGGCAAAGAATAAGCACGGTCAGACCCCTTTTCAGGTAAACAGTTTGACCATAAATACTGAAAACTAAGTATTTAACTGGAAATTTACTCCAGAATAACATCTCTTGTTTGTTTGCAGGTCGCAATAATGGCTGGCCACTTTGAACTCGGGGAGATCATCAAAAACCACAAGGACTCTGACATTGGTGAGTTTTCCTGGAAAAAATTATGTTTTTAGGTATTGAACACAGACTTACCTTCCTTGTTAGTTTCCACAATTGATGCTTTAGATGCATTTGCAGTCTTAGACTGACTGTGTTTCCTCTTAAGCTACCGATTCTTCACATAAAACAGTTATCTCCAACTATATTTTTTTCTATTGTAAAACAGTTCCCGGTGCTCTTGTAATTATGATTATGCCGTTTTTTTTTTTTTGCATAAAATTAAAAAGCATGTATCGTTTTTTAAGAGGTATTTTCTGCAAATCAGCAAGAGCTTATTAGAAATGTCCCTCTGGGTTGTGGGCAGGACTGTTGGTCTTGAAGTAAACCCCTGATTGATATTCCAGCATTCCTTTGTTTACAACTACTAGCTTACAGTCCCTCATAACCCCGTAAGCGGTGAAACAATAACAGAAGCATTGTCGGAGCTATCCAGACATGCAATTTTAAACCAGATGCCAGCTCAGACACGGAAAATTAAGATGTTAATAGCCTTATTTGTCTTCAAGTGGAAGATTTAAAATATTTCAGTTGCTGCGACACAAACTCAGATATGCAGTTTTAATCTTAAATTATTTTATATATGTTCTCCATGATAAGAAAAAGGCTTTAGAACAGCTGTCACCAACCTTTTTGAGACTGAGGGCCATTTCATGGGCACTAAGTGGTATGAAGGGCACCACCGGACCTGTTTACTAGAAACCTCCTACCCCCCCCCCCCCACACACACACACACACACACACACAAAGACAATTTGACAACATCCTTCTGTGTGCCCTATTTCTAATTGCTCATTTTACACACAAAAGAATGCGTGAATTTTCTAGACTCGTATTACAGGGGGGTCAAGCACAGTTGCAGAGGGGGCCTAAATCGAAAACACACTTTAGGTTGTAAACTTAAACATTTATTGAACACATAAAGCTAAGCTTTTAAACCTTTAAAACTTTGACTTAACTTTAACTTTTTAAAAATAAATATGAATAAAAACAGACAGAAATTTTATTCCAGAATAATACATATATTCTTTCAAAATTATATAAATATGAACAAACAAAGCCAGGAAATATAAATAATTAGACATATTAAATCTGTGTATTCCGTTTTCTTTGCTCTTTTAACATTTCATACATGTCATCATTAACCCTTTAATTTGGAATACAATTAAAATTTGATTAAAATTAATTGACAAAAGATCTGGACATTCTGATTAATGCACTGATTGTAATTTCGAAGTATTTTTTTCATACTTATAAATTCTTAAAGGTGAAACCTCACATTAATGGATTACTCCACCGTCTCAACCTATTCTCTAAATCTTTACATTACATGAATCATAAGAATGCCCGGACATTCTGTAATTTATTTGATCTATTTAAACTTTTGTAAAAGACCCTTATTTTTATTGATTATTTTTTTTAAGTTATATTTGTTTTCATATTTGTTTTTTTTTGTCTACCTTTATCTCAGCATTGATATTGTTGTCATTGACCGACATGCCGTAATTGTTTGTTGAATATTTGCTTCAATTAAAAGAAAAAAAGAATTTTTTTGGAGCATTTCCTGCGGGCGCCACAAGGGGTGCTCGGGGGCGCATTGGCGTCCGCGGGCACAGGGTTGGTGACCCCTGCTTTAGAACATGGTAAAAACACCAAAAACACAATTTTCATTGGAGTGGGTCTTTAAACTCTATTCCTTCACCTCAAATTTCCCATCTTCAGTGCCATTCTTGGAATCCCCAAAGTTTGTTCCCAAACGAAGAGAGAGTTCGCACACGCTGCCCCTTCCCTCGCTTCAGTCCCACCCCCTGCTGCGTGCTAACAGCGATAACACCATGATCCAATCTGACCCTTTGGCTCTTCCCAACAAGCCCACAACCAATCCCCATCCTGCACAGGTAACTGACAACCATTGAGTGGATGCTCACATGTTGAGATTAGTGACTTCAGTCATGGTGGCCCAGTGCGGCATTTGTGTCTGTGTTTTATGGGTGATGTTCCAACAGGGGCAGCGTAGGGCCTCCATAGGCATGAGAAGCTCCAGCAGCCCCAGAACTCGCACCCGATCCCCCTCCAGAGGAAGAGGAGGTCAGAGTGACACAGAGGAGAGACACCGACAGCCAAGAGGAAGACAGGGGTAAGTAACCTATAGAGAATGATCATGTCTTTTGAGGCCATATACTAGAATAATCTCAAAGAAAGGACTATTTTAGCAATGTACTCGTTTCAAAAACTTTGTTGCAAATAAACAGGCTCAAGGAGATTTTCCCAGTCTGGAAAAAAGGTTTGTAAAATGTCAGATGGTGGCATAATTGGCTCACTGGCTAAACTTTAACAAGGCAAGAGTCTACTACCACACTTACAGCTCAGTTAAGCTGCGCACAGGCACAGCAGGTCCTAATGCTAAATGCCACCGCCTGGATGCATATGATACAAAAGGGGTTATTAACATTTTATTGTTTGCTTTATTCTTTGGATTTCTGTGCTGTTCTGCTAACGTCAGATAAAATGCAGCTGAATGTGAGCGATTAAACAAGTAAAGGAATTTGTTTTTACACAGTCTGACATTAACAAAGACCCCAAATATATTTTTTTGTTTCTTGAAACTATTTTATTTTCCAATGTAAGTGTACGAAACAAAGAACACCATTTCTGCCTAATTACTGACACCATTCCACCTCTACATTCACATTTTCACATTTAAATTTAAATAATTAAAAACACAGAATCAACTGATTCAGATTTTTTTCTTCAAATGTCAAAAGCAATATTTTTTTCCTCCAAGTTCCGTTTCCGAGTCTTAATGAGCCTCATCTGTCCTTCAGTTGCTTTTCACATCCTGTGACGAATATTGCTCCAATGTCATGTCAAATGAAAAATTGATACATGGCAAAAAATAGCCATAACTCTCCAATACATCATTGAACGCATCAATTCAGTTTTTTCAAAGCTGGTCCCAGCTGTAATCTGATGAGTGAAATACTCATCACAGAGATGTGTCACCTAACAGCAAACAAACTCTATCAAGTGAATGTAGGAAAACATCAAAAAGCAGGTCATGGTCAAGGAGGTTTTACCATTTGAATACAACTTTATAATATTGGATCCAGGCTATATGACAGGAACTACCACATTCTGCACGAAAATTATGTAACTTTGGTTGGCTCTGGCAGCCCTGTGACCCCAAAGGGATATAGCGGGTTCTAAAAATGGATGGATGGATATCCTGGCTAAGATATTTTACAAAAGTATACTAACTATTGCTAAAGTCATGAAGAGATGTTCATCTGCTTAAGATATCCCCAAGAAAAGCCAGGTAGGCAACTGGAGCAGCAGCTGGCAACTCAAAAATGTTTTGCCACATGTCAGAAAAGCAAGAATCTACACTGAGATGGGTTTTAGTTTGCAGAAGCTGTCAGTAAAGAAAGCATCAAAGATGTTTTCTGTCATTTTATTATGAAGCACTATTACAGGGTTACCTCAGTCCTAAACGTTTCAAGGGTTTTTTTGGGGGTCAAAACTCTGTGGAGAACCTCAAAGAAAGTACAATACTCTGTTAAAACAGAAGAATGTCACTGTAATTGTACTATACATGACTGCAATGCAGTACAAATACAACAACTCAAAAGGGCATTCTTAATTAAGTCCATATCTGTCACAGAAAAGTCATAACTTAAAATTAGAAACATATGATGGGCAGTGTTTAACATAACCATATTGTAGCACGCAGACTTTCTATGGTTTAAGGCTGTTTCTCCCTCTGCAGTGCAACCTCAGCTGTCAGTGGGACAGCTCCAATGAAGCGGATGTACAGCGCTGTGCCAGGGCGAGTTTATGTGGCCACTCGCTCCCACTCTGCCAGTGGAGACCGAGAGCTCTCTATTAGCAAAGGGGACAAAGTTAAAGGTAGGAAAGCGTTTTTATTGGTATAACACCTGACACCTCACTGGTGTACAGCTAAAGACAAAAAAAACTTTTGGGGGGATGCACAATATTTAAAAAAGTTGTTTTACAGAAAAGGGGATTACCACTAAAGTCAATAATGCAATTTTCTTTTTCTTTTAAAATGTGTCTACCTTAGTCATAAGTGTAGGAGAAGGGGGATACTGGGAGGGGACAGTGAAAGGACGCACTGGCTGGTTTCCTTCAGACTGTGTTCAAGAGGTGGCTGCTCCAAGTAAAGACAAAGGTAGGATAGACAGATACTTCACTTCTTTCTATATTTAATTAAATTACCTGAAAGGAGTGTTGTATCTGAATCTGAACAATCTTGTTTGTTTTTTTTTTTGGTGTGTTTTTAATTGTCACTTAAATTCATTTGTGTCACGAGATAAAAATGATCACCAAACAAAACACAAAGCCAGGCAGGTTTTCTTTTTATTTATCAAGCCACAGACTTGTTTTCTGTTTTCACTGCTGCTCTATTCACATTTGAGCAATCCAAATGCCACACTGGAGATACAAAACCAGGATTTGAACACAGTAATGTCAATTTTGTGTCACAAAAGCGGAAAATTTCAAATGGGCATTTGTCTTTCTTGCTTGGGCTTTCTAGAGACGCGCAGTGAAAAAGCCAAAAGGAAGCTCTTCCGTAACGTCACCGTGGGAGCTTACGATGGCACTGATGGCCCCAGGTAAGAAAAGCTGCAAAGACTTTTGTTAGAAGCTTCACAAAGGATTAAGAAGTGAAGAAGATTGAGCTGAACTAACTTGTCTTTTTCAAATCAAGGTTCTCTAAAATGAAACTTTGAACAACCGAAAACCCTGAAGACAGGATTAAAATGGGTAATTCTCTTTGAATGAGGAAGACATGAGACAAGCAATACTTAATTTCCTTACTAATTTAAGTGAAAGTTTTAAATTAAAGTCAAAAGTAAAACAATCTATAACTCTCTCATGTTTAACTATTTATTTTTGCTCATTTTAAAAGTTTTTCAACCAAAATAGTTTATAAAATCAAACATTTAAAATGAAATGGTTTGAAATGAATAAATCGCCATTTAAGAAAAATAACAGCCTTTAAAGTAAATACCAAACCTGCTTTAAAAACGGCTCCTTGTGGTCCACACTCGCTGGTGTTAATCAAAGAAGGGAACTTAACTGAGGGCTTTGGTTCACTTGCAAGTGAACTTTCATTTAATTTAGCTGTGTGAATGCAGAATGACTATCCAGTGGACCAAAAAGAGAGGTCTTATGCTAGCTGAGTGTTTAAAAATACAACCAAAAACACCCATATGCACATTTTGATTCAGAAATGCTTTTGATATATACTTATTTTCTCATGTTTACTTAACTATGGGTACATTTCTTATATTGGCAGGTGGGTGGAAACAAAAAACTCCTACATTGCTTTGTTCATCCATATTGCGCATTGTATTTCATTTTATTTTTAAGAAAAAATGGGTCTTGGTTCTTATGGGTTAATAATAATCATCCATCTTTGTATGAAGGACTTAAAGACGTTTATTCGTGTTAAATCAGAATCGAGTAAAATTATGGTTGGAGGCATAGAGAAAAATGACCTGTCTGTGACCTCGTTTTTCACTTTTTGAGGCATTAAATCTTTTTTTTGTTTGTTTTGTCATGTGTCGGTCGTGGTATGGAGCTTTTGGGAAAATTGCTGCAGCCTTTTGGGTTAAGGAGAACCAGATAGCCTGACATCTGAACAAGTTCCCTTACCCACTTCCATCTTTACAACCCCTGTGGTTTGCTGTGAAAATTGGTCTCTTGTTTTTGCAATCAGGAACGTTCACAACAGCCATTAGAAGTCTTTTAACACAGAATTTTTCTGCAAAGCATAAACAGAAAATAATTGAAATTAAAAATGTTTAAATCATTTAAGAACCTATTACCTGCAGATTTTAAGATCTGATGGTGCAATAAAGTGTTGTGATTTTTCATTCAAGAGGATAATTACATATTATTCACTTAAATGTATCCAGTGGTGTCGAAACTTACTAAATCCACGAATGTTTTAAACGACTAGAGGAATTTGATTGTCACATCATTGAGGGCAGAGCACTTCATGTCAGAAATGGTGGTTTAAATAATTACTCACCATTGTTTTGTGGGCATAAGGAGAAGCTGGTGCTGTGTCATGTATATTATGCTGTCATGTCTTTCTGCATGCTGCTTGTGCACGTTCTCTCCTGATCCTGCTTATTTACTCTGTTGCCACTCTAACCTATGCTCATCTATGTGCTGTCATTTTCTCTCCTCGTGTTTTAACACACTGATGCACACATTTAATGCTACAGCTTGGGATAAAAGAGGGATGGGGGTTTTGGAAAACGTTGAATCAGTTGTACAGGATTGAAATGAAGCTAACTATGCCTCTTTAAGTGTTGCGCGTGCTTGTTTTTTTCTTTGCATGCTCATACATCATCCTGCTGATGAGTCATGAGGAGGCTGAAGCCCTGCTTAAGGTCTCTAGGCTAGTGGGAAGGACTTAGCAGTCACCGTCTTTGACTTTACTGTCCTTTACACATTACAGATGACATTGCCATCCCCTATAAAGTCTGTTCTTCTTTTGATCTATTTTCAAAGCATTCCCTGAGGTCTTTTAATTATGATTATGCCGTTTGTAGCCAAAATCAAATAACCTGTGTGGTTTTCTAGGACAGTGTTTTTCAACCAGTGTGCCGCGGCACACTAGTGTGCCGTGGGAGATGGTCAAGTGTGCCGTGAGAAATTGCCCTCATTAACTGATCATCTAGAAATATTTACCATCTCCAGGAAATCAGCTCTGTGTTTATCCAAACAGGTCCTGATAAAACACTGAGAAGTTAAGAATATGAAATATCATAAAAATATTTTTTCTTTGTGTTTATATGATTCTATTAAAGACACTTTAATAAGAATGACGGTCCCCCGCGGTACAGTTATAGCTGCAGCTTTAACGGTGTGAGGAAAAGTCCCGCCCCTTTAACTGTCTCCACCAATCATTCTTGAAGGCTTAATCACATGTCATCAGTCTGACCAATCAGAAGTGGTTGAAGTATTCACTTCCTTGTTTCGATTTAACGCAAAAAAGTCTCTGTTCTAAGAAAAATACCAGCTAAAGCTCGTCTTTAGCGGTGTAGCTTTCAACAGAATCTGTTATCAAACTGTGTAACAAGTGAACAAAACCATGAAGCTCAAAGACGCGGGTCTTTCCGCGGTCACCGGATTATCGGCACTACATCTCCCATGATGCATTAAAGTGACTGTTTTAGCGGACAATGAGTCTCTCCTCTTAAAACAACGAACACACATCAAACAGTTTTTGAATCTTTTGACTTAATTTTTATTACATCTTTTAGAAAAAAACAGCTGCAGCTTCCAGCTTTTTTCTGCAACAATTATCACAAAAATGCATGTGAGATTACAGAGGGGCTGTAGATCAATACAGACTATGAGCTTGTTCTTTTTTTTTATTTATCTATTTTTTGGGATGCTGGTGTGCCGCGGGATTTTTGTCAAGGTTCAAGTGTGCCGTGGCTCAAAAAAGGTTGAAAAACACTGTTCTAGGACATAGTTTCTACAGAGTTGCAGTTGTTCCCATCATCCCTCTGTTTACACGCTCTCGTGCTGGCTTACAGCCCCTGACACCTCCAACATAACATTACCAGCGCAACAAAAATGGCAAGCAATATTGGAGCTATCCAGCCATACAGTTTTGAGCCAGATGCCAGCTCTTCCTAGGATCTACCCATCTGCAAGTGGATATGTCCGAATGGAGCAGAGCAAGGAGCTTGTGGCTTGCTGTAGTAGCTTCCAAGTGCCTGGTACAAGCTTTTTCAAACTGCATATTTTTGTCTGCTCCTGATTCACCACTATTTAAATAAAGACATACTCAGAAATGAAATTTTAAGCTTAATTTTCTGTTATATCCCCTCCATTATGAGAAAATGCCACAAGAGCATATGAAAAAAAATATTTCATTGAAGTGGGTCTTTAATGCAGGGTGCTTGTGTTCTGAATGCAGGTATTAGCCACCGGGGCTGCATCACTTGTGCTTAGTCAGTCGAGCGTCATTGCATCTCCATGGTGAAGTGGTGCAAGAGGAGCAAGGTGTTCTGGGGCTTGTTCTGTCACTGCAGCGTGGCATTTTGGAGAGCCTCAATGAGGCAGAGATTAAGAGCAGAGGTGTTGGTTAGCCTGTTTGGTGATGACAGCTCTGTTAGAGAGCAGAGGAAGAAGTGAGAGCAAAGTTGGCAAATGCAGCGTGTGAGTAAATCAGAGTGGGAATCAGCTGTGAGCTTATCTGTGATTTAAACCAGTCTGGATGCACAAATGCAAGTGCATCTCTTTCTCTGCATTGCCATTAATTTATACCCATCCCCCACTTCCCTACCCCTCAAATTCAACTCGCCTTCTCCTCAATTTCACGACCAAAACCTCTTCCTGTCATCCTCCAGCACACACGCCTCACATCTCTCCCTGTTGTGATAATCGCTGGTGTCCTGTTCCTTTCCCTCTCTGCCTTCCTTTTACATTGTCTTTCTCTTGTCTGAAGTACGTGGGGGTGCAGACCGTCACATTCTGTCTCTCCTTCCCGCTCTCTTGGTTGAGCTCTCGCTGTAAGACTGGGAGGAAGAGGAGGAGGTGGAGAGCAAGCGAGCGAGCGAGAGAAAGAGGAGGGGGGGACATGGCGATGGGGGGATGCAGAGAGAGAGATTTCTCTCTCTCCCTCTCTTCTTCGTGGCCATCACTGGGCCCCAGAAACAGGAGCGTGTGGTTCATTTACAGGTAGCGGCTGTTTCCTCATTCATTGGCTGGCTATGGATGTGAGGAGAGGACAATGGAGAGAGGGGAGAGGTAGATGATGCTCTTGAGAGGCCGTGCCTTTTCAAAGCCAGACTAACAAGCTATGTATTCTGTGTGTTTGGTGTCTCTGAGTGTGGGAATATGTGTGCGCCAAAACTGCATTTTTTTTTATGTGCATGTGCTACAGGATAGAAGCGTCTACTGAATGAGACTGCCGCATGTTTATTTCTGTGTCTTCCTCCTGTGTGTTTTCTAAAGGCGGTGTGTTTGTGTGTGTGGTGCTGCATGAAAGAGAGCACACATTCATGCATTTCAGTCAGACAGTGTGGGTGTTTTTCATTCTCTTTGAGTCATGATGTCTTTCAGCAGACATTTTTCAAGTTACCTGGAATTCCCATATAGCGTCTTATAGAAACACTATGGTCAAATTACATATTTTGTATCTCACTGTACCACTGATAAAAGTATCTTCTGGCTGGATAGGAGGATGAAAATGAATAGTGGCGAGATTAATAAAAGCTTAATAGCAGTGAAAGCTGTGCATGTCTGTGTCTGCATGCATTTATCTGTATATGTGTGCATGCAACTACATACATGGAATAAAATTACTTCTCTCATGTACATATACTCGTGTTCTCGATCCACTGTGTGCCTCTAACATCTGTCAACTGCTTCATTTGTCGTGTGGATTATGCCCCCCACACAACTAGCCCAAAATGCATGTGCATTCAGCAGGTGTATGGTCAGAAAAGCCAGAAGAGAGGATGACTCAGGAGGTTCCACATAAACTTTTCATGCAGCCAGTTCAGAGGGAATATATCTGACCTGCCAATAAGTATCGATCAGGGACATTTGCACTTTTTCTGTTCATATGCAACTTGCCACTCTGATGGCACGAGAGCAGATCCAAAAGAAGTCAGTAATAGATATGCACTGCAGCGACATAAAGAGGTCCCAGCCACTTCCCCCTTCCTGCCCTGTCAAAGTGGACAATTACAGAACCCCGGGATAGTTATGCTTCACTTCTCAAAAAGGGAAAGCTTGATGAAGGACAGGGTGAGAGAAAAAGCAAGGAGGTGTGAGGAACAGATGGCTGGAAGGCGGCTGAGCGTTGGCGTAACAGTAACATTGATGGAGAACACGCAAGAGATGGACCTCAGGAGGGGAAACCAGCAATCATCTGTTCAGTGCTAAAGTTAAGGCTCGAAGTCTGCATCTTTAGGCTCCCAGCCCAACACTCTTGATTCTGCCGCTCCTCAATGATTTAACAGGCGGTTAGCTGATTATGAGCATTCACATTTAGGATAAACGGCATTCTTTTGGAATTTGTGCTTCAAAACTGTGTTGATTGTAGTTTTGTCCCATTAATGTTATTTTAATAACAATTTCAGAGGTAGTTGCAGATGCTGAATGAATGCTGAAATTATTGGGTCTGCAACCCTGTCTATAGACTTTACTGTTATCAAATACTTTTGTTTCCATCAATGCTACTGTTGTGTTCCATGCCCATATTTGAGCCTAGAATGGTCTACTGGATCTATTCAAGTAGGAAAGACTTACTATATAATATTTTATATTAAGGTGTGCACAACAAATTTAAAAACCAGCAAAAATTCCCTGAAGATGAATTTTTAAAAACCAGAAGTTGAAACACTGCAGTTAAACTCTAACTTGAATCTCCCATCAAGTCATCATATCTACCCACGGTTCAGTCCTACTATGAAATCAAATCCTTGATTTGATTTCGGTTCAACTGCCAGTCAGAGTTTACTTGAGGGCTACAAACCAACAAAAGAATGAGCTGACCATGAAAAAAAAAACATATATATCAAGAATTTCTCTCAGATCATGGAGCCCAGCTCAGGCCCCGGGCTCTTCAACAGAGGCGGGCTGATTTGACATTGCTGGAAAGTCAAATCCAGCAGTGAGTCATTAGATGAGGCTTTGTGTGGAGTCCATTTAAGCAGTCCCATGTTGGAGACAAAGGTTGTGGAGCAGCAGAGCCAAAGTCTCAGACGTAGTGATGGAAAAACGAAAAAACATACAGTGCTACCATTCAAAACTTTACTGAAGAAGATTGTCTCAACATTGTGATGTTTCATCCATTTGGTAAAAACATATGGCCGACAATTGGAAGAAGATTCTTCTAAAGTTTAACCTTTAATTATTAGAGATGATAAGGTATTAGTTTATCAACATTTGCAAGAAGTAAATGATATTTTTCATGCATTTCATGCATAGCATCACCAATTTGCAATCCCTTCCCATTGTTATCTTGAAGTCTAACACAACCATCTGAGTCATCAAGCCTTTTTCATGACATCCTCAAGCCAACCAATCTTTTGCTGCAGTGTAATTTCATGATGTTATGCATTATAGCAGTTTTCCACATAATTAGCATAAAATCGTTTTTGTGTTGAAATATTAGCTGTTTTTTTTTACCAAGTTTCTGTTTTTTTTCCCTTTCTCTCCATCCTTTTGCCTCCTCTTCCTGTGATCATTTTACCGTCTCACAGTGACTACATCATTAAGGAAAAGACTGTGCTTCTACAGAAGAAAGACAATGAAGGCTTTGGCTTTGTACTTCGAGGAGCCAAAGGTGAACCTCTTCTCTGCAACTCACTGAATTTTGTATTTTATACTTTTATAAGCTTTCCCCCCACAATTTAAGCTAGCTATTGCGCTGAAAATCAATGGTGTAGCTTGGTTACTGGAGCTACTTGTGACATTCCTCTTTTGTGACTGCATGCAGCTCAGACTCCCATAGAGGAGTTCACTCCAACGCCAGCTTTCCCTGCACTGCAGTACCTGGAGTCCGTTGATGAGGGGGGCGTGGCGTGGCGAGCTGGCCTCAGAATGGGGGATTTCCTCATTGAGGTAAAGTCAATACCAGACTTAGAACAACCAAGGTTTTGTAGCATTGATAGTTTACTTGTATTTCATCATTTGGTGTGTATAAAAACTCCAGTATTGCAGTTTTGAACTTATTTTACTTTCCTTATCAATTAGCGCTGAAACTGAGAGCAGGGTGACTGATTCGCTCCATCATTGGGCTAATGCAAAGAGACAGACAACCGTGTACCCTCACACTAATGGACAATTAACCATCAACAATTAACCTAACATGCAGAACTGTGACAAGAGCAGCTGGAGAAAATCCACTCAGACAGAGGAAATGACCTTGCATCAGATGGACAGCCTCTTTGGATCCCGAACCTTCTTGCAGGATGAGATTTTAGGTTCTATTTGTTTTTAAATCAGCATTTTTCTCTCCACTGTTCTACCCTCATACTGGCTTTTTCTGGACCACATAACTGAGTCATTGAATTATTGAAAGAAGCTAATATTCATTAATCGAAGTCCTATAGTCACAGGTATTTCTTTATGATCCTCTATGGCACACTACTTACAGAAAATTGTTTTTATTTTCTTTCCCTATAAGTAGGTTATCATAAAGGGAAAACATGTTTTAAAGTTGCCACGAGGGTTCCAACATAGCCACAAGAGGGCACAAGCCAGGGTCTCATTGTGCCAGTCCCAACTCAGTGCAGATAAATAGAGAGGGTTGTGTCAGACAGGGCATCCAATATAAAATCTTTGATAAACCAAATGCAAATCAGTTGATCTATACAGATCATAGGTCCGGATCAGTTGAGGCCCAAGTTTACAAAGACCGCTGCTGTTCACCATCAGGGTGCCGGTGGAAATTTGACTACTGTTGGTCGAAGGAGGGGAGGAGGAAGGCCTGTTTGTAGGAAGAGAGAGAAGAAGAAAGTCATAAGTGTTGGTAAAAGCTGAAAGGAAGCATACAGTGCACTTACAGAAAAAAAATTTTGTAAACCACCCCTACAGTGACTGATTTGAAAAAAAGTATGTTGTTAGATCAGCCAATGGAAGTTCTCAGTGATTGGTTAAGTCC
The DNA here is from genome assembly GCA_023969325.1 of Oryzias curvinotus. NCBI lineage: Eukaryota > Metazoa > Chordata > Actinopteri > Beloniformes > Adrianichthyidae > Oryzias > Oryzias curvinotus. Next base: position 9,942,306 of record CM043724.1, on the reverse strand, counting down.
ACAACCACAATTCAATTTTAAATGCAAAAAGGGACTCAGAGCCTTACAAGAAACACTGATGGAGCCTTGTCAGAGAAAAACCTACATAAATTAACTTAGATTTCACTTTTCTATCTGCTGTTATATTCTTTTACCAGTCCCATTACCCACATGCCAATTGCACAGCTCTTCGTCACTTAGCCTCCCAAGCAAAAAAAGGCAAGCAATCGCTAATTAAGTATTATTTAACAAACACAACTAAGAGCCTTTGTTTGTGTTACAAAGCCTGTAACCCTAACAGATTCAAGCTGGACTGCGTATGATGACAACTCTGGAAAACAAGCCCAATGCACAAAAACTCAACTCAAAACTCACAAGGCCCCATGTGTATTTCCTTGTTGTCCCAAATATCTGACTTCCCTTATCCTGAATGATAAGAGCTGTTTTGACATAAGGAGGGGTTACACATTATTGACTTGCTTTTCATATGACTAAATGCCCCAGAGAAGATGTAGAAAGTACTTTTTTCTTAGAGGTGCTGCAGCTGAAAGCAGTAATTCTGGAGAAACACTGGGTCAGACTGTCCATTTTATTCCTTTAAGAGTTTCTTTGTGTTGTTCTGAAAAGTTGCTTCTGAAAATGGCAATTATCAAACCTCTATTAAAGCTGACATACTGTTAATTGGTATGCAGCCTGATATGACTCACTTATGTAGCTGCCTAAGCTTTGGTATGAGTGATTTACTTTAACAGCTGCCTGAATTGCTGGTAATTCTGTCTGGAAGCCAAGGCATTTTGTATAGACACAACTTATTGCATAATACAGGCATAAAAAACCCATATGTGTATTTATAAGAGTGTAAATTGGGGTGATGCATCAACTAACTTTTAAGTGATTGTCTGTCAGGTCAATGGCCAGAATGTGGTCAAAGTCGGTCACCGGCAGGTAGTGAACATGATCCGGCAGGGCGGCAACAGCCTTATGGTGAAGGTGGTAATGGTTGCCCGAAACCCAGACCTGGAGGACACTGCTCGAAAAAGAGGTACTTTTCCAAAAAAGTAAACTCTGTTCTGTTTTTCATGTAAAGAATGGCTGATTGCATGTTTACTTTCCTCTTAAAAGCCTGCTGAAATGCAGTTCTCATTGGTGACTGCACATGTATATATGAGGCCTAAACATTAAATCTGCATTTGACTGGCTTCCCTCTGCAGCCCCGCAGCAGACAAAAAGACTGACACCTCCTGCCATTGCCCTGCGCTCCAAGTCAATGACATCAGAGCTGGAAGACATGGGTAAGATGATGGATGGGACAAAGCCTAAGAAGGAATAATCAAACAAATAAATTATGCATTCGCACATTCTTTCCTGGTAGATTTAAACAAAATTGCCCTTTTAGGTGAAACTAGCAGCTTTTCAGGAACAAGAGTTGTATTGCACATAACTTTTGTGAAAACACAGCATTAAAAATTGACAAAACTAGTGCACAAGGCAAGGAAAATCATCCCACAGGGTGTCATTTCTTTTCTTTTCTTTTTTTAGCAAAAATGTGCTTTATTGTTCGTTTTCACTTCTGACGATACTGAAAAAGAAGAAAGGTGTTAATTAAACAGTGAGAATCAAAGACAACAAAGTACTTTCATGCTGTGAAATATGTCTTATTACATTATAGTCACATGGCTTTTTTTTCTCCTTTGAACAAAATGCACTGCATCCAGTGGAAAAAGGTGGGATAATGGATTTTTTTCCTCTCATGATCATTTCTTGTCCCATGCTCATCCCTCTCATCAGCATTCACATCATCACATGTGTCTAAGTATGTATTTCACCCTTTCATCTGTTTCATTCTCATGACCCTATTTCTGGTCACACCTAATTCATGTTTGTCTAAAATTTTGTATGCTACAGCAGCCTCACCATGGAAAAAAAAATCAGGTGATCACTAGATTTTACTAGATTACTAGATTTTATCTTTACCTGCATCACCCCCTGAACTTTTAATGATCTTTTCTCCTCTTCCTCCTTCAGAATTTGAGTCATCTCAGGCTCCAGATAAGAAGAGGACAGTCTATCAGATGGCATTAAGTAAGGAATCATTTCCAGCTTTTTTGTCGCTCCCTAAGTGATTTTTAATGCTTTAAATAAAGCATTAAAGGATAAAGGATCATTTGTGTATCATTTTTGTGCTTCCATCCACTCCCCCCTTTTTTCCTGCTGTGTTGATTTTCTGCTTTTCTGTCTTATCAGATAAACTGGATGAAATATTGGCTGCTGCCCAACACACTATTACATCAGACAGCCAGGGCCATAGAGGTCATGGAGGCAAGAGGGACCGGAGCAAGAGTATAGTTCCCAATGAGGTATTACTTTAAAATGGTGTTTGGTGCAGTTATTTCAACAAATTGGGATACTTAGGCAGAACACTTGTGGGATTACACAATATTAATATATGATAAAAATCTTGCATCACCTTCTTAGTTCTGCAATGAATATACACAACCTCATCACCCACCCCACTGCTTCAAAATATAGCACGTTTAGTCATAGATATGACTAATGCTGGCATGGACAGCTTCTCTACTGTATAACTGGGTGTTTTGCTGTTTTTTTTTTTTCAAATACAGATTTATCTTTTTTCGTTTTTTTGTTTCTGTGTTCTCCTCATTGCACTCTGCAGATAATGATTGACTGCCCACACAAGAAACAGTTGCTTATATTGAGTTAGAATGTGTCCATTCACATACAGTTTTAGCACACAGGCTGACAGTTTTATTATGCTTGCAATATGTAACAATACTAAATATCAGAAATGAGCTAATATTATTTTACATTATGCTTATTGACAAGCTGTCCTCCAACCCCTTCTTTTTTTTGCTTTCTATATTTGTATACATATGCTCGCACCAATGAAGCAGGCTTATGAGCAGCAGTCAGTTGTACAGAGTGGACCAGGTTTCGGGTACAACCAAGCGCACTTTCAGCCAGGCCACGGGTCGCAGCATCCCGGAATGATGCGTCAAAAATCAATTGGTAAATGGTGCTAAAATGTTTATATTAGCTCAGTTGATGGATTTGTATTGCAAAGGTGCTCATAACTGGTTTTGTGTTTTATGCCCAGGTTTAACAGATGAAGAGCGTCAGTACCTTCACCCACCTGCAATGAAACTGGCTCGCAGCTTATCAGTGCCAGGACCAGAAGAAATTCCCCCACCCCCAAACACATCTGCACCAGAGCCACCTTTGTCTGCAGGACCTTATACTGGTAGAGGGCCTGCTATGCCAATTCCCTCGGTACCTCAAGGCCACTACCAGCTCCACTCTCAGCCAGGCCATCCTGCTCAAGGTGGCTGGGAGAGGGGAGGGCCTGGTGTGATGAACCAACCAGTTATGGTTCCCACCCTCCGCAGACAATCGGAAGGGCTTTGCATCAGAGAACCAGACGTACCTCGGAGAGGTGGTGGTAAGATGGGAGGATTGAGAAGGGGCTACAGTAGTGCTACACCACCAACAAGTGCTAAGCCTAAGGCCCAACAGCCACAACAACATCCCACACAAGTGACCAGCCGGGAGCAGGGAGGGGGAGGTGGTAGGAATGTTGCAAAAAGGGGTGGGCGTGGAGCTTTAACAAAGCAGTCAAAGGTGGAAGATGGACAAAGACAGCATCGAGGCAAAGGAGGTGCCACAAAAGAGAAAAGCTCAATTCCCATTCCCACCATTATCGTCAAAGCCCCCTCCACTAGCAGCAGTGGTCGAAGCAGTCAGGGCAGCAGCATGGAGGCCGAGCCCTCTCAGGACGCTGAGGACCAAACCTCTGGAGATGCAACCACAGAAAGCCCCAATGCAAGTCTGCCCTCTCCACTCACCTCCTTACCACCTCAGACTCAAACATCTCTACCGTCATCAACTGTTGCTCCTGCTGTTTCCTCACAGCAAAATCTGGAAAATGTCGACTACACCTCAACATTTAACAAAGCACTGGAAGGATCAGGGGCTCGCAGAGAAAGGGAACGTTTCAGAGAGATGAGACGAAAGAGTGCCTCTTTTTTTCTTTCATCTGAGGAGGACATTCAGGGGGAAGCAGGAGGTGGAGCAGGGGAGGGAGGAGGACCATCAGGGACCCGAATTCAGCCATTGCAGGGGTCACAGATAGAAGTGCCCACGCCTCGACTTCGATCCTCCAAGTCTATAGATGAAGGCATGTTTTCTGCAGACAGCTATGTGAACTATTCTAGCAGCATGCCCCCGGCATTCGGTCTGCCTGAGTACTCTTCTCCAATTCTTGGTCAAGATGGCCAACCCAAGTCAGCTCCTTCATTGTATGGATCCCAGCCAGCTACAGCATTCATTCATCCACTGACTGGAAAAGTTTTGGACCCCTCTTCTCCACTTGGATTGGCCTTGGCTGCAAGGGAGAGGGCCCTTAAAGATGACCGCAGGCCACGCCGAGAGGACAGACATTTTGGCCGACAGATGTCTACAGTTGGATCTTTTCCAACACCAATTCAGACTCCCACACCTTCGCTTTTTGCTACCCCAACACAATCAACCTATACATCTCCAGTTTCTCTCCACCTTAGCTCGCCCACAACTACCACCTCACCTGCGTCTTTGAGCCGACCACAGTCACCAAGAATATTACGTTTGGGAGGAGGTGGAGAAAGAATAGAGAGAGAAAAGGAAGGAGGACACAGAGAAGGCCTTAGAGTTCGCTTCTCTGAGGACAGAACCAGTCAGTCGTCAACCCAGTACTACTCTCAGAGCAGCAGGGAGAGAGAGATGGACCATTATGACAGCAGATCTGCTCCACCATTACATCCTCCTCCTCCTCCCACTCAACCAGCCCCACGTAGACCATCCTATCTCCAAATGGAGAACGCTCATAACACCAGCTACATTCCTCAGTACATGGTTCCCACAGCTCCATCACATACAAATGACAGTACAAGAGAAGCAAGAGCTGAGGCAGGTGGAGGCCTAGGTCTAATGGTTTTACCTCCACCAGCTCCCTCAATAGATGTAGATGAAGAATTTGTGTTTGCAGATCCATTGCCCCCACCACTACAGTTTGCCAACGGTAAGAATGAGAGGGTCCAGGAGTTCGCTCAGCACCATCAGCAGCAAGGTCACCATTCAGTTTGTCCTGGCCCACCAACTCATTCATCTTCAAAGTCCACAAATGTACATCATACATCTTCACAAGGTGGGGATTCTGCTGGTTCCAGCCTCACTTCTTATGATAGTGAGGTAGCTAACCTCACACAGTCTGCTCTGTCACCATCTTATCCCTCTCCACAAATATTTCCCCCATCTTCTACCAACACTACCACAGCTGGAATGTCACTTCACAGACCACAGCCCATGTCCCATTCACAGTCATATTACAACAGCTCTAGTGATTCCTCAGTAAGTGTTCACACTCCAGCCCAAGACAGAGGAACGGCGGCACTCACTACCACCATGACCTATGCTACCACCACTATGACAGCAACTGCAGCTGCCACAACAACTACAACCTCTCCAGCATCCTCGGATTACAGCATGACCTTGGCTGGGCGCAAGGCCAGCCTCAGCATAGAGGGCAAAGCTGCAGACCACACTCAACACTCTACAGTCATACCCAAAAGTGGAGACTGGCAGGATGCTGTGGTGGACTCTGGAATTGAGGAGCTAGACAGTCACAGCAGTAGTGACCATCATTTAGAAATGCTGGGTTTAAGGGGAGACAGAGGAGGGCATGGCGGAGATGGAAGAGGAGGAAAGGAGGAGAGAGGCACCGAACATAAGGATTCCTGTGCTGCATATTCAGTTGGGCAAGCGTTTGAAGGGCATAACACCAAACTAGCAAATCCTGTCTTTCCAAAGATGAGTCAATACAAAGAAGGAGGAGGAAGGATCCAACCTATTGCTCTACGAAGGCAGAGCAGCACCAACCCTGCTCCTTTGCAATTAAAACGACAAAACAACCCAGAAGATTCTGGTTTAGATGGAACTTTTGCAGATGAGAAGAAGCACAACCCCAGTCGATCTAAAATGGAGGATGGCTTTAGCTCTGCTCTGGTGGCCTGTTTAGAAAGGCCCATGGACTCTCGATCAGTGGTCTGGGCAGAAATGGCGGAAAATGATCAGGGTGCAGTTCAAGGGGGGAGTATTGTTTTAGACGGTCGTAGACTCCACTCTCCTTTTTCAGGTGTGAAAGCCAGCATCATCAATGAGCTAAGTTCCAAGCTACAACAGATGGGTAGCATGAAGAGCATGGATGACTGGAGTCATGCTCCAAAGTCCCCCACCATGCATAGGTTTGTTTGTATTTACACATTTGTCCTGAATGATCATGTGTGCAACAATGAGAGGAACCAGTGGGTGAAAACACAAAACTATTGTGTTTTCCTTGTTGTTGTGGAATATGAAATCAAAATGAAAATGAATTTCCTTTTTAAAATTATATTCAAATCCTCGGTCAACACAACAGAAAATAAACTAGCACCATGTCAGTCAGACTCTAATGGAGCGATGTGAAAATCAAAGTCATGGTTTTTACCACAGTTTTTTTAATTGATGTTTTAGTTTGTCATATATTTTGTTTATTCAGAAACTACATTTTTTTAAAGGCCCAACACCATCAGCTTTAGTTTGATGAGAACTAGACTGTTTGGTGAACCACAGAAATATCTAGATTTTTTTTTTTTTTTTTTACTAATTAAATTCTTCTGTTTTGGTTTTGCTAATTACCTTAGGATTATTATTGGGCAAAATGACACAATTTCAATAATGATTAAGCTGTCTGGTAGACATCTTGATATTCAACTCAGTTTGTTTAAAACATTATGCTTCTATTTATTTTAAGATACTAGAATTGTTGCTGATGCATTTATTCAAATGTGGGACACTTAGTGTACAAACAGAAAAGTTCTATGTCCGTGCGTAAACGTGGCTTTAATGTAAAAGTGATGTATACAAATTCTGTCCTCATAGTTTATAAGGAAGATGTATGTTAACTGGGGCTTGTAGAGTCTGAGATGTGGCCTCTGGTTTTTTTGTGGTTCCTCTAGCACTTTGTCTTTAGGGGAGAATCAGAAAAATTATAACAGTTCTTGATGGCTTTAACCTGTAAATCCTTTTCATATTTTGAGGTTTTGGTCTCAAAATTGTTTAGATATAGTTGAAAAGATTGACAAACATCTGCAACTGTTTCTCAGTTAATTTCTAATTAATTTTTGTCTTTGACAACTTTTACTTATTGGCAAAACTTCTACTTTTTAAAGATAGTCAACCTTACTAATAGAGTAGTAATGAAGTTTTTTTTTCAGAATTTCACAAACCTTAATTCTTTTGAAAGATATTTTAATCTTAGAAAATAAGAGACAATGTAATGTAGTTTGGAAAATTACGCTTAGAAACAGGACTTTTTACATGACACTGAAACGTTATAATCAGATAAATACTTTTATGAACATTTCATGCTGATGCTAATGAACATTAAATGCCAATGAGGTCACACTAAGGTTTTTGTGTGTGTTTTTTTTCCCAGGTATTCAGCAGATTTCACTGATGCGTTCCACAGCCCGCCTACTGGACGCTCCACTTCACCGCTACCGACCTCCTCCCCACAGCACCATCAGATCCTGACACCCAACCTCTCGGCCACCCCTTCTGTTTCACCTTCTTCTCAAGTCCCAGTTCAGCACAACTGGACCCGATCCCCTTCTCCACAGGTGCCTACCTCCCCAGTGCATTCACACCCTCCCCATTCTCCGACATACTGCCCATACCCAACATCACCTAAGCACAGATCCAAGTTTCGTAGGCAGACTTTTGATTTTCAGTGTAGTCCCACTAAGGAGAGGAGGTCTTCCGTCTCAAGACGCCGAGCTCCCAGCCCTCTCATCTACAACACCGAACAGTCAAACCCCACCCCTCCTAGACCTTCTTCTCTCCCCATTCTTCCCACAACACCCGTCTACAACAACCCCTTCGACTTTTCCAGTCCATTCACTCCTCCATCTCCTGGCCTCCCTGTGGCAGACCCCTACCAGGCATCAACTCCCCCGCTCTTCTCCCCCTCTTGTGTTCCAAGTGCAAACCCCCTGCTTGTCTCTCGCTCCATCTCCCCCACTCCATTTTTCTCCGGAGCCTCCTCCCCCATGCATCTGCCACCTAGTCCGTCATGTCTCAGCTATCCCCACGTCAACCCTCCTCCACCAACTAAACCATTTGCCATTAAGCCTCTCCCCTACTGGACCAAGTACGATGTGGCCGACTGGTTGGCTTATCTAAATCTGGGCGAACACAGAGAGCGTTTTATAGATAATGAGATAGACGGATCTCATCTACCCTCGCTCACTAAGGATGACTTCTTGGACCTTGGAGTGATACGTGTGGGACATCGAATGAACATTGAGAGGGCGCTCAAGAAACTCACGGACAGGTGAGTGAGGTCAAACTCAGGCTCAGGAACATGTAAAGGGAACTGCGTCAAACGGTCCTAAAGGAAGCAGTGGATGGTTATGGATCGTCAAGGTGTCTCAGTATTACCTCCATCCATTTGGCTCACTCACACCCTTCTCTTAATAAATGCATGTTGTTTTATAAGTTTTCCTCATCTCTCCATTCATTCCCTTTTCTCTTTTTTTTTTTACATGTATTTGTAAGACCTCATTAAGTTTGATCTACTTAGATTTAACCTCCGCCCATTCTCATTCTTTGATTTGGCTTCCTTTTTCTTCCCAGGCGTCTCTCCTCCCCTTTGCATGTCACTACCTCTCCCCGAGACACTGACTGAAAGAGTGATTCAAAGATCAAAGAGAGGGAAAGAAACAAATTGACAGAGATGAACAATAACAGAAGATTTGCAAGAAGAGAACAGTGGACCTCAACAGGTTAAGTTTTGTTAAGACCAATAGATCGTTGACGGTTTGGTGGCGTGCCAAGCGTGTAGAGGTTGTTGTTGTGATGTTCGTGGGACGGGACTGATCAAGGCTAGAGTTATTTAAAGCTCCTCAATTAAAAATGTACACTTTTGACAGACATGCGTTTAATTAATACCCCGTTTTTGCTGAAGAAGAAAACACACACACACTGACAGATGGATTCTCACACCATCTGCCGCTTAGCAGCAATGAACAGTCTGAGTCTAAAAAGAAAAGTTACAAAACTTCTGCTCAAATTCTGATGCCTAACAGTTGTGTGTTGATTGTGGCTAAATCCGACACATCTCCTAACATCAGTTTAGTTGTCTCCAGTGCATCAAGTGGCTTTGACGATGTGAGCCAAAGTCATAATGAGGCTGGTGAAGCCTTGTTTATTTGTGAATGTCTATAGAAAATGAAATAGACAATAATAGAACTGTTTTTATATATTTCACATATTCCCCCAAATGACGCTCCAATATGCTTTGTATGTTTGTACTTGCAAGCTCTAAATATATCTTAAATGTTAAACTGGATTGGTAGAACCATTTGTTTTGTACTAATAGCAATCACTCATATCAAACTGGTCAGGGTGTTTATAACTGTTGAAATCATGTTGTGAGGACATAATATATTGAAAAATTCTTGATGTTAATTGAACTTTATCCTGCTTATTCTGAAAAAAGCAAAGAAAAAACAGAGGTGGAATTAGACAGGGTTGAGTAAGTCATTTAACACCATTTTCAGAGAGTTGGGTTTTTGGCCATAGCATGGGTCGAGGGATGCATCCATCCTTTTCTGAGGCCATCATGTTGATCCCTTTCTCTCACATAGCAGGTGCAGTGATCAAAAAGGGCTTTTTAATGCTTTTCTGTCTGCCTGACTTCCTCAGCCTTCTGCCTCTGTGAGTCAGAGTGTTTGATTATGTGCGTGTGTTTGTCGGCCTGCGTTGGTAGCCAATTCCTCCCTTGACCTATGCTTCCCTCTCCTTAATGGCTTTTCCAAAACATGTTTATAGACGGAAAAAAAAAACATATTTTTTTGTTGTTTTCTCACCAGCTGACAATCCCAACGTTTCACACATTGATGCTTTAAAGGAATGCTCTGACCCACTTTAAAGAAAAAAATAATCCTGTGATAAACTTAAAATACTGTATGTGTTACAAGTAGGTAAACCTGCAATCCCTGGGTTTATTTTACCAGTGCAGTAAATTAAAACTGTGCACAAAAAACACAGTTTGTTGCTCTGTATGTATTGATGACAACATTGATAACAAAACATAGTATAATAAAGATTAGAATATTAAGTATTTAAACCTTTTTAAGAATCTCTGTCTTCCAAATAGTGTGGACAAATTCTTTGATACTTTGTTTTGGTTATGCTTTTCTTTGGATTTTTTCCTGTAAATGCTTTCTATACTGCTTGCCCCGCTTTGACCTCATTGACCCTAGTTTATGTATATTTTTACAAAATGAGCCCAAACAATGGACTGTAATCTCATGCTGAGCTGCCACAATGCTCATGACCAACACTAGTCTGAGATCTGAATGGACTGAGCAGTAGTATAGAAAGCATTACATTCTATGAAATTAAAGAGCATTTTAGGTGTAGTGATTTGCATAATGAATTTCACTATTTAAAGTATGACCATACTGTAAGTATGAAGAAATAAAAGATATATATATATAAATATATACATATATAAATATATATGTATATATACACATAGATTCTGTTTTGAATAAATTACATATATGCTGATAAACAACATGATAGAGGTACTAATAAGGAGTTGAAATAAACACTGAAATAAACTACAGCCTTGTCGTGATTCTCATTTCTCCTTGGATTTCTTCCACAGACATTCACATAATGTTCCAGTTTAACTGTGCTCAGTTTGAATTGAGTCATTTGGCAGCGACTCTTTACAGCCCTGTGGTGGTTGAACACAACATTGTTTTCTGATCCAGGATTGTTTTCCCATCTGTCTCATGAACTAACAGGACAAAAGTTTTGAGCTCACGGCATGGGGAAGGATGAAACGGCCTATTTTGGAGCAACAAGTAGCTGCATCTTTGAAGCAGTTTGAAATGCGCCTGTGAGGCATGGAGAGCAATGAAAAACAGCTTGGAAGCAGATAAATGTGGGAGTTGCTGCCTCTTTATTGAAAGCAAAATGCCAATATCGCTGCTTTTTAGGTTTGCATTTGTGAACCACTTTTGTGTTTATTCAGCTGATTTTAATTTGGAAACTTTTCAATGTCAGGTATTATTTTTCATGAGAACATAAAGACAATTTGTGTTTAAAAACAGTAGGAGCGCAAATCTAAAGCCCCTCTATATCTGGGCTGCTGTTTTAAGGGTTCAGAAGGACACATATTTTGCATCTACCTTGTCTTTTTTTTAATCTTTCAAAGAATTTGTGGCTTTGATTAAAAAAAATGAGGCATTTCAAGTGTGCGTAATGAAAAAGGTTTCATTCACCAAAGACTCTAGTCTTTAAAAGGATGTTGTTTAACTGTTATTATGAAGCAATTGCTGAATTCTAGATATGACATTTCTTAGAAGTTATATGTTAGTGGGGAAATCCCACATCTGATGTCAACTGCCAAATAATTTAGGGCAAATAGGCGAAATTGTAAAGTTAATAATTTGGTTTTAGGGAGTGAAAATGAACAATTTTAATCCAAACGTTCACAAATTTATGTCTTCCTTTCATAGCTACAACATTTATCCTAGTGAATGTAATCAGTATCTCTGGAGACATGGATTTTATTTGTCTTTGAATATGTTGTCACACTATTTAATGTGGCAATAAAATTTAACAGTATCTGCAAGAAATCAAGAAAAAAAATTTTAATTTCAAAAAATGGTCCAGCTTTCAGTGTTTATGAGTGAACATTTCTTGTCAGAATAGCCATTTTGAAGTTCCATAATATCTGCTTAACATGATCAGTTACACTCAAATTAATTGGGGAAAAACACATCACAGCTAAAAGTATTTTTTGTTATTTTTCCTCTCTGACTAAAAACAAAAATTGTAGTTGTATTGATAAGAATATGTATAATTTTTTAATAGAATTTCTTTAGTAAAGAGATCTAAATCCAGTTTAAAAGAAATCTGTATTTTTTGTAGGATTAAACCCTGATTTTGCATATAAAAATGCAATTTTACATTATTTGTAAAACTACAAATGTCATTCCCTTTCAATATGTCAAAATGACCGCAAATTCTTGAAAAGGTTAAACGTAACTGGATCCATAATCCATAAAATGATTTAACCCTTGTGCTAACCTATGACCCCACCCTTACATTGGCGTGTTCTCCCCACCATGACAAAGGTGGATGGTGAAGGGGATTTCATGTAACCCATGGACACCAGTGAAGATCACAAATCATTGAAGAAAAAAGGTTCAGCGCACTGTCTAGTGGGTCTAGATGATCCAACTCCCAATGTTAAAATGCCTAGGATAGCACAAGGGTTACAGTGGTTTATGTTATATTATTTAAAAGATTTGATCAACATTAAAAGTGCATTTAAAATAACAGGTTTATCTTGAACTGTTTCATAAAATACATTATTTAAATTGTATTAAAATGTTTTTAAATATTAAAAATGAGACCCTAATTTGGTTTAAATCATTTATCAAAACTGAAAGTGGCTAAGAAACTTCCTCAGCAATAGTTCATTACAAAATTAATGGAAAATCTGAAAATAGAGAGGACCCAACCTTACCAAATTGAGCAGAAATACTTAATGAACAATGTGTGAGCAAAAATGTCATAGCATGTGATGTTTTATTTTAAAAAATAGAATTTATTTTCTTTGCCGTTTTATTTATTTATTTATAATTATTTCTGCTCAGAATAGTTTTATTTTTATGTTTTATTTTGGCTCAGATGCAGCATAGTAGAGTTTACCTTCATGTAAATGCCCAAGGTGCTGCTTTTGGATCACTAAATGTCCACACTAAACCAAATGAGAATTCTTCCACTGGCCCCACGGCTTCTCCCTACCCTTATCCCTCCAAATGGAGACTTTTGGAAAAATACGTATAAACGCAATGCATTGTGGTCTATTTTTGCCAATCTAGTGAGCATCGATGCACACTGGTATTTCGCAGGGACTTCTAGGAAAATTCTAGGCACTCAATTTTGGAATTGTATATTCAGACAGCACTACAAAATGGAGAACGCACTATATGGCTATGTAGTGAGTAGTGTGACTTCGAATTCATTACTCCCACCCGGTTATTGATATTTGCTGGTCAGCTTTGTTAGCGCAGAGCTGCAAGCACTCAGAAATAAGTATACATCGGTTTTGTAACTTTAAAAAGGTCGTGCTAAAACAAAAAGTCATTATTTACATTTAAATGTAAAATTTTGTGGATCAGAGGTCACCCCACGTGAAGAAAAACGCTTCCCCTCCACGGATGCAAGGGTTAGCCCCTAAAAAAAATATTTCAAAAAATCTTACCCCTCAAAATACCCCATAATTGGAGGGGTAGGGAGAAGCCGTAGCCGTAGGGGTAGGCCTTACCCTGAATCTGAATTCTTCCCCTATTCAGATTCGGTCTGGGAGTCTGGCTTATCCATTGTCCTTCTCTACTGTGAGTCATGTCCACATCTGCCTACAAGCTGCAACTATATCCAGTTTGTTTGAGCCCTCACTCCCAGGGAAATGTCTACGCTGTGGAGGATTAATTTGATTCAGCTGAGTTTTTGGTTCTGATCAGGATGAATTTGTTTTAACAGCAGGGACTCCAGGTTGCTGCTTTTTCCTCTTGACATAATCACTCCCCACAATCCAAAACTCAATCAAAAACAAAGTGCAACCAGTTTGGAGAGCCAAACTTGAAAAATCAGAGTCAAAACAGAAAGTTCAAGAGAGAAAGCAGGTTTAGGGTGGAGAGTCACACTAGGAAACAGAAAAGGCTTTGTAGCCAGGTCACAGAGTCTGTTCAGACAAGAAGAAAAGGCGAATTGAAAGAACCAAACTTTCTTTAGGGAAAAGGTTCAACTTCACATAATAAAAAAATGTTTTCTTAGAATAAACATTCATAAAATCTGACCTCATGTCAGGTTGCTGCATTATTAGTGTGACAGATAAAATGAAGATCTGGTCAAACAACCATTTGAGGAAGTCCAGTTTAAAAATTTGGAAAAATATTTTAAAAATATTGATAAATCATGTAATAAAATGGTTATAGTATAACGGGGTGGGGTTATATAAATCGCTTCCTTCCACTCTCTTTCATGTATAACCAATGACTATATTGCTTTTGTGTATTATTTCTAGTTAATTGCTTGAACTAAACCATTTCAAATCAAATTCAAATCAAAAAATAATGTTTTCGGTGTTTTTAACATGCATTTCTGGATAGCTCCAATATTGCTCACCATTTTTGTTGAACTGGTAATATTAGGTTGGGGTTGTAAGGGGCTGTAAGCAAGTAAATAGTTCCGCCCACAACTCAGGGGCTAATTTCTGATAAACTCATGCTGCTCTGCAGAAACTATGTCCTACAAAGCAACACAGATTCTTTTGATTTTGCCAAAAAACTGAAAAATCACAATGAAAGACCACTGGAAACACTTTTACAATAGATCAAAGGAATATTTGACTGGGACTTACAGTGTACAATGTTAATGACACACTCACTGGTAAAAATATACAAAGGAAAGGTTTATCCATAGTATCTCTGAGCTTAACGCAGAGCCTTCAGTACACACTGAGCCTCTTCTGTTGACATGTCCTTGTGATGTTTACAACTTCTAGCAGTTCTACATAAATGAGCAATCTCCAAGGCCAAGAAAAAAAGCAGCAAACAGACAGAAGTGGCGCCTTCATCTTCAGTGGAGAACGTCATTAAAAAAAGAGGACAGATAGTTGATTACCATGCCCTTTACTGTACTTTACAAACCCACCGAGGGTGGAAGGTCGCAGGGAAAACCAAACTGCTCTTGTCACACACATCCACTAATAAGCTCACGGGTGTGTGCCACAAACACACACCTGTAGCTAAGCGGTGAATGGTTATAATTAAATGTAAGGTCTCATTAGCACCATATTGAGAGAAGGAGGGAGTGATGACCAGGCAGCGAGAAGGAGGGGGGCTTTTTTTTTCCAACTGTTTTTTAATAATAGAGTGGAGAGTTGGTCACACAGAGCTGGGAGAGCTAAACACCCTGATAAGACAGTAGCCATCTAGCTATGAAAGCATGGGATTAAAGTAAAACTGAAGTTCATGAGTGGGAGCAAACCACAGCTGACGTGGGAGGGGAGACAGAGAGGTAAGTTTCTTTTTTTTCCTGTTTGTTTGCCCTGAAGCCAATTAACGTCTTAGTGATTACTGTTCAGCTTTGTTTTAACATTTTCTTTATATTCTGCTGTCTTGAGTTGTCTCCCACCCACTTTGAGATCAACAACATGCATGAGTGTAACTTTAAATGCAATGGGATAACTGGGTCAGCCAGAGAGCAGAGAGGGGGGGAAGCACTAGTTAGAGGTTGAGGCACACAGGGAGAGGCAGAATATGGAGAGAAATCGTCAGCAGACCTTGAACTACAGTAACCAGTGCTTTGAGTGATCTGTGGTGATTCAAAGATAAATGTAAGTGATGGCAGCTTCAAGGAATGACTGCTCAGTTACCACTTTTGCTTTTTCTTTTTTTCTTTTTTTTTTTTTTTGGTTCTTTGAGTGGTTTATTTTGAAAGAATTGCAATTCATTGGTGTGATTCAATAAAAGAGTGGCTTGCTTTTGCTTGCTTGTCTTTTTTCATTGAAAACTGAATGAAATTTAAGACTAAAACAGGTTGAAGTTTGCACTGTTTCTACTTTTCACTTGGAAAAATTAAAGGCTTTCGGAGAAACAACATTTAATTTAGTCATTAAGTCACAGACTGCTCTGAATCTTTGTCATGCTCAATCTTGCAGCGTAGTTAGTCACTTTCCAATTACGCAGTCAACAACAGTGTGTCAATCCAAAGACATAAATAGGCCTGAATGTGACAACTCTGTGCATGTCTGTGCATGCATCTCCTTCAGTTTGTGTCCTTTTTTCCCCGTCTTTCTGCCTCTCTGTTTATCTGCCACACCAAAAATGTCCACAGTGAGCACGTTTAGATCTGCTAAACTCTTTCATGTGCAGCTGGATCAGAAATCTGTCCCTTCTTTTGATCATAATCTGTGAAGTGTATGGCTGAAATCTGGGATGAAGGCGGTTGGTTTTATTAGGCTTCGTATTAGTCAGAGCGACGGGAAAGATGACCTTTCTCTGCTGTTTATTTTGGGAAGGCATCAGGAAGAATGCTGGAGCAGCTGTTCTGTTCCTGCTGGCAGATCCCACCCCTGTGAATTCCAGTCTGCACTGGGACGGCACTCCCTTTAGTCATGCAGAGGTTTGGGGAGGGGGGTATGTGTGCTTTGTGCAGTGTACATTTCATTTGCGTTTTTATGGGAGAAGTGCAGCAAAAGTAAAAAAAAAAACAAAAATAAGAACTTTTTACCATCAGTAACTTTCTCCAATGAAAGAGGAAACAACATTGTTTACAAGAGTATCTTTTTACAAAACCTACTGCCTTCCCTGCTGTGCTTCTCCACACAAACAGTATTTTGCTTTCTGAGACAGACACATTCCCAAAAATGGCAAACCTCCCCAGAGAAGCGATCGAGGATGTCAAAAAACAAAGTTTTTGGATGGTGAGGAACAATTTTATGCAAAAAAATGCAGACACTCCAACTGGTTTGAATGTTTACAAACACAATTTCCATCTTTTACTTCCTTTCCTCAAGCCGGGGAATTTTGTGCGCACGGTGCAACGAACTGATCAGTCATTTCAGGCTTGCAATGACATAGTGGCCTGCTTTGCGGAGAGAGCAAAAGTGGAGAAGCAGTACGCTCAGCAGCTCAGTCAGTGGAGCAACAAGTGGAAGTCAATTGTAGATTCACGTAAGTATTTAAAGCAGCATTTAAAATGAGTTTAGTAAGCCAACTAATCTGCTCTAAATTTTAAGTCATGCCTCTTTCTTCTCCTCAAGGGCCACTTTATGGCTCCCTCATGAGAGCGTGGCAATGTTTCTTCACCTCCACTGAACGTTTATCTGCCCTCCACTCCTCTATCTCCCAGTCCCTGGTTGAGGAGGAAGGAGAGAGGGTGAAAACCTGGCAGAAAGGGACTTTCCCCAAGAAGCTCTTTTGTGGGTTCAAGGAGAGCTATGACAACAGGACAAGTTTTTCACGTGCGCAGAAACCCTGGTCCAAAAAGCTACAGAAGGTCCAGCACACATGTCAGATACATTTGCCTGCGAGTATAACACCTGAATTAGCGGTTTGATAGACAGCTCTGATTCAAGGTGAAACTTTTTCCAGAAGGACAGTTATCTTGGCTTATAGCAAGCCCAAAATAAAAAGAAAAAATACTATTTTCAGCCAAAAGTATCTAAACTTCACTGCTGCTATTATCACACATTGTAGTCTAAGTGCAAGATCACTGGAATAAATGTCATAAGGTTTTATGATTTGCACTCAGCGGGAAACTAACCAACTTCACTTTTGTTAAATTAGGAGCTGTTATTTTATACAAGCTTAAAGCTCAATAAACCTAATTTCTGCTATTTGATAAATTGAAGCTTAAACTGAAAGTATTAAAGGGAAGTGCCCAGTTAAACTCAATTTTGGTCCAAAAGTCATGATAAAAACTTTAAAATAGAATGGAATGGGCCAGATCATCAAGCATTGACATTATAAATGCTATTAAGTTGTGTTACTGTTTTAAAACAGCACAATTAGTGTTGCACAAGAAGATTACTGATGCCAAAAAAATAAATATAAGTACCTGAAAAGCATTTCCTTATAATTTGAACAAAGCAGCTGTTCCAGATGAAATTCAACAATTGAGCTAAATGCTAATGTCACCTGAAAGTTGTTTTATTGTTGAACACATATGACAGTGGTGTCTGTTTTCCCTCAAGAAGTAAGAAAAGTTGACAGCTCCAAAACCAAAACACACAAAGACCCACATGCTGAAACTCTGGCCAGAGCTTTTTGTGTTAAACATTGGATATCTGTTTATATATATATATCTATTTCTCACTCAAAAAAATTACTCCTTCAACTGTTTCTTGTCATTTGTGCTTTTTTTTAAATAATTTTTGCTTCTTTATTAATAAACAAAGACAGGTAAAACAAAGCAAAATTAGGTAAGCTTCAGGGCATGTAGTGAAATGCTCTCAAACAGTATATTTGGAGGGTCTTTGTGTCTCAAACTCATCTTAAAAGGCTCTCGATTTATTTCACCTAAAGTCCTCATGCACATCAAAATAATATAGCGGAGATGGTTAGGATCGTATTTCAGACAAATTGTGCATTTTGTTGTACAAGCGCCAAATTTGGCATGGATGTATCCTAGGATCCCCACTTTAAGAAAAGAACGCCATCCACGAATGGTTTGCAATTTTAAAGATGGCAGCCAATTGTTACAAAAATATTCAACACTTGTTTGGCCCAGTATCAACAATATGGGCTGTTCTTGCAGATAATGCAGTCTTTAAACTAGAGGGGAATCTCTGGTCATCGACTAGTATGTAATTTTCTTTGGTTACAAATTTATTTGTAACGTTTTTTTGTAGTTTTCATGGATTCATAAAAATAATGACACTTCAAAACTATTGCAGTAGGATTTGCTGTTCAAATGTATGTTCAAATATAAAAAGCAAACCTCAAGACAGGAAATTTAGGAACCATCTTTGCAAGTTGTTCTAGTCTGATGAATGAAATCCCTGAGACAACTTTGTGAAGGTTTGACAACCTTTAAAGCAAAATTGTAACAAAAAAATAATAGTCTGATTACTGATTATTATTTTCCAACACTTGCAACACCTAAGAGACATTTGCTCAAGCATCACAGGATTAGTATTAATTTGAATACAGGAGACATGACATGAAATTTAAATTCTTTTTGATGTCATATAGTGTGTATCCAACTAGTCTGTATCTTTTATAGTCCGAAATACAAGAACTACTCAATAACTGTACCTTATGTTACAAAAATTAAAATTGAGCATTAAAAGGGTTTGTAAAATACAGTGTTCCACAACAAAAGCACTATTTTTTAATAAAGGAAATTATTGTGATTCTTTGTATAGAAAGAAAACTCCCTGTTAAAAAGCACAATATCCTTTCTTTAAAAAGTACCTTTCATGGCTCCAAAAATGTGGTTTTACAACAAACATTTAAGTATTGTGAAATGACCCGACACATTTTTTAAAAATGACCGTTTTTAATGGTGAAACAGTTATACATTTTTTGGAATATATTTTTTTTAACAGCTGGAAAAAGCTCGAGTTGCATACCACAAGTCTTGTCAGAGAGAACAAGTCGCCCTTGACAAAGAGAAACAAGCAAATGAGAACTCTGAGATCAGTGAAGAGAAAAAGCAGAAGCACACTGAAGCCAGAGAAAAGGCCACAGAGGAGAAGGAAAAGGTGAAAACAGATGTTAACACACTTCAACACTTCATTCTAAGTTGTCAAGCTGTTGTAATCTTGCCACATTTACTGTAATTTCATCAAAATTGTATTTATTTTTTTCACAATTCTGCATTAAGACAATGTGCTCTCCAGAAATACAGTCGTGGAGTATTTTATGTGGAGACATTTTTTCACTTGGGAAAATTTATAAACATTAAACTCAGCCTAAAAATTCTGCCCTGAGCATTTCCCATGTGTGGAGGTGTTGTTGTTGTTACTCTACTCTGTTTATGGAGACCAGCATGAGAACAGAGAAAAGAACCAGATGCTTCATATGCATTAAAGCCTTGGCTAAAGAAGTTCAGTAGGGGAGGACAGCCCTGTTGTTCATCACAGATTTGTCACTTTGAACTTCCCAAAGGCAAGAGATCAATACGAAAAGGGGCTGGAGGAAGTGACATCTTACACGCCTCGCTACATGGAGGAGATGGAGGCCATTTTTGAACAGTCTCAGGAGGAAGAGAGGAAGAGAATCAGCTTTTTGAAGCAAGTCTTTCTCTCAATCCACAGACATCTGGACATCACCAACAACGAGAGGTGCCTTTAATTACGTCCAAAAATTAATTTTATTTTGAAATCAAGTGGTCCCATTACAGTGCCTTGTGTTCTTAGTGTGAAAGCAGTTTACAGTGAGCTCCATCAGACTCTGATGTCCATCGATGAACAAGATGATCTGAAATGGTGGAAAAACAATGTTGGTCCGGGAATGCCAACCGACTGGCCAAAGATTGAGGTATTTAAAGAATTTGAATGATCTGTAACAAGTTCTTAAACAATAAAACAATATCTTTTTTTTTAAAGAATATCACTTTTTCTTGACTGTTTTGTTTTTGCCCACTTTTTTCTGTCTTTTTCTCCAGGAATGGGTCCCACCTGTAAAAAGGTTAAACAGAAAGAAGAGAGACCGCAAAGGAAAAGAAAGCCGACCGTAGGTTGTCCTAAGTACATTTTTTCTCTTATAAAAAAAAACAATTTTGAACATTTCCTCGTGTTGCAGAGTAATGATTGGGGGCGTGAAGGTGCGGGCTTTGTACGACTACATCGGTGAGGAGGGCGATGAGTTGTCCTTTAAAGCAGGTAACCCATAATGCGTATAGTAATAAAACCTCTAGTGTTAAATCAATTAAGATGCATATTTGTAATCATTTGGGCGTTTGAACATTCATTTTACAGATTTTCCTTCTTTTCATGTGAGGATTTTTGCTTAGATTTGTGTTTTTACTGCAGGTGAAGTCTTCTTGAAGGTTGAGGAGGAAGATGACCAAGGCTGGTGTCGAGGAGTGTTAAGTGGAGGGAAGGAGGGTTTCTATCCAGCCAATTATGTTGAAGTTGTAGAGTGATGTCCCATTATTCATTACATCAAGTCCTGGAATGTTTCCCTATAAAAAAAATGATACATTTTAAACATTTTTTAAAAATAGACAATAATATATCATTGACACGATTGAGCATTTAATGAGTATTTGCTCTTAAGTCATGTTGTTCTTTTGTCACTTTTAAACAATAAAATGTCAAGGCCTTAATATTTGAACTTAAATCTGCCGCATGAATTAGCTTATTGAGGAAATTTTTTATTAATTGTGTAAATGTGTGTTTTTGCATGTAAGGGTAGATGTTATGAACAAGCAAAGAAAATGAAAAATTCACCACAATCATCTTTGAGTTCCGGAAATCAGAATTGAGTCAAATAGGTTTTGGTTTACAATGTTTGCATAAGGTGTTCATGTTTACTTCCTCATATTTAATAAAAGCACACATACATGATCTTAAAAGTGTGGGTTTCTACAGTAAAAGCTTTGTTTGTTGTTCCTAGTGTTGCTGTTTTGCCAAAATCTCCAATATTTTAAGCATTTGATGATGTGTTTTCACCACATATTCATGTGAGTGGAGGGATTTGACTTCTGTCACTCTGCAAGAACATGAAAAGGACTGTTTGATGCAACTTACTGCAAAGCCAGACGTTTTTTGCATGCATGAGCTGCTTATCCTTCTACACTGCAATTAGTCAAAAAACACAACTAAACAAATCAGATTTTTAAATAATATTTATCTTATTGTTTTACAATGTTTCCTGTTATAGATTGTGTTATTCTGGTTTCAGATTTCAAGATCTGATTGCCTTTGAGCATCCTGTACTGTATTGCAGAGTGTGATTTTAAATAAAAAGGTGATTTGAACATTTCAAAATATCTAGAAACATTTACAATAGATGAGCTGATAACAATCACTTCATCTATTTTTAGAACCTGCTGAATCTAGGGTCACATTGTTGGGTAGAGGCAGGGAACACCCTGAACATGTTGCCAGTTGGTTGCAGAGCCAGATACAGACATGTACCCCCAGGGGCAATTTATTGTCACCAATTAACCTATGAAGCATATTTTTGGACTGTGGGAGTAAACCGGAGTGCCTAGAGAAAACCAATGCATGTACAAGCAGAGCATACAACCTCCACATAGAAAGGACCAAGCTGGGATTTGAGTAAGGGCCTTTCTCGCTGTGAGGCTAGGGCGCTAACCGCTATACCACTGTGCAGCCCCTGCTGATAAACCTTTGTGAAATTACAATAAACAAAGAGCATTAGGTGAACAGACATAAACATAGCCATGAAATATCCTATCAATTCTTTATTTTATTTAATGTTTTCTAAATCATGTAAACATCTAAAGGGAACAGGGCATGTGTTCAGATTAGTGTAGTTCTTTTCAATTTGCCTCTAAATTAAATCTTAAGTTGTACTTTCAAAATATCAGGGGGTCATGTGAGTCACAGGTGAAAATGAAAAAAGTGATTCCTTTTGTGAGTATATTACGGAACCTGTAAGTCTGAGAATTAGGAACACCATCATCTCATCAGATCCATGCTCCATATGAGCCATAAATTAGATAAACTGGGTGTGTCAAAGAGGGAATACAACATTGAACGTTTATGCAACATAATTTGCATGTTATGAATAGAATTTTTTATTCCACACTATTAGTCCCTCTGTGGTGCTTGATAAGCTTCAAATTATCTCAATTTGTTTTTTTCTTATTAGGACCCATCAAATGTTTTTTGTGGCTAAAGTTTTTATCCCTGGAGAACCCACCAGGTCAAATTTAGCCACTGATTCTTTTAGTCCATTTTTTAATGTATATTATTTTGGCTGCTACCCAAAAAGAAAAAAAAGTCAATGACTTTCAAAGCGTAATAAAACAGTTGTTCTTGGTTTTTTCCAGGGTTGAATAAAAAAAAAGTAAAGCCTGATTCAAATTTCCCGACAAGTCAGACAAGTCCTCTGGCTCAATGGCTCTAACATGGAGCTTTGGGTCAATGGGTCAGCTCACCTCACATTAGACTTAATGTTAAGTCTTTAAAAAGGCTTGACGAAACCAACAATAAAAAGACACATCAAGACAAATCTAAAACTATAAACTTGTAATTCATAAAGACGTCAAAATCTCAATAATAATTTAGCTAAAAGAAAAGACTGGATGTCACTAATCCAAAAGCCAATTCATTAGATGACCTCTGTTCATGTTTGGCTCCTTTGTTCAACCAGGAAGCATCAATAAGGAATGGTTACATGTTCTAAAAATAAAGGCAATTCTGTTTAATAGCTTCATATTTTGTTTGTTATTATTTAAAAAAAAAATAGATGAGCCATTAGCTTGTGCCACATCAGTGCGGTTAGGCCACAGTCTGCCTCCTGTCATGCTTCCCTTTCCGCAGGCTTTTGAAGATTTTCCCTGCATGAAGGTGGAAGGTCTTTGAAGGACAGACCTGCTGGGAAAATCTCCAACAGGAACTGACCTGCAGTGAACTTGGTGTAGTTTTGCCAAAGCTCTGGCACAGTTGGATGTTTTTCCTGTTGTCTGGCTCTAGAGAACAGATCTTGAATTCAAGTAATTTGTTCACTTAGAAGGTGCCACTGGCAAACAGTTTTATAATTATCTTGTTTTGTGAGTTTTTTCTTTCTTTCTTGTAGAGAACAACTAAATTCAAATGTCAGAGTTTGTGAATATTGCTTTAAAAAGGTACTTGAAATCTTAGTATGACAGGGACTTTGCAGCCTTGTTTCTCTGTTCTGCATCGCTTCATCCACTCATCGTATTTGTCTCCATGAAATGTTTAATCATTCACCTCAACTAGTCTGCAAATACATCACCCTGTGGCATGACAGAGTTATTTGATGTACAAAAAAAAAAAAAAACCTGTTCAGCGAGATGACTGCGAGCGGCAGGTGAGTGACTTCAAATTCAAACATCAGCTCAAACATTTCTGAACCCTCAGGATTTAGTGTTCTTGACTGTGCTGTACAGTACAGTCCTTTGTACCGAAGACTCAACATCTGTAAGTAACCCTTTTTATATCATTATTTTATCATTTTCTTGTGTTTATTGAGCTCATTTTATGCAACTTATTGCACATTCTCTCAGTTGAGTGTCAGTTAACTTGATCTTGTTTTTCCTGAAACTTTTCTTCGTATCAAATCTCTGTGTTTCAGCAACTTGAGGCACAATGGAATTTGCTTGTAAGTTTGTTTATGTATCGCCTTCACTGGTTCAAAGAAATAACCAGCGATCCAATGTCATGAAACGCTCAGGTGAGATTTCTGTCGGGCTCTCAGCAGGATTTTTTCTTTTCATTGGAGCCCAGTGGGTGGCTGTGGTGATGGTGTGATTACATCTTAAGCAATCAGTGGCACACTTAAACTCCCTATTAGGTCCTGTGGAAACATTCCGTTCAAATATTTGTGGAGAACCAAAAAGCTGCATTTTGTTTATCGAGTGTTGGTCAGTCAGCAGTTTCATTTTCCATGGCTTTCTGTACTCTCAAGGTCACTATGTTTCTGTTGTCGGAATCCCATTAGAAAAGGAAAAATAGAAACAGAATTAATAGAGCCTCATAGTAGAAAGATTTTCCAAATATTTGTGTCTGTGTGCAGAAGAACACAAATAGCATCATTGCTCCCCAGGGAAGTTTTGGTTTTGTAAAGAAGAGAAAAAAAAAACTTCTAAGAGTTAAACCTAATTGGATGTATACTTTGGTCTTCCTTTTGTAGCTCTTCTTCCTCCTGCTAATCGGATGCGCCCTCAAAGTCCTCCTCCTCCCCCTCCCACACACTCTGCCAAAAACAAAAAACAGGAAAGAAGTCAAGAAGTGAAGGTCAAGAAGTCCACAACCTTGGTTTTCTATGAAAATGCACAGTTTCATATGGAACAGGAGGCAACTTCCACCCCAAATCTAATTTCTCTGCAGACAAATCCTAATCTAAAGACAGGTACGTTAAATCTGTCAATGCCCTCATGTGGTAAAACAGGTTCTAGATGGGTCTATTTTTGAACTGTGTTACAGAGGATTACTGAGAAACAAAAAAAAGGGGGGGTATAAAGACATAATGTTGCTAAAACAAATTTATGCATGACGTGAAAACAAACCAGTAAAACCAATCTAAGTAGACAGAACTGTGACACAGATTAGGATTTACATACTAGAAGTTCAGTCTTGTACAACGTCATTTGTTCCATAAGTTCCATTATGCAATGCTTCCTTTGTGTTTTGCTATCTTTCATTGTTTTGTTTCCACATTTGGCATATTTTTTCCTCACCTATCTTGCATCAGTAGTCAGTAGTTTTTGATGATTTAACCTTTAACTTTTCTTATTTAAAAAAACGGTTCTATTTTTCATCTTTTGTTCATTTTTTTACCACAACAAATCTTTAACTATATTTTGACAAAGTAAGCCTCCAGCCTTCTAGCTCCACCCTCAGATGACAGGTTTATTATTTGTACCTCGTGTTCGGATGTAAATACAATAGTGTGAGGCAATGAACACACACAGCAAAAACAACACATTTAGAAATTATGTTGGATTACTTTGGTTTGGTTTGGTTTTTTATTTTCCAGACATCTGTAGAAGCATCAGAATGAATTCCTCCATGAGATTTTGGATTTTTTTTTTCAGCTCTTCTTCCGCCACATATGAGACCTACAGTTGGAAATATGTCCGTCTGTCAGCCCCAGTGTTTTACCCATGAAGAGCCATTAAATGAACCTAAAGTAAGCAAGCATAAGTGGGATCCAAACTACTCCCACAGTATGCCAGATGGTTTGGGGAGTGAGGCAAAGCTACGAAATGATAGTAGCAATGGCAACATATCAGGTACAAAGTTTCCTTTTGAGTTTATTTGAAATGCAGAATCAAGCTTTATTGCTTGTCCTCTCAAACCACAGGCCCAGCCCTTCCACCAAGACCGTCATTTATGGAATTAATCCCAGAGTATCTGACGGTGTTGCCTTCCCCTCCCACGTCCCATTCATCCTCCCAGAAGCAACCATCACCCACTCAGTTCGCCCAATCACCTACCAGGAAAGGTAAATCAAACAAAGAGTGTCAGTGTCATTAAAGAAATCAAAACAAAATGGAATAAAAGTAAAATCTTTGGTTTCATTTATCAGCAGAGAGCAAACCACTGCAAGGAAATCCCAACGTGGTTCTCATCAGTTTAGCAAAATTGCTCGCCGAAGAAGGTTTTGCAAACTTTACCACCATCAACCAATCATTTTGCCTCTTACACATATTAGAATACTGATGGAAAGGATGTTTTTCCAGCTCCTCCTTTGGAATGGGAATCTTCCCCCTGCTCTCATTGTGGCTCTGTCCTGGACTGCTGCTATGACAATGAAGTAAATCATCAAACTGAGTCCTAAAGCATTTGTACGTGGATGGTTGCACGAATGTGTCCATGTTTTTGCATTATCCCAGGTAAATGGATGCTACTTCTGTCATCCGTGGGACTGTCCCAGCGCTCTCAGTTCCCCCCATATTCCTTTAAATGACCTTCAGGATGGACTGTTTCTGCTCCATCCGAATGAAAAGCCGCAGTCCACTTCCCTGATCATTTTCTGTATCGATGTGTCAGGATCCATGAGCATCACTTCTGAGGTTGGAGTCTAACCTGAGTGTTGTCAATATGTGAATTTTTTTATCCTTAAAAAATATGTGATGACTTTTTTTAAGGTGTCAGTTGGAGAACATGACATCTACAGAACAAGACTTGAGGTAAATTGCTCAATTTTGCTTAGATTTGGTAATGGAAAATTAAACTTGATATGCTGATAATCACATTTTTTAAACAAAGAAAGCAGACAAAAACAGGATTCAGCTAACCCATCACAATCTGACGAGAGAATGAGCATTAAACTGAGCTTTTAAAGGATTAATTTGACCGATCTTCTTCACAACAGTTTGTCCAGGAAGCTGTGCTACAATGTGTTCAGCGACTCGGTGAGCAGCAGCCTGACACATGCGTGGGCCTCATCACCTTCAGCTATCAGGTAAAAGATGTGGATGCAGATGTGGATCAAAACTGATCAGAAAAGTCATTTCCTCCTCTTTGCAGTGTTTCTGAATAACGTTTTTGCTGCTGTTTTACCCTTTCTCATCCTCCTTCTTCCCTCCAGGTGACAATTCATGGATGGGAAAATTTTACATCACAGCTTTTGAGTGGGGCAGAATTGACAAAGAGTGAACATCTAAAAACAGTGGCTGCTGGTTTGCCGAGCCCACCTCCTCTTTCACAGAACAGGGAGGTTCTACAAAGACAAGTGATGGGGTGAGAGTAAACTCTCTTGTTTTTGTTTGCTATTGTTGGAAAAAATGTTATTATTAATAAAAAGCTGTTATTTCTTCACGCTTGCTTGTTTAAAGTTTATCTGCAAATGGAACCACAGCTCTGGGTCCAGCTGCCCTCCTTGCAATAGCAATGGCTTCCAGACAACCAGGCTCCAAGGTTAGTTCAAGAGTTAGAGGAATGTGAAATGTGCTTAATTTTGTGCCATCAAAGACAAGTTAATGTCATAAACAACATGTTTGGGTTGATTCTCTAAGATATTTTGCCTTTTAATATCATGGAAATAACATACATTTAAATTGAGTTCTGCACAATGAGAAACAAAAATTTCAAGGGCTCAAAAAACATTTTTTTGGCTTAAAAAGTGCACAGTAGAGAAGTTTTAAAATGAGTTTCTGTTCTCAGAGCAATTTGCCTTTAGACAATTTTTTAGGGATTTTTTTCCTTGACATTTGTTTTGCTTTATGTCAAAGTTATTTTGTGAAATTGAAGTTATTCAACCTTAATGAAAGCTGTCTCTTATGTGGAATGTAATGAGTATTTTTAGACGGATTACACAAAGGCACTTTTTTGTTCTTTTTTTACTTAGTTATTTTGCTGTGCGATTATAAATTTCATACAGGAATCAGGTCTTACAGCTAATTATCAAATCATTCAGTGCAAAAATTACATAAAAAAAATTACTATGATTTCTTTGTACACAAACCCAGCGGTTCTGTGATCTGCAGGAAGCTGTCAGCTGGTAGAGCATGGAGTCAGAACTAAACAAAGTGAAAGCTGCATTTTTGCTGTTGTGCTGCAGATGTGGCCCAACATTCTCCATGGTCAACGTCTTTTCTTGTGCCTTGGTTTAACATGCTTCATCATTTAATCATGTTTACATTTTTTGTAAGGGTGTTTTACTTTTTTTTTTAGTTTCATATAATGTGTTTTCTCTGAATACTAAGAATTAACTTTTTGTACAAAAGTGGCTACATAACTAAAGCTGCCTTAAAAAACAATTTAATGCAAAATAATGGTCAA
Source organism: Oryzias curvinotus (assembly GCA_023969325.1). Taxonomy (NCBI): domain Eukaryota; kingdom Metazoa; phylum Chordata; class Actinopteri; order Beloniformes; family Adrianichthyidae; genus Oryzias; species Oryzias curvinotus. The sequence continues at coordinate 9,914,252 of CM043724.1, read as the reverse complement.
AAAGCATACTTTTTAAAATGTACATCCTCAATTGCATGATGGAAAAATTCTTATTGATCTACATCATGGAGTTTACAAGAACTATACAATGTGAAGAGGTGAAACGAGTAAAAAAATGTGGTCATATTAACGATCTATGTGTCTCCTTTATTTACCTACTAGGTGATTATTTGCACAGATGGAAAAGCCAATGCAAAGCTGGGAAATCTGGAAGATGAGGATATTGATGCTCAAACCCCCCTCTCAGCCACAATTTTCTACCAGGACTTGGGGGAGTATGCTGCCATTCAAGGGTTAGTCCACATATTTCCTAACTATTCTCATATTTTTATCTGTTGATTAGACACTGAATAAGCTTATTTTATGTCCTTGCAATTGAACCCTAAAGGGTTAGCTGGATTCTTGCAGCTCTGACTGTGATGAAGGTCACTCTAAGTTGTGCTTGTCTCCTCAGTGTGATGGTGTCTGTGCTGTCCATAGAAGGAACTGACTGCAGGCTGGATGAGCTGGGAAGACTCGCTGATCGCACCGCAGGGAAAGTAAGAGGAACACAGTGTTGTGAGTTAATTAAATCAGCCAGCATGATTTTTTTTCTTTTTCCTGTCTGATTCAATGTCCAGACCCAATCCTAAGATCATACATTTTCCATGTCTGCAGGTGGTCGTAGCCAGACCCAACCAACTGCACACAGAGTTTGAGCAGATTATTCAGAACAGAACAATAGCCACGCAATGTACAGTAACCCTACTGCTGCCCAGATCACTGTAAGATCAACATCCCACTATAGTAGTGCTGGAAAATTCTAAAAAAAAAAAAAGGGTATTGAGTTGTTGTTTTTTTGCTGCAGACGTTTAAAAGGAGAGAAGGAAGCGAGACACAAGGGGACCAGAGAGGTGGGAAACGTGAACCAGGATACAGAGATTACTTTCCAGTTTGAAGCAAATGAAGAAAGTAAATATGGTAAGAGACGGCACAAATATGTATGTACTGTGTGCTCAGTACAGGGGAGCTGGGCTTTAAACAAGAGGAAGAAGGCAAGAAGAGTTGGCAACCCATTACGTTCAAAAGTACTTTTATTTCTGTTGCTTCCAAACAAAAACTGTTGCATTCCTACAGTGATGAGATGGACAATATCCAAAGCAAATTTGGCATATAATGCTGTGAGGCTTCCCATCTTGGCTTTTACATCCATTGACAGTACAGTAAATTTTAGAACACACACTCAAAAGCTAATTTATTCACAACCAATAAAAAAGTATGCTGAAGTATGTTAGTTTAAATCAAAATGAAAAGGTTGCTTACAGTCCCACTCCAGTCATCTTTTGATTTATTTTCTGTATTCCCAGTGGTCTTTACTATAGATTTTTCTGTTTTAAGCCTAAATCTAAAAACCTGTGTTGTTTTCTCGGACATGGTTTCTGCAGAGTGGTAGTAGTTCGTGGTAATCTACCTCTGAAGTTGTGAATAAGCCATCATCCCTTTGTTTCACACGCACTCCTGCAAGCTTAAAGCCCCTCATACCCCAAACCTAACATTAATGGTTCAACAAAAATGGCAAGCAGTAATGAAGCTATCCAGCCATACAGTTTTGAGGCAGATGCCAGCTCGAACAAGAAAAAATAGAGACATAAATGGATCCAGTCGTCTAGTGGATGCGTTGGAATGGAGTGGAGCAAGGAGCTTGTGGCCTGCCAATTGTAGCACCTACCTCATATCTACAAACTTTTTTAAACTGCATTTTTCTTTTGTTTGCAATTGTTTGATTAAAGCAATACTAAAAAATCAAATTTTCTGTCTAAATGTCCATCATGAGAAAATGCATCGAGAAAATGTTTAAAATGCCAAAAACACAATTTTCATTCCAAAATCATTTATTTATTTTTTTCACTTCAGTTCTCAAATCCTCACCAGATCCTTCTCTTCTGTCTGATCTGGAGAACAGAACACTGACAAATCAAAAATCTTGATAGGTTTTTATATGCAAAGACCCTCTTTTGTTGCAGTAAAACTGTCAAACACCAGCTCTCAGCCTATTACACTGTTAGCCCTGCTGCTGGACAGACACAGAAAAAATCTCTCCTAAAGAGGATGTGTGGGCAGTGTGTAACGAGTTCTGTAAACCTGGCTGATGCTGCTTGCTGGCTTCCACTACATTTAATGAAAACCTAAATTAAGCTTTTTGCTCTAAAGTAAACATGAGTTTAATGAACATAAGTGTAGATTCATATATCCTTAGCATCGCTCTGACAGTGAGAGGTTCGTCAGAGATATAACCTCCACAGTTGTTATTGCCTGACCTTCAGTTATACGTGCAACGCTACAAAAGGACTCAAACAAATTTCAGAATGTTCCTGTCCTCCCCCTTCTCACACCATTTTCATTTGTTTTGTTGTTTATTTTTAGTGCCAGCTCCTGGAAGCCGTGTGTCCATCCAGCTGCAGATCAAGTACAGGCAGAGAAACGGACAGACGGTGCTCAGAGTGTTCACTGCCGACCAAGAGGTTACTGATGACAGGTGATAATCATGCTGTCATGCTAACAATCGCATTTCCTCTTTAAAAATTGCTTCTGTGCCCATTTGCATTCAGACTTTGCATGCTACAGCTCCACTGTGAGCTAATTAAGTCATTACCTTCCATCTTCTGGCATCTGTAATCAACAGTGTTTTCCTTTTCAAGAAAACAAATGACTGGAAGCATATTTAAGTCTTTCAGGGAAACCTCAAGTCATTAAAAAAAAGAAAATCTGTTGCAGAAAAGATTGGAATAAATGTTTCATTACACAGTGAACAAACCACTCAACCAAGTCTGCCTGCTGCATGTCGACCTTCTCAGTGAAGGTCATGTAATTCAAAGTGTGAATGGATGCAAAGCTTTTTTTTCCCTGATGATATAATGAAAGGACTGATGCTGTAAATGTTGAGGGTTTCTCTCATGACAACTCTGTGGTCGTCCTCCTTCAGTGCTGCTGTGCTGTCCTCTCTGTCTCTGGCCATCATTCAGCTCAACTCGTCTCAGGCCAGCGCCGCATTGGCGGTCAGAGGCCGCCTGCTGGACGCCAAAAAGGAGGGAGAAATGCAGCTGAAGCTCATTGAGGGGGCAATGTGAGTAAGGACTTCGGACTGACGCAGTACGGGTGGGTGGCTGGTTTGAGAGCAGCTTCATGCTGAAGCCTGACAAAAGACCTTAATGAAGGGTAATTTTACATATTCAGGACAAGCTGGTATTTAAGCAAACTGCAGAAGGCGGGACTGAATGCATTTTGGTTTTTTTTTTGCCTAGATTACTTCTTGGACTTAAAGAGACCCAGACTCAAACTTGATATCTTTCTGTTGGCAGTGAGCACAGTCGCAGCACAGAGGACCAAGAAACATTTACAGAATGGGTTAAAATAATGGAGCCAATATACAACAACATACATAATTTGGCACGAGTGAGTTTTCAGTATTCTAAAGCGTTTGTTTGTATTCTTCAAATATAAACCTCTAATTCTTCTAATCTTCTTTTTTAGAAGGACTCTACCACTTCAGACTCTCAGGTAATTCTTTTCCCTATTCAAATCCTTTTTACAGAAGCCGAGAAGGGCTATTCATCCTAAAAGCCACTTAAGAAAAGATAGATATGCAGAGGAAATGTATGAATCTTTGGACAAGGGGGATAAAAATAAAAGCCAGCCAGTCAAAAGAGTTTTATTTTAATACATGACATTGTCCTGATAAAGATTTTATTTGAACATTATCAATTGCTAGTGCAGTTTTTAAACATAAATTCATAGAAATTGTTAAATTTAGGAAAAGACAACATGAAATAGTGCCATAAAATAAATAAATTTGCCATATGTTTTAAACTGAGTGGGATCTGGTATAATTAAAACTAGAAAACAAGAGGGGGCTGTGAAAAAAGATGATATAGGTAAGCTTTAGTATTTGTCTGATGTAAAACTCTGATGTAAAAACTCTGGTTGAATCAAATAATTATGTCCAAGTCCAAGAAAATTTGCAGTTTCCATTTATTGTACAAGCTGGAATTTTTGCTTTTGTGTTTTTGGCTTTAGGGATGTGTGACCCTTGCTGGCCACCGTCCCTCCTTTTTCATTGTTCAAATATTAAGGTTTCCTCTGAATTTTCTCCTGTCTCCAGTCTCTAACAGACGCTGGTGCAGCGCTGCTCTACACACTGAAGCACAGCAATAGGAAGTCAATTAGCCTGAAGAAAGAATACCCGCGTTAGACAGACACCTTTAACCCAGTTGGACCCAACCCAAGTTAAAACTCATAAGACTAAGTGTCTGACTGATTCAATATATTTGAAATATTTTTGCAATGCAGATTATTAAGTTATTTTGGATGACAAATGTTATAAAAATGTAATTCGTTTGTAAACAATTACTTGATGGTCTTGGTACGAGTGACTATATGAGAGGAAGCAGGAATAATCCAAGAAATCCCACAGGAACAGCCTGCATGCATAAAGAGAAGGCTCCCAGCGAGAGTCTAAACCACAACCTCCGTGCTGTGAGGCTTCAGTCCTGATGGTCTGTGAATGTAAACAGACCATGCACAGCTCTGCAATGTGAAAACACACAAAAAGCTTGATTCAGTGACACTGAAATAAAGCAAACAACTTCACCATGTGGGGTTGGCGTCACTTTTAATCTCGACAAATCCAAAATGGTTGACAAACATGACGCACATCAGTACAGTTTACAAAAGAGGGGGGGTCCAGAGTGAAGTCAGTGTAAAGGTTGTAAAAACATAGTGAGGAAACATAAACCTGAACATATACTAGTGGCTGGAACAGAAGAGAAAAACGTGATGCCACAAACATGTAATCCTGAGTGAGCATGTGTCAAGCTCACACTGCAAAAACAGACCCCTTAGAAATAAGTCAAAAAGTCCTACCCCGTTGGCAGATTTCCTTTAAATATGCAAAAAATTGCGTTAAAAAACATGGTCTTCCCAAGACTTCTTTTTTCTTTTAAGTCAAGACATGTTTTCATTCCTTCATTCGTTCATTGACTGGATTAATGTTTTCTCAAACTAAAATTATTTTGCTGTTGAAAAATATTCTTGATATTGTCTTTTCTTGAAAGACAGAAAATAGGACAATTTTTCATGAAGCAAGGATGTTTTTTAATTTCCTGAGATTCCGTTTTTGCAGTGTATCAGCTTTTATTCAATCGAATATTGGGCATTTCTGAGAAAGTAAACACCTAAACTCTTTATCCAAGTCTCAAGGCTCTCGTATATTTACGGTACATGAGCTGTTTTTGTACATAAATCCTTCTTCATTTCAAGCTGAAGTTACTGGAGTTGTATTTTTTTAAGAGTTGCAATCTGCTTTTGGATCCTTTTTACTCCAGATTTGCATAACTTTTACAAGATGTTTTACTTTTTCTCTACAAAATGTTTTTTAATTGACATTAAAAAGAAACTTCTGGAAAATCCCAGGAAGTGTGTGAAGCCTTTTTTTCTATGAATGTGGGTTGAAAAAAGACACAAATCAACTTTAACTCAGTTTAATAATGTCAAATTGGACATATGCCACACTTTCTTTAAATTGCATATTAATGATATATTTGAAATGTTCAAAACACGCAATAAGGTCTGTGAACTGTAACATCAAAATAATGGTAAACATCTAAAACATACTGTTGGAAAAATCTTTTAGTGGCTTTATGGTTTAACATAGCTGTACTTTTGTGAGCACATAAGACAAGGTCACATCAACAGTAAACAGATTAAAAACAATACCGTTACAAGCCATTTTTATGTAACAAAGATGCACAAACACTGTAAACTTTTTTTTAGCTGTTTTTGACTATTTTATAATCAGAAAAATCCTTTAGAAATCATCCAAGGCAACTTGTTTTATGTCAGTGGAGTTCAAATGACAAAAGGTGAACCGTTTAAAGGCTTTCTTCTTTGACTAGGTAGTCTGGGAGGGTGTGAAAAGCTGGCTCAGGGACTGTGAGAGGACTGCTGGTTTCAGCTGCAGAGGCAGAAGCTTCACTGGCCGGTGGAGGAGAAGGGAGCGGATCTGTGTGAATAATGTTCAGCTCGGTGAGCTGTGAGGCGGGCTGTGTGGCGTTGCTGTGAGTCCGTAAGTGCTTGCGAAGGTAAGCGGCAAACAGGAAGGCCTTGCCGCAGTGTGGGCAGCTGTGAGGCTTGCTGGTGGAATGGATTTTCTGGTGTTTGCGCAGTCCAGATTTGTTGAGGAAGCCCTTGCCGCAGCTGTTGCAGACGTGTGGCCTTGGCTTTGGGTGCTGCTTCTCGTGCTCCTGCAAGTCTGCCAGCTGTGCAAACTCTGCATGGCAGGTCGCACACACGTGTGACCCCAGCGGCACAATTTTTGTAACAGACAGAGAGGTGGAATCCACCGAGTGAAGGTTTTCATGAGTCTGAACTTCATCCCATGAGCCAAATGTTGCATCACAATGGGTGCAGGAGAACTGGGGGAGGGTGGTGGCGGTGGTGAAGTTTGATGTAGATGCAGCCTCTGCCTCCTGCTGCTGCTGCTGCTCAGACTGCTCAGCGAGGTGGGTTCTTTCATGCTTACGCAGACTCGATGATACTACAAACGACTTTAGACACTCCTCACATTTGAAGGGCCTCTCTCCAGAGTGCACACGCCGGTGCTTGTTGAGACTCGAGCGCTCAGCGAATGACTTATCGCATTCTGTGCACGAGAAAGGCCGCAGGCCGGTGTGGACGAGCATGTGGCGCCGCAGATCCCAGGACGCGACGAAGGCTTTGTCACAGCTCTGGCATTTGTATGGTCGCTCTCCGGAGTGAACCCTCTCATGAACCGCCAAGTCAGCGGGCTGCCGAAAACGCTTGGAGCACTTATCGCAAGGGTACGGTTTGAAACCCAAGTGGGCGCGCTGGTGTCGACGGAAACTGGAGGGGTCGGAGAACATCTTGCCACACTGTGGACAGAGAAATGGCTTCTCACCCGAGTGAGTGCGGAGATGAGACTGGTAGGAGGACAGCTGGGTGAAGCCCTTGCCACACTGCTCACACTGGTAAGGTTTATTCTGAGAGTGGATGCGCTGATGGCAGGCCAGAGAGGAGGAGCGGGAGAAGGCTTTGCCACAGTCTGAGCAGAGGAAGGGCTTTTCTCCAGTGTGCGAGCGCTCGTGGTTTTTTAGGTCTTTCAGCTCTGTGTATGTCTTGCCGCATTCATCACAGGCATATGGCCGATGGCCCTGATGGTTCCTTCTGTGTTTTCGGAACACCGAAGGATCAGCAAAGCTCTTGCCGCACTCGGCACAGAAATATGGCTTTTCTCCAGTGTGAGAGCGCTCATGCACCTTCAGTTTGGACAAAGTGGGGTAGCTCTTGGAGCACTGGCGACACGAGTATGGGCGCTCTCCACTATGCTGCGTCATGTGGATCCTCAGACATATAGCCTGCATAAAGGCCTTGCCACACTCGGTGCACACGAAAGGTTTCTCTCCGGTATGCGAGCGGCTGTGGTTTCGCAGCTCTGTGGCTGTCTTGTAAGCCTTGTGGCACTCTGGGCACTGAAAGGGGCGCTGGGAGGAATGCGTACGCTCGTGCTTTGACAGCTGAGCCTTGCTCAGGAACGTTTTGGTGCACTCAGAACATGAGTGGGGCTGCTGTTGACGTTCCTTCGTGTGCGCTGAGGTCTTGTGGCTCTGCAGAGCTGACAGGCACTTGAAGGAGTCGCTGCACATGGAGCATTTAAAAAGGGGCTTGGCTTTGGGAGGTCTCCCCCTGCCACGTTTTTTTGCAGGCTTATCCTCCACCACCTCCTCCTCCTCCTCCTCCTCCTCCTGCTGGTTCTCTTCATCTTGCACAGGAGTGTATTGTTCTGCAAGAGGTGGGCTGCCAGGCTGAGGAGAGCTCATCATTAATTCTGAAAGACATGAAAAAATAATCTTCTAAAAAACATCTGCACCCAAAATAGAGGAAATGATTTGTTTTGTTTTTTACTTAGTAGTGGCATGTAACTGACAAACAAAACCTGGTGGTCTATAGCCACAAATCTGTCAATGTTGATGTAATCACAAAATGGCTGGCATTAGGACCTTAGGGACAATAAGACGCTCTGATGCCAGGGGAGGTTCGCGATCGATGCACCGATGGAGATAACACGCACGCATGACTGACTCAAAACCAGATCAGAAAAAAACAAAGATCACCAGATTAAATAGTAAAACGCATGGTTAGTTTGTATCTTTTGTGCTAGCGTTGCGTGCTACTCCTTTTTACCAACTCAAAATGGCTGGCTTTAGGACCGCCGGTCGCTCGGCTCACTCGACAGTGCCATCATCCCCATCCTGACCCTCGGTATACATACAGCATGGATGAAGGTAAAATATGCGTATTATCCCGTCCGTTATACAAAAAGAAGTCTTTCTTACCAGAATTTGGACATAAGCAGTTGATCCTCAAAGCTGGTACGCTTTTACTCCGAGACACGATGATTGCTTTTGTTTGCTGACGGCTCTAGGACCATGATGACGACAGCAATCGACGAGGAAGTCAAGTGTGCAGCAACATAATGCATAAACTGGGAGAACATTAAAAACAAGACTTATTAAAAAGTTATGGAGCTGTAGTAAAGACTCTATGTTGATATGATATTTAAATAAATATTTTATAATAACTTGCTATTAAATACCGTGATAGCGTGGTCAGCTATTTGACTTTGCTGTTAAACCCATACGTTTATGTTTTTGTGCAATTAGATATTTTTTTATTTGGAGGGATTCATTTTGTTTATTTTTGTATGGTATTTTACATATATGTTAGGGTTACATACGTTTTTTCTTTATTGATAAATAGTTTTAAAATGTCAACATTTAGAGAGGAAACATTTAGCTGTTGCACATTTCCTGTTTCCTAGCAACTGAGGTTATGTAAAAGGACTCGATGGTGAGAGAATGGGACAATTCAATAAAAGAGACTTTTCTTTTTATATGAGAAACACAGTTTGCTGATGGAAATACTAGTTTATACGCGTATGGCCCGGATTGATTCATACTGCTTCAGGTATTTAATTTTAACGTCTTAAAGCGGCGTTCTCGCTTTCGAAACGACTTGTTTGTTTTTGATGCAATTCAGTAGCTAGCTAGATGAATGCTAGTTTGTCTCTCTTCATCGGGAGTCCATCGGGAGTCTTTTTCAGTATTAATAGATAGATTTGTAACTGTTCTCTTAAAACCCTTGTCTTTTACTTTTATTACATAAGGGTAAATACGTATTTATTAGATTGAATTAGCAAACATGGTTGCTTTGTTTACATAGCTAGCTAAGTTAGCATGTTGCACATAAGGCACTAGTATTTGTCATTTGAGTGTGTAAGTTACGAGCCGAGGTAGTTACTACCATATTACAAATAATTATCACACAAGGAAAATGTTCATGGACATTTAATGACGTTTTTTTTTTTTTAAATAAAAATTAAAATAAATGTAAAAAAAAAAAAAAGGATGACGAAGATGGCTCTAATATCAGGGATAATCTTCTGGACAGTGTGGTTTTGGCAAAAACAATTTTACAGTTTTTCCAGACTTTTCCAGAGTCCATTAAGGACATTCTTGGCAAATCATCGACATCTACTAATTTTTGAGTGTGTGTACTGCGTAAAAGTAGTGTAGCTCGTCAAAAAGCTTAGACGATTGTAAGCTTGTGATTCTTTTTAAATCAGATAATTGTCAATATATAGTAAACAATGCAAACTAGCTTAATGATTTATAATAATTTTGTTAGACATATATTTATTATTTGATCATCAGTATTGAACCCATTGAAATGTGTTCTCTGGCATTTGAGCCATCCCGTGGGGTAGCAGTGAGCACCAGACACAGCCGCACTTGGGAACCATTTTGTGGTTTAACCCCCAATCCAACCCCAAGTATCAAGCAGGGAATTTGAATTTGAACACGCAGTCTTCCAGTCTCCGGCAGGACACTCCAGCACAAGGCCACAGAGCCAGTCAATTTGAGAAGAACTGATATAACTTTACTTGATTTAGTAATACAATTCTGTTTATGTGCTTTTTTTCACTTTCTTCTAACTGGCCTTATTTTTTTAACAGCTCCATTCATATGCTTTTACTGAAGGCAAGTCCTACCCTCAACTATTTAACAGAGTCACCGTTTGATTATGGCAGATCAGGATCTTGGCGGGGCATCTGGGTTTCCCTGCAAACAATGTGACATGGTCTGTCCCACTGTATCCAGTCTGCTGGAGCACATGGATGTGCATCATCGACAAGAGGATGAGCGCAAATATAAATGTGATGAATGTGGACGTTGTTACAGACACGCTGGCAGTCTGACTAATCACAGAAGGACTCATGAAGTGGGCCCTTTTCGGTGTCCCGAATGTGGAAAAGAAAACTCCAATGCTTCTGCTTTGAAGAACCATCTCCGTAGCCACACTGCGTTTAAAAAATACTCCTGTGGAGAGTGTGGCAAAGGCTTTCGTGTAGCAACTCAACTTGCTACACACGAGAGAGTTCACCTGGCACAGAAAGTGAAAGAGGAAACTAATTATGAGTTTAGAAATGATGCACCACATCATGGCAGAGAACATTTTTCCAGTGTTGAGGCCAGCCTATGTAAAGACAAGACAGAAGAACTTAGTAACTCACAATTTGAGGCCTGCGATGAATCGGAAGAAAGACCGTTCAGGTGTGACATGTGTGGCAAATCATACATACATCAACGCAGTCTTAACAATCATAAAAAAAGTCACCAGTTGGGAAAGTTTGAATGCTCAGTTTGTTTTAAACTCTTTAATAACATGGCAGCTCTCTACAGCCATCAGAGAAGTCATAAAGCAAAAAGCGGGTCAGACTTGAGTTTGACAGACAGGTCTCACACAGGGACAGAACTTGACCAATTCTCACCTCAGAGCCAGAGGGCTGCAGAAAATTTTTGCCATTTGTGTCAGGTCCGTCTTTCAACTGAGGAGGCATTTCAGGAACATATCCAAATGCATAACTCTTCATCTTTATCATTCAGAATCGAAGACGCTCCGTCAGAGAATCACAATGTGTCATACGATGGTGGCGTTTCACCAGAGTCAAATCTTTACGGTTCCAATACTTGTATCCCTTCCGTTTCATTAGATAATTCCCAAACTTTTGGAAAAACAGCATGTCATAGTAATGTGTTGACGGGCTGCTCCATTGATCAAAAACCACATTTCAGTAGCTTTCAGGGAGAATCCTCAGTTGTTGACTCAAGTATTGACAGTTGCACAGGCATACCAGCCCAAAATACCTGCAGTGTCTCCAAAGTTGCAGATACTTCCACTGCGGATTCAGATGAGCGTCCGTTCAAGTGTCATGTTTGTGGTAAATGCTATCGGCACTCTGGAAGCCTCATCAATCACAAAAGGTCTCATCAGGTGGGAGTTTTTCAGTGCTCCGTCTGCAAAAAGAATTATCCTCACCTGGCAGCCCTTAAAAGCCACCTCCGTCTCCACAAAACTCAGTCGACGTCATTCCGACACAGTGCAGGAGAAGACTGGCTCACCTCAAAACGCCCGATTGTGGATAATCAGCACAGCTCCTTGTCTTTCCAAACGGAGCAAGTTGGCGGGGCGAAGCTCGTCCTTGAGGAGCCAGGAATGGACCACAGTGACAGAGCACTGTACCAGGAGCAATTTGATCAGGGCTCCTCCCAGGACATGATGACACATCTACCTCAGAATGAAAATGTGACGCAGAGACACATGTGTGCAGACTGTGGGGGGACATTCACCGATATTGCACAGATCAAATCCCACAGTTGCCCTTTCTTGCTGCACCAGCCTGAGACCGCAAATACCGATTACATCAGCGGTTTAAACTTTCTTGTCAGTAACGGTCACAGGGCTGTTGGAAACCCAGAAGACAGCGTAGAGTTCCACGACCTGAATGGTAGCCACAGTCAAAGTTTCTTTAAAGAGACTCTCCATGAAAATATGAGCGGCATTCAGTTAAGTAATGGAGTAGAAAATAATAACCCTGTTGAGGAAGATGACGGCGATCTTTATCAGTGCTCCATATGTGGCAACAACTACTCAAGCATGAGAGCACTCAGGTGCCATCTCCGAGGGCACACCCAGTCCAGTGACACCCCTGCAAGCTCAGAACCCTCTTCCATGTCCTCTCGTGAAGATGTGAAAGAAGAGAATGAAGAAGAGATGATGATCTGCAGTGCATGCGGTGAAAGTTTTGCCAACAGGCTCGACTTGATTAACCATCAGATTCTGCACAACAAAGACCAGGAAGAGGTTTTGGACCATTCACACAGTGAGGCTTCAGAAAGCAAAGAGGATCAGCCAATCATCTGTGGCAGCTGTGGCATCTCCTGCACTAGTTACAATCACCTTGACAACCATGACTGTACAGCCGAGAGGGGGGATGAGTTGGTGGAGTGTAAACAGGAAGCAGATAATGTTTTCAAGCAGGAGGAAACGAGTCCCAGAAGAGAACCCGATGATGCAGAGGATCGTCAGTACAAGTGTGAGCAGTGCGGACGCTCATACAGGCACGCCGGCTCTCTCCTCAACCATAAAAAGTCCCACAAAACCGGCTTGTTCAGATGTCAAATCTGTCAGAAACGTTTCTACAACCTGCTGGCTCTTAAAAATCATCAGAGGTCCCACTTTGATATTAAAAGGTTAGTTCTGCCCTTTTTTTTAACACAAAAAAAGCAACATAAAAATGTAGGTTTTGTCTGAATTCCTTCACTACTTTACGCACTTTGTAGCCATTTTATAGAGCTGTGCGAATCTACAATTCTGAAATCCAGTGCCCTAGAAATTTTCCAAAAGTCCAGTGTGTATTGATGGTCACTAGATTGGCAAATATAGACCACAATGCATTGCGTTTGAAAGATTTACATGTGAAAAAAATGTATTTTAATTTCGTTCTTATACATTATCCAAGTTTTCATCACCAGAAGATAGTAGATTCATAGAAGAGTCCAAATTGCTTTTAAAATCCAGGGTGCTAGATAGTTTTTTAGTGGTTAAGGAGTAGGGAGGGAATTCAGACAGCCTTAGATTTTTTTTTTTTTAATAGACTTTTGCAAAATGGAACCAACACTTTTGTTTGTTATTTGATATTAAACTTCATTTCCTTCTCTGCGTCCACAGGTACACCTGTCATGAGTGCGGGAAAGCCTTCAAAATTCAGAAGCAGCTGTTGATCCACCTGAGGAGGCACAAACGGAACCACGCCAAAATGCAGGAACTCGGCAATCAGATCCAGGCCCTCATGCAAATGAACGGGTCCAGATCTGATGGAAATCTGTCATTGTTACCTTCAAATGCCAACCATGCATCTGCCTCTGCTCAGCGCCCCGCGCAAGAGCCTGAAGGGAAAAGAGCAGAAACGGAGGCGGAGAGCTCTGTTACATCAAAGGACGCCAGCGATCAGCGACCTTTTGCATGTGACCAATGTGGGCGCACTTATCGCCATGCAGGAAGCTTGGTAAACCACAAAAACTCTCACAAAACAGGTGAATATTACTGTTCCATTTGCAACAACACCTACTCTAATCAGCTGGCGATGAAGAACCACTTGCGGACCCACTTTTTGTATAAAAGACACACCTGCCAAAACTGTGGGAAAGGCTTCAGAGGAAAGAAACAACTCCTTGCTCATGTCTGCTCCGATCTCAGGAAGGATGGAGCTGCAGGCAGGAGGGTCCTGAAATCCAGGCTTATTAAATGTAAGGATTGTAAACAGACTTTTCTCTCTGTTGACCAACTGTCAGCCCACACATGCGATGGACACCCAGACAACAGGGAATCCCAGTCAGAGTCCAACCCCATCAAGGAAGAAAGGCCGTTCAGATGCAACATTTGTGGCCGCAGCTACCGCCATGCTGGCTCGCTGTTGAACCACAAAAACACCCACAAGACGGGCCACTTCAGCTGCACCTTCTGCTCCAAGCCCTTCACCAACCCCATGGCTCTGCGCAACCACACACGCATCCACACGCAGAAGAAAAAGTTTGTGTGCCTCACGTGCGGCAAGGCCTTCCGCCTCGCCAGCATCCTTCACAATCACCAGAGGATTCACAGCCGGGTGCTGAGTCACTTCAGCTGTCCTTTGTGTGGGAGGAGCTTCCAGAGCAGATCCAGCCTGAGGAGGCACCACTGCCGCAGAGGTCAGGGGAGGAGCGGGCTCCCCGGAGTCCAGCGCTTGGACAGAGGAAGCAAATGCTTCACGTGAGTCCGTTTCTTATTGTGAAAACTGAAAGAATGACTTCCTGTTCCTCCTCATGTGGGTAGAAATGTGTTCATGTGGCGGTCAGAGATGTGGAGACGTCAGAACTAAGTCAGGAATAGCTAGAATTTTAATGAAGTTCTTCTATTTCAGTTGAGTTTGGGAAAAAAACACATTGATGAATAGATTTAAACTTTTAATTTTTAGAAAAAATAATTAAAGTTAAAAAGCAACTCCCTATTTCAGACTGTTGTGCCTCAATGAAGTCACTATACTATAAAAAAACACTTTTTTTAATTTAAATATTCTAAGTCAAGACTGAACTATTGTTGACTTAAAGTAGTTACATCTATGTTTTTCTGCACCAGAGTACAGAATTTTGATTTTTTTTTTTATTTAATATATATAATATAATATAATATAATATAATATAATATATATATTAGTTGCTCTGCTAGAAATTTACAATTTATTTTAGTATTTAGAAAAAGACTAAATAAACTTATCACACGGAAAATGATCTATTCTTTTGGAACTAAGATAGTTTGTAAAGTAAATAAGTACGTTACTTCATCTTTGTTACTTGATAAATACTCTGCATTTGGATTGAAAAAAGTATCAATTGCTTTACAGATTTACATTAGGAACTGGATTATGGCAATTATGTAAAAAAAAAAGTTTGCTTCATTCCAATCCCTTTCAAACAAGTAATCAAACGGTTGGAAAATTTCTATTTATTTGATTTTTTTTATGTATTTGAATCAGTGTGTTGTGTGTGTACTATATGTAAGAGTTCAAATGTGTCTATTTATGATGAAAAGAAATTATAATATTGAGAAGCTGGCATCATTTCCTTTTATTTTCTAAACTATTGATTTAGCTAAAATCTCCAGTAGCGTTGATATATAAATGTTTTTTTTATTATTGTCTTTTTTCTTTATTTTTATTGCTGAAATTGCTTACTCTTTTTTTTTTCAGCAAAAGCTTTAAACTCTATTAAAATGCATAAATATAAAAATAAATTAAACTATTGTCCTACTTTACCGAAATCATTGTATTTATAATTTAATTTACTGAAAAAAAGCAATCTAACTATTTGTAGACATTTTTTTTTTCAAATTCTTAGTATATCAGACGTCCGATTATTTTCTGCTGTTTTGACGGAGGGGGATTACTTCAAATCTCATTAAAGTCTTTGAAATTCAAATTTCTGTAAGTTCAGTTGTCTGAGAACAAAGAATAGTAATTTTTTTTATTAAGTGAAGTTAGGTTGATTGCTGTGTATGACTGGAAAAATTAATGCCAGCACGTTCCTGTGGTAGGTGTGACCTGTGTGGGCGGTCCTACCGACACGCCGGCTCTCTCCTCAACCATAAGAATTCCCACTCTGAAAACCTCCACCACTGCGCCTTGTGCCTCCAGACGTTTCCCGACTCTCTCACGCTGCAGATACACTCCCAAATGAGACGCCACTGTTGCCCAGAGTGTGGGAAGACCTTCTGTCTGATCACGCACCTGCAGAGCCACATGGAGGTGCACTCCAAGGAGCAGGCGGTGGTCTGCGGCCTCTGCCAGCAGAGCTTTCCGGACGCCAGCAGCTACCAGCAGCACCAGAGCACTCACCACATGGCCCAGAGCTCATATCCTCAAGGCACGGAGATACCTGTAGAGAGCAACCTTTCCTGGGATTCTGTTATTCCTGAGAGTTTGGGAGCGGGTGACACACAAAAACAAGGTCCACCAACATTTTCCCAGCCTCCAAGAGACATCTCTGAAGGCTCCGCCTCTCAGGAGAAGAGCCACGTCTGCGAGCACTGCGGGCGCACCTACCGCCACGCCGGCTCCCTCCTCAACCACAAGAACAGCCACAAGACCGGCGCCTTCTTCTGCTCAGTCTGCCACAAAGAGTTCACCAACCTGATGGCCCTCAAAAACCACCGGCGCATCCACACGGAGCCAAAACGCTACCAGTGCCTGGAGTGTGGGAAGGCCTTCCGGGTGTCCACGCAGCTCATATGTCACCGCAGGATCCACACCAAGGAGAAGCCCTTCACCTGCCAGCTGTGCAGCAAGAATTTCTCCAGCAAATCCAACCTGCGCCACCATCAGAAGATGCACCAGAGCTCCACCCAGACCTACAACACCTCCTTTAGCATGGACTCATTCATGGACCTGGACATGGGCTCTTTCCTATGAAAGGACAGCAAAGCCTGTAACCTTCCTTTTCTGTGCGTTCCTGTATTCATAGTGTTTTGGGTTCTGAGGGTTCTCCAGCCCTCTTTTAGTGAGGAGTGTTTTTTTTTATTAACACCCATAAAACAGGACTTTTTCCTCATAAAGTTAACAAGGATGGTAAACATAGTTTAAAACTGCACTGTTTTCACTCCTGTTAAGTGTTCAGTGCCTCTGTAAATTCCCCCAAAAAACTACAGATTTATAAAGAAATCTGCAGATGTTCCATTTCCTTTACGGCAAAAAGGTCTGTCACAAAAATATAAGAAGTAACTGTACTGCTAAAAATGAATCTTCCTGTTCCACCGCAAAGCAAGGTGGATATATATTTAAGGATATTTATTCCTATTTTGTGCACATTCTACCAGATAAACCTTTAAATATTTTTTTTAAAGAGTTTTGTAAAGTCTACATAGCGTTTAAGGACCTTGTGAACGGTAGTCTGTCAGTCAAAACGGGCGATATGGATGAGCCACAGTCAGGGCTGAACATGAACACGACTGATGTGTCGCTGATCCGTTTCTGAAGTTATGGTTTAAAGTTTTTAGTATTTGCAGGCATGATGGTGAGAACAGGTCTAAATAAAAAAGTTCATTTTCCAATCAAATCTGTTCTGTGAAAGAGCCAGTGCCAAAACTCAACAGTAGCAGTTTGATACAAGGAAACGTCAGCTACAACAGTAGCTTTTTTTTTTCTTTTTTTATATTTAAAGCTTTTTTTTTTTCTTTTTTCTGAAACAAGTTACTTTCAATTTCAATCTGAGGGGAATTCATCCCAAAGAAGTGAGTTGGAACCAGAACCTTCTTTTTGTATTTCAGGATACAATTTTTAAGAACATGTTCGTAAATTATAAGTTATGTGCTTTATGAATTAGTTTGGCGCTGGTTTTAACACAAAATACCTCAAAATTCCTGCACACCCAACAGCTGCTATCTACTTTCTTTGTACACAAGCTCACAGTCCAAAAGCCAGGATTTATTTGGAAAGTTTAATGTTTTTGGCTGTTTTTAAAGCATTATACCCTAGTTGTCATTTTGTAGCAGTTTGAATTACCTTTTCCATGTGCCATAACTGTAATTAAAGTCCTGTTTAAACTGAAAATCTTCATTTTATGAACTCCTTAACCTTTTTACATGCCATAGCAGCATGTAGGACGGAGAAAAAGCAGAGTTTTAATTTCTTGTTCTTGTGCCATCTTTTTTTAATGTTATTTAGCACTTATAAATTCTGAACATTTCAAAAGAAAATATTGATTGCATCTTTGTACATTTATGGTCAGACTCTCAACAGCAGGAGGAAACTGCTGGCTTCTCTTTTGTGTAATAAAAATAAACTTAAGTTGTGTTTTATTACACTATTTATTGAAAAATGGCTGTCTGGTATTAAATATTTCTAGAGTAGTTTTGACATTGAAAGGGGTAGATTTTTATAGCCTATTAGAGTGAAGATTCTACAAGTTATTTAAAATATGAGAATCATTAAAAGACTGGAATAAAAGTCCCAAATCTGAAAAATCTTTTCATATTTTTCTAATCATTCACACTTGCAGGACTCATGAAAGTTGTTATTTTTATTGTGAAAATACATTTGCTACACAAAGCAGTTTATAAAGTGAGTAAAGAAAAGCCAGTGCATGTACTGGAAGAAAAGAAACAGAAAAAAAAGGTATTTCTCAGTCATTTTTGAAGGCTGGTCTGCTGGAAGTTTCTCAAAGTCCCTTTGTCTTTGTCCCCTCACACCTGATGCAGTGCATTACTGCAAGTATTTTTTCAAAATAAATAACATAAAAAGAAACTATGAAAGAAATTGCTTTAATGTTGGCGCCAGAGGACAAACACTGAGCAGACAGATCCTAAAAGATGACCTGAAACATTGTCAGGGGCGTTAGAAAACAAGATTTCAAGAAGGGTTTGCTGCATCGCAAAGGAAAGTAGAAAGAAAATGGAAAAAAGAATCATCGCTATACACTATTAAGCACTTCACAATGAAAAGTGCGTCTGTTTTTTTAGCTTTGAGAAGAGTTTAGCGGTCAAAGATGGTGTGCACTGCAAGATGAGTGTCCAATGAAAACACTGCAGGTATTTTTCTTCACTACAGTACATTCCTCGCAGCATTCCCACGTGTTAGCAGTTTGGGAACTTATAGTGTTTCATGCATGGAGACCTTACGATCACTGTGACAGCGATGCAGATCCTGGAATTGTATTACAAGTCCATGAAAATAAAAAAAAACGTCACACGAGAACAGAGATGGCAATGATGCATTGACCTGAAACTCGGGAGTGCACAGATTCAGGAGGGGTGGTAGCAGTGCATGAGTGCCGTTTGTTCTCTCGGTCAACAGCTTCATCACTGGTTGCTGAAAGAACAGGTACACGGACATACTGGTAGGAAAGAAGTGTAAAAAAACACAGTTCACCTAATGGTAGCTACATTCAAACGGCCCTGATGTGCCACAGTATGTGTTCTTCACGCTGTTGGGGTACATGGCCAGCAAAGAGACCCCGTCTTACCCCACTGGACTGCACGGGAGCCACATCCGTGTTACATTCTATGCTGCAGAACCCTAAACACCTGCATGGACCGTTGTTGAATCTCAACCCACAAAGGTCCGGCACATCCAAAGAAATCTCAGTTAGCAGGATAATTAAAAGGAACACAAATCTAATATGAGACCACTATTAAGGTAGGAAGGTGTTACTGTTCCATCAAAGATGAAGGAATGTTGCTCTTAGTAAGTCCCGTCCTCACCACAGAACCTTGACTGAGCTTGAGAACTGAGCACATCTTTATATCTAACAGTCTAATAAATAAAAATGGTCCGATTCCGGTCAAGGCACACCCTGCAGTCAGGCTATGATTGTGGTCCAGAGGTTCCTCCGCCTGGTGTCTTTCATCTGTTTCCAGAAGAAGATGAGGCTGTGGAGCAACAAGGACAGTAAACTTTCAGCAACACATTTTAAAAGCTTTTATTTTATTTTTCTAACCCTGTAATTCTTTGGAATTAGGATGTTTTTTTAAACCCTTTGATGTAATCCATAAAAATTATTTCAGAATATCATTTTTAATGAGATATAGATAGCATGAATTATGATGTATCGGGTGATTTAGTCAACTTTTGCCACATCAATGTTGATTTAGGATGCAAAAATATTGATATGAGTGTTCAGGGGAAAAAAACACCTTATTCACCCAATTTCTCATATTTGATTCACACATTTTAAAATGAGCAGGGAAAAGTCCTTCTACTGCCCCTAGTGGAATGATGATGTACTACAGGGTAAAAAACATGGAGTTATGTCCAATGGGATTTTAAGGAAAGTTTTAACCATGCTAATGAGATAGGGGTCTCAGGAATGTGTGTATCAAATAAAAAACGAATGGTGATGCAGGGTTTACATTTTAAAGATAAGTGTTATTAGCAGGAT
This sequence comes from Oryzias curvinotus, assembly GCA_023969325.1. NCBI lineage: Eukaryota > Metazoa > Chordata > Actinopteri > Beloniformes > Adrianichthyidae > Oryzias > Oryzias curvinotus. Next base: position 9,894,393 of record CM043724.1, on the reverse strand, counting down.
AATCTGACCAGATTTAGTCAATGGTTGCTACAAAGACCTGTTGGATAAAAGGCAGAAATACCTACTCAGCTGTTTAAGCTTGATAAAGAGGCCCTGCAGTCTCTTCAATGGGTTCTGCAATAAACCAAGAAAGGAAGTGATGTGCATGTGCCTTCAAAAACCATAATGCATTGCTGCATTCTCAAACAAGAGCCCTCAAACCATTCAGTTATTTGCACCTGTTCTCTTTGTGGTTGGTTTTGAAAAAGGCTTCTGTGAAACAAGAGGCAATTTCTTTCACTATAGTTGAACTAATTCCTGGTGGTTTAACAGGCGTTTACCCAGAACTCCACACCACAGATGGCAGATTTCCCCTCCTCGTTTTCTCGGTTGATTCAACCAGAGTAAATTCTTAGGAACCACATTGCAAAGTAACACCTTTTTTTTTTTTTCTTCCCTTTGGGCTCCCATAGCTTCCATCTGGGTCATGACTCTTACCACGTAGAGGCTGTTTGTGTGACTTGCGCCGAAGCACCATGACCCCGATGATCAGCGCAGCCCCAACCAGAACCGCAGCCAGCACTGAGAAACTGGTGATGGCCGCTAGTCTCCACACATCAGAAGTCTCCTCAACCGATGTACCTGTTAGGCAAAGAGAGGAACCAACGGGTTGATGCGCTGCAACTGAAACAGGGTTCAGTTGGTGCCACCTGGAATTAGCTGAACCACCAAAAAATAATAATAAATAATAAATAAATAAATAACTTAGCAGCAGAGTCTCACATGTGTTGCATGATGGGGTCTTTGGGTACTGCCTGCACGACGCACAGGGCACACAAACTTCCAGATCAGAGTTCCAGAACTCCGAGTTGCGGCACAGACCTGAGCACAAACAAGAGTCTTCTCCGTTTTTGAGCATTGTAAGGCATCAGCTGTAACAGCTGGTTAATGGCACACAATGAAAGCCAAACAAAAACCAAGAAAAGAACAGACAACTATTGATAAAGAACTGCAAATGGAGGGATGGATGGATGGATGGATGGATGGATGGAGTCTTTCATATCACTTTTGTGATTTTGTGTCTATTTATTTGTTATCTGGTACATTTTTTGTATTTTTTATTAAAACTTTTCACATTCATAAGTCATACAACGTTACATGTTGCAATACTTTTCAATAACAGACATTTTTGCATCCATCACAACCCAAATCCATCTCTGTGTTGACATGAAACCTAAGAAACCTTGCACAGGATATGTATAGCCTAGATTCACGTGACCCGACACTGAGACCAGGTTAAACTCCTTTTCTGTGAAATGAAAGCTGGAAACTCCTGTGAGTGGATGAAACTAAGAATTAGGCAGTGCCTTTGTGAGGTGACGGGCCCTCTGAGATCTGCAGGATGTGTTATTACAGACCTCTTCCTCCGAATTGTTTTTGCGGCTGTGTACACGCGCATCTTCCAGCCAATAAACCAGTATGTCTGTTAGAAAGGTAGAAAATGCCTAAACCCACAATAGAAAAAGCAGCCAAGTAGGAGATGTTGATGAAGAAAGAAAGCATGCATTAAAATAAAGAAGTTGCTGGAGGGCTTTTAGTGCTTTTTATGTTTAAATGTACCAATAAATAAAAGCATTGTTTTAAATTTTGAAAAAAAAACATGTTTAAGTGTGACTCCATAAATTAACTCACTCCCATGAATGACAGCTTTCATAGACAATGTAACAAGGAAACAGGTGATATTTGATAGATAAATGGTAACAAAACTTCTTCCTCCTCAGTGTCAAACATGAATTTGCATCAACAAGCCATTTCCCATCTGCTGCGATAACAACAAAACTCCCTGAGGATCATTTCATGCTATAACAGGAGATTTTAATCATTACAAAAACCGAAACTACCAGGGAGGACGGTCTGACGCAAACCGAGAGAACTGAATGAGTGTGAGGAAAAATGCAGCTGCTTGAATGACAACAAAATTAGGCCGGCGACATCACCCGGGAGAGGAGCCTGAATCCTGTCTGCAAGAGGCTGTCAGAAAACTAAACCGAAACAGAAGACAGTTTTATAGGAAAACTGGTGGAGCACTGGCTGCCTGCACATGTGACTGCAAGGATGGAGGTAAAACGTTCCTCATGGTCAATAAATAAACAGGATAGGAAAACTTAAAACAAAAAACATTTAAGAGTTTTAATCTATTTATAAATTGTTGATTTACAGACTTAATTTTATTGCTTTTTATATTTCTTTTATTTTCTTTACAAACTGTATAATAAATATGTTTAAAGCATAATGGGGGTGGGAATATATAAGTTTGCATCTTCCCTCTCCTTTTTAAGCAATTAATCAAACTGTTTTAACTATCTATGACATGGTGTAATTATAATGGCATCATGTGTGGATGTATATATATGGATATGTGTATCTTTTACTTTTAGTTTGATGTATTTAAGTATAGATGTATATCTTTTTTGTCAGTCTTTTTTTTGAATGCTTGAAATAAATCAATTCCAATTTTCCATAACTGGGTTTTTAAATGATTGAATATCTAACTTGTAAATTCTATTTATCTGTGTTTAAAGCAATGTCTTGCAAAAAAAAACTGCTTTTCTCTTGGTTTTATTGCAATAATGGTTAATTTTACAACAAAACTTCCACATTTGTTTAGTTGTAATCACTAATTATGTGAACATTGTTTTAATGCCCAAACAAATTAGGTTTTCAAATAGAGATTTTGACTAATACAGTCATATTTATTCCCATTGCATTGAACTGGAAATGTAATAGAAAAGTGAATCAACTTAGAAGCAATTTAGTAGTATTACCCAGCCTCATTTGCCAGTGTTCTTTGGAGATTAGTAAAACATTTTGATATGATTTGATAGAATCTCATGCTGCACCAGAAACATGCAACCAAATCATAAACAAAAACTTAAAAAATTGTCACTTTGGGACCTCTAAAGCAGTTATAACGCTGTATTTGGCTGGAAAATTTAGCAACCCAGCACTGATCACGTCACGACAATGTCACTGGGATTTCCTCAGCTCCTTCTTAGGACACTTCTTTTGCATCTTTGCTCATGCAAAAGTCAAACACATGTAAAACCAACAAAACCAACTCGAAACGTGAGCAAGTTTGATTCTCAAGAGGAACTTTGGGTCACTTGGGAATTGGGCTTGTGTCATCTCAACACACACCAGAGTTTGGATTTCCTTCTTAATAATTTACATCAAGCTTCTCAACCTTAACGTCTGTATTTGCCTTGTTCTTAAAGCAGCAAATAGAGGACACCGTAAAAAGAAGAACATTTGGAATCTTTTTGAAGAAATTAAGTCAAAAAGATCAAAAATAAGTTTTGAATCTCCATATTTCAAATTCACTAATGTAATGCCAACTGAGTCCTACTTGGAAAATGTTTTCCACATTTACTGGACTTGTCCTGTTCCCACTACGAAGGAATGTGAACTTCAAGTCCAGAACCGTGTGTGAGTAAGCACCGTGTGATCTCCTCTGTGTGGCTCATTGTTAAACCATGCGGCTGCAGCCAAAAGCCACCTGCTCATCAAGTCATGTTGGAGGCATTTTGACCTCCAGCTCTCTTGTCTTCATTCCAGCCACATGTTGAAAAGTCCTCAGAGACTCCTCGTCCTGCACAGCCACAGCCGAGCTGCTCTGACTCCATTTACAGCCGCGGTCACAGTGAAAATGTGTCACAGTTATTGTAAGTGGTTCTCCTGATGATATCAGCCTCACAAAATCCAGATCCAGCTCTGGGGGTTTGAAAAGCAACAAGGGGGAAGTGAACTGTGACTTATGCTTGAACCCAGATTTTCTCCCATCAATCAATCTAAAACTGCTGATGAAACTTCACTGGATTTCTGAGTTTAACTAAGATGAGCAGCAGCTGGAATTACTGAGCTTTTCCATCTATTCACAAAGAGATTTGTGGTCTGTTATGTAAAGCCCCTTTGAATTCTTGTAGACTGGGTGTTTTTGGGGTGTGGGGGTGCTGTTTTATCCTGCTCTGGTGGGTGTAACAACAGCTGATGTCCAGATGTAGAAATAAATCACCAAAAAATGATTTAGAAAGAAAAACGGTATGATTTGTAAGGGGAAAATGGATTAAACCATTTAAGTTCCGATCATCAGAAGAGTTGGGAGAGTGGTGGTCTTCTCTGGGATAACATCCAAACTCCTGATGAGCGTGGAAACCGCTCTTTTGAATCTTTTGAGGGACTTGTTTTTGTGGAAAATGGACACAGACTGCGCAGACTTTCCATCTTTTTCAATGAGGGGCACGGGTGGATGGAGTGAAATAAGGCGATCGGAATGCGGAACCGGTGAGAAAATGCAGCTGGTAAAGGAAGCGGCTCTGCTCTCAGACCCGCTATCTGGCTCCATGAGAGGCTGATCCACAGAAAACAATGCGCCGATTGTTTGAGTCAGGATGAGAAAAGTGCCATGCGCGCCTAAACTCATCATCCAGAGTTTAGAGGAAAAAAGTTAAGAAACAAATGAAAAAACTTACTTTTTTGTGCGCTGACGCAGTGGAGGCTGGCCACAGCCGCTAGAATAAATCCGCACAATGCGCAAAGAGCGGTGGAAGCCATGAGGCGTGCTGGAGGGAAGCTGTTCTCAGTCGGCAACACAATTCCCGAAAGTTCATCTGATTAACAATCCGTGCTGGTTTTCAGCATGGAAAAGCGAGCATCAGAGTGAGTCATACGGAGGACTCTGCGCCTTGTTTTAACAGCGCACACACCCACGCCGAACAGTTCAACTCCTATGAGTCATTTCCTATGTACTGTAGTGCCTCGGCTCTCAGTGCGCACAGGAAACTCCGCTGCCGCAGCGTGTGGCTGCGTTTGTTTCAACTCAAGTGAAAGTTTCAATCACACCATCTCAGGTATGAAAGTTTCGCTTCATAAATCTCATATTTTATAAACAAATCCAGACTTTTTGTTTTTGTTTTGTTTGTTTCTGTCTCCTCCTCTCGTTTCTCACAGCGTCTCCCTTGTTTTCACCACGCCTGACGACGTAATTGCGCGCCGTCTGCCAAGTAACACAACCTCTCTGGCAGGAGTCTGCGCTGCACAAAGAAAAGAGGAACAGAAACCGAGATAGAAACACGTGACTCCCTCCAGTAAAATTATATCCTCTAAATTGCCTTCGGGAGTGCGTGCCAAAAGCGCAAAGTTTGTGCGTAAACACTGGAGTGGAGGCTGGATTGTGATGGCTGACATTTGACCCTGACGGAGTGATGTTATTAATGTCTGGGGTTGGGTGTAGCCTTCTGCTGCAGCACAAATATGCAATAACAAAAGCCAGTGGACGCAGGCTTGCTGAGCAATCAGTCTGGCCCCATTCTCACCATCATCTTAATGAAGACCATCACTTACAGCTCAACCTGTGCCACACACATGGCACCCACTCATTAACCTCCATGTGAAACAGCATCCACCTGGTTATTAGCCAACTTTTTTTTTTTTTTATCACCACATGAAGGACAATTCCTGAGGAAGTCTCTCCTAACTGCTCCCACATGTCTTTTTTTCCCCCCCTTCTCCTTTTTGCATATTTACTCTCCTCCTGGAACGTTTTCTGTCTGTTACATGGTGCGAAGCGCCTTTCCCACAAGCTCTAACGTCAAACAGACGCCAGCATAACTTCCAGCGAAGGGCTCACATCATCAGATCAGGAGGAAAAAAGGACGCTCATTGGCGCAATTAGGTTAGAGGCATGTTAACACAGATGTTTTTGTACTCTGCTGTCACGGCTAACTTTTAAGGAAGGCGGTCTACAAGGACCTGGAGCTGCACAGCCCACTAAGGACACCCATATGAGCCGACTTTCCGCTGAAGTGATTTCATCAGTAATGAGGCACTATAAGCTGCAGATGTTGTGTTAAACTCTGCAATGGAAACCATAGCAACAGGATGAACACACACAGAGGAGCTTGCCCAAGGTGATCCAAACACTCCTGTATGCGCTGACTGGATGCCAAACTAGCCCTAATGTCCCTCAGGTATTGTTAATCCTATAGCCCAAGCAAAGACGTAAGACCAACCTGGCTCTGATACTCCATGTATTGGAAACACGTTTTCTTTAAGTCTGTTAGGCAAGGCTTTTTTTTTTTTTTAATTTAAAAGTTTTAAGTTTCTGCTTGAAAAGGTTTTGAGGGATTCCTGACACCAGCAGAAGAGAACAGTTTAAAGAAACACTTCAAGAACATTTCACTTCAGTTCTTCTGTGCTTTTAAGGAGCTTTTAGAGATGATAAAACAACATAAACAGCTCAGACAAAAACATATCACTGTTTACACAAACATCTGTGTTTATTAGCTAGAATCAATTAGATAAAGCACTATGTTTGGTCAGCAAATGGCAATGATGTGGTAAAAAAACAAAACAAACACAAAAAGTCCCAAAAAATTAAAACACGGAGAAACACTCGTTTGATTTCCTCAACACATCTGGCTTTGAATAAATCTTCAGTTCCTTTTTGTTTGTACTCTAATCACTCCTTTGGTTCCGTCTCTCCTTTTTCTCTGCGTCTTTGTTTTCTACAGGACTTTAGGTGATGTAAATGCGGTGAAAGTCATTGGCTCCGAAGGCACAGTTGCACTTGGGGCACTTCCTCTGTCGGGTGTCGTAACGCATCTTCAGACATTCGTAACAGAAAACGTGGAAACACTTGGTGAGGACCGTCTCCTTGTCTCGCGTGTTGCAGCAGGGGCAGCGCAGCTTCGCCTGAAGACAAATAAGCACACATGTGCGCCATTACTGACTAGCCAACATCCTTATTACCTCTGTTTATCGTATAGAGCAGACTTGAGGGCATAACTAGAATGACTTTTCTCTGAATTGCTACAGATTTAATGAGTGTCTTTTACAATGTGCTGTGCAGCTGGTACTTTTGCGCTCCCATTGCCTGCCGTGGGTTTAAAGTCAACTGGAAACTTTACCTTGTACTGATTGATCTCCTCCTGTAGGATCTCATCTGCATCAGAGTATACCTCCACCTTCTTCTGCTTCTCAAGCTTCCGTCTTAGCCTGGATAGATCTTCCTACAGGGGTGACAGGACACGGTTTTCAGAGCTTAATGCTTCCCATGAACCCAAACCCAGAATCTCAGAAGGCACTTGAGCAGATTTTCATCGACATGATGCGCTTGGGAATCGGCGTACCTGCGCTCGCTTAAGGTTGCTGCTCTCTCTTTCGCGGGCGGTGCGGTTCTCCGCCACAGAGACCTGAATCTCCTTCAGCTTGGCCTGAGTGTGCTCCAGCTGCACTTTCAAATCTTCTGCCAGCTGAGCGGCCTCCACCGCCTGCAGCAGGGGAAGGAAGCAGGAACACTCAGTGAAAACAGCAGCTAATAATTGGATTCCTGAGTGGCAGAGGGGAGGTTGAGTCAGCATGGCTAAAGTGGCAACTGAGGCATATATTTTTCCTGTTAACAACAGATTTCAAAGAATGATTTGCAGTTTAAGATACAGGTTTGATTTCAGTGATGAAGGCAGACAGCCGCATGATACAACTAGTTTACCCTGTTCTGAGCTTAACTTACCCAGAAAAAGTTATCATTAAAATGGATTAACAGATAGACAAGAAGTGTAATGCAAGCAATGTCAGCCGACAGCTTGATTGACACCTTCTGCATTTTTTCCTACTGGCTAAGGCTTAATCAACGTGATCAAACTAGGAATTATTCATCTATAAATGGGTTGGGATTTGAAAAGTGAAAACAAAGTCATGGCTGAATCACAGCAAATGTTAAGTAACAACAAAGAGCAGGGTCCCACTTCTCGTTTTTTCATCAGGAAGTGTATTTTTAACAGCACCATGCAAACACATCAGATAGGGGGGGCTTTTTTATTTTTTATTTAGTGATCACTTTATGCACATCGTCTGCTCTTTAACCCTTTAACACCACAAGTGTTACTGACGATACCTAAATAACACACACTCTTTGACATACCGCAACCCTTCAACTAATGTAAAGTGTCGCATATCAGCGCAAAGCTGCTTTTCTCCACGTCAGAATCTGCTGAAATGCCGTCAACGCTGTACATGTTTGAAAAGTTACGGTAGTTGAAAGAATGAAAACACTGGAGCTAAAACTCTGTGGTGTAGGGGAACCGGCTGAAATACAAACGTTACGAGCACGGCTGCCTTCTCTTCTCACCTTCCTCTTGTTGAGCTCAAGCGCTTGTGTTCTGACACCAAGCTCCTTCTCCAAAGCAGCCAGTGTGCTCTGCAGGACTCCCTCTTTTTCTTCCAGCTTCTGCACAACCAGCAACTGGGCGTCCACCTGCAGGAGAGCAAAAGTAGCAAATTGGTGTTTTTCTGCTTTCGAGTACGAAAACCTGTCAGTTTCAGGTTTAGGGGTCACGTCCCACCTGGGTTTTGAAGGTGAGAACTTGGTCAGCCAGTTCCTCCTTCTCCTCCTTCAGCAGTTTGTAGATCTGATTGGATTTGATGCGCTCACTCATCAGCTTGAAGTTGGCATCGTCCTTCTCCCGTAGCTGCTGCAGCAGCCGGCTGTTCTGCTCCTGCATGTCCTCAAAGGCCTGTCCAGTTACATCCATCTCACTGAGCAAAGCTTCCTCCTCCTGAAACCAAAAGCATGAGCCGAGTTAGGGGGGAAAAAATGTAGAGACCGAAGCAATAAACCTGAAAAACCGCTGTTTAAAATGTTAGGAAGAGAAAGAAATCGACACATGGAGTGAGGATGAAAGCACTTTGTCACACTTTCAATTAAAGCAACATATTAATGTAAAGTAAAGACACATATCAGAGCCTCAACAACAGTGGCACCTGAACATCATGTGATTTGTGTGACAGAGGACACAAACACACAACCCATGCAACAGATCAACCTCATTTATATACCAGTAGCTCCTTTTTGCAACTTTCTCTTGGTGATCATTTGAGGAACTGCAACCTGAACCTCAAGACTGACGGACTAAGCTTCGTTATTTATGGGCAAACAACTAAAAATTATTTTCCCTGATGCAACTAAAACTGTTTTTGGTTCATTTGTAAAACTAGGACAGCTTAAACTCGACTTTTTTAATACACAGCTTTACAAGCTTTCAACTGAAATAAAAAAAGAGAAATATTTTCATGGCATAAAGTCAAAATGAGATACAAAAGTGTTCAAATCTGAGCAGTTAAGAATCTGCCAAAGATGATGAGCAACAGACTCCTTTAAATCTATTTTTGCCACCCAAACGCCAAACACTGACATAACAAAATTTCTCAAGACTGCCCCCCCCCATCCATGCAAATCATAATTAAATATATTTGAAACTTTAACAGAGCAAATATGATTTTATATGATCTTTTCCATAAAAATAAACTATCTTGAAGTGTTTTTTTGAGCTCGGTCAATGCAGCTTACCTCAAACCTCCACGTAGAATCGAGCTGAAACCCAAAACAATCTTTCATCACATCCAAAAGAATTTATCCACATTTTAGTTTTTGAAATGTGTTGCTTTTCATTTTTTAATCTTTGTTTTGTCGCAACTAAAGACTGATGAATAAATTGGCCAAATATTTTAAGGTAATTAAATATATGAAAGCAAATTCTTTACTGAAACGACTTGTGCTTTTGAATGCCGTTGACCAACAACGCAACAAAAGCACAAAGACGAGACAAAAAACAACAACAAAAACCCCTGCAGGTTACCAGCAACAATCTTGTTGCTTTAAAGCAGGACAGTAAGGTTTGGGTTCATGTGAACTCAGCTGATTAGAGCAGAGAAATGAGAGCAGCTTTCAGTTCCTATTGAGCTCCAGCCCAACATTAGGAGGCAAACATGATAATCATCACGCTAGTTTCACTCCACAACAGCTGTCAGCTTGTATACATCTCGGTGAAGTCCCAGAGGCTTTAACATCTGTACAGTCAACGATCTCTATCTGTTTTTTCGGCAGTGTCAAACTTTTATGTGGCAGTAGAACAGAATATTTCATTGTGATATGGATCTTTTTGTGGCTGAAACGTGTACAAAAAAAAAAACATGTCTCTAGTTTGATTGAATGGGATTGAGAGACAAAAATACCTGCTTAGTTGCAGCAAGTTTCTTCTGCAGATGCTCAATAGTTTCTTCAGCCACGCGAATCTTCCTGAGTGCATCTTCATCAGCCAGCTTCTTGCTTTCTTTCCTCTCCCTCTCCTCCAGCTCTCGCACTCGCATCCTGAAGTCTTCCACCTGGAGGTTTTTGAGATTAGCATTCACCTTCAAAATCTATTCATGAGCTGAAAGGGTAAACAAAGAAAAAAAAAAAAAGAAAAAACCTCTGCTTTAGATTTACGCTCCGCCGCCATCAGCTGCACTTTGTCTCTTTGCTCCTTTGGAGCAGATTTATACATGTCGAGCAGGAGCTTCATCTCCTTCTGGGATTCCTGAGCTTTCCTGAAAAAGTTCAACATTTCGACATTAGATGAGAGGAAGAATTTCAACTGTTTTTTTTCTCTTCATCTAAACCAAAGAGGCAATATGTGGTGTTGTGCTCAAAAAAGTACAGTAAACAAACATTTCAAACTTAGACTCTGTATCTCCCTCCAGTGACCAATAAGGATCCCTGCCATATGTATTTCAGAATAGTCCAGTTGTGAAACCGTGTTGGTGCCAGATTTTTACCTAGTTGTCAAATCAATTTAGAAAAAAAAAGCCACTTCATGGTCTACTAGCAATACACGATCATGTGCCTTCATAAAATTGTTTGCCTTCCCTTTAGAAAAACTAATAATGGAGGCTTAGTGTAAACGAACAGATTTTGCCTGTTTTTTAGTGTTATGGGGTCAGCAGCCAGAGTGGAAGGAAGAAGATTGAACAGGAAAAGGAATCAGGGCCTCTTTTGTAAGATTTCTAAAAATTCTAAAATTGTATTTTCTCCTCCAAATTTTCACTTTTAGTCTCTTTTCTCCATTTTTCTCTTTGTTTTTTTTTATTTGAGTTGTTTTCTTCCCTTTTGTTCCTTCTTCTAAGATCACATATCCTGACTAAAATGTGTAATGGCATTAATAATTGGAAGTATTTTGTGTCCACTTGGAAAAGCAGAAAAAGATTTAATTTAAAAAGCGTTTTTTTTGTTGCTGAACAGAATGAATTGGTGATGTACTTGAGTTCTATTCGGAGCATCTTCAGCGTGTCCGAGTCCTTCCTCTTTAACTCGTCGCTGCGCTGCCTCTCTCTCTCGCGTTCCTTCTCTCGCTCCCGTTCAGCCTCCCTCTCCCTCTCTCTCTCCCGCGCCCGTTGTCTCTCGAGCTCCTTCCTCCTCTCCTCCTCTTCCTCCTGGTCGTCATCCTCCTCTTTCTTCACTTCCACGCCGTCGCTTGTGGCCTCTTCAAGAATTAAAACTCCACTTTCTCCACTTTGACAACGTAGCTGGGAGGGAAACAAAAAAAATCATTGATATTTTTATTAAATACTTGCAACAAACCAGTCAAAAATCAAAACCAATCATCATCTACCTTATTTATCTCCATCTGTGTTTCTCGCAGCTTCCTCTTGTAGCGCTGCACATCCCCCTTTAGCTGAAGGTTGTGGTTTTGAAGACTGCTAATTAAATGTCGCATCTCTCTGTTAATTGGTCCTAAACCAGAAGAGACACAAGATGAACACAACAGTCAACTTCATAATCAAGCAGGAAGTGATGACTTTGACAGCAAAATGCACACAAGTATAAAGAAAATGCATGATTTGATAAGTTAGCCTGATTACAGATTTATCAAAAAATGTCATTTTGAATTCCCTGTTCTGTTATTAAAATGAAGAATCTGCTTCATCTAAAAGCCCACCGCAGATCTAGAACATCTGCTGTGGTTCACTACCATCTTGGCTCATGTGAAGGTGTGTTTTGGGAAGACGCACCTGCTTGTTCATTGGCTGCCAGGTTCTGTTCAAACTCGATGCGCAGCATCTCATACTCTTTGCGCACCTGAGCCAAAGTGTCTTCCAGCTGGATTACCTCAGTTCGCAGTTTCTTCTGAAGCGACAGCTCATCACTCTTAAGCACACAAAGAAAGATCTTGTTGGCAAAGATTCTGGCATTATTTATTATTACACAATATTACTCGTCTGGATTATGAAATCTTTAGCAGCGTGAAAGAGGAAATTCAATCTGCGTTCTTCTAGAAACTTGAATTCTAAAGAAGATGAATATGTCTGAAATCACCTCCATGTGTTCAATCTGACGAAGATGAGCGTTCTTCGCTGTAAGCAGGAGAGCTCGAGCCTCATCCAGCTGAGTTTTGACCCCGAGTGATTCATTGTACAGCAGAGAGAACTGAGACTGCAGACATTTGTACTCCAAGGTTTCCTTCACAACCTCTTCTGGAATATTGCGCAAATCCATCTGAAAAAATGTGGATCTTTGTTGAGATCTTCATTGAAAAACTCTGTAAATCCTTGTTTAGTGATCCATGTTTGTATAGGAAGAACTTAAAGAAGGAAGTATGTGGGTGGTGGAAGCGCTGAGGGACAAGAAGATAACCTTAAGCTTCTCGCTCTCTCTCACAGCCTCCTGAAGCTCCGCTTGAAGCTTCTCCAGCTCTGCCATGCGGCTGTTGGCCAACTCCTGGTTGTGCTCCAACTCTGCATTGAGACTTTCAAACTAAAAAGCAAAACAAGATGCATCACAAGTGGAGGTTTAGATGAAAGCAAAGTGGTGGTCTTGAATTTGAGCAGAGTCCTTCTACTCACCTTTTGAATGTTCAGAGTTATCTGCCCTCCAGCTAGTCCACCAGAGCTGCCAGAGCTGCTGTAGCCAGATTTCAGCTGCAGTGTTTTTTTTTTTAAAGAAGGAACAAACGAGAGAGAGAAACGCTTAGTGTTCAGCTACAGGAACATTTTTTTAAAGTAGGATCACTGAGAAGAATAAAAAAAAAAAAAAGAAACTTTGCAGTTTAGGAACAAATGAGCAGCTGTTTCCAACAATGACACAAACACACCTGCTCCATCGCCTCAGCCAGATGTTTGTTCAGCTTCTGTTCTCTGTTGCGAAGTTTCTCGATGTCCCACTGGAGGTCCTCCACCGTCGTTTCCATCTCAGACACCTTCGTCTCTGCACTTGTTACCTTGTCGACCAGCTCGTTGTACTGCAAGGCAATGAGTCAAAACAACTACTTCAATGACAAAGTAAACACACATGTTAAATACACAGATAAATGTGGGTTTAAAAAAAAAAGAAAAACATCTAAAAGAGGAAACACTTTACCTCCATTGACATCTTGTGGTGGCGCCCGTGCAGGAGGGTGGACAGCTCATGCAGTCGCGTGTTCTCCTCCAGCAATGTGCGGTTCAGGATGATGTCAGGGTGGTTGTCGTCTTTACATGCTAACAACACAGAAACACACAAATCTAAGAATTGGACACAACTTTTTGGGAGCATTCTGATTTTACACAAAGATAATCTGACTATTAGTTTAAAATGCATTATTGTTAAATTATGCGCTTTATTTTAATAGAACCTGAATAGCTCCTAGCAGAAAAAAAAAGTAATTGCTTCCCAAACCTAACCAGAAAAAACAACAAGCATTTGAAATATATTTTTTACATGGATGTGAAAGACTCTTGGTCAAAAAATACTCAAGGGTTGTTGAGGATGTGCAGCTCGTCTACGCTCATGGCACAGAATCTCATATGACTTGGTTCATCCCACTTTAAAATCTGAATCTGCTTTATTTCTTTAATGCACAGTTGCTCCTGCTGTCGTCTTGGACCTCTGTTTGCAGTAGGAACCAGGTTTCCTCCCTTTTTAGATCACAGATTAGATAAGAATTCTATAAAAAATTAATGTTTTGGCAGTTATGAAAAGCTGATGAAGCTCCAGACATCATGACTGTTACAATAAGTTGTTTTCTAAAGACTATAATATTTACAAGGCCTGCACAATTAATCGCAAATTTATTGTTATCGCGATTTCAAGCTGTGCAATATCCATATCGCAAAAGTCGGTCAAAATCGCAATAAATTATAAACCTTAAATGTGCTAAAACAATCTTATGGCAACTTGAACTACTTAATGAATTGAATAAACCCTTTATGCATTTGACCAATCAGACGGAGCCCTTCACGTTGTTGACCAATCGAATGGAGCTTTTATGTTAGCTGATGCCCTCCTAATTAGACGAGGCTCATTTGGAGAATAATTTATGGTATTTTGACTCTTATTTAAATTAAACATTTGCAGTGAAATGGACATTTTTTTGTTGTTTTTGCTATTTGTTCATTTATCGCAAGTTATATCGTCATCGCAATATTGATCAATAATATCGCACATCGCATAACATTTTCATCATATCGTGCAGCCCTAATATTTACTATACCTTTAACTATGAACATCACTCCCAAAAAAGCATTTTTAGCTTATCCATTTAAAGAATAATTTCTCAGCATGCCTTGTAAGTCATGAGAAAGACGTTTGTTCATTATGAAAGAAGAATTTGTCTTCTTTGCCAGTAGTAACTTTTTGTTTAAACCCTTAAACATGGAATCAATTTTGCCAAAATGATTCTTAGTTAACTCATAAATACAGACCACAACTAAAGCAAATTAGGCCTAAAATTCTTTATGCTGTCCTGGATTTCCATATTTCCACTAGATAATGTGTTATGAGGTGTTTTCATTTACTTTTTAAAGTTTTCTGTGTAGATCGTAATGACTTCCTGAAAACCTAAAATCTTCAAAACGCCTTTAAAAGTGTTTTCTGAGTTTGAATTTCCTTATGCTGGACTCTTGAACCACTTGACCTCTCAGTCAGCTACTTTTTAGGTTAATTCTTGATTCAACAGGCCTGGCAGTAATCAGTGCCGGGTGTGGCTAATCAAATTGAACTCAGCTTTTATGATATGGAAATGCAAACAGGTTCTTTTTAACATGGGACACAACAGCTTTTGAAGGTAATTTTGTTTCTTCTGCACTTTTGCCAACAGAAAATTACTAACTTAATTATCAAAAATACAACTTTAATTACTAATAAAATCCAGGAAAAGGCTAATTGCTATTTCAGAGCATAGTTTATGAATGTGTTTCTAACGAGGAGTTTTGAACAGTTACCTGCTTCCTGAGCTGCTCTGCACATGCTGTCAATGCGGCTGTGCAGTCTGTCGAAGACGCACACCAGCTGGGCGATGGCGTCTTTGCTGAACTGCATGCGGTCTTGGAGATGCAAGGCCAGTTCCTCCTCTGTACTTTGTTCGAGCACAGCCAAAAAACCCTTGGCATTTTCACTCAATGGAGGAGGAGGCGGTGCTGAGTCTGCAAAAACAAAATAAAACCTTTTAAGGATAGTCAAGGGACCAAAAGAATGGGCTCATGAATAATTTATCAATATGATCAAACTCAGAAGCTTTCATTTCTGTTCTGAAACATTTTTTAAAAATTTTAAAAAGACAAAATTTATACTCCTGGGACCGTTTTGACAATTAAAGATATTGACTGACAATGAATAGCGTGAAACTAAAGTTAAAGTTTAAATGAACTTAGCCCAAAATGCTAACCTGTTTTTGATTCTGGTGCTGGCTCTGTCTGTGTCAATAACTCTTCTGACCCAGCAGGCGGTGGTGGCTGCTGCTCTTCCTGGTTTTTTTCCTGACGCTCCTCGACCTGCTGCTGGTCCATCTGCTCGCTTTCGCTCTGGATTTCAGGCACGGGTGGCGCTGGTCCTTCAGAGCGGGGCGACGATAGTCTGACACCACTGTCATCAACTGCTGTGCCGTCAGCGACTGGTGCCATGGGAGGAGCCGGAGCAGGCTGTTCAGGCTCCATGCGCTTGCGAAGCAACCTTACACTCTCTTCCAACTGTAAACCAGAGAAAACGTTAAAGAATCCACTGGATCAATTTAAGGACTGTTACTGACAGTGGCATGTTGCTATGAGCAGAGCTTACTAGATGTAGTATTGTAGTATGTAGATGAATGTATTATTTACATTTAAAAGCTTAACACTGCAATAAATAAGGTACCTGTGACCAGTAGCGATTGACAATCAGAAGAGTGGTGTCATCAGTGGCTTGTCTCTTCTCTAACTTTTCGATCTTCTCTCGTAACTCATCCTCCATCGCTTGCCTCTGCTCCAGGCGCTCGCACAGCTTCTTATTTTTAAACTGGATAACCTTCATGTCCATTTCCTCCTGTACATAAGACAGATTTTAGTTTCAGTGAAGAAAATTTTCATATAAAATCAAATGTGAAGATTTGAAAATATAAACACCAAATGACAGACCGTGGAGGAGACTCCAGCAATACGTATTGGCTCAATAAGTGTGGTGGTGGTCTTCTCCTCTTTCTTGCTCTTTTTCTCAGGTGGCCCAGGGGGGCTATCCCCTCCTAAGGGACGCTTCCCTCCCCCAGCACCTGACATGTCTGCTCCTGCATGAAATTGAACATAAACATATATTTAGTACCAATCTGTCAATGAAACCTACCATTTTTCTCAGCAAATTATGACAACCGGTAAGATCACTTTCAAAGCAGGAAAATTGTCTTCTGACAAAGCTACAGAAACAATAGCATTAATATGCCTTCAAACTATCATATAATATTGAAGTAAACGCTGCAATCAAAATTATATCGACCTCTCTCTTCAAATTAATGTATGTTTGTGAGCTTGCCAACACAAGCTAAGCTAATGGTTAGCTTAGCTAAAGCAGCGCTTCTTATTTAGCTCATAAAATTACATTGTTTCGGCATTTTCAATCCACTGACCATTCCTACATAAACTGTGCGTTTAAACTGTCACATCAACCTATATCCACGTATTCTCGAAGACACACATATCTTGGAAATGTTGACACAACAGACCTTAGCAAGGAACGTCTCAGGAGGCGTCAGGAAACGCTCTTCTTCTTCGTTGAAACACACCTCCCAAAAACTTGTAGCACTATCGCCACCTAGTGTTCAATTTTTGCTATTACTTAAAAAAACCGAAACCCTCACATTGATCTTCTTAAATCAGACAAAAATATATAAGATCACCAAGTAGCTCAAATTGACTTATTGCCCTCTAATATAGGATTAGGGGGATTGAAGCAGAATAACCAAAGTAACAATTTGCAAAGTTTCCTGGATCATTAAAGTTTCAAACGTATGAACATTTATGGAGCTAAGGTATTTTTTTTATTTTTTTATGGAGCTAAGATTGGGGAAAGTACTGTCAATTATCTTGCAGGTTTTATTTATTTAGCAAAAAAAGCAATAAGGAATGTTTATATAGCAGGCTAATGTGACCATTATGCTCCATTATTTAACCGGCCTAAAATTCGACATCAACTTAGTCGACAGTTTAACAATGGTCAAAGCAAAAAAATCTATTAACTTAATCCAGTAATTAATCAATTAGTCAAAAGTTTTTTTTCACAGAAAAACTTTCAGATTAAGGAAGAAAATTAATGTAAAGATTCAGATAGGAAAAAAGGGGGTATTTTTGTTAATATAAGGGCAGTTAAGCTGGGAAATTGTCTACTTTAATGTATTGAAAGAGTCAAAAATTATGGTTGTAGTTGAGTTTGGATGCTTTGTTGGGTTTATTGCTGTGGTTTGCATTTTAAAGTGTTGATATTTGGCAAATTTATATGTAAATATGTGTCCATGTGTTTAAATAAAGGTATAGATGACAACAAAGGGAGTGAAATGAACTTTTATTGAGTTACAAGGAAGAATTTGTGGGGTTGTTTAAGTTTACTATATTTCTTCTTTAAATTTGTGACTGAGTATTTTGTTTAATGCAAACAAAATTGTACATTATTTTATCTGTTATGTCCTCTTATTTTTTATCTGTCCTAGAAAACGCAATTAATTCATTTATTTAACTTTATTTTTTAAACCTGGAAACTCCCACAAAGTGTAATATAAACCAGTGCAACAAATCACTACTTTATTTTTTTAACATATTTACATATGTAATAAATAAACATTCATTTTATGGTTATTATTATTATGAATTCTGGAAACTTTTCTCGTGATGTCATTCATAGGAAGAGCAAACCTCCTGCGATTCTCACTCCCGCCTCAAGGGGGCAGTCCCGCCACAGCATCAAACCGGTCTCAAACGATTTTGAAGGAATTTGACCAGAATGTAAACATTGCTCCAAGCGGAGACAACTTCTTAGACATATCTGGAGTGCCGTCACGACTCGGTAAAACCCAGTTATGGCTTCGACATAAATCCCCCGAGCGGAGAGTATCAGTTCGGCTGATATTCGCGGTCCTTTTCTTGCAGTTTTTGGGCACACTTCTTGCTTGGTGAGTCAGTAGCTTCCTGGTCGGTCAGTGAACCTGCTCACTGGACGAGCCGAGGCCAAATCAAAGACGCAGACAAGTCCATGTTGTACATTGATATTTTCACATCCAGCAAGTTTTCAAAAATAGCTTTATAGCGATCAATTGGGGTGTTTAAATGTTTACGAAGTCCCAACAAAACTTCCTTCCTAGAGTTAGCTAAAGTCGTCCCCATTCGGTGCGCGTGAGTGAATTTGCTGCTGTTACAGATCTATCATGACCAAGGACATCGTTGTTGGAGACGAGCTGCCAGACTGGGTGGGAGCGAAGGAATTTTACCAGAAATATGACCCGAAGGAGGTTATTGGCAGGTGAGCTGAAAGGAAAGAACAGGATGTTCTCTGAAGCGCTCCGTCCCGCTTGCCGCTAATGATGGAGACGTGGTGCGTTCACGTGCGTCTGTCGCCTCTCAGGGGGGTGAGCAGTGTGGTCCGCCGGTGTGTGCACAGGCACACGGGGCAGGAGCTGGCCGTGAAAATCATAGAGATCACCGCCGAGAAGATGACAGCCCAGCAGCTGGAGGAGGTGAAAAGCTCCACCCTGAAGGAGATCCACCTTCTCAACATGGTGAAGGGACACCCCTCCATCAGTAGGTTCCCTCCTGCAAAATGAGTCTTCTAGTTGTTGATTTTATGATATTAAAGTGCTTTTTTTATTATCTTTTGTCTCCCTTTAGTCACTCTCATTGATTCCTATGAGTCCACAACATTCATATTTCTAGTGTTTGACCTGTGAGTATAAACATTGAAAGTTACATACTTTTAAATGCTAAATATTATATAAAAAAATCATAATAATAACTACTGTTTTATGCATTAAAGCATGAGGCGAGGAGAGCTGTTTGACTACCTCACAGAAAAGGTAACACTGAGTGAGAAGGAGACAAGGTGAGCCCTACTTTTACAGCCTCTTTGTTTGAATTTGACCCTAGTACAGATTTTTATGAATTAAAGACCCACTCAGATCATCGCTAGATCTATTTCAAAAGTGTTCCCAATGGTTTTGTTTTTTCTCCAAATCATTGTCTAGGACTTAGTTTCTGCAGAGCGGCAGGAGTTCATTCGTTGTTTACAAGCTGATGCATTTGACTGGAGCAGAGCAGGGAGCTTGTGGCTTGCCGTATTTGCTTTTACGTCACACTTATAAGCTTTTTCCAACTGTATTTTTGCGTCTGATCCTGATTCGAAATGATTTGAATTAAAAAAATACTCACAAATGCAATTTTAAGCTTAATTGTCTTTATATATGTCCTGCATCATGAGAACATGTTAAAAACACATTTTCCATTGGTGTAGGTCTTTAAATATTTGAATAAGAGCGTCTAATGTTACAGTTTATCCATTTTAATTTCACATCCCACATTTTTTGGGACATTTTTTGGGACATTTAATTTTAAGAACAGTTAAGATGGTGCATAAACAAAATAGTTTTTTTTGCCTTGAATCCAAATTTTGCACGTTTGCTTCTTTGTGCTTCATTTTTAGGGATTTTTATTTTGCAACAGCCTTTTTTTAAGCTCTGTCTTTTTTGAACTGCCCTGCACTGGTCTGTTTTTTAATAGCCTAAACGACAATCACCTTCTTAACACCTCTAAAGTCTGTCAGTTTTCTCGTGTGTGACAGTTTAATAGCTGTGTGAGTCGTAGCTGTGCTTTCACGTGCAGCCGGTGTTCTTTTCTATCCCTCAGGAGCATAATGCGCGCTCTGCTGGAGGCTGTGCAGTACCTGCATTCGCTGAACATCGTGCATCGGGATTTGAAACCTGAAAACATTCTTCTGGATGATCATGGGCACATCAAACTCTCTGACTTTGGCTTCTCAGTGCAGCTAGAACCCGGACAGAATCTCAGAGGTTGGTCTAAGTGGTGCAGAGTCTTGGATTTGTGGTCGTGGAACTAAAACACTTTGTTTTTTGTGTTTGTGCATAATTAGAACTCTGTGGAACGCCTGGTTACTTGGCCCCCGAAATTCTGAAATGTTCCATGGATGAAATGCATCCAGGCTATGGCAAAGAGGTTGATCTGTAAGTCTTCCTTTTCTTGTCTCACAATAAAACAGCAACCCATGCTGTCTCCAATCTTGTGTATCTATATATTTTTTTGAAGATGGGCTTGTGGAGTCATCCTCTTCACGCTCTTAGCTGGCTCGCCGCCATTTTGGCACCGCAAACAGATGCTGATGCTGCGGCTGATCATGGAGGGCCGGTATCAGTTCAGTTCTCCAGAGTGGGATGACCGCTCGGACACTGTGAAGGATCTGGTAATATTTGTGTTTTGGAATGTAGAAGATTTTGTTTTAAAGCTTTTTACTGAACATTAACATTTTTTTTTTTTTAATGTTTCCTGAAGATATCCAGGTTGTTGGTGGTGGACTCAGCCGCCCGGCTTACTGCAGAGCAAGCTTTAGCACACCCCTTCTTCAGACTGTACCAGAAAGAGGATGTGCGCCTCTTCAGCCCCAGAAAGACATTTCGGGTGAGTTTGAGCTCTTTTATTAGCAGCTTTGAAAACAGGAAACAAAAAGACTTGAATCATTTTGCCTCTCCAGGTGTTGATAGTGAGCGTGCTCGCCTGCATCAGAATGTACAGCCGTTACCGTAGGGTGCGGCCACTGACCCGCGAGGTGCTGGCCAGAGATCCATACTCCATCCGCGGCGTCCGCAAGCTCATCGACGGCTGCGCCTTCCGCATCTACGGCCACTGGGTGAAGAAGGGGGAGCAGCAGAACAGAGCAGCTCTCTTTCAGAACACGGCGAAGATCATGCTCCTGGGGCTGGAGGACTTTGAAACATAAAACCTCCTCATTCCTAGACATAATGATTTTTTTTAACCATGTGCATGTGCTGTCTTATGAGTACTGCTGTTGTTTATGTTACTGCTTATATTTAAGATGTGGACTTCAGGGATCAGCACATTTTCATGCCTTAACGCATACCTCGACTCAGAACAACGCATGATGGTCTAATATTTCTTATCTGCGTGTTGATCCGAATATGTTTGGAACTCATCGTGTTTGTTCTGCTTTTTTTGCAGTGGGGGTGCACAACCTTTTCCGTGTATAAGATCATAAATTATACCATTTATTAATATGTATTTAGGATTTTATTGCAGTTTATGGGGAGAATAAATGCACTGTGATCCGTAGTTTTTGCAGATATTTAAATAACACATTCAATCTCAGAGGTAATTTAGTGTTATGTATCCGTACTGTAGGATATTTATGAAATATTCACCATATGTCGAGTGTGTTTGCGTTCAGTTTTGTCGCCCGCATGCACGCACACTTCCCTCAACCAGAAACCCACTAACACATACAACTAACCTTTCAGCTCCCTCTACAGTCTAATTCAAAGAAGTGCCTGCATGTACAAAACTGTACATACGCAGATATTCATTGTACTGTAAGTGCAAAAAGAAATTTTATTGACAATTAAATAGATGTCTAAATTATACTATTTCATTCAAGTGTACAGTTTGGACATTTTTCTTTATTTTCAGTCTTGGTGATTATACCTGGAGAATCACAAAACCTCATTTTCTGTCTGATGTATTGTTATATAACTGGTTTTAGATCCGCGGAACCTAAAAATGGGGGGACACATAAGTAAATACATCTTATTCTTAAATTCTGATTCACTTTAAAAACAGTTTCTAAAGGAAATGTTCTGTTAAGATTCAAGATCTTACCATCAGAGGCCCCTTGCTGATCTGTGGTCAGCCTTTCCTTCGTTTCCTCCATCAAATCAGCAACATCTGCCGTTAAAAAGATGGTATTAATCTGGTGCAGGGGCCTCTGAGGTCTTGTTATTATACAGGCTAAGGTTAAAAAATCATGGCAGAATCTGAGCTTGACATAAACTATCAAAAGATTTTTAAAAAGAAATGTATAGGAATGGATTATCAGTTCTCTTGCATATTTTTCTCCAAATTCTTGAACAGTTTGTACCTCTATCTTCCACAGCAGAAGATGCATTTTCCTCCATCCCAGAGTAAGTCAAAAACAGATCAAGTCTGTGCTGCTCAAAAGCAGAAAGAGAAACTCTTTGGTTTTTACTACAGTAATTGCTCACATTTGAAATAGTCTTTGTAAAAGTAGACAACCAATAACAACTTATTATTTTGTATTTTAGTTTTGTGTATCCAAATAACTGCTTTTACTAAAAGTTTCTTAAAAATATATACAGTACTGCAAACATTAAAAATGGAAAAATAAAAATGCAAATAAAATGGAAAAACTATCATTTGCACTGATAATAATTTTGAATAATCATTGTTTTGCTTAAATTTAATTTTTTTTCCATTTTTCAAATCAAGATTGTGACATATTTGGCCCCATAAGGTAACACAATCTCACTTATTCTGCAAATGTTGACCAAAACCATAAAACGTAAAGTTTTAGCTCTCAATACGGTTAAGATCAGATATTGATGAATAATCAGCTTAAAATAATTCTAGTATTCATTACAAAGTTAACTAGGCTTTAGAAAATACAGTGGTAATGCTGGTGAGTCATTGGAAATGCTGAACTTTTGTAGCTTTTGCTGCTTAAAAGCAAAATAAAATTACTTTTTTTTAAACAACAAAACTAGATTTTTTGAAGGATTGGGAAATTTTGCAAGACTTATAAAAAGTTTAATTAATATCACAATTTGACTCCAACACAAAAAGTAGAGAGGTGGAGTGAGGAAAAATTAAGAAAAGTTTAAGATCACCTGTGGCGTAAAGATGTACTTGTACAGTTTGCAGTGTTTCATATAGACGGCGTCCAGATATTTTAGGATGCTGTTTGCTTGCTCAAAAGTGAAAATGTTGATGCTGAAGGGAGGCCGCTGTGGTGTGCAGGAAAAGAACGGGAAACAGTGCAACATGGCAAAGCAATGAAGTGGAAATGAAAGTAAAACTGTCCTACAAACCCTGACTGAGTGGCACAGCAGAAGTTCCACACAGTAATGGAAACACGCTTCTTCATCCTTCAGAACATTCCCTGCAAGTTGAAAAGGTATTTACTTTATAGCTGCATGGCTACAGATTTGATATTAGAGTTAAAGCGATTAATTCTTTTTTTTTTCCGTCTTTTATTGTATTAGTTAAAATTGGATTCTTTTTATACTTTTGGTATACATAAAAAGATGCACAGAGCTAACTTTACTCACGCTTAGGGAGCCTTTAATCTGACGCTACATAAATACCTTGCTTTTGCTTACCTACATTAGCCTCATGGATGGACTTAATGATGGACAGAAGTGCAGACGCCTGCTCTTTTTTAAACCTCTGCTTCCTGCCAAAGAGCACAGCCTGGACGTACAGCTCCAGCACAACTCCTCTTTTTGGCTCAGGGTGATCTATTCCAAACAGTCTGCACAACGCACTGTCGCAACAAGAGAAGCAGTAAGTCTGACAGGCAGTTCATTTTATGGATTTGTTTCAATGACTGACTCTTCTGGGCTAGAAAACCTCTCCAGATCAGGAACAGACTTGATCTGGTCAATTATCTCCATGTCATGGAAGCTTATGTCTCTCCTGTAAACATCAAGAGAATACACTCTGTGTTAGATGTACAAGTAAAAGACAGTGTAATTTAATCATTTATATATACTAAAATATTACCATAGCATCACTTTGGCCTTGAGAGAATGTCCCTACAATCAAAAAAAAAAAAAAATAATTAAAACAATTTCCTTCCTGTGTACATGATTGTTAAAAGTTAGGATATAAAAGTAAGAATTTGTCGGCCTCAAAGAAAAAAAAATACAAATAAGCTAATAAACGTTGTGGGGTTTTTTTTTTCAATTTTGATAAAACATTTTGATTTTCATAAATATAATTACTTTATTATACTTTATTAGAAATGTGTTTGAAACATTGACATTGCATAAAAATGATTAGTTTTATAACTTCAAATCTAAAATAAAATCAAAGTAACTGATTGTTCTGGATGTTCAGTCAAGCAAAGGCCAAACGGAGGCAGTGAAATACCAAACTATTTACATTAAACCGGGGAGATTTTACCTTCAATGTTGTCATTTTGTTTACTGCTTTCGTTCAATTTTAATAATTGTTTACTTCCGGTATCCAAGCAATGTCCTCCACATAGCACTAAAATGCTGCTCATTCGCCAAAGTACTTTCCAAAATACTAATAAAATCAAGTCGAGACGAGATAAAACCGTACGAACAGTTTTTTCTTTCTAGTTTTGTTTTTTCGCGGACGCCGTTTCCATAGCAACGATAAGCCCCCACCACCACTGGTGTGGGGTTTTGTTTTGTTTTTTCGTGCCAAATTAATTAATTATCATTTTAACGACGTGACATAAATAGAACAACAAATAAGACTAAAAGATAAGCATGCAAAAAGAAAAGATAAAACAATACAACTCTAAATAACACAGAAGGAGAGAGGGTTTGTGGGAGCTTTGGGTTGCCAGGTTTGGTCACGTGTGGTGCTGATGATGTTGACCTGAAGCTCGCAGACGGGAGTCCCGGTTCTCCCCTCCCACGTTCCTCCAGGCCTCAGCGTGAGCGCAAAGCAGACATGAGAGCCGCCTGTCCACACCAACAGAGCCGTGCAGCAAAGTTTAAGAGCATTATCTCGGTTTAATCCACTTTGCCTTCTGCCACTTGCAGGTGGACAAGCTGGCGGATCCAGGCGGATGCCACAAACTGCCGCCAAACCAGACAGTTTCTACAGAGAAATCCCATTTTTGAGGACAATTCCAGAGACCAGTTCTTTTGGATTTACGACTTTTATTAACATTTTGTAATTAATAAACGTCTCAATAGTTGGATATGGACGCTGAAGTGCAGCAACAGAGGCTGGAGAAGCAGGTAAAACGTTGGCCACATAGATTTAAAATACACCTGATTCATTTAGCCTGCAATGATTGTAATACATATATTATACCTGTCAATTTATTTGATAGATTTTTTTTTCTTTTATTGCTGATAATTCTACATCTTTACAGGTTTTGTTAAGTTTGGTCAGTTTTGCTTATTCTGCATAGTATGTAAGGTTGTAACTAATATTTAGTCAAATGCAATTTAAGGGGGAAACATTTATTACTACAAATAAGGGAAATATAAACTAAGTAGAGGGGATATAAACAAATGAATGCATAATTATTTCAAGTTTATCATTTTAGAGGAGTTGAAGAACTACTAATAAGTATTATTTTGTATTTGGAAAAGCTAATAGTACTCTAAAACTTGATTAAACTCTAGAAAACGTAATTATTTTCCTCTGTTTTGCTACTTTTTTTTTTTTTAGAAAAAAGTTTAACAAATTGTGATTCTTAATCCTTTCACAGCAAGCTCTTCTGACAAAAATGCAGCAAAAGAAAAGAGCTTTCATTCCAATGGTGGTCGCCACTCAGGAAATGCGGCAGAAGAATCCAAAGCACAGATCGTTGTTTTCTGATGAGACTTCTCTGTTGATCAGCCAGTCTGCAAGCAGTGGTTCTCTGAGTGGTGAGTTTCAAGAAAGCTTTAAAAATACTCTTCAAAATAAAAGCACTCATTTTGTGTGTGTTTTGTTTCTTTTCTGAAAGATCAAGTGGAGCATGCTCATGACAACCCTCTGGTTGAGATCACTTTGGGAGAAAAAGATATGATTCCAAATGAGGAGCTGGAAGAACATCCTCCAGAGAACCTTGGTCATCCCAAAACGCTAAATTGGGAGGTCGATGTGGAGTCACAGGAGAAAAGTGAAGGAGTTAAACTAGATCCAGTGGATACAAGGACAAAGGAGGAAGATACAACAAAAGAAAATAACAAACGTAAGATTTTCTTTATGCTTACAAAACCTTAAAATTGTCCCTCTCTTTTCTGAATATTCCCATAAAGCTATAAAACACTTGACACAATTGTTTCTCACCATCTCATTTCTTTTCTCCAGAAGTGGAAGGGGAAGAGGAGAATGAGCAAGAAAATCAACATGAAAAAGAAAAAAAGGAGAAAAAAACCAAGAAGAAAGCCAAAGTAAAGGAATCAACAAACTCACAGAAGACAAAGAAGAAAACCAAACAAGAACCTGACGGTAAAACGATCATTTTCTGTAGAAAAAACACTGAAAAACATGTCAACACATTTATTTCACATCTGAAGCACTAGGACAGTCCTAAATATGTTTTTGAGTTAAAACTAAGACACATATTTCTTATATTAAGCGAAATTTAGCTTAAAACAGCAGAAAGTAGATAAATATTATACTTTAGACCTAAATTTGAAGGTGAAATGCCTAACATAATCTAGAAATACCAAAGAAAAGCAACATTTATCCTCAAATCCTGAATTCAAGACTAGATCAGACTGTGTTGGAGAGCCTGTGTGTGGAAAAAGGATGTTATTATTCACACAAAAACATTTACACAGGATTTTTAAACCTCAGGCTGAAAAAAATGCTCATAAATGCTACAGAAAAAGCTAATATTTCTGTCTGTAAATTTGCAGCCACGTGTCAAATAAGTGATGAGAGCAAAGATGAAGAAAAAGAAACAAAGTCAGACAAAGAAGAGAAAACCACACCAAGTCTGGCGTCACTTAACTCCAACTACAGGGAGCTGTCATCCTCAGAAAATGAACTTGAAGAACAAGTAAGGCCATTGCATCAAATATTCCATCGTTTTTAGCCCACTTTAAACAGCTACATGATGTAAGCAAACATTTGGTGCTGTTCGTTTCAATCTAACGCGTTCTCAATTCAGCCAAGCTCTCCCATGTCGACAGAAGATGTTGAGAAGTTCGCCTTACGGCCCGCTCCCAGAGATGTTACCATTCAATGTCGGATCACCAGGGACAGGAGGGGCTTAGAAAAGGGCATTTACCCTACATACTACCTACACATGGAGAAGGAGGACGGGAAGAGGGTCGGTACTGCCGCCAAATGATTGCAAAATAATTTGGCTCACTTAATTCAGTATATATGACCTAATGTTCTGTTTAAATTAAAGATTTCTTAGGCTTGATAAAACTGTTTCCCTCTTTAGGTATTTCTGATGGCAGGCAGAAAAAGAAAAAAATCCAAGACATCAAACTATCTCATCTCCACCGACCCGACAAATCTCTCCAGGGATACAAGCTCTTACATTGGAAAATTGAGGTGTTACTTACTGTATTTCTAATCTTTTTTAATTTAAGGCATAAATTTCAGCTTTTTTAAACCTCTTTTTTTCCCCCCAAAACATAGGTTTATAATCTAAATAAAATATTTTTACGACACCAAAATATTTTTACTCTAAAACATTCAAATATATTTGAAAAAACTATTATGAATTAAACAAAGAAATAATCTGAACCCAAAAAGAGTTTTATAAAAAAAAAACAGATTTGCAAAAATTTAGTTTTAAAAATAAATATGTTATTTGACCGAAAAAAGAAAATATTAAACTAGATAAGTGATATGTTTGTTTTGATAGAGCCTTACAGCTGCATTAATTCATTTGGCCAGCAGGGGGCAATAAACTAGGTTGTTCATGAGTTTGCCACAGGTCTTTTAATTTTTTTCTTTTTTACCAATATATGTTGTTTCTGATTACTTATTTGCCATCCATTTAAACAATTAAATAGTTTCAATAGTTTCAGTGACAAAAAATCGTTTTTTTCCTTCAGGTCCAATGCTCTGGGTACAAAGTTTACGGTGTACGATGGAGGTGAAAACCCAGAGAAGAAACCATTTGTCAAAGAGAGTGAGTCAGTGCGCCAGGAATTGGCAGCCATATGCTATGTGAGTTCATCTCACACGCTTCACAGCATAAACTCTGCAAGTTAGTAAACCTTGTAACTGACTGGTTTGCTGCATTTTCAGGAAAAAAACGTGTTGGGCTTTAAAGGTCCCAGGAAAATGACAGTGATCATACCTGGCATGCTACAAAACGATGAAAGAGTCACCATTGGTTCTGGAAATGTATGTCTGTAAAGCACTGAGTGGGAAGCATGTGGTGATTTGGGTTGGTTTAGATTAACCGGGACATTTCTGTTTACTGTAGCAGAGTGAGACTCTACTGGGCTGCCACGCAAAGGGCCAGACAGAGCAGCTGGTGACTCTGGTGAACAAATTCCCGAGCTGGAATGAACAGACTCAGTCATATGTGCTGAACTTCAACGGACGCGTGACTCAGGCGTCTGTGAAAAACTTCCAGATCATCCACCCTGACAATGGTAGACTGACTTTTTGACTCCGTATGGTGGAACATTTTTTTGCTTTGTTTGCCTAACGTCCTCTTCTGCCGTCTTTTTCAGAGGATTACATCGTGATGCAGTTTGGTCGGGTGGCGCAGGACGTCTTCTCCATGGATTACAGCTTTCCTCTCTGTGCCCTGCAAGCTTTTGCCATCGCTCTCTCATCCTTTGATGGTAAACTGGCCTGTGAGTGATTAAAGGACCTTCAGAAGCTGCAAATCAACACTTTTATCTTTGTCATGCAATGTTTGCAGGCAAATAAATAGTCATTTTTACAAAAAACAAAATTTAGTACAAGTGTGTTTGCTCTTCTTGTGTCTTCTTGTCAAATCTCATGATGAAAATATTTATTTTCAACATTTCCGTTTTTGCTGTGGTCCATCCAATCATTTTAAAAGTCACGTTGTTGCAAATATCTGCTAAGAATCTTAACCACGGGCAGCACGATAAGCCACGAAGCCATTTCATGTTAGGGTATTTTCTAGTTTTTAAGTATCAAAAATCTCTTAAGGACATGTTCGCACTATCAAAGGGAGCAAAACTGAAGCAGATAAGGACTTCAGCTCCTGTGCAATACAAGGACTTGAATACGCTTGTGGCCGATATCATAGACATTTTCTGCGCTGTTTCACAGAGGGGTCAATAAAGATTCAGCAGATAAAAATAAACCTCCGCTGTGCTCTGCTGCTCATGAAGATGTAAAAAGACACTTGTGAGAGCTGAAACCTCAATTGAAACTAAAACACAAACAGAACAAACGAGCACTTTGACTTTTTCTTCAACAGGCCGTCACTGAGAGAAAAACCTGCATCATTGCAGGCCTCACAAGTGTTGAACTGAAAAACACGAATCCATCTCGTGTTTGTTAAAATGTTTCATCTTTAAGGGTCCGGTTTTGTATGAGCTCTAAATCAAGAAAATCTCAAAGTTTTAAAGGAAGCTATGACTTACAGAGTGAAATCTAATCGTTCACAGCATCAGAAAAAACATGTCCTTCGGTGAGATCTTCTATCAGGACGCCAGATGTTGCACAACACTTGTAGGTCTGTTTTTCCAAAGTCAGATATTCTGACATCAAGAAAGTTTGGGTTCAGCTGAAGACCCGTGCCTATGCTGACTCAAGCTTTCTGGCATGAAGTAAAGCAACAAAAATCCTCCCAGCTTTTATGTAAGTAAATAAAAGACTCGATTGTACATATAGTAACACATTTGTGGGAAATGTGTTGTGGTTATTTTCTGTGACATCTAATACAAACAGGAAAGTCCTTTTGAGCCTGACATCAGCCTGACTGATAAAGTTTAAAGTTTACTCCAAATGTAACATTTTTACTGCTTTTGAATGATAACATGAACCAAAAAGCTCTGGGCTGAAGCATCAAGACCATCCCAAATCACCAAGGATACAATTTACACAGATACAAAACTTAACAAATTGACAAATATGACCCAAATTCACATAATACATACAAATACATACATGAATTTAAATAGTACCAACAAATTATTTTACATTTTAACAGTAACCTACATTTTTTACAGTATTTACTAATTTAAGATTGTTATCCCAAAAACCGATGATAATGATGATATTTCACTTTGGACATATCCTTAAAAAGGTCAAATAGGACAGCCTCTGTTATTGGAAATTTTTTATATCAATGTTAAAAAAAACCCTGTTTGAATAATATGTCTCAAAGTGAATTTCTCTTAAAATAAAGAGACCTCAATGTCTAATTTCGCTTTAGTCATATAAATAAACAACACTAAAACAAGAATTTTCTGTGCAGAATATCATGAGGTAAAACAAACAATGCTCAATATTATGTGAAAGAAAACATGTTTCACATGCAGATTCTTTGAATGGACAAAAATACATACACATATGTATATATATGTACATATATATTTAGGAAACTCTAAATAGACAGACAGGCTCCTCCTTCACTGGGTTTACATTTAAGATGTGGGGTCTCAATCCAGCACGACTTCAAACCAGGACTGCAGTGATGTCGTTCAGTCTGAGGCTGAAGATCCTTCTGATCGTGTCCACCAGCACAGGGAGGCTGCATGGGGGCTCTGTTCCAGGTGAGTTTTTATTTTCTATGATCAGAGCATAAACTCTGTGAATAATAAAAGCATATGATGCCACTGTTCACACGTCAAAGTGTTTTGTTTGTTTTATCAGAGGCTATTTCTAAGGCTGAAAATCAATATGAAGTAGCTGCAGCAGGTGTTTGCTGACTTGTTTTATTATTTTAAAAAGGGCGAGGGTCTCAAAGGTTTCTTGTAAAAACCAATAAAAATGTAAGAAATTTAATAACTTTGGTTAACATATTCTCTAAGATGTAAAAAAACAATCCCGATGTTCTTTTTGTCACCAGCTAACTGATGTCTAACCATTTTTCTGCTTTTTTGTCTGAAGAACAAAAATAACAATCAAAATGATATTTTTTTACATTATTGTGAACAGACACATAATACTGAGAACTTGATCATTTGCTTTTAAGAAAAAAATATTCATACAAACCAAATATTTTAAGCCATTTCGTGTTTGTGAAGCCAAATCAAATTCTAAAATTTGCATTTTACATAAAAAAGTTGGCAATATCGGGCTAAAATAAAGAAAAAGGCTAACGTTTACCATTTAAAGGTGGCAATGATCAACAAAATGTATACAAAGAGATACTGACATTTTTTTCTGCATAAATACTAGTAAAGTAGAGCCATAAGTTGCAGTCAGATGTATTCAGTAACAGCAACATTTTCATGTTTTTTTTTCTTCTGTGCACACGAGCAACCATCACATATCATAGCGTTAGTTGGATTTTTATGCTATAAGATAAATAGATCTGTGAACAAACAGACATGTATTTCTGTCTATAATAGTAAGAAAAATTGAGTGGTCTTTGAATAATCATCATATTCTGCATACAAGATGTTTTAAAAAAAATATTGATGTATTTATTGTTGGTGGCAGTTGACAACAGAAGAAAAACATTTACAATATCATTAACCCTTCATTTAAGTTTTGAACACTAGGAACAGTAGAAGAAAAATATTCTTATACAATCTGATCAGTCTGTACAAGCACAAGAACAACAATAATAATGTTACATTTTTCCAAATGCACTCTCCCATGCCTCCCTAACCTATGATAGTCCCTCATTTATTTGTATTTGTCTTGATTAATCTACCTAGTTATATTTTTCTAAATTTCTGTTTTTAAATGTTTTATTTATTATGTTGATATTTTATAAATAACAATTAAGGAATGTGCAAATGTTGGTCCCTAATGAAGAACTGAAGTGGCCCATTTCTTTTGTTTTTTTGTTAGTAAAATAGCAACACCTTCTGCATGTTTACGAGATTTAATCCTGTGCTTTTCAGGAACGGATCACCAGATTTACTGCACAAATGATTTTGTGTTCACCGTCAACTGCTCCATAAAGCTTCTCCCCGCGGCAAACACCTCAGCCAGTTATAGCTCCTCCTGGCTGCAGTTTATTGATCCGTACGACGAGGAGTAAGGCAGTGTTAAACCAACATCTCTGTTTGTTGTCACATTTATGGTGTGTCTCATTTCTGTTTTATGTCCTCACAGAGAGAAACACGTCTGCAGGCTGACAAACACCACAGGAGCCTCGTTCTGCTCTTTCAAGAGATCTACTGAAGCACCAGAGCAAAGCGACTTTCCTTACATCTTTGATGACATCCACATCTATAAAATCTCCCTTTGTCATGGCAAAGATGGCAAAACTGACATGTGTGAGCTGTTGGATGATGGGTACACACCTGTGACAAACAGTGAGCAGCAAAACCACAATCCGATCTTACATTCTCTACATTCTCTAAATGCTCAAAGGTTGTTTAAAAGAGTGAGAATCTCTTCTATCCTGTTGTCAGTCACACCCAATGCTCCATGCTGCCTCACAGTGAGCCACAATTCGAGTCAATACCACTTCAGCTGGAAAAACACCTACGAGAGGTACAGGACCAGGAACGACCTGGCAGAAAATCTAAAGTATGAGCTGCACTTCTATAAACTGGAGAACAAACACCCGGTGAGACCCTTTTATTCTGAAATTATTGCATCCTCTTTTTTTCCAGGGAAGCAGTTGCACACATAGAAACTGCATTATTGTACATGCACATTGGAGGAGGTGAATTCCTTTATTCTGCATAAATAACACAAATAATTCTTGCTTCCATAAAAAAACAACTATATTGATTCAGGTGATGCAGCATAATATTGTCCCAGAAAGCACAAGCTACTCTTTGGATGAGGAGAAATGCGTACCAGATTCAGAATACGCCGCTAGAGTGCGGTCCAGTCCTAACGGGGTTATTTTCAAGGGGGAATGGAGCGATTGGTCACCTGAGGTTTTCTGGAGAACAGAACCAGCAACCGAAGGTAGAAAACACAAGAACCTACACCTGTTTGCTGTCATTTGGACTCCATTGTGGTGTTGCAGTAATGATTACTGTGTTCCTCACATAGATCTCACATCAAAGGTGTCGATTTCCCTTCATACTGTGATCATTTCCTTGTGCGTGGTTATCCTCGTCCTCATTCTACTATGCTTTGGTCCTATGAAGAGGTAATTCTCTCAATTCAACACCAACTTTCTACCAACTGTTATTACCAGTCTTTAATTTGATCTCATTTTGGAGCACAGATGGAGACAGAACAGCTTCATCCCAACTCCAGCTCCTTATTTTCAAACCCTGTACACCGTCTGCCAAGGAGACTTTAAGGTAAAAGCTGAAAGTCATGCTAAAAAGTTTCAGCATAAGAGTGTACGACTGTGATTACAGAGCTGGGTCATGACGCCAGACGAAACGGCAGATGTCCTGAACGCAGAAGAAACACTCCACATAGACAACCTGGAGAAGTGTGCAGACCAGCCGCTGACAGAGGGAAGCCCATACAGAAACATCCCCAACCTCCAAAGTCCCACTGATCTGCAAAGAAGCCCAAACTCTGAGGAAACCGGCAGTTCGCCTTTGGGTCATCTGTCGATGACGGGAAGTCCTGCAGAGGACTCAGGCTGTTGGCTCTGCAGCGACACTTCTCTGGAGGAGCTTCCTCTGTGGTACTGCAACGAGTACTGCACCCTAAACTGCATCCAGAGGGCCGGCTGTGGCACAGCGGAGCACCATGCAAGTCTGAAAAAGTTCTGTCAGCCAAAACTCGGGGAGGATCTCATCAGGGACGCATAGACTTGTATCTTAGAAGTAAAACTTGCATATAAGCAATATTTTTGCAACAATCATCTGCCAAATAAGCCGTTTATCTATCATGTATAAAACTTACGGGTACTGTGAAAATGCAGCTTTACTTGAGTCCTACTGGCTTCATGAGGATTTTTATCTAAAGGGGCTAAAGAAAGATGTGCCTTTAATAAAGAAAACCAAACATTTCGTAGAAAGTTTTATTATTAAGCCAACACATACATGACCAAAGCACCATATAACCTTAAAGTCTGATACAGAAGAAAGCCTACCTGCCTCAACCACTGTGGCCGTTTATCCCACAGCAAACACTCTGCATAACAAAAAGACAGCCAAGGCAGCAAATTCTAACGTATATTACAGATCGATGAATACAAAACCTGGGGAAAAAAATGTAGACAGAACCATCTAGAGACACTAGTGATACAACAGTATAAAAGTGCCATTCATTATACAGCAATTGGAATACTGACAATGAAGTAAGCTATTTTACATTAAATTTTAGGGGGGGGGCTGTGAAAAGACAAAAACAAACAAAAAAAAACCTTTTCATCCATGAACATTGATGACCACCATCCTGGAGATGATCAACTAAAGCTGTGTCCCTTGCACCACATAAGACAATGTTTAAAACGAAATAACGAGAGCGGCGAGGACACCCGTCCTCTCCTGGCATTATGTGCCAACCAGCGATTAAGAACAAAATGGATAGGTGGAAGGAGAACAGATGGCACAGAATGTGTGGAGTTTAAATAGAAGTCTTTAAGCGAGTCTCGATGTGAGAGGAGCACATTCATCGAGAGACTGAGCGGGGAGGTGATTCTTGTTAAACCCATTCCTTCTGCTGCAGCGGAGAGTCCTCATCTCTTATGAGGGAGAGAATTTCTTGGCTTGTGCTCGAACTCTCTTTTCATATTCTACTCTATTTTGGCTGAAAGGGGATGAAGAAAAAAGTTGCAGTGAAGAAACAACACCGACAAAAGAACTGACTTTTAGATTAAAACAAAAAGTTACATTGTTTTATGTCAGAAAAATAATCAGATTCAAACCAAAAACATGCCTTAACCACTGAAAATATAAAACACATTTATGCTGATGACAGCAAGGAAAGTGTTTTAAAGACAATGCGATTCATTTACATGTTTACTGAACTGAGGTGAGGAAATGTTCCGAGTATATTTATTAAACTTGATTAACCTCCACTTGATCTGATCAGGAGGATTATTACAACTACACAATAATACACATCTATAAAAGAAATAACTCCATAGGTAGGATAACTATATATATTTGCTTCTTCCCTTTCAAGAAACAAATCAAACTATTTGACTTAAACTGATAATCATTATGCTAATAAATGCATCAACTGACATCCAATGGGTTTGACATCTGGGTTTGTCTAATAGTTTAATGCTTGAAATAAACCAAAATTATCCACATTTTTTTGCATTTCAACATGTTCTTCATTATTAAAAAAAAAATGTCTTTGAACTGCCAACAAACCCGTTCATATTCAGCAAATGAATTTACTTTAATAAAAGTAATCAATGCTTAAAGACTTTTTTCAAACTTCTTGCCTAAAACTAGACACAAAAAAAACCTCTCGTGTTAATTGCAAAGTTTTGCCTCTACAAGCATTGTATATTTTATGTTTATAAGGTGTTAAAAACACACTTTCATCTCACCTTTACTGACAGATTGCCATGTAAAGATTTGAACACAAAAAAAAGACTCAAACACAGCTTACCAGTAGATTGTGTAAGCCTCTGCTTGGGCTGGATCCTGGATATTAGGCTCGTTTAGGAGTTCCTGGATACCTAATAAGATCTACAAGAACACAGAGAAACTCATTTATTTCACGATCAGTGCTCTTTTGGACTGCTGACCACAAACAAGTTCAATACAATCAAATTTCTATTTGCCCAAGATTCACTGAGCGGACAGAGTGAAGACAGGCCTCCAATGGTCTCAACAAAAACTCATATTTGTATTAAAAAAAATCAGAGGCCATTAGTTTAGTTGTGGGTTACTCTGTTCAACATGTGCTCATGGGAGCCCACACCTGCTTTATTGTGATGGCTGGTCTCCAGTCTTTGTCCTCCTCTAGAATAGATAGGCATACTGTGCCTGATGGATACACATTTGGATGGAAGAGTGGGGGTTCAAATTTACCTGAAACACAAACAATAAAGTACAGGTTATTCTGAGTCTTTAGGTATTTCCATAATAAATAAACTAGAGCTCATCTATTTTTACAGATTACATCAAATTAATAGTTTCATTTTATTGTGGGGACAGATTCTGTGTATTTACAAGCAAGAAATATTCCAGAAATGGCTCAAATCCCTGTATTTTCACTCGTATCAACTCTATTTTATTGAAAAATAACTAAAACATTGATATCTATCTGTTGTCTGATTGCTTCCCTGGTTTTGTCACTCATCGTTTTTGGTTTTGTTATTAAGCCTCTACACGGTCGCTGCAACAACCAAATTTCCTAAGCTAGGATCAATGAAGTATCTGGTTTGGCCAGATTTTCATGAGAACAGCTGTCACAGAAGGAAACACTGACAGACATTTTTCTGGTACATTTAAAAGAACTTATATGTTCCGATTAGTTAGCTTTACGACACTGTGTGATTCACCAAACAGCACATAACTGAAGATTTTGTTAAATGCTCATTATATAAATGCATTGCAAAAAGACTAAAAATGAAACATGTGATTCAAATGATACATTTACACTGAACTCAGACTAAAAAGCCTCTAACATTTTGGCGGTGAAGAAGGGTAATCGTCCTTGAACAACATGCGCAACTTGAACAGGCCTCCTTCCCACGGAGTCTATGAAGACACAGAAACATGACAAGAAACAAGCATTGAATTAACCTCGTAGATTACTGGCAGTTTTCTTTAGCTGTTTGCATGTTAGAATATAAACATTTTACCCCTTTCTTGCCAGGAATAGCACACTCCCAATTCATGAGATTCATTGTTCCATCTGGATTTTTTGTTGGTACGGCGACAAATCCCTAGAACATTCAAACATGGTGAACATGGTGATATCTCAACATGGAGAGTTAAATCCAAAACAGATTGAATGTAAAATTATTTCAGATGAATTGAACTCACAAAAGGATGGTCTTTCCTCCATGCTTTACGCTCCTGAGCGAGCCTGCTCAATGCAATGCCTGACATGATTTTGTGTGGACACCTACAGGAGAAAACGCATCAAAGTGACAAAAACGATGCAAAAAGGCAAATAAGGCCATCGAATTAAATCTTTTTCCCTCCTTACTTGATACTTTTCTAAATATAATTCACTTTTACTTAGTTTAAGTTAATAAAACTGTATTTAAGCTTCATAAACCATATT
The DNA here is from genome assembly GCA_023969325.1 of Oryzias curvinotus. NCBI lineage: Eukaryota > Metazoa > Chordata > Actinopteri > Beloniformes > Adrianichthyidae > Oryzias > Oryzias curvinotus. The sequence continues at coordinate 9,857,346 of CM043724.1, read as the reverse complement.
TTGACAACATTTTTAACTAAAAACAGCTGGGAGTCATTAATTTCCAAATTTAAATATATAAAGTTGCATATAGAGGTTTTAGGACTACCTGCTACTCAACTGCAATCAGTGATGACATACCCCATTCATTTATGAACAGTAATACAAAATAGCAGAGGATTGATTAACTGCATCAATCTGAGATATATATTTAATATTGATCAAAACTTTCCACCAAAACCATCAGTGTTTAACGGATTTATCTCAATAATTTGATCAAAATTCCAGTTAGGCAGAAATAAAGCATAGCCATGTCTATGATCATAACGCTACATTAATGCTAAACGGACAGTTTAAACTATGTTTAGAAAGCACCTTAAAAAACGTGCATCAGTTTTCCTCTAGATAACGCTACAAAACATTAGCCGTAGCTTATCAACTGCTAATGCAGCTCACTACAGCTTCGTTCAAGTTTAAACATTTTTTATTCTAAAATTTATAGACCGCATCAGGTGATTTTCATTAGCCTGAATTATGTTGTTTGCGGGAAAAGTAGCATCTTAGACGGTTAGCATCAACGGCTAGCTAAAGTAGCAGGCTGTAGAAAAGATAACGTCTCCGAAAGTGTTATTGAAATGTATGTTTTCAATCTTAAAGCTGTCTAAAAAGAGTACATTTCGACATTTAAATGCTAATGTGTCAATTTGTAGTCAAAGCGGGCGTCTAAAAAAGAAATAATATATATGTAGTCAAGCAGCTTGGTTAGCAAGCTAGCATGTTAGCCTCATATGCTAACTCATGTGCGCCAGAATCGTGCTCCATCTGAACAGGCGCTGGCGCAGTTAACGTCCGACACGGCCCGATGCAGCACACAAAAATGCGCAACTGCACTTGATTTGGCTACAATATAGGACGGAGGTAATACGATCGTTGCTGCTCATTAATACTGAGGTTTTCGGTAAACCCAAGAAAGATGTAGAGATCCAAGTCAAATAATAATACGTTACAGATGATTCAAGAATAAGGACAAAGAACCCCCCCTCAACTGAGAGGCGCACATTTATGCGTAACCAAACTAGCGAAAATGGCGCAAAGACAAACATATGAAATGCCACAATACGCCGGTCGAAACCTAACGTCGGTGCGGTCAGAATGTGCTCCTACCTCTCAGTGTGGTTGTACTGGCGCGGTTAATTTACTAAAAAAAAAAAAGAATTAATCGAGCTCGAATCCCGTTAAACGGTGCAAAGTTTCCCTCCTGAAAAACCCACACGCTCAGACTTCGGTGAGAAACAGCGGAGCGAAGCAGCCAACCGTCTCTCACTTCCGCCGTCGGTTAAATACCCCCAACGAACATCCGACTGCGCTGTTACACTTCGTTCAAGGCCTTTTTGAACAGACAGTTTGGGCAGTTGACTTAAAGTGTTACTTACTTGGTCACGCGAGCGCGGAAGAGCTCAGATTTATAAGGTTGAAGCAGCAAATGCAAACGGTAAACTATACGCAGGTAAGAAGTCCTCCAAGATTCTGCTGCTGCAATTAAAATACCTTTGCTTGGTCATGAATGAACCAGGAATGTTTAAACGCACAAATACGTTTTTGTGGTTTAAAGCCTAAAACTTTATTTTGAGTTTTTAAAACCTGGAATTTAAACAGTCTACCATTGACATGATACGAGTTAGGGTTATCATCTTCACTGATAAAACATCTTTGTTTGCCTAGAAAACCGATTTAGCCCAACCTACGAGCGAAATCGTGACGAATCCATCCCAGTTTCTAGTTTGCTTTAGATTCATTTTTGTGTCGTCCTTATTTTGTCCAAAAACATTTAATACTAATTGCTAAAATGCATAAATTAATGTTTTCAACGAAAGCAAATGACAATTTGAGACACCAGAGGGCGCTAGCTGAAAAAAAGTCTCATTACTTCAGAGTTCAACAAAGATCAACTTAAAACGATAGAAAATTAAATAAAATATACACAGATGTGAATAAAACTTTTTATTGGGTTTAATTATGCAAGACTATAAAGATCTATCCCTTAACCCTTATATTTACTTTGTACATTTTTAACATTGCATAAGATCATATAGACGAAATCTGTGTAGTGATATGAGAATCAATAGTCAATAATGAAACTTGTTTTTTTTTTATCTTGAGGAGAGATGACACATTCATTCCTTCTGATTACAAGTTGTGATCATCAATCATGCATTTAAGTGACCCGTGGTTAATAACTTGAATGCAAAAAAAAAAAACATACTGGACACTTAAGGTCAAGCTACAGATTTGATAAGTTTGTCCATAAGAGGTGTGATAATCAATGTGTGATAAACATTTAGAGAACTTAAAATCTTACAAAGCTGAGCTTTACATATCTGCTTAAATTAGCACTGCACTGAAGGAATAGGTTATAAAAAGAAAAAAACTTTAAACCAGAGATATTTGAAAAGTACAGTTAAATAAAGCTTATTCCAGAATCCGCATATGTAAGGATTCACAAGTATCTCAGCTTCCAGATGAAATGAGGAGGAACAAGATTGTCTACAAAGCTCAAGCACTGGCAGTTAGAAACTGGAGGATGATCTTAAGACAAAGTGAAATGTTGGGAGTGGATATCAGGGGAGTGTTAGTTGCCACCGGTGAAGTCATACAATGGTTAAAAACGTGTGAAGGAGTGCAAGACAGTACACAATCTGAAGGCTTCAGAATACTATAGTAAATGTAAACATAGCCTAGTTCTGGCAGGAAATCCAGTCTTTTTTTGATTGCACCTCTTTGCAGATCTCAAATTTTGCACTTTAAAAGCCCTTGTGTGTGTTTACATATGTGTAATTTAAAAAAACAAAAAAAAAAACATGCATCCATATTCATTTTCCCCCCTCGACAATATAAAAACAGTTTTTATCAAGTGTATTATAAGTGTGCATGTGAGTTATGTGGAGGTTTCTGTGTCGTTAATAAGTCTCTATGTACAAAGTGTGTCAGCATTAAGAAACATTTGCTTGTCCCTGACACTACGATTGATGTGTACAATACACATAAGACATTGGATTTTGGTCACTGGGAAAAAAGGCAACACTAAATGATCGATAGTGAACAAAATATCCAAACCACACATCAAAACTAAAAACAAATTTCAGGTAAAAAACAAAAAATGCGGTATTTACATCAACATTACAGGCTATAAGCAGTGGGCACAGTGTTTGTCACTGTAGTGCTTGTAATGCGGTGTATGAAATCGACAATTCAAAAGTTCTAATCAACAAAAACAAACCAATAAAGTTCTTAAATGTAACAGTCAACTTCATAGCCAGCCAAGTATAGTCTTGTTATTGGTTATCAAAACATGTTCCAGGCATGTTCTCAGTAAAAGACACCGTATTCAGCATCTGCTGTCTTAACCCTACGTCAGAAATCTCAAGTCCTGTACAAACGATGCAAAAAAAAAAAAAAAAAAAGTCAACGTTGTCACGATTTGCTCGTTTTAAAGATCCAGTATAAACAGCTTCCATTTGAGGCTGTGGCTCTTGTACAGTGTACAAAACGTGCAGTTCTTAAGAGTTAAATATCAATATTGAATTTGGATTATTTACATGAAAAGAAAAAAAGTCCTTCACCACTGCCATAAACAATTCCAGTAAGCAGATGCTACAAAAAAAAAAAAAAAAATCTTCTCAAATATTCAAATCTTTCTTAAACATACAAAACTGAGCCTTGAAGATAACTTAAGTATTAGAGGGTAAAATAATTTATCTTCGTATTAAAAGATCTTCACCCAGCAAAAATTAGCAAAAGTCTTTTTGTTTTACTCTTGATTTTTTTAAATGTATTTTTAGCAGTCAACTTTAGACTAAAGATACAAGAAAGCCTCAAAATAGTAGATCATTCTTTACAAACTTTCAGTTTAGAGATTTTTGTTCACATTATCATTTCATTTATTAATTACATAGAATAATTTAAACGCTGGCGATGGGATTACCTGTATTATTAGTAAAGTTATTACTTTTGCACAGTACTTTTAAGTACTTAAAAAGCAAAAATATACACTTCTGCATTTTAAAAATGGCCTTTGTCTTTGCAGTAAGGGTTCCTTCTACAGCACTTGTGCTTTAAAAGCCCACTTTATGTAACTGATCTTCCACAGTTAAATTGTTCAGCTTTGTGTTGATTGATATTTTGACAATTATTATTTTAAAATTACGGGTATGTTAACCAATGAAAAAAAGATGATATATAAAATACTCTTAAAAGTGTGGTTTTTGTTGGGATCCCTCAAACAAATTTTAATAACGAATTTAAAGAAAATTCACAAATAGTTTTTGGGGTGAAATTAATAATGTATAGCTTTGACATGCCGACACACTATTCCCTTCTTGATATCTCTTCAGCAATAATTTTGTGTGTGAAACTCAGGAGTTGCAAAGACCGCACTGATCCCTTCTTAGTCTCTTGAGCTAAATGATAAAATTATCGGATTTGATGACCCTGAGTGAATCGTTGGCCTTAAACAACAATGGCCACATTTATAGTAGATAATGTTCTAGATTACAATTGCTTATCTTCAGACAGGAGGAAAAAAAAAAAAAAAGGAACTACTTGCCGCTAATTGGAAAAGGTCCAGTTTAAATGTACAGGCACAAATTGTCAGTAAACAGTTATTTACATCGAGAAAATAAAAACAAAAGTGGAGGGAAAATAAAACAACCCCGCCCAATTCAAATCTCCATTGTGCCAAACGTTCTTCCACAAAGATGATATGTTTGCATCATAACACCTGGAGCTTTAATACTGAGTTCTCCTCACATCCGGGAACCTCTTTCCTGAAGAATCTGCAGAGACAGAGAGAAATATGCATTTCCTGAATGTATAAATATAGATGCACACACTGAAAGTTTCCAGTATCTCATTTGAATAATCATTATCCTGCATCCGGCATTTATTGTTGAAGAGAGATTGACTAAACATGAATAAGTGACCGATATGAAAGTACTTCTTCGTATCTTAAATTGGAAAACCTTATGAAGTAAGATGAACTCTGCTTTTGGGACACGAACTGCTGAACACACTTGAAACTTCGTCTAGAAATTTTTTTTTTTTTACTCTACACTCACTATAATGTGGTTCACTTTCAGTGGTCTCACCATTTTGCAGATTTTTTTAAAGTGGAATTTTTCTTTTTTTTTTTTTTTTTTTAAACAGCGCATCATGTCCTGCATCCTGATTGGCTGTAGAATTCTGTCAAACCAGCTTCTTTGTGTCTTATGTCTTGTACAGCAGTCGTCCCCAAATTTTTTCAGGCCACAGACCAGCTTAATGCCAATGTTTAATCTTCATCCTCTGAAAATTTTGATTTAAACTTTATTTGTACAGCAGATTTTGTGTAGGAGCCATTAAAATGTGATATAGATTTCCCCTTAACCCAGAACTGTCAAACTGGAACCTAAATAAAAAAAATCTGATACCAACTTTCGCCTAATTTAACTTTAAAGTGTAATAGCTAAAAAAAATAAATAAATAAAAACCAGTCCCTAAAGCTGGTGTAAATATATATTCCAAATATATTTAGTGTGAATTCCCGTTTATTAACGGCATCCATGTCACATTAGACAGTCTGCTGCTGAATATTATACATTACTAGTATTGTGTGTGGGAACACTGTTGATCTAAATCCATATTTACAGTAAAGACTCCTGGTTTTTGTCTGTTAAATGCAGTTTTCTTTCTTGTTTGAAGTAGAGGGCTCTTCATTTGTTTCATCACCAGCTACCGTATCTTCCAAATTATAAGTCGCTCTGAAATGGAAGTCACACTAGGCCAAAACTGCACAATAAGCTAAAAAAAAATACATACATAAGTTACACTGGAGTAAAAGTCGAATTTTTTGCAAGCAATTTATTTTAGAAACTACTTGACCAAAAACAGACATAAAATCTCTTGGACGGCAAGTAACAACACTGATAAAGGAATAGAGAATAGGCTGAATAGGTGAAAGTAATATGCAAACACAATGAAGGTTATTCAGCTACACAAAAAGTAAGCATGTACAGAGCAGGTGTCCAGTGTTTATGTAACAAACAGTTTTACATAACTATAGCCTAAAGAACAAAACAGGTGTACCTTTACTTTAAATCCTCACTTCCGGTTGAGTGGACGCTGGCATGACTGTTGCCGCTACCTTCTCTTTTTTTCAAACCAATTCTGCTACGACAGATTGTGGACTGTGAAAACAATGATTCCAGCCTTTCTGAATCCAAACCGGATGGTCTTGGTTGATCCATTTGATAGCTTGCAGAATAGTTGCATGGCGCATCCTCCCAGTTGCTGTGAAGTTATGCTCGCCGTCTGTCATCCACTGCTCCCACAATACTGTCTAAAAGCTCTGGTTTACTGGTTTATTTTAAGCGGCTGGAGAACTTTTGTTGAGTCTCCGGGGATGATTGCAGGTGTGAGATTGAAAACCAAGTTTCATTTTGAACTGTGGCGTGATGTGCGCTTGCATACTGTCCGTTCCAAGCAGGGGGTTGCGTGTTCTGAATATGCCATCCGGGCGCTTAGTGTAGCATTTTGTAAACCAATGGTGGCAACTTTTATCCACTGCCACAACATGTCAGCACCACTGCAAGTGGGATTTTTCATGGCTAATTGTCACTTTATTCACACTCTTTTGCCCTTTTTCTGTAACAGTTCAACCCATGGGCATGTCAAAAGTAAGGGGGGCTTCGGCCATGTTGATGATATGTTCTGGTGTCACGTTGTGCTCAGTTACTTGCTTTTTAGCAAACTTTCAGACACTAGCAATCTTGGATTGGAAATTTGCTGGTAGTTTAAGGCAGTGTTTTTCAACCAGTGTGCCGCGGCACACTAGTGTGCCGTGGGAGATGGTCAAGTGTGCCGTGGGAAATTGCCCTCATTCACTGATGTAAAAACATTTACCATCTCCAGGATTTCAGCTCTTTGTTCATCCAAACAGGACTTGATAAAACACTGAGGAGTTAGGAATATAAAAGATCGTAAAATACTTTTTCTTTGCGTTTATTTTATTTTATTAAAGACATTTTGATAAGAATGACGTACCGCGATTCAGCTGCAGCTCCGGCTGTATTTTGGAAAAGTGCCGCCCCTTTAATTGTCTCCACCAATCATTCTTGAAGGCTTAATCACATGTCATCAGTCTGACCAATCAGAAGTGGTTAAAGTCTTAACTTCCTTGTCCCGATTTAGCTCATAAGTCTCTCAGTTCCAACAGAAATACCAGCTAAAGCTCGTCTTTAGCGGTGTAGCTTTCCACAGAATCCGGTGTCAGACCGTGGAACAAGAGAACAAAACAATGAAGCTCAGAGACGCGATCTCCGCCGGCCGTGTAATGCACTACATCTCCCATGATGCATTGGGTTGTGACAGCGCACAAGGAGATCTGTTGTTAAACGTCTCGAAACCAACAAACACACATCAAACTGTTTTTAAATCTTCTAACTTAACTTTTATTGCATCTTTTTTGAAAAAAACAGCTACAGTTTCCAGCTTTTTCTGCAACAATTATCTCAAAAATGCATGTGAGATTGTGGAGGGGCTGTAGATCAATACAGACTATGAGTTTCTCCTTTTTTTTTTTTTTTTTTTTTAATTTTTGGATCCTGGTGTGCCGCGGGATTTTTTTTTAAGGTTAAAGTGTGCCGTGGCTCAGAAAAGGTTGAAAAACACTGGTTTAAGGGACAAAGTTGTCCGTTCTCTGAGAGGTGATTGCGTTGCATTAAGCAGAAGCACCAAGGTCATCCCGCAATTCGCAATTGTTGCCTTGGCAACTACCTGGGCGTAGAGACGTAACTGCACCGTTGATGAGCCTCTCCTAGCAGCTGTTGTTCAAGCAACCACTGGTAAACTCGTTCATCTAGCTGTGGCCATCTAGCTTTGACTACTTCATTGTCACTTTTTGAGCTTTGAGCCAGAGTCTCAATTTATCGGTCGGCACAGCCGCTTCAAGAACGTACCAGTAGTTCATGTCTGTCTGAGGAAAGAGTATAACTGCGTAGTGAGGAATTTTACAGCCTAAAACATAAATTGTAAAAATGAAGGATGTCTAGTTTGCAGATTTAGTCTGTTGCAGTGTATTTTTAAAACAACTCCTCCGACAAATGAGGGACCATCAGACAGAATAAGCACAAACTGACTAGTTGTTGTAGTGATAAGTAAAAATGTATCTATTTTTTTGCTCTTGTTATCATGGTACAATGATTTTGACGTTTTGAACAGAATGTTTGTCACAGGTTATCTAGCTACAGGCTTTTGATTGAGCATCTACTGAGGAGGTTGGTGGTTTTCATATTTTCATCTCTTTCACATTAAATTTGAATATAAGCAAACTGCATGTAGGGCAAAAATAAATTCAATGTACAAAGTGGAGTGGAAAATGCTGATTCATGTTCTTTCAAATGAATCATGGCAGTTTTAGCATGACGGGTATGGGAGACCTTGGCCCTGACGATGAGCTCGATCACTTTGAAACCTTGTTTTGTTTTAAAAAAATACTTTAAGAGGACATAAATAGAGTTATTTAAATTGTGTAGGTATTTAATAGTTTATCAAGATTTAAACTAAGGACATTTATTCATAAATAGCCTTAAGAAAACTTGTAATTAATAAAGCACCAACTCTGTAACTGTTGAACTTTCTTTTTGAAACGATGGGAGAACATTTTTGCTGCTGTAGGAACACCTCCCTGCTCACGATACTATGGGAGAGAATGAATCCAACGCAGCAGTGTTTGACGCCCTCCATTAACCAAGGCGGCAAGTGTGCCAAAAGGAAGAAAAGAGCTGGAAAATAAAGAAGCCTTGCGCATCTGGTCTCACAGAGCTCCACCTGAAGTCAAGTAGCTATATTCAGCAAAGACCATCTGCTCTCCGATCGAGCTTTGGCGTGAAGAACGTAAAGTCCAAAGCAGTTTCCAACATGGATACTGTCATGTGCAATTTGTTTGAAAGGCGTCCTGTTTGCTCTGAAGGTCTTTGAAAACTAATGTGAACATTTCCAGGGCAAGGCGTTAAAGCAAATGCGGGAAATGTCATGGAAAGGCTGCAAGCACTTCAGCACTCACCCGTGAGTCAAAAGCGCTCAAACCTAATAACAGGCCTTGATTTTACAATCTGACTCTTCATCCTCGCTCTTAGCGGCATGCAGAGAGCGCAGGAGAAGGAAGACAAGAGCACAATCATGTCGGGAAAAACAACAAATGAATATTTAATTGGAGGTAAATGAACTCCCTTACATTCAAAGGTTAAAATTAAAGCCACCAACATTATCTTGAATGATCTTGATAGGGATTTAAGAACTTTTATGAAAACTGATTAAACTAAATTGGTTTATAATTTATTTTAGAAAAAAAAGAATCAACTCCAGAAAAACCTAATTTGTTACCCATGAACTTTTAAAATCCCCTGTAATTAAACGTTTACTGTGCCTGAAGCGTCTTTTATCGTTTTAACGAGTAACCAAGTACAGATGAAGCCTTGTTCTTTTCCAAATGTAGCTGCTCTCAGAGAGTGGGCCTTTATTGAAGACGAGCTTATGCGGGTGAGAACTCCTCAGTGCCGCCATCTGCATCACTCCCAAAGTTTCTGAGAAAAACTCAAGACTGCCAATATTTCCAACCATCCCCAGACTTGTGATCTCCTAATGACTAAAGCATGTAGTGCATAGTTTAGACTAAAATCAACCCGTTTATGCTCAACATAAAGGAGAAAGCAATTGAGAAAGTGTAAAAAAAAAAATACACATTTTGACTGTGGAACAGTTGGTACCAGGCTGCAGAGAAGAAGAAAAAAAAGACAACCTACATTTTTTTCTGTTTTATTATTAATCTGATTTTGAAGGAATTGTTTTTTTTTTTTTTTTTTTTTTCTTGAAAACTATTTGATGCTCGATCACGTGTCAAAAATCCATCTGGTACTTTCTTAAAGCAGCTGCGCCAACTGCTAAATTGAAAACCCCAAGCAAGCAAAGTTAACACAAAAAAAAAATAAGCCTTTTGGAGAGTTTCTTTTTGCAGAAAAGAGCTGACAAAGAAACAAACAAAAAGCCTTTGACTTCAATAAAAAAAGAAAGCTGCATTTAACAGAGAAAAACCAGGAGTTTTGACTCCAAATATGGATTTACAGTTGTTCACACACACCATAATAAATTATATTTAGCAACCAGCCGCATAATGTTACAGTTGATTCAGATTTATGATTATATTTAGAAAATACTAGTTTTAGAAATTGTTTTTCTTTTTTGTTTAATCCATCACACCTTCAAAGTTGATGAGGCTGAAGTTGATGTCTGATTTTTTAGCTTCCACTTTGACAGTTATGGGTTAAGGGAAAATCTATATCACATTTTAATGGTTCCTACACCGAATCTAATGTACAAATGAAGTTTAAACCAGCTAAGCTTAAGGGAAACTGGAATGTAAATTAAAAAAAAAAGTTGTCTGACATTAAACCAGTGCATACCCTGGAAAATGTTGGGAACCACAGTTTTACAGCATTACAGTCATATAGACTGGGCGGGAGCTCCTTTTCATCATTTACTAGAAGGTGCTGCTACTCTTTCAGCTGGTTCATGAATAAAGTCCACTTTAAACGTGCTGCACAGGCCATTTTCTGCCATGTTTGCTCAGGATAAATTTCCAGCAGGCATTTTCCGCACTTACCTTTGCCTTCTCACTAGGCTCACTGTTGGTCCCGTATGATTGATTGTGCAGCTCCTTGGAGACTACACACAGGAACTCGGCTTGGTCTTCGTTTCCATAGTTGTACGAGGAACCGATGCTGACCAGCTGAGGAGACAAACAAGAGCAGAGCGAGCTGAATGACTGGTCAGTGTGACCCTAAAGAACACATTTGCTAACTGGTGGTGAAAAGGAAAAACAAAAAAAGGTACCTAAAAGACTAATGCAGGTCAATTCTATCAACTAGATCAATCCACCTAAGAGCTTTATAATTCTCACTTAAAGTTTAGCCCTAGGGGACAAGATAGTGAGCTTTTTTATTGCCCTTGCTAGATAGATAGCAATGATATCAGTGTAAGACAGAATGGGGGCGACACAGGTATATCATCGGCGCTCAATCCAGAATACCATGACTGACATTTTATGGTACACTTAGCACTCACTGTAAGATAACTCAAAGCTCTAAACAGGAAACATGACAGGGCCTACAGCCACTATTGTGTAGGGGGGTGTTACGCTGAGAAGTATGGCTTTTAATGGAGTTCAGCTTACACCAATATACCAAACACCTGCAGACAAGAGAAGTCAAACATCCACAGAAGAAAAAAAAAGAAAATGAGGAATCAACACGGTGGCAACAAAAAGATCACTCATCCACAAAAATTAAGTGGCAAAACACAACAGAAATAGTACAAGGACACTATAAAAATAAAAAAAAAGGGGGGCCGTGAGCAGAGAGCTGCTAGAAGAATATCAATGCAGGGATGTGGTAACAAGCAGACATGCTGGTAGATGGTGATGGTAAAAGAAAACAGAAGTGAGGGCTTAAAGCTAAAGTAACTTCTTCTATCGCACGCTTTAAGACAAAACACAACAGTGCTCACGTTTTTCTTGGAATTGCCACAATCCTTCTGTCATCAGCATAACACACTAAAAGCTCGGTTAGAGAGAAACTAAATATTTGCTTCATCTTCTTGTAGTTACATAAAATACATTTTTGTTGACAGATGGAAGCCAACCACAGACATAAACAGAAAGGAAACCATGAGAAAATGCTGCCGTTTGTGTTCTTGCACATCTGTCTTGTTAATTGAAACTGTGTGCTCCGCCAGCCACATGTGTACCTTTGGTACCCAGGTGTGCATGTTCATACTTGCATCGCTCCATTAACCATCGCTACAAGAGACTTGTTGTTAAGCAGACTTGTACACCAATAACAACCAAGTCATGTTAACTAGCTACCACTTGTCACACTTTGGAAGGAGCCAACATGCTGCAGCCTTCTGGGTAAAAAACGATTTATTTTCCTTGACGCTCATCTCTACGGAAGGCAATCCCCTGCTGAAGGGTGAGCTTTAGGAGTAATTCTGAATTGCCCCCATCTGACCCATGTAGGGAGATTAGTGGGATTAAAGTCCTGATGGGTTCTCCAGAGATCCCCTGTCACAGTTCTCCACATACTGAAAAATGAATAACACCAAAATGTGTTTTTGGTTCAACTTCTGTTGGTATTCTTATTCTAGACTGTAAATGCCTGGTTTTTGTCACCCATGAATTAGACAAAAAATAAACACCAGTAAGTAAGAAATAAAATCTTCAAAAACAAAGTAGGAAGCGTTGCTGACAGGGTTATATTTTATAAATTAAGTAAGAACTTAAAATAAATAAAGGAAATTAAATTGCAGACTACACAAAGGTGTCGAGTCGTCTTTGCTTTAATAGTGAGCAAGCAGTGCGGATGAACACTGAAAACAATCAGCTCAAAAAAGAACATCTAGGTGTCTACTTGGGACAAACATGGGCCAACGGAGTGTGTACGGACAACATGGGGACCATGCAGTGACCAGTCCGGGAACACAAGTTTGTGGGACACACCTCTCCGCTGCTGCTTGGCAAAGCAGACTCCTCTCCCTTCACCTCCCTTGACACAATCAGCAGAAACTCTGACTGGTGGGCCCGCCCGTAACCTATACTGACAAGCTGCAACAACCAATCAGAGCACAGAAGGCATGCTCGGATCACGTTTGCGGACATCAAGAAAGATGTGATTGTGATTTGGCTTTTTTAACCTATTTCCAGCATTGGGGATGGGACTTTTTTTAGCGTCACGCGTGAGCATAACAAGGTGAGTGAAGCACGTGTCAGAAGGACTGCTGCCGTGGACCTGCAGGGACACACTTACCTGTTCAAATTTCCAGCCATCAGACATGGTCGACACCATTTGTGTTAGTTCCTCCTCCTGGCACTGCAGCACTCGATACACATGCTTTACTGGGACCTGGAGCCACAGATAAACACATATAAAGGGAGTTTCCATAGGTGGGAGGGCTGCTGCTTGATGTCCTTTGAAATACCTGTGACGTTTTGCAGTCACGTTCCCGAATCTTGTCCTTGATAAGTTTTATTAATGATGTGATGTTATAGAATTCAGCTTCTTCTAGCACACCTAAGACAGAAAATAAACACTTATATACAGGGTTAAAACAATACAGGTCAGCTAATGCTTCGCTTTATTCAAATGGAGTTAAAACTAACTCAGTTTATTGTGAAGGATTTGGGGAAAGATGTGATAAACATGATGAAATAAAGATCGGCAATAAGAGGGAAGTTGATGTTTAACATTTTTTTTTTAGGTCAGACTCATGATCAGTCAGATGATTTGACTGGCTGCTGTCTACTTAAAAAGCACAACCAGTCTTGATGTTTCACCACAATACTCGCAAAGCAACAGACAAAAAACTGAAGTAGGCAAAGTAATGCATCTCCCTTAGTAAAGTAAATAGCATTTGAAGTCTGACACATATTCATGTGAAATCCGTTGCAGTGCTTTAGCTTTGCTCTGCTGTTGTCACACTGGGTGGCTGATGGGAAAATGCTTTAATCTTTATTTTTCAAATGATTCATAGAAATTATTCCTCTGTCATTCTTCTAGTCATTACCTTCCTCTGCCAAGTCCTTGTTGAGCACCAGTTTGCCATGCCTCAGATAGTTCAGCACCGGCCCAAAGTATGTGGGGTCTCTGTCAATGAGATAGGCACCAGTTTCATCCTAGACAGCAAAACAGAAAACAGAATAATTATTGTATTGTTGTCAAGTTGAAATAAGCTAAAGTGATGAAAAAGTGGAACAAATGTAAAAATGTTGGGTCAAAATGTGTAGTTTTGGGACTTCCCAGCAGAACAGGAGTTTCCTGGGGGGGTTCTGCACCATCAAATGAAACTGTCACTTAACAAGCACCTTTCTTAATTGAAACCTATCTAGGTGGAAAACAACCTCCCAGAGCATCAGTGAATAAAAAACTCTGGGGGGATGAGAATTTTGAGGTCAGTTCCTGAGTTGATCATCTGTAGTGGTTGACGAGACACGTGCACACAGTTCCAAGACCACTTTGGTATACTGCTTCAGTATTCCCACAGGCCGTGGCTTTCGTCCCGATTCCTTCACAATCACTGCATATTCCCCTTATTTCTGTTCAGTGATTAGCCTGTCTGCGTCTCGTGGGGGAAAGAGCAAGCTAAAACAATTAGAGCAGAACAGAAAAGGAGCAGAACAACAGAGGGGATGGGGAGGAAAAAACCTTGGCTTTCTACCAATCCTTTGCCTAATCTTGCCTGTGTCACAATCAGCCTTTCATGGAAATGTAAAATGAGAGTTTTGACTAGTACTTCAACACATTGATATATTCAGTGCGCAAAACATGAGCATGACAGTATGAGAAAAAAAAAGGAACACAGTAAAGGTCTGCAGCACTTTTTTTTTTTTACTTCAACAATTTTGTTTTAGACGTCAGAAATTGACAGCAAATTGTAAATATTTTTTAACACATTCACTTTACGCCATGATTGACATACGAGTATGAAGTCATTATTAGCGTATTCATTTATCAACTTTCTGATCTGAAGATGAAATGAACCATTACACTTTTTCCATAATGAGAAAATGTCCCAGTGCATTCTCTTTCCTAATGAATATCTAAGCCCTCTTGGTTGGCTGACCTCTTTTCTATGGCAAAAATATTCTCCCAGAACCCAGAGGAGCTGTATTCAGATCCCAATACCCTATGTCAGCTTCTTACTTTTAAACAGCCTGTGGATTTTTAGCACAAGCACAGGTGGGTTTGTATAGAGGACACAGATGAGGTCGATGTTACACAACTTTGGCTAATGCTAGCTTTGCCCATCCTGGCATGAGATCATGTCAGTTTTCCTAACCCATGTCTGAAAAAGAAAAGCATGTAGGTGAATATTAAATTTACTGGAAAGGATAATTGACAAATCTTAATTTAAAAAAACAAACAAAAAAAGGCTAATTTTGTGTTGGACTTTTTATTAAACTGCATTGGTTGAGATTACTTAAATACATTCAAATGCTATTTAAATACATTCAAATGCCCTGAAATAAACAAGTAATAGCTGACATATAAGTGCAAACATTTAAAAGCATTAATGAGAACACATGAGCAGAGGTTACCCTATTCAGATTAGGATTGTTATTATTGGGGCTTTTTTTTGCATAATTGTAGTTATGATTAAAAACAAAAGGCTGCCTCTAGAGGTCTAGACTGAGGTAAAAGGGGCAAAACAGAGATGTAATAACAAGGAAAGGTTGTTAAAATTTAAAGAATTTATAGATAAATTAAAATAAAAAAAAGTATTCATAATTTTAGTAACAATTTAGTGGAAAACTATCTTAATATGTGTGATTGTAGAACAAAATATTTAAACTTTATGATAACAGATGATAAAAAAAATATTTATTTTAACCGGGGTTCAGATTTAAAGATATGCTAAAAGTTATGCGACAGCTGTTTCAACACTGACAAGCTACTAACCATAAACACATGAAAACTCAAGTAAACAAAGCCAGTGAAAGGGGTAGGCTTTAAGGAAGAGTTCAGTATGAACCTTATCATTCTTCTCCCACTTACAATACACGTCCACCCACAGGAAATAACAGTAGGCCCACCCTAAACCACAATTTGTCCAGAAAATGCTTTTGCAGATACATTAGCTGCCTTAAGTCGATCCTTCACGCAATGAAAAATTGCCGTGCTCAGCGGCAGTCAGACTAAAAAGAAGAGACATTATCCAGTGTTGCTATGCTCTCATCTGTTAAATGGGACAGAACTCACCAGCTGGACTTTAGGATGCTGCAGTAGATCTTCTGGATCACGTGACTGTGGTTACTTAGTCAAGTGGAAGTTTGATCGTTGTTAAGTACGAGCCTACAGTGTCTCTGGAGTCCATGCAATAATAATGTATTCAAAGATGCCACCTTCTTTAAAACGTATATTTTTACTGCGTTCTACACCATCAAGCAGGAAAATCAGCACCGCAAACCTGTTTCAACCACAGCAATTTCACACTTAAGGAGCATTTAAGAAAGTTTACTTCTGCATTAACCCAAACCTAACATGTTGAAAAGCATTTAACGCACCACAGTTAAGAAGGTCTGAAAGGCAAACCTGAAGCAAAAATGTATGCGTCAAAATCAGGGTTCAACTAATAGACTTTAAGGATAATAAATGGACCGAATGTAATAAGGAGATAAAACAGTTTTTAGTGGCGTTTAAATAATACATAGTACTCTGCAGTGTGTGGTTGAGCGTTCGCTGCTGGAACACGGTGCAGGAAGAGACGATATACCACCTTTAAATATTTACATTGCTCCCACAGTGTGCCCTGGCATGATGTGCAACCTGAATCAGGCATTAAACGTAACAGTATTTTCTCTTCCAGTGTGCAAACTGGACTTCCATGCAGCAAATGGATACAAATGTGAAAATAAAGATGGTGAAAGAGCAAAAATATTTTTGTGATGGTTCACTTTAAAAATTGATGTGGCTCTTGGAGCAGAAGGAGATGCTGAGATAGCTTTGTTAAAAAATAAAAAATAAAAAAAAAATAAAAAGATTACTAAGAATGTAATTTATTTGCATCACTTTCACAAACAAAAGTAGGATATAACAGACAACCAGCAGTCCGTATCTTCCGATTGGCCCCATTACTTGCCAATATGATGTGGCATTTGAACAATTTCAATCACCAGACAACCTGCCATGTCTGTATGGTTGTTCATAAATCAACCCTTCCTCTCCTTTCTCAGCGCTCTACTCTAAAGTGCAAAACAAGCTCCAGTCAACAACATGAATAATGTAGCCTCTCTCAAGAGTCCTGCTGAAGCACGTCAGCCTGCGTGACTGAGAACTGAACCACTAGCTTGCTTGCCTGGCTGGAAAAACGTAACTTCACTTATTTTGCAGAGTAGGAAAAATGTACAAAACCTAAAAGAAAGAGAAAGACTTGTGCTTTGTGCTGTGCTATTGTGGCTGCCGTTCTGTTCAAATATGACCGATGCATCTGTGTTTGGGGTTCATGAATACAGTTGCAATGAGAGGAACCGTTACATCTCCATATAACCTCTCCTGCTGTGGGAGGAGCCATCTTTTCTTGGCTTGAGAGTGTGATGCACACTTAAGACAAGGGATTGCGATAGACTGATCCGTTGCTCACCAAGGATAAACGGACACAAACCAAGCTGATTATGGAGAGATTAAAATATTTACATGAAAATACGAGATGAGCCGTGGTCTCCGCGTGATAGGGACCAGGAGTGAGGATTAGAAAGAGCAAACAAAGAGAAACACAACACAATGCATACAATGACTGTCAGATGAATGGCAGAAAAACTGAAGAGACTGAGCACTACGCTGTGAGAGTCACTAGGGCTCTTTTAGCGCGTGGACTCTGCAGCTGAAATGAGCAGATGTGCAAACAGAGAGAAGCCTGCTTCTGAAGCACTGGGCTCATTCACTGGGATAAGTGACTTCATCTCGAGTTCTCGGATGTCAGCGGCATGTCACTGCACCTGGCAATGACTTGAATGTGGATAGAGCTTGGGAAAAACTGACAGAATGGAGGCTCAGCCACGTGATAGTAAAACATCGTGGAAACTGACCCGATAATAGAATAATTCTAATGGTAAGAAGTCGGATTGAAGTGGTGTATTAGTTTAAATGTCGTTTGACGGCAAAACACGCAACAATAAAAGTCCCTAAAGCCAAATGTATAATTTTTCTACAAATTACAAAACTACAATTTAACCCAAGACATAAAAGTTAAAACGGGACTTCAAGAAAAGGTTCTTTATAGAGTAGTTATTTGAAATTTGCACACGTGCAACGTCGTAACGGCCTCGAACGGGAACGGGGGAAAGTTTCCAACAATGTTGACTTCCTCTGGACTGGAGCTGTAAAAAAATGAGCTACAAGTTGACTTCAACGTTGACAAACCACTTTCATGGTTAAATTAATTGTTTTGTGCGATAAATATTTGATAACATCTTGGGAAAAGTACGAATAGTTAAAGACACAAGCGTTACATAGCAGCAATATCATGTGTCATGTAGTGACTGTCGGAATCTAGCTAGCTGCGAGGCTAACGCTAGCTAGCGAGAACATTTAGCACTCTAGAATCGTAATAAAACAATTTTTAACTAAATGTTTTAAAATTACAATACGCGCGAACGAGTTACCCATTCTTGTTATATATAGTGGTATAAAATAACATGGGCTTATTTTACTCAGAAACGACATAAAGTTAATCAACTTGATTAACACTACTAGCTTAGCATTACCTTGTCGGAGTCGAGCTCCGGGTCAGCTTGGCTCAGTCTGTACAGAAATGATTTGGGATCTCGGCATAGCGTCTGTCTTGTTGTTAAAAAATAGGTCCCACCGACATTTAGTCGTATCCATTTCGATGCCCCGACACCGGCCGAACTGTTTCTCTCCCCCAAAGATTGGGCCATGCATCTCCGGTAAACGGAGCCGCTTGTCTCGGAGCTGTTCTCTGCCATCTCTCTCCTCGGCTCCTCCGCCCTCGGCTATCTCTGCTCGGGAGGCTCACAGGAAATATCGAAACGGCAGCCACGGTCTGGGAACCCACGATTCATGCAAAGCAGGCTGGCAACTCCTCAGCCACTCCTACTTGCTCAGTCCATCATCGGCGCTTTGAGGCAGTCGCTCAAATAAGTTGTTAGAAAAAAAGCCCTTGATTTCCCCCCTTTGATATGGAAAACAAATTCTCTTCAGAGCTTGAGCGTTTAAATTCTAATTAAAATCCCACTTATTTTTAATAGTAAAATGCTCCAAAAAAACTTCACCTATAAAGATTAAATGCATTTTTAAAAACATGAAACGACAGATGATGATCCCATACTTTATTTACATGCAGCAAAAAGGTGAAAAAGCGACTGGACTGTTTTGAAGTGTTGTAGCTGAAAACAAACCAAAAAAAAAAAGACAGGAGGCAGTTGTCGTTTGAATGCCTAAATCCCTACATGCTTTAATTACTGGACTACCAAGCATTAAGTGGAAAATTCATCATTCAAAATCTACTGACCTAGCACACAAATAATCAGAGAGAGAATGAACAGATTCATTAAATAATCAGAATATGATTAAATCACTGAGCAAATAGAAAATGTATGATATAGTAAGAAAAAAGCTGTAAAATATTATAGTTTACAATAATTATTCACATTCAAAGGCTTTACATCTCAATACATACACAACATGGCCCCTGAACATGACTTCAATCCAAAGATGATTCATATATTAGAATTTAAATAACACAGAATGAACTATAGGCTAAACAATAGCCATCAATAACCTTATACAAGAATAAAAATACAAAAACTGTATCCTAGTATCATTGCATTTCTTGCTTCAGATTTAATAATACATCATCTGTACATCACAGTTCTAGCCAGTTACAAGCCAGATAGAATATTCCATACACAATGTAACTGACTGCCATCCACTTGATCCAAACAATTTAGCAATTTAGAGGAAAGACTTTTCTGAATTTTCCCCCAACATACAGATACAGCAACTTTAAATCGGTCATTTATGTCAGATAGTTATCCTTTAACTGACATCCAACCATACAGAGCCCTGGGCTCCAGGGCTATTCAGCTATACTCCAGTCACACTGTGCACAGACTCAGCTGAAGAAAGCGGGCCTTGGGAAAGGACCTTAAGGTACTATACCACCCCCCACCCCCAAAAAATAAAATAAAAAGAAAAACAGAAAAAAATTAAAAGCATTATAATAATACATATTACTAAAACAAGAGCACAAGTTAAATCATTTGTTTTAATTTCTATTGGGCCAACGTCAGAATGGAAACGAACTAAACAGTCGGGCCAGTAAACCCTCACAGTTATGCCATATTGAGAAGGAACAACAACTTTTTCTGTGATTGCTTCCAAGAATGATAGTATGTGTATGCACTGCTGATGATGGAGGTCTGTTCAGCATGAGGTGGTCAGCACATACGATTTTGTTTTCAATAGGACAGTCTGAAAATAAGCTGGCTACTCCACCTAAAAAAGTCAAATAAAATAAAGAATTCACACCACAAAGCCAGTGAATAGTACAAAACAATCAAATCAAAGATACTATGGTTGCCAACGCAATCAAATACCCATCTTGAATAAATAATATCTCCAGTGCCCTAAGAAAGAAGCAGACAAATTTGATCTACAAAAAGAGCCATGCAGGAAAAATGCAAGTTGGTATTGAGAAGTAGTAACTAGTGGCATGTTTACCCACCATGTGAACCATTCTCAGTAGCAGCTCTGGAGGCTCCTACTTTAGAAACAGGTTCAGACCCATGTCTCACTGCAGACCAGAGCTCTGCTTTGTTACCCAGAGACCTAAAATAGGCTGCATTAAGCAAGTACCAAGAGACAGGGGAAAAAAACAACTCAATTGAAGGCAGGGAGGAACACCTGGGCTCTAACACAAAAACAAAAAAAAACGTGTGGTACGTGTGCCGGGTTTTATACGATAAGCGGCAGACTGAATAACTACAGCTTGCAAATACAATGAAGGGTGAGATTACAGTTGTATGTACGTTGGTAGGCCCTGGGTTGTGAAAGTTTAAATAGTGTTATCTTTTAAGAAAACAGCTCCTGGACATGAGATAATCCTAGCAGTACCCAAACTAGCATTACGCTACAAGACAAGCCTGCCTACCTCCTAACCCTTCGTGTTTATAAAGCAGATGTGCATCGTGGAGTTCTATTCCATACATGGACAGCGTGAGTAGAAGCCTGACAAAGAGCACTAGGAACAAGCAAAGCAACAAAGAATGCAAAATTTGTATTTTTCCCATGGTTCTTCTAAAAGAGGTCTAGATGCCAGCAACCTGAAGAGTTTGGTTACACTGATGGGATGATGGGCACTAAAAAGGGCATTACTCTGCTCAGTGATTGGCCTCAGAGCTTAAAATTAAAAGAAAAAAGAAAAAAAAAAAAAAAAGGAGTGAGGACAGAATTTATTCGGCTCCTACACGCCAGGGTTTTGGTGTCTTTGATAAATCTTTCTCCACACTTCCTGGATCTTCTTGCACCACCTGTCTGCATTTCCACTGGGGTCCATCAAATAGTATGTCCGATTAGGCTGCCAACATGAAAAAAACAAAGAAAAGAAAAGATTCTGAGCAACAGAACAAAACAACATGCTTCTTAAGTAATATCAGCTAAACCGGCATTTCAAATAAATATTCATTTACCGTGTGAACAAAGAAGGTTTTGAAGTTCTTGGCCTCGGGGCGTAACTCTAAGGACCAAGGAATCTCCCCTTTCAGAACCCTGTTGACAGGATCCACGTAGTACAGGTGTGGTCCTTCCGTGAGAAGAAGCTGCCGCCGACGTGCAAAAAGACCCTGAAACAAACGTGTCAGGACACAAGTTGACCAACAGAGGGGGCCATGTGCCACAGGACACTGTATTTCGTGCCACAACAGCATATTCCAGCATGGAAAGTATTTTATTTACTAATTGTTGTTAAACCAGAAACGTAAAAGATTTCATTAAAAAAATATTCATCTTGAAAAAAAATTTTTTTCTTCTATAATGCAACACTAACAGTAAATACGATTAATTTAGTAGAAGCAGCATTTAAACAAATAGTTTGAGTCACTCACTTTGCGTTTGTCCACTGGGCCCATTTTCAGGATCAGGTTATTCTCCACAAACTGATGCCTGAGAAAAACACAACCAGAATACTTAGAAATTCTTTTATTTAATTAGATTCTATATTTTATTTAAAACCTATTATACAGGATTGACAAACAAAGATAAGCTGACAGTCTCATACCCGAGATTGGAGCAAAACAAATTAATCCTTTTTATGAGAATTTTATATGAATTAAGATGAAAAAAAAAAGTGAATCAATGGCATTAATTGAGAATTTACCAAGGGTTCCCAATGGTCTGTTTGTCAAGCAACAACCTCTTTTCTTCTTCAGTGAACTGTAGGTCGAGCTCAAAGGAGTTGCTGTCCAGGTCGTGGATGTACTGTTCAATGTTGCTGCTTGACCTCTGTGGGGGAGTCGAGTCATGTGGCGACAGCGACTGCGATGAGCTGGACTGGGCCACCTGCATGTTGCTGAACTGGCTCAGGAGGTCATCGTACTAAGATCCACAAAGAGATGAAACAGGTAAGAAAAAAAAATGTTTGAAAAGATGATTTCAATGAAATGATGTTAATTCTGATTTAAAAGGAAATTATATAATGGATGATTACATTTCCATAGCAGTCCTCATCATCTTCAGACATAGCTGGGAGGTAAGGTGTAAGCTTTGGGGGCGTTTGTAGGTGCAGGTCACACCAGGAAATGGTATCAAAGAAGGGGTGCTGCTTCAGTGGCTCATACCCACCCATCTCTTCACAACCAATTCGCTTGGATGGATCCAATGACTGAAGTTAAAACAAATTAGACATGTTGCTGTTTTATTGCAGAAGATCACTATCTAGATATTGGAAGTACTACTTAATATTTCAAACACACAAATGTTTAACAACCTACCAAAAGCTGTTCCACAAGATCCTTGGCTTTGGGAAAGAATTTCTCCGGAAATTCATACTCCAGCTTTATTATCTTCTGGAATATAAGGTATTCGTTTCTACAACACAAGGAAACACAAAAATGCACAGGTATATGAAATAGAAAATTACCGCCACATGAAAACCAATATAAGAGACATCCGAAGAAATAATGCGTGTAAGCACATACCCCGCTCTGAATGGAGGTAGACCAGCCACCAGCTGATAGATAATACATCCCAAAGCCCACAGGTCAGAGCTGTGAAATAAATAAAAAACAACATAAACATTTACACATTTATAGAAAATAAATGAACGGAAATGTAAAACGTAAAAATAACTTACCTTTTGCAGGCCGACTTCTCTGTTAGCAGCTCGGGGGAAACGTACTGTGCTGTTCCAACAAAAGAGTTTGCTCTGGCTGCAAATGAGAAAAGAAAAAATTCCAAGCAAATTACAAAATCTGTATTTACTTTTGTCAAATGATTGCCACTAGTGGAGTCTAACATCACTTTTACAGAGCAGAGAGAAAACTACCAACAGACTACGCAAAGACACCCTTCCAAACAAACTTGTCAGAACATGAAAAGCACAGGTGTAATAAATGACAGTTAAAGCCAAATTCTTTTCACTTCCAAAGTAAAACAGCACACATAGCTGGTCCTTAGAAAAACATAAACAAAAAACAGAAAAACCCAGCTGACTTGTAAAAACCTCTGCTATGAAAAACACTGAGTTGATTTCTGTCACAAACCACTTCATAGAAACAAGTTTGTGCCTAAAATACTGTCTGTAACAAAAAGTTAGACAAATAAGTTTTAACTTACAAAAACTGTGTGCGCGTAACAATTTTAAACATTTGATAATAAAAGTCAATTAATTTCTTTTGACCTCCAAAAACCACTTCTTAATGCATACTTTATTTTTATTTCTGATCTATACTGAACTTTTTAATCAGTCGATAACCATAACACTAAATCACACAGAACCTATCCTGATATGGTTAACTATGACCGGCAATTGATAGCAGTCCGTGGCATAATATGTAAACTACAAATATATGAATGCAACCGATTTTTGATCTAAATGTTTAAAATAACATAGAACATCCTCTGAGAAGCAATAAATGACTTCATTTTTTAAGATAAAATAACTTTGATGGTGGTCGAACCTTTCAAAATAATAGTAAAATCAGCCATCTCAGCCAGGTCACTATACTTTACATTTAAACTTTATGTAGCTTAAATAAACTACAATTCTGAAACTGATGCATACATTGCTATAAAAAAAACAATAATAGGTAAAAAAATAAAATAAATAAGAGTGCTGCAGTTCTACCTTGCTTACTGTCTGATGATAACTGTTTTGCTGTTCCAAAATCTGTTATTTGGATGTGCATGTCTTCACTCAGAAGAATATTTTCTGGTTTCAGGTCTCTAAAATGGAGAGAATAAAAAGGTTACTGTCAGGAAAGGTAGATTATACAGGTTTTTAATAGACATCTTATAGGAAGAAGACAGCTTACCTGTGTATTATCCCCTTAATATGCAAGTACTCTAATGCACAAACTATTTCAGCCGAGTAGAACCGAGTGCAGGTCTCATCAAAGGAACCAATTTTGCGTATGTATTTCAGGAGTTCGCCATTTTTAGCATAACTGAGCCCAAAATCTACAGAATGCCAGTTAAGAAACATGCTTTGAAGAATACTCACAGACCCAAATCCTAAAATTCTCATTTAAAAGATTCTCAAAAATCAGTTGTAAGGATACACAACTTCTCATCATCTTGAAATGTGAAGTAGAGCTTGACGAAGAACGGGTGATCAAGGCTTGACATCAAATCCCTTTCTCTTTTCACATACTGGACTTTATTCTCCTTCATAATGTGGCGTTTCTCTAAAATCTTAACTAGTAAAAAAAAAAAAAAAAAAAACATCTTGGTAAGTGTACAATCATTTATTAACAGTATAAATCAAATGTATTTGCTGAAAGATAATAAGTTATACTAACTTGCAAATTCTTTGCCTGTGGCATGCTCTCTTGCAAGGACAACCTGAGAACCAGAAACAAATGAGAAAATATTGAAAAAATTTAACATTTAGGCCCCATTTGCCATTAAGTCAAAAGAATCCTAACATATAGCAACATCTACCATAATATAATTCAGTCAAAATTAAAGATATATACCGTTGAGAAGGAGCCCTCTCCCAATATTTTGCCAAACTTGAAGTCCTCTGGCTTCTTCTTGCGTGGCTGAGCCGGCTGAATGGCCGGCTGCTTGCAGGCCTCTGAGCTCTGGCTGTTTGCAGGCGCTCCTACAGCACAAGCCTCTGCAGCTGGGCCTTCCATACCGGAGCAGTGACGGCTGCTTGCGCCTGGGATAGCAAGTGGCGAGCAGGAGTCAGGGTGGTTTCTTACCATTGATGGATGTGAGCAGGAACAGATGACAACGTTGGGCTGAATGGGCACAACATCATACTGAAATGAGACAAGAAAATAAGGAGAATACACATCAGGAATGGAGTACTTAAGGTACAATATTCTATTATTTGAGACATAATTAATAAGCATATTTTAAAAACCTAATATTAAGTTGTTACTCAGTTAAAAATTTGATGAGAAATGTATTAATAAAACACTTGATTTGATCCCTTAAGTATACTATAAGCATCTCCATTTACAGGTCGCTTTAAATACGTAATAAAAGAATGAAACTTCTTTTTTGTCCAGGTCAAAGATACCTTTGCGTTTACAAGCTAGTACTTCAACATTTTAAGATAGTATACGTACTATTGTACTTGTAAAAAAAAAAAAAAAAGGAAGTAAAAGAATGTTACACCCACTGAAATGGGCAGAACGCACATCATTTACAACCAATAGAACATATTTCTGTACCATTTCAGAAAGTAGGTATATTAAAAAAAAAAAAACAGACTTATGCATCTCTTACATGTAACATAAAGCTGTTAGCAGGATTTCGTACATAAATAGTATTTCATGTCAGACTACTGAAGGGCAAAGTTCAACCTTGATAGCTTTACACATAGAAGCTTTATGCTTTTGTTGTAAAAACCTGTCAAAGTTCCATTTTCAGTGGCAGCAGCTTTTACAACAATGGCAATGAATATGGTATATTTCGTATATAATCAACCAGGCGTTGAAGCACTAGTATACAAAATGAAACTCATTAAGTTGCATGACAAATCGTAGTAGTTGATAGCCACTGTGTATAATCATTTAGCAAGTGTGATAGTAACTTTAAAACGATTTTGTTTTACAAACGTAACCTGTGAAACGAATTAAACATGTAGTTAATTGGCAATAAGCGCTGATCAATTTATATGGCCTAGCTTCTACTCATTCAAAACCAAGGTGTGGCCATTTAGCTGCTTATTCCGGAGTTGACTCTATCATATAATCAAGAGTTCATATAACCTCTATTCACTGTTATATAGATAGGGCAATGTTTGTTTAATGATAGACATGGTCTGACAAAATTGTCATAATCATCAATACTGTGTTGTAAGAACTCTCGTATGGAAAGTTTCTACCACAACCAAAGCCTGCTAGCAGGCTAACATTAGCTCCTGCTACCTTGTCAAATAATGCCGGCCATCACTGACAGCAAGTTACAAACTTGACGCTAACAGCAAGTAAGCTAAAGATAGCAAACAAGCCAACACAAGTAACAGAAAAACCGCTTGCCTTATGACAAATTGTTTCCCCCTCTCGTTATAAGTTACAATGTCCGCATGAATATCACATTTTTAAAGTTGACAATCAGATGCCATGATGTTATCGTTAGAGAACTCTTCTAACGAAAGGTGGAATGCATTGAAGCTAACATTAGCTTACTAGCAGGCAGCGTCGGTAAGTAGAAGCGCGAATCCAAGCCTACTTAGCAAACAGTGGCTGGTTCAAAGAAAGTCGTCTTAAAAGGCTGAAAACAAATATATCAAACATATAAACGTACCCTATCAGAGCTTAATCGAAACACGTTTATCTAGTAATCAAAGAAAATGTTAAACAACCACGATAAGGACATTTAACGCGAAGTGTTTTGCTAGCCAACACTCGGAAGCTAACACTTGCTAGTGAAGCGTAAGGCTAAAAAGATATTAGCCCTGCTTTCAAATAAAGGCCCAGCGCAACTACTTATAACAAAGCTGCCATTCAGCACATTTTCAATGCCGGCTACGTACTGTTGCTGTTCTTTAAATAGCCACACTTACCAGCTGACTTGTAGCTCTTGCCATGGGAGTTTTCTGCGAATATTTATGTGAAATAAAATAATTATAGAAGCTCCAGTAATGGCTGCCTCTGCGCCTTCATTTTTGAGCTGTGACGTCGTTCCACAACAATGTTACCGCAGGACAGCAGAGGAGAGTCCTGCTGTGTACGCCCCCGCCACATTAACAGCCTTCCACACACAGATAAGGCTGAAGTGAAATAGGAGCGGTTGTTGATATTCAAATAAGTTATGGCCTATGAACTATTCGAGCTTAGAGGTCTAGTTAACGGCAAGAGAAAGAAAGCGCCGCTCACGCTGTTTTGGAGGATTTATTGACAGTCTTTGAGTCTTGTGTATTTATTAAACTGAAACCTGACTTCTTTTTTTTATTTATTCTAATTCTTTTAAACCGAAAAAAGATTTTAAAAAAAATCAAACGTATATTTTACAGAATATTAATGGATGACACACAATTATGTTTTTATACATTTAATAACTTTCAATATACAAGTGCCTAAAAATACAAAGTTGATTACAATTTGTGACCGTATAAATAAAAGTACTGTTCGTAAAACTTAAATAACATTTAATTCCCTCTAAACCCCTTTACTTTGTTTCATTTTAAAGATGGGTCCAAAGAAATGTTTTTTCTGGATCTTGATGTTTTACATTTATTTTTAAAATTTAAGGCATACAAGGAAACTACCTTCACTACCTTTTAATCCCAGCAGAGAACTGATATTACCCCCTGTTTTGAAAATTTCATTCTCCATTAAGATTCATTTACCATCTAATCTGTTTTTTAAAATTCATTACATTTTTCTTTGGTAAATGGCGTTTACTTGTAAAGCGCTTTTCTACCTTACAGTCACAGACCCATTCACCCATGCACACACACATTCACTGCACACACACATTCACACACTGGTGGCCGCTCCGCTGCCAAACACAGGGGCCCGCCTGCCACAAGAGGCAAGGTGGGGTTCAGTGTCTCGCCCAAGGACACTTCGACTCATGGGCATGCAAGGCAGGAGTCGAACCTGCAATTTTACGATCATGGGTCGACCGCCCTACCGCTGCACCACGGCCGCACCTTTGCATTAGATACTATAGTTTATAAAATACTATAGTTTATAAAATATATAGTTTATACAATGAAAATAAATTTCCCAGAATGTTGAGTTAAAATGGTTTGTATGTTGATGCTCTATGTTTATGATACTATAAATTCTATTTCTGAAAATTATTTGAACTGTAAAAAGTGTTTACCAAATAGTTAGGGTGACTCAAAAGAAAAATTTTTAAATAGATTTTTATTCAGTCCTCTTCTTGTTGATTACAGGATGTTTTTGAGTCTTCATCGCCATCTTCGTTTTCATCTTCATCTTCTGACGTGTCGCTGTCCTCACCCGATTCATCCTCTTCAGGAGCACTAAACACAGAAATGATTTTTAATCACTTCTGATACATCTTTACTGTTGGACCCAGTGCCCAACAACAGTGACTATAACTTTCTATAGCGTGGGCTGCCCAACTCTGGTCTTCGAGACCTACCACTCTCCCTGTTTTCCAGCTCCCTTCTAGTTTCAGACTTTATTCCGATTGCTTGACTGAACACACCTGATCCAGGTGATCAGCAGCTCGAGGAAGAGTGCAGGGAAAACAGGCAGGGATGTAGATCATGAGGACCAGGGTTCAGCCAGATAGCCAAATTCAAACAAGCCTCTTCTTTTATCAACAAAAGTAGGTGTTTACCATTGACGTCGATTGAGATTCATACATTCAACCCCAGAATTAACATCAAATGGATCTGCAAACAAGAAGATTGACACATTTCATTAAATCTATTTTTCTAAAATATTACAAAGATCAAGACTTGAACTTTTATGTTTTTTCTGAAAATTAATGAAAACATAACAATGAAAGACTGCAATTTGTTACCCCAACACAAAAATACTTTAGTAGTGGTAAATCATTAATGGTTAAAGACTTTTAAATAGCTTTGCAGTCAGTCTTATTTAAACACACATTCATACGCCAAGGGTAGTGCTATACATTTTTTTGTAGCTCTTTTTATCTTTCCCAAATATCAGTTAGTTTTGATCCAGCAACTTTACAGCTGAATAAACCTAATTAAAACAACCTTAAGATGATAGAGAAACTTAATTTATCAAAGTGTTGGATGCAAAAATAGGTGAAACTAACATTCACTTAAAAACTACACAGACACATTGTAATGTTAAACTTGACGAAAATCCAGATTATTTCCCCAAATGTTACCAAACTCTTCCTCTTCTGGTTTAGACATGAGGAACTCTTTCTCTACAGAGAGCAGCTCTTCCTCAGACTGACACGCCGCATAGCGATCAAGAAGAACTTTATTCAGCTCCAGGAAGCCGTTTCCCCACTTGAATTTCTTTAACAGAAGCACTGCCAATTCTTTGAAGCCTGAAATAGTACAAATACAATCAAATATTTAAAAAAAAAAGTCTGTAAGGCAATTCAGGAATTAATTTTTTAAGTAATCAAAGCTAAATTCTTACCAACAATGCAGAATGTGGCTGCAAACGCCTCCACACAGGATAACTTGCAGGGCTTTCCATAGTTGACAGGGTTTGCTGCTACAAGATAGGGAAGTAATCTAGGATGACTTCCAATCATCTTATTGAATGGTGTCTCTTCTAGTTTAGCCCACGAACAATCAATCACTGCAAGTCCACTGTGAGCGACAATTTCTCTGCAAAAAGGACCACATAGAATATTTCACCAAAAACATGTATTATTTTAAAGAGATTTTGATAAATCCAGGACAGTGGAGGAAGTCCACAAACCTGTCAGCTGGCGTCACATACTTTACACCCATTGGACTCAGTATGAGTCCATTAAATCTTTGGTTGAGACGCAGATTCCGAACAAAGCCTTTCCGAACCAACTTTCTGCCAGTGCAACGTTTTGGATCGCAGTGACCCAAGTCCCACATGGCAAGTGGACAAGGCAGCTTCACCTGTGGAGCCTCCGCTCCTTCTTCTGGGTGAAGACTTGCTGTTAAGTAAAACATGACAAAAATCACACCTTATGACAGAGAAAGCAACCCTCTTTATTCATATAGAAGGCCAAATTGATGCTATTGATGATTCATGATTCAATTAAAATTTTATAAGACTGCAACTTCTTGATTTCAAATTAGTATAGGGATTACTTTTACAAAAATATATTTATACTGATATAATGCATCAAAACATGGCTAACTAAAATATATATTACGTACTACTTACTGTGTAAGTTACACTAAGAATCTAAATGTAGGTATTGTGAGTAAAATATTGACTAGAGACATCAGAGTAACAACAACAAAAATCGTTACATGTTTGTTTACCTTGAAAAGCAGTGTGCACTTCCTTCTGTAAAACTTTCTAAAGTTTTCCCCTTCATTCTATGACGTTTGTCTTTCCCCTTGTTCTCACCGCGCTGAAATTTGCCATGGTTCTTTCTGCCCATGTTAAAACAACTTTATTTAAATAAATTAATGTTCTTGCCACGTCGACTGCACTAACTAACCAGCATTTGATTGAGGCATAGATAGATAGTTGGTAGTCAACGGACACTAAACTTAAAATAGAACCTGAAATCGAAATTAATACAAATTATATTCCTACATATATAATTACGATGCCGCTATGAAGGAATTGCAATCGTTATTCGCTATAGCAAGACAGATAAACACCGTATTGAGTTAGCATTTATGCTAACATAACATTAGGCATGGCGTACTCTTATGTGCCAAAACGCGCATGCTCAGGTCAGGTCACGTGGTGTGTCACATGATGTGGAGGCTTGTCAAGGAAGTGCGTGAAAACAGAAAGCTTCACTATTTACAATGTTTACTTTACATCACGACGTTTATCCTTTATTCAAATTAGTCTTTCTGTGTCTATACAGTAAGTGCATTTAAAAAAATGGCTTTCAATTGTTTACCAGACTGCTCCAAGTTGTGATGATCTGTTGTTTGTACTGCCTGAAGCTAATCTCGGATTTGTGTCCATTCAGTCAGCCACACATATGCGGGCAAAATGAAGATTGTCGAAGAGCCAAACACATTCGGGTTCGTAAACTAAATACATTTACCAATATACGTTGGCTCGTACTGACCACGCTGTTAACTTTTTTGTGTTTTAGGTTGAACAATCCTTTTTTGTCTCAAGGAAGCAGATTACAACCCAAAGTGGATCCATCACCAGTATCTGGTTTGTTGTTATTCATCCCTTTAACTATAATACAGACTTAAAATGTTTTGTTGATTGGATTAACAATGGATGTTAAACAATATTGTTGTCCTTCCTAAGGCCCTGTACATCTTCATCATCTCTCTGGAAGATGTTTTAGTCTTATTGAGTCAATGTAAGTGTTTAAAAAAAGCATAATGTATAGTCTACATTTGGTGTAAATTATATTATCTATTTAAAATGACTCTGTTTCTTTTTATCAAAAAACACATGATTTTGTTGTAGGTATAAATATGAATTCTGTCCATTCCACAACATTACTCAACATGAGCAGTCATTCAGATGGAACGCCTACAGTGGGATATTAGGGTATGAAGCCAGCAAAACAAATCATAAATGAATATATTGGTTTGACAGACATTAAGCTATGACTTTCTTGTAAGGTCGTGTTTTATAATCATGCTGGTTCTTTGCAGGATCTGGCAGGAGTGGGAAATAGTAAACAACACTTTCACTGGCATGTGGATGAGAGATGGGGATACTTGCGGAACCAGAAACAGAGAAACAAAGGTGTTTAAATGGTCTCAATATGACTCTACTCATGTATTTGTATGAAAGAAAACCTACATCTATAAACATTTTCTTCTTTTTTTCCAATGTATTATATTTTATAATCCAGATTTAACTCTCTCCTACAGAGGAAACTGTCTCAAGATGTCTGAAACACACATTTCCCTAAATTCTTTAAAGGGTTCTGGAGGCAATTCCTTATAAAAAAATAATAATAAATGAAGTATTGAAAATTTTAAGATAAAACAGGAAAGACTCACATTTGTTATTCTATTGCAAACTTGTGTTGTTGTGGTTCTGCAGGTGATTCTGGTTTGTGGCTCAAGCAGTAAACTTTCTCAGGTGTCAGAACCCAGCACCTGTCTGTACTCAATAACCTTTGAAACACCACTTGTTTGCCATCCACACTCTCTTTTAGGTAAGAATGCTGCTGGGTCATATATCTGTGATGGTATTTAATGATTAATTGCATGGATTTTTTTTTCCTGCAAGTGTACCCAACCCTGAGCAAGAAGCTGCAAAAGGAATGGGATGAAGCTGAGCAGGTTCTCTATGAGGGTCTGGTTACAGAGCAGGTAAGAGGGATTTTTAGCAACAGCACAGGCCACGCTAATGAAATCTGTAGCTTTTTAAGCATCGTGATTTGAACTATTTTGTGACCTTGTCATTAATTTGGAATTTTAGACACCTTGTTAAACAGTTTTAGATTATTTTTTCCTTTGTTTCTTCTTTTTTGATCTTTGTTTTTTTTTGTCACAGGGGTACAAGGGTCTTTTGAAAGACATTTTTCAGGAGGCCGGACTACTACATGAAGTGAAAGCCAGTCTGCCAAAGGCTAAAGCCGATCCAGAAAGTCCCAACTCTTTACAGAAGTGTAAGGAGGTAGGTAGATGTCCAATAGTAGCTTGTGGAATTATAACAATTGATGATCAGTATTGTTTATTTTTGAATTTCCACAGGACTATCAAAAACAGAGTGAAGAGCTGGAGAGGTTGCGTGCTCTCCTCACTCAGCATAACATTCCCTTTGATTCTCAGCGAGGTAAAGAAGCTAACTTTTGCTGTGCAAACAATTCTACAAATAACATGTTTATAACATGTGATGTGCTAAACACTGTTTTCTGTGTGTGACAGAGGAAGACAAAGACACACCAACTGTGACCGTTAGGAGTGAACACCTGAGAGGAGACACTGGCCTCATCGACATGCACTAAAACAGTGATTTTATTAACTGTCAACTGGATTTAACCTTTTTTTTTCTTTTTGCAAAACTTATCTGTAGTTTTGATCAATTGTGGTGACAGACTACTGTGGTTTCGAACTACGCATTATGAGAAATAAAAATGGTTTATAGGCCATATCTTTGCTTAATTCTGTAAAAATGTGAATTACAAAAAGCTGCTCGAGGCTTTTCAGTTGTGAAGTCATCAAGTGAGCCTTTTTTGTGTTGTTACCAGAGATATGAGCTGCAGCCGTTTCTTGTTGGGAAATCCCTTTTAGTTCACTCTATGAAAAAATAAAAGCACCATTGCACTGTCCTCAAGACAACACGCTAATGCATGTGACGAAAGTTTGTAGGAATATTTGTATGCTACTCACTAATCCAGCCATTTGTTTTCTTCATGTTCGAAAGAATAACCTTTTCCCTTTTTTCCCCCCGGAAATCATCACCAGGAGAAAAAAAAATACAAATGTACGTTGGCAATAAAATAAAAAGGAAATTTTTTCAAGCTTTTTTAATTCTTGAAATAGAAAAAAAAAAAAAAACATTGCAAGACATTAAGAAACATTTGCAATTACCTTAAACTGACGGAACTTGCCACACTATTGACAAACCAAGCTTTTATGAGTTCAAAGCCAAACATTAGTAGCTCGTCTTATTTCAAATTATCTTAAAAACTGCACAGTTTAATTAGGGTGGGCTCCAAAAGGGCGCATATACGCATACATTCAAAAAACACTGCAATGCATTTCATTATTTTAGGTTAACAGAAAAAAATGCCAAGCTTTTCTATCGATGAGTGTAAAAAAAAAAAAAAAAAAAGGCAGCCAAGTGGCTCCATTGA
Organism: Oryzias curvinotus; assembly: GCA_023969325.1. NCBI lineage: Eukaryota > Metazoa > Chordata > Actinopteri > Beloniformes > Adrianichthyidae > Oryzias > Oryzias curvinotus. The sequence continues at coordinate 9,823,669 of CM043724.1, read as the reverse complement.
TGAACATCGACATGCACCAACATGTCTGCAAACATTCCTCAGTCATAACTTCACAGGTTTCTGCTTCAACATGAACTATTCACATGCCTCTTAAATATTGTGTGCCTTCTAACAACAGCAAACACACGGGTTGAAAATGTTCAGAAGAAGTAGAGAAAATATGGAAACTTGTATTTTGTTACCACCCCAAAAAAAGACGGAAATGGGGTAAATATATAACCACCCATTAGTAAAAAGATCATTTATTAAATCTGTATTGAAACAAATGGTTTTGGTACATATATTCTCATTGAGTCTATTTTATTTTATTTTTTTCTGATCAGTCCCATCACTGCTGAAGGATCAAGAGAGCATCTGAATGATTTCTCTGGCTCTGTGCGCCCTCTGCTGGACAACTGCATCCTCTGGTGCCCGTCCAGATTCTTCCACCATGGACATGGCCTTCTCGACTGTGGTGTCCCGGGCCAACCCACGAAGCCCCTCCAGATACTGAAGCAGCACAGAGAATTTTTCATCTGGAATCTGAGAAAAGCAGCATTCTCTAGTCAATGATTCACATGTGACAGAGCACAGTCTTTGAATCTCTCATTCCCGATATCAGACACTTCTTAGAGGGGGTAATATATTATATTATATAATATATAATACAATACTTTAGGGAATTAAATCCAATCAAAAGTTACCTTTTCCGAGTCAAACATATGCTGCAATAGCCACGTCTGCCTGGTCTTCTGGAACTTCCACACTGATCGATTTTCAGCCCAACTGTTGTGACAAAAATAGCAGTATGGAGGACACAGAACATTCACGCAAAGTACCAAACAGGCTGAAAGCTAAGAACAGCTGTGAGACATGAACTGCAACAATAGTTGGAGAAGTTCCTACCATGTAAGATATTCCAACGCCTGCTGAGATGCACTTGGCCCAGCTGCTACTGTTTTTCCATCAGAGTGTCCTTCAGCTTTGAGCCTCTTCTTCTCCTCTTTCTTCAGAATCTTCTTAACCTTTCTCTCCAGAACTCGCCTCTCCTCAGGACTGAGTTCCTCTTCCAGTTTGTCCTCCTGTGGCTCCTGTGACCCATCAGGACAGCTGGACAGCTCTGTGATCTTAGACACCAATGCAAAGATTCAGAAGCAGCGAATATAACGTTTTCCCAGTTCAGAAGATCTAGATTTATAGGCTTTGCGCAGTAGAGTGTGAGAAAAGATTCTTTGAAAAAAGAATTCATTACAAATACAAAATTTCATTCAGAAAATTGTTAATTCCACAATTCTTGAATGTCTTTAGAGTTTAAATAAAATAAATCACCCATTGAAAATGTCTATTGCATAACCGCTTCCTTCAGCATGTCTTGATAAAAAGTAACTGTTTTTCACCGGCAACCTCACAATAAAACGCCACGATTCAGTATTTTTAAGTCAGAACTTTTTTTTATTATTAATCATTTTGAAAATTAAAGGCTAAATTAACCATATATTTTTTTAAATAAATTACATATTAAAGGCCATATCTGTGTGTATCCTGCAAAAAAAAAAGTAAAAGACTTAATAACGTTGAAAATGAGTGAATCATACTACTCGGATAAATCTTCACAGCTTATAATTAAAAAAAACCCTGAAGTTTGGACTTTACTGCGTTTAAAACAATCCACTTAATGCCTGTTTCCCAAGAGACTCACTCACTTCCTGTTTCAGCTAAGTCACATAATTATCAAATGTCAAAGCGGATCACATCACAGGTCTCCTGCGGTTTACATTTTTCTCCTGAAACCAACCATTTACTCAAGCGAAGCTGACAAACCAGGAAGAAAAAGTAACAACACCCCTGAAAAGATGAGAAATGTCAATTGTGGGCAACTTTTTGGGTAAAGACCATTTCCAGCTGAGGAGTGACTGGGTTCAATAGCGACGTTAAACCATGTTAGACCTTCGTCACTGCGACAAAAAATGACTAAATAAATAAGTAAATACATAAATAAAATAGAGGAAATAGAGGGAAGGCAAAAATCTTGATCGGGAGTCAAATACATAAAGAAAACATTTGATAACAGTCCTTTGCAGGTAAACTCAGACTGGTTCACTTTCAGTGCACATGTTTATACAACAATCATCACTAGACTAGAGTTAATCATGGGCGTCTGGCTGGATGACATAAACAGGAGAAATGGGAAAAGGTACAGACTGATCTACAAAGAGAAGCTGAGAAAGCCTCACCATCAGAGAGGAGCTGTGACATTTTGGGCTGAAAAACAGTAAATAAAGCTTAAAAATTTGATTTGAAGCAGCTGTACCTTAATTTAGATTGAGAAAATTTAATTGAAATGGTTTCATTTAAAAAAATAAAATCTCAAACACTGAGCAGATATCTACGGATATTGATGGAGAGTTAAAGGTTGGCAATGAATCCAGTCGAAATTAAAACATAAAATCTGCTCAGAAGAACCCCTCAAGTTCATGATTTTACCATCAACTGCACCATAGCAGCAGCATCAGCTCGATTCCTGTACCGTTTGTGCACAGCCCCAGCCGAGACAGTCTTTACATGATGATGAAGCAGCCCAGCTCCTCACACTCTGCAGGACAAAACCTAATTTAACAAGGAACCTTTACAACTAAATTGCTTTTTGTATGACAAACTGGTTTAAAACTCCAATAATTCTTTTGTTTTTTTTTGGGAAACAATCTTTTGTTAAACATTTTTTGTCAATAAGTGCAATAATTTATGTGGTTATGTTAGACGGGTAGCATAAAACACAGAAAGGTATTTTTCCTCCTACAAGTTTGGGCCTAAAGTGTTTCTTTCTTATGTTTCCCAAAGCGAAAAAGAAAAAAAAAAAAAAAAAAAAAAAACATCCAGGAGAATTTTCCAAGTCTTTTCCAGAAACGATGCATGTCAGTTCTAAGAACGCCCATTAAGCACCAACATTTCATAACAACATGGAAGATAGACAGAACTAATGACGAGAAGGTAGAAACAAGCAGGAGTTGGTTGCATAACACACAGTTGCCATGTTAAAAATCAAAAACCTTTAAAAGACGTTTAACTTAAACTTCTTCATTTTTAATACAGCATTAGTGCATCACAGCAACTTCATCAAAACCACAAAAAATGTTTCAAAAATCCTTGACTGGTTTTCAGTTGTTTTGTGTAAATATACTTTCATGCTAAAAAGCCATCCTCCCATATTTACGGTGTATATTTTGACATCATGGGGCCACATGCCGCACACATCACTGGATGATGCGAGCGCACACCTCAGTCCCATCCAAGCTTTCTTCAACTTTAAAACCAGCGGGGAGGATTACTAAAACGCTTAGCAACAGATCAACATGGCAAAAAAAATTAACAACAGAAAAGTAAAAGAGAATAAATGATAAAAAAGACAAACTTCCTTATCGGGACTGAATGTGTCACTTAAGTGTACACCTGCATTGTGTGTTGTGGTGGGTGGTACAGCAACGCTCCTCCGCTTTATCTGAGACATCCTTCAGCGCGTACGCCACAACAGGACACGGCTATCGAGACGGCGAGCAGGGCAAGGACACAAACGTAAGTCTGAACCCGTTTTTGTTTGACTAATTTGGATTTCACCAACAGAAATGCGTTAAAAATAAAGAATATTTCACCTTAACTTGTTTTTTAGTGTAGATTTTTTAAATTTATTTTTTTGCCTAAGGTTATCAGGAATGAAATAAGATTGAGGTCACCTATCCCAAAACATGAAGAAATGTATACTCTTCATTATATTTGCAGTCCTAAAACATCTCAATTAAAAACTTTTCTTTTAATATTCCTTTACACATTCTCTTTTTGGAATCAGATACTAACCTCGTTAAATTAAGTGTAAAAAAAAAGTCACTATTTCTGAGTATCTTTGCTTTTTAAAAATATATAAATTCAAAATACTAAACTAATAAATTGTTGAATTTCTGCTCTGCTTCTTGCAGGTTCCTCCTGGACCAACTGTTTACAAAGAGCAGAGAAATGCCATCCAAATCCACCTAGGAAACTACTAGAAGAGCGATGGGGAGGTGGTCGAATGGTTTTCCAGCTGAACAAAGGAGTAATATAGACACAACCATGTATGTGAACTCCATACACACTGAGAGCAACCTCACTGTGCAACTGAATGACTCTGAGGTGGCCTTCCTTGGATTACAGAGTCAACAACTTTACACCATCAGCCTCATCCTATCCACCATCTACACCATAGCCCTGTTCCCCATCGGCCTCATCGGGAACATCCTCATCCTGGCAGTCAATCTGGACCTCAGTGGCCACCTGACAGGCCCGGATCTCTACTTTGTAAACCTCGCCGTGGCCGACCTCACTCTGGTTGCAGACTCTTTGATCGAGGTCTGTAACCTCAGGAAAGAATACTACAACAACGCTGGCCTCTGCACCTTCATGAACCTTTTCCAGCAGGTCAACATGTACAGCAGCGTCTTCTTCCTGACCTGGATGAGCTTTGACCGCTTCGTCGCGCTGACTAAATCCATCGGCCACAGCGTGTCACACACACGCCTCTGCTGCTGCCTCGTCTGGGCGTCTTCATCACTGCTCACCCTGCTGCCGTTTGCTGTAGCTCAAGTGCAGCACGCAGGAGAAATGCACTTCTGCTACGCCAATGTGACACAGATTCAGTGGCTGGAGGTGATGATGGGATTCCTGTTGCCTTTCTGCGTCCTGGGCTTGTGCTACTGGAGAATAGGTCAAGCGCTCCTACGCAGCCAGAGATTACAACGTACCCTTCAGCAGAAGCCTCGCAGGCAGAAAGCCCTGAGAATGATCTCGGCGGCTGTGCTGGTGTTCTTCATCTGCTGGCTTCCAGAGAACGTCTTCATAAGCGTCCACCTCCTGAGAGGAGACGCAGAGGGCGGGACGCTCTGGCAAGACTTCCCGCTGACCGGCCATGCGGTCCGGCTGGCGGGGTTCTCCAACAGCTGTCTAAACCCGCTCATCTATGGCTTCCTTGGTGAGACTTTTCAAAAGAAGCTGGAGCTTTTCCTTCATAAAAGATGCAGGTGGGCAAAACTGCAGAAGTCAGCTTTAAGAAGAAAACCCATTTCTGTGCCGCCAGCACACACATGCCTTCAGGAATGTGACACTCCGAGCCGGTCCTCAAATTCAAACTCTGGAGTCTCTCCACAAACTGGTGTACATCCTACTGACGTTGTGTGTCACACTAAAAGCTTTATTTTGAAATGAATTTGTCCAACAGAAATCCTAAATGCAAATATTTCTGCTAATGTAAAAATCCAAATGTTATAACATTCAAACTGGTGTATATACATATATATATTTTATATGAACAATCTAAGATAGCAGAGGAGTTCCTTGACTACATTGTGTGCCTGCTCCAAATACTGATTATGTTACATTAGTAAAGACAGGTGATACAGTGTTGACAAAACATCCAGGCGACTGCATTAAAACAGAATATTCTCACCTCAGTTTGCTTTGGTTGTGTCTGCCTTTTGTCTCCTTCCTTTTTTTTGCACTTCTTGTTCTTTTCCAAGTTTTTTTTATGTTTTACTTTAATTACAGATGGGAACTCGCCTTGACAATCCTGAGAAAACAACCAAATAAAAAAATATCAATAACAGTAAAACTGCAGAATCTTAAGTAAATAAACTAACTAAATAAACTGTGTACTAATAGAATATATTTAAAGAAAAAGGGCTTATATTTGCTTCTGCATTCACCTTTTTCTTTTTTGCTTTTGTCTCAACAATGTCTTCCACAGAATCTGGACTTTCATTTAAACCAGACTTTTTCCTCTTAGGAGATTTGGGTTCCAATTTCCCAGACTTGTTTTTCGCCATGGAAATTCCTGCAAGAAGAAAAATAAAACATTAAACTCAAATATATCACCCAGAAAGAAAAAGTATAATACGGTCATATTAAAAATAAACCAATGGTTTGTGACATAATTTTTATTATGTAATTTTCTCGATTAAATCATTTTGAACCAACATAAAACAGGGAAGCTTTAACCATATAGAGACTGATAAAACACCGATTACGTGGTTTTTAAATAAATCGATTAATTTATCAATTTATATACTTGTCATAAACTATTCAGTCTGCTGCTACAATGCAAGAAGAAACAAACACTAGCACTTTTTTCCTTACTGAGGCAGGTCGTTTGTGAAAAAGTGGGGAACATCAACGTGCTAACGATGGGAGCATGCGCTGTAAACCAGGAAGTACAACAGTCATGGTAAATCGTGATTGGACAAAAACGGTACCTGATTAGTGATGATTGGATGAACAAAATCACTGTATTTTGATATTAATAAAATATTTGGATGGAATTTAGTTATTCGTGGCATTAATTTAAGCTTCAAATAACAGAGTATTATTGTTTATTTTGAGATATGTAATGGTTGAAGCGTTAAAATTATATTTACCTAGTACTCACTGGAATGGGAACGTTCTGGTACGGAAGCTTCACCGGAAGATATTTGTTGTTGCACAACGGCGTGTTACATGACCTAAGCGGGCAGTGGAAGAGGACCTGTATTTTATAAGATGATCAGTGCTCAACTATGTCTACTACAAGAATATTCAATGCTTTGACACGATTAGCTCTCCATCCAGGATTTCCTAATAACGTTTTAACAAGGACGTGGTGAGTGTCACTAGCAAATAATATTGTGTGCGTGGATTCTGATCCTGTAGTTCATTAATTGGGTAATAATTGTTTTAATCTAGTGTTAACGTAAGACGTTACTGTAATCGTGGATACAGGTAAAAAGGGGTGTAAAGTATGTAGGACGTGTGCCTCGTCTTTGTGGTGCATTTCAGAGATGTATGTCTGTGAATTTGTGATTTTACTGGCTTGTTGAATAAGAATTAAATACCCTCTTTAAAAGTCACAAGCTTTCTCAGCAGAAAATAGATCTGATTTGTAAATCTGTAAATTTTTTTGTCTTTATTTAAAAGAGGTGTATTTGTGTTTACCATGAGTGTTGACATTTTTAAATATTGTGGACATCTGTATTATTTGGCTTAACTTTGTCCAGTTTTCACACCAACCTGACTTATCTGCGGTCAACCAAGAAATTCCTGAGCAATAGTTAGTGCTGATATTTTGTGCTTTAGATGGTATTGAAGTCAAGAGGTTCAAAACAGTATTTTTTTCACTGCCAGACTTTTCAAAGTTTGATTTTTTTGCCAAGTGCCAGTCAGAGAAGTGTGCGTTTTTAAGCAAAATTTTCCTGATTAGACTGCCATGTAGACCATAAACCCAATTCACAATACTCTTGCATATTTAAACAAGAAATTTGTTACTTTTCCCCTTTCAGTGCTTTGAGAAATGCACGGTCGCTTGCCGTAAGCGCCCAAGTATCATCCAAGTCACAAGGATCTGAGGATGTACAGCCGATTGATGAACCCATAAAGTTCTCCACCAGCAAGGCCAGCCACAGGACCTGGAGGGTCAAGCGCTCCATGGGGAGTCATTTTGAGCGGCCATGGTGGAAAGTTGCCCCCATCAGCCTCCTTGGTGCCGTGTTTCTGTTGTGGTGTGCTTTCAGAGGAGAGACTGACATTGACAAACGGCTGGAGAAGCAGTTGTATGAACAGCTTCCTGGTTTAGTGTCGACTCAAGAACCAGATGAACCTCAAAATAAATGAACTCATGTGATATGACAATTTATCAGATGTTTTGTTCGCTCACAAGTGCTAACATCCATCCACTACCTAGCATAAAGATACTAGCTTTGTAGGATGAAAGTGCTTTAATGTTATTTTGAAGTTGTAATTTATTTAAAAGGGTCAGTATGCATCTGTGTGTTAAATAAAACAAATTCAAGGTGAGGTAGCAAAAACTTTATTTACAGCACACACACAAAAAACCATATGACATGCACACACAGGGTTAAAAAAAAGAAAGACCTGAGTGGAATACTTTCAGAAGTTGCAGATTATGGGACTAGTCTGAAGTGAAGTTTAAAATAAAAGTACAAAAACATGCCTAAAGCTAAGAAAACAATTGTGGCACACAATTAGATTTACAAGAAGAAGAAAAAACCACCAACCCCCCCTCCCTACATCACCCCCGGCCCACATTAAAAAGATAAAATACAGCAAATACATTTATGCACGCTCCCCCCTAATTCGCCTTGCCAGCTGAATGTCTTTGGGCATGATGGTAACCCTTTTTGCATGGATGGCACACAGGTTGGTGTCCTCAAACAGACCAACCAGGTATGCTTCACTGGCCTCCTACAAGAAGAGAAGGGTAATATATCAGGTAATCGCAGGTAAATTGGTCAACACTAACGTGTTGTGTAATAGAACATAATTTACCTGGAGAGCACCGATTGCTGCACTCTGAAAACGCAGGTCAGTCTTGAAATCTTGAGCAATTTCTCTCACGAGACGTTGGAAGGGCAGCTTCCTGATGAGCAGCTCTGTGGATTTCTGATACCGACGGATCTCACGCAAAGCCACAGTGCCAGGCCTTAAAAAAAAAACAAAAGTGCATCCCAGTGTCAGACAAGAAAAAATATATATAATCTATTTAACCCTCAACTGTGTTTATACCTGTATCTGTGGGGCTTCTTCACTCCACCGGTAGAAGGCGCACTTTTCCTGGCTGCTTTGGTTGCCAGCTGCTTCCTAGGCGCCTTTCCTCCAGTGGATTTACGGGCGGTTTGTTTAGTACGAGCCATTTCTCAATCTGAACAACAAAAAGGAAAATAAATTAGGCACACACACAAAACTGGCTCAAATATAATCACATGTAAAACAAATGCTCGTTAAAGCATCTTTAATCATAGGACAAGTTCGGCGACCACAGGTTTGTTTATTTATTTAAATAAATGGGGGGAAAAAATCTTTGCTCCAACCTTAACCTTCATCATGAGACACATTATAAAATTTTGGGGCGGTCAAGCAGTTTGTCGTGAAAATTAAATTATTTTTATGGTCAAAATGTAAAGGATGTGATTTGTATTAATTTGTAGGGAGAAATGCGATAGCAGCCACCATTAAGCTGCGTGGGAAGCACACGTTTCTTTGGCCATCCAACTCATTTAAAGCTAGCATGGACGGTTGTAAAATGGCGCCAGCCAAAACACCGTTTCAGTTGGTAGTGTTTTTAAACGCCATATATTAAACTATTAGAACAATATATACTTAGAAAAAAACCACAAACATAAAATAAATCATAACGTCAATACCTAACATGTAATACACACTTAACCCTTCGTGAGAATTTGAATTGGCTAATTACTAGTTAGCAGAGTAGACCGACTGACCGACGAGGCTCTTTACTTTACTGTCAGCAAGCTTCGAATTTTTGCTCGTCACTTCAGCCCAAAACCTAAAAGATTTTTAGTCGCCAACTGTGACAATTGCGAATACATTAAAGACAAAAACACAATAACAGGTTCAAAAAATATACTCTACCGCTTTTATAGTCTGACGGATGTAGTTGTTCTGTGCTTCGTCTCTTCTTACTACCGCCAGAACGCAGGGGCTGGAATTTATAAACTTCACAGTGACGTACAAGCCCCGCCCCAGATCTTACATGATTGGCTGAAACGTTGAAAGACGCTAAATTTTCATTGGTAGAAGGGATGTGTAAATTTTTCGTCTTCACCACCCTTTAAATAAACTAAAATATAAAACTTACTTTCCGCAGCAGCTTTAAAAAAATGTATCTATTAAATTAAGCTATAAAATGTTAGAGTGACGTAAAATTATTTGGTTTTTACTCGACATACACAGTCAAACTCACATGGTTATTTAAATTACATTGCGTTTTTTTAAGTAACACCCCTTTGCCAATACCACTGCCAGAAAAAAGTGGGCTTGTTCGCTGAACCATTGTGGCAAAGCGAAAAAAAGAGGAGGGAAACCGTTCAGTTTAAAGAAAACGGGTGGATAGGAGCCCGCCACTTTTTAAACAGCATACAACTTAAAAAAGGGGACAAAAACAGTTTCATTGACGACCTGCAGTCGAAAGGTTTTGCTCGACATAACATAAAACCAAAATATTAGTTTTTACTCATCAAGAGAGTGTGCAAAGCAGTAATCAAATCAAAAGGTGGCCACTGTGAAGAACCTACAATATTTTCAGTTGTTTCACACTTCTTTGTTCTGTATATTATGTGTTAATTCATAGTTTTGATGCCTTCAGTATGAATCTACAATTTTCCCAGTCATGAAAATGCTCTGGTTGCACTTTTATGCAACCATGAGTATGCAATACTCAGTCCATGTGTGCAATACTCATTTCATGTGTGCAACATTCTATTTTTGATTTTTTACTAACAGGTTTTAGTATTATCTATTTTTAATATTTATCAGAAGAGAGCTGCTGAAAACAATTTCATTTTACACTGCATAATGACAGTAAAAGATTCTGATTATGATAAAGAAAACTCCTTGAATGAGTGTATTTTATCTTTCTTTTTTATCATTATTTAATCATTAAATTCTAAACCAAACAAAAAGCTATAGTAGTATTTTTGTTAGCACATTCATTTTTTTTTAGGTTTATATATTATAAAATAACTGTCGTTTTTGGTCATGGTGTCTCACCGGAACCCCATATTCTTGGATCGAGAATTACCAGTCGGACATATTATTGCGTGACACCTGCGGTGAGTTTCTGGACACGGTTTTAGTGTGTTTGTACTGGCTAAACCAAAAATATTTAATGATTGAAAACACTCATGCAAATCTAAATAAATTAGTATGCTTTGATAGAAGCTGTACTGAACAAAATATTCGAGCAAATCAACGCGTTTAAGGCGAAAATAGAGCAGTCATGGAGGGAAACGTGACGGACCAAAAACTACTGTTTTTAGGTAAATCACAACTATTTATGATTTATATGAGGCACCAGAAAAAACCTTATTAAGCTGACCTTGCTACTGAGTTGTGCTTGGTGCAGTTTTGTACCAAATGCAAAATATTTTGTTTTAGTGCAGTTAAATGCACTAACACAGACCTATTTTTTTCCTCAATGTTTTTTTAATTGCCTATTGCTTTTAAAGTGAATTTGTTTGTGTAGCATAATAAATTTTATTTTAAGTTAGCTCTTTTTGCTTTATTTCCCAGATATTGAAGCAAAATCAGACAGCACCTCACCTGTCAATAGTAGGGCTTCGAATCCCCTCTGGACTCGCAGTGACAACTCCTTCAAATTCAACTTCTTCAGTGACAGTTCTTCAGGATCCCAGGTGAAGACACCTCCATCCGACCGGAATAAAGAAGCATTAGGCCGGCTATCCTTCTCAGGCCAGTGCTCTGATTTTGCTTTCAACTTTGCCATCTCCAAGGAGATGGATCCAAGGGAAACTGCCCACTCCTCTTCCCCAAGCAACCAACCGCAGGACCAGGAAGAAAAACCTTCACTTTTGCCTAATGCTAGCACTCAATCTGAAGTGTCTGCACAACTCAAAACAAAAAAAAAGACGAAAAAGAAGTCTGGAACAAAAGAGCAACCTGCTAAAGAACAAAAGAAGGACGCTGATGATGGGGGACGAGAAGAAGAAGAAGAAGAAGAAGAGCTGGTTTGTTATGTTTTCCTTTAAAACCCTCTAGCTATGGATGTGTCATTTTAATATTGTTAAATGACTGATTTTAGATCAAATGTTGATTGTCTTTTAGGGAACTGAAGAAAAATTGAACAGACAACTGGACTGGTGTATCGAGCAGCTGGAACTGGGACTGAAGTGCCAGAAGGGAACAACTAAACAAAGTCAGTGTGAGCTAGGAATTTATCTCTTTAATTATTTACTTATTTACTTATTATGTACTCTTTTTTTTTTTTTTTTTTTTTTAGCTATTTCTAAGGCAGGAAGATATTACTTAAAACGTCATCTGAAAGAAGAAAAATATATGAATGGAACAGATTACAATGACAGAAACAAAAAGCATGGATAATAAATAAAAACAAATAAGAAGAAGAATGAAAGGGAAAACTGGGGAACAAATTCAAAAATGGAAATGTATAAAATGAATAATCTAGTGCCTCATACGCACTCTGAAAACAAAGGCAAAAACTTCAAAGTGAGACAAACCAAATATCGTACCAACTTACAAAAAGAAGTCAAGGAAAATGAAGCAAAATTATTAAGGTGATCAAAAACAGCGAGAAGTACTAAACAACTCAGTTGCTGATTGTTAACTATCAATACTCCTTGGTCTGGTCATCATCCACGTTTCTTAGAGATTTGATGTCTTTACTCTCTGCAGAAGAAGAAGCATCTCGCGCCCTGAAAACTCTGCGCAGCTCTAAAGCTCCTCTGGCTAAAAAGAGGCAGGTGATGAGAGCCATGACTGGAGACTACAGGAAAAAAATGGAGGAAGAGAGGACAAGGCAGTTCAAGCTCATTCAGGGAGGTGAGTAGAATGTTACACAAAGAGTAAAAGTTGTTTATGTGACAAGTTATGTCACAGAGATATTGTTAAGTGACGGTTTGGGTTTTTTGTTTTGTTTACAATAGAGATTGCATCAGCTCAGGTCAAAGTTGCATCAGAGGCCCCAAAGAAATCTGTTTTCCATAGAAGAGCAGGAGTCAAAACACAGAAACTGTCAACAGATGAGAAACTGCATCAGCGAGAATGCCAGGATGAAGCAACTCCACAGTCTCAGACAGAGACGTCATCTTTCCTCTTTGTTCCTTCAAAGGAGAAATTTTGTTTCAATTTTTTCTGATTAAAAAAAAAAAAATGTTTGCACTCTGTGACTCTTCTCAAAACTCTTGTTATGTAACACCCAAACAGTGAAGCTTGCCTCAGGATATTTTTATCAAAATGCAAGAAAATTACACAATTACAGATTTAGCATATCAGAGCAGGAGTTTGCTCTAACTTAATATCTACTTTGTTGTTTTGTTGAACCTATCTAAAAAAAAGCCAATTTAAGGATGTCTTGTGAGGTGACACAAGCATTGTCACGTCACAAGACATCCTTAAATCAGGTGACTCAATGCATTAGTCACCTGATTTAAGGATGTCTTGTGATTAAATCCTTAAATCCGGTGACAGAAGCATAGTAACATTGTGTCGTCTACAAATATGAAACTGAACAAATGTTTTCATTGTTATTTTGAAGTTCTTTATTTCAAAATAAAAGTGTTATAATTTCTTTTTCTGTGAGTTTCTTTATTTGGCACAGACATAAGATAAAAGAAATTAGTATTCATATGAAGAATTGATGTTTTAGTTCTTCTTGTGTTACTTTGCTTTTAAGCATTTGGTCTAGTTTGAGCAGAGAGAGGGTGTTGGTGAATTTGATACTAAGCTATTGAAGTCTGCAACGGGGAGTGAAAAAAGGTTGATTGACAGAGCTTAGTAAAATACTACTTTTTTGTTTTCAATAATTATTTGTTTTAATAATTGTGGGTCTCAGGTCAGACTTTTAAAACTGTATTTTCCCCCAATTTCTTTCATTATTTTGAGGTAAAACATTTAATACTTTTTTGTCTAAATATATGAACATGTTTTTTCTTTTTCTTTTAATTTTATGACGAAAATCATTTCCTGTAAAAGTTTTCCCCACTTTTAAACCGGAAAAGGCGGGGCTTGTTTCTGCACGAGCCTGATTTAATGTAACATACAAAACAAGGAAAGTTTGGGGTTCCAGATGTCTTAATTCAACTCCTGACTGTAAGTTTTTATTTCAAGATACATTCATTTTTATTTATTGATTTCTTATTTTCATTAAAATTGCCATAACAGAATTTTGCATTGAATAACGCCCTTTTCGCCGTTCTAGTTTACCTCAAAGAAGAAGTTGGGGACATTAGTTTTCGTAGGGAAAACACCACGTTTTTCGCGTTTTACTTCATTTTAGGCACGAACGAAAATGTCGGAGTTAAGTGATGAATCCAGTGAGTCGGAACAGCTGGGGGGCAGCCTCTCCCTGTGGCTTGGTGACCCCCTGGTGCGATCGGAGGAGCTGAATGTTCCCCTGGACCTTCACACCGCCTGCTCCATCGGACAGTACGGGGTGGTGGCTGAATGCATTCAAACGTACGCGCCCCCTCCCTTGTTATTTTTTTTTTAAATACCGGTTGAGCTCACGTACTTCTTAACAGTTCACGCATTGTTTAAAGGCGTGAGGTGAACCTGGACGCAAAGAACATCGGAGGATGGACCCCGCTCATGTACGCCGCCTACATCGGCCATGACAACATCGTGAATGTCCTGCTGGAGGCGGGTGTGAACGTGAACGCCACCACCTCCAAAGGACTAACCTCCCTGATGCTGGCAGCCAGCTGTGGGAATGAGAGCATTGCATACTTCCTGCTCCAGGTAAGAAACACATTTGAAACGATCATCAGCTGCTTCCTCATTGACGGCCCCTTCAATCTAAAAGCATGGCGCCGAGTTGGAGCTGAAAGACTCTCGGGGCTGGACGGCTCTGTTTCACTGTACAAGCACAGGTCATCAACAGATGGTCAAGTTCCTGCTGGATCACAATGCAGATGCCAATGTGAAGTAGGTTTCTGTGTTTTTTTAACATGTTCTTGTGGCATTTTTCCAATGATGGAGGACATATATAAGGAAAATTAAGCTTAAAATTGCATTTCTGGATATTATTTTAAATTCAAATCACTGAATCAGAAGAAGATGAAAGATATTGTTGAAAAAAGATTATATTTGTTACTAGGCAGGCCACAAGCTTTCTGCTCTGCTCCATTCTGATGCATTCACTTGCAGACAAATAGATCGACAGACGTCTTAGTTTTCCTCGTCTCATCTGGCATCTGGTTTAAAAACTGTACGGCTGGAAAACTCAAATATTGCTCACCTTTTTTGTTGGTAACTTAGGGTTGTGAGGGGCTGTAAGCGAGAGGGGGAGCGTGTAAACATGAGCCAACAGCTCTGAGGCAAATTTCAAATGAACCATTGTCGCTCTGCAGAAATTATGTCCTAGAAAACGATGCAGGGTTTTTTATTTTTATGTTATTTTTTCTCCTAATACGGCATCATCATAATTGAAAGACCACAAGGGACACTCAAGATAACCGGAGTGGGACTTTAAAGTTTAGATTTCCCTTTTTTTTCCTCCAGAGAGCCAGGATCAGGGTTCACTCCCCTGATGGAGGCTGCAGCTTCTGGACACGAAATCATTGTTCAGTACTTGCTGGACCGTGTGAGTACATCTTCTATTGGCTAAGACAATTTTTTCCCCCATTATTTTTATGGGTTTTACCTGACAAAATAACACACTTACCCGTACATTGAGCATGGAATCACAGTGAGCCTTGTCCCACACCATGACCAGCTAATTTATTTACAGAAAGTTAAAGTTGATGACCGAAATGCGAAAGGAGAGACGGCCCGTGCCCTCGCCGCAATTTATGGATATACCAAGATTGTCAGTCTCATTGACTCACGTTTGCCAAGAATGAGACCAGGTACTGTTTTGAGAAAATTTTAGTTCATATTCCCAGTTTTGGATTTCACACCTTTTTTTGCATTTATTAATCAGGACATCTTGAAGACCTCAGCTCCTCGGAGGACTCTGACGGCGGCCCACCGAGAATTCGACCGAGTCGAAGCCAAGCTAAAGGTGTCAGCATCCACGATGGGCCTCAGGCCATCGCCAAGTTTAGAGTGGGAGGCACAAGCAAGCTTGGCGGTAAAGTCTAAGAAATGATTGCAGAACCATTTGTTTTTATTTTTATATCGGAGATGGTTCAGTTGATCCTAACTTTTCTCCTTGCAGAGCCTTCAGCTGTAGCGCCAGGCTACGTGTTTCCGGGTGAGCAGAGTGAAGGCATCTGCCATCGCGATGTGACTTCACCAATCAATGAGCTGGACGGCCAGAGCCACAGCAGCAGAGGTAAAACACCCGACCACCAGGAATAACAGCATGGTTTCATTTTTTTTAAATCGTTATACGAGTTTTTTTGGTGTAACCTCTGCAGACGACAGCCCGTTCTTTGAGAACGACATGCCCACCATGAGGAGCAGCAGCAGCAGCAGCGAAGGCCTGCCTCATGTGAACAACTGTGAAGGCTCCGTGGAGAGTAATGAGGTGACATTTTTGAAATAAGCGTCTTCTGTATGTGCTTCTCTTCTGCGTGTAGTCACTGCACTTGCTCTGTTTTCAGGACTCTGATCCGTGCAAAAGGAGCAGCTCTCGCAGAGCTGCAAAGAGTCATCACTCGAAAGGAAAGAATCGTCCCGGAAACGCTGGTGCTGGTCCTCCCAGCAGGTCGGGCAACTGTTGTAAATGCACACATGCTGCTCCACCTCCATCCTACAACGGCCCAAAGGCAAGTTTAGCTTTGCCTTCGTTTTTTTCTGTCCTTTTTTTTTTTTTTTAACATTTTTTTGGTCTATAAGGATGTGTAAATAAATTCTGTCCCTTACGTAGGACCTGGCGGATTTCCTGGAACAGATCGGCTTTTCCAAATACCTCTCGCTGCTTGAAGAACAGGACATCGACCTGCGGATATTTCTCACCCTGACAGAAAATGACCTTAAAGAAATAGGGATTTCGTAAGATGCCCGACTTTTATCCTTTCAATCCAGACAGGATAATGTTTTTTTCCATACTTAGTGCCGTTCTTCCACCGTTCATGCTCTTTAGGCTGTTTGGACCCAAACGTAAGATGACTTCAGCCATTGCGAGGTGGCACAGCAACGCTCGACCCCCAAGTGACGCCCTGGAACAAGCGTATGCTGACCAGCTTGAGGCTGAGATGCAAGAAATGGCCATTCAGCTGCATAAGGTATCCATCGTAAAAATCCAAGGATGGAATTTTTGGTGACGCCTCTGAGAAAGCTTTTCTCCAATTCCGCCTGTGTAGCGCTGTGAGGAGGTAGAGAGCCTGCAGAGTCAGGTGTCCCAGGAGAAAAAGCTGCGAACAGTGATGGAGGGATGCCTGATGGAGGACAAAATGGCGTGGAAGATGGTCCACACCGAGTTGGTGGAGAACCACCGGTTGGCCCAGGATGCAAACGCAACCCTGGCAAAGGCGAGAGCCTGTCGAACTGAACTGTTCTCTTATCTAACATCCCATGAGAACAGAGGTCTGGAAGGTGAAGGAAAAAAGAATAATCCGGAAGAAGGTGATTTCTTAGTTTTAAGGCAGTTTTGAACTTTAAACTCCCACTTTAAGAGATCTGATGTCCTGCTTTAGGTGGGTCCAACATACAAGGGCTGATGAAGAAGCTGGACTCCTTCGAAGAAGAACTTGGTATGGTAATTTGTTAGATTATACACGTTTTTTTTTAATGCTGTAACTCAATGCAGATGTTTGTTTATTCTGCTGTTATAGCTGGAAACCTCCAAACTTTACTTCAGAGTCTGAGGCGGCTGAGTGCATCAGAAAGCGTGTCAGACAGCTTGGAGCGACCTTGAGCCCTTCAGGTGACTACAGATCCTCACTTGATGAGGACGCTACGGACTGTCAATTTCATTTCAATTTACTTCTTTCTAAGGGCCCGTGCTTGTATTTGACGGAGGGTGATGCAACCACCCTGAACAATCTCAGTGAACGGGAGGACGAGGAAGAGGCCAGTCCTGCTGCAGCAGACGTGCAGCTCCATCCTGGACCAGAGCTCGCCAGAAGAAGATGCTGCAGGAGGAGCAGACGGGAAGGGTACCTGACCCTCTCACCTGTGCACGCTGGTTTTCTGCCACAGTGATGCAGAGAAATAAGAGAGTCGGAGGGAAGCAGTTTGAAAATTCTAGTCCTGGTTTTTAAAGCGTGGCTCAGATGGACAGAAACAAATACAATCAGGAAAAATCACAATGAAATGTCACATTTGTGCTGTAGATCCTAACAAAAAATGTCTTGCTGAATGAAAATCAACTTGTAAAAACAGTCTAGATTTTCCCTCAAACATCCAACATGATTGTTTTTTATGTTTACTTACATTAAAATACAATTAATGAGAAATGTTTCGAAATCTGTTTTTGTAAATGGTGTTCCCTTTTATGAAGACTTTAAATGGCAGATCTGTGGCAAAGATGAGTTTTCAGTTACATGTAACTAAATGATGTGAGAACCAGTTTATTTTCAGCGATAAAACATTTGAAACAATATAGGTTCCCGTTAAAGTAAACACACAAAAATGTCATGATGGGATCCATTTTAAATGTCATTCACAGCAGCATTGTTGTGGTGGATTATTAATCCTTAATAATCTGGGATTATAATGGATGAACTGATCTCACCTAATGGTTTAGAGGAGGTTCAGTGCAAACTGAAAACCTAGAGGTGAAACGTTTAGCTTCTGCTGAGTTCTATTTATGACAAAAGAAGAATCTTGATTTTGTTTTTTTTTCTAATGATATTTATTGTGAATACAAAGTAGATTGTCTCTAAAGGGGAAATGTCTCATCAGTTTAGTGGGATTTTCCTTCTTTAAAACACCTCCTGTTCAGATGCAGATGTTTTATTTTGAAATGCATTAAACCTTTAAGTCTTAAGGTTTGAAATCCAAGCAAAAAAAAAAGTTTTTGACCATCAAACAAGCAGAGTTGAAAAAAGAAATCTTTTCTAAGACTGCTCTGCTATTGGCTGCTTTCCAGTGTTAAGTATGCGTCTGCTGGCAGGTCGCCATGTTGGAGATCGGCCCTTACGAGAGTGAGGTGTGATTGTTATTTCAAAATAATAGGCTTTAGGATTGGTCAGAGTTGTCCTGGTGTTGCAGCCTATTGCTTCAGTCAAACGCCTAAAAGCTCGCTAACAGCAATGAATTCTCTATAGGCAAAAACATTAACACCACTTACTATAAGTGAACATTTGGTTTTGTGGAACTCTCGAGATTTCCAGAACAGTTTCAAAGCCATGAATGAGTCAGACTCGCGGGTGCTTTTATAACTTCTACATGAACTCACCAATCCTTCAGGAGACTTTTCACGTCCAAACACGAGTTCACCTACCGGTAATTGTATGTGCAGTTGTTCAGGAGTGTTCACATGACCTTGGTCTGATTTTACTTCAAAAACCCTCTGACTGTCATCAAAACGCTCCAGGGCCTAGCAGATAGGTGACACGGTCTTCTTTCTCTGTGACGCCTGAAGGCGTGCCATCCAGGCCAGCGTGAGGCCGTCTTCCCATCTTCCTCTGGGAACCAGCGCCGGCTCGGTCAAGTGTACTCGCACAGGTGGCCGCAGCCTGCAGGGCAGTGAGCGCTGCTCTTCAGCCAGCTCATAATGTGCTCCAGATGTCCGCCGTGGCTGCAGCCCTGACACCACACGAACAGCCCCTTCACCACATGGTGGCACACGGCGCAGATGCTGGCACACTGATGGCACCTGAAGGACAGTCACATTCCACTTATGAGAACGCGTTCGACTCAAAGACTTTTATTTCCCAGTACGCAGGCGGTCTTGGATGCTGTTTGCGGCATAGGATGCCTCAAGGGTTTCACTAAAATAATAAATAGTTTATTTCATTGATACAAACTAAAAGGCTAAAAACAAAATCTGCATTTGCATATCAGCAAATTAACATATAAATACACGAAAAGGTGATACGATTGATGTCATTTTTTCACATGATTTGTAAATTCAATTTTTAATTAATTTCTGTTTTCATGTAGTTTTAAGTTTTTCAAGTAATTTCTGAGCTTGCTTTGTTTTTTCTTCCAAAACTTTTTTGTTTTTCTTGGTAGAATTTTTTTTTTTTACACAAGTTATAATATGTTATCTATATTTCAATATATTTATATGTATATGAAAAAACAGATGTGCAAAATACTTTTTTTTTTAAATTAAGATGACAGAATTATGTGCTGTTGGTGACAGATTGGTATTTTTGGTTTCATTTTTACCATTAACTCAAATTTTATAACAAACTGTTGAATAAATCTTCTACATGAAAAGTAATTTTAATTTCTGTTTAAACATTTCTATATTGTGGTGATCCTTTTAGAAAGGTAAACTTAGAAAGCAGAGCCTAAGGTCAGACCTGTCACACATCCAGCCCTTGCTGCTCATTGGTCGCTTGCAGTTGCTGCAGTTGATGTGGAGAGTCGTGGACGTCTGATTCAGACAGGTTATAGCACTGCACGTGCTCAGTTTGATGACCTCGTTGGACACGTTCCATAGCTCGAACCGTTGCAGCATGTCTATATAAGACATGTACCAGTGCTCCTGAAAGGGCAAAAGAAAAACTTTACAGTTGGACTTGTGATGTAAAATAAATAAAAGGGGGTCATGTTTCAGGCAGTTTCATCATTAAAGACCCACTCCGATGAAAACTGGAGTGGGTCATGTATGCATAAAGTTAAGCTTAAAATTGAAGTTTGGAGTATTTTACTTATTCAAATTGTTGTGAATCTGGAGCAGATGAAAAAATGCTGTTAAAAAAAGGCCGTATTTGTGCTCTATAAATATGCGGGATGGGTCACAACCTCCCCGCTCCGCTCCATTCTGATGCTTCCACTTGCAGACAAATAGATCCACAAAAGTCTTTGTTTTCCTAATATCTGGCACAAAACTGTACGGCTGAATAGCTCCAATATTGCTCGCCATTTTTGTTACATTGTTGTAGGTAATGTTAGGCTGTAAACTAGTGGAAGAGCGTGTAAACAGATGGGTGACGGGAAGTGGGGGCGGGCTTACTCTGCGCCAACAGTTCCACCACAAGTCATGGTGGAATTTTTAACGAACAACTGCAGCTTTGCAGAAACTATGCCACAGGTTTTTTGATTTTGGCTAAAAAAAACGGCATTATCATAATTAAAAGACTGTTGCTTAGAAAATAGGTTAAAAGATAATCGGAGTGGGTCTTTATTTGGATTTGTTCTCTAACCTGAGTAAGGTCGTCAATCTCCTTTCGGATCTTTTCTCCTAAGACGATCAGCACAGACACAGCCATCTGGACGTCCCCCTGCTCGGCGTAGTAGCTCAGCATCTCCCGCACAATGGGGCAGAAGAAACTAGCAGGCAGATGATGGGTGAACAGCGGCTGGGAAATGGAGATGAGCGAGAAAGACTCGATGGGTGTGAGGCAGGGGACCTCGGCCTCGTTGCCACTGACGTGCGGCGAGTCGGCCTTGTCCTGCTGGAAGTGCTCTGGGGCGGACGGGTTGTCCACGATTTCGTGGCGCAGCTGGAAGCCCTCCTGTGGAAGCGTGTACTCCGGCTCCTCTAAAGAGGAGGTGGAAGAAAACTGAGCATAGCACCATCTCTACTAAAGACATGGTGCAGACGTTCACACCGACTTACCCGCTTGGTTCTCATGGTCCATTGAATATAGATCGTCATCGTCTAACTCTGCGTCTCCGAACATGCACTCTGCTGGGCCGTCACTACCCTCCGTCTCTTCATTTTCTGCAGTTGCATTAAAACATGCATCAGCTGTGGGTATTATAAAAACACAAGGACATCCAGATCCTCTGGGTACCCAGACGGTGCTGCACGACTAACTGCCACTCCCACCTTCATTATTATTGCTGATGTGTGAGTTCCCAGTCTCCAAGTGGATGTTATCCTGCCTGCTGTCTCCCTTACTGCGCTCCAGTCTGCTCTCTGAGGCCAGGCCTGAACCCATCTCCTTCAAACTGAAACTAAAAAAAAAAAAAAATACAATAAAAAAAAATAAATCACAGTTCATCTTTTAGGTTCAGAAATACAGACATTACTTGGTGAATTGGTTTGTTGGGCCTAACCTGTTCATTAAAGGTAAGGAGCCGAGTTTACTGAGGCTGTGGTTAAGACCGGCTGCAGGGATGTTGGCCGGGTCAGAGAACATAATCCTGAGCATGGTCCACGTCGTAGAAACCTGAACAGAACCGGATCAGTCACAGCAAACACGATCAAAGTTACCTGATGTTTTTTAATATAGGAAAACAACCACAGATCCTAATGAACATCTGTCATAACTTAAAAGGATAAATCATTTTTTAATTTCTAAAAGATTATGTAGTCACAATTTTATATTTTTTTAAACGGCAAATATGTGAGTGAGTAATGAGGGAATTTGGACAAAACCTATCCGAGCTATTATTGATGATAGTTCTATGAATATATATTCTTGACTCCTGGGAAAACTGCAGAAAAGGCTGCTGGGAAATCTTACTTGAGGTCTCTTGAGCTCCCGGGCCACTTTGGCGTTGTGATCACACAGCTCTGCAAACGGCTTTCCACTGAGAAGATAGCGCTGCGCCGTACTGACAAACCAGTCCATGTGGTTACTGTCCAGGCCCGTTTGGTAGATCGTGAGCGCACTGGACACGTGGGCAAACTGTTCTGTTGGGTCGGTCTTCTTGAAGAAAAACAGGGGATTGCGGCGATCACCTCCAGGGTAGGGCTTCCTGTTGGTGTCACTGTTTATCAGACTCTCCTTGGCTGCAAAGGCTAAGTCCCCCATAAGCCCGAAGCACAAACCCTCAGGGTTGGCCTTGTCTACAGGGCGGGTAGCATCTTTGAACATGTGCTGATAGAGTGTACTGTCTTTGGAACCGGAAAGCAGAAAATATGGATCGTGTTGGTGTCGCCACACAATACCAGTGGTCACGTCTTTGTGCTCCTCGAAGGTGGCAAAGGGAATGAAAGGGCGACGGATATCCCACACGTAGATGTTGTGGTCCACCATCATAGAGCAGGTGGCCAGGTGAAACCTCTTCTCGGGGCGCCATTTAACGCGAGCCACTGATGCGATGGTCTGGACGCAGTAGATCTCTTTAGCTCTGTTAGTGGTCATGTCCCAAACCTTCACCATCTTGTCTCTGCCTCCAGTAGCCAGCCAGCCTCTGAGAAAACAACAACATGAGAGGTAACAACTGCAGTGAGCCACTTCAAAGAGGCACACAAAAAAAAAAAACACATGACAATCTGAAATTTTGAGTTTACTTTAGGTACGTTTAATATAAGGTGTTATTACAGTACCTGTCATCCGGGTGCCAATCACAGCAGAACACGGGGCCGGTGTGAGCGGTGAACATTCTCTCGTACCGATCAGGTCGTCTGATGTCCCACAGCTGAACATTACCGTTTTCAAAGGATGCAGCAAATGTAAAATCCTTCATGCTGAACTGGACGTCCCTTACACTTTCCGACTGACCTGAAAGAGCCAACAGGGGAGAGTCAGAGGATTTAAAGTATTAAAGATGGGAATTTTAATTGGAAATTTAAAGACCCCACTCCAATCAATTTTTGATCTGTTGTATAAGCATTTCCAGTGGTCTTTTAATTATGATTTTACCTTTGTTAGGCAAAATAAAAAAAAAAACCTGTGTTGTTTCCTAGAATGTAGTTTCTGCAGAGCTGCAATAGTTTATTAGACTCTCAGCTGCTAGTTTACAGTCCCTCACACCCTCAACCAAACATTACCAGATCTAGACGTCTACAGGTGGATCAACAAAAATGCAGAGGAGCAGGGATCTTGTGGCCCACCCAGCCTGCTTTCTACATCACAAATAACTTCTTTCTCCAACAGCATTTTTTCCTCTGCTCCTGATTCCCAACGACTTGTATAAAAAAATACTCAGAAGTGCAATTTTAAGCTAAACTTTCTTTATAAATGTTCTCCATCATCAGAAAAATCCCACAATAACATGGTAAAAACATCAAAAACGCAATTTTCATTGTTAGAGTTGCGTGATTCTCATTTGCTTACACCCCATAATCACCATAGTATGATTGTCTCAGTTCTATCTTTCAGTAAGAAAACAATGACCTGAAAAGTTCTGATTATACAAGAATATGATGTTCCTGTTGTTCCTGATTAAATGACCCACATTCATGTCTGCAACCTTCAGTTTTCAATAAAAAGAGGCTCCATGCATTTGGAAGGCAGAACTCCTCTGTGACAGTTCGCACTGTGACAGACAGATTCTCCTTCTGCAGAAGTTTAGCAAAAATTCTCATCTCCTGTGTGGTTCTACTCTTTATTGAGGAAAAAGTCATAACCCTGACATTCATCTGAGTGGGTCTTTATAGAGTTTGTTCCACTTTTTATTTCACTGTTTCAGTAGTTACCTGAGAAGGTGCTGACAGACTCCTTCTTACGCAGGTCAAAGCACTTCATCAGGCCGTCCTGAGAGCCACTCAGCAGCATGTAAACCTCTGTGGGGTGAAAGCACACCTTGTTGACGGTG
Source organism: Oryzias curvinotus (assembly GCA_023969325.1). Lineage (NCBI taxonomy): Eukaryota > Metazoa > Chordata > Actinopteri > Beloniformes > Adrianichthyidae > Oryzias > Oryzias curvinotus. The sequence goes on along the minus strand of CM043724.1, from coordinate 9,799,627 downwards.
CGTTTGTGCTCGGTAAACAGCTGGTCCTGCTTGTTGCGAGAAGGCTTTCCCAAATTCCACGTGACCACCGCCCCATTGGTGGCAGCCGTGGCCAGCAGATTCTCCTCCATCTGGTGCCACATGACATCAGCACAGCTGAAGTTCAGGGAGGGTTTGCGGCCGACGCGTAAATTCAGTTTTTCCACAAACTGCTCTTCCTCGATGGTGTAGATCTTGAAAATGTTGCGCCCGGCGACGACAACTTGGGATGCATCGCGGCATACGCTGATGGCATTGGCAGGAGCGTCCAAGTGACAGAACATTGTTTTGCCACTGATGGTGTTGCTGCTTAGCGCGGTGGTGACCCGTGACATCTTCTCCATATTTATCAAGCTAATTGTTAAAAAAAAAAAAAAAAAAAAAAAGTGAATATAAACACATTTTCACAAAGCCTTCACATTTTGGGTTATTTTACCACTTCAGTTAATTCTGCTTAACTGGGACCCTGTGACTACATTTGTTGAGGGGTTGGTTTAAATATTAGCTTGGGTCTTTAGAGGTTAAACATCCCAAAAAGGGGTTTGAGCTTTGAAAGAAACAATAAAGACATATTGATCTAATATAGCTTCTGTTTTAGTTGCAAAAATTTTCCCACTCACTTTTATAATATTGCTAGATTTTATCCCAAAAATACAACCTAACAAAGCAGGTTCAATAAAAGGTAAGGTCAAAGATGTTTGTTGCATCAATTTATGATGGGCAACATCCCACCAGCAGGGGGAGCTCTAGGGAAACACATTACATATTTGACCACATAAATGTAATGGTGAAGGGAAGCACAAAGGAAAAGATTTCAAAAGCTTGTTTAAAGAACAAAACCTACTTTTTGACTGAATGATAATTTCATGAATGTCTGACACTGGACAAAGTCCTCTTCGTGCGCTCCCATGTGAGCCAGCCTGTTGGTGAGAGAGTGGCAAATTAGCAAAAACAAGTTTGTGCAAACTGGAGTTGTAACATAGAAAATATGACTTTCTTATATGATTTAAAACAGACAAACAATATATGATTTTAAAAGATGGTCTAATTTCTCTGACATGATCTGCAAAATATAATATATTTCTGTAGGCCGACTTCACAAAAAGACAACTAAAACAAACAAAGAACTTTTATTTTAAAATTAAAAATGTATTACAATAGGAGACACTTTTAAAGCAAATATTAAAAAGTGCGCACTGTTTTTTCTTTTTTTTTTTAAAGATTTTTTAAATTAGTTTCGAATGAGTTAAAACAAAAATGTAAAACTCAATAATGTTTACTACACAATTAGGCAATCACTTCCGTTTCTATTGGTGAACTAACTACTGTAACAATCATACTAAAGGTATGTGAATAAGAAGGTAAACTTGGTCATTCTGATACCCCCATCAGGATTAGATATAGTATTTTTTAATGTTTCTTTTTTGTAAATATAGAGAGATATATATATATATATATATATACAAAAATTAGATCAGTAACACAAGCCTTTTTTCAAGTGTTGATCACATTATTGATCTGTTCCAGTTTTTGGTCAGGGATGGATGCTGTCTACTATGTTTTGGGAAACATGGGAAAAACAATAAGGTTAACCTGAGTTTGAAACCTTGTCCCGAGTAAACCTACAAGGCATTCCTGATTTAAAAAACTGTTCATCTTCAAATATTTTTCAACATAAACCAGACACTTAAAGCTTCGGAGTAACTATCCAAACCATAACAACACATGATGATTGGAATGTTAAGGCTAATGTTAGCATAAGTGTAACAGTTTTGCGGTCATAAAACCGCACAATAGTAAGTTAAACAGTCAGTTAGACAGCTTAAGGAGAGCTAAAAAAAATTCAGCACGTTTAATGTAAGCCTAACAGTCAATCAGGAATATTATTTTCTTGGACTCACCTTATGTTGTGAAAGTGTTGTTAAATGCTTGCAGCGCCGGAAGTAGTATTTTTGCTATAATCTCGCGAGAGTGTCTTGGTTAGGAAGCGCGAACGTAAAGGGATTGTTTACATTCTGACAGTCCATCGTCTGAGAACTAACGTGGTATTTGCAATAAACAGAGGGCAATTAGCGGCGTTTTAACTGCTAATTTATTGTATTAATACCAAAATTGTCTGTGAAATTTTGTATTTGCAGTGGATAATAGCCCAGCTGACATGAGTGACCTGTTTGTTTGCGAGGAACCGAACATATGGAGGAAGGTTTATGATAAGTACTGGAATGTTGTGAAGGCCAAAGCTCAATTAAAGAAACCTGGGAACCTGCTTAAACTTGACAAGTGGTATATTATTATTATTTTTTTATTATTATTTTTCATAGGCATTAAACAACTTCCCTTCATTTCTAATTTCTCAGTACTTTAGTTTAATCATCAGCATACCTGACTATATTGTGTTGTGTTGCTTGTTATAATATTTTTAGGTAAATGATATGTTTTTCTTAGGAAAAATATAGACTTTTATCCAATAATATTACCAAACATGTATGTGATCCTTCTGAGTATTACAGACTTAACAATTGGCTCCCTGAAATATATTGTGGTTTACTTTACATGAAAATGTAAAAATACTAATTATTATATTATTTACAAACTGTGTCTATAGGTACCAAGAGGAGCTTCCTGTTCAGATTTCAAGTCGAGCAGAAAAACACATCACTCTGGCGGAGCTGGTAAACCTAATGCAGTGGAAGTTGACTGTAAGTGGACATCTCGAATGTAGAATCACACAAATCTATATTCTCGGCAAGTGTATTTCTTGTAATAAAAAGTTGACTGCTTTCTTATGCAGCTCTGTTGGTTTCCCTTTCAGAGAGGGAAGTTTCGGCCCAGACTACAGCAGTTGGTGGCCTCCAACAGCGAGGATACAGTAAAGAAATGTTCCAGAAATGCTTTTAACCTCCTACCTGATGTCCAGGCAGCGATTGCAGAACTCAGTTCCCTGAAAGGTGTTGGTCCCGCTACTGCTTCTGGTTGGCAAACATTCATTTCTTTTAATCTTGTGCATGAATGTGCATTAAAATAGGCAGATTTTCAGATTTATCCAGATTATACAGACAGAATATGCAGCTGTAGTTACCCGGTCCTGTTTAGTTTTGTGAGGTCCTCACGGCTGCATTTGCCTTAATCCTGATGGGTTTTTTATTCCAGCTGTGTTGGCTGCAGGAGCTCCAGAACAGACTGCATTCATGTCTGATGAGGCCATGGAGAGTGTGCCAGGACTGCCGCCCAACCAGTACACAGCCAAGAACTACACTCTGTTCCTGAGCAAGATTGTTGAACGGTCTAAAAAACTAAACAAAGGTGGGGTTCTGATAAAAGACTGTTGTGTGGAATTATCTTGGTGTACTTCTCTATTAAAAGCAAAAAAACACAGCAGAAAAAAAAATGCAGACAAATAGTAACTAAAAAGTGCTTGAGAAAATGATTTTCTGCTTCCTTTTTCCCTTAGCGGATCCACAGCCGGACTGGACACCTCACAGGCTGGAGTTGTGTTTGTGGGCGATGACCACAGCTACAAAACAACAATTCCGGCTTTTTGAAGAATTAAACATGAAGAATGTAAACACACAGGAAAAAACCTCAGATTTTGATAGTGAACACATAGCAAAGAAGCTCAAAACGGTCTAAATTTGTTCACTTATATATAACCGCTTTTTTGGTGCCATTGAAAGTATTTCTTTATATAATAAAAGTATTACAGTCTATATTAAAAGCAAATCTGATCACTGACTGATTTTCTTTCTTTTTTTTTTTTTTTTACTTTACCAAGAGTTAAAAAGCCTAATGTTACAATGCTGTGTTCACTTTGGTTTTCATGAATCCATAATTCAATCACCTACTAATATTTTACTGTTAAAACAAAAAAAAGTATATTTAAATGAAAAAAACCTGTATTACCGGTAATTGCACATGGCAATCAAAGAAACAAGTGAGAACTTTAGCCACAGTATTGTTTTTTTTTTATTTATATAGTTTCTAAATTAAATAAAATCAAAAGTACAATGACCAGTACAAAATAAAACAAAATGTATATGTGTGTGTATCTATAAATATACTGTACATATTGATAAATACACACACATACAATATAAAATGTTTCCATTCAGAACATTTAAAAAGTACAATTGGTTGAGAAGTGCTTTGATCTAAGTTCTTTCCTTGAAGTTTCTCTTGGTGGAGAGTCGGTTCCTCTGCTTTTATCCGTTTGTAAACGCTGTTTTGGCACAACCTTTTGTCTGGTGTGAGATATTTTATCTCAGAAATTTGGCACCTTTTTCTTGATACAAGGAATCAGCTTGAAAAAGTCCCACAACATACTCCTCTATGACTTTTCAATCTAATATCTTAAAGAAGACTTATTCACCTACAGAAACAGCTTTCAAAACTAAAAACAATTCCTTGAGTTTATACGAAGAAAATGTCTGATTACTGCCTTTTTTACATCCTTAAGCACTGCTTGTCTGTTCTAAACATATTTTTAAACCAGCATAGATTGTAATCTGATCAAATATTTTGAGGTCTATATTTGAAATTATTTGAAAATTAAGCTGTATTTCCTCTTTTGCGCCCCAGAGCTGATTTGAGAACCTATAAACCAGACAATGAATGATGATATGGTTTAATTTAGGAAGCTACAGCTGGCAGCTTCACCTGCACGGTCCTGTAGTGAGAATCACCCATACCTAAGAGGAGCTAAATGCTAAGAAAAGGCAACCTGGCGGGCTTGTTGGCACACAGCAGCTCAAAGCAGCTACAGATGTTTGCACTGCGGTTTTCTGTCCCTTATAGATTCTGCAGGTGACTGTGAAGAATGTCACATGCAGCTAACGAGAAAAGTATCACCACCGCTTATTAATGGGGTTATTTAGGTATAAAAAACAAGGCATAGGTCATAAAAGCACAATGAATCAGCATAGGAAGCTTAAAAAAAAGCACCAAAGTAGGACTTTTGCACACATACAATGTCAGTTAACAAGCAATGCAAAAACCCCATTGAAGACGGTAATAAGTACAAGGGATTTAAAAAAAAATCACATAAAAACATAAATCGGGATTTTAAAAGTTGACAGCTTTGCTCAGCCTCTCATAACAGGACTTCCTGTAGCTGTAAAAAAAAAAAAAAAGTCTAAAAAAACAAGAATTTAAATGAATGCTCCTCTTGCAGGGAAAATACTTGTTAAACCCCACTGCTTCAGCAGAGACGTGGATCATCCTGACATTGATGGTGTGATTTGAAAGCAGATAGGAAAGTACACTCCCTGTTGAATTTTTACAGAGTGCTGGCGCTGTTGTTTCAGGTGTGAATCAAACTTGCATGTCACAGATGTGCAGGAAAGGGTTTTATCAATTTACTAAAAGCAGGTTGCAACCGTGTGACCCAAAGCCAGGAGATCTGGCTTGCAGAAAAGAAACACACGATTTGGAAACTTCACCCCCTAAGTCTGGTTGCTCCTTTTCTCCCCCACTGTCCTCCAAAAAGATCTGAACAAATAGCACTTTTAATCCCTGGAAATTTCATTTTGTACGCAATAATTTTGAGGAGAACCTCTTCATTATCAATTTTAAGGGCAGTGTGAACTCACAAGCTCCGATTCTAATCCTGCACACACTTCCAGGAGAAGTTATATTCACAGTCAGCGTGTTCTGCAAAAGCATACTCATCTACTAGCCCTTTTTTTCCTGCTTAACCCTGAAGAGGTTCCAATAAATCTTAAATTAAAGAGGCACATTAACCTCTCATAGGCATCCTCTTTCTCTTCATTACAGGCTACCAGGGTATGTATGCATTATTCATCATCAGATCAACATTTTCAAGACTTCCTGATCTACACAACTTTTCAATAAGAATACATAACTGCCACATCCTAGTAGATCTTTTCTTCTTTAAAAAAGACTTCAAACTCATCCAGTCATTTAAAACAAAGTCTTTTGTCATGTGCTAAGGAGTGCTGACCTTCAGCGACCTTGAAAATGAGTGATTCAAGGACTGACGAATAGAACATTGCATGGAATACATGTAACAGCTTTTCTCTGCTCGGCTTTTTAAATAACCGGAACCCATTTGGAGAATGGCGATGAGGCGTCTGCACGCTAAAACCAACAGTTTGGAGGTGTGGGCACTTTGCAAAAGTTACACTGCATTGGCTATAAACAAGTTGGCAAAAAGTGTAGAAACAAGCTCAGCTACATGGAAACATCTCAAACAGTCCAGGGTTTCACAGGCATATACTTGCACAGTTTGAATTATTTTCTTATCACCTGCTGATAAGAAAATAAACCATATGATAACACATATACAAAAGAGTTTTTTTTCCCCTCTTTTTTTAAATTTATCTTTTAGTGTAACTATTGGTCAGTGGCTTTCAACCCAATAAATACTTTTCTTTTTCCCTCCAAGTTTTACACTCTTCTGTTAGCTTTTCCTATGGCTTACTTTATAAAGCACTGACTTTAAATATATAAAATCAAGTGGAATCCACTTGTAAGATTTTGGCTCTTTTTTTTTTTTATTCAAAGCCATGTAGGAGTCATAAGGACAATCATACCATAAAATTTTGCACCATTTGAATTTTTTTCTCCTTTCCCCCATCAGGGGAAAAATACAAATAAATATAGTCTTATTTATGAACATATAATATACATATTCACTGTCAAATAAAAAACAGACAACAGAATAACACATTTTTCTTCATAGGTACATTCCTTTACAAATGTATACAGTCCCTAAGAACAAGAAACTGAGGTATCGACTGGGCCTGACAACGACCCCAATGCCCTCCAGGATATGCAGGACAGAGGTCAGGGGCTGACGCATCCACGACCTTCTGCCAAGGTCAGTCTGCCAGAGCGAGAACAGGCAGAGGCGTCCGTGTGAGTGTCTGCTGTGTTTTTCCTTGTTGAGCAACAGACTCAGGCAGCATTTTTTCTCAAAGACAAAAAAAAAGGAGAAGATGGTGTTCCCATCTTGCTGAAAGCTCCAGAGAATGGCATATTTTACATCAGTAATGGATGTAAAATGGCATTTGCTGCTGAAGTGGTGGACTGTTTTTGTTGTCTTATCACCGGATCACGACAACGTTCGACTTTCTTTTTCATCTCCTATTTTCGTGTTATGTGTGTTTCTGTATCCACAGTGCAAAAGTCGGAACCAGGAAAAGATGCAGATACCGGCGCTCTACAACGTAAATATGACAGGGCTGTTGCTCAACTTTAAAGATCCACATCAAATTCAACCCATTTTTCTATGTAACCTACAGATGTTTTGAAAAATATCACTCAGAGCACCATATTTGATGTGTTCATTTTTTTCCAATTTGGTATGCCAGCAATTTAGCAAAAAGTCACAGTAACTCCTGTAAGTTGAAGTTAAAAATTAAAAACAAAAAAAAAGTTTAAAATTGATCAGTTCTTTTTGTGTTTTCCATTGACATGCTTTTCCAGAACGGATCCATTGACTCCCTTTTGACTTTCTTTTTAGCTGGACCCATGTCGTGAATTCTGTCTAATTTGAGGTCTATATATGAAAGTTGCACTTGAAATAAATGACCAATGAGTCATTTGAAAGAAAAATGCTATCAGTAGACCTGGTGCTGGTAATGAAGAGGAGATATGATGTGTACAAAAAAGACAAAATGCTCCTCCAATAGGTCTGAGGAACGTTGACCTGTTCTTGTTGCTACGATAATCCCCTCTTTAATAAAAGAGACATATTTCTTTGATTCGCAAAGGATCAATAAAAAAAGAATTCTTGATGGATTATAAGTTTAAATGGTTTCATGGGTCTAACTTGAGATGAAGCGAAAGGTCGAGTATTTTCGAGGACAGGGCCATCATCAGGGGGGAGGGGGGATTTGCACACCCAGGAGCTCATACGCAAAGATGTTCCAAAAGATGGCAAAGAGGAGGAAGGTGATGAAGGAGAAGACGATGACCCACCAGGAGCACTGTTTCTGCAGACTCTCCTCATAGCTGCGCAGAATCAACAGCCCCATGCTGATGCCGACCACGGCCCCCGACAGGTGAGCCATGAAGCTGGGCTGCGGACCTGATGAGGGCAACGGCGGTGAGAAGCGGAGCCAGACTGCGCGACCCACCTCTGAGCTCACTGCAGAGGACAAAGAAGAGAGAAACTGCAAAAAAATACATTGTAAAAAACAACTTGAAAGGGAATGGGTTTAAAAACTAAGAAGCAAATCATTGGACCATTTTTTTTACACTTTCTGGAACCAGAACTTAATTGGGGGTCAGGTTCAGAGCTTTTGGTTCTGAAGTAACTCTTAGGCCAGACAGAGATAACAGCAGAAGTGTCAAATATAATTATTCACAGTCTGTTGTTCCTCTTCTGTCAAAGATTTGATGAACGTCTCTTTTTGGCCAGTATGATCCTAAAGCAGGGGTGTCCAAACTTTTTGATGAGGTGAAAATGTGTTAGGGTCAACCATTTGGTCTGCCTTCTTTGAACAATTATAATTACATTAAATGTAATAGAACCATTTATTGAATTTTTTTGTAATGGGACTTTTTTTCATTTTTTCAATACATCGAAGTTCATTTTTACCCAAATTACTGTGAATTTCATGTTTAAAAACAAGTAATAAAAAGTCTGTCTATAAAAAAAAAAACCTTCCATCAGCTTATCGGTTAATATGAAATGTTACATATTACTCAGGATTAAAAGGTCTCTGTAAATTTCTAAATATAAATTATGTGAACAGGAAAATAACACTAATCTCATTCAGATAAACAAAATACTGTTGTTTTAATAAGAGAAAGACATCTGAGCATGTTTTTACATTCAACATAGAAATGAGCTAGAAAGAGTCCCATAACAGCGTTGCAACAGGTTTACAACAGCTCATGACGGAATTTGGCCAATCAAAAATCGTTCACACAGTTTTTATGAAGTGCTGGGGGTTGCATTTAAGTGATTATATGATAGGAACCTGCTGGCCAAATCTGAATGTCGGCCACATTTGGCCCAGGGGCCGGACTTTAGACCTGCCTGAGCTAAAGGATGCTAGGAGTTTAATGGAGATAAAAAAAAAAAAAAGTCATTTTTAAAGGCTGAGCTCTGCGGGAAAACAAGCTGACGGTGATGATTTAAATCAAGGAGGTTATTGCAAGAAATGTTCAAAATGTTCGCAACTTGTAATTCCTTTTATGTGTCTTTTTAGGGCAGTGTTTTTCAACCAGTGTGCCGGAGATGGTCAAGTGTGCCGTGGGAAATTGCCCTCATTAACTGATCTAAAAACATTTCCCATCTCCAGGATTTCAGCTCTTTGTTCATCCAAACAGGCCCCTGATATAACACTGAGTAGTTAGGAATATAAAAGATCACAAAATTATTTTTTCTTTGTGTTTATTTGATTCTATTAAAGACATTTTGATAAGAATGACGGTACCGCGATTTAGCTGCAGCTATAAATGATGGGGAAAGGTCCCGCCCCTTTTACTGTCTCCACCAATCATTCTTGAAGGCTTGATCACATGTCATCAGTCTGACCAATCAGAAGTGGTTAAAGTCTTCACTTCCTTGTTTAGATTTATCTCAAAAAGTCGCTCAGTTCTAACAAAAATAGCAGCTAAAGCTCATCTTTAGCGGTGTAGCTTTCCACAGAATCCGGTGTCAGACTGTGGAACAAGTGAACAACACAATGAAGCTCAGAGAAGCTGGTCTTTCTGCGGTCGGTGGATTTGCGGCACTACATCTCCCATGATGCATTTGGTTCAAATGACTGTCTTAGCGCGCAATGAGCCTCTCCTCTTAACGTCTTTAAACAACGAACACACATCAAACAGTTTTTGAATCTTTTAACTTAACTTTTAATACATCTTTTAGAAAAAACAACAACTGCAGCTTCCAGCTTTTTCTGCCACAATTATCACAAAAATGCATGCGAGATTGCAGAGGGGCTGTAGATCAATACAGACTATGAGCTTTTCCTTTTTTTTTTTTTTTGGATGCTGGTGTGCCGCAGGATTTTTGTCAAGGTTAAAGTGTGCCGTGGCTCAAAAAAGGTTGAAAAACACTGTTTTAGGGCTTTCCTAAGCTTTAAAGACTACGTTTGGCATGTAAAAAAGAAAAAAAGAAAAATTCAGAATTTGGAGTGATTACATCCACAATGACACAGAAGGTCTGATGAATTCTGTTAGTTCTGCAGCATGAGCCTATCTCCTTAGACAATGTAGTTTTATTTGTAATTTTACATCTTCTATTCCGTTTTATCCCTTTCGGGGTCACGGGGCTGCTGGAGCCTATCCCAGCCATTTGCAAGCAAAGGCAGGGGACACCCTGGACAGGTCACCAGTCTGTCACAGGGTCACAATCACACACCCATGCACTCTCACATTCACACCTAAGGACAATTTAGAATAACCAATTTACCTAAGCGTGTTTTTGGATGGTGGGAGGAAGCCAGAGTCCGCTGAGAAAACCCATGCATGCACAGGGAGAACATGCAAACCCCACACAGAAAGGTCCCCCATTGATGTTCTGTTTCAGGTCCCCAGGCGGGACTTGAACCAGGGGCCTTCTTGCTGCGAGACAAGAGCGCTAATCACCATCCAGCCCAATTTGATTGTAATGTAATTTTACAATTTTCATTCATTCATTCATTCATTCATTCATTCATTCATTCATTCATTCATTCATTCATCTTCTTCCGTTTATTCCCTTTCCGGGTCACTGGGCTGCTGGAGCCTATCCCAGCCACTTGTGAGCAAAGGCAAGGGACACCCTGGACAGGTCGCCAGTCTGTTGCAGGGTTTTATAATTATTAAATATTGATATTTAAAAATAAAATATTTATCAAGTTGACAAAAGTTTTGCTGTAGCTTAGTTGTTTCTGTATTGAACCAAGGATCCAGGTGTTTTTACATGACCTTCAGTTTAAAATTGTTTACAGACATAATACAGTCCTATGATTAAAATACAAAGAGGATCTTCATTGGGTATTTGGTTAAGGACAGCAAGCATGAGCCTAGCTTTTATTAGCTTAAATACTTTGAAAAAGTATATTAGATGTTTGTGTGTGTTCATTTTCTGTTGCTGCTTTTTGTCAAGACAACCAGACATCTATAATTGGATTGATGTGGTGTTAATATTTGTGCATTTTTTCAACATAATGATCTGCCTCCAACACCAGGCACATATTAGAACAAGGAAGATCTTCTCAGTTGGGTTTGGTGCCACTGCATATTTTTTAAGAAAGATCCCCGTCATTGTCAGTATAAGTTTATATTTGACACTGGAGTTCCTTTTTTAAAAATATTAAATTGTGTTCATCATAATTTAGAGAGGAGATCTCTCTGCATGACCCAGTTCCTACAGCTTTTGAAAAGCTATTCTGCTGATAATGAAGTAAAGCAGAGTTTGATGGTCTGTACTGGCCTTAATGTGGAGGAAAAACAACCAAACCAGTTGGAAAGCTAACAAGTGTGTCCAAAAAACCCCCCACATCTCCTTCTGATCCATTAGAGTTGATCTTTTTTTAGTGATGGATCTACCTCTCCACTTCAAGCGGTTAGTGAACCCATTTCAGTTGTGTTTTGATGCTGAAGAAAATCCTGCATCTGAGCTTTATGGCTGACTTCAACATAAAGAAGGTAGAGGAGAATGTTTCAGGTTAAATATAGAGAACATACTGCAAACCAGCGCCAGGATCATGCGGAGCAGCTTGTACGGACAGCGCATCCCAGCCCAGTTCTGCAACACAAAAAAAAAGGTTGATCAGTGCAAAACAATCGCACAGCATGCTAAAAAATAATCTCTCTATGTGAGGGCAGCTCATTGAAATGGGACAGAGATATGATTTTTCACCTGGCTGCTCTCCATTTACTTGTTTCCACCCTGTAGTGTTGTATTAATTAGAGCTGTGGTAATTTGAGGGAAAGGGAGAATGGGCCCATGAATAACTGTTGTGAGTCTCTGGGGTAAAAAAAGAACAAGGCATTCTGACACATTTACTCCACAGGATGAATAATTGCACCAAACCAATCCTTCCCTTTAGACCCTGGCTGCAGGAGCATGGCCCAGTGCCACAGTTGCCGCTTAATCTCCAGATAAAAAGAAAAACAAGAATGTCATGTAAAATTTAAGGAAAAGTATAGAAATAAATGCTGCCTTGAACATACATTAAAACTAAGATGGAAGCGGCAGAGCAGATAATGTCACAATATTGTTTTGCAAATAAATGATTAATATGATGGATGGCCAGAAGGGTAGAGAAGGGAAGAAAATGGTCTCATATGGGGGGGTTATGTGACAATACGGCGCTTTGTTACAATTTGCTTTGGCTTGTCTTCACTTTGGCGCGACACAGGAGGAGAAAATCTTTAGGGAATTCACAGACAATCCATTTTTCTGCTGCAGATCTGGTTCAAACCCACAGAACATTGACACAGAGGGCTGTCCAGAAACAGTTTAAATGCCAGATTATTTTTTCCCCTCTCTAAACATACTAGTTTTACAAATATGAAAGACTGATTTGTGCGCATAATGTTTTCATCATGATTTTATGCTGTCTGACTTCAGGAGAACTGACCATTTGAAACCTCAGATAATGATGCTCAAAGCCAAACTGCTTGGATTGTAATGGGTTAAGAAAAAGTTGAGATTTACTTAGCAAAATTAAAAAAAAAGCTTAAAAACAAACAGATGAAAAAAGATGTTACAGCAAAGCTGAGCGACGCCTTTAAGGATTTCCCAGCAACAAACATCTGTGTTGCGCAACAGACCAAACAGAACATTTGCTGCTATGAGCATGCTTCACTTCAGGCCTGTCAGCACACTTTGATTTCCATTTCTGCAAGCTTCCCTGCTGCCCAGAGTGAGTGGTGACATTAGCTGGAGTGATTCGTCAGATCCAACACTGCGTAAAGATCTGAAGAAAACAACATTTCACAGCAGGAGAGACAGAACATGGAAAGAAAAGCTGCAAACATGTATCTTCAAGGAGCTTCAAGGTGAATCCCTGACTGATAGATAACCCTAGTAATCAATAATGGACTGTGAAGTAATGGTTACTTTGAGATTAATAAACAGGAGGAAACAGAGTTGTTTAAAGAAAACCCTTATCAATAGCCAAATCCTATTTCTATTGACTATTCCTTTGATATTTATTTTTTTTCAAAACTACATCAATTAAAACTATTAAGCAAATCCACGTGCAAATGTAGCAGGAAAAACTAAAGCAGGCATTTAGCAAAATAAGACATGACTAAAGAAAATTGGGGTCTCAGGACGACTGTATCTGTCATTTCATCTAAACTGGAAGCCGTTCTTAGTCCATACAATAAAGGCAATAATGATGATGACGGCAGTTACCATGACGACATTCGCCAGATGAGCTGAGCACAGAGCGTAGACTCCCCCAGAACCCCCCACCACTGGAGCGCGCATGTCTGTGATGGACACTGTCAGCGAGCCTGCAGGAAGCACAGAGACAAAGAGAGCGGCAGCATCAGAAAGAGAGCGCACACACACTTTGAAGGATGGTGTGCGGTACTGTACGTGTGTGTACGTATGTGTGTGTGCGTAAGGAAAAGAAAAAATGCCAAAACAGCAATTTAGAGCAGAAAAGAAAACAATGGCTGGGTCACAACTCATCTCCCAGCTGCAGAAGTTTGGATTTTTTTGCTGCATTTTACCTCAAAATCTTTTAAGTTCATGCTGTGTTAATGACGCTATGCTACATTAGTTGACCTTCAAATCAACTCAAATGTTCTGAATAATGAGGCCAGTGGATACTTAGCTCAAACACACACAAGTCTAACCAAAAATGGTTTTGTTTAGATGCCTGATTGCTTACAGAACAAAATCAGCTTGTTTTGTCACAAGCAGATAAAGCAAAAGCTGCTTTTAAAAAGTGAAATAAACATGTGCGACCTGTCTCCTCAACACCGCCATGTCTGTTGAACAGAAACAGCTCATACCAGTTGGAAGAGAGACAGTTTTCCAGCTAAACGTTTGTTGTGAATGCACCTAAATAATGACCTCTTTTGAAAATCTGTGCCATTCTCTTGTTTGATGAGTACTTTTCAAAGCCATGCATGTGGGTGTTAAGCAGAAGTAGATCTACAGTATCTTTTCAGTTATGTGACCTCTGAATATATTACATTGCTGAGAAGTTTTCCATTCAGGGAAGTTATGCAGACTCTACTTAGGTTAACATTATAGCTCACTTGAAGCTGGTTGTTATCAAAACACATTATTCTTGACTTTTTCAGCCTTTATTTTGTGGATTTAGTGGTGTGTTTGGGATGATTTCTCTATAAAAGTAGTTTTGTTTAGTGTTAAAAAAATACTCCAAACATATGTCTAGAACAGGGCTCTGCAACCTAACAGTTCAGACCCAATTGTGGCTCTTTGGCTTTGAAAAAAAAAGCAAACAATTTGAATAACTATTTGTGGTTTTGGTTCATTTGTTTTAGTTTATTACATTTTGCCATTTATACATAGATTTTTAACATAGTGGATGGAAAATAAAAGGTTTAATTGACTTTCATAGTAATCTATTATTAAATTAATCCTAAAGCATATATTCTTATATTCTTCTCTTCTGATGCACAACAGTATCTGTTCAGAAAGTTCTATTTGCATTTATGTGTATGGATTCTTTAAAAATCTGTTTTACAACAATATTTTCATGTTTCAATTTGATAGTATAAGGAGAAAAAAACTATAGAACTATTTAACGATAGAAAACACCTTGTTTGTCTTTTTTGCATTTTTAATTCACACATATCTGCTGCAGGGGGATCTTATTAGACACAGGTTGGCTTTATTTTCTAAAAGATGCTTGGATGTGCTACTGCTAAAAGAAAACAAAGATAATATAGTTACATATAGAAAAATATAACTGTTAAAATTCAGTCATTCCATGAATGGCTTAATAGCTACAAAAACATAAATAAAGTGTTTTTTTTTTTTTAAAGCGGTGAGGTGGAACTTTGCAGCTCTTGCTGGGTTTTGGTTTGTAAGAAATTGGACCAAATGGCTCCTTTAACCCTTTAACAACCCAAATAAGATTAAATCAATTTTAAAAATGTGTTTCTGCTGCTTATTGCCTTGGGGGAGCACGACACACAATTCATGTTTTTAATACTATGTCTTGTAAATCTGCTCTATTTCCGGGTTAAGGACGCAGTTAAAAGGTTAAAGAGGAGCCATATAGTCTTGAAAGAAGCTCATATTTCTACCTGGAAAGGTTCCGAGTTCTGAGACAGCAGAAAATGCCCTTCATCACAGTGCATAAAGTGTTCATTTTTGAACATATATGTATAGGTATGAAACAAAAAAACCATCTCTACTTTTACTTCAAAAACATTGTGGTTAAATTAGATGGAGATATGCTATCAAGACATGATTTTGTGTTTTTCTTTTATTTTTATGTTTTTGTCCCCTCATACTTAAACCTTTCTTTCTAAACTTTGGTTTAGCTTTTAATACGCAAAAAAAAACTCAAATAAATGATTATACTTTGATTATCTTCTAAAAAATGATAATAAAAAAAAACAAAAACAAAAAAAAACATATGCAAACTAACCATACATGTTTTCTTTAAATAATAATATAAAGGTTACAATGTAATTAATGCTGTAATTCTCAGATTGGTGTGTCAACACATATAAAAAAATCATAAATCATAAATGTCATTTTTTTTTTATGTTTGTTGGAAAGGTTTTTGTTCATGGCGTACAGTATGTAAAAAGATTGGAAAATTTGTCTGACAGTGAAAAAAAGTCATTTTTGGTCATTTCATTTTTTATTTTATTTTTACCAACACCGATATCACAATTTTCTGCTCATTAATAATGAAGCCAGTTCCAGCAGCTGCAACAAAATAAAAGGTAAATGAGAAAAAATGAGTTCTTGGATTTACTTATCATGGATATTTGCCACATCACGCCAACAAATGAGACATAAAACAAATATGCATTGAAAAGCATTCTATTACATTTGAGTGGAGGTTTACCAATTAAGATAACAAAATAAAAATAAAAACAATTTTTATATCTAGGTTTTGTGTGCAAAATTTTAAAATTGAGACTTTTCACATCAATTTATCATTAGGGAGGAAACGTTCCCTTCTTGCAACTGAGGCCTAAGTGGTCCAAAAACAAAAAAATGCAACACCATTTGAGGAATTTATAAAAAATGTAATGGTATACATAGAACCAGAAAGCTTAAAACCAACAAACATAAAGGGAATTAGTTTACAGTAATGAATATGAATCCCTGCGACTATTTCTGCCTCATATTAGACAGAATGTCAAAGCACATACTCTGTTTTTGCTGCTGCTGTAATAGATATTAAAATTAGGGTTGTCATGCAATTAATCTTTTGAGGGACTAATTAAATCTGAACCGTAATTTATTAATCTAACCTAATCCATTTTTAATCCAACCTAATAATCGCTAGTTTTGTGGTATTTTCATTTAAATTTGTGACGTGGCACATTAAAAAATCAAAATACAACTAAAAAAGTGGTTTTAATATTCTTTTTTTTCTTATTATTACTGACTTCCAACTATTACTTTCACATCATCAAAGGGTATTTTTTTCAATCTTAAGCAATTAAGAAAAAATAAATAATTAAAAAACATGATTTAAACTTAAAACTATAACAAGAATAAAAATTGATGTAGTATTTATTTCTTTTGCAAGCGACAAGTGTATAAGCGAAACAAGGCCCTTTGAAGTTTTCATTATCAGAAATTAATGGACTGCTGAAGTAGGCCAACCGTCTGATGTTATCAGGTCTCCGCGTCGTCATTTAATTTACAACAACAGACACCTTGTCAAGTATTATCCCTAACAGATGATAGTTATAGATTGACAATGACATTACTGCAACTATATAATAAATCTTTGTCTATAATTATTTAATCATGATCAATGCAATAATTTAACACCCTAAATTAAAATCTATTGGGAATTAACTAAAGAAAATGGGTAACATTTACTGCATCACCTTTTAATACAGACCATGCAATTTCTTTTGACATTAAATAGCTCAAAATGTTCTGATCTGGTTAAAATCTAATTGACGTTTGAATGTTTAAGGGCATTTTCATCTTCTAACTATGCTCCTTATTTTTTTTTCCAAGCAATGAAAACTTAGTCTCCAAATTATACTCCTGAAACAACTTTTTAAAGCTGTTATGATGAAGTCATGATGGGACATTAATCTGAAGAAGTTGAAGCCATGGTGACAGTCGCTCGTGAGGAGGCTGTCAGTCTCAGTTAATTATGCAAATGAGCTGATAAGGGAAGCGGAGAGAGCTGATGAAACAAAAACAGCCCTTTCTGAACCTCAGATGGGTTTTGCTGAAGTTGTGATCTCAGATCTATAAAGCATGCTGCAACATTCATATTTTTCATATCTGTGCGAGCTCAGGGACCGCACAAAGTAAACATCTTCTTTAAAAAGCGTCTTGTCAGCCAGTAGTGATGATCATGCAGAAGCAGACGGTAATCAGAGCGTGCTCTTGAGTCACTCGTCTGTCCTCGCTCCAACACCTATGGGCTAATTTGTGTGGATTTATGGGGCATGTGAAGGTGCTTGAAGAAAAGATTCACAGTGGCTCCTTTCAGAATCTCCAACAAAACGCAGTGACACAGAATGAAGCAACTGTCTGATCTTTTCAGAAGAAAGGGACAAACTTCTGTATTTTCCTTGTAAACACTCATAAATTAAGCTCCTTTCTCTGCAGTTCTTCCATCCATACAAGTTATCTGAAAATAGCTGAAAAAACTTCCTGCAAACAGTCAATAGTTCTGTGTATTATTCTAGAACAATTTCAAAGTGTCACCCACAGATTAGGCCTCCACAGGGAAGAGACAGACTCCTCTCTCTTCCTGCTCACTTGACTTTGTTGTCCCCAGTCAATCTTAAATCCTACGGAGTACAAGAGTGCAAATGCTAAACAGGCCAAGCATTTGCACTCTTGTACTCCATAGGATATAAGATTTAGGACTCCTGCCCTGAGCAGACATTTAAAGTTATTTAGCGTTGAGCTGACACATTCTATCTCTTGCGCACATTATCTATTCTGGCCACCCAGAAGTCGTCTTCCACCTCCTGAAATTTTACAGTAAGCTTGCAAAATCCACAAGGGCACACTGTGCAAACAGCAAAGATGATGCAACTTACAGGGGGCGAATGCATGCTCCTCATCCCCACAGAGTGGTAGTCCCCAGAGCAGCTGAAATAAAGTAACTTAGCTTCTCTGTCACATCAAACCCACCACGCTATTACTGTAACTCTGGGGTGCCCTTCAGCTAAAGGTAAACTTTGTGTTTCTTGTCTCTGTGTGACAAAGTGTAGACAAGGAAAGCCGATCCGAGGATGGAATCTGACAGACCCCGGGGCTGTGCTGCTCTGAAGCCTCTTCGATGGAGGCACCATCATCCTGAGGAGACGAGGCTTTAATCCCTGGAAGAACCATGTGAGTCATGCCGCAAGGATTTTTTCTCCAGCTTTTGCTCATTTATTTGCAGTTCTGATCATTTCTCAGTAACAAACAAATACAGAAGTTGTGAAAAAATTGGCGACTGAAATAAAAAAATAGAAAAAACATATCTAACTTGTAAGATATGAAAGAATGTAGGCCAATTTTTTAGGATTCATACATTTTTAAATTTCCAGCTCTAATGACAATTCAGAAATGTTCACAAGAAGAAGTATTTGTTTTTGCCTCCGCTCAAGCTAACAGTCTGAACTCAGGAGACTCATGTGGGGCTGTAGCCTTTTCAGTGTGAGTCGCTCTGTTTACACACACTCGCCAAAGATGTCTTGCCCGCATTAAATCTTGCAGCCCAGCGCAGAGATGCGCTACAGTCAGCACTTCTGCAGTCACAGGACTGTCAGTTGATAATAAAAAAGAGGACGGAGGAAGATTTATTTCCAGAGCACAAATTAGAGGATGGGGAGCCTGTTGAAAACAGTGGAAGAGTGAGCACAGGAGAAGTAACACATTAAGGCTTGACTATCACAAAATCAGATCTTAGGTTTTCCACAACTGATGTATTATAGTTTTGTGCACTGCTGTCAGGCGTCAGAGCCTCCATCCCTCTGATGTTGATAAGACATTAATTTTAATTTGAAGGTATGGGACTCTAAACTCACCTGGAGGTGAGGTAAGGCTTCTGAAGGTTTGACAATCCCATAAAAAATCCTTACACGCGAGCCTTTATGACATCTTAGATGTTTAAGGTGGTTGTGACATCTTGCATCATGCCACATCTAAAATACATTATTGAGTAACTTTTGTGGGGAAAAACACTTAATCCTAATTAAAAAGGAACAATCAGTGAGCTACAAATAAAAGGTCAGAAGATGCATAACACATTTAATTAAAGTCTATTGAGCCTTAGAGCTTTGAGGCAAAGTGTTAAGAAACAAACAATGTGAGTCTCTGCTTCTTAAAAATGTCTTTAGGGAAGAAGACGGCCCGATGATCATGAAGTTGTCCAGAGGGATACGGTTAATGAAAACGCTTTTCTAGAGGTCTTTTTCTAGTTTAAAAAGCTGAACTAATAGTTTGACAGTTGTGCTTTAAATCTACAAGGTGTTCCAGGAACATCTGGGGAATCTGCTCTAGTGACTTTTCCAGCCTTTGAGTCACCAGCTTTACCCCTCTCACTTTTCCTGAGTGGCTGGGATTCTAACATCTACTACCTTGTTGTCTTTCTTGTTTTTGTCACTAATGGGCCTGCAGTTCCACAGGACTTTGAAGTTCTTGGTCACTTTTGCAGCTTCCTATCCATACTCAAAAATAATTCCCCTGTAAACCACTACAGCTTGTTAGTCTCATCCCCCCAGTCTCCTATGGTGATTAACATCTGAGTTCCAGCAGCTGAAAGTCTAACAGGCATGTTTGGCACCATCTGACTCCCCGATGAGTCCTGCAGTTTTCAAATCACATCCTCTGTTTCTGTTGTGCGTATAGGACCAGGTCTTGTACCAGGATGATCGGGTTTTAGAGCAGACGTTTGATGGTTTGTGGTGGTATTTTTTAATGTCAGCAGCTTCCTCATTCTGCTGCTGATAAATCCCACAGAGTAGTTTAGTCCTCCCTCTTCTTCCTCCTTAATCTCACTGTCGCACCCCTCTGCGTCTATACTGGTTTGGCTTTAGGAGCGAGCATCTGGTGTGACTTTCAAATAGTTTGATAAGCTTGCAGATGAACCTTTCTGCAGTGAGGTTGTCATTCATGTTGAGCAGAACCACCTGGCTTCGGTTGATCTCTGTAGTTTAAAATAAAGTTTACAGTTTTCTTATCTTTAGTCTTATTTTTTATATTTTTACTGCACGTAGGCTCGCATAACACTCGATAACGGTACTTCATCCTTTTGGGTATTCAAAAAGCTGGAGAAAACAGATCTCCCGGAAACAATTTTGTTAAAATTTTAAAACAGAACCTTGATGGATCTTGAATTCCCATACTTTCATAATGAAAGAAAAACGCTAAATATTTTCTCAGATATTTTCAATATGAGGGACCAAACGGTGGCTGTAAAAGCTGCAGATGGTTTTTTGATGTCTTCATAAAACCTTTTCCCGCTCAGAAAGGTCTTGGAGGCTGCTGTAACTTGTAATTACCAACTTCAACTGCACTTTAAAAGAGCACTTTTTGTGCTTTAAGGAGCTTCTGGCTCTACTGAGTGTACAGCCTCTGAGTGATTTGCAAAGAGTGCAGCATGAAAGAACTGGAGAAGAAGAAAATAGATCAGGATGTATTAGAATAACTGGAAAGCATATAATGTATCCAAAATTTAAATAAAAAGAAATGTCCTTTGACATCCCAAGAGAAGCAAAACAAGAGAAACTGGAAATTAACTAAAATAAAATCTGATGGACAAGGGAGTAAAAAAGATAACAAAAAAAAACAAAACAAAACAAAACAAAAATAAATAAATAAATAAATAAACAAATAAATAAATAAATAAATAAACAGGGTGAATAGGTTACACATAAATAACACCAAGAAAAGCATGGGTTAAGACCTTGAGTATTGCAGGAAACCCCTACAGGTGGAAAAGGTAAAGTAAAAAATTAAACGAAGGAAAGCAAGGTTTAAGAAGAAGAACAAAAAAAAAAGGGAAAATGAGGAAAAGAGACAACAAAATCTCAATAAAATAAAGATTTTTGATGAAAGTAGTTTGGAAGAAAGGGCTAAAAAACAAGTGCTGTGAGGAGATAAAATGGACCAAACAACCAGTTAAGGGAAGAATCAGGTTAAAACGAGTAAGGAGAAAGCTGACAGAGGAAACAGGTAACAGATGACAGTAAACGAACCAAAATACAAAAAGAAAATTAAAAATTAAAGAGGGGAACAATGTAAAAAGAATTCGAAGAGGAGGGGCGCTTCTAAATAAATTTTCCACCAACGCCTCCCCCCGCTCCAAGTTAATCTCCACCTCTTCCTCACCTCTTACAATTGTTACAATTAATCAAATAGATTAATCGAAGTTGCTAATTATAAAAAAAGGAAATTATTAAGCTTAATGATAAATTACATAATTAATAGACTTATGACGTTTACACTGCGAGGTGTTTGGAAGTATAATATTTTATACCATTTACTTATGAAAATCAACTCATCATAATAATATGTAAAAGCAGCATTTGCTAAAACTGTTCCTAGATCTATAAAAAAGTTCTAAATTCGTAGCTCAGAGGATAGGATCTGACAGAGTTCTTTTTTTATTTTGACATTGTATCAGACTTTCATGTAATGTCTTGATGTTAAGCGCCTCAGGTTTTGGAAAAACGCAGTGGTTTAGGTGAAACATCATGAATTGCAATCTGTTCTCTAAATTTAGGAGGCTGTGAAGGCGAGAAACCTCAGAGCTGATGTGAGGAGACAGACTTTTTAAAACTTATGTAAAGTGTCAAACTGCATTGGAGTGGCAAAACACTCTTTACTTGGATTTCTGCACTTTTCCAGGAAGAAGCATGTCAGAAAGCAGGACCTGTCTTGCATTTGTATATTGACTTCAGAGGAAAACAAACAGCAAGCCTTATAGAGTCTCAACCTGGGTTCAAAAGGAGATCATCCTTCAAATTTCACAACCCCCAAGTTTTCTCAATGGGAATTTGTATAAATTTGTATTTGTCCAATCCAAACATTCACAAGAGCCAGGAAAAATCAATAGCCTCCTAAGAGGTATTAGGCACAGAACTGACAGTCAGATAGAGGCTCAATAATTCTGGTGCATGAGAGGAAACAGGAGGAAAATTGAACTATAATGAGTGTTGAAACAAGCATGACCAGAGTGGTTGTGGAGGCTTATCACGACCAACTTTTCAGCTGTATTTAGCCAATCTTGTTTAGAAAAGACTTACATTTTTCCAGCATAATGAGAAAAGAGCACAACACCACTTCCTCTGCTTGAGGGCAGGAAGCTGAATGATGGCTACAGAGGGAATGATAGGCTTCTTCATCAGAAAACCTTGAGACTATAAGCGCTGCAGTAAATGGAGTATAAAATGAGCCTCCAACAGAGAGTCTGACTAACACTACTGTCCCAGATTGCCTCCACGCAGACGCACAGATAAGCTATAAAGGTAGCAGGCTCGCTCCAACCTTAGTGGAAGATGTACAGCAAGAATATTAATCACCACGGTGCTGCTGTCAGGCGGGCCGACCGGGGACGCTTGCAAGGGAAGTGTTCTTGTTGTGACCAGGAGGAGTTGAGGGGTGAGATGGAGGGGAGTTGGGAATTACCATAATCACACTGGTGAGCTCTTCACCACGCCAAGGTCACCCTGCTTCTTCAGTCTCCGCTTAGCACCAAGGGAGTGCATGAGAAACCCAGCAGTTTAAACAACTTAAGATTTTGTAAACATACAGTTTTCCGCAGCTCTGCGATGACTGGAAGTAAATGCACAAATCCGACCTTGGAGAACAGACACAGCAACAAAATTACTCCTCACAATCACAGAGTCTAAAGTCAGGCCTTCAAAGTCACAGGGAGGTGAGGATGAATTATATTCACACTGAGAAACAGAAAAGACAAAGCAACCTTTTTTCTCTTGTACCCCCAAAAAACACCCCCTGCTCTCTACAAACAATCCCAACTTCACCTCAAGCCAATTAGATCAACGTGCTGTGTTAAATATTTATACCCAAGCTTGAAATTAGTCAGAGAGAGACAGACCGAGCCGCATCCCTTTGGCCCACACAGTGATTAATTCCGCCTCTGGGTTGCTCGTGTTTCCTCTCTCTTCTTCTGTCCTCTCTTGTCTATTTATCTCCATCTCCTCCTCATTAAGAGAGTTCTGTTGCCGTTCTCGCTGATGCAATGTGAAAGAGTGGTGAGCGCCTTTTTTTATCTGATTTCACTTCGCTCAGAGAAATATTTTCCCCTCAAGTTTCCCAAATGTCGCCTGGCAGGCAGTAAATTAAATGCTGTGATCGTGGTTTATGAATAATCTTAATGGAAGATTTACTGCACACATCACAGGGAAACAAGTACATTGTTGAAACTGTACTGTAGGTCATTAGGAAAATTTAAACCTTATGTATATGAACAACCAAAAAGACGGTCAAATTCTACTTTTATTTTAACAGATTTTGTCAACTCATTACTTAAAGCTATTTAAAGACCCACTCCTATGAAAATGATGTTTTCTTTGGTGTTTTTAACTTGTTTATGTAGCATTTTTCTGATAATGGGCAAAATATATATATAAATAAAATAAAACTTAACACTAACTTTCTAAGTGTCAAATCGTTGTGAATCAGGAGCAGATGAAAAAATGCAGTTTGAAAAAGGTCATGTTTTTGATGTAAACCAAACCCAGGATGGGCCACAAGCTCCCTGCTTCAAGCTCTAAGCAAAGGGGAGGGGAAGAGCGGTGGTATTGCTCTGCACCAAAGTCACCGCCCACAACTTACAAGGTTGTGTCCCAGAAAACACAGGTTTTAAAAAAAAAACATTTTTTTCTAAATTTTGGCTAAAAACTGCATAAACATTGCTAAATACCACTGGGAACGCTTTAGAAGAATGCTCATTTTTTTTAAATATTATTTTTTATTTATTCATTTTTAATGAAACCTTTATTTGAACAAGTTTCTAGATTTTTGGCCAGTTTAAAAATACACAAAATAAGACAACAGAGGAACAACTATAGTAAATAATGAAAATGAATAAAAGATCTTGGGAGCTGCAGTTTTTAGCTAGTTTTTAGCTTAATGTTTTTATCTGATATTTACATTATTTCATGTATTTATCCTTTTTTTTAAACATGTTTTGTCTGATCTTTTTTAAATTATCTTTTAGTGATTTATACCCAGGTTTGTTTATCAATTTGTTAATCTCTGTTTTCACTGTTTGTACGTTATTCCTTTCCCTTTCCATTTTTTTTATTTTAACTCCTGTGTTTTCCTCAGAGTGGTCCTCCAGTGATTAAGCTCTCTCAGTGAACAGATCCGTTGCAGTGGGATCTGTGGTTCCGTAGCGTCCTCTGTGAACACGAATGGTCTCTGCGGTGGACAGATCCCCAAAATATTGTTTCTTCACTTCAATATATAGCCAGCGTTCTTCTTTGCATCATATTTATAAATCATTTTAATGTTGTGAGTGTGGGGGTCAGGGGGTTGTGGAGATTGTGTGTTTTACGTTTGTGTGTATTTGAAGGTAATTGTTTTTGCCATCTGTTTTTATATCAAAGACACTTTTTTTACAATGTAAAGCATTTTGTATTATATTGCATGAAAAGTGCTTTATAAACAGTTTGATTTGATTTGATCATTTTGACAGTGCAGTGCCTTAATTCACTTGCAGCTCATGTTTACAATAGTGAGAGGAATAGAGGAAAACTTGAAGCACGTGGAGCCTGTCTAGGTCAAAACCCAGCAGGAGCCTCGTGGTCGAATGCAACTTCCAGCACTGCTGCAGCCTCGCCCGAATAATCTTTCAAATCCGGTCTATATTGACTGCTTCCGCACTAAACATAAAATGTGACTTGTTGTAGTGCTTTTCAACAATATTCACATTAGCTGGCATGCAACAATGAGGTCACACGAGCATGCAGTCATTTCTCATTTCAGCTCCTAATTCCAATCAGACCACATGTCTCGTCCATCTGCTTTACGAAGAACGCTGCTAGGAAGTGTGAAGGCAGATTTCTCACACTACCATGCCTGCAGTTTGCAGTCAACAGTTTGGAGCACATGAGGATGGAAAAATGTCTGTGCACAGTCCAGATCAGGGGCCACAGGAGAAAAAATAAGAGAGGGAGCAACAATGCTCAAGCCTGCACAGGACCTGTGAAATGGTCATAGTTTGTCCATGTTTCCACAGCAACAATGCTGCATTGCCCCTCTTATGTTTCTGCCTGTGGTTATGCTCATTAAGCTGAGGCTTATAGGTGGATGTAATTTCTTTTATACAGATATATTCAATATTTTCCATTGTCTTAAAGAACAGATTTTTGTCAAAATACTCAGAAGTTTTGTATTAATGTGTTACTGAGTTAAAATATGGATATAATAAAAGATAAATTATTCATTTTCTTATCCGTTTTTTCCCTTTCGGGGTCACGGGGCTGCCGGAGCCTATCCCGGCCACTCATGAGCGAAGGCAGGGGACACCCTGAACAGGTCGTTAGTCTGTTGCAGGGAAGAATCAACAATCACACAGCCATTCACTCTCACACTCACACCTAGGGACAATTTAGAATTGCCAATTGAAGCATGTTTTTGGACAGTGGGAGGAAGCCGGAGACCCCAGAGAAAACCCACGCATACACGGGGAGAACATGCAAACTCCACACAGAAAGGTCCCCCCCATTGATGTTGATTTTCATGTCCCCCAGCCAGGACTTGAACCGGAGGCCTTCTTGCTGTGAGGCAAGAGTGCTAACCACTGCGCCACCGTGTAGCTTAAAAGATAAATTAGTTCTGCAAAATCTGAAACTGACTTAATAGTTTTGGTAATTTGGAAGAATTCAATATACAGAAAGAAGTGGGAAAAGGAAATGGGAAAGTTTGACTAACACTCTCAAGTGTTTTTTTTACAAATTATAGAAGAAGAAGAAACTCCCAACATTTTATTGGGAAATTCCTAACATGTTTCCTCAGTATTGCAGATTTTTGTTGTTGCTGCTTCTTAATGTGGCACAGAGATTTACACAAAAATATGCAAATTGAGCACTAAATAATTTAGTTTTTTGGGCTTTTTTGCATAAAAAATTGATACAGATGTAAAGGTTTTCACTTTATTTAGTGAAGTGTTTTCCTGTCTAATTTCCAGGATGATAGTCCGACTTTTAAAACAGGTGAGTCATGCTGCAGATGTCACCTTGAATCTGTGAACATAGCCATGAGTCTTCTGCACCACAAAAAACTCAGTCCTTATTAATTTAAATATACCATACAGATTTAAACATACTATTTCAATTGAGCCATGTAAAGCTGACGTGCAAGTTTAACTACTTTTCATAAATTAAAAACAAAAAATGTTTTGCAAAAGTTATTGTAAAACCATTTTTATGTCAGACAAAAATTGACAGTACACAGACTTTGTTTATTCTTCCTTTTTTATTTAGTTTGGTTGAGAAAGTACTTCTCAAATATTTTTTAAGTTAAAACAACTATACAAATAATTTGAATTACAGCACAATGTATTTGTACCACAGCTGTTCTATTTGTAGGTTCTTCATATAACTTTCCTTTTGAATAGAAAGAAAAGCACTAAGGTTCAGTAAAAATCCACACTTATAGCTAATCTGAAATGGATATTTAGCCAATTAAAGTGGCACAATTTTAAATTGTAAACATTTGTTTACATATATATTTTCCTATTTGCAAATCCTACTCACCGTATCCTTCTTCTTAAAAGGCATCAAAAGACTGAATAAAGCATTTCTTTCCTGTTCTGTGTAAAATTATAAGTTATGAAACCAATTATTAACAAAATATAAACTGACTAGTTAAAAAGACACTCAAAGATCTTCAGTTTGTTGCAATAAAGATTAAAAAGACAAGAAAAAAACAAAGCTAGAACATGTCAACATGGATCCAGCAGCTTATCTTTAAAGTATGGCGTTTATTTGTCTAAGACTACATACTTAGTGTGACAGACACCCTTTTGCTCACTGGGATGTGAGCTAAAATGGTCTTCTGGCATGAATGTCAAGAGGCGTTTGGCCTGATGGAAGACATTAAAAGTAAGGAGGTGGTAAAAAGATGTTCTGTTTTTCTTATTTTTATTAAATGAAGTTTGGCTGCTAAATAGAATCCAAATAAAAAATAGAAAGACATTTTATCTTGCTTTTGCAATCAAAAGTGGAGCTCTCCATTTGCTGAAAACTCCTAAAGGACGTCTGAGTTGTTTCAAAATGAGCAAGGACGACACACAAGGTCTGATCGGCTCTGTTCGGAAGTAATTACAAAATGTTCCCTGTCATCAGCAGCCGACTTGTGCTTCGTTCTGAGCATCGGTGCAACTATTTCCCCATTAAGTTCAGTACATAAAACATCACATTGTCAATCCAGATAAAAATCTTTGTGGCAAATAACTTTCTTTTTAAGATACATTTGCAGAGATGCACTTTCATGCAAGTAAAAATATGTAATAAACTGTTGAAAGCATCTCTTTTCTTTTGGGACTGACAATGAGCCTTGCAGACCACAAATCCCTAGAAACGCCATAATTGTGCAGTTTATAGAAGCAGATGCATAAGCAGATTTAAAGAGTGAGCATAAATGCCACAAGCAACAAACAACCAAAGAAAAAGTGCAGGTGATCTAAAGTATCAGTAATTTTTGATAAATAAAGCACATCTAATAAAAAGGCACCTGGACAAAGCAGGTATTCTACTATTGTGCTGCTGCTAAACCCCACAAACTGAAAAATTACAGGTTTTTTGTTTTTGTTTTTTGTTTTTGTTTGTTTTTTTTTTCATATTTTGCTACTTTAAATAAACTAAAACTCTTTAAAACTGTTATTTCCTTCCCATCCTGGTTGCCATTTTTTGGAGCTGTTGTGTTTGCTAGAATCTCAGTTTTCAAGCCTTTACACGCTGCAAAAACAGGCTCTTTTAGAAATAAGTCAAAACATTTTGCCCAATCTGCAGATTTTCTTGATATAGGCAAAAAAAATCTGCAAACGGAGCAAGAAACATAAGGCCGGTTTACACAGCCACTATGTACATTTTGCGGATCTTCCACGAATGAAATACAGGCATTTCTTGCGTTCGTCATTCCTCCATGTGCACAAATGTCTGTCAAGGGTTTCGACTGACAGTTCTTCATGTAAGTTTGGTTTTGAGCTGTTCGACATTTTTGGTCAATGGTGAGAATTATGCATTTTACGCGTATTTTACATAGTTTATATGCAATTATTACATAAATCTAACCCAACTGTGCTAGATTTTTGCGAGATACATACACCTTTTGGCTTTTAACGACCGTTCCACGTATGTTTAACAGACTTTTCACGCATGTGTCACCGATGTATAACTTTTTTATCACATATAAAGCGCATATATCACATTCAAATTACTTAATTGAGGCAAGTCTCACTAATGAATTGCATGTAAACTCCACAACAATCATGCACGGTTCATGTTCTTAATTGCTTACGTGTTCTTTGCGTGGTTTATTCGTACTTCTGCTGTGGCTTTAACGTGGTTCATTTCTGATACATCTGTGAAAATTTCATGTAAGAACCACAACTTTTCTCACTTTTTTTCATGTATGTTCACCTATGACCAATTTTCATCCATGCAGATAACGGAAAATGTACATAGTGGTTGTGTGACATGGCCTTTACCAAAGAGTCTTATTTTAAGAAATGAAATCTAGGCAGTCAGACATGTTTTCTCAGACTAAGATTATTTTAATATTGAAAAACGTTCTTGATAAGATCTTATTTTGCAAGACAGAAAATATGATGATTTTTATCTTTAACAAAGGGCTTTTTACTGTAAGATTCAGTTTTTGCAATGCATTGTTCTTCTTGGCTGTAAAAAACGGTTAATTTTTCTTTCATTAACAGAGATAATACAGACAATTTTGTCCACATCTGTAACTTTCTATCTAACCACCACAATAAAAGCACCCCATTCAGACATGCATTAAGTCTTGTTGATTACGTTTGTAGCTTTTGTCTGGTGTAAAGCGGCAGCCCGACAGCCCGACAGCCTGACAGTGCCATCTGCAGCAACCTTCATCTAATGCCGACAAAAGAAAGAAAGGTAAGGCAATAGTTGCTGCATGAATTTGTCTCTGTTTCTCCCTTGAGACATTTTCATATTTCAATGAAAACCCATCAAAACTCTGAAAGAGCCCACATGACATTTAAGAAGCCTTCTCATGCTTTGTGTCATAAAGGTGAAGCACCTCTCAGCATCTGTACGAAGACAAGATCATCTCATCCAAGATAATTCAGATCATCGGCACCCGTCAAAGTTTCAGTTCAATCTTTTTCCTATATTTTTGGTTATAGGTGCAGCTTGGAGTAAAAAGGATATTTTGTCTGCTGTTCATGAAAACAATATGCTTACAGGGACATTAAATTTTAACACTTTGTTCAAATTTTAATCTACTCAGTGTTTAAGAACATGTTCCACTTTTCTGGGTACAATTTTGATTAGACTTGAACTGATAACAGGATTAATTTGTATTAAATGGCTCATATTTAAAGGTCAGACTACTGTGAAATTTATAACTAATAAACTGAAACAAACTCACTTAAGAACAGAGCTCATAGTAAGGATTACTTGTCATCATATATGATTTCCTCCCTGCTTTGCACCCCTTTTATCCCCCTTTTTCGTTCCTCTAGATTCACGCTGCAGCTTAAATCTCCAAAGAGCAAATCTAACCGCACTTTGGTTAATTCTCCTGAGAGAAACTCTGCATTACTCTACCATATTTCCCCTTTTTTTCTGTCTCTGTCATCATTGCTGAAAATAAATCAAAGCCCCAATAATTCATGAGTGTTAAAATGTGTGTTCGTGGAAGTGTTTAGCGAAGAAGTGGTATTTTTTTCTTCCAAAGCACAAGGATTTTTGAGCAGCTTTAGCTCCTTTTTAGTGTGTGCAGAAGGAGGATGGGGAAGAATGAATACAGAATGAGAAATTTTAGTCGCACAGAGAAAAGCTTTAGAACCCGGTTGAAATGTGATTAATGTAGCAGTTGTTCTGAAAAGCAATGCAAGAGTTTAGGTTGTATAATTTCAATCAGCTGGAGGACAGGGTTAACTTTCCGTTGCGTGAAATGTGTGCTAAACACTATCTTACTATCACTATTCTTTTCACTGAGAAATTGCAAAGCTGATGTACCGAATTCATAGATGGATTTTCCTTTAAACTGATTTTCATCATTTTTTCCCCAAAACTGCTTTTCTGTTACTTTTTAAGAGTACTTCTTAATTTTTTTTACTACAACTGCATGCCATGACATGGCTAAAGGGAACTGGTTTGATTGAGTTTCATGCAGCACCACAGAAATTTGCAGACATCTATCAGCCCTATATGCGTATATAATTAAAACATTACGGTGGCTGTTTCTCTATTTCATTCATTGATGGGCATTTTTATTCAAATTTAAGCTTCCCAAAAATATCTGTAAGTCATAATTATCCTAAGCATGACTATTTAATTTTTATTTAAACAAAGATTTTTAAATGTAAATTATCTAATGCAAAATGGTTACTTTGAGGTCTCTGAATGAGCTCAGTTTCCTGCATGGGGCAGTAAATCATTTAAATGTTTTAAAGTTTAACACAAACAAAAATGTTTTTTTTTTAATCATTTAAATGTCTTTTAAAAAAAAGTTGATCCTGTGTTATATGTGTCAGTAAAGTAAGTTATCTTTAAAAGTTTACTTACCAGCCAGGACTCCTGCCATGTAAAGCAAACTAATCCGTAATATGCCATGGACCATCTCCAAGGGAACTCCTATCATCAGCTGCAGTAAAGCGTTGAATCCTAACTGCTCCAAACTGCAAACGCAGCACAAAAAGCAAATATACTTTAACTTAATGATCCGATTCAAACTGACGTTGCCAAGCAAATGTTGAGTCAAGGTAAGTCTGTTTTCATACCCAACATGCATGAACATGTAGCTGAAGAAACGCCACACTTGGGCTCGGTGGCCGGGATGGTAAACCAGCGGGCTTTTCATGAAGTCAGGCTGATAGGTCTGCAGGACCCACTTGTTGAGCATGATGCCGTAACACATGAACACAATAATCTGCAGCACAAAAGAGGAAGGAAAAAAAGTAAAAGGTGATGTAGGAAGCAAAAGCTATTGTACTGTTTTTTCTGCATTCCTCAGCTCATCTTTTCCTCTTGTAGAGACAATTGCTGCCTATGATGGCTCATTGTCTCCAAAATTAAAACAAAATTGAACTATTATCATTATCTTTGTGATTACAGACCATTCAGCACCATTGGAGGCACAATGAGAGTGATCCCTTTTTATACTAATAAATTAATGTGAATTCAAGTAAAATCACAACGTTTTAAGACATTATTTGCTTTTTTTTTACTACCTAATCTCAAATCCCCTCAAATGCAACCTCTTAGTTTTCCCAAACATGTAGGGATTTTTGTTCTTCCTTTCTAAAGTGAGCATAATAGGTCAATTAATGCCACTGTGGTGGGCAAGCTGTTTGCTGACCTGGTTTCTGAGGCCTCCATGTGAACTGAGAGGCTCAGTTTGAAGGAATGGCATTAAACGCAGTAGCTAAAGCCCCTGGCTTCCAAATGGGTTACCGGCTCATTTCAAGCTCACAGTAAGAGTGTGACATCAAAGGCTGCAAATCTCTTCATAAGGTATTTAGCCAGCAACAGAGCCAAGGCAATACTCAGTTTGGAGAATTTTAAATCTTTGCAGAATTATAAATATAAACATTCACATATTGTGTTTCAAAGCTGAAAGCCACTGCTGTGACCTCTGACCTGGACGATGGTGACAATGGCGATGAAGACCGGAGGAGGACACAGGCGGTTTTGATGGAAGTACCAGCGCCGGTCTGTCTCGCAGGGCAGTATTTCGTAGGCCACATAGCGGACAAAACGTTTGTACAGACCCAGGCCCGTCTCGTCTAGCAGGATCTCCCGCTGCAGCGTGCGGCGACCGTTGGCTATGGCTCGTCGGAAACTGCTGGAGCGTTTGCTGCTCATCTGAGAAAACCATTAAAAACAGGAAGGTTAGCTTTTGATTCCTGTTTTTTTGCATTTCTAAGTTCATTTTGGAACCCAATTGACTGCACTCACAGTGTATATATAGAATTAAACCGATCAAAGAATAATTTTATATTAAAATATGTATATTTTCACATGCATTTTTGACACTTACGAAGCCATCATTAGCCACAGAGCAAACTGGGAATAAACTGTTGTTAATGGCTCACTTCTGTTTGAATTGACCACCATGACCTCTTCTGCTCATTAGCCAAAATCTGTCTCATGTATCCATAAGTTACATGTATCTCATGTAACTTCAAATGACCCCCCCTATCCAGCTATGCAACACCTTTTTTTCCCATCTGGGATTTTCAGTTGTAAATGAGTTGCAGACAGGTGTGTTAACTAAGTAAACTGAGCTAAAAGGAAAGTTTTCAACCACTAGTTTGTTTATTGTACTTAAGTCTGTGGCACTGAAACTCACTTTACTTAGGTGATGTGTTGCAACTGCAACTAATTTGTAGCATAATAATTTCAGTCACTATTTTGTGTAAATCTTTTTGTTTTAAATGCTGTTTTTAGGTTATTTTTGTATTATCTTCTTTAATTGTTCTACCGTTATCTATTAAAAGGTTAAACGTATTTTTATGCGTTATGCTTTTGATTAAAAAGTACTCTGCATAACTTCTTGTTGCATTCAGAAAAAAATGGTACAAAAAGAAATCCTGGAATCAATTTGTGGACCAAAATGTCCTCCAAGCTTTTCATTAATTAAAGTACTTTCTCAAGAAGAAGAGGCTCAAGACCCACGTTTTTAATTTAGCTTTTAGTTGATTTTAACTGCTAATTTATTCTATTAGTTTTATTATAGGCTATTTTATGTATTTAATTTCATTTTATGCATCTTATTCTCAGTTTTATGTTTTCTTTTAAATAAATCTTATGTCTTTAATTTTAGTCTCTTATCATGATTTTAGCCCCAGTGTTTCATGGTGGGATCTTTTCTGCCAGGGCTTGCCGGCTTGGCCGGTGGCTGTTGCTGCAGTTGTCGCCCTTGCTGGGGCAGCTGGGGTTTAATTTTGCAGCTTCACAGCTGTGAAGTGGACCCCAGTGTTGTCCCAGTCTGGGTGGGCGCTGTGGCGATGCTCCCGTGGCCGGGCTGATTCCCAAATACCGTTTCCTCACAGCAGAGCCAAGCCTTACTTGTTTGTTTGCTTGCTTATTTATTTGTTTGTTTGTTTGTTTGTTTGTTTGTTTGCTTATTATTTGCTTTTCTTTTGTTCATTTCTTTCCACACCAGCATAATGGGGTTCAAGTCGCTGCTTTGTTCTGCCCATTTCATGTTTCTAAGGTTACACTTTGATAATTTGTCTTCATATGGTTCTGGAAAACTGGATTTATGTTGTTGGTCATTATCTTATTTTAGGATTAGCCTTTGACAAAACAAAGCTCACACCAGAAGGAACAAGGAACATTTAAGGATTTATTTCATTTTTTAATTTAAATTATTTTTTTTTTACTTATCTCTAGGAGATCTGTTTTTGCTGTTTGTTCATCCAGCAAAACAGCCCCATACCAACACACTTTGTTCTCTGTAATTGATAATTGTTGTCAATCTCCTTTCAACTTTTCAACTCAACACCATATAAGGATAAAGCCGAATATTTTATTTATTAGGCCATGACAAATTATTTTAGCCTTTAGTAGTCCAGTGACAGTGTTTCATGACACCATGGCAAGCCTCTTTGAATGATTCTGACGTGTTAGCCATTCCTTTCTGCAACTCATCTTGCCTATTTTGCAGCCTAAAGTCTATAAACTTAAAATGAGACTGACTTACTATGACCACAATCATGATTACTTTTACAAATATTTGAAAATGTTTTTTTTCAAATAAAACGAAAGAAAATCAAACATTTTCTATTACAACTGCTGAGTATTAATATCAGTTTTGAATTGAATTTTGAGATTGTACAAAACTGTAGCTAAATATTAATTAAAAAAATTAGTTAATTACAAGTTTTCAGATATAATTAAAGCTTAAACTAAAAATGCTGCAGGGCTAAGATCTCATTAAGGAATTTGAATGAGAAACTAACTTATATGAAACTTAAAAAAAGAGAAAGCATATTATTGTCTGTGTGCATATACATCTCACCTAATCAAAAAGTCCAGGTTTGCTTGAGCAGCCCTGCAGCATTCTGCAGGCCAATAAACCCAGGCCTGTATAATTTCATAAAGCAGATGCTTTTAGTCCTAAATAGAGACTTTAAAGACTGAGGCAGGGAATTGTCTTTATAAACCACCTACATTTCTACAGAAAACACCTCAAATAAAACAGAAATCTTACTCTGTATTAGCATTACCTCTTTATGTCAAGAAGCATTCATAAATCACAGATAGATAAAACTCCTGATCACTCTGATGTGGCCTAAACAATAGAGCTCAAAGGCGCAAACAAGATGACAAAGCAGTGGACCAAAACAAAAGTGCTGCCTCAGAAAGGAAAGGAAGCAGTGATGATGGAGCTGCTGCTAAATTTAACCATACAAATCTGTAACAACAGGTCAGAGCCGCAAGCTTCCTTAATCTTGGACGATATGGATCTGGGGCAGTTTGAATCTTCTCCAAGAAGTCTCATACCCACTTTCACTGTTTCATGATTACCACCTGTAGTCTCAGACACTGTAGATGTTGTGGAGTGTGAACTTATAGGTGAATGTCTCTTAAGATGTGCCAATTATCCCGCAGGTTAAAGTTGTAATTAAATATTTAAAGTAAGAGGCAAAAAAGGGTAATTTCACACAAAAACTAGAAAAATTGATCAGATTTTAATAGCTACCTTACAGTTTTGGTGATTAATGTTGCGCAGTGAGAGCTTGTTGCACTGTGATTATCATAAATCTGGCTGCTAGGCCCCCAAAAGATTGAAAGTAGCAGAAATTCTATATAAATGATTCAAAAAAAGCCAAAAGTGATAAATTATAAACTGATGAAGAAAGTTTAAAGTCACATTCCGATCATCTTTTTATCCAAAAAACTTGGGTTGTTTTCAAGAACATAATTTCTGCAGAGCAGCAGGAGTTCATTAGAAATACGCCTCTGAGTCATGGGAGAAACTATTCACTTGCTATCCCACTTGCTTGCAACAAAAAGGGTGAGCAATCCTGGAGCTATCCAGCTGCACAGTTTAGAGTCAGATGCCAGCTCAGATGGATCTATTTTTTTTTTCTGATACTTTATTTATCCCCCAATGGGGAAATTCTTCTCCGCATTTGACCCATCCCCGGGGGGAGTGGTGAGCTGCAGCTGAACCGCGCTCGGGAGGCGGTAGCGTTAAGGGTCTTGCCTAAGAACCCTCACTGAGTGATGTTAATTGCTCGCCATTGATATGGTAATTTGTCTACAAGTGGATACATCAGAATAGAGCAGAGCAGGGAGCTTGTGGTGTGCCATGGTAACTTGTATCTCACACTTGCAAGCTGTTTCAAACGGCATTTTTCATCTGCTTCTGATTCACAACGATCTGAATAAAGAAATAGTACTCAGAAATGCAATTTTAAGCAAAAGTTCTTTACACATGTCCTCCATCATGAGTATAATGCTACAAGAATATCTTAAAAAAACCAAAAACGCAATTTTCCTCTTTGAGTTAAATAAGAATGAACATATATAAACTAAACTGCCTGGTTAGCAGGTAGAAAACTGCTTCATTTTCTTACATTTCAATACCAAAATATGTTCCATGAAAGGATCAAAATGTGTTGTCACACATGTCCTTCTCTTTGGTGCACTCTGTTGTTATTTAAGTTCTGCTTGGCTCTGTGACAACTGCTGCTCCACGCTGCCTTCTCCTTCATTCATGCAGGCTTTGCCCTTACCGAAGACGCAGCTTAGCTCGGCTGTCTCTTTGCCTCACCCTTTCTGACATGCAGGTCTGTCGCCTCCAAAGTGAGCATTAACAGCCTTTGAAGTGACGACAGGGGAGCAGACAATGATGCTTGCACGAAGAGTCAAAACTTGAAGCATGCAGAGAGAAGCAATGCTTCCAGATATGATGTGACACCCCAAAAACAATGATACTGGAGAACACCCCTGACTTGGGCATTAGTAACTTCATCGTCACAGTTTGCAATGCCTGGCTGGTCCCGAGTGACTCCAGCATGTTTTTGAAACTGCAACAAAAGTCTTCCTAATGTGGCAGCTAGCTGTTAACTCAATGTTGCTCCAGGCTTTAGTCTCCTTGTATTTATAGATTCCTTAGAAACATCACATGCTTTGCTTGTAATAGCTCAATGCTAATGAACAAGACCGTAAAAAATTAGGTTTCAACTCAACCCAAGAGAGTGTAGTTTAATCAGAGTTTGCATGTGTGACTCACATTTCATGAAATAATACATCTGATTGTTGCAAACTACATGGCAAGACGAATTAACCAAGCTTACACTGTGATTCACCATCACCAGGCGAGCAGTATTAATGCTCTGAATTAAATCAAAATTGTGACTCATCCAAGAAACCAAACAGCGGCGTTTGCTGTCCTGTGCTCCTTGTCGCGACCTCACACAGCAGCATCTCAACCACCGCGGATCTGAAGATTGCTGATTCCACCCTGACCCAGATACTCAGGGCCCTTCTTGCTCAAATCCTTTTAAATTGAGAGTTTGCCCTTTTCCCTCTCTATCAGTGCAATTTGTGGCTGCACAACCTTTCTCCACACTTTAATAATTGCAGAGATACAACTTAGAGGAACCCCCTTCACTCAGGGACACTTACCCAAGTGCATCAGCACACCATTCAAAAGTCTTGGATTTTGGCGCAGGATGTGGTTCTGTCAGGTCTTATTTTCTGCTGTCCCAGGAGGGGGACTCACTTGAAGCACTTAAAGTCACTACAGAACTTTAAAACGTGGAGTACAAACCCTTTACAGAATGAAAGGTTCTGCAAAAAGGCTAAAGACATAAAATCACTCACAACACTGACAGTGTAAACAGATGGAAATGTGTTTTTTTCTTCATTTTTCTCATGATGGAGGACATATATGTATTATTAAGAAAATTCATATTAAAATTGCATTTCTGAGTTTTTCCTTATTCAAGTTGTTGTGAATCAAGAGCAGATGAAAAAAAATTCCATTAAAAATTGTAGTTGTTAGTTAAAATCTACAAGAGGTAGACCACAAGCTCCCTGCTCCGCTCCATTCTGTTGCATCCGATAATGTTAGGTTGGGAGTTTGAAAGGCAGTAAGATAGCAGGAGAGCTTGCAAGCAAAGGAATAATGGGAAGTCAGGTCAGGCTTACTCTGCACCAACAGTCTCTCCCACAACTTAGAAGTGTATTTTTGATGAACTTTTGCCACTCTGCAGGAACTATGTCCTAAAAAAATGACAGTTTTTTTTTATTTCGGTCTAAAACTGGCATAATAATAATTAAAAGACCACTGGGAACCCTTTTACAATAGATTAAAAAAATGATCGAAGTGGGACTTTAAGTGATAAAGAATGACAAATTATCATCTAAGGTAATAAAATTGGTGCTTCCTTTTAACATCAGATTATTCTTTGATGTATTCACTCATACCCACAGCAATAAATCATAATTCAGGCTGACCCACTTCTACCTTAAACACATAGGCAGATGTCTTCTGTCAGATTCATACAAATGTCAGTGTTTATGAATAAACAGCTGGTTGTAGAGCATGTGTTAGTCGCTTTTCCTATGAGAGTGATTTATGCAAATTTGTTTTTTTTTTCATTTACATACAGATATGGACCAATTCTCTCTATGAGTGTGTATCTGTGTACACACGTGCAAGAGTTTATGCACAGTTCCCCAAGAGAGGTTTTAGCCGAGCACCACTTTTTCGCCCTTCTGGCTGAACTGATGGGAGTGCTCTGGCTAAGATCAGCCTGCGTGAAAGATGGATTGAACAGGAACGATGTGTGAGGCAGTCTCATATTTGCGCACACGCCACGGAAACGGCTGCCTAACGGCGCAACACAAACACATTTACACCCACGGAGGTCGACACAGGTCATGTGGATTCATTTGCCGAGAATTTAAGAGAAAAATGTTGGAAACTCTCTTCAGATGAGAGAACTTTCATCTGCTTGTGATCTAAAAACTCAATTGTCCGCACATGGAGGATCGCACATCTGACTCACCCAGATGTTCATTTTTGTAGCTTTGACCACAAATCAATAAAAACGTCATTTTAGGTCACACAAATGAACCCAATAAATTCCCATCCTCATTAGGGTTTGTAAACCCCAAACCAATTCAAAGGAAATAAATCACCACCAATGAAACATTAAGTCAACTGGGATATGAAATCTAGGGCTTTGCAAGATTGCATACCTTCACAACCCCATAGGGAGCAGGATTCTATGCATTATTCTGCACATTATTTAACAACATGGAAACCTAGTTTAGTTGCACTGGATATTGTGCAGACAGGAGCGCTTTATTATATGTTGACTCTAAAAGGTTATTTGAATGCATTCTGAAGTAGATGAAAAGAAGCTCAAGGACTCAGAGAGCCTCAGCACTGCATGCGTTATTTGTGGGATATCATTGAGGGTATGAAGACACAGGAAGTGCCAGCTCACCTACAGTGCAGAAAAATGTAAATCCATCCAAAAATTTGACTATAAATCACACTGAAGCAGACCAAAAGACTCTTAGTGGTATTCTTTCCTGAGTTTATTGCCGTGTTTGGACATAATCACTCATTTAGGGCCCATTTAACAAAAAGAATCACACCATCATCACTGTACTGAGCTTTCTCAAATAACATATAAGATCACTTCTTTTTCACATTTATGGTTGGTGTTTTAAACTTTATTTCTGAGTTTAAACAATTACGAGGGGAGATAAAAAAAAAAAAATGTCCAAAGAACAACTGCAGGTATCTGCGGATGACCTCTGTGAAAGTTCACGCGACACGTTACCTCCAGAAGCCCAGAAAAACTGAGGGCTGCTCAGCTCTCACATCACAAGCTGCACGACAGAAGGCCGGATCCACATCAACATTTGAATATCCTCTAAATTACTCAGCAAATGTGCAGTGGCGGCGCTCATGCAAATGAATGAGAGTCTGTCTGTGTTTGATACAGTCTGCATATTTCAGGCAGATAGGGTATGAAGATGAACTAAGGTGAGAGGTGGCTTTAATTTCTTATACACTTCCTGATTTGTGTTTGTATGTATGCAAGCCGTATCTCAGAGAAGAGGAGCAGCATTTTTTTCATGCACTCATGTGTCTGCCAAATAAATCTTTAAAAGTCGGGCCTGATGACTGATCTTCGTGCAGGGCTGAGCATTATTCTCTGCTACTGTTATACTGTGCTGATCGAAATTCATTTGCATTCGGCTGATTAGCAATTTTAAGTGTCTCCTTAATGCAGACACATTTTTAGAACATTTTTGTATTTTAGCTTCCTTGTCTGGACTCATGCATAGAGTGAAGGAGGAAGGAAATGAGATCTGAGGAATCGATGAGACGTGCTCACATGGAGGTTTGTGCTTAAATTAGTTGAGACAAAGAAATATTTGCTGAAAAAAACATTTAAAGGGATTATGAAAGAAGTCTAAGTGTGTACAAGGGTTAATGTTGAGGAAAAAAAAAACTTATACTGTAAATTCTCTACATCAGCAGTGACTTTAGAAAGAGAATCAGCTTCAATAAGCCACATCATGTGGCTTTTAATACAAGATCTTTGAAACACAACACAGAGAAAGGAGATAAAAGGTAGGAAAATAATAATAAAGTCATTTAATAGAGAAATGATGGTAAACAGAAGGTTTAAAAGAAATATTCACGTTTTTTTTTTAAGAAGAATGTCTTTTGTAGGAGACAGATCAAGCACAACCTTCACATTAATATAAATAGAAAATTACTCACTAATTCATTGTTTGGACAATGGATACTGGGAATTGTATGAATATTAAGCTTTTTTTAAATCCTTATTAACATTGGAAACATTAAAATGGTGCATGCTTAACATATCATGGAAAGAGATTTTTTTAAGAATTTTTGGAATCATCAGATGTGATTGTTGATCTGAATTCTTGGTTAAAGGTGAGGGATCAAGGACTTTTAATTTATTGAGTCCATTTCTTCAATACATGTTTGGTGTCTCAGTTCTATTCACTGCATTTGGTTTTGTTAGATTCTTGATTTCCTGTCCTGTTTTTTTTTCCATCACACCTCTAGTTTCCTGCACAGGAAACCTAAAGTAATGATTTAGAAGCCAAAAAATAAAATAAAATAAAAAAGAAGAAAAGAAAAGCAATCGGCTGTAGAAAGAAGAATTAAACTGCTTAATTTAAAATAGATTTATTTTATTTTTTATTTTATGTTATTTATTTTTATTTTATTTCATTAAATTTCACAAAATGTTAAATAACAAATAAGCAATGGTAAAAGAAAATTGACAGCAATATTAACCAAAGCATATTAAAAAAACAAACAAAAAAAAAAAAAAACAATATTACATTTTAGAAATCAAGGCAAAGTTCCAGAAACCAAAGCACAATTCCAAAAAAAGAAGAAAAAAAAGAAACCAAATAAAAAGGAAACGTTCTAAACAAAAAAAAGGTTAATCATAAAGATATGTTAAAAAACTAAACACAACTAATATGTTCTATCTTTTAACATTTATTTTGATGATTTAATTTAATTCAGTGAATGCAATTCAGAGCCACCGAGTACATTATTTTATTCTACTCAGATTGTTAACTCTCATCATGCTTGACTTTAAAGCAGACCACATTAATAAATGCATTTTAAAGCCCATACTTCCATCAAAAGTTCTAAAACAAACTATGTGATGTAAATCTTCTTCTTAGTCAACAATATGAGTCATAAAAATCTCCCTTGCCACTTAGAGAACCTGGCATTACAAAGTACGGTGTCCATATATTATCAGCTGCATACGGCTGGGTGATTTACACAGCCACACTCTCACAGTATCAGTCTGGAGCTAATCAGCTGGCAACCAGTGAGGATTGATTAGTAAATTACAAACAGTGCAGGGTGGGCACGCTATACTCCATTTACATTCATTTCTTCCGGAGATAATTGAGTTGGAATATTTTAGCTGCAATAAACCAAATCTAGTGCTTTAATACAGGGCTTTATCAGCTTTGTGTGGGTGTTTTTTTTTTCTGTGCTTGCTGTGCGTCGCTTGTGAAGTTAAAGGTCTGGATTTACCGACACATTAAGTGAAGAGATTGATTCTTCTTTTGCAGGACAACCACCTCAATGAACGAGTCAATTTTTGCCACAGCAGAGACTGTTGGCTGCGCCTGAATCGATTCTTTAACCTTTCTGAAATCCAACGTGAACGTGTAATGTGTGGAACTTTGTGTGTGAGCTGCAAGAAATGAAATATTTAATACGTCTCACATGCCTTGGCTGTACAAACATGCAGGGGTGGATGGGGGGGGGGGGGTGTCATCTTACCAGCTCGATGAGCTCCTGGTAGCACACCTGTCCCTCCTCATTGCTCTGGACAAGGGCTAACAACATGTCCAGTTTGGATGGATCCAGCTGCAGCTCATGATGCTCCACCAAGCTGGTGAAGTTCTCCACTGGGATAAAACCGGTGTTCTCAGGGTCCAACTGTGGAAAAAACAAGAAAGAGATGACTCTCAGATGACTGTTGTAAATACTGCAGGAAACCATCAAGCAGAGACGACGCCTCAGTTTGCCCTTGAGAGAAACTACATCGTTAAAAAACAGCAGGGATTTATAAACAGACTCTAAATATAGTCAGGGCAAATGAGAGCAGTTCAGACACTGAGAAATAAAACATAGGATCAGTCTATAAGACCTTTAAAAGGCATTATTGAAACTTTCGATTACCAATACAATACTTTCCCAACTGTGGTTGGCTTTACCATCTTTGCTTTTGGTTGAATGCATCCCTTCTATCTCTACGTCCAGCTTTTCTCAGCATCACTCAGTGACCACATTTTTCTGCTGATGCTTGTGTTTCTCCTAATAACTGATTGGAGTCATGATACAAATAAGAGTACCAGGCTACAACATGCATGTAATCTACACTCACTGGCCACTCTATTAGGCACACCTGTCCAACTGCTCGTTAATGTAAATTTCTAATCAGCCAATCGCATGGCAGCAACTCACTGCATTAAGGCATGTAGACAGGTCAAGACAATCTTCTGCAGTCTAAACCGAGCATCAAAATGGGGAAGAAAGGTGAGTATTGTTGCTGACCATGTCCATTCCTGTCTGACCACAGTCTTTTAGCATAAAAATGCATCATGTCATGACGCTGGAATCATCTCAGACTTATTTCTTGAACATGACAATGCGTTCGCTGGACTCATATGGCCTCCATAGTCACCTGATTTCAACCCAATAAAGCCCCTTTGGGATGTATTGTAAAGGGGGATTGGCATCATGGATGTACAGCCAACAAATTAGCAGCAACCGATGAGGCTGTCATTTCAATACGGACCAAACTCTCGGAGAAAATGTTTCCAGCTCCTTGTTGAATCTATGCCACCAAAGATTCTGAAAGCAAAGGAAAGTCCAACCTGGTATTAGCAAGGCATACTTAATAAAGTGGCCAGTGACTGTATAGGGTCTGGTTTTATAATGTATGTCCATTTTATTCAAATACATTTTTTTCTGGCAGTAAAGTATTACTCTTATTGCTCAATTTTCTTGCCGTCCTTTGCCTCCTTCATTCTCCTCAATAGTGTCAATTTGTCATGCCAGCTCTCCTTAGTGTGTCTCACAATGTGCCCCAAGACAAACCGAAGCAGCACCACATGCGAAGGCACCTTGCTGTGTCTTATTTTAGCCTTTCCTGAACGCTAACACAGCCTCATTAGGTTTTGCAAAGTAAATCAACAGTGTCTTGCTGCCTCGGGTAGGAGTGGCCTCTCAGATGTTGTGTCAGTGTGCAGACCGTCATGCTGGATCACCGTTAGACATGTCCACAAGAAGAATCGCATCCAGG
The DNA here is from genome assembly GCA_023969325.1 of Oryzias curvinotus. NCBI lineage: Eukaryota > Metazoa > Chordata > Actinopteri > Beloniformes > Adrianichthyidae > Oryzias > Oryzias curvinotus. The sequence continues at coordinate 9,756,458 of CM043724.1, read as the reverse complement.
CTGCCTTGATCTTAAAGCAATCTGCTCTGACACGGTTAGACAAAGATATTACACGGCTGCGTGAGGAGGATGACATTAAACTGTGCTGCAGCATGTAAGACTCGGCTCAACGCCTGTAGGAGTTTCAAGGCTTCTGTGTCTGGGTATGTAACATTAAATGTGTGCTCCTCTTCCTTCAAAGACTTTTTTTATTTTTTAAACAAACCTTCAAATTTGTTTTACAGAATTTGATCAGCTTTAGGAAACAATTGAATTTCCTTACGTGGGGTACTGCTCCGGAAGCAGGAATAAAAAGAGTTTTGACGAGACTTGATTTGATCAAGAGATTCAGTGCACGATGTGCTGAAAGGATTTACTTCAGCAAAACCTTTTGCATCAAAACAAACTTTTAACAAAGAAATGTTTGGCATGATTTGCTTTACAGTTCCTAAAACCTTTCAATAATTAAAAGAAAAAAGAAAAAGAAAAGAAGGACTTTGATTTTTGTCACTTTTCCTCACATACAATAATCCCAATATTTCCAATGGGTTAAAGTGCCACTTCAATTATCCTCTGATCTTTTTTCAAAGCCTTCCCAGTGGTTTTTTTAATTATATTTATGTTGTTTTAATCCAAAATCCAAAAACACTGTGGTGTGAAGGTGTTATGACACAAATTCTGAAAATTTAATAGGATGTAAAACGTCTTTATGACAAGAAATCCACTTTTAAACCATGTGTTGAAATGTTCTCCTTGCATTTACATTGGGTAGCATACAAGCATACAGTAAAGAACACAGAACACATTAAAAAAAGGAAAAAAAACAAAGCGAAATGTTCCAAAAGGTGTAAAATGAGAGAGAGATGTGGATGGTTGGTGGAATAATGAAATAAAAAATGTTGACATTTAAGCAGAAATTGATGTAGAGGAGAAAAGAAAAGAAAAGAAGTCACAGCAACAGAGACAGAAATGTGGGGGAAAAAAAGGATTCCTCACCATGGGTTGTTGCGGAACATGTGTGTCTGTCTAGTACAGTGGTCTGGCCGTGAATCCTCTTCCTTTCATTCTTGTAAGTGGGCTGTGACACACTCCAGTGCTACGCATCCACTTGCCACAGCAGAGAGATAGATCAGATTCTAATGTGCTGCTGGCTCAGCCCAGGCTGACAGGGAGGAGCAGAGCGCCGCGCTGGGGACGTCTGATAACTGTCAGCCTCCATATGTCAGCACATCTCTGCACTACGGCGGCGCCTCACATATATGTAAGACAGGAAACGGTTATGGAGCTGAGGAAGAGCTGTCAGGCGGCAGAGACTGAATTCTCTTTGTTGTGTGAACTTGTTCAAAGAGGAAAGTTACACTGGGGAGACAGTCTGTTCTGAAGAGGATACAAGCAAGAGAAGGAGAGCTTCTTGTCGCCAATTAGGGTTATCAATTACAAGGGTGATGGTGCAGCGGTGTTGATTCGAAGCAAGGGAGACAGCGTTGAAAGATGAAAGGGAAAAAAGGCTTCAAGAAGGAGGCAGTTATTGAAGCGATCCAACACTGGTGAGGGCGACATGTGTTGCTATGGCTACCAGTCGCCTCTGTCATCTCCCCCTCTTTTTTTTTTTTCCCGCCGACAAATTGGCATTCCAGAGGCAAAGGAAACACAAAGGGAGGGGAAGAATCAGATGAAGAAAGGACCGAAGAACTCTCATACCTCGGGGGGGTTTAATGCAGATGCATAGATCTGAACCACTGAGGTGCAAATATAAGTGAATTGAAAAATTTAAATCCTGATAGAAATGGAGGGCAGAAGGCAGACCATCATGGATGGAGGTTGAAGCTGGAGAAAAATTAGACTATTGAATTATGAAGGGGAAGGACTCAATCAAAACTGAGGGATGACAATACAAACATGAGTTTAAGAAGGAGGGGCAGGCAGGAGCAGACGGCTCACTGCAGTGGGATCATTGCAGTATTTACCCCCAGGACCTCTATTACCTACAGCACTGCGACTCGTAATGTGTCCAGTCAGCCTCAGAATTATCCATCTGCTTCACCGAAGCTGAGAGGCGAACCTCTGCAGCTCTGGGCCAACCCCAACAACAGATTCACAAAAGATCAACTTTAATGCAACGCAGGATCACAAAGGGTCCTTTTTTGCCAAATCCAGACTTTGTCTTTGAAGGACTTTGACTGGTTTGCGGTCCAGCAGGTTTGCACAGATAGAATAATCTAAATTCAATATTCGTAGCTCAATACTCTGACTTTGTTGGGTCTGACTGACCGCAATAAGATTGATGAAAACCCTTTTAAAGGAAAATTTCAATGCACTGATTTATGCTGAAACCTTCTGCAGCAACCCCGCTGTCCTCAAGATGCACTTGTGTTCACTGGCAACTGGCCCGCTGAATCTGAATTTATAACAATGCATGTTCAGCTGTGCTATTATTAGCACCTGCCAATGTCATAGCTCTAGATATGAGGCACTCCACATTCTCAAGTGGGCAAGACTGACTGACCAATCAGCTATTTCTCCCTACAGATTACAGGCTTGATTAATGACACTGACATTTTTTTCCAGCTCTTCTGAAGAGATGCCATGATGTCCTGAGTCTGCAGGGTCTCTCTCCAACCTGTCTAAACTCCCTGAACTGCTTCTTAATCTAAAGGAGCAGCGACTTTGCTCTGAGATTGTCCAGGCTAGTTGAGCTCTCTCACTTATCTCAAAAGGTTTAGCCCTGCCACTCTTTGAATGTAACTAATTTCAGCCCCCTATATTTATGATCTCATGCTTTAAGTTACCATCCACAGCTCATGACCATAAATTTGGAGCACGGACTGGCAAATTGATGGCTTTGCTTTTCTCGCCTCTGACTTCATCACAAACGTCCAGAACATCATCATCATCAGTTCACCTGTCAGCATCATTCTCCATTCCATCAGTGAATACATTTCTATGACACTTAAATAGACAAGAACCAATTTTTAATTAAAAAAAAAAAGATAACTAACATTTTTTAAAACAAAAACCATAAACGTGATTTTAAATGTTTATTTTTTTGTGTACATGCATTTCTCTTTAAAATTCTGTTCAAATAATTTATAATAAGACATTTTGATTAAGATAATGCAAGAAACACGACAACAGAATACTTTGTAAAGATCGCTATATACATTTTTTAAATATAGTTTTAAAATAAATGGCAATTCTGAAATATCAACACAATGAGTCCAGAAAAGTTCAAGGGTTAAGAACTGGTTTGCTTTTTTCTTGAGAAAGTGTGAAAACATCACCACATTCAAAAGGTGCTAAGCTATGGTGGCCCTGAAGTGCAAATCACACTTAACAAATTACCCGATGCAAAAACATATTAAAGATCACAACGACAAGTAAAAAAAAAAAAAAAAAGAAATATTAAACAAAACACATCACATTTTAGAAATTGAATCAAAATTCCAGAAACCAAAACACAATCCCCCCCCCCCCCAAAAAAAAAAAAAGAAAAGAAATAAAAATATAAAAATGAGACGTTTTGAGAAACAAAAGCAATTTCCAAAAATCAAACTGAAATGTATGGATATTGTTTACTATAAAAGACTTAAAAATAGCATGGCCCTTTAACATTTCATTTTATTTCTGGAAATCACTATTGTTTTCTGAAATGTTTCGGGGTTTTTTTTAGTTTCATTATTTGGAATTGTGTTTTGGTTTCTTTGATTTCTGAAATATAAAATAATTTTTTTTATTATTTGTTTTGCTTTTTTAATTGCCATTGTGATCCTAAAATGTTTTGTTGTTGTTGAGTGATTTGTTGGCCACTTCAGGGCCACCGTACTAACCCCATCCTCCCAGCAGATGCATTGCTGCACTGAACATGTGACCTAAAGAAGCCTGGAAGCATCCAGATAATGTTCTTAGTGAGAATGTCATATTCATTAGCTGAGTAAGAAGGATCATCAAAGTATCAAACCATAAAAGTTATGTCAACAATCGAAAACAATGTTGTTACTCTGCCCTTGAGACACAGAGTACAGGAGTGCACTTTCTCAATGGCACCCTTGGGTGCTGGCCAACGACAGATGTTGTAATCATGCCCTCAAATCAGGAGGAGAGAACAGCCAAGTAATTCACTGATTACTACCTGGAAGAGATCAGATGGCGGAGGAGGAAACAATAGGAGGAGGCACTTAAGTGTTTTTAAGAGTGTGCTGGAAATGAGTTCAGCTCCTAACCAGAACTTGACTAGCGTTCTGACGGAGGATGTGGATACTTCTGCTGCACGAGACGGTTGTGTTTATCAAAAGGAAGCCATCATGGTAGAGAAGCATTTCTGCAAAATGTGATAAGCTTGTGAAATCCCACATGAAGCTGCTGGTTAGACTAACCTAGATGTAAAAAGAAAATGTAGACATAGGAGGCTTCGAGAACAAAACTTTCTACAAGTCAAAGGAAATTAACATTTGCATTAAAACGAACATCCAAACTAAAAAAAAAAATACCTATCCTAAAAAGATATATCAAAATATTGCAAACACAAGCCAGAGAAATAAAAACAGGAGAGCTGTATTCTCTCAACTTGACATAAGTATGTCAGAACAACACTCATGACTCCCATGGCGATATAAATAAACTAGATAAAAGTGAAAGCACAAACAAGAGGATTTTCACCAGCTAATAGCAGAAAACTTTTTCTGGCAAAGTTGTCTCATCAATAACGCATCTACAAAAAAGGAAAACCCCTAGTGCATGTGTGAGGCTGCACTGGCCAAAAATACCACCAGCTCAGCACTGCAAGCTCTTGCAGACAAAGGACTAATAAAGTCCCTCCTGTTTCTATAGTTGGATTATCGTTTTCTACCATTTGCAGCATTTTATATGTGGTTAATTAACATGCTTAAAGCTTTAGTCTGCAGTAGGCAGTCCCTTTACATACTAATTCTAAAAAGTTACACAAAGCCCCAATTAAATGTTTTGCCCAGAAAATGTAAGTTATGTGACTTAATTGCACAGTAAATTTAAAATACAGCCCAAAGCAGCTGCAGAAACCTTCATTGTGAAAGTAAACTACAGTCTTGGGACATTTTTGTTTGGGGGTAACTCTAACGAAGCAAGTTTTTTTTTAAACACTCTTAACTTTTACAGAAAATATATTAATATATTTGAGGCCAGGAACAAATAGTGCAGCTGTTTTTCATAATTTTGGTAATTTACATTACTTTTTTCTTAATCAAAGTCTTTCGTTTTAAGGAGAATGCAAGCCAGAGTAAGTTTTGGTGAACACCTGAGCTTATTAAAATCAAGTATTGCCTCCAAACTCTTTGCGTTTACAGTCTGGCAGAAAATGACCAAAAAAAAAAAAAAGTAGGAATAATGAAATGCAATGTAGAAATATCAAAATCGGGCTCTATTTTCTGCTGTTCCTAATAAAAATTAATATTGACACAGATGTTAAACCCATAAACAATTCAGTTATGTGTTTTTGCAATAAATGTGACTTTAGAGCATTTTTTCCCTCATCTAAACAGGCTTCCACTTAGACACCAACACATGCAGTTTAAAGAAAAAACGAGCCCTGCACATGATCACATGCGCACGTATACCCGCATTCCCCTGAGTGCCTCCAGTATGTTGCTGACAGGCCACTCGCGACCCCCGCCCCCTTCAACTCTGTAGCCAGATGATCAATTTTTCCCTTTAGGACAAAATGATTGCTGATCAATCTGTCAATCAACACCAACCCCAAAAGACTGGTTCAGTATCAGATTTAGGAGGCAGACGGGTTTAACAGGGACATGAAATACTGCAGAGCTGCAAACACACAGACAGGGGGGTAAAAAAATCACTTCCCTCTTCAAAAACCACAGCCCAAATCCAAACATGGTTTCATGGGAGAATCTATTCTGGTTTGTTAATTCTGGAGATGGAGAGCAAAAGCTAAATTGGGCAGGAGAATGTAAGAATCCAGACGAGAAGAGGGATTTTTATACCACAGCAATTTGGCTTGGCAGGAATAGGAAGTGACTGAAAAAATACAAACGTTTAAAGGTAAATATTGTGTTTTTATGAAGGGTGAAAAACGACATGTCTATCATGACTTCTAAAAGAAAAAATGACAAATGTTAATCTTCTAAATTGCTGGAAAACAATACTACCATGTGTCTACAGCAGGATAACTATTGATGCAGCATCCATAGCAGACAAAGATTCCCTCTATTTACACACATCCATTCTTTCTATTACCAGTTCTGTAAAATCATTGAATTACGGTCTTCTTCCCTCTGTGGTTCATCATCTGATCTCCCATACTGGGGGGCGGCATGCCCCCACAAAGCTCTATACATCACGCTTTCCTGCGCTCCCATTCAGCTTGTACAAACAACCTCTGCCATCAGCCCTTGCATCAGCTCTCACCACGTCTCAGTCTTTAGGTAGAGGTGGCCAGCAGCCTGTAACCATAGAAACCTCCGCCGCTGTTTGCTTACCTGCTCTTGTATGAGCTGAAACAGGGAGCTTCTATCCATATACTGGCCAGGGAGGTGAGAGGAGCTTCTGAGGACAAGGGCATAGGGAGGAGCAAGAGTTAAGTGGTCCCGTTGTTGGAAGGATAAGACAATGTGGAGGAAAATGTGGTTAAGTAGCAGCTGGTGCCAGAATTGCAAGGGATGAACTGAAAGGAGAAGGCGGCCTCGATGAGGCTGTGTTTCCTCTATTCTGCAGATGAAGAAAGCCTAGTGATCTTGGTCACTGGTCATCCTTGCTGGTGGAGTAGTAACTGGTCGGTGGTGCTGTGATCGGGCCGTGACTCTGCTCCTTGTCAGTGCAGCGTGACGCGGTTGTAAACCCAGCTTCAGCAGACGAAAGAAAGCAAGGCAGCTCCAGCAGCTCTCATTCACTTTCCTCCTCCTGTTCTAGCCCATCGCACTGGCTGCTGCCTCTCTTACTCTCCCCTCTCCACATACACACACTGCGTCGCTTGCATACCAATGAGACCGGGGAGGGAGGTGGCCTCCTCCTTCCAATTGAAGGAGGCGAAGGAGTGGCTAGGGGCTGCAGCTCTTCTCCTCACTACTACTGAGGTGTCTCGGGGTGGGAGCACAGGAGGGGTTCACTGCGGCTCTGCGCCTGCCACAACACACACATGCATCTGTCTGTCACTGACACACAACAACCCCTTACTGTAAACATATAGAACCCCCCCCCCCCCCCCCAAAAAAAAAAAAGATTAGAACAAAATTTTGACACAAACTGCATGCACAAAAAAACACGAAACATAAAAATAATCACATCTACAATTTTTTCTTCTTTTGTTGGAAGGGGTGTGATTTTCACTTCAGGTGCAAGAGGGTTTAAATCCTGGACGAGCCCCCAACTTGTCATGGCTGGCTCTTAATCCTTAACGAAGAAGAAGGAAAATTATGAATTTCAGAATGCACAAAGTACTTATTAAGCATAAAGAATAATAATCAGAAAAATACCATAAATATGTGGTGCTGCATGTATGTCTGGGTGTGTGAGTGTGTGTTAGCGGATAGGGTATGAAGCAAACCAACCGAACCGGACTAAAGAGTGGATGCAGAGGAGGGAATGAGAAGCCTGACACAGCAGAAGACCAGAATGAGAATCACCCTCCATTCACCTGTACAGTAGGAGGAGAAATAGGGCAGGCACCCGAAACACACCCGCACCAGTAGGGCCATAACCCGACTTACTGACATACTTCCCCGTGTGATGAGAACACAAAAAGAAATCTAAATACATAAGCAAGCTTTAAAATATTTTTTAACTTGCCATTACTCCTTCCTGTTGGTAACTTGTAAGGAAGAAAAAGGAAATAAATCAGAGTTTCTAAAAGGAATTAAACCTTAAACGTGGCTAATTGCAGATCAGGATACTGGCAAGCTTGTAATTTGATGAAAACCGAGGCTTGTAGATCCCAATTCCAAATGTATTATTTCTCCCACTTTCCTTGGAAATTCAGCAGCACCCCCCAGCTCTGTCACAAACTGCTGCTGTGCCTACTTAGATACCATGACTGCATTAGAATTCTGGGACTGACTTTTTTCACACCATAGGAAGCTCATAAATCTTTAGCGTGAAGAAGGGTTAACACCTCAGGATCTTTCATTAGTCCTCGTGCTCTGTTGGGTCAGATGGATGCTGCTGACTAAATGAAGCCACAAGTAGCTGCTGCATTTACACTAATGGATTGGGCTGAGGCCACCTTGAACATGGCAAAGCTCCCAGACCTTCCCTTTTGTCCCTTTCCATTATTGGGTCTGACACACTGTGTTTAACCAGAGCCTCCAAATCTATAGTATTTCCAGTCACACCATGAGCTTCTCCATTCCACTCTTAATCTATGTAAGGAATTAATATGTCTCCAATATTTGCTGCCGTGAGCACACATAAGACAAATCCAATTATGAGTTCAGTGCTGGATTTGCAAAGCAGCCCAAATGAAACTGGATTCTATTGTTGCCTTGGTAACCCTGCAAGACTTCCATCAAACAATTACAGTCAAGTACTTTAGAGCATGAAAACCCACTAAAGCAGATAAATCTCTTATTGCAACAATACCGTTAGTTTGCATAGTTTTTGTTAATGGAATATAGAAGGAGCAGAATTAAGTCACACCGACAGATAAAAAAAAAAAAGGTACAAATGAAAAAATAAATAAATAATAATTTGATACAGGTAAAAAAAAAAGAAAGGCGTGTAGCCCACCTGGCGTCACACTGGTGTCACCGTTTCCATTTCACTTTCACCAAGTGACATTATACAGGTGGTGCACAGAGAGAGATAACCATGTCATAAAATACTGTCTGCAGCCTGAAGCAACCCCAGCTTAAATGGTCTCTCTTGAGCCTGACTAAACCCTTCATGTTCTATTCACCTCAGGTGGATGGATGCAGGCGGCTGGACAAAGTGAGGGCAGCATGCTCCTCTTTCACAAGCCTGAGAGCAGCAGACAAAACACTGATTTGGCCTCTTTGAGAAACCGAGGGGAGAATAACAAGGCCTTTCGGGGGAACCAAACAAGCATTAATTAGACTGCACGTCTGCACTGTTTTCCATCAGCTTAAAGACTCTTGATCCATCAAGGAGGTGGCTGTGAGAATAGTTGTTTCTCCTACAGCAACTGTGGCGTTAGGAAGCACGGCCTAATTATGCATCATCTGTGAATAGGCAGAAATGTAAACTGGTAAAAGGTTTCTTTGTTCTTATCTTATTAGCTTAAATTCTGGTCCTCCTGATCAGTCTAGAGCTTCAGGATTTACAGCAGTCAGGTTTTGTAGTAAGTCAGGCTGAAGAGCAGACTGGGCAGCACAACCAAACAACTGTGTGCTCTTAGGCCATTTCTGCATCAATACATCTACAAAAGGCTAAGATTGTACGTTCAAACATATCATATTATTCAGATCAAGTTGGATTTCAGTATTAACATTTTGCAGAAAGGGTAGAGAAACCCTGTTAATCCTCTCAGACTTCATGCATTATTTGTGTGCTTCCTCCCTGCAAGTTCTGCGGGCTTTTATAAAATCGATTTTGAGATGCAAGAGTTTATATTTAAAATGATAAAACCACATTTTTCCATTTCAAAATTAAATTTAAATAAGGATTTTAGATAAACTTTTTAAAACCTTTGACACAGTTTCTTTGCATGGAAAACATTTGGATGGTTTTCAAAGTGTTTTTATAACATAAGCAGACTATAATGCTATTTGATATTTTATTTCTTCTATTGAAGAGTAATGATTTTTTGACTCCCCAAATATAAGCCTAAAAACAACTTTGCAATCTTTGTTTTTCCATCCTTAAACCTACATGTTCAAAAAGAAAGACGCCTTAAAAAAATAAGCCAATGGAGCTCTTTAATGCTAGTTTGGGAGCATGTCACAAAGTAGACAAGCATTTAAAAATGTCTGGACCAGTTTTTAGAATATGAGTAAAACTGAAAATATAGGAATTTGCACAAAGCAAAGTAAAATCAGCTTAGGATCACAGTTTTTTCCTACAAAGCCCCTTCTGCTCATGAGGGAGTGGCCATAACAGCAAACCCTAATTATGGGGCAGTTTTTCTTCCACATAAAGCATGGCTAGCATTGCCAGCATGTTACTTATTTTGCACAAAACCAGTGCCAGAGCCAACCACCAAAGAAGAACCTCATGCTGGAAAACTGCAGGACCACAGCAGCTTTTTGCTAAATTAAAAAAACAACAAAAAGGAGACCAACTATGAGCCTTTTACCAAACCTTTTAGAAACTCAGTACTATTGAAACTTTAGTTCTGAATTCACTAAAGTTTAATTGAACCAGAGCTTTATGGTGCACGCAAAGACGAAAAATACAAACGTGTGTTTGTCAAGCTTTTAAAATGGTTCCTGCTTTAAAAAAAAAAAAAAAAAAATTCTGTGCTTATGCCATCCCATGGAGCATTCATGACTAACCTTTTTATATCGTATATGTACAGTGCTTAGAACTCTGTTTCTTCAATTCCAGATCAATAAATCCCATGATACACAGTATGTATACCGTGCTATAAAACAGGTTAGTGGTTTATATTTAAGGTCAGGTTGCTGCACAGTAATGTTTAATTAATTGAGGTCATATTTGAGGTGACCTATACGGGTTTTGGATGTGTTGTCTTAGGTGAGACACCTTTCAATGGGGTTGTTGGCTCAGGACTGGCAGACCAGGGAGGTGGTTCCTTTTTTTCAGATGGGGGTCTGAGGGTGTACTTTAATTGCATATTACTTAGCCTCCCTGAGAAAGTTTATTCTTCCCACTGGTGAGAAAAGATTGGCTGACAGTCAAATGTCTGACTTAGGAGGTACGGTACAGAAACTGTACAGTTTTTTTTGTGGTTTTGAAATGGCCGATTATGTCTACACCTTACAAAGAGTGCCTTAGGTTTCATGGGAATTTGTCCATCCCATCTAAAATCCAAATCCAAATATATTCAGAGAAATACATTTAATTCAACTTTCACGTTTATGAGCAGGTGGTCAAAAACGAGGAACTGTGTCCAAGAGTTCGTGCCAATTAGTACATCTTTAAATCACTTTTTGTTAAGGTACAAGATACAAAAAAAAATTAGGAAAATGTCTAATATGCACTAAAATAGTTGCCTTGATGTTCTGTTGTAGTTTTTTTTTGCTTATAAAACTGAAACTTCAATGATTACATGATTGTATGGACTAACATGAAACTCCTCTTTTAGATGAATGTCTTTGCCTTTCCACAGGTTTTTAATAATTTGAACCTTCCTTTAGTTTTTCATAAGTTAAAGTCCTTACTTTAATTAAAAAGGAAGTACAGGAATAACAGTAAAAAATATTGGGAAATAGTAAACACAATAAAGTACATGAGTAATCAAGTGTATCAGGGACAAAAACATCATGCTTCTGGTGCATAATGTTTTAAAGGAAACAGAGACTTTTGTAATGTCTGATCATATGTATTTTATTCACAATAAGAAGGAAAACATCAATAACAGAGCTAAAAGGAAAATATTGAAATAAAAAAATACATATATATATATATATATATATATATATATATATATGTAGCCCGAATGAGGATACTTATAAGTTATAATTTTCATTGAGGTTTTGTTTAGGCTAGTGTCTACAATATCTTGGTTCGTCTCAGGGAGGGAGGTGAAGAGCTCAAACAACACACAACAAATGGCTACGGTGCAGAAAGTGCAATTTTATGTAGTTATTCCCCAAAGATATTTACAGTATGTACAGTACAAGGCTATTTACAGGGCTTGAAAGATATCATGAGTTCATGGGTTCCATCACAGATGATTGCTGAAACACCAAGATGTCAATCCAGGTTCTATTGTCCAGACATTCTGTGCCTTTGATGAAGGCAATGTGAAGTGGGATGAGGACAGGGCTGCTGCACCTCTTACCGCACTGGTTCTAGGCAATTTCCAGGCAGCTCACCATCGAAGGACAAGAGAATGGAGGTTGAAATAGGGATGAAATGGGGATGGAATGGGGAGGGAACCTGGCCTGTATGGGACAGGATCAAAATAAACATGCGTCATGTTCACAGATACAGATTCAACATTCAATTGTCCGGTTTCAATAATCCAATAAATTAAATCCAATAACTTAAGTATATGTACATGTACAAATAGACATTTCAGAGTACTCAAAAATTCATAATTGATCAATAAATACTGCACCATAACTCTAATTGCAGTGCATTTGTTATCCGGATAATGTTTAAAACATCTCAATATAAAATGCAGAGTTTACAATTTCAGCTTAGTCACAAAAAATTACAAAACAACATGGGTTAGCTCTGTTAGCTTGAAGGCTAGCGCTAGCATGCTAGCTCCGAAAACGTAAACAAGGTCTCAACTTACCAGGTCCCTCATAAATCCGACAAATCCCGGTAATACAAATAACTGGCACACAGACAGACGTTCCTGGAAGTTGAAACCATATCAGTCATGACAATGAGAAGTCGAAGTACGGTTTAGTATGGCATGAGTAGCATACCTGTAGCAGTAGCTCCAACTAGCTTCCTGCAACAGTCTGTACTGCGCCATTTTTAAAGAGACACGAAGGTCACGTGGGAATTACCGGAACCGCGCAAGCCTCGCGATAGCTCGTAAGCAGCCGGACAGAACGGAGAGAGAGAGCAGGAGAACGGAAAACGGCTGAAAATCACCCGGGTTACACCCTCCCCCCTTTAGATCATGCACGTCCCGTCGCATGAGTTAACAACATTTGGCCTTGCTGCGGCTGCAACATGACCGAGAGCCTCGGTGTAAACGCTTGACAGGCTGTGAAACAAATTTTGTACAACCGAAACAAGTGGATTCCCCAACGCAGTGTACTCTAGACGGCTCGGCGGCTGCCGTTGACGAGTGGAACGACGGGGCGCCAAATCAGATTCTGCCATAACAGAGACACTAGGTTCTTTGGGTATATCAACAGGACTCAGACATGGCTCAGACTGGACAGCCAGGGGATCTGCATCCTCGAGTACTTTGGACAGCACTTCCTCAGATGGATCACCAACAGGTATGTCCTCTTCCACAGGCACTTCCGCAGAAATTCCCTCTGCCCCAGACACAGATGGAATGGAAACAGGCTCACCCAGTACGTGTTCTTCTGGGTTTGGAATGCAACCAGCGGACCGGAATCTGGAAGCACAGTGTCAGTAGGAGCCGATAGCGTGACATGGTCCTCTGTGGCGACGATCAAAGGTTGTGGTTCGAGGTCTCCTCCTCCTTCAACCGTGAACTTGGCTGGTAACCAGATGGGACTTTCTGGCAATAAGTCAGCATCCTCCTCCCCCGGCACATCAACTGAGTCAGAGTACTCACGGGTCAGATTACGAGTTCTCGGTCGCTGGGCAGGTGCTGCAGCAGGAAGGTCGTCGGGACAGGCTGGCAGGAACCCACAAGGAAGCAAGAGGTCCCGATGCAAGGTGCGGCTTGGTCCATCATGGTTTTCAGGTTGCACGGTGTAAACAGGCAACTCACCAGCACGCTTGATGACCTTGTAGATACCTTGCTCCCACTTGTCCTGTAGCTTGTGCTTTCCCCGCAGGCGGACATTGCGAACAAGGACACGATCTCCAATGTCCAGGCTTGATGGAATTATCCTTTTGTCAAAGCGGATTTTGTTTTTTGCTGCAGACTTGAGGGCGTGTGTGGAGGCAAGTTTGTAGCTCTCTTCAAGACGTGAGCGAAGATTCTTAACATAAGTCAGAATGAGAGATGGATCTTGGTTCCCGGACTGGTAGACCAAAGGCTAGGTCAACAGGGAGACGAGGGCAACGACCAAAAAGCAGTTCATATGGCGTAAACCCTGTGACCTCGTTTTTCGTGCAGTTGTATGCATGAACCAAGGGCTTAACATGATGTTTCCACTGCGACTTTTGTTTGCTCTCCAGGGTTCCGAGCATCCCCAGCAGAGTGCGATTAAAACGCTCAACTGGATTCCCGCGTGGATGGTACGGGGTAGTCCTGCTTTTCTTGATGCCGGCAACCTCACACAGCTCTTTGATGAGCTTGGACTCGAAGTCTGGGCCCTGGTCTGAGTGGATGCGCTCTGGAATACCATAATGCACCATGAACTCATTCCAGAGGCACTTGGCAACAGTCCCGGCTTTCTGGTTGGCAGTAGGAATGGCAACTGCAAATTTTGTAAAATGGTCTGTAAGAACCAAAATGTCCTTTGTGTTGCTACTGTCCGGTTCAAGTGTGAGAAAATCCATACACAGGAGTTCAAGTGGACGACTTGTCCTTATGTTGACGAGCGGAGCAGCCTTCTCCACCAGAGTCTTCCTTCTCACACATCTGCCACATGTTTTGATAGTATTCTCCACATCAACTGCCATCTTCGGCCAGAAGAACCGCTGGCGGACCAGATCCAGCGTCCTCTCAATGCCCATGTGCCCCATGTCGTGGTGTAAGCTCTTTAAGACATTGGGACGCAGGTCAGGTGGCAGGATTAGCTGCAGAAGAACTTTATCTCCATCCTGTCTCCTTCGATACAGAACCCCATCCACCAGCTCCAGCCTGTTCCACTCTCGCAGCAGCAGGGGGATCTCTGGCAGTTCGTCACGAGCTGTAGGTGGAATCTTCTCACCGGTCTCAAGCTGGTGTATGATCTCCCGCAGGGAAGGGTCTGCTCTCTGATGTTCTTGGAGATCAGTACGGGACAGAGATGGTATTACTGGCAGGCCTTGGGACTCATCTGCGAAGATGTCAGAGATGCTGTCAACAGTGGCAGACAGAGACTCAACCAGAGTCACAGCAGCTTGACTAGGATCGGGATCTTGTTGTGCTCTCACTAGACAGCTCTGGCAGATGGCATCCACAACCTCTGGCGAGACCTCCTCCACATCACCAAGCGCACATGGCCGCTGAGTCAACTGGCGAAGCAGGTCCCACTCCTGGCAAGAGTGGTCTTCAGGAGGATTTCCATGAGCACGTCTTGACAGAGCGTCGGCATCTTGATTCTGTTTTCCAGCACGATATTGCAGTGTGAATGAATATGTTGATAGCGCCGCCAACCACCGATGACTTGTAGCATCCAGCTTGGCTGTAGTGAGAACGTAGGTTAGAGGGTTATTGTCTGTTACAACTGTGAAAGTGGCTCCATACAGGTAGTCGTGGAACTTTTCGACGACACTCCACTTCAGGGCCAAAAACTCCAGTTTATGGGCCGGGTACCTCGTCTCACTCAGCGACAATCCTCGACTGGCGTAAGCGATGACCCGCAGCTTGCCCTCCTGCTCCTGGTACAGCACTGCTCCCAATCCAGTAGTGCTCGCATCTGTATGTAGGATGTACGGCAGCTTTGGGTCCGCAAAACCTAGAACAGGGGCAGATGTCAGTTTAATGATTACTGTCTCAAATGCTCTCTGCTGTTCATTGGTCCACTTTTCACCAAAGGATTGCTTAGGGTCCAAGTATTTCCCTCCTTGTTTCTTCATCTTGGGGGAATGGCGTGTAGGTGCATAGCCTCGTGTCAGTTCATTTAATGGCTTCACAATTGTTGCATAGTCCTTAACAAACCGTCGATAGTATCCAGCAAAACCCAGAAAAGATCGCAACTCCTTCAAATTGCGGGGGACTGGCCAGGATTTTAGAGATTCTATCTTTTCTGGATCTGTGTGAACACCATCTTCAGACACAATGTGCCCCAGATAACGGACAGATGATTGGAAAAACTTGCACTTGTCTGGCGACAGTTTTAATCCAAAATCCTCGAGACGAGACAACACATGGAGAAGACGGGTTTCATGTTCCTCGAGGGTTGCAGAGAAAACAATGATGTCGTCCAGGAAGACGAGAACCTCCTTGAGATGCAGATCACCCATGCAACGCTCCATAAGTCGCTGGAACGTGCTCGGAGCGTTCGTGACTCCCTGCGGCATCCGGTTCCACTCCCAAAAACCCAGAGGCGTGACGAAAGCGGTTTTGGCTTTATCCTCTTCCGCCATCTCGATCTGGTAGTAACCGGATTTCAAGTCGAGGACAGAGAACCACTTGGATCCCGTCAGTGCAGAGAATGATTCCTCTAGGTTTGGCAAAGCATATGCATCTTTCACAGTCTGTAGATTGAGCTTTCTGTAATCGACGCATAGCCTCACCTCACCATCTTTTTTCCTCACCACCACAATCGGGGATGAAAACGGTGACTCAGACTCTCTAATCACCCCTGCCTTGAGCAAGTCCCGAAGATGTCTGCGGACCGCTTCCAGATCTTTGGGGTGTATCGGTCTTGCCCTGTGTTTGAAAGGAGTCTGATCATTGAGCTTGATGTGATGTTTCACCCGATCTGTGCAGCCAAAGTCCATGTCATGGTGGGAGAATACATTGGGCATGTTGCTGAGCTTTGTAGTCATGCGCTCCTTCCACTCTGGTGGAATAGGTGAGTCTCCAAAATTAAACTGCAACGGGTTCTTGTGATTTGGATCTGAGGTGGTAACCTGCTGTGATAAGATAGTTGGTGAAACTCCAATGCCAGCAATGATGGTTAATGGTGGAATAAACACGTCTTGCTCGGACTGGTTCTGTATGAAGACAGGCACTTTGTAAGGTGGATGGTGTGGGAGAGTGATCAGGCAGCTCTGGACACACAGGCCTCCAGGTAATGTTGAGGCTGGATGTTCGATGATGGCCAGCTGGTCAGGTGGACGGACATTGAACCTAGCAGAACCATCTAGGACAGTGATCTGGCCAGCTGGAACCAGGACTGGAGCTTGACTCAACAGGTGCACAGATCCAGCGCTGCCCACATTACTCTGCTGATGTTTTAATTGCAGGAGCTTTAGGACAGCGCGATACCCCTGTGCACTGGGCTGGAAGGTGGAGTAACAGCTGCCAAGATGCTGTTCGTAGAGAGGCTCGAGGGTGTTCATCCCGATAAGCACAGGAGATGAGGACTCAGAACGAGCATCTGGGACAACAAGAGCAAGCGTTGGCACATCCTTTTCCACTCCTAGGAAGTCCTTAGGAAAAGTTATGTCCAGTTCCACATAACCTAAATATGGCACTGACTGTCCTGCTGCACCTTCAACCTGGAGCAGGCTGTGTAGTGGCTTCACAGGCTGGTGGCTCAGATATTGATTATAGAATGACACTGGGATTGTAGTCACCTGGGAGCCGGTGTCCAGGAGGCAGTTGCATAAATGTTCATCAATCTCCACCACAGCAGTGCATTTTGAACCAATAAGGCCCCTTGGTAGTCTGGTGGATGTGGTCTTTGATGCAGCTTCACTCATCTCCGCACACTTCACAGTCTTTTTCTCTTTGGGACAAGTTTGGTCCATCCTGGTTCCCATTTGCCCCTCAATAGGAACCTCGACTAGTTTAACTGACTGTTTGTGAACGTGGGTTGTTGTTTCTGGGCAAACAGTTTCTTTTTGCGGGCAACCAGAGCACTGTTTGGTTCATTTTGGCACTGAGGACGAATGTGGCCATCTTCACCACACCTAAAACAGAACCCAGGTTTGCGTTGGGCAGGTGTGGACTTCCGGGATGAAGGCTGTTTGCTGTATTCTGCTTTGGGACGGGAGTTGGTTGGAGGCTGGCCTTTGTTAGCTGTTAACAATGCCAGTTGTCGCTGTACTTCAGCAAGTTGTTCTGCCAGCTGCTGGGTTATGCTGGTTAATGCAGCAACTGCTCCTCCCTCACAACCAGTCTCAACGTGAGCCAACTGCACGTGGGTGGTTGCTTTCTGTCTGACGGCTCCGAGATGATGTTTCATTCTTTGACTCTTGGCCGCCTCCCGATCCTCTTCAGTCCTTAGGAGCAGCAACAGTTCATTGAATGTTGGTGGGTTCAACTTCCTCTGCTTAAGTTGAAGTTCAGAGATTAAGGAGTTGTCCCAGCACCCTCGGCAGAATTGATTGATAAGGTGTCTGTTGGCATCAATGTCCTTAACTCCACCCCTTTTCGCAGCTGCATTCAGTGCCACTTGGAGTCTATGCAGATAGGAGGATGGCTTTTCTCCATTGTTTTGAAAAGTGTCCATAAATTTGGCAAAAAGTTCATCACCATCTTGTACAGTGCCATATGCAGAGTCGAGAGTGTCCAGATAAACTGAAGGCAAGGCGTCTGTGCTCAGGTGTTTAATCACATCAGCTGCTGGTGGCAGGAGGCTGTCAACAATCCTCCGAGAACGCTGGAGGTCAGAGACTGACGGGTCCCGCAGCAGTAAGTCCACTCCTGACCGCCAGGTATCATAGTCCGCCTCATGCGCTGGTCTCTGCAGTCGTCCTGAAAACACCTTCAGTTTCTGTGGGAAAACGCTCGCCTCGCTCTTCACTATGTGCTCCACCACATAGCGCTGGACTTCAGGTGGGTTGAAATCTGGAGTGGTGGTAGACGCTCTCTCTCCGGGTTCTGTAGTATGCTGCCAAGATGCGGGGTGCGGCTTACTGTCCACTACGGAAGGTGAAGTCTCCTGTGGTGGGATACTGGAGACTGGTGGTCTTGCTGATGCTTTTGGGAGCGGTCCAATGGCCTTGGGGTCTGCAGGCAGATTCTTCTCCTCAGCAGGGTGGATCTCAGCGACGGACTGTCCAATCTGAGCCATTGTAGCTTTTAACACCTCAGCAAAGTCCATACCAGAGAGTTTAGCAACATTTTGCAGCTCCGTTAGATAAGACTGCGTTTTACTTTTCGCAATGTATTCTGCATAAACAGTAGACAATTCAGAAATGAAGTATGTTTTTGTTTTGTCAGAAGGATTAAATGTATAGGGTAGCATGTGACGTAAAGCAGTTATTGTTTCTCCGCTATTAAATTCAATGATAAGCGACCCGTCGAATTCTGCGCATGATTCAGGCATCATTTCAGTTCTGGTAATACGCCCATATTGTTTCAAAAAGTCTATAACTTCATCGACACCTGCTTCTTCAGTGACTGATATGCCTTCAACTCTTACACTGTTTGGTATTTTAATCCCCAAGTTCATGAACACATCCATGATGACACGATATGTATAGTACTGCAAGATAACAAATTCAAAATACTGCACAGTGTGAGTTGAGACACTTCCTACTCCCTCCTAGCTAGCTCACCACTTTTTATATGTAGCCCGAATGAGGATACTTATAAGTTATAATTTTCATTGAGAGTTTTTGTTTAGGCTAGTGTCTACAATATCTTGGTTCGTCTCAGGGAGGGAGGTGAAGAGCTCAAACAACACACAACAAATGGCTACGGTGCAGAAAGTGCAATTTTATGTAGTTATTCCCCAAAGATATTTACAGTATGTACAGTACAAGGCTATTTACAGGGCTTGAAAGATATCATGAGTTCATGGGTTCCATCACAGATGATTGCTGAAACACCAAGATGTCAATCCAGGTTCTATTGTCCAGACATTCTGTGCCTTTGATGAAGGCAATGTGAAGTGGGATGAGGACAGGGCTGCTGCACCTCTTACCGCACTGGTTCTAGGCAATTTCCTGGCAGCTCACCATCGAAGGACAAGAGAATGGAGGTTGAAATAGGGATGAAATGGGGATGGAATGGGGAGGGAACCTGGCCTGTATGGGACAGGATCAAAATAAACATGCGTCATGTTCACAGATACAGATTCAACATTCAATTGTCCGGTTTCAATAATCCAATAAATTAAATCCAATAACTTAAGTATATGTACATGTACAAATAGACATTTCAGAGTACTCAAAAATTCATAATTGATCAATAAATACTGCACCATAACTCTAATTGCAGTGCATTTGTTATCCGGATAATGTTTAAAACATCTCAATATAAAATGCAGAGTTTACAATTTCAGCTTAGTCACAAAAAATTACAAAACAACATGGGTTAGCTCTGTTAGCTTGAAGGCTAGCGCTAGCATGCTAGCTCCGAAAACGTAAACAAGGTCTCAAACTTACCAGGTCCCTCATAAATCCGACAAATCCCGGTAATACAAATAACTGGCACACAGACAGACGTTCCTGGAAGTTGAAACCATATCAGTCATGACAATGAGAAGTCGAAGTACGGTTTAGTATGGCACGAGTAGCATACCTGTAGCAGTAGCTCCAACTAGCTTCCTGCAACAGTCTGTACTGCGCCATTTTTAAAGAGACACGAAGGTCACGTGGGAATTACCGGAACCGCGCAAGCCTCGCGATAGCTCGTAAGCAGCCGGACAGAACGGAGAGAGAGAGCAGGAGAACGGAAAACGGCTGAAAATCACCCGGGTTACATATATATATATATATATATATATATATATATATATATATATATATATATATATATACACACATATCAACAAAAAAAAGTTTTTATAATGGCACCAAAGTTTCAAACCTTGACTAAGTTAAAAAAAAAAAAAATCTAAGGTGTGGTTTGTAAAATGAAGTGAGCCCTCACTCAGCATGTTATCAAGGTGCAGGATCACGAATTACAACATGGCTCCATTGTTCTCCTCCCTCACAGAGCTAATCCTTTCATTTAAACTAAGTTGACAGATTGTTTTGGGTGTTTTGTGGATCCTCTTAGCCTCTGCTAATTGTGAGGATTAAAATAGATTCCGCTTGAGTAGCAGTAATTGAGAAATAGAGGGAATCACCCATGAAAAAAATGACAGAAAAAGGAATCAGGTCACTAAATGACACACTTTTAATCCATACTGCTCTACTTAGAGAGTCTCCAGGGGACTTAAAATTGTCTAAACAAGAAGCCTGAAGGGGAGCGTTGGAGCTAAGAAGATGAAAATTAAAAAATTAAAGAAATAGGGGCAAGTAAGGTGAGCATTAATAAAGAGGGAGATTATATCTACAATTTCATATGCTTTTGCATTTATATTTATATTTTATTTTCCTGAAAATTTGACATCATATTCTAGGACCAAACAATAAGTCAGAATACCTCTTTTTAAACCATCTCATTCATGTCAAGGCCAAGCTTTATAAAATGTTCTTTGTAACACATTTAGCCCTTGTGCTATCTTGGATGACCCCACCCTTACTTTGACATGTTCTCCCTACCATGACAAAAGTGGATAAAGGTGAAAAAATTTCATGTAATCCATTGAACCAGTGAAGATCACAAAAATGGAAAAAAAAAAAGGTTCAGAGCTCTGTCTAGTGAATCTAGATGACCCAACTCCCAACGGTAAAGTGCCTAGGATAGCACAAGGGTTAAAGGAAAAGCACAAAGGAAAAGTGAACAGAGACCTCTTGTGTTTATGTCTTTAATTGCATGAAATGGAAGAGAGATTCTCATGTCTTGGCAGCATTAAAAAACTATTAAAACATTCAGGTGCAGTGAGGAAAATTATCAACAATTTAAATTATTTTTCCCGATGGAAAAATGAGTATAATTAGTAAATAATAAGTCGAGAAGCATTAAAAGTTCCCTCAGAGAATAAAAGACAGCGCGTTTAACTGGACAGGTTTATATTCATTTATTCAGGGAAATATTATCTTAATCATATTTAAATCTTGCTCTTCCTAAAGTTCCCCAGGGCCCTGTTCAAGGACCACTTATGTTTATTTAAAGTAGCTTTATTAAAGTTTAACAATTAATGTATATTTCAAGTAAAAACTGTTTTAACCTCTTAAGTCCTGGCATCCACATGTATGGACATCACATTTTTGATTATCACCATAGTAGTTAATTCTGCTAAACAGGGGCCCTGTGACTACGTGTGTAGAGGATTAGCTGAAATATTAGGTCGGGTCTTGAGAGGTTCATGTTATTCTTTTGACCTGTAAATCAATGTAAAAGATAAAGATTATTACAGAGTTTAAAATCTGTCCTGAACGGAAATTTAAGATAGACTCATCCCAATTTTTGAAGACTCTTTTTAAAATACGGGTAAAAAGCAAAACTGTTTTGAACTACAAATCTAATATACAGAAACAAGTAAAATTTCTCAGATTTTTACAATTTCCTTAATCATAATTTCCAATTATCTGCATCTTTGAAACTCATTACAAATTTGTACAAGCTTTAAATAGTAAAAAGATATCTAGAACTGTAAAGTTTGCATTTGCTAGCAGGAGATAGTGCAGAGCTCCAAGATGTACTACCTTTTTTTTGGGAAAGACATCTTTCTCTTTTGAAGCAATTAAAGATATTCAAGGCAGAAGTAATATACAAACTTAAAATTGTTTTATTTTTATTTAAAAGAATATGTATTATTAAAGAAAAATTCTGTATTTAAAAGCTTGTGTTCATTTTTTTTTTACGCCCTATTCTGGTATATAACACATTCAAATGCATGTATCTTATTGAGGCATAGGCTGAGGCTTTCAGTGTTTTACTTGAATGGATTTTTGAATGCTTAAGTATATCATGAATGTTAAAATAATATCATGCACATCAATTTTATTCATAAAATGATTACACTTCCTTGTACCATCTGCTTTGTCCAGATAGAGAACACTTTTTTTTGTTTTGTGAAGTTTGCTTTCTATGCGTGTCAAAAAATAAATAAATAAATAAATAATCGAAATCACATAGCACTAAAAGGCCATGTTTTTTTTCTTATAGTCAGCAAATTAAAAAAAAAAGTCAGGACTAAGGACTAATGAGGGATAGTAAAGGATTAAAAAAATTGAAAATGAAATAACACATTCATAATCAATAACTGCTATTTTAAGTTACAACATCTAACAGGCTCCAACAAAGAATTGCAGTGAACCAGTTTTGTTGAACATGGTGTGAATGATGTCTATTCCTGGAGCAGCACTAATTGCATATTTATGTCAAGTAAAGAGACTGTTGATTACAGTGGAGCTGCTACTGCCCTCTGCTGGTTGATAAGATGTAAGTTCAATTTTCTGTTGACGAGATTTTTTCTTTTTTAAGGAAAAAAATAAATAATGAACACATCAGATTATAAACATTTTGTCACAAGAAAACAAACTATCTCAGTGAGATTACAACAGAAGAGTTATATTTGAAAAAGATGAGGCTCACTCTGATCTAATTTTGCTGCATTTGTTTTTGTGACTCTTGTTTTGCCATTAAATCCTTCAATATTAAAGACTTTTGTGTCAAAATATGAGAAAAAAATGGGGAAATATTTATAGCAGAAGCATCAGAAACAGTGAATTAAAACTTAATTTGATATTAGTATTGTTATAGTTAAAACCTAATAGCCTTTATTTCCTTTTTGGTCTTTTTTTCACGCAAAAAGCAACTATATCTTCCTCAAAAATGTCTTCATCTCACGTTGGAGCTCCGCTGCTGTGACTGATGTCTCACAGGTGCCCTGAGAGACAGAGACCAACAACCAGTGAGCAGCTGGTTTAAGCTGCTCTGACAGCTGACGTTGAGGAAACAGTTTCTTCTGGATCTCAGATAAGTGACTGTTATTCAGTGAAACCGTGAGGAGGCTCACAAAGACAGCCATGGTCGGAACAAGTGTCGGGCTTCTGGTCTAGATGCAAAGCATCAAGTGCAACACCTTCTCAGACAACTAAATGTTCACACAACTGTGGACAAATTCCAGAGAGACTCGCAACTGAACAACAACTGCAGCTGTACCAGGAACGTATAATGAATTCTACATGACATGGTAGCAAATGCAAAACAAATGACACAATGTAAAACATTAAAAAATCTGCAATTGATGCACATTGTTGTGCTTTTTCTATATGTGACTATAAAGGCAGTTCACAGGAACTAGTGTTAGATCATCAATATTCTAATATTGAAGAAGTTCCTTCATTTGCTTTTAGTTATTTCAACATGACATTTTATTGCAATTTTTGTAGAGTCTGATTTTGTTTCACCGTTAAAATGTTTTACTAGCTACTCTGTTTCAACATTTTGAGCATATAATAGACTTTGAATTGCAGCCTTCTGTTAGTTAGACTGTTGAGAAAAGGATTTTAATTGTATTTGATTGTATCGGGGAAAAACAGCCCCTTTCTGAGAATATTATAGAGTAGAAATGGTTAATAGTAGTTTAAAAGTTTTACTTTAATTTGATGCTAACTGAAAAAAAAATATTCTTTAAATGAGAGGAGCTCATGAAAGATTTTTTTTACCTCACACAATGCAATCGTATGCTGGACAGTTCTGGATCCTTTGACAACTGGAATGGCTGTTACCCAGCATGCTATGGGTCACAGAGGGAACATGACTCGAGAAGGATTCGACGACTAGAGTTACACACTGGGGTCAAAGAAACGTAAAGGTGCTACCCTAAAATACACCTGACATGATGGTGTCTTCCATGTATGTAATGGAACTCCCACCCCACTCTCTGACTCCTGGAAAAGAAAAGAAGGAATTAGGTTAAGCATTATGTAAGCAGATGTGCACCTCTGGCAAGAAGCAGAACTAGAGTGGTAAACAAACGTCTATAGAATCAACAGCTGTAATATACATAAAACAACGTTAAAACATGTATTCCTGGTATAAGCAATACAGATTTTTTTAAATGGATCTGAAATTAGCACCTTTAATAATGCAAGCCACTAAGTAAATAAATAAATAGGGTGTATCGATAAATTTTAACGATTTGATTCGTCTCATAATTTGTGGTTACTATTATGATTCATAGTCGATATTGGTTCATTTTGAACAAACTCATTTGATCTGATTCACTGACCTAAAATCAATCTTGGACATCTTTAGCCATAACTTCAACCATTGTGACTCAGGGATAAATACCAGTTACTGAACAGTGCAGGTGAAGTTTTCCAGATTTCTTGTATTTCTTGCAAGATAATCAAGTGTAAATTAAATTTGTGAACAAACAAACAAGTAAGCAATAATTAAAGACAAATTCATTCATATTTTAGGTTAATGTGGTCCAGCCCACTGTTGTTTTCCCCCATATTTAACACCGTTAGTTCATTCTACCACACTGTATGGTCACATGTCTGATATCACATGTGTGTTGTTCACATTGATGCACTTGGTCCTTTTTACATTATAGTACAACAAAACTTGTCTCAATCCAAATGGTGTTTTCCAAGATCGATTATTAATTTATCTCATTTTGAAACAATTTTTGAATATTGTCTAGGTCTACTCAATTCTGTCTCCCACCGATCGATCTGGTTGGATCGTAGGCTTATAAATGGATTATTTAGTCAATTAATTTTTAAACCTATAAACAAACAAGCAAATAGAGTAAAAGCCAAATTGTTTTAGAATGACTCTTTTAAAGATTTTTCGAGCTCCATTAATAAATTTATATTCATCTTAAAGACAAAATATCAAACTCAATATTAATATATTAACTATTTGAGAATAGAACATTTAAAAACATGTAATTTAATAAAAATAAAACGAGTAATACATTTAAATGTTTTTGTTTGATTTTTTATTTATTCAGTAATTTTTCTTTGTATAAAAGGTAAAGTGCAGAACATAATTGAATTGTTCCTTGGTGCGCGTGGAGCCAGGCACTGAAAAGCCCTCCTTGCCCCCTGTCGGCGGCGCCAGGCAGTGGTCTGAAGCGGGCAGCTGCCCCTCAGCGCCGCCCGCCACATCCCTCCAAGGGCAACACGGGGGGCAGGTACCTACCTCAAGTAAGATCCCCCTCACCCACCCAATGAAAAAGCCATCCCATTGCTCTATTATGCGCATCAAGCAACGGGATCACATTTATTTTTATTTATATATCCCGATTATAAAAAGCATCTATTAAATCACTTTATTGTCTCACTTCATGTTCCAGTTACGCAGCGTAACTGTGTTCATGCGCTCACACCATGCCATGGATGAAGCCATTCATCCCTCACTCCATATGCAAAAAGCCTTCCTCCTCCTCCTCCTCCTCTTCCTCCTCATTCGTTCACCAACTCATCCTTTCATCCTCACTCTGCCACCCAGTAATCACGCGCCAACAAAGCAAAGCGCGCGCTCACTTTGAGAGAAAAGCGTGTTTACCTTCGCACGTGCAACAACTTTGGCATTAGCTGCAATCTGCAACTGCTATGAGAATGAATGTGGATTCATTTCTCTGAATACTTTACAGCTGAGAAGTGTGCTCCAGCACCCCCCTCCCTCCCCACGTGGCACTGATGGGGTGTTAGAAGCTTTCAATTGGGTTAATGAACCTAAATAATGCCAATTAACTCGGATGACCACGATGCAGAAGAGGAGAAAGCCACTAACTCCAACTGCCCTGACTTTCTCCTTAGAATCAAAATGGCGTTGCAGGGAGGGACAACAGAGCAGACACAAAAATAAGAAATAATCGAATACAATCTACATAAAGTTGGTGTTTTGGGGGCATGTTTTCTTGCATTAATATAGGAAAAGCTAAATATTTTCTTATTAGGAATACGCAAACGTCAGCTGTTGACTGGGATCTGATGCGCCAGGTCCTGAACAAAAGAAAGCCACCTCTGCTCCTTAGAATAACAGCGCGTGCGTTCGGCTGCAGACCCCACCGAGGCTGGACTCAAAGCAGACCATTCACTCATCTTTGACCCCAATTCAGAACAATGTGATCAATTTAACGACCCGTCATCAGATTCCTTCAGCTCTGGAGGTGTTGGCAACTTTCCTGACAATGGAGCTCGAGAGGCGATTGCCATAGTGATAGTTATAAGCAATTCTGCACTAAAACCAGCAAACCCCGAAAACCCAACCAGCGTTTTACCTCCTAAACTAACCCGCGTGACAGCCCCAACAGTCACCTGCGACTTGCATGTTGTGACATTTAATTTATAGGAGGTTTAACAGTAAATAATCTCGACCACGTCACTCAAAGTCAATGGCCGGACTGTGTTAGTTGGGAAAATGTAACGCTGTATTAAAAGGAAAAACGGACTCGCACGCGGACCAAACCGCGCGCATCAGTGGGAGTAAAGATTCAATTTCCATGTGCATTGAACAACCCCTCCCCAGGTTCCGTCCGTTTGGGTCAATTTGACGCGAATCAGGCAAAATTGTCGGCAGCACGCGCTACTTGGAGCTGGTTTTCCCGGAATAAAAGTTGTTCTGCGGCTCTAGTGCGGGGAAACAAGTTAGTCCGCGTGAAGCCCAATGTCTCCGCCGCGTGCCCATGCGGTTCTGTGGATCAGAACTCCTCCGGGGTTTGTGCATTTGACGGGAGTTGGAGGATGAAGAAACACAAACAAGACTGCGCCAGTTCCATGGAGTCCGCTAGATCAGCTGCTGGCAGTTGGTGTTCTCAATCACGTCCGCAGCGAGGCTTCATATTCTCTCTGGAGCGCCCGTGGAACAAGAGACTTTAGAGAAACGGGCAGAAGGGGTATGCCTCTCTACAATTAGATATATTTTTGCTACTAAAACCTAAAATAATTGAAAGCCTGGCACTTTCCACAACTTTGTTTTAACCGAAAATTTCAATTTTTTAATTTGAAATATTTTTGTCGCTCTTTTCCAACCGGGTTAAATCCCACCTTGTGGACTTTTTTTTTTGTGGGTGTGATTTAACTTAAAGGATAAACACAATGGCGGAGACGTCAAGTGCTCCATCTAAAGCCAAAAAGACAGCGAAGGCTAAAAAGCCCACTTCTCATCCCAAATACTCGGACATGATCAAAGCGGCTATTGTCCACGACGCGAGCCGGAGCGGAGCGTCCCGCCAGTCCATCCAGAAGTACGTGAGGAAGAACTACAAAGTGGGCGACAACGCCGACGTCCAGATCAAAATGGCCCTAAAACGGCTGGTGGCCTCTGGGATGCTGCGCCACACCAAAGGTATCGGAGCGTCCGGCTCCTTCCGGCTGACCAAACCGGAGGACGCCAAAAAGTCCAGCAGCAGCAGCAGCAAGGCAGCTGCGTCCGCCAAACCCAAGAAAGTAGCAAAACCCAAGGCGGCCAAGAAGGCGGCCAAGCCCAAGAAGGTCTCCAAGACCCCGGAGAAGCCCAAGAAGGCACCTGCGAAGAAAGTCAAAAAGGTTGCCAAGAAGGCGTCTCCGGTGAAAGCCAAGAAAGCTCCGGCGAAGAAGCCCAAGGCAGCCAAAGCCAAGGCAAAGCCAGCGAAGAAAGCAGCCAAACCCAAGGCGAAGACACCCAAGAAGGCAGCAAAGACGTCCAAAAAGAAGTGAACGGACAATTACAGCCGGCGATGTAAATATTTAAGGAAATGTTTTCGTAAATGTCTTATTTTTGTAAGGTATCATTCAGACACAAGGTGTTTTTAACCAGTAGTTATAGCATTTCAGATGCTGTAGAAGTTATTTGTGAACATTTCTATTTTTTATTTGAACATCGTCCATTTCCGCCTGATCCTTAAACTATTTCCACGGGGGGTCTCGCTGAAATCACGCGTTTGTACAGCTGAGGGAATGACTATAGTCAGCATACTTTAAAAAAAAAAACCTTAATGTTTTAACGGTGACATGGTGAAGATGAGTTCCATGAAGGCACCACAGCTCTCATTTACTCCGTTATATTTGTGTCCTGAAGAATCATATTGTGTTTAGCGACAGACTGTTCATACACGCATCCAATAAACCTTTGTCACATTTTTAAAGTGCGTTAACTTGTTGTGCATTTCAAAATTACTGTATATACTAAGAAAATAAATGACTCTTCGAACATTTAACTAAAGTGATGCGTTCACGTACCACCAAAAGATTTTGGTGACTTTAGTGTTGTTTTCGACACACCCATGGGTCTGCCCTCCTCACCTGGCGAACACTGCCATCTTGTGGTAAGTTGGAGCAACAGCAATGTGGAGTAACAGTAAAAACACAAACATTCCTGTTATTTAAGGTACATTTGAACCGACCATATTAAATAAATCCGGAATGGTTAAGGAATTGATTTCCGCACTTTTAGATGCCAATAATGAGTTTTTAAACAAATATTCGGGGATAACTGTGTAACTCAACCAATAAAAAGATTTCTCTGCCTTTAACATAAAATACTAGACATAAGTTTGAAAAAACGGTTCAGTCACAAACATGTAAATCATAGCATCATCTTAGAATTCATCTTATTTTGGTCTGGTCTAGTCTTTTATTAAGCATCTGGTCACTTTCATTGAGAAAAAAAAGTTTTTAAAAGGTCTCACAGAGAATTTCCTTTTACACAAACATCAGGCCTTCAGCTTCATAAAGCAACACCGCATTTCTGTGGAGAATGATACAAACGGCGGATTGAGAAACAAGGTGTGTCAAATGTACGGAAACAGGATTACAGATTACCAGCATAATGCAAATTTTCATGTGAACGCAGGCCAAAAAACAAAAAAAGAACCTGACCACACTATCCTCAAGACTACAAAGTTTCCTTGGCTTGTTAAAAAGAGACGCTGACGTTCATCTGTCACTAGTTCTTTTTCATGCAAAAATACTATTTTCCAGCATCTCGATGCAAAACCTGTTGAGATGAAATTTAGCGACT
The DNA here is from genome assembly GCA_023969325.1 of Oryzias curvinotus. Lineage (NCBI taxonomy): Eukaryota > Metazoa > Chordata > Actinopteri > Beloniformes > Adrianichthyidae > Oryzias > Oryzias curvinotus. Next base: position 9,727,180 of record CM043724.1, on the reverse strand, counting down.
GTTGCAAAAACATGCTTTAAACTTCACATTTCTGCATATGATTTGGCAATCAGATAAATATTCTTCATTTTTTTATGTCTTGTTTTAAAGTTTGAGCACTTAAACATGGTCTTTGCTAAAATATACTTCAATTTTTCCATTTGGGTTTGATTTATTTTGGCATTTTTTCCCCACTAATCACTGTATTGGAAATCTAAATCTTGGTATTTCTACCAAAACAGAGTTATACTGACAGTCATCCTATTATTGACACACCTTTCTGGACACTAGCAGAATTATTTCTGTGTGTTTTAACCCAGAGAGGCCGTGTTTCTCTTCAATCTGGTTAGACGAGTTAAGGCAGGAAAGCGGGGCATAGCAGCATGGAGAGTTATCTGACCATCTGCCTTCAACTGCTTTTGAAAAGTGTTGGGGATCGCAACACTTAGGTCAGAAAGAATTTCTGATATTTTCCTTGGAAAGTCAGCTGATGTTGGAATTGTCCAGGTCAAGATTTGGTCTGGATGGGTGGAGTATGAGGATAAAAATAAAAGCTGGGAGGTCCCGGTCATTTCAGCCTGGCGACAGCTCTGTAGACAGCGAAACCCAGAACAGCCACCACGGCAGAGCCCAGCGCCACCCGCAGCCAGAAGGAGGTACTGCTCATGTCGGAACCATTAAGATGTCTAGAAGAAAGTTAACAGATCCCAAGTTCATTTTTCTGACTCTGTTAGACTGCACTTATACGAGGAGAGAATCATCAACACATACGGATACATCGCTGCACAGGCAAGTCGGTTGTAGATGTTCTTGCTGGTGGAGTCAAGTAATAAGCTGGAGAACGGCAGCGGTGGAGGCAGCCGGTGTTTGTAGCAGAACTCGGCAGGAGTCATGCCATGGAACTGCTTCACCTCCGGAAGATCCACCTTGGAGGCAACCAGCACACAGGGAATGTTGCTGTCCATGTAATGTTGCTGCAAAGTGAAAAGTAAAAAAAAAAAAGAGAGAGAAAGAGGCTAGATGTGGGTTTCATCAAGAGTTTGCAGAGTAAAATAAAATAAAAAAAAATAAACGGTTGGTATTTGAAATGACAGCGACGCCTTTTTCAGATAGAAGTATTTTTCCATGATCGATCGAGAACAATCTCAGTAAAACAATGATTTATTCATGGGTTTTTGCATAAATATTCTCTATCGTTTCATGTGATTCAGGTCACTGTACTGCAACACTTGAGTCTCTAAGCAAAACATTGATTTTTTTTGGAAGAAATATTTAGCTGATAGAAGACAGTCGATGCATATTTAAGGAATAGCATTTACCCACAATGCCCCACATGTTAGGAAATATATCTGTTGATTCTAATCAAAGCAGTTGCATTAAATATGTAAACTATATGTTAACAGAATGTCGTCATTCAAACTCCATTGGTAAAAAGAAAAAGACAAATGCAGAAATGAAAGATCCATTCAGATCATCTTATGATCTATTGCAGTGTTTTTCAACCAGTGTGCCGCGGGATATGGTCAGGTGTGCCGTGGTAAATTACCCATTCTCTGATGTAAAAACATTAACCATCTCCAGGATATCAGCTCTTTGTTCATCCAAACAGGCCCTGATAAAACACTGAGTAGTTAGGAATATAAAAGATCATAAAATACTTTTTTTGTGTTGATTTGATTCTATTAAAGACATTTTGATAAGAATGACGGTATCGCGAATTAGCCGTAGCTACAGCTGTATTTCGAAAAGTCCTGCCCCTTCAACTGTCTCCACCAATCATTCTTGGGGGGCTTAATCACACGTCATCAGTCTAACCAATCAGAAGTGGTTAAAGTCTTCACTTCCTTGTTCAGATTCTGCTCATAAAGTCGCTCAGTTCCAACAAAAATACCAGCTAAAGCTCATCTTTAGTGGTGTAGCTTTCCACAGAATCCAGTGTCAGACCGTGGAACAAGTGAACAAAACAATGAAGCTCAGAGAAGCAAGTCTGTTTGCGTTCGGTGGCTGTTCGCACTACATCTCCCATGATGCATTGGGTTAAAGTGACAGCGTCTCAGCGCACAATGAGTCTTCCTTGTCAAACGTCTTGAAACAACAACAAACTAACATCACACAGATTTAAATCTTCTAACTTTACTTTTATTACATCTTTTAGAAAAAACAGCTGCAACTTCCAGCGTTGTCTGCCACAATTATCACAAAAATGCATGTGAGATTGGGGGCTGTAGATCAATACAGACTATGAGTTTGTCCTTTTTTTTTTTAGAAGATTTTGGATGCTGGTGTGCCACGGGATTTTTGTCAAGGTTAAAGTGTGCCATGGCTAAAAAAAAGGTTGAAAAACACTGATCTATTGTAATTACCAATGGTCCATTAAAAATAAAATTAAAAATATTGCTTAGTTTTCCAGGACATCGTTTCTGCAGAGCAGCAGTAGGTTATTTGAAATTTGCCTCCAAGCTGTGGGCGGGACCGTTGGTGCAGAGAAACTTCGCCACCTCTTCCCATCACCCGTAACTGCTAGCTTACAGCCCACTACAACCGAACATTATTGAGTCATTATCTCCCAGTGGACGCACGCTGCTGTCCGTTTAGTGACTGACCTTGTATATACTGGCACAATAGTCAAAAGAATGCGGGTCACTGGCGTCATACATGAGACACGCAACGTCACAGGAAGCATCCGACGCCTTCAGGAATTCTGTCTCCACGTCTACCTCATTGAGCTGAACGGAGCAAAAGCAGAGATGAGCTTAAAGAAGAAGAAAAAATGAAAGTCGGTGAAAATGAGATACTTACGATGAGGTAAATCTCCTGATTGCCGACTTGGACTAGATTTATGACATAGGGTGAGAAGGCACTGCTGGGATTTCCTTTAGTCTAGAACAGTCGTCACAAAAATGGTCGTTTTAGGCTTGATAAATCAAAGTATAGGATTATCGGAAAGGTTTATCCAGAGAACACAACGTTTTTCAGCTCCAGACTATACGGTGATGCCATACCAGGACATTACGGCCCACAAACGACTGGAGAAAGACCGTTTTGCCCGTTCCTCGCGGTCCGATCACCTTGCAGAGAAACACCGTCCTCTGGGTCTGGCGCTTTTCCAAATCCAACTCTTTTGCTCTTGTGACTGCACCAATAGAAAGACAAAACAGCTACGTAAAAGCTGGAAGTGTTTATGACATTTGCAAGAAGAGGGACATTAATAATTATGTGTCAGGACCTCATCAGAGGAGAAAATGAAGATTACAACGCAAGACGGAGCTCTGCATTTAAATGACAGAAGCTACTGATAACTACATGACTCAGATATTAGTATGTTCAAAATCCAACCAGCATTTGTTTAAATTCATCTTCGGGTGCCTCTGTTCTCCTCATCTCTTCGAAGCAACTCTAACAAATTCACATTCTTTGCATATATTCCGCAAAGAAAGAAGAAACAAGGATGTGATGTTATAGGAATTCTTTTTTAAAAACTCAATATTTTATTCCTAAATTGTTTCTTCTGTATGGAGCCGGTCTGATGACATGGTACAAAAGATACGTAAATTGTAGCTACAGAATATTTAAAGCCCCACCCCAATAAAATGGTGTTTTGGGGTTTTTACTATGCTCTTGTAGCATTTATCTCACAATAGAGGACAAATATAAAATCATTAAAGATTAAAACTGCATTTCTCAGTATTTCTTTATTTTGGGTTTGTAAGCTAGTGGGGGAGAAAGCATAAACAAAGGGATGATGGGATATCAGCAGGGGTTTCATTCCGACTCACAACTCAGAGGTGAATTTCTGATGAACTACTGCCGCTCCACACAAACATTCAAAAAACGACACAGGGTTTTTTTTACATTTTGGCTAAAAACGGCATAATCATAATCCAAAGACCTCCGGGAATGCTTGAAAATAGATGATCAGTGTGAGACTTTAACAGTATAAATACTGTAAAATAATTAAAAAAAAACACCACATTGGATATGGATTACATTTCTGCACGAGAGCATAAAAGATGAGCAGACCTAAGCTTGTTTTGAACCAACTATTTACTGTTGTAGACATTTTTTAAAGTCCTTTCTTGTTCATTATGTTTCCCCATTAAGTTCTGAAAGTAAAACTATTGGACAGAGGTTCTCACCTAGAAAAACAGCTTTGACTTAGGCTGAAACGTAAACATAAAGACTGTGAAATCACAGATAAAAACAACCTGTGCGCTTTGAGGTTTGTGTGATAGAACGGTTGAATTGTGTGCATGCCACTAGCGTTGTCATTATGGTGATTGCTTATGTTGATGGTTTCTAATCTCCTTTAATCCACAGTGGTTCACACACCTGTGACGGCAGCAGTCTGGGACTCCTGCTCCGTCAGGATAGGGTAGCCTAGGTATCCTAAGTGCTCCAAACAACGGTGGATGTCAAGGTATGCAGAAAGCCTGTACGTAAAGAGCACACAGGTGAGTCCAGACCAGGAACTTTCTGCAGGAGCTTTAAAGTGTGGAGCATGCCAGAACATGCACACCTACTTAAATGACTTGATTGGGCACTTACATCCATTGACAGTGGTAGCCGTGGTTAGATATGTAGCCCTTGTCTGTGGTCGGCACAGTCATGTAGACATCTGGACCCCAAGGCATATAAGGACAAACACAGAAGAGGTTCTTCAGCTCCATCTGGGACAGAGCAGAGTCCTTATCCTAGGGGGAAAACACAAGCCGACTTCAAAAACAAAGACATGGCTGACCTTCACACAGCTTACTGTCATTAAGGCAGCAACTCACTTCGTCGTATTTGTCGAACAGCCGCTGAAGGAACTGGTGGCCGAAGTGATTGAGTTCTGTTGTGCAGCCGACAGGAACTCGCAGTCTAGCAGCAGAAATACAAAAAAAAAAAACACTTAGAAACCAGAGAGCTCTAAGGTTTCAGTGTAAACACCTAAAGCTGACAGAGACCCCCCCAAAAAAAACAAGACTTCCAATTCAGCTAAAACCCCAAAGCGGAAAGACAAACTGCTAAACATCTAATGAAAAGAAAAGGTCATTCTATTAGAATATTTGCTTTCAATCAATCTCTTCAGGTAACTCTGTGGTTGAATGAATTTGTAACTGAAAACGGAGGGGCGCTACATTCGTATAACATGGATCAACACGGCGCTTCCATCCCCACTCACTCAGGGTAAAGGTAATCGTCAGTCATCTCAAGGTTATCGTCGTAACCAAACTTCCTGAGGATAGTCCATGTGGTTTCATGTCGACCTCTTTGGATAAATAATGTATTAAGAAACAAGAAACCTAATAAAGGAGAAACGTGATACGGGGAGATTAATTGAAGCTGGCGCTCCAACAAAAGGTTTCATGTTGCATTTTCTCATTCAAGAAGGTTTTCTACCATTTAGGGTCAAGCCGTTGTCCTGGACTCCATCACTGGTGTTCTTCCAAACTACAGTCTTCACATCTTCTAAGGCCTGAGGCGCCAAAGGATTCCCAAAACAAGATTTCTAAAAAAAAAAAAAAAAAAAAACAACAAAAAAAACAAATGTTGTTGATTTATTTTCAAAACAGACAAAAAGAAAAGAAGCAGCACCAGAGCAGAAATCAGAACTATTACTATTTAGGTACCTGAAAGGAGTTAAGTTCAGCATCACTGAGGATTCGGTCATTATCCTGGTCAGAAATGTAGAAGATTCTGCTTAGGGCTTTAACACATGCTGGTTTTAACTGCAGGAAGAAGAAAAAAATACCAATATTCATACATATAGACCTATATTTACATCATTCCATAGCCTCTGTATCCAAAACCGTCTGACCTGTTTGTCCTCGGGGTCATAAAGAGGAGCAGTGGGATGAAGAACTGCCTTCTGGGCGTAGTAGAACAACTCTGAGATGTTTTTTAGGTTCTTTGCAGAGCACTGGAGTGAAAAAGGAAACAGCAGAAAGAGTTTATTGAATTAATCTGAAGGATTAAGAGTGAATGTTTGTGTTGGAGTTTAGCTCTTTACCTCGACGCAAGTCTCGATCTCAGAGAACTGGTTCATGATGGGAAGGATGGTTTCCATTGAACTCCCACTGCGAAGATCAGACTTATTTCCCACGAGGATGATGGGAATCCTGACCAGAAAAGAAAGTTTTTTGCGTTAATTTACTGTATTTAACTTTTTTTTAGTTGTTAGAACTCAGATTTACTTTAAGGAAAGTCAGTTAGTCCATATTTTCCCATCTTGCTCATGCATACACACAAAAAAAGAGTAGAATGTTTTGCATCTTTCTAGATTATAAATCTGCTCTATGCAAAAAACACACAAAAAGAGATCAAAGTTCAGCTGACAAGACACACAATGCAAACAAGTTATTGAAAATACACACTTGTTCCCTTTCTCTGCATCTCCGTTTACTAAAGGGATCCATTTGGTTTTAATCTGAAAAACGAAGAGGACAACAGTGACAACTGTCATTTGTGATCCTTCAGCCTAAAGTCAAACACAGACCTGTGAGTTCTAGTCGTTACCTTGTCAATCGTATCCTCATTAGTGACATCGTACACAACACAAACCACATTAGCCTGTGTGAGATGGACAAAAAAAATGTGGCTTAAAGTGAAAAGAACAGCTAAAGCAGTCACAAAAGTCAAAATAAAAATTTCCCAGAATAAAAGGGAGTCAGAAGAACGGTTTTAATCACAGAACATAATTTTCTGTTCAACTAAAAATCTCAATATTTGTGAGAAAGTAAAAGAAAAGCTCACAGATCACAGAAAAGAATTTCAATGTGAAGGACTGTTTTTATTTTATTTTTTTATTTGAAAGAATACTTAGGAGTCCATGACACAAAAACAATGTGTTTTCTTTAAACGGTCATAGATTTGACCCATTTACAAGTTTAAAAATAAGGATATTGTAGTGAAAATGAAAAAAACGTTTTCTCAGGACATAACAGGAAAGCCTCAACTGTTAAGTTGACAGAGTTATTTCAATTGTCAAATTTGTTTCAACCGTTTTAAGAGTACCCCCCTTCACTGCCTACTTTTGTCATGTATGGTAGAAATTTACCTTGACGATTTCATCTCGAAGCTTTTCGTCGGTCTGTTCTTTTTCTGTTAGAAGGTAAGAACACTTTTGCTGTTGGGACTCACAAGCAACAACAAACCAAAAAGAACAACAACCTGCAAACACTTTCTCCATAACTCATCTGTAATGAGCACTAATGCCAGCAACAACAGTGACAGCATGGCGTTGCTTTTGTTTTTTTCATGTCACCTGAGTAGTCCACTATATGCGTGGGAACCCGCTCTGGCGTCACGTCTGCAGGAATGGTGATCTCCTCAGCTCTGGGGGGGACCTGGTAAAGGTAGACGTCTAGATGAAAAGCCGCCATCATGCAACTTAGGCCGAAGTAAAAAGTCTTTATTGTTTGAATATTTGGAAAAACACTTAAAACAACATTGTTATTGTAAAATCTTACAAAATAACCCCAATAGAAACATTCAAGTAAATGTTATAATTTCTTTCCCTTAAAGATTAATGAGTTAAAATGAAGGCAACACCGTAATTTTAATAAGTTCGTTTACCCATATCTGAGAAAATTGTCATCAATATCTATTAAAAAAGACAAAAGAGAGGTTTTTGAATAGATCTTCTCTAAGAATAAGGATTGGCTTCACTGCCAAAACACTGAATCAATTCAATTTCAACTCAAAGTTAAAAATAACATTTATTTGTTAGAATTTCATTGCAGCTTGGCTTTATTATTTAGTAATTAAAAAATATCAAATTTCACATAACTAGTGATATAAAAAGCACAAAATTGGAAATTTCATTTATATATTCACAGTTTAACACATTATAAACTTAACTGTGACTTGTTTTTTCGCCTGAAAAGATACAAGAATTATTTTAAAAGAAAATTGATTCATGTATTTATTTAACCAAATTATATATATAAAAAATTGATTTGATTTCAGTTATTTCATTTATATTTCTGTAAATCTAGACAACATGTTAAGTAAAAAAAAAAAAAAAAAATCAATAAAATGTGATTAGTTTGTTAAAAAAAGAATAATTAGTCATAACTGATCCAAATGCATAAATAAAGATGGAGGCTTTGCTATATGCAGGGATTCCACAGGTTTATAACTTAAATTGAAGCCCCTTTTGAAGTCCCACTCCAATCATTTTTTGATCAATTTCCAAAGGGTTCCAGGTGGTCTTTTAATTTTGATGATGATGCCATTTTTAGCCATAATCAAAAACCGTTGTCATTTTGTAAATCATAGTAAGCCTGCCTTTGTTTACCCTCTCTATTACTTGTTAGAGTCAATCACAAACCAAACGCTTGCACTAGTGGTGCAACATAAACAGCAAGCAATATTGGAGCTGTCCAGCCGTACAGTTTTGTGCCAGATTCCAGCTCAGACGAGGAAAACAGATGTTAATGAATCTTACTCCGAGTGGATGCATCTGCATGAAGCGGAAGCAGCTTTTTTTCGTCTGCCCCTGATTCACCGTGATTTGAATAAATAAATACTCAGAAATGCAGTTTTATTCTTCATTTTGTTTACATATGTCCTCCATCGTGAGAAAAATACTAAAATAACATGTTAAAACCCCAAATGTCTAACTTCATTCATAATCCTTTGTGTTTTGGGATCATATTTCACCACCAGCAGCTTCAAAGTTGGAGCTAAGTGCTTCCCACTCTCAATACAAACTGTCTGGAACAGGAGAAACACACTTGGAAGTTGGGTAAACAAGAAGACTGAGGGTTACTGCCAAACTACTGCATCAACTTAGTTTTTAGAATTTAGAATAAAAACAAAAAATAAATAAATAAACGGACTTGATTCCACATCATGATTTTAATTCAAGATCTAAAATAGCAGAAAGCTTTTGCACAGTAATGTTGAGCAGATGGGCTCGAACTGACCTCTTCTGGAAACTCTTCTCCAACCAGAGACATGATGAGAGAAGTTTTCCCCACTTTGGCTGTTGGAACAGAAAATATAGAATAAAAGGGGCCTAATGACTTACATGTTGACAATAGTTCATCACATAAATAAACAAGCTAGCACCTTCGAACACTTGTGGTTCACTTAATGCAAAGTTTCTGGCCTGTATAAGAAAAACATGAATGAAGCTAACACATGAACAAAAACTCAACATTTCACCCAACATTACTTACATTAGCTATGTTATATTAAATTAAGAAACTGTTAGAATTCGGGAAAAACTTTTGCAAAACGATGTTTTAGCTACTAGCCGAACTACTAGCTATAACTTCAAAGCTACTTTAAGTTGTAGCGTGGTTACAATGAAGACGTTTGTGAGAAATAATTCCCCGTAAAAATGAATTTTATTAGCCAATAGACAGTTACACCAGAGGAACAACTTTTTTTTTCTTTTTACATCAGCAGCAACTCAGGATCATTCAGTTAAAAGTTGATAAGCGAGTTAGCGGAAACAGCTAACGGCGGCGCGTCGCGTATAGGTCAGACAGACTTACGTTCCCCCAACAACAGTATCCTCACGTCTTGTTTCATGTTTCTTCCCTCTCTGAAGAGTCGCGCGCGCCACACCGCTACTGAGACAAATATCTCTCATTTGAATGTCAAATTCCCAGACAAATGCAGTAGCGTGCCTCCTAGCAGATATGCAGCCAAGGTGATAACCATGTTATTCCGGTTCGTACTAAGACCGCGAAAAGACGCCACCTACTGGACAACATACGTAACTACACTGGGTTGGATGAAAAGGGTGTAAGTGGAGATGAAAACTCCAGGAAAGCAAGCTACCTTTGAGTTGGTTTTCTAAAGAACACAATTATTTTGGTAACCTTTTTAAAACTAAAATGTATTTCTAATCATATCCAATTGATGTGAAAAGGAATAAAAAGGAGACACACCGCAATAAACGACGTGCTGTTCCTTTAAATGACCACAAGGGGGCAGACCGTTAATTAGATTTAATAAAGTTGAAGAAGCAAGATTCAAACGCTTCAAATGACGTAAAACATTCAAAACCAAACTGTTTTTAAGTGTATTGAATTCATAAATTGATTCTAAAAATAATAATGGATGTTGAGCGCAGCTCCGATCTTTCATCCGCGTGGTGGATAGATGAAGAAGACTCCGGGACAGGATCAACTTTAGCCTCCTCTAGGCATATTTATTAACTATAGAGCATGGAACAAAAAACGTCTCTCCTTCGTACATCAGAGCTCATTCATTCAGCGAGTGATGTCATCAACCCTCGACACAAAGATACAAACAATGACTCATGGGAACAGAAGTGACTCATGGGAAATGGAGTAGAAAGAGTAAGAGTGAAATACATTCAGAACTTAACACCCCCACTCGCTCTTAACTCTTCATATTAACCACAAACATAAAACAGTTTCCTCTTTTCTTGGAAAACATCTTAAAGAACTTTTGCACATTTAGGTGCCAAACATGTCTTGAGCAAATCTCTTCAGTTTTGATTTGGTGGCTGGTTTTGTCATTACATCAGCTACCATTTGCTCTGTAGGGCAATATTCTAAAGTCATTTTGCCACTCTTTACTGTTTCCCTTATGAAATGATACTTAATGTCGATGTGTTTACATCGCTGTCTGTTTACTGGATTTCTTGCTAGGGCAATAGTACCAGTGTTATCCTCAAACACTTTTGTCTGATTGTACTGATATTTATCTATACCATTTAGCAAATGCTCCAAGTAAATGCATTCCTGTATGGCTGATGCTAAAGCCATATATTCAGCTTCACAGGTGGATAATGCCACTGTGGGTTGTTTTCTTGTCTTCCATGAGATGAAAGAGCTTCCATCACCAAGGCTGACGCAATATCCAGATGTGCTGCGTCTGTCTGCAGTATCTGACGCCCAATCAGCATCACTGTATGCCTTCAGTCCTAAACTTTCAGCATTTTGCTTGAAACACAATCCATGTTTTGCTGTACCTTTAAGGTATCTGAATACGGGTTTCACTGTGTTCCAGTGTTGTTCTGTTGGCTCAGAAAAATGCTGGGATAGCTTACTGACCACAAAACTAAGATCAGGTCTAGTACAAGTGGATAAGTATATTAAGCTTCCCACTGCTTCTCTGTATTTTCTCGCATCTTTCATTTTTTCAGCATTTTCTGAAAACACAAGTTTTGACTCACATGGGGTTTCTCTTGGTTTACAGTCTTTCATTTCAAACCTTTCCAGTAGTTTATTTACATATATTTCCTGTGACATTTTGACTTCACTGTCTGTCTGCTCAAAATCTATTCCTAGGAAATGTTTCAGCCTTCCCATGTCCTTCATTTTAAACCTCTCAGTTAACATCTTTTTCACACTTTCCAGAACACTCTCTTCGTTTGCTGCCAAAATTAGATCATCAACCCATATTAGTAGAATGACCTTTTCATCCTTTTTCTGTTTTGAATACACACAGTTATCGGCTGAATTTTGTTCAAATCCATTTTCGGTTAAACATGCATGTAACATTGCATTCCAGTTTCTCCCTGATTGTTTTAAACCATAAAGAGATTTTTGCAACATACACACAAGTTTTTCACCAGTCTCCGACTTTTTCTCGTAACCTTCTGGCTGTTCCATATATATTTCACAGTCTATGGGTGCGTGTAAATACGCTGTTTTGACGTCCATCTGATGAAGAATGAGTTTTTCATGTGCCGCTTTCTGCATAAGTACTCTAACACTCGTCATGTCTGCCGTTGGTGAGAACGTCTCTTCATAATCAATCTCTGGTCTCTGGCTGTAACCTTTTGCAACAAATCTCGCTTTGTATTTTTCTGATCCGTCAATGTTTCTTTTACGCGCATATACCCATCTACCCCCCACTGTCTGTTTGCCTGTTGGTAAGTGAGTAAGTTTAAAAGTGTCGTTCTCAGTGAGTGATTGCATCTCTTCATCCATTGCGTTTTTCCACTGTTTTGAGTTTTTGGATGTCACTGCCTCTCTGAAGTTTTGGGGAATGTCACAAACTGCTCTATAACAAGAGTCAATGCATACCTGCATTTTATCCACTGTCTTATCAGTCTCAAAATCCTGTAAATGAACCGGTTTCTTTCTGATTCTGGGTGGGTTCCGTCTGCCTACAGTCTCACTGATTTCACCTGGTTGTGTACGTTGACTCTGCTGAGGTAAAGTTTCAGAAACATCATTCTGACTTGGTTTGTTTTCTGTATCATCATCGTTATCATTTTCAGGAACCTGAGGATGTATGTATCCAACATCATGTTCTGTGTACTTTTCTGGTGTCTGAGTTTCTTTTTCTCTGGTCGTCTTTGTAGTGAATTTCACTAACCTGTGTTTCTGAATCTTATCTGTTTCCGGATAATACACCAGAAGAGCTGGACTGTTTTTGTCATATCCGACGAAAATGCCTGGTTCACATTTTGAATCGAGTTTTCTCTTTTCTTGTTTGTAAGCTAAACATTCAGATCCGAATTTTTGTAGTTTGGATAAGTTTGGTTCCTTGCCTGTAAAAAGTTCATATGCTGTTTTCTTTGTGCGTCTGTTGTAGCACCTGTTTCTTACATAGGCTGATGTCTGTATCGCATAGTTCCACAACTTATCCGGTAGCTTGTTCTCTATCAGTAAACATCTACTCATGTCAAATAGTGTTCTCCAACCTCTTTCTGCTGTTCCATTCTGGTGAGGTGAGTAGGGTGCAGATGTTTCATGTCTGATTTTGTTCTTAGTTAACAGGGTTTGGAAATCTCTGCTGGTAAATTCGGTGCCGTTATCTGAACGAATGCACTTAACTTCTCCGTAAGGTGCAACATCGGCTAAAAATCTTTCAGTAGCTGTCACTGTGTCGCTCTTCGACTTTAGAAAATATACGAAAATGGTGCCTGAATAGTCATCAGTAAAAGATTGAGTATATTTGTGTCCTTCCATGCTTGGTGTGGGCATTGGACCAGTTAAATCAGTATGGACTAATTCTAAAGGTTGCTTGGCCTTTGCATCTGGCTCTCTGTTCCTGGTTTCTGTACATTTCCCTTGTGTACACACTTCACACAGCTGATCTGGTTTTCCTAAACTCCCTTTGATTTCCATACCTTTTACAACACCTTGTAATTTCCGTACATCATCATAGTTACAATGACCCAAGATCTTATGCCAAGTTTGAATGTCATGACACACTTTACACTGATCATCAGGACTTATTTCAACAGTCGGTAAGTAGTACAAGTTTCCATTTTCATGGATATCAAACCTGCTCCCATCTTTGGTGACCATGGTGCTCTCTCCTCTTTTGAAGGTGATTGTTGCTCCTCCATTGGCTGCCCTTGCCACCGAAAAGATATCATGTGGATATGATGGCATAAAGAGTGCGTTTTGTAGTTGGGCTCTGTGTTGATTTCCAGCGTTGTCTAGTATGTAGATCATTGCTGTCCCTCTTCCTTCCGCCATTCCACTGCACTTGGTTCCATCTGCTAACTCCACTGAATGAGTCTCAGCCTGAAACGAGTCGTCGAAACTTTCAAATTTCTTGAAGTCATTTACAATGTGGGATGTGGCTCCTGCGTCCACCATGATGCCTTTCATCTTCACGTTGTTCGGGGTGCTTTCTTGCATGTTGTACTTTGCTTTGAAGAAGTGATCTTGATTGCTTTCTTGTTCAACAGCAACTTTTCTGGCTTCATCTCGTTTCCCCTTTTTCTTGCAAATGGACTCTTGGTGTGTATTGTTTTTACAAAAATTACACCAGACTTTTCTAAAGCAGTCTCTTGCTTTGTGCCCTTTAATTCCACACTTGTAACATGTCACAGTGGTACTTTCATCTTTCTTGTACGTGGCTTGAGTTCTGTGAGTGCTTTGTTTCTGTTTCACATACATTTTCATCACGTTGTCAGTTTCTGTTCTGCTCATTTTCTCTGACTCCTCATAGACTCTCAGTCTTCTTTTAAAGTCTGTAAATGTGATTGAATCTTCATTTTGTGTCACATGAATGGCTAGGGGCTTGAATGAATCTGGCAGTCCTGCTAGTATCATGGCTATGATTAGTCCGTCGCTCATCGTTTCACCTGCATCTCTTAATGCTGCAATGATGTTCTCTGCTCTTATTATATAGTCTGTTACACTCTCTTTTTCCGTCATGCGTAGCTTGGTTAAAGATGTGTACATATTTATTATTCGTGGCTTGCTTTTTCCAGAATAATGTTCTTTCAATATCCCAAGGGCTTTTCTGCCATCATCTGCCGCTTCATGTCGTATTAAAGACAGGCTTTTGTCATCTACCAGCCTTATAAGCTCCGCATAGCAGTCAGCGTTCTTCCTGCTATCTGCCGCAAGTTGTTCCGCGTTGGCGCCAACAGGTGCTCGTAAAATAGTCTCTTTAAGCTTTAGACTATGTAGGTGACCCAGAAATCTTGTTTCCCACAGATCATACTTATCTTCGGATCCGTCGAAGAAAAGCTGCGGTGCCGCCATGATTCCCGACATTGATCTGCCCGCCATGTTTCACGTCGCTCTTTCAGTTGTTCTTTTTCTTTCCTTCAACTGTCGGCAACTTTATTCCGTGATGCGTAATACGTCGCATGTAGACTGTCCCGACGGTAACTTCTTTTCGTCTCCGAGCTGGTTCACAAGTTCCAGAAGCTTCGCGTAATTCTTCGCGCCTTTTTCCTTCTGTTCAAACTCACTTGCGTCCGTTGCTGCCTGGGCCCATAACCTGTTGAGCGCAGCTCCGATCTTTCATCCGCGTGGTGGATAGATGAAGAAGACTCCGGGACAGGATCAACTTTAGCCTCCTCTAGGCATATTTATTAACTATAGAGCATGGAACAAAAAACGTCTCTCCTTCGTACATCAGAGCTCATTCATTCAGCGAGTGATGTCATCAACCCTCGACACAAAGATACAAACAATGACTCATGGGAACAGAAGTGACTCATGGGAAATGGAGTAGAAAGAGTAAGAGTGAAATACATTCAGAACTTAACAATGGATTTCACATCAGCTACAAAAAACCCATCACCATCAACATTAGAAGAGTCAAAAAAGGCAATGGAATCTTTGTTCGTAAACAGCTTTATTTTAAAAACAGTAAAAATATTTTGATTCAGATCAATTTCTCTACACATTATTATATTTAAAAACCTATGGAACAAGACATTTAGTCACAACAGAAGAAACAAAGAAATGCCTGAGGTTGTAGACTAGATGAGAGGTCCTCAGAGACCCTGCACCTCCCACAGCAGGATCTCATTAAAAGCCACGGAGAAAAGGAGTTCCCCTGAGGGGGAGAAGTGGCACGTCTGCACCGAGTCGCTGTGTTGACAGAAGTCCTGAAACACGCCACTGGTTGACTTAATCAGCTTCAGCACTCGCTCTAACGAAAGATCAGACATGCAGAGAAAGATTTCGCAAAACACAAAGTGAATGTGTGATTTTACAGAGTGATGGGTTAAAACAGCATTTCTGTTAACCTTTTGATCCCACAGCAACAAGTTGACTCTTGGATGAAAGGCTCATGCATGAGACCCAATGGGGCAGGCTGATCTTTTTTATGATCTGCGGCCAAATCAAACAAATGATGAGATTTCCTGACAGCATCTGGTCCTCACAGGCTCAGGAGACCAACAGCACATTGGATGGAAAACACAAATAGACTGAATGTTATTACCTGTTTTTTGGACAGGCTGTAAAACAACAGCTCTTTCTCTACTCCGTATCCAGTGTAGACCACCAGACTGTGATCTTCTGGGGAGAAAGCAGCAATGCTCGGTGGCAGGCAATCATCCTGCAACGCCAAAACATTTGTAGGTACAGGCTAAAAGATATTTACAGTTTTTCTTTGTATTTATTTATTTGTCCCAAATTTGCAAAATACTTTTGACAAAAGCACATTAACAGACTATTTAGAAATTTAAGATTACAATAAAAAATGTAAAAAAAGATGTTGATATGGATCCTTCTACACTGTTTACATTTAAATGCATGTTTAAGAGATACATTAATTATTCTCTTTATAAGCAGGCATGCAGTACAGAAATAACATATTTGTGAAGCTGAACATTATGAAAACATTTTCCAGGAGAATTGTGCACAATGAAGGATTTTGAACAAAATTCAATCCAAGAACAGAACAATTTTAGTTTATAAATCTATGCATTTCAAATATTTTTTATTGACGTAAATTATCTGTACTTCAGTAAAAAAAAACAAAAAAACAGCCTGATAGATACAATCCAAATGCAGACGGTACCTGAGAAGGAGCTGGAGCAGGAAATGACAGCCAGTCCAGAAGGTCACATTTCTCCTTTGTCCAGTCTGCAGCCCAAACGCTGACGCGCCTGTCTGCACCAGCAGCCAACCACAGTTCATTCCCCTCCAGTCCAAACTTCTTACACTAATGAAGTAAAGGAAGAGGAGGAAAACCTTTGAGTTACAACCACTAACAGCTTTTCATTCTGTGTTTATCAGCTCCTTACACTTTAGCTGAAGATTTGTAATCAAGTAAAAAGTTCCAAGATGTCACAAAACGAGGCAGTGCAGCAAAACTAATGACAGATTTAAGGAGATATAGATACATTTATTTGATCAAAGCAACAGTTTTGGTAAATACATTTTGATGAATATGTAAGTAATTTGGATTCTTCCACAATTTTGTGAATCCCATTCAGAACTAAAGTCTATACGTTCCTTTGAAATGAAACAAGATGGAGACGAAAACCTAAATGATGAAAAAATCTCCTCCACTCATACATTTTCTGAACCCGCTGAGGTTGCTGGAGTCCATTCCAGCGACTGTTGGACGAAGGCGGCGTGCACTTTGGACAGGTTGCCAGGTTTGTTGCAGAGCCACATACTCACCACCCAGGAACCAATTAGAACCTTCAATCATTTTTTTGAACGATGGGAAGAAGCCAGAGTTCCTGGAGAAAATACTACTACTACTTCTAATCACTTTGCCCCTTCTTAGTAGTGCCAATATATATTTTTATTCACTAATAAAAAATAAACAAAATCCCTTTTGATCTCCTTTGTTAATGTTAACTTTTGTATCTGCTGACCTGTTCATTCACACATTGCACTGTGGTGATTGTTGCTCCTTTGTGGTCCCTGATGACGCGCAGAGTCGCTCCATTTGTCGGGCTGCTAACAGCCACCAGGCCGTTCTTTCCAGCTGACACGATCACATGACCTGATGGAGGAGCAAAAACGGAGAAAACCTTTATTTATCATTAAACTGCGGCTATCAGCAGATCTTTACATTAAAAAAACAACTTCACTTACATTTTAACTGCATTCTCTTTTTTTTACAGTTTTAATTTACTGTAACATGTTTGACTCACAATGAGGTAATAATGAGGAAAGTGCTCAAAAAAGTTTTTGGAAAGAAAAATATAACAAAAGGACAAGAAAATACAGTAAAATTTCAGCTCAAATACGACAGTCTTATTTTCCTTCTCACCGTGAGCAGAGTATTGGATGGCAGTGACAGCCACCTGATGAGGATGCATCTTTATTTCCATCTCTGTGGAAGCCATGTGGAAGATCCGTAGAGTCCCATCGCCGTATCCTGCAGCTACACGCGTGTGGTCTTTGATCGAAGCGGGGCTCCAACAAACACAGCCACAGGCCTGATGGAGACACATGTTCAGAAAATACTCATTTCAGAACCACTTCATCCTTTCAGGCCTAAAATGACTTTATAATAAAAAGTCTGGTGTATTTCCTTCTTTTTTGTCCATCTGTTTATTTTGGTGCTTGTAATTAAACATATAAGGTGTAAATCTTGTTTCCTACCTGGTTTAGCACCTGAAACTGCACCACCAGTTCGTAGCTGTGGGTTGTCCACACCCTCACGCTTCCATCCTCACTACACGTGGCAAAGTGGCTCTCATCAAAGCTGAATACAGCATCGTTCACCTGTGTAGCAGAGAACGTGCAGAGATGAAGCCTTCTCCTCTTCATTCTCCTTCCTCAGAGATAAACATGCTGGTGGCACGGATTCCTCGGACACTCGCTGCTTCAAAAAATGTCCTCTTTGTTATTGTGATGTTTACCTTGGCTTTGTGCCCGCTGACTAAACGGATGGCGCTGTTGTCCGACCAGTTGATGTACCAAAGGGTCCCCGCAGTGGTGCCGACGATGCCCATGTCCATGGTGTTGTCAAATGCTGCGCTGATCGTCGTGCCGTCCAGCATCATCTCTCGCTCCACTGCAATCGTTTCCCTGCTTGAAAAATACAAATAAAAAATCACATTGTTCCATAAATAAAGTCAATCTTGAGATTAAAAACATGCCATTTATAGCAATTCCAAAGTGTAAGTGAATTTGTTTTGTCATATAAAAATGCAACTGCTTTGGGCATTCACTAATATTTGCATAATTATTTACACTATAAAAGGTAAAACTGGCATAAAAGCCATATGTTAAGAGTAGAAAATGTTAAAACATACCAAAATATCAGTTAGCGGTTATACTTGTGGTTACACCTTCAGGACCATAAAAATAGTGATTATTTTTATAGGGGCAAATTCCATAAAAGCCCATAAATGAAAAAGACATTCCATCTAATAAACTAGTGTTTTATATACACCAGATAAAAATTAAGAAGTTACTGAAGAGTTACGCGCCGACAACAACTGTGGCACAAACAGCAGGGGGGGCTGTAAACTGGCACTTTATTGTGTAAGGTTCTGCTCATGTACTTTAGCGATCAGCAACCAGAAATACTTGACTAAATGAAATCATTACAGTTCTGATGAATGTGTTAAAGTATTAACAATTCAGTAATAAAAAGAGTTTCAAAGTCCGACTACTTAAGTTTTTGTAGCTGTCAGAATGCTTTCTATGAAAATCTCTGAAATCGATCTGAAGTCATTCGTCCATGGAGTTGGCGTTGTAAGATTTAAATCAGTGAAATCTCCAATTTCCCATGCATTAAACCTATTTACTGTTATTTTTTAACAAAAACTTGAAAAACATAATATTTTGACATGTAATATATAAAACTAAAATTCCATTTTGATTTCCAGAAGTTACTTTTGTTTTCTGAAATGTTTCTTTTTTATTTCGTTTTTTTTACAATTATGTCTTAAGTTTTTAGGTTTTTGCTTTGATTTCTAAAGTGTGATTTTTTTCTTTTAATTATATTTGTTTTGCTTTTTTAATTATTGTTGTGATCTTTAAAAACCCACTCCAATGAAAATCATGTTTTTGCATTAAAATGGTTGTGAACCAGGAACAGACAAAAATAGTAATCGTTTGGGGGGGAAAAAAGTTTATTTGTGACATAGAAAATACGCTGGGCGGGGCACAAGCTCCCTGCTTCACTTAAACAGAGCTTTAAGCAACAGGGAGGGGAAGAGGGGACGGGGTTGCACCAATAGTCCCACTCACAACTCAGAGGTGAATTTCTAATTAATGACTGCTGCTCTGCAGAAACTATGTCATAGGAAAAAAACAGTTTTGTTTAATTTTGGCGAATAGTTGAAAATCATAATTAAGACCCATGGGAATGTTTTTAAAACAGCTCAAAAGAGGATTGTTGTGGGACTTCAATGGCGTGTTATAAGAAAAGCAACTGAGATCAAGTAGGAAAACTAAAATCTAAGGAAGTTATCTAATAGAACATAAACTTAATGTGCTCACAATTATTTAAAAGGCTTTTTTCCCCACAGACTTGATCGCCTGGATGTTCATTTCTAAATATGTAAGAATATCACTGCTATTTGCTTTTAAATTAGCTTAAATCTTCATTCAAATTCAGTAAAAATCTCCAGAATGCATCTCAAAATACTTCATATAATAAAAGCTCTGTTCACCTGTAACAATAACTAAATATCAAGATAAGAATTAAAGACTGATTGATTTATGTAAAATCGTTTTAACTGCTTCTTACTGTTCAAGTCTGTTTAGAACAGAAGAGCAATCGCTTATTTTTTCAAATTCTTGTCTAAAGTCAAAATTGAGAAATCCAATCCAAAACCCTCCTCACCTGTCTTCAGCACTGCAGGCTTTTTCTTTAGATGTTATTCTCTTCATGGCACCGATGTCCCACACTCGTAATCGGCGGGTGCTGCTGCCCGCAAACAGACGATTTCCTCGACAAAGCAGCACGCCTGCATCATGTATTTTGACAAATGATCTTGTTGCATGCAGAGAACAGCTGGAAGAATGACGGCACAAATTCTTACCAATCTCGTCGTCATCAGCTTCCCAGATTATGACGCAGGCCTGCGTGTTGGCGTCCCAGGCGCACACATGTCCTCGGTTTGTGCTCGTAAACAGAAAGGAGTCCATGTGGTAGCAAAGAGCTGCAAACTCCACATCCCCAACCTCTGCCGGCGCAGCCATCCTTTGGATCTGCACAAGCAAATTAAAATGTAAGTCTGTGCGCAACAATACAAACCAAACAAGTATTTTTTTGTAAAAAAATAAAGCAAAAGTGAGATCCTTATGGCAAAATAAGAGTCTTTAAGCTCTAAAACTCCATTGGAAATGAGTGAAATCTTTATATATATATATATATATATATATATATATATATATATATATATATATATATATATATATATATATATATCTTGTTGAGTTTTGAACATTATGAATCTACCTTCAGGTCCACCTCTTGGCCCTGCGTGTGAATGACGCAGAAATAAACCCCTTGGCTGCCCACACACGCCATCTGATCAGCCGTGAAGGGGCTGAAGGCTACATCATGGATTGGTCCAGATACATTTGCACTGGATAACAAATGAAAGTTCTTGCTGCTCCACAGAGCCAACCCAGGTTCTGAGAAGTCTCCTGCAAGAAATCGAGGTACATAAGAATTTCAGAAAGGTCAGGTCAAAAGGATGCAAAAGTCAGGAAACATTTTGAATTTAACTCACCGACGGATAGAAAGAAGCGGTCGTCTCTAGAAAAAGTAAGACTCTGTACTGCCCCCCTGTGGTATGAAATCGTTCTGCTACAAGCTCCATTCTGAACATCCCAAATGCAGATGAGACTTTTATTTCCATCACTGCTCCCAGCTGCAGACGCCATCATCTGAGAAAAAACCCCCAAAACAAACAATGCAGATGCAAAACTGATCATTTAGTAAACTAGCCAAGAATCCAAATAACAGATCCAGAAAACATGTGCGCTGGACATGTTTACGGATTCTAGAGCACCAGAGCATATGCCATCTATTTTCAGTCTGGATGCATCAAAGGATCCCCCCTCCCTAAAATATGCCGTCGAAACCACTGTGATAGGGCGAAGGTACGAAAGCCTACTAGAAGAAAGCTATCTTCAAAAAAACAAACCTTTGATTTGTTTTTTCAGTACAATTACTTCAAGGGTGATGGTTGATATTCTGCAGCGATGCGTTGTTTACCAGCTAGACAACAGAAAACGCAGGGACCATTGGGACACAGTAAGTGATGTGGGCCACTCCATTCTCTCTGAGATATCATACCTGGTTAAAGACAAAAGGCTTTTGAACTAAAGTCCATTCACTCTGTTCTCTCCCGTCCTCTGGTAACAATTCCCTGGTGAATTAAATTTTAAGATCCAATAAACCAATAAACTCCCCCCCCCACCCCCACCCCCCACCCCCACAAGCAGCTAAACTCATCAATTCCAATCATGATGGAAACAAACCATAAACTTACACAAGTACCACCAAACAACAAATGATCTTTTTCAACAATTACAATTTAGATCTAAATAAAACTTACCTGGGCATCATTTGTGATCGCAAGACAAGAGATTTCCTCGGTGTGTCCCTGCAAATGTCTTTGACTGCCTGTATGAAGGTACTCCACCACCACCATGCAGCCACAAGAGTATGCAAATAAGCCTGCAAGAGAAGAAAAAAAAAATTTAGGACACAACATTATGTCAATTGTTGTGTTCAATTGAATTTTAGCTAGGGCTCAGGATGCTACTAATCAGAATTTATGTAAAAACAAAAATAAAGGAACCAAATAAACATCTTTATGCTGACACGTGAGATGCCGCAATTCCAACATTTTCTAAAGGTTTGTTTTTCTCAAACATGAAGCTAACCTTGGTCAGGGCTCCAAACCATATTATTGCGTCCATTGCCGTTATAACCAATCACTGCTTTCAGCTTGATGCCTTCTTCTCGTGGTTGCGGTGGTACAATGGTCTGGAGCGGATAAAACAGCTAATCAACCACAACAACACATACAGACTGATTACTGAACGAGATGCTCCTCACCTGATCAGAATAGGAGGTCTTCAGACGAGGGACAAAATGCTTGTAACAATCAGGTCGCACTGGCTTGTTCTGATGCAACTCAGCTATGAAATATATATATATAAATCAATAAAATGTAAATACAGCATATTTTACCATATTAAGCTTTTTTGTTCTGCCAAAAAAAGCATTAGAGCACGTACCTATGTGGGGAGACATATTATTGTCCATGTCTGTGACTTTGAGAAAGGAGACAGCAGGTCTGGAATCTGAATGGCTTAAAGGAAACCCAGGATTGTCTTGCTTATCTTCACAAATAGAAAAGGAACCTTAAGTTGTAGGAGGAAAAAAAAAAGCTCAACTTTGGAAACAGTGGACTCCATCTTTTATTCCACTGATTAAACTGATTATGGGAGAAAGTAGCAAGATATATGAGCAAGACGCTTTTTATGGAACACAAAAAATGCAGACATTTACTGTTGTGTTTTTGCTTAAGACTGTGTAAACGTAGATTTTACAAAGAATCTTTAGCCGCCTAACAAGTAGCTCAAATGAAATATTCCAAACTTGCTAAAAATCCAACTCCAATCATCATTTGATCTGTTTTAAAGGTGTTCCAAGTGGTCTTTTAATTATGATAATGCTGTCTCTAGGCAAACTTTTAGGACATAGTTTCTGCAGAGCGGCAGGAGTTCATCGGATATTGGCTTGTGAGTTGAGGGTGGGACTCAGATGAGGGAACTTGTGGCCCACGCAGTGTATTTTCTATTTAACAAATACAATTACAAATACATTTTTTATTGCTTTTTTCCCCGTCTGCTTTTGACTCACAATGATTTGAATAAAGAAATACTCAGAATTGCAATTTTAAGCTTAATTGTCTTTATACATGTCCTCCATCATGAGAAAAATTCCACAAGAACATGTTAAAAACAATTTTCCTTGGAGTGGGTCTTTAACCTCTTTGCAATAAAGTTTCATCAAAGCCATACGGTGCGGTTGTACAGTTTAACAGTTTATAAGATGGTGTCAAATCAAAGGAAAAAGCTTTATAGTTACTTTGAATTTAAGGTACAGCTGTATATTATATATATACATATAATATTTCTAACTGGAAATGTTTAAAGATGAAGAATCTTTTACAGAAATGCTTGTTGCTGTTTAAAACACTTTACTATTAAGATGCAGGTAAAAAATAAATCAACTAAAATACAACTTATAACTTTAAACTGAAAAATCTACATTTTTTTATACGACGATATTAGGAAAACTGTCTAGATTTTTTCAAAGTTTAGCTTTTCTAAACAATCATATTATATCTGTAAATAAAATGCATAGGATTAAAGTATACCCGCTGGTTCGTCTCGGTTGATGGCACTGAAGTCTAGCCTTGGTGGTGAAGAGGGGAAGGGAGCCGTCTGTCGAGGCATCCCATTGGACAGTCGCAGTGCGTTCATACTAGTGTCTACTAATGCAAAGAGGACCAGAAAAATAAAGACGTGCATCTTTAAACAGGCCTAAAAACCTGAAACCTGAGGGAACTGACCTGCTTTCTGAGAGGATGTGTGGCTTGCTTTGAGACAGGACCTGTGATGCAAAGAATTTCTTATTTAGTCAGAAAGACCTTACACGTTCAAGGTTTGTTTATTACCTGACGTCAGCTGGAGAGTCCCGAGGACTTGCCAAAAAGTCCCACAGAAAAATGGCGTCTCCCACTGAGACCACTCCCATCTGGTCAGGGGTGAAACCGACCTGGCGGATGGGCTGACTGTGACCTATGAACATCTGAGACAGACACGCTTTAAGTGTCTTTAAACTGAAAAAGGATGTGTCAATTCTTTGCCTGAAAGTGGACCAAGGGGAAAAACTGGCTCTGGACGATCTAAGACGTCTCATTGTTAAATAGTGTCTACCTGTGAGTTATTGTGGAGCGGTAGGTTGTAATCCCACACTTTCACAGTGTTGTGTCCAGCTGTCAGCAGGAATCGGCTGTCTTCATTCACACTTAGGGATGAGCACTGGTGTTTGTGCACATTGGACACCTTTTAGGAACAGAGATCTCATGAGAAAACATTATTCTGAAATATACGGATGCAGTGTGGACAAAAAAAAAGTAGTGAGGAATTTCATACAACTCCTGAATGTTTCTCAGAAACAAAATCCCTAAATCCTGCACTCACAGATGATGCAATTCTGGCTTATAAATGTTTTCACAGATACACAAGGCAGCTAAATTGAATAAAAGAAATTAAGCTTCTTCTGTCTAGGAGGCTGCCAACAAGCCAGTTACCCATTAAGTTTAAAGAGGTTGGTGTGTTACCGCTTACTATAGTTACCTCTCGGAGCAGACGGCCGGTCTTGGTGCAAACCCACAAGATCTTGTTCGCAGATGTGGCGATAAGTAAATGTTCAGTCGAAGCTGGAGAGAAGCAGACCTTCAGGGCCACATCCAGCTGAGGGCTCTCCACATCCAGAATGCTCACGTCTACATGCAGCAGCTGCAGAAGACGACAGAATGGACGAGAGCTCAAAAGTACTTACAAGCTTAAAAAAGTAAACAACTAAAGAATACCTGAATAAAAAAATTTTTTTTTTCTAAAAGACCCGCTCCAATCATTCTTTAATATATTTTTAAAGCCTTTCCAGTGTTTGTATTTCTTGATTTTAATTATGATTATCCGTTTATTGTTTTCTAGGATTTAGTTTCTGCAGAGCAGCATGAGTTCATTAGAAATTTGCCTCCGAGTTGTGGGTGCGATCGTCAGTCCAGAGCAACCCCGCCTCCTTTCCCCTTCCCATTGAGGAGAGTTCTCTGTTGAAATAGAGCAGGGAGCTTGTGGCCCACCCAGTGCAATTTTTACATTACAAATAAGCTCTTTTTCAAACTTTTTTTTTTTTCATTTGTGCCTGATTCACAACATTTTGAATAAGAAATATTGAGAAATGTAATTTTGAGCTTAAGTTTCTTAATATTTGTCCTCCCTCATCAGAAAAATTCCACAACATGTTCAAAACACCATTTTCACTGGAGCTGGTTTTTAAAATACCGTTGTCACTTAAAGGAAAAATACCTCATCCAGTGACTGTGCATCAGCAATAGTGACTATATACTGAGAGGGTCCAACAAAAGCGAGGAAGCGGCTGTCGCCGCTCACTGTGAGAGCATCTGGAGCGCGCTCAGTGCCTCGAGCCACAACGTTACCTGGAGATTTAGAAAGAAAAGTCTATCAAGCACTTCATGTATGGATTTGATATTCTAAACCACTATGGCCCACTTCACCCCCAGCAGGATTTAAAATATTTCACTAAAAGAGCAATTTAAATATCAGCTGTCTTGGGTTTTGCAGTAATGCATATAAATCAGGCAAAGTGGAAGCAGTGAAAAAGACATTTTCTGAAACGAGTTGTCTTCAGGACTGTAAGAAATAAAGTCATAGTAACAAAAACAAGCTTGATAACATTGAGAAATGTAGGTGAACATGGGAAAAACGACTGACACAGCTCACAAAAGCTGCGGCATCCGCTGAGACGCTACCTACCAAAATAAGAGCTTGAACTGGAAAATACCAGACAAAAAGTCTAACTAGAAAAGAAAATACTTAAAATAAGGATTTGTTTGATTTTAACTTCTTTTAGCTGCTTCTCTACATAGCACCCGTACATGCTTCTGTGTGACAAGCTACTGTTAGATGGTGTGTGATGTGCATTTGAATACATACACGCAACTCTGATCACACTGTGGTCTTCTTCTGAGGCATCATAAAGAGCAAGGGAACCTTGAGAATCAGCACTGTGCATGAAATCCCCATCTGGAGAAAAAGCTAAACCGATCACTTCACCTCTGTGCTGCCTGTTGAATAAAAAATTTAGATTTTTTTAATTTTATTTATTTTTTTTTTTATTAAAGTGAATTCCCAAAATACCTGTTTTAGAACTAAACAAAAACACAATTGACATCCAGGTGTTTCAGGCGTACCTGTGTTCAGCCAGCAGCTTGGCATTAGAAATGTCAAAGACTCTGACGATGCCCGAGGTGAAGCCACAGCAGAAGGTCTGCTCATGTGGATGGAAAGCCACGGAGCAGGGGCTGTCCTCAGACGCAAAGTCAAATAGCTAAACACAAGAAAATAGGATTGTAAAAGAAAAAGCAGGTCAATGTCAAAAACACAGGATGGAACATGCTTTTATCAAAACAAATATTTGGATTTATGTGCTCTGAGTAGATAGCTTGAGATTTTTGAAAACATTTTCATGTATTATTATCCCCCTCCATGTGCTGCATATTTAATTTGAATGAAAAAAAAAGAATTTCTGAGGTAATAATAGTGTTCTTGTAAAGTATAACTGGAAAAAATGGCACAACCTACTGTAACGCATGTGTGAATGCTTTAAGCTGAAAAGGTCTTTGATAAAATTGCTTAAATTGCTGAAGGGATTTTGCTTAAGACTATAATAGTTGAAAGGTTTGAAATTTCTTTGAGTAAATCACTTGAATGACTTTGCAAGTCAAGTTCACAAAAGCAGCAAAAGGACTAAAAAAAAAAAAGATGCCGAAACCTTCAGGTTGCCTGATTAATGATCAAAAAATGAAAATTGCTTAACAGCAGGTAACTTCCAATAAAAATACCAAACGTATGAACAAGACTGGAAAAGCTCAGAAGTAGAAGGATATGTGTTTGTTGTAACCTGATGCAATGAATCCATATTCCAAATGCGCAATGTTCCATCGGCTGAGGCTGTAGTTAGATGCCGGCGAATGCCATCCACGCTGAAGCCGAGGACAGTGTCTGTGTGAGACCTCATCAGTGTGCTGTATCCACGGCTGCTGACATCAAGGAAACCCAGGTTACCGGTCGAGGTGACAGCCAGGACTTTTTGGCTGTCCACCGACACTGACACCATGCTCACAGGTCCCTCATGCTCTGAAAAACACAGATATTCCTGTTAGCAGGATACTGTTGAACTGTGAGGCTTTCACAATCATACCACGTTGTTTTCAAAAACTTTTGTTCATAGCAATTGTAGACTTTTATTATCATTTTATCGCCTCATTTTATTCTGCTCCTGCTACTGAAAGGGGTTGCCAAATTTTGAAGGTCTATCCCTCAGAAAAAGCAGCTTCTCTTTCTTTTAGCCCTTGATAAATGAAAATACCATTATGCATGTAATTTTATATACATTCTTATTTCAATTTAATAAGCCTATGCTACCCTAGACATTAAAAGTTGCTGTTACAGCGGCTAAAAACTTCGGTAAATACACTGCCATAACGACGAGTGTTCTTGTGGATTCCCCTATTTTTTAAACTCTAGCCCTGCTAACCATTTCTTGCTGTATTTCTGCGGCAAAGCCTGGAAACCTACCAGCCTCTAGGAAGACGGCAGAAAAATCCAGAGGCCAGAGACGCATGAAGCCGTCTTCACAGCCTGTAGCACAAAATGATGACGATACACTGATGCTGTTGATGGCAATTCCAGGACCTGAGAAACAGACAAAATGCTGTCAGGACGGATACAATTCTGATTTCTCTGGACAGTACAGTTTTAGGTCAACTTAAAGTAAACTTGGTGATGACAGGATGATTGTGAGACGGTTAAATCCTCTTTCAAATTTCAGTTTGAAGGAAGAATAACAAAGATTCCTCGACTGACCTTGTTTCAACCTACCTGTGTTAAAAGTCCACTTGTCCCTGCGGCTGGCGTGCTGCTGTTGTGAAGGTAACAGCCTCCTCATATTTTTAACAGAAACTCGACCATAATCAATCTCAACAATATGCCCACTCCGACTGCAGGCGAATCTATAGGAGGGTAGAGACAATCTGTTCCCAACAAATTCAAATTAAAAGCATCATTCTGATGATTTTTGTGACGTGTTCACCCACAGTGTTCGATCATCAACATGTTTGTGTGAAGCGTTTCCCTCCTCGAAGGTCACGTCGCTGAAGTCCAGCGAGCGATATTCCCCCAGGTCAACTGGACAGGAGCGCAGCGTTCCATTCCGGACTCGCCACAGCCGGATATTATCTCTGCCGCATGAGACCATCCTGGAAATACAGCATGTTTACTAATGAGGCTGCATGTGGGCCGTTTCCTTATGCAATGACCTTCTGAGCTGTTCCCAGAGCACCCACCTGCACCAAGAATACACCTAAGGAAGCCTTCTTCAAAATGGATTCAAAATATTTTTGAAGATCACTTCTTTCCATGGGAATTAATTTATATTTCTAGTTAATTATGAGCCTATTAAATGACTTTACAGTCACATCTAGCTAATATGACATTCAGGAGTCATTATTTCATAAAAAATGTTGTATTTCTAATCTACAGGTAATGAAAATTCCTATCACAGCTCTTAGTTGCTACTAGTAACCTGTTTTTTCTTTTAAGCTTGAAAAACTCTTCAGTCAACACAAAAGAGATGCCATTTTACTGCATATCTAAGGACTGTTGAAGCAGAGTTATAGCTGCATGTATAGAAACAATAAAATCTGAGAAAAAAATACATTTTTGGGGGATTAAAATATAGACATTTAACTGTAACAAAGACTTAACATGAACATTTCTAACCAAATATGAATTAGGAGTACAGATCTTAAAAAAAAGACATTTTTATTGCAAGTAAATAAAAAGAAATACACATTTGGTGCACCTTGTGTCATCAAAGAAGGCAATCTTCATGGTGTTGATGTCCACCTCTGTTTGGGCCTTGGCTAAGACAGTCACCGGTCCACCTTTTCTGACGTTCAGAGTGTTCCAAACCACAACCAACTGCGAAAAGAGTGGAGAACACTTAGACTCAGGACAGTAAAATGACTTCAATCTATATTGTAATTGAAAATATTTTTACTTCAGCACATGAAATGATGAAGGTACTTACTGTTTTGTTGTGGACATCTTTACCGACTCCACAGAGAACAGCAGCTCCAGACGAGAAGCTTTGAAGTGGGAGAGTATAAATGAGGGGGTGAATGTCTGTTTCAGCACTAGACTGGTACAGATGAGGGAAGATGCTGGTTACCTGAGGCAGGATAAAGAATGAGCGTGATTTCTGAACATGGCCAGGCAGTTTCCGTTGTGGTAATCCCATACTCGAACTACGCTGTTGTTTCCAGTTTGTGCTGAGGCCAAAACTGTAGTGCTACCATTAAACGTCAGTGCAGAAACCTATGAGGGGGAAAAGCATCTTCACCTGACGGCCCAAAACGAACCGAAGCACGGTTTTCACTAAACATCTGTGATTTTGCACCTTATCAGTGTGGCCAATGAAGAATCTCTGCTGGTTAGAGGAGATCTTCATGGAGATGATAATTGCATGACATGGATACACCACTTCACTGCCTGATTTGGTCCACAGGGCCTGCAGCACAAAAAAAAAACAACAAAAAAACACAACATTTACATACAACCCGACTTTCAGGCAATTTATTCAAGAATCCCACACATCCAAATAGATGAAGATTTAACTAAAAAGTCCAAATAAACATACGTGTTTGGTAGAGGCTCCTCCAAAACCAATAACTCGACTGAGCCTGAGTATCGGATCTGGAAGCAGCTTCTTTGGATAAAAGAGACATGAACAGGATTTACAAGCAGCTCTTCAGACGTCCTTAGAAAGGAGATTTTTTAAATCATTTTTAGCTCTCGCCTGCTGTTTGAATCCCTTAGACAGTGTCAGAGAAACAGGCTGTGGAACAGGCGAACAAACCAACTGCAACACAGACAAATCCCACATTTTGTATTGCCTTTGACATGACATAGATGTATATTCTGATCCCTACAAAACTCACCTCTTCCTCACTTTCCTCTCCATGAATGCTAAGTCCATCCACGGAATGAACGTACACATGAATTCCACCGTCAGTGGCATCAGAAGACGGACTGTATCTTTGCTGCTGTGAATTAGAATTTGCAGATTCTTGATGCTGGAAATCGTTGTGGACGAGCCAATCCTTCGGATGAGAGGAGACGACCCCCACTTCAGGGATACTGGAAACCACTGGGGTTTGATTTCTTGTTGGCTGAAAGGAAAGCATAAAATATAAATATAAAATAAATATAAAAATATAAAAAGCAGACTGATCTACTCTACATTTCATATGGATTGCTCGTGTTCAAAGATACCACATGCAATGGTGGTGAAACAGGTAACATGATGGAATGTCAGAGGGATTTCTTACTAGCTTGGGAGAAGTGATCTGCTGAATAAGGGAAACACGGTCTCGAACTGCTCTGCTGAGGTTGACACAGCGAGAGGCTCCTCTTCCTGGAACGCTTTGCTTTGAAGTACATTCTGAGAGAAGAGAAGAGAAAGTTATTTATCCTACAGTTTAACTCAAAACTCGTTTTCTTTGATTATGTCAAATTATTATAGGTAGAATCAAAACAAATGGAATTTAACATTTATTTGGACTTTAAAACATAGCTTTTGTTTAATGTATAAATAGAAAAAAATGTTTTTGAGAACACAAAACCGAGCATTTCCAATCATTTTATTGTCTGAGCGTTCTTGTAGAATTAAGCAACAAAATCTGAAGTCTTTTTATTTTTTTTTTTTTCTTAATCACTAGAGAAAATTTTCTCAAAGTAATAATTTTCCAAAAGAGGTTTGGAAAGAAGAAAGCAACTATCAAACATCCAAAAAACAAGCAATCCTTATAATAAAATTACATTCAAGTTAGAAGCATATCATTATATTTTATTGCTCAAGTCATATTTACTGTGTATAGCTTCGGGGTTCTAAAAGTTTAAGACATTATTTTGCACTATTTAGATTGCTGTTATTCTTATTATAATTTTTATTTTATAAGCTGCTTGCACTGTGGGGCGAGAAGAAACTGTGCTGCATGTCATGTGTATGCAGCATATTTGACAATAAAGCTGACTTTGACTTGACTTTGATTGGGGGCCAATTTTGATGGAAATAAAATTGATCAACAGAAAAAGTTTTTTTTTAATAACTTTAATGACCAAGTGTCATTTATACAATTGAGCAGGTCCTCCAGATGTTTTCCCAGTTGCTGCCCAGATCTTCTTCTCGTTTAGTATTTGTATCATTTGATAGACTTATTTCTTCAAACTTTTTCTTTTGCTCTGGACAAACAATGTCAGCTACTTTAAGAATACATTCTTTTTACAAACTCCCCGTCACTTAAGGGCTTGCTACGCTGGGCCATTTCCAAATCCACAACGTAGCTAGCTTCTGTCACAGCTTCACTGGATTGAACCGTTTTTGTAAACATTATCTGCTGTGCAGCATAGCCTCGTTGTAGTTGTTGGAGCTTATTCTTGCGCTCCTCGCCGGGAAACTTTTCATAGCTTTTATGATTTGTAACATAGTGACGATTTAAATTGATTTCTTTAAGCATCGCATTTACCTGCTTGCAAACAAGGCACATGACTTTATCCAGCCCTTGAAGTACGACAACTTAAGCATTTGTCCACTTAGCCTGAAAGCGCCTTTTCTTCTCGCCAACACTTTTTTCCTCAAAGGAACCTGCTCTGGCTCTCTTTTATTGAGGGCTACAAAAAATCTTCCCGCGGGCCACAATTGGCCCCCGGGCTGCACTTTGAGAACCCCTGGTATAGCTCATAAAAGTAGACAAAAAGTATTAATAGGAGAAAGGGAAGGACAGTATTTTCATGACTCACTAGTCTCTGGATCAGAGTTTTCTTTTTGAATGGAGTTGAAAGGTAACTTAGTGCCCTCTGAGGGAAACCTGGAAGATAAAATAATAAAATCTTAATCCATTTTTAAACAATATTTAGGTATTTTACCATTTAAACGCTGCAAATGTATTTGGGCAACTTAAAAATTCACACCTAATGAACTCATCAAACCTTAAAGTGCAAATAATTCTAATCTGAGGGATGTACTTCTGTGTTGTTTTTTTTTTTTGTAGTGTGCATGGACTGCTTTTTAAATAATCTGAGAAAAAAAGAAATTAGTAAATGCAAAGGCAAGAATTCCTCTGTATCCATAAAAGTAAGTCACAAACAGTATCCCAAAAAAGTAGGTAAGTAACTGTACTTTATGTGATCGTAGAGGTCATGCCAGGCCGCTCCTTTCGGGACAGGGAAGGACATTTCTCTGGGGATGGGACCTGTTCCCTGCAAAAAGGACAGACCCATTTGCTTTGCCTCAGTAAAGGAGATTCCTGTTGGGAAAAGGGAAAATGGTTTATTCATAAAATGTTAAGATAAAAGAAAACTTAGCATAAATGGGGCCTAAAATGTAGTCAATCAGTGCCAATAGTCTTTTGCAGAAGCAAGTGTGGTGTGGAGGGCTTTTAACTGACAAATATCTTTAAAATGAAAGAAAAAAAATATTTTGTGTCACAAAAAGATAAAGTCTTCATTCTTACCAGGATCCAGCAGCAAGTCACTTGTAAACATGTTTTTTACATCCATGTTGGCAAACAGTTTGACACTTTTCAGGTGACTGTAGGGGCAACTGAGGTAGACGGAGAGAATGTCCTGCAGATCCAGCATCAAACAGGTCCAACGCACCGAACTAGGAGCACGACCGACCAAACCTTGATCCCGAAAACGGAAAAACCTGTCAGCAATGCTAACCAAGGGCACAATTAGCTGCACATAAGCATATTTGCGAAATCAGATGTGCATGTACTTAACCATGCTTTGCAGATTTGGCAGTCCTTTCGTAAACGGAACCCTTGGCAGCACCACACACGAAAGGAAACTGAAGCCATGTTGGAGAGAATTTGAACTCTCGAAACATGTTGGAAAAGGAGATGCGGACAATCTGGCCCTCCTGTGCGTCATATAAAGAAAAAAGTTTGCAGTTATGACAATTCATCATAAATGGAGGCTCATTGTTATATATCACAATATTCAAAAATGGCTGCTTCAACGGCTTTAAAAATACAAACAATGAACCTTGTCACTGAATTTCCCATACCAAAACTTAAAAAATAAGACACAAAATTACCAGGGACTGGGTCAATTTAAACTGAATACTCTGATGAAAACCACAAACATACCAATACGATATATTTTAAAAATGTGTGTGTGTGTGAATATATATACATGCTTAGATGCTGTATTTTTATTTTATTTTGATTAAGTCAAAGGGAAAGAATAACAAGTTTTGCTCTATTTCCTTTAATGTCCCTCTATAAGAACTTTCATTTTTGTTGTTTTATGCATATTAAAATTAATTAATTAATTAAAAAACTGAAACTTAAAACAGTATTCTACATCAAAAATGTCAAGACCATGCAACAGATTTAAAACTTTTCCTGTATGATTCTTAGCCAAATACTATACATTTACCTCAAAAGATACTTAAAAGAATCAATGCTAAAAGAAGAGGGGGAAATACTCGTTTAAATAATAATGCATCCAGTATCTCAACATTACGGCTCATTATGTGCATGGCGTCATCCATTGTCAGGTTTCATACCTTTGAAGCAACATCTATGTGGACCAAGAAATACTTTCCAGCAGAAGGTCTGAAGAGAAGGTAGAAAAAGTGTCCAGTCAGTTCCAGAGATTGTTTGGTGTTTCTGGGGATTAGGATGTAGCTGTTTTCTGGAATAAGACCACTGATGCGAAACACTGGACATTTGAGCAACTTGTCCTGAGAAATGTTGAAAAAACAAAACAGAACAATGATAAACAGATACAAATAAGGCAAACAAAAGAGGAGAAATGTAATTGAAACTTGAATTTTGTACACAAAAAGTGCATTAAGTTACCCTAAACGTTGAAACTTCTCCCTCTTTGGCTGATTTCTTCCACTCTTCTATCTTGACATGCTTAAAAATGTTGACATAAGGATTCTGCCAAGCTTCAAAGTGAACCACAGACATTTATATTAGCATTTAGAGAAGTTATTGTGATAATTCATATTATCATTTATGTTGCGCTTGTAGTTTAGTTTTTACTTTAAACATTGTTTTTTTTTTTACCTGCTTTAGCCATTGGCAGATGCTGAAAATACTTCGCCTCTTTCGGTTAGCAAGCAAGCAGTCACGTGAACACTGAATCAAAAAAGCTTCTCGCTCGTTATACAAATATTTACAGAGCTAAACTTGCCTTCCATTACTTTAATTTGTGAGCTTTTCTTGTTTCGTTGTACAGAGGCACTGACTTTCGCTGTTGCTTACTGTGTTCTTCCCGCGTCGGCTGCCGCTGTTGCCAACGGCACCATAGTTCGTGTGACGTCATGACGCACAAGAAATCCTTTATGGGTAATGGAGTTTTGTGTTGCTTTGTTTGGGCAATGCAGTTCACAAGAAAACACTTCATGAAAGCGAACGTTTCCAGGAAGAAAGAAAGCGCAACGTTACTGAAATGAATTACCTTGATGTAAGATTAAACAGTATTTTTAAAAAATGTTTTAACCATAAACCGTAAAATAGAGCAAAGATGACCTGCTCTAATAAGTTGTTGTATGGTTAGACCTTGTTTTTCCTCTATGAAATTTTGAGCTGTTTTGTCAGATATGATACCCTTGGCAACAAATTGTACATTCGAATTTCATTAAGCATACTTCAGTATGATTATGGGAAGCTCACAGAAGTTTACAATGTATCAAAAGAACACTTTAAGTATACTGCCTCACCCTTGATATAGATGAAGTGTATTTGTAGTACACAGAAAAGTCCCAGAATAGACGTTTTGTTTCAGGTCCCCCAGCCGGAACTTGAACTCTTGCTGTGAGGCAAGAGTGCTAACCACTGCACCACCAACTGTGCAGACCCTTCTGTTTGGAGTTTGCATCTTCTCCCCGTGCATGCGTGGGTTCTCTTCGGGGTCTCCAGCTTCCTCCCACTGTCCAAAAACATGCTTCATAGGTCAATTGGAATCTCTAAATTGTCCCTAGGTGTGAGTGTGAATGGGTGTGTGATTGCAGCCCTACGAGTGACTGGCGAACTGTCCAGGGTGTACTCTGCCTTCGCCCACAAGTGAACCCAAAAGGGATCAAACGGCAGAGGATGAATGAATGAATATTTGTAGTACCCTTTTAAATACACAACTTTTTGCTGAGCGTATTCTCCTATTCCCTACTGACTTCAATGACAAATAAGCAGTTTTACTTCTTTGTAAAAATAAAAACATTTTAAGAAAGATGACGTTTTACTTTGTACACAATATTACAATGTACAACTCATATTTTACATTGGCATCAGAATATGACGATTGAGAGCATCATTTGCAGAGGAACAATGAACAACATCTCAGTCTGAGTCTGTATTTACGACATGAGGGAGCAGCTCCACTGGGTCTTTAAGATGGATGAGGAAAGACACCAGCATTGCTGCAGATGATTGCCCAGAGTCCTCTTGATCCCTGCACTGCAGTGAGCTTTTTGTATTTTCCTCAAAAGGAGAATGCACTAAGGTAACATGCAGTTGTGGCAACACTGCCTGATGCCTGACAAGCTGTGAACTATAAAGAGTTGGTGAACCATCTGGAACAGCTCTGACAGTTGAAATAGACAACCTGTTTCGATCTGGAACTGTGGCAACAGAGAAGGTATCTGCTCGAGATTCAAGAGCTGCTAGTCACTGTCCACAGCATGCAGTTCCTGTCTTTGTCTTCCATGTGCGGAATTTTCTCCTCATTTCAGTTTGTACCTGCACCAAGGGTCAGAAAAAGCAATGTTAATGCTTGTAGGCATTTCATATAAAGCATATACAAAATGTTTACAAGTTATGTTTTCATAGAAAATTTGAGCTTTGTAATCAATAAAAGATTAGATTAGTTAACCATCTTCAAAATGTATAAAAAGAGAGAAAAGTATGAGAGAAGATTTAATTATTTTGTTTATTAATTGACTCTTGAACTAACTGCAAGTCAAACCGTAAGAAAATTATTCATTACTTTCATCTTACTGCTAATAAATCCACTTTGACAGTCTTTCCATTAACTTTGTTTTTTTTTTTGTTAAAACAGCATAATCTGCATGTTTTCTTTTAAAATGTCCCTACCTTCATCGTTTGATCTTTTTTCAAAGTGTTGCCAGTGGTCTTTTAATTATCATTTTGCTGTGTTTAGACAAAAAAAAAAAAAAAAAAAAAACAACCTGTGTTGTTTTCTAGGACATAGTTTCTGCAGAGCTGCAGTAGTTCATTAGAAATTCGCCTCCAACTTCAGAGTAAGCCCACCCCTTTATCCCGACATCCATCTGTTAACTCTCTCTCCTGCTAGCTCACAGCCCATCACACCCTCAACATAACATTAGCGATGCAACCAAAATTGTGAGCAATATCGGAGCTATGCAGCCATACATGTATGAGCTAGATTGTTGATGAGGAAAACGTACATGGAACTAGTCGCCTACAGGTGGATGCATCTGAATTTAGAGGAGCAGGGAGCTTGTGGCTTGGCGTAGTAGCTTGCTTCTACGCCACCCTAACAAGCTTTTTCAAACAGGATTTTTCCGTCTGCTCCTGATTCAGCACTATTTTAATTAAAGTAATACTCAGAAATGCAATTTTAAGCTTAATTTATATCCTCCATCATCAGAAAAAAAACACAGGAACATGATCTTTATCTGAGTGGGTTTTTAAAATAACATTAAATGAAATGACCAACCTCTTTATTGGCAAAGCAGTAGAGAACAGCAACCAGAAAACCCTGCAGAAAGTTTCACAAAAGTCATGGTGAGTTCAGCCAAAGTGAGCTGTATCAGCTTTGCTGGATCAAATGAGACTGGGTCTATACTGAACAATAAAAAGAATTCAGCTGCAAACCTATTTGTACCAACCTGGAACGAACTTATGAAGAGAGTGAAGAAGACTTTTGTAAAGCGAAGAACCCCTGTTGTCTGCTCATCTGTCACAAACAAGAAAATCACCTCATGAATCCCAAAGAGAGGAATGAGAGTAAGAGTAGCCTTGGCGAGCCTGAAGAGGTAATTTAAAGAAAGAAAAAAATTGTTACAACATAAGGCAGCTTGACTTTCATTCATTATTTTAGACATAGACTCGGAACAATGCTTTGAATGTATAGTTGAGGAAAAAAATGAAAAACAACTTACCGAACTTTGTAATCTGGGTATTGGCTTTGACGGCTGGCTCTTAGTTTGGAAAAAATGACTCCAAGGATCCTTATAAAGACCAAAAAGTTAACCTGTTGACCAAAAACACATATAAATTACTGCGTGAACACAAAACAATTGATTTTTAATGATGAAGAACAGATGACCAAAAATATTGTAATGATCCTGCCCATTGTAGGAGTTAGGTTTGGCTCTGTTGGTGTTACACCAGGAGTGAGTGGGTTATTTCCAGGCATGATGTTTTCAGTGTTGATCAAAGTTGGTGTGTTCATGTTCAGTACTAAAAAATTCTGTTAAGTGGATTTGCTGAGGATGTTGGACTCTCCCATCATGTTGTGCCTCCTGAACATCCAGCTGCCCTGGTCTGTGTGGTGTATGAGACATGCATCAGTTCAATCTAATGGTGGTAGGTACTAGCACTGTGCTCGTCAACATCGTTGAGTTCTGCTCCATTTAGACCTATGCAAGGCGGCAGCTGCTGCAACATTTTATAATTGGCCTCTTTGTAAAACTAGATCATTTTTCTGGGTGTTTGTCACAAAAAGTGCAACAGAATCGATTACACTTATTACCAGCTGAGCAGACGTTGGTAGGTTCAATGGAACGATTCCTAAGCTTAACTAAATTTTGTGTTGTAGCAAAGAAAAAAAAAGGAAACGGATCAAATCTAACAGGCAAACATTTATAGAAATGCTTTCCAATTGTAAAATACCACAGAACATAAAATAAAATGACTTAATTTTATTTTTTATAGAGTAAAAGTAAAATTAGAGCAATAATACCCTGTTGAGTTTTTTATGCTATTGCATATTCTTCAGGTGTGTCCTAATCGAAGCTTTAGAAGTTCATGATAACATACATCCATGCGTGCATTACATAGAATTCTTTACCAGTGAGGCAAAAAGAATTGGAAAACGGATGATCCACCAGAAGTTCATGTTCTCATTAGCACCCCAACATCTATAAGGAAAAAGCGTGAGTTACTTTTTTGTACAGGTGTCCACATATCACATTTACGACAGGAAACTTACTCCTTGTTTTCTTTCAGTAACTTCATCACAGACCAGGGAATCACAAACAGAAGCGGTGTTCCTGAGGTAAGAACATTAAAGGGTTCACTGGTCAATGATTCCGGTGCTTAAAAAAAACAGTACTTGTTTCCATGGTATCTAGGAAGAACAGGCACAGCCTCACAGCAATAGCAAGCATTTTCAGTTACTGCTTAGCCTTTTCCAGCTTTTTCTATTTTTGCAACATGCTTGTTATCATTACTGTTATCAAAAATGTCAAGACAAGTTGCTGTTTGACACCAATGGGAAACAGAAGGCTAAGGGGGTCGTGTTTCTTAACTCAAAATATCAGATGCTGACACAAAAAAATGACAGAAAACTTACCCCAACCAAGAAAGAGGTAAGGGAGGTATTTGGTTTTGTCCACAAGCACAGAGCAAATAAGTACAGAGTACAAATAAATCGCTTCTCCAAAAAACCAAAAGTGATTCGCCAGAACACAGTACTGCATCATCACCTGTGCTGCCCTACAGCCAAAAGCAGCCTACAAGAAATAAAGACAGAACTAAGTAGGAAAGACGTGTACTACTGTTTTGAAACTTAGTTGATCTGAATAAAACATCTGCAATTCCTTTATGATTTCTTTTTCCAGGGAAAATATCCACCATAATTTCACCACCTACCTTATGGCTGAGCATTTCACTCACGTCCACCTGCTGTATGATTTCTCTCCCCCAGTGACGATCCAGCATTGTGTCTTTTATAATAACAGCCATAGCTCGCAGGATAAAAGATAAGAAGAGGTTGGCATGAATGTAATTTCTGGTGCAGTGCAGTTTCCTGTAGAAAGACATAATAATAGCGAAGTCTCGCTTTTTAACGGTACAAAACAGAATGTATCAATATTTTTAGTGGGTTTTTTTTAATGAAAGCTTTAAACACATAAATAAAAATAAGCTCAAAAGTTTGTACAAACATGCATTTTACAATTTATATTTTGAATTATAGTTTGCAGCACATTGATTCTTACCTAATGCTTAACAGGATAAGGAGAGCTATTGAAAGTGTGGAGAGAGACATGGAATAGCCCACAGTGTAC
The DNA here is from genome assembly GCA_023969325.1 of Oryzias curvinotus. Taxonomy (NCBI): domain Eukaryota; kingdom Metazoa; phylum Chordata; class Actinopteri; order Beloniformes; family Adrianichthyidae; genus Oryzias; species Oryzias curvinotus. Next base: position 9,687,910 of record CM043724.1, on the reverse strand, counting down.
AACATCCTGAAGCTCACCAACAACTGCTTGAACCAAAGCTGAAAAACAAGATGCATTTAAGAAGATCCCAAAAAAACAGATGTAAGATTGACGTAGTTGTTTGAAAAATATATTTTTGTGGGTAAATATGGATCTGGACCAATTTTTTTTGTTTATTCTTTAATTCTTTGGTGAAGATTGATATGCATCAAGCTTAAGACTTAACCTACCGGTAATTTATCCTTTGTTTTACCTGCATGCTAAAAAAAATTCTTTTCTGAGTACGAAAGTCTTTTGTCTTGCAGTTCTCCACCAGCTCTTGACAAAAATAAATCTTGCATTCATTTCTAGTCTACATATAAAAAAATATATATGTTGCAGGAAAAAGTAAGGTCCCTCAAGGACCCTTTCAATGCCCCTTTGAGCCTTTTTTTTGTTTGAAGTGAAAACATCATTTCTATAATCTTCATTTGTTATTATTAAAGTAAAATTTTTTATTTCTGATTGACAAAAAAAAGTATTTACTATCATTTGTATTTATAAAAGGAATTGAAAGCCAGCTTTCAAATATTTCAACAAAATAAAGAAGCTCTAAATGCTAAGTTGTTTTTGTTCTTGGCCTTACCTCACTAGAAGCCACTTCTTTTTCCTCTTCACACTGGCTCAAGTCCCTCCACACCTGCCCGCTCCCGTCCTTCACCCATTGTCCGTCAAAACCACATAGTCTGCTCACAACACCTTTGGACACTGGAGAAGAAACGTTCAACTTTGAAGTCATTATTGCTCCCAATTAGTGTCACTCAGTTTTCATACTTGAAGTAACAGTAACTCGAATAAGATATTTGTTCACAATACAAATATGCATGTAATTAAGGCAAATTAGAACATGCTAAATAGTCATTTTATTTTTGAATAAACAGAAAACGGGATGTTTTTAACATGAATTAACTTCGGAAAAGAAAGGATTGATATGAGGGCTGACACAAGTAAGAACCATTATCACTATGAACACCAGGTTTAAAGCTAGAAAAAACTAAATAAAGACAAAAAGTGAAATTGTAAAAAAATGAAGCTTCAAATAAATGCACTATACCTCAGTGCAATGCTAGAAATGTTGAGCGGGAGAAATGACAGAAACACATTTCTATTTTTGTCTTTTGTGGTTACCTTTGTCATACCAGGGAAGGTAGAGTGGACATGAGATATTGACCATGTAGCCAGCAGGGGTATCTGGCCAGCAGGCATATCTGTCAAATGTCCTGTTACAGTACAAGCCCCCTGGAAAAAAAGAAAGTAAGTTTTGACTGTTGCCATCATGTCATCATTTGCTAAAATGTTATGTCAAACATTTTAGTAATAACGGAGATAAACTTTGACACAAAATTCAGTGTTTACTGGAAAACAAATCTTTAAAAGTAAAATAAAAACCAATCTGTTTTTAGAGTTTATCTACCTTCTAATTAAAAACTCATAAAGAAACTTCAATATACATTTTTATTTGTGTGTATGGAGTATTTCTAATTCTATTCGGATACCTATGAGTGAGCGTTTTCTGTACCTTGAGGCAGAGGTTCATCTTCAATCATTTTGGCACAGTTCTCTTTATACTGGAGCCATTTCCGGTAAGTCTCTTCCAAGACTTTCCCACTGACAATCCCATGCTGCAAATATATGTTTTCTCAAGTAATTGGATCAAATATAAACCAGTCATTAGATGAAAAATCATTTTTCATTCTATCAAACTAACCTTCAGAAGTTTGAAAAATAGCAGGTAGATTGCAGTGATCAGGTTGAGTTTTCTGTCCATTATTGAAGAATGTTACTTTTTGGAAAAGAGAAAAAAAAGAGAGTTAGCAAAACAATAAATTCGGAGTTAGTAGTTGCAGTGTATTTAGTCAGAAAAGAGGCTGTTTTCAATCATAAATCATTTCATTCACAAACAAAGAATTATCACAATTTCCACATAAGGCAGAACCACTTAAAACAGTGTTGGTTCAAGCATATGATTCTTCATCACAAATTAAAGTAAAACAAAGTGGATAAACTTCATTTCTTCCATTATCATTGACAAAAATAAACCTGCAGGAATTCCAGCAAAACAAACAAACAAACTAAACAAGTAGATATGTTTTGTGGTACTTGATAATATTTTGTTTTTCAGTTAAAACGTTTTTTTTTTTTTAAATATATTTAAAAAAAATCTTTTGGCTTAAAAACATTTTTTGTGTTTACATCATTATTAAAAATAATTTTGAATTGAGTTTTTTTGTGCAGATAGGATTGCAAACATAAACAAAAAAAGTCCTATCCAGTCTAGTTTATAGACTTCGCTTTTTAAGCCACAACAAACAGCCATGTTCAGGAACGTTTTAAGACCATGTTGTTTTATAGCTCATTCAATGAGAATTTTGAGATTGATCATTTTTTATTTTTACACCTACTTTGTAAAAACTCTTTGAATCACTAACTTACATTATAAATTTATATTAAATTATGTATTTCTTTGTTATTTCAGGTGTTTAATGAAAATACAGAAGTTTTAATAGCTGTCTTTTGAGTGGCTGGCTCAGTTGCACTATTGCCTAACTGGGGGGCCTAAGTCTAGGTCTCCCTGTGCCGGAGCCCAGCCCAGATAATATAAAGGGTTGTGTCAGGAAGAGCATTAGGTGTAAAAATATCTGCCAAACTACATGTGCAAATCAGTAAATGCTGGTTTGCTGAAAGGTGAACAACAGCAACATGACAGTTCTGAAGTCACTTGTCTGGCAGAACAGTGATTATTCTTTACAATCCAAATGTCTTTGAAGATTTCTGACTGAGGAGGATCATCCTACATTATACAAAGGTGAATGTCAAAAATGATAACCCAAGTGTGCTAAAGTTTGTCATTTTTCCAAGTTCTGCATAATATTCCCAGCAGGATCTGGTATTTTATTCTTTTTACTCTGATGGAAGATTAGTTAGCCGGGCTGCCACCACTGTTGTCATAAGTAGAACATAAATACTCGGCACAAATAGTATGCGTGAAGGAATGGGATTCTTGACGTGCATTTGTTTGTATGAGTATGTGCATGTAAGCTGTATTAGTATTATGTACATGTTAACATGTGTGTATGTGAAGATCTTTGGAGCCAACAGGTATGTTTGTAATATTCGAGTGTGTCTGTGGACAGGCCCCGCCCCTTTTGATTAACATCTACTCCTGACAGTAATAATGATAAACTTCCAGCAACTTGTTGCTTTGTGATTCTACTCTTATACTTCTTTATTCATCTTTCGTTCTCCACTATCTTTTGTACCCTTATCCCCCATCCCTAACATGCCACTCTCTCCTTCTCTCCTCTCTTTTCCATCCAGGCCAACAAGAAATGTATGCAAAAATATACTCAATGTAAATCAAATTTAGCCTCAAATACAAAAGGGGTTTATACAAATATACACCTTGTGTGTCAAAAGAGGCTTTCACCTCTTATCTGTTTGTTCAGCTGCTGAACAGGACAAGTTAAAACATAAATAAGTACCTACTCCAATAAAAATAGTGTTTTTGGTCCTGATTTAGGAGCAGATAAAATCCAACAATTTGAAAAAACTGTTGTGACACAGCAACTGAAATAGGCAAGCCAAGATCTTCCTGCCCCCCTCCATTCTGATGCATCCACTTGCAGACAAATAGATGCATTAAGGTCTTCATTTTCCTTTGGTTTAATTTTAGACAACTAACGTTATGGTGAAGTCAGGACCACACTGGCAGCAGAGTAATGCATTTGAAGGAAGTGAAGGGAAGTTGGTTGGCACCCCTCAGGTTAATGAAAGCCCAATGGTGAGACCACACTCACAGCATTCCGGCCTCAAGGGTCGTTGCAGCGAAAATTGTCGAAACTCTGGTGGCATTTGTCTCGACATTTGACAATCACAGCCTGCGGCGTGTTAAACCATTTAAAACTGAGCTCGGTTTTCAGTCTTCATTAAAATCAACCCATCCACCCTCGACTGGACAAAAAAAACAAAAAAAAAAAACAGAGATATGCACATGATGATGCATTATTGACTTTTGCCAAGACTGAATACAACAAACAATTGCTATTACAATGACATTTTAGTTATATTTTTTCATATTTATATTAATAACATGCAAGAACAAGAAAAGACACACACATGATTAGGCTTTGTTTTAGTTGACAATCAGGTGACCATTTTATAAACTCTAAATTGATTTTTGCAATTCAAATTTGATATTAAACAACAGCCGAACACACTAAAAATTCCACATGCAGCCCTGTAGTTGCTTCCCTGTAATATGATCTCTGTTCAGTTAGTTTCATCTACACTCACCGGCGACTTAACACCTTGCTAGTGCACCTTGCTTTGCCTTCAGAATGCTTGGTGAGAAATGTGATAATATGGACCTAATATGGACCAAACTATCATGTCAATCTGGACCAACTATTATCCAATTTTGGTGAGAGAAGTGTGTGAATTGTAGCCGCAGTTTTCTGTTCTTGAATGGCACCTGGTGTGGACTTCTGCTGCTGTATCCCATCTGCCTCAAGGTTGGATGTGTTGTGCAAAGCTGATGACTTTAAATCTTTGGGTTTTTCCACTTGTACATCTGTTTTCATGTGGTTATAACAGCTGGAATCATATTAAGAAAATGATTGAGAATGTAGATTTCCACAGCAGCCTTCTCATTTTTTACTTTCTTTTAGTATTACATTTTCTTTACACGTTGTGCCATTATTTCCATATTTTATTCATCACAATTTACCTTTCACGAAATGCTATCAACCAAATTAAGGCGACTCAGCATTTAGCATTAATCCAAGCTTTTTGTGCAGTTTTAATGATGGCTTTTGCAAGAACTGCATTATTTAGCCTCAGATTTTCTTATTTTTTGCAATTTATCAGATATATTTGTGTAGGGCATAAGCACACTTTGGATCTTTACTGTTCCAAATAAACAGTTGGCATTCAAAAGTACACTTTTGTAGAAGATGCTTTAGTTTACTACTTGAAGGTCAGTTGCTGTGTTAAATGCTCTTTAACTCCAATTGTAACAAATGTTTGACGCTTAAATCATTTTTGTTGTTATTTTAATGATTTTTGTTCACCTCAATTTATTATCAGCCTCTGCAAAAAACAACAAGTCTTTGTTTTTTACAAAATATAGAAAGTTGCTCAGTCCTTAAATGTAACCTTGAAGCAATGGCTATCAAAAGTGGTCATAAATGTCATAAAAGAAAATCTGATTTGTAGCAAAGATTAAGTTATCAAAACAAAAAAGCCAGAGATGATCATCAGAAAACTAAAAACAGAAGAAAAACAAAGTACTATAAAAGCAAAAAGCTTCATTTTTTTAAACAATGTAAGAAAACAAAAAAGTCCCACTGCAGTATTATCCAATATTTCTAGATGATTTCCCACATCATTGTACCCTTCTTAATTTTTCAGTTATACATGAGCAGATGAATAAATTACAGGCTTGATTTTTTTAAACAAAGCTCGGTTTTCTAACTGTGATTGCAGTCTTGCACTGACTGCAATCACAGTTAGAAATGCATGTCAATTATCCCATTTGTCAAACAATTTTCTGTAAGCAGTTCTTAAGATCAAGAAATGATAAAAGACATTGACTTACATCAGATTGATCCAGAGATGCTCTGGGAGAGACGATGCTGAGGAAGCTTAGTCCTGAATGATTCAGAGCGAGACAGAACCTACAGCTGCCAGAGCGCAGCCTCTGCTGTAGAGTGCACAGCGGCTGGTCTTTTCCATATAATCATAGATGCAGGGGACTGTCAGTAGGTTTTAAACAGCTAAATTTATAAACTTACACAAAAAAATAAACCATTCAAGTGGCTTTCTTCACTCAAATGTGTTTTGATTCTGTTCCTTTTAAAATTTTCTTGATTTAGAAATGTATCTGTTTTACACTTAGGAGGATTGACCTTCAAACTACCATATGAAGCCAGTTTTGTTGTTTTTTTATAGAAAAAAAACAGTAATTAATTTTAGAAAGACAATGATAAAATTGCTTTCTTTTCCTATATTAGAACCTGTGGAATATTTTAAACCATATTTGCACAGAGAAATAACCTTGAGTTCTAGATTTTAGGATGTTTGGATTATTGGAGTGCCTGTGCACATCAGGTGATTTTAGAAATGTAACATTCCTGTCCATCTATTAGAGTCAAGGAAGACTGAGTATCCGTGAGAGGCACAACCCACCAACCAATCATTGGTAGAAAGAAAAATCTGTATTCAACCTGCAAATTTGCGGATTAATGTCAAGAGAATGTCAAAGCTTTCATTCTGTCATAATGTTTCTGTTTAAAATATATTTTTAAAAGTTATGTGTCAGGTCTTGCTCCAAAGCCAAAATGCAATCCCCCATGTGCCATAGGCCCTTCTCTTAAATACTTGGAGAGATTATGGGATGTAAATATATTGCCGTCCATGTTAGTAGTGAGTCCCAGGGCCAAAACATGGAAGCATTAGAGAAGAAGAAACTGATAAGTTGCACCCTCCAACCAATTACTACACCACTCATTTTCTCCTGAGGGGAACCTACCCCTTCCACAAGTTATGATTCCATTTTTAGTTGCTGGAAGACTCTCTATCATGTAGCAGAAGCAGACCAAAATGCCTGCATGGAAACAAAAGAAGCTGCATTCATTAGTCACACTATGTACACAAGTTATTCTGGTACCTGGTCAAAGGTGAGAATTTATGCAAAGAAAAATACATTTACAGTAATTAAGTCATGATGATGCACAACAATAACAAAAATGTACTATTTTACTCCATAGGTACAGCATAAGCTTAATTTTCTTTACTTATATTTTCCATCATCAGAAAAATGCCACAAGAACATGGTAAAAAGCTCAAAAATGTGATTTTGTGTTGGTAGCAGCAGTAGCCTAAAGACAAGAGAAGTGGGTTGTGTTTAATTTCCCTTATTAATATTAATGGCATTTAACTTTTTGATGGTTCTTACAGTTTGCAAGACTATTTAAGCTGTTTCAATTAAAAAAAGAATGTCACAGCTGGTCAGTAGGAGGAAGCGCAAGCGCAAAAAGGAATTGAACCCAACTAGTGAAGTTCCAAAAGATTTAATGACAAAAGATCACCACAAGCGTAGGGGAAAGGACAAGTGAAAAAAAAACTAGAGAAATCCTCAGCATTTCACTAGGAAAATTGCACAAGTAAATACATAAAACACTGGGGAGCTGAGAATAGTATAAAGCACCTCCTTAATGAAACCTACCGGTAGTTAATTAATAATTCAAGTGACAACTTTCAGCAGAACCAAGGGACGGCAGGGCTTCCAGGAGAAGTCACAGCCAACCTGGACACAACAAATCAGATAAAAAAACAAGGGAGAAACCATAAAAAAGAGCGTCAGATTACTTGTTTTAATTAAAATTTTTGTTACCTTTGCAAGATTCCCTTGGCTTCCAGAAAACCTGGAAGTACCCACGCATGGAGCACATGCAAACCACTATCCTGTGAGCCAACACAAAGCTTTTATAGTTTTTACTTTTGTGAAGCAACCTTTCCACATCTTTAGAAAGCACACATGGTCTGAAAGCCTGACAGCTGATAAGGCTGTCGTGTCTACGGTTGAAATAAAAGCATCAAAGAATTCACTGTCAGACCTCCACAAACTGATTACATTTCCTCAAGTAAAATTCAGACTTTGTAGAGCTTAAAAGAATTCTCCGTTGACTTAGTAAGGATTTCTATACTGAAAGAAAGCTGAAAATTAAGAAAGTCTCAGTTTGAAGTCAATTCAAATGGATTTAAGCTGTGAATTTTTAAGCAGTATCTTTTGTTTGTGAATATAAAAGAAACTCAACGTTTGAGGCAATCACTGTTAGACCAATCTAATTTTAAAGCAATTACCTCCCATCTTTAAATCTAAAGTGCTGGTCCCAGTGAGCCATTGTATTTATTAGACCCTGCACAAAAACATCTGAGACCTCCCTTAAGTAAAATTGAGTCATTGTACATTTGCACTCCTGTTAATATTGTTTTCATTCAGGACACAAGGGGAAAGCTGTTTATTACAAATGCTTCTCTTGGTGTTTGATTATCTTGAGACCATTTAAGAGATGCTGGTGAGGCTTCAGCGAATAATACTTCTAACCTGTGGTGTATGTAACATTTTTCAGGCTTTTGCCCATTATGAGCTTAAAACCCCCATGTATTTTTTCATGGAAATGCATGCACTGGCATTGATTGACAGATAAAAAAAACACACAGACGTTTAGGCAATACAAAAGAAACTGTACTAGTAAAGCAGTTTAACTAAAAGCTTTCTTTTAAACTTTAAACTTAAAAACAATGTTTTGACTTGTATTTCCATGTATAGATATTTTAATGGAAGTTTTTTTTTAGTCACAATTATAAGTGCCGTAATATTCATTTTGCAATTAACAATTCAATATGCAATTCAGGCTCGGAATATGAAAACACATTTTGCAATTTAGAATTCAATATCCAAAATTTACAACTCAACATGACAATTAAAAAAATATATATATAAAAAAATCAATTGCATTTTAAATTGTCATGGCTTTTTGATGTCATAATTCAAATGACAAAGCATTTTGCAATTTACAATTCAAAATAAGAAATGACATTTCAATATATGATTTGCTTTAAATTTATTTTAAAGTACAGTAATTTCAAATCTATAGCATTGTAAAATGCTGTGCAGTTTTTGTGTAAATAATTCAAGAAAATGTCAAAACAGCGCCTCCGTGGTCTAATACAATTTTCTTTTGCATAGCATTGCGCTTAACAGCAGCAATTGCAGTTGTGGTCATACCAAAGCAAATTCAGTAGCAGATAGCACATTCTCTTCTCTCATCTGACAGTTTGCATTTTAAATTGAACTTTGACACACATAAAGCTCGATAATGCTGAAATTATGCTGAAAGACTGGTCCATTATAATGAACTGGTCTATTATAATGAACTGGTTCATTATAATGAATCAGTCTTTCAAATACCTGTGCATTAACACCTTCACACCTGTTAATGGACTTGAGCTTTGAAAGTGTGCAATTTTGTAAGTTAATACTCAGAAAATGTAGACAAAAGACATGCATTCTGGGAGTTCAGTAATACATTTTTTTAGCTGTTATTAAAACCGAACTATGGATTAGTTGTCAGGGAATATTCATTTACAACGGAAACAAAAATTTCAGAAATTTTCACTGCTGGTGAAAATACATTGAGCAGACGCTTTTTTCAAAGCAACCCACTAAAAAAGGAGCTTATCCAGCTCGTCATTCACATCTTGACAGGTTGGAATTGTAATTGGAATCTAAAGCATATGTTCATGTAGAGACACAGCCTGTATAAATCAATACCAACCCTGTTACCCAAATCCTCACTACATCATTATCTAGTTTAGAAATTCATGCTATTCTCTATAGCTTAATTTTATTTTATTTTTTTACAGATTTGTCTTTCCTGTATGACGGAATTGAAAGAATATAGGTTTATGCAAATAAAAGATCTACATTACAGCTTTGGAAAGAATAAAGTGACATTTCTGCATCAGAGACATTTCTGAGTTTAGACAACCTGATTTATAAGTTGAAGGTATAAGGTTCTCTTTCAGTCATTGTAATAAAACTGGGAATACATGTACTGATTAACGTACCCACACCCTGTGCCAGGAAGAATTTCTAAGGAAAAAAGGTTGAGTTTTTTTCCTTATTTTTTTTTTATTTTAATTTTTTTAAATCAAAGATTGGTGGTGGTAGAGATTTAAAGATTACTGCCAGAGCCACTTTTATTATTTAGGTGATTGTATGAGAGACGATCAAGGGACGTTCCACTAACTAATTTCAAATTAAGTATATATTGTTATGATTTAGGTTTTGATACACTGAAAACAAAGGAGTATAAAACCAAATGGAAATAATTAATAGAAAATCAGAACCCGCTTATTGTGGTAATTATAAACAAGTCAATTATGTAATCACAGGAATAAAACACAGTTGACAAACAGTTTAGGTTAAAAACATTTAATTTTCAAAATAAAATTGGATCTTAGGCGACAACTTCATAACTTTCAATTTGAGGCCCTGTTTAAAAAAATATAACAACTTTAAGTATATTGTTTCATTTTATTTTCATATAAAAACAAATATAGTGTGCAAAAATGGCAAATACAAGTAATAACATCTTTACTAGGAGATTCTAACATTGTGCATGAATTAAGTATAATTTAAAATGACAAAGTTTCAACAGAATATCTTTATTTGTTGTTTGTTTATATCTGTAAAAATATGAATTCATTTGCAGTTAGAAAAATACATTAGAATAACATTCATACAGGAACTTTTTAAAGTTTGTTTAAATATAATTTAGCTTCTGCATCAAGTATCAAAGTAATAACACTGTAATGTCAGCACAGCATGCTCATCTGCTCTTCATCAAAGATCTTTCTCAGCTAGATATCCACCACACAGCTCAGCGCAGTGGCTCTTATTGCATCAGAGATGACTTTTGCTCCCGATTCTCCAATGCCGTTACCCTGCAAGCTAAAAAACACAGTTTTAATTAAGATACAGGAGCACAGGAATAAACCAACAAACATGTACTTAAGAAATCATACTTGATATACGCCAACTGGTGGTTTCCCTTCAAAGCTGTTGCAATGAATATGGCTCCGTCCATACCTAAAGAGTTCTCCTGCAGACTGAGGATTTTTTATTGATCAATTATTCAAACACTCAATTTGAAAAATGTATCTGTTGAACAACATGTTTATGAACTTCCAGCTGCTTTGCAGAAAATGTATTTCTAAATTAAACACGTTCAATGAACACGTTCACATGTCAATAAAAAATAGCTAATTTCAAACATCCCCTAAAGTTAAAAGAAACTACTTTTTTTAAATGGACAGATTGCAGTTTAAATTGAAATGGATAAATACTTACTTCAAGGACTTCAGACTTCTGTTGCATTTTAGAGCATTGGCCAGAGCCTTAGCTCCTTCCATCCCTATACTGTTTCCACGGAGACTGAAAAGGATGGAGGACAACAGACTGAAGGTCAAATTAAAAAAAAAAAAAAACAACACAAACATTGTCCCCCATGCTTAAGAACTCCGGTTCTCTCTAGACTACCTCCAACAAAAGGTTAAATATAAAAATGACTAATTTAAATTAAAGTACTTAAAGTTAGTAACTTGATAAACAACAAGAAATTCATTCTAATGAGATACAATGAAGTAAAAATGGCTTAAAATAAGCAGCCAGTGAGCTTGCTGGGGATCCCACTGATTTTAAAACTAGCAACTGTATAAAGATCGTGTCACTGCATATCATTGAATGTTAAAAAGAATAATAAGCAGTAAGACACCATGGAGAGGTTTGCCTTACTCTAATGTCTGCAGAGATTGATTCTCCATCAGAGCTTCTGCCAGCGCCACGGCTCCACTGGTCCCAGCCGAGACTCCCTGAAGACTGAGCAGCATAAAAATCAAAACCATGGGGGGGAGAAAATTACCTCTTTTCTTTTTTTAATTCATACTTTCTGTTTCTCTGTATGTAATAACACATCAAAAATTTTCCTTTATTTTATCTTCAAGGCTTGGAAAAAAATAATTGGATCAGTCGGGGCAGAAAATTGTTTATGCCAACCATAACGTCTGCAGTGAAGTGTTGACTTTTAGAGCTTCGGCAAGAAAAATGACACCCTCATTTCCGATTGCATTTTCCTGCAGACTGAAAGAAAAATGAAGACAAAAGATGCACAAGCATTAGAAACAGTCTCTAACTCTGAAATTAAATGTTGTTTTGTTGCAGTTTCAAACTGTGCTGGCAGCCTGCAGCGACTCACACTGATGCTGGCATGCACAATGAAGTAGGTTAGAGGAGATCAATGCAATTAGAGGACACTGAGTGAATGAAGTGTATTGGCCTTACTCTAAGAGCTTTATTGTGGCATTGGACATTAGTGCGTTGGCCAAAACTTTAGTGGCTGTGGACTTGATGAAATTCCACTGGAGACTGTGAAAAGCAAATAAATAGACACTTCAACATATTCTTCATGAGAAAACATGGAATTAAACAGTGAGCTGATGTTAGTAAAGTATTCCTGCTTCATCTTTTCAAGCTATGTTCACACCAGGTACTTGATGCTTGTTCTTGAACGTGCGTTCACCCCATGGTGTTCACCCTGGACAAGCAGGTATGGACTACTTCTTCTTTTTCTACTCTTTACTAGCACAAGTACAACAAGTCCAGGTGGAAGAGGCTTGGCGTAAAATGTCAAAGTGGTGCACCTCTATTCTGAAATATGAAAGACTTGGTGTCATATAATTCCATCCGGACACAAACTGCCAATATTTTCTCCTCCATGATTATTTTTCTGTGATTTGAAAGGGTACCATCCATACGTCACAACTAAATCGGAGTCCCTGATTGGTCAAAGTTTCACCTAGTTTAACATTCAACATGCGTTGAGTGGCTGCACGTTTTGTGCATAAAAGCCAAAAACGCCTGTAGAAACTTGCCTAGCGACACTTGAACTTGAGATTTTTTATCATGAAATGTCGAAACACAAATTTACGCATGTAACATAGACTTTTCTTTGGAAGTGGGAGCTTAAGAGCGTGTTTCTGAGGGTGGAGTGAACGTAGCTTCAGACTGAAAAATTGCTATTTCATTTGAATATTTTAAAAATGATGTATCCTTAATTTGTGTGTTGTTCTACAGCAAATCCAACTTACTGCAGAGAGGTGAGTCCTTGATTAAATTTGATTGCTGCAGATATCGCCTGAACACCTTCATCATGTAATAAATTGGCCGTAAGACTGGGAGGAGGAAACACAAACACACAATAATGACAAATAATACAATCTCTTTGCTGTAAAATCATCTAAAGCTGTCCACTTCAGCTAGTCCCTTCCTTTTACTTATAATCATTTTGCAGCGATTTTATGAGTTTTATTATTTCTGTACAAAGGACCATTTTCGTCCCTGTTGTCCGTGCTTGGTAAATAAAGGAAATTCATTCTTTTTCACAAGGACAAATCATTACAGATTCATGGCTCTTGTACCCGGGTTTATTTCCAGAAAAAAACGTCTGTAACAGCAGCTTAAAGAAAATGATTTCACAGTGTCAGTAGCCTTTCTGAATAAAAGAAAGTGGGATTGGCTTTAAAGAGGGACAAACTGATCTTTGGTACAGGGATTCTACCATCTTCTGCTGTCCTAGTTTCCCTTTGGACAGTCACACATCAGACAAAACACGAGTTACAGAAAGACGGCGTTTTGTTTGAAGTCATAACAACCAGTTGGCTCCCTTGGGAGCTGAGTTTTCTTTTTCTTTTTCTTTTTGGCTCAGTTTGATAAAGCTGCTGTTCGCTGAGAGGCAAATGTATGTGAACTCTTAAGTGGGATATCCTCAGCTCATGTGGAACACAAAATTTAGTGCTTATGAAATGTTATGAAAGATGCAAAACAAGTAAAAACGTAATAGTTTTTATTTTTATCTCTATTTGCTCCACACACGTGTAAAAGTTCATAAATAAAATTAGTTTAAATTTAGAAACTATCCTTGTTGAGTTCTTAGTTTATCTTTGTACTTTGATTTTGTGTTCTTATTGTTTTTCATTGCATATTTATTGCAATTAATTTTAAATTAAAAAGTGTTTTTATTTTAGAAAACACTTTTAACATTAACAGGATATTATGTTCACGGCTGTTACAACTTAAACAACCTGTGTTTAAAACTGATTCAGCTGTTTTCTGGCTAGGTGTCACCATGTGGCATAATGGTGAAAGACATTTAAGTATTCGACCACTAAAACCAAAGTGTTACAGCTACTGGCAAGCTACTTTAAAGCATCATTACAGAACAACAGTCACTCTCATTTGGGCTTTAAAAAAAAAGAAAGACAGAAATAAAAAAGACAATTACAATTGTAAAGTGAAAAGGCAACTTACTCCAGATTTTGCAGAGAATTGTTCTCCTGGAGTGCCTGGGCCATGTTCTTTGCTCCTTCAATCCCAATTGAGTTCTCTCTGAGACTGATGATTCAAAAAGCGTGCAAAAAAAAGTGATATCAATTGCAGTGGGCTGTAATACCATTTGGCAACAAGAAGATTTTTATTTTAATGCTTACTTCAAGGTCACTAGACCGTGGTTGAACCTGAGGGCTTTGGTCAGCGCCGTCATTCCTCTGTTGCTGATTGAGTTGCTTTGAAGTCTGCAGAACAAGAGAAAGGTGGTCACTTAGGTTAACTGGAAATGGGACCATTCCTGAACAACTTTTAAAGAGGCTGAACTCTAAAATTGAAAACCAGATACTGACTGGAGTGAGAGCAGAGTTTGGTTGAGTTTTAACGCTTCGGCCAGAGCGACGGTTCCTTTGTCCCCCAGCTGGTTACTGCAAAGTCTGCAGAAGACAATGAGATACAGCATAGCACATGATATAAGAAAAGCCTACTTAGAGCGAATATTTATGCAAAATGTAAAGAACAGACAATGCTTCAACATTTAAACTGTAAACATTTCAATAGTATTTAACCAAAATATAAAGGAAAATTAATAAACTAATTCAGTTTTCTAATGTCCAAAAAACAGGCTTCATAGGTTAATTGGCAACTCTAAATTGTCAATAGGTGTGAGTGTGAGAGTGCATGGATGTGTGACTGTGGACATTCTACCCTGCGACAGACTGGCGACCTGTCCAGGGCATCCCCTGCCTTCGCCCACAAGTGGCCGGGATAGGCTCCAGCAGCCCCGTGACCCCGTAAGGGAATAAACGGAATAGAAAATGAATGAAAAAAAAAAGAGTTTTCTAATGTGCTTAGTTGGGAAATGAATATCTATAGTAGCTCTATTGTTGACTCTTATTCTTTAATGAGATCCTTTATTTTGAAAGGAACTTGTTGCTGTCAAAACTCATACAATTATATATATATAACACTGTTGTTTGAAAAAAAACTGACCTAAAGGCCACAAAATGTAAATAAATTGTGTTTTTCTAAACAGGAAAATGGGACTTTGAGGATCTTAGTCAGCAAGAAACTGGACCAAATGACTCTTTAACGCTAAAGGTTCCAGACTCCTGACCTCAAAGAACGATTAGAAAGAGGACAAACATTTACATTAGCTTTGTAAGAGTTCGGTTCATCTTCAGTGCATCTGCAATCCTTTTGGCTCCATCTGCCCCAATTTTATTTTTCCGCACACTGAAACAGAAATGATATGATTTCAATTAAACAAAGCAATTAAAGTAATAAAAAAATAGGTAAAACACTGCTCACTTCAGAGAAACCAGCTTGCGATTGCACTGCAGAACCTCTGCCAGGGCCTGAGCACCCTCCTCCTCGATGCTGTTGTTCTGGAAGCTGAGTTGTTAAAAATAGTTAACCAGGTTATTAAGATTCGTGTTTGCTTTTGTGTAAACAATACTCACTTAATTGATGTCAAGACTTGATTCATTTTCAGAGCCTCTGCCAAGAACTTTGCACCTTTAGACCCAATGTTGTTGTTCCGGAGACTAAATTATTCAAAAAGAATTGTTATGATGCAGGATATGAATAAATGGAATGAGTGTGGAGCAAAAAGCACATGCATTTGCCACTTATTAACTCAAATTCTTAAGGAAAGAAAGATATCTCACTTGAGATATGTTAATGTACGATTCACCAGAAGAGCTCGACTCAGGGCTTTGGCTCCCTTGTTGCTGATTGCATTGTCTGCCAAACTGAAGGACAGAATAAAATAAGCTGGGTTTATACAGAACAAAGTGATCTGATCAGTCAGTAAAGCTAAAACAGATGCAAAAATATTAGCTTCTTTAAATTGCGCTTTTTAAAAATAATTACAACTAAAAGTGTTTTTTTTAAGCTTTATTTTAAGCAATTTCACCTTAATTTTTGGATATGACAATCCTTTGCACTAAGGAGGCTTCCCAGCAGTTCCATGACATCATCTTTGAAGTTATTATTCTCTAACCTGCACAAGAGGCAAGTTTTATTGTCAAGTTGTGATGTGTGCTTTACTTTAGTTGACTGCATTGAAGTACTGACCTGAGGTGGCTGCAGTAAAGCAATTGTGGGAGCAAGCTTTTCACTGTTGAGTAGTTTAGAGAGCCGGTTAGGTTGGTCTGGTCGCTGCACTCTGGAGACACATGCAGCAGGAAGCCCAGGATGACACAGTGAGGCCGAGTTAACTTTCCAGCCAAGCTTTCTTGCCGTAAATCGTCCTCGACACTCCGCAGCAGCTCGGTGTGTTGTAGCTCATGTAAGCAATAAGCCAAGTTGACAGTGCGCAGTGAAACCACAGCTTCCCCGCTGGACAGGAGGCCTTGCAAAAACCCAGCTGCCCACACCTTCTGGTTACCATCATCTTTTCCTGCCGCTAAAAGCCCTGCAACAGGCTTCAGTGCTGTTGGGCAAAGCAGGCCTGTCAAAAATCGCACAAAAACATCCAAGTGACCATCCTCAGCCTGTTGTGAGTGCTGAAAGGCACTTCGGAAATGGGTCTGAAAGCCAATTTTTGGCCAGGACATGGTGCTTTCTGAGAACAGATCGAAAATGGCCCTCTTGGAGGAAACGTGGTAGAATGTAGCTGCAAGAAACTCCTGCAGAGTCAAATGTGTGAATCGATACGTTGTGTGGATGGTGGACTCCAATCGAATGAGGACTCCAGCACCAAGACTGCTTTGAATTAACTGTAAATCTATCCCATATGCCTTGAGGTCCTGCTCGCTGAAGGTGTATTTGTGCTTTAAGAGTCCATAAAATGCCAGCCGCCCAAGGTTTCCCAGTAGTTTTCGGTTACTCCCATGAAACTGCTCTGTTTTAATGGGTTCCCTGCCTCTTGGCTCTCCTAATTCTGCTTTCATGTAGCAAAAATGGGCATATAAGCCAGTGCAAGTCCTGGGAAGGCACTCCTGTGCTCCACTCTGCAAGATGTACAACAAAGTATCAGCTGTCATCCAGCAAATGCATGGTATGTAGCACATCACCATCAAGATACTGTGAGCCTGTAGGTGGGCCCATATTTTGCTGGCAAAGTCCCTTTCTGAGAAGTGGTGGTTAAGGAAGGTTTGGATGTCATCGGGACTGAATCCTGGAATCTCAGACACTCTGTCAACCAGGCCTCCGGGGATGAGTGAAGCCACTCCAGGTCTGGACGTTACCCACACTGCTACGTCTGGGAGCAGATTCCCTCGAATGATGTTGGTTATCAAGTCATCAATGGACACTTCTTTCTTTGGGTCATTGCAGGGAATGGCATCAGAGAAATTTAACTTGCATCGGAATTCATCCAAACCATCAAAGATGAGGAGAGTGCGACAGGGGCTTGTGAGAACCAAACTTGGATCTGCTAAATAAGGAAAAGCCATTTTGACTAGTTTCTCAGCAGACAGCTTTTCCAGTGTGTTCAGCTCACTGAATGTAAAAGGTAAGACAAAGTGGAAATCTGAGCAAACAGCACCTTGGCTCCACTGTCTGATGAAGTGTCGTACCCATGTTGTCTTGCCAATGCCGCTCACCCCAACTGTGAGGGAGACTCTGGGAGGCAAGCTGACCCTTGTCAGGGGCTCGAACAGTTTTGCCAACCCTAACTGTCTGAGATGATTGACTTTCCTTCCTCGAGTCACTCCCACCTGCATCAGGTCATGTTCCTTTTGTTGGAGGTCAGAAAGTCCATCAATCAGCAGCAGAGTTCTTGAACACATGTTCAGTTTGGAGCAACTGAATGAGTCTCTTTCTCTGTAATGTTCGTACTGTTGCAACAAAACCTCCTTGTGTGTCTTCACCGTGGAATCTGCAGAAAGAAACCAGGATTAGTAACAAAAATTGCTTTGTTTAATTTCCAAAAAATAAAGTAAAAGTTCAAATGTAAGCATTTTGTAATCTGCATATTTGCTTTCACCCATGAGTCACCAATAACACGATTATCTGTTTTCTTTGTCATTTTGTTCTTTGGAAAAATTCAAAACTAATCCCGTCATTTACCATAGTTTAAGATGAGCTGGGAAACCGGAGCATTGGAGCTCATTATAAAGCCCTGAAGTGCATCAGATCCTTGGCTTTCCTTGCTGGCAATAACAGTAGTGAGCACAGTAACCTGGTCCTTTAACTGGCCTGCTTCCTTGATGGTGGCCTCTTCGGCTAAAGTGAGCACATCCACCTTTTTCAGGTGGGTCAAGATTTCCTCCAGAAAGGTTTTGGTAAGAAAGCTTCGTAGCTGGTTTTGGTGTTTTTGGACCCAGCCCAGTTCTGCACAAAAAGCGAAAACAAAAAAATATTAAGAACTTAAAATTCTAAAAACTGAAAAATTACAAATCCAGTTGTATCAAGTAAAGTATAAGTTTAAAGGAGAAGACCTGATAAGAGATACTGATTAGAGAACCTGGCACACTTGAAATGAATAACAAATATGTCCTTAAAAGCATTGGAATTATGGGGGTTGTCTTTGGGTTTAGAGATTAATATTTTAGTAAAATGACAAGCTTTGAATCGGGAAAGAAGAGGCTCACCAAAGAAACTTACCCTCTGATCTTGCTTGTAAAGAGGCAGATGAGGTCGTGGACTGCAGGTCAATGTAGCAGTCGTTTTGCCAGGTAATTCGCTTGCTTCGGTCCAGGATCGAATCATAATGTTTCCTCTCCATGAGAAAGTTTGATACTTTCAATCCTCAAGTGTCCTGTTTCTGTCTTCATGAAAAAAAGTATAAGCAGCACACCACAATTATTATTAAATTCTTTTTAGGGTGCCTTTTATAGTTATGAAAGACTTTGCTTTTTGATGTCTGTTCAGAATGTCTGTGCTTATATTATTATAGATTGATGCAATTGTTAAAAAATTAAAAAACAATTCCAAGAAAAGTGCATTTATGCTTAGACTTCTGAGCATACTTATCCATATTTTCTTTTAAAAATCCATTGAAAGCCACTTTTTACTCTTTTTAAGGGCAGTGGATGCTTCACCATGAACCTTTACAACCAAATGACTCATCTGATAAAGTCCGACAGAACTTCCAGGCTCTCAACACCAGGCTATAAACCTTAGGATATTTTCAAGGCTCGTGATCAAACCTGTAGGTCAAATTTACATATGTAAACCTATTGCTACCACAACTAGTTTTAAAGCAAAATAAAAAACTTATTGATGCAAGTTTTTCTCCTTTTGTTAGTCATTTAACATTAGTGGTAATTACTGAGAATCTTACTGACACGTTAAAAATGTGACTGAAAATGAATTTGCTTTATCAGAAAATGTAACCTATAATTTATCAATTGTAGTTGGTTGAGAACAATACTCCAAATAGAAAAAGTCAAATAGAGTAGTTAGAATTCTACCTAAGAGCAGTGCTACTTCCAAATAAAATACTGTAGTGGAAACAGAATTTGGTCATCCAAAGAATGAGTCAAATAAGATTAAAATCTGAAGTTTATAGCATTTATTTAACAATAAGGAAAGGATTATTTTTAAAACATAAAAACAACCTATGACTCACAATTTTCTGTGGATCAAATTGAGGTATATGATAACATAGAGGGGACAAATTTCCAGTCAAGCCGATTTATCCAGTCTTTACATGTAAACAGATAACAAGGATTACCATGATTGCTAAAACAAATATTGTTAATTCCTTTGTGCTTGTACCATTTTTTGCAAGATACTTTTTGAAACAATTCTGCGCTTCCTCTATAATAAACTTTAAATAACACTATCTCAGTACGGCTTCAAAAGATGTAAACATTCACTTCGTGTATAGTTTCCACACTCTGCTCCACTAAAATGTGTGATATAAAGCCTAAGACTAAAGTTAATTTATTTGCATGTATGTGCACAATGTACAATGTTGCAAAAGTAGTGCAAACAAAGGTTTTAACTTGGCTCAAAGTTCAATGAAAAGAACAGGAAATAAAACCGACTTCCTGTGTGGTTTGGCTGCTCATCACGTATTTCACAAATAGGAAACCCATCAGACATGTCGTACTTCACAATGCACACATCTGTCGTAAGGTAGTCTAAATAATAAAGTACCACAGATTATCAGGAGTTCTTTGTAAATATGTGGGCAGAACTTGTTTTTTTTTTTTTTTGCTGTAAAACGTAGCAGAATCATTTGGGGTTGATTTTACCAGCTAATAAAGTTAAAACCTAAAGCCCTGTGGCAAATGTAAGACAACTCACCATGGGTCTCTTGAATGGGGTTGTGCTGTCAGTTGCAAACAGCAAACCTATAGCGGTATATCTTTACACTTGTGCAGAAAACAAAGATAAAATGAACTCATCAACAGGCATCCTGTTCAAGACTTACAAACAAATGAACAAGTACTGAAAGAGTTGAAGCTTAAGTCATCACCGCTGCTAGAGCCAGTTTCATGCTGCAGCATCTTCCTTCCTGTGCTGCGGTTAGCTGGCTGAAAAAAAACCCCCAGTGTTTTTGCAGGCAATGCAGCAAAATTCAGGGCATGTCTGAAGTCACAGCCATCTGGTTGCTCATTCAATAATCATGGAAAACATGGAAACTTGAAAAGAGTTTAATTTGTACATGTGCAGCACAGTCAGATAAAAACAACAACAGAATTTTTGTTTTGAAGATACACATATTTTTAGGATGTAATGATCATCAGTGGTTTATGGTCATGGTTGCTAACTGAACCAACAGGGTGTGTCTGAACCTACTTTATAAGTGTTGATAAAGGATGTCATGACTTCAAAACTATTATGCCTCTTATTCTTAATATATTCTCAAGCAGTGTTTGCAGAGTGAACAGTCCAGACAAATAAATCACCTATGCAGTAAATTTTGTGAGAATTTATTATAACAAATGGCCCACTTTTTCCTTTTTAATCTAATATTTTTATGTAACATCTTAGATAGAAAAATCAAGAATAAAAATAAATCTCTTGTCATTAAATAAAAAGAAGAGAAAGTCAAAGAGGGGTAAGACTGAACTAAAATTTGGTCAAAATTTTAGAAAAAAACTAATATTTTTGAAAGGTTCTAATTAAACATACAGTAATGTAGGTCATTGCGTTTGCTGAATGATAGGTTGAAGAAACTTCACAACTCACTTTTGTGCACCTCATGAGAAGAGAAACAAGAGATCTAAAAATTTGCTCATAAAATAACACGCAGTAAAACACACATGAGGTTTTCACATCCCTAAAACCAACACAAAGAAGCTCTGAATACAAAACAATCATTTATCTCCAAAAACTAACATTTAAGAAATTACTTGATTAGTCTTGCACATTTCTTTCTTTTAGCACAATGTAAACAGTTTGCTTAAAATAAGCACAAAAAAGTGGTTACAAAAACAGGAAGTTTAAAATAGTCTGTTGCAGAACATAGCAGGATAATCAGGCAGGGCAGAGTTTAAAGAATACATTTGGAACTTAATGTTGTCTTTATAACAAATCATCTTAATACTAAAATACTTCAGTACCAGCTGAGTTTCCCGCAAGAAACTGATCAAATTTAAAAGGCATTTCTTAAAGCCAGTAGAGAACTATTATGACTTAAAATTCAGAAAAAAAACAAAAATGTTCCAACAAGCAACTATCAGCTGACAGCTGAAATCAGTGTTATCTTGGATTGTGTGATTTGATGATACTGGAGCCCCTTGACAACTGTTAATAAACTATTAGAAGTCACTTTCACAAGCCACCGAGGACAGAAAAAGACAGCGCTCACTTCAGAACAGCCTCAAAATGATTTGTGTATACTTCAAACGAGCCTCTGATGTCCCCTGCTTCCTTTCTATGACGCCACTGCACACAAGTGCCTCCAGGAGCAAACTGACTGATTTAAAGCCTAGATTATGGATCAGACAGTCCCTCTGCATGTTCACTCAGCTCCATGGTGGAGTAGTCCAGAGGACGTCTGAAAACACAAAAAAAACATTTAAGCAAACACAAAAATTAAAATCCACTTCATTTGATTTTCTATAGATTTTGAACAGTATTTTTGGCAACCCCACAAACTGATAAACACAACAATGTGGATATGGACAAATCTTCTGTGTTTAACTGTTGATTCTCTAAATGACAGGCCTTTCTCGTCTTTGTAACCCTTGTGCTATCCTAAGCACTTTAACATTGGGAGTTGGGTCAAGGTTAAGTGGGAGAACTTGCATAATAGGTGTCTAAGTAAACACTTTTTTGCCCCACTGTATTTCCTTAAGCGTTTAAGCCACTTCCTCAGCAAAAAGACAGACTTTCAATTTCTTAACTCTGGTTGACCTGCTGTGAAACTTGTAAATAAACCATTCACAGCGAAAAAGGAGAAGTCATGTGACTTAAAATAACAAATAGTTTCCATGAGTCTATAACATCACACAAATTATTGCTAAATTTAGAACCGCATAGTTTGTTCAAAAGTAATTAAAATGCAACTTGTGTGTGCACTTCATAAAATATTGTTGAGCGATTTAGTTAAATTTTCACATGAGATGACAAAATAATATTGCAAAAATCTCCAGCAAAGAACACAGGCAATAAAAAAGGATAAGGATACTACAAGAATATTATTTTTAAAACTGACCACGAAATAGTCAGTAAAACAAATCAAAAAGTGCTCACCTCCTCCTGTAGAAATATGTAAACAGGGCACCTCCCAGTACCACCAGCAGGAGCACCGCTACTATCAGTCCTATCTGCAACCCCAGGGCTGAGGCTATGTGCAAAACAAAGGCAAACTTAAGAAATAATCATTTCAAAGCAATGGCAATGAAACCAAACAAAGAGAATATCCAGCTTAATGTTTTAAACACTATTACTTCTCAACAACAATAGGGGTCATAAAAAAATCAGAAACAACTGGAAAATATATAAGCTTTGCTAATCATTTGCACTTGCAGTTATAAAACTTTTTTTTTTCCTTTACAAAGATTTAACACAACTTCCCAACCTTCAAAAACCTTGAGACTTGGGGCCTTTACTAGACATTATCAGTCTTTACAATACAATGAAAGCAGGCAAGGAAACACAGTTAGTGAAAGATCTGAAGCATCGGAATTTCAACCGCAAACTACCCTTTATAACCTTTTTACTGAATCAAATCTTTTTTTTTTTTAATCTAATAAATGGTGTGTACTTATATAGTGCTTTCTTATCTTTATTAAGGCCCAAATTGCTTCACAGTTCCATTCATCCACACATATCCACACACTGATGGTGACTCTGAGCAACCGCTAACGTGTCACAGGACCCTTTGAGTCAAGGGCGAGCAAGGTGGAAACCTACCATCCTCCAATCAGAGATCGACCAATCTGAACCTCTGACCTTGCTACACCACATCAACAACTAAATATTCATTCAGAAGGTTCTAACTTTTGCCGATGTAGTGGCCGGTGATGGGAGAAAAGCAGGTGTCTGCCTGAGTAGGAGCGGGGCTCGAGAGCAACGCCTGAATGATGAGGGCCCTCTGATGGTCCGAGTGGGCCTGGATGTTCCCCCACACTCGCAGCCAACCAGACATGCAGGAAAAGTTAGCCCCTACAATAAAAATAGACATGTCAAAAAAAACACCAGTTTTTATAGATGTGCTTCCTAATCATTTGAAAGTTGCAGATAATTAAATGGCCACAGTTGTAATTGTCAAAGGAATCATGAAATGAATAAGAAGAATGAAAAGCCCAGATTTATTTCCTTCTGTGAAAGAAAACTACTTTTGTCAAAACCAAGTAGTGTAGTTGCTATGGCAACTCCACTTAATAATTAGCATATTTTCAGTGAAGATCTATTATTAAAAGAGGTGAGAAAAAAACTTTATTTTTATTTTACTTTCATAATAAAAAAAAAACATTGGTAAGTGTAATATTTTTAGGGACAATGTGGCCATGTCCACAGTGGCTGTGACCTGTGGTGGAGCTAGAAATATCATCTGTGATCTTAGAAAAAAAAAGCCTCTCACCTCGGAGATACAATGCAGAAATGCCACAGTGACACCTCTGCTCCAAATAGTGAGCCACGTCAGCCATCCTCTTTCTGTGAAACACTTCACCACACTCTAGGGGGAAACAGGAAACGAACTATTGAAACCCCTGATTGGTCAATTTAGGTTTAAATAAATGAAACACTAATATAAAGCTACTATTTTGTTGAATATAGAGTTTCACATTTTCATTTCAGATCCATAACCATTATGAAGGTACAATCCATAACATTAATCTTTAGCCTGCCACCCGTAGAGTCAGGCTGACCTTATCAACAAGAGTTACAATGTATGAAAACAGCATAAAATATTCATGAAATAGTTTAGAATGAAAGAGTTTTTATTGAAAAAAAATAGAATAAAAATCCTATTGGTGAAAAACAAACAAACAAAAAAAAAACAATGAAAGTTATGTATAAAGCGGGGAGCAGATCTTCCCAAATCTTAGAATTGAACAGGTCATTAGAGTCACTTATTTGATCGATATATAGATTGTTTTGTGTTTAACAAAAGGTTAGAAGAAATTTTTAGAAATAAAAACAATAAATTGCATTAGTAAATGTATTGTAAACAGCAAGTAGCCCTATGCAAATATGAACTAAGTCATGTCCTGCCCAAACATTTGGATTGTAAGATTCTAAAAGAAATTCAATTATCTTTGTCTCCTTTGTTTCCACACTGACAGTGATCGGTACATATCAGACGTCATAACAGATGTCGTCATAATCAACATTTTTTACATTTTTAAACCATTATAGCCCAGATCCCCTGACATCCTCAAAAATAAAGCGTATATGTTTTATATTTAATTTGAAAGTTTCTGGTGTTTTACCTCCTGACTGCTCGAAAAACGGGGGTCCAAGACAAAGGTCGATTTGACTTGAGAAGGCGGGGCTAGGACAGAGATTGGTGTGGCTTGGTGTGGGGGACGAACTTGTCCAGGAGGAGGAGCTCCTGATCTCGCAGCATAAACACCTGCCGAGCGAGACGGGACCGCCTTCCACCGACCTGCACACACAGCCCATGTGGCACTTCATGAGGGAAACCAGACCAATGGCATCCAAACACAAACCATTTTCTCTTTGATAACAATTTTAACTGACATGTGGGAAAGCATGTGCAGAACAGATAAAAAGCCTCCAATCAGCTGTTTAAATTCCAGAAGTCTAACTATAAATACAAATAATCTATAGGAAAAACAGTTTAAATGTTTTAAAAACACAACAAAAGTAGTTCATTTGCAATAATTTTCATTAATTACCGGTAATAGTTTTGTAGAAATGTGTGGTGTTGCCGTTTTTCCACTGATTTTGCTCCATACAAAGGGCTCAGCCACACTAAACCAACAGTCAGACACTTGAAGCAGACAAAATGACTCACTAGCTTTGACTTAAGTTTGTTAAGGGGAATTTGTTACATAATAGTTTCACTCTATGTAAGGGTTAATGGCCAACGAAGTGTGCATTACTACTTTTTAACGCACGCCGTGGAAGCCTGAACCGTCCAACGCGAATGCGGATGTGTTAAAAAGTAATAATGCACACTTCGAAGGCCATTAACTCGCTTATACCATGGTCACTTACAAAAGCAATAAATATCAACAAGTTTTTAGTCCTTAATTCTTGTTTTTTTTCCCGATTTGGATCGCTTTTCTCACAAAAAACTATTTGTTACGTTGTGCGCACCACATAACAAATGGTCCGCGTCGCACAGCACCACCGCTACAGTCAAGATTCGGCGATATATATATGCTGATCTTTTTGATGGGTTGAACAAAGAGAGAAAGTTTACCTCTTACCGCTTGTTTTTGTCCAAATGATGAAGCAAAAGGTTGTTTTAAAGAAGCCGGCGCAGTGATACAAAACATTTAAGCGAGGTGACCGGAACTTCTTTTTTCACCGTGCGGTTATCAGGTTTTAATGCACACCCAGCAGCCAATCAGAATCGAGTATTCACCCGGACCATGGTATAATCAGAGTTATTAGAGTATTGAGAGGATTTGAATGCTACATGATGGGTCTTTCTGCACTGCTTTTCCACCTTTACAAATTACACACGCTTTATCCATTTACACACATTCAAAAAAATAAAAGTTTTAACTAATCAGTTTCATATTTTTTATGTTGTGACTGAAAAAAAAAGTAAAAAGATTTACTTAGAGAGATGACAGGAGATTAAAGACCCACTCCATTGACAAATGCGCTTTTGGTGTTTTTAACATGTTCTTGTCGCATTTTTCTCATGATGGAAGACATATAGAAAGACAAGCAAGCTCAAATTGCATTTCTGAGTATTATTTTATGCAAATCCTTGCCAATCAGGAACAGGCGAAAAAAAATGTCATTAGAAAAAGCTTGTAGCTGTGACCTAAAAGCTACTATGACAAGCCACAAGCTCCTTACTCTGCTCCATTCTGATCCACCTGATTGTAGACGACTAGATCCGTGTACATTTTGGTTTTCCTCATCCAAGTTAGCATCTGGCTCTAAACTTTATGACTGTATATCTCCATTATTGCTTGCCTTTTTTGTTGCATTGTTCGGTAATATTAGGTTGGGGGTGCGAGGGACAGTAAGCTAGTGTGAGAGAGTGTAAGCAGATGGATGATGAGAAGTCAGGACAGACTCACTCAACACCAAAAGTCCTGGCCAGAACTCAAAGGTGAATTTCTGGTGAACTACTGCTGCTCTGCTGAAACTATGTTCTAGACAGCGATCCAGGTTTTTAAAATTTTGTCCAAAAATTGTATAATCAGAGTTTATCAACAATTTGGAGCTTTTTCTGGAAATTCATTTTTTTCAATTCTAACTAAATTGTTTCAATAAATGTAAAAAGGTTACCAGATGGAGTCTAAATCAAAAAGTAGCAAACAATCAATATTTCCACATTAACTTTAAATGGTCAATTTAAAATTCAAAATATAAGACACAATTAATAGAGAATCATAGCTTTACTTGATATATGTACCTGAGAGCTGGAAGTACTTGTCTCCCCCTAGTGGTGGAAAGAGAAGAAAGCAGCCACTGATTTTCACTGAACAGCAGCACATCCCTGAGGCTGACGTTGGTCAGCGCACTGCCAGCTCTGCAGATGCTGAACAGGTCGTAGCACAGAACCACTGCTCCTCGTGCTGGCACACTGGAGCCTTCTGGGAAAGCCTGATCTATGCAGTGGAAGAAAACAATGGAGATACAAAAGAAATTAGAATACTTGACTTTTACAACACCTGAGTTTTTCTTTTTTTTTTTTTTTCCTGCAGCCTGGTCTACTACCCACCTGCTCCAGTGACATTTCCGACAATATAGAAACCATTCTGGTCGAGAGACCCAGTCAGGGGAAGTGCAATGACCGTGCCCCTGTGCTCCTGGTCAAACACGGACAGAACCAAGCCTGTCAGGTCTGTCATGGGTGGCCCATGAAGCTCCACAAAGGCCCTCTGATGACTGTGATTGGTCCAGTGGCCACTTGACACCTCATTTATTACAACACCTTTAGGAGCTGGAGGAGGGCGGGGGCAGCTGTTTTCTCTCAGGGGGGTGGGTGTGGCCACCTAGAATGATCATATGTCACACTTTGACTTCTTTTAAAAAGTATTGTTCTATTTAGAGGCCTAAAATGTATTCCGTTTTGAATATAAAAATTGTTGTAAAGTTGCATAGAATTAGCTGATAATATCAGTTGATCTAAATAATAAAAATAAAATAATAATAATAAAAACATTTTTTCATTCAGTACTCACTGAAAAAGCAGACAGGTCAAAGGGGTAAAGGCCTCTGCAGCGGCTGAGCGCCTCATCTCCAGGCAGAACATCTGGATCTTCCAACAAGGGCAACTGTCCTGGAGTGAGAGCTTCGCTCAGCTCCTGCGCCTCTTTATCTGACCCCCTTTGCCGATACACCACAGCATCCAGCAGGCCCTTCGTGGGGATCCCCCGTTGCATTGCAGACGGGGGGCCAAACGGACTGCGGTAGAGCGCCACAGCATCTGGGCCGTTCTGGATGGTGTTGGGAGGCAGACGGAGCGACGGAGCAGGCGCCAGCCTGTCGCTGCCCATTAGGAAGTAACCTTTGGCTGTGGTGAAGTGTCCACTCAGACTGATCTCGTGATAGGGTTTGTTGTTATGTGCACTGAAAAGCAAAATCCAGATCCCCTGCAAGGAGACTCTGCGACCAGACGGGTGCCAAAGCTCAATGAATTCTCCATCTTCTGCAGCTCCAGGGGTATCGGTGTTCAGCTCATTGATCAGGAAGTCACTATTCCCCCAGGGTGGAAGGTGAGGCGGGGAATCTGTGCCACCTGGAGTCACTGAAGTGCAACAGAAAGAGCTAACTGGCTCTGAGAAAATGAAAAACTGACTTTCAGTTTTACAAAAAGACCCACTCTGATAAAAATAGTTTGCTTTTTTATGTTTTTAACATGTTTTTGTTGTGTTTTTTTCTGATGATAAATGACATATATAAAGAAAACTAAGCCTGAAATTGAATTTTGAGTATTTCTTTATTTAAATTGTAAATCAAGAACAGAGGAAACAATGTTGGTTGATGAAGATTGTATTAATCAAAAAAACATATGGAATGCTTTTATAAGAGATCAAAAGAGGATCACAGTGGGACTTTGAAGACGTGGTACCAAAATATCAAAAAGTAAATTATTACTATATTTACCCTTTTTGTACAGCTTAAAATTAAGCTCCAAAAATGTTAAATAGCTTACAGGGTAAAAATAAAACTCATTTTTAGTGTTGATTTATGTTTATAATTGTCAGAAGTCAGAGCTCTGACTCCCCCTCTGGTCACCAGCAGGAACCATATCCAGAAATATAACTGCACTTCATCTCCCAGCAACCCCAGCGTGCACTTCCTGTATGCCACATGCCTGACTCTCATTCACTCAATCAATCACAGTCTACTTAAGCACTCCACTGAGCCTCACTCAGTGTGAAGTACTGTTTGTGCCAATCTGCCTTCCTCACCGAGCGTTATGTCTGGATCTGATCTTCTGTTTCCTAAATCTGTTTCTTACTCTGTTTGCCTGCCCTGAGTGTCACTTAGGTCCTGACTACCCGTGTCTTTTCTCTGATGCTCTCATGCATGTTATGCTCTTATTGCCTGCCAGACCCTGATTTTGCATTGTGGACTTTTAGCTTAGCTAATAAACCTTCTGCAGTTGGATCCAGCCGTCTGCCTGTTCTTGTGACAGTAATGAAATAAAGTGTGGTGACGATGAAATAAAGTGTAATGACAAAGAAGTCTCATATGGGCTCTAGGTTCTTGTTTCATAGAAAGCTCACTCCAGAGTTCATTCCAGCTTAAGTTCTGATGGCAAACATCAGCAAAGTTGTGAAGTTCTGTAGGACAGCGGCCTCAAACATCACATGCTTATGAGCACGTCAGCTCTTTTCCTTAAAGATGCTGTAAGAACTTCACGAAGGCACTGTGGAGTTTCATGTTATCGGGTCGGCTCTGTTTGGCCTACAGTACCGTGCTGTACAAAGCAGATAGCCAGGGGCCAAAAATCACCCGAATCATGGCTTGTTTTCTATGTTTCCATCGGTCGCTGCTCCTGCAGCCGGAGGACCAACACGAGGAGGCTAAAGAGGAGCTTCTGCCCACTGGCCATATGGGATCTGAATGAGAACACTGCTTTGGGCTGCGCTCCCCTTCCACCAGAACCATCTAAATAAACACACTTGCATACTTTTGCATAAGGCCTAACCTTGTTACAAACTTAACCCTAAAATATAGACTGAACTGAATCTCAATTTTAAGATAAGGTTGCTGTCATTGATGGCTTTAAGGTGGGGTTATGCATGAGGTTATGTGTTAGAATTTCTCATTAAAGATGACCTTTTTATTGTCCTTTAAGTATTTTCTTGCGATCTAAATTGTTCTACCAATAAAAGTAGAGATTAGGATAACAAGGTCATTAATCATTTCCCTTTAATTTAGCAGCGTCCTCCACCAAATTTTACAAATTCAATTGAAACACTAGTAATTACTTTTTTTCTTCGTTCCTCTGCTAGTCAGAAAATCTTTCCTCAGGTGGGTGCAGTGATTAAATCTGTCAATGTAGATATTTAAAATAAACAAACCTAATTTCCGATTTTCTTTTTCAATCTATCTTCATTGTATTTATCTTTAAAGCCTTATTATATTTGAGGAAAATAGGAGCAAACCATGTAAAATATTTACCAGTACTGTGGGGGCAAATCTTTGGCCATGGGCACTGGTTAGGCTGACCCAGCGTTTGTGGTGCCTCCCAGAAGACTCCAGGATCTCTGGTCCAGGTTGCCAAGCCACACCGGCTGAGATAGAAGCCTCCTTCTCTCAAACTAACACATAAAACATAAAGAAAGGAATAAAATGACACAAGATATGCTTTAAAAACAGTGAATGTTCTGCAAACAAACACACCTCTTTTCACATTATTTCAGATTTCAAGTTACTATCAGATTGTTTTTAACCATTCAAACTCTTTAAATAGTATATTTATAGAGTTATAGCTTTTGGAAACTGTTTACTTCTTGTTGTAGATTTGAATCAAGTCCTGCTGTGGCTAAGTGTAGCTTTTTTCTGGTTCTGCCACTATCAGCCTATTAGCATGTGGAGAATTACCTCCAAAAACATTCACACTGAGGCATAAACTGCTCATTTTAGGGGAACTGGAACCAAATTTCAAGAAATAAATGACATGTAGCTAACGTAAATACTATTTAAGTGTGTAGGACTAGGCATGCAAAAAAAAAAAGTCTCGGAAAATTGGCTGAGCACTTAGAGTAACAGCAGTGTTAGTTGAAAACTACAGATACGAACAAGAATATGTTGGCAAAAAGGTATAAAATCACTCGGGAAGTAAATAATCAGCTTCTGACTAACTTTGTCCGTTTCTTTTCCTGTTGTGCTCTCGACTTTCTGCTTTTTTATACATGTGATGCAAGAAAACAGATGTCCAATTGCAAGCTTGCTTCTTCCAAGTTGGGCCAATTAGAATTGGCTGAAGGTGAACCACAATGAGGGATGTGTGTTTTGAGCCCTAAACATATAATAACCCTTTTCTTCCTCACAGCACATCAAAGAATACCTGAATAAATTAATGACAGTTTTTTGTATTTTTTTTTAGAACAAAGAGTCAAAATGCCAGTTTTTTAGGATTGAAACACTTATGTTAAAGATATTTTGTTATCGTTGCTTAAAATAAAAAGTGCCAGTAAAAAAGAAAAATAAATCACTGTTAAAATGCCAAATAAAAAATCCAAATCACATGTATTTATGCGAAATAATTGGGTTTTATCGTATTGTCACAAACTTTGTTGAATCTTTTATGTATCGATTCGTGGACCATGGACTGAAATGTGCATCCATTCATGTGAGAAGGAAGGATGCACATCCCTAATATAAAATAAGGAGGAAGAACATCACCCAGTTTGTTGCTCAATCAGGGAGAAATGCAGAATTTAAAATAACCCACAAAAACAAGTAACTCATTGTATAACATTTCAGTTTTAATATAAAAAAAAACAATCTGGACTTAAAAATAATGTATGCAAAATGTCTATGAAAACCCCTTGCCTGTTGCTAAGCTGGTATGGCTCCCTGCCTGGGATGAGAGTCTCTATGAGGTTGGCACTTGGCTTGTCTCCAGGTCCGGCAAACACAAATGCATCTAAAGAGTCTCTCTGGCTCAGCGGACTCCCCGCTGGGAAGTCTGTCGCTCTGCCGCTGTAGAGGGCCACGGCACCAGACTCATCTCCTGTGCAGAAACTGAACACTTATGAACCCTGAGAGTGCAGGAATCCTGACAGGCTGTGGGTAACTGCAAGAGCACTGACCTTTCATGTATTTCTTGTCAACGGCTATGGTGATAAATCCATTTCTGGAGGCATCCACATCCACGCTGACACTGACCCGGTCTGTTTTCCCGTCCCACACCACCAACACAATGGGACCTGCAGCTGGGGGCTGTGTAACTTCCACAAACCCGTCTTCCTGCCCTCCCCCAAGCTTCAGCTCGGTAATCAGAGGAAAGGTGGCCAGTGTGGCAGGTGGGGTGCAGTTGTTCCGGCGACCTGGGGAAGGTGAGAACACCTGAAAGCCCCACTGATCCTCAGAAAGCAGGCATCTCTCAATGGACTCATCCCCCTCCAGGGCTGCTTCGTCCTCAATGAAGGCCGGCTCCCCGGGGGTCAGGATTTCAGCAAGAAACTCTGCGCCTCCCGTGCGTCGAGTCATATAGACGACGGCATCCACCAGACCAACAGCAGTGACGTTCATCTTTTCACTGTAACGAGTGGCACTGGTGTGATAGAGGACAATGGCGTCAGGGCCGTTCTGGACTGTGTTCGGTGGCAGAAGAATGGCTGGTTTGGGCACCATGTCCACTGAGCCCACCAGAAAGAAGCCTCTGTCATCTGTGGTGTGGCCCTTGAGGTCCAGGACTTTGTAGGCTACATTTCCGTTGCCGTTATAGAACACAAGCGTGTAGCCGTCCAGTGACGCCCTTTGTCCACTGGTGTGGTACAACTCCACAAACTCTGTAGTATCCAGTCTTGGGTTGTCTGCATTGATCTCACTGATGATGAGGCAGGGCTCACCACTGATTCCCACCAACAAGCAGAGACAGATGGCAACGATCAACCTGACAGACATCCTCCAGGCTTTCCTAACCCTCCCCAAGCAGGCAGCCTCTGAAAGAAATGAGAAATGTGTACAAAAGCTGTTATTTAATGTCTCACTCCAATCATCTATTCTAAAATTGTTCCCAGTGGTCTTTTTTTAAATCATGATTCTGTCATTTGTAGCCAAAATAAAAACCTGTCGCTTTCTAGGACATAGTTTCTGCAGAGCAGCATGAGTTTATCAGAAATTTGCCTCTGAATTGTTGGTGAGGAGTAAGCCTGCCCCCTTTTTCCATCATCACAACCCCAGCCTAACATTACTAGTGCAACGAAAATGGAGGAATATCGGAGCTAACCAGCTGAATAGTTTTGAGCCAGATGCCAGCTTGGATGTGAAAGAAGTTGACGGATCGATTTGTCTGCAAGTTGATGCATCGGAATGGAGTGA
Source organism: Oryzias curvinotus (assembly GCA_023969325.1). Lineage (NCBI taxonomy): Eukaryota > Metazoa > Chordata > Actinopteri > Beloniformes > Adrianichthyidae > Oryzias > Oryzias curvinotus. Next base: position 9,654,927 of record CM043724.1, on the reverse strand, counting down.
AGCAGGGAGCTTGTTGGCTCCACTGCAACAGGCTTTTCCCAACGGCATTTTTTCATCTGCTCCTGATTCACAACTGATTTGAATACAGAAATACTCAGAAATGCAATTTTGAGCTTAATTTATATGTCCTCCATCATTAGAATATGCTACAAATTTATGTTAAATACACGATTTTCATTCAAGTGATTCTTTAAGCTAACAAAAAACTAAAAACAACCAGTTGGGTTTTGAAAAATCTACTTAACATTTGATGCTGTGCGTCAGTGAGAAGCCTCAGAGCCTCATCAATGAGTCCTCTATGAGTCTGCTTGTTCATGCTGACATTGGAAATGCACGTCTTCTGCATGACTCACAAAATGTTGCGAAACACAATGGGAAGCAGATGGAAACTTGGACCCAAAATGTTGAAACGCTTCAGAAATAGACGCAACCACGGAACCAAAAACACACAAAAGTGAAAAACAAAAACAAAAACAAAAAACAAACTGTATTTATGTTTGGTTTAGCATAGTACCTTATGCAGAGCCTTTTTAAAGTCTCTCTACATTTTTCGGAGCTGGATATTCCCTTAAAAGTGTGTTTAAAAATGGGAGCGTTGCAGAATTATTCCAGTCACGGTTAGACATGCTCTGCATGCATCTTTCCGTCGAGAAAAAAGGCTGTCAATGTCTTTGCGCCAATAAACACCCTTTACTGCACGACTTACTGGTTTTCCTCGGTTCTTCTGGGTCGGAACAGGCTTCTTTGCTTCTCCGAACTTTTCAGCTGATGGTCAAAAATCGTCTCTGCCCGAAAAAATTCTTGATAAAGTTTGTTTTCTGTCACCCTCCGCTCCCGTCATTCACAAAGCAGCACTTTCTACCCCCCGCCCGCCCCACTGGGGCTGTGGGCGGGACCACTGTGGGGCTGAGGGGGGTGATGCCCTGGGAAGATGTCGCTCTCTCTCTCTCTCTCTCTCGCTCTCTCTCTCTCTCTCTCTCTCTCTCTCTCTCTCTCTCTCTCTCTCTCTCTCTCTCTCTCTCTCTCTCTCTCTCTCTCTCTCTCTCTCCAGGCTAAGATTTCCATTCACTTTCCAAAGCTCATTACAAAACATGTAGTTCCAGTATCAAACGTCTGGGACTTTGGTCAAATATATTAATAAAAACATGTATAAAAATAAAAAAAATAAATAAATAAAATTCAAGTCTCAGTATCAAGTTGACTCAAATAAAATAATAAAAATAAATAAATTAAATTAATAACTGCCAAATCAAGACACAATTAATAAAAATAAATGTTTTTTATGCAGCTTATTATCTTGGGAGAGCTATACACCCAATTAATGTTTTAATAATATGGATAATGAGAGTATTTTAATTTTGGATGTCTTAATTAATTAAGTATTTTGGTAATCTAGTTTTAATGTGACTTTGATATATATATATATTTAAATTATACAACAAAAAAAGCATAATTAAAGCAGTCAGACACAGTAAAATATTATACTGTAAAAAAAAAATCTTCTTGCACAATAAAAAGAAGAAAAGAATTTCCTTCAGATTTGAGCTATTTTCTATCTTTTGTATTAACAGACATTTTCTCAACACATTTCGATAGCTTCAGGGTATGTTTTCTCGTAGTTATTTATTTATTCATTTTATTGTGTTTTTTTAAATAAATAAATAAATAACATGAAAAAGGGAAAAAAATCAAATAACACCAAATACAAACAAAAATGAAATTCAATAAAATAATAAAACAAAAAATATATTAATATAGCATTTGAAGCTACCTATACATTTATACCATTTAGAGGATTGTGCAGATTTACAGTGTAATGTCAGTTTAGTAGTTATGTATTTATTTAAAACTTACGTGGATCTATATGAACGATATATGGGTCAAATAATAGTACGGCAGGTGTATGAGAATCAAAAATAGCAAAGTTGTTGTGTGCATGGGAAGGCTTTAATATAGAATGTGGAGATTTTTAACATGCAGATTAATTTATTGATTTTCTTTATCAAAACTGCATCAAATTTTGTTTAAAAATTATTTGTAGAAACTTAAATAACTTAAAAATATGCATAACTCTCATGATAAATGTTTCCAAATATAATAAACCAATAACAAATGTTGACGATATTAGGTTTGAAAAATCTACAAATGGCCAACAAGTTGGGAAAATTGACTTGCTAATAAGTCATTAAACATAAATTAGAACTCTTTAAAGATTAAGATTTTATCATAGAACCAGACATAACTGTTAGAGATTTTAGTATTTAAAAAAGATTTAACAAATTGTGAAGCTTAACTCCTGTTATAACCACAAGATGGCCCTCTAAGCACAGCAGTGTCCTGTTGTTTTTCCTTTGTGTCCATAAAAAGTCATTTGGGAATGATAAACAAATCCCTGTAAAATCATCAGTTCCCTGAAGTCAAGCTGTTTATAGTAAAATGTTAGTTTAGTTTACCAGTGTGTGTGTGTGGCCCTATCTGCTCTGTGTGATGCAAGAATGACACATTTGGAGTCAGAAAATGTTAAAAATTGTATTTATTTTTTTGATTTATGGTGCAATTTGGTGCCAGTCAGTTTATTAACCCCAATGAATGCTGTACTGAGACTCAATTAGCAATGTCATTTTAGCAAAACCTATTGTAAAAATAGGAATCTGATTAAATTCCCCAATATTTCTTTTTATTTGATGGATTTTTACAACAAAATATGACAAGTAACCACTACTCCAGTCAATTCAGCCCATCTCATTTATTAACTCATTTGTCTAATCAGATTCGCTGCTATGTCACTTTTCTAATCGCAGTGAGTTGTGAGATAGTGATTAGATGTGAGTGTTGAGTCATTTTGTGGGAAGAGAGGGCAACCAGTATGACGGCTGACTCAACCGCCAGATACATTTCAGGATTAGCAGTCTAATGCTTTGGAGAATATTTTCACCCAAGAAGAACATCAGGTCAACTTCAGAATAAAACAAAGATCATCCAGAAATATGCCTCAACAAGACCAACAGAGCAGTCTGCCAAAAAGAGTACATGGAGCAGCTCTCCCAGCTGGGGGAAAAATGAGATACCACAGTGTTGAAATAACTAAATTTAGATGTTTATTAGAGCATGATTTGTACTGACTAAATGAATACAGATCACAACTTTATTCACGTAGCTTTAAGAGCTAAACTATACATTTAATAAAGCCTCAAAGCAATATTAGTCATATTAAATACATTTCAGTCAGACAACTCTTGCAGTAAAAAATATTTATTTGACATTTTCCACATACTTTAGTTGGCATTCACATCTTTTGGTTTGGCATAAGGCTCCGTTCAATTCCATGAGAGATTTCCATAAAACTTTCGGGTAACAAAACCCCCTTTACGGAGCCCACAGGTGGAAGCCGGGGAGGAGGGTGGGGCGAAGAATGAGCGCTGAAGGTAAGAAAGAGAATGAACGCCTGCGCACCCTGGCTTAAATAGGACGCTGAGCAGGTGAGTTAATTGACTGAACCGCCCTAGGGTATTTACCTGTAAACACTGCTACGAGTATCTGCCCGAAATACGATAAAATCGTCATTTTTTAAAATTAAGTTTATAATTTGTTTCTATTCCACACCACTTAAAAACAAAATTAATGTTTTTTTAATCAAAATAAAGGTAAAAGATGTGACAAATAATTCCAAAACAAAACTAGATAAATTCAATTTTAGTATGTAACTACTGCTCAGAGGTGGTAGGGTGTCCCCTTTTATCACAAGCAGACCCAGAAATAGAAAAAAAAAAGGGATTGTAAAGAGAAGAAAAGAAAGAGAAGAAAAGAAAGATAACCATAAAACGACAATAAAGACATCAGAATCCACTCACCAGATCATGATGTGTTAATAGTTTTGTCCTTGTTGGAGCTGATGTTGACAAAAGAAGTTAGGAATGTCTCAGTGTGTTAGAAAAAGAGCTTTGGAGAAGAAATCATGGAAAGATGATCATCAGAGCCAAAGTTCTGTGGAACTGATGATATGACAGATTATCCATACTTTATCATAAACTCATTTAAAAGGGTTAAATATTCATAATTTTTAAGCATTGCATCAAAAACAAAATCATGGTTTTTAAATGTACCAAACAATCATGCCTGTAACCTCAGTTGATTCTTGGTATAAACAGTAGCAAAAAACAACTTAAAATAATAAAATTGTTGTAAAAGGTGCATTTGTCATTTCATAAAAAATATACAATAGTTGGATTAAGCATGTTGTGCTTAAATACAATAAATAGAGATGATTGAAATGACCAGAATATCTTTTTCAAAAGTTTGCACAACTTTAATTGGCTCCAGTTGGCTTCTAAACTACAGGAAAATAAAAGTTAAATGGAAAAAAGATGACATTTTAAATGTAAGTACTTTTGTTTTTGGTAGATTTTTTATTGTAACAGTGCAATTTAGATGAGATTTTGTAAGCAGTGGCAATCTTATATTGTCACCAATTGGGCTGAACTCTATCCTTTACAGTGGCACGGTTGCCCCCAAAGAGATAAGTTTATCAGAATCCACCTCCAGAATTTAGGAGAATTGATTGTTTGCTCACCTTGTGGCTCTGGCGTGTTGCTCATGCCATAGTGACCAACACGACCACATTGGCTGACCCGCAACAAATCCTGGTTGAACAAGGAGATGCCATCCCACAGCAGCGTATAACCAACATGAGAAGCAGGTGCCAGGCTGTTTTTTTTATGTTTCTTTTGCTATACAAAAATATCAACAAAATATAACTTTTTAAAGTTTTGGTTACATAGAGATAGTTAAAGACAATCCAGCACTATTTACAGTAAAAAGCAGAAGTTATAGTAAATCACATTTAAGTAGATTGTAAATTAAACTGAAAAACATCAGGGGACCAAACACATTGCTTCTAATGCCCCCAAATCAAGGCCAGGTCATCAATTTAATTTAGAAGTAATTGACACTAAGATGGGATTTCTTTTACACTGAAATGGAGCATAATTGTGTTTTTTTCCCCTTTTGGTGTTTCAGCTTGTTTCTTCAAACTAGCTGTGCATCATTCTGTGGGTTTTGTTCATTTCTGATATCGTTTTGATACAATGCTACAATATAAAAATAAAGAGATTTTAGCCTCTTTAACATTTCCCTTTTTTAAGTGTAATTTCCCATCTTTTGATTTATTGGATGAACAAGGTTTAATTTTCAGTGGACGTCCTACGTGCCCCATGGTCTCCTTTTATTTGACCCTTGAGAAATCCATAATTATTCATCTCTCAGGTCCTAGCTGTTTCCCTATCAAGGTTGATTTTTTGACACTGTTGGATGTTGCTGTTCTCAAAACAGGAAGTCATATTTCTTTGTGATGGACTGCCAGCTTGTCCAGAGTGGAATAATGCCCAGAGACAGGTGGGAGGGAGCTGATCCTCACTCTGAACCTACACAGCAGTGACACAGCACATATAAAATAGAAAAGAAAAAGCATATCTTGTATACAGCTATAGATCATTTATGAATATATGAGTGGAAAAAAAGTATATATCAGTGGAAAAAAATCAATAATTAAAGAGACATCTAAGCTATAGACATTTTTTACCATTATTTACAACATGGATGATCAAGTTTTGAACTTTACTCTGGTAAAATAACAGTTTGAAAAACCCTGATCAATTGAGCCGAAACACATTTTCCGATCACTTTTTGATCATAATTCCTGACAAAATTAGCTTTTTTCTTTTCTTGGATAAATAAATAAGTAAATCAGTTTTTTTAATGCAGCATCTTTCACAGATGAAAATCTATTACGATTGTACAACGTGCCAATAATACAACATTATAGAAGCAAAGTAATAAGACGAGTAAAGCAGAATCGAACAAAAAAGTAGTTCAAGACAATTATCTAGGCCAGTGTTCAGCCACTTTTTAAATTCCAAACGGAGAATGCAAACATGCAGGGAGGGGGACAGAGCTTTCCACAATGTGGGGGCTGCAGCAGTGCAAGTTTTAGACATGTCTTATATAGACTTTTTGGGCCAAGGAGGCCACAAAGATCACCTGTCACTGCAATGAGCTGAATTTCCCTACAGGGATTAATAAAACTGATGTTAAATCTTAAATGCTCCTAGATTAACACTTAGATTTTAAAATCAACTGAACTTGACTGGAATTTAACTGACCTCTGATAAAGTTAGGGTGATGTTCCAGAGGATGCTGTTGAAGTTTGTGGAACAATCAGGATCCAAGTAATGATTTTAAACTACCAAGTTTTTTTTTTAGATCTTTAAGAATGTGTGGACTCTTTGATGAGTGTTCTGACAGATCCGCAGGCAGCCTTACAGTTGTCTTCTCAGAGATGATCATCCCAGATATTCATTCAAAATTATTTGCAGCTGTGTCACACCAAAGATGAGTTTGCATGCTGCTGTCCCTAAAAGCCTTCTTGATATGCCGCAAGCTAATTTTTCACCTCATTAGTCTGGACAGACAGAAAAACTGGGACAGTTTGAGGACAGAGCCGGGCTTTGTATGCTTTTACAGAGGAAAGAAGTGGGATGAGGAGGACAGAGGCTGTAATCCCTTAAAGTGCTGGTAAACCACTGTAAAATCAATTAATGACATGGTAAGAAAAGGCATGACGAGTGTGACAAAAAACCACAATCCATGTATGTCATTCTGCTCCACATGTGTAGGTCTCCCAGGAGGGGAGAGGAGTCTTTGACATTGATGAATAATGTGGGGAGGGGGGTGCTCTTTCACCTCCTTATTCTCGTTTTCCTTCCTTTTGGCCTTACAAGTACAGAGGGAGCCTTATAGCTTATCCCTCGCTTCCTTTTTTGACACAAAAAAAGCACCTAAAGTGCCTTATTGCGATTCCACACGCATCGCCAGCTAACTGCAATTGCATGCTCTGGCCATAAAGTGTGCAAATTTGTTTGCATGTGTCTGTGTGTGACTAAGACTGTGCTTTGAAGGGAAACTGGCGGAGACAGACAGCCCGGGAGAATTCTGTTTGTGTTTGATTCAATTGCCTTAGGTAATGTAGATGCATTTATAAACAGCTGGAGGGATAGATTATCTTCTAGGTCAAAAAGCAGGATTAATTTTTAGCATTTCTTTTACATTTATCTAAACAGATTTGTTGTATATTTGAATTGCAGCTATGGCCAGATGTGTGTTGGATTATTTATCTAAAGTGAAGCCTCATTTTCCCTCTTTTTTTTTCTTTTTAAAGAGACTCTTCCAAACCCTTTCATGTTTGCTTTCTTTTATATTCATATTCTCAGATTATCTGATGGATTAAGACTTTAGCGCCAAGAGCAGTTCAAGTGTGAGCTTTGGCCACAAGTTGATTTCTCTGGGAGATTGTGCTCATATTTGAGACTCAGTTCCCATGGTAACCAGTGACAGTGGTACACCTGACCTACATATGTGCTGTATGTACACAAACATGAGCCAGCTGTCTGTAAGTGTCTGCCTGTACAGCGGGGGACCTTAAATGGCTGCTTAACTAGTTTATTGGAGTCTGAAATACAGAAACAATGAATGACTTTGTGGATGTTTGAAGCCGTCATTGAGTTGTGTCAACACGGAATCCTTGTTCGAACAAGCAGCCCTTCTCCATATGTAAATAGCCGTGTTAACATGAATACCATATTTTGTACATTTTGGAGCAGTAGCAGGTTTTTTATTAATCCACTTCTGGTTTTCACTCTGGTTTTTGTGATCTTCTCTGTTTCTGGCTCCTGTAGGCTCAGGTTCCTTGAAGCATACAGCTGAAGTCCATCATCCCATCACCATATGGCACTTTTTTCGCTCCTTTTCCATCTATCGACTGACAGATTGTTCTTTTTTGTACCACTCTGGAAACACTTGGACCTAAAAGTTTTCTATATTTTAAGTCTAACTTTTACCCTCTTCTGCAAGCATCTTCTTGAGATTTCAACCTTTTTTGTTTGCAACTAAAAGTTCATCCCTACTCCCCTTTCCTGCATTTTTTCCCCACGAAATCATTATTGTTTACCTAATCATCCAGTTTTTTGTTCAGTCTTTTTGCTCTAAAGTTATCTCGTGTAAAAATGTGTTGTACATAAAGATTTAAGCAAGCAGATCAACTCAACAAACAAACCACAAACAAATGTTTTAAATAATTAATCAAAAAAATCCAAATATGCAAACATGGCTTTCTGAGATAAATGAACACATATTTTTTGCACTAATGTCTCTAAATCCTAATAAGTTTGGAAATTATTCATTCTTTTTCTAATTCTTCCCACAGCTTTTTTTTTTTTTTTTTTTTTTTTTTTACCATAAACTCCCTTATAGTTTTGCAAAACTTCTCTGTGAACTAATAGTAGAGCTCCGTCCTGGAATCACGTTTCAGATTATGAGTCTTAACACTTTTCCAACATAAAAACAAACAAACAAAGAAACTCCAAAAAGTAATCAAATGTACAAAAAAACGATGATTCCAGAGAAGATGTAGTCATTCACCTAAATCAAATCCTTGCTGACTTTTTCCTGCCCCTGCAAGAACTGTCGAAAAGAGAATCAGAGATGTGGACAAAGCTGTCCACCCCCTACATGCACCTATTGATCAAAGACCTTCATGCTTCTATCACAGTTTTTTCTACTGCTGCACTTCAGAATCTAAACATGATTCAGGTTAGGTCACCTAAGATAAAGTTCTTACCCTAAATGTTAATATATGGCAGGCATTGAGTCCTTTCTGCCCTAAGTTACTGTTCACTACCTTTGAGGTATCAAAGGTTGCAATTAGCCGAGTAAAGATCACCAAGCAATATTTTGCTTCCTGCTGCCCTTTAAAACCTGCCTTAAGTTAACATGGCAAAAAAGCATTGACTAAAATACAAATTCCTGAAGAAACATTTGTTTCTTCTGAAAGATTTCTTATTTAAAATAGACCTACCAGATGAAAAAGAAATATTTAATGCCTTCCATTTTCAGTTTGGATAAAGGGAAAGGACAAATCTATTCTTGTTTTTTCAGAGTATCTGTCCTTATTTGCACCTAAGCCAATTTCAGTTACAAGTTTTAATTAGGTATATTTGCTTTTATTTGGAGAAATGTTTTAACTTTTCTGATAAACGAACAGTTGGAGAAAACAACATCTAAACGCAGAAAAAGAACCTACAAAAAAGGTCTGTCACTGTTGTGCAAAAGGGGCAAAGTGACCATTCCCCTCCACTGTGTTTCTATCAGCAATTTATTCAAACCCCTTCCAAACTTTCTTTTGAGAAGAACTTCTGAGACACAAGAAGACTTTTGACCAAAACCAACTTGCTGTGGAAGATACGAGGCTGTAGCTTTCAGGATTCTTTGCAGTAATGACCTAACCGTGGAATTTTCCTTTTTAAGAGTATAGAAGATGGACTCCACAGTCCATAAACACTTGGGCAGCTTTTAAACTTGACTCATGACAGAAATGAATGTGGTTCTGCTGATAAAAGTGAAACACTTTTATTTTTTTTTAAAACTGGCCACGCGAATATGAGTATTTTACATCTATTTGACACAAACCTCCTAAACTTAACTTGCTGCAGCCAATTTTCCTATTATTTCAAAGCTAAATCTACAATTAGATATAGGACAAATGGGATTACAAAATGTAGGCACTTGATCCCGGATAACTGAAGCACCTTAAAATAATATAGTTTTGGTGCTGCCGCCGTATTCTGAGTGCCGAGAGCAGTTCTGGCAGTGGCATAGATGAGAGTAAACAGAGAAGTCAGAACAACATGAGAGTCAGCAAAGCCCTCAAGCTCTTGATAGAACAAAGCAGCACTAACACAGCAGGAGAGTTGAGAAGGTTTATTCAGAGAATTGCATTTCTCAATTTAATCAAAAAGATTTTCTCTTACATTTAAAAGCATTTAACTTTATTTTTTACTAACCACCTTATAAGTTATAATGATGACAAATAAATTCTGAATCCACGAAAAAGTCAGTCCAAGATAATTTTTTAGCGTATTTCTTCCCTTCAAATCCTTCTAATTTAAGGTTTGTTCCCTAAAAAATGTTTACTCTTTTGCTTCAGCAGAACAGAATTTTCTTGGCAAATAATTAAATGACTAAATATATGCAGGAAGTATAACCTAGATGCATGTAAATTCCCACATTTACAGCTGTCCTACATGTCTTCATTAGCCAAGTTGCCTCCATTATGAACCAGCACACATCCCTGTTTTCTTTGCTCCACTTCACAACACTCCAGGGGTGCAGACATGTGAGACAGGAAGTCAGTACAATTTCATGCAATTAGTGCCGCTTAGAAGCATTGTTTTGTGTAAAATAATATGTATTGCAAGCAGGTATATTTGCTGTAGCCATACTCAGATGCGAACTATGAAAATAAAAGGCACGAGTCTTAATCTGTGCATTAAAACTATGTCATGACATTCTGTGTTAAGGTTAGCCATGAAAACCTCTTGTTTTCTTAAAGTCTTTTAAATATCTGAAATTTAATTCAACTTTGCTTTTTTCATATTTTTAGACAATTTAATACATTTTTCATTAATGTCCTCAGCCCCATCTACTCTAGTATGTGAAACTTCAAATATCTGAGGATCATATTTACTTTACGCAAAATGTTCAAAGGAACTTGCGACCCCCTGTCTGTTTTCTTCTGCACTTTCAATACAAGATGTTCTCACTGTCCCCAGGTGCTTTGTAATCCAAAATAGCCGTTACGTCTCCCTGTCTCCTTGCTTTTCTGCTCTTCTCTCCGCTCCAAGTTTTCATCGATACTGCCTTAACAGGGTATGGGACAATGCTCCCCTGTGGGGCATCCTGGGTAATAAATCTAATTCCTGTCTACATGCAGAGGCTTTTGGGAAGGTTCTGGCCTATTTTTCGCCCAGACAAATATATCCATGAAATGGACGAAACTGGGCCAAAAAGTAATGCAGAGATGTAGCAACTTTAAAGAAATTCCAAAATCCTGTCAGCTCCTATAGGTCCAAACCATAAACATGTATTCACAACAGATTTACGCTGATTAGTTTGACAACACAGAGATAAATGACTGTCCTTTAAAAGATTTCATTTTTAAAGAATGACTCAGAACTCTGCCTTCATTTTTTCAAAAGTATCCAGCTGCGCTTTAAATCGACAATTCTATGCTCTGATTTTGATTTAATCATTTTATTCAAATATTGCACTAGTAATTACAAGCTAGCCCAGATCATCCACAAAATATGATACTTGAAACATACTAATTCAATTTTTATGCAGCTAGTTAAAATATCAAGTTGTAAGAATATCATGAAGAGCATATTTGTTGCTAAATGAGATCTTTAAATCATTTGTGTTTGCAGAAAATTCACATATGTTGAGGGTTATGAACCAATCATAAGGAATTTCACATGTGTGTGTGTAACAAAAATTTGGCATAGTCTAGAGTTTGAACAAAAACAACAGGTAAAAAGATTTAAAGTTTACAACAGTTTAAAGCATATGGTCTGTGCTCAGTACAAGAACATATGATAAATACTAGGATGGTTAAATAATTATTGGGATATTAACAATATCAAGCAAAGAAACATGTTAGCCATGTATAAATTATTATTATTATTATTATTATTATTATTATTATTATTATTATTATTATTATTATTATTATTCTGCCTGTTCCTTTCCAAACAAGTTTTGCATTTTGCATTCTTGTATAATGATTATTTGTTGTTTTTGTCATATAGATTGTATTCTAATTACTAAAATGTTTGAAAAAATAAAATAAAATATAAACAAAACTGAAGGATGAAAGAACAACAGTAAAAACATGTATAAAGATTTCATGTTGAATCATGTAATGTTGGTTGCACAATGTAACAAAACATGTAGTTGTAATTGTGCTAAAGTGACAGACTAGAGAAGCTGTTTGTACCATGCAGTGCTTCAAAGTCCTTGTTTTAGGCAGCTTGTTTAAACACACACAGATTAATAACGTCAATAGTATCAAGATTTATCAGCAAAGACAATAAATATTAATGGTTTACATGTTATTTTTTCAAACAGATTTTGGTTTCTTTCATTTGAATCACCTTTTTAACCCTAATTACTAATCCTTATTTAAAAAGGTTTGTGCAGTGAATGATTCACACTTTCTGACACCTACTCTTCTCTTTGACATTTAGCAAGAAGAGTGTGAGGTCTGTGCACATCTACTGTGACACTGCACAGGAAAATACAAAAGCAAAACGAGCATCTATTAGCTGCAGTCATGTCAGCAATTGGGTCACCAGAATAAAGCAATTTGATTTGTATTTAAATTTAAGTAAACTGTGTCCCCTTGAGTCCTGTGAACGTCTACAAAATACAGTTAAAAAGCCCAGAGAGAAGGAAAGAACCATGCTTTTATTTATAGATGTAATATTCTTTATGAGTTATTGTGCCTTTTGGCCATAATTTTCCATCATCACCTTCGTCGTCTTCTCTTCACGGAGCTTGTTTCAGATCATGAGCGGTTCAGTAGGGAATTTTTCTGCTTGAGTGGGTAATCATAATTAAAGATGGAATTTATAGTCTAGAGAGCAACCACTTCAGATTTTATTGCCGTGTTCCAGAATCGGAGTGGAGCTGGACTATTTATGTGTCATGCGCCCATAAATAAATATGTTATGGGAGAATGTCAAGACGATATATTACAGTTTGGTCATTGCACAACAGATGTTTAGGGACACTAACTGTAAAATCACTACGTAAAATCTCTGCTCTTTGACCTAAAGACACAAAAAAGATGAAAAGATAAAAAAACTGCATTCAGTCTTTGTGTTTTCTTTCATGCCCCTTCTAACAAATCTGCTGGGTACAGATGCTTCCATATTTTCTTTTTAGACACTGTTAATTTAAGTGTGCTTCTGCCGACACAAAGTGCACAGACACAGCACAGTGTGTGCTGATCCGCTATGCATGAAACGTTACCACAATTAGCCTGGAAAACCTTCTTTCTCCTCACAATCTTTGCCCGCCCCTCTGTTATCTCTCCTTTTGCAACAGAGGCAAGTTATTTCTGACTGCCACGCTAATGATGACGACCTTTGGAAAAACAAACTGAGACGACCGACTTTATTGGAGGTCTTTTGTGCTTTAGGTCTGACTTGAAGGCGAGAAGATCTTGGATTAATCGACCAGGAACATCTTCTTCCAGTTAAAGAGCTTTTCCTGTGTGTGTCATCTCATTGTTTTCCACAGCAGGTTTTATTGCATGTACTCAAGGATTTCACTTAGAGACTTTTTAAATAATGCAATTTGAGACAATGTATGAATGATAATGCATACAAACAATCCTTGAAAGCGTAAATAGTATATTTTTACTGGAAGTCACCACTGGCTTTGAAGAATTAAGCATTAAACCATTCTTTATCCTTTTAATAATGAAAATATTTGTTCTACTTTTTTAGTGTCCTCAAACATTTTCCAAAAAACTCAGTTTGCTTAAAGACTCAAAACAAAAAACCATGACAACAAAAAATTCATTTGCACCAGGTTAATGTGTGGGTTTTGTAATGTGAAAAAAACAGCAAAGGTCAGGTTCTTTTTTTATGTTTGGAGCCTTTGAGCTGCAAGTAGGAATCAATAGTTCAGTCCGACTCTGATGCTCTGATGACTGATTGGTCCCCATTTTGGGGAAATTGTTCACAGCTGCAGCTGGGATTGGCTGCTGCCTTTGCAGAAAACGATCGCAGCAGGTCTGAGAACATTGGCAGACACTTTCCCTCAGGAACACATCTTTGATGCATTTTCATCCTGCTCACAAGTTTCACAGTTCAACATGTCTGCATTCACAGTCACTGCTCTGTACTGAGCTCTAGTCAAATTATACCGAAGGCCGCCTACTGTTCGAAAAGGTCCTCATATAGAAAACATCTGGTTGTTCAGAACAAAAAAAAACACAGATTGAGTCATTTTCTCTCTATAAACACAAGCTTGCAATTTGGGGTCAAATTAGTCCCACAGATTACTTTGATTGCCACCTTTCTCTATTTTTATATGTGCAACTCTTACGCCATGACTGTTGTTAGGCTGCTTAAACTAAAACAGCAGATTTCCCGTACCTAATTCCCAGCCCACAATAAAGAGTGTCTCAAATATGCATGCTGTTCATGTTTCATTAAGCACACTTGTCATCTCCCAGCACAGTTTGCGGCATGACGATGGTGTTTATTTATTAATAAAGGTTTCCTAAAAAAGCAAAAACATTCCCATTAGAGAATGTGTAGACTGTATGCCTTGTAAGTCTGAATTTCTTGTAGGGGTCTGTATGAGAATAAATGCTCACAGGACTCAAGGAGTATGGCATTGGAGAAAAAAACACGTTTTCTGTACCTAACTTTATTTTAAAAATGTTTTTCATCAACCTCTTGTGCACAGTTTATTTTGAATAATTTCTAAATAGGTTTGATTATCATAGGCCTTTCTGCTATCTTGAAGACCTTTACAGTTACTTAGGTCAACTTACCATGCCTTAAAGGCCTGATGAAAAATGTTTTTGGTGTTTTTATTATGTTCTTTAAGCATTTTTCTAAACGCTGGGTGGGCCACAATGTCCTAGCTCCAAGCTCCCAGCAACGGGAAGGGGAAGTGGGGCGGGGTTGCTCAATGACACATTTATACCGTGGCTTTGCAAAAACTTTGTCCTAGAATTTTGTCTAAAAACTACATAAGCATAATAAAAAGAAACACTGAGACCACTTTTACAACACATTAAAGATGATCTGAGTGGGTCTTTAAAATATCAGACGGTTTGTTTTAAATGCATTAACTTTGCATTAGATGAGCCAAGCTGAACCAGTTCTAACAACTGTGCTATAAAGATCATCCCTCATTTGCTGTCATCACATTTAAAGCCCGTTCTTGAAAAGTCCAAATGTGCAAAGAAATATTAAATGTTGATAATTATCCATGAGTTTAGTCGGTCATTCATTAATTTGGAAATTGAAGTGTTGCCATTTTTTCAAGCTTTTGGGGGATTTTTTTACATGTTGCCACTAAAACAAAACTCAGGATTGTGTGCGTATGGCAAATGTATTTTGACGTATGATGATGTCATACGGTGCCCTTATGCCGTATGACAGGCATGAATACTGCGCTTACTGACCACATGCAAATGCTGCGCGCACAGGATGTGCAGGTATCTGTAGGATATCCACACAAACTATGTTCTCATGGTCTAATTTCCTCATTTCTAACTGTCAGGCTGCACGCAAGAAACGTGCATTTATCATGTGAACAGCAATAATGGTCTCTGCATAGTGTAAAGATTTCAGGGGGGTGAAATAAAGGTATGTTGTGCCTGCGTCTCACCTTCCCTCTCACTTACTCTTGTGTGTTCACTTAAGTGTTCACTAGGATCTGTTGCTCGAAGCATGCCCGTAAAAAAATGTGCATGAAAATTTTTGTTTTGTGGTTTCACTGATCGGTCTGCAACCTTGACATTTCGCCACATACAGGTTTTACCAGACAGCTCGTATTGATCCGTAAGGGCAATTGGGACTCAGGCGTTAAGTAGTTTTAAACAGAAACATGCTTTCACTTGACTCGTTTATTACTGAAGAAATACAGGACAATGTTTACACTTTATTTCAAGTATTTACCTCTGAAATCCCTCCATGAGAAATTACAACATTAATGAGTGAGACAGCTGCATATTCAGCTGCTCCACAAAAGTCACACACTTACCCTAGATCTTGGTCCACTGACTCGTGAGCACATCTGGTTTGTTTGCTGTCCCAAAGGCCTGTTTCCCAGGTCAGACTGGGGTGTGGAGATGGACGTAAATGCTGAAGAGCCACAGCTGGCTTCAGCCTGTTGCTCCAGTGTGCAATCCCCAGCTGAAGAATGAGGCTGCTCAGGGCATCAGGGAAATAGATTACCTAGAACACTGAGCAGTAGATGAAGGTCTGATCAAGAGTGTGATGTTTGGGTGCCTAAATTATGACAGTTTTTCCTATTGGGATCCTTTTTATTTTTTGTGATTGGACCCTAAACTTGTTCCAGAATATTGACATCCCTGAATGTGAAGCAAAATTCACTCTATTCTTTGAGATGTCAGCAGACGGTGTGCATTTCCATCACATATGTCTTTATCATATTTATAGTAGCTCATCACAATCAGTGCCAATGCGTCTGCCAATGACAGATGGTGCTTCCTCTGTGAGCCACAGCTCTTTAGTAACACATGTGATCTAAAGTACACAAAATAAGTTAAAGAGGAAAATGGGAAATGTAAAAGAATAATGTGAAACTAAACGATTTTCAATGCTTTGAAAACCTAAGAGAAAGATATTTTCTAGTTCCGGTTCAGTTTTTTTTTTACATATCTAAAGTTCAATAGGACATTTTGGGTGCTAGACTTTTCCTAACTGAGTTATTTTGTGCACAGGCTTCAGAAAAGAACTCAGTTCCCTGTTTAGATACCGTGGCATAGAGTGCAGGGAGTAATTTTAGTCACATTTTAATAACTGACGGATTTTATGGGATCCATCCTTGGCAGAGTGAGGCATCTCTGACGCAGACAGTCATGTAAACACCTCAGTGTGACATAAAATGCCCATTAACTGGCATTTTTGGCAAACAACAAGAGCAAACACAACACTCCATGAGGGAATATCCTTCTAGAATCCTATCCTAAATGAATCTCCTTTTTTTTACTTTCAGAACAAAAAATTGTCAGAATCATTTTAAATCTCTGCATCACAACAAGATTGAGATATGTAGCTACAGCCTCTCTATTTTCTCAATTGCTTGCTTTTTTTTTAACAGAAAATAAGAAAGAGGAAGATAATGAGTGGTACATCCCACAGCAATAATTGGTTGGCTTTGGCATTTAGGATTTGAACGCCCCTCCACAAAAAGCTGCTTATGTGATGTCCTTGTAAAGTCAGTAACTCCTCAGAAAAAGTGCAATGTTTGAAAACCTTTTCCTTATACTATTTATATGACTTGATCATTTTAGGCATTTATTTTAAAAGTCTTTTAAAAATTTGAAAATCTGTTTGGAACTTGCTCGTGGATAATTAATTAACCATACAAAAAATAAGTGGCTTTAAAAAAAAAAAAGATTTATAAGAACTGTTGGGCCTGTGGCCATGCAGCAACAAACATGTATTAAGCAAAAGAATACAAATGAGGAGGAAGAGTCAGTTTGCACACAACTGTAAATAGCAGCTGTTTACGTGTCAACACCAGCGGAGCTCAGCAAAATTTACAAAACTTCCAGGCCTGAATAGAGATCCTGAGTCATTTTTCGGGTTGCCTCTGTAAATAATCCATGCACTGCTCAGTTTTTATGAGTTCATGCAAATGCAGTCCCTTAACAGCTGTCTTATTAGCTCTTTAACTCCAATCCACTCAGCATTGCCCTAGATTATCATAAAAGTGAAACCCCTTCAGTGGTTTTGCATGTCTCTACAGAACCCACTTTTTCTGCAGTCAGTTGAACTGGTATTTGTTACAGTCTGATACAGGGGACAGGTTTATTTAAAGTTTAAAATTATGAGCTAAGACCAAAGAGAAATCATTTGCTTCCGGATAGAAACTAATTAAAAAACTAACAATTAATTCTTACCTGTGCTTTCCCCCCTCATTCCCCTGAAAAGGCCTATATCGTGAAATCTACTTTTTGAGCTTTTAAGTGTATTATAATGTTCATTCCTCACACACAAAAAAGAAAACTATGCTGTTTTTTGATCCATTGACACATTTCTGAGAATCCTCTAGAAAACTTGCTCTCTGGGCACCAGCCCCTTCCAACCTATGAAAACGAGTGGGTTTTCATGAGCTGATGTAGATAAGTGAGGAGCAGCCCACCGCCCCCAGGCTAATATACACACCCAGTTTATCTGCGGAGCTAGCAGTCATTGGCTAAACGCTTTCATTTTATGTACACATTATGGACGTCCCTCTTTGCAAAAGTTTGGATGTTGTTTGTTTTCGTGGGCAAAATGCAGACACGCTGCTGAGGCTGAGGCTGGCTCTAGGTTAATGTCATGAAATGGACGGTACCCACACAAGACGAAAAGCGGTGCCTCAGAGATCGAGTCATTGTACTTCCAGGTTGAAAAAGAACTCAGGAAAATAACTCATATTTAATAAGAAATGTGTTCTTTAGTGTGCCAAAGGTAAAATATTATCATATATCTAAATTTAGTTTACTCTGAAAGGCTTGAGAAAACCATGATATAGGCCCCTTGAACATCACCCCATCACCCTTGTTCTCGACAATGTTCACTAAAAAACTTAAACAATCTTTTATGCAATAAAATAAAATAAAAAGGCTAAAAAAAGTTTAGCTTAAAATGCAAAAGGAGCAAATCTTGTGTGTCCAAAAAGTATGCAAACTTGTTTTTTTAACAATAACATCTGCCACAAGAAGCTCTCATTTTTTTTCTGTTTTCTCAACTGCTGGACAGGACAAGATAAAAAAGGAAAAGAAAAAAGAAAGGCTAACTTACATGGAGCCAGGTACAATTCACAAGCCACAATGTTTTTCCCTCCTGAACTGTATTCCAATATGAAAAGTCTTAATTTACAAAATAATAATACTAAAAACTTACTCTTGGTTTTGTACATTTTTCTTTACACTTGTGTTACAAAACTTACAAATCTGACGATCTATACAGGGTTTACCCCACATTCACCCGGCAATAGCTGGGTAGACTGAAATAGAGGGTATAGAAAATGGATCATAGGATGGACAATCCATGACAGCTTTGAAGGCCTTCAAGTAAGTGAAAAGGGAAAGGGAGCAATAAAATCTCATTTCAGATTAACTCAATAATAACTGACCTGGTGTCCATCTTTCTTACATACTTTGCTCATCATGACACACCCAATAAATCCCCCTGTCTTCTCTGATGTGTTTTATCCTGTTATGGAACACCATTTTAAATTTCACACCTCCCACTTAGGACATAAAATGTAATATCATTTTTTATTCATCTTCCCACATGCTGTTCTCTCCTGCCAATCACGTCTCCTTATCTCCTGATAGGGAATTTAGAAAATGTTATAAAACCCCCGTAAAGCTTTTTTTCATTTTTCTTTAAAAAAGCATCACTCTTTTAGTTATTCTATTTTCAGCCTAGATAAGTTATGCGAAAACCTTTGGATAGCTGGCACTGAAAGTTTGTGTTTGGTTTTATAAATGTTAAAGGTTGGTGTGGATATCTGTGCACGCTTTGTTAGATGGTGAGTAAAAACAGTTATCTCCTTACACACTAGTTTCCATCCAGTTTTTGACCATTTAGCAACTTTAAGTGCAACCCCAAAATTTCTGCATCCTATTTCCTCTTCGCCTTTCATTTTCCCCTCGACATTTCTTCCCCTTAACACCTTGAATCACAATGCATGATGGTGCATTATCAGAGAGACTCATCCCCACAGGAGCTTTAAGTAGGTCTGACGTGTTTGCATGGGAAGAATGACGCAGATGCGTCCATGTGAGTAGGTGGTGTAGCCCACAGTAGAGAAGCAGACACGGGGGGGAATTGCAAAAGGGAAATGGGACTGAGCAAGGGAGGAGGCAGTGTGAGAAATGAAGGAAGATGGGGGAACTTGGAGCAGAAAGGGAGATTGCCAGTGGGAAACAGATGAAGAGGGGGACCATGAGGGGGGTACAGATTGATGAATGCGTGTTTGTGCATGCCCCGGCGAGGCAAATGCCAATTTAGCACGCCAAGCAAGTGTTTCAAATTGAAGTAATGTTTAGAAAGTGGCCAGGGGGGAGGTTCCGCTTAGATTCATTGCTCCCCTTTGTTTTTACCTTCAAGTCATGCGGAGACTCAGAGACACCAAAATAAAACTAAACAAATTAGATAACCATTATCCACAAGTGATGGTGTGCATGCTGCAAAACGCTGGGTGCCACTCTGCTTCAGACAGCACCTACAAGCCTATGCATGAGTGAGTTACGCTGGGCTGGAGGATGCTGAAGCTGAATATAGATCTCTTGCATATAGAAAGCTTGTAAAGCCTTTGAAGTCTGCAGCAAAATGAGGACCCTGCATGCACTTTATAAAAAGCTGAGTGTCTTTGCATCCTTTTAGTTTTTCAATATTTTCTGCAGAACTATCCCAAGAAAGGAACCAAATCTAAACTTTACAGTATGTGTTTTGAGCAGAAGATAAGTAAGCTTAAGGTTTTTTCAGGTAAAAAAACAACTGTTATAGAGTTAAATATAGATATTTAAGCACATTTATTTCTTAAGTCAAATTTTATTGTAAATGTTAGTTATATGTACATCCATAAATGCCAAATTACCAAAAACACCATTCCCCTTTACCCAAAATGTTAGAACAAAAGAGAAAAAGACAGAAAAGAATGTAAAAACCTTTAACTCAGGTGTGAGCATTAGAAATATTTGTGTGTTGAAGTTTGGTCTATTGTTTGTCCAGCTGAATCTGAACACATTGAGGTGCATTGAAATGATAATAGCAGGTGGCAGAGGTGTCCTTGTATGCAAGGTGACATGTGAGTGTGTGCACACCTGTACAAACACCAGGACAGTTTAGAGGTCAGAAGCTTTGTATGAGCAGAGAGGGTTCGACTTCATGACGATGCTGCAGCACATCTGTTGACAAAACCAACTATCTGGAAAGACCGAAGACCTATAAAACAATGAACGTTTACATTTTTAGACATGGATGTATCCATTTTTCTGGCTAATTTCATCTGATAACAACCCAGATTTGAGACTAACTTTCTGCATGTGTTTGCTGTAATTTACATAAAAAGTGACACAGCCATCAATTGGAACAGTCTTTTGGGGTTAATTACTTAATATTTACCCAACTATTTGAAAACCAAAACTACATTTCAAAATGATATTCAACAACTAAATACATCTTAAAAGCTTCTTCCAATAATGAAAAGGATTGTGGCAACAAAACACAGCAGTCCTTTGTTTCTGCCTCAACATGAGCCCGCACGCTCATTAGAACGGCATGAAAACACAATTATCACATTTTCTGAAGTGTTCAAACTGTCCTGGGCTAATCAGTGAAGCGAGAAACCACAAAGGGCGCGTGGAGGCATGTTGCTGCACGCCGCCCAAAGCTTTTACATCATGTAGTGGCATTTTAGATTGACAGTTTGGAATAAACCCTGCATGCATGTGAGAGAAAAAGATAAGGAAATATTAATGAAGACAGGGGCGTAGAGAATGCTAATGCAATCCTGCAGCTTTGATATAAGTTCTTGGTAAATCCTTTAATATCTTATGTAAAGGGTGAAAGACAAAAGAATGAAAATGGAATGGGCTTAACTAAATATAGTATTCAGAGTTCTTATTTAGGTCTTTTTTGTGATTAAGTTACTGCACAAAAAATATGCTTCTGTTTTTCTGAATGGACAGAGAAAGGTAGCAGATTTGAGAATCTAAAATCAGTACATCAGCTTTTTAGGAGATATAGAGAAAAGTCGACCCATTTTTTCAATAGAGCGGGAAAAAAGAGCATGATCGAACTGCACAATAGTTTTGATTACATTCATCTTTTGAAAAACAGCAATGCCTGCAGCAGCTGATGTGTTTCTGTGAAGAGCATAAAGGAAGCCTATGGACCACCTTTTGTTTGCTGCTAGGCAACCTTAACTGTAAAGCTGGTTGACAGTGGTAAGTGTGGCAGAATCCAGAGCTCGGAGAAAAGTTTATAAAAGAAAGGTATTTTACATTTAGCAAAGAGGGGACTAATAAACAAATACTGAATGACTTAAAACAGCATATTGGTTTTTTAATTGTTAAAAATATTAGCTGAGCTGTTGATTGACAATGCAAACTGGCACATCTCAACGTGAGCCCAACATAATCATTTTGCAAGACATACATGTATAAAATGAAGTACTTTGGGCAACAAATGCTTGGTAGTTGTGTTGAAAACAGTTTTTTGCATTCTAACTTTCCTGATTTATTTGCCTACTTGCAGCTGCAATGGGAGCACTCTACTTCTGGGACAGAAAGAGTGTCAATCCTTGATAAAGCGTTGCCGGAAATCCACAAATCCTTGATAGATAAAGTTTGGAAAACTGCAGGTGAAAGTTGTATTTTACTTAACACAGCACTATAAAATCAATCTGTTGACATACTTTTTGAACTAGGAGTTCACCAAGTTATTTTTAAGGTAAAAGGCATTTTTAAAGTATCAACATCAGATGTGCTAAGTTTGAAAAAGTATTACCATAAACAAATGTATCTCATTTCCTGAGAATGTTGCTTCTTTTGGTTTTTAGGAAAGAGAAAAAAAGCTATAAAGTTGACCATGCTGTTCCAGCTGCATAAGACATTTTAAGCAACAGTAAGAGACAAGAGATTTATAGAAAATACGTTGGACGGGGCACAAGCTCCTTAATCTGACGCATCCTTGTGGACGACTAGATCCATGTAAATCTTCGTTTTCCTCATCCAAGCTGCCGTCTGATCAAAACTGTATGTTCTGCAGAAACTGTGCCCTTTAAAATGGAAAAGTTTTTGGATTTTGGCTTCCATAATTAAAAGAGCACTGTGAATGTTTTCACAATAGATCAAAAGATGACTGGAGTGAGTCTTTAACAGTGCATCAGTTACTTCTTATAACTTATTTAACACAAATTACTTGTTTCAGAGTTTCTGTGTCACAAATGTTTTCGGTCAAGCAGATTTTCAACTTTGTAACTCCTCTCTTGCATTTCTCCATCTGTGTCTTGTGTTTGGGTAAAATTTGCTGGAGCCTGGGAAGGCTGGCTGAGTCTGGTCGAACAGACAAAAGCAGTCGAAGAACAATTAAAATGTAAACTCTCTTCCTCCTGAACACCATCGTGTAACAGACCGCAGACCACAATTTCAAGAGATACCAGTGCAGGAAAACTGGATCTAAGACTGTGTTGTGTAACAAGCTTACTGCAATATCTGACAGTTGAAAGTATGCAGAGAATCTGATCTGAATATAAACACTGGAATGGATTGTTCTCTGGGAAACTGGAACTTTTAAATTGTGTGTCCTCAGGTCCCTGAAACACGTGCAACAAGAAATTAGGGCTGCTATTAATTTGGGTTGTTGTGTAATTTGTCACTGCTTGATAAGCTTTTTACATGTGTTGCCTGAACATGTATAAGACTTTTACGTTTTCAAATTTAGACACATTCTTCCGCGCCAGATACGCACACAGCAGAAGCATTCACATGGCAACAAACATTGGAATCATGGAGGAAGAAGAGGTCATTTTATGAAACTTCCATCCCACCCCCGCACAGCTTGCTCTTCTTTTCAACTCTGCAGGCAGAAAGAACACTTCAAGATTCAACCACAACACAAAAGCTGACCTCTGTGGGTGTTTTTGTCATTTTTTGGTGTCACAGTTCAGCTCCTGCTAACAGCCCTTTCAATCATCTTTTTATTTGTTGCTCAATTTGTTCAAATATTTGCTTCAGTCAGCTGATTATTTGTAATAGGTTTTTTTTTAAATATTTTTTTGCTTTTTCCATGTTTATGCATTTAGAGGGTCCTGCATTCTCGCAAAGTTCTACAATTTTCAAAGAAATTGCTAAGAACAAGTGTTTTTAGAGCAGAAAGCTGTCCACAGAATACGAGAATGACTGAATAGTGATCAAGCGTGGCTTTATTACTTTGAATAATTATTTTAGAATACACATTTCTAAAATAAGATGTAAAAATGTTAAATTACCAACAAAACGGTAGAACAAAACAAACAAGAAAAATATCAAACAACATATCGCTGCATTAACATTCAACTGTTTTATTTTAATAAACAAAACACGTTTTCTCAAGAAAACAAATTACTTGATTTTATGTAGAAAAAAGTGTCTGTTGGGAAAATGCAATTGAGAATATCCATCTCTCGCTAGATTTCATCCCATAGATTCAAAACAGAACAATAAAAACTGTGAGCTGCCGCGTATTTGAAGGAGTAGATAATAATATAAAGGAAAGACAACACTGACAACGTTCCACTGGCTTGATTGGCCTGCAGCTTTTAAAAATTAGGCGTAAATGACAGACATTGGGGATTTTTGAACATCTTCTGTATTAATAAAGTGACACTGTCTAGACAGCAATCAAGGGACTTTTATATTTAACAAAAATGATTATGTTTCTATACCATGTAAAACTTCTTTAAATTCATTGGATTTATTTCTTTATTTTTTCTAGATTTATTTTCATTTCAACCCCTTCTTGCTCCTTTATAAGGAATTTATATCATGAGTGGCTCTTTGTGGAGACTGTCACTGTGAATAAGGTGACTTACTCGTCTAGAGGTATCATTTTAGAATTAATCACTAATGTTCTTTTTTAACAAAGACCTGGTTTTCCCTGCATCCTTATCACAACGATTTGATGACAAAAATTTAGCATTGCTCCCAAGTGTGAGTGTAAGATGTAATGGCAAAAAGGTTTCAGGTAATCAGCCTCATTGTTAGCGTTAACATTCTTTCACTGTTTTTCTTCAGATTTATCCCCCACAAATTTTCTCTTTGTGCCATTGACTGTAAATGTGAACTGGACAGAGTGACCCCTCTCGTGTACTAAATAGGAAGTACCCGCTGGTTCCAAAAAGCCAAAATCCCATAGACTTTTAAAGAGGCATAAACAGCTATTACTCAGTCCTTATATTTGTCAGAATAACCACTGATGCAATGCCACCTTTGTTTTTACTTGCTAATCCTATTTTTTGACATTTTTACTCTAGAGGCAGTTATGATGCCTCAATAACGTTTAAAAAGTTTGAATGACCACGCTTTCAAGTGGTAGGGGAGTGGACTTCAATCTCACTCCTGATTGGCTAAAGTGGTTGCGATAGCAATGATGACTCTGAAACCAATCTTACTGACAATTTCTGATTCCAACATGTCCCTGGAAAAAATGGCGACTGAATTGACTTCATCTGTTTGGAGCTGGATGCAAGTCATTTTCTGTGGATGACGTCACACTCACTCCAGTTCTCTCATACAGTCCATAGTGGAAATAGTAAAACAGATAAGTTAATGAAGTTGTCTCATGAAGAGCTTGTTTCTCTTTTTTTTTTTTTTTTTTGGCTTTGACTCCAACAGAGTGAGTCATCCATCCATTTTCTTTTTTTTAATTATAAACAGAAAATCGTCAGATTTGCCCACAGGGTCGAATAAAGAGCCAACCTGCTGGTTTTTATAAATTTAATTTTTTTAGGATGCGTTATCATTGCCAGGGACCAGTGGGCTCCCTCTGTGGACTGCCTGCTTCTTTTTACCACTCCTAAAAGGCTGTTTCCTCTCGAGCATTAAACAGTACTTATCCAGTCACATCCTGTCACCAGCCTTGCTTGATAACTGAGATTACCTTGGCAACAAAAATGGGTGTTTACAGCAGATGCAAAGGCAACCACTACAGAGAGCATGGAACGTGTCTTAATCATTACTTTGAAGCAGCAGGGGGATGTAGTCACACACGTCAAACTTTGTCACTGCTTCACAGAATTAAAATCGAGATCACAGGTTGTAACAAGATGCTGCGAGGCTGCATTTCACTTTTTTGTATTTCATTCAAAGGGTTGAGCAGCCTATGAGTCACACCAGTCTCAATGCCTGCCATTTCCTCTTTTTTTTTTTTTTTGCTTCTTTTTATACTTCAGCATAAAAACGTCTGGATCCAACATCTTTCTTTGTAACCCTTTAGCCTACCTTGTGAATTGGCACCAATCATGCATTGTCATATATTGCAAGCTCTGTATAGTTTCAGTTAGATTTTTTTCAAAAAAGAATGATACAGTAGGAGAGTGACAAAAAAGATAGAAATTAAAAAAAAAAAACAAGTACAGCAATCCAAGGAGCAGAGGACAAAGGTGGTGCAGGGTGGAGCAAAAACAAACAGGAAGCAAGCCCAATTTAAGAGGAGTTGTGATTAACAATCAGTTTAAAGATGAGACAGGAAACGCAACAGGAAAAAGCATCTGATTCAGAAATGGAACACGCAGGAAATAAACAGAGACGGTCTTTGCTGTTAAAGACATTTCAAATTAAATCAGATTTATTGATCAAGATTATTTAACCTTGAAGTCAAAAAGGTTAAAATATTTAAGTATTTCCATAACAAAATATTACAAGCATGAATACCAACACTGCTCAAATTTCTCACAAAAAATGATTTTGCTTTTAATCTGGGAAAAGTCGCACATCAAACTGACCTAAATAAAGGGACTGATGCAGTTTCTTTTCAGTAAGTGCGACATGTTGGAGTAGTCTTGGTGTCTTATAACACAATGTAAAGACATGCAGAAATGTTTTGTTTTTAGCTTTACTTTAAAGTATTTTCCCACAGAAAGGATTACAAAAGAAAAACACCCACACCACTCAAGTTTTTCAATGAACTGATTTCTGGTCTAAACATTTAGAAAGTACAACAATCTGGCTAGGGGTGAGCAGTACTGAACTGTTGAACTGCAAACACATATATGTGAACACACGCGCATACACTAAGATAGCACAAGGGTTAGAGAGTACTCTACCCTCTACCCAACAGTACCTATGTTGGAACCAGCAGATCCAAGAGCCCAAAAGGGATTCAGCAGGTTCTGAAAATGGATAGCTGCTACATTAAGATGAGCTTTACACCTACTGGTCCTTTTTCCCCATCGATGGGTCAGTGACAAAGAAATACCTGGTTAGTGATAGTAGAACAAAAGAGTCTGATCACTGAAGCCATCAAGCACATAAAATATGTGGATGATAAACACAATTTTTCTAACTGTCTTGCATGAGTGCACAATGCAAGAAGGACCAGGATTTCTAACCGGAAAAGTTCTTTTGTTGGCAAAAACTGGCAGCAATAAGTTTGTGAATCTCAGAGAGGCCACCTCAAACAGTGACACTGATGGTCTTTGGTTTTGTAAGTGCTTCTTCTCGTTGTGGTTGTGTCAATGTTGGTTTTTTTTTAGCAACATAGACAGGAGAACTGAGGTTGTGTGGTTCATGATGCTAAATGTGACTAAAATAAGGATTTCTGAGAGCCTCTCCTTAATCAGTAGTTGCCTGCAGTATTTACCCAACTTGAGCTTTAGAGTGAAATTTCGTTCAGGAATGGGTCACTGGAATATGTCCTGAATAGTTTTTTAATTGTGAACAAATCAAAAAAGTTTTAGAATGTTGGTCTTGTTGTCTCTTGTAAATCACATGCATTTAAAGTGAGCTCCAATCCTGTAGGTATTTAAACAACAAATATATTTCTAGTCCATTTAAAAACAGCTGATCCTTTTTAATCATGAGGAAATGGTATTCTGTGTGCTATTTGCCCAACTTGAGTGTTATATTTTGTTTTAGATTCAGAAAGTGCTTCTTGTTGGGTAGGTGCTATGAACTTCACAATTGGCACATTACCAAAAAGGATTGGTCTCATGCTCTCGATTGTGGACATCAAGATGACTCAGTGCTAAATGTTGGGGTAATTTTGGTGTCTTAAACACAAAAAGGCAGCCTAGAAATACCTTCCCCCAGCTGTATTTAGTTTTACTTTAAAGGTCAAAGCTAGATTTATCTTCAAATCTCTCAACAAGACCTCCCCCAAACTCCAATCCACCATCAATAGATTTCTTTCTCAGTATAACAAGCATTAATTGAAAAGATTTCCCATATTAGTTAGTTAAATGTCAAAGTTATTAGGTGGGCAAAGGGGGTTTTCTACTGAAAGAAAACTGTGCTCCGTTCCAGTTGGAATCTTAGGAAAGGCTAAGTTAATGTTCCTGCAGTCAAATATGAAACTGTGAGCATCATGCAGGAAATCACCTCTCCTGTCTAGACTGAGATGAAGGCGGGCCTTCTTGCTATCAGGGAGGGAGCTGTGTCGGGGATGAACTGTGGTCCTCATTGCAGCTCCTTGCTGAAGAAGCTCATTACCACATAATTGAAAGTAACTGCATTGATCATAAAATGTGATTGAGTCTCATCACAGTGACATTTTCAGTTTACAAGTAGGCAGTCACATGTATGGGCCCTGCCGCAATCCAACAGGGGGCTGTGCAGCTCAGTGACAGGAAAATAAAACACTTTTCTATTCAGCAGAGACAGAGTGATGCCGAACAAACATCAGGGATTGTTTTGTCACACCTTAATTATTGTCTCCTTCTCTGGCATTTTTGCTCATTTCATAAAATTATTCTTCTAACTTTTGATTATTTTGGCTGTACAGCAGCATGCGCTCCATTTGTTCAAGAATTCTAGAGGCTATTTTTTGAATAAAACTTTGAAAAGAAATATGTTTTGATGTTATGAAAACTAATTTAATTAAACAGTTTGAAATAAAAGTTAACGATGAATCTGGCTTTAAAGGTATGCAGCAGTTAGTTAAGTGTGTGAAAAACACTACTGCATTCAAATGATTCTTGTTAATGTATCACTATCCAAAGTTATCATTCCCACACAATTCACATCTACTTATTATATTATTTATGAAAAATTCTGTATTTTTGTGAAGTTGAAAAACAATTTGACTGGCATTTACGGGTTAACCACTCTAAAAACACAATGTTTTTAACAGAAGTTATTCATGTATGTAAATTGATGTAAATAAGAAGGCTATAGGGGTTTTAATAATAGCATTATTTTATCATAAATGTTATATGAAAGCATTGTATTGAAAAAACATCTGCATTGATTCATGCATTGATGCCGTGGTTAGCACTCTCACCTCAAAGTGAGAAGGCCATGGATAAAATCCTGGCTGTGTTCTTTTTGTGTGGAGTTTGCATGTTCTCCTTGTGCACGTGTGGGTTTTCTCCGGCTTCCTCCTACAGTCCATAAACATGCATTATGGCAACAGAAGTGTTAAAGCAACGCTCAAAGAGTTGATTTTAACTCTAAACCAGACAACATATGGTCCTTATTACTCAGTGTTAAAGTGTCACAAATAACACTAAACTTGAGTTAACTTAGTTAACATAACTCTTTTGGGTGTTAATAATTGAGCACTGGTGGGGCTAACTTTATGTTGGTGCTGAATTAGCTCGATGGGAAGTGTCAAGATTTTACACTGCATGTTTTTTCACCCCCACAGAGTCCTTTTTACCCTGCACATTTTAACTATAACACCAACACTTAGAAAATGAGGGTGGGGCCTCAACTCTGAAAGAGTTTGATCAGTTTGACTAAGATGTGACACTGGGGAAAATATGTCCCTAGGTGTGCATATGAGCGTGTGGCCCTGCAAAAGACTGGAGATCTGTTCACCCTCGCCTTCGCCCAACAGCCCAAGGGATTCAGTAGGTTCTGAAGATGGATGCATGGATGGATATTAAAAAATAAAAACAGAAAAGGATGGACTGTTATGATGGCAGTGCAATTAAGATATAAAAACCCTATGTAATAATTTTCTAAAATGATTGAAAAAAACAGCTGTCTTACTTTGCTGCATTTCCTCATTTTATGACAAATTATGAATTATCAAAAAACATTACTTAAAACTGTTTTTTTCTTCATTCATTTAATAATTTGAGCTGTTCAGTACACTGTGATCCCTTTGCTGCATTTTGGTTTTATAATGCACACAGTCCGCTTTTTAGCTTGGCTCTTTAAGCCCGTATTAGAGCTTAAATATTTGGACATCGCCGTTGTAAAGTGGAAAGTTTTAATGTTGAAGATTTTGTTTTTTGATGTTTGGATAGCTGCAGAAACATTGGTAACTACTCTTCATGCAGTCCACAAGACAAGATAATACGTAAAAAAACCCAAAACATTACGGTCATGCAATTACCCACAAACCCTCTTTGTGCCGTATGTCATAGCATCCCCTTGAAAGGAAAATTAAATTTGATTGGAAATGAATTCAGGCATATAAGAGTTTTGTGTTTTTTCATCAATCCTTTAAAATAAACTTTCAACTGGCTTCAATAAAATTGGCATCCCCCCCCCACACACACACACATTG
This sequence comes from Oryzias curvinotus, assembly GCA_023969325.1. Lineage (NCBI taxonomy): Eukaryota > Metazoa > Chordata > Actinopteri > Beloniformes > Adrianichthyidae > Oryzias > Oryzias curvinotus. The sequence continues at coordinate 9,625,048 of CM043724.1, read as the reverse complement.
TGATAGCTCCATATATTGCAGGTCCACACATTGCATTTGTTCTGATTCATGTGACCATGAAAAGTCTACTGAGTTCTGGAACTACGCCAATCTCTTAAATAAAGGTTTTGAGAGTGAGGACACTTTGGTTTTTTGAAGCAGTTTAAAAATTAACCACACATAAACTCTATGTAATGAGAATCTTGCATGCTTGTTTTCTACAGGCCACTCAGCCTCACTGAAGGAGAAATGTTTAGGGCTGGGGTCTGTAACCTTTGATAGTAAATGAGCCATTTGACCCTGATTCTTACTGATCAATTCCTTGTAGAAAATTGTACAAAATTAAATTGTTTTTCTGTTTTGGCATGAATACAAACAAAAATATAAAGAGAAACTAGCATTTTATCAAAATATAAATTTGTTTTTAAATTTTGACAGAAGCTCATATGACTTTCTTGCAAAATGAAAGACTTCTTTTGCCACCCAAGATCATCTCAGACAGTGCAGCTAATGTGCTCCTATGAACAACAAAAATGGCAGTTTTTATTTTCCATTCTTTTTCTCTTAATACTGCTGTTCACCTGAACATAAACATGCATTTGTCAGTTTATGATCCAGAAGAAAAAGAGCAGCCTGTAAAGAATATAAAATTATTAACTACTAACCATTATTGTGTAGTATAAGATAATATGTGCTTTACACTCATGAAATAAACTAAGCCATCAGAAAAGTTAACGTTTGCCTAAAATTGGAAATCTTCACATTCTGGAGGATGCGTAGAGCAAACAAGGTCTTCTGATATCAGCATGGATGTAAAAACATTCACATAGATCACCTCAGCCAAAAAACTAATAAACTTAACTAATTTAAATTAAATCAATGTTAATGTAGTAACCCTGACTTTTAAAAAATGACAATTATTTTTCTTTAGCCAGAAGGTCACTATGGAGGGGTAAAGGAGTCGCATGTGGCTCCAGAGCCCCAGGTTGCAGACCCCTGGCTGAGGGGAACTGCTGCAGCTTCACTTGGAGGAGATTATTGGAAGACACCGCTATCAAGACATTTACCGACAAAGCCTCTTCCCTACTGTGGTCTTTCTGATGCAAGAGACTCCCCAAACATTTCAGGTTGTATTGACTTGAAAATTTGTGTTTGCTTATGTGTCTTGGAACTTGATTGGCACCACCTGTCCTGGCTGCCCACCTGAGTCCCATCAGCCAATCAAACAGAGTTCCTTCACCATTTTTAATATGTAAAGAGTGTGTGCGTGTATCTTGTGGTATTATGAGCAAAGATGGTGTTTCTTTAAATGGAAGACAAAAAGTTATTGGACACATGAATTTGAATTTCACAAACTCAGAACTTCCTACAAGGTTCTTTTATCCTTATTTTTTGCAGGAATGATGTCTGCCAAACAATGTAGTGAAAAAAACACATAAAATGTGACCACAAGAAAGGGTTTTCATAACTTGATCTTTCTGCATGTCTATGTATCTGTGTTGTTGATTGCTGTCACAGTGTTGACTGGATGTTGTGTCTACCCTTGTTATAATGATTTGCAGACTGGGGCCAAACGTTCTATAAACTTAGCTACATAGCTCCAAAAAAGATTTCTATGGTTTTAATCAATATTTCACTGATGGGAATGTCACTGGCTGGCTGTTAGACACATAGTTAAAATTAGAGATTGAATGAAATCATGTGTTGATAGTGAAGTCTGCTGTGACCTTGGACTAGTATGGAGCTTATTCAATCGCTCCATAGGACTAGAAATTCAGAGTATGGGCTGAGCTTTTTTAAATTATCAAACATATAAGTGGACCTAAATCAGATGATTTGAAACTTTTATGCTTCAAATCATAACATGTTAACATTTTAATTATGACAAGATCAATGTATGTACTAAAGCAGAACTCAACTAAAACACATTTTGATTGAATGATAGCAATCAGGTTTCGCTCTGTAAACAAAGTGTGTTGAGTCATTTTCTGTTCAAGCTGGACACTTTCCTGCTGAATGAGATAAACTAGATTAATCTTCTATCATTTTTTAGCCATTACTTTTCTTTGTGCTTTTTTATTGATATTTTTGCTTTAAATTGATTATTAGTATTGATTCGAATCTATATGACTGAGGTGCTTTTTGTTTTTGTTTTTCATTTATTTGTGTGGATGCAGGACATTTTTGATTTTATATAAATAAACAGATTATTTCTGACGAAATCTATCGGAGCCTTGAAATTGTTGCTGCCTCAGCTCTTAAGTAAATGTCTAAAACCTGAAAATGCTCCACAGCTTCAAACTCACATCTGCAAACACGGCGCAGTCACCAAGCCACCAACATTTAATGAGAAGTCCGTGTAAAAGAAACATCTATTTGAACAAAAATGGAAAAGTTGTTTCCTTATTTTCAACCAAAAAAAAAAAAAAACACAGATACAGTGAACACTCAAACTGTGCTCTCATGGCAAGAAACATGGGGATGCTTCTAAAAAAAGAATAGCATTTCACCGCTCTTCTAAATTGGGATCACCTCAGTTGCTATAGCAATGGTGGCAGACGACCACACTCCGTCTGAAGGTTTGTGCACTGATTTTTGTTCTTAAATGCCTCAAGCTTCGCGCATGTAGTTTGCAGTAATCTTGAAGGTGGCATGCGCAAATGTAGTATAGCTCATTATGCTGTAGACAATTGTTTGAAGAGTGACTTCCCACAGTTCAAAACAACGCATCAGCGTCTCTTGAAGCATCTTGTTGTCCCTGTATCACAGCCTTCTCTGACATTCTTCTTTCCTCCTCTTTCACATCCAAAGTCGATGGGAACACCCTTTCCTAAATGCGCCCTTCCTGCCTGAGTTTCCAACTTTCAAACGCACAACAACCTTCTCACCAAAAATCCAGTAAATTCAGATAAAATCAAAGACCGTACTGAATTCTTTCTATATCTGATAGGTTTGGAATGATTCACCTGCAGAGGCAGGAGGCTGACATGGCGTAGAAGATTTTCTGCTGAACAGTGTGTTCCTTATGGTGTTAAAATGAGCAGAAATAATGATCTTCAGAGGCTTGGGAACTTCAGCTTAGAATTTTTGTTCCTCAGAACATCTGTGTTCCTGAACTAATCTTAGAATACATTAGTCAAACTGAATAATATATTTTTTTAAAGTGCTGAATTTCTTTGATAAATTTTGAATGCTACCAGACATTAAGAGGAAAAGATTGCCAAAATTCCCAAACAGAAATAATGCAAAGGTCAATGACCTTGAAGCCCTTTTTAACATTAAAACATGCATTTTAGATTCCCAGACTTCTTTTTATGTTTATGTGTGTCAGTTTATTCTGTTCGGTTTATTGAAAAGTTCTCTTTTTACATTTGCTCCCTGTTGTTTTGTGTTACACCTGTTAACTCTTATTATACAACAGAGACCATTTAGGTAGGTGTTTACCAAAAACTGTCCTAGCAACAAATACAAAAGATGTGTTTATCATTTGTATCTTTCTAATGTAACTTTATAGAAAGATAAATTATTTGGTTTCCTGCATACTAAATGGTAAATGACGTACACTTTTATAGCGCTTTTCTACCTTCCTCAGAGGCCTAAGGCGCTTTACAGTCACAGTCCCACTGCAATTCACCCATACAAGTTTGAGCCAGATCCCAGCTCAGACGACAAACAAATACGTACATGGATCTATTTGTATACAAGTGCATCAGAATGGAGCAGAGAAGGGAGCTTGTCTCCCGTCCAGTGCATTTTCTTCATCACAACGACAAGTCTTTCAAACTTTCAAACATCCTCAACAATTTGAACAAAGAAATTCTCAGAAATGCAATTTTGAGCTAAATTTTCTTTATATATGTCCTCCATCATCAGAAAAATGCCAAAGAAGATATTAAAAACACCAAAAACACAATTTTCACCAGAGTGGATCTTTTAATACTGTATTTTGGGATGTTTTCTGTTGGTTAGCTTCATCAGGGTCTTTCATTTCCATACCTACTGGCACAGCTAGATGGCTTAAAATGTAGCCTTCAAAACATATTTCTTTCATTTATATTGTAAAATTGTAAACAAACAATTCGTGGAAAACATTTAAATAAATTACTCATTCTTGAAATTGACCTATTTTCCTACAAAAAGCTCATATTTCCATGACAATCAAGTGTCGATTTCCCATTATTGTATTTATTTTATATGAGATTTTCTGACCTGAATAGGAACAGAATCAGAATCAGGGCAGGAAATGGTTTCCCCATCAGCCCTGTAGTCACCTCATGTTCTCAGCTCTTGGTGAAAGAGCGTAACTGAAGAGGATTTACTGCTTGATCTCTCAGAGACAGCTGCATCCACAGAGATCACTTTCCTTGCTGTGCGCTCTCACGGGTCACCAACTATAGGCGTAATATCCAGCTTTCTCTCGTCCTGGGAAGCAATTTGGTTTAGTGGGGAGTCTTTTAAAAGCTCCAGAATAATCCAACAGGGTTGAACAGGGGCAGTTTAGCCCAGTTAGAAAAATGTAGAGTTTTCCCCCTCATCTTTCTGGTCTATCAATATTTAGAAGAAGGGGATCATGGAAATGTAGTGTATCGGGAGTCTGGTCCAAGCAGAGAATAATTTATTAACTCTGGCCATAATTTTATCTGTCTACAAACAAACTGTGTCACAATTGACCTTTCTTTGTGTCTTTGCCTCTGATTGAGCTGATAATCTTTCAGTGTCAGAAACGCCATGCTCTTACTGCCTCAGCTTGAATTTACCCTGATGACGGCTTCATCCCCATCTTCTTCTGTGACTCAAGAGCTGAGAGGCAGCATGAAGCGATTGCAAGATGACAGCATTATCATTCCAACTGCCCTTGAACTCTTTTCCTCTCTGAAGCCGGCCAATGACTACAATCTACACACGTGCTAATTGGGCTTTTCAGACAAAGTCCAACGCATTAAAGTAGTTTGAGGGCCCAATCTGAAGCCAAAGCCTCAGGAAATCACATCAGTCAAGATGACCTTCCTGCGATCATCTGTGGACCACACAATGCTGAGCTTTAATTTAAAAAATGCCCATGTCCAAACATTCAGAGACATTGGAGGTGGTGCATAAATTTATTTTCACATATAATAACATTTTGTTAAAGATTATAGATACAATTATAACAAAAGAAATGTGCTTTTAGGATATTCTTCAAGATGGATTAAGGATAAAAAGGGAAAGAGGAAATCAATATTCCTTGTATCTCAAATAAATCTTCACACCTAATATTTGTCATTATATTATACATGTATGCATCAAAATAGATATTTTTTAAATTACTAATAGCAATTCAATGACAAAGGGCTCTCGTGTTGAGGTAAACCTTTAGGTTTTTTCATCATAATGTTTATCCAAATGCTTTTAACACATTTAATATTTTCTGACCTTGTGTTGTACTTTATCAGTAGATTCTATTTTAAAATTAAGCTTAAAATTAGGCATTGGAGTTTGATATTGAAGGGTTAATATTTAAAAAAAAAAAAATTACACAAAACATGCACATTTTGTCTCGTTTGATAGAAAGCTGCAGGTGGCTTCATCAAATATTCTCTTAAATCCCATTTGCATATTTATTAAGTGGTTAAACATATTGAGTTTTGTTTGAAATTTGTAAGGAACAAAAACATTGTAAAGGAAAAGGCAATTTGAACTTCTTCATACAGCATTTTCTTATGCAGAAAACTGAATTATGGGGATGTTGAGAGTAAAATCTATTTAATCTCTGACACAAATTTATGCTTAAAATCTATGAAATATCATGTAAATGCACTGGGAACGTATCTCAAGTAAAGAAAAAGAACACTTAGACCTATTATTCTCCCGAATATGTTTCATCCTACAAATCTTTTCTCTGACACAAGCAGATCTTACTCTGATGTAGATGGAAACAGAAAAAAAGTCAAATGGGACAAACCTCTTGCTTAAAGTTGCAGGAAAAGTTCAACTTTCTGCAGAAATAACCTCATCTAGCAAAACAAGGAAACCCATTCCATCACGAGGATCTGTAGATTAAAGAAGGACAACCACCGGTTGTTTCATTTGAGCTCAATTAGTCTTCATGGTCAGGATGGGGAACGTAAATTGAACTGAAGTGCTAGGTGGCAGTTTCGTCACCATGGCAACAGAGGTGATGAGCCATCGTGGGATGATAAAGGGGAAAGAAAGAAGAAATGTTGATAATGAAGGACTGAATTCAAAACAAATGTTATGTAGAAGTAAAAGTATTGATCCTGGATCCTGTCATCAACTGTGATTTTCAACCCAATTAAGATAATAAAAAAAGAGGTTTTGTTGCTTTGCCAAAATTGTGTTTTTTCTTTTATTCTCAAAGTTCTAAGTCTTCTGTCATTCTGTTGTTGTTTTTTTTTTTAAATATACAGATATTGGCATTCCATTGTAATGCAGTGTAGAATTATAGTCTAAACAGACCATCTATCATCAAATTTATGGGCAACAGCTATGAGTCTCGAAGTTGAAAGATTGTTTAAGCCAAAAACTTTATGGAATTGTTGGTGAACATACAAAACATCTCTTTTGAAAAAAATGAAATAAAATTAAAAATTCAATTCAAGAATGTTATTTTAATTTGATCAGGAATGTAAATGAATGAAAATGTTTAAAAAGACCTAGGAAATTAGGGAATAGAAAATAATTTTTAAAAAAATAGGTAAAATGGAGACCCTTGAAAAAAAGGGGTAAATGTTCACTTTATGGCTACTTGAAATATTAGTAAGTGAACTTAGTTAAGCAAATAAAGTCAACCATACAAGAAAATCATTTATTTTAGTACATTTACAGTGGAAAATCTAATAATTGCAAATTATTTAAATTAGAACTTAAAGTTCTAATATATTTTGGTATTTGTTCAAATACATTTTCACAAATATTTGCCATTCGCTTTGCAAAATTACTTCGAATGGCATCTCAAGCACAACCTCTTTTAGTTGTGGGCTATTTTTGATCTCAAATTTTATTTTCCAAATTACTTTTAAATCTATTTAGCGTAATAAAAAATCTTAATGTGCGTTTGACAGATATGGCTCTTTTAATCCACAACCATAAATCCCAGTTGGTGTACTGAAGATTCATTGCTGCATCTGCACTCAGTTATGAATTAAAGGATGCTCACTGAAGTGTGTGTATTTTTACTCTTTTTTTCTCTGGTCATAAAACATCTCAGATTGTCACGTTCTCCATCCTGGCAATGTGCGTTGATGACATACTGCGCAGTTATGAATCTCTGCTGCATTCAAGTGTCCTGCTGCGTCCTCTGTGTTGTGCAGTGGTTGCCTTGAGGAGACACTCCAAACCCGACCATAGAATCCCCCCCTTCAGATTCAATTACATAAGTGCAGATGAAACCATGGAAAAGCAGTGAAGTAAAATCAGCAGGGAGGGAGGGGGCGACATACATTAAAATATACTGCATCAAAAGCTGGACGGGATTGGAAGCTGTTTACAGTGAAGCCCACCTCAAGTAAAACCGAATTAAATAAAAAAACCGAGAGGTCATAAGGGATACATGTCACAATCAGATCGCAGGTCGTGGTAAATTTCTACACACTGGTCAGTAAAAATTAAAAAAAAAACTCTAGGAAAACTGTACAAAACTGCTGCTACAGTGTTATCTGATGTGACTGACTCTATTTCATACATCTATACATTTCATTGGTTCTTATACATATATTATTGTCATATTTTGCTGCTACATACAGTGTATCACCCCTAAAAATACATGTAGAATTCTATAACCCTCTTCCCCTCTTGTAGAAAATCAACACAGCTACATGGTTGAACTACCTGATAACTCCAGGAATATCCAGTTATGTACAATATAGTCATGGTTTTCTCTAAGTTCTCTTCTACTACAATAAAAAAAATGTGCTTTAGCATTTAAGACGCACATTCCTACCTCCCCACTCACACACGCACACATATCAATGTGAAATTACGGGTAACACATAAAATTGACATTTTTAATAGTATTTTTCAACTTGTTTAGGAACATTTGCACATACTTGTATTTTGTCCGGGAAAAAAGTGTAATTGGATTTTTTTTTTAAACGATGAGATGTGTTATCCAAATGGGGTTTTTTGTTGAGGACTTAACAGCAAGAGATGAAATGAACAGTCCTGAGTTTACGCCGGTCATTGAGAACGATCAGTCCAGACTTATTTATGAAAGCACATCTCACACAAACTGCTACATCAGTGATTTTTTTTTTACTATACTTAACATTTTCAAGTGAAGTATTTGATAACTTTATTGATGCTGGAATGAGGTCTGGGTATTAGTTTCTCTTCTAAATCCAAGCTGCTTTCTAATTCAGTGATCACTAGGTTATGGAACTAAAATTTAGATACATACACATTGAAGTATTGAGAAGTGGATTGAATTGAAGTTGAAATTGTTAGCACCACCACAGTGTATGAGCAGAAACACACGGATGTCAGGTTGGCAGAATGAGCCGCTTAGAGAAGCATCTTCTTTGCCGCCTGCATGGCTTCTCTGCTTGGGAAGCAGTCTTTGGTCACAAATCAAACCCTAAATGGCATTGAATTCAGAGACAGTCTGTCACTTTTTCGACCGCTGACTGATTGAGTCGTTATCCACAGCCTAGGGTGGGATCCTGAGCTTCTCCTTCATGGTTGAAGTACTTCTCCTTTTACATCAGGTTCACTGTGGTAGTCATTCACACCTCCTCAAACCTTGCTGTTTGTAAAAAGCCATCTGTTTTCCTGCCTTAATATTAGCATGATCACACACAGATTTCTATAGCTGTTGCCATCACCATCTGGCTTTTGTTCTTGTCGCGGCCTGAGGTCTGGTGCTGTCCAGACTCCTCTCTGGGAGACAGCGGGTCAGAGAGGACGCTGCGTTTGAGCGGCGCTGGGCGCAGACAAGTGGTCCCTGGAGGGGTGGAGGGTTCTGGGTGTCTGTGGGAAGAACGGGAAGAAGTAGATGATGAGGAGGGAGTGCAGGTTCCGGTACACACGCCTGAGCTGGACCTCTCGTTTCTCTTTGCTCTGTAAGAGGCTCTGCGCCGGAGCTCGCTGACCAGCTCATACTTGATGAAGCAGAACACGTCCTTCACCCCACATCGCTTTTCCGGCTCAGCGGAAAGCAATCTCTGGAACATACGCAAAGCATCATCAGTGAAGCGGCGCCACTGAGATGGGTAGGTTCCCACAGGGCACCCTGCTTTCTGCCAGCGACGAAACTCCTCGTAAAAGGCATCGGTGGGCAACGCTGCCTCCCACGGAAAATTACCCGTCAGCATACAGAACACCAGCACGCCAAATGCCCACACATCAAGACTGGTAGTCACAAGGAAACCCTCGGCTCGGTTGGCTCGGCACACCTCTGGTGCTGTGTAAGGGATGGTGCCGCTCACACGTTTCACCCGGCACCCGACACGCCTGGTCATCCCAAAGTCAGCAAGCTTGATCCGCCGACATTCTCGGTCAAACAAGAGCACATTTTCAGGCTTGACATCCCGATGGACCAGATTTTTACTGTGCATGAAGTCCAAGGCCAAACCAAGTTGTTGCATGCATCGTTTGACCATTTCCTCTGGCAGACCAACCTAAGAGAAGACAGAAACAAAGAGCACTTTTGTACATTAAAATGCATGAAGAAGCATGCTCCAGAGAGGAAAACTTCCAGCTCCAAATTTTTACTGCCATGTTTTTAATGAATTTTTCAAAAGTCTTTTGAAGTCAAATATTTCCTGCATATCAGCCGGGAGAGGACTAAAGCAAAGTGAGAGCCTTGTGAGGACCAAAAATCAGGGCACAAGCAAGACTGCAATCCCAGCAGAGCTTGTTAAAACCATTGCGTGTGATCATTGTGACTGATTGGTGTGGGTTAGGGTTGGGTAAGAATGGTGGTTGATGCAGAGGGAGGATGATGGTGCTACCTGTGGGGGTATGATGTCGAAAAGGTCTCCAGCAGGGGCATATTCTTGTCCAAACACATAGCTGTCCTCTGTCTCAAAAAGCACATCCAGGACTTTGATGATGAAAGGGCTGCAGCTGAGTGAGCCTGTTAGACTGTATTCCCGCAGGAAACTTTTGAGCTTTGTCTTGTTCTTGGTAACAAACTTCAGGGCCATTTTGGTGCCTACAGGAAACAAGATGAAGAAGACAGGGGCAGAAGATTCTGATGTTTAACACATGTTCCACAAATAAACTCTACATTCAAAATGATGTCAAAAAGCACAGGATTCTTTTTGAAGAGTTGTCTCATTTTTGCTGCAATGTTATTTAAAATATTTACAACCCCGCATCGCAAAGATGTTGCTTGTTGTCTACAGATCTGTGGTGGGGAGAGCCTATTTGTATGTGCAGTTGGGACAGCATCATTGGAGGCAGTTCCTCAAAGAAACAAGCCAAAAAACAGGCTTGCTCTGCTCTAGGGACAGCTCTTAAGCTGATTTTGCAAGCAGAAATAACCAATGTTTAGCTGTGAGGCATGTGGTGCACCCTAAATTCAGATTATTTTTTTTTGTTTGAGCTTTTACGAGTCTGGGAGAAAATATCACAATAAAAAATGGAGACTGTGTTTTTTAACACACCCTGGGTCCTGTGAGCCACCAGGTCCACCTTGCCATATGTGCCTTTCCCAAGCTCGCTGATGTGCTCGTACTGTTTGGCTACATCTGCCGCCGACAGGGAGGTGATGGCCAGCGCCTCCATGTCCTCCACTGGCACTCCTCCACAGCATCCCACTTTGGATGTGGGTGAGCCTCCGCCGCTGCCCACCCGTCCTGTTCCCAATGGAGAAAGAGACAGGCTCGCCTTGACGCTGTGAGGCAGACTAAAATAAAAAATAGAGTACTTTAGGGTTCGATTTCCTAATAAACATCACAGGGAAATTAATGAATGCACGTTGATTACAGGACATTCTTCATTTCTGCATCCATTTAGCTTTTTTTTTTTTTCCATATTCATGTCCTGTGATCAATGCAATCAATACTGAGAAAGCATCAACATGATGACTTTTTAGTTAATGTATTGGACTTCCTGCTGCCTCTGGATTACTCTTCCATGCTATATGGCAGACCTCAGACAGCACTTACTGGCACAGGGATATAGGAAAATCAATAAGTTGAGTGACTCACAAATAGCAATAAATTGAGAGCACTGACAACTTCAAGGGAAACGCGTGCAGCTGAGAGATGCCAAAGAAAATCTGTGACCATTTTGAGCCATACATCTGCACACTGTCTGCAGAGCTGCTCCAACATTTACTTTGTGTCCTGTTTGCTTGGAGTTATTATTTTAATCAAAGTGTTAAAGACAAAAAAAAATACAAATTAAATTCCTTAACAGTAATGCTTCTGTGATTTCTGAAATAGGTCAAACGCTTTTTTTTGCTTTATTTTAATTGCGACATCTATTGTGTGTTTCTCTTTAATCTCTCCTCTCTGCACACTCAACCCAATTTAATCATCCAATTGTGCACAGCATGCACACACACACAACTAATAAGCACCAAATCAGCACAAACCATTTTGTTGACACATTTTTCATGTGCTATTCAAAGCCAGATGCTTTGCTCTTTGTTTATTGTCCGTTCCTGCAATCAGTTTCACATCATCACTGCCATAAAGTAAGTTCTGAGGACCAAAACAAGAGCATCACAAATGTGGCAGCCTCCTGCTGTGTGCATTGCAGGAACAAAAAGGTGAATTAACAATGGAAGCTAGTGCTAAATATACACACTGAAAACATGGATCAGGTTGTTTTGCTCAGACATTTCTAAAGGCGCCGATCATGTGGGAAGAATCTGATAAATATAGTCATTTGACTAAAACAAGACGTAACCCTCTGCAGCCTTTTGTGCTTGGCTTGGAGCTTCGAAAAGAAAAGCTCAGAGCAAAAATAGAAAAAATTGCCCTGTGCCAGGATCTTTATAGATCTTGATTTTGATCATAACTGTAGAGATGATTATATAAGACTCTTTGAATATTGTTGCCAGCTCATGCTGAGCCAGATCACTTTGTGCCTTTGGCAAATCAACACGAAGCTTGATCATTGTCCAAACCAGTCGGTGGTCTGAGTTTGGTGATTAAACATTTAAACAGCCCAGACAGACAAACTGGAAGCACATTTCCTCTGACCGCCCACCCCGTGAGGCCCTGTGGCCTTGAACAGTGAGAGCTGAGCAGGGAGCTCTTGTTTACTGGCAGGCTCCTCTTCTAGCCAGAATGCACAGCACTCCAGCACGGACACTAATCACATTACTCAGATCCTGAAAGGACGACTCCCCCTCTCCTTCATTTCCTATGCAGACTTGGAAATAGGAACCCCAAAATATGACATTGGGTTTGCTCTTTCTGAAGCTTTTCTTCGACGCTCACAGTGAACAGGCAGTGTCTCAGAGGTGATTCATCAACGTGTGTGATTGTGTTGAAAAGTTTCCGTGTTAGGGTGTGTGTGTGGGGGGGTCAATGGTGGTCTGGTGTATCAGATGCATGGGGACACTATCAAAGGCCCTCTGTGCTGCTACATCTGAGAGGGAGCAGCTGCGAGCTTTCGCACAAGCACAGCCTTCGTGCTCGGCCACACTGCTTCATGCCCCACTGATCTGCCATGCTGCCCTTAGCTCCTCTTCTGCCCGCTCAGCCAGAAAAAGACAAGGTAACATTTACATGCTGCACATACAAATACATTTCTGCCTCAAAGCTTCTTTTTTTCAACCTCTGGAGGGATTGTGCCAATTCCTACAAATCTTTTGGAATAGCTGTAGCGATTATTCCGGTGTTTTTTTTTATATAAATGTTGGACAAAACTTAAATATCATGAACAGAAGTAGTATTTTTTTCCTCTTATATCAATAGAAGTAAAGCATATTATGCCTCGCGGTCTGAAAACAATTCCTGACTCATAGAAAAGAGCAGATAAAAAGGTTTTTGCTCTGAAGCAACAAACTGACACTAATTTCTTCACAAACGTTGTTTGACAGTCTCGCTTAGTTGAGCAATTATTCAAACAGAGTACAGCACATTTTCAGTGTTAGCCTAATAGACTTTGTTTTATCCGCAAAAGACAAAAGGCTTCCAGAAAGAAAAGCAGCAAAGGATGTGCTGTGCTGCATATTTTAATGTTTTTCTCCCTTTAGGATGAATTGTTTTAATTATGCTAATCCCTGGACCCTCAGCCTTTCAAGCAGTGCCATCATGAGGTGAAGTATTTTAGTATTCCTCTGTTTTTGCCTGCAAGGCAGCAGCAGAAAATGTCATTTCAACAGTAAACATTTAAGGAAACATACATTACAGTTCAATTTGAAGCTTATTTATATCTTCATATCCACTGCAATTATTATAACTCAAAGCTTTTAGTCATCAAAAAACTCACTTTTGTTATACAGCTTAGGTAATATTTGAGAACACTTAATTTTGAAATTATAGCTCTTCTTAATCAAACACCTCCAAAGAAGTTGGTTGATAAGGAAGTTAAAATAAATTGTGACAGAAACAATTTTCAAGCAACAAAATATTTTTATGTTTGAAAAATGAGCTTAGAAGAAAATTAAGCTGTTTGAGTTTTCGACAATTAGCTCAAGGCAGCATTTGCAAGATGAATTTGAATCAGCAGCTTTGCATACACAGACCTTGTTTATTCAGTTCACAAAGTCTCCCTATGTCTAGCCCTCTCTCTCATCTTTCTGTTGCTGCAAATGTAAGGTACTAATGAAAGAAAAATAAATTGCAGAGCCCATGTCACACGTCTTTACCTCTTACTCCCAGTGTTAATGGACTGATTTCTTTGCTCTCTGCAGAAGAGTCATTATAGATGAGGACTGATATCGGGGGTTTCCAATTTACTGTCAGAATGCTCAGTCTGCTTTGCTTCTCTGTTGAAGAGAAAGTACGGAAAAAAATTCAATGTGACTGGCTCTGTTTCTCCCACTAGTTGGTTGTAAATTGAAAAAGGCACTTGCAAAAATGACGAAAACTCTTTTTTCTTTATTCCTTGTTGTTCCTGTATGGTTAGATAGAAAAACAATGTGTTTTTTCAAAAGCAAATGAGCTACACAACCTGTTCCCCACCAGGTTTTCACCTTCACCAGGGGATACCTGGCCGATAAACTGGTGGTCCTTGTTTCTCAGTTGGTGCACAGATGAAGAAGCCTCCTGCTGTGCTGCGATAGGTGAACCCTTCAGCACAGTTTACAGACAAATCACCGGTTCTCAGCTCTGCGCAGCTGCCCACAAGAATCCCTGCTGGGATGCAGGGATTTGCAACGTGCCTTTCCTGCAATGTTTCTCTCTCATCTCTATGTCCCAACTGGATGGAATGACCTCAACGCAACTATTGAAAGAGAGAAATGTTTGGCAGTTGGTTGCCTCCTGCAGGGATGACCTGCACACCAAGGAGGGGTAACCCAAGGTGAACTGTTCCCCAAATTTGGAGAGCAGAAATGGGCTGAACACAATCTCAAAGGTAACACAATATTATGTGCTATTTCTCTGAATTTATGTCCATTTTTGCATTTTTTGTTCAAAAATGAGCATTTTCAAATGTTTTTTTTTAATCAGGTCATCTTTTTCTTGCCAGGAGAAGTGAGGAAAAGGATGGCAAAGCCATCTAATCACTTGTGTTGAATTTTCTATCCTCAGGCATATTCCATCATCCCGGCAATTTGGGATGAAGACTTTGTCATAAACACCTCCCTCGGCACTTAATTATGAATGCCAATCAAGATCAGTGTCACTTAAGTCCACTTTATGTTGCGTTGCAGTGCACTGCTTTTGAAAGAAATTGTACCATAGCTACCATTCCATCAGAATGTCACAACCCACATAGCTTTTATTTATTAGGAAGGCCTTGCATGTTTGAAATGACAGGAAAAAGACATTTGATGATCTAAAGGGTGAATCCTCCCTGCTTTATACCGCATAGACCCCATCGACCCTTTGATGTCAAACACACTGGGAAATCTGACTCTAATATGAAGTTGGTAAATGGGGGTGTAGCTAAATGATGCAACAGCAGTGGATGGTGATTTATTATGCTGCTCATACACAGTAGCTTCCAACCGTCGAGTGACAAATGTTGATTATTTATGGTGTGTGTACAAAAATCTCTTCTCCTCATTCATCTGAAACCAAAAACCTAATAACACTTTAAATATAATCAGCCCTTTTTTTAAATCTCACTTCAGACATTTTCAAGAAAACACTCCATTTGCTCAAATTGTAATCATAAATATACATACTTCAGATTCAGAATACATGTTTAAATACACAGAAAAACCTCTAAATTGTGTGTTTTGAAAAAAGTCCATAGGTCAAATCAATGTAATAATAATAAAATTATAAATGAGAAACAGTGATTGACATGGTGGGATTAACCAGCAAGGTGTCTGTTCTGTTCCTCCCCGTCTCCCCTGCAAGACTCGCGCTTTTGATCTCCATGTGTCTTTATATGATGTGTGTGCGTGTGTGCCACCTCCTCTGAAAGAACAAACCACCCTACAGTTAGACTTTCCCAACTAAATGTCTGCGGTCTTTAACTACCTTTAGCTTTCGGTTTTTTTTTTCATTATTAATCATAAACCTGTGTATTAGTCATATCAATTTCTTTGTTTTTTTATGTTTACAAGGGGAATTATTCAGACTGTCTGGAGTCCAAGCTTCCTGCAATGACTCATAGTCTTTTTTTGCTTTTGGATAATATATATATATAGAGAGAGAAAGATATGTTCAGTTTTATGAGTTTACAGAATTATTGGTGTAGGTGGGTTTGTGAAGTACAAATATTGGAGCTGTTACAATCCATGTGTCTCATTAAATGTTTAGAATAATTATAATAATCCCCAAAACTTACATCTGTGATTATATCTAAGATTAAAGTTTATGGCAGTGCAAATCAATGTGATTAAGGATTTTTAAAAGCAAACAAAATTTGTGCGGCACATCTTGGGTTTGCACAGTTTTTCTTGAGCCCAAACCCCATGGGGTCAAATTTATATGCTGTTTTTTTTACCCCTATTTGTGTGGCTGCAGTTCATTGCTGCTTCCTAAAATGAACTATCACAAAAAAAGAAATATGTCAAACTACAAAACTTCAAAAGCCCAGAAGAAAATTGTTATTGTGTTCTCAGGGCTGACATCTCACGAAAGATTTGATACAGCTACCTTTAGAAGAACAAAGAGGAGATGTTTGGCCATAGTTTACTAAAACTCAGCAAAAAAAAAAAAAAAATGAACTGGGGACAAAGAAAAATGTACACAACAAATGTCCAGAAAAAGGTCCATAAAGTTATCCCTCTCAATTTTTTACCAATTCTTTGTCTTTGTGAACTTCTATGTGTTTTTCAGTATTTTCTGTCCACATAAGTACTTTGTGATTCACAAACATTGTAAAATGCTACAGCCATGTTACAGTCTAAGTTCTATTATTTTATTTAAAATTTTAAAAAAATTGTAATACCTTTTATTATCAAATGTTTTATAAATTACTACTAATAAAAAAATCCAACCTGTAATGACCAAATTGAAACATGGTGGTGGTGAGGTAATGATTTGGGCTTGTTTTGCAGTGATTGGTCATTTTGAGTCATTTTGACAAACCAACAAATTAGGGGTGTAACGAAAAATCGACTTAATCGATGATTACATTTAGATATGAGATCAGTCTGTCTGAGGCAAATTGTTATTTGAATCAACCATTATAAAATTGTTTCAGAATTAAACAAATATCAATATTAGAAAATATCATTTGGATTGAAGCACTGTAGGTTTATCTTACTATAACATAAAATGTCCAAATGTCATCACAGCGGACAACATACATGTGATGGCAGCAGAAAATGATCAAGACTTCATGACTTGTTTGTTTTTACACATATTTAATTTACACTTGATTATCTTGCAAGAAATGCAAGAAATCAAAACGTCACCTCCCAGGTATTTCTCTGAGTCGGTTGAATTTTTGGCTAAAAATGTCCTGGATCCATTTTAAATCAGTGAATCGGATTGTTAAAAAAAAAAACATATTGACTATAAATCACATCAGCAACCACAATATATTATATGAATGGAATTGTTGTTAAAATGAATCATTACACACCTACAACAAATCACATAAATGTGCAACAAGAAGCTTGAAAACACACCAAAGTTGTTGGTGTGAAAAACTAAATTCTTTATATTAAAACATTTGTTTAAATCACTTCTTCATAAAGATGAATTCTGTTCGAATAATCATTATGTTTGATCTTTTTGACCAGTCTTTCGTTTCGTTTTATTAGTTTACAGTTTTCTAGAGTAGTTTTAATATATGTCATTTATTTTGATTTTGCACATCAAAACAGAACCTTAGATGAGCTTTCACTTCAATGTGACCCAGTTGTGTTTGTTTGGACTGTATCTTTCCAGGATTTGCAAGTCAGCTGCTCATTTAAATGCATCAGACAGCATTAAGGATGAAATATCACCTGCCCAGCCTGGACTAAATATTACAGAGCCATTAAAAAAGTGAAGTGCCCCGAATGCCCTCGCATCCATCAGGCACAGACAGGATAACAAAAGCAGCGGGAATCAAAAGGGAAATGAAAATGAGTAACAAAAAGAAAAGCAATCATAATAATAAGAGTTGGGTGCACATCAGGCTTAAAAAACAAATGTACTTTTCAGCACTGAATTTAAATCACGTAAAGTTGTTTAAAAGATGATTACATTTTAAATTACATATATTTAATTGAACTGTTTGAAGAAAGTAGAGCAAATGTTTTTATTTTTCATGCAGACTGACCCAGTTTCAGGCACCTCGGGGTGCATCAAGGTGTCACTGGCTCACCTGCTGGCGACCTGTCTCTCTCCTCCATGGTCCTGCATCCGCTCGGTGAGCAGAACTGCTGCGCTCTGCGAAGCAGCCTCTGACAAAACAACAAACGGATCTCCTCCTTCCACTATAGTGTTAAGAAAACCAAATTGCAGCAGCAGCTGAGCAGCACAGCTGTGGGCTTTTGAGAGCAGTGCGTCTTTGCGCGCCTGCTGACCGATGCGTTCCCCGTTCCTGGAAATGCTCCTCACTTTGTTTTACCATCAAAATCCCATCTGACGCGTTCGGCGCCTCCTCTGAGCTTTTTCAACCTGCCAGGAGGCGTAGGGAGGCTGCGTCTTTATCTGTCGCTCCTCCGGCGGTCCGCATGACCCAGATCAGCAGCGCGCACTCACGGGAAAGGAGTCCATTCATTCACATCCGCGCTCAGCAGGATGCTCAGGCAGCGCTCTGATCTCTGCAGTGTGCATCATAAACAAATCTGCATGCTCCCACTCCGCCTAAACTCCGCTCAGCTGTAAGCGTCCTGCGCTCGGTCTGTCTGAGCAGTCTGTCTGTCCAGCGGGACACCACAGTTGGGGAGGGGAGTGATTCAGATGTTGTACCTCTGCTGGTCCTACCAGTCAGCTCACTCATTGTTCACCGTCTCCACCCTCTGGATAACCAAAATGCGCTCACGTGTTCTGGGTCCTAGCGCCGGGAATCTGCAGCCGACGCAGCAGCTCACTTTTGATTCATGATTTGGGGGAAAACAAACGCAGCTCTTCTCTTCCACACAAAAGCCTACAGTTTCACATCAACCCCGCAGTGCAATTTGTTAGAAGATTGCAGGGCTTTAACCTACTGCCAAGATGTATTAAGAATAGAATTTTGCCAAAAAAAAAAAAAAAAAAAAAAAAATCCCATGCCATTGATAACAGTGTTTGATAATAGTGTTTTGGTGTTTTTAGCATGTTTTTGTGGCTTTTTTCTTATTGTATTTTTGATTATGTTTTATTCAAATTCTTGTGAATCAAAAACATGCTTCATAGGTTAATTGGCAATTCTAAATTGTCCCTAGGTGTGAGTGTAAGAGTGAATGGCTGTGTGATTGTTAACATTCTACCCTGCGACAGACTCGCGACCTGTCCAGGTTGTCCCCTGCCTTCGCTCACAAGTGGCCGGGATAGGCTCCGGCAACCCCGTGACCCCGAAAGGGAAAAAACGGTCAAGAAAATGAATGAATGAATGTTGTGAATCAGGAGCAAAGGAAAAAATGCTGTTTGAAAAAGAAATTATTTGTGACATCAAAAGAAAAATAAATAAATAAACTGTTCTTCACTACATTAGGATGGAACTGTGTGTGTTTACGCTTTCCTCGTCTGAGTTGGCCTCTGGCTCAAAACTGTATGGATGAATAGCTCCAGTTTTGTTCGCCAGTAATGTTGGGCTGGAGGTGTGAGGGGCTGTAAGCTATTGGGAGAGTCCGTAAACAGATGGGTGACGGGATATGGGAGTGTGCTAACTCCATGTCAACAACCCTGCCCACAACTAGGCGACATTTTGATTAACTGCTGCTGCTTTGCAGAAACTATTCAGAAACAATAAAGTTATTATTATTATTTTGGCTAAAAACTGCATAATCATGATCAAACGACCACTGGGAACATTTTTAAAATAGACCAAAAGATGATCTGAGTGGGACTTTAAAGATGAATTAATTAGTGAAAAAAGGAAAAAGAAAACAATTACTTGTAATTTTTTCTTGTTAGAGACAAAGGTTTTTACAGAGAAAGCAACATTCTCTTATCAAATTTTTAGTTTAACTCCAATGTCAAGTACAAAACAAAAGGAAAGCCTTAGTATGAAAGCACTTGAGGCATAAGCCTCAGATAAAATCATATTTTTTGGCATGACTTGGCAATATTTGACCTCTTTTGGAAATACAAACTGCGATTTCCGTTGGAAACGAGGGTTTTCATTGTTAAATAATAAAGCAAAATATCAGATAAAGAAGTTTTCTATCAGCAAGCATAGAAAACAGGTGTCAATCAAGGTCATACATATGACACTGACATCCTGGGGTCCTTGAACAGTTACACACACACACACACTCGCACACCTGTGAGCTCCGAATAAACAGTGGGCCTGCTGCTCCTCTCTGCCTCACTTCTCACTGGCACCAGTTTCTCGTCCTACTTTTTAGTTTTGTGTCACCTCAAGGTTTTTACAATATTAGTCTACTTCTTCCCTCACTCTCAAGGTCATCTTTATGTTTTGTATCCTTACAAAATTACACAAACAAAGTGAATTGATAACAATAAGATCCACCCTGTCAAAAATAAATGGATTAGAGGTTTTTAAAAAATACACAAAAGTCAAAGGAAAGTTCTTGACATCCTTTTATTGTCTTGAAGAATGGCATAGTTTCATATTTTGCATTTTTTTAATCCCATGTTAATTTTGGATTGACCAGAGATGTTTCCTCAAAAGTAAAATGCTTTTTTTTAGTGTTTCTTTTCATACAGTTAGACCATTATTAGAATTTTTGTATTTAGATTTTTAGTAATGAGGGATTAGTATGAGAAACCTGAAGAACTGCTTGATAAATAACTAAAATGAAGTTATATTCTGAAATCTGAGTTATCCAATATTGTTATGATGATGTAGAAAAAGTAAAGACATGGATCTGTAATTTGTACCAAATTTGGAGATGATTGAAAAACAAATCCATTTGCCAAACCTTTATTGATTTAGATTTTTGACCAAAAATGCTATAGCATAAAGAAAGACCAATGTAATAATTTATTAAAGACAATTAGTAAACAGTTAACCAAGGTTAGAGCATTTATTCAGCACTTAATTAAGAATTTTAGAGGAAGTGCAACATGCAAATGAGCTATCAACACATTTGGAATATGTAAACAAATTAAGCTGAGGCTGAAAGTTAAATGATTTGGATGGGATGAGTTTATGGGTCATCAGACAGTGACACAATTCAGTTGAGAAAAACAAAATTCTATCTATCCTTCAAATTTATTTCATTTAATTAAGATTTCGGGCTTGGAAACAATCTTCAGCTCAAAACAATCTTCATAATTGCTTAACACTAGAGCTCACATAAAGTAGGCTAAGTGTTAGATTTTCCTCTGTTTGGTAAACTTGTTGCAGAATGCATTGAATTATGTTTAATGCTATTTTTTTATGCTTTACTTAACATTTCACTTATTTCATGATTAATTATCAAAGCCATTCTTTTTCAAAACCTAAAATGTTAATATGAAGTCAGTAGCAAGTCATTAGTATATCAATTCGAGTGAGTTAAACGGGTTTGAGTTTCGGTAGGTATTAAACAACATTTCCCACAATGCCATTGGATCTAGAGATGATGACGCTAAAGCTGTGCGCGAGTAACCTTGCATAGCACAGATGTGGATGTAGTAGTGCATAACCCACTGTAATAGGTCTTATCGGCTACCAGCCTTTTCATATTAACATGAGTAAATATATTTTACCCGTTTCCGTGTTTGGGACAGTTTTTGGAAGCGCTGTTTTACTCAAGTGAGTATTTTATAACGTCAGTATGTGATAGAACTGCACAAAACAGATACATGACATGTGATGATGTGCACAAACTTTACGTATAGACATTCGTGCGAATAGTCACTTGTTCTTTTTTACAGTTACCACTGCATTATAATGTAATGTTATTCTTAAAGTATCAATGCTTCTTTGTTCAAACATAGACCTTTATTTCGATTAAATAATAGAGACAACTAAGTTTATATTATTTACATTTAAAAAAAGTTTGATTTTCACATTTGATTTTAATTATAAAATCTTAATCATTCGCTGTTCTTGCTTTTGATTAGTATTTTATATACTTTCTTTAAAAACTTAATTTGTGTCTATGGTGACAAAGTACCTATTTGGTTTGTATAGTATTTTTTCTTCAAATACTTAGTTTACATCTATTAAATGATTAAATAGGTAAATCCTCTAAGGGTTTTAAAAAAGTTACAATAATTTAGTGTCAATTATTTTAATTTTTGCATGGACTGTAAACCTTTTTTATATTTAGGAACTATAAATTAATGATTAAGGACCAAGTTAGGTACCAAAAGCCAAAAAAGTACTTCCTATAATCAATTTTAATTGTTTTTTCTTGAATTTTCTGGAAAATAAATATTGCTTGAGAGATATATTTGAATAGTTTGTCAACACAGAGGGAAAAAAAGGCGAGGTTGCATGTAAATGAGAAGTGATTCTTCAATAAAAAAAAAGAACTTGTCTAGTGTCTGTTTTAAGAGTTTGATTAGATATGTTTGTAATTAAATAAACTCCTTTAGGTTAACAAAAGTCAATGTATGTCATTTGGCCGGAAGTCCATCTTTGATTTTTATTTTGACATTTTAAAATTGCGTAGTGTCATTTTTATTTATCGTTGAGTTGCACAGATATTTTAAAATGAGGTTTTATTTTTACTCTTATGCTCTTTTTTAGTAGAGATATTTGATCTTTTCCTTGTACCTTTGTCATTCTTCCTTCTCGCTCTAATTGTGTGGGTACGGACCAATGAAAGAACAGATGATCTCATTTTGGATCATCTGAGATTGACCATTTTTGAAACCTTTTCCTGTAGACCTGACACAGAAATCACATTTTCTTCTCTTCTTACCTATCAATACTTTTAAAGCTGTGGTTGTATGATGTTCCTTGTATTAAAATAGAATGAAAAAATCAAAACACTGAATGCTGGAACCTATTTATTTATTGCGACAGCAGAGGAAAAATACATGATTTGTACATTCTTTCCAAAAATAGGGCCATTGGTCTAAGTGCTGTAATAAGACGTGTTTTGATTTCCGTAGAAATCATGTGACTGGAGGCCGGTGTCCCAGTAAGGCTACCATTACCGGGAAGACTGTGGTGATAACAGGAGCAAATACGGGAATCGGGAAGGAAACAGCAAGAGAGCTGGCAAAGAGAGGTGAGAAGAAAGTGCACTGTTTTGATTTGGTGGGACTAATTAAAACAGATTCAAATGAACACTTCTTCTCTAATCTCTACATCCCCAGGGGGAAGGATTTTGATGGGGTGCCGTGACATGGAGAAATGCGAAACTGCAGCAAAAGAAATTCGAGGGGCAACCCTGAACCCTCATGTTTATGCGTGTCACCTGGACCTGGCTTCCATAAAGTCCATCCGAGAATTTGCAGAAAGAGTCAATAAACGTATTGATTGTTGATTTACTTTTTCCAAGTGTTTTATTGCAAAAGCAAATCTTGAAAACCCTGGAAAATTCTCTTTGGTGTAGAGGAGAAACGTGTAGATGTGCTGATCAACAATGCAGGAGTCATGAGATGTCCGGCGTGGAAAACAGAAGACGGCTTTGACATGCAGTTTGGAGTTAACCACCTAGGTACGAGCATTAGGACTGTGTTGAAACTGACAAGAAGTTGTAAAGTAGCACAAAAAAAACCTAAGAGATCCTAAGATCTCCTCACGTTTGAGCAAAACTTTGTTTTTACTTGATTCTTTGTTTCTGACTTCCTTCAGGCCACTTCTTGTTGACGAATCTCCTGCTGGAGAAGTTGAAAGAGTCCGCCCCCAGCAGAGTGATCAACTTGTCCTCCCTCGCCCACATCATTGGAAACATTGACTTTGAGGACCTGAACTGGGAGAAGAAGACGTTTGATACCTAAGCAGGCGTACTGTCAGAGCAAGCTTGCCAATGTTCTGTTCACCAGAGAACTCGCCAAGCGGTTACAAGGCGAGTTTTCCCGGCTGCTGCATATGTGGGCACGTGTGGGAGGGACTGCAGCCTCGTGGTCGTATTTGAATGTTAATTTTCCAAACAATGCTTTGTGTGTGCAACAGGGACAGGAGTCACAGTGAATGCTGTACATCCAGGAGTTGTTGCTACGGAGCTCGGGAGGCACACCGGTCTGCACCAATCCCAGTTCTCAAGCTTTATGCTCGGTGAGGATCTCTGCTTGTCTACTGCACTGAACTGTCATATACTGAAATGGGTAATGAAAATAAGGCAAAACAGAGTTAAATCAGGCAAAAAAACATCATATTTTTCTGATTACAAATTAGTTTTAGTAAGTTGACCAGAAATATTACGATAACTTACTCTGTTATGCTATAATAATTTGCTTTAAGGAAATATTTATCATTCACAACTCTGAAAACAACACAACTATCTAATATGGAGAAATGCTAATTACATTTGAAAAATGAGCTATAATTATATTCTGAACATTTTTACTCCTGAAAATAAATGGCAGGGAAGTGAAACTTGTAAAAATGATAAATATAGCTGTAAAAATAATGAATAAAAGAAATAAACGTAATATTTTAAATTATCCAAACATTTATTTTTGTTTTTCAAATGTCAGCATTTCATTTAATCCTTTTTTTTATTTGCACAAAAACCTCTCCAAGTAAAATAAATGTGCAATGTCTCTTAAGGAACTTAAAGAAAATGTGTTTTTTTTTATTTTTATAAATCTATAAAAATTGTCTTGAAAAACAGAAGCAAACAGTGGCTGACACGCAGGAATAATTTGCCTTCTTTTTTATCTAAACATTACCTGAGATAGCATATTCTCATTACACAAACATGCAAAACTATTCTTTTTTATTTAGATGTAAAAAAAAAGTGCAAGTGTGTTTGAGAGTGACAACATCGTAACAGCTTTTTTAATTTGAGGATTACACTAGGGTTATAGAAAAACACCATTAAATGTAGATTCAAAAACAAAAGGAAAATGTAATTCTAAAATAAAAGACTAATTTAAATATGTAATAATGTAAAACGTTTACAAAGTAGTCTCAGCAAAGTTGGGCAACAAAATAAAAAAGAACAAAGGTAAACACATGCATAATAGTCATGACTGGAGCTGCCACTTCAGCCAGGTTGTTTTAGAAGAAAAAAGTTTTAAAGAAACCAGGCCGATGTGTTTGATATCAAATTTGAATTGTCACTCACAGGTCCATTTTTCTCTCTGCTGGTGAAGAGCCCTGCGTTGGGGGCCCAGCCCTCAGTTTTCCTTGCTGTGTCTGAAGAGATGGAAGGAGTGACGGGACGGTACTACGATGTGATGACTGAAAAGGAACCAGCAGCGCAGGCTCTTGATGACGAGGTAGCCTGCAGACTGTGGGAGGTCAGCAGCAGGCTGGTGGGTCTGCAGGAGAACGAACAGCATGGCTCTTTAAAGAAAGAAGGAGTTTCAGAACTGGAGAAGAAACCCTTACAGAGTCCAGAACTGGGTCGTAGTCCTCCATGAACTCATTTCTCGACTAAAGCTTGTGTGGCAGAAAGGATGGACCTTGTGTCTTTAACTTTATGTTCCTGAATCAGGACATTCTGTGTCTCCAGAACTTTGACTTCATCAATCATTCATAGAGCTCAGCTTGTCTTGTGAAAACACTGTCTTCTCAGGGATCTTCATCAGTATCTGTAAAACACAGATTCCTCTTTGTCTCTGTGCTTGTTCTGTTGTTACACAACATTAACCTATAAATAAAATGTACACAGTGTGGGAAGGGGCTAAGAAAACCACCTCCTCATACAGTAAATGAGAAAAAAAAATGGCATCAAAATGTCTTTCAGTTTCTGGGAAAATTAAAGCATCCATGCAATGAAGCTTTCTGATGTATTTTTCCTTAGAAACGGGTACAATGTGGACAGCTGACTTCATCAGAAACCACAAATTTAAAGCATAGTTCATCTTCATACGCTCTGAGGGTGAATTTAATCTTATTTTATATGAAGGTGCTGGTATGATTTTGTTTAAAAAAAACATGCCCACCTATAAAAATTACTTATAAAAAAAATGGATTGTATGTCCTAGAAGTGTAACACACAAAAATAACAGCTGCTTCATCAAGGATTCATATGAAACTGATTCTCAGTCCCTCAAAGACTGAAATTTTCACTCTTTAACCATTCAGATGTTACTTTTCAATAATGTTCCGAACAATTACTACCATGTAAATCAAACATTACATGTAAAAGTTTTTCTGAAGAAAGTTTTTACTTGCAATAAAAATATATTTCTCTTTTTGTCGTGCCAACTGTAGTTGTGTGTTACCACCTTCACGTTTCAATATGGTAGCTTATGAGATTTTTGGTTTTGCACAGTGTCCTCAGGGCTTCTTGTTATTGCTCCAGTAAAAGCTTTATTTTTCTGGTCATCATTTTGGTCTTTTTTTTCTAGTGTGGTGTTTTGTCTAATCTATTAAATGTCTTATAAAATATTGGAAATATTGCTAAGAACACTTTTCGGTTAAGTTTGACACTTTTTTGAGAAAAAGCCTAACTATATAGGGACAATTATATACTTTTTCTCTTCAATTATATTTAATGATGTTAAAATATTTTGCATTTTATAGATTGATGAAGACTCAAAACCTATCTGTTGAAACTATACATTTTTATGAAAGCATTGCTGTATAATATTTTAAATATTTATACAGTCAACAGTGCAAATATACCACATTAAACGTGCAGATGTGAACATACTGTAAACCCTGGATATGCATTTTAGATAAAAGCTTTTTGTCCTTAAGAAATACATACTTCAAACCCCTAACATGTTTGCATACAGTGCCACCTGTCTGCCAAATTAAATAATGTGTGCTTTCAAGCAGATAGCAAAGTATGGAACCATAGCAAAAAGCTTCAAATCTTGTAAAAGCTTATGTACATTTTAGACAAATAACAGTTTGTCAATCATTGTCTCAGTTTTTCTAAGATATTTAAAAAATTAAATTAATATATCTATACATTTTTTCTTCACCAAAAAGGATATTGACTTTTAGCCATCACCCTGCCTGCATTTTGTAATCCATTATGCCACAATCAAGTTACCTTATGGGAAAAAAATCAGGTTACAAAAAGAGATTGTCTTACATTTCTGATCCTTTCAGACATGCAGCATTAGTGGAAAGTGGTTGAGAGATTCATTGTGCACAGTGTTTTTTTTCTTTTTAAGTAAGCCCCAAAGCACAAATTACAGATCAATACACCTCAGTCTGCACTAATGCACGATGATCAGCTTTGGCCCTGAAACTGTAAACCTTGGATCGTTTAACTTAGTGTTAGCTGTGGCGTTTTGCAGCTGCCATCCTAAACTATTAGTTGCTTTAGAAAAAATAATTAAAAAAGATACTTGCTTTTAGTCTGAGACACAACAAGCACCACGTTTTGGGTTAAACTTTTAATTTGTTAAACTATTTGTAAAAACTGTTTGAGCTCATAAAAACAGAAGATTACTTAAATCCATTATACCAGACTTACTTATGGAAGTTCATGTTATTACATGAAATGCGTCAAAGTTTTATTTAATTTTTTTTCTAAAGCACTTCAGGTAAGAAAAACAATGTAGGCCTACTTACTGTCTAAGTTACATCATTCTAAACTGAATGAAAATAGATATATCTGCAAAAATGTATTATTTCCCTTATCAGCCCCATACTCCTTACTTCTCTGTAAATATATCTGTGGCTTTACCTTAAGACAATAATTCAGAGTTGAATCCTTTACCACTAGCCATCCCAGTATTGTTTGCAAATTGATGTTTGCACATTAGATCCATTAAATCTTAACTTTCTGAATGCTATAACCATCTGCAATGCTCTTTTCTATAAATTGTTAAAATATGATACATTGAAGACAGGTTAACACATTTACACAGAAAATCAGAGACCTATTCTTTAAATTGCTTGTCCGTTGCTTCATAGAACAGCTAACCACCTAATTTAATCCCTAATTTATGATTTAATTTCCGAACCTTTTATTTATCACTGAGCTGTTTGGTAAATATATCAAACAAAACAAGGAGACTACATATCCTGTGTGGATTCTGACAAACTGCTCTTGAATGCACCTGAGGAACTTCATTGCCCATAATGCACCAGTGAAGGGCGATGAGGAAAAAGTGGACGTCCAAAGTTCAAGCAGCTGAAAGGAAAGAACTTCGAGCAGAAAACGAGTGGTAAATGTAAAGGAGCCTGCATAAACCGACAGAAATACGCGTTTTACCACAGAAGAGTTTTTTCAGCGAAACCTGCATTGCTTTTTTTTTTTAGTTTTTTTAAAAACGGGTAACGCCACAGCAAACAACACCACGCGACTCAAATGTTAAGAAGAACTCACAGCATTTTGTAATACATGCATGCTCTATTCACAGATATTTGTGCATTCGGTTTGAACCATTGACTGTAGATAAACTTATATAAACACTAGTGTGGAAACAGGACACTATAGGTGTAGAATGACGGAGACCCACGGAGGGTCTAACTTTGTAGCCTTAACTGCTTTAGTCGGATTAGGTGTATTGTCAAACGACTTTGACCTATTTGAATGTGAATAAAGTAGTGTTAAAGTTTCACACGCTGCAGACATTTGCATGAAAATCTGTGTTCTGAATTGCTACACATTTAACCCGTGTGTTAATTTAACAGAGTTCAGTTATCAGCATGGCAGAATCCAAAGCTAAAGCAGAGTTTCTTCCTGAAGATGTTGGAACTGATGACTGCCTGACTTCGTACACTTACATCTACAATCCAGATTTACTAAAGTATGCTTTTATTTTTTTTACACTGTTTCCTGAGTGTCCTCTCTGGGGTATTTATTTATAATAAGGCCAATATCTGGTATTTATCTTTTAGAGATCAGGTTGCTTTTATCACAGGAGGGGGATCAGGAATTGGACTTCGTATTGCTGAGATCTTCATGAGGTAAGAAGGTTGTGTGTGTGTGTGTGTGTGTGTGTGTGTGTGTGTTGTTTTTCATGATACTGATAAGTATCAAATATATCTATTTGTGGGCAAGTTTCAACCAATTTATGTCAAAATAGAGGCATTGGAATTAATTTGTAATGCACATGGCAAATTCTTAATTTTGACTTTCAATGTTATCCTTAATTATTGATAGAAAGTTATTGAGCTGGTTTATTTTTAATATTTAAAAACTGCACAATTCTTTGCATTGATTTTTATTTTATTTTATTTTATCTTTTAAACCATTATCGACACTGCAGTTCCAAACTCTTCTTCTTTCTTTGTATCTTCAGCAAGAAATTGATTACACTTCTATTGTCTTATTGACATGGATGTAATGATTTGTCCTGTTCTTTATTTTCTTTCCTCAGGCATGGTTGTGACACGATCATTTCCAGCAGAAACCTGGACAAGCTCAAGGAGGTTATTTCTTACTGTTTCCACACTTCTAACAAAAGCTCATTAAAATCAAAATATTTGGAAATAATCTGGTTTCTCATGATATGACCATTTATTTCAGGCGGCGAAAAAGCTGTCTGCTGTGTCAGGACGGCGCTGTCTTCCTTTGTGTGTTGATGTGAGGCAGCCTGACAGCATAGCTGCTGCTGTGGATGAGGCACTTGCACAGTTTGGCCGCATAGACATTCTTATCAACAGTATGTGATTTTTCACACTCGTACCAGATCTCTTACCTGCCTAGTGGAAACTGTCATGTGCTTTTCCCCCAGTTATCTGTCACATTAACTTGCTTTATGTACAATCACCTATTTTCATTTTGCACAGATGCAGCTGGAAACTTCCTATGCCCTGCCTCTGCACTTTCTTTCAACGGCTTCAAGACCGTCCTTGAAATAGACACTCTGGGTACATTCAACACCAGCAAAGTACTTTATGAGAAGTGGTTTAAGGTATATTTTGGCCTACATACTTTTCATTTTACACACACAAAAAAAGAAAAAGCTAATATTTCAGCATTGTCTTAAGAAAACCGCCCTGTGGTACAGCTTTGACACAAACCATCACAGCAGAAATGGTTGTGTTTTTTAAGTAACAAAGCAAAAAAAAAAAAAGACTGGGATAGAAAACTTGCAACTTTAAATATAAATATATATATATTTACATAAAAGATGGGATAAGAAGTAAGATAAGACTTTATTTATCCCACTATGGGGAAATTCTTTTGTCTGCAGCAATAAAGTGACATTTAACATTGCAACAGTAAAAAAGAACAGAAGAACATTTTTATGGCAATTATGTTAAAGTAAAATAAAAATACACACTAAACAACAATACCTGTTGTAAGAACAAAAACAACAGAAACAACAACGGAAGTACACCATGTAGGTACATAGTGTGTCACCTTAATACTGTGTTGTATAGCCTAAATTAAAGTGTATATAGTCAATAGAGTATACACACTTTACCTACGGTTTAGTTCTTTTTCTTCTTTCACTATCTGCATTTTACATTTGTGCATGTGCTCTTTTAGGTTCTTTCAATCATGTTCTTTGCTTTTGGTTGTGATTCTGTCTTTTTATTTTATCTTTTTCCACATTTTTCATGATTCAGAATGAGGTCCACCTGACTTATTAACATAAAAAAATAAATTATCTATCTTCTGATGCAGCATAGTGCAGGAAAGGTAACTACATTTTAATAGAAGCTCATATAAAACACCCTCTTCTCCTTTTGTTCTATTGCTGCAGTGTTTACTAAGCTGCTGCATTAAGTATAGGTCTTTAATTGTTATTTTTTTTATTCTGCTTTTCTAGGATCATGGAGGCAACATAGTCAACATCTCTGCAACCCTTCAGTACAGAGGACAGGCCCTTCAGGTGCATGCAGGTTCTGCAAAGGCAGCAAATGGTAAAAATGTATATGTATTTTAAAATACATTTTTGGCCTGATGTTTGATGAGAAAAAAAAATCATCTGTTTACTGAATGTTTCCTCTCCGGTTTGCAGATGCCATGACCAAGCACCTTGCTGTAGAGTGGGGGCCCAATGGGGTGAGGGTTAATGCTGTGGCTCCAGGACCAATCTCTGGCACAGAAGGCTACCGGAAACTGGGTAAACCTTTAATATTTGTGCACCAATACAATTTAAGGTTCTTCTTGACCCATTTTTTATCAGATATTGATTGCATTCCATAAATTTGTAGGGTTTGATTATTGAGTAATTTTTGACCTTTAACACCAGAGATGTTGCCGGCGATTTCCAAGCGTGAATTTAGACTGGGAAAACCTTTTGTTCTGGGCCAAGTCCACTGAATTAGGTCCTGATCGAGCTCTGAACCTTGCATTTCGTCTGTATTTAGACCGCCGTCAAGCAGCCTTTCCTGATTCAAACCGAGGCATACCGTAAATCTTTGATCATTCACGGGATCACTGTGAATCATGCTGCTACAGCAAATTCGGGCGGCTTTTCATGCTTTTAACAACAGAATCGTCTCATTTACCCGGATTATGTAAGCACTTCACTACTGTAAAGTGTTGCATATCAGCACAAGGGGGCTTTTGTCCGCTTCAGATCCACTGGAATTGCGTTACTTGCGTCAATGGCTGATGACATACAGTAGTCAAAAGAATGTAAATGCTGGTGTTAAAGTCCTGGTATCAAATAAAGATCTGAGCAACTAAAAGGATTTTTTTTTAAAGAATTTACTTTCCTGTTAAACCTCACAGGTGGTCCTATAGGGGAGGCTGCAGGTGTGTTTCAGTCCATTCCTCTGCAGCGAGCTGGCAACAAGACGGAGATGGCCCACTGTGTTCTCTTCCTGGCCAGCCGTGCGTCTTCTTACACGACTGGAGCCATACTGGTTGCTGATGGTGGAGCGTGGCTGACTTCAGCCAATGATGTTTCCACAATGTTGGGTATAGTCTCCTCTAAGTCTGCTAAACTCTAAACAAGGACTCTGCTGTCCTCTTCTTATCCCAGGTGTGTAGGAGGAGGTACAGCTTAAGATCTGTATGAAAAGCTGGCTGAGAATCTGTCTGAGCCATTTCTTTTAGAGCATGCCCTCTAAAGATTGTGTGACTGCTGAACAGTATAAGCCCTTTTAATCAAATCGTCTCTTATTTCTTTCAGGTTATTGGTCATCTGAAAAGAAAAGGGACAAGTGATCAAGAGAAATTTAGCAACTTTCTAGTATTTCTTACCCTTAAACAGTAGTTGTTTTTAGTAAATACTTAAGTAAATCACTAATATTACTGTACTCAGTTATGCAAAGAATTTTAAAAATCTCACCTATGAAATAGTAGTATCTATGATTTTTGTGTTGTAATGTTTTTTGTATTAATTTGTCATGTTTTTTAATAATACAATAAATGTTTAATTATGGTAATTAAAAAGAAAGCATGTCTACATTCATTACAAAGTTATCAGGCCCAGATTTAGCCAGCACAACTATTGTGTGCAGCATGTCAGTCTATTTGTCCATCCATTCATCCTTATGTATTTGTCTTTTATTGTTATTTATGTCTGTATCTTTTATTGGGTTTTTGTGTTTTGTTTTTTTTTGTTCATTTGTTTTCGATTTGGGTTTACTTCTTTTTGTAATTTTTATTTCTTTAGTTTTAGATCTTTGCAGGCCATCGTGTGTGTGGGAGAATCCCCACCCCATAAGCTTTTTTCCGACCTTGCAAGTTATCTACAATCTTGGTTTTTTTTTTTTTTTCCGAAGGGAAGATAAATGGCCAAAACATGAAAAAGTTTGACAAACTTTCATTTTACACTACATTATTCGTTACTAAATATACAGCTGGAATTTTTTATTTTTAAAAACGACGTTGAAAGTTTTGCAAAATTTTACTCTGCATGGTTTTTTTTTACTGAAGCTTCTGACTTATAGTATAAAAAGATAACCTTAAAAAATAAATTATAAAATGAGAACAATTTACAATTAATGATCCACCTTTAGATTAGCAGTACCTTGTTTAAGTCGGAGGGGGGCGCCAAAACATAACCCAATTAATTTTTTAGTTGAAATGTAATTTTCTTTTTTCATATGTAAGTAAGAACGTAAAGAAAATATTGAAACTTATGTGGACACAGTGGAACGTAATTTCTGCTGCGTAGTTTTTAATAGATAAAGATTTGATTAGTTTGTGACCACAAAGTTTGAAGCACTAGTTTGAATCTCTTTTGAATAATTTCATATCTATGTTGATTGCTATCAAAGAGTTTTGGTTGAAACAGAATTGAGAGCTAAAACCCCGCGCGGGTGATATTGCGGGGTAGAATGTACGCCTGCGTGAAACGTCAGAGGTTGTGAGCAATGCAGCTGGGGAGGCGGAGGAGGATGAAACGTTGCTGATGCTGATGCGAGAGCTTTCGTGGTCAACATCGATGCACTCTCTTCAACGTAACGGACTTTCTTTCTTTACCCCATATTCGTCCTATTCTAGTAAGTTCTTTTTTATTTAGAACCGAAGACGCGAAGAAGGAAGATTCTACCTAAACGGGGACACCGGGATTTTGAGGAGGAAAGAGCCCGTCACTCGTTTGGCCTGTCTGGCTGACACAGGTGGATTTTGACGCTGGGGGGGAAATAGGCGACGACATGAGGCACAATGACGGAACAATTAGACCCAAACGGTTACGTTTTTGTTATCACCTACCTATGTGAACTAAAGCTATGCTATGGTTTGATTTTAAACAAGAACTGAAAACCGGGACTGTTTATTACGTTAGCTAGCTAGTGGGCTAATTTTGCTTGCTAGTCTCATAGCAGCCCCGACCAGTGGCTGAGGTGAGGGGAGATGCTCGAAGGTGGAGTTAGCGCTAGTTGCTAGCTTAAATCCAGTCTAAGAAACGCTGTTTGTCGGTTTAAAGGTGGGAATTTCTGTCTCCAAGCAGGACACGGGTTGAGGGTGAGAGACCACTATACTAGCCTTTCAACAATGACCAGATTAGATAATCGGCTAATCCAATGTTGACAAACATTGCTACTAACTCTCTCGTGGAAGCGAATGATACTGATATTCAATCATGTGATAAAGTTTATGATATTTTGAGACAAGTCTGCTGTATCGGGAAGGCAAAATTGTGAGCACGAGCTGATATGTTAAACCTGCTGTAAATTAAGCTAACACCGCGTTGTTCTTAAGATTACGATGTGAATCGCCATCAAACAAACAGCTGTATGTCGTTGATTTACTAGTTTTCTGTCCTTGACTTTACAATAATCTGCTCATCTGTATATTTCCGCAAGTTGCTTAAATTGGCGTTGTAGATTGTGAAATTATGGATTAAACCGTTATGTCAAACATGGCATCATCGCTGAAGAACTGGATAAGAAAAACAGCAGTCAGATAAACACAACCCCCTTAAACCTATAAGGGGGATTAGCCAGGATAAATGGAACCCACAGTCCTGTCTAGCCCTTTGGGGCACTCACAGTGGGAGTCAGAGCAGCCTTTTCCTCTGGGATTTCCAATACTAGAGTCGGACAATGGAGCTGTGCTCTGTCAAAACAAAAGTGACCAGACCGGTTTGGATTTCAGGAAAAGTGATCAGAATGAAACTGTGCTCCTCAATGGACAGGAAAAAAGGTTTGTGGATAAACCTGTAGAGCTGGGGAACCTTATAAATGGTGCTACTTTTTCCTCTGAGGATTTAAAGTTTGATGGAGGACACCTGACTTATTCGGACTCGTCTCACCACTCTGCTCGCTTCAATGAGCTGTCCCACCGAGAACCAGCTGAGGGGTTTGATGACTACACTTTGTCGTGGTTCTTGTCTCCTGACTTTGCTGATGTGATCGGGAAAACATCGGCCTGTCAGGAGTCAACTTTTACACAGGACCCCACTGTTGAGGGCTCAGATGGTGAACCGGCTGAGCTAGCAAGCCTCAGTGCACCGCTTTCTCCTTTTAAAGTTTCCAATTGCGACAGAGAGATCAACACAACCGATCCATTTTTGATAGTGGATCTCCTCTCAGATGAAAACCCTTGTCCCACCCAAAAGCTGTCGCATGAGTTGATCCCACAGGGTTTTGGTGAGAAACTTATAGACTTGTCCTTTGAGGAGCAGGAAGATCTCCCTCCCTCACTGACAGGGGAAATGGTGTCACCTGACACAAGTCACAAAGGTTTATTCCCTGATCAAGTGGCAGATCGGCCCATAAGCAGCAGCAGCAGCTCTGCTGCACAAGGTTTACTTGAAAGTAACCAGCTCCTTAACAACATCAGCCAATCCCAGGAGGGTTTTGAAGGATCTGTGCCTTTGCTGGATGTAAAAGTTCCACATTTTGAGAGTGACGTCAGCCTCTGCCCTCCTGCTGTTGTCTGCACAGGTGCTCTAGAAACACCTACAAAGGAATCAGAAGTGGCACAAACTATTGCAGTTCAAATCCTTCCAGAACAACAAGGTGAGAATGACATACTTAATCTAGATCTGTCAGACAGCTCATCTTTCCTAACACGACCTCCAGCTGAAGATGCCTCCACTCAAGGGAATCTCACGAGTGAGAGGATTTTTGTGGAGAACCTTCCTAAGGCTGTGATGGAAGTCAAAGAAGAACATCAGGGTGAAGAAACGACAGAATTATATCTGAGCTGGACTGTTGAGGAGGCTCATAAGGATGATGCTTGGGATTTGGAACCCCAGGAAATTGTTCACAACCGAGCTGC
This sequence comes from Oryzias curvinotus, assembly GCA_023969325.1. NCBI lineage: Eukaryota > Metazoa > Chordata > Actinopteri > Beloniformes > Adrianichthyidae > Oryzias > Oryzias curvinotus. Next base: position 9,589,842 of record CM043724.1, on the reverse strand, counting down.
AGTCACTCCAAAAACTGAGCAAAATGAGGACGAGCCGCTGACAGACAACAACCAACTTGAAGATGGAGATTCTCACAACGAGGTTTCTTTTGACTTTTTGGCTCAGAACACAAACATTTCTTCCTCTGAAGCCGAATGGACTAGTGGGCAGCCTGTGGTGACAGTTTCCCTCTCTAAGATGGTGGAAGATGACTCACTGCCAATGGTCTCATCTGTGAACAAGAGAGAAGAAGATGCCTCTCCACTTAAAGACGTCTTTGATGCTTTGGATCAAGATGGAGACGGCTTCGTTCGAATTGAGGAGTTTATGGAGTTCGCGGCTGCCTACGGGGCTGATCAGGTGAGCCACTTTTGTTTGGTCTTATGATGGCTGGGTAACGGATGTTGAGTGAAACTCCATGTAATACGATCTTGCTTTCCATTCATTATTGATTTTCTGCATGACATTAGAGGGCTTCCTGGACTCAGCTAAGATGAAATCCATCCACCCATTGAAACATTTTCATTCTGTATTTTTTGATACATAAAAACAACCAAAAAACTTTATGGATAAGATACATGAATGTCCAAGTAGTCATCTTTTTGCTATTAAATTTATAAACAGGTAATTTTTTTCAAAAATAAAATGTATTATTTGCTATATTTATTTGCTGTTTTTCACTACAAAGGCGTGTATTCTTTAAAAACTAGATCCCAGATAAAAATATTTGAGGAGCTACTTCCAACAGTTCCTATATTTCAGTCAAATATGATAACTCCTAAGCCTACTATTAAAGCCATGCCCAGATTAGCATGTCATCTATCACTTGGTGAGCGTTTAAATGCTGGGATTATAGTAAGTAACCAAAAATGTGTCATATTGGAGGTTTTCTGTTTAGCCTGAAACTGCGTCATAGTATGCGTCTTTGTATTTAAAGGACGTCACTTTCATTTCTGTAAATACTAGTTTGTGTTCCTCTTCATATCTTTACAGGAATTGTTCTGCGAAATGAAGCCTTATTTGTAAATTGCATCAGAAATATGGAGTACATTCAATATTGTTGTCAGTTATACATCAATTGGAAGATTTCTGAATGTTTCAGCACAGATAACTGCTTAGTTCTGCATTCAGAACATGGGGTTTTAGCTTAAAAATATGATTAAAAGATGTAGTATACACTATTAAACCATGCAAAGGCATTTTTTTTCACCTTCAGTTGGCAATTAAATATATTGAATATTGTGTCACTTTAACCCCCCTCTCCAGTACTTCTGTCAATTTATGGATTTTGTTTTGTAGATTACTTATTTTGTTCATAATTCAGCTAGTTTTTGTTTATTTTACAGATGCCAATTTTGCAAAAGTCATTAGTAAGCTACAATCGTAAGATAAGGTCCAGTACTGTACCTAAAAGTAATCTCTAAGGCTTGTGTTGGCTACGTGCACATGAAATAGCGACGGTAAAGTATTTGACACGACACTTAATGTTTGATAGCAAACAGTTAAACAGTTAAAACACTTAAAAAAAAAAACAATCAATAACAATCAATAATGATGTTTTTTATGTGTCCCCTTCTCAGGACTGGGGAATTTTCTTTTGTGCTTCAAAGTCACTTTTTATCCTTTTGAATGAGTGTAAATTGTAGCAGTCCAAATGCAGAACCCTGTGGGACAACCTGAAGTACCTACTATGTTGGAGAGAAAAAAAAGAGTTCCATGACAAATCTTAAACTTCTTAGAATAGCGTGACCAGTTCAACTTGTTTATTTATTCTTTTAGTCCCACCATGGTCTCTGTACCTCTTCATTTTTAGGTTTCGGTGGGATCCCAGGAATAGATTTTTGGAGGAAAAGGCACAATGAGTTTCCCTAAGTTAGACGTTCTACAAAGTTTACTATTCAACGGTGGCTCTTTGCTACGACATGTTTTGAGGGCAGGAGAGTAAATATTTGTCACACTGGTCTAAAGTAGATCAGTTACACTTGTTTTTTCTGCAGCATTTATAGCCGGACACTGCAAGCTCTTTTGGACTTTGGAAATGACTATAACTGGTGTTTTAACATTTAGCTTCTGTAAAAATTTGACACTTGCTCACGAGTTCCAGATCTCCACTGCTCAACTTAAATGCCATTTTTTTATCAGATTTATTGTAGGGGCTGTTCATGGAGACATCAGGCTTGAGTCTCCTTTGAATTGAAGAGTTTAAACGCTTTAAATTCTTCTTACTTTTTAAAATTTAAAAGAAAAAAAGTCCGGAGACATACTTGAGCATTTTTTAAAGTTATTTGATTGTTGCGCCCTGCAGTAGAATCAGTCTTACAGTCGTCATCCAGACACAAGGAGAAGGCCAGGTCTGATCTAACAAGGTCTTTATAATGGCTTCTAATGGTTGACTCTTTTCATATCATGTTGAAATTCTTATGGAGGCGCTTTTACATTTGAATAAGCCTCGCTGAGAGCCACTGTATTGCTGTTATCTGTAGATAAACCTTCCTGAGCGAGTTGGATTTGCAAAATTAGACAAGAAATTTCTAAAAGCGTACTAATAAAACATGCAGAGGTGCAATAACATTGAATAATGTGCTACTGACTCCAAAAAATGTTCTTATTTTCCTCTTTTTTTGTTCAGTCACAAAGGTTTTTAAACCGCTAAAGCTGTAACTAGGAGTATTTGCATTTTCACTATCTTTTACCTCCTCCCAATATCTTGGTAACACATCAGACTTTAGGAAAGTATTCACAAAGTATTTGCATGAATGTCTGCTGGTGCTTGTATGCTAAGCATGCAAATGCTTCCTTCAGAATAATTTCAGGATGATAGAACAGAAGACACACACTGTTCTGGTTATGTTGGCGCACTTTGGTCATTATAGAGAATCTTATCACACCAAGAAACATACAGATTGTTTGTTTCTTTGTCAAACACTCATGAAAATGAGCCACAATCTGGTAACAGGTCGTTTTAGTTCTGTTTTTAACTTTTCTATTTAGGTTCGGAACTCCGAGGTTTGATTCCCGCTCATTCTGCCCATGTGTTGAAGTGTCCTTGGGCAAGACACTGAACCCCACATTACAAAGGCATTATATAAAAGTGCGCCATTTACCAAGTTTAGATGGATTTTACTAAGGCAGGAGCCTTAGATACCAGAGAGCGAAAACTGCATGGTGCTGGTGTCTCCCTTTTGAGTGAACTCCACTGCCCGCACTTTTGCCGACACCCCCCTCACCCACAGCTTTTATGTTTTACTCCTCTAATCCACAATGGAATGTCCCATTGCCTAAAACATCCCCTCTCCTGCGCTTACTTTTGTTCTCACATTAGCCAGCACTGGTATATACCGCCCCCAACTTAATTCTAAAACTGGAAGACCTTAGTCACAATGGTGAAAATACTGCTTGCTTAGGAACTTCTGAGAACTCCCCTTTTCACCCTTTAATGAGAGACTCGCTAAAATGTATTCTTCTTCATGGGGTTTTGCACTGTGGCCTACGTGAAAGCAGTCAGGCGTGCCCCAACACAGATTATGTACAAATAGAGGAAACAGAAAAACCACAGCGCCTTTGCTGCTCCACTGAGCAGTGGAAAAGGCAGAGACGCATTAAAGTTTTCAGTTTCACCGCTCAAGTATGAGCGATCAAGCATGATTTATTTCTTTTTTCTCAAAATTAAGTGGTAGTAACTCTTTTAGACAATGAAAATTACAGCTAATATTTGAAGTAAACCTATGGTAAGGGAAATGTAGACAACAAATACAGAAATCAAAACAAAGATGTAAGAAAAAAAAAGTTGTATCTATGTATTTTTGAGAATGCCTCCCCCGAAAAACATACAGGACAATATTAGGGGAAAAAGCTATGTCCTCATTGGACACAATAATAGGCAGATATCCAAAAAATGTTCCCATTGGATCTACTATTATGAAATCATGGAAGATTTTGAAATAAACTCTTGAATGTATGGATTTTTTCAAAATTATTTTTACAAAAAACTGCCTTTTTTTAGCATGTTTCAGTGGTAAATTATGACAGCCAATTGTCCCAGTCTCGTAATAGCAGTTCCCTGCTAAATGGAAGTGTCATTCAAAAGCGTTAACAGAGCCTTGGTTGTAACTCCCCTTCTCACACCTCACCCCATGATGGCGTTTCTGAGAAGTGGTGTGGAACAAAATAATTTCCTATAAGCTTGATGTTCTGTTGCTAACTGGAAAATTGAACTTTACATTCAGACACCTGACACTTCTCAGCCTCTTCTGATCTAAAACAAAAACAACCCTTTTTAAAAAAAAAATAAATAAATAAAAGAGGAGAAATGCTTGAGATTAGGTATGTGGTTCAATCATTATCCACAATTCCGTGGTATTGGCCACTCTCACTAAGTTTTAGTACAAAGCAGCTGGTTTCATTTCATCTGAACCAAATCAGCCTTATGGTTGTCAGAGTCAGTTATGAGGCTTTGGAGCCTTTTAGTCTCTTGAGTCAAAGCTCAGGGTTGCTAAGCAGATCAGTTGTTTAAAGTGTAACTGATATAAGAGCCGCAGAAAAGAAACACAGAATCAAAGCATCAGCAAAACACTCATATTTTCAAAGAGAATGCAGCCCACAACCTTTTTTTTTTAAAGTATTTTCAGGTTCCTTCCTGGCTTTTGTAATTGCATATATGATAATGTTGCATTAGGGGTAATTTATTGAAAGTAGGATGTTTGTCTTTCATTTGGAGGTTCATTACCTGTGTTCTTTACATTTTCTTGATAAGTTTCCCTGCACCAAACACCATGACATTCATTGTACGAATGTGTACGTAAAGGACCAGGAACTTACATTTTCATATCTATTCTAAAAAAAATCCATCTATATTCTGACAGGTGTTGCCTGGCAGTTTTATCCTCAAATCTATGACAATTTGGCCACACTTTATGTTGCCATAGTGCATTAATTTAAAAACACTGCAACCTTTAGACATGTTTAAAGTCTTTATAAAGTCAGTATTGCTCCCTCTGCATAAAGTACCGGCAAACCTCTTGAGATCTGCAAAATGCGCTGTTTTAGTGGGATCACAAATGTTTTACAAGTGATTTTCTGCTCTGTAATCAGAATGTACTTAGAATTTGCATGGTTTTTGCAGTTTAAGGGCCCTTTGATAGAAACAACTGGAGTGAGATAAGGAAGTTTGTCTTGAATATAAAAAATTATGATTTTTCTTGCTACTGGTGTGCAGTTCTATATGAAAATGAAACCTATAAAATGGCAAGGGACACTATATTTTAAACTGAATAAACATTAACTTGGAATTTTAGGAGATGTTTTTGTGTGTGTGTGTGTGTTTTCAGTTAGATTTATAGCTGTTAAGGTCACTGATGGCAATTTGTCCTTGAGCTTTGATTTTATGTTTTTATTAAATCCAGAATTGGTTGAAGATGTTACAAAAAATCTGTAAAAATGTGATAAATGTATTGTTATTTTTGTTCCAGGTCAAGGATCTGACCAAGTTTTTGGATCCTAGCGGTCTCGGAGTGATCAGTTTTGAAGACTTTCACCGTGGAATTTCTGCCATTAGTGGAAGTGAGTCTGAAACGAGCTTTTTGGGATTTTTGTTCCTGCTTATCTCTTGATCTTAATTGACTGAAATGGGTAATAAGGGGTTTTCTGAGCTGTAAGAGATTTTTATTGGTATACAGTCCTCTAGCTCCAATGATTTAATAAGTTGTACTTTTATTTTTTAATCCAAGTGCAGAATGGTTGCATGGCTTTAAACTTGTTAACAAATGCAACCCATTCTGATGTAAAATTAGGAATCCTCTTTGGTTAGATGTAGAAATGATGGTTCTACATATACTGTAATGGGGTCATATGAAAGATTAATGTGTACAACATTTACTGGATGTTTGACAAACCAGTTAGTTTAACATCCAGATCAATCCAGTTTATCGACTGCTATTTTTTAAGCCCTTTTTAGGTTACACAGCTCTGGTTACTTGGATCATTAATGATTCAAGCACTGGAAAGCTTGACGTGCACAGATGCATTTGCTGATTGGTGAGATTTCTGTGTGGGAGTGGCCTCGAGAGATGAGGTTTGGTCAGTGTCCCGTTCACATTCATTATTTAGTGGCTTCTCTCTTTCTGTCCTATTTGTATCCAAAGCAAAATCACAGTGAAACCACACAAATGCCTTTTTTGGCACGCAGTCTTGTTCCAATAACTTGTACTCGTAACATGTTTGCCGTTTCTTTGCACAAAAGTCTGATGATTTCATCTATTTTTGTTGGAGATCTGCCTCTGTAAAAGTGTTTTGTTACTTTGCGAGTCACGCAGCTTTGTTGACAAAATTCCTGTGAAAATGCCACCGTCTGGGTAAACAGTGGTTCATCATTGTGAGCATTTCTAATGAGAGAAGAGGCCAAAGTCTATTGTTCCATCCTGAGGTCTTGTTTTAGCAACAAACTTTGCCCTCAACCTCCCCCCTTTACTATGCTAGCTATTTAATATCTGCCCCACTTGCCATTGAACAATGCACCTTTAATAAAGATGTGTCTGCAGGCTCTGGAAATGCCTTACGCTCTGTGGTGGCTATTGTATGTCTGCAATACTAATCCCTGGTGTAAAAAAATAAAATAAAAAAGAATATGTCCCTAATACTGTTTGTCATTTTGCCAAGACAGCACAGGGGCGTTTTGGGCAGAAGTCTTTTTCTCAGGTAACCTTCGATTGGATAAAGATCCATTTCACAGCCTCCTGAGCCTTGAAGAGTTACATAAAACCCAGGGGCATTAAAACACTTGGTCCTTCCAGCACAGTCTTTGTGTTCTTTCTCTCAGTGGAACGCTGTTCACCGCTCTGTTTACAATTACAGCAGCAGCTGATCAGACTCCTTCAGTACATTTCATGTGTCACTGCCGGTCTACAGGTTCTTATAGCATCAGTCCTTAGCTGATAAATATGGGTTGTTTTTTTTGCCCTTGTTTAATAGGTTTTGCTTCGTCCTCAGTCTGGTTGTTAGATTTTATGGTTCCCTTGAAATGGGAGTGTAAATGTTGCCTATGATGAACTGTCTCCTCACTCTTGATTACTGACTGTAAATATGTCTTATGACCTCAGTTAGGACTCATGTGAATACTGTGCAATAGTACATTTTATTAGAAGAGAAAGTATTGCTTGTCCAGCATCTTCTTTTACGATTTCTTATATAATTTAACTGACTATTTGAAGGATATTGTTACCCTTTTTTCCTGAGTGTATGGCTTTGCAGCTATTTTTTTTCTTTATGACCCACTCCAATGAAAATCAATTTTTGTTTTAAGCAAGTACTGGTAGCATTTTTCTTATCGTGGAGGACATATATAAAGAAAACTAGGGTTAAAATTGCATTTCTGATTATTTCTTTATTTAAATCATTGTAAATCAGGAGCAAATAAAACATATGTATTTGCTGGGGCGTAAGTGCTACTACAATCACCGAGCCACAAGCTCCCTGCTCCACTCCATTCTGATCCATTTGTCTCCTTGCAGACAAATATATCCATGTACTTGTTCATTTTCCACGTCTGAGCTGCAATAGCTTCAATATTTCTCGCCACTTTTGTTGCAGTGGTAATGTTTGGTTGGGGTGTGAAGGGCTGTAAGCTAGCGGGAGAGAGTGTACACAAAGGGATGATGGGACATGAGGGAGGGCTTACTCTATTGCAACAGTCCCACTCACGACTTGGAGGCGAATTTCTAATGAACTCCTTTTGCTTTGCAGAAACTATGTCCTAGAAAATGACACAGGTTTTTGGATTTTAACTAAAAATGGCATAATCATAAATAAAAGACCACTGGGAATGTTTTACAAATCAAAAGATGATTGGAGTGGGACTTTAAATAAAATGCTCTAATGTTCCCAACAGTTTTTCTATGCATAGATGAATGTTTCCATGTTGTTCTATTCAATACACGCGTGGAAATCGTATATTCTAACATGTATGTGAATTTTAAGTGTGCATTTGAGTCAGAGTTAGTGAAAACCTGAAAATGAGTTTCCCTTCCTTCTGTTGTGTGCAGTGTTCGCTGAGTCACCTTATCTCTGTAAATTCTGCATATCAGCCACCTGTTTGGACACTGCCATTTGTACCTTTAATAGCAGTCTTGTGTTTGTTGAGTGTCATTTTACTGCTAGGCTGGTTATTCTGCACACAATGAACCTGTCCTTTTTGTTGTTGTTGTTGTCATATCTTCAGGCACAGACACACAGCTCTACAGTGTAAACTACAGTCCAGGGGATGGAGCTGTTGGCTGTCAGGAGGAGTACGATGAGGTAAGGCGTCAAAACAAGAGGCTTAGGCTCTCTGCTTGTGTCCAGTTGTTTGTGCTCCCTGCTCCCTTTGGGTACACACAGCAGAACAGTGTGAAGGCCGCGGGCTGAACTCGATGTGCACTCTCAGTCTTCCTCCTAAGAGCTATGATTACAGCTCTGTGAACGCTCAGTCTGAACACATCGGTTTGGCTGACACCGTAAAACATCTGGCAGGAGAGGATTTTCCGTAGTCCTTGACAAACGTTAAATTTGCTGGAATGTGCATAAGCTTCTGAATTTTGAGTGTTTTTACAGTTGTGGCTGGCATATCTGGAATTCCTGTTTCCTCGTGTGCTCACTGCTTGTATATTTAACCACCACTCTTTGCTGGCCTCTGCAAGATTGAAATGTTTGTGCCATTGTTTAACCTTTGGGTGTTGCTGGACAGGGATTGTTGTCTCTGCAGTTTTGGATTGCATCGTGTCAGCGCCACCTTTTGCTATGGTTAGGAAGTGCAGATTGATGCTGTTGGACCAAGGATTCCTGGTTATCTGTCTAAACTGCCTTTTGGATTTCAGTTTATTAGATGTTTGAAAGCATTTTTAAAATACAAAATATCAGTATTAAGGATTTTATGATGGCAAATACTTCAGATTGTGTAATATACTACTTGAGGCCAAAATAATCAAAACGTTTTGCATATATTATGAATAGTCAACATCAAAAGGTCCAGCTGCTGTGCTTGCTGTTTACTAAAACACAAACTTTGAGCTCGGTTTTGGGGAAGCTTGCGCATATTTGAAGTAGACGCCACACCTGTGTCTCTGGTCTTGTTTTTTTCCTCGAGTTTCTGGCAGGAAAAGGTTCCCCTCTCTCAATGGCTTTGCTGTTCTGGCCCTGTTTGCTTTCAAAACAGGCAAGGTGAAGGTGTTCAACAGAACTGCACCGCCCCATCTGCCACATTTTTCCTTCAACCATTTCTGCTAACATGCTTCTTGTTTCTATGTACAATTGGAATAAGAAATGCGTAATTTCCTCGTATCCAAAGTGTTTTTTGTTCAAAACATGTTGGGGTTCAAGTCCATGTGTTATTTTTCTGTTGGCAAGGACTCAGACATTTAAAAGGGGTTGTTTGGACGTATAGTTTTCAGTCACAGCACAGCAGTGAGCGTGTAGAATACAATATAATGATTTCTGCTCAGACACTGAGGCAGGAAGTAAAGCAGCAGGGACGATTGAACACTAGTTCAGCTGAGTGTGTGGGGTGTTCACTTGCGTCTGAGCACCAGTAGGAGCTGATTTAGCCTTACATTTGACTTGCACTGGTCTTTGGACTTTGTCTGTCTCCACCCCTCTGACCACCCAATGGAGCTAAACGAGGAGCAAAAGCACTTTCAGATATTTTCAATGCACTCTCTGCCTCTGAGAAGTTATTAGTGGGCTTTAATGGAAGGATGGCTTTCTTCTAAGTGAAAGCGGATAGGAAGAATGGTTTTGGATATGGTTGATATCCATCTGGGTCCCAATTCCTCTGACACTTCACTGAAACTGGTATGTTAATGCTTTTCATCATGACTCTTTGGTCTTCACTGATTTCCAGCATTGAGACATGATGATGCTTCTCTAATTACTGGATTTGATCGTATAAGACAGTAAACAATTTAAAGCATGCTGCATTTTTTTTTTGTAAAGGTGTAGGCCTAGTTTATTTGAGCTTTTAGCTCAAATAGTATAATCAAAAATGCAACATAATGTCTAAAAATGTCTTGTTTGACATAAATGACTTGTGGAGCATTACACTATCTATTCTTAGTAATGTTGAAGTGGAGTTTGCTTTTCAGAGTCATAATTCTAATTGAGCCACAACAGATTTGTGTGGTTTGTGTTGTTAGTGATTTTAATGCCATGCTCATAAATCTGTTGCTAGGTTGTTAAATTACTCTGACTGTCAAGAATGTATGCATTTATTAGAAAGTTGAATGTCATGCTGTTGTTATTTTATTTTTTTTTTCTGAATGTAGCAAAATGAGGTAACAGACAGCGCGTACCTGGGCTCCGAGAGCACCTACAGTGAGTGCGAGACCTTCACTGATGAGGACACGGGAGCCCTCGTACCCCCCGAGATGCACGAGGATGTGGAGACGGATAGCGGGATTGAGGCCACTCTACATGATCCTGAAGATGGAGGAAATGGGTGGGTGCACATTTGTATTCAGCAATGTGTCTTAGTGATTCACCCTGCACTCATATGCTTGGATAACCGTACACTGCCACTTTAACTGCTGGTTTGAGACTTTGCATTTTATTGGGCTTGCTGTGAATCCAATCAGCACTTTAAAACTGTTTCATTGCAGTCAAACACAGATTTTGTACAGAACAGATAGAGCATCAGCTTTCCTCCTTTGACCTTTCACTCAGATCACATGGTTCTGAGTCTGCGCGTCCAACACTAGATCACTTTAGTTCTATTTGGGTCACTAGGCAGATTAAGTGGAGGCAGTCGACTGCCACAGTGATATTGACTTAATACCTTTAATTCCTCGTACACCCATGTGTGGAAAGTCAGTGAAACATGTTAAAGGTTACATGTATGTGTTTTATTTAATAGATAAATTACCAATCTGCTAATAGAGGTAAAGGAGTTTGCATTTCATCTTTAGGTAAAATAATTTTATTATAAATTCATCCCAATAAACTCTTAGTTTTTAACTGAAGGAGAAGGTGAGCTCATCTCATTTAATTACTCAGGCTCTGGCAGAAGCTATAATGTTGACAATGAGTCACCACAGTTTGAATATGCTTCTAGTGTTTTTGTCAAAGTTTATTATATCTTATTATATTGACTTTGCACATCATTATAATCATGGTTCTTTTTTTTTACACGTGTTCAACCCATCAGCATAGCAGATGGTGCAAAATACATTTAAAGATTTGTTTTTGTATTTTTTAAAAAGTTATCTACCTGCAGTGGTTATGATCAAACATAGCTACCAATATGTAACACTAAAGTAGACTTTTGTGTTATGGTTGCCACTAAATGAATGTCTGTTCATGAGTTCTGTTGGTTTAATCTTGAGGGCAAACAGAAAAAAGGAAGTGCAGCTCATTTGCTGCCTCTGCTGACTGTGTGACCTGTCTCTTCAACTTGATGACAGATTGGAAGGTTCCTCTTGACATGGATGTGTTTGGACTTCCTCTTGCATGTGTGAGCCTTGAATTCCAGGAAGTGTGGGGTTTTTGCCTACTTGTTTTCCTTTTTTTTTTTTTTACTTTTAGGAAACTCACCCTGTTCAGTCTTCTGCTGATTGGAACCTCACTACCAAAATGTGCAACTGTTGTTTTAACTCCTAATGCAAAGTGGAGAATTTGTAATTGAAGTTGTGTCACACGGCCTTGGATGGCTGTGCTTATGGTTGCATCAAAGAGGTATTAAGAATACGAGTATGCACAAACTGATCTCAGGATTAAGAATATAACTGGATTAGTTCCCCCCTCCCTCCTCTGTCCTACCCCTGTGTCCCCCACACACATGTGGGCCTTGGACAGTCGGCAGGAAAGCCTGTTGGTTGTTGCTTAGTCTCCAATCTGATTAAGCCACTCACAGTCAACCGTCCGTTAGTGAGGCTTTAAGTCTTTTCGGGTGGCGGTTATCGGCCATGTTGCTTTGGAGATTTTCAGTTTGTTGAGAGTTGATGTGGCTGCTTTTTGAACGTTCTGCCTATTTAGATTTTCTCCAAACTGGAGAGTTGTGGTTTTGTCTTTATCTGGGGCAACCTGTGAAACTTCAGGATTCCGCTCTGGTTGTCAGGAGTTTTAACTCCAGTTGCCCCGAGGCTTTCACGCCAGGGCAGTGGAGGACGCTTGAAGATGCGTTCTCGATCATCACCGTCCCTAAATTTCAGGGACTTAAATTTGGGCCCAAACTGTAAGAGAATGATGAAAGGGTAAGTGTCTTAAATACTGACATTTTACTTTACAAACAGCCTGCAATACTTCTCTTTATTTGAGTTGTGTTTTTATTTTAATTTTCTAGTTATTATTATAGCATCCTGGCTTTTTCTTTTTTTTTTTTGCTTCAGATTATACAGTAACAGATAACTTGATGGTATTGCTCACCTTAGAAACACAATGCTCCTTATGTTATCAAATGCTAAAAAAGCAAATTTTTTGCTTATTTGGGAATCCTTATCCCGCGTGACTCATCCAAAAAAGAAAAAGCTCCTTTTTTTCAACTTTTTCCTTCATGTGGGGATAAATTTGCCCTTTTAAAGAAACATATGTCACTTCTTAAGTTTACTGTAAAGATCTTTACGTTTTCTCCATCAGAGAAATTATCTTTACTAAAATGTACTCGTCTTTAGGTTTTGCCTCCAACATGGTGATACTTGTATTTCTTTGTTATTCTTTCTTGGGTGTTATTAATATTTATGTTAAACAAACAATTAAAAACATAATTAAATTCATCCAAAACAAATATAGCCTTGTAGGATAGTTTATTTCAAATTTAGCCTCTCTGCATTCATTTTTCTGCTTTTTTAATTTGACCTCAAACATTATCAAAAGATGTTGTTACATGTTGCTGGTTGGTGGCATTTTGTTTTAGCCAAAGCAGCCTTTGGGATTAATGTGAATTAGCAGATTACCTTTGAAGACAATTAATGAAGTCTGTCCAGATTGTTGGTTTTCCAAGGAAAAGATTACTACTCTTCATTTGGGATTTAGGGTTATCTACTCTGCTTTGAGGGGGTTTTGTCATGAAAGTCTAATGTTCTATTACTAAGTTTATCATGTGGTCTAAACCAGTGGTCCCCAACCTTTTTGTCACCGTGGACCGGTACAACGCAAGACACGTTTACCGCGGACCGGGGGGGTGGGGGGTTGAGGTGCAACGCAAGACACATTTACCGTGGACCGGGGGTGGTATTTTCTCTTTAGTAATAATAATAATAACAATAATAATAATAATTTCCCCTTGTCAAAGCAACTTTCTAAAGAAGTTTGTTTTTTGCTCATTTTGGTTGTTTGGGTTTAATTTTAGTGGGGTGTATCACCTGATGTTTAGTGTCGCGACTTTGACGTGCGTTAAGTGTGACAGATGTAACAGAGAGAATCCGGTCGCTTTTCAAAATAAAACGTTTTTTTCGAAAAAAAAAAAACAAAAACAATAAAATGGAAATTATTTTTTCTTTCTGTGCGTCCCGGTGCCAAAATTTCCCGGTGGTTGGGGACCACTGGTCTAAACTGTTTCTTTAATCTTACATGGTCATCATATGTAGGTAACACAATCACAATCGTCCTTCAGGTTCTCCATGAACTCTGACCTCCACAATACCTCTCTGGTAACGGTCATTGGTGGGGAGGAGGAGCACTTTGAGGACTTTGGGGAGAGTAATAATTCGGAGCTGCTGGAAAGCAATGTGGAAGACTCCATGGTGCATTTGGACTCCCCTCTGTCAGAGCCCCCTGTCCAAGTCGATGGATCATCTGTCCTCTCTCCCAGGTTGGAACTCATCACACACACACCAGTGAAGCAAAATTCAGATCCTTTTAAATTTTAAGGACATAAAACACGATTTTTACACCATCCACCCCCATCACAAAGACTAGTTAACTGACAAAAACCTTACCTGTTAAAACGTGTACTTTTTCCCCCACATTGGCCCGTGAAAAAACAAACACAGACTATATCCTGTTCTATTCTACAATACTTCCCCCTATGGGAGGTTTATTTACATTTTCCGAAAGTTCTTCTATATGCAGCAACCTTTTCTATATAAGTTTTAGATGTTTAGTTCAGGTTTAGGGGTTCTGATACAATAGTATATAGTATAATAGTATAAAGTAACTGTCACATCCTTAGCTTTGCCCACTGGTCTCGGGTTTTTTGTCTAGCCTTCTCAGAGAGGAAAGGATTTTTACCAAAAATACAGACTTCAGGAATTGATAAGACTTCTCTGTGGATGTTCTTCCCTCCACTTTGTCTTCTTTTAAGGCCATGGACAAAATGAAATGCAAAAAAAACAATGTTGTTTTTTCCATTAAGCATTCCTTTTAGAAACGTTTCACAGACTTTACAGTGGCTTGTTGTCCTTTTTTATATGAACTTCTGAGTTTCCGTTAATGACTTCAGGTGAACATGTGTTTCCAAATATCCTGCAACAGATTGTAGTGGATGGAAGTGGATTCTCCTAAAACCGATTGTTTGAGCACAAGCTTACCATAGTTGCTCCTTATAGGACTATAAGTCCCAGCTATTTTAGATGAATATGAATCTCCCCAGCTATAATGGCATTTAACTGTGAATGTTAAGCTCTTTTTCTAGCTTTTCTTCTAGCAGCCATTTGCCCCTCCTCTTCCCCCCCGTCTCTAAGCTGGATAATGTGTAATTCTCGCTTGGGTGATATTTACGTGATTTGCCCTGCCAGGAAGCTCTTAACAGCTAACTGTCTAGCTTGTGTGACCCAGTGTCAGCGTGGAAATAAGCTGGATTGTGGCTAATCGCTCTGTTTCAGCCACCACTTTGAAGGAAAGCTTCACTGCTAATTCCATTTGTTTAGCCCAAGCTAATAACATCAGAGCTGAGCGAAAAATTCTAAGATATTAAATCATTTTTTGAAGTGCTTTCCCATTGTTTTAACAGCAAAAACATACATGTGGATGTTACGCAACTTTTAGCCTCAAATTAAGGAGTTTTATACTATTTTATCACTTGAATATATTCTATAAGTATATATAGAAGATGATGCTCCAGACACCATGCAGAATCTGCTGCAAAATCCTGCAAATGAAAACAGCATCCCACAGATTTCACCCACTCGGTGTGAAAACGTCACTGTTTTTTTTTTCAGCCCCCCCCCACACACACACGGATGTGTTTATCACCACACCGAGTACATGCACTGCTTAGTTACTCATGGTATTTTGTAACAAAGACTTCCTTCATGCAGTTTGAAGAGAACTTTGAGAACATATGAGGTGGCTCTGTCTCTTTCTGCTGACATAAACAAGGGACAGTTTGTTGCATAACTCCGACCAAAGTGTCAGCTCATGAAGGTGAGGTTGTAAAATACTCCCAACCAGCTTGAAATAACGTAAAGATCCATTCCTTTTTTAGGCACAGTAACGTTTTGCCTCTTCTTGCTGTCAATCACAGCCCAAGTGCGGTCTGTCCCGCCTCACCGCCCTCCTGCAGAGCTCACACTTTCACTTCTTCCTTTCACTACAACCTCCTGAACCACGGAGGTGTCCTGTCCCATCAAAGTGCACCTCCTGCCTTGTTTGTCACTCACCACTTCCTCCTTCCTCCTCTTCCTCCCTGTTTCCTCTCTCCAGTGCACCTGCTTCTCTCCCTGACTGCTTCCAGAGCTTCCTCAGGGAGGAGGCACTGGATTTTTTCTGTAGCCAGTGTCACAAACAAATAAGTCGTCTCGAGGACCTCTCCACCCGTCTCAATTTCCTAGAGATGACTAGGTAACACATCATCCACGACCTCCCCTGGTTTCTGAGTGCTGTGAGTCAGTGAGCATGTTCTCACAATGTGTGCATGCTGTGTGGGACTAGAAACATCATGCTTTGTTTTAAGACAACCCGCTTGCACACACACATTAAGCTCTGCTGCTTTTTCCCTCCAACTCTTTTTGTTTTCTCGCAACTCCTTCATATCTTCCCTTACTTGTTTTTGGTTGCTATGATACCGTTTTTATTCATCTTCCTGTGTTGCATAGTTTTGTTTTGATAACATATATTTTCCTTTTGCTTGTAAATAGGTGTCATAGTTTTATTTGCATCATAGAATTGATTAAAAGAGATTTAAATATCAATGGCTTTTTAAGTAAGTATTTGATTTAGTCTTTTTGGGCTTCATGTAGTGCAGTTTTATTTTTATAAAACTGTAGATTTCTCACTTTTAGACACATTTTAGAGAACATGCGTCAGTTATTACAGATTTGCTAATCCGGGATTATATTATACTATGGAAAGTGTTGGCTCGCCTCCTTTGAATGTTACTGTTTGAATCCTTTTTAATACAAGTTAGTGAGCATAATCATCTTTGGATTTATGTTTTGAAGGTTTTTAATACTTTCACAGGTCTATATCAACATCTGTGTTTTTGTTACATACTGTGTGTGTTTTTAGATTGCTGTGTTTGTGTGTGTTTAAGTTTCAACTAGATTCCAGGACTTGATCAACTGGAACTCCCTTTACTTTTGACCTTTTTTTTTTTTAATACTTATGCTCATTTTTACTGTTAGGCAGAGGAATGAGAAGGGTGATTATGACACTATCAGCAGATCGTGTCTTTCCTTTATACTTTTCTCTTCCTGACCATTTTTCCTGTTGTTCGGTCTCTCCTTCTCCAGTTCGGGTAAGAGGCTGTCCAGCAAGAAAGTGGCGCGGTAAGCAAAAAAACGCAGAAGAGAATCTCTGCTTTCATTTAAAAAGATCTAACTGTTCTTGTGCAAAAGAATCCTGCATGAATCAGCACCTGAGTAACAACCTGTGAGGGATTTTACTTTTACTAATTAAAAAAAATCAACCTTTTTTTATTCCTCTTCCCACTCAGGCACCTCCTTCAGAACAGCTCCATGACGCTAGATACCATGAGTGACTTGACACGGGACATCCTGGAACTTGCTGACAACGACATCACAGACAAGGTATGAACTTTCCGTTACTTCTTTTTTCTAAAGCTTCTCAGAAAACACACTCAAACCGCTGAACCTGAAGATTACTTCTGAAAAGTTTCCCTGAAGCACTGATGGGTTCTCTGCGCTCCAGGTGCTCCTCCTGGAGCGTCGGGTGGCGGAGCTGGAAAAAGAGTCCGACGCATCGGGGGAGCAGCACACTCGGCTGCGCCAGGAGAACCTCCAGCTGGTGCATCGCGCCAATGCGCTGGAGGAGCAACTGAAGGAGCAGGAGGTCTACGCTGAGGAGCAGCTGCAGCAGGAGAATCGGCGCCACAAGGAGGCAATAAGCAAACTGGAAAGAGAGAAGGGGCTCGAGCTCGAAAACCTGCAGGCCAGGTGAGAACATTTCTCTCCAAGCAGATGACGTGTGGAACAACTCTAGTTAATCTTCCATTTCAATGCTTTTCTTAAGGGAGTGGCAGATTTGTCTTTTTGTTGCTGTATTTTTTTGTCCACATGTGAAGGATCTGTGGTTTTTTACTCAGGCTGCAGCAGCTGGATGAAGAGAACAGTGAGCTGAGGTCGTGTGTTCCTTGTCTCCGAGCAAACATCGAGAGATTAGAGGAGGTAAAAGCAGCTTTATCACTGCTTTGTCTTTGTCATTTCCTTAGTTCCTTTTCTCACCTGTCATCCAAATACATCGCTGGTGTTTTTCTTTTACTTATAGGAGAAGAGAAAACTTCACGACGAGGCTGAGGTTATGTCACAGAGGCTGGATGAGGAGACGGAGGCTCGTAGGAAGATGGCCGACAAGCTCAGTCATGAGCGCCACCAAAACCAGAAAGAGAAGGAGAGCACTCAAGAAGTGAGGCCATTTTTCTCAGTCTCAAACGCAAAATAACTTTTAATCATGTCTGTTAACACGTTTTATTTATTTTTTTCCAAATCTTTGTTCAGCTTATTGAAGACCTGCGTAAACAGCTGGAGCACCTGCAGCTTTACAAGCTGGAGGCGGAAGCAAAGAGGGGCCGCACCCCAGGGGCAGGGCTGCAGGAGTATCAGACGCGCACACGTGAAGCCGAGCTGGAGCAGGAGATCAAACGGCTCAAACAGGTAACGAGCACGCTTTCACTTCATCTGTGTATCTATGGTCACTACGTTCTAATGCCTAACTATTTAACTCATCTGTTTCAGGACAACCGCACTCTGAAGGAGCAAAATGACGAGCTGAACGGACAGATCATCAACTTGAGCATCCAGGGAGCCAAAAACTTAATGTCGGCTTCGTTTTCTGACTCTCTGGCAGCGGAGATTAACTCCGTCTCTCGCGTGGAGGTACAGAACAAAAACAGATCCTTCCAGCGCAGTCCCCACCATGCCATGTCCGTCGTGTCCTCACTGACTCCTGCTTTTTCTGTTTCTTAGCTGATGGAAGCCGTTCACAAACAAGAAGAGATCAACTACAGACTGCAGGACTACATTGACAAAATCATCGTTGCCATCATGGAGTGCAACCCTTCCATCCTGGAGGTCAAATAAATGATATGCAGCCAAAGGGCCCTTTGCAATGATTCCACTGGCTGTTTAGAGCATATCCTGGGGAAACGGCAAGAAGAAACAAGAGGATGTAAAAACAATCACACATGCGCATCACCGAAGAGACTAAATGCAGTAATCTCACCCATCTCCTGTCTAAAATGAAGAGTTATAGATTTCTAAGAAGTCTGTGTCTGTTGGGAAGAAATAAGCTTTATTTTTCTGTGTATTTGTACGCTTGCCCTCCTTAAAGCACTTTGGTTCTGGTGACTTCCGTTCGTTTGGCTCGAGGGACCAGAGTCTCCCCTATTGAGCGAGTGTGTTGGTGGTTAATATTATTTGGCCCATTTATTATTTTTTCCAAAAACGGTGAAAAAAATGGATCAACTCGGTACACAGAGGACGCAGTTCAGTCTACACTGGGATTACAATGGTCTGTATGAGGGGGTCAAACCTGCCCCCACTCTACTTTAATATCAAGCCGTATGAAGCTGATCCCAAGCTGAGAGCGGTTTGTCGTGAATACGTTAAAAGCGTGCCGTGCTGCTAACCAGGCTCCGCCTGTGTTCTAACCTTTTAACCCACTTAAACTGTCATTCCAGTAAACGCAATGAGGGACATTTCTGCTGGCCTTGTGAATGTGTGTGTGAAGTTTGACATTCCCCTCTTTGCACTCTTTTTATTTTGAGCAAGCTTTAGAAATGGAGAAAGAATGACACCGGCGTTTTTGTAAGGTTACAAATGAAGGAGGCTTTCTTTATGACATTTTGTTTTGCTTTTTGGTTAATTTTTACAATGAAACAGGGTCCTGGAGCTCAGGTGAGCTGGAAATGCACTACATTTCCGGTGAGTCTCATTAGACTGGGTAATGTCTGACAGAAAATGAACCCGCTAACACTGACTCGCTCCTTAACTTTCTAGACACTTGCATTAAACTTGAAGGGAAACTGACATGAGTGATCCTGGAAGGTGTAGATTTATTTTTGTAAGTACAGCTCACCTGATGCCAGTGTTCTCTTGCTGAGTGAAAAGGGAACCTTTCATTATTTTCCTTCTTCAAACAAACTTGGAAAAATATCAAGTCTGAAAACATTTGAAGACTTGTGTGTAACGAATCAGATGTTTGTATTTTGCACTATGTTTCGATTGAACTGATTCTGTTGGCTTAAAAAAAATGTAAAGTATCAAAGATCATTTATTGTTGGCTGTATCACTACGTCGAAGAAACTGAAATGGACAGTAGATTCCTTTTAAAGAAATACTAAAGTTAAGGTAACCTGCTGTCATGTTTGGAAAATATAAAGTTCCTATGTTCATGTTTTATTTTTTTAAACCAGTTAAAGGAATGGATGAACTGGTAGCAATAAAGCCGGACAAGAAGGACATTCGTGGAGAGAGATGAAACAAAAATCTGTGAACTGTTTCTGTTTTTTTTGGACTTATCGGTACTGTGCAGAAATTTCCTTTGGATGTTCACCTGGATATTGGAGGTATTTTTTTGGGACTTCTTGGATGTTTCAGTTAAAGTCGGGGGAGTTTATTTCCAGAAAAGCATGGCATTCTGCACCTATATGCTACATCTAATTTTTCCACCTCTATTTCACTGTTCTTCTTCGCCTGCCACTCCATGGAAAAATGGCCTTGGATGTAAATGACTTGTACATGTGAACTTTTTCTACACACATTCTAGATTCTAGGTATTTTTATAGGGAGAAAAGAGGATTTCTTTTTCTTACGCAGAGACGTCTGCCTGTATTCTTCACTAGCATGTAGCGTGTACAGGACCAGCCAGGGTTTGGCCATCAGTTGGAGTCATAGATATTTATTAGGCAAGTCACACACTCTGATTTATTGTGCTGGAGATTTGTTTGTCCAACTTTTGAAGTCACAGAGAGATTTATTAACACCTGTCATATCGGAGGATGAATCTATTTAAAGGGGGATTATACGGTCTGTGGTTGAGTTGCCAGTGTGATTAAAAAAACAAAACAAAATAACATTGACTGTCACAGGCAGAATTGTCATTTGCTGAAGTCAGTACTCTCCTCATAATGCTGATGTTGCTGTAACCTCCAAGGTTATGGTTCAGATTTGGCAGAATCTGCAGTTTCTACTGTTGTCTTCCTGGATTTTAGTCGGACACGGCACAGACACACGTTTCTTAGTGCACTTCTTTGGTTGTTTGAACTCCATTTTACCTGACAAATGAACGAGATGTGCGACCTCATAATGTCAGTGTGACACCTTTAAACGTCATGCTAGGGTTGCTTAGTTCAGCTTTCTTGTAGGACAAGAGGCTTTCTCTGCAGATCTATTCCTTATGTCTGTATCATGACTATAGATACGGAAAATTTCATTACATTCTAACTTTTATTTCTGTATTTTTGATCTAATTGATAATAAATAAGGCCTGCAACATTATATTTGACAGTTAAAAAACCTTTTGGTTAACAAAATATTGGCTGAAGATTTGAAGATGATGCCCTTTCTCCATATGAGAATCTTAAATTCAAATGACCACAAATAGAGGTTTGAAATTAGTGGGAATATTTCCAAATATTAAAATTTGGCTAAAAACAGCATAGTCATTATTAAAAGACCACTGAGAACACTTTTAAGAAACTCTTTAAGTACAGCTTTTTGGTTCTTATAAGCAGCACACTTTAAGCTTGCAGTGATGGAAAATGTAGAAAACTGGCCTGATAGTCTGAACACTGTGCCTCTGTCTCTCAAACTTTGCCTCTGAACTTTCCTGAGAACGGGCCTCGGATAACGCTCTGACTCTCGGTTTGTTAAATTATAACTAAGAAAGCTGAACTGTAACTATGTATTGTGGACTTTAATTTTATTTATTTTTCCCTGTCACTAACTTCCAGTGTCCAAAGAAAGATTGCTCAAGGCACAAACATCACTACTGGAGTAGTGCGTGGCTTGCCATTAAGTAACCTGGGGGGAAAAAAGGAAAATAATGAAAAGAAAAAAAAAATCCTATTTTCAAAGAAATGTATAAATTATATAAGTATGGGGTACGGCTGTATATTATTTTTAAAGCTTCACAAAATTGTCTTAATTATTACTGGGGAAATATGTCATTGTAAAAAAGAAAAAGTAAGCAGTCAAATAAAGAGTATAAAATAAATTGCCTGTTTTTAGTCCATGCTTTCCTGTTTTAAGTTTGCTTTAAATTGTATACATAAAGATTTCTTTACCTTTACAGAAAACAAAGCTTTTATACACACGCGTTTGTTTATCCACCCACCAGCTCCATCTGCTGGTTGGGGACATGTACTACATCATCCAAACACTCAATAAACAAGTTTTATTTTTTTTTTGAAATTATATTTTCTTTCCATTTTATAGTTGTTGTTTTTCATGAAAGACAATTGACTAAAGTAGGACTGTGAACCGTTCGTTCAACTAAATCTTCATTTAATTTTCTTTATTGTGCCATTGATTTAGTTTAATGACCACTAGTCTTTTATGCATCATATCGTTTTGAATTACCGAGTACATTTTCTTCCTTTTATAAGTTGTTTTGGGTTTAAGCATGTAGATTTCCCTTGAAGTAACATCTAACATTTTTTTCTGCGTTGTTACTTTTATTACGTGAATGTAGAAAATAAATCAAAACAATAAACAAGCGTGCGTCGAGATGTTCGTGGATTTTTATTCATATATATGTCGGCTTGTACGTTGATTCAATAGTCTTTCTTCCTTGTATATTTAAATTTAAGTTTATATTATATATAGTAGTTAAAGTTTATATTTACATTTAAGTTCCGCCTTAGGGCCTTTATGAACAGTCCGGAACCAACCTTGTGTTGGTGCTCAACACGGAGGTATTTTGACGAAGGACGCAACGGAACTGCGCGGTACACTTGTCGAATGTTGACGCAAACTATACATTTTATCCTCAAATTTTCCCGATAAAGGCAATTTGTATTCAGTAATCATAAAAGTAAGTTAGGATTCACATATTTGTTTTAAAACTACATTATTATATTCAAGCAGATTAGCAATTGAAGCAATTTTCTTTATTTGACGTGGACCACAGTGGTATTATAGGCTCAAGAGAATGGTAATTCCAAAAATAAAATTAGTCTACTCTTACCACCAGGTTTAAAGGCATGCTAGGCACTGTTTTATTTTTAAAGCATGGCGTCAGATTTGGCAAATGCTGATGTTCGACTAACGGTGGCCCAGAATTTCCGGACACTCGCTTCATCCGCAGATGAAAAAGACATTATCGCCGCTCTTCAGACGCTCCTCTCCTTTGTGAATGATGGACCAGGGACCACTGTCACTTCTGCTCAGAGGTCAGAGTTCAAAAAAGCTCACTACACTCGGACTCTCCAGTTTCTTGTGAGCAACATCCAAGCAGACTGGCTAAAAAAGCTTTCAGCTGGACAGCGCGCAGAATTCTGGGACAGCCTGTTTCTCAAAGGCCCTCCAGACCAGACCCTGCTCGTGTTGATGGAAGCCATAGGAGAGCTCAGGTGGGTATGGCTGATTAATAAATATACGACATACTAATTCATGCTCTATTTCACGCTGATCTTTATAACCCAATCCAGACCTTCTGGAAGTTTGGACCGCATTGTCAACATCACTGAGAGGTTTCTTCAGAGCGGCCGCCTTGCTGACCTGCTTTGGTCCTACTGTCTGCACACTTCTTTAGCAGACTCTGCCCAGCTCAGAGAGACTCTGTTAAGCCGTATCAGCGCGCTCCCTGACCTGACAGCCAATAAACTACACCCCAACAACAGACCGCTCTTTTCCCCTCAGCAGTATTACCCACTGCTCGCCAAAGAGATGCTCACTGCTCTGGAGCGGACCTGTCGAGCACTCAGGGGTGACGGTTGAGTTTCCTGCCATAATGTGTTTCTATTTGTGTCAATTCTTGCTTAATCTTTTTTACATTTGTCATTTGCAGATGGCACCAACTGTTCATTGATTTTTGTGGCTCAAACCTTTGGAAAAGTTTGTATCCAGGGCCACAGCGGTGAGTTTAACAGTATTTAATCATAGTGACACTTTTTTCAGTCTATTGTTTGGCTTCATGTTTCATAGTGATGTAGTTTGACATCAGTTTTTATGAATTATTAATACTTTAAAGTTGTAAAGAAAATGTTGTTTGACTTGGCATTATAAGATCTTTACATTGAACTCCATGTGCATTTAAAAAAAAACAATCTTTGATAAAAACACATTTAAATGTATTTTAAAACTCAGACTTTTCTGATTCAGTGTTACACTTTTATTGTTTACACCTTTTTGTCAGCAAACGTTGGAGCTCAGGATCCCTGTTAGTGTGCTCTTTTAAGGACTCTTCTCTTTGTATAGATGCCATCATGGCGACCATGGCTCCTCATCTCTCTGCCTGCACGTTCAATGACATGGTGTGGCAGAGAGTTTGCTGGAAGCTTCTGGAGAACGTTCCTCAGCGATGGATGGAGAGTGTGCTTACTGGGCTCGTGCAGGCCGTCCATGGGTAAAGCTTGATTTGCCAAAAGAAAACATGCTGATAAGCTTTTTTTTTTCCATCCTTTTCATTATAGCAGGGATCTTTCTGTTTTCCCAGACCTGACGCTTTGGGTAGGATTATTGGAAATCTGGTCCTAACAAATAAAACGGCTCAGTTCGTCATTACACATAAAGTTTTGTTACTACAATATAAATACAAGGTAAAATAAGGTTTAGTTGCAGTGACTCATGCTTGTATCATTTGCTACATCTTTTTAAATCTTCATTTCACAGACTCAAGTGTTGAGAACTATCCTCGGTTACCTCGCAGCAGACAGGGACCGAAGACCACTACTCATCCAGGTTTGTGGATTCAACTGTGTGACCTGTATGTATCATTCAGGGTTTTGACATGTGCGTGTGTATGTTTGCGTGTTATCAGGTGCTGCGGTCTGTGTCACAGGCCTGGGCAAACCCCAGTGCGATAAAGCACACTCCTGTAGAGCAGCAGTTCTATGTCAGTAAAGCTTTACTGCTGAGTGTGAGGCTGCTGAAGGATTCTGAGCTGCAGGACCTCCGCTCAGGTAAAGAATACGATCAGAGAGACTGATATTCTGATAGTACCGGTACTTTAAAAACCTGCCTGAATGTTGTTAAAAAAGACCATCTCTTGTGTTCCACATTCATATATTTTAGAAAATGAGAGCTCAAACAGTTCCCACATTTTTTTCCTATCTTAAACTTCTGCTGTTTTGAATTATCTGAGTGTCTACACTGAAAATCATCTTTTGATCTATTTTAAAAGTGTTCCCAGTGGTCTTTTAATAATGATTGTGCTGTTTTTAGCCAAAATTTTAAAAACCTTTGTCGTTTTCTGGGACATAGTTTCTGCAGAGCAGCAGTTGCTTATTAGAAATTCCCCTCTGAATGGATGTTGGAGTGTAGCAACCCCCCTCTTCCTGTCGCCCATCATCACTACCGCCAGCTTAAAGCCCCTCACACCTTACAAAAATTGAGAGCAATGTCGGAGCTGTCCAGACATCTAGTTTCGAGCCAGATACCAGCTTGGACAAGGAAAAAAAGAGACGTACATGGATCTAGTTGTCTTCAAGTGGTTGCATCAGAATGGATCAGATCAGGGAGCTTGTGTCCCCCCAGCGTATTTTCTGCCTTACAAATACAATCTTTTTCTAATGCCTGTTTCGTCTCCTCTGATTTACTACAATTTAAATAAAGAAATACACAGAAATTAAATTTTAAGCTTAACTTTCTTTATATATGTCCTGCATAATCAGAAAAATGCATCAAGAGAATGTTAAAAACACGTAAAACACCCTTTTTTTTAAAATCAGAGGGTGTCCTTAATCTTGTCATTCAGCCATGTTTTTGCTTTGGCAAAGACGTAGAGAAATGTGTATATTTTCTTCCTGGTGAATCTACAAGTACACAAATGTTATGTTCTGTTTAATGAAACGTTGTCGTCTCTCTCTTAGACTTACTCCAGTGTATGCTGGGCGGCATGCAGAGCCACCTGGACAGCAGTGTGGTGCGGATCAGAAACATGGGCATGGTGGTGGGAGAGTGTCTGAGCTCCCGTATGGACTTTGGTGGAATCAAACTCAAATTTGAGGTGTGATTAGTGTAAACACTTCATGTCAGACAAATAATTCTATTTACAATAAGAATTTTTGTTGTTGTGTTTCAGTATGAGCAGGATGAAGAAACCTGTGAGTTGCTCTCTCTTATGAATCCCGACCCGTGTGAAGAGTCGGAACCTGAGCCTGGAATTGGGTGCGATTTTCTAACAGAGCATTAGAACTTGTTCTGTGCTGAATATGTTTCCTGTTTTTATATTCAGCACAGAACAAAAATGTTTGAGTCTGTTTGTGTTTGTCATCAACAGAGTTTGTTCTTCAGAGGAAACAGTTCCATCTCCTCAGAAAGAGTCATCACAACCTAAATTAAAAACGGATTCAGAATCAGAACTTGACAGGTGAGTCTTCCCAAGTATTTTTAGAACAAATATTTGGAAAAAGCGTATTATTGTTGTCTGCTGTAAGTTCATATGTCAAGAAGAGATGTTAACTATTGTTCTCTGGGATGATCCTAGTGATGATGAGTTCACTCCATATGACATGTCAGAAGATGTGAAGATGTCTAAGGCTTCCCAACCGCGCTACCTCCGGGACTGTCTGGAAAGTAGGTTTCCATTGCTTTTATGTTTATGGATGCTATGATTTGATCTCAGTTGGATTAAAATGTTCTTTTTTTTTAGTTTTATTGTCATCTGCGGACCCAGAACGTGTGGAGCTCAGTTTAAGAGCGGCTGAAGGTTTGGTGCGGAAAAACAGCTTTGCAGCAAAGGAGGTATCGCAGCATTTCATCCAGAAGGCCACTTTGAAGGATTTCTCTGTCGGCATCGTAGCTCACAATCCTTTAACATTTTCAGATCAGTGTCCAGATGACCAAAATGCTTCTTCACATGGAGGACAAATACTGCATCGATGGCTTCCTGAACCTCAGACAGGCAACCATGGTGGCTCTCACAGTCACCGACTGCATTCCTGTAAATTCCTTTTATAATCAGCAAAATGTTGAGCCACACATTTTAATACTAAAAGCTATATTTACAAAGAAAATGTCCAACTTTGTTGTTGTGTTTAAGGTTACTCAATATTTGACAAGTGAGTTTTACTCCTTGAACTACAGTCTTCGGCAGCGACTTGACATTTTGGAGGTGAGCGTAATAGCGTTACCACATTCCAAAGGGCTCTTATTATCACACGAGGAAATATTTTTTTGCTTTATTTATAGGTCCTTGCCTTAGCAGCTCAGGAGCTTTCTAAACCAGTTGCTGGTGACAAAACTCTGCTTGTGAACTCTGTGCCATCCACTGAAATAAGTCCTTACCCAGGTGACAACCCTGTTCACTGGAGACAAGTTGTGGAAAAGCGAATCCAAAGCAAAACAAAATACATCTCAAAGGTGATTAAAGAAATCAACTTTTCTCCGGCTTCCTTACTGTAAATTGTCCCTAGGTGTGAATGTGAGAGTGCATGGGTGTGTGATTGGCTTCGCCCACAAGTAGCTCCAGGATAGGCTCCAGCAGCCCTGTGACCCCCAAAAGGGACAAACGGCTTAAAAGATGAATGAATAAACGAATGAGCTTTTCTTTGTTTAAACTAATGCTCACCCTGAAGCTCATCATTTCATGTTTGTCTTATTGCTGCAGGGTGCTTCCCAACCTGCACCCAAGGGCACCTGCAGCCGTTACGCTCCTGTTGCTGGATACTTCTTTTTTCCCCTGCTGAGAAATTATGACAAGTAGGTATTTCATTTTTGCATTTTGGTGCTGTAACAATCAAATAAAATGGTAACATCTTTCGTACAGACCTCAGGTGACCTTTGACCTGCTGGGAAGCGACCACTTGGTACTGGGCAGGTTGATCCACACCTTGGGCATTTTTATGCACCTAGCTGTTAATGCACCGGTAATTCTGCACACCATTTCATTCCAATTCTGATGTTTAAGTGCAGAATGTGTTGGAAGATTGTTATTTCTCTGCAGAATATACATTTTGTAAATGTCTTCTTCTCTTGTAAATATAGTGACTCTTTCTACCAATGTAATACTGAAAATGAATTGCTTCTTTAGGGCTCAATTGTCATGTGCTTAATCATCCTATTGTAAAATATGTCTAATTATTGACTATTTTTATGCTTACCTGTTATATTTATTTTTTACAGCTGAAGTCCAGTTAAATTGAATTAAATTAGAAATAAATATCTATTATATTCTGTTTTGCAATGAAAGAAGTATTTATGTTTAGGATTTGTTTTTCCTCTCACAGATTGCTGCACAAATGGGTTGTGCTTTACTAGAATTCATTTGGACTGTCCGCTACCACACAGACCAGTACGTCTGATTCATCCCTCTCTTTTGTGCAAATTCATTCTTCGTGCATGACTGTGAAATAAAAAGGACATTTTGTTTGTTAGCATTTACTTAGGAAGTGATTAACTGCGCTTTTTAGGATTCTAATCAGATTTGTTTTTCTTTTTCTGGTAAAGGATGGTGAGACGAGGCATCCTTTTTGCTGTCTGTTCAGTATTCCTGAGCATGCCTAGTCAAAGCCTATTGGTAGACCTCAGTGACCAGCTGTTTGAGACCAGGACTTGGCTTGCAGGTAAAAAAAAAAAAAGCAAACTTTGAAAGCTACAAACACATTGTGAGATCTGTCAGTAGACAGAGTTGATGTTTCTTTTACAAAAATATTTAAATGTCAAAGTTGAAGCCATTAAGAGCATCCCATAGGAGACAAGGGAACGACCTGCGTGCAGCATATTTAGTCTCAGCCAGCAATGTTCACTGTGCAGTTTTAGTTCAACTCCAATCGCCAGTTCAGTTCACCTCCTAAGGGAAACGACAGCCATTGTTGTGGAGCGTGATGCAGAAGCCAGTATTGTGTAAAAAGAAAAAAAAAACAAAACTACACAATCATATCCGTGCAGTAATACACTTTCATTCTCCTATGCACGGACACGTGTGGTACACTCGCACAGCTGGACTGAGCGTTTCTGGGAAGTCAATCAGGAACCAGGATTTCCTGTATTATATAGCTGTTTCTGATGTGAACAGCTGGAGTTTATTTTCAGTAACTTGTTTTTCTTATTTTTCCAGAAGTGACTTGAAAGTAATTGACCTGTTTCATGGGCATAAGTTTATTTTTTAATTTTTTTTTACAGAATATTACTTCATTTTCTTGACCAGGAATAATGATTTTTATCTCGCCACTATTGTCATTGCAGATGTAGCTGAGGGCGATCCTGATGCTGACTGTCGTAGTTTAGCTGTGCAGAGTCTGGTGCTTCTGGATGAGAGTCTCAAAAAGCAGCTGCAAGGTTCAAAACAACAAAGTCTGGATTCTTGATCATTTGAACAATAAAGTCTATGGAATTTCAGCAAAATCTCATTTGGTGAGAAATTTGTGATCTTCTAACACATTCACCCGTCCTCATAGAAGTATAACCAGCAGAACTGATGAAATAATGTGACAAATAATAAATTAAAAACGTGGCAAACCCATCAATAGCTGATCCAAGATCTGTTTTAAGGTATCACTTCGGCATAAACCATATTACGAAATTTCTTTTTTCTCTTTCGTTCTCTGGAAGAGTACATTTTGCCCTAAAATTGCATGTTAGTGCATTATTATCACATACGTATTTTGAATGCACATATTTTATAGTTTCAAATAACACACCTATTCTGGATTAAATAAATGGAGATTTGTCGAAGCAAAAAAAAAAAGTGCCACTTTCCTTCCATATGTATAATTTAAAAAAGAATTACGTTTATTAATAATGGTGACATCCTTTTCCACATCTTCCTGTACAAACAAGCTCCTCTCTGCACTTTTGTTTCACAAGGACATCCTGTGAATACCCTTGTACATGTAGGCCTTTACAAATAATGGGAATACTACCGCTCCTTCCTGTGGTCACTGTCAGTGGAAGGAGTGTTTATCTGTCAGCTCTGGAACAATGGAAAACTCAAATGGATAGGTTTCTTTTGGGGTTTTTTTTGTTAAAGGAACCTGTAAAGGCCCTTAACCTAAATCACTTATCTTTATTTATTTAAAACTGTTTTTGAATAATTTTTTGTGAATTCTTCTGATCATGACCACTTAAATAAAACGTAAAATATAATATTTATTAATATATATATTTACATTGTTATCCACATTAATGAATCGACTTGTTTTTTAGCTCTTATATTTGAAAAATAGGTTGGATTGTTTTAATTTTTACTTTTAGTTTAGCCCCATGATGAGAATAAAGTGAACTGGCAACAGGAGTATTTTTTTTGTCTTACAAATGGTTTCAAAAGGTTGATTTCAACGTGTCAGGTTTTCATCATCTTCTTATTACAAAAATAACATATTTTATTTGCATGGAGGTGCAATTGCAGTTTGACAAAATTGCTTGAAACTATGTAAAACAAACAAAAAACACCTTTAATCGAAAAATAATACCACATTTTTTGAAATATAAGAAAAATGTCATGTCAATAAACATTGTTTTCAATTATTATTAAGAGCTCATATAAATGATTTGGTGTGTAGTAGAGCTCACTAAAAGTTTAATCTAAGTCCACATCTGAATTCACTGGAACATAGATGCATAATAAACAATAAGGAGAACTAATTTAAGTCTTTTAAACTGGCACACTAAATAAATTAATGAAGATAAAATTAAACGTAATGTTCTTAAGGTCTTTATTTTATTTTAATTTAATCAGGCTACTCACTACTCCATCTGCAAAAACAAAAAAACTACTCCCTCTGCGAGGTTGCCATGGGCAACCAGAGCGAGACGCTTTGTACTCACGCAGGAAGCTGCACAGCAACATCTGAAGTAACGGTTCATTTTGAAATTTTATCTGAAATGTATAGAATTATTTCGAAGAAACCGACAGTGGGATAAGATTCTAAGAAACTTAACTACACGGTTGTTGTTTTTTATTATTTTCTTTACGACAGTCCGAGAAATAACGAATTTAGCTAGCTTAGCTAACGCTAGCAGCTAGTAAGATAAACTAACAAGCCATTCTCTTTTTTAGCTCCTTGCAAAACGTTTTTCTCGTTAAGCCTGGCGTTCTTCAATCAGTGTCACTGGGTATCTTCTATAGGTTTGCATAAATATATTATTGTTTGGCGAAGTAGTTACGTTTCTAGTCTCAATTGTTGAGTTGCTGTTGTTAGCAACCGTTCAAGTCATCCAAATAACTTAGTCCGCTTTGAGTGGTTTTTGTACCACACGCTCGGATTTTCCCGTCAGGGTTTTAGGGGCGCAGCGGGGACATGGCGGTGTATTTTGACCACCGCATCGAGGCTCCAGAAAACGGGGATGTTCCCAGTCAGTTGACATGGCACTCCACTCTTCCTGTTCTGGCTGTGGCGTCCCACAGCCCTTCAGCTGGAGGAAATGTAGATCTCTATCTGCAACAGGTAAACACTTTGCTATACTGGTAAGAGGACTCATTTGAAAAATGATGTGATCGTAGTTCTTGTTCATGTCCAGGGAGAACACGTAGAGAGCTGTCATGTAGAGCGTCCTCATCAGCCCACGGTGCTCCACTGGCATCCCTTAAAGCCTGTTTTGGCTCTGGGCTGGGAGAATGGTGAAGTGGTGCTGCTCATGCACCCCTCTGGAGATCAGACAATTCTACCCAGCCTACACACAGCGTCCATCACTCTGCTGGAATGGAGTGGTTCTGGCAGCCGCCTGGTAACTGGAGATCAGGTATTTAGCTGGCAAAAAAACAACAACCTGAAACTCCAAGATCTTAAATATAATTAACCTGTCCATTTGATTATTTGATAGCTAATTAACCAAACTTCTATGTTTGTAAGTAGTAAGACAATCTGAAGTTTTTATCAAATTTATCCAGGTTTCAAGTTAATTTGAACATAAATTGGACTCACTTTTACATATATTTCATTGTAGTGGGATTTTTTGTTGGCAGACTGGAGTTTTAGCTGTTTGGAAAGTGGATGCCAGAGGAAGACTTCAGGGAAACCATTTAGTGAAGCATGAATACAACAAACCTTTGACTTACTGCCTCTTCAGACCAGCTTTACCTGGAATGTAAGTAACTCTTTTCATTTGTGTCCATATGGGATGATTAGATCAAAAATGTGCTATTGCTTCATCAACTAAAATCTTCAATGTAACCTTAATAATTAGGGGTGTAACAATTCGTTTTAATAAGGATTCAATTCGTATCATAGTTTGTGGTTGATGAAACCATTAGTATTAGTTCATTTTGAACAATCCGATTTATTGACCTATAAATCCAGGACATCCATAGTCAAAAGTGTAACCAGTGTGACTCAGAGATAAAAACCTGGCTACTGAACAGTGCAGGTGAAGTTTTCCAGATTTCTTGTATTTCTTGCAAAATTATCAAGTATAAATTAAATATGTGTACAAACAAACAAGTAAACAAGAGTCAATGGCAAATTCATTCACATTTTAGTTTCCTAAAGTTCAGCCCACTCCTCATCAAAATAATCCAAACATTAGAACATTCTACCACACTATATGATCACATGTCTTTGCAAAATTCAGTGTTTCCACACATTGGACTGTATTGAAGGCTGTGGCAGCAACTTGGTCGTTTTGACGTTCTAGTAAAATCCTACCTCAATCCAAATGCTGTTTTCCAATATCCATTATAATCGATTTATTTCATTTTGAAATGATTTTATAACGCTATAGGCCAATTTGATTAACAACTTGCCTCAGACAGATCAATCTGATTGGATCGTTGGAATATAAATTGATTTATCGATTAAGTTGATTAATTGTTACACCTCTATTAATAAAAAGTAAAGCTCAGTCTATTCACTCCTGGATACCGTGGAAAGTGTTGAGGCATGACACTCAGAATTCCCATTGATTTGAACTCTCACGTCTAACAGTGATGTGGCAAAGCTTGCTCGGGCATCGGTGAGTGGGGATGAAAACGCTCTGGACATGTTCAGCTGGAAGGGAGCCCCCCTGAAGATGGGACCACAGGAAGGACTTGTGTTCTACGTCAGCTCTGCTGATGGTAAGAGTGTATTTTTGTTCCAACCACTGAATAAAGTCTATTTTTAGCTCAGTTGGTAATTTTTATTAATTTTGACACAAGTAAATTAAGCTCTTGTAGAATACCAGTAGTAGAATTTCTATCCTTTATCCACACAAGTGCCACTATTTCTGTCCGTCACGTGCAGGGAAAGTCCACAGCGTGGATGAGCATTGTAAAACAAGCCCACTTCTTCGTGTTGAGGGCTCCATCAAGAAACTTGTCTTTGTGAAGAAGAGAGAGGTCCTGGCAGTGATCACTGACACTCTCATGTTGTCTCAGTACACTCTGGGACCAGAGGGTGAGGCACAGGATTTCATGAAGGTATTCCAAAAACATTTTTTTTTTTTTGTGTTTTTAAAGAAATGTTTTATTTTGTGTATATTTGAAAACAGTGACACTCAAACAATAGTTAAGGTACAAAAAATAAGCATTTTTGCCAGGATGAGAGCTAACATTGGGGTTTGAAATGAGTAAAGGAAAGATTGCTTTAAAGCAATCTAACTGTCTTTCATATAACCTGTCAACAGATGGAATTTTGGCAACATTTTTGCACATTTTTGTTTAAGTGATTTAAATCAGTGTTTTCCTTTGGAGAAGTCATAAAATGCACACAACAATGTATCAGCAAAGTCAGTGTTTACACCATATTTGCTGGTGCTTTTAGCATCGAATAGATGTTGTGCTTATCACTGTAATTTTCATGGCAGGTTAAGCTGAGTAGCAAGTCTGGGCAGAATGTCGATATTGTTTGGACAGAAAACAACCTCCTGATTACAGCAACAGGGGAACACATCATCAGGTCGGCTTATCACGTGCTAAGTTTACCTCCATACGCCATTTGTTTTGACTTAAGTAATCATTTCATTTAGTTTCCTTTCATTTTATTTAGGCTATGGGACTTGGAAAGAGATGACAACTACATTTTGTCTCTTGATGAGACATTGGGATTTGATAGAGGCGAGCTGATCAATTGTGTGTCATACTGTTCAGCAAAAGGTAACCCATGAATATTTGTTACATACAAACTAAATCAATAAATTATTGCTTAATAATTTTTCTTTGAAAGGTACTTAGAACCTGAGTTGACTGATGTTTTGTGTTCATATTATTGAACCCTAGAAATCCTTGCTGCTGGTACCTCCAGTGGTCGCATAGCAATGTGGAAGAAGGTCAGCAGCAGATCAGACGCCAAGACTCAGTGGAAATTACAGACACCCACTGAAATAGAGGGAAACGTTACACAACTTCAGGTAGTGTCCAGACAAACTTTTTAGCAACACACTCATCTGACATGGAATAATAAACAGGGATGTAGAATGGCCAATGTTCCAAAAGTTTAACCAGTCCTTTAAATTTGCAGTGGGGCTGCAGCTTGAATCTGTTGGCTGCAAACAATTCAAAGACGGTGCTAATCCTCTGTGAGCATTTGATGTCTGCCAACTTCAGTCAGCAGGTGGCAGCAGTGCAGCTCAGCCCAACACAGCTCAGCATCTCTAACTTTACCACAGGGGTGCACCTTGCTCTCCAGTCTGACATGCACATCAAAGGAGTTTGTGTGACCAAGGTAAGAGCAAAGATGTCAGGCGTCAACTGTATTGCAGAAAAAGATGATTCTATCATTGCTTGTTTGTCTCACCTGCAGGACTCTGTAATAGTCTGGAATGGCAAATTGGTTAATGTGTACGAGGTTTCTGGGACAGCTTTGCATAACACAGGTAGAGTACAAACCAAAGCAACTAATGAGCGTTCTTATCGGCATGTACAACAGTGCACTATTCTGTTTCTATGCGTTTGCCTAACCCATTCTCCCCTCTCTACTCATTCCTCGTAATTTCCCAGGATCCTTTCTTTGCGATTCCCATGTGGTAGCCGTGCATGACGAGAACCTCTACACAGTAGAACCAAACAAGGTGCAAATCCGAACACTACAGGTCTGTGTGCACCACTTCAAAACCGTCCCCTAATAGTGAACAATGATTTAGAATTGAGGTCGCTCAAAACTGGTTTGAACATATTTGCTCTGTTTCCTTCAGGGCACTGTAAAACAGCATTTATATTTCTCGAAGGCAGAAGGGAACCCCGTGCTACTCAACGTGTGCCAGTCTTACCTGGCGGTGGGTACAGACACGGCACACATCCAAGTTTTTGACCTTTCCAGAAGGTACAAGTATCTTACCTCCAAAATTCCTTTTAGAAACAAAAGCACATCACCTGCACCGGTGTCTTGACTGACATTTCATTTGTATGTTGTAGAGATGCCAAAGCTAATTGCAAGACTAAGAACTTGGCAGACCTCATTGCTAATCTGGGAGCCTTGAGGTCCGTCAAGTGTAACTCCAGTGGCTCCTACATCAGCATCTTAATCTCTCAGGTTTACAAGAACATTCCTTTCTCCACTTAAATTTAAGAGGGAAAATAATCTGGTGCTTTTCTCTGAGGACTGTAACACCTTTTTTTTACAGGTTAATGGACGACTCGACCACAAGGTGTACTTTTATGACATTGAGATGGACACTTTGACACACTTTGACTTCTTTACTGGCAGACCTTCCAGCAGTGTCTCCCAACCAGAAGAAAGTGAAAAGTAACTCAATGGACTTTTTTTTCTAAATTCATAGTTTTTTTTTTTTTTTTTAGATTATTTTGTTTACAGATATCTTCATATTTGTCTTATTTAGTCCCAGACAGGAGTCTTCTGAAAGTGAAGTCAGTGGTCGTTACCCCGTGTCTCACTTCTGGGATGAGAGCGAGCCTCGTCTTTTTGTGTGCGAGACGGTGCCAGTCAGCTCGGAAACCTCATCAGAATCTTTCTTGGATATGGTAAGAATAAGTTAGTTAGGTGCAGATCTTTGCTACTGAACAATAATAAAAATGACCAAAATATTGCAACTAAATTTACACAAGCAAAAGGTCAAATTTATTAAAAAGTAATGTGAAGGTCCACAATCAGTCAGCAGCAGTCAGGTTGTTTTGCTTGGAGGCTGTTTGTTCCTTTTAGTCTTTATTTTCTCCCTGTTTAAAAAATATGATAATACAAATAATAATAAACAGAGATTCTTTGTTCATAAAAAAATCATTAGGGCCTAAAAAAAAAGTAACAAAAGGAAAACCCCAAAAGCCCACTTCCGGGTTAAAACACTGGGGACGGTTTATAGCTACAGACATGTAGCCTACATACAACACACAAAGAGTGGTTACACTTAATTTTTATCAATAACAAAACAATACAAAGGACAATTAATAAAATAAAAGTGTAATTGATAATTAATAATGATTTAATAAAATATACTGCATAATTTAAATCTCCAACATAAATCAACTAAATTAATTAAACCTCTTGAGACCTGGCATCCACATATGAGGACATCATATGTGACTATGGAATTAAAAATCAGACAAGACCTCGGGTCTCAAGATTTTAAAAC
This sequence comes from Oryzias curvinotus, assembly GCA_023969325.1. Classification (NCBI taxonomy): domain Eukaryota; kingdom Metazoa; phylum Chordata; class Actinopteri; order Beloniformes; family Adrianichthyidae; genus Oryzias; species Oryzias curvinotus. Next base: position 9,553,905 of record CM043724.1, on the reverse strand, counting down.
ACACTAAATAGTGTCCATAATAAAAGACTAGACTTCCCTGCTTTGGTACATCCCAATCTTCTTCCAAATGTGTCAATGGTAGTCACTTGAAGTGAAAACTCCAAACAAAACTAAGTAAATAAAAGGTTAAATGCTAAAATAAATAAAATGTGTGCATCCATTATAATATATATTTTTGAAAATTGTGTTTTTATACCTATTATCTATCTAATAGGATTTTAATACCCTATTATCTACCTCACTGTTTGGTAGATGCAAAGCATAAACATTTCCCTCAATAGCATAGATTAATGTTCAATCATGAAACATTTTACTATAGAATTGCTTTTAAAAGCTTTTAAAGAATCTTTTCTTTATTAAATTGTATTTTTATTTACTCTCCAAGAGTGTTTAGTCTTTTATTAGGACCACTTCAGTTTAGGAACATGGTATGACACCTAAACAGCTTCTCTTCTCTTAGGCGGACGTGTCCGTTGTGACACTGTTTTGTACTCAGGAAGATGGACTCCTTCTTCACGATTACTACCTGAAACCTTTAGGCCTGCAGGCCCTCCTCGCTCTGGATGTGCCTTATTATTATTACAGCTGTAAGGTGAGGACAGAGATAGATCTGCTCCGCTCATTTTTATGTTGACATGTTTGTTGGGATTTTGTTGACGCCCACCATTGTTTTTATGTGAAATTGTCTGTTTGGTCCAACACCCCCTAGCTGTTATTTCGGAAAGGTGGTGTCTTTCGACCGGATGTAAGTCTCTTCCCTGAAAAAATGTTCAAAAGAGCTTTAATGTTACCTCCCAGCTTCCTTCAACTGTGTACACCTTGTGATGCATTTATTTAAAAAAGGAAACTTTAAAGATGATCATGCTTTGTTTGGACCTCAGTGTCAGCCCTGTATACTCTTGTGTTATAGGTGGATAGAGTAGACCTGTGATGCAATTTTGTTCTGCAACAATTGCAGAGTTTTTGTTTTCCCCAGATTTGTTGCATGTATTTCCTTGCTTTTTTTTTTTAAATAACAGAACTTTTTAACGCAATTCCATAAATGTTACTTGCAAAATCACAATTTTTTAAAAACTGCCTCTTATTTCTCAGCCTGGCGAGATAGATCTAGGCTCAACTGAGGCCTCATCACTTTCACATCAGACCCAGTCATCAAAATCCAAGCCTTCTCAGTTCCCTCATATGGTGTCCAGGCGACCTCTCAAAGACTTTGTAGGTCTGGAGAGCTGTGAAAAGGCCACTCGGGATGCCATGCTCAACTTCAGCTTCTATCTGACCACTGGTGACATGGACAAGGCCTTTAGGTCAATCAAGCTCATAAAAAGGTAAGATATTTATGCTAAAACATAGCCTGTCAGATGTACATTAAAGGAGATTTTTATATTTTTTCTTGAAAAGATTAAATAAGAAACTTGTGAAAAAGGATAATATGACCTTTCATTAAAAGAAAAATACTTGTAGATCCCATAATTGAGCAGTTCTTCACTATTGATGATCAGCACAAAATATGAATACAAAAATGTTTCTAAGACCTCCCTTTTTACATCTTCATAGATAAAACATTGTCATAATTATTTGGAAAAAAAAATCCCTCCTTTTCTCTAAGAATTAAGAAATAATCAGATTATGAATGAACTGAATACACAACTGACAATCTTTTATTTGTTTAATATGCTACTTACAGTAAAAAAAAGAACAACACAGGACATGATTAATGTTTTTTTTTTGTATCTGCATGGAGGGAAGGAACTCTTCCGTGTGTGTATATATGTGAGTGTGTTTGTGATTGTGTGGGTGTGTTCTGAAGGGATGTACTTTTCTAAACACATTCTGAATTACACACACATGAAGTTCCCCTGCCAGCTCGATGGAGAAGGAGTGCCCGCTCCATTCTTCCAAACATAAAATCATGTCAGCAGAAGGATGCGTGCGCTCGTTTCCTTTGTGCGTGTGTGCATGCGCGAGTGTGTGTAAAAGAAAGGTACATGGATATTCATCACTGATATGATATTATCTTGGGGAGAATACGTGATTGAGGGCACTCGTTTCAAGTTCTACTACTTTCTCACGTACAAACGTTACGCAAAAGGAAAAATGGCATTGGCATGGTCAAACAGTCCGTCAGCCGGATATTCCAAAGAATTTAATAGTCATGATGACAGTTTTACTAAGTTCCTTATTGATGGCTATTTTTATGCCCGCTTAAGTTGATATTGTGTTTGACTCCCACCCACATGATTGTGCATTTCCTGCAGGAGTAACCTGGATCATCGGGGGCTTTTGACTGTAGGGTTGATCAACAATGGGTTTCATTTTTAGATATGAGTTTAGCTTTTTCCTTTTTTTTTTTTTTTTAAGGAATGTACCTGAAAGCAATGACGTCTGTTCACATGGATGAACAGTATGTCTGTGTCAGTCAAATTTCAGGATGCTTTATTTAATGGCTGATGACGAAGGGGTGCATTCCTGCTGGTTCTCCAGCATATCCTGCTCTGGCTTGTTCTGACTGGCTAGACACGCCTGATCCAGGTAATGTGCTGTGAGTTGGGCATTGATATCTGGAAACGTGGACACGGGCTCTTGAAGCCTGGAAGTTGCCCACCCTTGCTTTAGTGGTTAATCAAATCTGTCTTCGTGTAAAATACTGACTTATTGGTAATTAGTTGGGGCAAAGATGAACTTCCATTTAAAAGGTTGGCAGTTTGATGCCTTACAGCTCTATGGGCTGAAGTTAACAGTCCCTAAATAACGTGCTGTTGTCTGAGTTTGTAAAATGAGAATAATTCTGATAAAAGCAAATAAGAAACATTTTATAAAACAACATTATGAATGTGCAAAGTTTGAAACCAGCTTTTAGTTTCAGAGCCTTTTTCTTATTATGAAGTTATTTTGTGATGGAATTATCTGTGAAAAAGTATTACTCTTATTTTTAAAAGCTTAAACACGTCAGTGTATGAACCCAATTGAGATCAATGTGAATTTGTCATTTTTGTCAGTGAAAAACTCAAATCCTCATCTTTATTTATTTATTTTTTTGTACGTGAGACTTGTTTTTTATTTAAAAAAATGTTTACTGTTAGTTATTCCTCAAGGAAATGGCATATTTTTTATTTAAGTAATCCTTCAAAATAGCAAAATATGCACACAAGCACATATGCTGCTCTCACTGGTGCATACGTGCATGTAAAAAAAAGAAAGAAAAAACTTTAATTTTGCAGCTTTAGGAATGCATTATATGTTTATGTAACATTGTATAGAAAATACTAATTTTAATTAGCAGTGTCCAAACCTCTGTCACCTTCATTTTTAAATAGTTGATATTGTCATTTTTGTTTTGACTCTTTAAAGTGAAAGTAAAAACCATAAAAATAAAATATTACAGCTCAGACCCAGCATGTGATGCTTTAAACACATTTTAATCCACATTTTAATGTCATTTGTTCATTCTCCTCCTCCCCATCTGTTAGGCCTGAAAAAGACAGTTTTTCCAATGTAAGCAATAAATTTATTGATATTAAAAATATTATATATATTATCTGACCAGCTCCTATCTGACAGTGAAAGGCCCAAACATATCAGTGAGTTGAAGTTCTTACATTTTTAATTATACAAGATGTACCAAAAGCAACAGTTGTTCATTTAAAATGCTTAAAACAAACATTATTTGAGCCAGGTCCCGATTCGCTTCATCTACAAGATGACTATTATTCATTTTAGTTACTAAAATTGTGCTTGGAAACCAAAACTGATCTGTGATCACGTCTACTTTTTCTGTAAGTAGCCATTTTTTCTCAGTTCTTAGAACACAAAAAGAGTTCTATGTAACCACAATTCAGATGGTTAAAAGTGAAAAGTGTCCCAAAATGTGACAGACAAAATAAAAAGAAGCACAACTTGTTTTTGCTTATTGATTCACCAACTTCCAACATATTCATTATAAAATATTCCCTTGAAATTGTATGACTTTTAAGATAGAGACAAACATGAGGTAATGTGGTGTTGTATTTATTTCCAAATTAAATTATGAAGGGAGTTATTCAAAAAGCTCCTTTTTGCCACAAGGGTCAAGTTCCAGCTTGATCTTTTTCTAAAGGTGGTTTCCATAAGTCCATTTCCTACTTGCTACCAGCTCACCCAAGTGTAAATATGTGAAGAAGTGTCATTAGGTTTGTATTTGTTTAGCTTAAAGACTTCCTAATACATTATCTTTGTTAAATACGTGACTCCTGTGCTTAAAGCAGCAGAATAGTTCTAATAAGTAAAATAAACTGTGTTTGCAGTAGCAGGTACATGCTTTCAGAGCCACAGAAAACCCTTTTTTTCTCCTGAGAGTCACAATTCAAATGAGTATTAGGACTAAAACAGTTATGGTGGAGAAAGCAGTTCTCTAATGTTCTGCGATTAGTCCTTCTGTGTTCATGAAGCCTCAGCACGGAGACTCCACGTAGTCGTTGTTGAGGCGTGGGTGAAAAGGCGATGCGAGCGAGCGACTGATGATTATAACTCGAGGAGCCAGGCAGTCATCACGCCGGTGCAGAATGTTCCAGATTAGCATGGCTGCGGCCAGTGTGGCCAGAAGGCAAGCTACTATGTCCACATAGCAGGAGTAGGACAGGTGTGTGTAGGGTCCGATCCGGTAGAAAGTCACAAGTCCAATTACAAGCACAAAGCCTGAGTAGAAGCAGAAAAAAAAGAATACACTTAGTCAAGATTCTTTATCACATTTTATTGACAGAAAATATAGTTACTTTTAAAATTAAGACAGGATTTTTTCTGTTATTTTATGAAAATGTCATTTGAGGTTGTGTAGAATCTTTTGTCTAAAAGGTTAATGAATAGGCCCATCTAAGTGAAGCTTAAGTTAAAAACGTTTTGACACGTTTCACAGAAACATACTTTAAGAGATAAGCTCATTGATGCACAATCTTTACCTGTTAATAACAGTTAATTCATGGTTAGTATTAGTATTAGACAGTGTTTCCCATCTGTTTTAAGAAGGTAAAACCCTTAAGATTTAGAATGTATGCCCCAGGGGAAACCAACAAAACAACTTTTATTTTGAAAGAATACCAACTTTATTTTGGTAAGTAAATATATTAACTGTAAAATTATAGTAGAAATTGCGGCAAATGTGAAATTATGTTTTATTTTTATGTATTATTTTGGGAAGAATGCACTTTGTCACGGGTTGAGGCCCGTTATATTTTTAAGAAATGAAGGTAAATGTTTAGAGAATTGCCAACACTTGCCAGAAAAAACGATTATATTTGAAATAGTAGAAAATGGATAAATCTGTTCCCAATTTCAGGTGAATTCAAGATATTAGCGCTTTTCGTGAGTCAAACCAGATGCTGACATCTTTTAATTCATGTTCCTACAAAGCCAAATACTATTTCTAGGAGCTCCAGAAAATAGTTTTTTTTTGAATACTTGCATTCTTCCAGTTGTTAAAGAGCTGGAGCTCTGCGGGAGGCCTTTAAATGAGAGAATCTGCTTCCTCCTCTGAAGAACTTCAGAGACTTTGAGATAAAAGTTCTCTAAAGCATAAAAATACATAAGCTTGGGATAGATTGTCCCAAAATCCTTTGATTTGTTACATCCGCAAATGTATTTCATTCATTGATGTTAGAGCCACGCAATGAGGAACTTGTGTGTTTGCATGCAAGGCCACAAAGACATAAAAAAAGGTAACGTGTAATGCCTTTGATCTTTTTGCTTTCTGTTCCCTTAAATTAGTCTTCTTGACGCTTTCGAAGCGACCTACATTTGACTTGTTGCTCATTGCTTTAGGAGATGGTTTGGAGCCTTTCACCTGCATAGATGTCTGAAACCTTTCTGCAGGGGTATAAATACAAGAGCCAAAATAATGAGTGGAAGCAGGGATGTTAGTTCTGTAGGATATGAATCAATACATTTCCTGGAACAGTCAGCGGCACCACTGAGGGGAGTTCATTTATATTTCTTCCTCCGCTACAGTATGATGACTGTCATTGTTTAAAGTGAGGATGTGGATAATTCTGTCTGTATATCATGGGGTGTCTGCCACTCTGCGTACACACACACACACACACACATGCAACTGTTTGCCTAATCTGTTCATGCTAACCTGTCTGGCTCCTTATCCAGTAAAATGAATAATCTCCTGTCCGTGTCCCAGCCAGTTCGGGGTGTGTGTGAACCTCTTTTTTTGGCACAAACCTATCTCCCAAACTTCCTTCCCTTTCTTCCTCTTTCCATCCTTCCTTCCTTCCCTCCACACCACTCCCTATGGCTTCGAAGTTCATGTATTTACTGGACATTTGACAAGATGTCAAAATAGTTTCTCTGTCAATGCTAGTTCTTGAAAGTTTGTTTGTCTTGTCCCAAGTTCCTTCCAGTAGTTATGGTTACTTCTAAACAGAAAACTATGATTTTATTTATCACGTGCTTATTGTTAGCGAATTATTAAGAAATAAACACAGGAAATATGATTGATAGTTTCCTCCAAATCTAAAGAAACGTCTCTTTGAAGGAATAGCCGAAATTCATGTCAACATAGAAAACAGATTTGATAAAGTTTAATGCCAGACTTTAAGCTTTGCTTGGATGTTATGCTGTAAAGCAGCAAAGGTTTATTCAGTTTATTCAGGTTTATTTGGATAAAACTTTTCTTAATTTGCTACTTTAAGTCTTAAGAATACACAACATTTATTATTTCCGTTCTCAATTATTGAGATAATTAATAATGATTATTAAAGGATTCAGTTATGCAAAGACATTGACAAACAGAGTTTGTTTAAGACCCACTCCAATTAAAAACATCATTTTGTTGTTTTTAACATGTTCTTATAGCATTTTTCTCATGATGGAGGGCATATAGAAAGAAATGTAGGACTAAAATTGCATTTCTGTATTCAAATCGTGATGCATCAGCAGCAGATGAAAACCAGCCATTTGAAAAAACTTTTAGTTGTTAGGCAGCAGCTGAAACGGGCGGGCCAAAGTCTCTCTGCTCCACTCCATTCTGCAGACAAATAGATGCATTAACGTCTTGATTTTTTCTCGTCTGAGCTAGCATCTGGCTTAAAGCTGTACGGCCGGATAGCTCCGATATTGCTCAGCGTTTTTGTTGTATTAGTAATGTTAGCTTAGGGTTGCAAGGAGCTGTAAGCTAGTGGGAGAGTGTGTAAACAAAGGGTTGATGGGACATCGGCGAAGGATTACTACTGTGCCAACAGTCTTGTCCACAAACAACTCAAAGGTGAATTTCTAATGAACTCCTGCCACTCTGCAAAAAATGTTCTGATTTTGGCTAAAAACTGCATCATCATAATTAAAACACCACCTAGGACACTCTTGCCTTCATAATTAGGCATTAAGGTAATTTTACTTTAGAGTGACCCTAACCCTGTAGTATAAACTCAAATTGTCTCCAAACTTATCTTCAGCTTCTTGGCATAAAGTATTCTGGAGACCTTTCAACACTCATCCAAGTGGATTCAGACTGAACATTTCAAGAAAGAAGATTTTAAGAACAAATGCCATGATTCAACTTCAATGCAATGTAAGAACCTTTATCCACACTCTTAACTTTTGGAAATGTGACTCAACTTTTTATGCAATAAAACCATTTTTTTATAGTTTTTATTTTTAATGATTAATATTTCCTTCTTTTTTTTAGTGAAGCCAAATTAAATGAATATTCAAGGATGTAGATACAGCTATGCAATTTAGGCCTAACTAACATGAAACATTTTTATTTTTGTTTTTATTCTTTCCAAAAGTACATCTTTTGTTTGAGAGCATCCTTTCTGCCTAGTTACCCACATTTGCATCTAGTAATTCAGCAACTTTGTGACCATATGAGATTGGAAGCATAACTGGGAAAATAAATTTGTGCTTCTGAACATGTTCAGACAAACAGAGCTTCCATTTTTGTTAGAACAGTTTTAACCCACCCAGATGTTCCTCCGTTATTCCTGCTAAACTACTGTAAAACATATAGTCGTATATCTAATATTGTCCTATTTTTATATTCATCTTTTGTTTTTACCAATCGCTTTGGATAAACATGGTCCTGCCTTCTGGAATGTGAATTAAATAAACTAATTTAAATGATAATTATCTCTTTAATTTAATTCTTGGACATTTCATATATTGAGATTTTTTTGGCCATTTTCCCACCCTTCTTTCATGTGTATCGAGGGACATTTTCAAAGCACGCCATAAACACACAATCAAAACACTCATAAAAAACACACAAACATAATCTCTCTTCCAAGCGCGCACTCAAACACAACGGCGCCTGTTGCACGCTGTCTTTCCCGTTCGTTCCCCCTCCCCTCTTTTTCCTTCTTCAGCTCAGGGGTTTGCATAACAGGTAGTCACAGACATTTCCTCGTCCTGAGCAGGGATATCCTGGCGCCCGGCAGTCGCTTGCTGGTTAGCTGGAGCCCTGGGCCATGGATTATGGACTGGGACTAAATTTAGACCTAGAGCAGACCCCCTTCATGTTTCTTTAATGCCATGCAGCTGAACGAACACATAGCATGGTAACGATACGCCATATTGGTGAATTCTCAATGTTGATGGATAGATGGATTTAATGCTTTGTTTACATACCCTATATTTACATGTTTTGACCGTTGGCCTGTAGGTCAAAACATGTAAAAATAAACAACATATTTTACAATTTTTGTTTGGTTTAGTTTGGTTTAATTTGTCTGCACTTCCTTCCCAAAACAGATATGCGTTCTCATTCTCAAGACTTAGCATGACGCATGCCAGACTGAAATGTCCATAACTTTGACAACAAACAGGTTTAGCCTCACAGATGAATACTCACTGGCTAGCTGGAAGAGTGCCGCTATGGCTTCCTCCCACCACTGGGACTCCTGTGTAAAGAAGGGCAGCTCCATCAAGCCGAGAAGGAAGATGAGCTGGCCAGCAGTCAGGGCCACTGTTGCCATCAGGTTGCATGCTCGCATCATGTTGAACTGCACTTTAAGAAGCAGAGCAAAAGTGGCATCAAATCTCCTGTTCTGATAACAAGGACTCATTCTAAATCTGTGATGTTGTCTTTAAAAAAAAGACTACAAAAGCATTTATCCTGAACATCCCACAGAGGAATCCTCTGCACATTTGTAACAAGGCAGCACAGGCCAGCCATGATTGCTTTTTCATGAATGGGTTCAGCACTCTACTTTGTAACAGCAGTCAGCACTGCCCACTGCTCTCCCAATGAAAGATGGGCATTTCTTGAATGGCATTTTCTTAATGGAACTTCAGCTATGAATCTCAGAAACTCAAAGTCACCATGAACGACAAAAACGATAGTAAAACTACCAGTTAGAACTCAACATTTTAGGTTTTATGTCTGAACAAACTGATATCACATTTTGTTCCTTTACTTTTTGCAATGCCTTTTTTTAATCATCGTTTTTCTTGATAAATTATATGTAAAATGAATTGATCAGTCAGTCAACATTTACTGGAAAAAGATCATACGCTTGTTTTTGTTTGTTTTTTTAATGAAAAAAACTTACATTTAACAGTGCTGCGGGACTCTTGATAACCTGCATACTCTGAGCCCCATCCGAGGCTTTCGCACTGCCTCTGCGTCCCCTGCACCTTACTTCCAGCGGGCAGATCATCCCGTGCCCTTTCCGGCCCACTAGGGCACATTTTCCAGAGTCCCACACTCCGCTTAAGTCCATCCTCCAGAGCCTGAAGGACCCAGCTGGGGGTGAAGGCTGCAACATTGTTTAATACCAGGGACAGCAGGGCTACCACCACTGCTGCCGTCACCAGCCTCTGCGCTGCCATGCGACACCTGACGCCCGCCACTTCTTCCCCTCCGTGGTGTCCCTCGTGCAGCTCTGAGTGTCTCTGCAGTCTGCCTCCCTCCGCTTTGGGCCAGAGGCACGAGCAGTGCTCGGGGCCCCCTCACTCCTCTCCAACAACTCCTCTTCTTCCAGCTGTTAGTTTGTACGCCTCCAGCTTGCACAGAAGAGTTTGCAAACTTGTTGATTGTAGGATTTTCTAAAGAACATCTCCATTCATCCTCATTCAGGTGTTAGTTGTTATGCAGCAGATCCTCAGCCTTCTTCCTCGGACAGCAGTGTGGGTACTTGGGGGTTGTTCCAACTTGCACTTGGGTCCATTCCACTGGCTCCAACTGGCTGCAGCTTGACTTTTGGTTCTCAATCTTTGGTTTTTGCACCTCTTTCTCTTCTTCTCTGTTCTTCAGTTTTTTCCTTTATATCTGCCGAACTTCTATGTTTTTAAATATTTTTTTCTTGGTCTTTCTCTGCCTTCAGCAGCTGCACATTGCTTTAAAAAAACAGATCAAAAAGATATTTTTTCGACAGCCTGGTGAAGACCTAACATGTTAGTGTCTCTGCAAAGCCTGGCCAAGTCTGTCCTGGTTTGAAGAGCTCCTGCTGTTTGGCTGGAACAAGAAGTCCTGCAATCCCACCTCCCGCAGCTCCCCCTCTCTCTCCGTCTTTCTAAAATGCTCTCTGCCTGCCAGAGGTCAGAGTTAAAATGCAGGGGAGTTGCCGTTAAGCATGACCCGAAGCCTTCATTTGCAGTGCAGCCTCCTTTAAACAGACACGGCCCTCCTTCATGATCATTTCAAATATGACTCTTTGTCAGCATGCAGGAGTGAGAGCGTCTAAAAGACGCCGTCTCAGACGTCACCGCTCAGTGTATTCTTTTGTCTGGGGACCAGGGGGCGTCACTGAAGTGCCCTCTCTTATGTGCAACAAACATACTGACGGCCACAGTCAGCTAGCAACAGGATGTGTTTCCTGAGAGGAAAAGAGAATGGGAAGAGGGGCAACATGTAGACTCGTTTTTTCTCTCGTCTTTCCTTTTGTGGCTCTGTAGATCTCGCCACTTGGGTTGCAACAAGATTGACTTTTCTCAGTATATTCTGTCACCATATTAAGTCTGATTTTGGTTCATACTTAGGACTGTTTCTATTTTGTATGCATTGAACTTCTGTTAGCCCTCCAAAAGTAAGGCCCCTAAAATTCTGGGTATTTCCTGTTGCTCAACTTTCAATAAATAGCCCACATCTGTATCTGCTGAAGAAAGGCGGAGGGAGGGGATGCAAATAGAAACCAGATGGCTGTGGAATCTTAAATTTGGACATGAAGCTAAACCAGATCATGACTTAAATATGTCAGTCACTAAAGGAACTGTGAATAATCAGTTCTTGTTTTTTTTTTCTTTTCAGTTTGGTTTTGCTTTTATTTGCGCACAAAAGATTTCCCCCTGCAAGTGCTTCATTGTTTTAATATGGGTATCTTCTTTGTCAACATTTTCAGATGCACACTTTGAGTCGGACACTTACATTTCAGCTACAAATAAGTGGAAATAAAGAACACAAAACACCACAGATTGCCTTTCTCCAAACAGGAAGTGTTTACATTTGCACCATAGTTTTGTCTACTAAATAATAAAATGCCCCTGGAGTGCGCAAAACAGTCGTTTCTTTTTTTTTCTGCTTAGTAAAGCGGTGTGGGAAAACATGGCAAGGATGTGTGTGAAAACCCGCCGGCTGGATGTAGCCCAAGTGTGCCTTGGGAATATGGGGAATGCAAGGGCAGCGAAAGCACTGAGAGAGGCGAAGGCTGAGCCTGAACCAGAGGCCCAAGTCGCAATGTTGGCCATTCAGCTGGGCATGCTGGTAAGTCCTTTAATCATTTGATTGAAAACTACTTTTAGCTTTAAAGGAAGAACACAATATAGTCCTTAAGGTGCAAACTGACCTCCATTTTTAGTTATTGGTGTTTTATTTTCCAGGAAAACATAAAAAGTCAGCTTGGAGCTAAGATAAAACCGAAAGAAGATTGATCTCGTTTTATGGTTTTCATAAATTATCTGCTATCCAACATAAAGTAAAGCTACATCCTTTGTCTGCAAATAACACATCCTCTGTTTGGGTCTGAGCATGTCACCACACACAAGCCGTGGGACTTTCCTTACTGAAAGCATTTACCTTTCCATGATCTTTTCCTGTTCTCCAACAGGAAGATGCAGAAAAGTTGTACAAGAGCTGTCAGCGCTTTGACCTGCTGAATACTTTTTACCAGGCCTCTGGCCAATGGCAGCAAGCTTTGGAGACGGCAGAAATTCATGATCGCATCCATCTGCGCACAACCTATTACAATTATGCCAAATGCTTGGAGTCTATGGGTGACAAAATGCAGGCAATTACTTTGTAAGGGAGAATTAGGTTTCTTTTACAAGTAAGAAACTTTTTTTTTGTTAAAAAGTCAATAAAAAGTGGGATTTTTTAATGTTTTCTCTTGTAGCTACGAGAAGTCAGACACACACAGGGTTGAGGTGCCCAGAATGCTACAGGATGACACTTCATCTTTAGAGGTTTATGTAAACAAAAAGAAGGACAAGTGAGTCTGTAACTCATGACCTACTTATAATACAAATTCTGAGCTATGAGCATGCTTTGAGTTTCAGTCTTGTATCCTGTCACCGTAGGAGCATATACAAGTGGTGGGCCCAGTACCTGGAGAGCCAGTCAAAAATGGATGCAGCACTGCATTTCTATGAGCTCGCTCAGGACTACCTCTCGCTGGTCCGGGTCTATTGTTTCATGGGGAGCATTCAAGAGGTAATCCCATAACACAATTTCTCAAAAAGTGAGGTTTTGAGGAAGCTTTTTTTGCTGTTTAAATAAAAATAAAAAAAAAACCTTAAAACATGTTTGTTTTTTTAACTTTTTGTTTATTTGCACCTGAAAGTGATCCAGAAATGTGTTTTTGATGTGTTATTGATTTCATAGGCATCTCAGATAGCAAATGCGACGGGTAACAGAGCAGCATCGTACCACCTGGCCAGGTATTATGAGAGCCACGATGATCTCAAACAAGCAGTCCATTTTTACACAAGGGCCCAGGCCTACAATAATGCTATACGACTTTGTAAGGTACAGTGGACCAACAAGTATCTTTCAGTTCACCAAAACGCTGAGCTGCTAATGCTTTTAAGTATTGTATTAATTTTTTTATTCTAATAAATGACTTGTGACTTGCCTTATGCCTGTTCAGGAGAATGGTTTGGATGACCAGCTGATGAATTTGGCTCTGCTCAGTAACCCAGAGGACATGATGGAGGCTGCCCGCTACTATGAAGAAAAAGGCAGCCACATGGACCGAGCTGTGGTGCTCTATCACAAGGTTGATCACAATTGTCAGTCCAGATTCTGTGAGCAGCCGATGCATTTTAAAGCTGTCCATAAGGGGGCGATCATAGAACATGTACACAAACAAAGATCCATCCTAAAATGGAAACCAGAATTTGGATTATTATTTTTTTGTTCCTTTCTTATAGGCTGGTCATGTCTCCAAAGCTCTGGAGCTCGCATTTTCTACAGAGCAGTTCTCTGCCCTTCAGCAAATTGCAGAAGATCTGAATGAAAACTCCGATCCAGCCCTTCTAGCTCGCTGCTCTGACTTCTTCGTTTCACACTCCCAATATGAGAAGGCACTGGAACTACTAGTTGCAGCCAAGAAGGTACCTATTGGTGTCCCACTTTTGCACAGACCAATCAAACCAATGCAGTACCTCCCTTTTTTGTTTCTGTATGATCCTCAGTACCATCAGGCCCTGGAGCTGTGTTTGACTCACAACCTGACCATCACAAATGATCTGGCTGAGAGAATGACAGTTACTGATTCAAAGGACTTATCTAAAGAGGTCCGCAATGAGCTCCTGGAGAGGATAGCTGACTGCTGCATGCGACAGGGCAGCTATCATATGGCGGCAAAGAAATATTCACAAGCAGAAAACAGGGTGAAGGTAAATCTGTATTTTCTTAAAGTTGAGAGAACATTTTAGGTTTATGGTGATACAACAAGAGATACTTTGTTCTACCATATTAGAAATATTGATGTCATTTCATAAGCTTTTAGCTCAGGCTGTGGTAGATTCTGGCTGTCGCTGCATATTCTTTATTTTCCTTAACAAAAATCCCAAACTTATCATTCAATTTAGTTTACATTTAAGGCATGGCTGTGTGAACCTAAACTATCATTTTTGCTTGTTTGCTTCTTTTTAACAGGCGATGAAGGCACTCCTGAAGTCAGGTGACACAGAAAAGGTGATTTTCTTTGCCAATCTCTGTCGCCAGAAAGAGCTTTTCATCATGGCAGCTAACTATCTTCAGTCCTTGGCCTGGCATGAAGACCCAAAGATCTTAAAGACCATAATACAGTTCTACATTAAAGGCAAGGCGTTAGCTCTCCTTGCTGGCTTCTATGAAGCCTGTGCTCAGGTATATTCAATTTCCTTAATATTTCAGTAACATCCTCATTGTCTCAATTTACTTTGCAGAAAAAGACTTGTCAAGTTTCAATAATCCTAAATTAGGGTTTTTTGTGTTTCAGGTGGAAATTGATGATTATCAAAATTATGAAAAGGCTCTGGATGCTTTGACAGAAGCTTTTAAGTGTCTCTCAAAAGCCGAGGACACTTCAGGGGGACAACAGGCAGCGAGATTAGCTGAGCTGCAGCATAAAATCACTCTCATCAAGAAGTTCATCCACATGCAAAGGTAAATTCAACACTGCGGGATGGATACCTGGAATTCCTCTGTTGATAATAAAAAGTTAAGATGTTTCTGATTACTTTATATCTGGTTTTCAGAACACAAATGTTCTTGTTGGGCATTGATAATCCATCTTTTTCTAATTTACAGGTTGTATTCTGAAGATGCACAGGAGGCGGCACTCTTGTGTGAAGCTTTGCTGCAGGAGCCACAGTTGGACCCCCCCATCAGGATCGGGGACGCATTTGGGTTCCTGATTGATCACTACTGTCAGAAAGGCAACTTGGAAGCGGTGAGACTCCTCTGTTTATATTTGTGATCATGATGTGAAAGTGTACTGGGTTCATCAGGATGAGTCCAAAGCATTCAGCTGCAATCTTATTTCATTTGATCTTTTTTTTGTTGTTGTTTGTTTCTTGTCTAGGCCTATCATAAGCTAGAGGAGCTACAGAAGCTGCTGCCGTCTCAGAAGATTGCATGCTACATTAGCCAGAATAGTTTACAGGCTCTGCAGTCAAAGATGGAGGTGTTTCAAGGTCCTGGTAGCAGAGCTGGAGTAGCAGATGAGGATGAAGTGGAGGAGGACCTTTAGTCGTTTCTTAGACACTTTGTGTTTTATGTAGCTTTGATTTACTGTTGAAAGTTGTTTAAAAATAAAATAAGCACAAAAATGGCTGCACAAAGCTTCTGACCGTAACACAGAGGAAGATATGCAAATTAAAACAGTTCTCCGAAATTTCAAAAAGACTTGATCTGAGCTGAGTCTTGTTTAAATCCTACAATGAAAGCAAGTTTGTCTTTTTGCCCTGAAGATCAAATTTATTCTGATGTGTATATTGTAATATTGCCCATCAATATTTGTGCCGCTAAGAAGTATTTTTTACTGAATTATTTTTGATAAGCCAACCTATTGAATCAGACACTCACTGTATCTTTTAAAATTGTCTTCTGTTAAAACTTTTTCACTTGAAAATTGTTTTTTTTTTTCAGATAAAACAGTAGACTGTAGTAATATCCAGTTCTTGTCACAAGGTGGCGCTGTTGTCTTTGAAACTCAAAGGAAAAACAACTCAGATGGAACTCTACATTTGCTAAATGTAAAAGTGTGTTAAGGATTTAGTCAGTGTTTGGGGGCGGAGTCTGTTAAACACAGACGAAGAAGATGATGTTAGTGGGCTAAAAATGATCAAGTTAAAGAAACAATCCTGTAATTATACACTAAAAGTTTGGTCGCTTCTCTTTTTAATTGCACTTAAAGACCATCGTAAACTGTGTCAAAGAGAACATGAAAAGAGTTTGCAGCCAAAGCTATGGGAACCGCGTTTGTCGCCATGGCAACAAAAAAAGCTCTCATTCACAAAAAACAAGGATGGGTGTTAAAGTTAAACCTCATAAGAGAGTTAGGGCTTTGAGCGGGTGGAATGTGGCCGAGAAACAAGAATGATCTTAAGTTGTACTCTGACTTTCACTTCTGAGGAATCTGCCTTAAATCTGGTGGGAAGTTAAAGCAGAGATTGGCCGTTTTAAATCATACACCTTTGTGGAACATCTGCAGAAGTTCCTTTACATGTGATTCTTGCATTTGTTTATTAAAAATATGTGTTCAAGAGCGACTTAAACTGTCAATGTATACACTAACCATGAACAAAAATCAACTCCAGGTTCCACAAGGCAACAGCAAGAAGGTTCAAAAAGGTTTTTACAACAGATCTAAGCAGAGACCGTGACACATAGTGCATGAATTGTTTTTAAGCCTGAATATTTAAAGCATTTCCCTTTCGTTTTGTATAAAATACAAGTTTCTGATCAACTTATGCTGCTTTTCATGTTTTGAAAAAGCAGAAGATTATTAGGAAATGGTTTGAGCTGGTGCTTGTTTCAAGATGGATTTTTATTTATTATCTCAGAAGTTTCTAAACTAAGATGATATCAAAAATGAGCTAAAGAAAATAAAGAACAGCTGTTGTTGCTTATGCACAAAACTGAACTTGATTAAACAACATCCCATGGTTTCTAGTCAAACCCGTCTCAGGATGTATATCTGTTGCTGCTCCCACACTGTTTTTGTTCTGACATATGGCTGCTTGCATGTGCACATGTTTGTTCATGTGGTTTCTCTGCTCTTGTCTGTGATGTGGCTCTGCGTTTCTGAATGATCTTGTTCTTCTCTTGTGGTTGGGACTATGTTTTGCCATCAGTATGGTGGCAAGAATGAAATATTAAGGAAACACTTAGCCAGAAAAAAAAATCATTTTCTATTGTCTTAATAACTTTTTATTTTATTTTAGATTTATATTAATAACTTAATTGGCAGTTTCAATTAGTTTTCTCTACACATTAACAATTATTCTCCCATATTTTAATAATACAAAAACCTGAAACAGGAACAACAATGACACACCAGCAAGTGAACAAAGAAAGAATATTCTTTAGGAAAATGTCAGGAAGCAAACTGATATTTTCAAAATAAAGCAGGAAACAATGGGAGCGTACAGATAGCAAATTAGACACATCTACAGCTTTGTTACAAAATACCAAACGATTAGTATTTTCAATGGACTGCACATACATTCTTGCCACAGCAGATCAGAAAATATACATTTAAGAAATAAAAGGATTTCAAACACTGAGGAATCTGAAACCTAATCCAGTCTGGAATGGAGCTGAAGCGCTGTCATCAGGAAAAGGGCAGACTGCGGGGTCAGCTGTAGGCGGCCCAGAGTGGCGGCTGCTTTGAAGTGGGATGATCTGCTTCTGTTTTGTTGGAATAATGCTTATATTGGGTCTTGTTTGTTTGTGTGCACACTTCCCGAATAACGCCCAAGAGGTTTTGTTTGGTGAGAAGGGGGATCTGTGCAAATGACTTCAAAGTTTTGGCCCCTCAGAGACACAACATGGATGTCCGTAGTCGCGTACATCATGTCTCAGGGAAAAAGCCGCCAAAATAGTTTGAACTGCTGCAGCAACATTAGCTTGGTGGTGTGTTTATTCACATTCTTTTGATTTTTAAATGCATAGTTTTGCTAATTTAAGAAAAATACTTTTTTTAAATCGTTTTTTTAATCTATTTTTTCAATTGATTAATTTCCAATGCTTTTTCTTTACATGCAACTCTACTAACATAAAAATAAAAAACAAAAATCTGATTTTATGACATGCAGCTTAATGTAATTGCTTACATTTGTATTACTTGCAGCAGCATCTAATATAAAAAGTCTTTGGCTGTTTCTTAGGACTTTTTCTGCAAGTTGTCCTTACATGACCCAGAAATGAAAAAATTGGGGGGGGGGGGCTGTAAAGTCTGTATTCTTGTTATGAAAGTGCAGTTTGCATATTTTGTTGGCCTATGCATCTCTGGTAAAGTAAATGGCAAAAGTTCTTTATAGAACAGAACCAATAAATACCTTTACATATTTTAAGAAAATGTCTGACATTTTACATTGTTTTAAAATTATGTAAGGGGATTCACCTTCACCTGCCTGTTTTAAATCATCTGCCATTAACAGAATAAAAAAGGACTTTGGATCAAGACAAATGTGGGAAAATTTTAAATTACCATATTTTCCGGACTATAAGTCGCTGTGGAGTATAAGTCGCACCAGCCCAAAAATGCATTATAAAGTAGAAAAAAACACAGATAAGTCGAATTTTGACGGGAAATTTATTTCACAAAATCTGAGACCAAGAACTAATAACTTGCACAACCTCATATGACACAATCACAGCAGACTGTTCATCTCATAATTTCACAGTAATTCTTTCTCATACTTATTCATTTATTCCTTTCATGAAGCATCATTGGCCAACTAATACTCTGTTTTCATCCTGTATTTGTAGAAACAGTTGTCATTTTTATTGCATTTCTGAATCTATGAAGTCATTTGAAAATAGAATATTATGTTGTTTAAATTTATTTCTAATATAAGTTGCTGCGGAGTATAAGTCACACCCCTTTCCAAACCATGAAAAAAAGGGTGACTTATAGTCCGGAAAATACGGTAAATGGTGAAAAAGTGTGAAGGCTTTGCAAAAAAAAGGCAATGTTTTTTAATTGCTTTCCCTTAAAAATGCTTTAAAAAAGCATGGCTTCATACGTAGATCCTTTTATGTTTGCTCCAACTTTACCACACCCCTCAGACACAAAACTGCACATCACTACAGACTGCATGGGAAAGGAAAGGTAAAATGTTCCCAAAGTGCTCATTCATCTCTTCAGCTGGAATATCGTCAAAGCTCCACACCAGATGTGTGTTAATAAATGATCCAAAGAGTTTTAAGTTGTAAATATCATAAACATCTTTTGTTGCTGTTAATTTACTGCAGTCTAATTAAAGTCCTGCACCTTATTTCTAAAAGGCTCCATGTATGTGTCTCATTCTGTTACCCATTTGGGGTTTTATTCTGAAGTGGGACCATGCCATCAGTATGTGGTGCTCACACTGAAAAGCCCCCAAAGAGATGTGGCCTTGAGAAAAAAATGCCTGGAATGTTTGCAAAGCTTATGTCAATTTCACAAGCTCAGGAGAAGAAAGCCTTGTGACAATGAGGGGGTCACCCCGGTGAGAATAATGTCATTGCATGTTACCCAGACATGTACACGCCTGTGAATACTTCTCTGCTTATGTCTGGGCTGAGAACTGCAGGATAAAGAAGCGGGGTTCGTATTTTAAGGATTCCCTCTAAACAGTAGTTGTGTCTTTTTTGAGGGGTAGAGGGTTTACTGGTAGGTTTTTTAAGCAAAATAGTAAATTGCTCAGCTTTTATTTTTAAAATCTTGTGGCTTAAATGTTGATGGTGAAGTGCGGCGAGGAATGATGGGAAAAGCAGAGGAGAGTCATACGCATGTCACCCCAATTCCCTTTTCATGGGGCCATGGCAGCCATGGGAGGGAGGAAAATGGGGGGGGGGGGGTTGAGAGGAATGGGAAGTGGGATTTTGTTAGTAATGTATTACACTCCCATGGCCCTGGGAAAAGGGGTGGGGGTTGCTCGGCTTGGGCCTTTGCCAACATAGTCACCATGCCAAAGCGCTGCGTGTCGGGGACCACTATACTCTCACAGGCAACTCTGGGAAAATCCAAACCAGGTTGTTGTTTGATTTCATTCACCAAAAAAGAGGAGGAGGCGGATAAAAATTCTAAATGGCTCCTGTAAATATTCCAAAAAATCTGTAAGTAAAAAAAGTTAAAGACATAATATTAGAAATATTCAGACGTGTTGCAGCACCACAGCTGGTCCTCAAGGCAACGTGCCAATTTTTTCCCCCAGGATTGAAGCATTTTCAGACACTTGACTTCTGGATATTTGTCCATCTCTTACAGTAGGTGGTCACTATTATGATGTAAATACAGACTTTAGATTCAGTTCCGCTGTTAAAAGAGTCAAGAAAATAGGTTTTAATTTGAAAACTAGTAATGTGGATGACAAACTTTGCAGTGAACGTTTATATTTTAATAGCTGTAAATTAGACATAACATTCAATGTAACCCGTTTATACCGCATCACAGAATTTGAGCTATAAGTGGAGCAGGTTTTTCAGTGCTGGCTCTTTAAAGCTGAGACACAAAAAGAGTCAAGCTCCGCTCCACCAGCTGAACTCCTACATGGAGTCCTGACTGGGTTTCACTGTTTTTGCTCAGTCACTGAGCAAAAACAGCAATACGTTATAGTTTAAGCAAAGTTCCAACAACAAAGAATACGAAAAAAAAAAACCTTAGCCCCCTGGTCTGTATTATTTTTTAGCAAAGAATATTTTTATACGTCATAAACAAGATAGAATCTGTGTTTATTTCGTTTATAAGTACCGGTAGTTTATAAGTTTCTTATCAAATACTAATGTTCTCTTTAAAATTCCATTGTCATACTTTTCAATTTTGCAGGATTTTCTGCTTTTTTTTTTTAAAGTCAAGTAACTTTAAAAGTTTTCTTAATGCAACATAAAAATTATTGCAATGCAATTTACATAAACATTGTAATATAGTGCTTGCACATGTCATTTTTGGGATGCAACATGTTTTCTGTTCCTTTCTTAGCTGTAGACGCTTCACATTTATATCATCAACAACATTGTCATTGTATGAAAAATCTAATACTTAACTATCCAAAAAAAAGTATGTTTTCTGTACTTGTACTCTGAAGTAAATGGGTTTAAAATGAGGCACAAAGAGCATGTGAGGTCTCATAAAAACATGTGTTCACTTTCTTCTGCTTTGTTGATGTTACTTTAGCGCATTTCTGCTTTGATGGTGGGAAAGTTGGGGAAAAGGTTGGTTGACGGTGTTGTGCTGAGGATGGGAAGCAGGGTGTAGCCATGCAGAGGAAGTATCTCGCATGGCTCACAATGAGCCGCTCGTCAAGAGCTCCTTTGTTTTAAGAGGTTAATGTCTAATTGATACAGGCTTAATGAGAACTTCCCCGGGTGTGCGGTGAGCGTGAGCTGGACGGCCCTGCTGTAATTGGAATGGACAAGGCTTGTGTGGAAGGCTGCAAAGGGGAGGACTTTATGGGAATGCAAGGAAAGATGGGGAGTGGGAAATGACAGGGGGGGAAAAAAAGTTTTTCTTAGCTCCTTAAACACTAAAACACTTGCAGAAAGAAAATATTTCTTTTTAGAAAAAACTTGGAAGAACTGTAACCGCATACTTTCCAGGACACCTGTCTTTTCTCCCCCTCTGTCAGTTTGACAGCCTGGAACAATTCAAGCCTGAGTCCTCAGCTTCTCTGCAGACAAGCTAAAGACTGGAGAGGCTTGAAGAGGGAGGAGGGAAAGGGTAGGGGAAGGGAGCGTAGAGAAGCCATGCACTTCAGAAAACCTTGAAGAATTAAAAATGAAAGCTATGCAGATGCCGTGTGGTGAGGAAAGAGGGATTTTTGCATAATTACAAAGATGAAAAGACTAAAAATAAATAATGTTTTTTTAAGCTAAGCTTAAAAGCAAGTGAAATTATAAAGAAGGCTCCCAAATGATGAAAGTGGTTTAGAAAGAGAGTGTACAGTAGAAAGGGTTACAAAAGAGTCACGGTAAGGGTGAGGAGGACAGGAGGGAGGCAGCTTGATGAGCAGGAGCGAGTGAGAATGAGGCTGAGTCTCAGTGAGGGAAGGAGGGAAGGGACGAGCTTTCCCACACTCAGCCGGTTCCCACAGTGGACCCAGCTAATCCCTGTCTTAATTGGGGGAGAATTCCAGCACACATGTGCCCCTGGAGTGAGCGGAGAGCAAAGGAAGGGGAAAACTCGGGAGCCTCAGACACTTCAGACAGGCCGCGGGGCGGCTGGGCTGCTGTGCAGTGTGTCAGTGCACTTTGCTGGAAAATAAACATGCTGCAGGGACTGTCAGCACATCTAATGCGTTTGGCAACCTTTTTTTTTTCTTTGTTCCAATATCTTTTAGGCATATAGCAGTAAGCATTTCTTAAGCACAGGCCACAATGTCAAACCTTAACTTATGGTAGAACAACTCTTTATTTTATTTCCAAACAGAAGACACTTTAATTACAAAAAGAAAGAAATGGAAGCAAATAAATGAAAATGAATAATTTCTTCTTTAAGGTGCTACCTTAAAAAAGGAGGAGGATCGCAGGTTTGGTTTCTGCCTTGCCCAACTGTGTCTAAGTGTCCTTGGGCAAGGCACTGAACCCCACATTACTCCTGGTGGTTGTAGGTTCGCTCCAGGGTAAGCCAACAAAGCCAGCATCAGTGTGTGGATGTGTGGGTCCATGGGTGAATGGGACTATGCCTGGAAAACGCTTTGGACCTTCAAGGTAGGCAGAACAGCATAAATATACGCCTTTTGGATATTTAGCCCAACCCAGCAAATGCGTCACAATCCGTTCATTTAGTGTTTTAGCATCTTCATGTCCAGAAATCCTTGAATACATTTTAATACAAATAAAACTAAAACCTTGTTGCCGGAAGTTTTCCCAGCTTAGCATTCATTTGGCACAAGTTCATTCCCCAAGATGCATTTTGATATGCTCCAGCTCATGGTGTCCACTCAACTTGTTGCAGCTCTCATCTCCTCTGCTGCTATAGTTCTCTTCTCTCAAGACTTACTCAGGTAGCCAAGAACGCATGATCTACTGGTGAACCCATGCATGTGGTTGTAAAAGTGTGATGCAATCATGAAAACAGTGGAAAACGTCCAAGCCCTTTTTGGCAGTCTGTGGATTCTCGGAAAACCTAAACATAGCTCTCTAGACCTTTGACTATTTTGACTCTATAGTAAAAAACATCATAATTTTCGTAAAAAAAATTTTTAGTTTAAATAATCCAAAACACTTAAAAGTTGCCCAGACACGTCAACCAATGTTTGTCCAACTGACAGGAGAGTCCAAAACCTCTGATCTCATTGTTTCTGTCATTGGTTAAGCTTTCAATAAAGGTTGATTTCTACCAACATCTGTCTACAAGTGCCTTTCTTCTGCATCTTCATCTTTTTTAAAATAGACACGGCATTGTGTTTGTCTTTAAAAAATGACGGACAAGAGTTTCTCTGCAGAAATGCAGTTTTCTATTGATTGAGCAATCACGATGTAGAGACACATGTACTGAGCAAGGCATCAAAGCCAAAGCGGAACAATGTTTATCATAGATTGAATTTCTTATTCCTGTTTGATAAATTAAAGACATGATTTCTGTTCATTATCAAATGTATCCAGATGTAATCAATCATTGATCACACATTTCAATTATTTTTTCCTGTTTTCATGACAAATCCTTGCCAGGGGCCACTTTTAAATGCAAGAAGATACCCCTACACCGACAAAACCAGGAGGCAGTTTCGTTCCCACCCACCTCTTTGCCTCATAAACAAATTGAACAATAGACACAGTGCAGAATGTCTCAGAGGAGGAAACCCAACACATTTTCTCAGAGGAAGAAAAAATAACAGGCAAAAGCCTGAGGAGAGCAGCAAACTTTAAAAGATAGAAGGGTGAATTTCAGCTGTGAGGATTGGTGCCTTTCTTGACTTTTGACAATCTTTGAGTTCAAGTCCAGCTTTTTTTACACCTCTGCCAATGACATCCCATCAGTCAGTAATCCACAGCCATTTTCTATTTGACAGTGACACAAAGTCCTGTTATTGAAGAATCTGGTTTTCCCTTTGTCCATTGTTTTACCTTTTTTTTTCTATTTTATTTTTCATTTGTTTTTACTGTTCAGTTTAGCCATATTTTTGTTGAATCTTTTATTTTCACTGTTTTAAATTATTTACTGAAGTTTTGTTCCTGCCATCGATCAGCATTTTTGTCCTCCACCAGCACAATTCAGCAGCAGGTATCTGGAAAGGTTTATCTGATCAGACATGCAATATAGCCAGAACCTTTTTTTTGCCGCAAAATACAAAAACTGGCTTTTTGTAAAAGACTTTTTTTGGATTCTGATATAAAGAATTTTGGAAATTGTCATAGGAATAAAATGTCTGTGTGTGCGTGAGAAATAACTGTGCAACAACTTTACCTTGAGCAACCGAATTATGCACGTTTGGTGCACTTTATTCAAGCTTCAAGCACAAATACCGTCACTGATCCAGTCTCTTTCGGTTTGGGTGTAAAAAATGGGAAATCCATTTCATCATGCAACAGTGAAATCTGATTAATGACTTGAGTCTTCACACATTTTTGTGGTTTCAGTTTCAGTTTAGCTTCCATTTTGGCGGCAAAAGTACCATCCTAGTTTGACCCAACTTGTATGTTTTTGAGGGGACACCCACCCACAGAAACGTGTCACCCGCCCCCACACTCTTACACTCTGTCTTAATGTATTTTCGCTGCACATTTTGGAAAGGATTACAGCCATCTGCAGACTCTTGAGGAACAAAGGGGGCTCCTACCTCTCCTCCTTTCAGCTCTTCAGGGGGATAACATGGACAGATAAAACATGGTCTTTCTCTTGTTCTCTAGTCTACCTTGACCTCCTAACTCGACCCCCCGCCCCCACCTCCCAAATTTTAAACCAGGACTCATTCCCATCCCTGCTCTGCTTTCCTATTAGCTTCTGGAAAGCATTTACCATATGAGTAAATTTAATTTCACAAGAAATACTGTTTTTTTTTAGGAGTTATCGTCCCCAGATGTTGCAAAGGATTGTGGGAAAGATGTTCTTTCGGCTGGGTTGCAAAATCTAGGATGTGCAAATGCTCTCATGGACATCCTGCCTACTCCGACCTGATGAGAGAGGCACTTTCACTCAGTGGAAGATGTGGAAAGGCAGTCTGATGCTTGGCTTTGGTGGTTTTCTTTTGCAACTAAGAAATTAAAACCTTCAGATATGGAATGTTTTTGTCATTTTAGCCCCTCAACTGCTTCTTTACAACTTCTTTAAACTAGATAGGGGTGTAGGAAAAAATTGATTTTGCAATATAGAGCAAAAATCAGACAAAAACACTGGAAGAAACAGCTGACATGACGTACAGACGAAGAACCTCCCAAAGAAAGCCGTGAGTTATGAAAAGAGATAAAACAATGAGCAGTCATGGTGACTTGAACTAAAAACAAATGGGAACAATTTGGTAGACATAAATATAGGAAATCTCAAACATAAAATAAAAATAAAAAAATAACGTGCAACAAATTCAATTTATGGGAAAAAAAAAAGTCAGAGGTTAGTGTGAAGGAAAACTAGTGGATGTTTAAAAAATTGAAGACAAAACAGTTCATTAAATTGGAAGCTGATTCTCACTGAAGTAGAACAAGAATTTTACAAAACCTAAATGGAAACAGGTGAGATGATGATTTTTCCATCCTGCAACATTTTCCTAACAACTGCGGCCTCTGAGGAAAGACAAACGAGCTGTTTTTACTGGCCAAAAAAGGTTTTACGTTTTCTAGAAGCAACTGAACCCAACACGACCCAAAATAAAAAGAAAAATCCTCATGAAGTTGCCTCTAAACATTGTCTGAGTCTTTTTACTTTTTGAATGTTTTATTTTATAAAAGTTCTCTTGTGCTTTAAAGAGACTTGGTTGAAAGCCTAAAGACGACAAATGAATTGAAGCGGTCACGGTTTACGCTCTTCTACCTGCAGACTCTGAGCAGCAGCAGTAAATCACTGCAAAGAGAATCAGAAAACAGCCTCCATGGAATTACTTTTCTACAGACTCTAAGAGTCTTCATGCAGAAGGAGATTTGTGTTAGAGCCTGGCAACTAAGGTTTTGGACTCAAACCAAAAGCCAACAGCTGTGGACAGAGTTGTGGGAACGAACAGATGACTCACCCTCCTTGACAACATTTTCCACTTAAGAGTGGTCCAGAAAGATGATTTTCAAAATCTCTTTTGTGTGTTGGGCAGAAATATGTTATGGGGAAATGGAAACTTTCAGAAAAAACCTCGTTGTGGCCAAGGATGTCAACATCTACAAAACAAAAAACAGATGTTCGTTCACAAAAGCAATGTTTTAAACAATAGAAAAGCTGTCCTCAACTCTGGTCAAATGTAACATCTTACAGATTGACAGAAATGTTATTTTATCCATGTCAAAAGGCTTAAGTTGCTTTAGATTTCAAGGATGTTTGGATATGACCTTATTGGTTAAGCTATTAGGACCAACTCCAACCTTTTGATCTGTTTTGAAAGCAGTGATCTTTTAACTCTGATGATGCAGTTTTAGCCAAAACCCCCAAACCTGTCATTTTCTAGGACATAGCTTCTGCAGAGCAGCAGTATTTCATAAGAAGTTTGCTTTTAAGTTGACTGTTGGCGTGGAGCAACCCCGCCCCCCTTCCCCTCCCTGTTGTTGAGATCTCTCTCCTTAAGCGCTCTCCTGCTAGCTTACCCCCCCTGACACCCTCAACCTAACATTAGTGGTGCAACAAAAATAGCGAACAATATCAGAGTTATCCAGCTGTACAGTTGTTAGCCAAATGCCAGCTGAGACGAGGACAATGAAGATGGATCTATCCCTCTACAAGTGGAGGCATCAGAATGGAGCAGAGCATGGAGCTTGTGGCTTTTCATTGTAGCTTAAAAGGCTATTTCCTATGAAATTTTATCATCTGCTCCTGATTTACAACAATTTGAACAAACAAACATTTAATGCAATTAAATGTTAAAAGTTAGGCAATTTTAAGCCTAACTTTCTTTATGTATGTCCTCCATCATCTCAAAAATGCCACAAGAACATGTTAAAAACACAAGAAAAATATTTTTTTTTATTGGAGTGGGTCTTTAAATGGATTGAGTACCAGGTAACAGAAGAGGTTTTTTCTAAAAAAGCACCATTGTGTTTGGTCTTAACACTCAGCAGAGTCTCCACAAAAGTGATGGAAACAGCAACAACAAAGGATTATGTGGCGTTAACATCAGTGAACAAATGTCATCAGAAAAAGAGGTTTTCAGCATCTCCATTTATTATTCTGTTGTTTAAAGACAAATGCTCTCCAATGCACGCTTTCAGGCATAAGTAATTGTTCTAGTTTTTGTCTTGCAAAAGCAAACATGCACCACCGTGTAACTTTGTCTGAACTGACATAAATTCTCTCTTTAAGGGGTTCAAGTGAGGGTCACAAACCAATGACAACAATAATGACAACAATGCAGGAAGCTGATCTTTGTCAAAATGTCACACAATATATTAGGTGAGGGAACAATTAGGCAGCCTTTTGTTTCGGCTTATCAGTCTGCAGCAGTGGCTCAGAGGACGGTGTGAGTTAAGCACCAGCATTTAAGCAACAACATGTTAAGCAACAATATACTACAAGAAAAAACTACAATGGTAGATGTCTGTGGTGTTTTATAGCAATTTTTGTGTAGTAATTTATATCAAGATATCTGAAATTTATTGTGACTTTGAGTTGATGATGTCCTAACAAGCGCTTTCAAATCACACTGAAGGAAGCACAAGAACAAATCCTGTGAGCAAGATTATTAAAGGATGGAGTTCACCCACCAGGTAACTTTCTGCTGTCCGGATTCAAACCTGTAGCCATAGGCAGTTCACCAGGTAACCACTTTGGGCGTTTTACGCAGATTAAAACTTTACTAAAAAATCCTCTCAAGTATCATCTATAGGAGGCCCAAGCTCATAAGTCATGTGAAGTCTTCAGAGGCCTTTTTTTAAATGAAATCCACAAGAGTTGTGCATAGGTTTATACGTACGGTAACATTACAGCATTTTTTGCTTTAGTCATGATTGAAAAAAATTAGCTGTTTCTGCAAATGTTTACAAAAGAGATGAAGGCAGAAAGGGAACATGTTCTGCTGATCTTCTGCGATTAGTGAGTAACCCCACACAGCAAACCGCTTTGTGACCAATAACACGACAGTTGTGCAGTGAATAGGAACTGTGTGACACATGATTTTTGTCTTTGTTGGAGTATAAAACAAAACGTTATGGTGGCTGCACTGTGGTTTTTGCCTCAAAGCGAGAAAGAAGGTCCTGGTTGAAATCCCGGATGGGTCCTCTCTGTGTGGCGTTTGCATCTTCTATTATGCATATTCTTCCCCGTGCATGTGTGGGTTTTCTCTGGGCACTCTGGCTTCCTCCCACAGTTCAAAAACATGTTTCATAGGTTAAATGGTTACTATAAAGTGTTTCTAGGTGTGCATGTGTGCCCTGCAACAAGCTGGCGACCTGCAGGTGTACCTCCCCTTTGCCCAACAGAAGCTGGCACAGGCTCCGCAGCCCCGTGACCCTAAAAGGGATCTAGCGGGCTAAGAAAATAGATGGATGGAAGATGTTTAACGATCAGGGGGGAGGCATGGTCTTTTGCTTGGCAGGAGATTGTTAAATTATGAGCCCTAGAACGGCTTTAGTGGGCATGTTCTGGCTCTAGCATGACAGGTGTTAGTTCAGCCCATTTTTTAGGAAGCTGATGATGTCAGATCCAGCCTAGATGATGATGACCAAGGAGCTGGAAAAATAAGCAACAAATGAGTCCAATACAAACCACAGACAGACCACTAGATTTCAGAAAGATGGTAATGACGTTGGACGGCTTCCAAAAAGATGAGGAAACCTGACAAGCTCAAAGAAAAAAGTAGGTTTTATGAAAGAAGAGAAACTCAAAAAAATAAAAGCAACAGTTGTGCCTGTGATAATCAGGGAAGAGTGTCTGTTAGTACATAGAAGGGCAGCTTGTGCTGACATTAAGCCAGGGGGTGTTTTAAAGGGGCACTGAAGCAGTAAATGACTGGGGAGGCTCCGTCACATGGGTTTCATTTACAGAAGTGAACCTGCGTCCTTTTATGGCAGACAGCGGGTCGGACCCAGAGAAGGCCGTCCGGCTTCTTTTACAATTTAAACTAAAAAGCATCCTAATTCCTCCAGCTGCTCTAACACAAAAGGAGTTTATTACACCCAGTAAATTTAGGATTTTACAGAGATGAGTGACACATTTTAATGCAACAGAAACAGGTGGTGTAATAATATGAAAACGTACCACAGCCAGCCATACCGGTCACACAGATGCTATATTCTTATGTAAAAAAAATAGCTTTTACAGCTTGCAGACGTACAGCTAGAAAGCCAATGCTTTGATTGCTCATGCTTACACGTGGTCTGGACTAAGTGAGCGACTGTGCGGCACCTCAGCACAATCACGTCTGCCACTCAGCTCCTTTAATGACAATTTATTACTTCCTGAACCCTGAACACATTAGGCCCAGGACAACAGAATTTCAACTGCTGTTTTTCTATCTCCTTCCCTGTCCAAACGCCGCCCCCCTCCAGTCCTAAACAGTCCCTAAATCTGTCCCGCCTTTTAGGAACCCTGCCCCTCCCAGGCACACATATTGTTCAGGGCTTTCAGGAATCTGATTCACGAGTACTAGAGGTGACTTATGCTTAAGAAAAATGCACCATGGCAGAAAGCTTTCAAGCTCACCGTGTAATGAGGACTGACCAGTGTTGATGCATTAGATGGGGGGATTAAAGAGCATGAAACAGCCTTACGGTTTTAGAAAGCCTAAAGAATTCGCTTGAAGTGGAAAAGCTCTGAGATAAACACAAGGGCAACCGGAAATAGTGTTTGTGAAATTAGAGAATACTTTAATAGTACTGATGAACATAAAAATAATTCACAATACTTGTTTTCTTTTTTCCTTAAGGTTCTTATCAACATATATACATTTTATTTTTCACATAAATTCACATCAGATATGCACAAAATTGGCAGTGTATGCATTTTAAGCCAATCACAATGTGGTGATTTGGTACGAACCCAGTCTGCTTGATGCTCTAGTGCACTTAAAAAGTTTCATTTAACTGAACAGAATTGCAAATATTGTTTAAAAGAAATGTGTAATTTTACCATAAAACTAAACTGTCCAAACAGTTTTTTTATTTATATCTTTAAAATACGTCATCTCAATTATAATATAACATTTGACTGGCTTTTGTCTCCATTTTAAGAATACTGAAAATAACAGTTTAACTTCTCATCTGATTAAAAAAATCCTTTAACATCAACGAGTTGTGTCACTGCTTTGGCCAAACTTATTTCAACTTTTCAAAGTAATTTAAAAATCAAATACTTTAGTGGAAAAAAAGTCTAAAAACATACAAAATCTCAGACTGGCTACAACATGAAAGTGCTCTACATCGAGCTGCTCTGGTTTTCTCTGTAAATGCTTACAGGGTCTGCACATATATTAACTTAGCTGTTGCACTATGCTACATATATTTGCTTTTTTTATTTGGTTTTCAGTGCATGCAGCATCTCTCTTTCCAGATTATCTTGTTTCCCTCATGAGTGCAAATAGTTTTTCTTCACATTTCCTTCAGTGAAGGCTTTCTATAATAACCTTGATAAAACTGAGGACGACCCCCACCGATGGGAGGTGGTTTAGTCAAGTGATCCTCCTATAATCAAACTCTGTCTGAGCAAAAATGTGTAAAAAAAAAACAATTTTTTTGTGTGTTTTCCTGAGTTATCCAGCAGTGACTCCCAGCACTCAAATGAATGGCTTCACTGATTGAGTCCCAAATGCAAAACTTCTCAGTAAATTTACTTTGATCGGTTCTGCAGCATTATTTGTTCGCTGAAAGGTCCAATCTTGAATTTTTAACCCTGTCCTCTGGTCTTCACCTTGACTGAGCAGGTGACCACATATTGCACTGAAATGGGAAAGAAGCCCATTTCTCTCCTCAGTCCTTTGGGATGATCCCCATCAGCTGGTGGTTCTGAGGCCACATCAGCCACCATCTCCACAGTTCAGCCTTTTCCCAAACAGGCCTGAGTCGGGCCCAGCTTTTAGCTCCCCCATGCCTCTGTTTGATAGACGAGCTGCTGAAGAGTTTGTCAGTCAACAGGCAGTTCGCAGGGTATCTGCTGTGCAGCTTTGGCCAGAGCATAAGTCCTCTGAAAGTCCCTGTAACGGGGCGCGCAGCCCAGCCAAGCCTCCCCGAAGTGAATGCGGCCGGTGAACAGGAAGCTGCCGGGGCCTGGTTTGACGCCGCACTGAAGCAGAGTCCGGACTTCACCCCAACTGGGAAGGCGATTGTTGCTGTTGAAGATGGTGTACTTCTGACGGAACACGCGGGTAGATTTCACTTTGATCACCGCTGCCCTCAGGCTCTCGTCTTCCTCCACGGATCGGATGTTCCCTCGCACCACTGCAGGTAAACAGATCACTTGTTAGCGTCACACCATTTCCACTGTCATTTTAAACATGACCCTTCAGTTATCCGTTTTGTGTAAAGCAGGTGTGCTTTTTCTGTTGCTTCTTTTAGAATGACCAGCACAGCCTGCAGATTAATCCTAACTTTTGTTGAAATCTAAACTTCTCCTTAGTACTTCCACAGCTCAATCAAAGGCAGATTAGTCCACTGCTTCTACCCTTAGAGGGGGTGTCGTGCTAAGATTAGTGCACTACAGCCCTTCTCTTTGGGTCTCTGTTGGGTGTGGGTCTCTAGTTACCCGCTGTTTCACCTTTTCACCATTTCACTGCTGGCAAGAAACTGGTTTTCTGTTTTGATGCAGATAAGCAGTGTGTAGATTTTTGCAATACATAACTTCAACAGAAAGTTTAGTTTTAGTGTTACATTGTTCTGTTTTTTTTTTTTTTTCACATTATGGTAAGAAAATCTCTAACTTACCAAAGTCACTGGTGCAGACAGCCATGAGAATCTCTGTGTTGTTGCAAGGTCTGCAGGCATCTAGAGAGAAGAAGGGAAGGGAGCCATTTAGGGACATTTCACAACACTGAAACTGCCAAATAGGCCTTTTTGACATCCAGATCACATGTACCTGAATGCGCGTGGTGATTTGACTAATTAAATTTAGCAAAAAACCACAATAAAAGCAGTTAGCCAACCTCTGTCCTATAAACAGACAGCTGCTGCTTTTATAGCCAACAGACAAGGACCAGATAAGGATGAATGTGTGAAGCCATTCCACCCCCAGACAAAATTTTATTTCCCCACTAAAGCCTTCCAGGGTGTCTACAGTCACACCTCATCAAAGCATGAACCGGGGCAGAAGAGAGAAGGAGGAAAAGAGCTGAGATAATGTTTCACACTTAATTCCCCTTTACAAAAAAATAAAATAAAAGATGCTTTAAAGTCTCACTCCAATCCTCTTTTGATTTATATTGTAAAAGCATTCTCAGTATTTTTTTTTAATTAAGATCATGCCATTTTTGGCCAAAATCAGAAATCCTGCAGTTTTCTTGGATATCGTTTCTGCAGAGCGGCAGTAGTTCAGTAAAGAAATTCGTCTCTGAATTGTGGGCGGAACTCTTGGTGCGGAGTAAGCCCACCCCCATTTCCCATCAGTCATCTGTTCACATGCTCTCCTGCTAGCTTACAGGCCATCATAACCCCAACCTAACATTACTGGTCCACCAAAAATGGCAGTTGGAGCTATCCAGCTGTACAGTTTTGAGTCAGATGCCAGCTCAGGTGAGAAAAACAAAGACGTAGATGGATCTAGTCGTCTACAAGCGGATGCATCAGAATGGAACGGAGCAGGGAGCTTGTTGCCCTCCGATTGTAGCCCCTACGTCACAACTTTTTCCATCGTCTTTTTTTTTGTGACTGCTCCAGATTTAAAACAATTCGAATAAGGACTCAGAAGGTCAGTTTCAAGCATAATTTTCTTTTTAAAAGTCCCCCATCATGAGGAAAAAATGCCACAAGAACATGTTAACAACACCAAAAACATAATTTTCATTGGAGTAGGTTTTTAATTCATACCCACACTACTGATGGAGCCAAAAAAGTGGATGCTGTCTGAACTGACACACCATTGCTTTTAAAGAAATAACCCTGACATTGTTTAAACTCCCCTTTGGACGCCTCTTGCCCGCCCCTACTTACAGAAAAACTCCTGATAAATGAGATTCCTCTCTCTGTAGACCACTGAAAACCCCCTCCCAACCCTAATCAGTGTGTGACTGTGGGTGTATGTGTGTGGTGGGGAGAGATGTAGGTGGGGGGAGAGTACTCCTACAGACGAGTCTCCTCATAAGAGAAGCGGCTTGACAAAAGGGAGGGGGCAACATCTCAGCTGGGCACAGGCCTCCCTGTCGCCTAGACAACGGCAGTAATCCCAGAATACTCATGCGGCATCCATTCAAAGAGCTCGGGACTCTGGAGAAAGACCCACATACTGCGCTTTTGTACCCCTCCTCCCTGCTCCACTGCTCCCTTACTCGTGCTCCAAACCAGTTCGCCCCTGGGGAAAGTCTGGCCACTTCCTCCTCTGCATGAGCCGTGGAAAGCCCAACCAGCCCACAGAGGGCTGTTCTGAATTATGAATCATCTACACTGAGGGTTTCATGGGCTATAAGATCATCCCTTTTATTTCAAACGATTTGGTAAAGGAAAAAGAAAACCTCAAGAGTTGCATGTGATGGTGAAGTTTAGCGTCTCTAATTATAACATAGAGCCATTTTAGCCTTGTGGGAGCCGAGTTTAAGACAAACGTCATAAAAAATTCCTTCTGCTCTCAAATTCCCTGTGACTCACCTTCACTGCTGATGGAGTTGGAGTCCAGAGACATGCGAGCTGACCAGTCCCCCCTCAGCTCATAGCGAAAGGAAGCTATCCTCCTGCTGATGTCCTGATGGGGCGTAGCTTGCATGAAGAGGGCCACTTTCTCACCAGGAAGCCGACTGAAGCAGCGCACCCTCGGAGGAGGGGACGACTCCAGTCTGTCTCCCACCAGAAGCTCCAGGACCCCGTCTTTCTCCAAGTAAAGCTGGGCACCGTGGAACTGCTCAGAGGGCTTTACGCAGGTGGTGATGAGGCCGCTGCTGCTGCCACCAGGCCCCACCGCCACAGAGGGAAGACGCGGGGAGAGGGTGAGGTGTAGGGCTCCTTTGGGATACAGCCAGTCTAACGTGCCCTCTGAGCAGTGCAGGGATATCTGCTCCACACTGCCCTTCTGCTGGGATAAACCACTGTGCAAGAGAGGCATCAAAGGGTTAATAAGTAATTCATTAAAGTTTTGCCCCTTCAATCCAAATCTTATAACATTTTTCTGCAATTTATGCAAAAAAGTCTGACTGTCCTGAAAAGTGCAGCAAGAACATTAATAAATACTTCAGGATAGATAATATTCAGATATGAATAAAAAATGCTATAAATATAGAATGTCAAATAAACTCCTGCGCCACCTACTGGTGCCTTCTAGGTGCAAAGGGCCCAATGACATTAGGGGCCAACTCAAAATCACATTTATTTAAAGATTAACAAAATATCAGTTATACCAAATATAAATATTTTTATTTTTGTAATGTAAAAAACACGGACTCGGGCAATTTCCATTAAGACTCTACAATAGAATATTCCAACCAGTCCCCAGCCTGTCGGACCCCCCCCCCCCATGCTTCCTGCATGAACCCCTGCCTTAGTGATGCAAACTTTGCTTTGCCCTTAGGGCAGGTTTTCAACATTTTGCATTTAAATAAACGCTTCAACTGCAAGAATATCTCTACATGACCACCACAAGGAATATTGTATCCCTTTCACTGCGCAAATGCGCTAAAATAATGCACCGGTTCATCCTGGGATACTTGCCTTCCTCTCCAGCTGCACTGATCTTCAGAATAATTCGCAAAAGACAAGCCAAACATCGGAAAGAGCAAAATCCAGACGGTGTTAATCACACTTCCAAAGCCAGGCATTTTCGCTTGATGCGCATAAAAATATCCCAGAGCTGTCCACCTAAGTTAAAGGAATCAGTTCTATAATACTACTGTTGTATGTCCAGAAAACTCCATATCTCCGCATCCGCTGTTGCGCACGAGAAGTGGACGCACTCTCTGCGCTCTCCGGACTATACAGAGCTGCAGGGGACGCGCAACTCCAAACTTATTTCGCCTGTGAAAACTTCACGGACCAATCAGAGTCCTTCAGGAGAAACTTTAAACCACTCATTCAGGGCGGGAGGGGGAGGGAGGTTTCCCTTCATGAATGAGGGAGGGAGGGGGGCAGACAAATAACTGTATTCAAAGATAAACCGCTATTGTGTCGCACTGGTCTGCATGCAAAAATACAAATTAACTTGTGTGTGAAGTGAGTGAATGCGTAATTTACGCATACATGGTTGGAGGCCAACCCCCCCCTGCAGATGACTTTAAACATACATTTGAAATACCTCTGTGTAAAGGAATGTACTCCGTGCTTGGCTACTGTTTACTAAACAAAATATCTGCATAAAAATACGATTTTCTAAAAAAGAAAATTCTTGCATCTACAAAAAAATATGTTTTTCAGCTCTCTCGTTATGAGTGAAAGCAGTAACCCAAACAAAAGCAGAAGTATGAATAAAAATGTAACTTTAATAGCCAAACCAGACAAAAATAAGTTAATTCACTTATCTTTTGTGAACAAAACCAAAGAAGGAGGAATTTTTTAATGCTAGAAAAAAGGATTTGCTTCTAATTTTTTTAAATGCCCTAAAATATTTTAGCTTCATTTTAAGCTTTTAAGGTTTGCAAGACCCACTAAATGTCTCTGTGAGAAGATGAGATTCACTTTTGTTGTACTTTCACCAGAAAAAAGTGAAAATAAAATAAATGAAAAACCTCTCTTAAGTACAAAATGCTTGAGAGCAATCAATCCTAAATCTACCATACAGCAAAGTACTTATTAGTGTTTGAAATACAAAAACAATGTTTGAATGTATTCAGAAATTAGAATTCAAATTAAGTTGGAGAAAAGTGAGATAAAAGTTGTAAATGTTTTTGTCCTAACTTTCTTGGAAGTTTTTCTAGGCCTTTTTTTGCATGTATAGATTTTTAAAATGTAATTTATTGATCCATTTCAAGCACTTAAAATGAATAAAGATTCCAATACAAATTACAAAACACAGATATATCAACAACATTTCAGATATCAAGTAGTACATTTAAATGAAAAATCTAATGAACATTAAAAGAGGATGCAATCTTCTCAACTCAGACTTTTTTGCAGTGACGCATAGAGCACATGTGTGACATTAGCTTCAATATAAATAATGATTATCAAATAAAGTCACAAAGTTTGATTTGTTGCTTGAAAGGGGACGGAAGAAGCAAACCTATATGACCTATATAATATAATGAGTTAAATGATGCGGATAAGCATGACAAGTCATTAATCTTTCACAAAATTAAATAAATAAAGAATGTAAAAAAAAAGCTGTCATTTTAAGTGTTGTTTTTGCTTTAGTTTAGTTTAAGTTTTCAAAAATTCATGTAAAAAGAAGGCTTTTTAAATATTAAGCAAACTATTTAGATGGCTGCTTGAGCGACAGCAAAAACACAGTAGATAATGCTTTTATGGTTGAAGGGATGCAGTCAATGTTTCACTTTATTTTTGTTGATAGCATTTTTTTTTAAAGACCAGCTCCAAAAACAATTGTGTTTTTGGCTTTTGAAACATGTCTTTTTTTTCACATTGGAGAACATATATATAAAGAAAAATAAGATTAAAACTGTGTTTTTAAGTATGTCTTTATTCAAGTCATTGTAAATCAGGAGCAGATGAAAAAATTTGCTGAAAGAAGCTTGTAGGTGTGACGTAAAGCCTACAACAGCGAGCCACAAACTCACTGCTCTGCTCTATTCTGATGCATCCACTTGCAGACAAATATATCCATGTACTTCTTTGTTTTCTTCGTCTGAGCTGGAATCTGGATTGCTCCAATAATGCTCACCATTTTTGTTGCACCAGTAATGTTAGGTTGAGTGTATGAGAGGGAGAGAGAGTGTAAACAAAGTGATAATGGGAAGTGAAGGAAGGCTTGCTCCATGCAAACGGTCCTGCCCAAAACTCAAAGATGAATTTTTAATGAACTTCTGCCGCTCTGGAGAAACTAAACAACGTCATAATTATATAATCATAATTATTTTTAAAAGACCACTGTGAAAAGATCAAAAGATGATTGATAAACTAAAAAAAGGTGGCTTAAACTACCCACCTGAGTGTGTTTGAAATCTATTCATAATCCAGCCTTGATTGTCCTTTAGCAAACATTTTGGCTTCCTTTGAACTCCAGTGAAGTTTCTCAGACAGCAGATATGATGGTATTTGGCCCCTCACGGTTGTTCCGCCCGCCCCCCTCTCCCCCGCTGCGCCTCCCTTTCAGGTTGCGGTATTTATAACCAAATCAAATCTCCTTTTAAACCAACGGTGCCATCCATCTCTCCAGGCTGAGCGACTTTGGGTGTGTGTGTGACTGATGAACTCTAGGCCCCCCTCTCACAGAGTTATGATAAAGCTGCAGACCAGCTCAAAGGGGCATGTACAGAAATCCAGCTGCTTCATTGTCTGCAGCAGGACGAAGCTTTGTTTTCCGCACAGCATTTCAAAGCCGCCGAGTTTAAAGCTCAGAGCTGTGGGGAGTTGGGGGGGATATTTAGTCAAAACACAATGAATATATAAGGGCTTAAATAGACTCTTTGAAAATGAGACTGCATGCACATATGCACAACATGGTTTTGCAAAGTCAATTTTACACATTTACTTTTAGTACTCCCAATCAATTTAATTTGACATTTAAAATATTGTTGGGGTAAATTTTTTGTTGATTTAATGGTATATTTCCCTAAAATTGATCATAGATTCCATCATCTAACCGTTTGTTAGTGTGGTGGTTTCACACATCATTTCCGTCTAACTGCACACAGCAAGGAACCACAAACTGCAAGTTGGTGTTTGAGGTTGCAATCAAACCGAGTCTAAGTTACGGTTTAAGGTCAGTCTGTTAATGTGAACCAGCAGAGCAGCCAGTCTCACTTCCACAACTCAAACAAGGCCACCTTTGACTGGAATGAAACACGGCCCTGTTTTCCTCATACTTTAACCACTGTACCATAGAGGTTTGGCTTTCTCTGTTCATTCTCACTGGTTCGCCAATGTTGTTTTCAGAAAGCGCCTCTATATGCATACGAGAGTTTACGTGCGTGTGTCAGTCTTGTGTCTATTTGCTCTGTACATTGTACCGCTGTTTGTGGGGTCACGTCCAAACACAGAGAGGATGTAGCGACAGTGTGGTGTGAGTGTTATTTATGGAACTTTGACGTTGTTTGTAACTTTCTCTCACTAATGTCTCTTCCTGCTGTTTCAGTTACAAAGAGATTTTTTTGGTCACAAAAACATAAAATTTTAGCTACCTTTTTAGATTTAAACCAACTGTAAAACTCTTTTAAGTCCAAGACTGAATTATTTTCTAAGCTTATTTACACAGCAGAGCTTGAAAGACCCACTCAGATCATCTTTTGATCTATTTTAAAAGCATGTCCGGTGGTCTTTTAATAATCATTTAGCTGTTTTTAGCCAAAAAGACCCTGAAAAAAACTGTAGTCTAGATATAGTTTTTGCAGATTGGCAACCTTCAACACTGAAAAAACACTACCAGAGATTAAATAAAGGTTTGACCTTTTTTTGCCCTGCGCCTAATAAACTGTCATTAAGTCTTAAATAAATGTTTTAAACAGTAAAATTCTGCAAAAAAATCCGGTTTTCTCCAGAGATTGTTCTAGCTTTCCATGTCACCCGAGTCTTGATCTGATTTTCCTTTTCAACACAAAGTCATCTATTCAATGATAACAAAACCTTGCATTCATACTATGATAACCAGCTACAAGACACAGATTAGAAAATTGTTCCGCGTGGTTAGGTTGACCTTAATTGTGGGAAAAGAATTTAAAATCACTTCAGATCTGTGACACTTAAGTGAGAAAAAAACCTTGGTGTCCTGAGAGTCAGAGAGAAAAACGACAAGCATGTGTTTGTGCTCTGAAGGACAGCTCATATTTGTGTTTGGTTGATTGAAATGGTACAATCCAATGTAAAACTTTCTCTGTGAAGCCTGTTTTTAAACCACTTACACACTGTATGCTCACCAAATTTTCAGCATTAAAGTATAACCTGAATGTTCACAGTTTATTTATCTGGGAAAAAAGTTGTCTCCAAAATGGAAAAACTGAATTTTTAGGGTTTTTCAAAACTAAAAATTAAAAATGTTTTATTGCTATAAATGCCAGCTGCTTTGTGGTTAATTAAATAGTTTGCTGTATTATCATTTATAACACCCTTTCCCTGATCTGTAGAAGTTTGGTACCAGCAGTTTTACGATGACGTTATTTGTACATGTAAATAAATGATCAAGTTTTTTTTACTTTCCTTATTATTATTTTTTTTTTTTACATTTTATTGAATAATAGATGCTCTTTCGCCAAAGTCCCTTCATGAGTTGAAGTTGCTGCACAAAACGCTCCTCAGTGATAAGTCAGTGAGATCAGTGAATGTGACATTTTCTCAGCTCTCCATGCAGGTGAGGGGCTCCTGCACAGCAGGAGCATGGAAAAGCAAGCAGAAGCTCCGAGAAAAGCAGAGAAGGAGGAAAAACTTGTGCTGATCATTGTCATGTGAGCCCCCATGAAAGCTGGATGTGAAAACTGACAACTGTTGTCTCACTGCATTTTCTCAGGAAACTCATCGTGTGTGTGTTTATTTGTATGACAGTAAATTTCTCATTGTGACCCACATCTTAGATGTGAAGGGTGTGTGTGTTGTGTGTGTGTGTGTGTGTGTGGGGGGGGGTGTTTTAGTGTTAAACCCAGTGGGAAAAGAATGCAAGAGGGTCCTGCTTCAGATAAACAAAGTCAGAAAGAGCTGATAGCAAACACAGCTGGAAACACACAAAGACATCCCAAAATGCTCTTTAATGGACTCTTTAAACTTGTAATAAATTACTTCATTGTAACCAGATTTTGAAGCATAATTAAGGATCGTCAGGGTCTGACATCTATTTTTGAGCAGAATCTGCTGTTATGTTTTCAACATCTTTTGCTCTTTTGATCTGGAGTGCAAATATTTGTCATTTTTACTTTTTAGCGTATCACTTATGTGTTTCTGGGCTGATGTCAGTTCTGGATACTCTGAAAAAAAATAAAAAAAAGTTGAAATGATTTTTGTGTTTTTTCTTTTCTTTGCAGCACTGCCCTTCTTTCACTCAAAGGACTACAAAAATAACCTAATTATAGAGTGTGGGGTCAGAGGTCACAGCTGGGTGACCTTTGGGCTTTTCATTAGCAAAATGGAGGGAAGATGCTGCATGTGTCTGAAATGAACTTCTGTTTCATGTGCTCAGATTTATGTCTGTTTTATAGAATTATTCACTTTTCAGGTGTAATTTGTTTTTAATGTTTATAGTTTTGTCTTCTCAATCTTACAAAAATGTGTGGTCCGGTTGGAGAAAAACAAAGAATAACGTTGTTTATTCCAAAATAGAAGCATTTTGAGTCATTTAGAATATTTGTTATCAGAATATCCTTAAATCTATAAAATATTGTTTATGCTACATTAGTACCTTCATAGTTTTATGCCTTTGAAAACACAAAAAATCGCCCTTCTTTAACTTCTTCATAAACTTTTACAAAATGAATGAATGAATGAATGACTGGCATTTATTTGTCAAATGGAGAATCAATACCAAGTCAACAATGCCATAAAAAGTTTGGAACTAGAAGAGCCATTTAATTTGCTAAAAAATAATAGAGAGGTACTTGTAGCATACAACATTAATGCCTTGCAAATATATGGAGATGTAAAAAAAAAAGTAAAATATAAAAAATAAACAAGGGATACATAGGGTTGGAGTGCAAGGTGCAGGTAGAATTAACTACAAAAAGGAATTTTGGGTCATGCCATTCCACATATCAACATTGAAGGTACCAGTAGAAGTGGGCTGCCCCATTTCTAAGATGGTTGCTAAGTTTTATGCTCTCAGTTTTTGCTTAATATTGATCATTTAAACAGCAGGGCTATGTCCAAACTCCTTTACTGCGCATTATATAGTGCTCTTATATTTGCCATTTTGTAGTGCTGTCCGAATCTACAATTTCAAAATTGAGTGCCCTAGAAATTTTCCAGAAGTCTCTCAGAAACCAGTGTGCATCAATGCTCATGACATTAGCGAATATAGACCACAATGCACTGCATTTGAACAATTTTTGCAAAAAAATTATATTTAAATGTATTTTTTTTTCAGAAATCATACAAATTTTAATCGTCAGAACTCAGTGGCTCAATGAATGATTGTCTCAAAACGCTAATATCAATTAGATTTTCACTTTGTGAGATCGATGATGTCATATCCGCCGTTCAAAAAAAGAAAAAAAAGTAGCATGGTTTTCGAATTGCTTTTTTTAAATCCAGGGCACTAGATAGTCCCAGTCTACAAAGATTTTTGGTAGTTAGGGATTAGGGTGGAAATTCGGACACAGTGTTTTGTTATTTGCTAACTTTTACAGATTTTGTGGTACTAAAAACTGATCTGAAGGGAAAAGTCGGATCCATTCCTCCATTTCAGCTTCACTAGAAACCAACAGTGCCATTGAACTCACTTTCAGTAATCAGTAGCCTTGATTTGTTTTGTAATGATTCCCACATTCCTCCGTGTTCAAAAGATACACAAGGAAGCAGTTTAGCTGGAGTGCACACAGGCCAGACTCTTTTAAAGTGGTTTTTCACACAAAGGTCACCCCTGTTGCATGGTGAGGATTTAACTTTTGACTGTAAATGTTTGATCACGATCAGCAGGCGAGGATCAAAAAGCCAAAGAACTTTTTATAACCACAACAGAATCCTCAAGATGTTTCCTGTGGTTTTTGGCTGAATTCATACTTCAAAGATCTTGCAAACTGCAACACTTCTTTAGATTGCAGCCAGACTGAAGCTCTGATGTTTCATAGAAGATTTAGTCAGAATTGTATCTGTAAAATAGGGTCTATTAATGTCTTTATTTATCATTTAGGAGTCTAATTATTTGAAGTTAAGCAAGCCTTTGTTGAAACCTGTTGTGATGAGTCGTCTTCGCTGCAGCCCAGTTGTGCTTCATTGATGCCTCAGGGGTGGTGAAGATGGTGAGCAGTGTTGTCGGAGCCCAGCTGGGGGGTCAGACGGGGGATCACCGCTGTCCGTCTAGTTTGAGGGTCCCCTACCCCCCATGCTTCTTCTAATTGGCTGAATCAGTTTGGAGGGAAACTCCTAACAAGGAGCAAAATCCCTCCAAAAATTCACAATAGTTATAGTGTTTTACACATTGTTCACAGGAAAGACAGATGTTGGCTCTCTGACCACATCCACATTTGAATACCTTTCTTTGGACACAATAGAGAAACACACAAAGGGACTACATTTTGGCGGTTAAGGCAGATGTATCAGTTCAACTATAGAGAAGATTCCACATTTTTTAAGTCAGGCAGACTTTTCACAACTATAAGAACAATCAAATCTTAAACATGAACTGTACAATCACTGATGACACTTCATCCACTCATAATGACTAGTGTTGCTTCGTCAAGGGATTCCACATCTGCTAAATTCAAGAAGTAGTACAAAAAATTAACTTTATACACCCACAGAGTTTTAAAACTCCAGAAACACTGTTGTATTCTCAAATGGTGTTTCACGTTGATTAACTATTTTTTATTTTGCATACATTTATCATCTATGTAATTATTTACTTCAATAATGTAAGTTTTAGACTTTATGTGTTAACTTGCTGTTGAAAGGGGTCGAGTATACTTCAAGTCCCCTAGAAGTGGTTCTGAATCCAAGCAATCAAACATTTACAAAAAACTTTTTCAAAAAGCAGCAAAATAAAAAGAGTTGACAGACACTTTTTTTTCCTTAGCTGCATGAATTAACCGACTCCTCCTCTTCCTCCTGCCCTCAAGTTGCATCTTCTAAACTGAGTTTATTCACCATTTCCAACAGGCCATAAGACTTCTCTCATTTAATTTAGAAATGTGATTTTTTTTATCTGCCTCTTATACTGAGCTATACAGTAGGTTCACTGAAGAGATAAACATCGCAAGATCTATTAAAGAATTTCCTACAGCTAAATAAATAAATAATCAACTTGCAGACAGAATTACAAACTACCACACACAATGAGCCACTTGTACTATAGGCTCATATCTGCAACAGCCCTCTTGGCTGTTACTCCAGTAAAATCTCATAAGTTCCTTCCCAAACCTTAAGTGTGCCGATAAACTTTTTAACTGATCATGTTTCACATGAACACATGAAGTTCAAATATTATTGATGCTTGTTGTGTTGTATAAGACTTTTCAAAGTGTCCCTCTTTCACGATAAGACAGTGACATTTTGATCAAATGAGCCAGAAAACAGTCGGCCACATCAAATTCTTTTTATGGTAATATTTCTTTTGGTTTAAAGAAAAAGAAAATTGACAGTACTTGTAACTGGAGAACCTTTGCATTTTATCCTCTGGAAGATAATTAAATCTCTGAAAGGAACTTTAGAATGACTAAATTGCACCCCAGATAAGCATTCAGTCGCCTTTTATCTCCCATCATCTTTCAGCAACTCCATTCAGAATCCTCTGTGACGTGCTGCTTGTCCTTGAGGTTCCCTTTTGATCGTATTTTCTAAAATGCTGTCACACACACGGCCTTCTGCCCTCCCCTCTGCTCTCTCAGCACCTGCGCTTCAGCTTCCTCCACATTAACAATGAACCTGCCTTTTGAAAATGTAGCTTTACATCTGTTGCAAATGAGGTATCCTTTGAACGAGGATAACCCTTTAGGGGGACCAGTGGAAATGTTGTGTCGCCCTGGCTCCAGTATACCTAAACACCCCCCTGGCGTTCCTCTAACCCTTACACCCACACAAAAACACACACCTCACTTCAGGGGTATCGGATCACCAATCCCTCAGGGTGCAGTTGCTTGTGTAGCTGAATGTTCTCAGGATAACAGGTGGATTTGAATGCATCCAACAGGTGGAGTTAATGCAGAAAAACAATTTTATTAAGTGTTTGTGGTGCGAACATCCAAACTGTGTCAATTTGCTTCTGGTTTCTGTCAGGAAAGGAAAACGAGGCAATCATTTATCGGACAGCGTCTTGTTAGTTTCCTTTCCTT
The DNA here is from genome assembly GCA_023969325.1 of Oryzias curvinotus. Lineage (NCBI taxonomy): Eukaryota > Metazoa > Chordata > Actinopteri > Beloniformes > Adrianichthyidae > Oryzias > Oryzias curvinotus. Next base: position 9,510,027 of record CM043724.1, on the reverse strand, counting down.
TATCTGAGACCAGACAGGGGGGGTTGGAGGATCCTGACACTGATTGCAAAGAAACTGAACGGAGTCATGTTTTGACTGAGTGACTCTTCAACAGAGGTGGTTTCATTTGTCATTGAGCTGCAGAAAAGCAAGGAGGCTGAATAATTAGAGCTCTAAGCACAGACCTGAATTGTTGCAATTATACACATATGCATGAGCTTATGCACTCTCCTATGCTTTTCCTGTCTGTTGCATGCACACACACATTCACTCATGGTCCAGACTGAAGGATTTTGAGCCTATCTGCACATGTATGCTGGCTAATCAGGGCCTCTTCACAAACAGAAAGCGGAGGGTCAGTCAGGGTGAGATGTTTGTGATGGAAATTTGGACGGCAGGCGTAGGAAAACAAAGCAAGACGCCCCAGAGACGACATACTTTACACATGAGATAACACACTGTGAGGGGATGCAAAAACGTTGAAATCGGGATCATAGCTGCTTTTCGTTTATATCACTGATGAGGGGATTTATTGATGATTTTTGTTAAATTGTTATTGAAAAGTTGGGATTCTAAAAAATTGTTTTTGATGTTTTATCATAAATATTTCCAAGCGAGGTTGACTTTGATATCTGCACTCTCAAAACAAGAATGAACACACTTTCTTTATCATTTTGGCTGATTTTGTCCCCTAAACTTCTACTTGCTGTTACATGTCACTCATTCACCACTTGCATGATCTGGGGTGAAGGTCCAGCAATTCCAAAACATGCACTGCTGCTTTTACTCAGCGTGGACGCTGCATTGACGGGATGCATCCAATGGAACTGCAATGCCTCGCTAAGAAATTCACAAAGATAGAATTTAATGGTCCTTCGATTGAGCGGTTTTCAAAAGCTAACCTCTGAACCTTTAACCTTAACCCCTAGCAGCTACTCCCCTCCTCCAGGATCCAGCGCTTGTCTCTGGTCATTTGTCAACCTCCCCACACTGATCTGATTATCACCCAAATTGGAATCTGCAGACTAAACACTCCTAAGAGAGCGGCTTTTGAGCAACTTTGCATGGTGACAAATAACTGTATTGTAAGTCAAAGCCTGTCCGAGTACAGCAAACACAACCTGCCTTCAGATACAGGCTTTCTTACCTGTTTCATCCCTGTCATTTTTTTTAAAATGAGAACATAACACAGATTAAAAAGGACAAAATAATACTGATCAGATCTGGACCTCATCATTAAAACCTTAAAGACCCTAACTAAACTGTTAGGCCTATTTTTGGGCTTAAAAGCAGCCATGAGTTTAACACAGAAACTATTTTATTATGGCTCATCAGCTCTGCTCTTTCCTTGCCAATTTCCTTGGGCATTAGCCAATTTCCTCATAATTCTTTAAAACTTTCCAATGTCAAGGAAACATGGCCGCTGTCCAGTATGGATAAAATTATGAATCAGTTTTTCCTGAAAAAAAAAGCCCCAAATGGCTAAAAGAAGATAAATATTTCATTGAGATATAGACAGTGACCTCACAAAAAATCTAACTAGTGCATTAAAAAATAAATGCACATTGTACAGTGTTTTTTTTCCTTTCTTTCATGATCAATACTAGCATTGTTCTGTTGAAGCAACAAAAGACTCAATATACCTGCAAGTAATCCCTTGTTGTTAGTGGAGACAATACTGTTTTCTTTAATTACAGAACTTTATGAACTTTACATTTTTTCATAGCGGAATATAGTGATATAAAAAAATCTAGTTTTATTCTGAAAAAAACTCCTTAAAGGGGCAGAAACCCTCCACAACTCCACACACAGTTATGTGTTTTTAACTTTACTGATTCATTCCTAAGTCACCACTAAAACCTCAAATACAATGTGGTTGATTTTAGTGAAAAAAGGTTCTGGTACAGTTTTCACAACACATATGCAAAAAAAGACCACAAAACGACAGATACACAAGCACGCACACACAGTAAGGGCACACAATTAGCCTGTTGCTCATTGTGTCTGCAGTAGCTCCTGTGGATTGTGTTGAGAAGGTTTGGGGCCTTGGGGTAGGGAGGGGTTTGGTGACCCTGAAGAGCACGACCTCGGGGGACATTTGAAGAGTTAAAGGGGGAAGCTGCACATGAGGGCAGGGGGATGGGGCAACACTGGACACGGGAGGGAAAGTTACTGCTTAGTGCCCCATGTCACAACATTCAGTCATTACTGAAAAAAAAAACAGATTATTAAAATGCATGCACTATTAGAACATTTCATGTAAATATAAATGTTATTTTGGGAAAAAGCTATGATGCAAAATTGACAAAATAACTGGGAAAACTTCAGTTATCAAAATTGTTGCTTTTCAGAATTTTTGGATCCAATATTTTTGAAAATACAAATATTATAAGGAAGACGGGACAACTGAAGTTTATTTTTCCTTTCGTGATTTTGGTTTCCCTCCAAAAAGCCACGCATCCACTGGAAAGCCTGCTACTTATACGAGCCACCCGGCAGCTGCCTCCCTCCATCCACAGTCATCACACATCACTCTATCTTAGTGTGGGTGTTTTGAGAAGTGGGGGTGCCTCAGCCAGTCACCTGTTCACCCCTAAGAGTGTGAAGAATTTTAGGACTAACACTGCAAGTTTGGAAAAAAAAAACTGTTAGTTTGAAATTCTGAGCTTTTTTAGTCAGCTATGAACCAACTCATGAAAATGTAAAATATTTGTTTATTCAGCATCTTTTAGTTGGCATGATGAATACTTAATTAAGAAGGTGTGTAGATAATGCATGAGAAATCTTAAATATTAAGGTGTAGGATAGCACCCACTTCCATAGAAACCATCTAAATTGTATATCTGACAACTATAACTGCCAACTAATGCAGTGATTTTCATATAATTTAAAAGTAACTCAGCAGATTTTGTGGCTCCGGTTGAAGAATATTTACATTTGGATATTTGACGCCACCAATTCTTTTAATTATTTCATTTATTTTTTATGCATACAGACATCAAAACAAAAAAAGTAGTTTTTTCAATCAAGGTATAACGTGATAGTTCCCAAATAAATGAAATGCAAGATATAAAATATTACAAAAGTGTCTTTTAAAAGGTGGAACAGAGAGAATAGTTTCAATTTATGACTAAAAACAAATCTAACAACCTTTGCTTTTTTTCTAAAGTCACCTCCACATGATAGGTATAACATGTGTTTAACTTTTTAAGATTTACATTTATTTAATATTTGACAGAAGAAATTCTTTTGAATACGTGAATCCAGAAGACAGACAATGCCAAAACAACTGAGAGTAAGCCTTCATTTGAGCCACACCTGCCACAAACGTAAGACCATGGATACAACATTTTGTTAACTTTAATCCCAGAGGAATGCAATCTAATTTAAAATAAAAACCTTGGTAAGTGCAGCTTAAATTTTTATACTTTTATTGTAGTTCATGGGTTTTGAAATGTGTGAAAACTGGGGGTTTAATGTTTATTTCTTTGGAGTGTAGCCAACCCCATTCAGCGCATAAGGTCCAGCTCAGAACCAAAGCAATGGCATTATGTTAGTTCAGAAAACAGTCCAGCTGACCATGCCTCAAGTGGGTTAACTGCATCACTGTTAAGAGAATCTAACTGGCTAACGGGTCCAGATTATCTCTGGCTACAGGAACTTGAAACGCAAGTTTTTTTTAAAGAGAGATGATCAGAGATTTGGAAATATCCAACCCAGAGCTTCGCAAGTCTTGTGTTAACCCTGTGAAAACAGAAACAGATTCAGTTGTGAACCGCTTCACCACATTTTCAGACTAGTCTAGATTTGTGAAAGCTGTTGCCAGGCTTAAAAGATTTGTCCAAGAATTTAAGGGAGGACAACCAAGATCAAATCAGACAGGCAGTCTTGAGGAAAGGCGAAAAGCAGAACTGCTTGTAATTAAGTTGGAACAAAGAGAAGCCCTCTCAGAAGACATGAGGAAATTAAAACAAGGAAAGGTCAACTCCCTTGGCAAGCACAGTCAGTTACATGTTTTCATGATGACAACGGAGTCCTGAGTCCTCAGAGGAAGGCTTTGCCAATCAACCCTAGACTTTAGTTTCTTGTTTGTAACTGCGTCTTTGAGCGAAAATTTGACTCCTGCTACAAGCTTGAAAAGTCAACAAAAATTTCCACACACCTAGGATAAACTGAAAATGAATTTTCTGCAAAGTGAACGACCCCCCTCAACACGATGACAATACAGCGAGTGATCCTGGAAAACAAAAAAAGAATGAGCCAAAAATCGCTTGTGGGGCAGAAAAAAAATATTTCAAAATACAGTTATGCAACCAAAACACACGTTTTGGGGATATCATTTTGAAGTCATTATGGGATGGCCACATGACCTACGTCTTGGCTGTCATTTTGTGGCAAACTCTGAAAATTGGCGATTTTTGTGTTTTTTGAATCTATGGAAAAAAAGCAACATTTTTGTTCGTGCGATTTTCACGAAATTGCACACACATGCACCCAGCTAGAGTCTACAAGCACCACAGAAATTATGTTGACCTTTGACTTTGGGAAGAGGCCACCATCTTGAATAAAAAAAAGAAAAGCAACTTTACCTCCAAATACAAACAAAAACTCTTCCAAGGGATTTTTTTCGATTGTCTCGTAACTTCTCTGCATCAATGGCAAGCTACAATGAAAAAAAAAGTGAATAAGAAGTTGTAGTTGCAGCTGTCTAATGTTTCAGGATGCTGCTAATAAAGTTGCTAAAATGGTGAATTCATGTTTATTTTTCTATTTCAAAAATACCAGCTTTTGTGACCCCTGTAGCGCCTTAAAAGTCGGACGGGGCTGAAATTGGCGTCCATTTGTTTAGCTCCCAATTTGACATCACATTTGAATGATTTCTACATGAAATATAGTTTCATGCATCAGATTCCAGCGGCATCCCGTTCACTCACTCAGTATGGGCTTGACGGGAAAGATCTGACAATATTTGGTTCAGTCAGCCAAAAAATATGTGAATCACTCATGTTTTAACATCCCCCTCAGTTTCCAATCTTCTTCTCGTTATTCTGTGCTGCAATTAAGTGATTTTGAAAAGAAGAAACATTTCACTTTAACCCTTGTGCTATAAGCACTTTGACGTTGGGAGTTGGGTCATCTAGACCAACTAGACAGGGCACTGAACCTTTTTTTTTCAATGATTTGTGATCTTCACTGGTGTCCATGGATTACATGAAATCTTTGCACCTTTATCCACCTTTGTCATGGTAGGGAGAGCACGTCAATGTAAGGGTGGGGTCATCTAAGATAGCACAATTGTTAATTCTGTCCACAGAGCAACAACAACACTCATCTACTCATGAAGCTAGACAGAGCCTGTTAGAATCTTCCTAATAATGGACCCAGCCAGTCACCTCACCACAGTGTATCATTTCCTCCTCTCATTTCTTCTTTGACAATTCATCTTTTTCAACCTTTCCCTCTTCGACTCTTGCTGGTGATTTACCGCAATCTTCCTCTTGGAAGTCAGGTGATGATGCTGATGGCAATGCTAGCAATTTTACCAACATGCAGCTCAGTTTTCCTTACAGAAAGAGACGGGGGAGTTAGATGCGCATAGTAGCTGCTCAGCAATTGGGTTTGGGTCAAGGGGGGGTGGTGAGAGCGGCGGTGGTGCCTAGACCTGGGCGACAAGGGCAACGGTGGTGCAAAGAGACAGGCAACGAGGGTGGGTGGCGAGGGTGAGAGCGGGTAGAGACAGGGACAGGGCGAGGTCGGGGAGGGCCTGCTATATACATTTGTTTCCCTTTTTTTCTCCCCTTCACTAGTAAGATTTGCGCTGAGGACTTGCGATTAATTGTTTTGACAGTTTTTTTTGTAATTACATCAGAAAAAAGAATAAAGCTAAAGAATAATAAACCACAGATCTCCAAAGAGTAGCTTATAAGGCCAATTCAAGGGGCATAAAGAGAAAAACAGTGATTGACATTAGACTTTCATGTGCATGTGTGCCTCCCCGAGTGTTTTTCTTTGGTCTCACAGTAAAAAAAGTCACCCATGGAGTGTTTAAGGGGACTCACAGTTGGTTTACATTTGAATGATTAAAGAAATGATGATGATGCTGTCTGCAAACATTGATTTAACTGAAGTTACTTGTTGTTTATTATTCCCTCATCAATCCTTTTATGTTATAAGCAGGGGCATTATTTTTTTGTGCTTGTTGCATTCAGCTTAAATGAACTGCCGTGGGTCTTAGAGACCATCCCCTTCTCAAAATGAGCAAACCCACCAAACAAAGGGCCACCATAGAAGAGAGTCGTTGCTTTTGTTTTACCCATTTGAACCTAAGGTTTCCCTTCATGCAAAAGAGAGCGTGTTCACTGTGTCTCTCAGCCTGGGCATTTTGGCGCTCAATAGTGTAAAGTGATGCCAAATAGGAAAACGACTACACAGGCATTAAGAAAAGATGTCACGAGGAAAGGGCAGCTTTTTAGCTGTGCCAAAGGAGCTGGGCAACTTCCTGGTCTGGTTGCCAGGGTTACTGGAAGCTGAGCCAGCTGGTGCGTTGGGCAGCCGTTGGGTCTGCTGAGGTAGACTGCAGAGGACGGTTGGGATGCTGAAAAGGAAAGTTGAATTAATGGGGGAGAGCGGCATTTTAAATGTAAGCCACAACTGACACTGAACATTTGAGCAACTGTTTGATCACTTATAGACATTTTAAAGCAGATAAATAGTAAAAAGAAAAAAAGAAAATCTAGATAAAATTAGTTAAACTTTAAGCTGAAAGTGTGTCTTTTTAGAAAACATGACATTTTAAAACCACAACTCTAGAAAAAGTGCTTTAATATAAAAAAAAACTTAACAATAAATATACAAATACGTTTCCTTGTAACTGTTTTTTCTTTTATTTCAGAGGTATTTTTTTATTATGGCCCCATTTTGACCAACTGGTTTAAAGCTTATCTAGGTAGGTGGGTGTTGTGGGATTTATGTAGACCATACTGGGATGGGTAAACACAGCTGGGGACTCACATCTCTGGAGGGCTGCAGCTTAACAGAACCCTCCTTTACACATTTATTGGTATGTTTGCTCAGAGGATGTGTTCTAATCTCCAGCCATTGATCTCTGTGCTGAGGCCTTACAAAGGCGCAACTGGCTGGTTTGAAAGTGACCTATTCCACAGTCAAGGTCTCACTAATTCCTCCACTGTCAAACATGACGGACTGCAAAGACCCAAATGTTATCTGCAGTTTCTATGTGAGTTGGATGTCTCAAGAAAATCGATTCATAAAAAATGATTTTAATATTAAAACCGTTGCTGAAAAAAATCCCTTTGATGCTTTAAAATTTTTTAAATCTGTCAACCGAATCAAGAATAAGTATAACTGCATCATCAAATTTATTTTGGCACACATCTTTATTTCGCACATACCATTTACAGTGATGGAATGGCAATTCATAATGCTGTACTAAACTACTTAATAACATATTATCTTAAAGATTTGACTCACATTTAAAAAAACGAGTAGCCCTATGATGCCATCTCCTGGCCAATACACTAAATTTCCTGTGCTGATCTTTAACAAGTGCAATGAGAAACAACCCATTTTTAAACCCATCGTTTTCTGTATCTTGGTGTGTAATATTGGTAGTTCAACTGCAAACAAATGTAAATATTTCTGATCATATTTTTAAAAATAACTCCTCTTTACACATTTCAGATTTGTGTAAAAGTCTCAGTCAAACAACCACAGGTAAACCCAATTTTCCAGTTCTTTTCTCTCAAATTTGTACTAACTCAGATTTAAATGAGTGATTGTAAAGATGCATAAAAATAACAGGAAATATTTAGGTGTGGCATAATTTCATTTTTTTAAAACATATTTGAGAAAAAATGCTTTTCTGAACATTAAAAACAATATTTGGTTTTTTTTTTTCATTTATATTTTTATGCTATTCTTAACATAAGCAAAGTCTCAAGTTAGAATTTGGCTTTAAGCTAATATAAAAAGTGAAAAATGAGTAAAAACATAAAAAGCACCAAAACAAACAGAACAGATTTATCATCTTCAATGCTTTTGGATTAGTGCAATAACAGAAGTTTAAGGAAGACAAAATAAGAAGAAATTATTTCTATTAATACCAATTGTTTTTACTAATAATTTCGAATCAGATATAAACAAACACTTTATTTAATAGGGTGTTGTTATTAGTATTTTGTCTAACATAAGGTCAGTACCTACTTTCTATACAACTAACCATCACTCAGAGATAAGTTGTGGTTACTTGTATCAGTAGTCAGCTATGTTAGTTCTAACCACTAGCACTGATACCAAGGTCTTCTCACATATAGAAGGCCCCTGTTTGTTTCACGTTGTTTACATGCTCTCCTCACAGCTCCAGCAAGGATCCAATGACCCTCTATGATTAATTTAAGGATAAAAAAATAAAGGGCTGGCATTCTATAAAACCAAATTATGAGAGCAGTCCCAATACAGATGAAGGTTTATTCCCTTAAAACTTTTACAGCAATGAGCACAGAAAGTCTACATTGTTATGATACTTGAAGATAACCTCTGCGCAAACTCCCATCAGGATTTGTGTGTTCTCGGCTTCCGTTGTTCCAGCGTAAAGTGTTTGACGTCAGCACCACAACATTCCGTCATGACAGTTCGTACGGGTGGTAAAATTAATCCGTAACGATTTTATATCAAACTAAATGAAATCTGTTTTAGCTGAATGTAAAATTTCTGATTAAAGGTAAGGACGGGTATTGTGTAAAACTTTATTTAAGCCTCCGACAACTGAAACGGACGTCAAGCAACAACTGTAATGCAAAAAGGCTAAGCTAGCATTAGCTAGTTTATGTTTTTTGAAGAAACTGAGCTGCGTTGTGGTAAATATTGAAATCCTTGAACAGTTTGTTATGGTTTTACTATCCTCTGCTTCAATTCACCAGAATCTACCTAAATTACATGTCAATAAAATTGATTAGAGACACCAAATCTGTATGTCCCCAAACAAATTAATTTCAAGAAAAAAAAATCTTAGCTAATTTTTAGCATAGCATCGATGATTTCTCCTCGGTTGAAACTTAAGTTAGCAATCTCATTTTTGTGTTTCTTATCGAAGTATAACAATTATTCTCAATATTGTGTCTGGTGTTTTACTACATTAAATGTGCTTAATTGTTTACTCGAAAACCACTTCTGGATGTGTAATGGTTAGATAATAAAAAAAGCTGTGCTCGCTATTCGTGGCCATCGATTTCCGAATGTGAATTCGCCGGCAGTCTATCTGTGATTTTCAGTGGCTTGCACTGTCAGCAAACCCGAATGAATGCATTCTGAGCGGCACCAAGACCAACAAGCAGCGTTTGCGCCGAGATCGTGAAGAAGCAGCGCATTGCAGGTGCATCGCTAACTCTGCACGCGCCTGTGTTTGTAGTGTGTGAGATCCAAGCCGGACCGGGACGTTCTGAAAACCTGTTATCTAGCCAGCCGAAGAGACGGGGAACAGGATAGGGAAACAGGGCGAAGCGGGCCCCGCGGAGCCGGTGGAGAAGATGGCCGGCAGCCCGGAGAAGAGTTCAACCGCGCAGGAGTTCAAGGAGCAGGGGAACCGGCTTTTCCTCTGCCGCAAGTACCAGGATGCTGCCTCTTGCTATAGTAAAGCTATTGTACGCGTCTGGGATTTCTTATCCAAACACTAATGGCGAAGACTAAACAGTTTGCGCGTAAATACTCTTTTTTTCTTTTTTTTGCCCATTGTGTCTTCCAGAACCGCAATCCATCAGTGGCAGTATACTACACCAACAGGGCCCTCTGCCACGTGAAGCTGCAGCAGTATGACAAGGCTCTGGCGGATTGTAAGCATGCACTGGAGCTGGATAGTCAGTCCGTTAAAGCCCACTTCTTCCTGGGCCAGTGTCACCTGGAGCTGGAGAACTACGATGAGGCAATCGGCAATTTGCAAAAAGGTCAGAAAAAAACCACTTCTAAATGGTCTCTATAATGTGCTAACTTGCTGCTATGCCTACCATTTGAAACTTTAAGTTGGGATATTTACTTTGAGTTGTGCTCGTCTTTGTTTTTTTCTTCTTCTTTTTTTTTTTTTTAGCTTAATTGTGTTTGACTTAATTCTATAAAGTCGTCATCAAAAACTTGTATGTTGGATTTATATTTAGAGGATTGCTAACCTTTCTCACATGTACTGCAAAGGTTTATACAGTAACTAAACAGATGTCTTTGAAGCTGCAGATGAAAAGAACAGATAGATCCAGTTTCCCATGAGAGTTAATAGTCTTAAAATAGTTTTTTTTTCTCTCCTAGCTGTTCGTGTCTTGTTTTTTTTTAATCATAACACCAGAACAAAGGAGCACAACCTTTAGGTGTTGAAGATGGATCAGTTCACTTGGGTTTTTACTGTGGGATTCTAACAGAAAAGAATTTTCTGTGGGGATGAGAATATCAAACTTGCACATGTTCGTCAATGCTTGACATATTTCAATCAAGTATATGCATTTACCATTTGATTCGTGTGTGCATATGTATATATATATATATATATATATATATATATATATATATATATATATATATATATATATATATATATATATGTGTGCGTGCGTGCTTGTGTTTTGATTATGTTGTGATTTATTTGTCTTGCCGCAGTTTTGGGTTTGGATTCAGCACAGATGACTTTTGTAGTGATTAGAGCAGAATTACATGTTTATTGTCTCACTACGCTGTTACACACGCCTGCAAACATACAATTCTTACATTGGTCTTGTTCCTGTGTCATGTCGAGTGTTAAAAAAATAGGCAGATGATCTTCTCTGTCTAAAGTGAATCCTTATGTTTGCTGTTTGGGTTAACATTTGGATTTAAATCTGTTCTAATGGAAACTTCACGCTGCTGTGAATTGGCCTTTTCACATCATTGAGAAGTGGAATATTGTAGAGGACATTTTTCTCTCAGAGGGTTTGCATCACTGCCACAAAGATTTTTAAATCTCTAATTAGTATTTTACTCCTTTTTTTTGTATATTTGATGTTTTCTGCAGCTTTTATTCAACAACTAAACATGGCAGGAAAAGATTTGGTCAGCAGTTCATTGACTTATTTGTCAACCTTTGCTTTGTTGTTTTTTTTACAGCTTATAACTTGGCGAAAGAACAGAGGCTGAATTTTGGAGACGACATTCCCAGCGCTTTACGCATCGCCAAGAAAAAACGCTGGAACAGCATTGAGGAGAAACGCATCAACCAGGAGAACGAGTTACACGCTTATCTGACCAAACTCATTCTGGCTGAGAAGGAAAGGTGAGCTCTCCTGGGAAAAATCGACTTATTTCAATGATTACTTTTTTTTTAATCTGCAATCCATGTCAACATAATTTAATATTTTACAGAGAGCTGGATGATTACAAAGAAAAACACGATGACAATCAGAACGGGAGCGATGCTGCCAAGATCGCGTCAAAACATGTAAGCTTTTCCATTTACTCCAGGGCTCCAGACTAACTGTTTTCACCAGGAGCACAGTGGCCCCCAACTGAAAATTTTAGGGGCACAACCAGAAAATTTAGGGGCGCATACCGTAAATCAACATGCTAACCAAATCTACTAATTTCCACTGTATTACTAATAAATACTTTAATAATAGATGCAGAAATTACAATGTGCTGTTTCAAATTCAGTGTCACATTTTATTCTGCACTTTTGAAGATGCAACAACAGGTAAACTGACAGCAGCATCGTTGTCATGACAATACAAATAGTAAAGAAAATGATGGAAATTCATCTTGGTGACACCAAATAAGTGCAGCCAAGATGCACAATAAGCGTGTTTGAGATCACCCAGGTGAACTCAACGCTGCACAGATCACCTGGTGTGTGAAATATATTTTTGTTTTTGCTCGAACATCACCTGTCAATCATCACAAAAATATCGCGAGAAAGGGGTGGGAGCAAGGGGCAAACCTACCCGAACACAGCTGGAAATTTACTACTGAACTGACTGAAAGCTGCCCTACAGACTACAAAACAATGCATTATGGGACATGTGTGCTGATGGTTTTTGTAGTTGAGTATTTAATTAAAATAATTAAAAATACCAATTCATTAAAAAAAAGCTACATACATTACAAAACATTAAAATAATCATAAAATATATAATAACACAGATCATACTAAGGGGGAGAGGAATATTAAAACTAAATTGAATGTTAAGGACACTCCAACTTCCTGTTGTCCTTCAGTCTTGCTGCAGATTCGCCTTCATCTCACAGCCCCCCCCCCCACCGCCTGGTCTCCACCAACGATCCAGGCGTGGTGCCGGTTCATCTCAAACACGTCTATCGTTGCATTTTCCCCACATATTTTCAGTGTGTCTAAAACTAATGTTGTTTTTGCTCGAGTGTGTTTAATGTCCAAGCTCCCTTAGCTGTCACGCATGTAGGTGTGGGACATTCATTCTCCTCAGCTGACCCGACTCCCGCGGGAGCGGTGTGCTGCCGTAACAGCCGTGCATACACCGTTTGATGCGCCGCCGTAACCGTAACCATAACCATAACCAAACCTTAACCTTCCTCCGGTTCTGTGTGACCCAGAGAAAAGTTCAGCACGGACTGCATGTTTTTAGAAAATTACGAGCGAATAAATACGTTCTAAAAAGGAAAGTAAGGAACTCCTTAATGTGGTCCGGGGAGGGAGGGGGCTTTCAGGTTTCCTGCTTTCAAGCCCTGTCATTGTCCCGCCCCCAAGAGTCATATACCCCACTGTGATTGGTTGGTCATCTCCGTGCACGACAATGAAAAATTGTCATTCATTAAAACTGACGGTCTGCAGTAACATTAAACTTTCATATTAAGGCGGGAGCCGCAAAATATCATCTTGGAGACCGCAAATAGCCCGCAGGCCGCGAGTTTGAGACCCCTGCTGTAGTTCTGTCACTGGTACACTAGCCGCAGGTTGGAAGAACGAATCAATAGTTCACTTACTCATAGCTCAGACGCACATATCAGGTTGTGATGATATTTGTCTCATTATCTCTAGGCCCCTCCCCTTCCACGCATTTTAGCCACTTACAGTGGCTTTCCCTATTCTTCTCACACACATTGGCCGCCTCACAGACAGGCATCACTCAATGAAAAGCGAGTGTGTGCTCGCGTTTCATGAGTATGTGCGCGAGTGTGTGTGTCTGCCTGCGTGCGTGTGCACTCGCGTCTCATTGATTATTTAATTGATCATTGACGTGCCCCTTCCACGTTTAATGTATAAAAAAATACGTAGGGTGGGGACAGTCGCGCATGTGTGACTGGATGTAAAAATCAGTTGCACACTCTCAAATTTTGGTCGCAAAATGCGACTAGTTGGTCGCAGTCTGGAGCCCTGTCTCTGTTTAGCCACAGCAGCTGTTCCACATTTTCTGACATTTCTGATCTTCTTGATTTATTTATTCATTTTTATAATCATGTGACCTGCAAAGGACAAATATTTATTGGATATGGAAGAGCTCTTCTCGCAAGTTGACGAAAAGAGAAAAGTGAGTACCAAAAGTCATTTTTTTTGCATCCTTCTGTGAAATATTAATGTTTTTTTAAGTTGAATATGGAAAATCCAGGTGACATTATATATATATATATATATATATATATATATATATATATATATATATATATATATATATATGCTAACATGACAGTTCCATTGCTACCATAAAAGCACAATTAGAAACCATTAATGCAAATGTTTGCTGCTGATCTCTATTTCTTTATTTTCAACTGACATAATATCACTGATAAAATGATGTAATGCTTAGTTTGTTTCTATGGTTACGGTGTGCATTTCTAATATAGCTAAATGTTAACTGCAGGGATAAAAGCATGACGTTTTTTTTTTGTTTTGTTTTTTTGCCAGTAAGGCAAACACATGTTTTTTTTCTTCTGCTTATACAGTTCAGAGCCCTGAAAATCTGCCAGTATGTTTTGACAACAAAGCTGTTTTGTTGTGATTTAAATAGTGATGCAGTTTCTTATCAACCACATCTGGTTTTGGTTTCTTTCACTGTTGTATACCTTCTCTGACAAATGAGCTGTTTTTGAAATACAACAGTAAATGTTTAAAATGCTTGAGACAAATTTTCAAGGAACGGCGGGGAAAAAAATCATTTTTCCCTTTTTTTTTGTTTATAATGTTAAAAAATGAGGCGATCTGCACTGAATCTTGTTAAAGAGAAGAACCGACTTTTTTCTTCACAGTTAGTTTGATTTGATTGTTTCTTTTCAGAAGCGGGAGATCCCCGATTATCTGTGTGGAAAGATCAGTTTTGAGCTGATGAGAGAGCCCTGCATCACACCAAGTGGAATCACGTATGATCGCAAAGACATCGAAGAGCACTTACAGGTAAAGGTTTTGTCTTCCAGCACTTTGATTGCTTCCAAATAGTTTTGTTTTCTAAAAAAGCTAATATTAAAGACCCACTCCGATCATCTTTTGATCTATTTTTAAGGCATTCCCAATGGTATTTTAAAAATAATTGTTAAATTTTTTTGGCAAAATCAGAAAACGTGTCATTTTCTAGAATATAGTTTCTGCAGAGTGGCAGGAGTTCATCCGAAATGTCTGAGTTGTGGCCAGGAGTATTGCCAGGGAAGCAAGCCCACCCCCTCTCCCCCTTCCCGTTGCTGAGAGCTCAGAGCAGGAAGCTTCGACATCACAAAAAATCTCTTTTTCAACAGTCTTCTCCTGACTCACAACGATTTGAACAAGAAAATACTCAGAAATGCAATTTTAAGCTTCATTTTCTCCATATATGTCCTCCATCATCAGAAAAATGCAACAAGAACATGTTGAAAACACTGGAATTTGCAATTTTAATCGGAGTGGGTCTTAGAGTAAACCTTCAGTGTAGTTGTGTGATTCCTCCCATTGACCCTGCATACATTTTGCATGTAGAGTACTGATGGATTCATGAAAACGTCTTTGCAGCGAGTCGGTCACTTTGACCCGGTCACCCGGAGCCCGCTGACCCAGGATCAGCTGATCCCTAACCTGGCTATGAAGGAAGTGATCGATGCCTTTATCCAGGAGAATGGTTGGGTGGAGGACTACTGAAAAAAGCACCTCCCATTTCTCCCTCATGCCCCCCTCCTCCACCTAGTACTCAACACGAAGCCTGAACTACTGAAGGCTTTTGAAAACAGATCACCCCTTGCCTGGATATGCATCTTACACAAGCAGGAAAAGCCGCACTCTGGACCGCCCAATGGGAGCCTTGTATCTCGGTTTGCCTCCTCCTTGCTTTCAGTCTTTGCTGTTAAACTTCTTGCTGCAACTCACCACAGCTCAGTGTTCATATGCTGCTCCCTTTAAGAGTCCCTCTCTTTGTTTCTGTCCACCTCTTTTAGTTTTCTAGTCTTTTTCTGCTCGACTCCTCTGTAATCAAATCGAGGCTGTTTTCAGGTCTTTTTTTGCACATTTCCTGCTTTTCTTTCCTTCTGTTTCTGAGTGCCACAGTTATTGAAAAGCTTTGATCTCAAGTGTTACACGTAGAACACTAATATATAAAAAAAGATCATTTTTAGTTTTGAATTGGCTTTTTTTTCCATTAAATGGTATTTCATTTGTCCATTTGTTAAAGGTCAACTTATCTTTGTAAAAGTTTGACATCAAATGCAACATTTTACTGCAAGACTTTTCAGGACCTTAACACATTTTTTTTCCTTTTCATATCATTCACCCCATAACAGACAATTCAAATCAGCTGAATGTATAAATGATGTATTTCATAGATTTTTTAAATAAACGATTCAAGGTGTTTTGTATTTGGTCCTTTTGGGGTAATCATGTCAAGCCTTGAACAGGAAGTGTGACGATGAAATGCTGCATACAAAGAACGTTTTCATGTTGCTGGTTTGACGTTCAAAGCAGAAATCTTTCAACCTGGGAGCCACAGTGGTTTTCTCTAAATCCAGATCCGACTGTCCGTGTGCAGATGTTGAGGCTCACCTGGAATGACAGCTTACATTAACCGCCGTGAGCATCACCGCCCCTCCCCTCAAATCCAAGAAATGCTGGAAGACTTACGACCATCTTCTTTCCTCCATACCTCAGTCCAAGTGTTTGCATGCTGGAGCTCCAGCATCCCTCTTTGTGAAACCCATTATGGTTCTGTGCTTGTCGTTAGCCGGTTTTCCAGCTGAATGTGTTCGTGGTTAAACGGGCTTGTTGGTTGTCGTTTTGTTTTGGGGTGCAGACATTGTACATAATTTGCTGGTCTTACTCAAAACGTTATTTCTTGATGAGATAGGTTTTTTCTTTTTTTTCTGGAGAAATCCTAAAGCTTGAGAAACTGTATTAAATGTAGATATGTTGATAACAGAAATGCCTGATTCCGATTTCATTCATTTGTCCCCATTCAAACATAAATTTGGAGTATGTATGTTGTGATGTTTGATGCTAGTGGATCATTAAAAGAAATACAAAGAGTGAATGGAACTCCGCTGCTTATTTGACATTTACTAATAAAAAGTTCATGGAAAACCTTTCTTTTTTGTTTAATGAGGTGTCTAAATCAGAAGTGACTTAGAAACCTGTAATCGGCCCTTTTTATTTGAATCCGGCCAACATGATGCCTTATTTCATGGACTGTTTGGTCACTAGGTGGCGCTGCTTTTCTGAAAAACATTTTAACTGACAAAACTATTAAAAACAATTCAAATATGCAAGAATCAATTCTGATGGGATTCTGCAGCTCTAATAATTCAACCTATTCCAGCTCATTTTGACCCATATATTAAAAAATGGTTTCAAAAAAATAGATGAAAGTAAAAAAAGTGCAAAATCACAAAAGGATTGACATTAACAAACTTTAGAACATGGCAGACCCATTAAGACTAGTTTCTTATTGAAGCTATTTATTCTTTAGTTTTAGACATTTTATCTTGATTAAAATGTTATTTCTTTGCAATATGAAGTCTGTGTTGACTTTTCAACCATAAATCACTTTATTTAGCTTGGGACAGTTAAATCTGGGGGAATTTCTAAAATGATCCATTATAGAATAATTGAATCAAAGACATTTTTTTTTCTTTAGTTTGCCTTTTTTTTTTTTTTTTTTTTTTTTTTTTTTACTTTTTTTGAAAAATAACTTTAAACAAACACAGAATCACAAAAAATAGAACCAATTATCCTGTTTCAAATTTGACTTGGGGAAATTTAATAAATCTGCAGCTTTTCTGGTCAGAAATGAGGACCCTGTGCAAGCAGTGAACTGAAGAACCGAAGAGTGTTTTTGCTTTATTCCCATTAACTTTGGTGAAATAATGCTTGCTTCAGTCACAAGAAGAGGCTGACATGCTGCCCCCAAACACCAGGTCTATTGTCCCGGCCCTTCAGAGGGCTGACATCACAACCTGCATGTGCTAGGAGGGGAGAGCACCAAACCAGTGCTGCTGGCTGCTGGGACTGACTGTCCTGCACAGAGGAACCAGAAAACAATATCAAAATGGTAAAAAAAAATATATATATATATATATTTATTAGAAATGATTGAAAAGATTTGATGTCTGAAGTGATTTAAATGTTTAGTGATGGCTTTGTGTGGATGTGATGTTCGGTGTGTTTACAGAGCGTCAAAACTGCCGTGCTTCTCCTTGATGTTGCTGTAATGTTGTTGACTCCCTTCCTCAGCCACACAAGGTACGGACTGATCATTCAAAACGATCATTTAGACGGGGTCTGTGCACAGACCTTCAGAAGTAATCAGTAATCTAGAGGTCCTTTTGTTGAAGAGGATTATTAGTAAGCTTTCCAGAAAAATAATATTCCAGTTGCAGTTGTTCTATTAATTATTGCTAACAGTAGCTTTAATGTTCTCTTTTTTAATGGTTAGGAGTTATTTATATAAAGAATCTACAAATTTCTCTTTTTAAAGAGCAACAGTCAAAAAACTTTAAACAGGATCCAGATCTTTATGTGAAAAAGGATCTCCTGGGTGTTTTCAATCCTTCATTTCTTACCTTCTAACACTTGAGATGTATTGTGGTCTAGACAAAAAATCCAGCAGAAGTTTTTTAATATGTGACCTTCTGAAGAATACAGCGTATGATCAAAAGATTTTTTTTTAAAAGAAGGATTTTTAAAACAAAAAATATGACTTTTATTGACTGGCAAGATACATTGTATATTAAGTGGCAAAATATTGTCCTTACCTTTGTTTTTAATTTTTATGATCCTTTAAAAATAAAATGTTATTGTGCATCATAAACACTTCTAACCTTTTTCTCTTCTCTTCTCTGACTTTATTACATCTCCAAAATGCACATATCAGATGAATTGTTGTTTATTATTAAAATAAGCTTAAAGGACACATTCTTACAGTGTTTAGTTTGTCATAAATAGTTAAAATATATATACAGTTGTAATTCAATGATTTTAAATACACCTATTGATGCAAATATGCATTAAACCACTTTGGCTCCAGAATTACCTTAATTTAGCACTATGAAAGCAAATACATAAGTAAAAGATTGTTTTCATAGCTGTTAATAAATTCAGTCATTGAGGAGTTAAAATTAAATAAAAGTGAAGCTTGTGGCTCCTGATGAGTTTTGTTCAACAACAAATTGGCCAAAATGGCTCTAAGAGTTAAGGTTGTCAACCCCTTTTCTAGTTCAAGGGTTTGTCTCCAACATGTAATGACAGCAGTTGAGCACAGAGGAGGTAGGTTCATGATTAGCTATGTTTTAACCTTGACAAGACCCTGTCTCAGCCTAATACTCAGCTCAATATTCATGTGTTCTACAGTAAAAGTTTGATGTGAATGAGGTACTAAAATAAAAGAACAATGCACTTAAATACATGTTTGGTCTTCCTTATTTTAGCAGGTCTGAGTGAGAAAGTTCTGGTCTTCCCCTATGAGACGGATTTCAGCTTCGTAACTCTGATCCCACAGAAGGAAATGGAGCTCCGGGCCTTCACCCTCTGCATGCGTGTGGCTACAGAGCTGCCAGAGGAGCGCCAGATCATCCTGTTTGCCTACCGCACGGCCGACTATGATGAGCTCAACGTGTGGCGTGAAAAAGACGGCCGCGTGTCTCTCTACATGAGCGGGGACGGTACCTTTTTTCATCTCCCTCCTCTCACCACTTTCCGCTCCAGCCTCTGCCTCACGTGGGAGTCTCGCACCGGCCTCACCGCTTTCTGGGTGGATGGCAAACGCAGCACCTACCAGGTCTACAAACCGGGTCACAGCATCCGTCCAAAAGGCACCGTCCTGCTAGGGCAAGACCCAGATAAACACCTGGGAGGGTTGGAGGCCACGCAGAGCTTTGTGGGGGAGGTGACTGACCTGAACATGTGGGACTCTGTGCTCTCCAGGAGCATGATTCAGGCCTGGCACTACGGACACAAGGTGCTCAAGGGGAATATCTTTGACTGGTCCAGCATAGAGTACGAGCTGAACGGGAATGTGATGGTGGTGCATGACGACTGACTCCATGAGAGGTGCAGCACAGACAGGAGTCAGACTTTGGAGCCCGGCCTCAGTCTGGTGCTGGTGTGTTTTTGTCTTTCTTTCAAGAATTCTTCTTTACAGGAGCTTCTGTCTGTCCTGAGTTAACCTCTAGACGTTTGGGTAAATGGAGAGAAGGATTTAGGATCATTTGATTCTTGCTGCATGATTTATGTTATGCCCCTTTTTGTGTCTAGGGGTACTTAGGAGCATAACATAAAAGTACGGTAAATATTTTTGCCCGTTTAAATTAGTAACAAAACACCAAAAGATTGTCTCCGCACAAAAACAACAAATTTATTTAAAAATTGATAAATAACAACCAACAATAACTTAAAAGGTGAAGCTAAAACAGCTTTAGGGTGAACCAAGGCCAAAAGAACAAACAAGCCCCCATCTAACTGAAATCTGTTATCATACCTGGAAATGAAAGAAAAGGGAAAATCAATGACAAAACACTAACCTCCCTAGACTAACATAAACATGAGAAAACATGTGAAAGAAAATGGCAGTTCATCCCAACAGCTTCACTTAACCCTTGTGCTATCTTAGATGACCCCACCCTGACATTGGCGTGTTCTCCCTACTATGACAAAGGTGGATAAAGGTGGAAAGATTTCATGTAATCCATGGACACCAGTGAAGATCACAAATCATTGAAAAAAAAAGGTTCAGTGCACTGTCTAGTGGGTCTAAATGACCCAACTCCCAATGTGCCTAGAATAGCACAAGGGTTAAACAAAACTAGAGCAAACAAAACTACACAGAGTGGGCCTGAACACAAGAACCACAAAACTACAAAGTGCAACACATCCTAAAACAGGTGGAGAACTACAAAACAAATGGAGACGACTACCAAAGCTGCAGTTTGGATCCAGTGCGAGTCACGCCTTTTCCAGCACCACACCCGAAAGTAACCCACGCGCACACACAAAGATCCACAAAAACAACAAAGTCCCACTCTGATAGAAAGAAAAAACAACACAGAACAAAAAAAAATCCAAACCAAATACGGCCACAGCTGTAACAATCTCCTAATAAATATATATAAATAAATATTTTTACAATTTCAGCAGCAAAAAATGCTCTTAAAATTCAGCCAATTTTGCTCATAAATCAATAAAAGTCCTTTAAACGGCTATTTTTTGTTAACATTCTTTAAAATAGATAGCAAGTAAACACAGTTTTTTTAATTAAGTCAAAAAGCAACAGAAACTGCCTTTTTAATATACATTATACAACACAGACACTCTGTGTGCTACCAGATGGTGATGCTTTGTTCTGCACGTCTCAATTTAAAGAATTGTGTGTGATTTTATGTTGAGCCTCATACATTTTCTGTGATTTGTAAGATAATGTTTGATTTGTGCACACACAAGTTGTCGTGAATAAACACAAACTAAAACATGATCATGAGGCTACCGTGTGTTTTAAAGAAACTATTGACCCCAAATAATAATAACCAGTTCAAACTGAAATATGGAACCATCTTTATTGAATAAAATACAGCAGAAATGTAAAATGTAACAATGGAATTGAAAAAAAAACATTTTGCTGTCTTGAATTTACCTGGACAACCTGTTTGTTGACAGAAACCATTAAGGAAGATGCTGAAAAACAGATCATTGAAAGCTTTTTTGCACCTAAGTGGTAATTATCTTCTTTAAAATCCTTTGCCGTAATGTTGCCTTTGAATATCTCCCTTGTTCATTAATTTTCTATGTTTCAGCTGATGTAAGAGCGCTTTGGGGCCTGAAATAATATCTCGCATGTAGGTAACTGATGGTGTTTGTGATTAAAATCTCTGAACTTTAAGAGCTTGTTTTTCATATTCTACTTTGCATTTCAGACTAACTGATTGATTACCATTTATATTTTAACAACTGTAGCTAAAGATTGTTATATCACATATGCTGAAAAGACAAATAAAATCACTTAGCTTTGAAGTTTTTCTCCCCAAAAAATCAATCTTTTAGGTTTTTAATCAGGATCTTTTCTGATCTCCTAGGTGTTCTTTGCTGGGGCATAACAGACACGAGGGGCTTAGGTTACACATTACTTGCAGAAACTAAGACATATGGAGCTGCTTCACTTACAAAGGGCCCTAAAAACAGGCTCAGGGTGAGATCTTCTCCATCCAAGTGTAACAGTAACCCCGTGTGCCGCCTCTCTTCATCTCCACGGCTCCGTGCACCCACCCTCCCTGCCCACACCACCATCGTGACCTCCTTGCAGAGACACTGGGAGAAGAAGTTTCAGTGCAGGCTTCCTCCAGGGTGGGAAAGTGCAGCGTTCTGAGTGTTTATTCTGACCAAATCACCCGTCGGCTCTCTCGCTGCAACTAAATAAGGAGAAGCCAGGGCCGATGAGTTCTGACTGCGGGTCAGCAGCCAAATGTTCCACCTTCTTGGATGTTGCAATGCATCAATCGCAGTGCCCACTCACTGTGTGGTAACACCTTTGTGGACCATCTGCCCAAGCCGGCCTTCTCAGCCCTCTGGTCTGTACATACACACAAGCTCACACACAGATAAACCTTTGTTTTTTTGCTGCTCTGCCCAAGGGCAGGAACTAATTCTTTATTTATCATCCCACAAAACTAGAAGCATCCTTTTTATTTTTTGTACTCAAAAGCTAAAAATGTACTATTTTGTGAAATGTATTGCAGCACCCTACACACTACAGAGGCTTATTATTTAGGGCAAAATGACTGGCCTCCCCGCAGAATAGATAATTACTCCCTGGATCCCTGTGTTGCACTGAGCAAACAGTTGCAGGGCTCCTTGTTCCGCCAGTGCAGGCCCATGAGATCTGCATATTGGCCCATGGTGGTGTAAGCAGTCGGAGGCGAGGCAGCGGCGGGATGTCCATGCGTGTGGAACTGGTGAAAAGGTTTTCCACTCGAGAGGAGATTAACTGCAAGAGGGAGCCCCGCGTGAGCCGGCAAGGGGAGACAGAAGGACGGCCGTTCTGGATTCCTTCGAGCAACTCCAAATAGATTTCCAGGCAAAACATATTTGCATACGCAAGACAGTGCTATGAGCCATCTGAGTGCACTGTGGCATGTGTGCATTGAGCAGATGGATAATTTTTTAGAGCTTTCTTGCAGAAATTTCAGCCGATTAAATCAGGATTATGAGCATTATTCTGGTGCTCAGACAGAACAATCAAGATCAAGTTGCTCTTTTTTTTGATAATTAGCTCATACAAAGTGCCCAAAAAGGACCCAAGAACAATGGACAGAAAGTTTAAAGCTGAGCACATTTTTACGCTGAAATGATTCAAATCTCAGGTTTTACTCTGTTTCTTTTTCTTGTTCTAGGAGGTTTTAATCTACCGGTTCGTCCTCCCCTCTGGGCTGCATAAAAAATTCACCAGGGCTTCCCATTAGAGTCAGTCAGAGTCAGGGAGTGAGCTTCACAACGGTCAATCGCAGGACATTTGTCCCTTCAGAGACACAAAGGTTCATAGAACTGAAATTCACAATAAATACCACATCTAAGTCCTGCTGCCTGCTCTGTCCATTCAGACCCAAATACCACAGTTAGCTAGCCTGTGCCCTTTTTGGGATTTTCACACTGATGGTGTGAGACCTGACCTTTCCTGGGTGGCAGTGTATGGGCAGCTGGCTGTGTCCGGTGTGATCCCTCCAGGCAGGAAGGCCGAGCTCTCCACCTCTTTCTGCTTCAGAAAGACTTAAAGAAGAGAAGGAAAAGGAAGCAAGAATGAAGTGAACGACTAGAGACAAGGAGAATTAAGCAGATTTTAAAGGTTACCAGTTCTTTGGGATTTTCTGCATCAGGTTTTGTGCAGGAGGTCATTACAATTTTTTTTTTTTTTCTGGACAGGGGCAGGAACGTGTAAATGTTTTTGGAAAGCAAAAATTAAAACTGGCAAAAAAAAAAATATCCTCATTGATAATAATATAACAAAGCTTGATGGTATTAAACCAAACTAATGGATTGGTCATTTCAAACATTCTTTTCTTCTCTTTTTGAATCTGTTTTTTTTTTTTTTTTTTTACAAAAAACTACTTTTTTATTCTTTGAGTAAAAGCAGGTTTTTGAGGCAGGGTATCATTAAAAAACAAGTTTTTTTCATGTAAATAAACTAATAAAATTGTATTGGTTCTTTGGTTTGTTATTTGTTTCCTAAACAGACTTTTAAGATCACTCACCACAAACACACAGTTGCTTCAGCTTTAACTGTTTTTTTTTTTGCAAAATGAAAAATTCTTTTTGCTAAAAAATATGTTAATTACAATAAAAGAAAAAAAAAGTATTTTATTATTTTATTTGTTCAGGAAGATTGTGAGAACTTTTAATTTAATTGTGGATTTTGGGATACGTTTTAGGTTTTTTTTGCACCTCTGAATATGTTTAAAGAGCCACGCTAATAAAAATGGTGGTTTTTGGTGTTTTGAACATGTTCTTGTGGCATTTTTTACAAATATAAAAACAATTTAGATGAAAATTGGGGAAATGAGTATTTCTTTATTTCAATCAATGTGAACCAGGAGCAGACGGAAAAAATGCAGTTTGAAAAAGATTACATTTGTTATGTAGACAATACGATGGCTGCAAGCTTCCTGCTCTGCTCCATTAAAAATTGCATTCATGCATGAAGTGTGAGGCCTGTAAGCTTGGGGTGTAAAAGAAAATTGATTCGATACGATATATTGCGATAAATGGATGATAGATTTTTAATATTTGTATCAGTTTACCATGCTGTGATATTTATTTAATTATTTTTGAGCGTCCTTCAGCGTCTGACTCTTTCTTTTCATCTCTACACCACACAAAACAACTACAAGAACTCGCAAGAACCAGCTTGTGTTAAATATTCAGTCAGCCTCTCAGTTTTTGTTATGAGACATGCGCTACCGACAGAACTGTATTGGTTAAGACTCATTGATTCAAATGTTTTTCCTTTTTTCTTATACTGACAAATATTTTGTTGTGCAAATCAGACAATGTTGACTGTTTCCTTTAAGAACCTTAAAGCACTATGAATTTGCCTGGGTAAAAGCTACTGTATGTGTATATGACATACAGTTGCAGTGCTTAGCATTGTGACCATTTAACAAAATGAATTTGACCATTTTATTACAATGGAGGCGTATGAATATTCAGGTAAGTTTTTTTTTCTAAATCATACTCTTTAAAAAAATATTTTAAAATTGTTCCGGTACAGTCATTGGATGTTTCCAGTCTGTGCATTTATTACAGTCACTTTTTTCAGATCCATCTATGATGAAGAAGTGATGAATTTAGTAGAAAAAATTATATGACATTATGAGATAAACTTCCTCCTCCAGTTCATCCAGAACAAAAATCATCTTTCTGTTCTTCTGCCTCCTCCGGAGCAACATGACACTCTAAGCAAAGCAAGAGGCTGTGTGGTTGAATAAATTGTGGCTTTTAGCAGTGAATTCCCAGTGAAGTCGCCTCTGGGCTGTCCTCTCCTGTGAACATATGACCCACGCCACAGCGCATGGCTCTGTGTGACGGTCCAGGGCCTCCTGATTAAATATTGCAAGCCTCTAAATGGATGGAGATTAGCCTCTGTGGGAATGTTAGGTCTTAATTTACCCTCAGGCCAGATGTGCATGTGTGTGTGTGTCTGTGTGAATATGAAAGGAGGCGGGCAAGGAGCAGGGCTTGCTGTGAAAGTGTATTACACGTTGTTAAAGAGCGGGTCGATTGAGGTGCGGTTTATGGAGTGCACGCACAAACGCAGCCGAGAGATTTAACACATTTTTCGGGCCACAACACAGTAAAGAGATCACAATAACCAGGAAAATATTTCATTTTTAAATGTTCCTATTTGGTCTTCAAACGTAAAATCTGAATCTGAGCCTAAAATCTGAAGTAATTTAAAGCAATATTAAAATATTGGACACCACATTTTTCTTCTCTTTTTTTATCATCTTTGGGCAAAATCTTACAGCTGTTAGCATTTCCCTCTTTATTTAGTGAAAGCAATAAACTATGGTGTCATTTTGAACAAGCAACAAATTAATAATGCAAACTACAAAAATATTAGAACAGGTAATGGAGTAAGACTGTAGACAAGAATATTTCATGACAAACAGTGCTGCAGATAATAAGCTTGCCCTAAATTCCCATCATCCCTTTGTTTACACTGTCTCCTGCTATCTTATAGTCCCTCACAACCCCAGTCTAACATTATAGTCAGCGATGTGATAGTGATGCAACAAAAATATCTAGCAATATTGGAGCTATCCAGCCCTAAAGTTTGAGCCAGATTTCAGCTCAGATGAGGAAAACAAAGACGTTCATTAATCTACCGACTGTGGCCCCAAGATCACTGGTACAAGCTTTTTCCCATGTCATTTTTTTGTCTGCTCCTGATTCCCAATGATTTGAATAAAGACATACTCAAAAATGCAGTTTTAATCTTAGTTTTTTTTTATATATGTCCTCCATCATGAGAAAAAAAAAGTACATGCTAAAAACACCCAAAACAAAATTTTTCATCAGAGTGAGTCTTTAGTAAGAAAAGATTAAAAAGTAAATTACCTCCGCTGCCAAGAAATAAAGGCAGAGTCACCTTTTTGTGATGGAGGTGAAGACTTTTCTCTTTGACAGAGGGAGAGTCAGCCTTGTCGGACAAATTGCAATTATTCCAGAAAGAAAAGCAAAGTCAAACTTGACTGGTCTCACATAAGTGATTCATTTCTATCTCTGTAGTTTTCCAATCGTATTGATGTGTTCCATTCATAAACTGCTTTCCTGAAAGCTCCACTCTGACTGACCCTCCGCCCTCACCACAACCCCTGCCCAAAACAAAAAAAAAATGCGACCGCAGCTATTCTGTTGGACCGCATTAGTCATGGATGCTGGCTTCACACATGAATTAAAGGACTGCCATTTTTAATTGCAGTTGGTTTTCTGTGCTCTGTTATGCCATCTCCACTTCTGCTTTGAATTATTGATCAGCTGGTTTTGTAGTTCGCCACTTTTAAAATGCTTTTAGGGACGTGAGTGCGCCTTCTGCGGTCTTTGCACGTTAACCCCCAACTTTATTATTTATAAAAGTGTTGTACCGTTATGGAAATGGGGATCTATCTGTTTGAGCGTTTTCTGGCTTTGGCGAGGTCTGTGTGTGATAAACATATGTCTGCCTCTGTGTTCATCAGATGTATTTCTGCGAGGCCTTAATTCTCTAGTAATTTTCTCTTCTCATAAAAGGGAAAACACATTCATCAAACACACACCGCATATGTGTGCAGAATCCACAGACAGTACCACCTCGGCACAGACACACACACACACAACAACCCGGTGACAAAATGTGCCACACATGCACACACACAAGCACTCTGCGCCACTGGGCAGGGACTAGCCTGAAAGATTGAAAGCAATTAAAACTATCATCTGCAGTGGCTCTGGGCAGGCCTGTGGCTGCGAGGGGGGAGCTGCCACAGTGCATCAGCCTCTCAGTCTCAGCAACGCACAGCGACATGAGAGAAAGAGACACAGCCCTCTCTGAAACACACTGTCGTACAATCCACGCGCACCCACACAGGGATTTTGTCAGCTGCTGATCTTTCACCTCTTTCTGTGTCCTGTTTTGGGATGGGGGTGTGTGTGTGGGGGGGGGGGGGCATGATCAAGCTCAAAGCAGTGAAGTTCAGCTTGTTTAGGGAGTGAGCTCTTGTAACTCTCTGCAACATTGTGGAGATTTCGTAAAAAAACGATTGTGTGATGCAAAAAGAAGAAAAAAGTCAGCAAAGCGTCACAGGCCACCAGAGGAAATGGGCTGTTGTTCCACTAAACGGCTGTGCACGTAAAGGCACACACACAAACCTGTGCCCATCAGTCTGATCTCATTAAGTGAGCACTCTGTAACTGCAAGCTGTTTGGGCCAAACTTGCAGCAGTTTACCTGTGCTCAGATCCTTGGGAATGGAAGCTGTCTGCTTCAGTCTGGACTGGCCCTTAACAAGTTTCCTCAGGACAACCACACCACCATTATCAACCACTCTTACTGTTCCTCTCTATCTTGCCTCCTCCTTTCCTGCCCTCCGATCAGCTCGCCACCTGTCACTCTCACTTAATGTCGACATTAGTACCGGTGGTTTCCTCATCCTGGTTCTCTTCAGCCCTTCCCGCCACCTCCCCTCGCTGCGTTTGAATACATGTCTCCAATATCCTGCCCCTACTTAATTTGACAGGCCCCTGTTTTGTCAGTCTGACAGGCCCGTAGCAAGACACTAATAGGCCACAGAGACCACCAGCAACGGCACCAGCCAGGGTGGCCCTGCAGTGCCAGTCCCCATCATTCTCGACGTCTCTCGGGGCTATGTAGGCAGGAAAAGACGGCTAAGGGAGTGGTCAGGGTTCGGGGTGGTCAGGCTGCAGCGCTGTCACACCAGCCCACAGCAGACTGGACCAGGCCTCAATGCTGACACCAGGCCCCGCTTCGGTGTGACCCCAACTCAGTCAGCGAACACACAAAGGAGAGCGAAAAAAGTAGCCAGTGGGGGGAGTCCTGGGATCTAATGATTTGGGCTGCCACTCACAGGCATGTCACAGAGATGGCTTTGGTTTCTCTTCAGTGGTGGAGCAGCTGGGACGGAGATGTTTGTGCAGGAGTGTCTGTGTGCGTCTTGCTTTAGGCCACCTGTCTGTAATTGTTACTTGCTAAACTCTGATCAGAGGTAATTGGTCGTCTTCTTTTTGTTTACAACCCAACCAGCAAGTGAGAGGTCAGAATGTTTTAAGCACTTGTGCAGGTCAGCTCTTTTGTCTTTTCTTTGCTTTAGCTGTAAACATATAAACTAAATACATAAAAGAATACAAACTGTTGCAACTGAAGACTAGTTAATTATTTATTTTTTTCAGTAACATTTCAATAACACTCATGAAAAATGTTTTTCTTTTTGAGAATTTTTTTTAAACTTTTGCATGCATGAAAAAATAAAACAAAAAAAGAGAAGACAACTGGTCATGTGTGTCACCTGGGTCCCAACTAAAAAAAAACAAGAGGCAGCTTGTGTCAGTCATTTTTACTGCTAGTGTTCTTTGGAGGAAATAGGAGATAAAGAAAATAAAAAAAAAATAGTTATGGAAAACTGTAGAATCAGTTGGATCACAAGACCTGAAGAAGTTCCTCCTGCCTCAAGAGCTTCTGACAGTTTTCTGCTCTGCAATAATCCAGTCTGTTCTGACCACATCCATCACGGTTTTCCATCACGGATCATTGATTTTAACCTTTCCTCCATCCAGGTCCTGTACCAGTTCAGGGTTAGGAACCGGGCTGGTAAAATTTACACCCTGGACACAATCTTTTTAGATTCCTCCTCACGTTTCAGAGCTCTGTATGCCAAAATAACCCACCACAAATCCAGCTTCTTCCCCCAAACCATCGATCTGATGAACGATTAACCAGTGTGAAACCACAAACATTAAAACTTTTAAACCACCTTCAATCTTGTATTCATCTTTTTCTTCCTTTTTTTTTATTCCCACCTATTTATGCTTAGTTTTTGTTTACTTTGTCAAATTCCTTGCGTGTGCACTCATACTTGACCAATAAAGCTGATCCTGAAAATGGAAGATGAGAACTTGGTAGATGGTGTATACTTATATTGCGTTTAACTATAGAGGGCCCAAAGCTCTTTACTGTCACAGTATCACAGTATCATCCATACACACATTCACACACTGATGCTACCTTAAACTGGCACCAACCTATAACCATCGAGGAGCAACGAGGAGTTTGGTTGCCCATAACACTTCGACAGGGCGGGAACCAAGCCTGCGATCCTTCCGATCGGAGGTCGACCGCTCTATCTCTTCACCATGGCCACCCATGGTAGGTTAAAGAGAAATTGTACCAGAAATTGTCGAGAAAAACCTTTGAGCAAGTCTGGTAAACTCATTTTCTTATCCTTACAGGATAAATCTAAACAACAGCCATATAATTTTGAATTATTCATAAGTGGATTTACTGAGTAAGTGTAAGAAACAATTAAAGGCCAGATGATGATGTGAAAACCTTTTTGCTGTAAAGCTATAATTAGATCAAATTCCAGAAGTGTTGTTTGAACTTTTCAAAGTCTTCATCAGTCAAAGAAGAAAAGAACTTTGTGTGGTTATCTAATATCAGTGCTGCAGACGTGGACATCCAGAGGATTACAGGCTGAGATGAGAGCTGAAGACAGAGGATCAGTCAGCAGGGGTGGGGGGTGGGGGGGGGGACTCCTGGGGTCCTTCGTTTAGTGAATTATTAAGGTTTACTAATACTTCATAAATCCCCTCTTTGTCCTGTCCATTACCAGCCTGTCACATCCTCTCCACACTGCTGGAGTGACTCACTTGCTTCATCCAAATGACAGAAGTTAAACTGTGTTCCAGAGGAGATGGGGGGTGGAGGTGGGGCAGGGGCAAATGCAAGGGGGCCTGAGGGCTGGAAGGCTCAGTGTGGACACACATCCGTTCAGAATGCTGTGTTGCTGCTTCTACATATCTGCTGTTGCTTTGTGCATCTTTTCATACCTTGAAATCATTACAGAGAGCAAGTGATCATCACAGGAGAAGTATCATCTCCCGAGCCAGTGTTTTCTCCTCAGGTCTGCACTCATTTACACCACCAGCTCACTCCCTGCTCCTCTCCCTCCCTCCTTCTATCGGTCCTCTTCCCCCCTCTTTTCCAAAACAGCAAACCTTGCCTCAGTGCGTGCCTGGCGGACTCTCTCGGCGGACTCGACAGCCGAGCTGGTCGTTGCCTGGAGCGCCAAGGAGCTGTCGCCTCTCGTTAGTGTCGCCATGGTGACCCAGGGTCCTGCCTGCCTCCTCCTTGATTACAGCGTGAGGTGGATGGAGTGTGTGTATGTCTATGTAAATGTGTGTGGTAAGTGTTATTCAGCCTCCCCCTCTCCTGCCCACAGAGCTGCTTTTAAAGATCAGTGATTTGGTCAATTGGCCTGGCAACTTCAATTCCAGCGAAGGTCACTGATGACTCAATGGACCAGTCAGTGAGACAGGCTGTCATGTCACTACGCCCATGTTTCGTGTGTGTGTGTTTCTACACGAGTCGCAAAGTCCCCTGACAAAATCAATGACAAAAAAAATCTATAAAGATGTGATCACAGCACTGAAAGTTCCACAAGATTGGCCAGGCGTGTTTTTATTCAGGTTCACACTTGAATTACTGTTGCATCCATTTGTATGTAATTTAAAGGAGCGATATGTGGCCCTGTTTAAAATAGGTACTGCAGCCTCATTGCAGACTCACCCACTCCCTCACTCAGAGGGTAACAACTCAAACTTCTGAGCGTTTCATCTGTACAGCAAAATCTACAGCATGAAATGATTACACTGAGAATTAAAACTATTTTTCTTTGGTGTGTGGCTTTGAAATAAATGGGTTTGGTGGTTGCAGAGATAAGTCTTCACTAACCAAACCATTCAAAAAAGGTGGAAGACATAGGGAGTTTAAAACTTACTATGTTTAATATTTATATATTATCTGTTTTTTTGTCTCCATACCAGGTCTACTCTGTACCTTTTTAAAGTTTTATTTTATTTGATAACGTATGTTTACGGAGTGGAAGTCAATGGAGGGTCCAACCCAACTCAAACCACAACAAACCAAAATAAGGAAAGATAAAAGAAAAGAAGAAAACACAAAGCAACAAGAAGTTCAGACAAGAAGCTAAAAACCAAGATCTTTAAAGCAGATTCAGATTTAATCAGCACTGAGGACACAGTTGCATTGATCACAAACAGCAACTAGAGATTAAAAAAAAAAAAAAACAATGCTGAACAGAAACTGCTGAACCTAATATGAACCAAAGTCTTCAAGTTGCATGTTAATATGACAGGAAATAGTTTAAAGATCAGGTTAATTTTATATATTTGACTTTCAATGTACCTTTTCAAGCTCAAACAAATATGTCATTAAACTATTTGTGATTATTTAGAAATGATTACATCTCTAAGTTAAGCACAATAGTGGTGGTTTATGTACATTCACTTCCTCCCACTCTGTTTCAAGCAGTTGATCAAACTGCAAGTAAATATAATGGCATCTTTTACATGTATAGGTGGGTGTATATATATGGAGATGTATTTTACTTTAATTTCTTGTTTTCAAGTCAATTCAAAAAAAGATTTACCGGTATGTCTTTTTTTTGTCTTCTTTAATTTTTTTATTTATTTATTTGATTGCCTGAAAAGAAATCAATTCTAACTTCCAAACACATAAAGTTTGGACCTTGAATTTTATAAGGCTTTTACATCAGCATCAAATTGGTGCTGAATTTAAGTAATACTTTTCTTTTTTTTTGTTGGAACCCACTACTTCATGCGCAGAAAGACAAAAGTGCTAAAGCTTTGCAAACGTAACTCTTAGTTTGCAGTTTGCAGATGTAGTCCCACTGCCACTGATTTTAAAAAATGTCCTTTCTGAATAAATATGGGTTTGCTGTCCTTCACAGGATGAAAAACAGATCTTAGGACTCTTGGCACTGATGGCAAAACTCTTGTGAATTTCACAAAGTGAATAGATGCTGTGTTCTGACCTGCCCCCTTACGTCTGCGAGGGAGCTTGAAATTCCCTACATAGGGAACTTTTTATGCCTTCTTAGAAAAAAGATGTATGAAGTAAAAATGTGTCTGTTTCAGTGAGTGGAACTACAAAAAGAGTCCTGATCAGAAATGTTATAAATAACGAGTAGAGCGGTAGTTAGCACTCTCATCTCACGGTAAAAAGTCCCTGGTTCAAATCCCAGCTGGGTGTTTTCTGTGTGGAGTTTGCATGTTTGTGTTTTCCCCAGCACTGTGGCTTCCTCCCACAGTTCAAAAACATGCTTCACAGGTTAATTGATTATTCTGAATTGTCCCTAAGTGTACATGAGTGTGTGTCCCTGTGGCCCTTTGACTGTGACAGACTGGTAACCTGTCGGGGTTTACCCTCCGCCCTCACCCTACATTATTTGGGATAGGCTCCAACAACCCCAAATGGGGAAAAAAAAAACATAAACAAAATATCAAATCAAAACTTTTTTTGATCTGTAGTCTGACATCATACCTCTACCACAGTCAGATTTGTCACATGCAAATGATCTGGATAGTTTGTTTTTCATGCCTTGGTGAAGTAATGTTGCAGCATGTTAGCAAAACTTATCAAACTTGAGTTTTGGTGTCAGGATGTTGAAACTTGTGTTGCACGAAAAATGTCAGTACTTGGACTTGAAATGAGTTTAAAAGCTAATAAAAAAATAAAAAAGAAAAGTAGTCAGTTTTTTAAAAAGAAATGTTGACCTTGGGAACATCTTTGGTCAGTCAACGGTCTGGATGTCTGCTGCTGAGTATTGGGTCAGTGAGTCCCCGGACCCTGAGGGAGCCCTAAATGCTGTCTGTTTTCCCTTCCTCTGTGCCCGGCCCTGGGCACAGCTGTCCATCTCTGGGAGGTTTTTCCCCCATAAGGGTTGACTGAATGGCTCTGCAGACCTTGCATACATGTTGCTCATCTGTTAGGATGCCCTCTTTCACTTTTATCCTTAAAAAACAGACACTTTTGGAAATCAGTTCACATTACTGCAATTAGTATCATCAACGTATTTAGGATAAAGAAATTTGGCCCATTTTTGTAGAAGACGAAATAGTTCAAATTTGATGTCAAACTTCAACACTTTCAAGCCAATCTTTAGTAGGAATCATATACCGGTACAGATTTAGGTTATTTTATTCAGATGTTCCTTTTGGGCCAATTAACTTTCAGGAACGCTGCTGTTGTTCTAAATTGAAGACATGGAACATTATAATGTCTTCTGGACAGCTGTGTTTAGTAAGTAGTAGGCTTACCTTTTTTTCAATTTTAAAGCTTTATGTCTGGAATATGGTTAAAAAAAAAGGACATCTGGCGTTTCCAAGAATTTGAAATTTATTTAAACACAGTTTTGGATGAAATGCAACATAATTCATAATATAAAATAGTTAACTGGTCATTTACTTAAATTGGTTGCAATTTCTTGATTTAGTCTGAGTTGTCCAGGACTTTTGATGGCTTTATATTTGACCATACAATATTTTTACTACACAAAAAGGAGTTTGTGTAGGTTTGTCAGAATGTATCAGTTGCCTCCACTCATTATATGTTCTTGATCAAACACATTGTCCTTAATATGACTAAACACTTCTTATCTGACTTTTGTGAAAAAGTTGATGCTCCAGATGTCTATAGGGTTTGTTTTCTTTTACAGGAAATTCCCTTAAGTTTAGTTTTAGTGCTGCCATATTGACACTTACTGCTTTCATTGCACCTGTTGGTGCCTGTAGCAGGATAAGGTTACAGGAATGCATCAACTGTCTTGATGATTAAGCCTGGGAACAACGTTTTCCTTCTGGATAAAACTGGAAAAGTTTGGAAAAACTTCTAAAGTACTTAGATGGTTGATGGGTTTCAAAAAAGAGAAGAAAAAAATATTGCTACTTCTAATCATTATTATTGTATTGGATGTTATGAATTGCACAAGCTCAAATAAAATACTTATGTCTTTTCTACTACAAAAAATAGAAATAATTATATAGGAATGAATGAACTGACTGACTATGAAATCCTCTCGTGTTAAAATATTAAAGTACTTTTATGATTTTTGATCAATTTTTCATTCTTCCAATCAAATTCTACTTTTATTTCACAAATTGTCTAATGTTTTTACTACACATACTTCAATTAAAGGAATGATATTTACATGAAGTATAATTCCCAAAACATTTTGGAGAGTTCATCTGTCACTGGGGTTGTGTCCGAATTCCTTCCTTACTCATTTTATAGTGCATTTGCCATTTTGTAGTGCTGTCCGAATCTACAATTCCAAAAATGTCCTAAAATTCTCCAGAAGTCTCTGCGAAAAACCATTGTGCATCGATCCTCACTAGATTGGCGAATATAGACCACAATGCACTGTGTCGAATCATTTTTTGCCAAAAGAAAATGTATTTAAATGTATTTTTTAAATAAACCATTAACGTTTTTATCTTCAGAATACAGTGGACTCATAAATAATCGTTGTAAAACTCTCCTAGTAATTTGATTTTAACTTTGTGAAATCGATCATATCCGCCGTTTAAAAAACAAATTACTATGAGGGTGGTGTCCGAATGGCTTTTAAAATTCAGGGCACTACATAGGGCAGCACAATCTAGTTTTTTAGGGGTTAGGGTGGGAATTCAGACAGAGCTTGAGTTTGTTGCAGCTCTGCATCACGTTATAAGAGAGAGCACCAAGTCTGCATGAAGCCGTGTGAACATGCTTAAATGAAAGCCGGTGAGAGGGAAACAAGACTTCCCTCTAGCTACGGCTTCCTGACTTGTTTATTTGCTAACTGGGTGGGAGGGTGGGTGGGGGTTAGAGGGTGAACATATGGTTTTCTAAAACATGGACTTGTAGTAGGGAGGCTAAGGCACCCTAAGGGATGAGCTGGCGGGCTTTGGTCCCTGTCTCCCTCGATTCCTCCCGCTTGGACAGCCAGGACAGAACAGCAGCACAGCGCAGCCTCTCAGTCACTGATGCTGCACACACCCTTACACCCACCACCGATGGAGTACAGGGGGGAGGAGAGGGGGCTTCTGCTTTTTAAGGGAGGAGGAAGGCCTGGATGCGTCAGGAAACCGAGTGACACCTTCTTCTATCTGAAAGTGGTACTGCATACAGGCTACACTGCAAAAACAAAAATAGGTCAAAAATTCTTACAATTTGAGACATTTTCTTTCCAGAAGCTAAAATGAGGCAGGAAAAATAATCCTACCAAAAATGTTTACTTTAAGAAAAAAAATTCCAGTCCTATTTTCTTAAAGCCGTACATCAATAAAAATTGTGTTTTTAACATGTTCTTGTGTTGTTTTTCTGATGATAAACTGCATACATAAAAAAAATCACGCTTAAAATTGAATTTCTGAGTATTTCTTTATTTAAATCGTTGTGAATCAGGATCAGACAAAGTAAATGCTGCTTTCAAAAAATTGTGTTTGTTACATAGAAAATACGCTGGGTGGGGCACAAGCTCCCTGCTCCATTCTGATGCATCCGCTTGAGGACAAATTGTTCCACCTGCATCTTTGTTTTTCTCGTCTGACCTGGAATCTGACTCAGAACTGTACAGCTGCATGGCTTCAATGTTGTTCGCCATTTTTGTTGCACCGCTAATGTTAGGTTGGGGTTGTGAGGGGCTGTAAGTTAGGGGAGAGCGTTTAAACAGATGAATAATGGAAAGGATGTGGGCTTACTCTGCACCAACAGTCCTGCCTACAACTCAGAGCGTATAATGAAACACTGCAGAAACTATGTCCTAGAAAAAAAATTTAAGTTTTGCCTAAAAGCAGTATAATCATGAATAAAAAAAACACCAGGAACACTTTTACAATACATCAGAAGATAGTCACAGTGGGACTTTAAGATTATTTTTGCTGTTGAAAATACTTCTCAATAAGGTTTAATTTTCTTGCAAGACGGAAACAGTTTTTCTTTAAAGAGAATAATCTGTTTACTTCCTTAAGATTCTGTTTTTGCACCCACAGGTATTTGATGCCATCAGATGTAGACTTTTGATGCATTTGGATTTTGAGCGGCTCCAAAATCAGAGTTCAGCTCAGTACAAGGAAAAAGGAGCTTTGGCTTATGGAATCAGCGTCTGTCAGTGACCTACCAGCCACTGCAGCTATCTCACACAGATCACTGCACTGATAAACACACATACACACACCCTGAAGGTCCATGTGTTTATGGACTCGCTCACTCACTGGGATCAAGGCGCTAACACACACACATGTCCTCACACACCCTGCATTGATGAACAAGCATATGCACACACTCGCACACTCTCCCCGTGGGTCAGTGACTTAATATGCACATACTTGCACACACTCAAACACACGTACTGCCACACACCCTTAAGGTTGGCGGTGTGATGGACAGCAGCCCTGATGTGCTCTGACAGAATCGGCTGCTTGCTTTCATTTCCACTTGCTTTTCCCCCATCAGGTGACACCCACAGGTGCCTTGGCGAGAGAGACCCAGCATCCTGCAGGCACGTTCAGGGGGCAGCTGGTTAAGACAGGATGATCGAGACGATGAGTAGAAAAGCGGACAGCTATGGCACCAGCTGCTTCCTGTCAACCGCCCCATGGGATCGAGTCGGAGTTCATCCCACTCTCAAATATGCAGAAGTTCTGGATGTTGGGCAGCGGCTGCATCTCTTTCCAAAAGAACGCCTCTAAGAGACTGACAGAAACAAGGGCCGCTCTGATTCTGAAGTCACATCCGTCTGTGCCGAGGCTCAGAGAAGGGCACCGATATCTGCAGAGAAAACTGCACGGACTCATGACTGAACCTTGACTTTTCCAACATGAACCCAGCTTCCATTGAAGGCTGTGCTTTTATCCTGGAGAGTCGCCAGCTTTCGTCTCATTCTCTTCTGAATAATTGTGTGTGTTCAATTAAGGATGAGGCTGGAAATGCCTCATTGTTGTGCTCCCAGCTCTCTCTCCCATGACATACTGTTGGGGCAGTCACTTCTGAAAGGACACTCGTCTGTCATTTTGTTGGCACTTTGGGATTTTATGCTCTTTATGGACATGAGTAAAGTTAAAGCCATTACTAGCAGGACGCATTTTATTTGTGTTTTTCATAAAAAACTGACATCAGTTTGCCACAAAATTAAAATATGTACAATCTTACATGACAAAAATACAACACAGATAGCATATAAACGAGTTTTTAAAGTCCCAGTTCGATCATCTTTTGATCTATTTTAAATTAGATACCAGCTAAGACGAGAGAAACAAAGACGTGTATGGATCTCTTCATCTGCATCCGTAGGGAGCTTGTGGTTTGCCGACTGTAGCACCCATGTCACTGCAAGAATCTTTTCAAACAGCAACAATTAAATACCCAGTAATGCAATTTTATATGTATGTCCTTGAAACACCCGATTAAATCAACACCTCAGTTTCACCGTTAACTTCTCGTGTTACATGTTTTTGTTTTTTGCTGATCTGTCTGTGTTTCTGTTTTTCTCTAAAATATTTTCTTATCAGCAAGATACTTGTCTTTTTATTTAGCTTCTTTAGATGTTACTACATTCTTCTGACATTAACCTCTATTTTAAGATCAACAGCCATTAATAAAAATAGGACAAAGTTCATGTCTGTTCAGCATGATCACAACACACAGCCAACTGTAGATATGTATTTTTTTAAATAAATGAGTTTAAATCTAATTATATATCTACAATTTATAAGAAAATGATGTAGGAAAGCTATTTGCTTTCGTCATAATGATTTGAATTGAAGTGCAGAACCAAAGGAAGTCACCAAAGGCACAGCCGTTGTTCTGTGGCTGTGGCAGAGTTTTTCTTCTTTGAAAACTAGGAGAAAAGTGGGGAAAAGGGGATGAATAATAGATAGTGGCTGAGAGCGATATGAGTTTAGTTAATGTGCCCAGCAGCGCAGGCTAAGAGAGGAGCTGTTAGCTATTCCACCTCAGGCCTAAAACTCAGGCAGTGGAGAGAGGAAAAAAAAAGCTGAAGATTCATCCTGAGTGTGGGGTCATGCCACACTCCTCATCTTTCTACTCTCTCCGTCTGCAGGCCTGCACATGTTTCATTCCCACAGTGTAGTAAATCTTGTCGAGCGGTGGGTTTGGGGTTCACTCCGAAAATGTCTCTTCATTTGCATGGGTTCGGTCGTGTCTGTGTTTGGAGGCGTCGGCACAGCTGGATCGGCCTGGTAGCAATGTTGTTGCAGCCCTCGGGTTCCTTTCTCTGAGTGGTAACAGAGTGCTGCTGTCAGCCTCCCCAGATGCTGCTCCATAAGGATGCTCCACTTGCCAGGAGACTTTTGTGTTCACAGTTTGTTACATTTCCAACCTTTTCTCAAACGAGTTGTCTAAAATCAGATTCTCTTTTTTGGAAACGGGGAGATTGCTGCTGGTTTAAGAACCAGGCAGCTATTCAAATATGACTATAATGAAGGTTAAACTGTGTCAGACTAAACACTTTTATTTTTTACAAACAGAAAGGAACAAAACTTTGCAAAGGATCTATTTGAAAAGTACTTATTTCAAATATTTGCTTTGTACATTTCTTGTCAGTAATTGTATTTAAAATGTCTAAGACAATGGACAATTTGTAAAAAATTTAAAATAATTTACTGGTTAAAATAATCCATAATATTATTGTAAATATATTTCTACCATCTTAGATAAAGAGATCTTTCTTAGTTTTTGTCAACTTAGAAATAAAACGATTTTTTTCTAAAGCACAAGATTTATAAAAAAAAAAGAAATTAGATCCGATAATCTAATTACAGGTCAAGTGTGGGACAAGTAGCCATGTTCACTGTTTGTGTAAAATGTTAGAAGTTAAAAACTAAAGCTGTAAATGTCCGAATCGGTGTTTTCTTTTAACAAAACTGAAAAACAGGAAACTGCTAGCTTATAAATATTTAATAAAAACCCAAACCTAAAATCAAAGATCAACATTAAGACTATGAAGTCACCAAAACTGAAACCAAGGAGAATCAAAAGGCAGCTAAGTAACAAATCTGAAAGTACTGAAACCGATAGCTCCAATTGACTTGGATTAATAAAAAAAATATAAAATAAAAAAAACGCAACACAAAAACACAAGGTAAAACTAAAGATGATTTACAAAAAGAACAAAAAGCAAGAGAAAAAACTAACTAAAGAAGATTATATCGACCCAAACTTTAAAGTATGTACAGTATAAGGATTTTCTTAGTTGCTCAGAAAAATAAAACTAATAGGCTTTTATTTTGAATCTGTAAAGGTGTTATTACTTGGGACACCTGCTCTATTTATAAAAACACAATGTTTTTATAGTTGATATGATTTTAAATCCTCTCTATCATGAAACGTTTACATTTCTGCAGTTTGACAACCAAAGCTTCACGCAAATGAGGTCAGATTTTCATTGGACTGTTGTTCTCTTCAAACCTTCTTGCATCTTTTTTTTTTCCAGACATCTTTCCTTGACGGCTCAGGAAAAAAAAACATTTAAAAAGTGATCAGAAGTGTGGAAAAAAAGAAGAAGAAAAAAGTAGAGATTTCTAGAATATCTCAGAGATAACTTTGATCTTTGCTCCCTGTAATAAAGTAAAACACTAAAAACAATGAGTCGTTAAAGTGACTCACTTTTCAGCATTATTGAGTAAATGGATTCTCGTTTTTTTCCCTCCAAAAATTTTTCTCTCTGACCTGAAAAAAGACCTGACATCCCCTCCCTCATGCCTCCACAGCGTTGGATCTTCCTCTGTTTCTCCAGCATCTCCTTCTTCCTCATGTCACAGTGCACTCCGTCGTTCCTCCTGATTTACCAGACAACCTCTTCCCCCTGCTGTCACATTTGGTACAGATGGTTAAGCTCTATGGAGGAGCCTGTCAGTCTCCATTTGGCCGCCTGCATGTGACAGCAGGCCCGATGGCTCGTGAAGGGCCTCCGACCCGGACAGCCACGGGAGAGAAACGGAGAACCTGGAGCTGACCCAAGAGCCAGAGTGGTGGAAGGACAGGAGGTGGAGGCTGGGAGATTAGGGTTGGATTAAGAAGTGAGATGAGAAAAAAGGGAAAGGAAGAATGAAAGAATAAACAGACATAACAGAGAAAGAAGGCAAAAAATTGAAAAAGGCAGGAAAAACAGACTCCAACCTTAGAACCAAAATTTACTTCCAGATATTTTACACACACTATCGGCTAAACAGAACTCTAATTATATATATAAAAAAAGTAAAAGTAAATGATGAAATTAAAACAGTTATGATGCATTTCAACCCATTTAAAAAAAATATTTCATTTGATTGCTTTTAAGTTTGATGCCACTCTAAAAAAACAATTTCATTTATGTATTAATTTTGTTAAATGTGATCTAAACATCATAAGTTCTTTTTTATATCTATGTTATATTTGTTCGTCTGTAGAAAATATTTCTGTGCATTTATTGGTCTTTCTGCACAACTGATCCTATAATGATCTCATCTTGACAGCAAAATAAACAGCAGAGATAACCCCCACCCCCACCCCCCACCCATGTGGGAATTAACCCAACCATCATCACATGTGAGCTCCCTAATAACATGAAGCCATCACTGCATCACCTCTGCCAGTAATGTGGAAGTTCCTGTATTGTATCCTGGCTGCAAGGTAGAAACCACGTTTGACAATCCAAAGGGGGGGTGAGGGGGGGGTACATGCAGGAGAGGGAGAGCTGCTGTATTGTAGCGCCTCAGGGCAGCGCTCCAAGTCAATATATATCTCCACAGTCGTGTCTGCGCTCCCATTTGAGCGGGACGTGCTGCCCTGCTGCCACTGCTGCTGAGGAGTGACAGACAGCTACAACCGGACGCTCTCTAGGTATGAATAAATATATATTTAAGTGTTTGTAGAATCTAATGTATATGTAAGATCCCATAAACTAGGAATTCAAGGTGACTCGGGAAATAATTTTGCTTCAAGTTTGATTGTTTCAATTATTTTAGTTGAAAAGGTGATTTAAAAATTTTGTGTGCAGATTTTAGATAAAATGTCTGATAAATATACTTACTTTTTAAATATTTTATTATTAAATTAGGAGAATTAATTGAATCACAGGTTATTGACACTTTCTAATGCACTAAGATAACTTTTTAAGATTATTTATGCATTTTTTTTTAACTTTTAGACAATTAATCCAATACTTGCATTTCTGCATTTATGTTTTAAAAACAAACTCTTTTTTTTCTTCTTTTCCAGAACTCTTTTTTTTTTTGGGTAAAAGGAGGCAAACAGAATTTTCATCTGAGGTGCAGTATTTATTTTTCATAAATCCACAAAAAAAGAAGTGTTTAAAAGGGACCTAAAATACAATTATTTGGCGTGTGTATATATTTATATTTTAGAAAAAGATTTAGTGTGCTAGGTTGAGTGGAGAGGCTGCTGTGCGTGCAGCTTGTTAAAGCTTTTAGTGTGGCAAAACTCCTTAATTGCAACAATAGATGTTCAAGCGGTCAGACTCACATGATCATCCTCCCTAAAAGCTGAAAACAAGACCGCAGGGTTTGGATACGGGGACATGGGGAGGCAAAGTGCACAGCCGCTGGAGGGAGGTGCGGATAGCACTGGCCAGGAGAAGGGAAAAATGCACTGTAAAAATGATTTTTATTGATTGGCTCGTAGCAGCAGCTGTTAGACTCCATTATGAGCTCAAAGCTCAGGTCAATGCCCTCAGGCGCAGAAGTGAGCCAATCAAATGGTCAGCCACTAACAGACCAGTTCTAAGGGTCCAGTTGGGAGAGCAGTCGGGAAGCAGCCTGCCACCCTGCGTTAGACTCACAGGGTCCTTCATCATCACCCTTCACGCTGCTGCTTCATAGATTAGGCTGACCCTCAGTGAAACTGCCAATTCATCATCAGTGCTCGCCTCAACAACCTTTATTTCAAAACCTTGTCATGCACGTTAGCGGAAAAAGATTAAAGGTTTTCTTTTTCCCACTTTTTTCTTCTTCTTTACAACAGAGATCCACAACTTTAACCGAGCTTTCATCTTCCAAAAAAAAAAAATATAAAAAAAAAAAACCTGAGGAAAAATCCCAAAATAAAAGCCTCGAGGTTTCCAAACTTGTGAAACAAATAGCTGCACACGTTACTGCAGGCTGCAGCCAACGGCATCCCTCTCACTATGAAAAGATCAGAAAGTTTCTGTGACCGCAGAGCTGAAATAAAGAGAGTTGAAATTTTTGATCGGAAAATACAAAGATGAAAAATTTATAGCACAAAGACTGAAAAAAATGAGCCCAACTTTAATTTTTTTAATAATATTTTTAGGACTAAATTCTATAAAGTAAATGTCAAGATTTCATGTTTTTCTGTGAATTTAAACTATATATTTATTTGCATATACGCACTAAACACATTATGTTAGCAATGAACAAAATACAACTGATCCCAATCTCTGAACTCTAGATTTAAAAGTATGAGGGGTGCAGAACTTACACTCCATGTCCTGACCCAGATCCCAGTCCTGGCACTAATGACGCCCTATAGGCATAATGCCAGGCTCTCATTAGGAATCAAACCTCAAACGCCCGACTTCTCTCCCTCCATGGCAGCACTGCGCAACTCTCAGCATGGCTGCGCCTGTAGCTCCCCTCCGAGGGTCCGTACCCTGAGCCATGTGTCGTAAGACCCCCAGCACAGGTGCAGAGTCCCCTGTGACCACCCTGTTTGCCCCCCAGCTCTGCGCCCTGCTACTGCATGGTGCTGCACTGGAACTAATGAGCAGTGGCAGGTACAGTGCAAGCAGTGAACTCTCCCTACAGTTAGGCTAGTGGCAGCACTTAGGAAGACAACAAATGTGCTCAGCTAATACACATATGTGCACAATGGTGCGTACAACCTTTTGGTGTGCACACAAATATGGATGTCTGTCAGAAAAATGCAAAAAAAAAAACACTAAGTATTTTTTGTGTGTGTTTGTTTTACAGATTTTGGTGCAAGTAATCAAGACTTTGAATGTCGATTGATGCAGAAAAAAAAAAGGAAGAACCTGCTTCAGTTGAAATGCACGTTAACAAAACAGAAGAATCTAGGCTTTTGGCATAAAAACTGACTGTATCCACACATTTTAAAAACCAAACCTTCATCATGTCCAAGGACGACATCTGCAAAGTGACGTCTGCTAGCAAACACAAGGAGCGCAAGCCCAAGAAGCCCCATTACATTCCTCGACCATGGGGCAAACCCTACAACTACAAATGCTTCCAGTGCCCTTTTACCTGCATGGAGAAGTCCCACCTGTACAATCACATGAAGTACAGCCTCTGTAAGAACTCCTTGTCTCTACTCATTGAGTCAGACTGGCCGTACAAGAAAGGCAACATCCTGCACCCTGATCAGCTGCGACCCTTCCAGCAGGCGCACGGCCTCCACGTTGGTAGGAAAGATGATGTGGAGCAGGCGGTGCACAGTGAGGAGAAGTCTGGGCAACGGAGGTCTGTAGAGGCAGAGGGTGAGGTTCATAGAGAGGAGGAAGAAGAAGAGGGAGGGCAGGAAGAGCAGGTTGAAGTCTCTGGGGTCACCAAGAAAATGTTTAGCAGAGGGGACGCCGCAGACGGCAGCACCAGGTTCAAGGAGCCGGTTTCCGAGCTTTTGATGAGTGACGTGCTATCTTTAGAAGATCAGCTGTTCCGCGCGCGCTCTGTAGAAGTAGAAGCCCACCTCAGACACCAGAAGCTGCCGAAGACGTGCCTCAGCGCTCCTGGGCTGCTTTCGGAGCACTGGCGGCTGCTAGCATCCAGCCACATGAAAACCAAAGCAGAAGGTGCTCCAGCTCGAGTGGGTGGTTCAATACCCTGTTACCCTCCTCCACCCACCCTGGTTGACTACCAGGACCCTGCTGGACTCAACCTTTCAATGTTCGGAGTGGGTTACCCCATTAGCCCCAGCCT
Organism: Oryzias curvinotus; assembly: GCA_023969325.1. NCBI lineage: Eukaryota > Metazoa > Chordata > Actinopteri > Beloniformes > Adrianichthyidae > Oryzias > Oryzias curvinotus. The sequence goes on along the minus strand of CM043724.1, from coordinate 9,466,077 downwards.
TTTCTCTTATGTGAATTCAGCTCTGCCCGGTGCAGCGTCCAGCATCGGCTCTCAGTCCCACGCACAGCTCACCCAGCTTCCCTTCCTCGCATCAGCCACTCAGCTGATGCACCCAGCCTCCAGTGCACACACAGACAGAACCATCATCCCTTCTCGCCTCTACCCCTTCTTGTGCGAACACACATTCGGACCTGCTTCCGCTCCGAATGAAGCCGGAAAACCCCTTAAGACCTCCACTAACTGTTTGGACGCGGGTCCTTTGTCCGGCTTTCAGCCAAAAGTCAATCTGTGGAAGGTGCCCGCTTTGATGCCAGGGAACACTGCGTCCCCAGCAGGTTGGGCGTCTTCTCAAAGAGACTCTCCTGATCAAAACTGCAGGCTGGAAGAAAAAGTGCAAACGGCTGCCAAGGAAAGCAAAGCAAGCCAGGGTCTCAAGAGGACAGGGAGTGCGCTGAGAAGTCAGGAGACACCACCAGAGAAGAAATCAACCATGGGCTTTGCTGTCAACCTTCTGAAAAACATTCAGACTGCAACGACTGACAAACTACTCTACCAAAGCAGGTAAATGTGCTTTCTAATTTCTTTGCAGACTCAACAAATAAGGGCATTCATCATTTGTTGATTTAATTCTTCCTCCTACTGTTAGTCTGCAGGATGCTCAACTCCAGGTCCGGTCCAGTGAACTGTGGTGCAGCAATCCTCTTTCAAGCCCCAGCAGTGAAAGTATCTTTCTATCACCTGCTGGGAAAACAAACACCCAAGACTCGAATACCGCTGACAGAATCAAGGAAGGAGCTTCTGAGTCCGTGGCTGCTCTCCTCACCAATCTCTCCAAAGCGCTGCAGGAGTATCAGGAGGCCGAGCACAAGATCTCCCACCTAGAAAAGGAGGACCTTAGTGCTCAGCGGCACCTTTGGGAACACCTCAGCAAAATCCGCAGCGAGCTATCCCACATCCACCAGGCACTGGAGAGGACAGCTGTCCAGAGTGATGGACCTCTTGACCTGTCGGTTAAGAGGGACTCGACAGACTCGGCTGGTGAGCAGATTGCACGGGAGAACGCCGGCCTTCAAGACAACACAACTGATACGGAAGAGGAGGAGGATGCGGAGCTGGACGAGAAAAAAGAGGATGAGGATGAGAACGACAGGAAGGCGGTGAGGGCTTCACTGGAGAGTCGGAAGCAGTCACTGGACATGCTGATCAAGATAAGTCAGGCCTCAGTGGTAAACACGGACGTTCTCTCTCCGGGTGGCCTTGGCCTGAGGCCAGCTGAGGCCTTGTGGCCGAGCAGAACCACCAAGTGTGAGGCCGACTCCAGCGTCCTGCTGTGTCCCGACGGGCGATCGGTCATGTTCACAGACATCCCCTCCTCTATCAAACCTCAAAAGAGATCGCCATCGATACACCGCCTGGAGTCTCAGTGTCCTCTGAGCCCGCTGGCTGTTCCTGACAGCTAAATTCCCGTCACTCCCACAGGACAGATAACACACAGTTGGTCACTGTACTGTCGTCTTTCTCACACATTTGATGTCCACTGGCTGGAAAAACTCTTTCATGTGTTTCCACAAAAGAAATGTGCACCTTAAAAGACAAACTGAGAATGAAAAGAAAAGTAGGACAGATTTTTTTTTTTTTTAATCTAACACACCGAGGCGCTGATTGTTCAAAGACAATCAATGCTGGGATTCAAAGACAATCAATGCTGGGATTGATTAATCCTGTAAATATTGCAAATGTGCATATTATTCCCTTAAAGGGTCACATGTTTATAAAAAAATGACGTGATGTACATTTTACTTAATAAAATAAAATGTATTGTACACTGAGTCCATTCTCGTTTTATTACAGACTGAAAGGGAAATGAAAAATCCTAAAAAAAAAAAAAAGCCCCAAAGGAATAAAGGTCATTTTTTTATTCCTGCATGCAGTGGGTTTCTGCACATTGAAAGACAGTTGATATTCAGCAGATCAGATGCACCTGCACTAAAGGTGAAGCAGCTCCTGAAGCGAAAAACTGCCACGGAGGGCGTCACCTGCAGAAGATGCTGCCCTGCAAAGGTCAGCAGAACGATGAAGACCGCTCTGTGGATTCAAGTCAGAAGCCAACCACCAGCGTTCCATATTAGCAGATCTGCCCTGACACCAACATTACCCTCAACACGCAACAAAGGTCAAGAGCCAGGAGCACCAGAGGAACCACCTGACTTCCATCCCATAGCCGACAGAGCGGTTAGAATTTTCCAAATTTCTTCTTCTCCTTGTGGTTACAAAATGTAAACGTTCTAATGAAATAAAGTTTAATTTATAGGGAAGAAAAACAGTTTTGCACCTACGTATCATTTTGTTGGGATATGCATGATCAATATAAATACATTTTTAAATGTAGAATTTTTGATTAAAACCATTATCTATAAACTAAAACCATTAAAAATGAATTAAAAATATTTCTAATTGATATCATAAGTCCTTCTAATTAAAGCTGCTCTTACTGCAACATTTGCATCTCATATTTGTTTGCGTCAATTAAAAATATTTAAATAATGTAGTGTTTTTATTTTATCAGTTGAGAACAAATTCTCATTTACTATAATGATCTGGCAGCAAAAAATAAGTACTATTTTAAAATGTCTTTTTTTGTGCATTTTTGCTGAAGCACTTTATGTTTTTGTGGCCGTTTTATTCACTTTGTGTAAAGATGAAATGGGCACTTCCACTTTTGAAACTGAATCCTTACCCTTCTGTGGCTTAGGCCTAGAAATATTGAAAATATTGAATGCTTTATCCAAAACGATGGATAAGAAAGCCGTTTTAGGTTTATATTTTGAAGTTTTCACGTGGTAGTTTTGATAAAATCTCTGATGATCTGATGGCTCCATCCTGTGGACAAATCCAGACTCGCTCTGCTGAGGAATTCTGCTTTAGTTTCTCCTGAGAGGAAAATGGAAGCAGACATGCAAACTAACTGAATGCTCGGATCCAAAACGGGTAGAAAAAAAAAAGAACAGACCATATAAACATACTTTGTAAAAATAAAAAAATCTGAGGAACTTTCCATCTCAGAGAACCTTAACAGAGAAATTGTATCTCTGTTAAAACCGAGAAATTATTTTCTCTGATTATGTCAGTTAAACAACGTAGAGGAAATGTGTCAACACTTTTGCACTAAAAGTTTGACGGGGTAAATTAAATTGAAGTTTTTTTATTCATTTCGTACAGCACTACAGACCTTTAGAGCCAGTCTTCTACTTTTTTCCAACAAACCTGCAATTCTAGCTTGTAATCGGCCAAAACACACATGATCCAAGTAATCAGCATCAGGTAGGACTGTTTTTTTTTTTTTCTTCAACCCAGCAGGTTGCCAGTCCTTGAAGCCTGGAAATTGACACCCCTATAGCTTCAAAGATAAGAGAGTGGATGAGCCCAGAACACCCAGATATTTCAAGGCTTCTTCTCTGAACCCAGGGTCCTGGAACCTTTATGAGAGCCACGTGTTTGGAAAAAAAAAATAAAAACATTTAAAATTATTTTAAGCCTTTTATTTATAAAACCTAGCTTTTAAATATTTACAATAATTAAATGATAACATTGTTTTTAGCATGTATAAAAATGTATTTCTTTTAATTAAAAAAAAACCAGACAATTGTTCTTTTCAAAATAAAGCACATCCTGTGGCAATTTACTAACTTATTAATTTTTCAAGGCATAAGGACTTTTTTTTTAAAGCCAAAAAGCCACAATGGAGGGACAAAAGAACCACACGTGGCTCTGAAGCCTTAAGTTGCAGACACTTACGCCTTTGCAAAAAAAGGGATCCTTCTCATTCATAAACTAAAACAGCAACAAAGAAACACCTAAAATTAAAATTCCCTTTTCATTTCCTCCTTAGCGTATGCATTAACAGATGCATTAGTGACCATTAAACTTGCAAATGACAATTTCCTTCCTTCTTCCCACAGTGGTTAAACAAAATCCAGGTAAGTCTAAGTTTTGGTTTGAAGGAGTTTGATCTGAGGCGTTTCTGTTTCTGCCATGAAAAAAAGCCGATGAGTGGAAAAAAGGAGATACTTCCAAACACTTGCTTTATTTGACGCGATATGTTCAAATAGAAATAAAAAATATTCAGATACATTTAATATAGAACTAATGAGCAAAGTACACATTTAAAACAATACAGAAACCGTTGATGTGGCATGCTCATATGTACAAGGCGTGGTTTGAATACTGTACAGTGTGTTTTCCATAGCTGCAGAAGTTACACTGATGTTTCCCACTCAGCTGAGGCACAAGATTTTAGAAACCAGGAAGTGGACCGAATGCTGTCAGGCTGCAGTTTACAGCAAAACACTTTAAAGTCATGAACACAGTAGGACTTGCAAAGCTTATAAATGTTTAAAGTTCCACATTAAAACAATAAAAGAAATGAGGCAAACTCAAATTGTCTAGGCATGCAAAGTCCTAAATAGTTTCAGTTTAGGAAATGTAAAAATGGGCGTTTTTTTCTTTAGAGCCAAACGATATAAAAAAAAGATGTTAAACTGCCTGTAGTGATATTCACCTAATACAAGTCATGACGTTTGCTTGCTCTGACAAATGTTTGCAAATCACAACACAATTAAACACAAAAATACCAGGTTTCCTTAAGTAGTCAAGTGGTTAAGTGCATTCTCAACCCCCCCCCCCCCCCATGTCCCCCTTTCACACAGATATTTACTTTAAAACTCTCGTACAAATCAAGACTCACATTGCTTCCCACATCAAATGAACCATTGTTATAATACAGCAGATGCGTCCAAACTGAACATTTCCAGCAGGTATTTACAACTTTTCCAACATTAAACTAAATAAAAAAAACTCATTAGATACAGACACTGTGGCGATAATAAAATACAGCAGATATTTAAGTCATTATCAAGAAATACATATATTATTCTTTCTGTGTATTGCTGTTTGTCGCATTCTAGAGGACCAATTTAAATGCTGTTATTTCTCCCTTTCACAGCTTAGTTCTCCAACTCATCTTTATATGATTTAAAAAAAAAGATATCTATTCCATAAACTCAGTTTAACATGACGTTTTTTGAGAGGTGTAGAAATAACAGATTTTTTATACAGTTGCTGTAAAACAAAATATGTAGCAGATGCAGGCACAAACATGGACATCTGACCAAACACAAAAAGCCAGGCAAAAGGAAAAGAAAAAGAAAAAAAGTCAGGTTTAGTGAGATTCAAATCTTTCTGGAGTCTTTTGCCTCAAAAAGCTTTAATCTCTCCTGCACAGTTAGTCCTTCTTTCAGGCTCTGTAAGATAAAAAAAAGAAAGGGATTTATCAATATGTGAAGACGTTTCCATGAAGCGTTTGTTGGCAAGCTCTGGTTAAGGGGAAAAAAATAAGGCTAGGTGGAATCAAAAATGGTTTTTAATCAGCACACTGGATTCAGAGTTAGGCAGAGAAACACAGATAAACTGCTTGGATTATGTTTGGAGACAGATCCAGAGCAGCTGTGAATGTTTGGTGTCAGACTTGTGATGCTCAGCTGGTTTGGCTGTGCATTCTGGGAAGCAACGGAAAGGGAAATCATGCGAACGGCGGCTGGGCGGGCGGGGACATGCTCAAGTCTTCATCATGCTATACCTACAGCGCATCGTGGGAGTGGGGGTTTGGGTAATACCCCAATATTGGGAGAGTCAGTTATCCAATGAGACCTGTTCCGTGACAGACTAACGGACAAAACACATAAAAGGACAGACTTTTGGCAAAAACAATACGAAACACGTTGTAATGGTACGGCAGCTACAACAGACATTGAACAAGGTTTACAATTAAAAGCCACCACAGCACAGGAAACGGAGTTTGACTTGAAGAAGATGCTCACCTTTGATCTCAGCCCTCTTATTGGTTTGGGTGTTGATCGTTCTTTTTTCATAAAATCTGGATTACTTTTCGACTTCATGATGTCTAGAATCACAAATAAAAAAAGGTCTTCAGTTTCTAATCATAACAAGCCCTTGTGTAATCTTTAACCCTTCAAAAATCCACTCTGATGAGAATGGAGTTCTCTGTGTTTTTAACATGTTCTTGAGGCATTTTTCCAACGATGGAAGACATATATAGAGAAAATTAAGCTTAAAATTAAATTTCGGAATATTTCTTTATTCAAGTCATTGTGGATCAGGAGCAGATTAAGCAATGTTATTTAAAAAAAAACATCAATATTTGTAATGTAAAAAATAAGCTGGACGGGCCACAAGCTTCCTGTTCAAAGTTCTCAGTAACAGGGAGGGGAAGAGGAGCGGGGTTGCTCTGGGTCACCTGTCCCGGCCATGACTTACCGGCAAATCTCTAATGAACTACCGTCGCTCTGCAGAAACTATTTGCTAGAAAATGACTCAGGTGTTTGACTTTGCCTTAAAAACAGCATAATCATGATTAAAAGGCCGTTGAAAAGTTGATCAGACTGGGTCTTCATCTCAGAAGCTGTAGCTTCAGTGTTTGTGATCTTCAAATTCCTATAACTCCTTTCAGATTCTGAAAGGTGCGAAAAACAGATTTGCGCTGATGTACCTCACTTTAAAAAGGGATTTTCTTTGCTGTTAAAATCTGCAGGAGTTACGCTAATCGTGCAAACAGTTGCAGAGTTATGGTAATTCAAAGAACGCGTTGGTTCCTACTGTAGGCGACAGATCTTGTGTCAAAGGGTTATATAAGTTGCCATGACGCCAAAACATACATGGCAGAGAGTATGCTGCCCTCACCGTATCCAGAAGGGACTGCCCCCTCCACAGCCCTCTCTCCTAAAGCTTCGGTGGCCATGAGCAGCTTCTCCTTTAACTTGCTGATATCACAGTCAGCCTTTGCCTTCACAATGCTCAGCTCTGTGTAGATGTCCTTATATTTGTCTGTGGCATATTTCTTGTCCTATTAAAAAAAAAAGCACTTTTTAATCTTTTGCCACATTATAACAAGACAGAAAAATACAAGCGTTCACTCAAAGATTATGGTTGATAAAGTTGAGTCCCTCTTACCCTTAAAGCAGACTGCAGTTCATCCTTCAAAGAGTGGATTTCCTGTTTAAGATACTGAATCTCTGACTCTTTTATTCGTAGAAGCACCTGCAAGTGAAAAAAAAAAAGAAAGATTTGTACATTTGCATCGATTTGCGCATTTGAATATGCGCATGTTTGAACAAACCTCCAGCTCATACAGGTCTTTGCCCTGGGTGAGTGGGGACAGGGCTGTTTCTCCGCTAAAACAGGAGCGCATTCGAGTGATTTCTGCAGTCAGTCTGTTATTTAACTCCTGTGGGTAAAAGGTAAGACTGAACCTCAGCTCACAGACATGTATGAATATGTATAGTTGATACAGGAATTGCGTAGGTTGATGCGTGTAGATTGTGACCTGGTTGTGAGTGTTTAGCTCCTGATTCTCTCTCTGACACTGCGTGAGGGCCTGCCTCTCCGCCTCCAGCGCCTGAGCCAGGTGAGCGTTTTCCAGACATTTCTGAGAGTACTGCTCTGATAAAACCTCCAGCTCTCTCTGGACTGACTGAAGCTCCTCCCTAAATGCCAAGAAGGATAAAAAATAAAAGTTTCATTTAAAAAAAATAAAAGCTTTATTAAATCCCTGAAAACAATTCTCCAGCATTACTGTATTTTTCAGAGTATAAACATAGATTGGCCAGGGAAGCAACCTATACTCAGGGGCGACTTATGTCATTAAAAAAATATATATATATTGGGTCATGTACCGGCAATCATTATTTTCCCACCTACAACTTGAGGCCCTTTGGCGGTTGTTTCCCACTATCTACCACAAGAGGGCACTGTAGGCGTGTGTATCAGCATTTCCTTCTGACAGCAACACAAAAGGAGCACCACAATCCAAAACAAACATGGAGAATCTCATCCTGAACTTGATATTTTTCCCAATTGCATCAAAATTTGCATAAAAAATTCTTTTTGTTTTTATCGTTTCCTCCTTCGAACTAACAGCAAGTCATCAAACTGAGTTGCAGAGAGACGGAAGTACCACTGAAAGCGCCGTCATTCAACAATTGCCATAAAAAAACAAAAAAAAACTGATCTCTCTGATTTAATTCTTTATTATGAATTTTTTAGCTGCTGCAACTTATACTCTAGAATGACTTTATAGTCCAAAAAATACAGCACATGTCAAAACGGTGAGGAAAAAAAAAAATTAAAAAAAGAATCAAACCCACTCATATTGTAGGCGGAGCTCATCGATGTCAGAGTTCAGTCCACTCAGTTGGGAGCGTTGGTTCTTCTCCAGCTCCTCCTTGTGAGCATTCTTCATGGCTTCAATTGCTGCACAAAAAATATCATGCAAGAGAACATTTAGCTCAGTTCAAACCGTTTTAAACATGTTAAGAGGAAACAAAATTTTACCAGCAATGGTGGCGGCAGTCTCCTCAGCCAGCAAACGTTCCCGCTCCTCCATGAGCTTTGAAATCTCCCTCTGATGCTGCCTCTGGAGGTCTTCTACCACCTTCTGATGAGTTTCTTCCATGGCAGCAAAGCCGCGCTCACAGGTAGCCTTGGGGGAAACGGGGGGAACAGTTGGTCTCCTTTTCCAATAAGATTTCCAAACTTTTTTTTACACACCAATGTAAAAATAAATACGTATAAAAGTATCACTAGTATGCATGCAAAGAGAAGCTGCGAGTCTAAACAAGCTAATAAAGCCAAGAGTTATTAGTAGCAGGAAAAAGCAGAAACAAAGCTTTCAGAATAGGCTATGTTTTAATGATAAACTAATTTATTTGGATATGGGAAATGGTATGATTTCTGATGTCCCAACAGAATGCAGTAGATTTATAGTAGAAAACAACAGTTTATGGCAGATTCTCTCCTTTTGTTTTTTCACTTGTAAATCAGAAAGTACAGGGCTTCACGCACACCGTCCAGACGTGCAAAAATAAAAATGAATTGCAATGTTTTAGCACTTTACATTTTGGTTTATGGTTATCCTATTGCTGTTCTTTCAAAGCCCCCCATCTGATATGTGAAGAAATCACCCTTTGATTTACATTTTCTTTAACATAAAAACAAGGGCAATTAAAAAAAAAAAACACAATTCCAATTTCCTCCAGGTGCTTTCTGATCCATTCAATTTTTAAGTTTATTCAAATAAACAAAAAGTAACAAAATAAGTTCTCCACAGAAAAAAATATTAACAAAAAGTTGCACAATTAAGAGAGTTTTTATTGAGTCAGGGAAAAATGGGGACATCACTTTAAGCAGTATAATCAAAGCTTACTTTGAATATAATTTGGATACCCCTTATAAAAATCTAAAACCATGCCATTTTCCATTTCCAAACTGGAAATCTGCTCTTTTTGAGTGATTTCTCTATGGCTCTCTAGCACACTGACTGTATCTGAAGATAAAGGAAAAAGCAGGAACCTTCAGACTTTCAAAGTCTCTCTGGTATTTCTCTCTCAGGCTGGCCACATCGCCTTCCAGGTGCTTGTTCTCCAGCTCGTCCCTCATGTTATTCATCTGAGTTTCCAGCTCCTGGATTCTGTCCTTCAGAACCACCATGGAGTCCACCTCTGAGACGTCTTGTTCTCCACCAGCTGTGCCCTGCTCCTCCTCCTCCATTGGTGTTGCAGCCTCATCACATGGAGGCAAAGGCCAGACCTCAGTGGTTTTTTGGTCTAGTTGGTACTTTTTGGCACATTGGAGGGTTTCTTCATACTGGGAATGTAATTTTCCCATCTCTTCCCTGTGGGCTTGCTGAAGCTCGCTCATCCTCTGTTCAAACTGCTCTTCCAGGTTTCTGAGGTGACTCTCATGACGCTCCTCCATGCTGTCCATGTCTACCAGCAGAACCTCCAGCTTTCGTTGACTCTCGGCTGCCGTGTCCATGAGGGCCAGTTCTGTCGTCACACGACCTTGTTCTATTCGGTCCATCTCTTCTCTGTGTCTCTGCTTCAGCTCCTCGGCCTCCTTCAGGAAATGGTCCTCCCTTATGACCATTTGCTCCTGCCACTGAGCGAGTTGGTCAATCCGTTTGCCGATTTCACTTTTCAGGGTCTCGTTCTCCCTCTCCAGGGCAACAACAGTATCTGTCAAGTTCTGACACTCTTCTTGTAAACGCTTCTCATACTTTTCTTGGATTGCCGTTATATTGCGAGCATGCTGCTGCACGAGTGCGTCCATGTTTTGACTGGTCTGCCTACACAAACTCAAGTCTTCTTCATGCATGGCCTGCAACCGACATGCTAAATAAGCCACTTGAGCCTGGATGAGGGCTTCTCGAATACAAAAGGAGCTGCTTGTCAAACCGTGCGAAGTTTGGCGACCTAAAACGCTGTGGATCATTTTAGACAATCCGGGGTGGCTTCCGGTGTTTTCGATTTCCACAGCGTATCTCTGAAGGAGCGCTGCTTGTCGTTGAAGTTCGCTTACGAGGCTGTCGTATGCTTTTTCGAACGACTGAAGAGACTCAACGGCACATGAAGACAGTACACCAGCTAGCTGCCCGTCCACAACTTCCTCGGCCAAATCTCGGGCCTCTTCCATTTCAATTTGCTCCATGTAGGGGGCAAGTTCAGGGGGGTGAATGTCTGCCAATTTCTGCTCACCAAACCCAAAGGTATTTTTGACTTCCTTTATAACGTTTGACAGATCGGGCCTTTTAGAAGCTTCAATAATAGCTTTCAGAGCCTCTTCCCTTTGATGGAGGTTACTGTGGACTTCACTTAACTCTCTTTTGAGCATTTGGAATTTTTCTTCATAGCAAAGTTTAAGGTTTTGAATGGAGTAAGCTAGTTCTGCCTTGATACAGGTGTTAAACACCACTGAGGTGTCAACGTCTAAATCAGCAGACAAACTGCTTTCTTTGGCTTGAAGGTGTGTTTCAGCTTTCTCCAGCTCCTTCCAGAACCTGCTCTCCAGCATCAGCTTCCTAGACAACACACTGGCATAAACTAAAGCGAGGGAATCCTTGTCAGTTCTTTTAGCATAATCAATGTCTTCCCAAATCTCGACAAGAGCCTTCAGCAGGTCAGATTTGGACGTTTGAATCAGCTGGGCTATTTTCTTTAAAACGGTTGCCTCAAAAGTCAAAGTTTTGGTAAAGATCTGGAGTTCGTCAGCATCTGAACTCTCAGCAGTGAAATGCAGATTTTCACTCTTTGACTGTTCCTCCTTGTGTTTTTCCTCTTTTTGGCCTTGTCGAATGTGCAGCGACGCATTAAACAAATCATTTTCTATTTCTGACAACAAGTGCAGACGTGAGTCATTGGTACAATGGGAGCCACTCAGAATACTGCTTACTTTCTCCCGGCTGTTCTCAACACAAACCAGGGCCTTGGTGAAATGCGTCACAGAAGTAATCTCACTAAAGTGGACCTCGGGGGGCTCAGTTTTGGAGATTTCTTCTACTTGAGAGGATTCTTGAACGTCCAGATTCTTTGTGAGATTTCTCAGCTTCTCCTCCGTGATGAGCAGTTTCGTTTCCAGGGCATGTATGATGGAGATAAACCTTTCCGGGTCACTAGACTGTGAGAGGGCAATAACGCAGGAAACGTTTTCCTCAGCAGGGGGGCAGTCAGGATATTCCTCCTGCTTGTCTTTATGTTCTCCAGAGAGACTGCTGCTATGGCTGGCATTGATTTCCTCCAAGTTGATGTATTTTTGGCACTGAATACTTGAAAAACGAATCCTTGGTCTCTTGGCTTGAGACTCCATTTCACTGACTGTAGATGAATCTTCCAAGGTAAGCTCTGTGTTTGAGAATGAGTGCTGGGATTTTTCCCTTTCCATGCGTAGATCAGCATAGTCCAACTGAAGATCTCTGAGGTGAAGTTCTAGCTCTGCGATGCGATCTTCTGCGACCACAAGCTTGGCCTGCAGATCTTTTTCAGCGTTGCAGGGCTCAGCCTTGTGCAAAAGACTTTCATTTATTTGACAAAGAAGTTCCTCTTTAACTTGTAACTTCTGTTCAGTTTCCTCCAGGCTGCTGCCGAGTGCACTCATTTTCACCAGTGCTTCTTTGAGGTCTTCCTCCTTGCGTTCCATCAGTCGTTCATACATCTCCTTGGTTTGCTGGATCTCTTCCTCTTTTTCTCTAAGAATCTGGCTAATTTTCTGAAATTCTTGAGTGGCTTTCTCGTACGAGTGCTCCAGGTTACAATAATCAGCTTCTTCGGTTTCCAGATGGTTGCGGAGTTTGTTCACCTCGCGGTCTGCTTCTGTGATCTGGTTGAGGAGCTCCTGACACCGACAGGTGAGATGTCCTCTTTCTTCTTCAAGCCTTCTCACGCTTTCCCTCAGTGACTCAAGCATGTCTGTTTTTTGGGCCAGATCCTCTTGCAACTTTAACATTTCCTCTTCAAACTCCTTATTAACCGAGGCTCGCCTCCCTCTCAGCAAGGCCTCCACCTGTTGCTCCGCCTCCAACAGTCTGTCCTCTGCATCCTTGTGTGCACGCTCAGCATCAGCTAACCTTCTGCACAAACTCTGTCTTTCCCTCTCATGACTTTCTTGCATGCTTTGCTGCTCCTTCTTGAGGCGCTCCTCCTTCAGGATTTGGCCCTCTTCAGTAGCAACTAAGCGGGCCGTAACCTCTTGCAGTCTCTCCTGCAACCTCTGCACCTCTCTCATGTGGTCTCGTTGCAGGGCCTGCTGACGCTCTAGGTGCCTGAGAGCTTGGTTTCTCTCCAAAAGGCTGGCTTCTACTTCCCGGAGTCTATCTTCACTTTCCTTTAGCTGAGCTCTTAAGGTGGCTTCACTGCGACAATATTCCTCTTCTTGCTCTTTGGAGCGCTCCTGCTCCGACTTCAGCTCATTCCGCATTCGGACTACAGCCTGCTCCCCAACTAAGATTTCCGCCATGGCAGAAGTGAGTTTTGCCTGGAGAGCTTGAATGTCTGCCTCGTGGCGGTTTACGGCATCCTGAGCTTCGGTGTAGCTTCTCTTCAAGGTCCGTATTTGCTGCTGAGCAAGGTCCTGCTTGAGCTTTTGGGACTCCAGTTCACTCTGCAGGTCTTCATTGAGCTTGTGCAAGTGCTGCCATGGCACTCTTCGAGGCGAGGAGGAGGAGGGAGGCGATGCACTCTTGAAAAAGATTGATGAGAGAGTTTCATTAATGAGAATCACTTTGCTTTTCCTACTTAACGGAGGATCACATCTCAGAGATTTGTCCCGGAAATCTGGTTTAGACCTTCTCTTTGTTTTACTACGAGCCTTTACTGTGCTTTTCAGGAGGACATCAGGTTTTTAATTTTAACTGATTATAAATGAAAACAAACGAAAATATAAATAATTACAAAACTTTCTTAAATTGTTGATTAAAAAAAAAACATTGTTTTTTTTGGTTGTTCTTGACTTCTTTTTAAGTAGCAGTTAGGGTTTACATTTCTGAAAAAAACCAAGCATGCAGAGATCAAGCTGCTAGAGGACACACAAACAGGAAGAAAAAGCACAGCGCAAGGTTCAGCCATCTTACCTGAAGCAAATCAAATCAAGTCAGGGTTTGTTCCCAGGAGATGTGAAACTCCGTCAACACAAGTTAGTGAAAACTCATGCTCAGAACACCACAAACATGCATCTCAGCGTGAGAAATGAGCACCCACGCCATATTAGTAGGAGCTTCTTTAAAAATGATTGTAGCCACACAAAAATCATACTTTGATTTGACAGTTTTTTGTCATTTTCAACCCTTAATTCTGATTTGTGAGATTATATTACACTGATATTTGTAGTTATTCATATTCTGTTGAAGATTCCTCCATGTGTATAGCAAAGGGTTTTTGTTTGGTACCTGCAGCACATAACCCTCTCTGGCACTTTGTTCTCTCCCTAAAGCGTCTTCCAGCTGCTCTTTTAGCAAGTTGTTCTGCTCTTGCAGCTGCTCCAGCTCCTTTTGCTTCTGTCCCAACTGAAAAACAAAAACAAAAAAGCAACAGTCTCTGTTTAACCAATACATCTTACATTTATTAAACCGCAAACATTAAAACCAGGGATTCCTCAACGTTCAGTTTAAAACCAAACCGTGAGAACATGAGAACACCCCCTTCCAGGAAGAGTCTGCGCTGCCAGCACTGCCCCCAGACTGACACACTTTCTCTCAGAAGCTAGAGGGACTTGCACAATATGCACGTCCATCTTTGCAAAGTTTGGAGGTTGTTTGTTTTTGTGGGTGAAATGCAGACACGCTGCAGAGGACGGCTCTAGGTTGACATCATGAAACAGGCGGCACCCTCATGGAGCAAGACGACGCCTCAGAGATCAAGTCATTTAACTTGCAGGTAGGAAAATAAAACGCAAAAATAACTCTTATTTTATAAAAAATGTGTTCTTTAGTGTGCCAAAGGCAATATATGATCATATATGTGCATAAAGATTACTGTAAAAGGCTTAAGACCTTCTTTTAGAAAAGTTATTTTGCAACTATTAATTATTAATGAAGCTAATTTTAATGAATTAAAATTAATTAATTTAATTATTATTATTTTTTTTTCTAACTAGTCCTGTCCAACAGCTGGGCAAACAGATGAGAACTGAAGGCCTCATAGAACAACCGCCCCCCGGGCGATCACATCCACCACCCAGGCCAGGGCCAGCAGGACCACTACGAGGCCCCCAGGTCCCCTCACCCTCCCCACCAAGGGTCCCTAAATGTCTAAGGTGCAGTTAAAATTGGCGGGTAGGGGGCTAGGAGGACATCTGCTGCTTGCTGGCAGTGATGTCCAAGCACCCCCCCCTACCAAGGGCCCTACATGTCTAAGGTGCAAATAAAACCGAGAGAGGGGGGGGGCCCATTCCATACGGCATCCATGGGAGGGGGACCACTGCCAAGTAGCCCCCTACCCAAAGTGCATCGCAGGCTAAACCCCCCACCCCCTCACCCTCATATGAGATTATATGAGGAAGGGGGTAAGTTGGGGACAGCTGGTAGACTGTCCCCCGGTGGTCAAACAGCCGACCCCCAGCCCCCCCCCCCAGCATGGGGCCCAGGTCCCCCAGCCCCGGGGTCCCATCCCCAGAGGCGCCGACGCCCCAGGCCCAGCACAACCCACCCCACACAGAGAGAGAGGAGCCAGACAGCGCCGCCCCCCCCGGAGCAAGCCCAGGCCCCCACCCCCAGGCGCCGGCCCTGGGAGAGCTCTGGTCAGGCCTCGACGGGACCAAGGCAGCCAACCGGCCGGGGCAACCGCTGATTACCACCAGCGAAGACTCCAACCCGTCAAAGCCCCAAGGTCCCATACCCATAGTGCCCCCCCCCACACACACCCAGACCCCGCAGCCGCAGTGGACACCCAGAGCGACCGGGGACCCCAAGAGGGTTGCCCCGCCCCGTCCTAGGGCCAGGGAAGGGTTGATCCCAGCCCCAGGTGTAGATGGGCAGCCCATCCAGCGCCGCTGGACCTACCCCCCCGAGCAGGACCCCCCGCCAACCCCCCCCCCCAGCGCGGGCAAAGAGACCCCCCCCCTCAAGCCAAGCAGGACCACCACTCAACCCCCCCCCACCACCACCATCACCACCACCACGCACCCCCCATGCATTTAATTCATTTTAATTGTTGTGGAGTTGGTATTCCTGAAACCCATGTTGCACCCCTAAAAAACATTTATTTGACTAGAATACAAAACAGAAAAAGAGTCATTTCTATCAAGGTAAAAGCATCTTCAGCTCTTAATGGATGTCAAATAGTAAGACAGCTCAAAACCTCATGAATATTCAGTGATGTTACATTAAGGTACCTCCTTGTCCAGCAGCGCTGCAAGTTCATGAGCAGGGAGTCGCTCAGAGTTTCTAAACGTCGTGGTTATGGGAACTTGCTTGGCTTCTCTTAAGGGTGTCGTTTCCACCTGATGCCATCGCTGTTCGATCTCTTCTTGCACGTTTGACGTTTCGCTGCTCCTTTTGTCTTTGTGACTTTGAACGTTTGGGTGATCGAGCTCCATCTTCCCTTGTTCTAGAGCATCAGCTGATGATGGCTGTCCTTTTACTGTTGAACCTGGAGCAGTTCCTCCACTTCTAATGTTTTCCACTTCCGGTGTTCTTGAAGGTGGATGAACTGAAACGGAGGAGGTTTGCATGGATGAGGAGGAGACCGGAGAGGATGCCAGTGAGGACGCAGAGGAAGAGGGGGAGCAGAAGGAGGAGGCCGTGGAGCAGGAGGAGCTGAAGTCTACTGTGTCCGCCCGTTCTTTTGGGGGCTTTTCTGTCTGGTCCACCTTGAACTCGGACCAGTCGAAGGTTTTGGAGCGGCCCTCTCGTCGGCGCTCACGCACTCTGCTCTTGCGTGGCTCGGAGACGGGAGCGGCGGTGCTGCGGACTTGTTCCTTTCTGGGCCCGTCGGACATGGACACCTCAGGATGAGGGATAGGTTCAGGTGTGGTCTGAGGGCACGGCTCCAAAGTCACATCACCTTTTATCTTCTCATCAGGCAAGGATCTAAATAAACACAAAAAAAATGATTTTTTAAAATCTAGCAAATTGTATGTTTCTTTATTCTGTGATTATATAACAATTAAGTTGCATAAAACAAACAAAACTAGAACTTCATAAGAAATAAAAGCTTCCAGTAATTGTGCATTCAGAGTTTCTGCAGGACCAAACTTAGATTTTGAATATATAGATACTGGTACTTCTTAAAATAAATGTAATTTAGCCGATTTATGATTTTAAAAGATGAATTGAAGGGGGTAGAAATGTATTCATTAAAGCCTTTAAATAACTGAGAAAGCCACGTATGTGAAAAAATCTAGATAAAAAATGACAGAACTCTATGAATTTCATGAATCTCTTGTTTTCGACCAACTAAGCTGCCCTTGCACACAGAAAGTGTAATTGTAGCTCCAGCTCCAGTTCTTTAAATGGCCAATAAAAATCCACTCACCACCATTTTAATTTTCAGTCCAAAAAAATGAACGAGTTGCTTTGAGAAAAACTGAGCAATTAGACATCAGTATGTTAGACTTGAAGTGCCAGAGCTGTGATGAAACAATGACATTTTTTAAAAACTTATGTCTGAAAATGTTGTCATATAACAAAAACTTAAATCCAATTCAAGATATTGAAAAAAAACTAAATTATTCTGTATAATATGAACATTTAAGACAAAAACTTTAGCAGGCATTTTGAAGAAATACATTTCTCAGTCTTTATGCCCTGCAGATACCCTGATTAAAGAGCATACAGCAATAAAGATTAATGGACTAAATCCACATCACAGCATTGATACCAGGACATTTAATAAGGCAGACATTGAGACTGAAAGCAGCTTTGGTGGCCTGACTGCAGATGTTAAGCTTCTATGCTAAAGCGATTTGTACATAAAGAACAGTAAATGCTTCTCATGCAAACCCCATAACAGCAGCCTTATCCAGTGCAAGCTAACAAAAAGTGTTTTGGACAGAGTACATATGGCATTTACACAGCATTTTGTGTGATGCAATCTGTTGTTTTGGCTGGAAAAAAAAACACAGGAATTCTTTAGACATCTTGATGAGAACTTTCCAGACCTTTTCACCTCAATGGCATCACACTGTCACTATTTCCAAAGCCTACTGCGTGAACATTACATTACACTGACGATTAACATTGGTCTGCAGTGTTGGGCAGATTATCGTAGTATGCTGATGCGTGCCTCTACGGTGGCAAAACTGACAGGGAGACATTACTCAACCACATGACATATGGCGGTGCGACAAACACGCCGGGGCTGACATTGCTGAGCAATTACATCACTGTTCAGGAGCGAAACTCAACACACAAGCACTCCAACCTTGGCTTCAGAACGGATAGTTTCAGAGAGATGTTTTTCCTGGAAGCAAGTTGAAAATACCAGTTGAGGTGGAAGAGAGGAAGGATTGAGGGTCAGGAGGAGACAGGAATTTCAATAAATAAAGTGAGAAAAGCATCTGGTGTATCTGTTAGTGTTGAGCCTGGCTTGGCATTACCGGGTGACATCAGGGGCAATAGTGGGTCGCACATTCTTCATAATGGCCTGAATCCAGTTGCGACGGATGCCAGAGGTCATGGCTGACAGGGTGCACGCTCCCTCTTTGCACTGAAAACAAACAGGTATTTCTTTTTTTATGACGAGCAAGTTGACTGATGGGTTTGGAAGATAAGTCACAGCCTTTCTATATATTATTTACAACAATGAAATAATAATTCAGACTGACAGGATGAGGCTTTTAAGTACATGTGTTAGCATTTTTTTTTTCATTTAAAAGACTATTTAAGCATGTAGTTGTAGAGTTAGATAAGCTAATTCTTAACAGAGTTCTGGTACATCGTCTGCCTGTCCTGGTGGAGGATCCCTCCTTCATGTGGACATCCCTGAGGTTTCTTCTTTGTTTTTCCTGGAATGCTTTATTTATTTTTTATTTTTTTTAGTTTTTCCTTAATTAGTTCAGCCTGTATTGTTTAATTTAGCCATTACCTAATGAATCGTATGTCTTCATGTTCTTTATGATTTCACATTTACTATTCAAATACCAGTATGAAACCCATCGAGACGACTATTGTTGTAATATTATAAATAAAATGGAATTGAATTCAAATGTTCTTATATATTCCTCAACAACAACAAAACTGGTTAGACATTTAAACAGTTATGTACAAATTACTCAAATTACTGCCTAAATGGTTGCAAAAAGCATTACGAAAATAAAAAATCATTTAATTTTAGTACGAAGATTTAGACTAAGAACAGTAAACATATTAAAGCCTTTTTCAAAAAACAATTATGTAAGCAGTAGTCAGCTTATTTTTTTTTTAAAGTAAAGACATCCATACATGTTCAATCACTGTTAGAGTGTTTAATTTATACTGTACAAATGATTATATGCAGTGTCTTAATGCTAAAAAAAAAGAAAAAAAACAATAAACACGGTGACCTCTAGAGGGCAAAATGTGATTTCAATGCATTTTGTTTGCACAAAAGATTCTTGTAAGGACCAGGAGATTTTTTTAAATAGGCGTCTTAAAAAATATTCCTCTGCACAGCAGCGAACGTTAATGAGAACGGCTTGTTTTAGCTGCAGCCTAACGATGGTGCAGAGACAAGATATAAATACCATTTACTTTTGACACCAAACCCATGTTGTTCTCATCCAAACAGACAACGATCCTCCTGACTAATCTATTTCTGATGTCCTGCAGAAGTTTTAGGCATGTGACAAAGAGAGCAATTTCTTTTTTTTCTTCAGGATCAACATCCATTAAAAGAGAACACCTTCAAAACAAAGTGCTCTCAAACTGGCAAATAGCATTTTCTGGCTTTCAAATACGCTTTGCGATCATGTAAACGTTTGATCAGATAAGCACCCCTTTATGATAGATTGACAGTTGCTGTTTTATGTCACATTTTGTAAAAAAAAAAAAAAATTACAAAATAACTGTTGCTGTGTTGGCATGTTTTCTCTAAACTATTTGCAGATGCTTGTTCTATAATGACATTATTCATATATGGAAAATATTTGAACCTATATTGTTTTTTCCTATCCCTTTATCAGACAATACAATACTCAAAAAATTTAAAAAAAACCTACAAACTGTATTTTAGGCTGTACAGGCTTCAACTACATGGAAGAGTCCAGCATGGATTTGCAAAACTTTAACTTTAACAGGAAGAGTGACCATCAGAGCTTTAACTTTGTAAAAAATTGAGAAGTAAAAAGTTACCGCATGATTATACTCCGAATTAAACAAAAAAATGTTAATGGTTTGGACAAAAAATATTGAGGTGATATTACAGTCAAATTTGCTTCCCATTTTAATTCATTTTTTAAACTAATAATGTGTTTTTGTGTATCTGATGTTGCATTAAACAGTTCTAAGGCTCAAAATTCTTTAAATGTAGCTCTAAATAGTCAAATTCTACACAAGAGGTGCCCAAAAAAACATGAATTCATATTAATTTAAAGCTAATTTATCATCTGTATTTTCTAAAATGTTCAAAAGTCAAAACTATCTCAAGAAATGCTGCTTTTTTGGAAGCACCAAAGCTAAATCCTGCGTTTAGAGCTTTTGAACGTAAGCAGTTAAACATGTTGATCAGGACAAAAGCTGCGCAGTTTTCAGGAGACAAAAACGGTTGGCAACAACTGCAACAGATTTAGCCTGCAATGAAGTCATACAGGGAGATGACAAGTGGAGCGACATCCTTTATGTCAGAGCAAAGAATGGCTTCAGAGAGAGAAATGACTAAACGTGATACCTTCAGCTGAACGACAAAAGGTCTATTGTGCATAAACCGTCAAAGCCAGTAGAACTAAAAAGTGCAAATACTCTGCATCTTCTTTAACAATAGTCAACTAAACAACAGAATACTTGGGGAACAAATGCTCACAAGGATTTGGAAGCCGTAATTCCTCTGAACTGGAAACTCTTTGACATCGTAACATGTAGAAAGGTCAATTTCACCATCCATTTCCAAGGCCTGTAAAAATAAATAAATCAACAAGAAAAGTATTTAAAATAATTTTGCATTAGGCAAAACAAGACCTCCAACATCTGTAATAATGATACCTAAAGAAAAGTTAAACTTACCTCTTCAGCTATAGAGTCCTTGAAATACTTCAAGCTCTGGTCTGTGAGGACAAACCAGTGTTTTTTCCACTAATAAGTAAAAATATATATTATAATTTGATTCAATTGGTTAACCAACATATTAAAAAGGAATTTTTTTTATTAAATACAAAAAAACATACCACTCCATCTTCATAAAGCTTTGTCATCCATCCTTTTTTAAAGTTTAGCAAATCTGGCTGTAATTAAAATAGATCACAATGATGTCATATAATCACAATCAATAGTTTAACAAATACTTTATAATTAGGGACAGCTACAGAAATATAGGACCCCAAAAATCTTTACTGTTTTGCAGTAGTGTAACTGTAAGAGTTCCCATAATGCAAGCATTTCCGCTTCATGCAAGCAGAGCATGATTGACATCTAGTTAAACACTTAATGTACATGCATTGTTTACATTTTGCTAATGATGCAAGCTAAAAAAGCAGAAGGAGCAACATATGGTTCCAGCCAGACTGACTGGCGGGAGCCGGACTTTCCCAGTGAAACACAAACTGCTGCACATCTAAACCAAGCTTAAGTTTGTTTATAGACACTAAAGTCAACCAGTTTCCCAAATCTTGGCTTCTGCTCACTGAACAATACCTTGTTTTTGCTTAGCTTGATCCGGTGTGGGGTCACTGCCTGGCAGAGAGTCATTTTGATGGCAAACTGCCGTCAATTCATACGTTTCTTTCCGTTTATCCCCGGGACACACACACAACCGCCCCTGCGTCTGTGCTGGCTATTTATAATCGTCAGCGGCAGTGGTGTGAAAGCGTATGCCTGTGTGTCTGAGTGGGTGGGGATTTTGGCAGCTGCAGCTTAGGCGGAGAAACCAGCAGCCACACGCTGACAGGATTACCCCCAGCAGCCCCACCGGGACAGACCGCAGATCAGACTGGCAGGAGTCAGACGTCAGGAAAACCTCCACGCTGCTTCGGTCAGCATCAATGCCACAATCAAGTGAAGGTGGCTTTTAATTATACAGCTGTAAATGTGGCTGCACAGTAAATGTACTTGAGGTAACCGTCCAAGCCTGACCAGAACACAGTAGAGCCTATTCGTTTTGAGGAAGCCTGTCTGTGGAAATTAAAAACCTTCCACTTAAAATATTAATCATCTACAGAAAAGGTTAAACTATTATCCACTGGTGCTAGAGAAGCAAGAAAACATGTTTAAACACCAAGTCTTCTTACATGGAACTTTTCCTGTATTAAGCTTTAGCCTCAAAGGTTCTAGTTGAATCATTGGTGCAGAGTTCTCAGGAGAGAACAGAAATCAGCAGAGGACAGATTATCATTAGTTACCTCTAGAAACAAAAATGGCGCACTTCCTGCGTGAAATCAATCTCGCTAATTAAATGGCTACATGTAATTGGTATTGTGGTAAAAAAAATGTTTCATTGCTTATAAACATGGATGTTTCTAGCTACATTCACACTGAATGGAAGGGGAATCCAGTTTCAATGTACAGACGCGATCAGAGGTTGAGCGTCAGGCTACAACTCTGCTGTCATTGACCATTTCTGAATGTTTCCAGAGTTCAAATAACTGAACTTTGGCAACGAATTAGTGTAGCTTCAACCAATCAGGGACTCAGGTTTGGCCTTTGCGGTGTTGATAACGTGATCAGCAGATGGAGTCCAAAACCAACATGGAGGAGAATTTGATTGTTCTCCTCTTGAACCTTGATTTTTTTTTTTGTATTAAGACAAATAAAGAAAACGTCTACTAATTTTATTCTTATTTTTTCCTCCTTTAACTAATGCAGGTCAGCAAGTCCTTAAACTGTGTCAAAGAGAGACTAAAGCATCCGTCGTTCAAACAAAAGCGCAAACAAAAGAAGATTTTTGTTAGAGTAGTGGGATGTGTTGTTTGATCAAACATAGCAGAGCATTTGCCTAAATACTTACAGTCATGGATGACTCTGTGATTCTGCGGTCTAAAGATTTAGCTCTTCTTAGGTTGGCAAAACTATAGCTTGAAACCTCCGGGGCTAAACAGTCCTTCCCTGTATCCAGTGACATGTCCTATAATAGTAACAAAAAAAAAAAAAGATTTGTTTTCATTGGATTCATCTGACTCTACCTTGTTTCGCTTGTCCAGAGCAGCAAACCTGTTTGGTGTCCAGATAGCGCCTCTCGCTGCGGCCTTGTCTCTGGATTTGTGCGGTTTTAACTGATGGGTCATTTGAGCTGCTCGTGTCCATTTGCTCAGCGTGCGGACCATCCTCAAACTGCCCGATGACTTGAGATCGTCTAGAAGAAACAAAATTCAAATTCCTTCATTTACGCAACTTGATCTACAACAAGTGTGTCAAAAATATTTAAGACACTTTGATACAGAACAACTTTTTCAGCTGGTTTCAAAATCCAACAGTACTAAACAAAATCTGCTGTTTTAAGGATTTTTCAATTCTGAGGTAAAAGAACATCAGATAACATTATCCTAGAGTCGGTAAGAATATGAAGCATTAAGAAGAATTAATGTAAGAACCCCTAAAGAGTTGTCCAACTTATAAACTTATGTTAAAAGACAAAAAATTAAACTTTGAAGGAAAAAGAAAATTATGATTAAAATACATTTCATCAATGGGAGAAAAGTCTGTATTACCTTTAGACACTGCATATCTGACAGTGTTTTTAAAAGAGATTAAACAGTCTGGACAGAGAAGCAGTTTTAGTTTTCGACACTTGTAAAATAAAAGGGGAATTAAGCGTTCATGTATTTGCTCCAAGTCGGTGCAGAGATGAAATGAGAGAAAGCAGGAGTCAGCGGTGACCAGCGGGGAACAGCATTGGGACAGGGATGGGAGGGTTGGTAGACTATTAGCTCTGAGAAGCTCTGTTCAGAAGCCCTGGAAAAGATTAAAACAAAACAAACTAGCAATGCAGCAAGAGAAACAGGCAGAGACAGAAGAAACTAAACATGCATTAATTCCCCCGAATCATTAATGACAACCACTGGTGAGAGAAAGTCTGCAGCCGCAGTTAAGTACACTTAAAAAAAAACAAGACTAAAAAAACCACAAGGTGGTGCTAACAATAAACAGTCAAGTAATGATATTTAATTTTCTAGGTCTTATTAGGGCTAACAGCCAGTGGCTCATTAATGATACCCATTAAACTTGCAATTAAATGCTTCATTATGCTTTAGCTATGAAGGGAGTTCAGCAGTGGTTCTTTCTTATAGAAGCAACTGAGTCTGACAGTTTTCTCACCTGCGCTCCTCCCCAAACAATCGAGCCACCTCCTCCCTCCCAGGGCTTCTTGTTCGGGCTCTCAGCTCTTGACGCTTTCTATCGGAACGGAAAGCCTCCTTATAGCTCAGTCGGCGAGCGCGTGGCACATCCGACAGCACTGCATAATCCCTGCCGGCGCGGCCAACCCTGCCTCCTCCTCCTCTAACACTAACATTATTGGGGAACTCCTCACTGCCATTGCTCCCCTCCCAGGTGAGCGTAGCCTTGCTGGTATCAGAGTCCAGCGAGCTCTGGGAGGAGCTGATGGTGGAGTAGCTCAGGGAGTGAAGTGCACCTGGAGAAGGAAGGTCCTGGGAGGATTGATGAGAGGAAGTTTGAGCTTCTGATTCGGGGCTGTACCTGGAACTGGAGGCTCCTAAAGAGGAGGATGATGCTGAAGAGGACAGGGGCAGATGTTGAGGCGCCTGGTATTGATGTAAAGTATGAGGAGAAGGCTCTGATTTTGTCTTTTCCAAGGAAAAGTAACCACTCTCTACTCGTACTTTCCGTCCAGTGCCTGCAGTTCCACCATCTTAAAAAAAAATAAATCAGAATCCTGATATTAAAGCCCAATTAAATCACTACATATATCAGTACATCCACTATAACTGTTGTTAAACAGGACACCTACCCCACTTACCATATTTTTTATAAAATAAGTTGAGGTTTTTTGTATACATAGTTTGGCCTTGGGTGTGACTTAAAGTGATTTTTAAAAACTACATAGGCTCATTTGTTCGTTATTTTCCACTAGTGACCACTAGAGGGCACTGTAGTTGTGTGTACAGCATTTGCTACCAATGGCAATGCAGAAGAAGCACAGCTCAGTCTTATAGAAGCACAGCTCAGTCTTATCGGTGGGTCGAGTCCAAAACAAACATGGAGGAGGCTGATTTTTCTCTTTCTGAAATTGGATATTTTTCTTGTTTGCACTGAGACAATAATAAAGAGGTCCTCTAAAATAAATGTTTTTTTTTTTCCTTTCTTCGACTATTTTCCGACAGCCGATCGTCAAACTGGGTCACAGAGAGACTGAAGTACCGCTGAAAGCGTCCGGAATTCAGACATAGCTCCTGCAGTAGATAGTGGACCTCACAGTCAAAAAAACAAAAAAGACTGAAAGATCTCGTCAACCCAGACAGACGTGCTTACCGAGGCTTTTGTAGAGCTCTTCAAAATAAAGAAACCTGATCCCTAAACTCCATCCTTGTCTTCCATGCATTGTAAACACAGACAAACTTATGTAGCAAGGAGGCTAAAAACGTAACAGTAGCTCCTACCACACACGTCGGGACAAGCAACATTTTTGGACAAGCATCCAGCAACACATATTGTCAAAAGAAAGACTGGGAATTTGAATTTGATGTACAAATGTAAACAAGTGACTCATTAATTTTTTTTTTCATTTTACTATACTTTTTCTTGACTGCTGCTACTTTTAGTCAAAAAAATACACTACCATAAAAGAACTAAACATAAATCAAGCCTTTATTAACATTCATTCATTCATCTTCTAAGCCCTGCCGGAGCCTATCCAGGCCACTTGTAGGGGAAGGCAAGGGACATCCCGGACTGGTCGCCAGTCTGTCGTAGGGCCACAATCACACACTTATGCACGCCCACATTCACACCTAGGGACAATTTAGGGTAACCAATTCACCTATGGAGCATGTTTTTGGACAGTGGGAGGAAGCCGGAGTCCACGGAGAAAACCCACAGCATGCACGGGTAGAACATGCTAACTTTACACAGAAAGGTCTCCCATTGGTGTTCTGTTTGAAGTGGGGAACCTTCTTGCTGTGAGGAAAGGACGCTAACCACAGCACCACTGTGTGAGCTTTAATCAACATTCAATTATTTTATTTGTTTCAGACTAAAGATATATGCATATCTTAAATGGGACATTTAATAACTTTTATCTCCTCTTGCTCACCATCTTGAATGGAAACATTGGAGTCTGGTGGTCTCTGGGTCATCTGGCTGAGACAGGAGGCACTGCGGCTGCAGGGGATGGTGGTCCTGCTCCAGTGGCTCTCCTCCTGCCACAGGATAGCACGGCTCGTTGGGACACGCTCTGCACCGGCAATACTGCTAGGCAGGCATGGGATACTGCCTCCACTGCTGCTGCTGGTCACTGTTACCTTGGCGGGCCCGGGCTCCTGGGTAACGGATGGGGGAGGATTTGGTAGGAAAAGATAAACTGGTAAGAACAGAAGACGGAAATGTGAAGAAGATGTCTAAAAACAAAGAAAGTAAAGGAAAAAAAATATTACTGCATAATTATAACTGTATATATTTGAACATTTTTTAATGAGCTTGAAAGTATTTTGATATTTAGTTTTATATTTTTTAACCATTTTTGGGGGATTTTGTAAAAAACAGGTAAATATGTGATTCACAAAGCGAAGAAGCTTTGATCACTGGGAAAACCGCAAATTAGGAGAAAACAAGAGGAAGAAGCGTGGAAAGGAATGTCGACAGCTGAACAGAGAACACAGGCTTCATTCATGGTACACACACCTGTACTGCTAAGGAATACAGAGAACAGAGGAAAACAGACAGACTGCAGGGGGGGGGGGTAAACCAAATGTAAATATAAAGTTTGAAATTGTTCAGAGCCCTGGTGTCAAGCAATCCCTCTTTGCAGTACACAGGAGCGCAAAACTGTTGCAATCAAAACAGAACACAACAATAACTCCAATGCGAAGCAGACCTCGATGTCCAACCGTTACCCAGAAAACTCCAACCACCAAAATCATGCTGCTGTGCTGAGAATCACCCATCAGAATCAGAGCAGTAAGCAAACAAAGGATGTGCTTGTGATTCACCCTTCTCTTGGATCATTGGGATTGGGATTTGGAAGGAATGGGATTTGGAAGCCTGGGATTTTCAAAAGGGGAGAAAAGGGATAAAAAGTTTGGCCAAGCTGAACTCACAGGGTGTCCATTCATGTCCTCAGTAGAAATACACTGGCTTGAAGTAACTCCATCCTGCCAATCACAAAAAGCCTTGCGTGTTAGTGTTTGTGGAAAGCTACCAGCTATAACCAGTACAGGAAGAAAAATTTTAATTTGTTTGTATTCGGTAAAGAGGTGCTTGTATAAAAGGAAAAAGCCCTGATGGCAAACACACAACTGTGCCTGGGAGAGTTTTCAGAAGTATGCTACCGTAAGAATAGAGTTCTAAAGCAGAGACGTAATGCTGACAGCAATTTATGAAGAAAAAAAATCTTAAGACAGTAGTGCACATACTGTGACATTTTCTACCCATAACAATAAAAAAAAGCCTTAGAAATGATAAGAGAAAGAGAGGAAACAAGATTAGCATCATTATCCTCCTTAAGATTTAAATAAACTTAATTAGAGAAAATAGCTTTAAAGACTCACTTCAATGAATACAAATCTTTTTTTGTGTCTTTAAAAAGTTATTGTGGCTTTTTTCTGATTAAGGATGACATATAAATAAAATTTACCCAAAATGTGCATTTCTGAGTCCTTGTTTTTATTCAAACCGCTGTAAATCAGGAGCAGAAAGTTTAAAAGAGAAGTCAGAAAATACGCCAAGCTAAGAGGGCAGGGTTGCTTTGCACCAATAGCCCCGCCCACAACTCAGGTTATCATAATAAAAAGACTACTAGGAGCGCTTTTAAATTAGATAATGAGAGTGGGTCTTATAGTATAGCAGTTTTTCTATGGTTTCATAGTGTAAGACAAACAGAAACACAAATGTAAACACACACAACCTGTTTGCATGATCAGCTGTTAACTTTTATAATGCATAATGGTATGCATGGGAAAAATGCCAAGAAAAATCACATGAAAAATAAAAGTCACTTTCTTTCTGTAGTGTTTCATGTTTTAACACTCAAAACAAAGTGTTTTTGACAGTAGAGCTCTGATTATGTAATACCACAAGTGCAGAACAGTCTCAGTCCTTCAGCTTTCAGTCTTTATGCAGTCTTATGCACGAGCTGAGTTCATTATTGTGAGAGATTTTCAGATCTGTTAACAAAATCAAGAAGACAAGAATAGAAACAAAGAGAATCCAAGAGAAACTTGATAACGTCAAAAATGAGAGCACCAAGTTTTTCTCATCTCCACAGAAAAGGACTCAGATGGACAAAAGGAAAGACATAAATGGCGGGGGTCATCGGAACACAGTCGTGGTCAGCACTGTTCTCCTGCAAATGAGCCTGTTTGTGTAAGCCCAACACATTTTCAGACTTATTTAGGGAAGCGTCATTAGAGGAACCAGACAATGAACTTCAGGTCATTTAGTGTGGCCCACAGATTTGGCCTGGCCTCAAAAGCTGAAAAGGGAAAAAAAAACTGTACACATCAGTGGGTGGGCTGTATTATGTTGCTATATCATGTTACTATTTTTACCAGACCAATCATATCTTTGGGAGCAGAATGTTCTATTGCTCTGTTTTTTTAACCCTCCTGTCAGATGATGCTGAACTGAAGTACTGGCTGAAAATCTGCATAATATTTCTACTGAGCGAGTGAATTAGGTTCCACTGTGAGCTTAAATGAACAATCATCCGACAGACTTTTGTGTGCTAATGTGTACTGTATTTAAGCTGATCTACCAAATGCA
This sequence comes from Oryzias curvinotus, assembly GCA_023969325.1. Taxonomy (NCBI): domain Eukaryota; kingdom Metazoa; phylum Chordata; class Actinopteri; order Beloniformes; family Adrianichthyidae; genus Oryzias; species Oryzias curvinotus. The sequence goes on along the minus strand of CM043724.1, from coordinate 9,437,678 downwards.
TGTTGGGTAAAAAAAAAATATATATATATCCTGCATGATGCAAATATTACCTGCTGGGTGTGGGTATCGACTTTACGTTTTTTCTTCTGGTTCTGCTTGTTGGTCCTGGGATAAACAGTCAGAGCCTCCTGCCACCTATGAATACAAAACAATCACAGTTTCATTTAGAACTCATTATATCCAGTCTCTTCACACATGATGCATTGATACGTCACTGTGGAGAGCAAAGTTATTATCTATGGCAAATATTGAAAAACATAATGTCAGAATATACACCAATGGACATTTGAATGAGTTTTTAGAGTATTTTTGAACAAAAAAAACCACAAAGATGAAAAATGTACCCTTTTTATAGTTTATCTTTAATTTGATATTATGATGAGGAGGAAAAATCTCATAGAAAATACTAATGAAAACATTTTTACTCTTATGCAAAACTGGAAGGACAATCTATCATGTTTTCTTTATATATAAACCAATAAATAAATGAACCTCTTAGGACCTTGCATTCACATGCACAGACATTACATTATGGGTTATATTACCACAGTAGGTAATTCTGCTTTACTGTAACCCTGTGACGACACGTTAAAAGGGCTAGCTCAAATATTAGCCCCGTTCTTAAGAGGTTAAAAAAAAAACTATTGATAACCTGGAAGATCTGGACATAAAGAAATCAAATACACCAGTCCATTAGCTGAATTTCCTCCTGTAAAAAGGTTGAACTAATAAAACAAAATAACTGAGGCATTCGTAAAAGTATTAATAAACGTCAAAGAGAAATCCTTATTTCATATGGGATCCCTTTAAAGTCCCCCTATGACAATTTTCTTTCTTTAATAAAAACGGTCCCAGTGGTGTTTTGATTATAAAATTCCACAACCTGAATGTCTTTAAAAAGTCATAGTTCGTGTTTATCTGAAGCCTCCATTACCAAAATCTGATGCTCCGGCCTCCTGAACTCTATGATATTTTTCTTGTTTTCATGTAAGCAATAATAAAAAAGGTCCTCTGTTTCTATTTGTGTTTATATTTTTACCCTCTCTGGTTAATGCGGGACAGCAAACCTTCAAACTCGGTCAGAGAGAGAACACAAATGCGGAGAACACATTTCGGACTTTAACTTCAGGTTTAATTTTGAACACGGGCGGCCAAAAACAAAATCCAGCCTTGGATGCAAATAAAATATGTGCAGTCAACACAGCAATCTATCTCTAAGGGGGCACCCAGCCACCCAACAAAGGACCGCATAACTATGGACGCTGCTCCGATCCGCCTGTCAATCTCACGTCTTCCCACACTCATGAACAAGACCCCAAGATATTGAAACTCCTCCACCTGGGGTAGGGACACTCCACCCACCGAGAGATGGGTGATAGAGAGAAATACTCAGAAATTCAAAATTGAAGGTATTTTTTTTTTACATTGGTTTTCTTTCAAAAACTCAAAAAACAAGATTTTCATCTGCTTTAAATCTCATCACACCTGTAAGAGAAAATATTTAAGCAGATTCTTCTTCCATGATCTCTGTGGTGCGCATTACATTACCCTTTCTGTTAATACCTTTAGTAAAAGTTCAGATGTGTTTTTCCGAATATACTCAAAGCTACAAATAATGATTTTTTCATACAGTAAAGACACAAGAAAGCATCATGAATTCAAGTGTATATCATATTAACAGACTGACTGTTAATAGACTGGAATTATATGTCAAAAACCCTCGACAGGAAAAACCTCTGCTTCCTTTCAGTTAATGATAACCTAGAAGGGCAAAATGTGTTGTGTGAACGTCTAAAACCAGTGGGAGGCATGATGGAGGAGTAACAGAACGGTGAGTGGGTGTTGTGAGTCACAGCTCCCCAAGAATAGCCACAAACGTACAAGCCAGAAAGCAGCGAGAAAAAGCAGGAAAGAAACAGGCCTTGTGCAGCAGAGGAGGAGGAGGACGAGGAGGAGGAAGACAGCCAAGAGAATCAGCGTAAATATAAAGATGACATTTTCTGTAATGGGACGTAGGGGGTCAGCTCGTGTGGAAACAGTGAAGGCGAAGGAAGCAGGGGAGGCGAAGCAGCTTAAGAATGTGCACCGTCACTGCCGCGAGAATTTCAACACCCGACGCGTTGCAGTCTGGAGCAGGCAGCAGGGGGCAGAGGAGTTTTTGGCAGCAACATTTAAGGGTCCAAATCTGTTTAACTTCCACACTGCATTCACTACAGAAGTCTATTTGCTAGTAAGGTTAGTATCAACAGATCGTGACTGTTGCAAAGGTAACTGATGTCTTACCCATTGATGATTTCTTTACACTCAGCCCGGATGAAGTATTCCTTCTCAGGGGTGACGATGCACAGCGAGTTCTTCTGACCTGTCCTGGATTCACCATCGATGACATCAGAGCACTGGTTCATATTGATCGTACCCTGGGGTAGAGTGCTGGGCTGAAAGATCGAAACGACAAAACGCAAACAATGAGTCCAGGGCGGAAGTGGCCTGACACGTTCACAAGCGCCGCCATTCCCCCACACCGAAAATCCACTAAAAACAGAAGAATTCTCTGCCGAGCTTGGCACAAACACACTTCTGCACGTCTGTGTGACTCCAAATGTTCTTGATGATGCTTTCTGAGAGCATCTTACACTTAAGGTTTTAATTGAAGCATCTAAAATGCAGAAGATACATTACAGCATGTCAGATAATCCAATTCTTTTGAGTTAATTACTCCTCACCATACATGGGGAAAAATCATATCCTTTCAAAAACGGAGTTTTAAGGAGAACATATTTGAAGAAAAAAAAAACACATTTAGAGCACATTTATTTATTTATACATGTTTTAAATCCAAAAATCAATAAAAATAAAGGGTTTTGGATTTATAACATTCAGAAATCAGCTTCGTATAAACTCAAGTCAATTAAAACACATTATTATTATTATTATTTTCTATAAATATCACTAAGGATTTTATCACAGTTTAAAATGTATCAACACAGAAACATTGAAAGCATTTGCTGTCAAAAACATTGAAAAAATAAAGATTAGAAATACATTTTCATGGTAAACATCCCTAATTATCATCCTAAACCCACGAAAATTATTCTTCATATAGTCACAAATTACAGCTTCTTAAAACACAAAGGTCACTTCATTCAACCACAAAACCTTATCTTGCCTATCAAAGTGTGCAAGAAAACGAAGGAAAATGTGGGGGGTTTTTTTTAGGTTTTTGACCAAAGTAAGACTGAAATAAAACCCATCTAAATGACACTGAAGGTGTGTAGGAAGGACTCATTCTAGAGTGACTGGTTGGACAGAATGCTGAGAGATTCCAGTTCACCTCGTTAAATGATTTATATGCATTGCTGGCCTCAAAGTTTCTGGCAGATTGACCTCAGTTAGCTGAGAATGTGCACAGACATCCATTGAAACAATAGACAATTATGGGTCTGTTTAAAAAAGTGTTCATCCAAAAGACTGAAATGTAATTTTAACAGTTTTAGTTTGCTTAGATCCATTCACGTATGAAATAATCCCTCAAATAATTAAAAAATTATGTTATCTTGTTAAATCTTTCTTAATAGTTGTGTTAGGGTGTCACCTTATGGCAGACCTGACAGAAACAAAACCAAACTGGCAAGCAAATCTTAGGCCAACATTACCACAAAAAACAAAAAGGTAGATAGGAGGGAAAAAAAAGCTTATCAAATTTTGGCGCTACTGGTAGATGTTGATTGAATAGCTGGTGGACCACACGGCAAACCATCATCAGAGAAAAGAATACCTTTTATTTTTCAGAGCCTTTCAATAACAACCCAATGCTTGCTGAATGAGGGTCAGGGGTTTTCTTAGTTAAAGTGGAGAGCTTAGCAATGCAGTGCTGACTGTTGCTCTGCCCATATGCTGATTTGGCTTTGACCAGGTCCAAGACCAGCTTAGAGGCAAATCAATGCTCACCCTATACTGTTCTTCTCTAGTAACCACTTTCTGTGCGGAAAAGGCATATCAGTCTGGCATTCAACAGGCATAGTTCAGAGTCAACCATTGATATCGTTTGCTTCATGCTGGGAATCCTTTTTTCATATCTGTTCCTTGCTCTTTCGGCATTTGTGCATTGGTTTCAAGAATGCATAATTGATCCATGCTTTAAGCTGTTGTAAATCATTGCTTTTTACCAGAAAATCTACTACTATACAGCTGGGTGAAAGTCCAACCCTTTGTACAACAGTGCAAACATCTCCCTTCTCTTACCACAAACGCCCCTCTGAACGTGACAGGCTATTGGTTTGACTCTGCCCACATCTCCCCCATCTGATGGATTTGTTTGTTTTTGCAGAGTTTCCTTTCCTGACTTGCATTCTTTTTATTTTATTTTATTTTATTTTTTTTGACAAAGTGAGGTTATGGCAACAAATGTAAACACCAGACCCAACCCATTTCAAACCATTTATCTGCTGTATGGTCAAACCGCGTCCCTTCAACGGGCTGAGTCAATATTCAATTTGCAATAATGACTTATTTATATTATAATGAGGAGCCAATACACAAATAAATCCTTAAACACATAAACTTCTGTGAAAGTCGAGAAGACATCAGTGAACAAATCCGTTCTGGACGTCTCACTTTAATCACATTTCAGGTTCTTTTAGTATTAAACAATGCCTCTGTGTTCTCTCCCTATTGATGACACATTAAGTTGTTTTATGAGTGAACATTAGTATAGGCAGCACAGTGTTCTTTGTTTAACAGGAGAAAAAACTATCATCGGCTTGTCTGAATAAAATCGTACACTTGACCCGGTAACTTACTATGCTTTTCAATAAACAAATATCCTAATCATTTAAGACCCTTTCAATTTTCCACTACAAATTAGAATAGAAACCAACATTTTCTCTTTATATTTGATACCCAAACATGTAAAACCCAAAGGATGACTCTGTTTATTTCTATAAAGATTGTTTTATGGTTCTGTCTGGGCTAATAAATTGCTATGAATACATAAATACACCCAAGACATTTTATGATTGCTATGGTAAAAGCGAGGCATCCCAACGAGCCACTTGACCGTCACAGAATGTGCAGAGACCACAGGGAAGATTATTGACAAGTTCACTCACCACCAGACTAATGAAGAGAAATGTGTGTCTGAAAGGCATTTCACTCATTGGGGCTTGAAGTATCCGCCGTCTTCCTGGGTTATAATAGCCAGACAAGGACTACTCTCAATTCAGATTAGTTCAAAAGCATGACATTGGGATTTCATCAGCAGGGTAGGGAAGGATATTTTTTAAAAAAAGGATTTAGTTTACAAGATACACAATATATCGCTAAAATGTAGTTTGTAGTTTGTTCCAATACTTTACTTAACCTCAGTATTGTACCTTAAAGATGATTTTAACTTGACTGGAAGTTTTAAAACAAGAATGCAGTATAACATTTCAGTTATACTAAAATTTTACTAAGACATTAAAAGCTTGAATAAAATTAAATGGTCATGTATTTGTGGTTTTAAAGAAACAAGGTGGGAGGGGGGGCAAAGTTAAAATTTAATGCTAAGTTTTATTTAGGAAAGAATAACACAGCATTATCGTAGCTTCACCATTCTTTTAAAGCAAAGCTCCATTAAAAAACAAAAAAAAATAAAAATCTGCTTTTTTTGGGAGGAACAGTACTGTTGACTATTTTTAAACTGATTCTTCAAATGAACTTGAAGACAATTTGATTTCATGTTTAAGGTATACAATCTTAAATAACTGTACATCGTTGCTGAGCGGTTATCTCCAAAAAAAAAAAAAAGCAACAAAAAAAAAAGAGACAATGCAGCATAAAGGAGTTTATTTATGAAATCAATCTAGGCCTTCCAGTGCGAGTTGTCTCTACGACCCTGATGTAAGCAGATGTTTGTATATTATTTTGAAAATCTCAGACGGATGCTTTCAAGTGTAGTGAAGACAACTAAGAAACAAAAATCTTTTTTCATTGATTTTTTTCTTGGTGGGGTTGTTAAAGGGTTAAACTGATGTTGTGCTGACAGCAAAACTTATAAAGAACTTCCTAAGTTTTACTTTGCCCGCTAAGGGAAACGCTGTAGGGTCTCCTGATTTACCCCTAAAGCTGGGTCAGCGCCTCCACACACACGTGCACATTACAACTCCCTTGCAGCAATGCCCGTGGAAAATGTATCCATGATGAAGGAAAGACTTGAAGTTTGACCATCACCTAATTTAGTTTTTAGGATGGAACGTAAAAATGTATTTGAATGTGTGGCGGCTAAATAGTTCATTTAGACGTAAGCAGCTTAGTTTGTTGAGCTTTTATCCTTGACTTGTGGCCACAGTCCATAAAGAACAGAAATCCATTTACCGGTACTCACAAAGGTGCAGGTCATTGCAGGTAACATCTCTCAAAATGCCTAAATAAATATAAACACGCTAAAAGCTTTGAATAGCATTAACACTTTGAATAGAATGACATATTTACAAACTTTAACAGTCTTATTTAGCAGAATCACTTTAAGTCTCAAGCCCTTTTATGGCCTCTGCAGGATTTAATCCTTTGCTTTTAAAACAATATTCCAAATACATTATATTTCAATTGTAACAAAATAGAGTTGCCTATATTTTCTAAATATGCATCACAGGTAACATGTATTCTGTTATAAACCCAACACCGTTTTTATCAGTCCCAACACTGCAGAGAAAATCTGACTTTGGACTGCCCTGCCTCTACCATCTGTCTTTGTCAACAAATCTCCACCACGCATGTTAGCTTGTCCTTGAGCCTCGGGCAGAAGAGGATAAACAGCAAAATATTTCAAATTCTGAGAACAGTTGTACAAAGCAGCTTAAGCTCCTGTTTGGTAATCACTGCATCTGATTTTCCAGGCACGGAAATAAATCACTCTGACTTTTGATTTAAAAAACAAAACAACAAAAAACTACTCACTATTGACCTATTTCAGAAAGAAAAGATCTTCCCTCGTAAATATTCACCCTTCTGACTTGAACACCAATAAATGACCTTGCTTCTTTCCAGACACTGGTTTTAGCCCCAAAACAAAGGGAGCCCTGGGCCCACACATCTCTGTCATCTAACTTAGACTTTGTCAGTTCTTCTTGGTCACCACTTTACACAACGGAGCCTTTGTAAAACCAGCTCACATAATGTGGGATTGTCAACCACCGCAGGTCACAGAGCCAATCCTACATTTAACTAGTCAACAAGTGAATATCTTCTGTGACAATAGATTCAAACAATTATCTTTTTTTCAGCACTGAAATGATGTAGGTAGAAAAACAAAATGATTAGTGTTCTTTAAGCAAAAGCATTCATGCAGGGTCCAAATTAGTTATAGAGTAGTTTTGATTTAGAAAACAAACAAACAAACAAAAAAAAGGTTTTATCCCATATGATGTTGTCTGTGGCTAAACAGCCTCTTGCGCCATTTCTGGGTGTGTAAAAATGAGTTCTCTGCATTTGAGCCATCCCCTGGGGGAGCGGGGAGCTGCCATCACAGCTGCGCTCAGGAACCATTTGGGGATTAAACCCCCTCCATTCAACCCCTTATGCCGAGAGTCTAGCAAAGAGGCACTGGGTCTTTAGTATAACCCGACCATGGATTTGAACCCATGACTTCCCAATCTAGGGGTAACTAATGATGTGAGTATCTAATAAAGTAAACAAATATTAGTTTTACAAAGTGTTTCACCATACGTTTTTTGGATTGTTTTTTAGGCATAAATAGAAAAAAAATGTATTGAAAACTTAAACTACCACCCTATCAGGAGCATTGAGTGCTTGAGTGATCCGACCTAGGGGCTACTCTGTCTGAAATAGATGTCAGGCACTAGGTTCTGGGTAAGGACACAGAATAAGAAGTTAAAAAATTCTTATAGAACAGGTGAAGGTAAAGTTCACTTTAGAGCCCAGGCTAACATGACTGGGGTCCCAAACTGGAGCCAAGCCCAAAGTTGGGGTTCCAAGGAGAGCACCCAGTAGCTGGAACCCTTCCCACATGAACCGGCTAGCATTAGCGCGAAAAGACCATGTGGGTCATCACCAGGACACTTTAGGCAGGAGGTCAATAATCGACTTGGCAGTTGAGTCCTCTGTCTTGGGCACTCAGGGGAAGGAAGGGACAGAGCTTGCAACTGATCTCCACCTGGTGGTAAAGTTAGACTCACTGGCACAAAAGGAGGCCAGACAGACTCGGCAGGTTCAAATGCATTGAGACAGCCTGTTGGGAATGTCTGATATACATTTAAACTGATAGACTTGAAATACAATTGAAAAATCCCAAAGTCACAAAAAAAAGTGGAGAGGGATCATTCATAGGGAAAAGTAAAGACATACTGAAATATAACCAGATATTACTGATGTTTTTATACCAAAAGGGTATTTAATTTCCAAAATTTGAAGTTCAGACAAAATTTCCTTGTGAAAGTATAGCTTTGTCGTGTGTCTAAATATCATATACCAGTATCAAAATGTTGATTAAAAACATGTTTACAATAATTTCAAATTCAAATTAATTTTATTTCTATATCACCTTTCATGTAAAGAAAACAGCTCAAGGTGCTGGACATAAAAACAAACAAGAACGCAAAAACACCAATGCAAAAAAGAATCAAATAAGCCCCTCATAATAAAATATAGAAAAACAACTAAAAGAGAAATTACAACAAAAAAAAAAAATAAAACCTTAAGAAGAGAGAACCAATATCACAACTATCAAGTTTCTGAAGAGCAAAACATTGTTGTGACATCAGCTTTCCTCAGATTCCCTCAGTGAAGTTTAGTAAAACATCTTTTTCTCTCTTATAACGAAGTAAAGGAAATAACTGTTTTTTTTTCTGGCAATAGGAAACTGGTCTCATTTCAGTTTTAGTTGCACAACAAATTCCCTTCCTCCCCTATCCACATTTCTGGGTACAGCTGAGTCATTTTAACAGGCAGACCAAACAACATTTCCATTTTAAATATGTTTATTTAAACATTAATTTATTATATATAAGTTGTATTTGCATTTCTATTGTACTAGGTGTCAATTGTCTACCGACCTGTGTGGTGACAAACTGGAAATATTATAGATTCAGATATCAAATTCCATTGCTTCTCTTTAAACATGTAGCAGCAGGAATCGTCAGCAATGTTTGAGGGTTTAAATCTGCATACAAGACCATTTGGCTTTAATTATTAAAAACACTCTGTAGCAAATAAAACAACTGGTGAACTGGCACAGTTATATTCTGAGTTACAAACCTATGATCAAACCTCTTCATTAATAAATGTTATCCAATAACAGCTGTGACATAAATCTTTCCATAGCAACTTTGGATAACAGATGTAAATACAGGTTTTTGATATTAGCTATAACAGATAACAGCTGCTTTGGCAGGTGCTAACCGAGTTGAGTCACCTTAAGTCTTGTTGTTAAGGGCCAACTGAGTTGAGTCACCTTTAGTCTTGTTGTTAAGGAATATTAAACTACCATTTCTCTGCCTCAACGGACTACAATTAGCTTGCAGGCCCAAACATACATAGCAATCAGAACAGGAACTAGGCCTGACAGAATGGTCAGAGTCACGATTACAATTACTGCTGCAGTTGTCCCCACAATCCTATAATGGCACCTAAATATTAGGACAGTTTTAAGTCTGCATAATTTAGGTTCAACGGCTGTGTCAATCCCTCATCTATTTAAAGTAATTGTGCAAATTGGACTACGCCACATGGCGGACATCTGACAACCCCTGCAGCAGAGAGTCCTCCAGGCATTCACAGATACACCTCATTCTGTTGGTATGCATTTGAGGTTTTCAGATGGTTCCAGCAGGGCTATCGTGAGCACTGGCTGCAGCAGGAACATTCATAAGAAGGCAAAAATTTAAATACCACACATTTCACTTGTTCAGGTGCTTCAGAGACACTGATGTGGGTGGCCGCAGCGCTTCTGCACTCTGTGGTGAGAGGACGTGGGCGGTTTAATGCTGCACTAGAAGGGCCAACAGCCAACAAATGCAGAGGAGGAGGAAGAGGAGGCCAAGCTAGATGATGAAGGCCATTTTCTTGTTGGATAACGGGATTCTATTCCAAATGAGGATGTAATTACATTTGATAAATCAATGGAATTAAATGTTGCTATACAAATGAACATTTGTTGAAGAGGGAGGACCAAGAAACATTGTCATCCAACAAGAGCCACTGTATCTCTTTATGATGAATTCATTACCAAACACAGACAGAGCAGATAGAAAAAAAAGTGTACGGCAGTAGTTACACAGTAGATATGTTGGCTGCAGAAACAGGTGCTGAAGTCGAGTTGTGTCATGTTGACTTGGCTTTAGGAATCAGAGTCTGAGAAGAGACGTGGCTTGTCTGCATGCCCACACATTTCTCCTTAAGAAAAAAAAAAAAAAAAGAAATCACCTCCCTCTAAAATCTGCTATTTCCCTTTCAGATTCACTTCAGTTAATGGGTCCAGATTTCAAATGATTATTTACCTGCACTCGTGTAATTCACTGTTCAGGCACATTTGTGCTGGATAAACCATTTGGTAAAATCAACATACTTGTCTTATTAGCTCAATAGAAACTGAAAATTCAGGACTGAGTTTAACATTTGCTAGATCAGCATACGAGCTTTGGATTATCCTTTAGGTTTTATTTTATTAACAGTGTTTAAATAAAAGGACATGAAACACTGCATAGCGTTACCAAAGACTGAAGTTGATCATGGTGAAGTCCCAGCTTTTTAAACCCTGAATATTATGTACACAAATTCCCAACAATTCTGTGGACATTAATGAAAGGTTAAAGGTCATTTAATATCGATTCCCCAAGTAATTATGAAAAACATTTATCTGCAGGGCAGCTTGTGGGAAAATGCATCGCACCACAGGCTTGAATGCCATTTGAGATCCAAATGCTATAATTGCTGTGCTTTTTTTTAAGACATTAACTGTTAACCAACAATAGAAATGTATTGACTGTAATGGCAGAGTTAAGGTCTACATCTTCACTTTCTCTTCCACTGAAAGAAGACCTCTCAATTGCACATGGCGACACATTTCTGCACTCTTTCATTAGAGTTTGCCTTAGAATAGGCTAGTCCCAAGTGCTCTCCAAAACAAATGATCTGTTGTTCAGACTGAAATGTAATGGAGGACTGTTACAAGACACCAGTAAGAGAAGCTAGAAATCTTGGTAAAAAAATAAAAATAAAAAAAGTGAAAATAATTTTATTATTTTATATTTTATTATATTATTTATTTTTTGGAACTAGTTTCAAAGAACAGGATAATGACAAAGAGGGAGTGATGCTTAAAATGACGGTCTGTATCAAAAAAGAAATAAAGAAACAGATCACCTTCAAGCCAAAACTTTTTACTGTTATAAACACAGACAGCATTAATTCCCCAGTCTTCTGATTGTCTTTATGACCACATATTAAGTGATTTTCTTCGTAGGTTTTAAACAAGACCTACAAAACGGACTTAAAACCAACAGATGGACAGCGCTCTGGACACATTATCAGTTGACTGAATCCCGGTCAACACTCTGAAGTTTCATGTTTAGAGGACAGTAAGTTACACCTTCCCTAAACATTAAACAGAAGATTTTAAATTTGATCACAGTGGAGGCAAAATGGTCGAGAATACAGCTGCAAAAACCAAAGGTATGCAAGGAAAATGGCACTAAAAGAAATATGAAAAGACTAGTACAACATGAATATAACAATATGTTTAGCACGAGCCCTGTCCAGTTTAGCTTTGTCCATGAATCAGAAAAAACTTTAATTTAACAGGCCACACTGGTGCAGCAATCTTCATGTTAGGAAGATTGCAGCCCCGATTCCCGCCTTGTGTGTGTCGAAGTGTCCTTGGGCAAAACACTGAACCCCACCTTGCCTTTGGTGACCGGTTGGTGGACCTTTACTGTAAAGCACCTTGGGAAGGTAGAAAAGCGCTAAACAAGTATATGCCATTTACCATTTGAAATTAAAATAATTGATTTACTCTCATACAGCATTCTGTAGCTGCAGATCATTTTGAGCTGGTGGGAGGGCAGTAACACAGCCACTCACCAACCTGATACACACAGCTGCTGTGTGTGCTGTGCTTGTTTAGTTTGGTTTATTCACAAAAGAAAAACTGAAAAAAAAATCCCCATATACATAAAATATCTTAATGTGACCTTAATGGGTAACTTCTATCACTATACTGAAAAAAAAGATGAAACAAGCATGTAAAAATCCTTTTTTTAAGTTTAGATATTCAGTTTAGAAGTTTAGATGGTTTTCTAGATTCATAAATAAATATAAAGCTATTCTAAAAATACAAAGAGTTTAATCTAACCCACTGTTCCCTGTGATAAAACACTTTCATAAAGATTCTTTTTTAAAGGTTATAGGTCAGTGTGGTACATCCCTCAGTGCAATTTAATCCAAATAAAAATTAAAAAAAGGTACTAAAATGAATTATTTCCATTTTTTAAAGGTGTGGAATGTTGTATATTGATCACAACTCTGCCTTTTGTTGTTATTTTATGTGACTAAACAGGAAAAAAACCATCTCAACATATTGATGCAATTAAAGTATTCTAATTTTTCTGAGCCAAAAGACAGGTGTGAGCCTAAACACTGAAAATGATCTCCATCTACAATATGCCTCCCACAGGTATTTTAGCAGTTCAGGGCTAGTTAACAAAAAAAAACTATTTAGAATTTTTCATTTTCCACTAATCGCAGCTCAGTTAGTATTTGGATACAAAACGAGTAGCACACAAGGATTTTTGTGGCTTACAATGATTGTGTGGGGCTTTTGTTTCACGTCTGTAGATGTAGCAGGGCCGGTATGGTCTTTGTTAATGTTGAAGTGCCCCCTTTTCCCACAATGTTACACTATTTACTGCTCAAAGTTTCAAAGGACTTGCATAGTCCATTAATGGCTTAAGAGAGTAACTACAAACTGACCAAACCCATTAGAAGGTCAGGGCACACCAGACTTGAAGTTCTGGGATATAAATTTAATTTATTCTTTGTTTTATTGTGGATCCGTGTGGCACGTCTAAAACAACTGAAACAAAATTGATAAAAACATATCACACCAAAAGCTTCAGAAGCAAAATTTTAAACTGGTAGACTTTAATTATTAGAATGCAAATAAAAGGCTAGCTCCCATGGTTTTATGGCCTTCTGCAGTATGTACCGTGACCCTGATAAAATCATGAATGTTTACATATTAGAGGACGTCCAACGAAAGATGGCTCTCGTGCACCATATCAGCTCAACACAAACCCCACCTTGGACCCGCACTAGGCAAACAAGCCTCAACAGTGGAGAAGTCCATTACAATCTTATTTTACAGGAGCTTTGACCATTGTCTTTATCTTTCATGCTCCGGAGTGCTTGCTTTTAATTGGGAAAAGTCATTCTCCGAGGTTCTGCATTGCAGACAAAAGGTTCAAAGTGATGTAAGAAATGTTGAAGTTTTCAGCAACAGTTCAAATGTCAAGGCTTGCAGTAAATGAAAGAATAAAGCGCCACTGCAGGTGAAATTCAAGGGGGTGATAAAGGTTTTAGGTTGTAATCCCTCTTCAAAAGGCCCTTAAGTAATGCTCTAATCCTCATATACTTTTATATCTCACAACAAAGCTATTCCTGTACAAGTAGTTTGGGAAACGTCTAATAAAAATAACTATGTTTTTCACAAAGAAAGAAAAAACACTGCATCTCCATGTTTCTGTATGGTAAGAAGAACAAGTCTGTCAGCAAACTGGCTGACACTGCAAAAACACTCGTGTCTCAAGCAAAAAGAATTCACAAATTTGCAGCAAAAGGCATCAGGTTTTTCAAAAATGCTCTTTGCTCTTGGACAATGCAATGGGGCAAAGGAATTCCAGAAAACACAGCAAATTAATTGAGCAAAAGACCAAATAAGAAGGATTTCAAAAGCTAAAACATAAAAGAACATCATGTTCTTGTTGGGAAAAGGGTATGTGGCCATGATACAGACTGTCAACTGCAGCCAATATGGCCCAAAAGCAAATGCAAAAGCAAGGGTCTGTGAATGGTGCTTTTGTGCACTGCAATTCAATAGGCAGCTTCACTTTATTTTCAAGGTATACAGTGCTTGGTGAGTCTTACAAAAATGCAATGACTGGTCAACACAACACAGCTTTTAACAGCTAGGACGGAGGTGCTGTTTGGTGAAATCTTGAGTTAGATTGAGCTCAAAGACCTTATCACAGCCTGAAACTACAAAGAGTTAAAGGGAGCGTGTATGTAAGAATAGGTAAATAATTAGTTCACAGTATGGTTAGTAGAAGGTATAGTGTGTGTGTGTGCGTGTTTGTGGTAAGGAGGGAGTCAAGCTGAAACAGCAAAACACATAAAATACTTTTTTTAACACACCGATCTCATCAAAGTGGCTTTTTGGAGAATTTACTGTAAGTTTTCCTAAAGTTTTAAAATTACCTACCTTTATTGTCTATGGTAATTTTTTTTTTTTTTATTAAAATTTGAATTAATGCTGGCAAAACAGAGTTATGCTTCCCATCATTATTGCAGGCTGTAAGTTTGTCCAGTTCTGCTGTTTGTTTGTAGCTTCTGTGAAAAGACTTGTATGTTTATAGATTCGCCTGTAAACAACGGAATGCGTTGCTTCCAGGTTGTTCCTCTTTGTATCGTCACTCTTAGGGTTAGGGATTTTAAAAAAGTTAAAAAAAAAAAAACAGTATGTCATCCATACCAATTCTAATGCACTGGCACAAGATACAGATAGTTTGAACAATAATCAGATGCTTTCAACTCGTAAACCTTTGCCTAGCAACACCTGTAGCTCCTTCTTAATGCTTACAGAATAGACAGACTCTTCATATACGAGGTCATCTGTATGTTACAAGCTGACTGCTGCTGCAAAAAGATAGAGAAACCTGTTACCTAGTAATGTGAAGCTGACATAAACGCGCTAAGCTGCTGCTTGAAAATATCATTTCTATTGCAGCTTTAATCATATTCATATTCGCCCTTTTTCCATCCAGTCAGTGACAGCACATGTGGACTCGATCTGAGGGTCGGGCACGTTGGACTAATGCAGGACAAATCGAAGTCATCAAACCGGGTCGCAGACATAGAGACGTGTTTACCGATGCTTTTGTCGAGTTCTTCAAACTAAATAAAGCTAATCTCTCAACATCATCTGCGTCTTCCATCCACTGTAAATGAGTATACACAGACAATGCTTTTGGCGATCAGGCTAAAAAACATTTGGCAGTAGCTCCTCCCACACGGATCTGGGGCATCACGTGAACAACCACATTTCATGGAAAAGCGGCGAGCAGCAAATTTGCTGCGGGTGAATTTGATGCATGAATGCAGCTTTTAAACTAATTTTCTTCAACGATTTAAGCCAATTTTCTCATACAAATGAGCTGTTTTAAAGAAATTTTTGAACTTAGATTAAAACTTGGCTTGTTGAGTCTTTCTGGGTGTTCTCAGAAGGTGGGCAGCCCCAAATCAATGGCTCCAAGTCCCATGGATCTCCCCCAGATTTGTCTGACATACTCCATTTGCCACATCCTGTAGTCTGGAGCCACAACTCATCTGATATTGGTTATTCCAAGGACAAAGGAACCATCAAAGTAGACTCTGAGGAAACACACGGGCGCCTCCTCATCCCTAAGCCATGTGCACGCTTTAAAGTAAAGGCTCTTATGTGCTTTGGAGCTATAATACACAAGTAAACACTGGTAACCTTTAAATTTACTTCAGAGTTGTTTACAATAAATCCTAAAAGCAATGTGTGTATACTGTGGTGACTTCAATGTTCCTCACTGAGCAGCTTCACGCTAGGTATTATACATAATTATGACAATATGGGTAACAGCCCTATACCAGAGGAAGACCAGAACCAATTAATTCAGTTGTAAAGCTGCTTATTCAAAACAAAAACAATTATTCCTCAAGTGGCTTGGGTGACAAACAAGCCTCTATATTTGGTGTCACTTGATATTTTCAGCTCTAGACCCTCCCTCCCCTCCTGCTTTTGATCTTCTGTTCGGGCAGTAGATGAAAAGATGAAGAGTGACATCCGGCGACTGCAATGAATGAAAAGCGGACATTCGCTTCTTCCTTTGTCTTTTTTTTTTTTGGTTAAAAATGATTCATCTTTCATCCCAGGACATCAAGCTCCACAAATGAAGCCTAATGGCTCCAAGACAAAGAACATATTAAAGCTATAGTATGTCCTCATCTAAATCATACAGCTAAACACATTCCAGCTCTTTGTGTTTGTTGAAATACACAAGTTTATGTTGGAAAAACTATATTTTTATCATTTCTGTTTTCATCCTCAAAACATATTCTTTATTCGGTAGAAAAAAATACTACAGTGCACAGATTTGGGTCAACCACTTTTTAGCATGCATACATACTCAACATATGCAAAAGCACTGTTCTAGCAGAGCAAAATTCAATAAACGACATTATTTTAAACATTGAACAAATAATCACGTGAAACATTTAAATACTAAATACCAATAGATTGCTAAAACTTCAAAAATGTATTTGATTTTCCTTCCATTTTTATGGTGCGCTTCAAAGAAGGAAACTCAAACGCGTTCTTGCACAATAGGTGTGCAGTGTGTGAGCTGCTAAGCAAACACATGGCTCACCACATGACTTACTGTCAACACGGTGTGACCTCATCCACTTTGACAGCAGCGTGCTAGTTACTTTGGTGGTCAACAATTTCTATACATACGCTACTTTATATATTCAAAAAAATAAATATAGGAGCTAGTTGCCAACAGTTCAATTGGCAGACTAGGACGTTGTTGTTTTTCTTAAAGAAGTTATTTAAAAAAAAATTATCCTTTAAATCACCTGATTTCTCAAAACTTGTAAGAATTTTTTTCCTTACCATTTCATCCAGAGCATAACGAAGCAAGCCGTGTTCATAGAGTATAAAGAACCTTCTTTGCCATTTCTGTAAAGGAAAGAATCAATCATTAACTTTTGACTTAGATATTATCAATCTCAAAGTCACATTATTATCATATCATACAGTAGCATCAGATAATGTCGGAATCGTTATTTGTTACTATAAATACTGCCAAAACAACATGAAAAAGGCTCAAAGGGTTGGAAAAAAGATGCTGTGATTATCAAGGTTTGCATACTTTCATATTGGGATTCTGCTCATGGGACAATGCCATCACACAAAGTGTGTGATTTCATTGAATTAATTTGTCAAAAACGGACTCTTTTTGGTTAACAGATGCAGTCAAAGCAGAGTCTTCAAAGGCTGCAACTGTGTTTTACTATATGCTGTCTGGTATAGACCCAGCATGCAATAAGAAAGTCCAATGAACAGCTGGTAATATTCCTGATAGCATGTAGAAATTCGTACATTCATTCAGAGTTAATCATACAATATCTTTAATGTAAACAAACACATTTAGCAAGAAGTGCCTGAACAGGTTACTGACTTCCAGCTCTTATCTACATGATTCAGAAAGAGTTTGGACAAATATTTGAGAGGGGAGAGACACTTTAGTCAGCAGATTCTGTCAGCTGATGGTCAGTCATAACATCACATTAAAATATAGTGAGTAATCACCTTTTGTAATGTTAACTGCTGTTAAGATGATAAGATGTTGAGGATAAAAATAACATCAGTTAAACCCATTTGTTTTAGCGTGAGTACATACTATTTCAGTTTTTCTAGTGTCTTAATTTATAGTTTTTTTTTATGTTTTGTTTATTTAAGGTAGTTTTTAATTCCATTAAAGACCAACTCTTCGGTTATGTGTGGATTTTTTTTTTTTTTTTCTCCATTTGTCGTGCAGCTAGATGTCAACAATAAACTGTTCAACAACAGATCGGTACCGTCATGTTAACATGTTAGTTTACTCTAAAGCCCACCGGTCTGCTTTAACTGGCAAAATGCAAAGACAAACGGCTGACTATGGGAATAAGTTAAATGCATTAGAGATCCAGTCAAAGCAGCAGCATGGTTCTAATAGTAAAATTCTTAGGTGGTTTTCCCAAAACCCATATGGAAGCCATCAGAGGGGCTGTGAGAACTGGGTCCTTCTTTCTCCTCCCCCACATTCCCCATAATGCTCTTTTGAGAACAGCCACCACAACATAATACGAGAAATGATAAGAGGAGGTTCCCATTACAGGATGATAAGGAAACAATGTCAAACGTAGACTCACAACATACAAAAAGGCTTATTCTGAGAGGAAAAACATCCCACAAGTATTTACTAAAGAACAGCAACAACAAGACTTCAGGTTTAGTAATTATCTATCTAACAAGGGTCGCCTTTTCCACACCTACTGGAAGCCTTTTAAGCTCCAAATTAAAATACAACAATAAAATATGTATTGTTCTATGGAGCTCCATTGGGATTCATTTGTGTAATGTGACAAAAATCATTGTTTTTTTTTCTTCAAGGGGAAAAGTACAGTGAGGTTGAACACTTACTCGAGATCTATGTAAGGGATTGTCAAAATTAGTTCCTTCAGGAGCCAGCAGAAGCCATCCTCCATACATAGGTTTAGCCTGGAAAAGAGATAAGAGACGAACAAAATTACTATAAAAAAAAAGGATTGCATTTAACATTAACAACCCAAACATATTGATTATCTGCTCAAATGTGCACATCTTAAACTGTTAAAGACAGCGTTGTACCGTACTGGCTACAGATACAAACTGGAACTCCATTTCAGCTAATTATTTTGTACAATCTTATGCACTTATTTTTAAAATCATGCACATTTTTATAGTCAATCCAAGATTATCCTTTTTTTCCACTCTCTGCCTTAAATTGACTGAAACTTAAACTCTCTGACTGGCTTCATTCCAGAGCACCATGCTGCTGTGGAAAAGAAAAAAAGGAAAAGAAAAAAAAAAAAGGAAAAGCTAACACACATGATTTTCCCTCTGATCCTCTAAGTGGGTTGACTTCTGGGTGGCAGGGGGAAGCAGGAGGCAAAAGTTAAGCTAGGAAAACAGATGAGAAGAAGAAGAAGAAGAGAGGCAATACAAATCTCAGGGAGCTTTTTGCAGCTTCAGATTTGCAATTTAAACCTCTACTGACAGAAATCAAAAATCGAGGAAGGCGCTCGGCCTTTGATAAAACATTTTGGATAATAGTTGAACTTAGGCCACAGTGTTTTTCATGAGCTCTTCTGCAAAACAAACACAGTAAGAAAAATCGTATTTGAAACCAAGACTCCTTTAAAATTAAATAAATAAATAAATAAATAAGTCAGATTTTTACAAGCAACTCCAGTTTCTAGATAATTGGTTTTAATTAACCTTCATCCTACACACAACCAAATACAATCCAGCTTCAATTATTCTCATGCTTTGTTTACACGGTGCAGCACATTTCTCAGCCAACTAAGTAAACAAGATTACAACAGAACGTCATTCTTGTGTCTCTACCTCCACCTTAGATAGTTGAGTGTTTGCATTCAATTGAGAAAATGAGCATTTGAAACGTTAAAACTATGTAAATGTAAAAATAATCTAAAAAAAAAAAAAAAATGTTGGATTTAGTATAAAATAGTGGGTGTTGTTTATATTATTGTAGAACAAGGAGGCTGAAAACAGGTACAGCAACATCTCCCATCTGTCTTTATATGACCTGACAGCAGCCCAAATGGCACAACAGAAAAATAAAGATCAATGTAGGTCATGCTTTCCCCTTCAGTGATTTCACCAAATCACTGAAGGGTAATTGTGTGTTCGCGTCCCATTGGCTTTCAACTTTTCCTTTCCAATGGTCGTACATACGATTTGAAATTCAACGCCGGGAGAATGGAGAAGTGACAGAAAGGTTAATTTCTGAAAATAGAAGGAATACAACTTCTATCGCAGGCATTACTGTGTATACAAAACCTGGAAAACGATCAAATGACTTCTATTAAGTTTAGCTCAATTTGACCTTCGTAAACTGTTGGTTCAACTCCCAACATGAAATTATTTCAGAGCTTGTCAGCTGTTGGATTTGGATAATAACTGAAAAACCTTCAATAAAAAGAGTCCCAGTGATTTCATCAAAAAAATGGGTGACAGAGTGCTATACAGCTGCTGGTGTAAAGAAGGGTGGAGACCCTACATCAGCATGAATTGGGGTCAATATATGCTCCAAGGCAAAAAAACTAATTATGTCCAATTAACCTAACATTTGCACTTCATGGTTCTCTGACATACCAATCATTTGACACTTCTACATAAGTACCAAGACAGCAAACGTTTCCCCTGGACCCAGCAGAACTTCCAGGAATTTGGGTTCATATGCACCTAGGAAAGTCAGAATAATAATAATAATATTTACCTGATTTAAGTCTTCGTCGTTAAGCAGATGGGACTCCCTGGGTTTGAAGCAGTTCTGACATTTACTCTTGTTGAAAATGTTGGCTTGAAATTTTTTGCAGGCGTTGTCTTTGAGTGACATGGTTACTGGAGAAGGCAAAACTTGATGAGAAAAATTTGTAGAGTTGCCCTGGTGTTGTGGACAATAATGAACCCAACAGAAGGAGTAAGATCCTCAGAGTCAATGAACGGCTTTTATATCCCGTTGTTCACCTGTCGTGTTTAACTAGAGGTGGCTCGTACATTTACGTTAAGTGACATCGACGGTCATCTTGTTTGGTGCAACTAACTTTTTTTTTTTTTTTTTACGTTTACAGGCTTTCTGAAAAGTTTTTCTTTAGGTAAAATCCGTTAAAATGCTGATAGGTTGGCTGATTCTCGACGTTTCCCAGGTGACATTTCGGGCCTGGAGCTCCCTGCAAAGGTCCCGTTAGACTCCATCGAACGGAACGCCTCTGCCTGGTGAAGAGGCTGTGTGGTGAGGGGGGAGGTCCACTTTGACCCCTCCTCTCCGTCTTTCTATCAAACAAGTGACACCGCAGTCATCGCTATTTCACGCTCCCAAAGTCCTTCAAAAGCAAAACCGTGTGTCCGACGCGGGGAAATGCCCTCGACGTTGCTGTCACGACGCTAAGGCCATCGTTTCGGGTCCCGTTCGTCCGAATTTGGCTGTCGTCGGGTTTGCTGCGTAGACTGCAGCCGACGTTTTCGTGAAAATCCTTCAGCGGGCCAGGCGGTTCATCAAGAGATGAGGAGGCGTTTCAGAGAGGGAGAGAGAGAGTGCGTGTGTGTTAGTGGAATCTTGATTGACAGCTACGCAAGCCAATCACATTTGAGATGCCGACCAGTTGTCCAATAGAAATTCTTCAAGAGTTTAACTTTTACCTAATGCTCGTTGGGCTTTAAAGAGCCCACAACATGGCAAACTTTCGAGGCAAACTCTTGTTTATCAAACTCCGTAACATTTAATTGTATCTAAACAACAACAACATTCGGAAACAACATCAAATTATTTTTGTTTCCCTTACTTTTACCAGGCGTAAAGTCCAACTCGTTGATAAGCAGATACAACGCCAAAGCTATAAAAGATAAAACAAAATAATGATTGACTTACATGGTAGTGTTTTAAATAATTTTTAAGATAAAGAAATAAGGGATTTAAGGCATATGTAGGAGTGAAAAATGTCGCCGTTAATAATTAGTGGCAACTCAAATGATTGTTTTAGTTTATTGCGTGATATTTTCTTACTCTTTTTTTTTTCTTTTTTTTTTGCCTTTAGCAACAATTTCCTGTAAAGAGCAATCTTATCGGACAACGATTGAGATAACACAAGTAATTGTTGAAAATATCTATCTTAACTACATACTTACAAAGGTTTAGAGTATATGATTTGGGTTTTCAGACGCTTTTATTTATTCGACGGAAAAATGTTTCAAAAGTCAGACTCTATAGCACCATCTGTTGGTCTAAATTGGAAATGGATGAGACGAAAAAACGTTTTGAGACGAGAAAATGTTCAGTGAGAAGAAAGGAGATGGGTTCAACTCTCCACCTGTGCTAATATCCTTATAAAAAAAAGTATGGATCACAAGATGACTTTTGCTTGTGTTCAAATACTTTTCTTTTAAGCTGAATGTTTTGTATCCTGGTTTAAAAAAATGGTATAGGAGAAAACATACCTGTGTCTGTGACAAACAGGAAATATTTCAGGAAAACTGAAATTAAAACAATGCACAGCTTCCGGGTTTAATAAACCAGCTGAAAAACAGTTTATTTTCAAAGTGAAGATCACAAATTACAAAGAGTGCAAGTATTTATTTAGGGCGCTTGAGTTGGCAGTGCTGGGTGGCATGTACATACAGTCATATTTACTACAAGAACCTAAAATGGAAAGAAAACAGCAAAATATCTACCTTAAAATATAAATATGTTCATATTTATGATTGCAAAAGCTTTTGTGTGTCCCATAAACAAACACACTGCAAATTCAACCACTAAAGTAAAGACATTTTCATTTATCTACGTATTTAATAATGAGGATTGCGATTTGTTAGATTATAATGGCCATCAGAGAAGGTTGGTTTGAAACAAAAACAGACAGAGAAGTGTTTCATTATTGCTTTTTGAACCATATCAACTATTGCTTTTGCTAATCACACAACAAAGTTGGACAATTTTCCTTTTCTAAATTCTGCAGTTGTTAATAAAAGGAACAATGTGCTATTTTTTGTAGGTGAGCAGTTAAGGTTATGTGCTGCAAGTAGGATCACTTATTTAAGAGAAGCAAAGTTAACAAAAGGCAGAAAAAGGACATAAACTGTAAAAAGAAAAAAATATTTATCTTGCAGTTTTGCCCCAAACTAAGCAATTTTCATTCATGTTGAGCTCTCCTGTTCTCAAAAAGGTCTGAAGTAAATCTCTCTTGTGCCAGACACAAAAAAGTAACCTTATTTTTTCAAGAATCATAAATGAACTGAAAATCAAAACAGTAACTGAGTATCAGGTCGCTTTTAGAAGAGGTTTGCTTTCTTTTTCATGTCATTTCGTTTCCAAAGTGGAAGCCTGTCAAATTCCTGGATGTTCATTCCAAAGATTTCAAAGAAGGAATCTGGAGATAGATGACGCTGAAAACAAGAAACAGAACAGAATGAAAAAGATATAATAATGCAGAAAGGCAATTGTTTTCCCTTTTAGTCTTTGGCTGAAATAAACCTAATGTAATAGCAAAGGTTACACAATGTTTCCTATGATACCTCATTAGTGATATTATCTTATTTTTGGAATTGCAATATCACATGTGCACATTTTTATCAAAATAAATTATACAGCTTCCATCTTAAAAAACAGAAAAAAGAAAACGTTGCATTGGATTCAAATTTGTTTCTGTACCTCGAGTCTTGTCCTGTCAACATCTTTGGGAAGCTTTACTCTTCCTCGATTTGCAACAGTGAGCATTTCATAAGGGTACACCTAACAACACAAAACCATGACGAACATATTGTTTTAATTCAAAAACATAGGATGCTTTTTTTTACTTGTAGCAACATTGAAAAAATAGATTAAAATAAATTAATTTAAGCCACAGTATATGTTCAGTATGAGGTTCTACTATGAAAGTGACAAAGAAATGAACTTTGTTGATAAAGTCAAAAGTTGAATTGCTGCACAAAGGTCCTTCAGACTTTGGTTTTGTCTTTCACACACACATAGATATGTTATACTTGCTTTTGGATCCAGCAAATTAGGCATAGACACTCCTCTCTCCATTTGTGTTAATGGAATCAATTCATCATGGGGAAGCTACACAACCAAACACATGCAGATATAGCAGCATTATTCTCTGCAAAAAGCCAACAAATTCAATTCAACCAAAATCAAAGTTAACACCATAGTTATCATAGTTAACAACAAAAGTGTTAACTATAGAATTATTATTGTTTATGTTGTCTCTTTTTTTTTTTTTTTTTTTTTACAATGTTTTGGATTTGATTTCAGTTTTAAAGGCATTTTTCTTTTTGTTTCTGCTCACAAAATTGTATTTACAGAAAATGTAACAAAATAAATAATTTTTGCATCAAATAAAAAGACACTAATACAGAAAACAGAACTGCAAGCAGAAGTAAACCTAAAAATCCAGAAGCATTCAGATGCAAGAAAAAAACCTCTCAAGCAAAAGATGCATGAACCCATAAATGTCAGTTTCCACATACCTTGAAGCCTAAGCAGAAAAGGAAAAAGTAATGCATGAAGAAATCTCATTAGTCCCAAAAAAAAACATTAGGAAATTGATAAATCAAAAAAGAAAGGTGTTTTTCAACTTACTGAATATTTCAGTGTTGCGGCTGCAGAAATCAGCTGATTGAGGCTTAAAACAAGAGAATTTATATGAGGACAGCTGTAAAGCATAACATTTAAGAAGTTATTTTATAAATGTGTTCATCCACTAATGAAACTAAAGCAAAAGAAAAAACATTTTAAAAACCTTTTTTTTTGGTATTTTTGTGACAAATTAACAATTACAAAGGATTGCTAGCTAAGTGGATTTGTACAAAATCTGGTAATGCCTCAATATAAAAAGTCACATTCCAGAGCTCTAATTCAAATGTTGTTTGAATTTCCAGCTCTTACCTGACTCAGGAAGTTGTGACTGTATCTTGGCAAGGAGTTTGTTTGAGAAACAGATGGACTTGGATCTGTTTGGAAACAGAAAGAAAAGACTGGTCTAATATAAAAAAAATACCCAAAAAGTTATTATTCATTTATTGATTTGGTCTTGAAAATGGTGTAGGAAACCGTTTACCTTGTTGCTTATAAATTGGAGGTCTTCTGTACATATCGAAGCCTTCATCTGCTGAAAAAAGAAACACAAATCTAACATTAGCTGGGAGCATTGCATTCTTGGATTAATTATAATTATTATTTCTTTTAAAAGCCTAAATCTCTGAAGCGACAGAGTCAGACAATGCAGTTATTTTTCCGTGACACCGAATCTGACATAGACTGAATTCTGCACTCAGGAAAAGCATCAAAGCTGTTTGATCTGTTAGTGTTTCATAAGTGATGTTGACTTCCAGTGACAACACATGCCAGCAACTCCTGGTCAGAGCTTATCATGTCTCATCCAAACAAGGAAAATGACGCACAGCTATAAATAAATGAGGCCGCAGAGGAATGCGGGAGTGAACTGAATATATCAGTCAATACAAAAAGCAGGAGCAGACTTAGTGAATTCCTTAAAGTAAAAGAAGGTCAAAAAGGAAAAATGTTCTTGAGTCAGCTGTAGGAGTCTGTTAAGCCTGCTGTCTTCTGAAGTTTGAACAACAGAGGGCAGAAAGGATCCAGGGGAGGAAAACAGATGACCTGTCCATTTCTATTCAGCAGTGCTGTGATTGTCCACATGTTATCAACAGATTTGCAGCATCTCTGTTATTAGTGTGTTAAGAGTGATGAAAACAGAGCAGGAAAGCTGCAGGATTGTGCTTACCTGTAGTTTTAGAGGGAAAGTGGTGACCTAAAGGAGGAGTTGGGGAGTTTTGTCCCCGGAGTAAAGGAGGAGAAAGCACTATGCGTTTTCATTCCAAAACGGTGAGGGGAGGAGAAAGAGGTGTTGTGGAGGAAGAAGGTAAAAAAGGAAAGGTGTGATCGAACACAATCTTTGGTATTTGAGGGCAGTTTTTCTCCTCACCTGGTCGGTGGAAGTGCTGTGGTGATCTGGAAAGAGTGGGAGTGTAGCTGTGATGAAAGAGGGGCACCTGACCTCCAAAGGAGCCATTCCCTTTTCCTGTTCTCGCTTCAAAGCGCTCCTTCAAAGATTCAAAACAGAGTAAGAATCTGCGAATGAATCAGAATTTGAGTGAGGAAGTGAGCAGAAGAGGACATTTACCTCTGCTGTTTTAGAGATGCTTTCCCGATACTAAACAAGCAGACAGCAAAAGAAAAGGAAAAACATTTAGAGAACCAAAAAGGGAGTATAACATTACCATGATAGTATTATAATCGCAGGAGACTTCAGAAGAAAGGCTTGTTACGCAAAACCATCAATTGGATCAGATTAACTTTACTTTAAGACAGTAACCGAATTTTCAGAAAAAGTCAGACCTCAGAAACAAAAAGATTGGAATTTGGAGGCACTTTTGGCAAATCATTCTGTCTTTTCAAACATGAAAATAATCAGTTAAGAAAAACAGCAACAAAAATGACATGTCAGTGAAGGCAGCACGTTACCTCTGCAAGGCTTTGTCTGTCCTGTTTCGTTTCCTTTTTGTCGAAAGTATCGTTTCTGTTGTTCACTGACTTATAAGATATCATATCAGGATGCTCTATATCGAATATAGCCTTGACTCTGGGAATCGCTGCTAAGTCTCTGTAATCAATGACCTCATTGTCTACTTTGGCCTAAAGGAGGACAGAGGAGGAAATGGGGTTGGGGAGCAGGGCGCAGAGGACAGGAGACAGAATGGATTTAGGTGTAGGAGAAACATAAAAAGGTTCTACATGACATCACGGAAGGAATAAATAAAACTTTAATCCTATAAGACGACAGTTGTCTTTGGCACACAGGGTGACCAGATTTGATCGGTTCTATTCAAAGATCTATCTTTGTGAACTCAAATGCTTTTAGCTCGCATTCAAAGAAGTTTGAAAAGGCTTAAAGTTTATTCTGTTTCATAAACCAGCGGAGGAGGCGGGGATGCTAACAAGCTGGGTGCAAGGAAGGACGCTAAAAGTAAATATTATTTTTTTCAATTCATTTATTTTTTAAGCATTTTGAAAAAATATACTAGGAAAATGTCATTTTTTTTCAGTTATAATAAACTGAAATAACATTTTCTCTCACTAATCTAATTCCGATCAGTCAAGGTGACAAAAAACCAACATAAAAAACACTGAAGAGATAAAGTTTTTGACTCTGGCTTTTTGTTTACGGTCAAAAATTACTATCGTGTGAAAGTGACTTGTCCATGCGACTCCCCTGTGGGAATAAAGGCATACAGTTGAAACTTGTGGTGGCAATTGAGCTGGATGTGTTGAGCAGACAGGTGGAAGCAGGCTTACGCAGATGGTTCGACCTGGACTTCCTGGAGTGCATGAGCCCGGCCTGGAGCAGGAGCTTTCAGAGGAAGACCTGTTGGGCTGAAAAACAGTGCATAGAATCAGCTTAGCAGACATCTTTTTACATCGTCTAGCTGAAAGGCCGAACCAGGTTTCTTTTTAGCACTGAAGCTCAGTTTTTGAATAGATTAAAGCCGTGTCTTGTTGCACAATGGGATCAGACAACCAGAATGTGTTGAAAATCATACAACATAAACATTCTCTTGTGTTAAAAGTAAAGATTGACCCATATTTGCATGCAGCACAAAAGTTTATTCACTGTTACTATTTCACAAAAACGGAAACTTCTGTCAATGTTGTTAGAAAAAAAAGGCTCTACAGAAAGCAGTGCTTTCGTCAGCACAGACTGAGTTTTAGTGTAAAACCAGGTCAATCTGCACGTAAAACAAACAAAAAACACTGCAGCCGGCTCACTCTCGACATCCACCAGTCTATAGAGGCTCACAATAAAAACCTTCAGTTCATGAGGAGGGAAAAAGAAATCTAGCAAGGCTGGTTTTGGTCTGCTGGCCTAGGAAGGAGGACAGTGTGTGGCAGCATATTACCTTCTCATAAAAAATAAATACCGGTATATATTTTGTGGTTTTGATGTTTTAAGTAATTTTGAGGCTTTACCCGAAAAACGTCATTTCTGCAGCTGTCCTTGCAATGCGGGTGCCAAATAGTTGATCCTGTAAAAGCGGAGACCTCTGTCAGCTCTGATGTGGACATGCTTTGCTGTCTCTCGCACATGTAGAAATATAACAAATAAGTTCATGTCAAACTGACCTAATAGAAACATTTCTTCTCCCTCCGTGAAAACATCACCACATCGGCTGCATCTTGCACAGCTGGGGTGAAAGTTTCTGTCCCCGGCCTTCAGTGGAAGTAGACAGAAAGAAGGTTAAAGACAGTTTTATCAACAGACTGATTCAGTTTTGGTAATAAAGTAAACAGACCAGTACATGGGAAAGTCTTTGTAGATTTGTCCACAATTAGATTTAAATGGATAAAAAGCAAAAAATATATATATATTCGTAAAAAATATATATATATAAAATAGAAATGAATAATTATGTTTAACATTTTTATGCAAGATTAAAGTTCGATTTCAGCAGCTGTTTCATTGGAATTGACTTGGATTTAATAAAGTTTGTATTTGTTTATTAAATTTGTTTCATTCATTCTTCTTTCAAAAACATTATCCTGCTATTTTAATTTGGTTTTTAAACTCCAGACACATATTTTCATGGCTCTGCAGTAAATATCAGCATCCTCGGTTTCCTTGGTTTGGCATATAGCCCATCAACAACTCGCCATCCCCTTTTGTCCCGGCCAATTTCTTTCTTGCTGCCTCCAGGTGAGACTCTTCTGCTTGATGACAGCCTCCAGGTCCCATCTTCACATGTTCATAGGTCTTCCTCGTCGTCTCCTCTCCCGGGATTTCGGATCAGGGCCTGACGGTGTGGAAGATACTCCATCTACTCCTCCCTGATCCCTTCTTCCACTGGTGCATGGTTTATTCTGTGTTGCTGATAGTATCCAGATCATGGATCTTGAGGGTTCTTCTCAGACAGGAATTGCTGAGGTCTGTAGTTTCTTGATGGCGGCTTTCATTGTCCACGTTTCAGCTACGTACAGCAGGACAAACTAGATCTTGGAGTTGAGTAAGAGAGTCTTGGAGGGTTGCCCTCGCCTTTCCATTGCAGGTATTTACTCCCCTCTATTATGTCCACTTTTTAATATGCCAGGTATTACGGAAGTTATTGTTAAATATATCTACAGTTTCCATTTTTAATCTGTTTTAAATTTAGAGTAAAGACACTGACTTATTATCAGTAAAAAAAAAAAAAAAGTGACAAACTTGTGTGGTGAGCCTCACCTCAAGGACTTTTCCTGTTATGAACTTCTGGCAAGCTTCACACTGCACCCCAAACTGAGTGTGGTAGTCTCTCTCGCAGTACGGAGCTCCATCTCTAGAAGATTAATTCTTGGTCACTTTTAATTCCAAACTTTTGTGGCATTTTTGGAATTTTCAAAAAATACAGTGGGGCAAAAAAGTATTGAGTCAGCCACCAATTGTGAACGTTTTCCCACTTAAAAAGAGGAGAGAAGCCTGTAACTTTTAACAATAGGTATGCCTGCAATATAAGAAACAAAATGAGAAAAAAAAAAAAAACATTTTGTTTGATTTTATTTGGAAATTATGGTGTAAAGTAAGTATTCTCATTTTTTCAATTGGGAGAACTTGCACAATTGGTGGTTGACTTAATCCTTTTTTGCCCAACTGAAAGAAAATAAATAAAGATGACTATGAATATGAACAAATGTAGATCAGTAACTGCCACTCACTTGCTGATGTATTCCCCATTCAGTACCTTCCTGCAGGTTGTACACTTGAAGCAGCCAATATGCCATTGACCCCCCAGAGCTAACAGAGCCTGGCCATTCTTGATGTCTCTGCCACAGCCTGCACAGTCTGCAAAATGACACCACATGAGCCATTTTACTGTTTTTTCTGTAGGATTTCTTTTAACAAGCATCTGAGTACAGTTCTGCAGAAAGATCCTCCTGCAGGCTTAATGAGTCTGAATCCTTTGTTGATCCCAGCTGGGTCTGTAATCTTTGGTTGAGCTGAGTTAATTCTGTACCTCCATGTTGTAGTAAAGAGGTAAGTGAGCCAAAAGATTTACTCTGTCAACCTAAAAAAAATAATTCTCAAAAAGGGCACACCAGGTGATGGATAATCAGGTCTCGGCTTGGATTATTGGAAGCAAACAGAGTCAAAATATTGTTTGTTTTATTTAACTATAAAATATATATTTATTTTTTTGTATCAGTTTGGCATTTGAACATGTGACATGGGTGTTGTGTAAGAGTCCAAGAACAAAAGTAAAATTGAAGCCATGTGAAGTTATGTAAAGCAGGCATCACCCACCCCTCACTCTCCCCTTCTGCCCTCCCCCCCTTAATCAGAGTTAGATGTGATAAATTCATTAAAAAAAAAACTTTAAGACTTTTCTATCTCCATAGAAACCATTTTATTATTTGGGTGCCTGGGGGTGACGAACAGGTTGGTCATTTTTAGAGGAATCAGGAGAAACTTAAACGTTTGGATTTTCTTGGCAACAGAGGTTTGAAGTAACCAATCCTAATGTGCTTATATTGTATGTCAAATAGTTTTGTTCATCTTGAGCCAATGATTCGTATTACATTTTCACAATATTCTGATAAAAAATATGTGAGCAAAGCGAAAATGTTCAAAATGTTCAAGCTTGCCACTCCAACTCTATTTAAATTCTACAGTACAAACTTTAAAATCATTATTTTTCTCAAGTAGCTTCCCAATGATGATTGAGCTGTTGGGAGGCAATAGATTGAAATCCCTAGTAGGAGTTCAAATTTGTAAATGGTACTGACATTTTTATTTTTTAATTTAAGATGGTGGGCTCTCCCCGGGGTCAAAGGTCAACAAAACCTCAGTTGGGGTTTTAGTCTGACGCTGGCGGCGTGCGAATGAAATTATGCGAAAATCCCTGGAACGAACGTTTTCGTTTCCAAAATTGTGCAAAAACATGAAAATCGCCAAATTTCACACTTTGCCAAAAAAAAGGCTACTAAGCCATAGGTCCCATAATAATTTCAAAACTTCCTTAAATTATCCCCATCACGTGTTTTGGTTTTATCGCTTGATTTTGAAAAGATTTTGGCCCCATTGAATTTTTTTTGACGGTTACTCCTGCTGTGATGTCATCGTTTGTGTGTGTGTGTGAGTGGGTGTGTGTGTGGGGGGTCATTCACTATGTCAAAAAATCCTTTTCACCAGTTATTAGAAGATCTACAGAACCTGTTCTGATAGTCCAGGACTGCTGCTGGTCATAATGAACAGGTGGCCGTCCCACAATGCCTGCTGGCCAGTTTTCAGTGGATTATCTCCCTGATTGGGACTCTAAGGGGTCATGGCATTTGTTTTGCATCTTTTTTTCTTCTTTATATCATTCTAGATCAAATATTTATGTGTATGCACTCACAGCTGGGGTAGGTGATTTGATTTGGAGGAGATACAGGTTCAACGCAGCGCTGACAGAGGCAGTCTTTTCCCCTGAAGGTGACGCAGTCCCCGGCTGGAAAAGGCTGCCTGAGGAAACACAGTTACTAAACAAACTTCCATTTATAAAAATGGCAGAAATGTCAGTGTTTTAATTACTTGCAAATGCTGCACACAAAGCATGCTGGGTGATAGGTTTTTCCTAAGACAGTGACCATCTCGCCCTCCACAAATTCTCCACAATTGTTGCACAGCGTGCCATGAAGCCGCTGGTAGTCTAGAGGGCAGAGGTACTCCCCGTTCTTCATGAAGAAGCCACTTTGGGCCAAGTCACAGCCACACACTGCAGAGATAATGGTTAGAACACCATGGGACAATGTGACACTAAAACACTATCTTTAAAGCTGAAGGCTAAGCTAAACAAGGATTGAGAATTGAGTTCAGGAGTTTTCTAGTACACACTTTAATGAAAACAATGCCTTGTTTTATGTTCAGCATGGGAGTAAGCCCATCATTTATTACGGGCTTGTGTTGAATTTAGTGTCAAAAAGAGAAGTGAATAAACATGCAAATGAATTTTAAATGTAAGCATCACGTTGCCACTAAAAGTGTAGAAGATGCTTAGGATAAAAACTATGGACACATTTAGAATTTTGAGTCCAAATGTATGCAATGGTGGAAAAACGTCCAGCGACAACTGGGATCCCCTACAGAACCAGAAGGTTCAGAACATAGACAGTACACAACAATAACAGTAACAGTACACAGCAGCACTTTGTGTCACTACCAGGTATGCAAAGTGGTAAATAACTACAGATTGATTTGATTTGAACAATGAAATATAAAAGAAGTTTGCCAGGAATAAACTAACCTTATTTGACAACCTGTACTTTTCATTAGTTTTTCTGAAATGTATTTTTTATTCATTGTAAATTTTAGTAGTTTTAGCTGGGTTAATTAAATGTACGTAAATATTGTGAGATAGTACGGCTGAAATGTATATTACCCTAACCTTGCGTTATTGGTACAGCTTCTGTTTGAGAGTGTTTGAGCGTTCATACTGAATGGCAAACTGACAAGCTCTTGAAATTACTGTCACTAAAGCTTGTTTGGGGACATTTGATACGGTCAAACCTGCCCTGTCCTTCTGAGCCTGCCAAACACACGAAGACAGTTGTGTGAGGCTCTATTCCTGTCTCCACGCTACTCACAGTTAAATGTTTATCCTGTAAAATCTTTTCCATCAAGCACAACGACATACTTTTTGGACCGTCTTCTTTAAATTTAAGTCGCTTCTCTTGCTATAAAACTCCTTTCCTGAGCGTCTCTTTGTTTTCTCTGTCCTGCAAACATCAGCATAATGTGGCGAGACAAAAACAACACTGGAAGCTTGTCGGAGCTGATTAGTAGGAACAACAGCATGATGAAGAAAATATGTAGAAATATGCCAGAAGGACCTGACAACAGCTCATTGTTGAGAACGTTTTCTAACACACTAAAACTAATGAATCACCAGAATCTTCTGAAAGAAAAGAATGATTGCGTAATAAAAGCCTGTCATCACTCTGACATAATATACAAGCTTTATTTTATGGGTTTATTGTTTCCTCTGACATTTTGTTTTATACTCTGTTTCTGAAAACATTTGTGATATTGTTGTTTTTATTATTATTTTTTTTTAATTGTGCTGATAATTATTCAGTCATTTTCTAAACTTGATCAGGATCACAGGGTTACTAGAGGCTACTCAGCTACGGTGGGGTATAGCCTGGACATTTCACCGGTCCATCACAGGGCCACGGAGAGACACACAACCACAATCACACCTATGGGACAATTTAGTCACCCATTAACTAATGGAGCATGTTTTTGGACTGTGGGAGGACGCCAGAGAGTTCAAAGGAAACCCACTCCTCCATGATGAGAACATGCAATATCTACACAACAAATTTGGTCCAAAGGATTTGAACCACAGCCTGGTCACTGTGAGATCAACCAACTTAAAAAGACTTAACATTGCCTAAATAAATTAAGTCAGTAAGGAAATTAAGACATTTTATATTATATTATTTTATTTTTGAATGCTATCTTCTTTGTGTGGGCATAACGGCTTACCTTTGCATGTGAAACACCCGATGTGGAAGTAGCTGCTCTGGACTCTCAGCACTTCTCCCTTGCATGAACCCCTGCATCTGAGACAGTGGACACCCTGTTTTTCTGCCATGGGACGGGGTTGGCTGCCATCCTGAATGTGCAGAACTGCAGGGAAGAAAAATGTGACTGATTATTCACTACAGTGTTAGATCCCATGTTTTTGCCTCTGACAGGGTTCAGCTCTGCAAATAAACACGTTTTCTGTGTTTTTTCAAAAAGCACTTTTTTTGGTGTACGCATGGTGTGAGTCAGTCAGTCAGTCAGGCCTCTAGCTCCACATAGTCGCACATGCATGCTCACATGCATCCACAGGAAGAACCTTGGAACACAGGTGTTGTTTTGCTGAGCTTGGATTGACAAGATAAATTATGCAAAACAATACCAAACTTGGGGCAGCACCAGTATGTGTGAGTGATAAACTAAAGTGAGGAGAATTTTACAATAAAGATAACAGGATTTTTCTTTTTCTTGCAGATTCTCTCATCTGATTACAGGCTTGTTAGTAGTTTTTCTGACCAAGCTCTGCAGAAATAGAGAATAGACTTTCTACCAGAACTTAAAAAAATATGTTAAATAAAAATTCTAAATCAAAATGACATCTGTTGTAGTTTTTTTGTTTTTTATTTTTTTTTTAAGTCTGAACTTTCTTAGGCCATAGATGGAAGATGTGAAACAGTTCACTTGTAGACTCAACCATTTATTAGCTAACAAGCAAAAGAGTTGGTTTTAAAGTTGGACAATAAAAAATACATTTGTTCCTAAAACAAATAATTGATCAAAATAAAATGTTGATGTGGTGCAAAACTGGAGAAATGATTAAAATGTATCTTCTATGAATGACAACAATACAGACTTTTTTTTTCAGAATAAACCATTTCAAAATAAATCTTTCAATATATGAATGGTAGTCAGGCAATTAGTGAAAAAAAATCTATCTAGTGCATCTGAAAATTAGGCATACATTTTCTCTCTTTGCTACATGTTAATGTATACTCAGAAACGGTAAAAAAAAAAAAAAAAACAGAATTTTTCTCCATCAGAATGGAATTTATCCTCCTTTGTCCCTGAACCGCTCATGTAATGTCAATCCCTCACAACTGTCCAACAGCTTTTACATTCTTCAGCATAATTTGCTTTAGCAGAAACAGACCAACGCATAATATTCATAAAGAGGTTCCAGTCTGAGAGAACTGTATCACACTGAATAAAATGTAGACAAAACAGCTCCTGACGTTCTTGTCCTAATAATAATTGACATATTTCATGTGAATACCGACACTTTTAATTCAAATGCACCAACCTTTTTTTCAGACTATAACAAAGGAAACTCTTAATTTATTCATGCCTTTTTTTTATCATCATCCTCTCCTGGGGGCAGATGATGCAGATGCCTGAACAATCTAATCACAGCACACTTGAAAAGTCCTCAGAAAGACCAGCAGCAGAGAGACGGAAAAGAATGCAGCTTGTTAGAAGCGCTCTGGCTGGTAGCGTATGGACACTCAGCATACAAATAGCCGCACAAACAGAGAAACCTTATCTAGAAAGTTTCCATGCAGTCAAAAGATTAGAGAAGAAAACCTGCCTCACCAGCTTGAGATTGTGCTACAGGAGGGCAACACGGGCAGACTTACTGTGTGTTTGTGACCAAATACCTCAAACTGAAATGTTTTTTGACTCTCCTTCAACAAAAGCTGAATAAACCATGCTTAAGTGTGTCCCACATCACAAAAAGCACTGTCACCATGGTAACAAGTGGGCAGTGCAAACTAGATAATTGCAAGTCAATGCATCTGCTGAAATCCAAACACAGATTTGAATTGTGATGCAAAAGCTAGTGATCCACATTATGTGTTGCAATTTTTCTCAGAACAAACTAACTTCTTGTGGGGTATTATAAAATGAATAAAATGTATGAATTAGAGAAGGATTATGGTTATGGTTTTGGTTAACCCACCATCCTGATCAAAAGTCAAACAAATTATTAAGAACCTTTGTCTATCAGAGGAAAGAATTCTCAACCACACGGCATTTTTACACCGATGGTGACCGTTATGAGAATGGCAAAACAGTCAGGAGGAGTCTTCAGAAAAATGTTTTCCTTGGCATCCAAACTCAGCTCTTCTCTTTCTTGGTCTCTCTCTGAATGTGAAGCTGATCGGGTGTTAGGTATTAACAAATGTTGAATTTAGCAAGACAGCAAATGGAGAGAAACCCAACACCTCCTTACTCCCACAGCCCTGCAGCTTTCTATAAAAATCTCTATCTCTGGGTGCATTCAAATAAGCTTGATTGAATCTATTTATACCTATTAGCTCATGGGTTTATTTTTAGATTAAAATCTATTTTTGTGGAGGTAAAAAGAAAGTTTTGTTCAAACTTTAATCACATTTTTGGCAATAGTAAAATTTGAGCATAGATTACGGCTGAAGAAGTCAAAACTTCTAAAAAAAACACCATCTAAAGGGTATTTGATGAACGTTAATAATTGCCAGACACTTTACGTGAAGAGATGGCAAAGGCAGTTTCCAGTTAATTAAAACTATATTTTCCATTTAAATGCCTCTAATTTGATTTTGAACGATAAAATACAAAAAAACAACAACAGAATGTTAAAAAAAAAAAACATGTAAAATCTAAAAATAACCAATCGTTTTGAGTGTGAGCACAATATTTGCAAATACTCTGGGTCATCAAAATTTCAGACGTCAGAGTGCTGAGAGGCTTTTATTTTGGCAGCCCTTTGTTCCATTAAATAATAGGAAAGTATTTATGACGTTCCATGGTGGGATGTACTGTTGTAACTCCACTCTCAGTAGCACATTGCGGTCTCTAAAGAAAACACATCTGTCTGTTGCCTATTTTTAAAATCCTTTGCTGGTTTACTTCAAAGCATTCAACCTACTTGGCAAACACAATTCTTGTCACTAACCTTTTGTTCTGGACTGTCTGTGACATTGGATCAAAGCTCAAACTTAGTTAGAAAAAGATCCACTTAAAAGTTATGTCATGCAGTTTCAGTAACTCCCTGTCAGGAGCTTTCAGTGCCAAGAGTTGAGAACCAACAGGTCCAAAAAGACAAAATTAACAATTAAACGCACAAAATGTTAGTCACATTCAGGAAAGCTTTCCCTTTTAAATGTTGATTTAGTAAAAAGTAGTCAAAGACTCTGTCTACCTTTCTGTTTCATGTCTGCGGGTCTGTGTGTTGGAGTGCAGCGGATCAGAGTGAGGAGACAACCCAACTGGTGCTGCACCAAGAGAAAAGGGGTGGTCCGAAAACACAAAGGGGTCTGCGTGTTTGTGTGTATGTGTGGGTGATCGGGCTGTGAAATTCCCTGCAGCTTCTCATCTGTGGCCTCATCCACAGAGAGGAAAGGAAGCTGAGTGTGCCGCTGACATGTGCTAGTTTAAAAAGCTGTGTAGTGGAGGAAAAAAACAACTTTTTTTTTAACACTGTTTTGTTTCAATAACTCAAGTTATCTGTAGTTAAATACAAGTTTTTCTCAGTGGTACAGAGTCTATACTAAAAGTGAGACAGAGTACTTTAAATGTACTTTTATATACTATCTATATATTGTAAACGTAAAATGTTCCAATTAGGTATGAAGAAATATCTTTAGTATACCTCCTACACGACATGTTATATATTGTACTTGCTTATATTTAAGTACACTTAATAAAATAAACTTCAAGTGTCCTTTGCAGAAAAAATGCTTTATAACAAATCAGACAATCCTTTATGAATGCTTACAGATACATTGTGATGAGTGCATATCAAGTATATTAGAGTGTTTATCTAATGTAGAATATTTTAAACTAATTCAACTGAGAGAAATTACGTTTTTTTAACAAAGCTTCTCTAAGGCGATATTCACCTGACAGCTCTGCAGGAATTCCTGCCAGCTTTTCACACAGGATGTAGTCTTCTGGATTGATGAAGGGCAGCTGCTCCATCATGGACTGCTTCGGGATCAGGTAAAGAACCTCCGCTAGCTCCCCATCTTCAATGATGGACATGCGCCTCACAGAGTTCTTCCTCTTCACCCGGTCCAAAACCACCATGTCATTGCTGTGGCTGGACCCACAGATCTTCCCCAGGTTGTTGAGGTTCAGAAGAGACGGCCTGTTCATCCTGTAGAGACTCGCACTTCGGACTACAAACTGACTCTGAGGTAGAAATCATGCAGCAGAGCCAAACAAGCTGAAGTTCTTTTGGATGCCGGGTGTTAAGCTGCTCTCTGACTCTGTGTGTCCTATCACAAGCCCTCTAAGAAGATTAGGTGAGGTGTATTTTTAGGGTTCATCTTCATGGCAAACGCAGGATCTAAATTTCTGGCCGTCTTGCTCAGGTATCCCTCTGTCCGCAGCACCAGTGAGCCTAGCATGTGATGTCCGATGCTGTAAACAATTGATTGGGAAAGTTTAAGAAGATTATGTCCAACCCTGGTATTGGATGAACAAGATATGTATGGATTTAAGAATATTACTTAAAGCTTTGGTACACTGTGTCTGCAAAAGTCATTCAATTTGATCAGTGCTTGGATTAGAACAGGGACATCTGTGCAAAAAAAAGTACAAAACATCAGAATAAACTGGTCGGCTCTGTGCTTTGAACAGACCACATCATACTTAGGCAGAGAGTTAGGCAGAAAAGCCAGAGGCCATTCTAAGTACAACATAAGTCGGGGTGCTTAAGAAAATAAAGACTGCAGCATTGTTGAAGGGCAGACTGGACTTAGATAAAATTAGAAACTCTAATTGAAGTGCTGTGTCATGAAACATTTTCCACAAAAATACACTTAAAGTCGCTCAGAAAGAAAAGCTCTGCTTTTTACAAAAGTAAAATTACGTATGGAATCAAAAACAGAAAATATTATTTTTTCCTTTTAACAAATCCCTTCTTTTAGAGGTTGTTCCAGAAAAGAATGTCATATTTTGTCATATACTGAAGCACAATTAAAAAAGACTAAATAGCAGACTCGTTTCCCTGTTACCATTTTAAGTCACCTGAAATATAAGTAGAATCAAAAAGGGTATAAATCCAAAAGATCCTTGACATTTTAAAGCTATTTGAAGGAAATTGAAAAAGAGCAGCTGCTAATTGCTTTTTGATGCCATCATAAACAATTCGCTGCTGCAAATGTGTAAGGAGCTCCGCCTAGTGGCTGATTGACACCCAGAAACAAACAAGTACTTAGTTTTCAGTGAACTGTAGTATTTGTAAATAAAGTCTCCATAGGAGAATTTTTTGAATTAAAATACATACAAAAAAAGTGTCTTCTTCAAACCCAATTGTTGCCTTTTTCTCAAATAAAAATATTTCTTAATTATATGCTCAATCTTAACTTAATTTCTAGTTAACCAAACCCCTATTGGAGTAAAACATATGAAAGGAGAAAAATATAAATAAATGAAGCAAAGCTTGCACAATCCTATAAATAAAACATACAAATACCTACTTCGTTTTCTTTTTTATTTTTAAAGATTCATAGAAACAAAATCACATAAAATACATGCATTCATATTTGACTGGCAGTTAAAATTGAGCCTGAAGTTTGTCACATGGAGAAACAAAGCAGCCGCTGAAAATGTGTTTGAATTTTTTCAAACATGATTAACAACATTATCAAATTCAAGTAAGCAAACCTCATTCTTCCACTAAGGTATAAAATAAGTCATGAATCGTGATAAAATGGAAGAGCAAATAGCAATAGTTTTCCCTTTACTGGCATTCAGAAAAAACAAAAAATAAAAATAAAACAAACAGATGATTGTTGATCATTGGCAAACTGAACAAAATGACTTTTTTAAATTCGCCTTTTGTTTGCTGTTAATGAATGCAATACTTTTTCAGAGCAACACAAAAAAAATGTGACCCTAGGAAAGCACACCTACACTTTGAAGGAGGTCCTGATGAAGCCGTCTGTGTACTTTTGGATCATTTAGAAAGGTTTACTGAACACGTAGTGATCATTTCAGGATGTGCATGTAGAATTCAAACACAAGCAGAATTAAGAGAATTGACTGAATTGCAATTCAGAGAGGTAGACCAGCAACGACAAGGTTTTATAACTGACACTTTGTGTGATGCAAACAACAGAAAACAGAAACCAAAAAGCCATTTCAAACACCTCAAGTGTTCAGAAATAAATAAAAACCAACTTATAGAGTTAACGGTTAAAACAGTTGAGCATTACTAAACAAAAATTACTTGCAAAACTCTTGAGAAAACATTCTGGAGGGAACTAAACAGCACATTATCCAGAATGTGAAGATAGCTGCTAGACATAAGTATTATACAATGAAGCACGGTGGTGGCAGTATCATATTTGTGGAAGCAATTTAGAAGCAAGAGGAAATACAGATGAACAAGTATATGGGGAGATACTGTTTATATACATTTGTATAATGCCATCTGCAGGTAAAAGTGTCCCTTATCATTTACAGGAGAAAGTTCTTCCATTCCATCAAGCTGAACTTGTTCAGAGAACCTGAGAAGACTCAAAACTTTACTAAAACCCTAAAAGGCTTCCATAACGTGTTGTCAACAGTCAAAACCAACGGAAAAAGGAGATTTAAAATCTATTGGTTATTGTAAAACTTTAATAATAACTACATGAAAAAAAAAATCCATTGAAAATTTGATTTACAAGAAATGTAAAAACCATATTTAGCCCAATCACTGAATGTGAAACTATCTAAAAGTCTGAATTACAAACTAAAATCCCAAAAAGAGGTGCAACAGAAACAGAAACATGCTTGTGCAAAATAGTGACCGTGTGTCACCTGTAAACATAAAAATATTTTCCCAAAGTGTTAAACCATGATAAAGTGACTACATTAATACTATTATTTTAGTAAATCTGTAACTGGCATGTGAAGGGGTCTCCATACAATCTGAGCAGAATTTATTTGCATTTTTGCTGGAATTTATCATTGAAATAAAAAAGAATGCGGACATCTTTTCACAGCATTACCATAAATGCGTTGCAATACCTCCAAAAAGCCTGCTGGTTGTATTCACGGAGCAAAATTCAGAAGAAGGAAAAATGGTAATATAGAAAACATAATAATCAGACTGAATTACAAGACTTAAGGCAAATGCCCATTTTAAAAGGGATCAATTAAAAATCAACTTATGAATTGATAGAAGAATTGACAGCACCATCATCTTCATTCTGCTCTTCCTCTGCTTTGATGAGAGGCTCTCGTTCAGAGTTCCTCTCTGCCTGCTGTGACCTCTTGGTGGTTTTGTTCAAAGTTCCTCCCTATAGGAAACGATAAAACCAGTCAACACGAAAACTAACAATATATTCAGGGAGATTACCCGAAGGAGAACGTGACATTTCAGACCTGTTTGTAATCAACGATGTTGAGCAGCACAGAGGTCACGATGCAGCTGACGGTATTAGCCAGCATGAAGATCATCATCCTCCTCCAGCGCCACAGCGGGATCTTCGCTTCACTGTATCAAAAGGAAATACAGACAACTCAAGCTTTAACTGTAGAGCAAACTCACTTTCAGGAAACTTCTGACCACCTGGTTTGAGTTCCCAATATTTGTCCCACAACAAGGTTAGACAACCCGATGCCAACCATCTGTATGGAGGTGGCCAGGCCCATGGCTGTCCCCAGAGTGGCCTGAGGTACAACAAGGGGGATGGAAGGCCACATGCTAGCCTGGAGCAGACAGGAAAGGCGTCATAAGACAGAGATGATGAGAAAACGAATGCAAAAGGGGCACATGTGTTTTAAATAAGATTTACGTTGATTGTTTTGGGGTTAAACTTAGAAATAAAAGCTTAATAATCACAAAACTTTATATTAAAAAAACAAGTGCAATACCTCCTGCCACCTTTAGTAGTTACATCAAAAACAGGAATTTTTGCATATTTATGTTCAGTGTAATGATTCAAAACAACCTACAGCAGCAAAGGAATATGTAACTCCTAGCCATATGGTAGAAACCAGAGGAGGGACAAAGGTGAAGGCCAGGAGTCCAAACACAGGCAGTGTGAGGACGGCACAGGTCACTGCGAAGAGCCCGCGCAGGCCCACATAGTCCTTCAACACACAGGGTTAAAACAGTTTAGCGCACTCATGCAGCAAACCCTCTGGGTAGATATATGTGGATGCAGGATCACAACAAAAATACCTACAATGAGTATGCCCACACTGGCCGAGAGGACCAGAGAGCTGTCGTAAACCGCTCCCGCCACGTACGCCGCCTCCTTCTGACTGTAGTTCCCATATTTATCCTGAATGAATTTACTGGACAGGCAGAAGAAGCATGTCAAATGTGTTGGTAAATAGAAAATATGAAATAAATATGGAAGACTTACATTAAAACACAAAAACCATTCATGTAAAAGGTCTTAAAGACCCACTCCGATCATCTTTAGAGTTATTTTCAAAGTATTCCCAATTTTTTTTTTTAAAGGGATAATACTGTTTTTGGCCAAAATCAAAAAACCTGTCATTTTCTAGGACATAGTTTCTGCAGAGCGGCAAGGGTTCATCAAAAATTCTCCAAGTTGTGGACGAGACTGTTGTGGCAAAGCAACACAGCACCTTTTTCCCTCCAATCAGAATAATGCCGCAATAACATGTTAAAAACACCAAAAAACACAATATTCATTGTGTTTTTCCACCTTTAATAAAGGACTAAAGAACTTTACAACTTCCATTCACAATCACACATAATGCTAGGTTGACAACTGGCTCGGAAACACATATTTGAGCAACTCCTTCCACTGAGAAGTCTATGTAAACGCGTATAAATACACGTTTCAGGGCTTCTGCGTTCAAAACTCTTACTTTCACACATTCTAAAACAAGTCAGTTTTCAGGACGTACATACAAACCGTAGTGTTGAAAGTTAAAACCAGTTGACCTTTGACCAGTCAGGGATTTTGATTTAGTAGTGACGCATGAAGTGCCAAATGTTTGAAAATCGGTCATATTGAAGAAATTATTAAATGCCCTTTTCTATCATAATAGAGCTGTAAAAGAAAAAAGAAAAAGCCTGGAGTAAAATTAGCAATATTTCACACTAGGGTTCTTGATTACATGCGCTAAAATCAGGTAACAACAGTCCAGTGTGAACACCACCAAAAGAGCATTCCAGAATGCGTACTTGGACGCGCCACACATGCCTGGCATGCATGTAGCGTGAGGCAGAGGCATGGCGGGGTTCAAGTAGAATGGGAACTGAGCTTGTGACCTCCCGATTAGAGGTTGACCGCTCCACCTCTGTGCCGCCTGACACTCACCTGGCATCTGCGATAAAGGGGAAGATGCCGTTGTAAAAAAACATGATGGTGAGAACCAACAGCCAATATCTCAGAGACAGAAGCTTGACATCCTGAATTCGCTGTAAACAAAACAAAGAAGTAGCAGGTCAATGAAAACCAAACAGAAGGCACAACAAATCAAAAACGATTTCATTTGATTCCAAGAATATTTGGCCATACCACTTTTCGAGATGCCTCCTGCATCGTTCCCTCTAGACCCAGCTGCTTCATTCCCACCTTGTCCATAGCGCTCACTATTATAGCAGAGCTGAAACCCAAAACACACAAAAGGGCTCCTAGAAAAAAGAAAAAGACACCATGTTACGTGTTTAGGGGAGAAACCGCGGCTTGAGTGACGAATGTTTCAATCCATTTTTTTAACCTACCACCCCACAGGGTCCACTCCATCCCAAATTTATCCTCAAACTTCTCAGTGAGGAAGAAGTTCAGGACTGACCCCAGGCGAGAAAAGGCCAGAGTCAGGCCAAAGGCCAGAGCCAGTTCCTTCCCTTTGAACCAAAAGGCCGTGATGCGGTTCTGAACAACTGAGGAAGAAGAAGAGCAGAGGGGAGGCTAGGAGCATTTGAGATGGCGTGACTCTTATGGGTACTTACTGGTCAGAGATCCATTCCCTGATCCAAATAGCAGACGGCCAGTGAGCATGACAGGAAGCAGGTAAGGGGTTCCTTTGAAGTGGGAAC
This sequence comes from Oryzias curvinotus, assembly GCA_023969325.1. NCBI lineage: Eukaryota > Metazoa > Chordata > Actinopteri > Beloniformes > Adrianichthyidae > Oryzias > Oryzias curvinotus. The sequence goes on along the minus strand of CM043724.1, from coordinate 9,394,504 downwards.
CCAGTGCAAAAAGGGAAGAGCCCAAAACACAGAGAAAGGAGAACAGAAACACCCCGACTGGAAGAAAAACAACAACAAAAAAACAATGTCAACCTTTAAAGAAATAAAAAACAAAAAAAGATTTTTGCAGACAGATGTAGACTTACAGCGATTTCCCAACTTATCAATCAGGAATCCTGCTAGAATCACAACTATTGCGTTGCTGGTGAGAGCGGAAACACAAATTATGAAACTAACTTTTGATTGGTACACATGCAGATAAATCAATTCAGCTTACGTCCACGCATAAATGGCATAAAGAAGGTTGTATTGCTGAGGGGTCATCCCCAGTCCCGGCACACAGTCCACCGTTCCATTGATTACAGTCACATTGGGGCAGGTGAGATTCTGTCAGACAAAGACAGGCGACTGATAAATTCAACCAACCACAAACGCTGAACAGACTTTGGAATTCCAACAAAATAAACAAGAACACTAAATGGGTCTGAAGATCAGTTTTTGATTGGTTTGCCTCTTTGTCTTTAAAGTCCAACTCCAATCATCTTTTGATCCATTATAAAAGTGGTCTTTTATTTATGATTATACCGTTTTTTTTGCCTAAATTAAAAAAAAACAACCACAAAACTATCGTTTTCTAGGAGCTATCCCGCTCTACAGTTTTGAGCCAGAAGCCAACACGGACGAGGAAACCAAAAATGTACATGGATCTAGTCTTCTGCAAGTGAATGCATCTGAATGGAGTGGAGCAGGGAGCTTGTGGCTTGCCGTAGTAGCTTCTACGTCACGCCTACAAGCTCATGCTCCTGATTAACAATGATTTAAATAAAGAAATACTGAGAAATGCCATTTTATGCTAAACTTTCTTTACATACGTCATCCATTATCAGACAAATGCCACAAGAACATGTTAAAAACACAATATAAACAAACACTACTTTCACTGGAGTTGAACTCACCCCTTGGAATTGATCCTGCAACACACTCGGCATGTCAAAGCAGAAGTAAGAGCCGAATGTCAGCAGGCAGTTAAAAAACAGCACAACAAAGCGATAATACGCTGGGGAAACAGCAAAAGTAATATAATCAATAACAGGCAGAATAATAATCAAATAAAAACACCATATATGCCTTTATTTTGAAATTAACCTTTCATAAAAGTCTCAAATTTTTAAAAGTAAACATGTCAAGCACCCATTATCCGTTTTTGACCTCAGTTGAATGCAACCCTGCAGATTTGAAAAGAGATCCTTAAGAAAACATTCTTCTTTCTGAAACAAATGCTAGACCTTTTTTTTTTAAGAGATTTGCAGTGCTGATCAGAAAAACAAAACAAAACCTGAAATTGATCAATTGTCATAATTGACAAATGCATAGAATGAAAAACCAAATTAAGTAAACTTTTCACACTTAAGTCACATGAGGTCTTTCAAAACATAAAACTGCTGAGGTAGTCACTCAGTGGCCGACTTTTTTAACTGAAGGTGCTTGTTGTGCAGCTAAATAACGATCAACCTAATTTTTTATTTAGTTTTTAAAGAAATGGCTGTTACATACGTACCTTTCTCTGCCGGCTGCACCATTGCGAAATAAAATCCTTTCGTTAAAAGCTTAATGAATCTGTTAAATGCACAAAAATCTGCTGTTGTTTATATGAGCGAGCAGACGGCGTCACTGGGTTAGCAGGATACGTAAAAAAAGGTCCACTTCTCTTCTGAAAGCTCCGTCAAACAGCTCTCTAAAGCATGCGGATGTGCTGCTGCTGTTGGATTCAAATGAAATGACAAAGCACAGTTTTTTTAGAAATCTTCGCAAACCGGAAATGCTCTTTTTTGTAAGAACTTTATTAACAAAGATTTGTCTACACGAAGGAAGCAATGCTTGAAGCGTGTTTTTAGATTTACAAACAACGTTTTAGGCACGTAAAACGTCTCAATATGCACAGCGTATTAAAGCAAGTGTAAGTAATTTTACTGTCATTCTCACATCTAACACTTGGCGTTTTATTTCAGAAAACTAGAACGTATTAATAATCGTCTCTTCCCCTATAAGTAATTTAGTTGTAACTGATTACAATTTAAGGAAAAATACTGATTACCCAAAACTGCCAGATAATTAATTTTCGAACGACATTGCTTAAAAATATTACCACATTCCTGTCATAATGTGAAACCAGTGGAGGTAGCGTTATAGATTCCATCGACATCATGTTTCACAAATTATTTATGATTTATAATGAATTGATCTCCCACTTAGTAATCATTTATAATTGAGCAAATACAGCTGATCTAAACGCAACAACAGGCTTTTAAACAAAAAAGCCAAGAGTCTTCCTCCCCCCCATCCCTGCAATTTAGGCCGCATGTAGGCGAGTTTTCGTTTTCATTTTTGTCTTAAGTTCTGTCCTAATTCCACCTTTTTAAAGCCTGCAGAACATTTACGTTTACAGCGAGCTTGTTCCCTTTTATCAACGTATAGAGTGCGACACCCTGTGGCCCTTTTCTGTAAGTGCATTTAGTATCCAAAACAAATTCCTAACTAGGGACGTTTTGTTACAAACACACACAAAAAACGAACAGACAAACAAAGACATTGAAAATTGTTTTTATTGTTGTCAACCCTAATAAATCACACCTATGTTGGTCAAGGGTTCAGACAGTTCGGACTTAATCCCCGGAACAGCAGATGGTAAAGGACGTTGGGGTCATAAACCATATGTCGTTTCTAATGCTAGACCTATGAATGCTTTAGACTTTGTGGACTAAATTTACATTTAAATGGTTAACTGTGTGGTTTTGTCGGTTAAGTAAAAGGGAGCCATTAAGCGCATGTGGTACGGTTTGTCCCTCGGCGGATACTGTAGCGGCTGTTTTTGTTCGCTGGTCCATCATTTTTCCCCTCGAATTTTAACAAACTAAAACGTATTTGTTTTCTGTAAACATGTGACATGTCTGTGTTGCGCAGAGCTAAAACGTGGGAAATATCTGAATCCGATGCTAGCGACGATGAATCCACAGCAGATCACCTTAACGCTGATACTCCGAGCAAACAAACAGCAAGGCTCGAAGAGGAAGATGAAAAGGTTCCGAGTTTAACCGACAAGTGCCAAACATCCTCATCAGCAAAGGAAAGCCAAAGGCATGCTTTATCTCCTCCGAGACCTGGGGGCTCCGGCACGCCGAGTCCTGCACGAAAACGCCGGAGCAAGGAGGAGATGGAGGCGGACAGACGGAGAGCAGAGGAAAAGAAGGAAACGAGGGAGAAGCAGAGAGCAGTGAGAGCTCAGAGGAAGGAGGAGAGGAGACACAAGCAGAGCAGGAGGAGAGAGGCTGCTGAGAACCTGAAGAAACTGCGACCAGAGAACTGCATCAAGAGCTTCACGCTTTCCATTCATCCAGGCACGTGTTGCGTTCAGGGACAGACGATGCGTTCATGTATCTTCAGAGTGTGTGTTTCCCCCCAGCATATTTATTTGAAGCATCTAAAAACTTCTCATCTTTGTTGTGTTTGCAGATCTCCTAGAGCATGTTGGCTGTGATTTCTTGCTGGACACACTGGTGTGTTTGGAGTGGAGGTTTAACATTGAGAAGCAGCAGATCCCTCACAGCATCACATGGACCAGAGACGGGCTTCAGGCAGGCAGAATATTTGATATTACACTACGTTTAAATTATTTTTGTCATCAATGTTTTCTTCATTCGCTCCTCAATGATTATTTATTGTCTTACATTTTAGGAAGGGGAAGAAGGCCAGCTCTCTGTGGAAGATCAAATAGTTCTCGTTCTGACTGCAACCGACTTTGTGGACATGGTGAGATCTGTGAAAAAGGTGATCAGGCTTTGTTGTTCTGCTATAAAATCCCTCCCTGCATCCAGTTAGCTCACTTCTATGCTTACTGTTCTACTCTATGCGTAATGTTACTCCTCGTGTTCTGCAGATGTTGGACAATGTGGAGGAGACTGGAAGTGAGAGCATCCTTGTTCCTGTTTTGGAGTGTCTCAACCGGAATGCTAAGAAGATGATCACTCTGCTGGTGACAGATTCTGATTACAGGTCAGTGACTCCATCAAATGTCTAGAACACAGATGTGGTTGATTTATTTGGGATGTAGAAACTGGATATTTGATGGATAAATATATTGATTTGCTCTGTATAGCAACATTAATTTAAAATTGGCCTAATTTTATAAAAGAAAAAATAAACTTGGTTTGGTTAAAATCTCTTTTTTTTTATTTAAAATTGTACTGACTTTTTCAGATAAATATATATTTTAACAGAGTTGCAGCTTAACCTGGAAAAAAGTGTAAAAGCTTCATGTAATATAACAAAATATAGTTTTTAATGGCTCTTAACAGCAAACTTGGTTTCATTGTTAATTAGATTTTTTTTTAAATTAACTTGTAAAGGAATTAGCCTTCTTATGAGGCTTAAATTCTTTTTCCCAGCAGGACAATGGCTTATAATGAACCTTTACTATCAGAGGATCTACAATCTGAATCAAGGAGGGCAAATTTGGACATGGAGGAAGTATCTGGATACCTCTTTTATAAAGAATATTTCAATTTAAAAAAAGAAAAGACTGTCTTTTTCTTGTTGAGTTTAAAATGTCTTAACTTTTAAAACTCTTTTAAGGTTCTGGTGTACCTCCAGCTCTATAAAAATATCTCACTGGTCTTCCTGGATGACTGGCAGGACGTCACCGACCACGTGTGTGCCGTCACCAAGTCATTAGCAAAACGCCCTTTCAAGTAGGCATCACTACTTCCAGGACTTTCCCTCCATCGCCTGGGTCATTTTTACCCTTGAAATGTCTTGAATTCTTCCTTGCAGACTCCTGACAGAGCGGGCGGAGCTGCCCTTCTGCGTGGACGGGTCGTGGGCCAGCGGCGCTCGGGTCGAGAGGGATGGCTCCGGGCTCATTCAGGTGTGGAGCAGGCAGATCCAACAGCTGAACCGAGTCAGTCCTGCTGTGGCTTCCGCTGTCACCAAATCCTTCCCGTCGCCCCGCCTCCTGCTGCAGGTAACGCCATCAGAGAACCTGCCCCAGCAATAATTGAAAGAAATATCATTTAAAACTGTGTTTAAGGCTTATCAGAACTTGGGCTCAGAGGAGGAGAGGAAGAGGATGCTGGTCGGTCTCTTGGTGAAAAATGGAGGAAAAGAGCGTCGCATTGGTCCAGACATATCAGCCAGAGTCTATCGCTGCTTCACCGCCCAGAACCCTCAGCTGGTTCTGGACTAGAATACAGTATAAGGCTGATCAAACAACTACATTGCTGCTTTGCTTGTTAAAACCAAATGTATCATGTTCTCTTTCCATGAAAGCCCTTTTTGTACAAACTGAAAAAAGTAATTAAATATGTAAACAAGGCTGATGACTTAATAAAGTATTTGCTGTGCAAAAAAGTGGAAATTTCTTACATTAACATGTTTAAGTGCACAAAAATGAGATCAAACTGGAGTTTTTATGGTGTTTAATGTTACATATAATGGAGAGAATAAACGTAAATAGAAAAACACCATTGTAACAAATATGTAACGGCACAACTGAAGCAAAGAAATATTATAAAACACTCAAAAGTATGTTAACAGTACAAAAAAAATCCTGAGTCTGAGAATACATAAGATTTAGAGTGTTTTTGTATCCTTACAGTCTAGTCTTCAACTCTCTCACAAAGACAGTAAATGGCATTTTTGAAAGAAAACATACAAATGAACATTTGACTATCCAAGCAAATGAAATGAGACGGATTGTCACATTATGACACCTTTAAAAGTCGGAACATTGTAAAAGTTCATTTCTCGCTTGGAATTAAAAGCAGAAAAGTGGTGATGCGGACTAAAAGACAGCAGAAGGAGCTGATGATGGCAGTGGTAGAATATTACAGTGTTGATGAGGAATCAGGTCATGTCCAGCGACATCTTTTACACTGATAATCCTCTGGCTCTGAGCAGCAACTGTCATAGTCGCTGCTTGGAGGTGTCGGGGGGCAGTGGCAGGTACTGCGCTCAGTCTGAGGTGACATGTGACAGGGGCACAAATATAGGTCCAATTCTGAAAATGCTTCGGTGCGGGGGGTGGGCGAGGAGCAGGCACTCAGGGTGGATGCAGGGCTGGAGGTCCGGCTCGGGACGGGGCTCGACGGGAGGCTGCCTTCCTCCTGGGCATCTTCGGGCAAGTATCTCTCCTGCTCTGAGGGGCCGGTGCGGCTGGTGACACTGAAGATCCAGAAAAGTTGCGTTTGAAGGAAGGTGCGCAGGCCGGGGGGCAGTTCTAGAGCGCCAACTACGTCGGGGCAGCAGGGCAATGTTTGGCGCAGGCGAGCAGAGCAGAGGTACTGCAGGGAGGTGGGGGTGTAGCAGGCACGGATCACCTTCATGCTGCTCTTAGCTGCTGTGGAGCACACCATAGGGTAGAACTTCTTGTTCTGCAGATTGGTCGCAGCAACCCCTGCAGGGTATCAGAAAAAAAAATAAAAAAACATTTCAGAGTATACAGATAAAAAATAAGCAGATGAGTTTTTTGGATACACACCTATGAACTGCCGGTTTTGGTAAAAGCTCAAAGTGCCGTGCCATGTGTCCAAGTGCACTCCTATGATGGACCCCTGACCAAACCGAGGGGAGAACTTCACTTTGTCCCCTTTGTGTTGAAGCAGACCTTCATCCATAAGAAAAACGTTAGATTATTGTGTTTGTCCGAAGTTACAAACTACTCCTTGTTCCAAAAATAGGTTGCCACCTGTGTAGGAGAGACCCCAGCTGTCTTCATCGTGGCCCAGCAGGCTGCCAAAGCTGTACTTGAACTTATCAAGGTTCACCTCAGAAGTTCCGATCCCCACCATCTTCATTCACAAACGAAAGGCAACATCTGGTTAAATGCCTCATTCCTCGAGTCGGGAGAGATTTGAAACATCGTTTAAAGACCCACTCCAATAAAACTGTGTTTTTGGGGGTGTCAACATGTTCTTGTCAAATACTTCTGATGATGGAGGACATAAAACAACTTAAATTGTATTTTTGAGTATTTCTTTATTAAAATCGTTGTGGATCAGGACCAAACAAAAAACGAAAAAAAAAACCAAAAAAAAACACATTTGGGACAGAAAATACATGGGGGGGGGGCAAGCTCCCTACTGTGCTTTTAGGCGACTAGATCCTTGGACGTCTTCGTTGTCCTCATATGAACTGGCATCTGGCTTAAAAGTGTATGGCAGGATGGCTCCAATATTGCTCTCCATTTTTGTTGGAATAGTAATGTTAGGTTGGGGAGGGGCCGTAAGCAGGCAGGGACAGAGCTCAGCAATAGGTGATAGGAAGGGGGGCGGGGCTGCTTCGCCCCAAAGGTCTTGCCCAAAACTCAGAAGCAAAGTCCTTATGATCTTCTGCCGCTCTGCAGAAACTATGTCCAAGAAAATGATGTAGGTTTTTTTTTAGTTTGCCTAATATGAATTTGTTGTAAACAGCAAATTCATATTTAACCATTTAGAACGCCTTGATAATAGACGAACAGATGATCGGAGTGGGTCTTTAACATGTCGGAATCATGCTAACCATGTCTGTTCCATAGACCGGAGAAGTCATCTTCACTTCCCAGTAGTGTTGGCCTTCGGAAAGCTCCTTCCGGCCACGGATGGCAGCGGTCCCGCAGCTGTAGTCAGAGTGAAAGCTCACCTTTCTGCTGTCCTTACTGAGGAAGGCTCCAGAGGACTTGCAGTGCTCGTCCCACACCCAGTCCAAAACTGGAAAAAAGATTAGATTATAGAAACAGCAATGGGATCGTAAGTCTGAGAAGTGGTCTATGAATGGGGCTTACAGCATTTTTTGTGGTAGATTATTAATAATTATTCATAGTGAAGTCTGTACAATTTTATGCAGACTGTTATTTCTCAGCAAAACAATAAAAATAAACACCAAACTGATCGTATGGACTCAAAATCACTGTTAAATAGAATCAACCTCAGTTTGTATGAAATACTATTGGACTGTTCCAAACATTACACATTGCAAAACAGATTTTACAAAACCAAACTTGTGCTGCTGTCTTCTCTATAGAAAGCCAAGGTTATGTCTTTAAATTTGTCCTGGCGTATAATTTTATAGCTAACTAAAAAATGTAATTCTTAGATTTAAATGGTCTGAATTTTAGGTAAAATTGTAACATAAAAGGTTATTTACTTATTATTATTGTTGTTATTTTCTTTGCATAAGGATAGACACGTTGAAATTTTTTTAAACAAATAATTCATCCTTAAGAACAGAGATTTTTGGTGTTTGAAAAAAATTATGTTTTTACCTATAATTTACCTTTAATTTTTAACATATTAATAGGTTGGGAAACGCCACATTTCTCCCATTTATCAACAACAGGAAGTTCTGCAGGAAGTTCTGCTTACTGTGATCCTCGTCTTCGCGGAGGTCTTCACTGGTAAGGCCAAAGCCCAGACCGAGCTCCTCCTGTGGTTCGTAAGAGCACAGAGACTCCCCCAGCAGTGGAGAAGAGCTGGGCAGAGCCACTAGGTCGGAAACAGTCTGCGATCCTGACAAATAATCCACCTCCGACTCCAAGTCACTGATCTGCTTGGCACAAACACAGACAGCACGTTGTGAGTGGGGCGTTGTAGCCACGCTTCAGGACAGCTTTTAATGGCAAAGAGAGGAGTCGAGGACCTTTAAGGTTTTAGATATCTGAAAGGAAACAATAAAAGTTAAAGTTTTTCAAGAGGGTTTTTCCCTTAGAAGGTCTCAATAGTGTGAGACCTCATTGGTTGTGGAAGTTAAAATTAGAAGCCTCTCAAAAATACTAGAGCTCCTCTGGTTCATTTTACGACACTTTTTAAACAGAGGCATGTGGGTCACCTCCAGTACTGGACCACAGGTTGATATATGAGCTTTTCTTTGGTTTTCCCACTTCTTCTGAATTCAGAAACTCTGATTTCAGATGAAAGTCATGGCTGAATAACAAGCAAGTGACAAACTTTTAGTGTATTCGAAATTACTTCTTTAAATTTTCAGATTTCTCATTCGCATTCAGGTCTCACCTCCGTCACCAGTTGCTGCTCCCATTCTTCTCTGTCGGACATCTTGACTTCTGTCTTGACACCCGTCTCCTGCTGCGTCTCACTCCAGACCAAATGCTGGCCTCTGCTGTTCCTGCCTTTCCTCAGCATGGGATCTCTGCAGACACACACCTGATGACCAGCTGGCACACGAACAGGACGCCACATGTTCTCGTTATTTATGGCCCATGGGGTCAGTGTTAATCCACAAGCTAGTATTTTATTCATTCTTTGACTTCTAAGCGCACACTTGGGTTATGCCAAATCAGTGTAAAATATTTTCACCAAATAATTTAGCACAAAAAAAACTGAGTGTTTACTTTTTATTTCTTCCTGGCAGCTAACTTTTGAATTATAATTACCGTATTTTCCGGACTATAGGTCGCCCTTTTTTTCATGGTTTGGCAAGGGGTGCGACTTATACTCCGCAGCGACTTATATTAGAAATAAATTTAAACAACATAATATTCTATTTTCAAATGATTTAATAGATTCAGAAATGCAATAAAAATGACAACTGTTTCTACAAATACAGGATGAAAACAGAGTATTAGTTGGTCAATGATGCTTCATTAAAGGAATAAATGAATAAGTATAAGAAAGAATTACTGTGAAATTATGAGATAAACAGTCTGCTGTGATTGTGTCATATGGGGTTGTGCAAGTTATTAGTTCTTGGTCTCAGATTTTGTCAAATGAATTTCCCGTCAAAATGCGACTTCTAGTCCAGTGCGACTTATCTGTGTTTTTTTCTACTTTATAATGCATTTTTGGGCTGGTGCGACTTATACTCCGCAGCGACTTATAGTCTGGAAAATACGGTAGTTTTAGGGTGCAACATTTTGCTCAATATATGTCTTGTTGAAGAAAGCAAACCACATTGTCTGTGTGTTTCTTGAATTTTTCATAAACCTGCCCCAGCACTCAAAGTAGGTCGGTTTAACAATCTGTTTGCTGTTCACTTGAGTTTGCTCACAAGTTCTCAGCCATTAAGAAGCTGGAATACACCCCACGTGGAAATGTTCTTCATCACCTACTCCTGCTCTCCTGTTACAATCAGGAATTTCTAGCCGTTTCGTTAACACGTGCAGGATCTCTAAACCAATCCCTCTGAGCTGCCTCTGCTCCATTTTCCTGCTGGAACCTCTTTTGGTGACTCATCAATAGACTTCAATATCTGTTAGTGAAGATTTTTTTAAGCTGATTCAGAAACTGAGAACAATTAAAGCTGTTTATTTTGCAAGAAAAAAAGAAGAAGAAAAAAATCTCACATTTCTTGAACATTTTCAGGGATCTGTGCTAGTCGCAACCAAATCTCTCTTTTTCCCCCCAGTAAAAACAAGATAGCTATTGATTTATTGAATTAAACAGCTGACAAGTGTGTTTTCTGAATTGACTGTGTAGTTTTACCACCTCAGCAAAATTAAAAGGGAGACAAATTAAAGTTAAAACTTCTAAACAAAATATATAACACAATAACCATACAATTAAAAATAAGTGACTTTACACCATTGATTGGAAAAACATTATTTTTAAACTGGGATCTTTCAGTTCTAAACACAGCAGCTGGTGGCAGCTCTGCAAGCAGGTGCGGAAGATAATTGCCATGAATTTAGGTTAGTTCGTCTAGAACAGGTATTCTTTTAATTGGGCCTTACCCTAAATACTGTAGATGCATCATCTGGGTCCTGTGCTGATGCACATGATTTGAATTGAGTTCATTTCAGTGCCAGCAGTGAACAAAGTTCAATACACACAAAGAATGAGAAAAAACTGAGCAATATTCCTAAGACTCTGAGCATCATGACTATCTTAATTTTTTTGTTTTGTTTTTATGATTAATTTAAACCCCACAACTACCAGCCATAGTTGTTGCTTTGATTATATACTTCACAATTACACTTGTGGAATTAGACTATTTGTTAAACATTTAAAACTACTACGCTTACCTTGTAGAAGTATTCCAAAAGACGGTGTTGCAGTGTCACATGTGAGTTTCAGAGTGCCTCTAAAATCCGTCGGCGTGACAGCTGCAGCATGCACCCTGTCCCACTTCGTATCAGAACTGAGGTAAACAGAACTTGACCACGCCCTCACCAAGTTTCTATTGGATACAACCGCGCGCGGAGGCGGACCTTCGGGAATTTATGTGGAGGTCTTCACAAGTATCGGGACTTCGAGTGTCAGTGTCATTTTGATACAAAAAGCAAACACCGCCTTAATTGTGTTTTTGTTGGAGAACTGGATACGTAATGTAACTTTATTTCGAATATTTCCTATCAAATATTTCAAAATGAACTTCCTTTCGTTAATGGTAAAGTTTAGAAAAACAAACCACAAACGTAAAGATTTGCATGGAAATTTGGGTTTTGGAAAAAATATATAGAAAAATACTATTATGAAATATAGATCTTAAAAGATAACAATAAGGATTTTTGTTCTGTCAGAAATTGCGTACAATTTGCCTTTTTGGATCTTCGTCATGGAGTTAAAAAGTACTACAGTGAGTGCAGCACTTGAACGCATTTTCCTGTGCCATAGGCCGCTCATTCATCCGGAGATTATAGCCTATTGGTTGTTTTGGGAAAAGGGGTGGGGCAAAAACATTAATCTGTTGTTTGATTGGTGCGTGACGGAAACTTCGTTGCGTATCTTCCGTTCGCACGTTGGAGCCTCAATAGGTGGTGTTATCTTTGTATTTGAACCATGGAAGAAGGCGGTGGTAGGTACAGAAAACAAGTTCACGTAAAATATGTGGTTAATTTAAACAGTGGTGTTGTAACAACAGCTTTATGTTCATGTCGTGAGGTAGATGTCAACCTAGCTTACTTGTTAGCACATGCTAATAACTGGAGCTACCGACGATTAAGAAATCCGGAATTGACAAGCTAACAATCCCTTCTTTTTGTGTATAAGAGATTTCCTAAACTACTTCGTATAAACAAAGACGTCGATGTATATCATTCATTCTAATAATTTGTAAAACTTTAAACAAACGTGGCATCCAACTTTTACCCGGCACCAATATAGTTGACACATTCGCCTGATATTTTAACATTAATCTGATGTAAATAAGTTGCTTTTGATCATTTGAATATATATTTCCTTTTCATGTGAGATGGCAACCTGGCTCTGGTGAAACACGTTGTTCTGGTGCTGTCAGGAAAGGGGGGAGTGGGAAAGAGCACCATCACCACAGAATTGGCTCTGGCTCTCAAACATGCTGGGAAGAAGGTGAGCAGCTGGAGGCCAAAAATCTGTCCATGACCCTTTTCAAATGTAAACAAACATTTGTAAACCGTTGTGGTCCTCAGGTTGGCGTCCTGGATGTTGACCTCTGTGGTCCCAGCATCCCCCGGATGCTGTGTGTGGACCGACCTGACGTCCATCAGTGTGACTCGGGGTGGGTTCCTGTCTATACTGATGCACAGAAGAGCCTGGCTCTGATGTCTATTGGTTTTCTAATGGAAGATCCAGATGAGGCAGTCATATGGAGAGGACCAAAAAAATCGGGTACGTCCACAGAGACGTGCCGTGCTTTTTAAAGTTTACGTTTTGTGTCGGTGTAAAATCAATCTGTTATCTATAAGTATTTCAGATTTAGTAAATAATTGTATGTGTTGTTCATTTTTTGACAAGATAAATCAACTTTAGCTAAATTAATATAGTTGGTATTCTTAAAAAAATACTGCCAACATCAAAAATAAACTTGTCTTGTTTTTGATCTTGAAATATAAACTTTAATATTTATTCATCGTAGAATTTCAAGATTTGTATGTCTTTGGAAAAACATTTATACCCAGGATCACAGTTTTTTTTGTGTGCTTTTGAACTTTTTTTTTTGGTTTTTTGTCTCGCAGCAATGATTGCCCAGTTTGTGTCAGATGTCGCATGGGGGGAGCTGGATGTCTTGCTGGTGGACACCCCGCCAGGGACATCTGATGAGCATTTGGCTGTCCTGGAAAACCTCAGAAAACACAGAGTAGACGGAGCCATTTTGGTAACCACACCTCAGGTGGGCAACAGTTACAAACCTGTATTTCCAGAAGTGAAGATTTAAGTGGAAAAAGCATCAAATGATGCAGCAAAGAAAGACAAATGGCCAAAAATATACATTTACTTCTTCAGTATTTCGCTTAGTCATTTTTAAAGGAATTGTATTGGTGTTGTTCTGCAACCTTAACACTGACAGATGAGCTGACATTAAGTATTCATGGTTTAGGAGAAAAGCTGTGAGCCATTTTACTGTGTTCAGCTGTGTATTGTCGGCCACAGGCGGTGTCAACAGGGGATGTGAGAAGAGAGATCACCTTTTGCAAGAAGACAGGTGTTCGGATCCTGGGCATTGTAGAAAACATGAGTGGCTTCGTTTGTCCACATTGCACTGTGAGTAAAGCAGTCATGACATGCAGCTATAACTACATAGAAGCCATTTGTGGTTGTGTTTTTATCATCTTAAATCTGCTACATTGTTCAATGTGATCAGAGTAAATATTTTTAATTAACTTTTTTTTAGGAATGCACAAACATATTTTCCAAAGGTGGTGGTGAAGAGTTGGCCAAACTGACTGGATCGGTGTTTCTAGGTAAGTCAGTTTAAAAGAATTTAAATATGCAGTTCTGTCTGTGGCCACATGGTGTCACTATAGCCACAAATCTTTATTTTTCCTTTGTGACATTTATGACTCAGATTCTGAATCATCCAGGTTGGTTCTATCCATGCAATAGCTAAAACTGGACTTGGTTTATGTGTGACTATGAAAACTGCTGATCCAGAATAGCATGGAATAGCAAGAGTATATCAGAAAGGAAAGGTAATCAATAATTATTAGTGTACCAGTAATTAAGAGATTACTTCCTCAGTGGCTACTTACCCGAAAACTAATTTATTAAGTACTGATCAAGTTTACCTTGCCACAAAGAGGCTGGCTTTATCCAACTGTAGACCCTTTTCTTTAGCAAATTACTACTCTGAATTAGTTTTTACTAAATAGTCGTTAACATGCTTCATTTTCTTTGGCTGCAGTGATTTTTGTCCTCATTTCAGGTTCTGTGCCCTTGGATCCTCTTCTCAGCGCCAGTGTGGAAGAAGGCAGAGACTTTGCAGAGTCATTTCCTAACAGTGCCACGTTCAGTTCCATCAGCAGTATTTCTGCAGTTCTGCTCAAAAGCCTTGAAAATGACACATAGTTTTTGTACACATTAGAGCAGAGAATGGGGTTTACATGACTAAACATAAATCCTGTTTCATTTCTGATCATGTTGCCACTTGTTTTCTTTGCCCAAAGCACGAGATTTGTGTGGTTATCAGTGCTGCATGCGCAGTTCCTGTGGTTTTAAGACTTCTGCTCTTCAGAAGGTAAACGCTGTAAAAACGAAAGCAACCATTGACTAATGCTTCTGTAATATAAAGTCAGATGGCCCACATAAAAAGGAGCAGTAAAATATCCTGTACTGAAAACAATACATCGCCTAGAAGACAAACTAAAGTTGGAATCTTGTTTAATTGGAGATTTTCACAATGACACTAGATGATTTCAACCAGCGCTTCGACAGGGTTGGCTGGCTCATCAGTAGACTGCTTTCACTTCCAGGAATTACACTGTCAAATCCAGCTGCCTTCAAATTAAAAAACAAAAAACAAAAAACTACTCTTAGGTAGTCATACATCCACATGTAGACATTACTCTTGGATCATGGGTAAATTTTCTGTACACTCATTCCGGCAGCAACAAAACCTTGAACGCCATGCAGGAGTCTGATACAACTACAGCTGAAACCGGACAAAGAAAAAATAAAAAAGATGGAAAGATGCAAGATGGAAATTACACTTGTGAGACCCAACGTGGGCACACACACCTTTAATGCAAACAGGTACTACAATGGTTTGGAAATGTTTGCGTAATGATTAGAGTACAGCTACACACAAAACTCTCACTCCACCAGCAACATACTAAAGGCAATCTTAATCGAACCAAAAAAAAAAAAAAAATTACATCCGGAGGGATTCCAACAACTTTTCACAATTAACCCACAGTGCGTTAAATCTATATGGATATGTATATATTTAAATATGTATATATCCTGGACAATTTGTTTTCATTTAATAGTTCAATGAACATATTTATAAATAAAAACAGGGGAAAAAAATTGTCCATACACAATTTTCTTTACAGATTCTCAAGACGTAGTCAGAAATTACATCAACTCCCAAGTTGACAGGAGGAAAAACCGCCGGCCTGTGGTCAGCTCTTACAGACCCGAGGCTCAGCCGCCTCGTTTGGCCTCAAAGCCCGAAATGAGTGGAGGGAAAATGAATTATTATACAGTTTGTTTATAACACGCACACACACACATACAAGACGAACAAATCACTACATTGCGCATTTACAAGTTGACTATCAAATTGGGATGACTGTACACATCTTTATGATAAGACCATTGGATGTTTATGCTTTCTTTTAAACCCCAGATTCACTTCTTTTATCTTGTGTGGCAATTTTTTCTTTTTTTTCCCCCCAGCAGCAACTTAAATGGGTGATTTCGTTGAGGAGACGTTGAAACGTTTACTTTGTGGAGAGAATAAGAGCAACGATGAGCCCGTAGAGACCCAGGACCTCAGCAAAAATCAAGATGAGGATCATGCCCACAAACAGCCTGGGCTGCTGAGCTGTGCCCCTCACGCCTGCGTCTCCCACAATGCCGATGGCAAAGCCTGCTGCCAGCCCACTGAGGCCCACACTCAGCCCAGCGCCAAGGTGGAGGAAACTCCTACACACACAGACGCATGTTAGTCAGCACAATTGGGAAATATTTCACGTGACAGATCAACAAACTGCCTTTGTTCAAACAAAATCACTGCTGGTTCAGTAAAGTTGCTCACAAATCCCACAAATTTGAAGACGGCAACAAAGCTGAAAGTTTGTCAAACCACAGACCAATGTCCAGACAGGAACTAATTCTGAGGGTTTTGGAAACACTGGCAGGTTTTCATTCATTCAATAAAACTGACTGGATCTTCAGTTGGAAGATCAATACTTTGAGTCTAAATTGAAAATATTAGAACTGTGTTGACTTAGAAAAAAAAAAAAAAAAAAGGAAATGTGTCAAAATAACTAAATGTTAAATACTCACTTAAAAAGGGTGATGTTCTCAGCAACATTGTTGGCAATGAGCACTGCTACTACCAAGCCATAGATGGCTATGATACCCGCCATGACCACTGGGATGATCGACTTCATGATGAGCTCCGGCCTCATCACAGACATTGCAGCAATACCTGTGCCGCTCTTTGCTGTGCCATAGGCCGCTCCCAAGGCTGAAAGGAAACAGACAATTCAGACCATTAAGTAACTCAGGCCAGCTTGATCATTGCAAAAACTAGAAGGTTGAATAAAGCAGAAGTGAAATTAGAAATGGAGCAAGAATTTTAACAGTCAGATTCTCTTCTCTCTAGTGAAAGAAAGAAAAAACCCAAAATACAACATCTGGTTAGTTTCCCAGTTTAAAAAAAAAAAAAAATTATCGAAATAAAACCCAGAAAACTGAATACTAAACAACCCAAAATTTGCATCAAGTCAAAGAAAAATATTACAAAGTGGAAGCAACTGGCATTTCACCCTGAAGCAATATGGGCACAGTTATCTGTAAACTATAATAACGTCCAGAAAGCATCACTGCAACACACACACACAAAAAAGAAAAAAAAAAAAAGGCCCTTCCTCAGCAATACAAGATCCGTTAAGTATGACGCACAAGAGAATAAAGGCTCAGTGCTGTTTACTCTTATGGGGAAAAAAAACCCAAAAGATATAAAGTAGCAATAGCTTGTATTTCACTTTGAGGATTTGCAGATTAGGTCATCTTTAAATACCAACACAGCCTAGTAAAACATGATGTGTAATGAGGCAGATTAGAACCTGTTGGACAAGATTTTTCAGGAATTCGTGCCAAAAAAGAAAAACAGGCCTTTTTAAACACAGCAGAAAAACTGAAAGCTAACAGAGTCATACTCGCATCCCATCATCTTGGTACCTTATTAGCATAACATTCTAAGATTAAATATTCTCAAATTTGATTATTTAACCGATCGAAGGTCAAAACTATTAAAGAAAAAAAAGGACAATTATCCGTTTGTGGCTTCGTCTGGTTAACAGATACACATGTGCCCAACAAGATCCTTCCTTGGATACAGCCGACACACTGATGATGATTAGATGTGAACAGAAAGATCATCAGGAGGCAGCCTTGTTCATACAGCCGGAGGTGCCCTGTATTACATTTACTTGCATTTCTGTTTTCACGCAAGCAGGGGATGGTTCTGGTAAAAACAGAACCAGCTTAGCAACTATTCAGATTAAAACCATTCCTGGTATGAGGATTCATGAAATTCAGACCCTTTCAAACATCACACGCCTCATGTTTACTGCATTAATGGCAACAAATCAACATGACACCATTTGGTTGCTTCAGAAATACTTTTTGGGTAAGCACAATAAACATTGATAATCTTTAATATTTTAAACTCAGTCCTAGTGTATAAATAATTAACCTATACAGGTGAAGCTCAATACTGTGCCTAATGCACTAACCTGCTCTCATCTCTTTGAATGAACAGAAATACTTGAATCCATATTATTAAAATTGAAGGGCGTTTTCTGTAGAGGTGTGGAGGCAGAAGCTCTGGGGTTTAATCCTAATCCTCTCTCATCTTAGGTGAACAGCTTTTACCCTTTTTCCCTCTGCAGAAACTGGAGTGCGAGATACCCTGTGACGTCTTTGGATGTCACAGTAGGAGGTGCTTCATGATCTTGCATGTGATTTGTCTCACAAGACAAAGGTTGAACATGAATATATAACATGCAGATAACTGTTAATTTGTTGAACAACCCTTTTAAAAACTGCACAATGACTTTACATTGACGTACAGACAAATTTGTGAATGGTATAACATTTTTTAGAGACCATATTGTTGAGCTACTTTCACACTGCCCTCTATAATGCATACAACCACTTCCAATTAAGGTCTTTGTACACGTGTGTAAATACACATTTTGGGCTTCAGAGTTCAAAACGCTCACATTTGCCATCACTGCTCACGTTTCTTCGACCGTTTTGGGCTCTACGTATAAAATGCAGTCAATGAACGCCTGTTAGAAGTCAGACCAGGTTGAACTTTGACCAATCAGGGACTCAGGTTTGGTAGGGATGTATGGATGGTGTCCTTTTTAATTTACGGAAGTGCCAATTATTCAGCAAGATTTGCACCACTTTGACATTTAGCACCAAGCCTCTTCCACGATAGATGGACACGCGCTAGTAAACAGTTAAAGAAAGACGAAGAAGCCCCTCCCCGCTTGTCCAGTGTGAACACCATGGGCTAAATGCACGTTCTAGAACATGTCACATGTCTGATCTGAACATTAAGGTAACTCATCAAAAGTTTTTGCTTTAATACAATGAATACAAACAACTGGGGTATGCTATAGTTTAGTTGAATTACTTTTTTAAAGAAAAAAAAAAAAAAAAAGAAAACTAGAAAGCAGTCTGAGACCAAAGCAGAAAAGAATCACATGACTCAAGTCCAAGTAACTTTAGCACCATGCAAAAAATAATATACAAATAAAAAATTTGATCTTTTGAGTACTACTTACCCTCTAAAGCAGTAATATCAGTACGCTTAGTAACTTGCAGGAAATTATGGCAAGCTTAATGATGGCACTTGTGTCAAATCTTATTTCACCACTCACCGTCACATCTCTTCTTTTTATCATAATCTGAATTTCATTTAATGCCCCAACTGTCACTTTACTAGATTAAAGCCACGCAAACAGGAACCAAACAGATGCCACTATTTCCCATTAACAGACAAAATGTAAATTCCTGAAAACAGTTCTGTTAAACTTGCGTCTGGTACAAGTCGGCAAGAGTTTTTTTTTTTTTTTTTAAACCTTACTGAGCTTTTTCTGTAAGAATATGCCAGATCTTCCTTTTTATTTAAATGCAGTGTACTTACACCAATTTTTATCTCTCATTTTGTTTTGCTTTAAAAGCACATTTTTTCTGTTAAGCGATCAGTCATGTCACATGTTTTAGGATGAGCCAAATCAATGTAAATTGTCTGACTGGAGCCCTTTCATTTCAAATCTGAGCAGTAACTAACAGATTATGAAATCCACATGCAAATGTTTCCCGCAACAAGTTAACACCACTATATTATGTAGTACATTTATACAAAACCAAAAGATTAAAGCTATGTTGCTGTGGAAGCTAGTGGCTAGTTCAAGTCAGCAGTCTCATGTGAACATCATGTGACCTCGTCATACCTTCTGAGCAATGAGGAAGTCAACCAGCTGAACCTAGTTACCAAAGGTAATTTTGTTTCAAAAGGGGTGCGTTTGTTCAGTCATTTAAATTTATATCCAAATAAACGACTTTACTTAACTATAAACATATACATATAGTTTGTAAATTAAGAAAATAAATTATGTTGAGACTACTTTAGCTTGAGAATACACTGGTCGATCACCGCTTTTGAACATTAGTTCGAGTACCAAACTTAAATGATTCGTTGAAATATATAATCATCTTTTAAGACAGCAACCTAACCACATAATTCAACCGAGCTGTCGGTTAACCAAATTGTATTTTACTTGAAACTAAATATTCCTTAAAACCTTTAAAGAAATCCTGGTTAATTTCCTCCGCTTTAGCACGCATCTGGACGTGGCTAGCGACTACACAAGCTAACCTGTGTAGTCGTCATCAGCTGGTTAACTAGCTTTGACAATTCTTGCCCGTTCTGTGTGCTCGATGTATACACACCCATAAAGTGTATTAGTTAACAAAATTAACAGGTCAATACAAACATAATATAATACACTATTTTTACTGGTGAGACCAAAAGAATGGCAACAAAAGTCAAGAATAACGACTGCAACGTTAGCAAAGCTAGCAAATTAGCTACAACCGCGTCCTAGAGAGAACAGGGTTGACAATTTCATTACATTGTTTAGGGGAATAAAATTTAGCAAACATATTACAAAAAAGATTTACGTAAAAAAGTAAGTGTATTTACCGCTGAACACCATAGCCGCAGAGGCACCCATCACTGCGAAGAACGGCGAGTATTCTGGGCTTTGGCTCGACATCCTGACTGTCACTGTCTAAGACGCTAACTCACAGCAAAATAAACTAAAAGTACAAAATAATCGTTTTTGGTGAGTTAAAAAAATCGCACTTAACGGAGTCAATTGAAGGACACAGACGTGCTATTCAAAAGTGGGTAGAACTGAAACCGTTCGGCCACCTATCTAACAGAGTGAAGGGGAACAGTCACGACTCTTCTGATAAATACCCGGCGCAGCAACACAAAATGGCGAGGCGGAAAGTATCACCTGACCGGCCGTTCGGAGAAAACCATTTAGTTTTCTAGTGAAGGTACGAGGGGGGGTCAACGATTTAAAAAAATAATAATAAAAAGAAAAACTTTTGCTTTTTACAAAGTAAATAAAAATACACGCCATGTTAAAATCACACACAGGGTATCGTGTTCAAGAAGTTTAAAAATACCCTCCTCTTAAAAAATTTCTGGGTTAGTTTACACCCCCACAACAAGCAAATTTGGTATAGTCGACTGCAGGCTTTCCCTTTGATATCTACGTATTCACCTTTCAAAGGAAGAACAATTTAGTGGATGTACCATAATACATAGCGTAAATCTAAGAATTGACTGTAATTACTGAAGCCATCAAATAAAAAATAAAAACATGCAGAATATTTAATAAATAAATAAAATAAATAAAAACCAAAAAACTGATGTTGCATCGTCAAAATGTGACGTCAATAACTACACCTCATAAAATGCTATACATTGTTTCTTAGGGAATATTATTACATAATCCATTTTGGACTGAATGCAGTGCCATTCCACATGTAATATGTTTGTGTCTTGAGAAGCAATGCATTGTTTAGATTTGTGCAATGTTGTCCTTTCCCTCTTTCTGTGATGACCCCTTCTTCCTTCTGCATTGCCAAGTCATTTCAACTCCACACATCCCCTCCCCCAGCATCACGGAAAAGCCCTAACCCTCGTGATGCACGTCCTTAGATGCATCATAAGCACCCTTCCTTCCAGACTCTTGGCTAACATTTTTCTGTCAGCCAGAGGCCTCATTTTGCAGCTAGGAGCATGCACCCTGCAGCGGCACTGCTGTCTGATGCACTGATAAAGAGGTCATAGAGAATTAGATATTCATTTAGTCTTCTCCTGTGACTGACTGAATACTATTGATTAAGGTTTCTAATACATGTAATCTACTCCACCCAGAATGCACTTCTCTGTTGTGTTGAGGGGTTAGGAACTCTGCAGTTGTCTGTAAGCATCTCTTTGTAATGTGATCGCTTATGTTCCCACGCATTTGTTTCCTGTTTGTTTTGGGTGATTCCTCTTATCCCAGACTGGCATTAAGCAGTGGGCTGAAAGGATGTAAACTCCCCACATTTCCACTGCCTGTAGGTCTATGTGCTGTCACACTAAACAGTACCTCTATGTGACGTTATGATTTTTGTAGAATCCTGAAACAAGCTAAGCTTCTCTCAGATTTTGCCTCATCTGATGAACCAAAATAAGATGCAACAATTATACAATAAATCTTTGAAAAAGAGAGGCGGCGGGGACCCGGTAAGTCTGTAATTCATCAGTGGTGAACACATGGTTTTTGTGGGGCGGGGGCTTCATCACTGAAAGACCCATCTCAGTGTAGACTTAAACACTTAAGCATCTTACTCGTCGAGCCAGGAAAGCAAGGTTTTCAGGAGATGTGCCAGACCAACACCCAAAGGAGGAGCTAAAAATAGAAGTGGATGTGCGATTAGCCGAGTGTGAATCCTGAATGAACAGTCTTGGAAAGACGGAGTCAGAGTCTCTTAATGTAAAGAAGGAATTACGATAGCCCTTTACTATTTGATACCATGCATTAGGCTGAGACACAGCCATCACAAATGAATGAGACGGTTAACTAGCAGTTAGAGCACCTCTGATTTAAGATCAATTTTATCTCAGGCTATGGATATGAATTCTTCAGCAGATATTTCTGTTGCAGACAAATGACTCACAACAATGAAATATTTTCCAGATATATTCATCGCCAACTTCCACAAAAGCATCCAAACAAAAATAGAAAAGATGCCTCAAGAAGGACATCAAAGTAATTCTACAGTCATGTACTCCTAGTGGTTTAAAGCAAAACATAATACTTTAGCTTCCATTGACATTTTCTAGTTAAAACTGTTCTGGGATTTAATCAGAAGGTAAATTATACTTTTCAGTTCTACTCAAATCTGCTCGACTTTCAAAATAAAGCATATGTTCCTAATGTTACTGCTTAAAAATAGCAAACAAGATTTAAAAGCCCTTTTATGATTTTTCTCCCCAATGCAAAACCACAATTTGTTCCTTTTTTGCGAAGACGGTCTTGCATTTGCAAAGTTAAGCATTTTGCAACAACCATCTGTAAAGTTCAACACAGGTTAAGAAGTATGCATAGTCGGGCGACTGAAAGGCAATTAGAGCATTTATGTGACAATCTACAACATGCTGAAGCAGCCACTCTAACATGAGTGAATCTGCAAGAAATGTTACCTTAAGAAAAAAATACTCCACCGAAAGCGTATTCTGTATTATATCATGTGCATTTTCTGCAATAAACGTTTTACGTCCATACAAACATACAAGACATGTAATTTTACCAATACTTTGAACTACTCTGCATACTGGAAAGGTCAGAAACAAATAAAAGCACAAGATTATTAGAACTTTTTTCATTTGCACCACATTCTTCTCCTTTACCATGAATTCTTCAACGTGTTACCCAAACTAACACACAACACCATACAAGTGAAATCATTGTAGATAAAAAAAAAAAAAAAATTGACGTGATTTAATATGTATAACAGCCAAAAGCTACTACAGATATTCACAAACATTTACTCCATTTATTCATTAGTCACATCTTCTCAACAATACTTTAGAAAAATGAAAATTTACAGGACCCACCAAAACAATTCTGCCTGACCCGGTTCAACTTTACAACAGAGACTTGATAAACAATCTGGGAAAATTCTGATTATTAACCAGATGTGAAATATTTTCTCGATAACACACATTTCCATTGATTCTGGCTGGCCCAGATAAACCACAGACTTTGTAATGTAGAATTAACATGAGCAGAAAACAACACTTTACCTTCAACACACTCAATAACCAATTTACCTTCATTAGCCCACCATATTACAAAAATAAACAAAAAATAACTTCTTTTTTTAAATACACCAACACGTGGATAAAGTTTATGTATAAATAGAAAATAATCAAAACTTTAATTCCAGTTTGATTTGCATCTCTGTGGCCTTTGAAGACTTTGGATAAATGAAAATATCAGAGTTAAGATGCTTAAAATTCACATGACATTAAATTTGATTGATGAGTGGTTTGCTCATGTGTTCAGCTTTATTGGGCCATGGCATCCTGGAAGCCCCAGACTTCTAGAAGTGAAACCTGGAAGCTCTCTGAGCAGAGGGGCGGGTTGTCAAAGGTGGTGCACCTGCCCGTGCGGCCGTGGTTCAGCTCAGAGTCGATGTACAGAGCGTTGCCATCTCCTCCACCTGATCAAGCAGAGAGGGACAGAATTTACAAAACAAAAAGGCTAACATTTAGCATTACCTTAAAAATGCTTATAAAACTCTGGGATATCTGAAGAGAATACATTTCCATGACCATTTCTTAATTCAAAACTAAGCATTCTTTCTTAGTGAAACAACGCACTGGAGAAAATTCCTTAACATAAACACGCTTGGGGAACCAAAAAAAAAAAAAAGAGAAAGGAGGTGATATCTGTTCCATTTTAAAGGTGACCAAACTTGAAAATGGACTCTAAATGGGCCAAGCGCAGCTCTCGATTTACTTCCATTAAGTTTTTGAAATGTAATCCTGAACAGGAGTAGAGTTGACATTTTGTCAGAAAAGGGGACCAGTTTATTTATAGTTATTTGCATGTCTTTTAAAAAAATGAAGAAAAAAAAAGGAAAAAAGGGAACTGAAAAATGTGACACTCCTGTGTAACTTCTTCTAAATTTAACGTACCATTGAATAATTAACCTCCAGCAAGTTTTTGTTTTCATTTTATAGAGTGAGAAAGATAAAAATAAAAAAAAGATAATTAATGTTAGGTTAACCTGTTTTTTTTTTTTTAAATCAGATTTGAAAGGTAGACATGTTATTCCATCAATTCATTTTTTTTAAATTAGTGAAACAAACCTAGAAAGAATGGTTTATTGATCTATACCTGACCTGAAAGATTGTATTCAGTCATCATCATCCCTGTAATCTAGGATAAATCACAAATTGAGGCTCCATCCTCTCCTGCCCACTCTCATAATCCACTCACCCACTATGATGGAGTCAAAGTTTCCTGCCATGAACATGGACGTGTTCTTGGAGTTGAGGTTGAAGTGGCGAGCAGAGAGAAACGGGGAAAGTTCTCCGGCCGGTTTGTCTGGCTGGTGTAGGCTGTTTTCTGCCTTTTGACCCTCAGGGGACGCCGTGTCCTCCTGACCCTCGGTCTTTATGGTGGAAGCCAACTCCGGGTGGCGGATGACCACCCACTCGTAGCGTTCCATCTCTGGCTTCAGCTGAAAAGGGGGAATAGATGAAGCGGAATTCATTAACCCTGACAAAAGGACTGAGCTATGGATTTAATACACCTGAAACAGCCAGCAGATGTGCATTCAAGAAAAGTGTTATTTATTCAGATAACCAGTTGTTTCACTATTTCAAGCTCAGGCTATAAAAATAGAAGCAAAATGCACCTAAAGCTCCACCAAAGCAACTGAATGTTTACAATTATAACCTCAGTGTTCAGTAGATTGTGACCTACTAAACAGATTTTTCAAAGGAAACATGTCAGTAAAAAAAAAAAACAAAAAAAAGAAAATATTGACTGAGGACCGATGGTGACCCCTGGTGGTCATAAATGGGTACAGCTCTAAATAAAATTATCTGTCAAAGATGAGTCTAAAACTACACAAATGACCAACTTTGGAGTGTTATAATTTAACAAGAAACTTACTCTGAAGACAAAGCACTCCCCTGTACCAAAGAAGCTCAATTTATTGCCTCCTCGCTTTCGTTCCTCCCAGTCAGAGGACAGAAATGCTCCGCATACCTGGATTTAAAAGAAAAAAAAAAAAAGTGAGCAGGTTGAAATCTTGCACCTGACCCATATTAATCTATTTTTTTTAAAGTAATTTAAGATATATTTTTAAAAAAGTGTGCTTCTGGAGAAAAGCTGCCTGTATCAGGTCAGCGTTCATAAAGTACACAGGACTTGGTCACATGATTCATATGGATTCAGAAGGACGGACAAAAATAAAACTAAAATCTTCTTTGTAAAACAAAACATTGGTATTTAAAAAAATTATTAACTGGCTAGAGCAGTCAGGCCATTATGCATTTTACTTCCCTGGAACACTTTAAAACTGTTCCGTACTCCTAAACACACAAAATACATGTATATATTATCAGGAGAAGGAGGACAAATATCTTGAGTTAGATTTTACCAAATCTCTATTCTATGCTAGTGCCTTATTTATTGCAGCTAAACGAAAAAAAAAAAAAAAAAAAGTAAACAAGATAAATCTTTGCTACATACATCCCCAGCTGTAGTCCTGATGAGGAGCAGAGTTGGTTCATGGCCCTCACAGTGAGAGTAAAATCTAGAAAAACAGATAAAACACACTTATTTTTCATTTCCAGCATTTTCTAAAAGAAAAAACTATCTGAGGTGACGGAAAGTCATGAAAACAATTCATCTTAGGGGGGAAAATACGGCAAAGGATACCTGTTGAGGCTGCAACCATGGGTGGATGTGGTGAAGAGCAGCTCCGGTTGGCACAGGGCAAAGCGCTCAGGAATCCATGACCAGATGTCGTGCATCTCCTTGGCACTGACGATCTCCGAGGAGAACGTTTCAGGGTTAAGAGCCAGCTGCACGTTCCGCCTGCAGATATGCAAGCAGATATTGTCGCATTTTAAGAATCTGGAGTCTGCAACTTCACGTTTTGATCGACTCTAGCTCAGTCGGACAGACAATCTGAAAGGAAAGCTATTTTATTCATTAAAGTCAGAAAACAGAACCCACCTACAACTGTGAAACAACCAGCGCCATTGTGATGAGAACAGCAGTGATGAGACAGAAGATGGAGAAAGGAAAAGAAAAAAAAAACCCAAAATAAAGAAAATGACTGTAAGAGGACAACGCAAACAACATGGGAAAATAAAAACAGAAGAACACAGAAAATGTTGCTTTCGCCAGATTTCAGGCTGTTGTCTGCCTTTATACGTTCTTAATACACTGCAGAGTTATTTTAAGTCCACAGTATCTTCAATTTTGCTCAAGAATGTTCACTAAACTACACAAGACGACTTTTGGCTACACAAACTAAATCAAATTAAGGAGATATGACACTGACAATGGAAGATTTGTTTAGCCAAAAATATCTAAAAATAAATGTAACATCTAAACATATAAAACACAGTCATTAAAAAATATATTTCTGACAGAAATTTTGTAAAAACAAACAAAGAACGAGAACAGGTTATTTTTTTTTTTAATAGTAGAACTTTTTACCTTTTCTGCTTGACAGTGATGCCTTTCTGCTGCAGCGACTTCTCGTTTGTGAGCTGCAGCAGCGTGATCTCCTTTCGGCTAAACAGGCGAATGGAGAAAGACTTTTCCAGCAGCTTGTCAGGGGTAACAGTGGAGGCAATCCCCTTGATAAATGCCTGAATATCTGCCCTAATCTTTCCTGAATCCAGCTGCTGTTGGTTTCCCTGCCCGCTCTGACCCCCTACCTTATGCTTGCGATAAAACTTCAGCAAAGCAATAGCCACGCGGTACAGAACCTTGTAGCCTTCCACGAGGTAGACATCTAAGACTCGGACTACGTGGCTAAAAGGCAGGTCACCAAGCACCCAGCGCTGCCAGTCAGAGTAGACTTCCAGCACATCCTTGGCAGTAGCAACAATGAGTTTGTGTGCAGGGGCGCAGTATTTGTTTGCCAAGGTCGCCGAAAGTCATGCAGCTAGACTCGTAGCCCAAGAAAGTCTGATCCAGGAGCCGCTTGCCTGGCTCGTTGCAGGCAAGGATGCGACTGACCTGCTCAAAACATTGAGCTTCATCTGCACTGAAGTGAAGGAGCAATGAAGTAACAGCTGGAAGTGCTGGGCAGTGGGAGATATCCGGAAACTGCCCGGCGACGCAGTTAATGATCCGATGAGCTGAAGCCACGGCGTCCGTCTTCAGGCAGTAACGTGGAACTGGATTCCCATCTACAAAGTCTGGCAGAGGAATATGGGTGGAGGGCTTCTTATTGGCCGCATCTCCAATAAGATCACGGTAGACCTCTGCATCTGGAGTGACTGTGCGACAGGGAATGGCTTTGATGAGCTGCTGATAGACCTGTGCTCGAAGTTTGTGGTTCTTAGCCCAATAGCCTTGGCGAGCCATCTGTTTGAACTCTTTCAGGTCCTTACTGTCCACATTTGTGGGCCCACTGCTGTTGGCCAGGTCCCCCATCTGGGTCCAGTCTACAAAGCTGCCATAGTCTTCCTCAGCCATAGTGACGGACACTTCAGGACTGCCCGAGTGGCAAAGGTGGGGTATATGCTCCAAGGTATAAACCTATCCTCCACAGAATGGCGTGTTGGTTAGCTTCCCATAATGTTTCCTAAAAAACACACAAGAATGTCTGTGAAAACTCTCATTAACTCTAGATGGTTCATAAGCAGTAAAGGTTTTTAAAAAGGGTCATCTAGACTTTGCTTTAGAAGTTGGAGACATTTCGCCTCTTAGTTCAGAACTGAGAAAGCCTCTTCAATAAGAGGCAAAACATCTTAAAAAACTGTCTGCAATAAGAACATGATTTTCACAGAACATGGCATATTGATCACTTTACAATAGATAAGTTTGTTTTTTTCCCAGCATCACATTAGAAATGGATGATACGCATTTTCAAATATATCCAGTCTGCATATACTAAATATTTTCTTGCAAAACTGATATTTAAATCTCTATTAAGACTTCAGTCTCACCTAAAATACATCTGTAAGTGGTAACAAGCAGATTTGAGGTTTGTCACAGATTATGGAACCGAAAGATCAGATCCAATGCTACTTGCACACAAATGCTCATAATGTGGACAAGTCTGTAATTTGCTTGTAACTGGAAATTGTCCGTCCTCTAAAAATAAAACTCCTCTCCTTTTGATAAACATTTGATGTGTTTTTTGCTCATCTCATCTTTATGAGCAATTAATAAGCTCATAATGAGAGTGATGAAGACATTTTTCAATATATTAAACAAGTCAGATGACAATGCATGGTGATGGATCACATGTAGCTCACTGAAAATGACTGTCGTAAAAACATAAGTTTATTTCATAGCGTTTCAGAAAAGTCTCAAGGAAGATACTAGTAAAAAGGCTGATCATGTGACTGAGCAAGGAAATTCATTCATCATTCATTCAGTTTATTCCCTTTCATGGTCACAGGGCTGCTGGAGCCTATCCCAGCCACTTGTGGGCGAAGGCAGGGCACACCCTGAACAGGTCGCCAGTCTGTCGCAGGGTAAAGAAAAGGAAATTTAGCACGTAAAAGTAATTCCTGCACAATAAATAAATAGATGTTTATCGAAATGGATCCTTAACCATTTTGGCAAAAATCACCCAAATGCTACAAAATAATTTGTCAAATGTAGGTAAGTGTATGATGAAAAATTTGTGATTAGTCCATCTTTGCACCAGTATGAAAAACAACTCTGTGAAAAAAAAAAAAAAAGTATTTTCATTCATGAAGATCACTATGAAATCTGAATGCATGTCATCCAAGTACCACTATGTAAAATTAATAATTCTAATTCTGAAAAACAAATCTTTTTTCCACTTTTTGTTCCACTATTGCCTAATCTGATCAGTTTGTGGTTTTTACAAGCAATGAGTTAAATAAATGACTGATGCCTAAAATTCTCGATCAATCAATGATTTGACTGCAGATGACCATAAGACAGTAAACAGCATCATAAATCAAATGTTCAGACAGAACAGAATTCCTTACACTGTAACCAATGGAGCACAGTTCTTCCCTTTTTTCTCCATTAAATCAGAACGTTACTAACAGTATTAGCGTAGCTCAAACCAAAATAAATGAGTTAATATAATATCCTCGAGCACAAACCTTCTTCAAATGAGCCGTTCCAGCAGCAAATGCTACTTCTCACAATATCTGTTCCAGGCTTTAATAGTATTTTAACTCATTTATGAATGCATGAATGCATGAATGAATGAATGCATGCATGAATGAATGAATGAAATGAAAGAAAGAAAGAATGCTCCTCTGGACTTCAGGGTTTTCTCTGATGGCAGCTGTTTACTAGAGCATAAGTAAATATTACAGCTGCCACTTTTACATAATATTTCAGTGTAGATAACAGACTATCAGTAGAGGCAATCCAAAAGACTTTATCTGCAACAAAGGTCCACCAACGTCCCCAAAATGCCCATCTTTTATTCCAATGGTCCTCTAATAATAGTAAGGGCACCCAAAGGGTATTTCAGGTTGTCAGAAATGTTTTCTTTTTTTTTTTTTTAATACAACAAATATCATTGAAAACACTTAAGATTGTTTTTTGAAATCAAATATACTCTTGAAAAGTTTTATAAATGGAATTGAAGTATTTAGTACAGGTTTTTTCTATAATAATCTAATTCTCAAACCTCTGTATTTTGCCCAAAGATGAAATGTTTGCAGGGCCCTCAAATAAAATTATTATCGTTATCATTGGCAGTAATGTCACTTAACAGCAAAATTCAGTATATATATTATTTTAAAAACGAATGTAGCTGGTAAATCAATAAAGATTTAAAGATATATAAGGAGTTCTTAGAATCTCTGCTTTGATCCGAGATGCTCTGACAGGTTCATTTGCCAAACTAAGGATTTCTCTCATTTGGTTGAATTAAACCTCTGCAAAAGCAGACATTTCCATACAGGTGCGGCAAACAAGTGCATTACAAAGCTAACCGGATGATCTGCTCGATTTGTAATCGATAAACGAGGGTTAGAAAGGCGTTCTAATGTCTCGCTTAAAGATACCAGTGTAGACGCCAAACCTAACGGGGGCTATTTAAGTCGTAGCCCGAGCAAACCGCGGTTCCATTCAGACTGACGGGTTAGCAAAGCTAGCCGCTAAGCTAGCTGCTCCTCATAGCTGCTCCGTTTTTCCAGCTAACGACCTCCTCACTCACTAAACAACACGCACCAAACAGCATACACAGACACGACAGACGTGAAAACGACACAACAGTTCAGCTACCGCCACAGCTACATGTATGTCAGGAAAAAAAAAACAATTAATAATTAGATTCATGACACAGACATGCTGCTGACTGGGGAGTTTGTTTTAAACGCTCGACATAAAGCAAAGATAAACGCAAAACTTAAAATAAAAAACATATAAATATATATAGAAATTAGCAAACATTACACCGCCACTTAGAAAGGAGCGAACGGTGTCCTCACCTGTATGTCAAACGTCTTAAGACGTGAACCAGGGTTGCCATTAAGTTCCCCCAGGCATGCGCAGTGCCCTCCACTGTCAGATCATGGTGCGCGCCTACAGCTTTCTAAGGCTGCACAGGGGAGGAGCTCAGGTGGGCTGGTCCCTCATGGACAGCCTTTTAAAACAGTTACACCTTAAACATGATAAAACAATGACACATTAATAAATAAAGCATTTTATAATTCATTCGTTTTTTTGTTTGTTTTTTAAGTTAAAATAAAAAATGGAAAATCTATAAATATCTTTTTTGTGTTCCAATTTAAAATGAAGATGTTGGATACAATGCTGTGACCGTTCAGAGGGTGCATGCCAGCCCTAATTACATGTTTATATGAATACATTTGTTAAATGAGGGATCGCAGTGGGACAAGGGAGGAAGTACCCTCACAAGGGCAACAAACCCAGCCTTTGTGGAGGACTCAAAGCATCAACCAAAACATAGCTGCCAAACACATGACACTTGTTACTGATAATTCAATTGTAGAATCAGGATCGCCTCCCAGATCAAGCAGACATGGTAAAATGTTGTTTGGCTCTGTCGGGTCTCTCAAAAAGTACAGTTGATGTTTTTCTTCTTGTCCTCATTTGGAAAGACTTTGAAAAAAGTGTGCAGCCTTGGTAAAGTAGATATGTTTTTGCCCTTGGCAAAAAAGGCAATACATTTGAAATGTATGTTATCAAGTATACTTGAGTATGAGTACAAGTATAGCAAGTATACTATAGACCAGGGGTGTCAAACTCATTTTCACTGAGGGCCACATCAGCATAGTGGCTGTCCTCAAAGGGTTAGATATAACTTATTCATGTAACTTAATGTAATGAAAAATAAATGTAACTACTCTTTAATGTTAAATAACTCATTTGTTTATTTATTTATTATAACTTTTTAAAGTGACAGTTACAGTTGCATAGAAAACATATGTTTGCTTGTTACTCTAGCATAAATCCTTTTAAATTTTATTCAGTCAGGTTAGGTTATATGGACAGTGTTTGAGTCCTAATGTATAGTTGCCCAAACTGATATTTCAAGTCCAAATCCCCTTAGATATGAATAAATACACACCAATTTTTATTTTTTATTTTAAGAAATAAAAAACTTTTACACTTTCGTGGGCCACATAAAATTACATGGCGGGCCACTATATAGCCAATACTTTAAGTTTTTTTATTTTATTTTTTATTTTTTAACTTGTTCTGTCCAACAGCTGGGCAAACAGATGAGAGCTGAAGGCCTCTTGTGTTGGACATATTTTACTTTAACAACAGGGGTTACGAATTTTCTGACTAACCAGAGGTAGGTCTGAATAAACCCCCTTTGTAATTGAGGCCAAACTTTATTAATTTTAATCGTATTTGAAAATATTTTGTGTTGGACCGGACGGAAAAGGAAAGGAGGGAAGAAAAGAGAGGGATGTTAGGGGGGGGGGGGGGGGGTTAGAAGGGTGATTATAGGGGGGGGGGGGGGTAAAACCATGAAGTAGCATAAATCAACAAGTTTCTGGATGTTTTTCATTTCGGTGTGGTTCAGATGTAATACAAATCTAGAAGGGGCGGGGCCTGCCAACACACACTCAAATGTTATAAACACACCTGTTGGCTGCAAAAATGTCCACATGTCAACATGTACGCAATACAGATAGTGTTCACACACGCATACTTATGCCTAGTGTGAAATATTTCATTCAATCACACAAACTATTTGTGCAAAGGTGAGCAAACACCTGTGCTCAGGTGAGTGTTTATGTTCTTCTAAAATGGATGATGGAATGTGAAAAGAAGGAGGGAGAGTGCCCAGCCATCCCCACACCAAGACCCACGCCGCAGCAGCTGCGGCAACCAGAACCCCCCAACGCCACTCGGCAGCAGGCAGAGAACAACCGCCACCCAGGCCAGGGCCAGCAGGACCGCCGCGAGGCCACAGAGCCAGAGAGCAGGGAGGCACGGAGGGATAGAGAGCGCAGCCCCGGCCCAACCAGGAGAGCAGCCCCCCCGCCGCGCTGGAAGGGCCCAACGCAGGGCCCCACCCGAGAAGAGTGCCCACAGCCCCAGACGAGCACCTTATCAGAGAGGACTGCCGGGCCCAGAAATGCAGCACCCAGGGGACGCGGCCAACATTGCCAAGAGCCCAGTAGCCCCTACCAGGAATGGGGTAGGGGACAAATGGGGACAGATGGTCCAAGGTCCCACCTTCCTTGCGAAATGCCTGTGTGTTTGTGAGGTTGTGTGTGTGCACGTATGTGTGTTTATGTTGGAATGTATATTTGGAGAAGTAAAGGGTGTGTGTACTAAGGGGGTGCAGTTAAAATTGGCGGGTAGGGCACTAAGAGGACATCTGCTGCTTGCTGGCAGTGATGTCCAAGCAACCCCCCTACCAAGGGCCCTACATCTCTAAGGTGCACATAAAACCGAGAGAGGGGGGGGGCATTCCATATGGCGGAATTCCATAGGGGAGGCGGACCACTGCCAAGTAGCTCCTCCCCCCAAGGTGCACCCTAATATGAGATTATATGAGGAAGGGGGTAAATCGTGGGCCTTGAGTTTGACACATGTGCTACAGACTATATAAGTGTATTAAACAAGTCACATGACAATGCATGGTGATAGATGACATATAGCTCACTGGAAATGACTGTCATAAAAACATACCGTAAGTTTGTTTCATAGCGTTTCAGAAAAGTCACAAGTGTCACTTATAAAGTCACTTATAAAAAAGGCTGATCATATGTGACTGAGCAAAGGACATTTAGTACGTAAAAGTAATTATGCTGAATTCCTGCACAATAAATGAATAGATTTTTATCTAAATGGATCCTTAACCATTTTGGCAAAAATTACCCAAATGCTACAAAATCAGTTGTCAAATGTAGGTAAGTGTATGATGAACAATTTGTGATTAATCCATCTTTGCACCGGTATGATCAACAACTCTGTGAAAAAAAAAGTATTTTCATTCATGAAGATCATTATGAAATCTGAATGCATGTCATCCAAGTACCACTTTATAAAATAATTCTAAAACTACAAATCACTCTTCCACTTTTTGTTCCACTAATGCCTAATCTGATCAGTTTGTGGTTTTTACAAGCAATGAGTTAAATAAATGACTGATGCCTAAAATTCTCGATCAATCAATGATTTGACTGCAGATGACCATAAGACAGTAAACAGCATCATAAATCAAACGTTCAGACAGAACAGAATTCCTTACACTGTAACCAATGGAGCACAGTTCTTCCCTTTTTTCTCCATTAAATCAGAACGTTACTAACAGTATTAGCATAACTCAAGCTTACATTTAGTGTACGTATACTAACTGAATACCTTGTCAGACTGAATTTGAACATTTTAAGTTTACAATATATAGATGTACTTCAACTACTGCCTCACTTTAAGTATAGCGGTATACTTGTAGTACACTTAAATAGACTGCTTTTTGCTAAGGGTGGGTTAATATGAAAACTACTATTTCTCTGATATCATGCATTTAAAGTGACTGAAAGTGCAGAACATGCCTTTCATCTTGAGCCAAAAACTATGTGATCTGTACAAAGATTACAAGAATTCCTGTAAACGCAAGCTGACATCTTTAGAGAAAAGTAGCACGAGTTAGGGGAAAGTACCTCATCTGCTGAAACTCTGTGTCGTGCCGATCATTTTGCTTAGGATCCAGGATTTTCAATTGTTTTCTGTATTGTGACTTTGTGTGTTTATAGTGATGATTAGAATTAGAGAAAGTCACTGGAGATGAAATTCAGCGAGTATTATCCCCTCTTGAGTCACAGATGCACAACTGCATACAGGCGAGGAAACAACAGAGACAGATGGGAGTAAGCCTTAAGGCTTAAGCTCACAGAGGTTTACCCTCATGAAATCCTTCTGTTCCCACACACTGCGTGACGTCACTCTAACCCCACCTACTTTCAGCTCCATCCCGTTTGGCTCTACATCCCATATGAGAGTGCACACAGACACAAATTGAGCAGTCAGGGGTGACTAAAGCTGTGCTATCTCTTAAAAAACTGAGACCAATGGCATACTTTAACATTCTATGTTTACTCTAACTTTTTTAAAGGACTTTTGATGTTTAAATGTTTATCTGATGGAAGTATTTCTTTTCTGCTTGTTTTTTTGAATGCTTGGAGACCTTTTTTTCCACACATTAGAGAATTTCGAGATCTTATGTGGGTCTAAATGCCTCACTCCAAAGTAGTATTGTTAGTTAGTAAAGCAGATTGGCTTGATGTGTAACTCTATGTCCCTATGTGATTGCAACTTTGTGATCTCTAGAGAAAAATCCTAAATAAATTGCATAACTAATGGGCAGTAGAGAGTTCAGAAAAAAATCTGTTTTTACCTAATGTTTGCATTTTTTCATTAAATCCTATACTTTGGTACAAGCGCTTTAGGCAGTGCCAGAGATCCAATTCTCCTTTCATCTTTTATTTATCATAGACTCTGCTTTGCGCTGAAAAAGGGGCTGTCTGAATCATTTTGTTAGTGTCTATTATCTCCCAAAGTGCCAATGTTTTGCCCCATTTGAGGTTTATGAAAGAGTTCCCTTCTTAAGGCTTTAAGTCTGGCCACAGGCTGAAAGAAGTTGTCACACTATAGCGTGGCTTCTATTGTGTCTACGAGAAGCCTAAGGAGCTCCACGGGTATTGTTTTCTTTACAGGGGAGTTGGGTTACCTTGACAACCACATGATGCCTTCTCATAGGCCCTCCGTTAGAGAAAAGGCAGGACCAGAATAGGAGGGAAGAAGACAGAAAGAACTTTAAAAAAAGCTTTAAAAAGAGAAGGCAAGATAGAGTTTATCTTTTTTTCCCCCCTGCATTTGTGTGTTTTCCAAACAGGTCTGATGGTTACAAGTGGGTTGGGACTAAAACCCATACAGGTGAGAAGAAGGAGTGTTTGTGTGTTTGTCTGCTGGCTGGCTTTTTCAGTTACAAATGAGTTGCAGGATTTTTGTCTTTCACTCACACTGACACAGAACAACAAGATAACAACATATTTTGTTATGCTTATCTGTCCAATTTATTGAGTTGTTCAAACGCAAACACAGAAGAATCTAAAGCTGAAATGCCGTATTGAATGCTAGCTGTTAGTTATGCAATGCATGTGGTGTAATCATAAACATTTTATGGATCTTTTGTGCTTAAGTCCAAGTGATAAAAAACTTGCTTTGTAGCAAACATGCACGCATTAAACAGGGCATTTCCTAAATAGTTCTGTCAAAATTTGAAGCATGTTTTATTCAAAATGAGATTTGACAATTGTTGCATCAAGTAAATATGCAAAGAAACAGCCCATATGATCATGCTTCCTCCACTATACTTCACCATGGTATGGTTATTTTGCAGGTTTCATTGCAGAAACAAAGAATTTTAAGTTTTCTTCTGTTCTGTTGCTGATTTTATAAAAGAACACAAAAATCCTGATACATTTTCTCTGGGCTCAAAGGGTCAATTTTAAAATCACTAAACTTGGTGGAAAAAACAACAACTTTTTTTCACTTTTGCATGCAATGGGAGGTTGCAAGAATGCGTATCCTGTAAAAAGGGTCAATACAAAACATCTGAATTGATTTAATGAACTATATGTGTTGGTACTTTGGCCCACAATGTGTAAATATTCATTGATCATCGTAACGATGACCTTTTTATGCCTTGACAGTGATATCTGGAGAGGTGTCCGTTGGGTACCATGCGTGTTGCATTGCGTCCTCGCAGGTAAGGTCCAACTTTCTCCATTTCATCACCAACCAGCAGCCTGGAGATGAGACTACAAGTGTTTAATGGAGACATGCAGCAATGCATGCTCTGAAATGCTTATTGACATTAAAATTGATGCAGCTGAACAAAAATATTTAACTCTGGATCTGAGTCTTGTGCTTTTTGTAGACATCAAGAGGCCTTGCTAAGTATTTACGCACATGCTTGGGCTCAGCTGTTTACTTTGGAGAGCTTCGATATGTTAACTGGTTTGATGATAGAGAAGCAGTGTCTGTCATTTGTGAGCTGAGACATAGAGCTTTGTATGCTGGTCTTTTTATTTTTGTTCTTTTCCAAATGTATTAATGTTAGATGTTTCAGTGATAAAAAAAAATCAAAGTCAAAAAGAGAACACAGACATAACTTTCCTCACTTGCCTTAAATAAAAAAAAACGTCTTTGCCCCTTTAATTTTTTGGAAAAACTTTCAGTCTCTTTTTAAAGAAGCGGTTAACCACAAAATATTATGTTCTGCATTTGAGGAAGACCAGTTTTTATTGAATGTGCTGTTTGCTGTCAGGCATGTGATAGAAGACTTTGTGTTTTGTGCCCTCTAGTGGTTGCCTGGTGCTCTGTCTGTGCCTGTCTTTTATTGCCCTACTGCTGCAAAGCCTCTGGGTGCCTCTTGAGATAACCCAGAATGAAGCTGCTGGGAGGTTTCCTGAAGAAAAAGGTGACAGAGAAATTGATAATTTAGTTTTGGGCAAGGTCTCCTCTTGCTTATTGAAATGTACAACACTTATATGTTGAATGATTGAAAGAACATTTATGTGTGTATTTTGCATCAAATCAGCTGTTCTTTATGATGTAACTTTAGAATAAATTACCCATATTTGGGTGTGTGTTCCAAAACACTTTGTGAATGCAAGCCAAATTTTTAATCAAAATACATTTTTTAGTGTTTCAACTTTATTTTATCTTCCTGAAAAACAATAAGTTTTGTAAAATTGTTCATAAATGCTGTTGGAAAGTTTCTAAATTCAGTTACTTGGAGAATTTGGAGATATACTATAGAGCACATGCATTTCTCCAGGGATTTTCTATAACAGAATAAAAACAAACTTGTGGTTTTTGTGGGTGACTTAAACATTTTAGTAAGACTGTCATCACAGGAGATGATATTTGATCCAAACATCCAAATATTGAAGTCCTTCGCCTCTATGAACAATGTTTTGTTTGAAACAATGCAAGCCGGTGGTTCTTCTCAGCCACAAAGGCTTTGAGCTTAGAGTGACCCACCACAGGTTGTGTACAAAGAGCCACCCTCCAATAGCTTAGATGCAAAATGCTTTATGTCACATGTAAGAGATGCTGTTGAATGCAGCAGTGAAACAATTCACTTAAATCCATTTGTTTTGTCTTCAATCTTTGTAGAAAAAAATAATTAATGTAATGATACTTTCAATTTGTTCTTACTTTTTCAAAGTAAGTTAGTTTAAAATTGCTGTTTTCTTTGGAAATGTAAAATTTTTTGACAATAAGTGCACTTCATAGTAACTCTGAGGATTAATCCTATCCAATTTATTTGCTCTCAAATCCCAGTGGTACCATAACTAACTAATTGAAACTGGAATAAAATGTTTTAACTACATCAACTCAACAGTTCTGTCAAATAAGACCTGATCCCCCTTCCTCCTCTATTTTTTCTCTCCCAAAGTACAGTGTTTTCAGAACCTTTTTGTGATTTTTGTTTTCAATTATTGTTTGATGACATTCAGCTTCTGAATCTCTGAATTCATTTTTTGAAAACCAAAAGTCATTGGTCTCATGTTGCAAGTTGAACAGATTTAAGTGTGCTCCATGCAGGATTCATTTAGACCAGGGGTCGGGAACCTTTTTGGCCGAGAGAGCCATAAACGCCACATATTTTTAAATGTAATTTCCAAAGAGCCATACAATAATGTAGCGTCCCTGTCCCACACTGAGGCACGGAGACTTAACCTCTTTTAAGGTTATTTATTCTGGTTACTACAGACCGCAGCAAACGACGTAAAATTAATACAGTAACTCCTCAATTTCTCCCGCCGAGACGAGAGCGCTTCTCCCAACTTTATATTCCATGCTCCCGTTCCAGTCCTCCTATTTCCCTTATTCGGCCCACAGCTGAACCCCATTGGTCCAAACTACCTAACAACAGGCTGAGCGACAGAACTGAGAGCCAATCAGATCTCTGCTTGATGCGTTCAAGGAACTCCAGAACTTTTAACGCGGCTCAACAGCGGACCCAACTCAGTCCAACTCAGTCCGCGACAAATATGTTTAAAACTAAAAATACAAGTGAATGTGAGCATTTGATGTAATTTCAACATTTTTAAAGTACAATAAGTCTGTGGATTCTTTTTAATAACATGGTTATGCTGTTGCTAATAAATGATGAGTATTTCTCGTGGTGGTTTTGCTGATGGTCTAGTCTGGTTGATCCGTGGTGAGTTTCTGCTTCATGCAGGCGTTGAGACTTTAAACGTGATGGTAGGTCTGAATGTTCTGTAGATGTGAGGAAGACTCACATGCAGACGTGGAGACAAACACACACTCACACTGCAGTGAGTGACGGGCAGCGGGTTTCACGTTATTACAATCTCTGCGCGATTCACCTGCTGCCTGTGAGGAAGAAAGCAGAGGGTGAGGGGCACCCCCACCCTCCGCTTTCTTCCTCACATCCCTTCCCCGCATCTGCGCGCTCTCTCTCAGAGACGGGAGCGCGCAGGTTTAGGCACGGCAATTAATAGGTTTCCTGCTTGAATAAACTCTGTGAAATAGTAGATAATAGTAAACTGAGTGCTGGCGCAGATTTTTCTCTCCAAGCACCGATACTACTGCGCGCCCCTCTGGCATCGCATCGCGCACGAGAAGGACTGGTCTAATAAAAAAAAATGGTATAAATAAAGATTTGTCTGCGAGCCATACCTGACCATCAAAAGAGCCATATGTGGCTCGCGAGCCATAGGTTCCCGACCCCTGATTTAGACCATTTATCAAACTCTTTGTGTGTTTATTTTTTTATTTTGTGCTTTTATTTTTGAAATGTAGCAGATTTTGCAATGTTTATGACAAGTCAGGGTGGGTTTGAAGAGCCAGTTTAATGGATATTTTACCAGTGTCCAAAAAATAAAAATAAAAATTAAAAAAACACATGTATTGTTATTAGGTGTTCCAATTTAAGGTGAAGCTGCAAGCTGCATTGTAATTTTTAACCTGATGTGTATTATCTCCCAAATTGACCTTCTGGATTTTCTGTAATCAGAATTAGCAGTTTTTATAGTAACTGTACTGCATTGGCATAGCACAAGGTTTTGCATGAATGTGCCAGTGTTAAATAATGAAAAAGACCATAGCTTTGCTTAAAATATTATCTTCTTTCTAATTAAGTTTGTAATACTTGAGTTTTAAAAAAATTATGCCAAAAATACTAAAAACATTGAAGTACATTGTAGAAGTTTTGCCTTGGGTTTCACAAATCTCATTATCTGCCTTTTTAAGGCTCAAAGCATTGTAAGAAGTGTATGTGGAAGAAATACCAACCCTTGTGTACTTTCATGCAGGTGGGAACATTGGCATCAATAAATTGGTGCTTCGCTTGGATGCTTTGAGTACTCAGGTGCAGAAGCTGAGCAGAGAAAGACACGACACCCATCTGAACAAAAATGCTCTCACTTCACTGCTAAAAAGGTATTTAATGAAATCATTATTCTTCTGATATTTAAATACAGTCAGTGCTTATAACCTACATAGCAAAAGTTTTACATTTTGTAACTATCTATGTGTGTTGTGTTTTTGTTTATTTTGCTTTCCAGCTATAAACAGGACCAGCAAAGTTTGGGGAGGTTGTTGGAAACAGAGCTGCAGCGAGTGTCCCGTAGACTAGATCAGCTCAGTAGCCAACATCACCACAACCACAAAGCATTTATGCTCACGCCACCCACAGGTTAAAGCTCAGCTTGATCTCCTACAGCCTCTCATTTTAAGAGTTTTACTTGATGATTTTTAGAATTTTGTAACAAATATTTAGATTTACTTTGCACTTCTGCTGTTTCCTGTTAAATTCCCGGTCCACGTTGGACTCCGGCAGGGCTGCCCTTTATCACCGGTTCTGTTCATAGTTTTTATGGACAGAATTTCTAGGCGCAGCCAGGGGCCGGAAGGGATCTGGTTTGGGGACCACAGGATTTCCTCTCTGCTTTTTGCAGATGATGTTGTCCTGTTGGCTTCATCGAACCGGGACCTCCAGGGTGCATTGGGGCGGTTTGCGGCCGAGTGTGAAGCGGCAGGGATGAGTGTCAGCACCGCTAAATCTGAGGCCATGGTCCTTGACCGGAGAAAGGTAGTTTGCCATCTCTCGGTGGGTGGAGTGTCCTTGCCCCAGGTGGAGGAGTTTAAATACCTTGGGGTCTTGTTCACGAGTGAGGGAAGATCAGAGCGTGAGATTGGCAGGCGGATC
Source organism: Oryzias curvinotus (assembly GCA_023969325.1). NCBI lineage: Eukaryota > Metazoa > Chordata > Actinopteri > Beloniformes > Adrianichthyidae > Oryzias > Oryzias curvinotus. Next base: position 9,353,567 of record CM043724.1, on the reverse strand, counting down.
GGAGCGGTGTCCGTAGTTATGCGGTCGCTCTATCAGTCCGTCGTGGTGAAGAGAGAGCTGAGCCGAAAAGCAAAGCTCTCAATTTACCGGTCGATCTACGTTCCAGTACTCACCTATGGTCATGAGCTATGGGTCATGACCGAAAGAACGAGGTCCCGAATACAGGCGGCTGAAATGAGCTTCCTCCGTAGGGTGGCTGGGCGCTCCCTTAGAGATAGGGTGAGAAGCTCGGTCACCCGCGGAGAGCTCGGAGTAGAACCGCTTCTCCTCCACATCGAAAGGAGCCAGTTGAGGTGGCTCGGGCATCTAGTCCAGATGCCTCCTGGACGCCTCCCTGGAGAGGTGTTCCGGGCATGTCCCACTGGGCGGAGGCCCCGGGGAAGACCCAGGACACGCTGGACAGAGTACGTCTCTCGGCTGGCCTGGGAACGTCTCGGGGTCCCCCCAGAGGAGCTGGAGGAAGTGGCTGGGGTGAGGGAAGTCTGGGCATCTCTGCTCAGTCTGCTGCCCCCGTGACCCAGTCCTGGTTAAGTGGAGGAAGATGGATGGATGGATGGACTTCTGCTGTTTCCATAAAAAAAAAGAAAATAAATAATGTACTGTATACATCCATAACATAATCTGTTAAATGTGACACACTTTCTTAATGTAGTGTCTTGTGTTCCCCTTTAGTTCTAAAATTAAAATTAAATGGCTGTAACCATGTTGATTGAGAGAAAAGCTTTTTGGGTTTGTTGCAGGAAACATGTGTAAATGCTGTGCAATTGTCCTGTGACAAACTGGTAGTTTGGCAGTGAACACCAAATGTTGGTTTGGACCCAGAGTGGAGGTTAACTACTCAGTAAAATTAACAAGCTGTGATAATAGAGAGTTTGAATGGAGGGTTAAAGGGTGGTGGATACAGGTGTCTGTGAGGGATAAAAGTCCTTAAATAGATATTTAACAAGTCCCACAGAACCAATGTCAATCATCTAGCGGGTGCGGAGAAAAAGTTTACATTGACTTCACGACCCTCCTGTGAGGTGTCAGGTCAGAGTTGGGTTACTCACACTGGCTGGCACGCCAAGCGTGTGTTAAAGTGAGGAGGGGATGAGTGAACTCCATTTCATATGAGGATCCGTGCCACACAGGCACATACAAAAGCATGTTTGCTTACTTGTGAACATGTGTATACATACACTGCATACACACATGTCATCAGCGTACATGCAATTCCCATTAGGCCCCTCACACCCTGCCTCTCACATTACCCCTCACCTATAAAACAGAGAACTACCCAGGAGTCCTTTCAACACTTTGCCAGGTCATACTCTTTTAGTTTCTTGTTGTTGTCTTGATCTCCTTTATGACTACATTTTGTATAACAAAATAATGAGAATCAGTTGAAAGCAGATGGTCCAGATTTGTGTTATTATACCAGTTAACTGACACCTACTAAGGATGGTAGTGGGCTTTTGGGAAGGGGTCTGTGTAAACACTCTGCCTTAAAATACCCATCCATCTTAGCATCAGAATAACAGATATGCAGGTGTTTTATGATGAATCCAAGGCATTAACTTAGTGTTTGCCCTCCCAAAACAAAAAAAACAACAAAGACTAGTGTTCAAAATAAATTCTGAATTCCTGTTCAGTTTTAGAACTGTAACTGAAACTTTTTCTTTAAACAAAATATCCATTAATATAGACCTACTTATGTTAATCATGAAACCAAGAAGCAGTGTAAAAGATGCGTAAGATGCTTATGCTCTGTAACTAAAATAAATAAGAAAAGACAGAAAAAAATATTGATAAATTTTGTGTCTGTTTAAGTGAAAGTATATGACTTTACATAATTGACTAACAAGATGTAAAAGAAACAACAAAATAACTCTAATTTCCTTGCTTTATGCTGCATTCACACAACTGCTTTTAACACTAATACGTCTGTCTTTTTTGTATCTGACTGTGGAAATAACTGAATACAAATTCATTAAATGATTGTATTCCTACAGGTCTCACTGAGAAATGTGACATGCCAACTGATCCGGCCTATCCTGTCTGTGCAGAAAAAACAGAGGTGAGCTTGTGTGACAAAGTCATCCATGTTTTTTCAGTTGTGTAATTGCTGTTGTGTTGAAGAGCTTTTCTCAAAAGGTTTGAATTTCAACTTCTATTTTAAATCAAACAAAGATGTTTAATTTAAGTATTACTGCTGTAGTATTAAAGCTAACTTGAACAAATTGTAAAATAATCAAACAGTTCTTACTCCGTCTCTGTGGCAGTTCCTGCAGGCCCATTGGCAGTCAGACCCCTGCTATGCTTTTTACGGGGTGGATGGTACCACCTGCTCCATATTGTCTTATCTCAGTCAAATTGAGAACTTTTGCCCTCCCCGTCCTGGAAGGAACCACTCCAGCCCCCCATGGCACCAGAAGACCAATTTGAACGCAAAGACGGTATTTTTTTTAAAACAGAATGTTCATCAATCCATCCCCAGAACCTGCTGAATCCTTTTTTTGGTCTTAGGGTTGCTGGAGACAACCCAGCTACTGTTGGTTGAAGGTGGGGTACACCCTGAACGGATCACCAGTCTTTCACAGGGCATTACAAACTATATATTAAGAATTGAAAACAGAAAAAAAAAATGGAGGAAAAAAGCTGCTGGACTGGCGACCTGTCCAGGTTGTACCCCCCCTTCGCCTAATAGTAGGTTTGGCTCTGGCAGCCCTGTGTCCCCAAAAGGTTACTGTCACTTATTTTTTTTTTTTTTATCATTCTAGGTACCTGTCTATTGATTTGTTTAAACTGAAAAACATTACAAGCAGAATTTTTAAATGTAACAGGTTACAGAAAATTTAGATTCCATGATGTTTTTACGCTATTTCAAAGTGCAATTTCTTCTTTGAGTTTTAAAACATGCTTTTTGTAGAAAATATTTTCTAAATTGATTGAATTTTGACATTTCAGTAAAACTGGAGATCTCCTCTCTGTCTTCCATCTTACACCTTATTTGGATATTTCTAAAAAGTAGAAATTGGTGTTCTCTGAACAATTTGTATTTTTATTTTTTTCGGTTGTGGAACTGTAAATGTATTTATTTATATTTATATATAAGACATAGATGTCTATTTCTTTGAACCCGCACTTAGGCTCATATACGTGACAGTTTGAGCTCACTGTATGAGGCGCTCAGCAACAGCAGCAGTTTGGCAATCAAGTTCATCCGATCAAGAGTGGAACGGATGTCTGAAAGGTGGATCAAAGCTGGTCTGAGAATGAAGCAGAATGGCAGTGACACAGGCTCACCTGAGCTGAAGGTATGTTGAATTTTTTACCCAAAACTTTGGCTTATGTGTTTCTGTATGAAATCAAGGACGTTTTTTTTTTGTTTAAGTCTGGTTTAATGGCTGCAAAAGCTTGAATTAAAGAGAGTACAATGTAATTATACTCTACAATACTGTAAAGGTTGAAGCCCATGACTCTAAATTTCTTTTTAAAAGAATGGGCCTGTTTTATAGCTGGATGTCACTGCCAAACTGTAGAATCAATTTGGTTAAAATTCACATCTTTATTTAATTTCCATTGTCCATCAATTTTTAAATTTGAACCTGAAAATCCAATTTTATTTGGTGATGAAAAGCTGTTCTCTCATCACTTGCAATTACGGCAAACAAGTTCGATTTTATAATAAAAACTAGCCAAAAAGCTGCTTTTTTTATTTTATTTTTTATTTAAAAAAAAAAAAAAATAGAAAAAGTAAAAAAAAAAATAAAAAAGTAAAAAAACAAAAAGCTGCTTTTTTCAATTCAATTTCTTTATTTGTAACACAAATAAAAAATAAACACGAGTTTAAAAAAGACAGGATGAAACAAGACAGTGTGCTTGAAAAGGAGTGTGTTGAAGAGAAATCTCGGATGATCCCACCCCTTTTTTTAAAACACCTTGTTCAAAACATTAACATCACATCAGCACCTATGCAGAAATGACATTTTTGTTTTTATTGATCATTTTGGCCTTTTTGACAATTTACTTATAAGAAAATATCCATCCATCTATTTTCTTAACCTGGTATGTTCCTTCGGGGTCATGAGGTCTTTTGGCCGAAAGCGGGGCACACCTTGGACAGGTCACCAGTCTGCTGCTGGGCTCAGAGGAAAATAGATTCATGGATTTGATCAATCAGAACTGAAGATACCCTGGATTACATTTTGTCGTGTTTGTTCTTACAGTTTAGAAAACCAAAAATCTCAACATGATCTCTTTCCAGTGTGTGACTTGGATGTGAAAACCTCCCTCCCTGCAGGTGCTGCTTTACCCTGGTGCCCTGGCTGGGAAGGCTGGTCAGCATTTCGAGGCAATGGTGGAGAGAGGAGGTCCTCTTGGAGAGCTGGTCCAGTGGGCTGACCTCAGTGCCTGCCTGACAGTTCTGGGGCACCACCTGACCTTCAGCAGCTCACAGCGCCAGTTACACAGGTTAAACCATCAGACCAGATACAGGAAGTGGTGTAGACCACTTTAAGTTTAGCATTCATCTCTCACTTGTTGAATATTTTAAGTGCAACTCATCAAGACGTATAAAGAAAATAATTGATGTACCAATTTCTATTTCAACAAGTCATGCCTTAGAGCGAAAAAAAGGTCAAAAGTTTCTGAAGTTTCTGTATCTTTACTCTGTCTGGTCAAGACTAATAGGAGCTGCACCGGGCCACGGTGGCTGTCCAATAGAAAGACCTCTAACCTTTGACCTTATCTACACTGACTACCACGGGCTTTCTCACCTCCACGGTGCCATGGGACTTGCCTTTAATCATTATAAGTATGATGGCGTACAAAATAAAGACACAATAACTTGATAACAGGAATTTTTCACTTATAATATAAAATGTCATTGAGTCTAGTCATATAAGACACATTATTATATCCTGTTTGAACTTTTTCCAGGTGCCGCTTCAGGATCTTGGACTCTTTTGGCACAGAACCAGCTTTTAACCTGGCCAGTTATGCACAGAGCCGTGGATATAAGACACTATGGGGCAGCTGGGGACTCCGGCCGCTACAGTACATGAACATGTTCCGTAAGTATGTTTTCCCATCAATCAGAGATGACATGCAGACACATCTATTTCCTGCTCCAAGGGTAAGGTTTGTTTGAGCCAATACCCAGAGAAAGCTTCACTCCGCAGTCTTTTCCTGTTATTTTTCTGCGGAGATGGACACAAGCTGGAAGCAGTCGACCCAGAGCAGCTCAGCTCTTCATACATCAAAAAGTTGTTTGTCTTGTGAAGGTGTGTATGTGTGTGAATGGGGTGTCAGTTCAATATGTAACAAAAGACACAAAAGAAAGTCCTTAGTTCTAATAATCTCTAGTGGATATAAAAGTACAAACAAGTGGAATATATTCCAAAGAACCAAGTAATTTTGAATTTTGCTTTGGCCAATTTCTTCAATCTGATGTGTGAGTGTGTGAATATGTGGACCAAGGCATTGGAGGCAAGTGAAGGCAGCAACAGATCCGACGAGGTAACACTGGAAACGAATTGAGACAGATTTAGCAGATGTCTTCAACAAGACAGAGGAGAACTGTAGATTCCAACACATGCAGACTTGACTCCGTATGCAGCTTTGACTGGTCTGTGTTGATGGCACATTCTTTCCTAAGTAAACGCTTCTCTCCATCACCTTCCCAAGCATGTCAAAAAGCAGCAGCTGCCTATCAAAACATCTAATCTGCTATTTTATGTCGAAATCTCACTTTCCTCAACTGACGATTGATGTCTTCAGAATGCTTTTCTTCTGTCACAGAATCTAAGCCACTGTCTTAATAGGCATGTTCATCAATGTTGGGCATAAGTAGTTTTTGGGGATGTTTCAGGAACATTTGTTTTGCTCACAGCTTAATTTCTTTTGGGTCATCCTTTTGTGGAGATGAGTGTGGAAGTATTCCCCATGTTTGATCTAGTTTTCTAAAATAAACAGTTTCTGGGACAAAGAGGGCACAGAAAGCATGAGCAGACACGAAGACACATTTTTTTCTCATCTCTTCTTTTTCTTGTTTGATGAACCTCTGACACCTATTGATGCAAATATTTTGGCTCCAAAATTACCTTAATTTAACTTCTACTTGAAAGCAAAAACATAAGTGATTTTTTTTTTGTTGCTGGAAATAAATTCAGGCATAAAAGGATGAAAGCTAAAGTTTTGATTCAGTATCTATGGTGGTATTTTTCTGCATTATATATTCTTTTCTGCAGCTCACACTCCTGACAACTCCTTCCTGGGTTTTGTGAGTGAGGAGACACTAAAGACGGAAAAGAGCAAGGATAGGCTGAAGCCAGAGAGCTACAGGAAAGAGCGGATAGCAGTTGTCTATGGCAAACAGGACTACATGTGGCAGGTAGTAAAACCAAAGAGAAGTGAATAATTAACTGTTTCCAAGAACTACTGGAATGTTTAAATGAAGATTCATGTTGTCATTTTATTTTTTAGAGATTTTTACATTTGGTTTTATTATTTTTAGGTTGGTTTGTGAGATGCCTAACCACGGTCCCTTTGCTGTGAGGATACAATAAACCTGGGCAAGCAACAATAAACCTAAATTTATGTATTGCTCACAAGTTTGTTGTGTTATAGCACTTTAAATATGTGGACCTATAAGTAAACTTGCTTGAAAGTAGAGTGACAGGATATTTTTTTCTATTTTGTTCTTCTAATAAATGTTCCATTTTTTATTTCTAGCTTTATTTAAAAGTCCATCTCTGATCGTCTTTTGATCTGCTGTAAAAGCGTTCCCAGTGGTCTTTCAATTATGACTTTGCTGTTTTTAGCCAAAATCAAAAACCTGTGTTGCTTTCAGTAGTTCATCAGAAATTCACCTCTGAGTTGTGGGTGGGACTATTGGAGCAAAGTAAGTCTTCCCCCTTCCCATCATCCATCTGTTTACACGTTCTCCCACTAGCTTGCAGCGCCTCGCACCCCCAAAGCGGTGCAACAAAAATGACCAGATGCCAGCTCGAACGAGAAAAACGAAGACATAGTCGTTTACAAGTGGATGCATCAGAATGGGGCAGAGCAGGGAGCTTGTGGCTTGCCGTAGTAGCTTCTACATCACATAAGCTTTTACCAACAGCATTTTCTTTCTGTCTGTTTCTGATTAACAATGATTTGAATAAAGAAATACCCAGAAATGCAATTTTAAACTTAACTGTCTTTAGATATGTCCTCCATCATGAGAAAAATACCACAGGAAGATATTAAAAACACCAAAACACATTTTTCATTGGAGTGGATCTTTAAATTTTCTTTTTCAGTGTGTGGGTATATATTTGTTTACATGTTTTGTTTTGTATTTTTGCTGTTTTTTCCTATTAGGGTAAATCCGAATATGTGCGAATAATCAGTGAAGAACTGGAGACTCATGGCACAGTCTACCAGGCGTCACGGCATTCTTCCAATCTGCCCAGTTTTGTGAAAAACCATGGACTCCTGACACAAGAACAATTTCTAAAACTTCTCCACAGAGCCAAGGTGAGAGACGAAGCTGTCACAGAATAATTCTACCAAACATGGAAAGGATGTTCTCACAGCCTGTTTTATAGCTCTTAACAGAATTTGGTGTGTTTAAAAAATATATTTTTTTGTTTATCACTTATTGCTTTTTCTGTTGTTTCTGTGTTCCAGGTATTCATAGGGCTCGGTTTCCCATATGAGGGTCCTGCTCCGATTGAAGCCATTGCTCTGGGCTGCGTTTTCCTCCAACCACGCTTTGACCCTCCACACACATCAGACAACAACAATTTCTACAAGGGCAAACCCACCACAAGAAAAGTAAAAAAAAAAAAAAAAAAAAAAAGAACTACAGAAAGTGAAAAAAAAAAACATAAATTGTTGCTGTGATCTAAAAACAATCAATGACTTTCATGGTCAGATCTCCTCCCAGCACCCGTATGCAGAGCAGTTCATTGGTAAACCCTATGTGCTGACTGTGGACACGACCAACACGACTGCTGTTCGAGAGGCAGTCAAGTCTATTCTAAACACTGAGGTAGCTTTCACTCGCCTAGAACTATTGACAGCTTTGTTATAAGTACATACACATTAATCTCATTTTCTCTAAATTCCTGTCACGGTAGCTCTGAATAAAAGAGTTTGTGTATGTTTTTGCAGGTGAAACCTTTCACTCCTCGAGAGTTCACTTGTGTGGGAATGCTGGAGCGGGTTCATAGTTACATCACCTACCAGGTACAATAACACATTTTTAATTCCAAAAGTTAATAACTACCAGCAGTGTCATTGTAAAAGCATGTTTCATACTGTTTTAAATTAGCTAAAAAGCTATTTAACAATTCACATATTAATGATAAGTTTACATTTTCTCATCTATTTCCTGATTCTGACTTGATCAAGAACTTCTGCAGTACATCCGTTCCTACTTGGCCCCCAGAGAGTGCTTTAAAGGTGCACTTGGGTCCACTGGGTCAGTCCTGTGTGAGTGTGTGTCAACACTCGTCACTGTGGTGCGAGCCCGCTCTCTTTCATCACCTCAACACTCCTGCCGCTTTCACCAGGTGAGAAAACAGCAGGCATGTACTACATGCACATATCTTTACTTTTTCAAAAATGATGCTTAAATCTCTCAAATACAGCTTTACATCATAAGGGTTTGCCAATAATGAAAAAGAAAAATTTTAAAAATTGAGAATTATGGAACCTAGAGCTGAAAGTTAAGGGGTTAGTCATCATCTCAGAAGATTTTGCTGTTTGTGTGGAAATGCAAATTTTTAAAAATCATATTAAATAATAACTTGTTTCTATTTTCCAGATATAGATTTGACAACTATCTTGTAGGGAAGACAATAACAGAAATTATATGCTTTTTATGTAGTTTATGATTGTTTTAACTCCTTTTTTGGCTGATTTCTATCCAGTTTTTTAATTCTAACAATAATTAAATTGTTAAAAATGAACCTCTATGTTTGTCTTATCCATGTTTTCACCGGAAAATACACATTACAATTAAAAAGTCCTCAAGTCCAAATTCTAAAAGGGTTTATATATTTATATCATTTATTTTATCATTTATATCATTTATATCATTTTTTTTTTTCAAAAGAAATCACAATATTTATGTTTAACTTTGCTGTCATGTATTCTAACACTTAAAAAAAAAATTAACAAATTGGTATTTCATTAGAAAGCTAATCCTGGTGGTTAAAACAATTTAGAAAAAACTTGACATTTAGGAGGCCTTGCTCTCATTGCTCCTGTGGCTTGTATACGTCCACGTTTAGGTGTATTAACAGATTTCAGGGATGTCAAAATGGAATGTGGCATGACGCCTCCTTTAAAGAGAATCCAGGAGGATCAGGAGACTTATGGCATTCCATAAATCTATCACTAATTTCCATTTTGCAGGCTTGGACTGGGCTGCTCTCGCATGGTACAGGAAGTCAACCATCTGTTCCCCTCTTACAACCCTTGGGGTCGTCATTGTGGCCTTCAGCGGGAGAATCTGCTGTTTAGTTGTGCTGGCTCTGACCCTTCACATCGCAGACTGTGTCCCTGCAGTGCTGGACAGGTGGCACTGTGCCCACAGTGCCTTTAAACACCACTATATGAATGAATTCAGTCGAATAAATCTAACTCGAGAGCCCCTTCCAATGCAAGCTCTGCACATATAGGTTTTTCTAGCACATCCAAGCAGCAGTCTTTCTAAAACAAATGAAAGCTTTACAGTCTTGTCTGTTTGTAATTATTTATATCCTAAAATGAAATATTTTGACACATACAGAGAATAGTCTAAAACTTTTCTTACAATAGAGTAACTGGGCTAATGAATAAATGAAAGCTTACCAACTAAAAAATGATCATTTCAGTGCCAAATCAAATTAACGTTTTCAATTAAAATGGCACCAATCTAAATGAGTTTTTGATTATGTAGCTATGCTGGCCATGAAGATTATTTTTCCCCTCAAAGGAGAGAGCATGACAGGCTAAGCGATGAGGCTCATTATCTGGGCGATTCATGGATAACCTCTGGATGCCATTGGGAGGTCAGCGCCAGACAACCATGATTATATTGGTATATGAACTATTGGTTCCCAATTGTCTACCTCAAAAAACCCCCTCAACAGTGTTTTACAATCCATGCAACCTATGCAAGTGACAGCAGAGCTGCATTGTCTATCTTTTCAATACACATTGAAAAAAAGTCACAAAGGACCGGCCTAATTGTGTTTTTTTAAGTCATTTACTGGAAATGGCACCTTGAAACCATTTTGATGATAACATATGATAACAAATGACTAATGTTGCCCAGAGGTGCTCTATTATCCCCCAGCCGTGACCAATATCTAGCCTCAAATCATGACCCTGAACTTCCCGAGGGTATTTAGCAATTTCAGCCACTATGAGGAAAATCTAAACATCCAACAATCCAAACATTTTAACATCTTCCTCCTGCAGAGCAGCCGCTTCAAGAAACAAAAGCAGTGTGTTCAGCGATAGAGAATTGCACCTACATGATTCTGCTGTTGGGAAAAAGCCTCAAAGGATGCAAACAAACAATTTAAATGCTAATTTAAATGTCTTACTAGTATTTAACTAGTAGGAAAAGTTACTTCTGGATCAATGTTGTGTGTGTAGCCTGAGCACATTACTTGAAGTGGTTGGAGACCATGACTGACAAATGAGATCGTAACTAGCTGTGAAATGTCCCATGAAAACAGCCTTTGCGATGAACTGATTTTCTTACATCCAGTGTGAGATTTGCTTAATTAGGCCAAAAGTGATGGAATTTAACTTTGGTTTATGTCAAACAGCAATTTTGGAATAAAAAGGAAAAGGTTTCAGAAATAATTCTTTGACTCAGAGGGTTGTGTCTGAATCATTCAGGAAAAAGATGTTATTTCTGGGTGAGTCACATCAGTTTATATCACATGTGCCAACATAAAAGCTGTCACTCACTTCCCAGGGGGCAATAGAGAGTTCAGTCTAAGGCTCCAAAAACATTTAAATGTGGTCAAAAGTTTCCCTGTTCCACACTTCTGCTGATTTACCTCACAGCATGAGAGAGCAGAACTAACAGGATTGAGACGGTTGCTCCAAACCCATTTGACTGTGACAGGCAGCATGATGTCCTTCAAGACAAAAAGATATTTGTATGATGAAGAAAGTTGATGCCATTGGAGCTCTGGGGTTTTTCACACATTGGTTTTAAAAAACGACTAAAGATGCAGATAAGGTGTCTTTAATAAGCTCTTCACAAACATGGTAGATAACTGACACCTCATCCCAAAGTACTAGAAATGACATATTTTTTCCAAATTTGGTATAAACAAACCACATTAGTATTAGGGCAACAATTGGTTTAAACAGAAAACTATCAAGTCATTGCTGTTGCCACGACTTCCAGAGAATTGGTATATTTTTGTTTATTTGTTTATTTTAAAAATTACAGTCATTTATTGTAAGATACATTGATTTCATTTTTGAAATAATAATTTTTTTTTTACAGGAAAAAAAGAAATAGTCTAACATCTAAAAATATATAATTTTCACACAAATGTATTACTTTTCTATTTATAAGATAACAAGAGTAAAAATGGTAAAGCGTATTTTGCATTAAACTGTGACATTAAATCATTTTTGCAAAAACATTTCTGGTCCTGTCATCTGTGTATAGGTTTTGTTGATGGTTTTCCCTCGAACATGACAAATAATGAAAATCCTTATCTTCTGTTACAAGAAATAATAACTACTTATATTGTTGTTTTCATAATATATTAAAGAAATACTTTAAAACATATTAGCGTAATTTATTTGCACAGATTTCTAAATGCACTGTTGTCACTTTGATCTGATGAAAAAAAAAACTTAATCAGTAAAAATATTCTCTACCAATATTCTGTTAAAAACATTTTTTTGAATCTCTTCAGGAATTCAAAATGATCAACAAATCAACAGATAGTCAAAGAGAAATTGTGCAGCTGAAATCATGTAGCACATCATCTTTATGGATCCACCAACACACTAAAACCGAGGTTTACATTAAGGAGAAACCATGCAACTCAATTTAATTCAATTTTAGCCCAATATCATAACAGTTTTCTCAACTGGCTTTACACCAGTAATCACACAAAAACATAAATTCAGTCATAAAGTACAATAGCTGATTGTTAAAGTAAACTATAGACCAGGGGTCGGCAACCTTTTTTACTCAAAAAGCCATTTGGGACCGCCCCTAATGAAAAAAAAAGCACTCGGAGCCACAACCCGTTTTGACATCATTATATATATTATGCATGTATATATTATATCAAGGGTGCTCATTAAGTCGATCGCGATCGATTTTCAAGGACATGAGTGTAGATCACGGTCCAGAAAAGATAAAAAAAAAAGTACTTCTTTCTTTCCATCGTCATGTTTATTAGTTACATGTTTATTTCAACATTATTGTTTATTTACTGATGATTAAAAACTACACAGTGAGTTTACATAAAGATACTTTTGTATTAACAGATGAGACGTTTTATTACAAAGACAGAAAGCAGAAACCATCGTATTCATGCTCTGCTGTAAACGGTCCAATGCGGGGAGCATGGCATATTATGAGGCTTTTGGCGCTGCTCGCTCCGTATTGTTGAACCTTTCGTTGCGCGATGACTTCTCTTTTTCTCTCGTCTTTCCGATCGTGGTCAGAAGCGCAGGGGAGATTTCCTCCAGAGCTGAAGGCAATTCTCCTTCGGGGTTCACTTCCCTGTTCGAACCCTCAACCTTCAGAGCGGATTAAAAATGACTCCAGAAAAGTTATTCTGGGAACGACGACTACTCTTTATTTAGTGCTCCGTCCTCCGAACACACAATGTATTTCACGCACACACCTCCGCTCCGTGCCCACACCGCCATCTCCACCTGCACGCCCCCCCCCCTTCTTTCTCGTGGCACGTGCGCCGCTCAGCACACACCCGCAACAGTATAAAGCGTGTGCCTCGCAGCTTCCTTGATGAGCTCGTATTTATCGGACTGCAGAGCTTATAGCAGGAGGAGACGCGGGGCGGCTTTAATAAACTCCGGTTGCTGGACTTCTACCGGGGACGTCCCCGTGCTGCGGGGAGAAAAAGCCGCTCTGATGACAAGAGTTTGCGCTGAGTGAATTTAAACTCGCGTCTGCAGTGACGTATGTGTCAGAGGATGTCCGATTGGCCATTCTGCATGTCAATCAAGTCCCGTACTTCTCGGTGAGGATTTTGATTGGCTGATGGATTTTCAAGAAGCACTCTCTTCCCCTTCAATCACCCCCACGTGCCCGAAGATGACAGGTGTATCGCGACCGACGCAACGAGCTCCCCTGCTCTGAAACACACATCACTGCACACGCGAGTCCAAAACACCGGCGCAAACTCTCCGTCACCAGAAAGCCGCTCCCCGCTCCGCGCCACGCCAAGCCCCCGGCAGAAAATCACTCCAGACCCGGAGTGTTTATTGAAGCCGCCCCGCGTGTCCTCCTGCTATTAGCTCCGCAGCCCTGGCCCGACAAGCAGGAGCCACCAAGGAAGCTGTTTTTTTACGTGGCACGAGGCACGGAGCTAGCAGCGCCTTTGAAATGCCATGAAAAATGAACAAACTAAAATAAATTTGAATTTTTATAAAATACTCATTATTTTCCAAAGTCACAGGGAGCCACAACAGAAGGATGAAAGAGCCACATGTGGCTCCGGAGCCACGGGTTGCCGACCCCTGCTATAGACAGACTAAGCTAAACAGGAAATCTCAAGCAAGAAAATGTAACTTTAGTGAGGGTGGACAAAATTATTTCTCTGAGCATTTTTTCCATATATAAAATTTCAAGGGAACCTGATGAATGTTTGTATGTCACCACAAAAAAAAGTAACATCCATCAAGAAAGAGAATAAAACTTTTAACTTAATTTAAAAAAAGTGCCAAGAAATGGAAGGAGAAGGAAAAAAAAAGAATGACATGAACCTTTAAAATTATCTTGGGTAATGAAGATAATCATGTTTTCAAATAAATCACAGTACATACAAATATAATTTCTACAAAGAAAACACCACTGTTTTCCTCTTAAAACTGTGCAGAGAGAATGGTTAAAACATGACATGACTATCATTAAAAAAAAAGAGTTTAGTATGTCCTTAATGACAGTCTTGAGGCTGCTTTTGAATCAACAAACTTGGACATTCTTTTGTTTTGCATTCACCATTGGTTCTGACAGACCCCCTGAGATTCTTTGCTGTTTCTGCTACTATTGTGTTTTCATGGTGATATGCTTCTGGTTATTGTATTGTTGAAATAAAAACCCTCACTTCAGTTAACAGCATTAAGCAGTGTGGGAAATGTTTTCCCTGAGAGCTGCTCTGTATTTTTCTACATCCATCTTTCCTTCAATGCTGACATGTTTCCCCTCGGAATGAAGCTTCTTTGTGGGACGTGTCTGGTTTCAGCCACATATGTTCTTGGTAATTGTTGCCAGTTTGGTTTTAGAATCATTCTGGGTTATTTTATTTTATTTTTTTTCTAAACGTTCTGAAGGCTATTGTGAGCATTTTAGTGATGAATGACTGCTGTTTAGTTCTGCTGCAAAGAAACTCTGGATATCGTTTAACGTTATTTTGAGCGTTCCCTGTTTCCTAATCATTTCTGTTTGTACGTTAAAAAGGAAGAAACAATCTGGTATTTTTTTAGGAAATTGAGTTTGAGCAGCATGATCAGGGATAAGACATTATTTTTTGCAAATTCCCACATATTTTTGAAAGCTTTTGAAGCCAAATTTGATCAGAAATCCATTATTGGCGTTACATTAATGACCCATTTAGCTTTTTAATGGTGAATATTTGAGAAAGCATTTTAATGAATGACAGAAAGTGGACAGATAGTGGCACAAATGAATGTAGGGTTTTTAAATTAATGAACTTTCATGTGGCAAAATATGACTGAATGAAAAGGAGACAAGAGGACCTGGGAGAAACAAATGAAACCCAACCCCTTAAATACACAGAAAGTAATTAACTAGAAGCAGCTGAGTTGATTGAAAGCTGGTGAGTACAAAAATTAGGAGGGCAGAAATAAAAACCTTACTACCTAATATAACCTTGGAAAACCATGAAAATACATACATATGATTCAAAAAAGTTACCCCATAGCAGCATCAAAACAAATAAAATAAAAATAAACCCAAAGGGCAGCAAAACATATAGTACAAATCATTCCTATACACAATTTACCCTAAGTATGTTTAAGCACATGAGTTTTGGTCGCAGAAACCCATTTATATAAGATGCAATTCCTATTTGTTGAGGTTTTTATTTCCTGAAGTTATTTGTGGTTTGTAAAGGCAGCCTTTTTTGTTCAAACTATATAGCAAAAGGACTTTATACCTCCAGAAACAAAGTAATCAGTACACTTTAACTTCCATTCTTCCATTGCAGCCCTTGTTACGTAAGCAAAACATTTTTTTTTTACTAGGTGATGCCAAGCGATTTGAGAGACTGGAAAAGCACAGAAAAATCCAAATTATTATTATTATTATTATTAAAATAAATATCCAGAAAAGCTTGTAAGAATCTGCATGAATGCAGTACACTACTCTGTCCAAAGGAGGCAGTGTGCTCAAGCATGTTTCAGTTGCTCCACAGTGAACCTTTTTGAGAACATGAGTGACAGATATGAAAACAACTATAAACACCCAGCAAAAATGGTTTTCTGCTTGTTAGGCAACAACAACAACAACAACACAAATGAAACAGTGGATAGGAACCAATATTCTACAGATGTATCAAGACAAAATTTAAAACAGCCTCAAGTCCATTTGGTCCAAGTGCATAAAGTAGTGGAAGGAGGAGAGGGGATCAACCACCATAAGAAAGCAGCTGCTTTCATTGAAACCTGTTATTGGCGTGCCAAGATTATACTGAACAACAACAACCCTCCTCCCTGGAAGCCAATAAATTTTGACAACAAACGCTTGGCTTGCCTACAACTCTGTTAGGAGCTGCAGAGGTCTGCCTTAATGATACTTGGTAACTACTACAGCAATTAAATTAAATGAGTAAAAAGGGAAAACAACAAAAAGATGGGGTATATGAGATTAATGTGGGGCCTGAATCATTTTGGGATCCTCACGACAGTCCATGACTTTGAAGTGCGTGTACTGACTGCTGCAAGAAAAGGGATTGGTACAAGAAGAAAAAGAAAAAAACAGCAGTAAAAAAACTTGTACGCGCTTGAATAGTTTGGTGGTAAGGCATGAGCAATCTGTGATATAAACCCTCTCCAAACATCACCTGTCAGTATTCAGGCGATCTGTTCACACCTGAGTAACTCTGAGGCAGATGTGATCCGGTTCAGCTCTTTTGGATGTGTGTGCCCAGAATGCTGCTAATCCCATTGTCCCCATGTATGTATGCAAGTGAAAACATTTTATAACTTCCTACAGGCAGAGCAGGTCATCAGATCTGCAGTCATGGTCTTGTGCAGCAAAAGGAACATATCCTATGACCTAAATTGACCAAACTTTTCATTTTTTTCTATCTCCAGAGAGTTGCATGCAAACAAGGTCACTAGCAAACTCAAGTAGCCAAGAAAAGCCCTTGTCATCTTTCATCCCACACCTCTGAATTGCCTTCATTTTCTTGGGGCCCATAAATAGGCTCTTATTGTCCCATAAATGGCTCCTTTTGGGGTGGGATTTATAGTGAGGAGTGGCAATCGGGCATTCAAGAGGGGGTATAAAATCCACCTTTTGATGTCCTCTCTGCCTAACAGGCAGAGCAGACATGCCTACCCATATGCTGCAATGTGCCGCAGCTGCTCACTGCAAGCGCGGAACTCCCTCGCACACAGGCACATTAAAAGATAAACTGCTTTTCTGCTTTCATTCAAGGTCATGAGAAGAAACAGCCGAGCAGGGTGGTACACGTTAAGATGTGCCACTTCCTTGGCTGTAATTAAAGCGGTCCGCGCAGGGGGTCTCTTAAAATCTTGTTTGTTTTTAATCTACACCGCTGATTTTGACCTTTTAAAAATGGGTTTAGTGCAGCGCTATGGAACAACTTTGAATCATAAAACTTGTGTATTTTTATGGGATTTTCTTGCTTTACTGAAAGCTGGTTTTAAGGGGAAAATGTAACCTAATGCAAAGGCAACATTATGTCACACATAACTATGTACAATATTATACAAAATATATATTTTTGCCACTGGTAGGGATAAAAACTCAAGCTCACAGATTGTAATCAAAAGTTAGGGAGAACTTGGTTTAAAATACAAGCTATTGAGCTATTTCTAATCGCCAAATCCTCAATATATAACTTGCTAAATCCCACCAAACAACAAATAACCCATCAAAATATCTCCCAATAACTGCTAAAACTTTCTATTTAATCAGTTGTTTATAGTTCTTCAATAGTTTTATCCACTAAATGAAGTCTCATGTCAATTTAGACTTATTTATGAAATGTATCCGCAGCAAGTTTGTGATTTTTTTGCATAAATTAAATCAGTGTTTCAAGACTCTTGTCTAGAATAAGCTTGGAAAGAAATTTCTTTTGAAATGGGAATTGGATTTTCCCAAACTACCCCTGCCTTCTCAGTGTGATTTCACACCATTTGATTTAATTGGACAATAAAAATGTTCATCACTGTCATGTAAAAACTAGTTATGATCAGATGATGGTGTTAGAATTATCTGTTAAGCTGATGCTGCTGCTTCACCTCGCGGATGTTCACACAGTTCATTTCTCAATAATAATCCCTATGTCTTCGCTTCATTTACTGGTCCATCACCTTTTTGCCTTTCCGGTTGCTTTTCTTTCAGCCTT
Source organism: Oryzias curvinotus (assembly GCA_023969325.1). Classification (NCBI taxonomy): domain Eukaryota; kingdom Metazoa; phylum Chordata; class Actinopteri; order Beloniformes; family Adrianichthyidae; genus Oryzias; species Oryzias curvinotus. The sequence continues at coordinate 9,335,754 of CM043724.1, read as the reverse complement.
CTTTGTGCCCACTTTTTTTTTTTCTCGTATTGAAGCAGATGAGCCAGGTGATAATGACACAGCCCCGCTGTATGCCAGTTACCACAGCGATGACAGGTGGCTGCCCAGGTGCGCAAGCAGCTGGGAGGCATTGGAATGTGTGTGTGGAAGAGGGATGTCTTTGACACAGGTATCTGTGTGTATTCATGCTTCTGTATGACAGAGACTGAGGGGAATGGCACCTGAGTGAAAGTGCAGGTGTGTCCGTGAAGGAGGGAGCGTGGGAGAAGAGGGGAAAAAGCGAACCGTGAAGGGTGCCTGTGCCTGTTTCTGAGGGGAATTCCAAAGATCCACTGATTCGGATGTGCCTCAGCTCATTGTGCAGATGTTTATCAGTGACTCAGTCCTCAGAAAAGTGAACATAATTGAGTCAAGGAGGGAAACCATAACAGGAAACATGCCGGAACCCAGCAAAAAGTAAGAGGTGACATCAACTTTGTGAATCAGAGTCTTTAAAATAAAACAAAAATAATGAGATGAGGAAGAAAAGATTGACCTGACATAATATCAGAAGTATGTCTTGATTTAAATTATTTTTTATTTATAGTTAAAAATCTAGTCACGATACCCCAGTGCATTCCTGCTGCAGTGCACCTGTGAGACAAAAAAAGATGCTCCAACCCCACTCCTTCATCCTATCAAATAGCCTCTTTCTTTCCTCTTTTCTTTCTTTTCCTCTCTTTCGCACCCTCTGTCTCTTCTGGGAACATTCCAGGCTTCTTCACTCCTGCACCTTCTCCCCTCCTTCCCCATGCACCGGTTCTTAGAGCGGGAGGCCGTAGGACCATCACTCAGCACTTGGTGATTACTGGCACAAAGGGGGCCTTGGTGGCCCTGGATGTGGCTGCTCGACAGGCACTGCCACTGGGGAGTGAGAGTAGAGGAAAGTCCCCTACCTTGACCAGCTCCTCCCAATTCTCCAGCTTCTCCACCCTCCCGGATGATGACAACTCTGTCAGTGTGGATTGTGTCGGTTTAGGGGCTGACATTGATAAAAGGCATGCCGCAGCACCTCTGTTAGTCCTCCCTTCTTTTAACCTTCCCACCGTTTGTCACTTTAAAGTCATTTGGGGATTTTAGTCTCTTTCATGCTCTTGTCACGTTGCCAAAAATCTTCTTTTGCTTTGGAATTTGGGCTTAAATTCTTAAAATTTCCTTTTCTAGATAATAAAGGAAAGTAGGATGCAAACTTTTGAGACTAAAGAGTCTTCTCCAAAAGAATTGAATGTATAAATTTGGAAATAAAACCCAGTAGGGGTAGTTGCTTGTATAAAATCAAAGCAGAAAGTTAAGGCCAAGGAGGTCTATTTGAGTGATCCCGAGAAAGGAATAGCGTTTGTACGAAGACAAGTGAGGGATCTGGGATGGGGGCAATGAGATGGTGGTGGTGCAGCTGGCACAGAAACAGTCTCGCTTCACGGTGAGGGAAAATGGGCGCCAAAGCAGTGGTGGGAGGGTGCAGGCTATGAAATTGATTTCATGCCGGAGTCAGACGTAGCCCGAAGGAAGAAATAATACGTGCGTGTCTTTTCTGTGAGTGTGTGAGGAAGAGTGTGAGTGCACAATGGCAGGAAGAGAGAAATGAAGGGGCCAAAAGAAAAAGAGGGAGGCCACCTGCATCAAAGAGCGCATATCTGCATGACAAAAAGAACATTGCTGTTTTAGTGCTGGCTCCAGACAACAACACAAAAAAGAAGCATGTTTTGTTTGTTGTTTACTGATTCTTTCTGTTGCTCTTTTATTTTGTGTATCATTGACAAAGATTGTCTTTTTTTCCTTGGAGAAAAAAGGGACGTCAGTTGGTATTTGTGGAGTTTATTTCTAATAACTGTCTTTTAAATGTCCACAAAGGACCTACTTTATGAAATCGTAACTTTTAAATTGTATCCAATTATGAACAACTAAAAAGATGCTCCCATTTTAACACAGAAGGGTTTGTCAATAACTGTCAGAACTCCTGACTTTTACAAAAAATCTGGATCAGAAGCAAAAATCAAGTCAGAAAATACCGTATTTTCCGGACTATAAGTCGCACTTTTTTTCATAGTTTGGCAAGGGGTGCGACTTATACTCCGGAGCGACTTATATTTGAAATAAATTACATTGTTAAATAATTTCACATGTTCGTTATTTTCACTGACAACTGCAAGAGGGCGCTCCAGGCTCGGAGTGGTACTTAGTGGTACTTTCATACTGTCAAGTGTGTTTGTGACCTGCGTGCTCCCACACTTAAATACAATTTATTTTAATTTAAGTAGTATTTTAATAATCATTATCTTTTTTCAGGTTAACAAATATGTATCATTTCAATACAAACATTTGTATAACATTTTAGAACATTTACCACTAATTATTTTTTTTTCTTTTAACCCAATACAATGTGACATTAAAAAAAGGAGTCCAGCATTGAGCTTACCAGTAGCCCTTTAAAGTCCAAGTCCCACTCACGCAGTGGTTTTATGTTTATAAAGCAGGCACGTACTCAGTTCGTTGTGCGTCATGTAGCTATTTAGCCTGTTCTCTAACCCCCTGTTATTTTAAGTTGCCTTTCAAGGTGAGATGTATGTTCTTGGTCTCAGATTTTTTAAATAAATTTCCCGTCAAAGTGCGACTTATAGTCCAGTGCGACTTATCTGTGTTTTTTTCTACTTTATAATGCATTTTTGGGCTGGTGCGACTTATACTCCGGTGCGACTTATAGTCCGGAAAATACGGTAACTTAAAACTGTTTGCTAAATGAAGACGATCTTATACTCCTCTCTTGGATTGTTGAAGCACTCACTTATGGTAAAGTGTGAATATTTAAAGTTCAAAATTCTGAATTTCTGTTATTTTTTTTTTTTAATTTTCAACAGTTTATTTTGAAACAGACACATTTTTTTACAAGCACAGACAACAGCAAATGGAATTAATATTACATGTCTTTACCATATATGAGCAGTTTCTAAAATCCAACGGAGTACTGGCTTTGTAACACAAATTGTGTCAGTTTAATCTTCTTGATGAAAAACTAGGGTTTCTTCCGTTTCTTCCGGCCGTGGTGCAGCGGTAGGGCGGTCGACTCATGATCGTAAGATTGCAGGTTCCATGTGTCGAAGTGTCCTTGGGCAAGACACTGAACCACACCTTGCCTCTGGGGTGAGGTTGGTGCCAGTGTTCGGCAGCGGAGCCGCCGCCAGTGAGTGAGTGCGTGTGTGTATGTGTGTGTGCATGGGTGAATGGGACTGTGACTGTAAAGCGCTTTGGGCCTTCGTAAGAAGGTAGAAAGCGCTATATAAGTATACGCCATTTACCATTCCTATTAAGCTAATGACACACCGGGCATATGATGTTTGTTTAAGAATGGGATAATCACAGCTTCTCAAACGTGCATTTAGCCTATGCTTTTACACTGGAGAAGCAGGGAGGGGCTTCTTTTTTGTTTACTATTGTTTACTAGCGCATGTCTGCCACCTACAGCGGTGCAAATCTTGTGAATCTTGAATAATTCCAGCCAGACACAAACTGCAGTATTTATTTTCTCCTCCATGATCAATTTTCTGATAGTTGGCACTTTCGTGAATTAAAAGGTACGCCATCCATACGTCCTTACTAAACCGTAGTCCCTGATTGGTCAAAATTTGGCCTGGCTGTATTTGCAACATGCATTCAGTGGTCACCCGTTTTGTACGCAGAGGTCGTAAACGGTTGTAACTACTTACTTTGCTGCGAGTGAACGAGACAGTTTTGAACACGGAAGCCCAAAAGGTTTTTTTAATGCGCATTAACATAGACTTTTCAATGGAATTGGCCGCTCAAACACGCGTTGCCAAGAACGATGTGAACGTAGCTTTAAAAATACACCAGAAACTAGATCAGATTTATGCCACTGTACAGTCAATTCAAATTCAGGCTGTTTCCTTCTCCTCACGTTTTTTCTGAAAAAGATTTTCAAATGTACGATAGTGTAATTACACTCCAACCCTTTTAGGAACTCTCAAACTTGAATTATGAAACGTGTTTACAAGGCCATGCAGAAAAAATGTATGCATTTCAGGGATACTAGAACAATTCTGCTCTACCAACTGTGAACCTACAGTGATAGCATTATTCTCACTCATTGAATATTTTGCAGATCTCCTTTTCCTATGGAGTTTAACGATGTGCTACACCCTCTTCTCACCATACTTTTACTTAGAGACCCTACCCTGGATCTCCTCTTCCTTCCCTTCATTTTCCTCTTTTCCTCCATTCCTTCCCCCTACTTGGCATCGAAAGCAGCATCTCTTTTAAGGCACATGTCAAGGGAACTGTCTGCTGCTTTCAAAGGCTTTTGTGTCCGGCCTTTCTTCCACCTAATTTGGTTTCCCTAAAACACTTTCCCATACCACTGCTGTCTCGCCCCCTTTTCTCCCAAGCTCTCTTCTCCTCTCACCTCTCTTTCTCTCATGCCTTAAGCTTTCCGAATCATATGTTTCCGGGAAAAATGATGATAGGATTTTTTGTAAAGCATGCCACATGCTGTATATACAATTTTAAAGATAGAGATAAAAAATTTTCCACAAAAAAAAAATCCTCCTTTTAATGATATAGTTGCCAATAGAGTATTTTATTTGGATAATCAAAAAGCTTTCTAAAAAAACAAGTTTAATGCAAAATGAATCCATCATCTGATGCTCAACCAGGACATAAAGTTCACCGGGTACCCTCTTTCCCTGACTTCCCTGGACGTTTCTCCATGGAGCTCCTTGTCATGGCAACGCTAACCAAACAGTTTTTTTTTTAAACCAGACACATTTAGAGGAAGTGCAGCCTCACAACAAAACAATGTACTTATTTGTTTTGTGGGACAGATGTGGAGATTATATGATAAAACTTTTACAAGCGGCCGAAAGTTGGCAAGAGAAATGGATTTTCCTGTTGAGTGTAGGTGACGGTATTCATTTCTCGCATGTGCGTGCAACGTTGCCATGTCCTCACCGTGGGTAGATACATGTGGTTTCAATCCCAGTGAACACCTTCACTCCATCTCTTCATCCTCGTCTCTCTTGGTCAATCCCTTTAGTCTTTGCTCCCATTTCGTATTCCTGAAAGGGAAAACACAAATCCTTTTATGTGTCTTATATCTCTCAACAACATCTTTTTCACCTTGTTTTGCCAGCTTGCTGTCCATCTTGTCTTCCTCTCTTTTGTCCTTTGTGAACAGGCCAGTGATCCCTGTACTTGTCATCTTGTCTGCTGAAAAACCTTTGAAATATTTTCCAGCATAAGTATTTTAGTGGAGGATGTATCACTCGCCTCTCAAACCCTGTTGCTTTGAGACCGTTGTGCCAAAAACATGTCTGTTTTCTCCAGAGATAGGAGATTCCGTCCGGATGTTGGTGCTGATGTTTATGTGTGAAAAAAAGGATGTTTTTGGAGAATTTAGTTCAGATTGTGACCCACAATTAATGTTAAAAGTATGTGCATTTTTGGAAAGAGCAACTTTATTGTCAACTTTTCCTTATGGAACTTTTTTTTAACCTCCTTGTAGATTTTTGACTCCTGGTATGTATCCTCACGTACCTTTGTTTGAACTTAAGAATTGGGTTTAACATGTTGCAGAATAAACAAAACAAACCTTGAGAAAACACTAAAACTCAGGATGGGTTTCAGAAAAGTTTTGCAAATATCCTGACTTCTTAACCGTTCTTAAATAGTTGATGGTTATTGAGAGTGATATAAAGTGAGGGTGATATGGCCAAGGTCCTATCAAGTACCCTCCACCCAAAATAAAACTTGAAAGAAATGTGCAACAACGGAAGGATTACAAAGGAGGCCATTTGCTTCTAATTGACCTACACCTTCTCAGTGCAGCCCCCTGGTCAAGCATGGATGGGTTCTGAGTGGCCCCCATGCAGCCTCTCCATCCCATATTGGTGAATAGTAGAGCTTTCCCTGTCTGAGCTTCCATAGACACACAAAGCCTTGTCCCTTTGGCCTGACAAGCAGGGGAGAGTCTGTTTTTGCTGTCTGAAGTCAACCAACCATCAAACTGCTCACAGCTGGGGCCCGAAGTCATGAACCTGAGCTGGAACAACTTCAAAAGTTGCCTTTTCCAGAGTAACATCAGAGATCTCAGAGGTGGTGCATGAGATTCAGAATTGTGCTTAAATGCTTCCTTTTTTTGTAATAACTTTCAAGTTTCTGGACAACATCATGGAACACATTAACAAATGGATCCTTCAAACTATTGTTGAAGGTGGGACACAAAGAGTGAAAAGCCCTCTAACATTTTCCACAATCGCTTAACCTGATGTCTATTTGGTTTTCAAATGACGCCACTTCAAAGAGTCACATTCCCACTCTCAATTATGCATGAACCTATGACACACAGTTCCACACAAGTAACTTGAAAAGCTGCTTTTTGGAAATTGTGACCTTTTACCCGATGAAGAACAAGTCTGCAGCAATGCACACATAATATCTCAGTCACACGAGCACATACGCCACATTGCCCTGTCTGACTGTTTAACCGAGGCCTCAAAGTGAGGAATGGAGGGATTTGTGTGTTCGGGAGGGGGGGAGAAGAAGCATGAAGAGATGGTGATCTGACAGTGTTTTGATGGCGTCAAGCTGGAAACAATTTGGAGAGAGATGAATATAACAAATTCCTCCACGTTGTAGCAGTGCCGTGTCCCGACCAACCCGATCTGGCCCATCAAGCTCACCCCTGGAAACTCACACCTCCTCCCCCGTTCATACCTACAGTTTCGGCATGCTCCGCTGTCACTCAAGAGTCCCAAATGCATTCTGCTCAGTGTGTCCACAGCCGGGAGTATTAGAGAATTGATGTTTGAGTCAGTCGTTTCATGGCTAAGAGTGACATTCGAAGGCCCTGCAGGAGGAATCAAGTTTTCACAGTACCTGATGCTGTTTTGTCTCAGCAGACTTCACCAGGACCAAGCGGAGAAATCCTGTGGCGCCCCAGATCCTGTCATGGAGTGTGGAGGATGATCAGTAGCAATCCCTTTAAACAGACTAAAAGTAGTACACTGCTGAGAATAAGCTCTGCTGGCTGTGGTTGAACACAATGACCTATGAGCCATTAGTGAATCATCTGTCTTCTTTTTGATCAAACAGGTAATTTGTGGTGAAGTTTAACAAAGATCATACTTACCAATCATTGGGCTAAAACAACCTCATCATCCAGCCTTCATTGTAAAGTGATACCCTGCACTTTTCAGAACCACTGAGAAGCATGACTGACCACAATAAGGCCAATTAAAGCCAACTTTAATGACTGGGACAAATTGATGTTCAGATGGGCAGCTGTTCTCATTTCAAGCATGTACCTTGAATCCTCTGCGTGTATCTGAGGGACCTAAAGAGGCATCAGAACCCAAACAATGACTTTTTTTAAAATGTAAAATGTATTTCCGTTGTCAACGTGAATCATGTTTGCATAAGCCCCTGTGGCAGTTTCCACAAAAAGCAGAGAAAAGGGTAGTTTGAGGCAAGTTATGGGGTTAAAACAACATTTAAAGCAGTGACGTCCACAGATAATATCTTGTTACAAAACATACAGTTTAGTATTTGGACAGGGGGTCTCAAATTAGTCAAAAATATCAAATTAGAGTAAATTGTTAGAAAAAGTGGCTTACATGGAGAGTATTTGAGGAATACAATTAAAAATAAATGTCCTTGACATCTTAAGGCCGTACAGTAGTACACTAAAGAGTCAGAAGTTAGATTAAGCTTTGTTTGGTAGAGATACACTGGACATTATATCTGTTCCTCTGTAAATGGTTTTTTTCTTCAAACTCCAAATAAGCCCAGATAAACTTCGAACCATTATCTAAATTCTCATGGCTCATCGGAAATCAGTATATAATATTTTGAGCAAAAGGCTATCAAGGCAATGACTGCCATAAAATATGGACAAGTAAAAAAAAATTCAATTTCCAAAGGAAGAAATTGAAATTCATTTTCAGAGCCGTACATGTTGGTTGAGACAATCTAGAGATTGCTTATTACTGATAGCAGTGTAAAAAGGGGTTGAGATTGAAAAGGTCATTATCATGAAAATTGTGTTTTGGTGTTTTTAAAATGTTCTTGAGGCAATTTTCGGATGGTGGAGGAGAACTTAGCTAAAAAAAAATGAAGGAAAACTTAGCTAAAAATTGCATTTCTGAGTATTTTTTAATCAAGTAGTTGTGAATAAGGAGCATTCAAAAAATGCTGTTTGTAAAGCTTATTAGTGATGTAGAAAATATGCAGGGCGGGCCACAAGCTCCCTGCTCCAAACTCTCAGCAATGTGGTAGGGAAGAGGGGTGGGGTTGCTCTGCGCCAGCAGTCTCATCACAACTCAGTTTGGAATTTCCAATGAACTACTGCCGCTCAGCGGAAAATATGTAAAAAAATAAGAATGACACCAATTTTTTTGTGTGCACCCACACTCACAGAAGGTCTGGGTGGCAGACGTGATTTCCCGGCGGGTGGATTTCCTTAATCTGCTATAGCGTTTGGGGGTTTGTGGGTTCTGGCTACTACTACTGCTGCTGCGGTGGGGGTCTTAGTGTGGGGATGACCGGGCCCTCTCTCTCTTTTTTTACATTCCATCATCCACCCCAGCAGATAAACACTCCCCTTTTCTTTTGTGCCCTTACCCCCCTCTCTATAACATGCCTCTCTCTTCTTCCCTCCTCTTTTCTGTCCGGTCCAACAAAAAATGAATACAAATATTATTAAATTAAAATTAAATTAAAAAGTTTAGCCTAAATTGCGAAAGAGCTTTAAACACATGCCATAGTCTGACACACCTTGTGTGTCAGAAGATATAATCCTCTGTTGTGATAGTAAAATCTGTCCAACATAAGAGGCCTTCAGTTCTCATCTGTTTGCTCAGTTGTTGAACAGCACAAGTAAAAATAAATAAATAAATAAATAAATAACCAGGTTTTTTGATTTTTATAAAAAATGGCATAATCATTAAAGACCAATGGGAATGCGTTTACAATAACTCATAAGATGACCAGAGTAGGTATTTAATATATACATATTTATATATATATATATATATATATATACACTGACCAAAAATATAAATGCAACACTTTTGTTATTGCTCCCATTTTTTATGGTATGAACTCAAAGATGTGAAACATTTTCCACATACACAAAATAACCAGTTCTCTGAAATATTGTTCACAAATCTGTCTAAATCTGTGATAGTGAGCACTTCTCCTTTGCCAAGACAATCCATCCCACCTCACAGGTGTGCCATATCAAGATGCTGATTTGACAGCATGATTATTGCACGGGTGTGCCTTAGACTGGCCACAAGAAAAGGCCACTCTGAAATCTTCAGTTTTGTTTTATTGAGGGAGTCAGGGGACTCAGACAACCAGTCAGTATCTGGTGTGTCCACCATTTGCCTCATGAAGTGCGACACATCTCCTTCGCATAGAGTTGATCAAGGTTGTCTATTGTGGCCTGTGGAATGTTGGTCCACTCTTCTTCAATGGCTGATGCAAAGTTTCTGGATATTGGCAGGAACTGGAACACGCTGTCGTATACGCCGATCCAGAGCATCCCAAACATGCTCAATGGGTGACATGTCCGGTGAGTATGCTGGCCATGCAAGAACTGGGATGTTTTCAACTTCCAAGAATTGTGTATAGATCCTTGCAACATGGGGCCGTGCATTATCATGCTGCAACATGAGATGATGTTGTTGGATGTACGGCACAACAATGGGCCCCAGGATCTCGTCACGGTATCTCTGTGCATTCAAAATGCAATCAATGAAATGCACCTGTGTTCTTCGCCCATAACATATGCCTGCCCATACCATAACCCCACCACCACCATGGGATACTCGATCCACAACACTGACATCAGAAAACCGCTCACCCACACGATGCCACACACGCTGTCTGTCATCTGCCCTGAACAGTGTAAACCGGGATTCATCCATGAAGAGAACACCTCTCCAACGGGTCAGACACCATCGCATGTGAGCATTTGCCCACTCAAGTCGGTTACGACGACGAACTGGAGTGAGGTCGAGACCTCAATGAGGACGACGAGCATGCAGATGAGCTTCCCTAAACGGTTTCTGACAGTTTGTGCAGAAATTCTGTGGTTATGCAAACCGATTGTTTCAGCAGCTGTCCGAGTGGCTGGTCTCAGACGATCTTGGAGTTGGACATGCTGGATGTGGGGGTCTTGGGCTGGTGTGGTTACACGTGGTCTGCGGTTGTGAGGCCGGTTGGATGTGCTGCCAAATTCTCGGAAAAGCCTTTGGAGACGGCTTATGGTGGAGAAATGGACATTCAATTCCCTAGCAACAGCTCTAGTGGACATTCCTTGCACGCTCCCTCAAAACTTGTGACATCTGTGGCATTGTGCTGTGTGAACACAACTGAAGATTTCAGAGTGGCCTTTTCTTGTGGCCAGTCTAAGGCACACCCGTGCAATAATCGCGCTGTCAAATCAGCATCTTGATATGGCACACCTGTGAGGTGGGATGGATTGTCTTGGCAAGGAGAAGTGCTCACTATCACAGATTTAGACAGATTTGTGAACAATATTTCAGAGAACTGGTTATTTTGTGTACGTGGAAAATGTTTCACATCTTTGAGTTCATACCATAAAAAATAGGAGCAATAACAAAAATGTTGCGTTTATATTTTTGGTCAGTGTATTTGCAACATCATGAAGAGCCGAAACAAAATCATTAAAAAATAACTAAGGGATTACTTTTTTTTTTCCAAGTATTTTCTGATTTTGTATTAAAGCATGAAACTGTGTTGAAGGATGAAGCACTTTTGATCAATGTGAGTTTGCATTGGTGCTCTGGTGAGTTGAGTCCCATCCAGGACTGATCTGTTGTCACTGCTGCACAAGAGCTGCAGGTGTCTCTGTGCTCTGTCAATTGCCAGTCATTTATTTTTCCCAGTAAAATGCTTTCAACCAGAGTTGGGTTACCAAAAAGAAGCACAGACATCTATGGAGGCCAGGAATGTCTTTTCACATCAAACAACATCTGACTATTTTCATATCTGCAATAAAAATTGGGATAACAAGAAAGTAGAGGACACTTGATAATTGATGATCATGTAAAATAAGGGAAAACTATTGGGTAATTATAAAGCACCTGCTACTGCTTTATAATCCATACATTCATGGCAGAACTAGCAAAGATGCAGAAGTGAGCAAATTCCCAATGATTCCAATTGTGAAAAGTCCAACTTCACACAAAAAGTAAAGTCATTTATCAATGATCAAGAGTGTTTTTCCCCCCAAGTGCATGAATCCATGGGTTTTACTAAATTCTTCTATTGTGAATAGCCTAACCGCCTGTGTGTTAATAAGTTGTTTGAAGTAGATTCCACACAATATGGCCATGCCCCTTCAGGCATCAATTCATCCTCCAGAATCCTATTAGTGATACCAGAAAGTATTGGTCCAGTTAATGTTGCCTAACAAGGTAAGAAAAGGAGCATTGGAATAGAGATGTACTTTTTCCCCCACTCTGTGCATCATTTGAAATAGATACAACTTTTTTTTTGCAATTTTTCCCAATGAGTCTGCAATTTTGACATCCAAACCAAAACCCATAAATATGCCATATAACCTCAAAAACCTAGATGTTTTACAGTCCCTTCCAGAGAAAAACACAAGTTCAGTTGTCAAGAAAACGGAGCAACAAATGGGTGACACTACAGATGACCTGACAATAAAAATCTGAAAACCGGACACTTTAATACAATGAGAGTAACTAAAATGAAAACAGCGTTGAATGATTATCAATCTGATTCTGGTGTGACTGACAGGGGCACTAATCAAAACAGAACATAACCAAAACCCAGAAAAATCCTTCCAAAAAAACTCAACTGAAGTGCACAATCCTCATTTAAATAAAATTATCAAAATGTACAAAGTTATGATTAAAATAACATGTACAGGTACATAAAAGTATTTTTTTTTAATTTAAGGTCCTTAAGGGATTATATTTTTGTGTTGAGCATCTATGAAAACAAAGGAATCTTGGATTTTACATTTTACATTAAGAGCTAAATTAATACATCTAACAAAATAGTACAATAACATCACTGTTTTAAAAACAACGTATCATCACATTTGGTAATTGACGTGACAGAATTTAACTTTTCAACTAACATGGGATGATTTTACTGCAGGAAAGTTTCCCAGTGGTCTTTTCCTTTTGGCATATCATGACACTCTGTGTCTAAATGCATTTCATGCTTCATTTGTTCTTCCTTCCTTTCAGTCTGTGACTCAGGGAGTGTTTTCCTTAACACATTGGGTGTGGCACTGCAGGCTGTTGGGGCACTGTCCAGAAGCAACACCCAAGCCGGCACAGTGAAAAGACTGTGTTACTGAAACAGTGGGTGCACCTGTGGAGAGCTGGAGTGATGTTAAATCTCTTAGTCGGTATAAAACTTTGAAAAATGACATGAACCTCCACTGCCAGCTTCTGTAGGCAGCTGGAGTTCTGGCCCCATGAACACAAATCCTGCCAGCTTTTACTCTTTTTTTTTTTTCTACAATGTTCCTGGTAGGATTATCATTCGTTTTTAACATAGTATTTTAACTGGAAGTTTTTATTCATAACCAATCCTTAAAAGAAATAACGCAACGAGTGATTTCCTAAATGTTTCAAATTTCTTGTAAAATTGAAGTTATGAAATAAGATGCTTGGTAAGGGTTAATGGCCGACGAAGTGTACATTATCAGAAATTAACGCACGCCGTGGAAAACTGAATCGTCCGACATGAAGGGGAGGACGGTTGCTTCCGCGAACCTGTTTTTTAGGTGTGCCTTATCACTTTTTATTGCACACCCAGCAACCAATCAGAATCGAGTATTTACCCGGAAAATGGTATAAAAAAACATAACATATAGTCAAGTACCATCCCCTGTGGATTTTCAGTTATACTACTCTTTTGCTTCCATATTTACTACATGTGACTTCCTGTGGATCTGCGGGGAAAACGTGGAATTTTGTGGAAAGTCATGGATTAGCTGGTTCCCCACTGGGATGCTCCAAAGGCGGCTTTTAAAGGGAGGGTTTTTGGGGGAAAGCAAGTCATTTGTTCAGATGTTATAAAGCTTGCTTATACAAAGAGGTAATCCTTAGATAATTACAGGTGGATGTTCTATTTAAAGACTGACATTAAGGTGGGGGCCTCACCACTAAAGGTCACTACCCACCTCCCACACATTCAGACCTCCATTCAAACTTTAGATCTATTTTGTGGCACACTGGCACCAACTTCCCACCAGAGGCAAGGTGGGGTTCAGTGTCTTGCCCAAGGACACTTCGACACATGGGCGTGCAAGGTGGGAATCGAACCTGCAATCTTACGATCATGAGTCGACCGCCCTACCGCTGCACGGCCGCCCCTGTCTGCTGTTGATATTGCCTTATTTTTATTGTTTAACGAAACAAGATTAAACTATTTTTTTCAGCAATTAACTAAATAACTGTCACAAGTATGCACTTTTAAAAATCTTTTTGTGCAAAAAAATCAACTAAATAATCTGGAATTTTTTTTAATTTTTTTTATGACAATACAGTATTACTGAAATAGCTATATTAATTAGAAAATGGACCACGGTGGCTGTTTTCAAACCAAAAATGGTGAAAAAGGCACACACGGTTGAGTGGACACGACAAAAGATCGACAAAATACTGTCGATACTTTTTGATGGCCATAACTTGGGGGAAGTACATTCATGCAGGTTGTGATGTCACATCTTTTTGGATAAAACCTTCAACTTTTGATTTTTTTTTTCATTTTTCTGTTTAATGCTATAGAAAAGCATTACTTTTATTTGCTGTTTGTGGTTTAAATTATATCCAAAGCCTCAACAGCCAGTATTTTAACCTCTTCTACTTATAATAGTGTTTATTCCACACCCCTTCACTCCAGACTAGCTGACGTGCTGACAGCTAGAACCACACTATTTAAGAAGGCAGGAGAAAAAAGTCAAACTGTTTAATTAAATATTTGCAGTTTTGAAAAAAAATCTAAATTACAAAACATAAAACTTACTTTTTTGAGTAAAAAACTTTTTTTGCATTACAGCAAACACTACTTATGTAATAAAAATAGTTTTAAGTTTGCTAAAGCTAACTGGCAGCATATTTTTTGCGCCCTATGCAGTTGTAGGTGTTATGCATTACCATCATTATGGTTAAATCCCAATGGATTTCTCCAGTAAACAGTCATTTTATATGATAGCTTAATTTGACCTCCTGAATGCTTTTTTTCTGTGTGTAAAAAAAACCCTTTAATTTTTATTTTCCTTGAATTTTCAAGGAAATTAAGTTTTTATAAAAAGAAAAAAAAACGTGACAGAGTTGTGCTACAACGGATTGTGATCATATTATTTTCCCTTTAATAGTAACCTTTTAGAGTTTAAGTTGAAAATGTCTACTTTTAAACTAACTCTATGGCCTACTATTTTCATGAATAAGTTGTAATGTCCTCTTTTGTCTCTTAAATTGTCATTCCTGTATTATTAGTACCACACAGTTAAGGATAAAAGTGAAAACCTTTTCAACTTTCTGGGTGGTTCAAGGCATTATCTTGATCTTTTTTACAATTCATCATGGCATACCTCTGCTTTGGAAAAACACCTGCAGGCAAATTCATTCATATTATATTATCGCACCCCTCTAGTTTTTTTAGTGTAATTCTGCCAGTGTGAAGGATGAACAGCAATAGTTTGTGAACTTAGTTAAAACCTGAATTTATGTGAAAAATGACTATGTAGTGCTTTTTAAATGCAGTTTAGCTGTAGCCTTCCCTCCTGACTGAGAGCTGTGGCAGGTGCTACATTTCATATATCACCTCTTGTTATTGCTGCATGGAATGTCGCACTATGTTATCAGACATCACCTGATAAATATTCTCCACCAAGCTTTGCTTATAATCAGATAAAAAGTCTTTGACATGTACCTTTTGGCAAACTCAGATGGAGTTCATGATGACGAGCGTAAACAGACCGACTGTTCATTTACTGCAGAATAACTGCTACCTGCACAAAGACAAACAATCTGTATTATTCCCCTCAGCTTTGGAACAACTGTGTACAATAGCACAGCAAGTTTGTTATTTAGAGTTTCATTATGCAAAAGCATGAGGGAGGAAAAGAGCAGCTTTAGGAGCTCAGTATTCCCTAAAAACACTGGAGGCCAAGTGAAATTGAGCCTAATTCCCTGGAATGCTGCTTTCGTCTGGACATGTCGATAAAAATAAAGCTTATTGTGATTGTGAGGGTTCGGCCCCCAGCTAGAGTAATGAAAAGAAAACTGGCAGCTCTCCCAGCGGGCAAAGCTCACCTTGCTCCTTGGTATTCACATGCATGCATGAGAACAGGAAGGAAGTGTGGATTTCTGGAGTGCATGTGTGAATTATTCTGGTAATAAATTGTGTCTTTGTTTTGACAGCAAAGTAACCATATATTATTCAGAATATTATTTGAATTTTTTTCAGGCACACAATCTAAAAATAATAATGCTATTAATTAAATTAATTATCTAATTAAATGTAAGATGAACAAGTTGCAGTGAAATAGTAACTCAATGAATTTTTCAGTTCAATGAGGATTCACACTGAGCTATTTTACCCATAGGGTACAGTTGTTATTAAACTGTAAGATATATTATAAAAGTTCTGTGCAACTGGACTTGGACCCTTACTGGCAGCAGCATTAACAGCTGCTACAGCTAATATTGTGTTGGGACTGGGTCAAGATAGAACCAGTTGAGTTCCAAACAGAGTAAAGTGGTGTATTTTATCCACTGCTGCAACAATCAGAACATTGCAGAAATCAAGCCTTCAGTGCATTGAAGACTATAAACATTGCAGGGCCAACTCTTGTGGACTAGATAACCTTCACCGGATGGACTCAAACCACTCGTTTGAGGATAGCAACGTCAGTACTTTGAGCCTTAATCACAACTACTTTCATGGTAAGATATGGGTTGTCTGTGGGTGAAAAATGGGCAAACCAGGACAGGACCCAAAGGTAGCCCCCATGAAATATCAAAGTCGTAGACCGCTTGGTAAGCCACATCGTTTTTTATGGGCATACTGCGAGTGACAAGTCATGGCAAACACTGTTACAAAAGGCAAGAGTAAATAATAGATGAAACACAGAGGTGTTGTAGGGATTTTTATTTTGTTCATCCCCCAAAACCAGTGCACTGCACAGGGAGCCCATTACTGCTGTTCAAGTCTAAGTGTGTGCTTCTTGTGTGCAGCGTGATGATTAGAATTTAGGAAATTTGACAATCGCTGCATTGCTTATTTGGGCCTCCTATACTCCAGTTCAGTATGGGGACTGTAAGTGCACCTTACTAAAGACTAGAGGGTGGCGTAAGGGTGTTTTACAACAGTCTCCATGAACATCAGAAGTGCGTGGGAACTTACATTTTCCTTATGAATATTTCATGATACACTTACCATCTGCACGACAATGGTATTCTCCACTATCTCAACATCTCTTGTAGATGCCACACAGGTCTCAAGGGAACTGCAAAACACCCCTGCGTTGTCTTTAAAGATGCGTCCGCTCCTCTCTTTGACGCTTCACAGGCCCGGACAACCGATGCGGGTCAATCCTCTTACGGTTGCATGCGACTAAGGCTTTAGCTAAAGAGAATAGAATAGAAAATAATAGAATACAATGGAATATCTTCATTTATGTAGTACTACTTCTCCCAGAAAGAATTAAAAAGTGCTTTACAAAAGGAGCACGAAATCAAATCAAAACACAGAGGTAATAAAATACAATAATAATAATAATAATAATAATAATAATAATAATAATAATAATAATAATAATAATAAACAGTTAGATGTAGTAAAGCAAGGACTAAAATCAACTAGAAGCTCTCCTGGATAAGAATGTCTTTACCTGAGATTTAAAACACTCAGTGGAGTCAATCTGACGCAACGACAATGGGAGGGAGTTCCGAAGACGAGGAGCAATGGCTTGAAATGAGAGATCTCCTCTAGTCTTAAAAAGGTTTTTGGAACACTTAAAAGGTTTTGGTTGGAATACCTCAAGGATCAGGATTTGGGTTTAAAAGGTCAGATAAGTACGTCAGAGCAAGGCTCTAAAAGCTAAAAGTAGAATTTTGAAATCAATTTGAAATTTGACAGGCAACCAATGTAATGCAGATAACAGAGGAGTGAAGCGTGTCCGTTCCCAGTTCCTGTTATTTGCCTTGCTCCAGAGTTATGGACAAGCTGAAGACATTTAAGGGAACGTTTTAAAACAGGTTAAAGGAGAGTTGCACTAATCTAAATGAGAAGAAATAAATGCGTGGAAAATTGAGAAAGGAGGGTTTAGGCAAAAATGTATAACGAAAACAATTTTTGTTAGAAAAGAGAACTCTTCCTTTGATAGAAATGGTTGACTCAATCTTCCATCAAGCTACCATTTTTTAACATCCAACAAAATGGTTTCACGCAGAGGAGGAGACAAGTGCTACATCACCTTGCACCCCAGTTTCGAACAAAAGGAATCATAACAACCGAAAACCTTCTGACTTTTTGTCTAATATTCTCCTAAGCTGAAGGAACGGGGGGTGATGTCTTAAACGCCTTTGTCCAAAGAGAAACTAACTCTTACCCCCGTCTTCAACAATAAAAAATAAACCAATAACAGTAAGTACCGGTATATACCAACTACTTCAAATCAAGCTGAATGAATATCTACATAGAGATGGCACCAGTCGTTGATCCGAGGCAGGGAGGATAGGAATGCAGGCTCTCTGTATGTTTGCTCCCTGGCAGCTGGGCTTGGCTGCAGGTATGCGCAGGGCTGTGAGGTGGAATATTCAGAATGGGTGGAGGTCCCTACCATCTGCTCGCCCGCTTGTGTGTTCAGGCGTGGGAGAAAAGCAGAGGGATAGCAGCTCACACCAAAGTAAAAGATGTCAAGACAAATAGACGGAGAGGAAAAGAGAGTGGAATCCTGGTGTCAGAACAAAGTTGAGGAGGAAAAGAGACGACTGGCTGTGGGGGAATTCAAGTAACATTAAACACAACACCAATGAGTCCATTTTTATTTTACAATGATTCTGCTAAAAAGTGGCATAATCACATCTGTTTACTAAATTATCACAGACAGGTTTAAAAACTAGGTGAAAAATTAGCTTGACAGTACCCGAAACATAAAATAAACAATAACTCTCGAAACTGAAGGTCTAATCACTTTAGATTATTGAGAAAAGACAAAAACAAAAAAAAGTTTTGAGGCCAATGCAGCAGGGGGGAATGTGTCAGCTGAAAAACTGCGATAATTGAAGCAGTACCAATTATTAATCTTTCGAGGTATGAAAGCACAACTTTGAACTGCCAAGAAAAAAAATGGTCTGCACACCTAAAGCTGCTGTGTTCTCAGAGTCTGTCTGTCCACATAGTGATTGTGCCAGGTATAAATGTGAGAGCCCAACACACATGGCTTTCCATCTTTTGAGGGGGGCGGAGGCCCCTTAATTAAAACCAAATGTTGGCATTTCAAACTGGAAAAAAGAAAACTGATAGAATACAAAATTAAATATGCATAGAGAACCACAAATGTAAAAAGAAAAAAATACAATTAAAAGTCAGAACATCGTATAAAAAGTCCATAAAATTCTGAGCTAACAGCTACAAGTCAGTGTTAATATATCTCAGAGTAGTTTAGTTGATCAAATTCTGTAACAAGTCATGCTAACAGCTGTTGAAAAGTCATGACCGCAGTGGTTATTATGAGAATGCTTTCAGACATGTTGTGGCTAAGCACCTTCTAATGACTGGATGGCCATTACAGTCTGCTAGAGATGCATAACGTGGCACCACAAACCAAGAGGTCCTCTGGGACCTGCAGGAGTGTATTGTTATCCAGTCAAGCTAACCGAATTACACAAATGTGACTGAAGATCGCCGCTAAAAATGTGGCATTTTTCTGTTTCAAAATTAAATGTGTGTACTGAATGCATATTTGTATCAGGAAATACTTTAGCAGGAACTTTGGTTTATAGACTGGAACCTATTGAATCCATCTCCCCTTTGCACCATTCTTTAAACCCTTTGTAGCTTAAAAATGACACAAAAATTCAAAAGTTTTTTGAGTTGTGGCGAGCTCATGAGGTTCTCTCAGCTGGTTGGTATTATACTCGCTTATTGTGTGGCACAGCTGCCCCTCATACCAGAAGGCCCGTGAGGCAGGACTCGGACAAAAACTGTCATTTGTAGGATTTTTTTTTGCACTGCTGAAGAGGGGATCGGGGTGGATTATGGAGGCAAGCGCCTCTTTGTGATGGTGCGTTCAGGTTGGCTGTATTTTTGATTACGTGCAAAGCTGCTTTAGCTCTCTGTAAAATGGTCCTCCTTTGTCTGAGAGCTATGTAAACACAGGACCTTTCATATATGAAGGTTCGTGTTGACTTTTCAAAGCATAGATGTGAGAGGGAATATAGAAAGAGTTCATGCGCAGGCGTGCTATGGTTCAAGGAAAATTATCTAGCAGTGGAAGACTCTTTGTTATTTGGGGAAGGATGCAGGACACCCATGTGATAAAACCACAGGGCGCCTCATTCATTACAGCCTTAGTCACATACACCTATACGGGGGTTGATCAATACGGGTGCTGCATGTTTTTGGGTTGCCCCTGCAGGGTCATAGAAAGGAGAAGCTACATCTTAAGGGCAGCACAGGAGTTTCTTGAAGTTCCCTTGAGGCTCATGTGGCCACCTTAATGGATGTCATCAAAAGGGAACGTATGGTTTTCATGTGTGTGGCAAGTGTATCATAAAATATTTGTATGACTGATGAAAGTTGTATGGACTTATCATGTGTGGGTGATGCTGTCATCACTTACGACACGCTCTAGTCATTAGTAAGGTGCATGTACTGGCTCCTTAATTACTGCAACTGCTGCACACACGGGGATGTACAGGTGATACATAAGATATTCAGTAATTAGCTAGTTTCCTTAATTCTAACGGTCAGGCTGCACACAATAAAGTGCACTCATAATGTGAACTGCACTAACGGGTTCTTTGCCCAGTGTATGGAGGGCTGAAAAAAATCCATAGGACACGCCTGCATCTCACCTATCTTACCTACCTCCCCCTCACTTACCCTTGTGTGTTGTTTAAGTGTCCACTACTACCTGTCACCCGTAGCATGCCTGTAGAACAAAAAAGTGCATGAACATTTTCGCTCTACAGACTTTTCATGTGGGCTACCCATACAGGTTTGCCCTTTTTTTGCTCCGGCACACAGTCTGCATCCACCCATCAGGGCAGTTGTGACTTAGACTCAAAGCAGATGCAGCTCTGGCCAATAACACACCAGAAACGTGAATATGGACTAAAAGTGTTTAACACTAACAATTGAACGTTTTTATTTCAGCAAAGCCTCAGACTGCTATTATCAAGTAAGTTTGCAGCTGATTTAGCCAATTAAGCTTTATTTTTGAAATTAATCAAGTTATTAATTTTAAACTAACATATTAAGTGATAATCAAGATCGTAAGCCTCTTTAACACTGAGTTTAAGAAACAAACGTCTTGTGCTACATTCACATCAGTCTAGATAAACATGTACATATGTGGGTTTGGGCTTCCAAGTTCAGAACTCCATTCACTCGTCACTACGCTCGTTTTTAAGGCCGTCTTCGGGCTCTACATACAAAACACGAAGTAATTGAATGTGCAATGAAAGGTAAACCAGTTGACCAAAATTAACCCCATATGCTAAAAGCGTGTTGCCTGCGTCGCGCTTTCTTGAACACACCATACATGCCCTGTGTGTATGTAGCTTTAGAGCTGCATCATAGCAACAACGTTTTAGCCCAAAATGAAGAGACAAAAAAAAACAAACCAACTTATTTGGGAAGAAATGGCTTTACCTCTAAGATGTTTATGGTCACACAAAGACCAGATTATTACGACTGACTATTTTATTGGACATTAAATTAGATATTTTTTGCTCAAACAGATTTTGGGTGGTAGTGTTTGAAATAAGCACTGGCCATAAAGACAAAGTATGAAGAAAAGGAAACCCTGCTTCCTCCATGGTTTCTTCACAAAATCACAAGCAAGCTCCTCTGGGCATGAAAGTATAGGTGCCAGCACTTCCTTAAAATCTATTCTGAAGACATTTCTGGCTTCTTCAGATTTATCCTGTGAGAATTATCTTCTTTCTTCAACATCCTCTCTTTGGTTTGCTTGATACTCTACATTCTCATTTATTAGGGTTAAATTCTGAGCAAACCCAGACCTTTATTTTCCTGTAGACTTCTGCTCGCTTGTTTGGTCCAGTCAAGGTGAGCTATCACACCTGCCCAAACAAAGCGGAAAGTTTGACGAAACTAACTGTGGTCCGAACCAAGCAGCAGCAATTTAAATTCTTCTTTGAGAGATATTTCAACCCAAACCCATGGCTTAACCTTTAGAAGGCAATCAATGTTATCTCTATCTAGACTGCACAGCTGGAACTCCTCTGCACACAGCCACAGCCTGGCTGCAAAAACACAAAGCATGGAAGCTTAAACAAAGGCACTAAGTCAAAAAGAGGAACCTCTTTTTTTTGTTTTTTTTTTTTTGTTGTAAAGACAGCTGTTTTTATAAACTGCAGACAAATATATCTTTTGATGTAACAGAACGGACAAGGACTTACCGGTACTCTTTTTGTAAAGTTAGGGAATTTCTCAAAGTTCTGTGTGTCAAAAAAGAGTTCAATGTTAAAGTAAACAAAATAATTACTGGCTTAACCCTTTCACTCGGTGTTAATGTTTATTTGACAGGATAAAGAAGAATTGGAAGCTTTCATGAAGCCAGCCAGAGTGGTTTTTGCCTCCCTGGTCGGAATGTGTGCTTTTGAATTCAACTGCAGTGTTAGCCTGAGGTTGGGATGCCAAGGCGAATCACAAAAGCATTGTTCTTTTCTTTTTTTTCTTGATTCCACCACACATCTTGTATTGCTTATATTAAGCTTCTTTTGCCCAAATAATAGCAAAGTGGTGAAAGCAAAATGCGGTTTGAAGGGTTTAAAGCTGGTTTCAGGTTTGGAGCCCTGAAAAATCTGCGATGTTCGGTACTGTTGCAGGCGTTTTGGCTTCAATAAAAATACTTCAGTGTTAAGCGATATGTGACTGTTTCTGTGTTTTGTTTAGGTTTTTGTAACTTTTTTGCTCACAACCAGGCTATTTTACTAAAGCAATGTGTATATTTCACCTATCAGCAATATTTTACTTTAATTGCTTCAACTTCGTGGTTATTTCATTAGCTCTGGCCTCACTTTAGTGAGGTGTTTCCCTGGCCTGAAACTGGCCGCTGAGTGGCATCTTTCATCAAAGCGTGCCCACACTCCTCACCGGTGAGTTTATGCGGTTTGATTTGTGGGGTGCTGCCCATATTTTTACAGGTGCTGGTGTTGTTGAAGCAGGAGCACGATTCCTGCTTTCACTGCCAAACACAAGGCCACGGTTGTCCAAAACTTCCTCTGGCGAACCAGCAGAGCAAGACAGGCTCTGATCTTGTTTAGGAAAATATCTGCTTTTCATACTGTCTTTTGTAAAAAGTTTTACCTTGACCTAGTTTTAAAGCGTTTTTTGAAATTTGTTCAGTTTTTAAGAAATGTTCTTGTTTTAAAGAATACTTAGTTTCTGTGTAGCAATATTTTATTAAATAATCGAGTGAGTTAACATTAAAGCTATCAAAAAGTCATGTGAAATGCATTTGGGTGCAAATATTCATGGGACATTGTAACAGCGGATAATGGGCTGGGGGCTGACGTAAGCTTTGATGGGGTCTCTGGGCATATAGAGAGTCCATCATGCAGAACCATATCCAATTTTGAATCAGCGACCTGCTCACGCCAGGAGCTACCGAGAACTTCAAGGTGATGGGGGGTTGAGAAGAAAGCAGATTTGTGGAGGAACTTTCCGCAGTCCAGTTCACACAGTCTTCTTTTTGCTCTGCATCCCTCTTTTTCCACTCTGCTGTGCGTGCACTGTCACAGAGCGGTGTACAATTTCCCTCCTTAGAGTCTGCATTCTGTCAATGAAAGCCGACGAACTTCAGCTTTCAGGCTTTTATTTCTAACAAATCAATCAACCAACTTAGTTTGAAATATTTTTGTATTTTTAATGGTTAGAATCTTGTAAAAGTTAAGAGGAATATTCTATTAATTTTAAAAATGTTTTAAATGCATATAAACTAGCATTTTCCTGACTTTTTTTGCAGCTTATTTATGATTATGTATCCCTAAAGTTAAGTAAGATGGCATAACGAGGCTTTTTTACAGCAATAACTGTATCAACTCTCATGCTCTGATGTTCAAGTGACCACTTCCACTGAAGAATATATGTAAATGTGCGTATTTGCGCTTGTCGGTATTTAAAAGTTATTTTTTCATGCGTTGCTTTGCAAGATTTTAAGTTCACTTTGGGGTTTTACCTACAAAACACATGACCATTAAGCACACTTTGAAAGTTAAATTAGATTACACTTTGACGAATCAGGGACTTGGATTTGACAGTGATATACAGTAGAGGTACTGTCCTTTGTAATACACAAAAGTGCCAACTGTTTAAAAATTAATCATGGAAGAAAAATGAATACTTGCAGTTTGTGCCCAGCTGGAATTATACAACACCAAGTCTTGCATATATCTGAAGAGTGCTGTGATAGAAAAAGGCTTGAGCAAGATTCTCGGAATTTGCACCTTTTGACATTTTGCATCAAAGTCTCTTCCAGCTGTAAGTACATGTGCTAGTTTAGGTCCAGTGTGAACGCCATATGCTAAATGCATGTTCAAGAATGCCCATTTAGCACCTTATTAAATGAGCATCACATGCCTGGTGTATATGTAGCTTCAAGCATTTCTCCATTGATGGACTTAAATCTTTTGTGAATGACGAAATATGTTTAAATTTGGAGTTAAAACAATATATTTATACACAGCAAATTCTTCAGTGTCATACCTTCCTAGTCAAACTGATCACTCAGCGTTATTATTAAAATAAAATTTGTGTTTTTGGCGTTTTTGCTGTGTTTTTCTGATTATGGGCGACATAAATAAACAAAATTAAGCTCAAAATTTATTTTCAAAGTTCTTCAAATTGTTGCAAATCAGGAGCAGATGAAAAGAATGCTGCTTGAAAAAAAGCTTATCTGCATTGTACGAAATACGCTGGGCGTAAATTACGCCGGGGAATTACGCTGATGAACTACTGCTCCTCTGCAGAAACTATGTCCTAGACAACAATACAAGTTTTCTGATTTTGGCTATAATCACAATTAAAAGACCACTGGGAATGCTTTGAAAATAAACCAAAAGATAATTGGAAACAAACAATTTTTAGTTTATTTTGAACTAAAAATTGTTCACCAAATAAACCAAGTGTTGGTAATTGGTTCAAGCTGTTTACTATCAAAGCATTGGTAAGAACACCTCTGTATATATTAGGAAGAATTTGAGGAGGTAGCTGTTAGGAGGTTTCTTCAGCTTGTTTTACACTGTTGCCCTTGAAGACCTTAACCTAGACAAACCTGTAAAAAACAAAAAGCAGTGGTAAGTCAAATAAGAAGGTGGATTTAGTGTTGCGTGTCCTAACATTCAGATACACAAGCCAACTGATTAGTCTTTCATCTGGTCAGCAGTGATCAACAGTGTGCAACTTAGGTCAAGGGTGAAAGTTCAACAAATTTGAACTTTCACCCGAGCAAAGACATTTCAAACCATCACGCAAGAAAAACAACGAGGAAATGCTCTATCAGCTCCACCTCAAAAAATATGCCCCACGTGAAAAAAATGAAATATATAATTATTACAGTTTTATATAGATGCATTTTGTTGGTGGTCTTCTGATTGCTTGTCAGAAAAGTGAACATACATTTGTTCATGCAATATGAATCTGTTCCTGGACCTATTTCCAATTTGTGTTTTCCACCCGCCACTTTGTTTAATCAAGGTTTTTTTTGTTTTTTTACCTTCAATGAAAAACTTTACATCATACCTTAAAAGTTTGTCAAATTTCTTGTAAATTTACTCTATTATTATGAGACAACAACTGAGGATTTCTAAATATAGTGAATTTACAATTGTTTTGTTAGCAATTCAGATTTAATGCGATTTCAAATGAAAATCTAATAAATTGTTTAAAAAGTTGTAATACCACAGTTAATATTACCTGTTCATGCATTGTCTCCTAGCAAGTGTGGTAATATGACTTAAAAAAAAAAGTCAGGCTAGAAATTGGGCTGATTATTAAAGTTTGAAGCAAGCGCAAATGTATCTTTGTTTCATATCAAATGCTTTGCTCTGCTTGTAATTAGGGGGATGTAATAAAATGCACACATTGTCATGTTTTGAAAGATTCAGCTATAAATAGATTTATTGAACAGCATTGATATAAATACATGATTGTTAAAATCTAAAGAATGGTGGTATTTTATAAAATATTTCATGGCTGTGATGCCACAATATTTATTCAATCCAATATATTGTGCAGATAATGCAGTTTAATTCTAGTCTGGTTTGTTTCGAGTTATACAGTAAAGGCAGGGATATTTATTTTGCCGCATAAAAGATATTTAATGTGCTTTATATCAAAGACAAAATAAGCAGTTTTATGAATGTTCCTTTTGAATAATAATAATAATTATTATTTTAATAGAAACTAGCACCAGTTGGACCAGTATTAATGTACAATGGGTGTTGTGTGACATGCCATAAATGTAGTTCATGTATAAATCAACTTCTGACTTTCGTTCCAGAAAAGAATTTGATCCATTTTTTAGTATTGTTGGAACTATCTTTAAATTGAACAAGCAGAGAAAGATCTTGAGGTAGCTCATCTAGCATCCGTTTGATTCCCAACGGCACAGAAAAATCTCTAAGCTTAAGAACAGGATGTGGGATTAAAACGTGGAAAAAGAATGCCTTTTTTCACATGGTGGCTTTAAGAGACACTGGACCTTTAGGAATGTGGACCGCAGAGATTTTTTGAGCAGCCTGAGTTGTCACTTATGTCTTGTTTTCCATGTGATATCTCTTTTGTCATTGCCTGATCACTTTCCTTTTCTCTTCACCCCATCTGCCCTCTTTTATTTTGACTCCACCCGGCTTTTAGTCTCTGTCTGTCCTCACAGATAAGTGGGCATCTCTCACCTTTCACATGATGTCACATGTTTGCAATCAGAGTGGGCCTTTGCAGACAAATTAGGGCAGTTAACGTCCACCGGAGATCAGTGCAGAGGCGGGGAAGCTGTTGCTAAATGCCACCAGATGGGGCCTGAAGTGGATCGACTCAGTTTTGCACAGTACCTTACAGTGTCCTTGAATAAAGATCTAAAAGCAGGCTCAGGGCCAAAGAAAAGAGAAACATTGTCACTAAAAGGGAGTTGAGTTTTTTATGGCTAAAACATTAATGCAGGAACTGCTACCTTTGAGCAAATGTGTGTTAGTAATGTCAGATTTTAATTTCAAACTGTACTTTTTAAGCATAAAATTGTTCCGTTTTCCCTCATACAGTACATTTAGTGTGTGAACCTCATTGTGTCAGGCTTTTAAAACCTCTAATACCCTTTTATCCTTATTTTATCACAGAATTTTGTTCATTACAGAAAAAAATACATTCTTTATTTTATTTTTAGCCACATTTTAATTTAGAACAAAGTCAATGATTTAGCCTGTAAACATTGTATCCCCAAATGTTGCTCTCATTGTTTTCGAGAAGGAGCTTTTATTCATAAAAATGTCCAGATTTAATTAAAACAAATTATTATGGAAGATATAATTGTGTAAACCAGTATTTAAAGAGAAATGAACTATTCTGATGGTTAAAAATGTAAGAAATTAAAAACTAAACAGGTTAAAAATTGTATATGTTGCTGACCTTTTTAAGTTTTAACAACAATATAATGTTCATGAAGTTTACTTGTGTCTGGATAGAAGCCTCTTTGTGTGCAAACAAAGGTGGATGGCCCAAAAAAAAAGCTATTGTAGTATTTTCTGTACAGCTCTTTAATTTTTTTTTTTTGTAACCTTTGCCCGCAAACTTATGGTTTCATGTTAGTTCCATAATAACAAATGTTATGTAGTTTGTCTGATCATTGAAATAGTATTTCTAAATCCTGTCTGTGTGCGAACCCATGAGCACAACTTTACTCCGGACCAGCCACCTCTCTGTGACCACAGACCACAAACCACAGGCCAATCCATGTATGAAGTCTCATACTCACTAAACAGCTTTCAGACAGTTTGAGCTGGATTAATTCTGACATTGTCGTGTACTAATATTCTTTATCTTTATCTTTTAATAGGAAAATAAGTCAATGGTATGAAAAATGTTTTTGAAGGTAAAATGTTGTTTTTGAACATTTTGCATCGTGGAAGTTGTGGGTACCTCAAAGAGGGCCACATAATGAACGCCGAGTTGCCAAGGGTAGAGTTTTCTTCTTCATTCCGAGGAAACAGAGCACATACACTGCTCCTCACAAAGACCACATCATCCCATCATTTCCTGTCTCACTTCCCTTTTTATATCGTAAGCCCCTCCTACTGGGCGTTGCTCTCCATTAGCTCAGGGTTAGGCTAACACAGTTTTAAAATGTCTTTCATAAATGAAACAATTAACATTTTCCATTGTCCACCCAAAGACCATAATCTATGTTATTTACAAAGATTACAAAGAACCATCCTAAATATAAAATACAAACTTAATGTCAGGTCAGTCATGTCACTTCCGAGAAACAAGCAAACATCTAATGATGACGGCGTGCGAGCTATGTTTAGGTGTATGCGTGAGGATTAAGAGTCGACAACCCCATGTGCACCAAGGGGTACCTGCAGAGAAACAGGGGAGAAAGGCAAGTTTCAGTAAATGAATGGCGTGATTGCATGTCTGCATGTGGGTGTCAACTGATGGTACTACACTGCCACATCATCCCTCTCCTCTGGGAGATTGGTAAAGTGGGAATTTAGACAGGTTATCTGCAACTACATTATTCTTGCTAGGACGATGACAATGAACTTATATGGCTGAAGTACCAAAAACCAACGTGCAAGCCGGCTTTGGTGGTCCTTCATAGTATTTCTCCACATAAGGGCCCTTTGGTCTGTCTCAAGGTCAAACTCCCTGTCAAGATCATCTACTTAAAAAAAATAATCTTAAATATGGTAACAAAATGTAACAAACAAAGCCATTACTGATCAGAATCAAATCCAGCTAGTTTAAAGTTCCCTGCAAAATGTCGGGTGAAACATTTTAACAGAAAAACATTTTTAACAGATAGAACAACTCAAACTCATGACTACAACTCCAGAACGAAACCACATTTTGCCCCTCTTTGCAAAAACCTTTGACACCAATGGGTTAAAGTAAACAATAGATCAATACACATAATGCACAAGTTTAGTAAAACAGTTACATCAGCTTAGAAAAAACAAAAAAAACAGGAGTTTCATAAGTAAGTGTCTCCATCCTGACTAAAGATATCAGTAAAAGTCAAAAATAAAAACCTAATTATCTGTAATTTTGTTACATGTAAATCTAAGCCTTAAAGTTTCAAAGTCATCTGTGACAGAACCACTTAATTAATGAAGGCTAAAAAGCTTCATGGTTTATTAACCCCTCACTTCCTGTATATTTCTTTTAGACATTGTCATAATTTGTTTCAATTCTGTTTTATTTTATTCTTAAATGAACCAACAGCTTGTGTGAAATAGGATTTTCTCCAGTAGATTCCAGTGACTTAAGTTAAATTTCCTCACTTGGGATCAGAAAAGTTTTATTCTCTTTTGATAGTTTTCTATTTTAGATTAGGATAAATGAGTACAAATGATGGATGTTTGTCCAATATGTGATATGAGACGCACTTGATTCTTTTTTATGACAGTCCAATACTCTCGCTTTGTACCACGGAGCTAAGTGACAGAAAACAAAAAAAACAGTTTGCTTTTTAACATGAATAACCTGCTTGAGTTTATCTTGAACCCAAAAACCTGTGATCAGTCAGGGAACCAAGGAAAGAACTCCAACTCAACAAAAATAAACTAAACTGATGAAGAACATTTACAAATGTTATTTCCATTTTTCCATCCTCTACTTTGGTGACCAGCTTAATACACCGGCAGCCTGTACACGCACCCACAAGCACATTCCTCTTACTTTGCAAGCTTTGAAGCGGCAGACTCATCCCTATTTTCAACAGAACCCAATCAAGCACAAAGCTGAGGAGAGGATTAGGAGCAGGTTTGGGCTGCACAATGCTTCTATCATGGACCACACTGGTTTTAAATTACTCCCAATTCCTCACTCATTTGCAATCACTCACTAACTCAATATTGTTTGCTTCACCAATAAAAAGGAGAGCATTGAACAGCGATCTTTGTCTGGATGTTCTTCTGCATCAATCAGGGACGTGTTTGGCCTTTTTGTGGGTGAATTTGATAGCTTAAAGGTGAGAAAAACGAAATGTGTTTTACTGAATAAATGGAACAGCACACAAATGAGGAGATTGAAGGGTGGCAGATGTGCAGATGAGTGAACGTGTGGTCATTGCCAGGCATGTTGTCAGTTCCAGAGGGAGTGGTGCCTCTTCAGATGACAGCTGGTTTCACTCACAAAAAAAGAGACACGCTGCAGCCAGAGAGAGAAAGATCAGACCTTCACCACTGAATATTTATGATCTGGCTCCACACACATTTCTTGCCACATTTTTGGGGGTTTTCAGGAGGGAGGTTAGCCTGTGATGACCCGCACACACTCATACTGTCACAGACAGGACTGTTCATAGACTCGCACTCTTTTCGTGGGAGGGAAAACACTTTTGACAACACAAAAAGTAGGGAAAATAAGTCAAAAGGATTATGAGAATGGAAAGTCATGACTGTGGCAGACCTACACATACACAGACCCCATGCTGGAAAATGCAGTTGTTGAGCTTTGAAGCGCAGTGGTAATGAGGCTCCATTTAAAGCCAATGAAGCCTCTTTGGCAGCTTATGAAAGCGTGATTGGTAAGCCTCTCCTGGCTGCTGCTGCGTTTGTGTGAGGATGTGTCAGGATGAGGAGGGGAAAGAATGGACAGCATTTGGCCTGATCGCTGCTTCTCTTTTTCAACAAAGCAGCACCACTCATCTCTAGACCGCCAGAAGTTTATTATACAAACAGTGAGGAGATTTAGAGAGAAAGCTTGATTAGATTAAAGTTTTTACGGTATAATATGAAACTTTTTTGTTCTATGAAGCATTAAAAGGCCAGTACACCTCATGCAACACTTAGTCCTTATTATTTCTACCCATGTGGATTAATGATTAATGCAAATCTGTTAAAGCAAAAAGTTAGTCAGTTTGAAAAGGGTTTTCACAATGTTGATAAGTCAAAAGTTATTGTTCTAGTATGTTGACACCATTAAAATGGTTTCTGTGACAATGAGTCACCACCCAAAGTAAACTGCAAAAACAAAATGGTTCACAATAAATGCTCTTAATTCATTGGCTGGAAAAACTGTGGTTTTGTTTTTACTTTTTGTGGCTCCTAAAACCCTAATCTTTGTTAAAACCCAACCCAAAACCTGACAAATGAGAAAAACAACTTCTGACCTCCACAGTGCCCCGTCCCCACTGTCTTATCCTGTAAATTACATGTAGATTTTAATGGTAATCAAGTCATCTGTACGACTTCTCTCCATCATTCCATCTACTTCTGAAAGCACTTAATCCCTATAGGGTCATGGGGGTGCTGGAGCCTATCCCACCCATTTTCGAGCAAAGGTAGGGTACTCCCCACTACCCAGCCAAGAAAAAGTTCTGCACTAGCACGTATTTGGAAAATGATGTGCAAATAGTCACTTTCACTATGGCAATTCATTTTATTAGCTGCAAGTGAATTCAACAATCTGCATGTGCTAGCATCAGGTCAGTTCTAAGCAACAGCCAGTGCTGCTTACTGGTGCAACGTCGCCTAAATTATAATGCAATTCAAAGCTTTTTTCATGGTCTTATCAAAGTTCTTTTTCGTCTGTAATTTTATGAAACAGCAGGGTCTGGTGCACACATTCATTTGTCATTCCACTCAAAAAGTGTCGATTTGGAACCAAAAATATCTCACTTTTCATTTTTCCTTTATCGCTAAAGATTAACTTTAGATGATAAAGACTGTCATTTGGTGTAGTTTGTGCCCCCCCCCCCCCCCCCCCCTTGTGTCAAGGTCTTCGTTCATGCAGGAGGCAGCTTGCAGAAAGGGGGGAACAAGGGTGGGGCTAATCCGCACCAATGGCCAAACCCATGGAAAAACAGAGGCTTCAGATAAACATGAAATATAGCTTTTTAAGACATTTATGTTGTGGGATTTGGGTTAAAAACTCCAAAATCATAATTAAAGCACCACAGTAAAAGTTTTATTAAATAAATAAATACATAAATAAATGTCATCGGGGGACTTTAAAAGAAAGAATGGTGCCAGTTTGTGTAAAGAAAGCAAAAGTGGAAGAACGATTTTTTTGCTTTGAGTCCGACTTTGGAGTTCCTCCGTGCTGAGATTCACATTTAAATCTGTTCCGCATTGTTTATTTACAAAAGTTTAGTCTTTGCTGTGTTCATTGAGGGGAGAGGAGGGGTGCACCTCTCAATACTCTCCCCCCTCAAACACCCTTCCACTTAAGTGGAAACATACCAGAGCCGTGCCCGCTGTGAGTGAGCATACCTTCCAACTGGAAACACATACATATAATTCCTGTGGCTAATGGAGGCTATTAAAGAGATAAATGATCGACACAACATATGGCTCATTAACTAATAATTTATTTTTTACCATTTAGATGAAAAAGTCAGTGGTTCATTGCCTCAGAGGAAAATGTACACAACGTTGATATAATTGCAGTGAGAAGCAGGGCTGAACCGAAGGAAGCACCCCTTGGTCCCCTCAGAGAGAGGTAGGTGGACATTTTTTGCTTGAGTACTCCACCACTTCAAGGACGTTAAGGAAACAGAAAACGGTGGACTCTTGTGTCAAGGTCCAATCTGTAGCTCCACCGAAGAAGCAAAGGTTCCTCTCGGTCACATTTTAATGCAGTTCACCTGAAAACCATTGACAGGAGGGCAATTGTTGTCTGGAAATAAAGGTAAAATAAAAACAAATACATTCTGTGTAATATTTGAACCACGTCTTCTGTTTGCAATCATAAAAGCATATGTTCCTGGTTTCTACATCCATATAACCTCCATAATAATCTGGTTTGTACATCCATATGGGTGAGTCATCCCAGGCTAAGGGATGTTTTACAAAGAAAACAACAGCGTAAATGGCAGAGGCAGTTCTGCACATATTTACAACATAATAAATGCGTCAAGATTTGTTAAACAAGCCAAATGTGTGGGGACAAATGAAACACACATGTATGGCAAATACGCAGGGGTTTTTTGCACAAACACTAGACAGCTATTAAGAGTTCTTTCCCTTCCCTGTGTGTTTGCTTCATGTGCATATCACTTGTTTGCTCGGGGAGGTTAATTAAACACAAACTTGCACTCATACACCTGTGTATGCTATAAATGCAGCAAAAAGCGGGGAGAACATAGTAAAGCGGCTGCACTGCCTCAGTTCCACTGCCAAGCTGCAGGGTTGTTAATGTAAAACAACAGGCGGCTCTCCCTATGAGGCTTACTAAATGGTTTTCACAAGAGCAAAATAAATCTGGGAGATTCTTACTTTCCTACATTCAGGGTGGGCAGGGAAAAAAAAGAAGAAAACCAGTAGAGTGACTGTTCTTCTGGAGAGGAGACTACAAGTGTCTATCAGGTGTGACTTGCTGATAAATCAAAACGTGTCCAGCAAGTGACTACAAAACAGCACAAGAATAATTGTTTGGTTCTGCCTTTTTGTGAACGTCCATAAGTGGGTTTTGGGAGTGCAACAATCCCAAATGTCAATTTTCTTTCAATCACCAGAAATCCTAGCAGGTCATAAGTAGTTTTGGTTGAGAGTTGTTTTTGGATCATCCCTCAAGTCTGCATTCTCACGTCTGGCAACGATATTTCAAAAACACAATTAGAGCTAACAGGAGTTTTACTTACTTTCTCTGGAGAAGTGAAAATAGGGTCCACAGTGCATTACAGCACAGCCTCTTTCTATGGGCTCGTTTTTTCAATCTACAGACACAAAATCCACAACATGCTAAACGAAGAGTTGGGGGTGGCTGAAAAGGAATCTAAGACACTTTTGGAGAACTGACAAACATAAATAGCCACAGCCAAAGAAGCGTGACTGTCCGCCTACATAGGTCTGTGCAGGCAGTCGCTGCTGGACCAACATAATGCGCCCTTAAAAGCTTTGTTTATCCTATACTCAATTTAAATATTCAGCAATGTGCTTTTTGAAGTTAAATCAAAGTGAAAGATGGATAAATAGCTCAGGAGCAGCCAGGCAGATTTCTCTGTGGTTTTAGCTAGTCCCCAGTTCAATCGTCTCTTAACTGAATTTAAAAAGGTCTGTTCTTGTTTGGCAAAGGATAACAGGGGTATGCATTAGGGTGGGCAAGTGGTGTAAGAAGATTTGAGTTTTGCTTTGAATTTTGATGCTCATGTTGGTTTTCTTCCCAGCAACAAACCCCCAGAACATGCAAACATGACCATGGCATGACAGGTGAAACTCAATCTTCTCATATCATAATACAATCAGCGAGGACTAAAGACTTTCCAGCCTCATTCATTTCGTCAAAATACATCACAAAGAACAATGTTTAACCCATTTTTTTCCTTTTACTGCATGAACAGAAACTCGTCTTTTGGTCTTTTATTTTGGCAGACAATATCCTGCCCGTCTTCAGGATGACAGACATTTAAAGAAATGACATCAGTCACAGAGCAACATCTGGAAGACTGTATCCAGCGGAAGACAAAAATCCATTAGGCAAAAAGTCACAGAAAAACTGGAATTGTTCTGAAATTCCTCTCTGTCCACACAGAGGCCAGAAAAAGTGACAGTGAATCATACTGGTGAGACATGAGTTTGTAAGCCACCCGTGAGAACCAGTAACTAAGAGGCAGGCGGAATGTGATTCATACAGGCCAGGTTTGTTGTGCTTAAAATGAACCAACAAATAAGACTGGCTGGAATATGAATGGATGAGATCAAAAGCAGCCTTGAAAAATAATGCTATTAAGAACAGTGTCACAGACTTGCTGGAAAAGAGTGGAAATGAGCAGTTTGTTGTGGCAGGGTTGTGTGACGGCAGCAGCACTGGTTTGCTTTGGAGCCCTCGATTCCTTGTTGGACACAAGTTTTATTTTATGTTATCCCCAAAAATGATGGTACAAAGACCTGGAGCAGCAGGGCTATTATCTTTGTGGGAGTGTCAGGAGATCCAGCTCGTAGAGATGTTTTATTACTAAAATGACCAAGCTTGTTTGCAGCTCGCTTCTGAAATAAGTCTGAAGTTGCTGCAGTCGAGGTGAAAACAAATCCAAACAAATGTCCAGGACGTGAGCGCAGCTGGTTGGTCACGTGGAATATAAGAGCAGTGAAGCTAAACAGGCCAGAGCTAACAGCTTAAAGAAAAAAAGTTTATAAATGGGTGACACAAGTGGATTGGTCCTGCCTCTGGTGTCCGCTTTTTTCTGTAACAAAAAAACTTTTTAACGGTCCCTTTATAAGGCAAACCAAATGAATGATAGATGAGTGGCTTTACAAAGACAAAACTTGTGGGGGGGGGGGCATAATAAAGGAAAAATAATTATACAATATACACAAACATGGTTCCTACAAAAGGTGGGGTACATGCAGTCTGTTCCCACATTAAAAGGAGGAGTGAGGAGCAGGAGGAAGAGTCAGGGTTCATGAAGGTGTGTGGTGAAAGAAGAGGTAGGGATTGGCACTCCAATCCAATCATGCTTTACTGCATTTTCCCTTCTTTTCTTTGCGTTGGAACTTCCTCAGACGTCTTGACCAAACGTCCCTCCATTGAATCACCAGGCTGTTCTTATCAGCCACCAAACCCACGCGCTCCGCCCCCGGACTTGTGGCTCCGACTCCCGGCCCTGCACCCGGGCCCGTCCCTCCTTCGCTGCCGCCCATCACCAAGAATCGCTTGCTCATTTGGATCTTGGGACATTTGCAGGCCAGGTCCTTCATGTGTACCCACAGGATGTTGTCACCTCGCTTCAGGGGTTCCCCACGGCTTTTGTACACTGACACCAAGCTGACTGAAAACTTTGCCCAATCCCCAACAGTCTCCATGTCCAGCACGTTGACTTGGACGGCTGAAACCACAGTCACAAGGAATACACACTCTGGTCAACACCTCAAACTATTTTACACAGCATACTCAAAGCTTTTCTTACCATAATCCTTCTTGCAATATTTCTTCATATTGATCTTTAAATTGCCTTTCACTGGTTTACAGTAGGATTCACAATCTAAAAAAATCAAAAACATCAATAGGAAGTTAGCTCAGAGAGAAAAACACACTAATGTTTCTCAAAAGAAGCATCAGAACAAGTCTAGAGTTTGTTCCTGCAGATGACAAACAGTTTTTATACATAGAAACATAAACAGGGAGTAACTTTCTCTGCAACTGCTCCTTATGAGTGTAAGCCATGTATTACAACTTTGTATACATTCGCTAACATGGCCAAGGGCTAAGAAAAATAGCATCACTTTGAATGATGCAGATTTTGGTTTTGTGCGTTAAAAATAGAGCCTTTGACGAATCACCGTGAGAAATACCAGAGGAGAAAGAGTGCTCATTTTGACATGTTTTTTGGGGTCTTGAGGAAAAACAGAGCGTGGAGGCAGGTCATGCTTGGATGGAAATGAAAAAGCCTTGACTGCCAGCATTATGACTGTGACCACACATTGGGCCGATGACCTCTTCTGGCCACTCCTCGGGGAGGGTTAGGGAAGAGTTTTGTTCATGATTCTTACTATTTAAGCTAATTCATTGC
Organism: Oryzias curvinotus; assembly: GCA_023969325.1. Classification (NCBI taxonomy): domain Eukaryota; kingdom Metazoa; phylum Chordata; class Actinopteri; order Beloniformes; family Adrianichthyidae; genus Oryzias; species Oryzias curvinotus. Next base: position 9,299,765 of record CM043724.1, on the reverse strand, counting down.
CTGTTTAGCTGAATTTTATGTAAGATGATGTTTACATGCAAATGTACTTACAGTCCCACCTTGTACTAAGTATATTGAGACTAATGTTTAACCTTTAACCCCTTAAAAAACTTTACAAATTGCAACTTTATCTTCTAAGTGACTTTAAATACTAATATTCTTACTAACAGAAATACTCTGAAACACTTCCCAACTTTCTACATTATTCAAAAAGCCTTGTAGAAGCGCATCTCAGTATCCAAAGAATCTCAACTGAATTGGAGAAAAAGTTCATTTTGAAACACTTTCCCCACCTGAGCTGTAAAATCTTCTACATTTTGACAGGCCAGTCACACAATTTAAACTTCAGCATACTTCTCTTATACTCTAAACTGACTTTAGAAAAATAACTTTTTTTAATTTCAGACAAAAATATCTAGATTTGAGACATTTTTTAAGATAAAGATTTTATAAACATTAAACAGAAGCCAAAAAATTCCTGTCTCACTTTTGTATTAAACTGAAATGTTTTTATGCGAATATTAAAGAAAAAGGCTTTTAAAAGCTTCAAGGCAAATGCATGTAGGGATATCATTGATTATTTATTAACTTTCCTTTGTTTAAAATTCTTAAATATGTCCTTCGATTAGTTACTAGTCTTAACTGTAAGTAGACAGCAATAAAAACCTATTGACATTATTTAAGAACCCAGTTTTTAAGAATACCTAAATCACAGTCACTGAAGCCCATTAGAGAAGAACCGTCATTGTTGAATGAGTTAACAAGTTATGAAAATTATAAAAAACCTGGATCCAGATATGTTAGGTTATAAACTATGTGATGGATGTAAAAAAAACAAGATCTGCTCGGAAAAAGCCGAACCCAAGGGTCATTTCCCGACGAGGTTTCAGTCCGCTTTAGAGAGGGGACATGAAAAGCTGACTATGGAATGTCAGGACATGAAACTGGAAAACCACATGTTGGCAACTCTGGTGGTATTTGCTGTCAACCGTCTCATTGACTTTGAAAGGAAAACTATTGAGTCGTGCAAATCTCAAAAGCAAACCCAACTAAACTGCTTCACATGAAATTCTCCGATTAGCAAGAAAAAAGAGAAACCCCAATAAACGATTCTTCTGGGGACACTTGAGTGTAAGGTTGTTCCATTGTTCGTCTTTAAGTTAAAGACTGAAGCAGAAGGAAGAAAACAACGGAGCAATGAGCTCATAAAGTTGTCCAGAACAGTTGGCAATACATATGAGAGCGTTTGAGGATTTATTTGCCGTAAAAAGAGAGATGGAGAAAAAAAGGAAAAATGAAAATGACAACGATAAGAAGAGGAAGATGCAGGGAGAGATGGATGTCAAAAATATTTTCTCAAGATTACAAGTGCAATTTAGGTGCGTGTCAATGCAGTCATAAAAAGTGCATGGGTAAATGTGTGTAAAGTACAGTCTATAACATGGATTTATAAGCTGAGGCTCAGGGGCTGTTTGTGCTTTCCCATGAAGAGCCACTTTGTGCGGCCTTCACCTGGAAAGGCTTGTGGGGAAATCGCTCAGTGACCCAGAAGGCCAGCCCACTGGCAGCACGCACAATTGGCTCCGGGGTTGCCCCTTTCACTGTGCCATGACAAGGACAAATTGCATCCACCGCCCCTAACACAAAAAGATTTGGGAGGTTTCTGATGGTGAAGCTTCTTCTGTGGCAGTTTAGGAAGGAGAAGCACTCAGGGGGAAATGCTCTGGGATTTGTTTTTTCTTTTTGGTGAGGCTGAGGTGAATTCATAATTAGTAATCCTTGTGTTTAGATCTCATTTTTCCCAGGACTCTTGAGATATTTAAATTAAAATATCCCACACCAAAAAATAATAAAGGCAATATACCTTATTATGGTTTATTTAAGGTTGCAAATAAAAGAGAGAAAACTTTTGTTAGTGTTTAGCTATTTACAGTTGTTTAAACTTGGTTGTATTACAAAGGTAAAGGGATCTTTTAGTTACAGTCAAGGTCATTAAAACACATAGGGCTGCTTATAATCTCTACACATTTTTTCAAATTTTTCTACAAACCTTCTATAAACTTCGAGTTGTTTTTTATACTTATTGATGTTTTCTCTTTGTTTCTCTTGAGCCATCTTGCAGATAACACATGTAATTTTCTGTAATCGTTTTCAGGATCAGTCCAGGTCTATGCTTTGTTTTGTTTTTTGGACCAAATGAGCTGAAATATTTTCTCAGTTTATCTTCAAGATGTTTTTCATGTCTATGAGCAGTTGCTCCTGCAGAAAATCATCCCTACAACCTTCTTCCCCATGATCTACATTTCAGTAAATGTTGTGAGACTCTGCAAGATCATGGTGACAAAGTCCGTGTGAATATTTCACTTTTATTTCTGAGCATTTAGACCAAAGGATGTTGGTCTCTGAAGGTTGAAAACTTTTTGTCTTCATTATGAAGGCTGGAGTTCTTTCTGTTCAAATTTGAGGGGGGGGCACAGACGGGCACATTTTCATCACCAGTGTACTGAAAGGAAGCACCAGACTGTTTAAAATCTTATTAGATCTTAGATAAAATTTCTTTTGAATTAAAGGAAGCTAGTATTTAAAAAACATTTTGGAAATATGTACACTTCTGCAAGATTCTGAACTTTTAACACCAAGTTTTGGAAGAAACAGAAAGGAAACAGTGTTTTTTGGCTTTGTGTGAGGTAACTTGAATGACAGAAGCATCTAAAGTTACATGTCCATGAATAAAACTTGGAGAAATCATAGACCTTTTTTTGTTAATAGCTACTAAGCATTTATTTTATTTGACAAGCGCAATGTGAATAACAACAATAAAAGGGCAAGACTGATGTACTGGGGTTTTTTCCGCTCAATTTATGAAATCCCCTGCAGAGCCAATATGTTATATGTTTCTTTTTTTCTCTCTCGGAGTCCATTAATCAGTCTTGGCCTTTTACTGAATTCTTTTGTCCTTTCTTATTAAAAATATTAAAAAAATGAAGTGTTTTACATTTACACAAATTATTTTGTTTTGTTTTGGGGTAACAAATGTATTATTTAAATAAGGACTTTACATTTCTGTGCATAGAAATGTCATAGACTTACAGTAATGAACAGATTTGTGATCATTTCAAATTTGAAACAAGCGCATAATTTTTCTATCAGTTGTAAAATATAATTTGCTAAATTTATCGTCAGGTATGAAAAGTGTGCACAATACCTATATTTCCTACAGACTGGAATCAAAGTTTCCACCCAATAAAAACATCTTGAACTCTATTAATCAAACTCTCAAACTGCTGGGTTTTTAGTCTTTAAATAACAAGATGCAGCAGGTCAAAAGTTGAAGTTAAGCAGTTATTGTGTGGTTTCAAAAAATATGCATAAGCTCAAGAAAAGCAACAACTGTGATACTTTGAAAAATGTAGTTGAATATTAATGGTAAAAGTAAGGGGCACAGTGTGCGGAGTGAGTGATGAGATATGTTATAAAGTGAATCAACATTTCCAAATCAACATGACCATTCAAACCACACGGTTCCAGAATGAAAAATAAAGAAGGGGTAATTGACCGGAGCTTAAATTGGAAAGTTAGAGAGGGACTGAACATGTTTCGCCAAAGTCACTCGCCAAGACTCTCCATAGCTAAGAACTTGCAACACATCTCGCCTCTGTTCTGTAATTAATCATCTCTATCTGCAAGTCACATTAGCAGAGGGTGGAGGAAACCGTGTCAGTGTTTAGGACAATGGAAAATGTGCTTCTCCATTACACTTCTTCTGTGAGCATGACTTCAAACAGTTGGACCCACCCAACGTTAATATTTATTCCACACCTTAGAACATGTGTCCAGAAATATGAAAAAAATATATAGCTGCTGCCCCTTGTAAAGCAGCAGTGCTTTTGGACGAGGCGCAGAGGAAGAATACTAACCTGCTGGTTCCTCGGTGCTGCTCACCACAGCTGTGGGGTTGACCACAGGGATTTCTGAAATGCACACAAGAAACACAAAACTGCTTCACTGGTTCGATATAAATCCATACTTTTTCAAATACAGTTCTGGCTATGGGCTTGTAAAGAGAGAATTTGCCTTTTCATAAACTGAATATGCTGAAATTCATTAAAAAAGGGGGGATTGGGGAGACTATCACAATAAACCTTCAAAATCATAAAATCCAGCGCAGGGAAGAAGAAAGAGTTGGAGCTAATCGGTGCCAACAGAAACACTCAGATAGTAATACAGTAAGTTTGGGTTGGGAAATGTGTAGGTCAATTATGCAAATTAAAATACTTGTGGTTTTACTTGACACTTGTTGAGGGTATTGTTAAAAGAACTGTGACTGCTATGGAATTTAACTTAAAGACCCACTCCGACGAAAATCGTGTTTCTAACATATTCATGTGGCTTTTTTCTGATGGTGGAGGACATATATAAAGAAAATTAGGATTAAAAATGTATTTTGGAGTATTAATTTATTCAAATCATTGTGAAGTAGGACCACAGAAAAAAATGCCGAAAAAGATCATATTTGTGACATAGAAAACCACAAGCTTCATGCTCTGCTCCACTCTGGTTCAGACAGATAGATCCATATACATCTTTGTTTTCCTTGTCTGAGCTGTTATCTGGCTCAAAACTGAATGGCTGGATAGCTTCAATAATGCTCACCATTTTTGTTGCATTGGCAAGAATCGGTTGGGTGTGTCAGGGGTTGTAAGCTAGCGGAAGAGCACGTAAAAAGGGAGAACTGTGCAACAGGGAAAGGTAGGGTCCCACCCACAACTCCTACAACGAATTCCTTCTGCTCTGCAGAAACTGTGTCCTAGAAAACTACACAGATTTTTAAATTTTGGGCAAAACTGCAAAATCTTAATTAAAAGACCACTGGGACTACTTTAAGAATGGATCAAAAAATTATTGGAGTGGGTCTTTATTGAACAAACTGGTAAAAACAGTTTGAATTAGCTTAATACATCAGGGAGAGCAATAACCGTGACACATTTGAGTGATATTCTTTCTGGCAAACCACATAAAATGGAAATCTGGGACTTTAAATCAACAGATGCTGGGCTAATCCTGAGCATGTTCTATGCAGGCAATGTGTGTACATATGGACAGACGGCACGACTGGTTGGACCATCATGAGGCAGATGCGGTCCTCCTTTGCCAGAAACACAAAAAAAAGTGTCTAGAGGAATTCCTCAAGAACTTCTGCTATAATTACATGCAAATTTCCAACACAAATACTGATCCTGACATTGAGGTCTCTGCTTTTGCCATAACAGAATTTTCCAGGAACGCCTGTGTAGCCACGCCGAGGATCTGCTTTTGATTGGACTTGGAAACGGAGGGCTTCTCGGAAAGCTACTTCGAGACGAAAGCAGCAGTTGTCTCTGAGAAATGATGAACACTATGCCAACACAAACAAACAAAGACTGCAGCTAGAAAGCACTCCGCGGCTGTGTGTCCTTGTGGCTGTAGCCGGTGAACATAGACAGGTGATAAAAAGGTCACATGGATGTGGACCACTGCCACTCTGTCTTGTAAAAGCAGCTCTTCGGGAGGAAGGAGAAGGTCTGTCATGAAGCCAAACTCCCTCACAACACTGTCATCAACTGTGTTCCTCATTCATCCAGGTGCTTAAATATGAACACATCCAAAAGTCGTGTTTTGACTAAAGGCTTTAGTGTCACTCAGAAGAGTGTGGTTTGTCAGTCATGACCACAGATGTCTTGTCCTTCACTCTCAGTAACCATCTGTTCCATAGCTGCATGTGAGAGATGGAGCATGGCACCCTGCGGTTGTGCTGACTGTGTGGCATTGTTGCTTTTGCTGAGTCCTGTGAATATATTGAATATATAGGGTAAAGTGGAACAAAACCCTACCTCTGGATTGAAAAACATACAAAGCAGCACAATCTTGTTATAGAAAAATATAGATTTGATTTGTTTCTGCGAGTTTTACACCTTCAGTTATGTCATGCAAGGAATGTTCTATACATCCCTTATCCAAGACATTGTAAGCTTTTCTAATGCGTGTCACTAATAATCAGGTAAAACTGCCCCAACATGAATCATACAGTAGGTAATAAGGCGTCAGTTGTTGGTTTAACTTACTAATGCAGGGAGCCACTGGTGAACGACTCTGCTGGTAACCCTTGGCACAGCGGTTGCAGGTGATTCCGGTGACGCCATCCTTGCAGGGACACTGGCCTGTGGTCTGGTTGCACGTCTTGCCGGCTGCGCCCACAGGATGGCAGTCACAGGCTAGGGTAGGTTTGGGGACAGGTGTAAAGAAGGGACGAAGATGACACAAAAAAGATGCAAATAAAATACAAGGTTAGACTTCATCATGAAACTTTTTTTCTGTCCCTTTTCCTGTTTGTTTGATAAATAACACTGAAACTATCTGCACATGTTTGCGTTTGCAGAAACGAGACAACATAGTTGAGAAAGACAAAAAAACATTTATGAATGGCCGTTAACTTTAAATGAAAACATTAAAATCAAAGAACATCTAGTCAAAAGTAAGGCATTTAAGATCAATGACAGAAAACAGAGCCCGAAGGTGGGATTTATTCCCTCCTTTGACTTATTTCCTCCTTCCTAAATGCGGTGTGTCTGCTGACTCTTATTTCATCACTTCCAGAAAGTTCAGTCGATGCCACACAAATGCCAAGAGCAACAAGCAACAACTCCGGTCGCCTCAACTTGGCAAGGCTTTCATGAGCATTGCTGGTTCTGGGTGATTTATTTCAGATCCTCTAACTACATTGAGACCCCTTATTTTTGGCATAAAAAACTGTTAATTATATGATCCAGAGTGTTGGTTTAAAGCTCTTTGACTGAAGTTTACAGGAAACGAGAGAGGATGACAGAAGGAGGGGTGAAAGGAGAAGATGTGAGGAGAAGGAGTGCGTGAGAGACGTAGCACTGCAACATGGGACAAGCTCAGAGTCCCATGTGCTCGACAAGATAAACAAATATGAACCCATCCAAACTGTGGTCATTGTAACTGCACCAAAAAAAGCCTGAAATCTGTTCCTTAGGCAGTAAACACAAACTTATCTGTTCACAGCATACTACACATGATGGAAAATCTAAAAACTCTTTCTTGTGCAGCTATTTCTTTCTAACTACAAGAAGTAACGAAAGAAACAGGAGTCCTTAGCATACAAATTGACCGTGACTGACTTTTCTCTAATTTCCAAAGTAATATCTGGGAAATGCATTTACACGAAAGCACCAAAGCAAACTCATAATTACCCAAATGTGTTAAGAAAGGCACTGACAGCCAAACTTAATTTTTTGGGGGGGAAAAACCCTGTAACCCAACAGCTACAGACAAAGCTTGCCAGAAAAAGGCAGCTACTAGCATGCCATTTTTTTTCCTCGCCTCCTGACTGAACTGTGAATGCGTTTATATGTGCCATACAATTATTATTTTTATTTTTTTACTGCTACAACAAAGCAGAGGACCACCTGTTGATGCTGCACTAGGAGAGTTTAAATGGCTGAAACTGACCCAAGAGTGATCGTGTGTTTCTGGCACATGGGTGAGAAGAGATTAACTGGATTTTCGGTCTTTAGAAACATGCCCACAGGTGTCGAAGTGGCTGCGGTCTGTTTGAAGCTGTGAACAAAGAGACGTAAATCTGACGCTTCAGCGTGTGAGCAAGATCCCTGTTGTTTGAGTTAAGTCGGCTCTGTGCAAAAAGCCTAAGCTTTGAAGGTATTTCATAAAACTTTTACTAACCTGACTAAAGACAATCCAGATATATTTGTGGTGAAGTCAGCAACAGCTCGGTCTATGCCAAACACCTTCCCCCAACCCGTCATCCATCAGTCAAAGTCCGAGCTCCTGCCAGATATTCCAGGTGCCACGGTGCCCATAAACCATTTGGGAATTTCTGACATTCCTTGTTTTTTTGTTTTTTTTGTTTGTTTTTTTTTTTAAACAAGACTCAGTTGATTGCTACAAAAAAAAAACAATCAATGGAAGCGATCTGGAAACATTTAAGATAAAAGTTTAAGGAATTATTCGATTTATTTGATATATATTTTGACTTAATGTTTATTTTTTTGTATGAAAATATGCATCCAAAGCAGATGTGGGGCAAACCCATGCCATTTGATCTGCCAGATACTCTTCTGTAGCTCCTTTATCATGCCTGCTGAGACATGTGGCAAAGTACTGAATGGCCATTGTTTTCAACCAGCACACACACACCTCAATCCCCAAGTCTTGAACTGCAAAGACTATCAAGCAGGCTGCTATAAACAAGATGGGAATAATGTTTGACATTCTAACTTGATTGTAAACAGGCAAAGGTGGTTGAGATTTCAGAGTTGACTGTCAAAGTCCACATAGTTCAGTAAACAGTTTCAGAATGGCTGATCTAAACTGGCTGTGGGCAGCTGGATGTGGACAGGGGGTTGCTGGTGTCAATCTCCACCCCCAGCTTTCTTCCTCAGAGCTTTTTTTTAAACATTGATGTTTTATGTGCATGGGGCTAGAGCCAGTTAAGAAGCTGTAAAAATGTCCTCAGATGTTGATGACTTTTCAAGCCTTTGGGACTGTGAACGTGACACTGTCTTGGGATTTGTAGTCCTTTGACAAGACTTTGGCTAGTTTAAGTGATTAGTGTTACTGTTCATGGGCCACAAATAATTTTCACCGCATTTGATGAAAGTGGAGTTATTTCTAACTGGAAACATTTTAACTTTTAATTACAGGAATTCCTTAAGCTAATGTGCAAATGATCAAAAGTATGCATACTTCGCTGCTTGGTATGATGTGTGAGAAATATAAGCAGATCATGGCTCATGGAAAGACTGATGAGCCAATGCACAGCACTGAGCTTTAATGGGACATTCATTGCCTCATTAGTAGTTTTAGCTACAAATAATAATGAATTTAAATGCATTTTCTTCTTTATTTTGACATAAAAAATGTACTTTCAATCAAAAACTACGATGTCCAAAATTAAAAGTTTCATACTATTTAAAAAAATATGAATATTTAATCACCTGAACCAGAACACCAATGGGAGACCTTTCTGTGTGGAGTTAGCATGTTCTCCCCGTGCATGCGTGGGTTTTCTCCGGGGACTCCGGCTTCCTCGCACTTTCTAAAGACATTCTCCATAGGTGAATTGGTTACTCTAAATTGTCCCTAGGTGTGAATGTAAGTGTGGGTGTGATTTGTGGCCCTGTGACAGACTGGCAAGCTGTCCAGGATGTCCCCTGCCTTTGCCTACGAGTGGCCTGGGATAGACTCCAGTAGCCCTGTAACCCCAAAAGGGACAAAACAGGTTTAGAGAATGAATGAATGAATGAATGAATGAATGAATGAATGAATATTTAATCATGCAAAGATTTAGATGTCAGTTTTTCTTTAACAAAAAGCTCAGTGTTGATCAATAAAAATAGGTTGTTTTACATAAGATAAAACACTACAGTATCCTGTCTTCTTAAATCAGTGAACAGAAATACTAAATACATGTGGTTTGATTGGGTTGCCAATCAATGTGTTGAATCAAAACACAACAAAAAAGAAGACATTTGGTTCACAGAATGCCTATATAATAATGATTAATAAAAGTAAAATAAAACTTGGAAAATGCTTCATTCATACTCTCAAGCATGGTGGTGGAAATGTAATGGTTCAGAGGGGTTTTGCAGCCTTAGGACCTGAGCACCTAGGAACCGCTGAAGACTAATAATTGTTTCATTTGCAAGAATATTTTAGAGGCAAATGTGATGATATGAGTCTGACAACCAAACTCATTGGAAACTGAGTCCTGCAAACACCCAATGATCTAACACACAGTAGCAATTAGCTTAGCTTTAAAAGAAGGAAATCCAGTGGATGTAATGACATAGAGTGGGCGAAAAGTATTTAACAATCATTCAGCAACTTAAAAAGGGGAAAGGTCTGTAATGTTTATCATAGGGACACTACAACTTTGACAACTTGCTGAATAAGTGACTGTTGCCTCTCAGCTCAGATAAATAAACATCCTGAGCTTAAATTCACTTTATTATGGTAATTATGTATCCTTTAACAAACTTTATGAAGGCCAATTTAAAAAAAGGAGGCAAAATTCCCCCACTATAATGTGATAAACTAGGTGTTCATGCCTTTAAGTTTATTTGAAATAATTTGTACAAAAAAAACCCCAACCAGTTGAGACTCAAATTTGATAAATTTGGTCTGATGGAAAGTGACTTATATTAGGTTTTTAAACACACAAACAAGCACGTGGCCATTAGAGTAATAATGACATGCATTGTTTTATAAGGGCTTGCCATAAATATTTGTTTTATTTTTGGTCTCATTGAGTACAAACTTTTAAAAGATTTGAAAACAGCTTTTTGTTTTTGCTTTGTTATAATAAAGCTACTATTTTAAATCTTGTGATTTCACCATTTTTTCTTTTTTATTCAAAGTGTAAAGGTTTTATGGAAGAGCTACATGCTCACATTCCACTTGTTCATCAGACCCAATCGAATGTACCAAAGATGGCTCATACTTTTTTGCCTTCTGGATATCCATTTATTACAAGTTTGATTAAAAACAGGCTTTAAACAATACGTTTTATTAAACCACCAATGTTCCATCCTTTTGCTTCCCCTTAAAAAACACCTGTGTTTTATTGTCCATTTCAGACGTGACGCACAGACGTGCCATACTTCAGACTTCAATCATGACCCGGACACATGCTCGCTGAACGCAGGAAAAACTGAGGAGCTAAAAAATGAGTTGAGGGAAATAAATGAATGAGAGGAAGACAAGGGTGCTAAAGGTTTGTCATGAATCACAAGGAGAAAAATGAGATGTCCAGAAGCAGCTGGAGGTGATGGTTATGAGAAAAATCTGTTGAGAGGGAGATGAAAAAAGACACGATGAAGCGAAGGGAAATGGGAGCTCCTCAAAGGCCAAGGAGTTGCTCTGATCAATCAATGAGTCGGCCCACCCTGAAGAGGCTTTTGGGGCAGTAAGTTATATTTCTTTCAGATCTGCAGGCTTTGTGGAGGAGGTTGATAAACTGTTTATCACCTGATCTCTTGGCTTTCACAGAGGAAAAAACTGCAGGGTTGCACATGTTTGATAGCTGAAGGAAAGCAGAAGTTAGGAGTAGGGCATCTCAGAATCTGAAGCAGGTCTCATTCTATTTTCTGCTTTTTACAGCCCATATAATTTATATTTTGAGGCATGTAACTAAGTCGCTGTACAGTTTTGTCTTTACATGATGAACATCCCAAAATGCCAGTGCAGCAAACATTGGTTAATGTGGCCTGATATCTTGCCATTTCTAACCCCATCGTTTCAAGTTTCAGGTTCTGTCGGCCACAGAGGAAAAACTGAGCAAAAGCCAGCAAAAGTCTTGCTATGAAATTTTGATCTAAAGGTTTTGAACTCCTTGCAGACCTAGAAGCTTTCAGCGATGTTACTTTTTGTGCTTTAACAGTATTTCTTCATCTCCACTAAAATCAGCGGAACAAAAGAAAAAAAAAGATGTTCTGTTGCTTTTTCTTTTATTTCCTTTTGGTCCAAATAAAAAGTGGAAAAAATATGTGTTTTTGTTGCAATAGCTCAAGACTGATATCTGGCTTGAAAAGCTCATAGCACATGTAAAACAGTAACAATAATACAAATCGATGTGGTTTTTGGGGAATGATTTGATGGGATGTCCAGAAAAGCTTTAGACTTGAGATAAATTCATGGCAAATCAAATTGATCAATTTTCAGAGAAACGTTATGGCTCCATTGTAATTCAGCCTCTGGTTATTTTGATGGTTTTTCAGAAATGTATAATTATATGAAGTATCATTTTCACTTCAATATGTTTTCTTAAAGAGGGAACACCAAAAAAGTAAAACTCAAACTCAGATTTTGCTTTTCTGTTGTTGATCAAACTGGTTGTTCTTACCTTTGCAGGCTCGTCGGTGAGTTATCGGTCTGCCCATGTCTCGATAAAATCCCTCTTTGCAGTAATGGCAATGACGTCCAGCAGTGTTGTGACGACAGTTCATGCAGACTCCTCCACTCTTCCTGCCCGACAGCTTGTACAGCTCCATGTTGAATCGACAGCGGCGAGCATGCAGGTTGCAGTTGCACGCTGCAGAGGGAACAGCCAACAAGTTTTGTTAACCAAAAATGTAAACCTTTGTTTAAGCCAAAGAGAGCAGAGAGATTTTCCCGTAAAATACTACAATTATGAATATTTTAAGTGCATTCCGAGCTTGACTGCTGCTCTACAGATCATCAATCAAAAGTGTGATTTGCAGAGCTCATTTTCTCTGTTTCATAATTAATAAATGTGGCTTTTTTCAGCTTATTAGTTATTAATTTCTAAAAAAAAAAAAAAAAAGTTCATTTCATGAATCAATGATGAACAAAGAACTTTCCTTCAAATGCAGAGTGGCTTTGAGCTAGTTCCTATATATTATATATTACCTAGCTCCTATATAGAATATTTGTAACAAATAAAAAGGGGTTTTATTGACTGTCATTTTTTAAAACCAACCTCTAGAATTAAATTTCATCTTGAATACAGAGGCAAATTTAAAGGTTGAAGGTAATGAAGGTACTGGTACTATAAAATGCATTTAGAAAAAAAACACATCTCAATTGATGAAAAACAAGCAATAAAGACACCCCCCCCCCCCAAAAAAAAAAAAAAAGAAACCCCTGACAAATCAGCCTAAAGCTCTGTTCAGACCGACACCTTGTAAAAGCGTGTATATGCGGGCTTTAGGCTTCTGCGTTCAAATCCTTGCACAAGTTTCGACAACCTATTTAGGGCTCTACCTACAAAAATCACGGCTGTTGAGAGTTAAATCAGGTCAAACTTTGACCAATCAGGGTCTCTAAATTTGGTTGTGATGTGTGGAAGATGACCCTTTTAATTTAGGGACGTCCCAACTGTATAAAAACCCATTCAGAAGAAAACGGAGTTTTTGGTGGTTTTAATATGGTCTTGTAGCATTTTTCACATGAAGGAGGACATATATAAAGAAAATAACGTTTAAAATAGCATTTCTGATTTTTTCTGTATATAAATCGTGGTGAACCAGGAGCAGACCCAAGCATGCCGTTGGAAAGACATAGAAGCTATTATGACACGCCACAAACTCCATGCTCTGCATTGTTATGCATCCATTTGCAGACAATTAGATCCACGTGCGTCTTTGTTTTCCTTGTCCGAGCTGGACTCCCGTGCTATCTAGCTCACCAATATTGCTCGCCATTTTTGCTGCAGTAATGTAACTTCACGTCACATGCCCGGTGGGAGCCTAGCATTACAGATTAGATTATTACCACAGTATTACCACAGACTATTGGATTCATAAGACACATTATCATTATAAAAGTCACTTACTATTTCTTAGCTAATGGACTATAAAATAGTTTAATAATGAGATGATTATGCCTCCTTTTTTCAATTGCAACCTCATCTGCAGCTGCAGAACCTTTTCCCCCTTTTTTTCTAGCAGGTCTTTGGTCTCAATAAATGTCACTTTGACCTCTTTTACTTTTCAGTTTGGTGAAAAAAAACTGATTATTTGCTTTTAAATTGAGCTTTCTGTGTTGATTTTTGTTGGGGTCTACTTTGTTCTGCCTAGATTTATTTTCAGTTGGGGTTTCCCATCATGTTTACACCAGTTTTACATTTTGGGCACGTGTTAGGATTAAGAATATCTTTTGCTGCAGTCTGTAACATATTACACTCTTTTTAACCTTTAGTTTCAATCAATTAACAAGGTATACAACATGATTACTAAACCTTAGCTGCAGACTTATTTAACCCTTCTGGAAATGTCAGACACTTGCCTAAAATTGTAATCATTTGTACTGAAAATTAGTCACAACATAATTAATAAAAATCAGAAGTATGAAAAGATGAGATTGATATATTTTGTGTGTTGGTTTTCACTTGTTATTTAACAGTGACCCAATAGACAATAGCAATGTAAACAGCTAGGAAATCATCGCTTGATAACGGTCGACTGCGATTACTCCAGGAGCAAAGCTATGAGGGGGCAAAAAGCTATGCCCCCAAATTTTTGAGTCAATATTTGTATCATAAATGACAAAGACTGAGAAATTTATAACACAAGCATCTTTAACGGTTGTGAAAAGAACAAAAGCTATATTTTTTAAGAGATCTTGAGCCCCTCAAATTGTATTTTGATCCTTTCACATTAATGACCTTCCACTCAGTTGTTCTCATTTGCCACCCTTCTAAAGTTGTCTGCCCCCTTCCTGCCCCTATATACAATGTTCTAGCTCCACCACTGGATTACTCTGATCTTGGCATAATTCCTTCAGACATTTTTTGCAGTTTATGGAACAGATTAAAATAAAATTTAGTTTATTCTGTTTTTATTGCTTATTGATGGGAAGAATATTTCTCAAGAACAACTACTTGGGTAACTCGTAGAGGCATCATTTTTCACAAGAGCCTCAGATATGTAAGGGTTAATGGCCGACGAAGTGTGCGGTTATTACTTTTTAACGCACGACGTGGAAGCCTGAACCGTCCGACGCGAAGCGGAGGAAGGTTGCTTCCGCGAAGTGCGTTATAAAGTAATAACCGCACACTTCGAAGGCCATTAACCCGCTTATACCATGGTCACCTACAAAAGCAATACATATTAACCAGGTTTTAGTCCTTAATTCTTGTTTTTTTTTTCGATTTGGATCGCTTTTCTCACAAAAATCGGACTATATGTTACGTGATGCGGCGCAGCACCACCGCTGCAGTCAAGATTCGGCGATATATATATGCTGATCGTCCCGATGGGTTGAATAAAGCATCAATTCAGAGGGAAAGTTAATCGCTTACCGCTTGTTTTTGCTCAGATGATGAAGCAAAAGGTTGTTTTACAGAAGCCGGCGCAGTGATACAAAACATTTAAGCTAGCCGACCGGAACTTCTTTTTTCACCGTGCGGTTATCATTTTTTAATGCATACCCAGCAGCCAATCAGAATCGAGTATTCACCCGGACCATGGTATAATTAAGATTAGCTTCTTCTAATTTTTTGTCCCCATCACTAATAAACTTAAAACCCTTTCAAACATTCTTGGGCAAAAGGGCGATTCTCGTATAAAATGTTGCAAGTTCTCTAGGTGAAGTTGCATGAATGCTAACGTGTTAAAACTTTCTGTATATTTTATTTTACTTCTCAGGTACTACTATAACACCAGCATGTGAATACACATTGCTCTATATGGAAATTAAATGTTTTAAGGTTTTTCATTATTCGTTTTTCTTTAAATTTTCCTTTCTTCTTAGAAATGATGTAACGCACTTCTCATGCCTGTTGTGTGGGAAATGTTCCACATAAATAATCATAAAATACACCTGACAAAACGTAAAGTGTGACTGGTAATCTGAACAGTGAATAATTTTCTTCTCCCTTCAGGTTGAAAAGGAAACCAGGCACCTGGTTTGACAAGAGGCCCACTTAAATCCACTGCAGCCTTTTGAAAAAAAAGACGGAAAAAAAGAAGAGAAATGTGGTGGTCGAGGGTTCACATTCCCAGACTGTTTTCCAATTCCATCCTGTTATTACGTGGTCCAATTTGTATGGAATTCAGCCATTAATAAAGTACTGTTTTATGTATGAATTCATATCAAAGCAGCTCTTTTTGTACGGCAATTTTTTCCCTGCTTTGATGGGCTGGAGAGTCGCACATCAGAAAGGACCTTTGACCTGTGACAGCAGTCACAGCAGTTAGAGGGCAGCATTGTCAGACAGGAAAATAAAGTTAAAGTGAAAGAAATAAAACTTATTGAGCTCTTAATTTGACAAGACGTCACCCAAAATGTCATAAAGAGGTTATGCAAAAATGTGTATGGGAGATAACCAACCGACATACTACGGCCAATGGAGGTGGGGGGGCCAACCACAGATCATGATCAACCCTCTGAAACAGCTGCGAGAACTTGTGCCCATTAACACCTTTGCAGGAAAACCTCAAAGCAACAGTTCACTCTTTCTTCTCAGCCAAAGTACAAACACAATTTCCAAGGCATCTTCTTGATTTATTACTATGCAACAAGATCAGCAAAAAAAAAAAAAAAAATGTACAAGAGAATGTGTTCGAGTGAAAAAAAAAAAAAGCTCCTTCAATTGAACCCATAAATGCTTTGGCATGTGTGGCCGTGATGGCTTTAACACCAGCCAGATTGCGTGAGGAAAGAGGGTGATGGTTGGATATCTCCAGACCAGAGAAAGCTAAGAGACACGTGGAGCTAAGGAGAAACATGATTATGAAAAAGGTGTGTGTGGTTTTTGATGAGTTCCTCTGAGCGCAGCTGCCTCAGCATCCTGGAATGTTTATTGGTTTGTTTTGAAGTGCTTGTGCACACACATGCCGACACCCCACCTCCCATCAACCTGCCGACCCCCCCCATCTACAAAATTAGACTCAGCGGGGATTACTTGCCTCTGTTGAAGGCCATTTTTAACTCATTAACAAAATCAAAGTCTCATTATGGCTCTGAAAAAGTCTCATCTATTGTGGAAAAATTAAAATGAAAGAAATTAAACATCTATCGTCAGCCATCGGTTAAACAAATAATGCATGACAAGAAAAAATCTCAGTAAAGATGTCAGACAAGATAAGGGTTTTTACCACCTTTACCCCTTTTGCAACCAGGAGATGTGGCAAGAAGTCAAAGTTGCTCCTAAATCTTCTTAGGACATGTTTATTATTTCAGAGAGAACATCAATGCCACACATTAAATCCACATTTGGTTTACACTTTTAAAATAATTCTTAAAGATGAGTGTCAAAATCCCCAGTTGTGTTCTAGAAAAACATTAAGGGCTACTGAATGCTTTTTAAAAAAAAACAAAGTGGCTCTTTTACATTTTAAGTTTTACATTGTTTTTAGAGGAATCTCAAATTGCCATGTCAAAAAATTTAGGACACCTGACAGCACAAAAAAGTGCTTTCAATGCTTCTGAGGAAAACTATTACAGCACTATAAGGTGACACTCAAAAGCTTTTTATTTTTTTTTCAAAAAACAACAGTACGCCATATAATCCAGAGCGCCTCATGTGTAGGATCATTCTGGTTGTGTTTACCAATTTACCAATGCTCCATGCAATTTTTAAAAGGACACAACGCTCTGTCAAACTGTCAGTCTGTTTTTTTTTCAAGTTGCAGCAAGTTTATTGTAAATACACTATTGTGGATAACGTGTAGCTGTGTCAGACTGGGTTTTTTAGGTGTTACGAACAAGGTTGGAAGTTAGCATAGTCACAGTAATGTTTGCTTTAGTGTTATCTGTCGTTTTTTTTTCGTGTAGCAAACAATGGTATGAGTTGCAGGTACCGTATTATGAATTCACTAACGTGCAATGTGTTGCAAACAAGTTCTAGAGTTACTGTGAACACAGTTAATATAGCCTGACTAACTGACGTATTTGTCTCACTTTATGTGCTTTATGGCCCGATGAGCCTTATATATATGACAATTTTCAAAAATAGACCATTTGTCGATGGTGCGCCTAATTATCCGGTGCAAATACAAAAACTCATTAATCGCTAAATGTGTTACAAAAGCAGCAATAGTGAAGAAAAAAAGAGCAGATCTAAAAAAAACCCTAAAAGTCTTCTTTTATAATGAGAATTTACAATTATCTTGTCTGATCTTATCGTTTTTTATTATGGCCTTCACTTAGAGAGAGATCACCATCCTTCATTACATGCACCATACAATGTACTCTGATTAGTCAAGAGTTACATGACAAATCAGTTTGTAAAGACTGAAACAAACACTTTATACAGTGCTTCTCTGTGTCCTTTATACATCAGGGGTAAAGCTAACCTTTTTTGCCCTTCCATCTTGAATCAAGCCAAGCCGGTAAACACAGCCAATTGATTTTGGATGCCTATATAAACCCAAATCCCATGGCTAAATTTGGTCCTTGAAAGTTGGAGGGCTCATACCACCACCTTTCCCCCTTTTGACTTAGGCAGTAGTCCAGACCTGCTGCTGCCTCCCTTGGGTGCCCTCTCTCTTTCACGGGCTTTACTATGTGGGTTCCTACTATGCTGTGTGTGTGCCAATATGTATGCCGTCTGTGTATGTTTGGGCTGGGTTCCACCTGGCTGCTCCAGCCACCTGTTCAGGGCACAGAGGGGAACACCTGGTTAATTAGCTCCTCATTATAGCCAAAGCAATGTAAAGTCAAGCACACACACGGCCATATTTATGTGCCAGGGACATCTTGGAGAGCCAGTAAACTCTATCAAAGTGATAAGTTGAGCCAATGGATCAACAGAAGCTACGAAATCTTGAGCAGATGTCTGTTATCAGGGTTCTAGGATTTTCAGAGATCTGTGCAAAGAAACTACATATTTCAATGCAATGAATCGTCTTGGCGTACTTTGCTAAAACACATGAAAGAGCCACCTCTACTTTGCTTGCTCTGCATCTAAGTTCAAGTATCTTAAACTCCTGGCATTGACACCATGCCTCAGCACTGCTCTCCCTCTGCTGGTTTCTGTGGTTAGCCTCATGATGTGCACTTTAGAGAAAGCTGTTGGTAACCTTTTTGAACTCAGAGTTCCCTTAGTTTTTCTCCGCATCACACTCTCTCCTCTTACATCCATAAAAAAAGAACATCTCAAATATGTCTTACCCCAGACTGCAATTTATTTGATACTTGCAAAGATTTAAACTCTTGTTTTCAGACATTCAATATATTTGACCAGGTTTTACATTGCTTTAACTGATCTTTGCTCTACACCTTTCCAAAAATAGCACAGGCGAGAATTTTTATGTCTCATTTACAGCTCCAATCTAAAAATAAGGTAATTATTGATAAAATGAGTCAAATAAGTTTTGCTCCATACTCTTGACAACAGAAAAGCTTGATTTAAGACTCAGAAATTCAAATTGCTTGATTTAAGAGAAGTTCACAAGACATCTAAATGCATTTTATCAAAAAGAATGACAAAATTTTATACAGTGTTCTACTGGAAGGTTTCAACAAGCCACTTCATTGTTTTTTTAAATATTTTTCTATGAGGCTTGCTGTTTTTAGTTGATGGGCAATAAACAAAATACAAAAAAGCTTGTATAACATTTTATTTACAATTTTAAGGAGCTGAAGGCATTAATTCAATTTTGAAGATGTTGTTTTAAAGTTTACAAAGTGTTGACAAGTTGGACTGACATTTGGTGTCATTTATTTATTTATTTATTTATTTATTTATTTATTTATTTATTTATTTATTTATTAACTTGTCCTGTCCAACAGCTGAGCAAGCAGATCAGAGCTGATCTGTTGCAATAGTGGTTTATGAATCTTCAGGAAAACAGAGTGTATATTTGTATAAACCACTTTTGTATTTGAGGCTAAGCTTTATATGATGATTATATTTGTATGCATTCCTTGCTGGACAAAACAAAAGGAAAGAAGAGAGAAATAAATAGAGTGAGATGTTAGAGATGGGGGATAAGGGGTCAGAATGGAGGGAGATGGGGGGCTCAGTCCATAATACAAAGTCAAAACATAAGAGTGTCAGTGAATTGCATGACTTAGTTCACACATCAACAAATAGCCTGCACACACTATTTACAGGTTGGACACGGACAGCTAACACAAGTAGTTTTGTTGTCATTTTAGAAACAAAAATGTAGATTTATGTTCTATTAATAAATGCTAGTTTTAGATTTTATGAACATTTATTTAGATGGGCCAGCTTGTACTAAGATGGTATTCTCATTTTGTTCTAAAATGAGTCATTTCCACTTCTTACACTAATTTTAGGTAACCATGATCTCAATAAACTACAATTAGGTCCATAAAAAATAAAAACCATTTGCTTAGAATTAGCAAAAATATACTTATTACTGGGCTGTATATTTCAATTCAGAGTTATTTTGTCTAACAATTAGCTCTTTTGAATGCTTACAGCAAATCCTTGTTTCTAGATTTTGACATCTTATTATAAGGTTTGTTGTTAGGTAAAACGTACTTTCTGCATGGACAGATAATTTTACTACTTTAGTAATTTCCTTAGGGTTCCTCACCTATTTTTAGCTTTCCTCTTTTTGCTGTGTATTTTTGGTTAGATTCTTCATTCTACTCTCCTTTTTCTTTTTGAATGCCACCAGGTGGACAGAGATCTTAGAAAAGGGTATGCTGGAGGTTTGCCAGTTTGAGGGGGGTCTCTGGTGTCCCTTTCTGGTGCTTTCTTAGTTTTGTTCCCTCTCACTGGTGCATTTCACTTCCCCACATTTAAACAGTATTATCTACAGTTCTTTCTTTGCATCCTCTCGCTCTCTGTCCATTTCATTTGCCCCTTCCCTCCTCTACAGTGTCGCAATCCAACAGTGATTGGAAAAGACAGAGAATGTTGTGCAATCAAATTTGCATGGAGATTCAAACAGTGGTAAACCACAGCTGGTCTCTTTTACTTTTGGTAAAACAACAACAAAAAAACATATTCTGGGAAAATGCCTGACATGCCTTAGATGGTCTAGAAATGTAAAGTGACAGATGGAACAAACTATGTAAACTTGTTACCTCAACTAGCATTAACAGCTAAAATGATTAACAAATGGAGGGGAAGAGGAAGCGTTAGTGCTTCCACAACTCGCATAGAATTTATAGTCTCAAAACTATCTCCACATTCCAGTGCCCCACAATCATGTTGCTTTATATTTGTAAAAAAATAAAAATAAAAAAAAACTTGTTTAACGCCTTCTTTCAACAAGTAACTGCTTATTAGACCTGTAGACAGACTTAATGCCTATGATGAAAAAAACAAAAACTTTTCATTTCAAGAAAGTTGTCGATGTGATTGATTAAAAGAGAAAACATTCCTTCATTTTTTTTTAATTTTACATAAATGAAATGCAACTCTTTATCTGTCTGCAAATGGACACAGTCTGTCTGTGTCTCAACCATGAAACAACATGACTAGAATTATAAAAGGCAATTTTCCCTCTTCAGTGTCACAACACAGGTTTGCTTGAACCATTCTAGTTACTATCAGGAAACTACAGAGTCAACTTAGGGCACTAAAAACTGGACATCATCATTTGATCATAGACTATTGTTCATCCACAAACACTTACTTCTACAGACTATTCAGAAACATCTCATCTAACATGACTTAACCCATTTGATAAGAAAAAAATCAATAGAAAGAACAAGCAAACTCCACTGGATGGTCATCTTATTCTGCCGCTTATTCTGCAAACTTCAAAAGGCTTTTTTTTTTCATAATAAACACATACACTCACCAGCCACTGTATTAAACACACCTGTCCAACTGCTTACAGAGAATGGACCAAAAAATAGAAAATATCCAGTGGGTGGCAGTTCTGTGGGCGGAAATGCTTCGTTGATGCCAGTGGTCAGAGGAGCAGGGTCCGACTAGTTCCAGCTGCTAGAACGCCAACAATAACTCAAACAACCACTGGTTACAACCGAGGTCTGCAGAAGAGCATCTCTGAATGTACAACACATCCAACCTTGAGGCAGATGGGCAATAGCAGCAGAAGACCACACTGGGTGCCACTCCTGTTAACTAAGAATAAGAAACTGAGGCTACAATTCACACAGGCTCACCAAAATTGGACAAAAGACGATTGGAGAAAACGTTGCTAAATTAATCTCCATTTCTGCTGCAACATTTAGATGGTAGGATCGGAATTTGGTGTCAACAACATGAAAGCATGGATCCCTCCCCCTTCTATCAATGGTTCAGGCTGGTGGTGGTGGTGTAATGGTGAACAGGATATTTTATTTGCACACTCTGGTCACAGCCTACCTGAATACTGTTGCTGACCATGTCCATCCCTGTATGACCACGGTGTACCTATCTTCTGACGGTTACTTCCAGCAGGATAATGTGCCATGTCATGAAGCTGGAATCCTTTAAAACTGGTTTCGTGAACATGACAATGAGTACATTGGACTCAAATGACCTCCACAGTCAGCATATTTCAACCCAATGGAGCCCCTTTGGGATGTGGTGGAACAGGAGATTGGCATCATGGATGTACAGCACATCTGGAGCAACTATGCGATGCCATCATGTCAATATTGACCAAACTCTCTGAGGAATGTTTCCAGTACCTTGTTAAATCTATGCCACAAAAAATGTATGCAGTTCTGAAGGCCAAAGGGAATCCGACCCGGTACTAGCTAGGTGTACCTAATAAAGTGGCCAATGAGTGTAAATGCATGTTTGTAACTTCATTATCTGCATTCATAGCCATATGCAGAGCATGCTATGAGATCATTTTTATAGTAACTAGTTGCACTGTTCAGCTAAGTTCAAGCACCTTTCTTCCAATCATTTGTCTATCAATTTAATTAAAGCTGTTCAGTAAAATTTGTAAAATGATTAGAACATCTTAATGCAAAGTACAAAAATAGTTTGAGATGTGATGGATGTTATTTTTTGAGTGAAGGATATTGAAAATGTTATTTCTCATTTTGGGTAAAATCCATAATTTTAGAGAACAAGCAGCAATCTCACGGCTGCCACCCCCAATATAAGCAAACAACCAAAAAGTATATATATTTTTTTTTTATGTAGATGCAGCCAAAAACAATGATTTGAATACAACAAGAAAAAGGCTGATATCAGCAAAACCAAAAGAGCACACGTAACAAGAATTAGCAGACTGGAAATGTCCCGACAAGGAGTTAATTTTTGACAAGAGTCAGTTACACATGAACAGAGAGAAAGAGAGCGCCGGCGGTGATGTGCACCTTGGGAAGTGATTGCTACCATCTGTCAGAGACGGTAAATGTGGGTCTGGGAGAGCAGGGTGGGCACACTGCAGCTTCACCAGTTTGCTTTGGCAGTAGAATTAAAACACCATCAAATCCCATGAGGCTCACAAATATGAATGGGGAAGCTTTTCCACGCAGAAAGAATTACGTAAAAATGTGTGTGTGGCAGGCAAAGAGTAAACTATTAAACAATCCAGCATTTAAACCTCACAGAGATAGTGTTGTAATTTGACTCCTTGCTTTGCTAAATCTTTGTTGCTCAATATTTGTTCTCAATCGCGGAATGAGAAGAGCACCAGACCCTTGTGGGTTGGCCAATTACCAAAGCTTAAGCACTTATGAGGGAAAAATTGACAAAAAAGAAATGGAAAACCCCCTGATTTAGCCCTAATAATACAAACCTTTAAAAAGGTTAAACATCGCATCTCTCTTGGTGATCCTGTGGCTCTTTAGTCTTTTGCTAACTACCCCCAAGGAGTGATTTTCGAACAACATTCTGCGGCTGTGTAATTATGTGAAAGCACTAGAGGTTTCTTTTTCACAAATCACTTTCGTTGGCCCAGCCACCCCCTTCAGAACAGGCACGCACACATTAACAACTCCTGCTAATTTCAGAGTCGCTCTGTAAGTAATTGAGTGTCAGTTCTCCCTTATTCTCCTGAGACATCCATCTGAGGTGGAGGGCTCTTTACACGTATTCAGTTAAGAAGAGAACACATAACATACATGCAAGCCATAACATTTAAGTAGGTCTAACATTTAAAAGTCCATCCTTGCTCACCATCAATTTGTGTTCTAATGTCCTCCAGGGACAGATGAAAACAGAGTTTTATGTTGTGAACTGTATAGCTGAATCCTCCTGAGAAACTCTCAAGAGATTAGTTTTTTCAGGACCAAACATCACCATGTTGCAAGAACAGCAACACACAACCCCCCACCTTCAAGCACATCGATTGAGAAACTATGATATCTTGTGCTCTTTGTGTTACATAAACTCTTCAACCTCACAAACTGCCTTAATTTTAAGGGTGGCATGTTTGACTGTGAGGTCATTTTTCAATTGCAGAGCCTAAAAAAACGTCTTGATGAATTTGCCCTATGACTGGAACATGGGCCTGACCCCTGCTTGCCCTTCAGTTAGGGAGTGGTAATGGTGGACTGGAGGGGAGGGGGCGCTATTTTGAAATTCTAATCAGCACTGAATAACCATCTGTCCCTTGTCAGCGAGGGAATTGAAAAGAGCAAGAAAGAAAAGAAGAGTTTGTACTTCTGTGGTATTTAGACTTTTTAGTAGTTCTGTCATGCAGATCTGAAAGGTTCATCTGTGCCATGTTTCTGGGCATATGCTCCCCCTGACACAAGCACACGCACGCACACACACGCACACACACACACACACACACACAGAACTGCTGGAACACAATGCTTTCCTGAGGAAACCCATCTGTCAAGGTCCCTCTAATTTCAGCTTCTAAGAAACAGAGGTTGAGCCCTATAGAACTCCCCTTAAGAGCTTGAATGTGCTTTTAACAGCAAAACCTGTCCACTTTGCTCATCAGATCCTCTAAAAAACTCATATTTCATTGCTTCATCAGTTTAACAGACATCATCCAGTAGCACTTACATACAACTTTTTAAGATGAATTACCTCCTTTTGTTGGGCTTTCTGCATGCGATGACATGATCTGATGTAAAACAAGCTTCTGTGGTTGATACATGTTTGGTTCATAAAAATTCGAGTCTTGAATCTTTCTGTAAAGCAGACCCCCATATCAATCATGCAGGTACTACTAAAAGTATTCCGCACCACACCCAAACACTGCAGCAAAATAGGAACACCCAGCTCCACCAGCCACAGTCCACCTGCATTCCTGGCCCGCCAGATGAAACGGCAATTCAGTTTTTACGTGACCTTAGTATTTAATGCTATGAATGCACACCAGTGTGCCAGGTGCAATACTGGAAACAGGCCTGGCGTGGCTATTCCATTAGAGTTGGATGGTGTCTGGCCTTGAGCTTCTGGAGTCCCACAGCAGAGCTTTGGACTTCCTGCAGTTTGAGTACAAATTAGGGAAAGGAAGGGCTGCTGAGCAGAGCAGCTTGATGATACAACCAAGTGGGTCTAAAACCACTACATAACCATAAATGATCATCTCCTCCAGATTGTCTATAAGAGGCCTCTTTACCTTATGCTAGGACTTTGGCACAGAGCTTCATGACTTCTTAGATTCTTCTATTATCAGACACAGTTGTGTAGTTTTATTTTTTTCCACATACCTAACAGAGCTTCATGTTTTTACACAGAGAGTGCCACCAGAAAAGCAAATTTACATCACAGTTAAAAAGCTCTTATCCTTTTAATTCTCTGTTTTGAGTGTGAGGTAGATAAATCACAACATTTTTGAGCATGCCTATCTCCATAAATGCTTTGCTACAAGACTTGCTTTAGCAAGGTAAGAAAATAAGGCAGAGGGATGAATAAGTTGTATCAGGAGAGAGAAGAGGCCAGACAAAAGTCTTGGTGTGAGGGGGAAGTGAAAATTCTTGGGAAAACACCTAAAACTATCAAATTATTCAGCTAAACAGACTAATTTTTTGTCCTCACAAAAAAGTTTTTATACATTTTGGGTGAGAAATATGCACAAAAGATTAACTGATCTGCAAATAGGGTGTAAAATACTGGTCATCCACTTATTTTCTGAATAATCAACCAAATTCAAAACAGCTGACCTTTGTCACCACACTACAAAGGATCAGGACCTTAAGTGCTCTCTGTTGAACCTAAGCACTCTCAGGACCTTGTGAAGACTTGTGGTACCAAGGGACTCTTGCCTGTATATAACATGACCCTCTTTTCCAGTTTAAGCCCCACGCCTCTCTTCAACAGTGGCATGCCTCAGGGCTCCCTCTTCAGCCCCATTTGCACACTTAGTCAGAAAGAAAAACAAGCAAATGAAGAGCAAAAGCACTGGTGACTTTTTTTTAAAGAGTATATTATTTCTTTTTAAAGTGTTTTAAGACTCCCCTGCCATTTTAAGAATGTAATGGAAGCAGTTATAAAGGAAATGGTTCTAAAAAAGCTTTGAAACATGAAATTCCAGGACAACTGGGAATAACCTTTTTGGCATCTATGGATAGTTTACAACAAGTAAAGGAAATTCAGCACTCTGTATCAAACTTGGTATTAGGTCATTGGAGTTGGCCGGTGACATATCAATCCCTCAGAGAAGAGGTCTACGGGAAACGGGTGTAACACCAGAAATGGTTACAAGACGTTTAAAAAAGGGTGTGTGCAGACGTATAAGCAAAAACACAGGGGGATTGACAGGATATTGTTAAAGGTGTGTGTGTGTTCTTGCATGTGACTGTAAGTTACATAAATCAAGAAGACGCGTGAGAAGCCAAAGGGAGTTTGGCATGGGAGATTTCCAAGTAATAAAGAAAAGGATGGATGGGTTGGCTGTTCCAAAGGTAAAGTGAGTTTTGTTTCCTTTTGTTTCTGTCACCATGGACCCGTTAAACAAACCTGCCACTGTTGAGTCCATGTTGGAAAATTATGCTATTTTTTAGTGCTTACACTTTGTGTCGTTTTATTTAATTTCATTGCTATTTATTTTATAACAAGGACATTTTCTAATAGGCTTTTTTCTGCACAAATTCATGGAAAGAAAAGGACTTGAATTCAATCAGAAGAATTTCTGCAAATACAAACATTGGCTTGCTCAAATTGTTTGAATGCATTAAATAACATTAATTTATTGACTTACACGAAAAGCCTTTTATCTGTTCAGATTTAGCTTTATTTCAAAGCAAAAGTGATCAATTTTGCTAAATGGACCCAAAAACTGCTGTAGTTTTCTTGGCAAGCTTTCAGAACAAATCTTGATGACATTTAGTGAACATAGTTTGAGGTAAAAGCAAACATTGCCAAGTAATTATCTTGGATTACTTGGCTGCAGGAGTGTGCTAACGAGTCAAGATGTTTTCATAATCTACAATCTGTAAATCTGTAGAAAGCAGTTATGGTTAGAAGTAAATGCATAGCGCCAATCGAAGATTATGTCAACACACAGGGGAAGCGCTTAGGCAGCAACATAATAGTCTGTGGTATCACTGGTCAACTCTTATCCAGCTGGGTTAGGCTCCAATACTTTTAATATAATATAGCAGTTTCGTGCAATGATGGACCGATGGTAGATATGTGTAGTCACACACTGGTGATTTTATTTCTGTTGTATTTTTGGGGGGCTCTACCGCAGAAACCACAGGTGACAAAAAAGGCGGGATCCAGATCGAATTGTAAAGTCCATATTCTGATGATAATCAGGAACCCCTTTAGTTTGGATTCATGCGGTTAAAACAAACAAACAGATATTAGTTTTTATGTAATATGTACTCTGTATTCTTAAATGTACACAAGGGGCTGCCACAGGGTTCTGTATTAGGACCCCTCCTATTTGTCATGTATATTAATGCCATAGGTCAAAATGTGTCTGATGCAAATATGTATTTTTATGCAGATAACACAATTATTTATTGCCTTGACCCATCCCCTACATCTGCTGTTAAATCTCTGCAAAAAGTTTTTAACACAGTACAGCACACATTTCTTCAGCTAAAATTACTGGTTAATGCAGACAAAACCAAATAAATGTTGTTTTTAAACTCTAGAAAAACATCAAGGGTCTTCCCTACAGCTTCCACTCTGGAGGGAAATTAAACTGAGGAGGTTCATGTGTACAAATATCTTAGAATCTTGATTGATGATGCACGCTTATTCAAGTCCCACATTCAGAGTCTTGTGAGGAAACTGAAATTAAAACAGTTTTTTTTTATTCCAAAACAAGTGTCTTTCTCTAGGGATTAAAAAGCGACTTGCCACAGAAACTTTTTTATCCACTTTAGATTATGGAGACCTTTGATATATGAATACCACAGCTCCATGTTTGAGTAAGATTGATTCTGTATGCTGCTTTGAGGTTTGTAGCAAACTAAGGCCTCGACTCATCATTGTAAACTGTACTCTCAAGTGGGATGGTCTTCTCTGTCCACTAGGAGGTTCACACACTGGTGCATTTTATTTACAAATCTCTTCTTGACTTTTACCTTCCTACTTTATGCAGCTTGATCAAGATGAGGACTGTTGAATCATACGAACTGCATTCCAATGACCATCTGTTGATCGCTGTTCCATTTGCCCATACAGACCTGGGAAAAAAGGCTTTTGTCTTTTCTGCCCCCTCCACATGGAACACTCTACAAAAAAGCTGGAAATTAAAAGAACTTATTCCTCTGAATATTTTTAAATCAAGGCTGAGAATGGAGGAGAAAGTCACTTTTAACCGTAGCTGTTTTCATAAGCTCTCATTTTTTTAACATTTATTAGCCAACATTAAAAATGTTTACATTTTTATTGTAAATGTAATTTACTGTTTTCCCCTAGCCAGGACTCCACTGAAAAAGAGATCCTTAATCTCAACGGGACATTTCCTGGGTAAATAAAGGTTACATTAAAAAAATAATTAATTAATTAAAAAATAAATATATAAATAAATGTTGCCTCTGGTCTCTTTTTTTGCATCATTTCTAGACTCCCAAGCTGGTCATCTTTTGATCTATTTTAAAAACGTTTCCAGTTGTCTTTTAACTATGATTATGCTCTTTTAACCCAAAAAATATTGTAAAAACTTGTGCTGTTTTCTAGCACATAGTTTCTGCAGTAGTTCATCGGAATTCACCTGAGCTGTGGGTGGGACTGTTGGCGCTGTCATTAATCTGTTTACATCATATACTTGTCTCCTCTTGATTCAGAACTATTTGTATAAAGAAATACTTAGAACAACAATTTTAAGCGTAATTTTCTTCACATGTCCTCCATTATGAGAAAAATGTTACAAGAACATGTTAAAAACACACAAAAGACACGCCATTTTTAATGAAGTTAAACTTTAAATGAACAAAACAGAAGCTCCACATGGATTTCCATAAACTGGTGCAACTAAAACACAGAGCTAAGAAATGTGATATTTTCAGTAACTTTATTGTATTTCACTTTGTATGACACAGTTTGTCTCCTATTTCATGCAAGAGAGAATATGGCTTGAACGCATACTTTCAACTAAACCACTGACTTAAGCAAATATTTTGATGATTTCTATTCAGTTTCTGTTTGCACGACTGAAAGCACTTAGACTGGCAAATGTTTGAAAGTATATCAAAATGTTAAATAAGGAAAAACACTTACGCAGACACTCGTTAGCCTCTCGAGCGTTGGCCCTCTGCCATGGCCGGTCATAGTGAAATGGCTTGCAGCGGTCACATTCAGGTCCCTCTGTGTTGTGTTTACAGTCACAAACCAGTTTGCCTTCTTTGTCTTTCAAACAGCGGGAAGCATGACCGTTGCATTTACACCTCCCGCCCACCTGGAAGTCTCCTACTGCATAGAAATATGTTGACAGCGTGGACGTTACTGCCACGGGGTCATCGTCCCTTCCACCGTTGTTGCTTCCAGCCCCCAACACAAACTCCCGGGAAAGCTGGGGCCGACCAAAGACCACACGGATGTCAGTGACAGTGACCCAGTCCTGAAGGACTGGGCTGTTGTCAAAGTCTTTACTTGAAGGTCGTCCATCCAGAGTACTGAAAGCAATAAGTCCTCCAGAGAGTGGGTAAAGGTCAGTGTGGCCATCGGTGCAGAGCGCCTCCTGCTCGTTCTGTTTAGTAATAGTTGCTTTGTTAGGTTTATTGTACATACGCCTGCACTGAGAGGAGTAAAACTGGTAGGGCATCCAGGTTTTACCATAATCCATGCTCTTGTATATGGCAAGGGATTCGGGTCTTGGAGAGCAAAACTGCAAGCTGACATATGTGATCTCAAACTTTTTACCCAGTGAGAGAGTGAGAGTCACGTTGTGAGGAGAGGTGTTCAGATTCTCCGACTGCCAGCAGGTGAGGTTGTGGGCTGAATTGAGGTCAGTGAGGTAGGACGCAGGGTGGGCACGGCGGGGGTCAGCTGCATCACAGATTTGGCATGTGCGCACAGAAGGCCGTTCATCACCGCGCTCCACTACGCTGCAGGATCTGGATGGCGGCCTGCCACAGACACTGGACACCATCACCTCCTTGCCAAAGGCAGCATTGATGAACTCAGGGATGCAGCGACGAGCTGTGCCCGTTTCGTCATAGCAGGGGTCTAGAGGAGTCTGCTGTCCTGCAAATGGACTGGTGGGGCTGTGGGGGGAGACTGACTTTACTAGGAGAAACAGACCCAGCAGGCACCTCCAAGGTACCCTCATTCTGCTCAAAGGGCCTGTGTTTAACTGTTTCCTCACTTATGCAAGTATAAAATGCTGTAGCTGGGGGATTCTCTGTGCACAGCCTGAATGTGTAACTCTGGGGAAATGTGTGTAAGATTTCTGCCAGTGTATTGTATAATTCTGAATAAATGGAAGGATAGTGTCTGAGCTCAGTGACCCTTCACTCCAGGCTGGCCACAGTCTTTCCTGTAAGACATAAAAAGAAACAGAAAACTCTGTGTCATAGAAATATTTTACCATAATGGGAGACACAATGGAAAGTGACCACAATCCACTACATAAGTTGGAAATATGTCCTTAAAAGCGAGTTCTTTCCTTATAAAGGAATTCATAAAAGATTTTTTTTCCCAGTCTGCTTTAACCTAAAAGACTGAGTAAAACTAAATACCCAAGAGGAAGGTTGAGCACTTAGAAGGAGATGTAAGAGAAAATATTTGGTGGTTTTTAATTGCTGTGCTTTGATTTAATTTTTTTATTTTTAGGTCAAAACTAGAACTGTGTATCTGCAAGAATCTGGCGATACAATATGTATCACGATATGTGTTACCATACGATAGATCTCAATATATCCCAAGACTGTAACAGACAATATACAACCATTTTTAAAAGAGAATCATATTAAAAACTGAATACTAATAAACCTTTCATATTAACCCATGTAATAACCACTGAGCCCCTCGTATCACGTTCTCATGCCATGTTTAGTGTCCACACTGACAATGTTTTAAAACAACTATGACACTAATGAGGGGACATCTGCCACAAGAGGCTCGATGTCGTGTGCTGCTAACTAGTGGTTCAGAGTTTAACTGGAACACAAAAGTAAAACACTAAAAAATAAAAACTCCAAAAAAAATTGTTGTGGCCCCATTTGAAACCGATACCAGCATTGCCAAATAAAATATCGTGATAGTTCTCTAATTTGACATTTTCCCCCGATTTTGCCTTGTGGCTAAACTTAAAAGTGCTGCTATCTAAATTGCAGACTTGGATGCTACCTATACTGGAGGTCCCACAGAAGAAGTCTGAAGTGCACTGATACAAAGAGACTCACAGCAAAGAAGCACTAAAAACCTTGCACATCATTCAAGGCTTGTTGGACTCTTTTCATACCCAGGTATTGCATTCAGAGTCAAACTCTGTTAGACTTCAAAGTCAAGTCCTCAACAAGATGTGCATTCAACTTAAAAAAAAAAAAAATCAACTTCTAACAAGCACTTTCTCCTAAACTGCAGCATTTCTTTGCATTTTTAATGGAACATTAAACTGCCTCACTTCAGCCACGAGAGGAAACCAGGCCAAGAACTTTCAGGCACAACAGCCAACAACTCTTTAAAAGAAGGATATGGGCTAATAAATGTAAAATTTCCACTTCCACAGGCATTTGGCAAATTTTGCTCAACAGACTGAACAGTATGGAGATATTTGGATTAAATGATGAGTCCTTAATGTCAGACATCCAAGAGATGGCAGGCGGAGCTTAAAGTTTAAGAAAAAAACGTAAACTCTAAAGAAATCCTCAGGCTTTCATCTTAAAAACAACTTAAAGCCTTACTTAGGATTTTGAACAAATGTTTTGCAGTTAATCTTTGCTCTCTTTATATCAAATTAAGTTCAGTCAACAAAATCTCAGTATGGATCCTGTCAAAGAATTATCAGCAAATAAATAGACACAGGATTCGAAAACTCAAGTTTATATTTATTAATCACTCATATAATGAATGTAACACATTAAAAAAATGTTTTAATTGAAATAAAAGATGTTCACTGAACATAAAGAGCAGAAGAAAATATATTTACAATATACTATTTACTGCTGCTTTTGATGAAGGTTGCCATACATTTATGAGTCTTAAGACAAAGAGGTCAAAGTGGGCACACAGATGGCAGTTGATTAGACAAAGCTCTCTATCAAAAGGTCGTGTATGGTAAAGCTGGCAGGCTCAGCCCCCACTGTGACGGTCATGGGGAGAGGGCTGATAGAATTAGGAACTCATTAACATCTGAACCTAGCTCCCCAGAAACAAAGGATTCAAATGAACACTGGAAGGAGATGGTTGGCATGTAGGCTTGGATGAGAAGAATGTAGCACAGGTAAAAAAAAAAAAAAAAGGACTAAAATGAAGAGATGATGTGAAGGAAGAGAACGAGAAGGTCCCACAGTAAAGAAAAAAAACTTTTTTTCGACTTCTGGGACCACAAAAAGCAGTCGTCACCAAGGATCTGTCTGAGATCTTGGTGGAAAATACAAAGATCTACTCCTGAAAACTAAAACAATCCAAGCAACATCTCTTTTCTCCGCTCTTTTTTTTTGGAATAAACGCAATGATCCAGTGTTACATTTTACCTCGGATTTACTGAGGGAAAATCCAGACCGTCCTGGAGAGCAGTGAGGAGGATCTGGCTTGCCTGACGTGCTACATCTACAACCAGTACTTCTATATGGGAAAAACCACCCATCCAGGTATGTCTGCTTCCTCCAGTAAGCTCCTCCACTGAAAATTAAAAGCTTGATCCAGACCCAGCTTAAGCTTCCAGAGGAGAAAGTTAAGTTCATCAACTTTCAGTGTGTGCACCGGATGGGAGCACAAGACCAGGGAGTAACAGGGCAACACCCCCATCATGGCTAAGTTCATGTTCCATAAGGAGAAAGAAGAGGTGAGGCGTTGTGGAAGGGAGCTTCAGGGGACCGACTTCAGGATGGATGATCAGTTCCCCAGAGAAATCTTGGAGCGCCGATCCCTTTACTCATCCCAAATAGATTCTTCTGAGAATGACATTAGTAAATTTCTCAACAGCATTGATTTGCCTAGACCAACGGAAGAACAAATTATACAATTCTGTGATGACCTAGATATTTCTAATTTGCCTTTTTTCAAAAGTGCCTCAGAAGTTTCTCCCTCCCCTCTGCAGGGTGGGGAGGACAACGGGCACGAATACAGGAAGGTGGGTTGAGGAAGGTGTGTGTGTGGGGGGGGGGGGGCTTGCAGAGGATAGTGTAGTGCGTGGAGGGGTAGGGGTGGAGCTGTGGTTACGTCGTGATCTTTGGGCCGCCTGCGTCGAGCGCCTAGGCCTTCTCTGGCCGGAGGTGACTCCGGCTGGGTGGTGGGCATCTCCTGGGTCCTCTGGGTCCTGGCTCAATCTTTGGTCTGCGTCTCTGTGTCCAGCACCTGATGACTCCAATGGCTATCACCCGGTACAACTGAGCGCGCCTGCCCTGTGGGTTTGGGGCTTGACGCCTTGGTTACCCGTGCTCCGTGGCGGGAAAGCCTCCTCAGCACCTGGCCAGGTGGGTGGGTGGTCTCCCTCGCTCGAGGCTGCGCTGGTCCTTGCACCAAGGGTGCTCCAAAGTCTGGGGTCTCCCACGCCCTCTCTCCTGGTCTGGCCAGTCGTGCTGGGGAGGATCTGGTCCACCTTATGAACACATGATACACTTCGGCACCGTGCTTGCATCTCCACCCCCACTTGCATGTGCAGACTGTCACACTGCTCCCCGTCTGCTTCATCCCTCGCTCCCAACCCACAGTGTATTGATGGACGCAACAGATATCTTCCGCTTATCTTAGTGTCAGAATTTCACTCTTGGATGTAACATTTGGGTTTCCAGAATATCTAGCATAAACATTGTGAAGCTTAAGATCATAACCTACTCAAATTAACAGTTTAGAACTCGTATCCTCTTACTTTCTCTTTTTTTCCTTCTATTCCCCCCCCCCCTTCTTTTCTTCACACTTTTCCCCTCTCTCTTCCCTCTGTAAAAAAAGCTCATCAAGAGAATGCCAAGAGTGTGCAAAGCAGTAATCAAATCAAAAGGTGGATACTATGAAGAACCTAGAATATGACATATTTTCAGTTGTTTCACACATGTTGTTATGTATATGATTCTACATGTGTTAATTCAGAGTTTTTATGCCTTCAGTGTGAATCTGCAATTGTTATAGTCGTGAAAATAAAGAAAACTCTTTGAATAAGAAGACGTGTCCAAACTTTTGGCCTGTACTGTATATATACACACACTGTATATATGAAAAACATAAAATATAATAAATCAATAAAAAACAAAACAAAAGGGATTCATACAAACACACACCTTGACTATTAGAAGATGCATAACCCCTTATTAAAGTAGTAAAATCTGTCCAACACAAAAGGCCTTCAGCTCTTATCTGTCTACTCCGCTGTTTGACAGGACAAGTAAAAAAAAAAAAAAGCAGAAATGTCTTTAGGGTGTAGGGACAGAGACAAATAGCAGAGGGAAAGGGAAAAAGGGAAAGTGACAGATGGAATGAAGAAGACAAGCAATTAATGAGGGGGTGATGGAGGGAGAAACACACTGGAGACATTGAGGTGGAGGACTGCATTGGTTGTTAGGATGACTAAATATGGTGTGGCCCATGTGCCTCTTGGCTTGTTGGAATACTCTTCAGGGTCTGGTGCTTTCAGGCGCAACAAGCAGATGAGCGTGTTGGTTAAACAGAGAAAGAACAGGGACACGGCTGTTTAATAGCACACAGGATCCCCCCGTGAAAGGGATGCTAACATGGAAGATTACCATCTAATCTAAAAACACAGAAATTGTACTTCTTAAGGGAATGAAATCTGTGAAACTGCAGCTACAGGGTCCTACAAGTGCCATGAATCTGTTGCAGTATAACAGCATCAGTATTCCTGGTTAGCTTAAGCAGCGACACGTTCCCATTAATGAGGGCATAAATTATCTTTTCAATAATGTGATTAAATTAGCAACAGATGCTTGTCTTTCAGAGGAAGACAATGAACATCAAACAGGAATGCTGGCCTGCATTTGTCATCCCAGAGGACAAAAAATATTTTTTCTGACATTTAGGAAGCACTTCCCTCTCCATCAAATATGAGTTCTGCCTATTCAAATTATTTGTGTAATTCCTTTAGATAAATATTATCTGATTTGGCTGATTTTTTGACGTGACATCAATACTTGTAGAACACCTGCTGGCTGGGTTTGTTTTTAGAAAAGCATTGACCCCTGCCCTCCCACCACACTTCTGCTTCATCACACACTGCTAATGATGTCTCCAAACACTGCCAGTGCCATCTGCTTATCCTGCAAATCACCATGCAGGAGGAGGTGTAGCTAGGACACTGCTAGATTATTTTTTTTTTGTAAGTGATGAAAATGAAATATGTGGTGGTGGAAAAACAGAACCTGTGCTTTTCCAGACCACTTAGGCCAGTGTTAAGAATCCAAAAAGAAAAACAAATGATGGGAGCAGGGGAAAGGAAGAGATGAAAAATTAGTGGGGATGATGGACATGGGGAGAAACAGGAAGGCAGGGTGAGAGGCGGGAAGATAGCAGGGTGGTCTGCTGGTTTTAGCAGACACATTCCAGGGAACGTTTTTTCAGCTTCTCCCTGTCACCAGGAGATCATCCCATGTTGAGCTGTCTCTCTTTCAAGTCTGTCAGAGTTCACAGATTAGGAAAACAGAAGTTGCGGAGAGGCTTTATTTGGCTAAAGTAAAAAGGAGGGAGCCAGGTAAGGTGAGGATAGCAAAAGGGACAGCTGAGCCACTTTGTACTCCAAGTGGGAGCTCTTTATGCTGGAGGAGAGCTAGGCAGACTCTGGGGACTGGGGAGATCTTCTGGTTTACTGGTCTCAGATGACAGCAAGCTGGGGACCATCCTACCCCTGCAGTCCTCCAGTCTGCTGCCCTCCATTCCCTGAGGGGTTTATTATTGGCTGTCCAGGGATGAGTGGAGTTCTAAGCAGGCTGTCGGGAGGGGCATCTCTTTAAAAACAAGAAATTGTAACAGGGAAAGCTTCAAATGATAATGGAGAAAGGCAAAGACACCTGCTGTGCTGTTTGTTTCTCCTCCTAATACATAAGTAATATACTGGACTCTATATCAGCTCAAAACTTCACAAGCAGTACTGAATCTTCTCAAAAACACACACGAACACTCGCATTTGATAAGAAAATAAGCCTGACCGGGGGAGTTAGCATGACTGACAGGTCTCGGGTGGCCGAGGTCAAATATGACTGGTCCCCCTGAATGAAGCCGTCTCTGCAGGAGCAATCAGAATTATGCAGTTTGTGTGGAAGTGGGAGAGAATGATACTCCAAGACCCTCGATGGCATTCATTAACACGAGGGGAGGAGGGGAGGAGGAGCAGGGGAGTCTGGAGGGCAGGAGGGGGTCAACTCTCACAGCTGAGGGTGTCATTAGCTGGGAGATCACTGACAAATTTTTTTAAAGCCTTCCAAGAGGTTAAGCCAGTGTGTGGGTCTGAGAGCGCCATGAAGATTTAATAGGATAAATTGCAACCTCCCTTCCCCTTCACTACTATTTCTTTTTTTCATGATGAGTTCAATTGTTGCTTTAATATATTTGAGGTGGAAAACAGCCTTGGTAAAAAAAAAAAAAAAAAAAAAAAAAAAAAAAAACAGGATCTACAATATTCTCTAACTTGGATTAAAAAGACAAGAGAAAAAAAAAGCACCAAACACCCAGCAGAGGAATGCAGCAGCAGCTTCTGTGGCCAAGCCCACACGGCTGGCCCAAACTCTGATGGTTAAGTGTTTGAATCAACAGAACCTGATACAGAACTGAACAGAGGAAGAGAAGAAGTCAGACGCAGAAATGTGGAATATAAGGTCAGGCAAGTTCTCACAGACTTCAACAGGAAGCTGTGTTAAGCTGCTGATGTTCAATTTTACTATGCAAAGGTAAAAAGAAGAAAAATGCTGATACGGAAGGTTTTGGTATGTTTTTCTATCAGTGCAGGATTCTGTGTCTTTGGTGGGAAAACTTGAAAGTAGGAAGGTAAAAAGGATAAGACCAAGCAGATTTTTTATGCACTAGTGACTCATTAAACTCAGGTTAAGCAAGGTTCACATGCAAATCCAGCAACAATAAAAAAACGTACCCTTTTTTAATTTTAAATACCCGCATATTGTGTCCAAATATTTAGTTAGGTATATATTAAAAGTCTTCAAAAGTAACTGATAAATTGCATGTATAAATGTCCTATTCTCTGATGATGTAAGGAGAATTATCTTTTCTTTTTTTTTTTACATAAACTCCCCCAAAACTTTCCAAAGTTTCAGCATGAATCTTTTACAAAATGAAAAATGAGGCCTCGTGTCATATTATAACTGACAGGAAGTTGAATTTGGGAGTAAGCAGTCTAACAATTTATAGTAACTCATGTCATGATTTGATGCTTTTTTTTTTTTAAATGCACTACATGTGCTGTCAAGATGCGAAAAGAAAGACACCCACAGTCCTGCTGGTTACAGATTCCTGCTCGAAGCCATCGAGCAGCTTGTTTGCAAACACAGACAATAGATAGTGAGAGGCTACACTTCCCCTATTGTTCTATTTTCAGTACACAGTGATGGAGTTAGGGTTCCCTGACTGAACATTTCCCATGGACGTCAGCACAACCCAGACTGCAGCTCAAGGGTCAGGTGAGTTGTTCTTGTACACAAGAGGAAGTATCTGGTTCACAGGGATTCAAGAAAAAGGAGCTGAAGTAAGTCTCCTTAAAAGTCCTTTTGAAGGTTGGCTGCGGTAGGCAGGGCAGTGGTTTCTCTAAAAGCCCCCTTACCATGAAAACAGTCCTGTTTTTTCCATTGCACAAGAACAAGCTCTACCCCACAGCAGAGAGCACAAGTGGCTTTGAACTCAGATGGGGAGAAAACCGCTAATTATTTTATTAATTGCCGGCAAGGTTATGTACATTGCCCTTAAACACACAAAGTTCTTTAAAGGTTAAAACTGTAAAGAATGTTGAGACTTAGGCAAGTTCTTCTTCTTTTCTTCAAAGCAATTTTATAGCGCAACAGCAGAAATTTACCCAAAGGTTAGAGGTCAGAGTCCAAGGATCTCAGAGTCTGTCTTTTTGCTTGGGTCTCGATAACCCATTTATTTAATAGCAGAGGGCTTGCCCCCCTTCAACAGGAGTTGTCTTTGTTCTGGTTCTTGAATTGTGACAAAGATGAGCAGACCTGAGCATGCTTTCAGCATAAACTGAGGTCATGCATTAAGTTCACTGCACACAGACAACTGCAACAACAGAAACTGGTCCATGCAAACTACTGGACCCATGTCATTTTCATCAATACACATTGAATTGGGCTTATTTAGAGACACACTTGGACCTCACACACTGCATCTGGGCAAAACGTGTGGCTAACTAAACTAGGCCTTGCAGGGTGCAGGAAGCTCCAAGACAAACCATGAGAGTCTGCCCCAGGGCCTCTTCAGACGAAGAGACACCTTGAGTTCATGGGAATATTTTTGTGGTGATGATTCAAATGAAATAAAAGAGAAATTCTTTTTCCCCCCAAACTTTCATAATTAGCATTAGGATTTAAAGGAACTTGTGCCAATGACGGGAATACGATTTCTGGATGCTGGTTTCTCTGAAATGATTGAGTTCATCTAACTTTCACTCAAATTTTTTTTGTAAAAGCATTTTTAAAGATGAAAGCGATAATAATCTACATTTATAAGTTGGAAATTTTGACATGTTCCATGTTGATCTGACAAATGGGAAAAGATAGGCAGAAATAATTTTTAAAAATGATCAATTTTTTCTAAGAATAAAGCACTTAAATTTTGGATCAGCTTTGACTCAATCTTCTACATGTAAAACCATAAAGTGAACATATGTGCACATGTGCACTTAGTTTAGCAGTATGATATAGCTTAAAGTGGACATGGTTATGCCATAGAATAAAGATGTATTATTTATTTTAAAAGTTAAAAAATGCAAGGTTAGTGATATTACCTAAAAGAAAAAAAAAGTGTTTTTTTAAATAATATAAAGACATGATGTGGTAATAATTTAATACTTTGCAAATTTGCTTACATCAGTTTTAAACTTTGTGATCATCCTGTCCGTTATCCAAAATGACAAAGCAATTACCCATAGGGGTGGATGATGTTACACCCAGAAAAAACCAGGAAAGTGGACTGACAGAAAGAGAGGTGTAACATTACTTTGCACCGGCAAACTCCTGCAACCACGCAAGAAAAATATATTGGAAGTGTTGACTTTACTCACTCAGGTGGATGGAGCCAAAAGTCCTGAGGAATCCTGTTTTTCAAGGAAGAAAAAAAAACCCTGTCTGGTTTTACTGCGGCTTTCCTCACTTCTGTCAACTTGTCTTTCTCTTTCTATAGACTGAACACAATAGCTCATTCCAACATTGTCAGGAGCAAAAAAATAAATAGATAACCTGAGTAGTGTTGCTCCAGTTTAAAATCCTCATCGTGTGACTTTAGATGCCTAGAAAGGCACAACACCGTTAAATCGCAATACAAACTTGCAAAGCAGAAAATCTATGGCTGCTTTATGGATATTTTATATCTCATCCACCTTCCTCTCAGCCTTGATTTAATTATTTTTTTTCGTGTCTGTAACTAGCAATGAGGATTCCATTATTCCTTATAGACTAATCCCAGTCATTTATGGTGAAAGTGAGAAGTAGGTCAAGTGACTGACACCAATTCTGTGTGCATTAGGGGCATACTTTAAGTCTATTGAAGCACTTGAGATAAGTATTCAGAATGGGACTCTTGCTTTCTTTCTTAGCTGTGGGAGCAGGAGGGGGTGGATGAGTTTAGGGAGGGTGGAGCTCATCATTATTAGAAGAACTAATGTTGCCAGCAGTGCCAAAAAATACACTTCATTACAAAAGCAACAGCTGAAAGCTCAATAATCCTAAAACCTAACATATTTCCTTAATTATGTAATGACATTTTTAATTATAAATTTTAAAGACTATATATATATATATATATATATATATATATATATATATATATATATATATATATATACATATTTATACACACACGTTTGTTTTGTTGCCTCATGCATAAAAATTGTATTTGTTATAGCTGAAAAACCTATAAGCGAGCTTGATAAACCAAGGAAAAGACACCTGCCCATAGTGCTCTGATCCTGCTCACCACAGCAAATCAGAAACAAGCTCTTAAAAAAGGGGAATAAAAAAAATCCCCCTTTTAATTAAAAAAATGCCAGGGATTGCCTTCTTTCACAGTTAAAAGCAGGTAAAAGACAGCCTGTCACAGCAAGCGCCGCGAGTCACTTTCCTCTCCTCAAGATAAGTGGTGCGTAAAATTAAAATCTGCTTTGAGCATAAACACAAACGCGCAGGGAGCGCATTAATCAAAAAGACACAGTGACCCGCAAAATAACTTACCCCAGGATCAGGTCGTTTATGGTGATTTATTTAAGTGTGTATAAAAAATCCGCTGGGAGAGATCCAAAAGATCCACACTATTCAGAGTTGGTTCATTTTTGCCATATCGGTCCTCTTTTAACGCGTCTGGTCTTCCTTGGGATCGCCGCTTCCCAATCAGAAAGTCAAACGCCACATGGTTACAAGGAGCAGACGCGCCGAATCCATCTGCGCCCGACGCTCAACTGAAAGCTGTCCACTGCATCCATATGTAAAACGAGCCCCGGGTAGGCTACTCCCCATTAAAATCAATCCCAGATTTCTCCAAACCATGTGCGCAAGGCGGCGAGAGCGCGCGCCCGAGATGACGGTGAGAGAGAGAGAGACACTGAGAGAAAAAGAAGGATAGAGACTTCTTTGCCTAATATTGGATTATCTGTAGTTGGGAGATTGTGAAATGATGGTAATTAACGGGATAAATAAATGCGCTTCATCCAATGCGCATTGGCCTCTCTGTTGTTCTGCTGAACCCCATACTGAACTCTACAGTCATTTGGTGG
Organism: Oryzias curvinotus; assembly: GCA_023969325.1. NCBI lineage: Eukaryota > Metazoa > Chordata > Actinopteri > Beloniformes > Adrianichthyidae > Oryzias > Oryzias curvinotus. Next base: position 9,258,921 of record CM043724.1, on the reverse strand, counting down.
TCGCTGAACCTGTTGAAACAGAAATGGTTTGGGGGGGGCTCAGCGGTCCGCATAAACAAGAGGCAGAAGCGCAGTACTCATTTTTACTGATAATCCATCATATTCTGGGGATTGCCATGAGCCAAGAGTAAAACAATGTGGGTATATTGATTTATATAAAACTTTAGCCGTTAGGTCATTCCCGGGCAGGATGGGTGCCTACCTCCAATCAATATATGGCTTCAGCTACGTCATGTTTAATCGAAAAAATAGGTGTAACTATTCATTTTAACAACGATTCAAGTCATATCCTCATTTGTGGTTGACGATGCGATTCTGTCATGTTTCACTACTATGTTAGTAAAGTAAACACACGGTAGTGTTTCAATCCAAATGGTATTTCCCAGTATTGATATCAATTTAATAACATTATTTTAATTATTTCTTAATGGTTAAGGGCGATTTGATTAACTACTTTGCTCTGACAGATCTATCTGGTTGAATCAAAAATTATAAATCAATTCACTAATTAAGTCGATTAATCGTCATACCCCTATATTAGAAGAAAAAAAAAAAACTTCTGGGTTAAAAAGTTTAAACCTACGGTTTAGTGTTATTTTGTTTTGGTTTTTTTCTATGGAGGTGGCTACCTGCGTGTTGCAGGTGCAGCCTTCCGGGCCCTTACCCGGGGAGCCCATGACGGAGGCGTCGTGGTCAACCAAACACCATCTTGGCTCCTTTTACAGCCAAACCACACATTTCCTAATATTCTCCCGTGTTTTTCTGCGTAAGGTTAGCCCGGTCTTGATGTATAACGCACCATGTTTTCGGCTCAGTCACCTCCTGGTTGTTCTCAAAAAGCATTCTGACACCAATTAAGCGTCAGAAGCACATTTGCGCATGCGCGTGATGGAAGAGTGGCACACCTGCAGCCAGTATTCTAATTATTGTCCCAGGAACGCTCCAAAAAGACGAAACAGCCAAGGTAGACCAAAGATAATTGTTGTATTAATTCTATTTTATCAAGCAAATATAACGTCCTGTGTGCGTAATGTTTACATTTAGGTGAATGAGTTTATATTTTCAAATCCTTTTCTCTTATCGTTTAAAAATGTCTTGCTAGGAGGCTTAGAAAACATTTTGGTATGTTCCCTAATTCATTTTTTTCACTTAAAACGCTCAGCTTTTAATAAAAACGAGGGCGTGACTTAAGATTTAGCATAACTTTTTTTTATTGTTGTATTACTTCAGACTGAAATGAACAAAAACAAAATTAAGTTTAAAAAATAAGTTTTTGGACGCTTTACTCTCTGTGCTGTGACACAGATTTCTTGCTGTCAGAACACATTAGATTGAAGAGGAGTTTGTTGTCCCTCGCAGTTGTTGGGTTTTGATCAGACCACCGGTTCTGCATTAATCCCGTCACAATGAGGGCTTGTCTAAAGTCCCGGGGGTCTCAGTGAAATCTAGGTTCCATGCAGGGTACTTTTTTTAGTTGATTTTTTTTTTTCCTTGATTCCTTTTTTTCTGGCACCCCCCTGGGTTGGAACAGAGGGAGAGATGCTGACCTTGAGGAAGTCAGAAAACTTAATTTTTAGTGGTGACCTGTCGACCTCTAGTGGTGAATTATAGATATTACAAAGACTCTATTCATCCACAATAATCACTATAACTAAAATGGTAATTATTTTTAATGTATATCTGCAGCATATCTAAAAATTCAGAAAATATTTGTGCACTTATAATAAACTAAAAGTCCAGAGACTTTTTTTTTATTTGTTTATTTTTGGTCAACTATCAGTTTGTGATCCTACACCTATTTGTTTCATGTTTTTCAGGTCAAATATTTTATTATAAGAAATAAAGTTAAAAAAAATAAGGATATTCTGAAATTTATAAAATAAAACTTTTTACACAGAATAATAGCACTTTACATAAAATATTACATATTTTTAAATGTTTCACATCTTTTATATTGTTTTAACATTCTGAAGTACTTTTTAAATCGGTCTGTGAATAAAGATTTACTCTACTTACTTATTTACACCTCAATTATAGTAGCAGTTATTTGTGGACAGTGCTGGAAGACAAGCATTTCTGTAGATGGGGTTGGAAGACCTTGTCTTGTAAAAGTGCTACACTAATGGTTCTTGTTTTTAGCGTAATCCAAAATTGCTGTTTATTTCTGTTATAATTATTGTTGTTTTTTTATATAAATTGATATATTTGACTAAATAACCAATTTAAAGTAGTGTTTTTAGGGGTTTTAATTTCAGAATTTAAGTTTCTGATCGAAACAGTGCCTTTTTTTAAAATGTCATTGTTCAATTCATTTGTGCCTCAAGAACCCTCAGTTTTGTTGTCTTTGCTCATTTTCTCACAGGAATGCAAGACCGTATTTTCATGGCAAAAATTGTTTGGTCATATGGGAACATTTTCAAATGTGATGGCAAACAATTCTGCAAACATTTTTTCCAAATGTGTCCTCACTCTCTTTGGAACTTCACCAAAATGTAACATTATTCTCTGTGTGGGAGTTTAACCACTGTTTGTTTAAACATTATGCCTCCATAACAATGGACTCCCCCAGTTTTGGAAAAATCTAATCCATTAAGGAACATCTGACCTTCTCAAAGTGTAGTCTAAATTAGGAAAATATGGATTTAGCTAACATAGTTGCCATGGCAAATACATATCCCTGGATTAAGCAGACAGTTTTTGTACAGAGGCTGCCTGAAAAGCCACAAACTTTTTTTAATTTATTTTTTTAATGTGTGTGATGGTTCCCAGTGTTACAAATAGACATATGTTGATGAGTATGGATGGAACGTAGGGCAAGACGCTCAAAACCCACTAGTGCATTTGTCTCCATAAGATTCTGCACCCTGTTTTATAGCACAAATGGGTTTTATTGAACACATCTGATTTCTGTTATGCAACTATATAAGAAGGGAGAACAGCTTCTTTCCTGGGGATGTAGTACCATGCATGTCCAGCAGTGTGTCAGAGTCCAAGTCTGCATACTTTCAATCTCATGGTTTCGGCAGAGAAATCAGTGTGCCACCATATACAGTGGGTCAAAAAAGTACTGAGTCAGCCACCAATTGTGCAAGTTCTTCAACTTAAAAAGATGACAGAGGGGTGTAATTTTCATTATAGGTAGACCTCAACTATGAGGGATAAAATGAAAAAAAAAAAAAAGAAATTCAGAAAATCACATTGTCTGATTTTTAAAGTATTTATTTGCAAATTATGGTGGAAAATTAGTATTTGGTCATCTACAAACCTGTAATTTACAGTCCTGTAATTTCTTCTGTAAGAGGATTCTCTGTCCTTCAATTGCTAGCTGTATTATTGGTACCTGTTTGAACTAATTAATTCATCTTCTTAATCCGTTTTGTCCATTTCGGTGTCACGGGGCTGCCGAAGCCTATTCTGACCACAGGTGGGCAAAGGCAGGGGACATCCTGGACAGGTCACAAGTCTGTCACAGGGCTGCAAAAATTACAAACCCATGTACACTCACATTCACACAACTAAACAATGTAGTTGTTTAGTTGGGCTGTTTGAACTGGTTATTTATATAAAAGACACCTGTCCACAACCTCAAACAGTCACACTCCAAACTCCACTATGGCCAAAACCAAAGAGCTGTCTAAGGACACCAGAAACCAAATTGTTTATCTGCACCAGACTGGGAAGATTGAATCTGCAACAGGTAAGCAGCTTGGTGTGAAGAAAACAACTATGAGAGCAATTATTAGGAAATGAAAGACATACAAGACCACTGATAACCTCTCTCCATCTGGGGCTCGCTGCAAGATCTCATGGGGTCAAAATGATCACAAGAACCGTAAGCAAAAATCCCAGAACTACATGGCAGAACCTAGTGAATGACCTGCAGAGAGCTGGGACCAAAGAAACAAAGACTACCATCAGTAACATACTCCGCTGCCAAGGACTCAAATTCTGCAGTACCAGACGTGTCCCCCTGTTAAAGCCAGTACATGTGCAGGCCCGTCTAAAGTTGGCTAGAGAGCATTTGGATTACCCAGAAGAAGATTGGGAGAATGTTCTATGGTCAGATGAAACCAAAATAGAAGTTTTGTTAAGAACTTTACTCATCGTGTCTGGAGGAGAAATAAACGCAGAGTTGCATCCAAAGAACACCGTACCTACAGTAAAGCATGGGGGTGGAAACATCATGCTTTGGGGCTGTTATACAGCAAAGGGACCAGGATGGCTGGTCCGTGTAAAAGAAAGAATGAATCAAGGCCATTTATTGTTACATTTTGAGCGAAAACCTCCTTCCGTCAGCAAACGCATTGAAGATGAAGTGTGGCTGGGTCTTTCAGCATGACAACGATCCCAAACAGACTTCCCGGGTAACAAAGGACTGGCTTTCTAAGAAGCATCTTTAAGGTCCTGAGGTGACCTCGCCAGTCTCCAGATCTCAACCCAATAGAAAATCTTTGGAGGGAGTTGAAAGTCAGTGTTGCCCAGCGACAGCCCCAAACATCACTGCTCTAGAGGGGATCTGCATGGAGGAATGGGCCAAAATACCAGCAACAGTTTGTTAAAACCTTGAGAAGACTAACAGAAAACGTTTGACTGCTGTCATTGCCAACAAAGGGTAAATAACAAAGTATTGAGTTGAACTTTTGTTATTGACCAAGTACCTATTTTTTTTACACTATAATTTATATATAAATTCTTTAAAAAACAGACAATGTGATTTTCTGGATGTTTTCCCCCTCATTTTGTCTCTCATAGTTGAGTTATGATGAAAATGACAGGCCTCTGAACTTTTCAGTTGGAAGAACTTGCACAATTGGTGGCTGACTAAATACTGTTCTGCCCCACTGTAATATGTTGTGACACTTTGAAAATACGCAGGAGTTGTTTCTAAAGCATTGTTGTTATGTTACTATGTTCTCATTTTGGTACTAGAAGTTATGCGAGTCTATGCCAAGTTGGAAGTAAATCATGATTTGACAATAGGAATATACTGTCATACCACACACATCGTTTTAGCTTTATTTATCTTCCAGAAAGAACTTGTATGAAAACGTCAAATCAAGGATTACATTGTAGAATTTACTGTAATTATTGCACTCTTCACTTAAGAGTCAATAGAAAAGGTTTTAAACTCCAAATTCAAGTACACAGACCCTTTCCAAAAATTAGAATATCAAGGAAAAGTGTATCAAATTCCATAATTCATTAAAAATATGCCAAAAACTGATTGCATCAATGCCACACTGCATTCAGGCAGTTATTAAGGCGATGAAATTCCCAACCAACGTTTGAAGATGGATATATCATTTTGAAAATAGTTTATTTTGATTAATTTGATGTGCAAATACTGAGAAGTAAATTGAATTTCTCAAAGGTAGTGTTATTTTCGGAAATCCTGTTTTTGTTTAATGAGCTGAAACCCCAATTTATGTAAAAATAAACAAGTAAATACTTGAAATCACTTAGTGGACCCTAAAATATATTCTATGAAAGTTTAATTTTTTATTGGAATTATGGAAATCAAAACACTTTATATTATATATACACTATATTACAGTATATTCAGAGGGTGAAGATATGTTTGTCCAAGAAAAGTGCTGTTTGATGCAATTAACCCAACTTTCAGTTTAAAAGTATATAAGAGAAGCACAATGTAAGTCAAGTTCATTGATCATTTATTGGTTGAATCATGAAGGAGCTAAATTTTCATTTGTCAGCACATAGAAATTGCATCTTAGGCAGTGAAGAAGTGCTTTTGTAATCCGCATGTCACCAGTTGAGTCTAAGTCTCCTTCCAGTTACATCAGGAAAGGCTTCTAACATTAAATTTTTACCTGTAGTGATTCTCACAAAGAAGAATATTTAAAATTTCAAATAAACTGCACATCATAAACAAATAATCCAAATTTAGTTGTTGTTTTTCTGGGAAGGTTCTGCAGTATTTAAATGATAACAAATTGTAACTGAGTGAGAATGATGGACAAAGCCTCCAGTGTTCATCAAGAAAGTTTCAGAAATGTCAAATTCTTTTAGCATTAAATAGCAACCAACATCTCTGAATCTACTGAAAATTGGGTTTTGGAAATCATACCCTGGTTTAAAACTTTAAAAATACTGATGAACTCTAAACTTGGCAGAATGGTAATCTAGGATGTTATATTTTCAGTAAGAAATTGAAATGAACATCCAGACTGCACATTTATTTGCAAATAAATGTACATACAGTTCCACCGAAAACCTGTGGGAGCTGCAAGAAACATGACAGCAAAATTTCGCTTGACAAGAGCTTACTGCAATGATCTTACTGCAAAATTTGCATTTAAAACAGTTTTCTAGTGTATATCAACATTACTGGTGCAATCTAACGGCATTGTAGATTGCTGTCACGCAAATCTTTGCATGATGTGCAGGTGCTGCTGTGTAATAGATCCTTGTATTCATCTCATTAGAGTCACTATGTGACATATAAATGCAGGAACACACTATGCATTAATGTGTCTCTCTTCTCGACACAGACCAAACACTACTAATAGAGGGAGGAGTAAACTGTCAGTGGAAGTGACGGCAGGCGGGAAAGAGAACAGCTTAAACATTGCTGTGTCGTGTAAAAACAAAATCTCTTCCGCCTCTTTATGTCCCCCTTTTATCATGGTCAGGTCTTACAGGTAATACGCATGGTTATTTCTGTATGTGGATATTAAGTTAAAAAGGCCTCTTTAGATTTTATCTCAAACACTTTTACTCCAGACTGGGATGTTTATACCCTCCAAACTCCAAACAGCAGAAATACAGGATAAATGAACATCTAATGTCAACACAAAGGTTCTAAGAAAAGGGAGCTATCAGTAGTTCTGCTGGTGTTATTGGCCCATCCATCATGCTGACTTCACACCACTGAAGGTGGTCTGTTCCCAGCTCCCAGTGATGGCTGGCGCATCTGCAGAGGTTTTTAATGAGGACACCTGGAGGCTGCAGAGAAGAATCTGCAATAATTCAATCTGAACTCATAAGACCCTGAGAATGTGAGCTGTCCTGAGTGTGTGTAGTAGTGTGGGTGTGTAGTGTTGATTTGGGACATTGTTTTGGTGTTAGCCACTCACATTTGGAAGCGCCAACTGTTTGGAATGGTTGGGGATGTTGGTTTTTCAACTTAGTATGTATGATTAACCCAGAGGGACATTGTTTCTTTGAAGTGGGGTCTCTTGCTTTGACATACATGCATGCATGTATGTGCATTAAGAAGGGGGTTCAGGTACCTCTCTGGTGGTATTTAGACCCTTCATTTGTGTGGAATCCAGAATCATTATCCCAAAGTGTTGCCAGCTGGAAACGCTTGGGAGTTCCCATTTGAACTCTATGTGTGTTCTGAAGATGCAGAGAGACTGCGAGAGTCAGAACTGTCTAATGAAAGCCTTTTCTCTGGTGCTCATACCCCTCTGATATTCATGAGCAGCAGAATCTGGCACTATCTTGCTGATTAGCTAATAAATTGTAGAACCACAACAGTGCCACCCAAGGCAACAGACCTGTTTTTGAATTAGATGCAATCCTGGGAGCCAGAAGAGGATGGTGGAGGTTTAACTGAAGCTCACAGATAATGATGGACTGAGGAATCTGAAAGGACTTGCAGGAATAATAGCTCGTCAAAGTATGAGCTATTTGTTTTTAGCTAATTCACTTTTATGGTAAAACTGGAAAAAGGCAGCAATATAGTTAGTGGGATTTTTTTTACTGGAACATATTTTAAGGTGTTTTTTTTATTGTGCTTTAATATAAAAATTAAACTTCAGGGTATCAAGAAACACATACTTGCATTTATTTCCTTCAAACTCATTGGGTTTTTCTTTTTGTCAGGATAAAGGCTAATGGTCAAATGATTTCAATATCGCCTAAATGGTGGGTGTGTCCAGAAGATGATACATCCAATTGGCAGCTACAAAACTTTTTTACCAGTGATAGCTCACATAGTGGCCACTGGCAACTGGAAACGTGGGATAAAAGGCCTATCTCTATTAATGTACAATAGTTTTCTGTTCTGATTTTTAAAATCTTTTATTTATACTCACCTAGTATTGAATAGTCACAAGAGTTGCTGCAGCATATCCCAGCTTCTTTTAATGAAGACAAATTAAAGTTGTATTTATTTTGTTTTGCTAAATAATCCAATGATAAATATTTATAGGAGTCAGACTGTACATACATGCAAGGAAAATTCGAGGATCTTGAGATGTTAATTAATAATTAGTAATTAATATTGAGGCAAATAATTGACTCGGAACACGAGGAAAACAAAATGTAACTAAAATGACCAAGAAAAGGCAGCACAAAACAGGTAAAGACAAAAACAGAATTTACCAATGAAACTAAAATAATCACTTTCCCATAATTTTCCATCTTTCTTACATCATTCATTTTGAAAGTATTTCACCACTAGATGACAGTGTTAGTCTTTTTTGGTGTAATCCTGCACTTGCTTTTAATTTTGTAAGCAGGTCAGGGTAGGCAAAAACTTGTCAGAGAACTATTCAGGAGTTTAAAAAAAATTAAGCCAGGCATGTCCAGAAAGCTGCTCCACAGAGAGCTGGTTTTCTTTAAGTTCCTAGGTTGAACAGACTCCGTCATATTATTCAGGGCCTCCCCATTTGTGCTTAGGAATTTTGAGGTGTGATGTTGGAAGCTACTGTAGTGGGGCAATAGATTTGTCAGTCACTGATTCTGCAAGTTGTCCCACTTGAAATGATGAGAGAAGTCGGTAATGTCCATCATAGGTGCACTTAAACTGTGAGCAACAGAATGTAAAAAGATTCCAGAAATTAGAATGTATGATTTTAAAGACTTTTCTTGTATAATGGTGCAGTAAAGAGAAATATTTAGCTCCCATCAACAAGCCAGAATTCTTTCCCTCATAAAACTGTTTTTTCTTTAAGATGCTTTTCTCTCCTCCACTTGTTTCCTGCGTTAAAATAATTTGTCCACACCCTTAAACAGTCAGACTGCAAATTCTCTACCATGAACAAGACCAAAGAACTGTCAAAGGACACTAAGAACAAAATATTAGAAACCTGGACAAGACTGGAATGAACCAATCTGCAACAAGAAAACAGGTTGGTAAGAAAAGATCAACTTTTGGATCATTAATTAGAAAATGTAATAAGTACAAGACAACTGACAATTTTTCTAAACCTGGGACATGTAAGATCTCACCTGGTGGGTACAAATGGTCTTGAACAGTGAGACAACAGCCCAGAACTTCAAGGGGGAACTGGTCAATGACCTGAAGAGCCCTGGGACTACAGTAACAAAGGTTGCCATCAGTAACATGCAATGTTGTCATGTATTCAACTCTTTCAGTGCTTTAAAGGTCTTTCTAGTTAAACCAGCACATGGCCAGGCCCGTCTAAAGTTTCCATGAGACCATCTGGGTGATCCAGAGGAAGATTGGGGGAGGTCATGTGGTCAGATAAAACCAAAATGAAACTCTTTGGTATAAATGCCCCCTGCCATGTGTGGACTGGTAAGAATGCTGTGAGCATGGGTGTGGAAACATTATGCTTTAGGGCTGCTTTTTTGTAAAGGGGTCAGAACAATCGATCTGCATTAAAGAAAGGATGAATGGTGTCGTGTGGTGAGATTTTGAGCAAAAAGGTCCTTCCATCAGTGAGAGCATTGAGGATGAAACATGGCTGGCTCCTCCAGAATGACATTGAACCCAAACACATCACTTAAACAATAACGAAATTGCTATATAAAAAGAATTTTAAGGTCATTGAATCGTCTAGCCAGACTCTGGACCTCAGTCCAACAGAGAATCTGTGGAGGGAGTAGAAAATCAGCCCTTGAGAAGGTCTGCATGGAGCTATGAACCGAAATAGCAGCTAGTATGTCTGAACCAAGATCTAAATGTTTGACCAACATCGGTTAAATTGCAAACTATTGAGATGAGCTTTTGTTTTAACCAAATACTTATTTTCTGCACTGTTATACAAATTCTTTAAGTGTCATCAAATGCAATTTCCTTGATTATTTTGTTTACATTCAGTCTCTCACAATTGAAGGTACTTATGATGAACATTACAGACCTCTGTCATCTTTTCAAGTAGGACAACTTGCAGAAGCAGTGATTGTCAAGTCTTTTTTTTTGCCTCACTGACTGTTTTAAAATGTCTCTGAATGTGTGTATGAGTGTACAAAAGTTATTATTCCCAGGCATTCATCAACAGTGTCAGGGAGGTATATTAATATTTTCTATATCAACATCACTTAAATATAGTCTTGGGTCAATGTGGTGTTGATGTTTTCTGTAAGGCTTAAGTCTCAAGTATCTTTGGAGAAAAAGTATTCTTTGTCAGGCTCAGTGGTCAGCTTTCCTTAGTCATTTCCTCCTCCAAAACTAGTATTTACCTTCAATATGGTTGGCATAGGCTGCACGGAGGCTCAGGGTGGGTCATTAATTACAAAGCAATTCAAAACTAAGCCACTGAATAGTAATTCAATGCTTCTTTTCAGCAGCTATGCAATAATCAAGCACAATGAGTGTTGTGTCTCAGGTCTTTTTAAAAATAAAATAAAATTAATGCCTTATTAAAGAATGCACACAAGTATGCTGAAGTGACTTGTATAAAAGCTCTGCAAACATTCTAAGAACTTGTTTAACGCTACCATATTACCACATGTTCAATATACCATAAACTATCCTTAAATGAAGTGAATGCCCTCTGATTTGCACACATTTATTTCTAATCTTCCCACAAGGTCACCTAGTGCAACATAAGCTGAAAAGTGTCCTGTTTGCCTGTTTTTACATTCAGATCCCATTGAAAGGTGCATGCTGGCAGGCACGCAACAACACAAAACCCAGCTCCCTTTGACTCTAAACCATTAAAGCCACATATGTCCATTCCCTAATTGGTGGTTCTGTTTTCAAAGGGGTGATTATGTCTTTAGAGACATCCTCTCTGTGCAAGGTGTCTCGCTGCAGTCCATCTCCAACGCCAGAGGGGACAAAACAGGCACCCTTCCCTCCTCTCAGGGCAAGGGGCCGTTGACACCAATAAATCCCCCCTTCCACTTCTTCCCCAGTGTGGTGGGGTTATGTCAGGAATGTCCTGGGTCTTATTGTCCCTGGTGCTCTGTTTTTGGTAACCCATCACCAGGCATTCTTTGCTGCTTACGCTGCTCCCTCCCTCCCCCTAACACACTACACATGAGCACAAACACACACATCCTCAAACCAAAGGTTCTGTGTCCCTTGGTCCCTATCTCTGAATAGACTACCTCAGCTGAATGCGACAGACAGGCAGGCGTCAGGACGTCAGGTTCTACAGCCCAAGTTGTACATTGCATCCCAGCAGGGAAATGCTGCCAATTATGTTCACCTGTTTGGTTCTGCTCTTTTAAAGAAAAGAAATGACAAAAAGCCTGAATGCCTCCACCCCAATGTCTGTGGGAATTCTTACTTTTTAGTAGTTGTTATCAAAGAACTTTATCAAACTTTATCAGAGAATGGAGATTCAAACAAATGAATCATTTTGAATTAAAGTTGCATGAAAAACCGTTTTGGACAACTGTATTTGTTCAGCAGAAAAAATAGAAATAGAAGAACCTTAAACAGAGTAGTTGACTGTAAAGAGATAAAAAAAAAGCCATGAAACACTGAATTTAAAGTATAGGGTGGCCTGGTTGATGTTATTTTTCCTGGTTAAAAATATTCATCGTAAATCTTTACCAACATTGTAATTTACCGGTATTTTAGTGGCAGATTCATTGTGATATTTATCCTGCTCTTTCCCAAAAAAGCTTAGGAAGCCCTAAAAATAGGTGACCTATGAGTTTTTATTCTTGATCATCTATTAGACATTTGCTTAAATAAATTGCATAATATTTAGATCACTAAACATATTTTTTATGTTGATTTTGGAAAATTAGAGTTCATTGGCTGCATAGTGGCGCAGTGGTTGGCAGTCTTGCCTCACAGCAAGAGGGCCCCCAGCTGAAGTCCCGGCTGGGGGACCTGAAACCTGAAACACAACACCAATGGGGGACCTTTCTGTGTGGAGTTTGCATATTCTCAACGTGCATGTGTGGGTTTTCTCCGGGGACTCTGGCTTCCTCCCACCATCCAAAAACATGATTCATAGGTTAATGGGTTACTCTAAATTGTTCCTAGGTGTGAATCTGAGTGTACGTGGGTTTGTGATTGTGACCTTGTGGCCGACTGGCGACCTGTCCAGGATGTCCCCTGCCTTTGCCCACAAGTGGCCGGGATAGGCACCGGCAGCCACGAAAAGGGACAAAACGGCTTAGAAGATGAATGAATGAATGCAGTTCATTGGGTTAAATTGTACTTATTTTATGAGCTTAAAAGAGGATTTACACAGAAACCTAATTTCTAAAAAGTCTGCGATTAAAACCGGACTGTTTTGAAATAATTGGGTGAAAAAAACTAATATAAATTTAAAATCATGCTCATCAAAGTTGTTTCTAAATAAATAATTGGATGATTCTATGATATACTTTTTGACCTGATTAGAATAATAAGAGGCATGTATATCGCTTTTTAAACCCACGCACACATTCATGCACCACTAGCTTTAGTGGTGCCATGCAAGGCTTCAATCAAGTCACTGGTAGTAATGTGGGGTTCAGTGTCTTGCACCAAAGCACTTTGACACTTAGGCAGGCAGAGCAGGAGTTAAACCTGAGATCAGAGGTTACCTGCTTTGACTATGTGCCACTCCCGTATTTTTGAATGAATCTAACTTTTGAATCGCAAGAAAGGGAAGGATGGACAGAGATATGTTCTGGCAGTTAAGCTACATTCACACTGCTCTCTGCAAAATGTGTTTAAGCAATCACTTTCACTGAAAGTCTATGTAAACACGCATATGTGCACATTCAAAACTCATTCTAGCTTTGCAAGTTCCTACGACCATTTTTGGAGTCTACGTACAAAACCATTGAACACTTGTTGAAAGTTAAACCAGGGTGAACTTTGACCAGTCAGGGACTCTTATTTGGTAGTGATGTTAACATGGCATCCTTTTATTTCGCAAAAGAGCCAATTATGTAAAAATTGATCATAGACGAGAAACAGTTTGTCATAGGACGGAATTATATGACACAAAAGTCAAAATAGAGCTGTGAAAACAAAAGCCTGGAGTAACATTCACAAGATTTGCACCGCTTTGACATTTAGCACCAAGCCTCTTCCAATTGTAGGTTGTGGATCTAAGCTAGTAAACAATAAAAAAGGAGACGAATCTCAAAATGCTTATTATTCCCAGGCATATGATGCACCATATGATATCCCAAATGCCCAGAGTGAATGTGGCATAAGGAATATAATTTAAAGAATGCATGTTTCCCTTAGATTCAGGTTTTACTACGTTCACCTGCTAGTTTAAGGTACACTGCTGCATCCCCCTCACCTTTAGTCTTTCTCACCTCACTCCAAAGGCTTTTTAGTTCCGCTTTATTACCCAAGGACACCATGGGTCTATTTATTGCCAGGACTCCACAAGTTCATTCTCTATCTCATTGCAAATAGTAGGGCTGGACAATATGAGGAAAACTTGTGATATGCAATATTAGAGATTAATATTGCGATAATGATATAATTTGCAGTATATAAACAAATAGCAAAATAACCAAAAACATCATTCCCATTTCATTGCAACAGTTTAAAAATTATACTTCAAATGACCCTCATCAACACAGGTGACAAACATCTAACATGATAGGCCTCCACCTGATTGGTCAACAACCTGAAGGCGGCCATCCGATTGGTCAAATGCATAAAGGGATTTATTTGATTCGTTAAATGCCTCAAGCTCCCATAAGATTGTTTTAACACATTGCCGTCTTTTGCAATATGGATATTGCAGAGCTGGATATTGGGATAACGATAAATTTGCGGTATATTGTGCAGGCCTAGCAAATAGACTCGCTCATGGTTAACATGTACTTAGCTTCATCTTCCTTCATTTATTCAGAAGTTCCTGCATCTCTGAGTCCCCTGGCTGCATTTGAGCTCACCCTCTTGCCAAACCCAAAATACCAGAAGTTTGATTTGTTGTTTAGTGGAGATGATGTATGTTTTGTTTCTGTGTGTGTGTATGTGCGTGTGTGTATATGCCTGGGTGGGTGAGTGGAATTTGAAGGAGTAGGTAGACTGTACACATGTTACGAAGTGAGGCGCCATTGCGGCCTAAAAAACTATTAGACTCTGTAAATACACACTGTGGTGAAAGTAAACATTCTCAGCATGCCATCTAGGCACACAGCGGGGTACGGGGAGACAGCAACTGGACAGACTGAGGGGGAGGTGTGTGTGCTACACTGTGTTCATGTGTGCACACTGGGAGCACAGCAGCAATCTGTGTGCTGGGAGGAGATTGATATGGAAATATATAGATTCTCCTTTAAGGGAGTACTGAGTGTGGATGTAATCAAGATCAAGCTGAGAAGTTAAGTAATCATGATATTGCTGAATGTGTCATGACAACCAATTATTTAATTCAAACTTGTACTGTTTGTGTGGGCAGGTGATGAGTGCAGGTTCCTCGTCATCAAATGTGGCCAAGAGGGCCATCATAAAGAGAATGATTATGTGTTAAAAAATCAAAACACCATGCCTTTGCTGAATTTGAGACATGTGCTGGCAATGGGGAGAAAGCTCAAGTAACCATGGAAACAGAGCTCAGAATATGCACTCTTCTCAGCCATGAGTGCGCCACGTTGCCCACAACTCTATTTTTAGGCCTAACTTTGGGCATCCAATATCTGTTACATCTAACAAGAGTTGGACTGAGATATCAACAAGCATGACTCTAGAAATGTGACTCTAACAGTATGTGTCCCATTAAATGGTAGCAGCCAAAGAGTACACAGGACATCTAAGAGCTTGGCCTGTGGTTCTAACTGCTCTTAAACTGGAACTCCAATCCCACATTGCAGCTACAGTAAAATGTCACAAAATATTGGAGATTTTCTTCTCAAATCCCAGCTAAAACATAACTATCAGGATCAATTCTGCCCTTTATGACTGATGAATGATTCGCGTCATTGTAATGATTATCTACCTGTCCACTTAATTAGTACAGACAGAACTTGTTGGCAGCAACTAGAGTTTTGATTACAATCACTTGTAATTTGACCACAGTCACCTGTTGTTAGTCAGCAAAGACCGTCAATGTGTTGATGTGGTGGAATCTAATGAATTCTGTGGCTGCTGCTGACTCCAGGATCACTTTGTGAGCTCTTTTATTGACCCGTGGCCAACAGAAGATAAGCAGCTCACTCTGATTCTGAACCAGGACAGCACCTATAGCAAAGCAGCTTGCCTGTCTGTATACCACAAATATGCAACGTGCCTTTCTCCAAAATTAGCAAATGATACGCAAACATGCTTTCTCACACATATACAGGACTACAAACCACAGCTGGAATTGATGTAATGGAATGAATGGGTGTCATCTGTAGTCTTTCTGCTTGTGTGTGCCCCCTAATGATACCCTGTCATCGTCAATAACCTCACCGGTGCTGATTTGCCGGCTTCTCCTGCATGGGGTTTGTGTCTTCAGCCGTCTTCACGCGTTTATCCAATAAAAGCACTGTCTGTACCTGCATGTGAGATCATCCCTCTCTGCTTATTCTCATTGACATTTAGGTCCACGCTTGTCTCTGCGCTTTTTGTAAAAGTTTCTTCATTTACCACCCACAACTCCCCATTGAACCCCAATTCAGCAATCATTGGGAGACAGGCTCATTTTCCTCACCACAGAGCGTGTCATCCCTTCTCCCCCCTCCGCTCCCACATGATCCTCATCTTAATTGTCTCCAGGCCTTTATTTAACCCTCCTGCTAGTCAGCAAACATTCACTTTATCTTTTTATTCAGTGTGCATGAAGCATCAAAAACACGCTTTATTATTGTGAGGCTACTTGTATGTTGATGAATATGCAGAGAGGTTGTGACAGCTGATAATGACGCAGAGCCTCCTGACAGGCTAAAGGCCACCCCAGTCTCCACAAACACAGTGGATATTGATGTCGATGGCACTGATTGGGCGTTTATTCATCATTTTCACAAGCAAAATGTTTCAATCAGCAGCATGTCTGCAGCTGTGACTTGGTGGCATTTTACATCAACATAATATTATGAAGTAATTTCTTCATATGTGTATACATGGAAGAGTGGATTTCATCACTGTTATGGTGTTGGGGATTTGTCTGAAGTAAAGGGAGGGTGGATTTAAAGAAATATGTTCCGTTGATGTAATAAAAAAAATGAACTGTATTATACTAACAGGGCTTCTATTTCTGAAGCCTGGTTTACTCAGTGAGGGTCTGAAACTGCATAGTTAAAATGTTTTTAATAAATGTGAGATTTTCAGGTCAGTATATGTGGTCTGGTGGGACAAAAAATGTTTAACATCAGAATTGATATTTAAAATGTGAGTATGTCACTTGTTGATTTGATGAGTGGAATGTGTGGGGTGTTAATGGGAAACTTCGGTTTGTTTGGCATAGTTCTGCTGAGGAGGACCGCCTCAGGAGCTCGCTCAAGGACCACCTGCTGGTTCCCAAACCTCACTCTGGGAAGCAGTGATGTTCCTGGCTGGGGAGCTCTTATTCTGAAAGGTGCTCACCTAACTGGCTGGAGCCAGGGCGGCGTATTGCCTTTCACACGCTTCTAAAATACTCTCCGGGCAGAGCCTGAAAGGGTTACTGTTTCCCAAAGTGCTTCATTCTGCGCAGTCGAGAGGGGGCGGCTGAGTGGCGCCGTCGAGTCAGAGACGCAGATTCTGAAAACCCCGAGACATCATCAAGAAAGAAGCTGACAGCAAAGAAAGCAGCCCCCCTCCTGCTCTTTCTCTTTTCCTCCGCTGGCATGCTGCCGTCCTTTTTCCTCAGCTTACCAAATCCTCCTCTCCGTTTCTGTCACAATAACTGAGCGGCAAGTGTCAAGTCCAACTCCGCCCGCAAAAAACCCCACAATCACTCTGAGGCGCACAAGATGCGTCCAGTGGAAAAGCTCTCAGACATTTAGTCACTGTTCTGTTTAAGTCGTTGTTCGTATTTAAAGAATAATACAATAAAAACAGCACCGTGTAATGACTCCTCTGCTTAGTTCAGCGAGTCTGCCTGCGCGTTACAGACGCGTTTAATTAGCCATATCTCACACATGTTGCAGTTATCCAGTTAACTAACGCCAAAGACAGTTGACCATTGTTTTATTGGATTCTTTGTGATGCCCCCCCCCCTCCCCCCCTTCACCACCCTATCCCCCTCTCATCCTCTGGGGCGGTAAGACTTGAACAGGCGCCGCTCTGCCTTAGTCCACCTCTGTACAAATACCTGAGTAGAACTTCCACAGCGCAGGCGATTCCATCCACGACTCATCACTTGACGCTGTTTGAAATGGATGAATTGTATTTTACGCATTATGTTAGTTAACACGTCGGGTCTCTGCCACCAACGTGTGCGTAGACAGTAGGGATGAGCCGGGCTCCCTCGGCTGCGCGCGCTCAGACAAATGAATGCCAGTTCTTTGGAGGCGTTCGAGGTATGCGCTGCGCATTTCACGGCGCAGTAAATCAGGCCTTTCTAAAATGACTGTGACGGCGTGGAGCGTCAGGCAGTCCACAGTCAGCGAGCTTCTGCTGCTTGTTAAATAACTCTGCTCTACTTAGGAACCCAGCCATATGCGCACTGTGGATGCAAGACAGAGGGGGGTGTCTAACTGCGCATACTTTTTACGCGTGTTGGGAGGTTGTTTGGCAGGAGTCAAGGGAGCAAGGAAGTCATAGAAAACAATGGAAATGTAGTCACCTCTTGCATGGAAAGGTTTGACATTGTGATTGAGACAATGGGCTCAGATGATTTACACCAAACACGCCCCCTGCATGCACTCGCTGTAAGCAACGTGGCTTGACACTATTGCATGTTGAAAAGATAGACTTTATTGCTAAAACGTGTAACCATAGCATTTACACTGATATGTCTTAATTTTTTTTATTCATTTCTCTTTTTTTGTCATTTTTCAGAAATATTCAAGTAGACATCCTCCATTTATCCTGGTATAGTCTGCTATTCTCTTTCCTTATGCTCTCTATACTCACAAATCGTTACAATAATAAATAAAACAGATTTATTTCTACAATACTATGTATTCCCAAAAAAGCTGAGTCCACGCTTTATATATATTTTTAACCTCAACTTTTTTTTTTTTTTTTTTTTTTTTTTTTTACAATTTAATTATTATTGATATTATTACCATCATACAAAAACTCTAGGCAGCATTGCAATGAAATATCAGTCAGTTGAAAAACAAAAAAGTCACCTCTTGGAGAAGTGTAGCATATTTTCAATGTCTTATAAAACATAAAACATGTCAACCAAACAAAAGACGCCCTTCCTCATGAAGTTCTCCTGCCCTCCCAATCAAAAAAAAAAACGTTTCAGGGTTGAGAATAAAATATGGTCCTGGTTCAATTAGAAAAAAATAGCTGCATTTTTCTTAAATATGTACAATGTTGGTATTTCACTTAAAATGCTATATAAAAAAATAGATTTGCTATGGTGCCCACCTCTGTAGAGAGTTAACAGTGCAATAGAGACCGTGTTTCCAGTCCACCCCTCCGTCAACCTGCACGTGCTGCTTCCTTGAAGCAAATCAGCACGAACACTTGCACTCTGAGATGATTGGGTATTGCACCTGTATCCACGTACAGTATTTCTGTCTTAGAAAGCCCTGGCAGTACCACCGCAGGAAAATCTTGTTGATTGACTTGACGGGTTTGCATGACATGCCCTCAGGGAAGGAGCACGAGCGCTCAGAAAAGCATTTTCCCTCTTTGATGTACCGGGGCCAGAACCTCACTCCCAAATCCTTCCAAGTGTACACCACGGGGCAGTGCGTGTACGTCCACAGCCACTGCAGGAATTTCCTACGGGCTTTCTTACCCACTTTTACCCTCTTTCCATAAGGAGTCTCTGTGAGGTCCATCTTTTTAATCTCGTTTGGCATGGGCCCCTGCAGCTTCACCTGGTAATCTGAAGCAGAGAGGTTCACCTGCATCGGCGAGCTGATGGACATAAAGTTTGGGTCAAAGTTGCTGCCGAGTTTTTTTCTGAGAGTCCTCTCGGCCAAGTCCTGCTCGCGGGGGTCGTACTCTGGATCAGGGTCCTCCTTCAGGTCGGGGACGGGGAGGTGGTCACTGGGCGATGGACGGAGGCGAAGGTAGTGCTGGGAAAGTCCAAGGTGAACGCATAGCAGCGCGTAAACGAGGAGCGTTTGAGAGAGAGCCATTATTCCTCTTGCTTTGTGGACAGGTTCTCCTCTCGTGAACAGTTCAGTTCTTGTCCTGGTTACCGCGCTCTCTGCAACGAGTAACCCGGAACTTCATAAATAGTAGAAGTTCAGTCACCAGCGCGACGATGCTTTTAATAGCCCACGTTGGCTTTGAATGCCAGGGAGCATTAAGGGCGCCTTTACCTTGTCAACTTCGCCGCACTGTGAGATGCCCTCGCTTTCCACAGAGCTCTAATCAACAAGTAGATCAAACTACAAAAAAAGCAATAAGCGCAAAAACAGAGAAAACTCTTTTCAAAGTCTTCCCTGCCTCACCCCGCTCCTCAAATTCACTTTGGATTTCTTTCGGTTGTCATGGTTACCCAGGGGACTCAAAGCAGCGACAAACTTTCTAAACTTGATGACAGGCGGGAGCAGCATGGAATTAAGTGTCTTTTTTTCTTCTTCTTTTTTTTCTTTTTTCCTGAAAAGACAAACAGATCCGGCTTGTCCCGTGAGAGAAGGGTGCACAAAAGAGGACTTCAACAAGTTTGAAATGTCACGCGCCCAGCAATGAGGGGCTGCCTTGGCCAATGTTATTTTTACGCACAGCTTTCATAAACCAGGTCTCTCTGAACTGACGCTCTCAAGCTTGACAAAAGTCCCACGGCGCACCGTCCATTGGCTGAGGAAAGAAAAAAAGCCAGTCTCTTCTGTTATTCCGACAGCGTTTACGTGCAACTAAAAATGTCCAGAACTTAGTGCACCCATTTTTATTTTCCAGAAGATGTTCCAAATCTCATATCTTTTATTTTACACGGATCTCTTTAGGTTGGATTATTTCCACGTGCGCGTGTATAACAGCAAAACTCAAGAAAATTGTTATTTTTCTTCTTCTCTTTAGTTTTTCACAATGACGCGCGGAGCCGGTGCATTTCCACTGCAGGCTGTAATGAGCGTCGACCAGAGTTCAGAGTTTGCTTTAGTGCAGCATTGATGAATCCTCTCAGAAAAGCTCAAAATCTCAATGTCGCTGCATGTCGAGCCGGTCCATCATCTGGAGCGCTTTTGCCCGAGCTCCGCAAGCGGTCAATTCCTGAGGGAGCCTCTTTACTCCTTTAAGAACTGCAACAGAAGCTCCTACTGAGTCGCTCCTAGTACTTCAGGAGTCTAAGAGGCTTGGCGCTGGAGCCTTTCTTTGCTTAGGCACACTGTGTGTGAGCGTGTCTGCAGCGAGTGGTGCTCAGTCCCAAGTTAAATATCCTCCTCCGATGGTACAAAGTGTCAGAGAGGCCTGCCCACCCTAGCTACTTTCACTGTGATTGACAGCCCCGGGCTACCCCCCTCCCCCCTCTCACAACGTGGAAAATATCAACCTCAATGACAAGGACCAACTGGGTCCTAAAGCACGAGTTTTATCCGTATTCCTGATGAACACAGAGCTGTGCGTAAAAGCGCACGTCTATCCTCCCTCCAGTCTAAGAGGTGACGGTATTTTCCTGCGATTTTCATCAAGACTATCTGTGATGCACTAATAGGTTCAATGCGCTGCCAATATTCAGATCAAGCCTGGCTGATTTTCCTGGGCTTGAACTTTCCCATGAAATTAATGGGAATCGTTGCGAAGCATTTCTGCGGGAAAAGGGGGCATTGCATTCCACCTTTGTTCACCGGGATTTGGGTCCACACAGGAATTGGCCGGTTGAACTCAGAGGTCACAAAATAGGTGCATAATTAGGGCTATAAATGGCCATGGATAACTAAGTGGTACCTTTCCCATACTAAGCAGTCATTAGGCCTTGTTGAACTTTTTACTTTTGATCCCTTCTATAAGGGAATTTGGAAATTATCCAGGGGCACATTTACTGATCAAAATAATACTTTGAACAATTTGTTTACCACTAGCATCTTATGATTACACCACAGAGGTCATATTTGAAAACAGACTTCTTATTTTAATTTAGTAAGTTTATGTATGAAAAATAGCATTGTCATTTGTTTCATTGTTCTAAATTATAATCTGACTTTTTTCCTAGTTATCTCCTGAAAGCTGCATTTTTTTTATATCTACTCTGTTGCTCTGATGATAAACTGAAACAGTTCTTATCCTGTGAGGTGGTCACTAGAGGGCGTTGATCCAGCATGTGGTGGGTTTGATCCAAGGGTCTCCCCCTCTCTCCCTCACTGATAGCTCATGTTTAAGTGTATGCAGGGAATTAATGTTTTCCTATAGCTGCAGCACAGCCCTATGAACCTGCACACAAACCTTGTAGAGAAGGATCACAGATCCCCTGACAAACTTACCTGAATTGTAGGAAATAAAAGCTTAAAACCTAAGTGTGATAAAACTAGTAATTGTGGTTTTGGTGTTTTTAACATGTTTTTGTAGTATTTTTTCTCATGATGGAGGAAAGATTATGAAGAAAATTAATCTTAAAGTTGCATTTCTGTGTATTTTTTATTCAAATCATTGTGAATCAGGAGCAGATGAAAAAATGTTGTTGGAAAAAGCTGGTAAGTGGGTTGTAGGTACTACAGTTGGCAGTCCACAAGCTCCCTGTTCCATTCCATTCTCATGCATCCAGTTTCAGATCTCTTTTTGTCTTAGTTTTCCTCGTCTGAGCTGGTATTTGGCTCAAAACTGTACAGTTCTAATATTGCTCGCCATTTTTGTTGCAACGGTAATGTTATGTTTGGAGTGTGAGACGCTGTAAACTAGGGGGAGACAGTCTAACAGATGGATGATGGGAATGAGGACAGGCTAACTCTGCTGCAACAGTCCTGGCCACAACTCAGAGATGAATGTCTGAGGACTATCCGGCTGCTCTGCAGAAACTATGTCCTAGAAAACAACACTTTTTTTTTCACTTTGCCTAAAAATGGTATAATTACAATTAAAAGACCACTGGGAACACTTTGAAAACAGATCAAAAGGAGATTGAAGTGGGACTTTAAGTCTGCCCCGTAAAGGTACAAGCAAGTTTCCTTTTCTATGTTGTCTGATCACAAAAAAAAAATCAGCCTCCATTTTCTTTCATAAAGTTCCCTGTATACACACAGTCACAATCTAGTTAATGATTAGAGTTCCAGTAGACGGGTCTCAGTGGGCAGCGGGGACAGTAAGACTGGGCCGGCCACTGTAGAAGTGGTCGTCCCTATTGTTTTTCACCCCATGTCTTGCGGCGGTGCACCGAGAGAGAAACCCCATGCAGGGAAAAACACTTCCCTTCCTTATTCCGTCTGAAACACTAATACTCAAGCTGCCTAGCAATAAGTCGACCCCCATCCCCTGGCTAATTACTGGAGATAAAGACAAGAAGGGAGGAGTGGAGTAGTGCTGAGCATAGTGGGGGTGGGGTTGGGGGGGGGGGACAGGGGTTTAAACACAGTGGTGGTGCTAGATGGCAGTTTACTGTGGAATGGCTAATTAAATAACTGCATTAAAGGACCCCAGCTTACTTTAACGAAGCTCATCAGCCTCTGACAAGTGAGATGCTGGGCAGGTGGGGGGAACTGGGGCGATGTTGGTTCACCATAGAGGAAAGAGGTGGGACCACTGCTGAAAATTGGCCTTGTATAACAAGGGGACTTAGCTCTTTGGTTTTCGAATGATTGTTCACGCTCCCTTAGGCCTCAATAGGGCGCATGTGAGGGCGCGCTGGGGGTGGGAGGGTAGTGGCCCTTAGGCACAGATAGGACCCCCTTCTCCTCATTTGCTACGAATGCTACCCACACACACATACACCCGCACACTCATTCACACCCCCACAACTCTATACAAAGGCCTCTACCCAAGGTCCAGACAGGAGCTTAGCCAGCACAGGGGCACAGCAAGGGCCAAGCTCGGCCAGACTGGCTGACTGTGCCCACTGGGGAACGGTAGAATGGCAAAGAGGGGTGGATGGACCCGAACTGTTTGGAAAGGAGAGCGGTGTAAACACAAGAGTGTCAGAAACTAGCTTAACCAAGTAGAGCCTGACCTGCAAGGTCAGCAGTGTTTGAGTCATAAAGCAGTAACTAGACAGAGAAGAAGGAAAAAGTTATCTACCTGTTTTTAAATTAACTTTCATGTAGACGCCCCTGTGACAATACAAAATGTCTAAGCGAATTTTAATCTATAGTTGGTCATATTAATTGACCAAAAGGTAATCTTTTGGTCAGTTAATATGGTGTTGCTTTAAAGCTAATAAAACTTAATTTACTTGCAAGATAGATATTTTTTTATCTTACATGAGATGCCCTAGTGGTTCTAGATAGAAATGCTCATCGTTCGTATTCAGGGATACAATTTTTTTTGCCATTGCTGGTCAATAAAGCAAATTTTTACTCCCAACTCTCTTATCTCCTATTGTACTTCGATCTTTTCTTTTTTTTTTTTTTTAACCAAACAACTCTGTCTCTGGGTCTTAACCCAAAGCAGATGCTGTGGAAAGCATATCAAAAATCTGTCTCCCGTTAGTGCTACTTTTGAAGCCCCTTCTACATTTTTTTCTTCTACCCAGAAATTAATCGTAAAGTTATTTTCACAAAATGCCCAGTAAACAGCATCAAAGAGGTATTCTTCCCCTAAAGAGAAAATCGTTGTTGTTACTGAGGGAGCGGTGAGCCATGTTGCTGCTCATTTTGAAGTCAATCTGAGCTGGGTCCTGCATTCTTTGTTCCGATTACAACATTCCAGTCAAGATGGAGAAAATGCTGTATGATCAAAAGCTGTGATTAATAGTGATCATATCGTAGACAGCTCATTGGTTTTTTGAACTGCTGGTGGGGCCTGCTTTGAACTCAGAGACTGACAGACTCGAGCAATGCCAGAAAGCATCCCTGTGACACATGCAATCTGTAAATATATAGACTTTGTTGTACTTTTCACATGTTTTCAATTAATCATTACAGTAACTTCAGCAAATATGAGTGTATGTTTGCAGGACCTAATACTGTAGAACATATTGGAAGTCCTCATCTGTCCTTATAGACAATTACGGTTATGTTTGTTTGTTTTTTAAACTTTGTTTTACAGTAAATCAGATCAGAACTATTTATCCAAAATACTTGTGTCAATGGTAGGTTTTAAGATTAAAAATAAAACCTCTGCCGAAAAGGAAGTTGGTTGTAAATATATTAATTATCCATTGTTTCAAAAGTGCCATCTTCAATTACGTGAGAAATTTGATGTCATGATGGTCCTTATTTGACATTTACAGGACACTAATGCACAGGTACCTCATATTGTTTAGACATTTTCTTCCTCACAGTTCTAGATTGAGGGGCTTTGGCATTTTTTTTTCTAAAACATGTTATATATATTTTTCAACACTATGAGGTGCAGGTTTGGAGGTCGGGGATGTATGTTCTTTAAACTACGGTAGGCATGTCCAAAGTCTGTCTCATGGGCCTAATGCCCACAAGAGCCCGCAGGCTCCTTTCATAAAATAAATATGAGGCCTTCAGCATTTCCTTAAAACTGTGTACAATCTTTTAATTGTGGTTGTCTAAACTATGTTTGAAGTTGTTGTAAACCTGTGTAAACAATCATATGACTTTTCTGTGACACTTTTTAGCTCATTTTAGGGAATTTTAGGGCCACCAAAAATAAATAAATAGCAAAATTACGAGATTTTAAGTTGTAGATTTACGAGAAAAAACTCGCAATTTTACAAGATTAAAGTGAAAGTGAGCTTACAGAGCAGCAAGTGAACGGCACGTAGCAGAGCAGACCGACTAAACTCGATTAAACAGGTGAGCTGATTGTTTATTGATAACGTTCCAAATGTTTGGAGGCTCATTTGTTTGATTTACGATTTATCAATGTTTTATTCATTGATGGGTGGTTTGCTGGATCTCCGCAGCCCAATGAAGCCATCGGTGTCCCTGCAGCTGTCCATTTAGAATCCTTTCTTCCTCCATCAAAGACAAGATCTCTACGTCTGTGTGATGCTTCTGTCTGAGGAGAAGCACTTTTTGGCATTTTCAACGTTCTAATGCTAATATATCTGACTATTTTCATTCATCTTTGTTGTTTTTTGTTGAAATGGGACGTTTCATCTTGAGGAGGGGGCATGACACTGTTTACTTCCGCATCGGTGTTGGGATGACAGGTTCATGACGTAAGGTGACAAATGAACTTCAGGGTGTGTGAATGAAAAGGAAGATAGAGGCTGCAGAGGTCTTCTACACCCAAACGTGTCTCTGAGCTCCCTATTTTACATATGAAACTCTGCCTTATCGACACCGAACCCCAGAAAGACTGCTCCACTGAAAATAATCTGATTTTGAGTCGCCTAAAGGTTCAGAATTTCTTTGTTTTTTTAAACCTATCCGGAAATAAAGCTTCACAAAAGGCTCCACATATTTCATCTTCAAGCTAGGCTCCGATAAACGGAAAACTTTGGTGTTTTTCCTCGTTAATCTATGACTTTTTTTCTCGTAAATTTACGACTTAAAATATCGTCATTTAACAGTTATGACTTTCTTTCTGTCGTACATTTCCAAAATGTCAAGTGTAGACAAAAGAAAAGTTGACAGTCAGGGCCACCATTTCCAGGGCAAGTGGAAATTCATTTATTTTTGTGAAATATGAAACAAACTATCTCTGCCAAATATCCCACGAGACTGTGGGTTTTTTCAATTAATTCAATATTAAATTATTATTTTTGTCGTAAACAAATTAAATGTATGAAATTGCAATAAAATAGTCCAAAGAATGCCAGAACGAGTGGGTAGCCCTCAAAAGATTTTCACCTCACCAAATCTAGCCCTCTTAGCAAAAAGTTCGGACACCCCTGCGTTAAGGTTTGGTGAAAGCAACTGTTTTGAGTTTGTTTGCTGACAGAGCTGGTCACTTTTTAAAATTTTTATTCTCAATAAATATGTTAAGATGCTAAAGAAGACAACTGCTTTCTCACCTTTTTCTTTTGAGTTTATTGAAGCTGCAAAGCTCAACAATTACCGTCTCTTACTTAATTCCACTAAAATTTGTTGTAAACAACTCAAGCAAAACTAGAAAAGCAGTAATCATTATTTTAAAAACGTTTCGATATCAAAAGTAAAAAATTTAATGTTAAATAATAATTTAGTTCCTTGAAGTAGAAACAGATAAATGCTTTATACAAAGCATGTGCATGACAGGAAATGTTTTTTTTCTATAGTTTTATCCTTCCTTCCTTCCTCTAATCCATTTTCTTAACCCACTGTAACCCTTTTTAGGGTGAGAGGGTTGCTGGAGATGCTGGACAAAGTGGCTTACACTCATTGACTGTGTAAGAGAATTGGACCATAGAAAAATCACTCATAGAAAATGGCGTATGTCTGGCTCCAACTAAATTAGGTCGATTCTACCACCAATTTTTTTTTTTTTGCGATACTGATTTCGCTATGTTGGAGTAAGCAGTGATCGGTCCACTTGTGCCAATCAGGGGTTAGCTTGTTTGAAGCCCACACCCAGTCTGCTGTAAGTGGCCTCTGGGGAATCTGTCAATCAAAAGTTCGATGTGGCGGCCAGCGGGCACCATATGCTTTTATTGAAGAATAACTTGAATAACTTGGACCAAAGAAAAATATAATGAAAAAAATAGGACTAGCAAGAACATATAGAAAAAAGGTATCAGAGCAAGAATGGTTATTCTGACAAATATAATGACTGAGAAATAGCTGTGTACTTTTCTATATAGATCTATGGGATTTTGGCTTCTCTGAGCTTGTGGGTACTTCCTGCTTGGAATGCAAGAGATCCAGTTCTTATCAATAGTTACACCCTGAACAGTTTGCCAGTCTGTTGCAGGGCTCAATAACACTACTATAATGGCTATAACAATGTACATACTATTACCTTGTTATAGTAAAAAATATAAATATCAAAAATATTTCTTCTGCATTTGCACTGATGGTTATATCAAACAAAATTGTGTTGTCTGTTCTATTGCATATGTAATGACATTAATGGTAAAACTAATCTTAAAAACATACAATGGCAGAAAATCTAAAATAAAAGTAAATAAATAAATAAAATAAAAGTTTGTTCGCATATCATCATTAGTTTAGTCATTATACTATATAGTACTGTGAATGACCTTTTTTCCATGTTATTTTCTGACTAACTGATGAGCTAGCAAGGCTCACCATGGGTGATAGCTTCCTCTTATCCTTTATCAGGACACACTAATCTTTTTCAATGATGCTTGACTACGTAATTGGAAAAGCTTGTGACACCTCCCAAACTCCTTGCCTGATTCACATCATAGGACAAAAAGAGAATCTCAACAGCTCAAAGTATCATGCAACCCCCTTTTTAAAAAAATAGTTCCAAACCTCTTAGAAAATTGAGAATGTGCTCCCGTGCCTTCCCTGTTTTTTGCATGTCCTCCTCCCTTTCCTTTTCCTCTTCCCATTAGGGAGGGATGAAGGAGGAATTAAATTGATCACTACTTTCCGGGAAACAAAAAGGAAAACCGGAGCATTCCGAACACCAGGAGGGCGTTCCCAATGGCCCTCTCTGTGGTGAGATGACATCATTGGAAGGTTGCCCAATTCCCACCGTTCACAATAAGTTCACAGTCGCCTTGTTCCATGGTGGCACACTGGCCGTGGAAGAAAGATGGAGCAAGATAAAGGATAAAAACTGGACAAATGAAGAAGGTTACAAACAATTTTAGGATCAAAGCTGCTTTGCACAGTAAAACACAAGCATCTTCAGACAACTCTGCAGACCAGGTCTCTGCATTCCCCGGGATAGACTTGGCTTGTTGAAGACATCAAGTGGTGTTTGAATTGATGCCCTGGCAAAGAGATGAGAGCCGTGATAGTGAAACACACAGTATATCAGAGTTTATTTGGACAGTTAAGTCATGTGTTTTCACTATTCGAGCCTCCTGAAGATTTAATCTGCTATTCTAATCTGTTTTCTCTTCAGTGAAATCATTGTTGGCATGCTGTTTCAATCAGGCTCTGTGTTCTTGTTGTTATGAAATAGCTTACTGTGCTTTCAGTTCACACAAGCTGGGAGATGGAAAATTAACAGTGGAATAAAAATCTAGAGAAAAATGATTTGTTTACTTCAGTTCTGCCTAAAAAGATTGCATTATAGATGCAGACTTGTGTCAAGACTATGTCATCACCTACAATTTTACATATATTTTTCAAACTAACTAGATGTCAAATTTGACCACATGTCTCTGAGAAGCTCTGTCCAGAGTAGGTAAACCCTGACCACAAGCAACTGGAATTTTGTTCATTCTCTCAACCACCGAGCCATTGTGTTGCCACAGGCCATCTTGTCAAAATGAAACAGTTTGCCTGCAGCCACTGACCACAACAGATGTTCCTTTGCCCAGCACTCTCCTAGGCATGTGTGTTCTGTTGAGTCTAGAGCCAGCATACTTACATAGACTGGCACAGTTTAAGAAAAACAAAGGCAGGGAAATTCTACGATGGTGTCTTTATTGGCCTGTGAGAGAATACAGTGTTTAAGACTCACAGCCTTTAAAACTGCATTAAAACTTCATGTGGAAAGATGTTTAAAAAAAACCTGCTGTAGCTGATTAGCACAATAGAGCTGCAACTAGTCCTGTAGCCCCTAAAATCAGGCAAGTCAATAAGTGCCAGAGTTGCTCTTTGTGCACTTTGGCCCTCTGGCAGGTTTGTGGAACATGCAGTAGGGGAAGAAGGTGACAGCCTGCCGGGATGCCAGGCGGACTGGGAAGAGTTCGGGGAATGTCTCGCAAAAGTGTGAGCGCGCACTGCAGCTCAGTGAGCGTCTGCCTGCTTTTGGGGACCATAAGGAGAAAGACGGATTTTGATAACAGCTTGAGTGTGTGCGCGGAGGGATAGTTTGTCCAAGGGATGTACCCAATGTTGACTCACACTGGTTTGCTAATCGCGACCCACAAGCCCCTGTAGCCATGTGTAAACGAGAGGGGCTGTCATTCTGTGTCGCCCCAGAAAAAAAGTTTTGAAAAATAGAAATGAAAGAAAATAAATTGGTTTTGTTGGGAAAACATTTGCAACGTTTTTTTTTAATGACTGACAACTTAAATAACTGTTAGAAAAATTAAAAGTTATTGTAGCTGTACAATACCGTGATAAAGAGTCAACAGAAAAAGAAGTTTTTGCTTTGGCAATTTCAGAGAACAAATTTCTTCTACACTTTAACTAAAGCTAAAGGGCTGTTCAAGATTTCCAGATTTAATTAGCAAACAACACAATTTAGCACAGTTTTGTGAAAACCTTAAATTACTGGTGTGTACTGAGAACCAGGAAGCAGACAACAGATAGCCCTCTCCATATAAGCAAGAGCAGACAGAGACTGTTAAATACATTTACACTCCAATAACTTTCACAAGTTGGAGGGACTGTGGAGGGGGGAGCAGGAGAGGCCAAGTGGATCAACAAGGAGCTATTGATACCAGAGATCTGAGCTGATGTTGGTTTGAGAGCAGAAAAAGGATCACAATTGTGGTTTGTGCTAACATTGTTGACTTTATTTAACCCTAAATATGGCCAGCTGAGCGATCAGACAACAAGAGTCCATTCACAAAGAAACATAGGCATTCATGTTTATGTGAGGGGACTGAATCTTGCTATTAATATGCTGCATACTCCACATGGAAAGTTTCCAGACTCATTCCAGTTTTTCCACATTTTTGGCATCTTGAAAAAAGGATTTATTTCATTTTTATCAGTTCAGAGTCTACACAGAAGACTCAATACTCAGAGATGTGCCTTTTTAAAAGAAAAACATTCAGTGATTTCCAAAAACGTACTTATTGTTGTGCCTTTTTGGCCAAAATTTGTTTAATTAAAATCTTTTTTTAAGTGATTCAGTTAAAAAAAAGCATAATGTCATTATTGTTTTTTTATATTTTCTTGCTCTCAATGTTAAAATAGGAAAAGAAAAATGTTGCCCTATTTTTATTTGGTTACCAAAAATGTAGCTTCAGTGACATTTTTCATTTACTGCTTATTAAAATCTAAAAACTAATTTTAAATATATTTAAAGATGAAACGTGACAGTGAAACCATCAAAGTGCAACAGTCTGTTTTCCTTGTGTCCTTAAAAATACATTTTTATGCAGTTTGACATTTCAAGCAAATCCAGGGTTGTACAGAGGGGTCAGTTCAAGCCCAAATCAAGAACATACTACCCGCATGCGTAACAGTAAGAGTTCTGCTATGCCACAGTGATTTTTCTTCTTCTGTTTATTCTTTACGATTATTCCTGCTTTGTGGACATCAGTGAATGAAAAGCAAGACAGTCTAAAAACTCAGGTAAACATACTTTTTAATTCATGTTTTTTTATTTTAAAAATATATTGCAGAATTTCGCGCAGAAATGAAATTATTCTGTTCATGATTTAAGTCCCGCTTATGACCATTTAGATGTTTGAACTTGATTTTTAAACATAGTACTTGAAATATAGTTTTGATGAGTTTTAGGGAAAATGTCATGGATTTGCATGGTGGGACAGCATCTGGGCACAAACTCAACTGCAATGTGAAAATGGCTACACACTGATGCTCTTCATTCATGTCAACAGGGGTGTGTGATCCAAACCAAACTGCTCTGGGCCTTTGAGATGAGATAATGATTTACTTGGAGTCAGAAACATGATTAGACTGACAAAACATCTGGGAATTCTATTCAAATTGAAATCCTTCTCACCTTGCATTTCATGTAGAGTGTGTTTATCCACATGATTCTGGATGTGAAAAAAACAGGGTGTCTGACATCTGCTGTTATCAGAAGTTATGATTTCCAGTATGTCACAAACACATGGAATGGGCTGTTTCTTATATTAGCTGAACCCAAACTTTGCCTAAATGTAAGTTTATTTCAACTTGTGGCCACATAAGTACATTTAATAAAAGAAAAATTGAAAAAACATTTGTCAAAAAGTATTATACTAAATAAAAAAAGCTAAGTTTGGGCCGGTCTTGTATTCAAAATTTTCATTCTCGAAGTAGTTTACAAATTCCTTTCACAGATATTTGAAGACCAGTGTTTAAATCCTGTTATTTTAAGTTGAAGATTTATAACAAGGCAGGCAGAACAAGACAGAGTTCAGGGGAACCTTTCACTGTCTTTCCATGAACAGTGTGTGTGCATGACTGTGGGTTTGTGTGCGTGTGAGTTTGTGGTGTAATTACAGCCAAGTCCCCGGCATGGAGCCCAGTAGAAGTATCGTCAGTCTGTCTGTGGCATGCGGTGGTGGTCCTGACCTTCCTTCTCTACTCTTCTCTCCTCTCTTTGCTAGAACCCAGTTTGATTTCCTATCTGCACAACTGATCTTATCCATTAATCTGAGTGCTGATGATGTTTACGCTGCTTGTATATTAAGGCAATTAGACGAAGCAAGCTAGAATTTAAAGTAGCTGTGACCTCAGTTCTTTTGTAAATCTAAAAAGCTTTGAACTCTGAGTGAGCTAGTTGGCTCCAGACAAGATTTATCTGCTGTTTGTCTAATATTAAGTCACCTGATCCAACTGTTCGTGTCTTAGCTTTAGGGAGCAAACACACATATTGAAAATGTTAGCTAAAATAACTTGACAATATGCTTATATTCAAGCAGTTACACATTGTTAGCAGCATTTAAAGCGCACGATACAGTTCACATCTACTGAATTTTGCTAGCATTTGTTTTTTGCATGAAGTCTTTTTTTTTTCGTTGCTTTTCTTTTTTTTAAGTGTGTGCAATCAGTGAGTCTGGAATGTCTCAAGACATTGCAAATCCTAATCATTAGCATTGCAGTCTTGCCTTGTGCTCGGCATACATGAACCTAAAGTGATTTAGACTACGTCTGTTGTGGTGAGACGATAGTTACTTTCATGAGAGGGCTGCAGAAAAATGAAAGAATTTGACAATCAGGCTGTGTTGCTGGCAGTGGTGACATGTCATGGGAAGTCCTTTCGATTTCTTTGAAAGTTGATTCAAGAAAATCTGCCACTGATTTCATTTGACACTTTTCAAACAGCTTTCGGCCCTGACTGTGTTTGGGCTTTGATGCTTTAGAAATGTGGTAGTAGTTAGCAATGCTGCAAAGTAGATCTATAGAAGTGTGAGTGCTAGATAGAGCAGGTAAACATAGTGTGAGTAGGAGCCTGCATGGTAACCCCTGCAAACACACAGACACACACACTCCATCCAGGGGGATTTATTTGACCCCTTATTGCCAGCGGTGAGCCTGTGGTGGAGATGAAAGCATGCCTTCCCAATGTAGCCCCAGTTTCTATAGCTATGGACACTGACTCACACTGTTCAAACACAATAGAGGGGCCCTGCCACTCGCCCATGCCAGAGCCCTCTCCTCTCCCCACTCCATCCGTCACTGCAATCATATTTTCAAAACAAAAACAAGCCGGTTGGGGTTGAGCATGATTGAAGTGTATGATATTTATTTGACTTTTGAGCACACATTTGTGTGAAGAGGCCCATTTGACCCTGTGGGTCCAAACGAGCAGCGCAGAAGTCAGAGCTTTTCCGCGTGCAGATTTCAAGTGTGCGAGTGTGTGCGCCGCAAGCCAGGCCTTTGATGGCGTGGCCGGAGCGTGCCTAATGTGACTGCTTGCTGGGGTGGGGTGGACTCAGGGGGCTGGCAGTGTTAGGGCCTCCTGCGCTCGTACTGTCTACCCTGCAGTGGCCCAAGGCTCCCCCTGAAAATTTCAAAGGGCCAAAGGAATCCCCCCACTGATGCCCCCTCCATATCCCCATGTTTTCAGCAGGGATGACATCATCATCTGCACAAAGGGGGTTGGAGCAGAGGTTAATATGTGTGTAAGATACAAGTCCATCAGTCCCAACATTCAGCTGAAAGTTTTCCTTTTTTTTGGCTCTATCCTTCTTCACATTGGTGATGCAGATCACATATGCTTTGTGACTTAACGATACAGCCCACCTGTGAGTCACAGAATTATATCATTGTTTGTGTAAGTCTGCTTCCTCAGTTAAAATATCAGTTACAATTGCAGAATAAGAGTCAGATGGATAATGACATTTCAGGAGAAAAAATGAGACGTTTTGTGGGAAAAAGGAATATTGTGAAGGTAAAAGGCATGTTGAAATGGCTTATGCCAGCCATTTAGTTGCAAGCCTCAAAATGTACACAAGAGTTACAATAAGATTTTAGTGTCCATACATGCAAACAACTCTTTTCTCCACTTGCGCACTCTGAAAATGTTCAGAGGTGAGAGTTGGTCGCCCTCGACTATTTAATGGGCCGCCCGTTTGCCAACTGTTCCTTTGAGGGGGCCAGCTTGTCGGGTGTTGGAGCTGGGATTTGGGAGGGAGGGCCGGTGCCGCTGGATCAGACGGTTAGAGGGGGGTCCGGCTCCATTCATTTAGCTCTATGAGAACAATAGCTCTCTACTTCAAACAACAAGAACGCAACCTGCTGGCCCCAATGTCTGCGAACGAACACACAGGCATGCACATTGTACAACATGTGTTTTTTTTAGAACTGTCTTAATTGATCTGAGGTATTTCAGATCTGAGGTCTACCTGAAGGACAGGAACTCAACACTTGCAAATGAAGACGTCAAAATCTGCAGCTCATCAGGCCATTTGACACATGTGCACACACTGGGCCCTATGCTCACATGCACAGTGGGACATACAATCAAGGGCTCCAGGGTGCCCACCCCCAATCCTCGGCTGTTCTCTTGCTGGGACGCGCTCCCTTGCTACCACCCAGTACCTCACACCCCCCTTCTGAATTCACTGGCACTTCCAAAAGCTCTGAGGCGCCAGTGGAGCGGGGCTCATCTCTTGGGAACAATAAAGCCAGATCTTCATAAAAACTTCAAAAAGGCCTCGGCAAGTGTTTTATAGGTGCTTTAAAGGTTTATGGGCCCAGGGGAGGGAGAATGAGAGAGAGAAATGACTGATGCAGTAGTGGTAGGCTTCACTTTTCCCACCCACTGTACACACATTCTTACAAAAACACACACATGCCTGCTTGAGCACACATGTATGGCACTGCTAATCCTCTAGTATGTGCCAAGCTGAAATCGGATGGTGGTAGGCAGGGTGGGGTTGGGGGTGGACGTGAGGGGCCGAGGACTCAGGGGTCAAAGTGAAATGGGCATTCAATTCAGCTGGTGTTACTGCGAAACAGAAGATGGGCAATAAGGGATGCCAGTGGAGAGGAAGCTGTGAAAGTCGTCAGAGAAGCTCTCACTTTATCGCGCAGGTTTCATTTCCTATTAAGTTTTAAGTAAAGTTTAACCTTTCTGCGTATTGAATGTATCACACAGGAAGGTTCATCTGTGTGTCAAACAGTCAGCACCATCATTTTTACAGAACATTTCTAGAGTTTTGTGCAGCTTTGCACAGCTACCATAGAGATCCAACAATGGATTGGCACATTTTCCAACCTCCATATTCTAATTTGGATTATCAGGAAAAACAGGCATTGCAACTTTTTTGGTACTTCTAGAAGAATTTACTAAGACCCAGTCTGCATAAACAAGTTATTAATTGAAAAAAGTTAAGAAAACTCTCTGAATCACTGGCTACTTGATCGAGATGAGAAGCTGGGATGTGTTCTGATGCTAACCATATGCAGAATGCATCAAACTTATGAGGCTCTCGTTAAAAGTGGCTTGTTTGGTGCATTCTGAAGCTTCTGTTTCAACTCAAACCAATTTTGGTCTAGGACTGTTGCTCGGGAGCGTGGAACAGTTTTTTGTTGGTTACTAATCTTTCAAACCAACTGCTTCCACTCACACACTTAAGCATTTACAGTCGCATGACTAGAAACAAGTTTAACCTGCGCTGAGATGTCAAGCGGAAGAAAAAAATCCATGTTTTTAATGTATGCAAAACTTAGATAAGTGTGAAGTTGTGTATGTGTTTTAAAGTTGCTGAGGGCTGCAGACAAATCGTTAATCTTCAGAAATCTCTACAGGGGTAAAAAGGTGAGGCACCATAAGTTGAAGCTGATCAGTGCCTGAAATTTCTCACTTTTCAGCATGTACCAGTAGCTGTTTTGCAGGTGGGCCAGTTTAGTTGCACCCATTAATACCTATCCAGTTCCTGCTTAGAGGCTTAACAGCCTCAGATTCTTTGCTGGTAGACATGCAAACACCTACTGCATGCTTCTGCAAGGTGCACAGATTCACTCCGTTGATTTCTGACACAACATTTTTGATGAGTCACCCAAAGAAAAGCACACTCATGCCACATTTCCGCTATTTTATTAGCGCTAAAAGCCACTATTCAAGGTGTTTCAGAAATGTTTTTTTTTTTTTTTTAGGTTTTCAGATATATGCCAGAAGTTAAATTTAGCATGGGTCCTCCTGGAGTCAGAAGATTTAAAATTAGGAGGTGTCAGAATTCCAGTACAATTCTTAAGTTACTGTCAATAAACGGTAACGGGTCTGTCTTAAAGGGGTAGTGTGCTGGCAAGTGTGTATTATTGGATGATTTGTGAGCGACAAGCTGTTTGTGAAAGACCGTGCAGATTTGTCTCGAAATAGTTTAAAAGTGTAAATCTTCTAAATGGTACACATGTGCATTTTCACATCTATATGCTGCTAAGATTCTTGAATGTGTGCTGTGTGTCAGTTCAAGATTGTGTGCTTGTTTATACGTGCTTCTCCACATTAGTGTTTGTAGGATCTGTTGACAGGGAAGCATGCAGCATTTTATTTGCTCAAGGGCTGAAAAAACATATGGTGCTAGCAAGAGAGTGCTGTGATATGAGACTGCTGAAAGCAAGCTGGCCTGCCAGATTTCAACCCTGGGATCATGAGTCAACTAAACATTTAAACATGCTGTATATAAAAGCAACTGTGCAGTGTGAACATTTATTAATGCACAAGAAAAAATGCATTTACTGTTAGACCATTACAAGTTACTTGCATTTTAGGGTTTTATATTATTTGCAGTTTCTATATCTAATATTTTATAGTGAACCAGAATGTGAGGAGGCTTTATGTAAAGATCCAAGAAAAAGAAAACTTCTTGTGTAGAAATCCTGGTTGTTTTTCAAAAACATGCACCACTTCAAAATATGTAAAATAAAATTCCAACTTTATAGAACAAATCAAAACTTAATTTCCAGTTAAAAATGATTTTCAACATCAATAAACAGAAAGATTTGCTATATTTTTGCTAAAAAACTGATTATAGTCAAAATCATAAATATGATTCTGTATTCTAATACCTGTAAGAGAAAACTATTCCTAATTGTTGGTCTGAGGGTTTTCTCAATGAAAAGTCTGAATTTTAGCAGAACAGTGGGATCAGTCAAGCACCTGAAATCATTCCGTTGTCTTGGATTTTTTGTATGTCTCTTAAAAATGCCCACCAGGCGGAAATATGTTTCATAGGTATTGGGCTTTGACAACTTTCCTAATAATGGTTAAAACTATCTGTTATCTAAATACTGCAGCATGTTTTTATGATTTTTTAACGCATAGGTCTTTAAAGTCCCACACCGATCATCTTTTGATGTATTTTAAAGTCTTCCCAGTGTTTTTTTTTTCATTATGCTGCTTTCAGCCAAAATAAAAAATGAATAAATAAAAACAAAACTGTCATTTTCTGGGACATAGTTTCTGCAGAGTGGCAAGAGTTCATTGGCAATTAGCTTTAGAGTTGTGGGTGGGGAGTAAGCCTGCCCCGACTTCCCATCATCCAGCTGTTTACACATTCTCCCGCTAGCTTACAGCACTCTATATTCCCAACATAACTTTAACAAAAATGGCAAGCAATATCAGAACTATCCAGCTGTACAGTTGTGAGCCAGATCAGACGAGGAAAAGGAAGACGTACATGGATTTAGTCGTCTACAAGTGGATGTATCAAAATGGAGCAGAGTGTGTGGCCCACCTTTTGTAGCCACTATGCCACAGCTACAAGCTTTTTCCAATGGTATTTCTTTTTAAAGAAAAAGAAATACTCAGAAACACAATTTTAAGCTTCCATTTTCTTTATATATGTCCTTCATCATCAGAAAAAAAGTAGACATCAAACCTGTTAAAACTACAGATTCAAAGTATAGATATGCAGCTTCAATGAGTTCAAGTTGGTGTGTTTCTTCTTAGGTTGAAGTTTTGATTGCGAAGTTTCAACAAAAGGTCAAGTCTGGCAATCAGAGTAAAGTGGAATGTTTGGTGAGTGATAAAGAGAGGCCATAGACATTTCCCTGAGATTTCGAATGACTGAAACCGCTGGCCTTGTGGTATACTTGCTGATGAACTCTTACAGAATGGTGCCGTTTAAGATTGGATATAACCACTTTCCTCTTTTCAAGCACAAAGCTCTACAGATGTAATTCTTTTAAAGCTAAAGTATTGCAATCTCTGGGACTGGTGAAGGAGAAGTTACCAGGTCAGGCATGTGCTTCTTTCTAACTTGCAGCCTAACTGGCTGTGATGTACTGATAAAAATCAGTAATCCATGACCCTGATAGTCTGCAGTGTATTTGTCTGTGTCCACCACTTGAGTTCAAGTTTGTAGCTTCCCAGTTGATGAAAACTTGATGTGAACAGCTGTGAAGTCATTCCAAAGTAACACTTACAGGAGGAAAGCTCCTTTTATATCATCTCCATCATTAACAAATACGTGATTAGCTCTTGTGATTGCATTATGCATGAACGTCGGTGTAATCAGAACAGAGTGGAAAAATGATGCAACTCTTCAGATTTTCAACGTAAAAACATGGCACTGTTGATGCATAAAGATGACAACCACTTCAACTAGAAGTCTTACAAGGTAGTAATGCGTAAAACACATTACTGCTCCAGGGTAAGATGTGTGGGTCAGAAACTTCCGTGTGTTGCAATCTGTGAAGAGACGAAAAACCCACAAAAACAACCAAGGCTTTTTACTTTGTAATATTCATTTATTGTTCAATAAAAATAGATTTAAAAAAGTGACGTGATGTCTCCTTCATGACTTGCCTGATGGATCTGCCAACAGCTCCTTGTAAACACTAGGGTTTTTTCTTTTTTTTTTAACTGGAAAAGGAATTTATACCTCTTTCTTTCCCCTTTAACGCAGTCTCAAGAGCTGGTAACTTCTCTGCTCTTTAGCTTCTGTAGTGGTGACTTTCTTTTTCTTTAATGTTTAGTAAATATACATTCATTTATTCCTTAATTTATTTGTCTATATACCTGGTTCAGTTGCTGGCAGAGAAAGTTCTTTTTGGCTGATGGCCATATTTAAAAAAAAAATAGCCTCAAATGTTGCGAATAAAGAGGACATCTAGGTGCAAACACACAAGTCAAAACCAGCATTAAACCAATTACAACTCATATAACATTTTAAGACATCTCTTTACAGTAGTTACACATAAATACATCCCGGAAGGTGTAAACACTGAGCCTCTTGTGACAGGTTCATTATCTGGTGAGCCTGGAATGCTACAATAACTGAGAAAAGGTTGCTTGTCTTCACTTCTCAAATATTCTAAAAGACATTTTTGATGCTACATTTGAGTTTTCATTCCCAGTGGTAATGATGGGGAGCCTAAAGTGACATTTTAGAGGAAAATATGATATTGTACAATAGAAAATAGTTGATTGCCAAACCTTTTACCATTTCTGATGATAAAAAGTGAGAAAGTTGTAAATCTACAATTAGCTCAAAAGGAAGGTGAAGATTGATTAGAGGCCTTTTTTCCACATGGAGAGGAAACATGTGTTGTTGTTTTTTTGGACAGTGTCTTTGCAGTTTAGCAGAGACTGTGTCATTGAAAACCAGATGGACATGATCTATAAATACAAATGCATTTTGTCACAGGAGAATGTGAAGTGTGAATAGAATAAAATAAATGTGACATTTCTCTATTAGATTTTAGTCCACAGATCTCAAACTCCAGGTCTCGAGGCCCAGTGTCCTACATGTTTTCCAACTAACCTGTGAAGCTCCTTATTGGCTAAACACACCTGTTCCAGGTAATCAGCAACAGATAAGGCAGGATTTTTTTTAAAACATTAGGATGCTGGCCCTCAAGGCCTGGAGTCTAAGACCCCTGCATTATTCCCTTTGCCTTACAAGAATTTAGGACTTCTTTTTGTTTAGAAATCAAATTTGCCATAGATGAGCCTGTTTTAAAAAAATGTATACTGGCAGAGTTAAAAAGCTCCTCCTCTGTAGTTACATCACCAAAGTATGATGACACAGATATTTTGTTAAAAACTCGCTTGGAACTTGTATACATGATAGCCATGTTTAGCATTTGCATTTGGAATAAGGGACCTTATTAGCAGTTGAGAAAAAATAGTCTGGATTAAAATGTTTATGGTGCTCAAATCTGCAAATTCTAATATTTTTACAGATCAAACCAGTAAACTATTGCGTAAATAATTTGTGCTTTTGTCCTATATTGACAAATCTAAATCCTCCAGACCAGCCAAATCCAAAAATGTATTTTAAATAAAATAGCAAATTACTTCACTGTTAAGTCCCACTCTGATCTTCTATTTTATCCCATAAGACCCCAGGCTCACTTGTTCTTAAAAATAGAATTCTGCTTAGTTTACCACAAACCAAGTCATTAACTAAATCATGACTGTGTGTATGCAAGGAACTTTATGGAAGAAAACGGAGGCAGATTTTTTTTTTTTTTTGTGAAGATCAGAAACGGAAAACTTGCCTATATTTTTATGGTGCAAACTTAAAGCCCCACTCTGACCACCTTTTGATCTGTTTTCAAAGTATTCCCAGTGGTCTTTTAATGAAGATTATGATGGTTTTTTTAGTCATTAAAAAAAGCTTGTGTTCACCTCTATATTGGATGGGATCTTTGGCGCGGAGTGATGCTGCCCCCTTCCCATCATCCATCTGTCCTTAACACAAATTCAAACTGGTCTGTCTGCGGTGCGTCTCCGTTGTGTTGCATGTGGAGTCCATCTTTCGACCGTCAGTTAGTTAACATTGACTGTGTTGCGTCCCCCCACCCCGCGATCCTGGAGGAGTGATTTGTCGTGCCAGGTTTGCCGTCTTCTTTCTGCTGCGAAGCTGGTGCTTTAACGCACTGGAAATAAAACTCATCAGCCTACACCCTCTCTCCCGATAGCTTACAGCCCCTCACACCCCAACCTAACATTAGTGTTGTAACAAAAATGACGACCAATATAGAAGCTATCCAGCTGTACAGTTTTGAGCTAGTTGTCTGCTTCTGCAGTGATTTGAAGAAAGTCATTCTCCGAAATGCCATTTTTAGCTTAATTTTCTTAAAATGTGCTCCATCATGAGAAATATGTCACAAGAACATGTTAAAAATACCAAAAGCACAAATTTAATCAGAGTGGGTCTTTAAAAAAGTGCTTCAGGTAAGCAGTGCATTGCTGCTACAAACCTAATACATTTCCTATAAAAGCAAAAGAATTCTAGGTTTTTACATGTGAAGTGCATTTTGTTGTTTGTTTTGTTTTAAGATCTGCTTAAGTCCAGACAGTTTTTTTTTTTTTAACTATTTTTAAAACCTTTAACAGAAAAACCTTTAAAAAGGGCAAAATATATTTTATTCTTTTTTCATTTTACAAAACGTTCGGGTTGCTTTGCTGAGAAGTGCTGGGCCTCTTACCAATTTCAGACATCCTTTCTTTTGAAGAGACAGGTTGAGGATGATGGCTTGGTCGTAGAACTAAAGGAATATTGGACAACAGAACACTGAACTGGGTAACTAACAGTTTTACAGCTTGACTACAGTACATCAAATGTACTCGGCACAATTTAGGAAGTTTTACATGCTATTCTCAGCAAACCGGATGAAACCAAAAGATAGAAAATATTGCTTTTTCTGGTTTGAAAGTCCAACTTAGTCGTTTCCTAATCTAATTCTTGACAACACGACATACTCATAATAGTCAGCTACACTAGACTGAGTCTACTATACAAAGGACTTGATGGCGTAAAGAGCACCAGAAAGGTTATGTCATTACACTTCCTTTATCACTGAGCTTACGGGTACCAGAGAGCATAATGGTCAAAGGTAGTCAAGTGAGGGCCTATGGGACAATTATTAAGCTAAATTTTGCAGCCAGGTGGCATCATCAGCCACTTCTTTGCTGTTATCTCCTCTTCTGAGTCCGTTCAAAGCCCACTTTCATAGTTTTGGAGGCCAATAACTCTTTGGGAATTACACCATGAGATAATTTACAGGATAAGCCCTTACTGTGTGTAATCGTGTATTACAATGTTCATGCCGTTTGGCAGAATGCACCACCCAATATTATCATGTCAGACATGCCAGAAATAAGAAACGTCTTTTTT
Source organism: Oryzias curvinotus (assembly GCA_023969325.1). Classification (NCBI taxonomy): domain Eukaryota; kingdom Metazoa; phylum Chordata; class Actinopteri; order Beloniformes; family Adrianichthyidae; genus Oryzias; species Oryzias curvinotus. The sequence goes on along the minus strand of CM043724.1, from coordinate 9,217,417 downwards.
TTCCCCCTGCTTTTGAATTTTCTGACAAAAACAAAAAATCTATGTTCCACTTTCTCCTTTTGGTGTCAGTCTGAGGGGCTGGTGCTCATAGACAGGGTCAAACCTATGGTACAGAGTGAGTGTTAAAGCTGAGACGCTGATGCAAAAAAACAAAAACAAACAAACTAAAAAGGCTCCCTTTTTTCAATACTTTGCCCTCCCTGGCTTGTTTGTGGAAGCGTCACACTGTGGTGGCCCGGCTGTGTTTGAGTGCCAGTGGTGAATACTCTTTAATACGAACACACAATTTGCCCCTCAGCCAGGGGTTTTGGAGCTCCAGGGGACAGAAGTCGTCCTGAAGCCACTTCTCTCTGTTGTCCACAACCAGCACGAGACCAAAGTGCTTCATCTGTTCTGGACTGTAGTAAACACACTGCTCATGTTCGATGCTGCCCTTGCTGCTCCCCAGCATGCGCCGACAGACTGTGTTCATCTCCTGCACCACCAGTTGTACCATCTCCCGTGCAGTTGTGCTTGGAGTTATGCAAATCTGCAATGTAGAAGAAGTCCGTTTTTCTGAGGCTCAACATAACAGGAACGGTTCTGGATTTATTTATAGATTGCACATTAATACCTTAACACTGGTCTCCTTTGGCAGACCTGTGCGGTACTGCGGGTACACTCTCAGTGTGGCATGGCAGCCTTTTTTGAGAACAGCAGAAGATGGTGAGGAGAGTCTCTGAGTGCCACTATCCTCTGATAATGTACGTGCTGGTGGGAGAGGCTGACAGTGTTTGTTAGAACAGCAGCGGTCCACTGATGAGGGTCTATGCCATCTTTGCTGTGGTGAGGTGGAGGGTGGGGAGCAGGTGGTGTGGTTGGAGTGAGGTTGGTGGTGTGATGACGTGGAGGAGGGGAACTCCAGGCTACTGGTTCTCACACAGAAAGCCTGCCTCTTCTCTGTAATGTGCAGCAGTTCGATCTGCCTGCTGGGAAGGATGAAGTCACTGTCAAAGAGCTCTGGGACTCCCCTCCGCCTCTCTCCTCCACACCGAATTCCTCCGCCGCACCTCTCACCTTCCCTTCCCAGCTGGGACTCAGACGCCTGGAGGACGTCTGGTGTGGAATCTCGTAGAGATCCCCCTCCATGACCACTCACTCCTCCAGAACCACTCCCGTCACTCCGCAGTAAACCTCGGGTCTCCAAAGCTCCAGAGGACGACAGAGGTGACGGAGATAACAGATCCAGCTCACGAGGACTTTGAGCTCGACTGGAATCATAGTCGCTGTCTGTGGTGAGGAAAACCTCAGAGGAACCTTCCTCGTCTGACAAACCGGGAAAATCTTATGGATGTAAAAATAAAAAACAACTAGTTAGAACCGAACAACAGCAGAATTTTAGCACATGGTGCACACTCACTAAAATCCATAAAAGCCATTTGTGTTCCAGACCTGAAAGTTTGTGGCAGTGCTCTGGGGAAGGCATGGGAGAAGGCATGAAGTCTGGCTGAGAGGAGGTGGAGGGAGGCTTATCTGGCATCACCTCCTTAGAGAAGTCAATTATCCAGCTTATGAAGATGCCTCCTGTTGGCTGCTTGTAGCGAGCATATTGCAAGGCATCCATTATCCACCTTGCATCCCGCCAGACATCTTCCATTTGCTATTATCATAAAAAATTGTCTCAGTATTACATTTCCACAACCAAGCTCAACAAGAAATCTATTTTGTAGCAGTAATGTCTGGCTTCAATCTGTGGTGATACCTGCATGTGCTCTTGAACTTGCTGATGTTTCTTCTTGGCAGCAAGCAGCTCATCTTCAGAGAAGGCTTCTCGAAGTGCCTGCTGGGACATAAGCGATTCCAGCTCCAACAAAGCCGACACTCTGCAGTACTGGCCGATGAAACTGGGGCAATAGGCGTTAAAGTGAACTGTTGGGGGGAAAATGGAAACCAAAAATCTTTCTCAAAACCAAGTTTTAGAAAGCAGTGGTTATGCATCTGGCGAAAATTTTAAACACTGACTGAGTTCGAAGATTTGCAGAGGCAGGGTGAGGAAGCCTGAGCGGGGAGAATATGGGTTATTCTGACCAGGAGCTGTGCAGACTTCATCTGAAGGTGGTAAAAGGAGCAGGAAGGACACTTTCTCCCCAAACTCCAACACCTCCTGGCTGTAAATACGGAAATCCTGTGCCTAGAGATAGCAAGATGTTCATCAGCAGGATTTCCCCTTCGGGATAAAAGTAAACTGTGACATAAAAAATTAAACACAAAAGCAGTTACTTATTTGAACAGAAACTTGGTCTAGAACACAAGTCAAACTCAAGGCCCGCTGGCCAAATGTGGCCCGCCATGTCATTTTATGCGGCCCGCGAGAGCATAAACGTTTATTTCTTAAAATAAAAAATAAAAATTGGTGTGTATTTATTAATATCTAGGGGGAATTGGACTTGAATTATCAGATTGAGCAACTATACATTAGGACTTAAACACTGTCCATATAACCTAACCTGACTGAATCAAATTTAAAAGGATTTATGGTAGAGTAACAAGCAAACATATGTTTTCTATGCAACTGCAATTGTCACTTTAAAAAGTTATAATAAATAAATAATGAGTTATTTAACATGAAGGAGTAGTTACATTTATTTTTCATTACATTTAGTTACATGAATAAGTTATATCTGACCCTTTGAGGACAGCCACTATGCTGATGTGGCCCTCAATGAAAATGAGTTTGACACCACCCTGTTCTAGAAGATGGTATGTATCACGGTAGTTTGATGTAGCCTCCTCTCACCTGATTGCCAGGAACATTGATGTGAGCCATAAAGGTTTTGATGGCGCTGCGCAGGTCGTGAAGAAGACGATGAGGAGCACTTTGCACATCATGATCCATTTCCAAGGACTCATCCAGAGAGCTTAGTGCCTGAAGCCACTGCCACTCCTCTCTAAAACACAATGTCATGTTTTTTGGTTTGCTTTAAAGGCTCATATGCTTTGATATTTTAATGTCTTGTATACACAAGCAAAAATATAAACATCAAATGGCTCTTGAGTCCATTAGCTAATGGGACTTGACTTTTTTAATTGGTTATCATATAATCCCCACCTTGATACATTGCTATTGTCCCGGATTTTGGTGTGGCAGAGGATGTTGGGTAGTTTCTGAGGTACCAGTGCTCTTATCTGCTCCACTGATGTGCACAACTTCAGGTAGCCCAAGTACAAACCGGGAGACAAAAGCTTCCTGCTGCGCCTATGATATGCCATCTTCTCCTGGTAACAGAACAGACACCGAGTGAGAGAATGGGGATGCAGAGCTGAACATTCAGTAGTTATAGATTTGTCTCTTATCCATCTTTAATTTCAGGGTAACTCTTATTTTCCTATATAACGTTTTTGTTGATTCTTGACTTGCTCAAGCTTAATTATCTTTCTTACATTTTTCTATTGTGAGTCAGTACTGAAAATGGTGCATCAGCACATTTTCTTTTGCATTTCATCATACAATTTGTTCACAACTGGCCACAACACAAATACTTGTGTAAGCTGTGGTTTTGTAAAGAGAGCCTCCACCATAGTTTTGGAACCTCGAAGCCAAACCATGGGACACTGGAGACAAAACAGCATTGCAACAATGGTATCAGGTTTACTTGAGCCACATAGACAAAATCAACTTGAGGTTTAGTTTCAGATTGTGGTTGTTGTGAACAAAAAACACAATTAGTTGTGAAACAGCAGATAATAACAGTTGACTGTCATTATGTCCAACTTACTGAAACTCAAGCATTCCAACAGCAACTACATAAGCAAATGGTTTTAATGTAAAATGACATTGCAATGACTAAAGCTTTAGTTGGACTAAAGAACTAAAGCATTGCCATTCTTTCAACATTTCTAGCGACAACGTTGTCTTTATACAAATGAAATATGTTTTTTGTCATATCTGCTTGTTTTAGTGGTTGTAGCATACATAACACTTTTAATTGGAAGCACATTTCAATTTACACTTTAGATTCCTTTTCAAGCTGTTATTATTTTCCTGCAGTACTATTTTCTTACAAAGCCCAATCTTTCACCTTTTTAAACATCTGAGCATTCATTTCAGAATTGCAATGCATTTCCCAGGCACTTACGTGGAGTGTGATAAGGAGCATGTCCAAGGCAGTGGGCTCCTCTGGGGATGAGATGGACTTGCGCTGTAGCTGTAGTTTAGAAAGTGGCATCCAGCGTACTCCGTCCAGGTTTGGACCTGCCTTCATGTCTTTTAGGAGCACCAGCAGAGCGTTACCATGTTTGTCCTTAATTGGCTCATAATAAAAATGGCCAAGGTTCTGGATTCCCAGCATTCCCTGATAAAGTCATCAGTAAGTCAGTACAAATCACAAATAAAGGTTAAAGCCCAAAAAAAAACCAAAAACAGTCTTTGCAAAATTGTTATTTTACCTGCAGCTGGGAGATGGCCTGCAACATTTTGATGCGTGTCTGCAGAGTACATGAACAAGATGACTGGGATGGACCCAGACACTGCTGCAGCCAAGAAATCTCATCCCATAGATAGGACACCTGTTGCAATAGCAGAATTTATACAAATTAAATCAGTTTTTGAATATTACTTCAACCACGCATTTGGATTCTATTCATAAAACGGCACTTTATCAGACCAAATGCTCACACTAAATATACTGATTGGAATAGGTAAGGGTTATTTAGTCACCCATATTTTGTTTTTGCTTGTAAATCTTTTTTTTATTATTAGTTAAATTATTTTTTCAATAGTCAGAAGAGCATGTGCATGTTTTATGGCTTTAACATCATTTCAGCGATTAATTTGCTTTAAAGGTGTTTAAAATGTGTAAAATGTGAAAATAAATCACAAAAGAACAATTGCAAAGGCTGAGAAAATATTTGGTAAAATATTTAAGACGTAGTAATGATCCTAAATAAAACAAGTTGAGTCAATTCAATTCTTAGTGGTTTTGGCTGGTTGAGCCACAGGTTTACACAACCCAAAGGGGCTGCATTTTTTAATACTAAGGAATGTAATTATTGATTTGTCAATTCTACTATGCATTTCCATCTTAACATTTTAATAGTGATTGCTGTACTTTTATTATTTTATTCTTTGCGTAAAAACAATAGTTTGGGGACAATAGGGATGAAAGGTAAGTTTATGAATTACTAGCTAAAAGTGAGGATGAAAATATCAAGTTTTGAAAGTACAAAGTACAAACTTTGGAAACTAGAATTTTGCAAAGTAAAAAACCCTCAAGAGCATAGAAAGCATGGCTGTTAATTAAAAAATCTAGAAAATTCTAACCAACAAACTAAACTATTTGCAACAAACACAAATTGGTGACCCTAATATGCATCAAACCACTGTAGCTCCAAAATTACCCATATAGGATCTACATGAAAGCAAAAAAAAAGTGATTTTCATAGCTGGAATTTTATAGTCAAATTTGGAGAAGAAAACATGTCTTTATTTAAATTGTTAGCTAAAATTCATTTTGCAACTGCAAAATACATTTTATTTACGTCATTTACAAAAACTCCAATACATTTAAGTGTAGACAGCAGGAGTTGAAAGAAATCAGATTTTCTGTGTTTCTTCAGTTTAAGCATTTTTCTTTACCTTGGTGAACCAGAGGAAATCCTGCATGAGTGAGCTGGAGTAAGAATCTTCAATCTCCACAATAGGAATCTGGTCTTCTGATGTCACCAAAATGCTGTCATCTTTATAGAATATGGAGGCCACATAAAGACCTCTGAGGAGAAACAGAGGAGTGTTTTAAACTAAAAAACTTCCTTGTAATTACTGGAGCTTTAAAGACCCACTCTGATGAAAATTGTTTTAGGTGTTTTTAACATGTTCTTGTAACATTTTTCTCATGATGGAGGACATATATAAAAGAATGTAGGTTTAAAACTGCTTTTCAGAGTATTTCTTTTTTAGAATTTTTCTGAATCAGGACCAGACAAAAAAATGCCATCAGAAGAAGCTTGTAGGTGTGACGTAGAAGCTACTATGACAAGCCACAAGCTCCCTGCTCCACCTCATTGTGATGGATGCGCTTGTAGACGCCTACATCCATTTATGTCTCCGTATTCCTCCTCTGAGCTAGTATATGGCTCAAAACTGTATGGCTGTATAGCTCCAATACTGTTTGCCATTTTGGGTGCACTGGTAATATCAGCTTGGGGGTTGTGAGGGGCTGTAAGCTAGCGGGAGATGTGGCAAACAAAGATATAATGGGAAATAAGCTGAGTTCTAATGAACTCCTGCAGCTCTTTTCTTTGAAAAAACAGTTTTTTTAATTTTTGGCTAAAAAATGTTATATAAAATAAAAGACCACTGGGAACACTTTTAAAATGGAACAAAAGATGGTTGGAGTGGGACTTAAATTGGCTGATGATGAAAAAGAATAACCTAACAATCCAATGATGGATGCAATGAAATATGTACATATGATTATATAAAATAATTTTATCAAAGTAAAATTTAAAACTCATGCATTTAGAAACTGTTTCCTACCTTTTTAGACTTTTGACAAATTTACTGGTGGGTTGGAAGAGATGCCTGAGGCTTTTGGACACTGAGTGCTTCCTGCCTTGAGCTGGAGCTTTGCAGGGCTCTGGGGGAAAAGAGACATTAAAAAACATGAAGATTGTTGATTTCATAATAAGTTATCTGAATCACTCACATGGAATTGTATAATTAAAGGTCTTGATTGTCTAACAGTGGTGTTTTTGGCTGTCAAAGAGAAAGAGACAAAAAAAACAAAGGATACTTCTGTTCAAACTAAATCCATAAATATCTTTTCCTTGACAGGCTGTTACCTTAGCGACAAGAAACCTGACAGGTCCAAAAACACGGTTGAACGTTTTTTGACATTTTATGCTCTCCAGTAGTGCAGCACCATTTGACAGTGATGCTGATGGCCAACAGCAGACTATTGGTCTAAAGGGAACCACTAACTCCTGGGTCTCCAGGGACCACTAACTATATATACATGTGCATGTGTGTGTGTTTGTTTACCTGCACAGACTATGGTGGCTGGATCATGGTATGCCTTGAGCTACAGTTGTGCGTGGAGCCAAGTAGCTGTAGTAATGTGTGTATATATGTCTGCATGTGTCTTAACCCTTTGCCACTCACTGACAGGGGGTCAGTTAAGTCTGTGGGGACATGTTTATTTTTAGTGGGCCAAGAGGGTTGGAGGGGAGGTGTGTATATTTGCGCATGTGTGTTTTTGTGTGAATTCTTGTTTGTGAGATAACGCACCTCCCAACTCATTAGAAACGCTGAGTCCCAAAACCCCTCACAGACTCCCTCATGTCCCAGGTGATCTTACTCAAGCCCCAGGCCACTTAGTCAATAACTCCCCTCATTCAGGGCTCAAAAAGAACAAATTTTTCTCTTTAGGTGGACGAGTTAAGGTGGAGCAACGTGAAAAAAAAAACAGCGGCACCCCTCAGCCCCTCTCACCTCCTCCCGGCCTCAAGTCCCTGTTTGACATTGAGTAAGACAGACAAGTAGGGCTGACTGCTGAGAAGTCTCTGTTAGTCAAGGCCTCTTTCACAGTTTAATTAATAGTGTTTGGACAAGACGAGGAAGGTGGTGTGGGCCAAAAGCTGGGGTGTAATCGGGGTGCACAGAATAGCGGGAGAGCAAGTTAAAGAGAGCTCGTGACCGAATTGGATCCGTTCGTGCAAATGTGTTTCTGCCTGCACCTGACTTATCTTTACATGCAAGAGTGTCTATGTGTGGACAGTAGACAGAACGACTGGCGTGCTGCACGGGGGGAGGCGGCAGTAGTCCGTGCTAATTTATGCCTTCTCCAGACTCCAACCTAAGACGTCTGTTACAAAAATAACAAACATGACCCCGGGATACATCACCCCGACTACTGTGCCTGAACTCTAGTGTTAACCCTCAATCACTCGCTGTCTGACCAACCAAGAACTTCTCTGTGCTTACTTTTGTACTGCAGCTCATCTAGCAGCAAACATGGCGTGAGAACAGTGGACAATAGTAACTGGATGAGTGTGTTTAGGCATACAGGCTTAAGAGAGATGACTTGCTCAATTCTAAACACAGTTACTAATCATGTGAAGGAGTCGGTGCGGGCAGGTTTTGACACTTGAGTGAGCAACTTACAGCCAGCAGTGTTTGGGGATATAAACAGCTTGTGTGTGAGAGAGGCTGATCTGCATTTTGTCACAGAGAGAGAGGTATTCAGCAGAGGAAGGGCTGAGTCATGGAGAGGGGAGAGCAAAGAGAGGTTGGGGGGGTTTGCTGAAACAGAGGGCAATATGGCATGCCATCTTAGTATGTATAGATTTTGAAGTGCTTGTCATGTCTCAAGAGTCTGTCAAGGTGTAATATCATTCCACCTGTAAATTAGACAATCAGGCTTTTGCAGAAAATTACATTACTCTGACTGTGACAGTAGAAATTATTATTTTTGTTGCATATTGCATATTTTTATTTTAAACAAAAGAAGTCCACCTTCTGTTGGTGTTCTATCTGTAGGTGCATGTATTGCATTCAAGACCCACTCCGATGAAAATCATGTTTTTGGTGTTTTTAACATGTTCTTGTGGCATTTTTTTTTATGATGGAGGATGTATATTAAGAAAATCAAGTTTAAATTTGCATTTTTGAGAATTTCTTTATTCAAATTGTTGTAAATCAGGAGCATATAAAAAAATGCTATTAGAAAAAGCGTGTAGGTGTGACATAGAAGCTACTACAGCAAACTTCCTGCTCCACCATTCTCCATTCTGATGACTAGATCCATGTGCTTCTTCGTTTTCCTCGTCCAAGCTGGAATCTGGGTCACAATTGTACAGCTTGATAACTCTGGTATTGCTCGCCATTTTTTGCTTGGTTGGGGATGTGAGGGGCTGTAAGCCAGTGGGAGAGCGTGTAAACAGGTGAATGATGGGAAGGAGGCGGGCTTATTTCGCATCAACGGTCCTACCCACAACTCTGAGGCAAATTTCGAATGAACTGCTGCCACTCCGCATAAACTATGTCCTTGAAAATGTGTTGGATTTTGGCTAAAAACAGAATGGTCATACTTATAATACCACTGGGCAATCTTTTAAGATAGATCAAAAGATAAGTGGAGAGGGACTTTAAAGGTTAGGGTCAGGTGTAGTTATTGTCATCAAGTTGAGGATGCCATGGTATGAAGACACCAAACCAATGTGACAAAAGCTTCAAAAGGTTGAGTCATCTCTGGTGTTTATACAACTTTTCTGTTCTTCACACAGATTTGACTATTAAGCTGATTACCATGGCAGACACAGTTGCGGTGAGCGTCCTTTATCTGTCCAAGTAGATGATCAAGAGCCTCCTTCTGGCCTCTTTGACGTGGTGCGCGCCCATCAATGTCCCTCCAACCTGGTGAAGAAAAGTGAGAAATATCAGAGCAAATGAAAATGCTTTGGCCAGAACTCCCCCAATCTTCAAGTAAGCGATTCAACTCAACACACCGATGCACAAGTGAAATTAGATTTCTGGTGAAAAAAAAATAAAGAATGTAGATGATGAAACTATATTGAAAAAACAATCGTTTTATTCATAGGGCGAGTGAACAAATGTAAAATTGTCCAACCTGACTAAAAAATTAACTATTGTCTGACTCCAAAAACTTCCTTTAAAAGTAATTGTGGCATACTTTGGGCTCTGGCTTTTATGGCCATATCTGAAAACAGTTTTGTGGCATCAAAACCAAAATTTCAAACCAAAATAACAAAGAACACAAAGTGAAAAGCAAGACACAAAGAATCTGGAACATGTATGAGATCACTTCTCTTTTTTTATTAAAGATTTTTTATTAAAGATTTTCTGCGTTTCTGCAAATGCACGTCTTTATTCTAATCACACAGGTACACCTAACAAATGTATCATCAAAATGACCACGACTTGCTTTCTATTTCTATAAACACTCAAAACATCAAATAAATGGCTCTCCTCTTTCTTCTCTTTCTGCTTTCCCATCCAGTAAAACTTTTTCGTGTGTGAGCGTTGGGTGACGTGTCAGTGATAACCCTCCCCTTACCTCCATCACCCCCCCCGGAGTCCCCCCAGAGTGTGCATAGGGCTGAAACACGGTGAGCTCTATTCCCGGAAAGGTGCCTGTCCCAACAGGACAAGCGGGCCCTTTAATGGGCGTCCGCGGCCCGGTATAAGGCCCCCACTGTTGGGGCAGTGCCGCTCGCTACAGCACAGACATGCAAATATTTCCAGTGGTAGGCCGAAATGGAAAACACAAACACGCAACATCGAAATTAGCTCTGGGGAGGGAGGGAGGTGGGAAAGTTAGAAAAAAGATAGAAAGGGAAAGCCTAGTTTCTGAAAATGAGGACAAACATGAACACAGTGAAAAACACTGCGCTGATGAGGACAAACGTGTTCATGTGTTGCCCAGATGTGCCCAGAGTTTGCCACTATGCCCACTATGATGGTATCTATGGTATGTTTACTTTTTTCAGTCGGTGTGTACCAAAAGCAGAGAGCTAAAATGTGTCACACACACCGCAGTCATAAAAGTCCCCTCATAAACATTTGGACATTTAAAACCCCCCAAAAAAGCACTTCAATAATTTTTAAGACTGGCAGGCAAGCGTAAAGTAAAATTGATAAGTTGGGGAAAAGTAACATTGCAAAGCATATGGTGGTCAACAACTCAGCTGTTGCACATGACTTAAAGGTTAATTTCTTGGCTGAACCCAGGCAGCTTCCTCTGCCAGCCAAGCCTACGCACCATCCTGAGGCTATGGTTACACTCTGCAACGGGGGTCTCTAAGCCCACCCAGCATCCAGGCTGCTGAAAGTCCAGCTGTCGTTCTTCAAATGATGTCAAAGTAACATTAAAAAAAAAAGTAGTAACCAAATCAATTCATCAAAACGATGCATGTCAGTTCAGCATGCATGCATGATTGAAACAAAACGGCAAATAAATTTTGTAGCATCAAAGCAGTGAGTCAAGCCAAAACCCTGCTGCAGCGTATGCTGGAAACCAGTCAAAATGTTTCTTTATGTTTTTTTTAAGCCAATGTTTGAGCCTGAAGGCAAGGAAAAAAATGATGGACACTTACTGGAAGGTGCAGCACAGACTGGAGTGGAAACCTTTGGTGGCCCCCATCCTTTCATATTGTAGGCTGACACCTGTACGTAGTAGTAAATCCCCTGAAAGAAGAGACAACACAAATTTAATGGGTAATTCCATTGTGCACAGTGTAATATTTGAACATACAAACCAGTTCGACAATGGTTGAAGATGTCTATTATGTGGTAAATGTTGTCCTACTCACGTTCAACTATATTTTTTGTCTTTGCTTAGTGCGCAGACACCAATCCTCTGTCTCTCCTTTCTCAGCCAAATCAATCAAGACAGCCGCCAACACTTACTGACCCTGCCTTGACCCTTGTCTTGTGACAGGAGCAAGCTTAGCCTGGCTTTTTTAGGGGGAAGGGGTTTCTCTCACTGAGTGGAGCGTCCATTTGTCTACCCAACTGCTTAAAAATGCCAAACATAAATCAGGTGGCAGGCAACCAAGCTGCTCTTTAAAAAAAAAATATTTGGGAGGTTGTCTTGCAACAATTGCTTAGTCAGGAGCCAAGACCTTCAACAGTAAAACAATAACAGCGGTCATTTTATTTTTTTTAATGGAGACCACAAGTCTGTCAAAACCATAATTTTGGGGTGATTGTGACTGTATGTAAGTTTGATGCACATAAAAAAATCTAATAAATAAATCTGAGCAAATATTTCAAGCTTGTGTGTCAATATTGATGACCCTCACATGGGAGAGCACCTTCTAAAACCTTGTTTTGATCACTTTGCAACAAAAGCTGAGCTCCATTTTATACAAATGTATGATTCATTATCCGTCACATGTGGCATCCTTGAGTTCTATCTGTATTATATTTTAGTAGCTGAGGGTAAAGAATCTGACTGCTCTGGAAAGTGCTGTGTTTGTTGTGTTGGGAATGTAAACTGTGCCCACAACAATCTTAGTATAAGAAAATAAAATGTGTCAGTTAAAAAAAAATTGTGTCACAACTGTTTGCTACAAAGTAGTGAGGTTTAAGCTGCTTTAAGTGGTCATCTCTGGAGAGTGATGGTGATTTGAGATAAAAATGTTTACTTTATGATACAAATGGATTGACAATGTATTAGTAATTAACCTGCGACTGTCTGTATAAACTAGGGGTGTAACGATTCTTTTTCATGATTCTAATCATTTCATATTTTGTGGTTGACGAAACCATTCAAAGTCCATATTAGTTCATTTTGAACGATCTGATTTGATCCGATTCATTGACCTAAAATTGATCCAGGAGAACTTTAGCCAAAAATCCGACCATAGTCACTCAGAGTACTGGGTACTGAACAGTGCAGGTGAAGTTTTTTCCCCTTTTTTTTGTATGTTTCCACACATTGGACTGTAATGATTGCTTGAACATTTTTTACTGCATCACATGTGTGTTGTTTGTTATGATGCACTTTGTCATTTTTACATAATAGCAAAATACCTCAAGTAAAGTACCTCAAACCAAATAGTATTTTCCAACATCAATTGATTTATATCATCTTGAAACAATTGTATAATGGTATAGATTGATTCGATTAATAACTTGCCTCAGACAGATAGATCTGGTTGTATCATAGAAATATAAATTGATTTAATCATCACACCACTAGCATAAACCATACTTAGATTTAACACAAAAATACTGAAAAAAAAAATTCCAATAATTACAAAAACAAACAAGTTTGACAGACAGTGGATCTACTGGAACTTACAGATGTTAGTCCTGTTATGTGGCACTGCAGCAAACTGGTGTCATCCACAATCATCTCGCCCAATAAAGGACTAAAAGAAGGGGCACTGCTCCAACTCACTTCAAATACACAACCGTTTTTGTATCAGTTAGTTGGTGATTTGAAAAAGAAGTTTGTAATTTTGTTATTATTTTTTGCTTGACTAGTGAGATGACGGCACACCTTTGTACTTGGTAACCACGGCCGAGTTGACACAGAAAGGTTCCTGGAAGTCAACCTGTAGACTGTTGCTACTGCTGACAGACAGATGAACTTCACTGGGAACATCTGGGGGGCCTGAAAAAGTAGAGCAACAAACTGAAAAAAACTTGATATGCTCCAGATTATGATGTAAAATGTTGAAGCTTTAAATGCAAAGTGGTTTCTTATTATATCTAAAAGTAACCTACTCTGCTTCTAATAAAATAACATAAGCATCCATATGTTTGGGTCAAGTTTCCGAGTGTAAAATTTACAAAGTCAGCAAGAGAAAGGCCTGGCAGAAATCAACTGGGGAAAAAATAAAAATCAAAGATGACTGCAGGGTTATGGGAAAAGTCTGAATGGCAAATTTCCATCATCTGCTCAGCATGTGTAAAACGAAATCTCAACATCATCCTTACTAGCATGCTCAAAGCCTGTTTGCATCCGTCGGAAAAGCCTCAGCCTCCACTCCCAAGCTTTGAGCTGCCTCTCGCGGTCAGATCCATCTCGTTCACCAAGACCCTCATTCCGCACCTGGGCCTTGTGCTCTGAAACTCTTTGCTCAGCCTCCTGCACCAGCGTAGCTAAATGCACTGCTCGACCCTCCAGACTCACAACTGTGAAAGACAGAAGACAGTAAACGCATCATGACATCATGTGACTTTAGTTCAGACACCAAGAAAAACAACGACAGTTAAAAAAAACAGGAAACCTTTTAAAGAAAAGAAACGCTTAACTATCCAACTTGTATAGATGTTTCTTTATCAGGGAATTAATTCTGTTGAAGAGTAATTAATCTTAATGTTAGGGAGTGCTTTAAAAAAAGACTTGCATTCTAAGTTATTCTGTAATGCAGGCCAATCTTTGTTTTATTTCTTTGTTTGCTAAAATACTGTGGCAGATCCTTAATAAAGTTTGTTCAATGTGACTAAGCAGTCTCTCTTTAGGAATGACATAATCTAGAAAATGACTGAAAATTGGGCATTAAAGCAAGATGGGCGAGGGAGGGACAGTATTCCTTGTATGCAGTCCTAAAGGAACAAAGTGGTGGGAGAGTGCACTAGAATCCATTTAAACTGTCTTTGTAAAACTTTTTTTTCTGCAAAACTTATGGAAAGTTTTGTATCACTGATTTATTTATACAGAGTCCCACAGTCATACCACCATAAGAGGAACGATTTTTCCTAGGAGGTTTGGTTCTTACTTAAACACTGCAAACAAAGATGTTTGAAAACCTTACCAGAGCAGATGAGATGTAACACCTCATGAAAATATTCCAACCATGGCTCTGTGGTTAGTGATAGCCGTTATTGGTGGCATAACTCAGAACAAAGAGCACATATTACTCTGTTTGGAAGTAAATTACAGAAAATGTATCTTAAAGCACATGGTAAAAAAGCAGTAATGTGCTATACACCTTCCATGGCTGGTCGTTTCTTGGAGTATTTGGGACTGGTGTGTGTCTGTGTTTAGTCTGTGTGGTCTGTGTTTGTTCATAGTAGATTCCACTGTTGAGCGTTAGATTCCACTGTTGACAGTAAGTTTAAAGTCCGTGTCAAAATGTCCATCTGGGTGTTTAATTCTGCGGCTCTGCCTGTGTCTCCTCAGTGGCTGCGAGCTTCTCTTTGAATCCGAGCATCTCTTCTGGGTGTCACTTTTGTTTTTCTTTTTTGCTACTTGTGTGAAGACATAAAGGCTGTTAGTCACAAAGGACTCATGCTGTATCATCGGGTACTTAAGCTCTGGGTAGAAACTGCAGTCAAACAGCAAACATCAGTAAAAACTATTTTCCATTCAAGTGTTTTCAATTAAATAATACCTTTATAAGATGTCTGGCTCAGCTCTTGAAAATGTGTGTGTGAGGGAGACTGAGTACAAGTAAAAACAAAAACAGCCTTGGAGCCTTACTGGCGAGTTTTAATCATTAACAGAGGGAGAGTAAATTCACAGATCAAAGAAATTGAAAAGTGCTTACAAAGATGACTAATATTGCATCATGATTAGCGCCCTCTCAGCGCCTTTAACATTCTATCACTGCGAGCTGAAAACAGAGACGCGCGTCTGTCAGTACAGTGGGGATGAATGCTTTGCTGCTTTGTGTTGTTGTGGGAAACCTGTTGCTCTGGTAGCAGCAGTTCAGTTTTTGGAATAAAGTGTAACCTCAAATAAAAGTAAAAGCACATAATCTGAATACTAAAACACATTTCTTATCAGTGAATTATATTAACCTCATGTTTTAGCTTGTAGGTTACCTTAACTGTATGTCTAACTTTGGCTTAGTAGGCCCAATAATTGAAATGGTTTTGCTCCATAACTTTTAGCCTAATTCTGTAACAGTTTTTATAAAGGGGGACATTTTTACTACCAGTCTGAGAATGTTCTTTGTTTAAGATTAAAAGCTGCATATTTTAACAGTGGGTCGGCATAAAATCCATCCTTTTTTGAAGTCCAAGTTGAGACCGAGGCAGTCCAGACGTGGTTTGACTGGACATGGAAACCCAACAACCTTTAGTTTACACCTTCTTTTGGTTTACATTTCCATCGCAATTTGCAAAATTCTCTTTTAGAGTTGAAATTCCATCTGGATAACATTATGCAGTTATTGTAAGTCATGTAGGAGGAGCTTAATACTAGCACTGACCAATAAAAAATAAAAAAGATATGAAAGACAATAGCACTTGGCCATAGTGATGGCATTTATTTACTTTCCTTAGGCACTTGCACCTACTTACTTCTGCACATTGTTCCACAAGACAGATTCAGGCCTTTTCAAATCATGCTGCTCTGAATTATGAATTAATAATTTAATTTTTCCTTAAATGTGAGCTGCTTTTTGTCTGTACTTTAATTTTCTTGGGTTTACTGGACAGTTAACATGCAATAACACTGTGGGTGACCAATGCAAAACAAACCCTGGTCCAGACCAAACAGCTTTAAGTCAGCCTGAATATTCATTCTTAGAGCAGTTGTTTTTTTGGCCATCTTTTGTAGCGAATGGGTTATTAGTAATATTCCGAATCTATGCACAACAACTGCAGAGAGACAAGAAAAAGGGTCAATAAAAGAAAAGTGTATTTTTTAATCTGAAGCCACGTTCACACCGGGCATGTGATGTGCTTAACACACGTCCTTGAATGGGCTTTCAGGATATGGTGTTCACTCTGGATGAGAGAACACCATTTTTCTTCTGCTACTGTTTACTAGCGCTTGTCTTCCACTTACAGTTGGAAGTGGCTTGGGGCGAAATGTTGAAATGGTGCAAATATAGTGAATTTTGCTCCAGGCTTTTTCTTTCACAACTCTATTTCAATATACGAAAGAATTGGTATCAAATAATTCCGGTAAGGCAGACATTACAATTCTTCATTTCTCCTTTACGATCAATTTTCAAATTGTTAGAATTAAACGGGATCCAAACGTCACAGCCAAATCGGAGTCACTAATTGGTCAAAGTTGAACCGGGTTTAACTTTCAACGAGTGTTCAATGGCTGTGTTTTTTGTATGTAAAGCCAAAAAACAGTAGTAGAAACTTGGCAGTGATATGTGATTCCAAGAGTTTTGAAAGTGGAAGCCCAAAACGTGCATATGGATGCATTTACATAGACTTTTTATTGTAAGTGGTAGCTTAAATGCACGTTGAAGAGGGCGGTGTCCAAGGTGAATCAGCTTTCACCGATTCACACAGGTGGTTTGGCAGAGTGTTTTTACGCCAAATGCACTGAATAACACAACCCTGCATTTTCTATATTTTGTGTGAGGTGGATCTCGCTTAAGGACCCAGGAAGCGAACTCACGTTTGCTGAGCACCAGTTCTACACCCAGCTAACTGAAACAGAAGTAGTTTCCATAATTCAGCTGAATCTGTTGCAGAAAAAAAGCGGCTTTGCTCAAACCCGATCTGTAAAAATGGTTTGCTTTGCGTCCGAATCAGTGGAGTCACGTTAATTGCATATGCTCAAGGAGCTTGTGTTATTTAGGTCTCACCGGGGACATCATCAGTAGTTCATGAAAAAATAAATCTCTTAGGAGTTTTGTTAATAATACCTGTATAGCTGCTAAAAGTGCATTTGGATTCAGGGGAATTTTCATTTGAAATTTGTACAGGGGTTAATAAGGTTCTTCAACTTACAGTGAGGACTCTCCTTGGCACCAGCTCTCAGCAGAAGCTTGGCCATGGGTGCGTTATTGGTCATGATGGCGATATCAAGAGGCAGGAGGCCCTCACTGTTTGGAGTGTTGAGGTCCAGCTCCTCCAAACTGTACTGGGACAGAAGCAGCTGGACCAGGTCCAGTTCTTGATGCTCCACTGCCTCAAACAAAGCTTCATTGCTCTGAAACTGAGACAGAGAAAGCTTCAATTTAGTAGAAAAAAAACTTGATAATTAGATACATTTCATCCTTGGTGCAATTAATAGTGGAAACATGAGAAACATACATTTTCCACACAAAGCCACACTGCAACTTTTTATGTTTTGCTTGCAAAACTTGGCTGCGTATTGTCAGGACTTCAGACTTCTCTAATGCTCTTCTACTGCATGTGCTTTCCCCCTCAATCTGTAGTCCGCAGTGTTGTTGTTTTTTCTAACCTTTTCTCTTTTATTCTCATACTGACTTACGATGGTGGTTTTACGCAGCCTCTCCTTGTCCCCTCCCCGTCCTGACACCACACTGTCCTCCAGAACAGGGGGGTTGGTGCCCACGCGGAACTTTCCAGACAAATTGCGGTATAGACGGCGAGCTGCACTTGGCGAGGACAAGCTGGCTGACTTGCGAGCAGAAGCTGGCTGGTTGGCCTGGTCTACTCTCATGGGCTGCGTCATTTTGGCGGTGTCGGCCCTGGAGCAGAGATGGGTGGGTGAGGAACAGGGGTGATGTGTGACAGAAAACAGTGATATAAAGTGAAGATAAAAAGGGCTTTACATCTACAAAAAAGATCTCACACACTCCTAAAATCCATCTTGCATCATTCTCTCCAAAGCCTGAAAAGAGAAAAGCTTGCCAAAAATTCTGAATAATAATGACTTTTAACCTATTTCTTTTGGCTATTTTGCTCTTCATAAAAGTACCATGTTAATGAAACAGCAAGAACTTCAGCTACAAACCTCAGATTCTTTACTCACATCTTAACCTATATTAACTTAAGGCTTAGTTTAAAACCTGGTGGTTTTCTGGAAAGCTTCAAGCTGTCCACTAAAACCTCCCATTTGTCAAACTCCAAGTTTCAAACGGACCTCCAACTTCTTAAGTTCTCAGTACATGTATCATTCTGGCCTAAAAATGATGGCCTTGTCACTAACTTGCAAGTGATGCTTTGCTAAATTGAAAAAGCAAAAACTAAATACCATGTTTGCCACTATATACTTGACATTTATTGGTAGGAAGATTAAAATCAGTTTTTTTGCTATGGGAACTATGTAGATTACACGTATTTCTAGGGTGAGTCTGCTATATTGTGCTCACACACACTTAACTGCTGAAGGAAATGTCAGCAGGACTCTACAGGCGATGGTGACAGACTCCGTGTCAAGTCTCACCAAAGAGAAGTGGAGAGATAAATGAATTCCTCAAGGAGGCATTTTCAACAGCTCCTGCTCAAGTCTCTCCTACCTCATAATTCGAGCGATCCTTCTTTAACCTATCCTCCCCTCCACTCACTTTCTCCTGACTTCCTGCTCTTACCATTTATCACCTCATTGACTCGGTCATTTGCCATCTTCATGGTTTTTTTTCATTTCTTTACTTTTTCACTCCTTAATGCACAATTTTAGCCTACATTTCAGAATTATTTGTCATTACTAGAACTTTTATCATACATAACACTTTAGAGAGTCTATTGCTAACCTTATTGGTTACTTGAATTTGTGACAGAACATTCATTCTGTACTTCAAAAAGTAATTCATGATGGACATAACATTTGATTAAAAAAAAAAGCTGTTTAGCAGTTTTTTCCGAGCACTAAGCTTTTTGAGCTCAACAAAAGTGGTTTTCAAAAAACCAATAGCTTGTGATTGAGCAGACAGAGGTTAGGTGAGTAAATAAAGGAAAAGGGATTGGGCCAGTGTGCTGCATACCAAAAGCAGATTTGTCAAGGTGAGAACATCTGTAGGAAAAATGTTATTTATACTCCTACTCTGCAATGAACGTGTGAGCACACATAAGCATGCATACCCGCTCAAACCCACCCACATCACATGCAGTTTGTGCAACAGCTGACAGCGGCCCACATTGTAGACTTTGAAGTCCTCCAAGCCCCCGCAACAAGGCCTTTTTCACAAGGCTGATACACCTAAAATACCCCCAATCCCCATCCCTTCCCGCTCTGTCCCATCCATCTCCACTCCATCCAGTAATAGAGGCCCTTATTTTAGACATCCTCGTGTTCCCGGCTGGGCCTAACTATTCCATGGTTCCAGATAAAGCGCGGCAGGTATTTGGAATAATTTTTCCATGGGCCTGGCCCGGAAGATAAAACAAGAGATATATTTGTAATGCGTGTGCCGGTATCCCATTTCAAAGAGAAAGCCTATTGGAATGCAGTCCTAGGCTTATTGTTATTTGCCTGCGATGGAACAGACAACGTTTTTTCTGTCGGCAGGACGGTGCCCCATCACTCTCTGACGACATTAGACTGTGTCTAATGTGGTCTGTGTATAGTATGAGTGCCTTCTTTCAAA
This sequence comes from Oryzias curvinotus, assembly GCA_023969325.1. Taxonomy (NCBI): domain Eukaryota; kingdom Metazoa; phylum Chordata; class Actinopteri; order Beloniformes; family Adrianichthyidae; genus Oryzias; species Oryzias curvinotus. Next base: position 9,197,716 of record CM043724.1, on the reverse strand, counting down.
GAGATGCTGTTTCTAAGAAATAGGACAGGTATTTTGTTAATAAAGCTATGTCTCCACACACAAGAAAAAAAAGCATAAACATCTTAAAATTGAGTTCAAAAACCTTGTACAGATAAGTTAATTTTTGCATCAGATTATTCCAAGTCATCATAAAATACCAATTCCTTTCCAGTCATTCTAACTAGCCACATATTCAAAGGTCAAAAGCATGTCACCTGATGTTCAAACTAAAATTGTACGGTTATACAAATTCAACTTGTAGTGAACGTTGCATGCCTTTTCTTTTATTCTACCAGCACCAAGATGCTGGAAGCTGTTATTTTGGTAAACCAAAAGTACCATTCAAGAGCCGGCTCCATCCTTGGGTCTTAAACAGTCCCACATCAAATACACCAACAAACAAGAGTCTAGACATTAGTAGCTGCTTGACTAAAAATCAAGATAAGGAAGCCCCATCTTTGGAAATATTTAAATATTTGCTGTTTCCATCGGTGCACAAATTGCACAGTTCATGGGATTTTTCCAAATAAGCAAGTTGGTCACATGTAGAGAAGACAACAGCTAACGACAGTGCTATGTCAAAGAGCCATCTGAATAGTAAACTAGCGTGAGTCTGAAACTGTTGTGTATGTCTGGTGTGCATATGTGCATGAACAAGTAGGCGCCAGAAAAGGACATTGTACTGGCTGCTCCTTTTCTCGCTGCAAGCATAAAGAAAATTCTTTTGATCTTCATCGTAAAAAACAAATACAAAATGTTCAATGAAGTGTTGAAAGCAAACATTGCAGAAAGAAATCCACAAATATAAGACCATATTTTTAAATCATGGAAGCATACAAAAGCTTCTCCATTATGTAAAACCTTGTATAACCAAACATGAACCCAAAGTCGTCAGTTACTTTTCTTTTGATTTATTACTTATACTTTCTCCAACACAGTTCTCCCCCATCCTCACCACATGTTCCTCATGGCTTTACTCCACCTTAATCTCATCCCAAACTCCATCTGCTGTCACAAGTTATCCTAAGGATTCAGACCCTCCCCACCCCAAGACTTCCCAATTACAAATGCAGTACCACTACGAGAACACATAAATCTCGCCTGTCTGTTAATGTGTGTCGAATCGTGTTTATTACATATATATACACAGTCATATTGGTTGACACGCATTACATCTGTTGTCTGCATAGGCAAGCTTTCGCAAAAAGGAACCCTAAAAAAAGAAAAAAAACAAAGAAGTGGAGGATAGATGACAACTTTGTGTAGAAGAAAAAAACAGTAGCATGAGGACTGCGCTCAAATAAAACTTTGCACTGGGGGAATTTTAGTGAGAGAAGTAGCCCCTGAGAGCAGAGACTTTCACAAACTCACACACTTGCGCGTACTCACACATGCAAGTACGCAGACACTTATCCAGGGAGCTAGATGCTCTAAATATGGCTTGTAGAAGGAAATTCTGAAATCTGAGTCTTGGCACCAGACAGACTGGAAGCAGCCAGGCTGCTGGATGCAGAGAGGGAAAGGCTGAGAGAGAAAGGCAGTTGATGGAGGGGGGGGAGTGGGTATTTTGCTCAAACTGCCTTGACTCTTATCAGCTCAACCTGTAGCTTGTAATGCATGAAAAAGATGGATATGTAGGAACGTGTTTACATATATTAAAGCATTATTATGCATGTGTAGTCAGGCCTGAAAAGATTGCGCCCTTAGGTCATACTGTATAGAATGTACTTTATTGAAGGATCTATTTATACTACATTGCCTTCGGCAACGCACGTTCAAGCAACCAATTCTAATGCAAAGTCTATATAAAAGCGCGTATATGGGCATTTCGGGTTTCTGTGTTCAAAACTCGCATTCATGCATCGCTACCCAAGTTTTTTTTATCACTTTTTTGGCTAAAACGCACAACTACTGAACTTGTGTTGAAATTAAAACCAGTTGAACTTTGACCAATCAGGGACTCAGATTTGGTGGTGACATATGGATAGCATTGTTTTCATTCATGGAAGTGTCAACCTTTTGAAAACTGGAGGAATCATGAATGAAAAATTAATAATAGTGATTTGTGCTTGTCCAGGATAATTTATTGGAACGAGCTGTGAAAGAAAAAGTCTGAAGCAAGATTTGCGAGATTTGCATCGCTTCGCAAACAAAGGAAATTATCTGGCAAATCTGGCTTTGTGAAATTGTAAAGGATTATTACTTGAAGGATTTTTTCTGTTTGTGTTTCAGCATCGTTGGTTTTAGATTAGCAAAATTAACGTTTTCGGCAAGGGAATCTTGCTGAAAAGGTGCATATTTTTCTTTGATTTGGCTTGACAGCAAATGTAACTGTGATGATGCTGTGTGTTTGTCTTTTCTATAAAGCATGTGCCATGGACACCCATCAACTAGTATCTGCTGACTGACACTAATGGACGCACTGTGTTTTAGTGCGACCCGCAGAGATTCAGTCAAAGACTTGCCTAAGGGTGCTACAAAAGTTATTAGCGCTGCATCTACAAATCGCAAAATGTAGTTTCTAAAATAAAACTAATAATCCTGAAACAATTACAATAAAAACTAGAAAGCAAGTGTGAAGCACAGCCCCAAAGCTGTCCATTTTCACCTCCATAAAATAAATTTCTTTTGATTTGTAATATGTTTAATATTGCAGCAAAATAATCTAAAGAAGATCCAAAGGATAGTTCTTACCACTATTGTTATATTATTATTATTAATCATTTTTATAACAAGTCAACAGTAAATTCTGAGATGACATGACTGAGTATCTTTCTCTAAAACTTATTGTAGACCACCAGTCAACATCAGATTTACACTAACCAGATTATATTACTCAGTTAAACTACCTAAACACCAAGTTTGCACACTTATATGGACATTTGCAAAGCCACTGTGGACACCAATTATGCACAACAAGAAATAACAAGCTCCATCTCAGCATGCCCCCCTGTCCTACACATTTTTTTCAATCTAATTTGTCTTGTTCTCTTTTTCTCACTTTCTCTTTGTTTCCCTTGGGAGAATGGCAGGGAAAGAGCAGTGAGTATGTTTAACCTTTGAAACCAGCCTGCTGTGTTGAGCAAAGGCCTGCCACCTGTTGGCTCTGTGTGTGTGCATGTGCTGTGTGAGCAAGCAGAGGTAAATCTCACTAATTTTGATGAGCTGAGACAACAGTGGAGTCACCCTGAGGATGGGATGGCGAGCAGTCACCGACATTCTCAGGAAGGAGGGGGCACTCCTAAGGTAGGATCACCCGCATACAAACATACACACAACCCCTCCTCTGTCAGAAGCTTGGTGACACTGTGTCTCCCACGGTGATCGTGGATCCAGCCTGGGTGGCTCCAAGCCCTGTGGTGTCTCTCTCAGTATGTGCATGTGTGTCTCACCAATGGTGTCCCTGCCTGGGCCACCATATGCCACCCACTCAGCCAGGGAGAGGGCAGGGGTGGAGGCAACTTCTGGCAACTGAATCTACCAGTTGGCTCATTCTCTCAGTCACACGCCGGCCGGGCACCATGCTTAAAGTCCAAAAGCTATTAATCTGTGATAGGGATAGGGGGAAGTGGTTGGGCAGTTGAGTAGAGTGTTTTTTTCTTACTGTGATGGAGGAGTTGTAAAAGTGATAGCATACACATTTTAATACAATATTAAATATTAAAGTAGACTTGATGCAAGAACTGGGTGGATTTGAAAATAAAAATATTACAATTGCAAACTGAATCAAAGCAATTTCTAAATTAATTAAAGACTAAGAGGCAGAGAAAGGTTTAAAGCTACAGAAACATTGGACATGTGACGCTTTTTCAAGAACGCACTAAACGCGCATTCTTGAATATGTATTTAGCTCATGGTGTTCACACTGGACAAGCAGGGAGGGGCTTCTTCTTCCTTTGCTACTGTTTGCAAGTGCATGTCTGCCACCTACAATTGGAAAACTGGTGTTCCAGGGTTTTTTTCCCCACAGCTTTTCTGTGGCTGCACGGTGGGGTAGTGAATAGCGCTTTTGCCATACAGCAAGAAGAACCCCGGTTCAAGTCCCAGCTGGGGGCCCTGAAACAGAATGCCAATGGGAGAGTGTGGAGTTGTTCTCCCCGTGCATCCATGCATTTTCTTCAGGGACTCCAGCTTCCTCCCACCTCCAAAAACATTCTTCATAGGTTAATCGGTTACTGGATAAATTTTATCTAAGTGTTGGTGCTTCCATTCATACGGCACTACCAAATCCAAGTCCCTGATTGGTCAAAATTCAAGAGTTTAAACTTTCAACACGCATTCAATGGTCAAACGTTTTGTACTTAGAACTAGAAAACAATCAAAATAACATGCGTAGCTATGCGCAAATGCAAGAGTTTTGAACATGAAAGGGCAAAACAGCGATTTACGTAGACTTTTCATTGGAAGTGATCACTTGTACACGCATAGCCGAGGGTGGTGTAAACATAGCTTAAGTTTCTTTGACTTTTGAGAAAGTAAAGACATACATCTAATTCAAATGTCTAATTAGAACATATGCGTTTCAGACCACTATAGTAAAAGGACATTTCACCAATTAAGAGAAAACAGAACTTTCACATATCCTTGTGTGACTATCCCCTCACATGTATACCTTTGTAAGCACATGGCTTTATTGAGCAAATGTTTATGCCCTCTTAGCAGCTGAACTCACCATCGCTCACTGTCTACACTTTCATGGAAGTTGTCTGACTCTTTTAGTCTGATTAGGTCATTTCCCATTTCACAGCCCAAGCTATCGTTTTGTGTTTTTCAGGAATGGCTTGGCATTATCAGGAGAGTTTCCTACCCAATGGGCAAATTCGTGAGTAGTTGTAGTCCTAGTTTTTGAGATGTGACACAACTGTGGTAAAGGGTAATTGTACCAGATGCTATTTATAATAACGGTATGACACATTGTCTGTGACATTATCATGATGTTTCAGTTATTACAGCAAATTTATGGTGCTTGAAGTTTAATAGTTTTACAACACCCAGAGGTCTAATCACGAGTGAATCATGAGTCAATCAAAGATAAGACTTCAGACTCAGAACTTTGTAAAAGTCAAAGTGCGCTTAGTGAACATATTAATACACTAATGTGGTAAAAATGTTTTACTGGTAATACATGTACACATACTGCCTATTTCATTATTTCTGACTCTTCACCATCCTCACTGTCATTTGCCTGTGCATGAGTGCTGACTTGAAGTTTACAGTGGAAACCAGAGTATCAAGTGAGAGAGACAGAGGACAGGAGGGAGCCAGCCTCACAAATCTTTTTAAGTGCATCCTCCAGCACCTCCCTTTAAGAGCACACTGTGTGAACATGTGCACATATGAAGCAGAGTGCATATTTGTGTCCATATGTGAGGCTTTAGATGTTAATTTCTTAAAAGTCTACATAGGAGTGCACAGATAATTTATTTCAAATATTTTTTAAAAAGAGATTTTGTGGGCTCAATGCGAATGGGTAGGTTTGTGTGTCTGAGCAAGTGGGTGTACACAAGTTTGAAAGTGAAGAAAAGAATAGCATTGGACTGATCCAAAAGCAGAGAGCGTTGCAGAAATTCTGCTCCCTCGTGTGGACTGGAATCTGAAGTCAATTATGCTGCCAGAAGCTTCGCCTAAACAGATTATAAATGCAGACAGAGGCACAGTGAATGTACAAACCCGATAAAGTAATTCTTAGCTTTCTTTTTCTTTACTCAAAGAAAACGATTTTACATGACTTAAACTGAAAAAATGTTTGTCGAGCTGTAATACTCTAAGTGCAGATAGCAGCTTAAAGACAAACTCTGATCATCTTTGAGTTGTTGTAAAAGTGGTCTTTTAATTATGATTTTGCCATTTTTAGCCCAAATGAAAAACAAATAAGTCATTTTCTAGGAGTTTCTGTAGAGTGGCAGAAGTTCTTTGGCCTCTGATTTTTGGCGAGATTGTTGAGCCCGCCCCCATTTCCCATCATCCATCTGTTTACACACTCTCCCACTAGCTTACACAACCCCAACCTAACATTACCGGTGCAACAAAAATACTGAAAAATATCTGCACTATTTAGCCAAACAGTTTTAAGCCAGACAAGGAAAACAAAGATGAACATTGATCTTTTTGTCTGCAATTGGTTGCATTGGATTGGAGCGGAGCAGAAAGATTATGGCTCGCTGACTGTAGCACCTATGTCTTTGCTACAAGCTTTTTTCAACAGCATCTTTTTCTGTCTGCTCCCGATTCACATTGATTTGAATAAAGACATACTCAGGATTGCAACTTTGGGTTAGATTTTCTTCGTATATGTCCCCCATCGTGAGAAAAATGCTACAAGAACATGTTATAAACATCACAAATATGATATCATTGGAGTGGGTCTTTAAGTACATGTAGAGGACAGAGGACCAAAGCAGGTTTTGTAAGATTTCTTCTTATAGTTACAATTTAAAAATGAAGAGTTAGGATTTTAATGACTTTTAGACTCGAGATAATTAGGTGGAGAAGAAGAATTTTTCAGAAAAATCTCAAAAGGCTGGAAATGACATGAAAGCATTATTGGAATCTTTGTTGAATGAACCTGATTATAGCAACTGCAGCATGTGTCTGTAGTCAGCTCAAATAACGGCAATCAGGTGATTGTAATAATAGAAATAATATGCCAAAGGAATGTAAACAATAACAATGTTGTGTATTTTCAACAACGCCATTATGTTCTGGAGCTGTATTCCATTTAGGTTGTTTATTTTCCACTAGTTCTACACTTTTACACAATTTACTTGAGGTGAAGAAAGCCTTTTGATACTTTCTAAATTTAACTGCAGCCATAACACAAAAAATATATGCCAGTCATTCTGCTAGAGGCGGGGAATGGTCCCACAGTGCAGTGGTCTTTGACAGATCCTAAACATTTTTATTTGCAAATCTTAAGAGAAATATTTTGGGCATTTAAAATCCATGTATTATTCCTTTATGCTTGAAGAACAGGGCCTAAGAAATGAAAGAAAGAAGTCAATAAAAGAAAAAGTGGGCAATAATAAATCAAATTAGAACCAAATGAAGAAAATGGCAAATAGTACAAACTCACTTTACACTGCACCCTCAGAGGATTGCCCCTCTTTTTCCACTTAGAAATTGGTTATTTCTCAGTGTTCTTTTTATATTCCCTTTGCGCATGGTTCATAAGGATTAGCACTAAGCCCTAGTGCCCCCCCCCCCCCCCCCCCCCGACACCCCGCCCAGCCCAGTGCTAAGTACTACAATGTGTGTTTGCTCATATATATGTGTGAGCATGAATATCAAGGAGAAAATCAGACATGCAGACAGGGGGTTCTGCCACCGCTCTGCGAGTCTGTGCTCATGTGAATGTATCGGCTGAGGGAAGGGCTGGCGCGTTTTATTTTTTTCTCAAAGTTAAGACGTCATCCTCACAGTGCTGTCAGCATGGAGTTATCCCTGAAGACAGGCTGGCACCAGGCAAAGAACAGGGCCTTCAGGAGATGTAAGCCCTCCAGCGCCTACTGCATACCTACACACTTCACAATCAAACACATGCTGGTGTGATAATGACTGCCCTCTAAACTTTTTGTTCTTGATTTCAAAGAAAATTAACAACAATTCTAAAATGTAGTCTGATCTTTATGCGCTTAATCGAAGTCTTTTCTCTACAAGAGATCTGCAGGGGAGCTCATGTAGGAAACAAAACTGCTTGGCCAAAATACATGGCTGCCTCTCCAATATCCTCAAGGGTTTGGCAAAAAGCTGGAAGTGCCTTTCTGTCACCATGAGAGGATGTGGAAATACAGAGTTATTCGCTGGCCCGACGCTGAAGCAGAACCAGCGTCCCTTTATAGACTTAGTACTGAGTCTTGGGCTCCAAAAAATGTCTTCAGCCTTGAAAGTCATGAGGATGAAACTAGAAAGCAAAAAGTCTCAATAGAAAAGAATATGTTTACATTAAAGTTTTAAAGAAGTCTAAATTATATTTGCATGATTTTAAGCAATCTCTCAGTGAGATGACATGCAGACCTGCAAAAAAAATGGGGGAGAGAAATTCTGTTTCAAACACACTTTGCAAAACATGATAAAAGTGTGTATTGAAGAAGACAGACCCATGTATACAAAGCCTAGGGAGTATTTTAGGTGCTCATACCCATATGGTTACCAATAGCAATAACTCTGTCATTATTTTATTGTATTTAACTCTACTTGAGCTTTAACAGTGCTCAATGTTTAAAGAAAACAGTAAAAATGACCCCTGCTTGTAAATTTGAATGATGTTGTGTCCTATTTTCTAATTTTGACTTTTATAAACATAAAACTGTACGATCCGATCCTCATAATAATTAGATATTTGTTTCAGCTTATTGCATGTACCTTTATTTCACAATAAATACATTTTGTCTTTTTAAAGTATAAATATATATATTGCCTATTACAAAATATTACTAAAGCAAATGTGCAAACTATTTTCAAAAATTGCTTCTTAGAATTTTCCAAAACAAATTAATTAATTTTCAGATAACCAATTGCTTTGCAAAATAAGTGCCTCTTTATTAGTTATCATACTCTTTTTGCCAGGAAAAATAAAAAAAAATGTAACATGCTTTCAAGGCTTGTGAAATTGTCATAAACTGAGAAAAAAATTTAGATGTTCATGATTGAGCAGTCATAAACCTGCAGACAAACGGAAAAAATAAAAAAGTTATAACAGTTTTTTTCCCAACGTTTTGATGTTTGTTTGCTTATGTCATTCATTCATCCATCCACCCACACTTCTATCCACCTTTTTTCTTAAGTTTTTTTCATGTATAAAATTGCAATAGTAACAGTAGTCTGCCCAGAGAAAGTTGTAATACAGTTGCAACTGAGCCTCACTGATCTCTCATTAAAACCAGATCACATTAATTATAGCCTGAACTTTAAAGGCCAGGTCATCTTTTCAGCTACATAGCAGAAAAAACACAAAAATGTTAAAGTAAAGGGCTGTACTGATCCAATGACCTGAGCTAGCACACATTTCATACACAACACTTCTACTAGTTAAACACACATCACAATGTCAGTCCCAGACCACACATTGGGTCTCATAAGACCAACAAAAGACCTTGTAAGACCTCACACCAGGTACTGGTGTGACTTAACAAGACCTTAGAGAATCACACACCTGTAACTCCACAAACCACAAAGTAACTTGTGAAGGTTTACTGTAGTCCTGACAGCATTTACAAACCTCAGAACAGTTCAGACGTGTGACTTTTGGGGAGTTTTAGGTTCACTTGTAGAGCAAAGGCACAAGGAACCCTTCAAATTCATGCTACACATATAGAAATAAAAATGAAAACATGATAGGAAACAAAGGGTATCTAGAATACACAAACAGCATTCAGTAAAAAAGGGAAAAAATAGGAAGGAAAATCGGATGGAGAACTTTTAAGGCTTGAAGACTGGGGCTTACAAACCAAAGATGAGCTAAATCCACTAAAAAAGATTAAAGGTCAGAAATAAAATTCAGGAGCAGAAACAGTGAAAAACCCTGCCATCAGCCTTTTCTTTGCCAAAAAATTTCTCCTTAAAGAACCACTCCAAAGAAAAACATGTTTTTGGTGTCAACAATTGAGGACATATATAAAATAACTTAAGATTAAAATCGTGTTTCTGAGTATTTCTTTATTCCAATTAAGATAAATCGGGAGCAAATAAAAAAAAAACGCCATTTGACAAAGCTCAAGTTTTGACGCAGGAACTGAAATGGGCGGGACAAAGTCTTCATTCTCCACTCCATTCTGATGTATCCACTTACAGACAAATAGATACATTGATGTCTTTTTCCTCCTCAAAGCTGTCATCTGGGTCAAAACTAAACGCTGCATAGCTTACAATTTTTGTTGCAACGCATAATTGTGATGAATTTTTGAATATTTGTGATGAATTCTAGAAAACTATGCAGGTTTTCTGATTTAGGCTAAAAATGGCATAATCATAACTAAAAGACCACTGGGGACCCTATTACAATAGGTCAAAATATAGTTGGAGTGGGACTTTAACTAGTTTTAATTCTAGAAACAAGTGTCACAACAAGACTGATCCAAATCTGTTTCATATATACTTAGTAGTAACTTTTAGTTTTCAGGAATCCTAAACACTGGTGTATTAAGATCAAAGCCAACATCAAAGTTAATAATTCTTTTAGGAGCTTGTATATTTTTGATATCTTACCAGTCCACACTGAGAGATCGTCTCCTGTAGGACGACGGTCTGCCTGATGAAGTCTTCTCAGTTTTAGCTGAACGCTCTTTCAGAGATAAACGATGAGTAAATTTGGAGATTCCTGACTCTGATCTGAAAAAAAAAGAAGATAGAACATGAATAGAAAATGCAACTTTTGGAACATAAAAGCCAACAAACACTATAAAAATGCACCAATTCCCTGGAAAACATTACATTTCAGGAGAAGCTATAGACTTACCAGCTAATTTTCTCCAAATAGGTTTTATAGGAAGTCACACACGCTTTAATCCTCTCTACTGAGCTGCCAATGTCCCAGTTCAACTTTTTGCTCAAAATTAAAAACAGGATATCTAATATTTGTTTCAGCCCAGAAGACATTTAAAGAGACTTGGACTGCAAATATTGCCGCGGGTAACTCCAGAGACATATTAACATGAAATTACAAAAACTAGTAAAGAGAAAAACACTAAACAGAAAATTTAAGTGATGTGAAAATACTTGGTATATTCAAATAATAGCTTTACGTAAATGTTACCAATATGCCAATAACATACAGATCATTTTAAACTCATTTTAAGATCTAGTGCACAAAACATTTCATTACTATTTTGAGAAATGTTTCTATGAACAGACTTTTTTTAAGTGATAAAGGCTGCCAAAGCATTGTGATGGATTCTTGCGCTAATTTCATGCATATGTTGTTTCCATGTCATTATGAAATGGTAAAATATCCTTAACAATGACTCATAGATGCTAAAACACATGTACAGGTCTACTTTTAACCTCAGCCAAAAAGCATTTTAGTCTCCATGGTGAGGTCTGCTGGAAACAAAGGGAGAGTTGGATTGCGACTCTGTGCAAACTATTGTGGTGTTTTAATCCATCCTCCAAAAACAAGACTTCTTTCTGCTTACATGACTTGGGCTGGCTTAAGATACTTCAGAAAAAAACAGTCCACTAACATTTTATAAGTTTACACAATCTCACTTATTGATACTTTTAACTGAAGACTAACACCGAGGGGTGATGTGGACAGCTGAATCTAATGAACTAACTTGAAATATTGTAATTCTACATTTCTTGAAAAAAAAGAATAGTCTTCAAATAAGATACTGATATGTTTGTATCTGGAAGACTGCTTTCCTTAAAAATTGTGTTTTTCTTCAAATTGAAAAAAAAAAAACAAAAACTGAATAACCTTAAAATTCCATGCTACATATGTGTTGTTTAACTTGCTTTTTACACTCTTTTCCACTAGTTTTGTTAAATTATTTGATCCAAACCTTATGTATTCCTTAATTAAAAAAATAAAATAAAATAATTATATATATATATATATATATATATATATATATATATATATATATATATATAAAATGTGGAGAAAAACCTAAGGATATGGACTTGTTTTCTGAAGAATTAGTCTGCTTAAATGAAATGTGGTAGTCAGTTAAGGTACATATTCAACATAGTAATAACATATTGTATAATATTTTTGAAAATAAATCTAACTGATTTTAGAAAATATCTTTTACATAACGTGCTTTTGTAATATAAAGAATATTTGTATATAAACACATATTTATATTTTTATGCTCTGTATAGCTCAGTATACAGCACACCCATGGACTTCCTGCAGAGCATTTAGCATGCCGAGACTGCAGGTGGCATATAATGACGCTCTCAGAATTAAAATGAAAAAAAGACTACGGTGGTGAGATGTTCATTGGTGTACGAGTAAACATTCTACAAGTTAATTTACAATATCTTATCTATGGGTTTATAGAATATGGGTTTATGCAATATCCTATTGCTATTTAATATTCAATTTGTATATTTAATTCAGAGTATAAAATCATTTTAACCCTTGCGAATATCAGGCACACCTCAATTTGTTACCAGTCTATAAGGGTACTGGTATGGACACCTATTTAGCCCTAAAGTTTTTAAGTTTGTAATTTGTTATACTTGTGTTTTAGTTCCTTTTATTTGTCTTTCTGGTGTTGGCATTTGGACATTGACTCCACAGTAATGATAATTCTATTCTATACTATTCGTTTGTATTCATTTTCATTTAAAATGACTTCACACAAAGGCTTATCGGGAGAATAGTGCTCCCCCTTCCTGTCTGTGTTCTCACTCCTAAACTCTATCAGTTTCCTGTCTCAGTGAAAATATGCTTCTTCAAGAGCTGGTTTACCTCAATCTTCCTGTTTTCCTTGTTTTTAGTCAGATAAAAGAGCAACCACCAACTGATTAACGGAAGTTACTGTGTGCTTTTTCTTATTCTTGTTAGGATTTCTGTTTTCCCCGTTCATCTTTTTCAATAAACACCACTCATTTATGCATGTAAGCTACTGTCAGCAAGTGCTCCAATTGAATATCCACACAAGTTTTACTTTTCACTAATTTGCACTCTTCTGGTGACTACACAGGCCTCAAAATGATAGAATGATCATCTTTGATTACCACAGATTAGTTTAGCTTAAATATATCTACCAGGTTTCCAGACAATAACAGTTGCTTGTAAAACTTCAGACAAATTTCTGGATCAAACATCTGACAGGATAAGAAATATAAAGCATAAATACACAAAGGATCACAACATCAAAGACGAGGGGGGCTAGCAAACACAAAAAGGGAGCCAGGGAATCCCTTTGAGGGATTTAGATGAAAACTGCACATGTGAAGCAGGTGGGTCCAAAAGCAACTGGCTGCCCCTTGGCTCTGTGAGAGTCTGAACACCGACTCCACCCCTAGCAGCTGTCCCTGATAACATCATCCCAGTGAGCACACCATGATGACGCAATCTCCTTAGAGGCCCACTCAGGATATCCCAGGCAATTATTTACTCATTTAAATTATACTTTCATTTTTGTTGTTAATTCATGTTTGAGAAATCGGTAACGGATATTAACTGATTTTTTTTGTTCCAGAGCTGAGACTAAAAGATTTATTTTTTTACTTTTTTTGTGTGATTTCTGCAAAAGTCATAACAAGAAGTTCAATTGAATACAGTCTTCTTTTTCACGTAGGTCATACATGGTCTGTGATGTTCTAAGTGTCTTCTCTCAGTTTGCACACATTTCCCCACTTTACCGTCTTTCCTTGTTGTGTATTTTTGTGTCATTGATTGTTGAAACAACTCATTTGTGTTTCTTCTTTATTGTTCTGGTGATTTTGTGTTCACTTTTGTCTGACATCTTTTACCATAGCCAATAAACATAGATGTCAGCTATTCCTCAATTGAAACAAAAAAGAAAACACATTTCCTGACATTTTTTTAACAACTTTGTTTAATTTTAAAACAAATTTAATTATAAAACTAATTTGGGGAGTTCTTGACTATGATTGGCTAAATTACGTTTATAAGCTGTTGTCAACCTGTAGCAATGACCTGTGGCTACATGATCTTCAGAGCCTTAGGGACCAAAGGAGAAGGTCAGATTTATTTGTTTCTGTGATCAAAGCCTCAATGGTTTGTAGTACTGAATTAGATAACTATTTGTGTTATTTTCTTGTTCACATGATTTAAATTGAGAAATTTACCGTGAACAATTATTAATGAACATGTAGCAAATCACATGAACCCTGATTTAATGTTATAAAGGTTTTTTTTTTCCTTTTTTCTTTTTACAGTTAACAGTTTTTTTTTTTTCTATTTTATTTCTGGTCTTTAAACACCCTTGCTAGAAGACATTCTGGATATCGTATCAATTCTTTATTTTTTCTTTGCCCAGCTTTCACTAAAGACTTTCATTTTTTGATTGAAATATGTCATCAATTTATTAGATGTATTGCATAGATAATGGAGTCAGACTTCTAAAATATTAAGAGCAAATAAGCAAATTTACAAGTGACTAAAAAAAATGCTACTCAACAGGAAATGTTTATGACTTAAACATAACAAATTCTGCAATTAAACAAAATAAAATATAAGCTTTAGCGCCATTATAACAGAATATCAATATTTGCTACCTATATTAGACCTCTGTATATCCTTACATGAGCTTGGATGATGAAAATCAACATTCATCAAGTAAGACAGCTTTCCTAGATTAATTGATTCCTAGTATTAAGTAGTTAAGCAATCTCAAAGGTCTTTCTTTGGTCTGGGGAAATCATTGGGGATGTTTTCTTTTTTTTGCCAAAATACGCCTCTATGACTCAAAAACACTTTATCCACAATAAAATCCTGAGCCAGCCTCCATGCGGAGCCTCCTGACGATCCAAAGCTTAAGCTGTACCAACAGATTTATCATTATAGCAAACAGATATTTCTTCACTAGTAAGAACAAACACATTTAAAAGGGTTTAAACTGTAATTTACAATATATCTCATTAAGTAAAATGGCCACAATGTTCTTAATTAAAAAAGAGCAACTCTATCGGGTAAACTTGCTAGTACATGTAATTTTAAAGACTGGATGAAGGATTTTTTAGAAATGTTTTTATTCTGTTCTTAGATGACAGTTAAAAATGTTTGTCCTTGATATTGTGATACTTTTGATTAGCCTTTTGAGAAAACGTAAGTATTCTTTGAAGTACTTATACTTGCCACCGATCAAGAGATGGGGTGGACTTGATTAGCTGCCTGCAGCTTTTATGCATCCTGACACCAACGGAATATTCAGAGCACCTGATTTTTTTGCATAGTGCTTAAAACAGAGAGTAGAAACTGTGTCCAATTTAAACCCCAGGTAAAAGTTACAAAAAAAAACCTAAAACAAAAATGTATCATTAATGACAAAATGGTTTTTTAAAGTGGGTCTTTCAAAGTTTCCAGAAAACACAGTAATGGAACAACAGCAAAGCCCAGAATTTAATGAGCTTATATAACAAGGATTACAGTATTATATTCCTTTATGTGCCACTAACCAGCTGCCTTTCACATCTATTCAGTATTCTTACTACTAATGCAACTTTTGAAAAGAAAGCTTTTGAAAGCATGTTGTGCTTTCTGAAGCTCCCTAGAATACATCTCACAGTCTAAAATACTTACAAAATAATGCATTTTGACATGAAAAACAATATCCATAGTCCTGGTGACCTTATAGATGTAATGGCATTCTTAAAAAATGTATCTTATTTGAAAGGGCCACCACTGCCTCACTGCAAAGTGCTGTTAGATTGTAATGTGCCTTTGATTAGGAGGCTGCCAGCATTGGTAACTTTCCCCGATCCTGCAGGACAAGGGTGCTTTTGTGGGTTCAGAACAGCCTGGGTGATGATATGGAGAAAATGTTGACCTGCCGCTCATACAAGCCTCCAGCCCTTACGCAAACATTCACAGTGTCCCTGTGACACATTTCTTTCTTGCGAACAACTTATTTAATGGCACTTTCCCTGTGTATTTTGTTACCATGGCAGCAATTAACTGTTCACAAGTATTCATGTGCATCAGCTCTCGTAAGAACTAATTGTTCTCACTCACAGTACACAAAGCCATTGATGGAGCACTTTGACCTACTCACAGCCTCAGTAACCCACTATTTAAGAGCCGAGTTAAGACTGCCTGGAATTTTAGCAAAACCACCACTGCTCAGTGGATGTTTACCTGAGAGCTGCAGGCAGTTTACTTACAGTGCAGACAATATTGGTAAGCTTAATTAAAGTTTGCAACTTTTAAAAGCCATCATTCAGTCCCTGAAGATCATTAAACCCAAAAGGACTGTACTGTCCAAAAGGTCTTGGTATTGCATCTCTATCCATGTAACAAATAAGAGAAGTCAAAGTTAATATTTTAAGCTTAAGAAATACAGTCCATCCATATGTTCACTTTATGCTTCTAAATTTAAGAAAAAAAAGCTTTTGAAGTCCCACTATGTCAATCTTGAGCTTTTTAAAAGCATTCCCAGTAGTCTTTTAATTATAATTAATTATAAATTTAATAAATAATAAATTTAATTTAATTATAAATACGCCGTTTTTAGACTAATTCCTAAACCTGTGACATTTTTTTAGGACATATGTTCTTCAGAGTGGCAGGAGTTAATTAGAAAATTGCCTCTGAGTCGTGGGCGGGACTGTTGGCCCTTAGTAAACCCACCTACACTTCCCGTCATTTATCTGTTTACACTCTTCTGCTGGCTTACAGCCCCTCACATCCCCAACTAGGGCTGCATGATATGAGGACAACTCACATTTGCGTTATTGTGTGCTCAATATTGCGATGACAATATAACTTCATGAACAAATGGCAAAACAACCAAAAAACACAATTTGCATTTCACTGCAACCATTTAATTTAATTTAGAGTCCACATACCTTAAATTGTACTCCAAATGACCCTCGTCTACATAGGAAGCAAGCATCAAACATAAAACGGCTTCCTCTGATTGGTCAACAACGTGAAGGGGTCTTTCTGATTGGTCAAATACATAAAGGGATTCATTTGATTCGTTAAAAACTTCACGCTGCTATAAGACTGTTTTAGCACATTTAACCATCTATCGCCATATTCGACAGCAAAAATGTTACATTTATTTGCGATTTATTGTGCAGGCCTAACCCCAACCTAGCATTACAGGGGAAACAAAATTGGCGAGCAACATTGGAGGTATCCAGTATTCAGTATCCAGCTTTGAGCCAGATGCCAATTGGGACGAGGAAAACAAAAAAACAAAGATGTAGATGGATCAAGACGTCTACAAGTGGATGTTTCGGAATGCAGCAGAGCAGGGAGCTTGTGGTCTGCCAATTACTTCTATGCCACAGGTACAAGGTTTTTAATAGTTGTTTTCATCTACTCCTGATTCACAACGATTTGGATAAAGAAATACTCAGGAAAAAAATTTTCAGCTTCATTTTCTTTCTGTATGTTCTCCATCGTAAGACAGATCCCACAAGAACATGTGAAAAACACCCTAAACCCAGTTATCATCAGAGGGGGATCTTTAAACCTTAATAATCCTGTTTTCCAAGATAGAGTGACAAACACCGTGTGATTAAACAATGTTCTGATATTTGAGTAGTTTGGATAAACACAAAACAAATAAGCCATTAAATAGATTTTAAAAAGAGCTTATAAAAGCATTTTTCAAGTATTCATGGATACAAAAATCTCTGAAGGGGGACCAGATCCATGGTCCAAGTCCACTATAAAAACATTTTACCCAAAGGTTCACCACAAGGTGCATGCCACTCATTAGTCTCAAGAACAGACAGACCAGTTAAACTTATTAAAAGCCATATTAAAAAGCCAGAGCAGTTGGCGAACAGCATTCCCTCGATAGACGGTTTTGTTAGTTTTTCCAGTTTGAGCCCCTGAAAAAGCATGTTCAACATATTAAAGCGCTGTAATTAAATCAAATTAAAGCAGAGAGTCTGCACTTAAAAATGATATTCTCCATCCAGCTCAAAGTGTTTTGCTTTTTAGTTAAAATAACATATATGGTCTGAGTGCACTAATATAATCTGGTTTTACTGCATATTTGAACAATGTGATTTTGGAAAATGTTCTGAGCAGCTTTTCATATCATGCAGAATTGTGTGGGATCCATTTATAAAAGGATCCAATTAAAACTATGCATTACATAATCTTATGTGGTCTGTCTGAGGTTAGACTTTCCTCAACCACAGATCTCACTGTAGATTACTCAGGCACAGACAATATAGTAAATCATGAGCAAGACAGACAAATACTTGACCCTGTTTCAGCAATTATGGGCAATGGCTGCCAACCTAAAACAACAATTTTGTACAGGAGAGAAAACAAAAGGTTTCATTTCTTTCATCTCTGTCTGCTGCTGTGCCTTTTTATTCTTGTCAGTGTAATATTTCCAAAATAAATATATTTATAGATAGAGACATATATAAAGAGAGATAGAGAGACACAACCTGTCACAAAAGATGCATGGAAAGATGAATGCAGGCACAAATATTTACAAGTACACAAACACAAGCAGCAATTAAGTAATGAGGAGACCCTTTAATGTGTTTCATTAGGCAAACAAAACAGCTCTCAGTGGCCCAATCATAAAAGAATGTAGCCAAGCTATGAACATTGCTAATTAAAATTTGCTCAAAGCAAGCCTTGTTTTCCACTTGCCATCCTCATCCAAACCCATGTCTGCGTGTACATTCTTTTGCATTGCAGAGGTTGGTTTTATTTCACTTGGACTCAGGCCTCAGCAATAAAACTTTCTGATGGGTCAGCAAACAAGATTTTTACTCAATCACTGTACATTATCAGACCAGATTAAAAGGAAAACCTATAAGTAATTTGGAGGTTTAATAAAGAAGATTAATTTTTAAGGAACACTGTGTATCTTCCATGGAAAGCTAGTTGATCTAATGTTTTGAGTTTGTAAAAAGTGTTTCATTGAAATGCTAAAGGAGTAATAAAAACACCGATATACCAGCAGCCACGTGAGTCTGAGAGAGACAAGAGGGAAAGCAAACTTTAACAGCAACTGGTGGAAAAGCAGGCGTTAATGATCAAACTGTAATGTTTCTTGCCAAAGGAAGGGATTTTGTTATCATCCTACACATGTCTTTTCATATGCTGTCCATCCACCCACTTGGGCAAACAGAGATATTTCCATCTTGGTTGCTTTTCTTCGATCTCTTCTTTTGCATGTCTCATAGTCACACTCTTCATTTCATGTTTTGCTTATTTTGTTTTTTATGTCTCCCCTTCATTATTACAGTTTTCCACGAAGTCGGCACACAGAATTTGTCAGGCAGACAAAAATGTGGGAGGAATTCATTGCAGTTTTTTTTTTAACTTTGGTTGGATCCCTGTGGTGCTGGTTTTGATACTGTTCCCTCTAAGTCCTCGTCTGTGTTTGATGTGTGGCATAAGGCTGACTTGACACAGTGAGATCCACAGATGATGGATTTGCAGTCAAATTCATCTTGAAGTGAGCTGACAAGCACATAGAAGTCTGTAAATGATTAGCGACTGTAGATGGAGTTTCGTGCCGTTGAGAAAGAAGGCATAAAGCAACAAGTAACATCTTCCAAGAAATTTTGGCTAGATTGACTGAGATAATGAAGAAAGCGACTTTGGGAAAACTGATCTGGGACAAACAGCTAAAGCCGTCTGGGGTAAGGTGTAACACTTACAAAACATCAAAGGAATATACACTAGTCACAGGGATATTGTCAAAAGGTTGATGTCGTATACACCGTGTTTGCTTCACTTGGGGTGACAGACACACCTCGTTTTGTATTTTCCACATAATTTTCTCAAATTGTACAGTTTGTCTTAATTATTAACAAAAAAAGTTAACAAGAAAAACCTTTTCAATGTGGCACCAAATTCAACATTTTGTGGGTATAAAAAGCTGATTTTCCCAGTAAGTCATTCGTCATTCAAACAGCCATAAACACTCAACATCGATTAACGGAAGAGCAGTGCCACCTGGCCACAGCGTGCCATCAGGTTGGTAGTAGGCAGTCAGATGTAGGTAAACCTGGTGGGTCTCAAAGTGTCCTCAGCAGACTTGCATCAAGACACAGAACATCTGGCAGAGTTTGTTACAGATCCAGGATTGGAGCCCCTTGAGTGACAGACAGCAACCATGACCAGTACCTAAAGACCTATGCTCTCAGACATGGTTTAGCAAATGTCACACAGCTGCAGGCCCGTTTTCCAGATGTGAAGGGTACCAGGGTTTTCAGACATCCCATTCACAACCAACTTTGTCTTCAATGCCAATTGCTGTAGGTGATTCCACTGACACCAGGACACCAGCAGGAATGTTTGCAGACCATGTGACATGGAAAATGTAGCAAAGGTCTACCATCCTGTTCACTGATGATTCACCTTCCACATAAATGATGGTCATCAGTGTTACTATAGAAGGCTAGGTGAGCAATACACCAAAGCCATCATGGTCCTTTAGTGAAGGAGGCACAACAGTCGGGACAGACACCACTAGTTAGCACAAAACCAAAGTGGTTATTGTAGGTGGACAGACCACTGACCTCATAGAACCCATCATTGGCCCCTGATTCCACAGCACACTCCCAATTTTCTGTTGATGGATGATAAAGCTCCTCCACATTGTGCCAGAACAGCTCGACTTCAGGAAGTCTAAGTTCCTCATGTGGCCAAGAACAACCTGAACCCCCCCATAGAGCATGTCTGGGAACAGCTAAAGCAGGGACTGGATGATTGTACCCCACCCCCAAGTGAACTGGCAGAACTGCGAGTAGCACCTGTGGAAGAGTGGAACGCATTGCCTCACTAGGAAATAGGAAAAGCAATGAGTTATAAATGATAAAACATTTGTAACTCATTTTGTTTGCTTTTTGTTGATCACTTTTTGTGTGCGCTTTTTTAAAGATAATGAGCATGAAACCTTAGATGGTTTCTTGCACATGAATAGAAGAGATAGTGAATTCCACATCTTAAACTCCTATGTTACTTATTAAACTAACATACAGGAGTTTATTTAGGGACATCCTTATGCAGTGAGAGAAATAAACAGATGCGTCTGGAGATATGATGATGTATGCTTTAGCTTCTGAGATAAGAGGTTTAAAGGCCTGGCATGAACAAGAAGAGTTCTTCACACAGCATCACACACACAAACAAACCATATTTACAGCCTCCTGCTTTTCTTCATGCAGCCACACTCGTGCACAGCGTCGAGATTCCATTCATCAACCAGCAGATTGAGGGGATTATTTTTGCTGGAAAAGATGAGGAAAACTCAGGGAGGAAAGAAATGTATCCATGCTTGCAACTGTTCTGTGCTCGGCAAAAAACAAATGTCTGAATTGGAGATACAGTTGATGTTCTAAGGCTACGTTCACAGTGCCCTTGGCGACCGCTTTTAATGAAAAGTCTATGCAAGGGTTGTTTTTTTTGTTAGAAATGAACATTATAGTACACTTAAAATCTCAAAAAGTTGATTTTTACACGATATAGACCCTTTAAAAGTAATGTTAATGAATGTAATTGTTTTAATTATTTAATTAAGTCAGCACTTAATTTTTCCTGTTTACATACAGTAAACCCATATTGTGCTTGTTCATAGGAAGAACTATTTATGATAAACAATGAAGAAAAAACAGAGCAGTGGTTTTCTGGTTCATCTGTTGTTTTTTTTTTAACTTTTTTTCCTGTATTCTACCGTATTAAGTCTTTTCATACATCAGGATCAAGTAAAGCTGTTAATTTTTTGTTAAATGGCAATGATTGATGAGTTCTGAGAGCTAACTGAATTTTTTGCAGTGAGGTTAAATGCAAAATAAAAGAAGTATGAAAATGACTGATTTTCTATATACATGTAACACATGATGACAAATGTTTGCAGCTGTAAACAGTCATTTTTTAATCGCGTTACACCTTTTCCCATGAGGTATGCAAACCAAAGCAAATAGAACATTTACTTTGGAAATCCTTTTATTGTTTAATTAGCTGCTGTTTTCTCATCATTTGAAGACTTGTACTTTAAAAAAGCAGTTCCCTTTCTCTAAGAGAACAGACAAAATGTGCTGGGTTTCTAGATGAAAGACTGCTTTTTAAGTGCATATTTATTCATGGATGACTTATGGCCAAGGGCAGTCTGCTGAGAACAAAATTTATTCTTACGTTTTGCTAATGTCAGTTTGAAGAAATCCTGTCATTCATCAAACAAGGAAAAGAAAAAAAAAACAAGAACAAACTTCAGAGTCCTCATCAGCACAAACGATCTTTTGGCATTCTGTTACAGGTTTCTTTTTTCTATTTTAAGTGCAGTTTTCAGCCTAACATGAAGTCAATTGAAAATACAAGTGGTGGTATTAAGCTAAGACAGGCTGATTGTAATGAAAAAATTGCTTAGCTTTTGAACACTTGGCTCCACATAATAAAGGTAGTAAAAAACCTCCTAAATACCTTTATTTAAGTTAAATATGCCTTTTTCTTTTAGCTTACATCCAAAAACTAAAAGCACAGCAATGTCAATCTCCTTACCGCCTATTTTTTAATATTGAACAAATGTTTGTTTGATGCTTAAAAATTCCCTTGGTATTCTTTCTTTTTTTTTTTTTTAAAGTATAATCTTATCTTTTGGAAGTCAGACACGTCACAGATGCTCAGATAAGGATGGCAGAGAAGGGAACCTGCTTTATAAATGGATTAGGATTATATGCAAAATGTAATGTAAAGTAAAAATTTGAAACATAGAATTTGAATTTAAAAAAAGTCGAAAGTAAAGGAAAAAAAATGTCTGTCATAATTATATACCGTATTTTCCGGAGTGCAAGTTGCGGTTTATTTCATAGATTAGCCAGGGGTGGAAACATGGAATCTGATATGTTGTCCTCCTCAACGTTATGATGTTTTCTTATTTGCATTGAGACATTATTATTATTATTTTTCTATTTTTTCTGTCCTTGGATTAATGCGTGACAGCAAGTCCTCAAACTGGGTCACAGAGAGACAAAAGAACAGCTAAACACACAGCCATTCAGATGCAGCTCCTGCAGCACAGACGTTCAAAAAAGAAAAGGATCTCATGAACCCAGACATGGAGACCTGATTATCTATGCTTTTGTGGAACTCTTCGAAAGACATAAACTAAATCTCTCAGCATCATCCATATCTTCTGTGCATTATAAACAAGATGGAGAGTCAAAGCCTCCATGTAGTAATGAGGCTTTCTAGCCTTTCCACACACAATGGGAGAGTCAAGTTTATGAACACATTTTTGGACAAGCATTGAGCATTAAATTTGCACACGTCAAATGAGGTAACGGGAGCGTATTTGATGCACAAATCGCGTTTGGTGTGAACGCAGCATTACACAGGGATTGGCAAAATTTTTAAAAAATGTTGGACTTTTCTCCCAAAAGTTCGACTTATACTCGGGAGCAACTTTTTTTTTATTCATGCATTTTATGGCTTCTGCGACTTATACTAGGTACTTATTATGCAATTTATAGTCATTTTAATCCAATGTAAAAATAAAATGAATAAATTAAAACTTTTACTAAATTCTCCTAAAAGAAAAATATGTCATCTTGTCATACAGCAATGATAAAAACACTGGGCTGTTAAAAGTGTGTCATACGCACTCTAAATCAAGAAATAGCAATATATTTAGTAAACCTCTGTCTACAGAGTAAGGCTCTTTTACCATTGAAGTAAAAAGAATTGGTGCAAAAATTGTATGAAATTCACTTCATTCACGAGGTGGATTCAATCCGTGAGCCAATATTCACTGAAAACAATTGTTTTAAATTTGTTGGCCAAAATTATACATTTTCTGTTGCTTTCTATAGAAAGAATGTATTTTATTGTAGAATTTCATAACTTTAAAGAACTAACTTGCTTAGTTAGAATCGTTAGAAAGGGAAGAATTTAAATGTTTCTCTAAAACCAAACTGAATTTGTTTTGAAATACAAATAAGGAGAAATGAGTCCATATTTAATCAATCTGTGTTAATAATAATATATATTTTTAGAGTCTCAGTGTGCTTTTTATTTACATGTATTTTTACTAAACATATTTTTTCTCACAAGAACATCAAATTACAAAAAACTCAAATCAATACACTTAGAAACTTGTACCTCATCTACATATGAAGGATGTTACAAAACATTTGTTTATAGACATAGTTATGGCAACAGCGTTTATGAATTAATTGCTGCAGGATTTGCCTCGGGTATTTATTGTATCCATGGTAACTGCTGAAATAGAGAAATGTGGCAATAAAAACAAAGTCTCTGGTGTTTTCATGAAACAGCATAAACACAAATAAGGCTTTAGCTTAAAGACACAACAACAAGTTTTCAGCATTAACTTTAGAAAAACTTAAAGAACCCTAATAAAGGACTTCGTCTGTATGTTTTGTAGTTGATTGTTGAACCCATAGTTTCCTCATCTTTATAATACAATTTTCAACAAAGGTCTACTTAAAAATCATGCAGTTAAATAATTTGAAGTTTCGTCTGCAAATATGAAAAAAAAAAAGTTTAACTTTAAACCCCGACAGCTTTTGGGTGACTAAAAGCACAGTAATTTAGGTTAAATAAAAAGTTACAAGAGGCTGGTAGAAAACCAATTAAAAGTAGTTGTAGAAAGAATAAATTACTTTATTCCACATACAGACAGCCCTATTATGACAACTCCAAAATTGACTTAATCTGAAATTATATAAACCAAGCTGTGTTCCAATTGTATTTAAAAACAGTCTGATAAAGCCATGCATATTCCGTATTCCATGTATATTATTATAGGCAATGCTTTAAAAAAAAATTAAGGTTAAAAAAACGTAAGTTAATCGGATTACATAAAAAAATTAAACAAAAAAAAAGTCAAAAAATGATAATGTTTTGATTAGGGCGATTTGCACTTAACTAATTTGGACATTTGAAGGAATAAAATGAAAATCTTCATCACTACAATCCCACTTGACATGGACACGGAGAACTAAGGCTAAAAAAAGCCTTCCTATATTTGATTAACTCTTAACAAATATATACTTTCACTCCTTTGTTGATGCTAATTGTTCATAGATTCTAATGAAAAAAGGAGTTTCAAATGATGCCATTATAAAAAACATATCAAACAAAAAACCCTTTTGAATTGTTTTAAAGCATGTTACTATAAACTTGCTTATTCTGCAGTGTCCACTAAACATTATTATGTTCATCTCCACTCATTCATTTTTGTTTTTAAATCAGTGTGTTGAGTGTACAAAGCAGTTGTCTGCTGTTACTTGTCATCCCATTAAACACACAGCTGCTCGTCTCCTGGCAACAGATGTTTCAGACTGGCACAGCCGGCGCTCATCTTGCCAGCGCACATCACCAGACATGATGACAAATAACGGTGTACATTTTATTTATAATGCTGTACATGTCCCACAAATCACTGACGTTCACATCTAAAGCCTAATTACCCAGCGTACACCTTTGTAGAGGCCAATAAAGTGGGATTTTACATGGGATTCACATGTAGATAACATTCTCAATCATAATGAGAGATATTGAGACTGATCAAGTTTTCCTAAGGAGTCAGATTACAGCTCTGCATTTTTGAATTGTCCATTTCTGTACTTTTTAAATGATAATCATGTCTCACATGTATTGCATATATGTTCACATCCTCCTTGCCATTGGAACTGAAAGACTGTTGCTATGAAACCATATAATCATCGACAAGAGATATTCCCCACACCTGAAACTGCATAGGGTAAACTATTTAAAAGCATGAAATTAAAAAAAAAGTATTTAAAGACAAGCTTTAATAGAATTTTAAAAAAGAATAATATGGACGTTTCCCTTTCTAAAAATAGAATGCCAAAGAGAATTTTTTTCTGTCCTTAAACTGACTGATGTGGCCAGAAGATGAGGTAAGACACGATGAGAATAGAGATGCTGGTAATTAGAAAAGAGCTTTCTTGGAAAGGAGGATTTTGCTCTGCTCTTATTGTTGCTATATAAACCAGAAGCAAAATCCTGAAGCGTGTTTTTTTTTTTTTATATCATTGCTATAAGTAAACAAGCCAAAAAGCATACAGCAAAAAAGTAATGGGGTTTGAGATCAATAAAAATATTGTAAACATTTGATATATTTTAGGGCTTTCTTTATGTTTCTTATAAAATAATGTAGACCAACACCGTATTTTAGCTTTTTTAAGTCAGCTTTTGCTATTCTTTTAATAGAGGGGAAACAGTGACATTCACTTTTCGATATGCAGACTTATCTCTCCTGGTTTCAACTCTTGTTTGATAAAAAGAGAAAAAGCTGAAAGCAGAAATTTTTCATGTAGTTTGTATAAATTGACTGTGGAAAAACATGGAACTTTCCATTTAATGCAAATGTCATAAATGGGCGATTTAAAATCCAGAATGAATCCTAAATAAAATGATCCCAATACATCAGAGGTAGTAGTATTAAAATACAATAAAATAAAAATGAATCCAAACACTTGAGTAAAATATTTGCAACATGTTGGAAGGATATCTGCGCATTTAATATCCACACCAGCATGCGATTTGACTTGAAGCATTTTTCTTTAACCTTCATGACATATAATCTATTTTCAATGTTGTACTTTTGCATATGAACATTAAAAAAGGCACTTCCATAAAGTTCCAGGCAATACACAAAACAATGCAATATAGGTAATATTATTTTACATATGTCTAAAATTACATTTTAAAAATGCTATTTTACTACTTTCAAAAAACTCTAAGTTAGAAAATGGCAAAAATGGAAGATGCAGATATTGATGGATTTATGGAAGATAAATTGTAGAGACTTACTTTTTATGTTGATTCTCTTTTCGATCAGCAGAGCCCAGACTCTGGGGAAAAAAAAAAAAAACAATTTGAGGACAGTGACAACACCTCTTGAAGCTAAGAGACAATCAGAGCAAATTCAATGCGTTATCCTGCAGCCAACTGCAAACTCTGAAAAGTTTTTCATCAGTAAATGATAAAATTCTACATTTGATCAGCAGTTGTGTCATGCAATTAAATGTACATGATAAAAAAGAGTGAGCAAAGGTTTAAGACAATTTTGATAGATTTCCACTGTAAAATGAGAAAATAATAGCTTTTTCTATCCTATTCAGTGTCGTTCAACCTTTCCTCAAGTAGAGCAAACCTTTAAAACAAGTATGCACATTGTATAAAAGCATAAAAATAACACTTGGCTTTGGTGCTTGGTGTTGTCTTTTTAACCAAAAGTATTCTAAAAAAAAAAAAAGCCACACAAACACTCAAAATAAAGAGTATCCACACACAAACATGCACACTTCATTTGCCTTGGGCTGGAAACACTGTCGGAATGAAAGTGCTGCAGTTAGGCATTTTGATCTTTCGGAAATAACAGTATCAGCATCTTGGGACTCTGTGGGGAAACTGAAGCTCACAGCAAGTGGACCAAGCCAAAGCTGTCAATCACATGTAACCTAAGAACTTAGCTACGTTCCCAGAATGAGTGAGCGGAGGTGGTGGCTCGTCAGATTTGTCTTGGCAAAAAAAAGGAGTTCTGTCTTTTTGTCGATCCTGAGCAATAGAAAGCCTGAAATCAGTTTTAAATGACAACAAATAATTAAGATTTATGAAAGAAACAAACACGGAAAGTTTTATTAAAACCCCAGTAATGATCAGAGGCATTGTTTTGATTGCATGCACATGTTTAAACATGGTTTTACTTGAGAGGCACAGTGACATTTGGACCAGAAAGAGAACGTTCAGGTGTGTGCGTGCTTTCATGTCTGTAGTGCGGTGACATTTTGACCACTTCTCGTATACTGAGCCTTCATATGGTTTCATCCTCCTGGTGAGGACAGGATGCAGCACACAGAGTGAGTAACCTTTAACCCCCTCAGCTCCCCCTCAGTGCCCTCAGGCAGTACCACTCTCCTGATGGGGAAGACAGCAGGTGGGTGTGCTCCATTTGACAGACACATCTATAGGGGGTGAAGGAGGCCTATTTCAGGAATACCTATCAAAGAAGAGGGATTAAAGATAAATAATAGGGAAAGTTTGGAGTATAAAAAAGTTGTTTTGTTAAACTGTTGATAATTGCTCTTATTAATGAACGTTTGTGGTTGCATTTGTCATTTCTTATCATTTAAGACCTGCTAAGAGAATTAAACTTCCAATTATTTATTCATTTATTTATTTTTTGACCAACACACTCAGTTAAGATGACAAAAACTTTACAATTTTTTGTGAAATATTTATGTTTTTCTGCTGCCACAAGTTTGCATTTAAAGCTTTTTAATAGTGATTTCTTTTTCTGGCTGGAAATGATGTGTGAAATCAATGATGTGATGATTACCACTGCATGTTTTGCTTCATCTTTTTTTTCTATTAAAAAAAAATTACAGCCACAGTCATCTGGCATAATAAAATAAAAAAATAAAAAAAAATAAAAAATAAAAAAAATCTGTAGTTGGACACTTGAATAAATACACCTTGCTTCAGAAACCGTACACATCAAAAATGTCTACTATTTGGAACACACGTGTTCCACATCGCATGTTTTACAGATAATGATGTGTGCATTGAATCTTTGCTTTGTTTCATGAAAACTAACTATTTTGTTTAAATGGCTAATCAAGGACTAGTGCTGCATTCAAAATTTTCATTAAAAAGCTCTTTTTTTTAAAGGAGTTTGATTACGTTCCCGTCACAGAGCGCCACATTAAACTGAAGATTTTGTAAACTTCTGATCAGCTTTTTTTATATCAATATATGACCTTTTCTTCTTACATTGGGAACTCCTTTGACTTTGTGTTTTTGGATCCCGGCAGGAACTTTAAAAATAAAAATTCCACACCTGAAAACATCATCATAGTTTTCCCAGAAATAAAAAAGGGAATATGACCATCAATGCTGGTATCTCACTACCCCCCCTGACAGCACATTGCTAAAATAGGAGATGATTGAAGTCAAACTCAGACCCTAATAATACTTTAACGCACATAAAATGCTAAACTGAAGGTAAACCTTTAAAGTCGTTATTTCTAGAAATGTCAATCTTGACATATTTTAAGATTGCAGTTAGTTATCTTAGTGACACTGAGGGGTATTTATAAGAAAAAGTCCTATTTTTTGTACCGAGGTGTCGGACATAATTATAGAACAGAGTGATAATAAAAAGGAGAAGATCATTTATTTAGTTCTTCAGGAGTGCATTAAAGTATTCACAGCATCAAGAGATTTCTGCTTAGAGTTAGTGTAAAAGCAGGTGTGTGAAAGCTTTTAAACAGGCACCAGCAGTAACCTGGCATTCCCTCACAGCTGTGAAATCACAGTGACAATTTTCCTTAAGCTGTTTTCCCTCCAAATGCCTCAAAAGCATGCAGCCCTTCCTCATTATTTCTTAAAATACTAATACATGAGTGACCAAATATGCAAGCAATAGTAAGTACATCATTTGCACATGGAGTTAATAACAGGCTAGATACAAATACAAAACACACTTGCAAAACGCCCCTCACTAGTTTTCTATAAATTACAGCACCCACATACCTGTGGAGTCTGACATCACACTGTCTTGCGTTTCCTCGTTTCCTAAACCCCAAATCCTCAGTGTGGTGTTTCAAAGACGACTGCCGCTAACTGCTGTTCACCTGTCCAACTTCAACTCTTCCGCTCTGCGCCCTTGAATGCCTCTGTAACTCTTTCGTTGCTTTTTTTTTTTTTTTTTTCTAAAGCTGCTGGTCACACGAAAGGTTTGTGAAAGCTTGCTCCAATGGTGGCTGCTACCACTGACTTGTTGTACTTTAATTGTTGTTGCTAGGCGATAAGCTTCTCCAATTCTTCATGCAGAGTGGAGGGGGGAGAGAGTTAGAGAATAGGTGGCAGGGGGTGAGTAGGAAATGCTCATTATGGGAGCCTAAAGCAAATGATCGGCACAGAGCAGGGGAGGTGTTTACGAGAAGGGAGGTAGATGGAACAGGAATGAGGGAGACATAGCAGGTGCATCTTCCTATTTCCACCTGGAACCACTTTCTGCCATCTACACTATTTAGACTAACCACTCATTTAATAAACTAAAACACTTCCTGGACATCTGGAAAACGTGTCCATATCTGAATACCAGGGTTAATCTACAATAGGCTGAACTGCTATATATACATTTCGCAGATAAATACACTGCAGTTTAGTGATTTGGTGTAAATTTGCAGTGTTTTAACTGCGAGCTGTTGTTACGTCTACAGATGCAACTTCTTTGTCTGCAAAAGATCAAAGGTAAAAAAATGAATCAAGCAAGACGGTTTATCTTGTTCCGATTATCAACCATTATTTCCTTTCTCTTTTTGTTTCATTTTTAAAGAAGAGTTTATTTATTTATTTCACAAGTGGCTGAATGGCTCAGTTGGCTGGAAGAAACTAGGGTCTGCTTCCCAGCGGTGCGATGGGCTTCATCCAGTGTGGGTCCTAAGGCAAGAACCGTCACGCTGCTGCCTAGCTATGTAGCCACAAAGGGGCCCAAGTCTGGGTCTCCCTGTGCTGGTACCCAGCCCGGATGAAAATACAGGGTTATGTTAGGAAGGGCATCCAGCAAAAAATCTCTGTGAAATCTCTGTCAAAGTTGTTCTTATATTTTTGGACATATTTATATATCAACACCAGAGTTATTGTTTCCATAAATATAGTCTTAAAATTACAGAATTTTTTTTTTTCGATAAAAAATGAGAAACACTATAACATTATAAAAGGCCTTACATTTTTAATAAAAGTGTGCTTGGTTGAAAATTCATGATTCATGCCATTCTGCAAATTATCATGGGTGCTAAACAAATGAAAGTTATGAATAAGGATTAGTTAAAATACAGAGAAATACTAAACATTGTATGCTTCAACTCAAAGTACAGTGATGCGTCATCAAATAAGTTTATAGTCAATGCATTTTATTGTGAAATCTATCATCTATCACATTGCTAATTTTTTGTAGCTTAAAGTTCTATCTTTCTCCTCACATACAAAACTTCCCAGCTAGTATTTCAAAAGTTAAACTTTTTTCCCCCTAAAGTTTAAGAGAACTTGTGCTTCTAATGTTCCCAGTTGGTTAACAAAGTACAA
The DNA here is from genome assembly GCA_023969325.1 of Oryzias curvinotus. Lineage (NCBI taxonomy): Eukaryota > Metazoa > Chordata > Actinopteri > Beloniformes > Adrianichthyidae > Oryzias > Oryzias curvinotus. The sequence goes on along the minus strand of CM043724.1, from coordinate 9,167,007 downwards.
AAATCTGCATCAATTGGTTGATGATGAAGATTGCATTGGATCAAAAGTCCCTCAGGAGGAACATTTCTGTAACAGCGGGCACAGTGTCACAGCCCACGCTGCTCTTTACACCATGAACTGTGTTTCCTTAACAGGCTGACCTTTTGTGGGACATTTGGCCTGTGATATCCTTAAGGCAAGCCCTTTACATAAATGTGAACATATGATGCTGCCTGCTCACAGCAAACCATAATTGGGCAATTTCTACCCCTGTGTGTCATCGCTGACAAATGTGAATTTCAGTTATTCCTATTTTTTTAGAATACATTTATCTCTATTAAAGAAACTATAAATTACCAGTAAGGTTGTACACGCTAAGACTTAAAACATTCACAATTGGGACAAACTGCTCAGTTTGTCTAATTAAACTTGTGACAGTAAAAGTTTTGAACTTTTAAATGAAGTATTTGTTTTTGTTATTTTGAATACATTTAACAATATTTTAAAATCAGCTGTGAAAATGATCCAGTTCATAAAATAACAGAAGAATTAAAACAAAGAGAGTGCATCACAGGAGTAGTCATGCCTAAGTCCATTTTGATCGACAGGTTTCCTTTAATGAAAATCTCTAAACTACCAGAACAAATCTCTACTGTTTTGAAGACTTTAAATGTTTAGGGCTCCACCACTTCTATGCATCAATCTACCCAATTTTTGTTTCAGAAAAATACCCACCTATCTTCATTTCAGGTTTTAGGCACAGCTTGAGGATCACAACAGGGTTCTCCAACACCTTTCACTCAAAGGTAGACTTCTAATTTTATCTAGCACTGATTTAACACCTTGAGGCAAATACATATGCACACATCGTTTATTCTCATAAGAAAACACCTTAAACACAATTTGTCCAACTTTTTGACGGGCTCTCAGCAGTATCTTCATGGCCTTTCAAGGTACTTTGTTGGCCCTTGGGAGGAATCTGACTGCGGCACAAAGGGAGCAAGCTTCCCAGCAACATCAACTAAACGATCCACAATGGGGTAAGCAAAGGTGGACTTAAATTCTGAGTTTTCAGTGTATTAGGTAAAATGGTAAGGCTTATTATGATGTAAATTTAAAACAAAAATAAACTATATATGAGAAACATCTAAAAAACTCAAATTTGAGTTTGAGAAAAGTTGCTTGTCTGGATGACAAATTTTGCAAAACAAGAGTTTAAGATAGGATTTTTTTGGCTTCCATCTACATTTTTCAAGTTTGCATGGTAACTGTGATTGATAATAAATTCATTCAACACTAACATCTTTGCCAGATTTCTGAAGTGTAGCCACGATCAACAACATCCCAATTGTTCCTTTGGTCAGCATTCATTTGTGACACCCAGAAATGGCAAATGTGCAGCAGCTTTAGGGCTGAGAAAAACCGGAGTAAAGAAAACAGATGATGAGAGGCAGGAACAGCTGAAAGCCAGCTAGATCTGACAGGCAGATTCATCAGGAGAAGAACAACTGGCTGGTAATGCCAGATGCCTGACAAGAAGACAGATTAAAAGGCAGCTAGTTAGCGAGCATGACTGCAGGTGGGCAGGTGTAGCAAAAACTTAAAGAGGCCACATGCTCGGTTTGTGGATCGTAAACTGTCAACAGGATTCAGTGATGAAGGAGTGACAGGGTGGGCAGAAGGATAGAAGACCCACCCTGTCTTCTATCCTTCTGCCTCACTGTCTCCACTTCATTATTTGTATAGGAAGCCCCCTCCCAAATTTTGTGGTCACGGGACCAAAGGGACCTAAACATGGTTCATAAATCAGCACAGCAGAGACTATGGATATTTACCCATAAATCACTGTGGCGGAGCCACCTACAATCAGACTAATGGAGCTGGAAGACGTGCTGTCATCCAAGCCATGATGTCATCAAGCTGTGGGTGTTGATGTTGGTGGTGGGTCTAGTCGTGTGTGTGTGTGTGTGTGTGTGTGTGTGCGTGTGTGTGAGGGTGTGTGTATGGAGGGGATGCCTGCATATGTGGCTGTGGATCTCAAGCTATGTCCGTGTGTGTGGAGAGGTGTCTGAATATGTGGTGGAAGGTCTGCAGTTCTGCTTGTGTAAGTGTCTGTGGTGTGTGTTGTATGTGGGAGGTAAGATGTCTGTTTATATGGGTTTGTGTGTACGGGGGTGGCCGCTGTGTGGGTGTGCGCATGAATTTGTCTGTCAGTGCTTACTCTCATCATGTCTCTGCATTTATGTTAAACTGATCGATGCACAATCCCACAAAACACACAGACAGTGCAGTTGCACATCTTGCGCTAGACTTTGCACAGTCAAGCCATACACACTTGCTGACATGCAGACACATGAACTCACAAGCACACACTTTGGTTTTTGTGGTTATTACTGGCTTACAAAGGGTGTGGGATTCCATGGAGAAAATCTAAACAAGTCGAGTGGTTAGCACGGGTCTGCCACGTTTCCACACAATGGCGCTCATTGACATAAATAACGGGCGACTTTGTGAAATGGGACACCCATTAACTTCTCCCCCACAAATAATTGCCCATTAGATCTTGGATGAAAACTGGATTGAGAAATAACTCGTCTCTGACGCTAAATGCAACTTGTAATAATGAAAAGTCACATTGTGAAAGGGGCCTGGAATCTGTTACGATGGGTTGGCTTTTTGTTCTATCATCCCGCCAAGAGCTTGGATTATCAACAAAGAGAATTGTGGCTTGTTGTAGGGGCTCTGCAGACTGTGCTTTCCTTTGCTTAAGCTGTCCTTTGAACATGGAAAAAATTATGAAAAGGGAAAAAAAGAAGACAGATTACAAGGTTTAATCAAAGGTGAGAATACACTAATGCAGCAGAAACAGAATAGGGAACCAGAAAGACAAAAGGAAGCGAAAAAATAAGTTTTACAACTTTGAGCAAGTCAGTATGGACATTAATGACGGTGACTCATATACTGCTGCAGTGCAGTCAATACTGATGCCACCCATGACGCATATATATTTACTCTTAGATACCAGTGACGGCAGACTTCACCTTTGATGAATCACAGCACGTGGTTTTATTGTCACCCCTATGTGTTCTCTGTAAATTGATGTGCCAATGTCACTTCACTTTTACTTACTGTCATTTGCATCACTCTGTGCACATCTTCCTGTTTGTACATGTCACAACTGAATGACAAATGATCCAGAATTCATGACTCATTCACAAAAGCAAATGTCTCCTGCCAACATCCCTCAGAGTGTACCGCTCACAATACTAAAACAGACACAGCAGCATGGGGTGAGTCACTGATGATGGACATGACAGTAATTATCACAGTTCAGCTCGGGTAAAACACAGATCTAGGGCTAGTCTTTCATGTAGATCCACACAAAAAATCTGCACTAGACCTAAAAGATTTACAAATGATCTAATTGACAGATAAGGCAGACTGTCTTAGCTAGTGTTTTGTCAAACAGGCCTTTTCTATAAAAAATATTTTACATTGTCCTTCAACAAAAAGACAATAAAATAAAGTAGGAATATTGCTGTGGATATGGACAGACTGGCTGGTTTTAGTTTACCAGTAAAAAAAATAAAAATAAAAATGCAACAATGCAAAAAATCAGCAAATGCCAGGATTGCAAAAGCAAATTGTAAACTTAGAATCAGTGCAACTATAACTATAACTATAAAGAGCTGTAAGTATCTAATTGGCCATATATAAAGATACATGTGTTAGGAAATCGCTACAATACAAATGAACAGAGCCGGTATTAAAATATTTCAACATCTAAATGTGTACACCTTAGTCTTGGAGACACAATTACATTTGCTCCACCTAAACATTCTAGTGGCCAAGGCTATTTATTTTACCTCATTAGTTTTAAATGGCCCATCCAGACGTTACAGTGGCCCCAGCTTTTAATCATTGGAGAGAACTGGGCTCAAAGCTGGTTTCGTCCTCTTTGATGTTAGTCTGCTAACCAGCCAGCAGCCAAATGTCTCTCCTCCCTTCTCCTCCTGCTGTTACAGGCAGCAGCCCACTCTGCTGATTTCTATTTTGCTAAAAATGTTTTAAGACATTGCCTTATGTCTGCAAAATCTGTGTAGACTTCCTAATGTAATACTAGGATCTCCTTATAAATACTTTGAATTTAAGTGGACTAGTGAAATCTTGTGCAAACGATTTTTTTCACTTCAATTCCCAGTACTGCAGTAGGTAAAAGCATATGAATAATTACAGCTTCACTGTTGGCATTGAACTTGTCTTCACATTACACATCAGAGTTAAACAGTAACATTGGAGAACTGTTGAATTTCACTATTTATTAATAGCTGAAAGTCGCTTTTTGGGATTTTTAGTGTGTATGCAGAGCAGTAGCGTGTTATTACTTATATAGCAGAAGCAAGATAAATCCATCCCATGACTTAGAGTAGATTTTAAAAAGTCAAACAGGAATTAGTAATGAGGGTGTAAAATCAGAACCATGCGTTGAAATCTACAAGTGCTCTGAGAAGTTCTAGTGATCTAAAAGACAAGTCTAGAGGTATTTTATATATTAAAAAAGATAAGTTATTGAAACCATTAAAAAAATGGTCTAATTTTTACAAGATTACATAAACTTTAGCAGTTTCACAAAACCAAAAGGCAAATCATTACCAAAAACTATTTTTTGAACATTTTCTTCATTTTTCTGCCAAGCTTTTACAAATTAGATGTTGGTGTTTACCATGCTGAAACCACTATTGCACATAGTTTACACCATACAGTAACATACATAAAATAAAAACAATTAAAACTAGGTTCAGAAATGTCTAAAAATGTTAACACACTTAACACGAGTACATTTAGTGAGGGGACAGTTTACAGTTTTAAATGTATTCATTTTAATTGTACATCATTTTGAAGTACATACACTTTTGTTATAATAAAAAACCACATATCCTTGTGTAACAACAGTTTTGGAACGCGACCAACTAACCTTTAGGTCACCTTTTTCTGCTGGGTGTCCAATATTGGCTTACAGACTCATAAAGGGTATGGCTATTAATTGTTTGCCAGTTTATGGTAAAACTATTTTCCTATCTTTGTAAACTCTACAAGCAAAATTACACGTAAACAGTTGTCTCACCGCAAAATATTATTCTTTCAAAATACGTTGATATATAAGCAGATGTTTATTATATAGCTGTTTCTTGGTTTTGTACGGTGGCCCTGAGGCCCAGATCACATCAACAAATCAATGCAAAAACATATTAAAGACCGTAACCATAACTGAAAAAGCAAAACAAATAATTGAAAAAAAAAACATTACATTTTAAATTTCAAAACAAGATTCCAGAAACTATTAAATTGGATGACGATGTTTTAGCTTCGAAGAAGAGGGGAAGTAAAAGGATGTTTTGTTCGAAACTGTGGTAAAGAAGATAATAGAGTAATTATTGAATGTTTGCAGTGGCTGTGGCAAGAAGCTCAACGAAATATTGTCTGTCAGAAAATATTGCCGTGCCAAATAACTAACAGTTGAAAAGGTAAAGAAACATCTTCATCCAATCAGGGATGTCCTTTGACACCAAGATTTACCTTTTATGGTTTCTTATTTTGTATCGCTTTTTAATTATGAATACTGGAAATTACTGTTTTTGAAAATGTTTCCTTTTTGTCTTGTTTACATTTTTTGGAATTGTGTTTTGACTTTTTTTAGAAATATGTTTTGGTTTCCTGAAATTCAGTTTTCCAAAATGTAATTTTGTTTTTTATTGATTGCAGGGCCACCATAGTTTTGAAAAGCATAATGTGAAGGAGATTTGTCAGTGTAATGAAACACTTGGAATACAGGGCTAAATGATTACAGTCTAAACACATTTTTTTGTTACCATTATTTTATCTGTAACCCTGTTCACTCATATCTATCTTTTTTCAGCAGACTACTGGCCAGTCAAAAACTCAATGACCAAGGAATCAGTTTGGAGGTTTTTTTGTTACTACAAAACTTCCCTCCATGAAGTACTATGAAAAATAACATAAAGAACTGCTAATAAACTTTTTGGGATATTCTTTTTTCTGCTGTCACCTGTGCTGTTATTTCTGGCAAAATAAGTGCAACTTAAAAACTTTGACAATTTTGTAGTTTTTTTTTCCATCCAAGCAGCATGACAGACACATTTCTGAGTTTCACTGGGTGATTGCTAACATATAAACACTGCTCCATGATGTAACGCCCCCATGTGACTAGGTCAATTCCCTGACATTGCCAGTTCAAACTAAACCCTGGAAAACAAAGTCTCACATCAAAATATGTGGATTTCAGGGGATGTGGGTCTACAACTGTTCAAAATTCTTTTTTTTTTTTAAATCTTTATAGAGGGTTTATTCAATTAATTTATTATAACACTGTATGAAAGCATTTAGCTCCAAATACACAATTGTCCTGATAGGTCCTCTGAACTTTTTTTTGGAATCTTTCATACTAAATATGACCAAAAAAGGCTGTTTAAACAGTGGAGTGGGTTTGCATTGGAGCCCGATCATGTATTTAGTCATGACACATTAATAGAGCAAAAAAACATACTTAGAAATGAGCTTGCTGACGTGTGTTCCACTGCAGTGTCTGCTTCAGTATGAGTGCTTGAGCAAGCGGGACTGTGTGCACGGTGAGAGTCTTGAGGCCCTCGCTGTCACTCAGCCCAGCTTGCAGGGTGGTCCAAACACTGAGGCCTCTTTACTCAGTCTTACACACACACACACACACACACACACACAAGCACATGCACACAAACAAACAAACACTCAATGGTGTACATGTAATGACATACGTAACAAAGTATACATAAATATATGGCTGTATATATGACCATAATGAAGCAATCAAATAACCTCAGCGCTTCCCCTCTTCCTGTCCCAAACCGTACACCTAAATATACAACCTCGGAGTCCATAGCAACACAGCAGAAAAGACCAGGTGAAAAGGACGGGGCAACACAGCAACCCTTTCATGCTTCACATTTCTTGTGGCAGAAGGTTTCCCGTGAGGGATACCAACTGACTGTGTAGAGCATTAGAGAGTAAGTTACTGTCATGTTGCAGTATTTTTTTTTTTCCAAGGTGTGAAAAACCTAAATCACTGAATTAGAAGAGGAGACCTATGTGGGCCAGCATTCATCTATGTGTCTATTTAAAAGAAGTTATGGCATAAAAGCGATTAAAAGAAAAATATGAATAACCAGGACAGTCTTTAAAAAAAGGTACATATTATTCATTTTTAGGTAATAATTTTGTGAAAAAAACACAAAAATTACAACTTTTTATTCCACTATTATTTATAATTAAAATATATTGCAGTTTTTTTTTAACATCACATATTAAATTTTAAAGTGAAAACTGAAATATTTAATATTGAATTAATCAAAAATATATGTAAATTGTTATAAAAGGACAACTAAAGGACTCTGTTCTCAAAATTTTAGTAAGAAAACCTTTACTTTATAAGCATTTCAAAATCTAATTATCTTTTCTACATTCATTTATTTCTTCCCAGCTTTATTTAAAAATACATTTTTCTAAAGGACTTACCTTAGTGTTTATCCTCTCCATTTAGCTTCTGGATGACACTTTGAGGGCCCAAGGGCAGAGAGAAAAAGAAATCAACTTCTCAAATTAAATCGGCTCCTTAATTTGTTAGACTGTGTTGATGCGTTGTGATGATGGGATTTTTTTTCCACAAGCTTTTCACCTCTCAAGGTTCGTATGCCCTCCACATGGGCACAGCACTTAACAATACAGACATAACATAACAAATCACAGCACAGCTTGTGGAGGCTGGGTGGAGTATACACCGACCATCAAGGTCGCATCACTTTAGATTTGTTTTTTTTTTTTTCAGAATTAAATGTGGAACATCGCAAAATATTTCGTCGTGTTGATACATGTCCTCTGATTACGATGTCAAACTTTATTTAAACTACAAAGAACAATTTACGGAGGGATTAAACACCATAGACTGACAACATACATGAGGCTGCTGGTCAGAGCTGAATTATCATATTCTGTTTGCTGGCTGACTGATCAATGTATCTATGCTTTAAAATTAAATTATTGGATGCAATCATGCCTTACTAAAGACAAAGCTACGCAATCTCAAGGTGTTAAACTGACATAGAGAACTGTATAAACCTGTAGCTAGAAACAAATTAAAGAAAGGAGCATTTAAGTTGAGGTAAAATAAAATAAAAAGTAAGTTTTCTTGCTAGTACTTTTGACTCAAACACATTTTTGGAATGACTTTATTGCAACAAAGCAAGAAAATAATTGAGTATATATATATATATTTTTTTTATGATTACCAGATGATGGTTTGACTTTCATCAATGTCTCCTCTAAAAGACAGCAAGTAACAAAGTGAGATCACAAACGATTTATTTGGACCATTAGCACTGATGTATCTGAATTAGCTCCACTTTTGTCCTTAAGGTGAGGGGGAAATGAGTCATTAATATTGGTGCTACACTACAATTTTGCTGCAGCATCACAGCTTGCACAGCAGGAAATACAAGGCTCCCTCCCCTTCCCGTTATTAGACATTCACTGAATAAACACTGCAAATGAGCGCCGCTTTCCCCACAAAATGGTAATAAACCATAATTGCCTCTAATCTGAATACATTAGTCCATAGAGACTCTTGTCGCTTTTGTGAGTAATAAGAGCTGTAGGCCTAAAATATAATGGTGAGAAACATGAATATTTTTCTCCACTTGACATATATGCTTTTGCATTACTGTAGAAATGGGCGTGCTTTTAGTATAAACACAATAAACGCTGCTTTTATGTCTCAAAAACAAACATAAACAACAGAAGGATTTTTTTTTTAAGAATATGTTCATATCCTGACTCTACGCTGTTAAGAAGACTAACTTTTATTTGTTTTCTTTACTTTGAAAGTATCACAATGTTCACATCGGTGTGGTCTTTGGCCAGCTGCTGCCTGAATTTCATGTTGCATGGCATTTCCTCCTGTTTTAACACGGCAATTTAACTGTAATGTAACATGATCACTTTCTTTTACTACCTTTATATTTGCAAAAGTATTTTGGATTCATTAAAATAAAAGTATCTAATTCTTATTTATCTTTCTGTTGTATTTTTGTTGTTAAGTTCACTTGGTTTTTATGGAGACAAATGTCCAGGGATTACAGATGAAAATGAGCCTTTTGGCTAACTGGTGATTTTGCAAAGATTCTTTTTAATGTGCACTGTCCCTGTTGAAGGAAGGAAGGAAGGAAGGAAGGAAGGCAGGAAGGAAGGAAAAGGAAATAGTATTTTTTTTGTTATCATATTTTTTTAGTATAGAAGCTGTAATCCTAAACCCATCTCTTTTTAACTTACTAAATCAATATTGCCATTTTCTTTAGTGCCAAGTTTTTTGTTCAGCAAGCCTTTAATTTTTTAACATTAAAGCTGATCTCGTCTATAAATAGACCTCGCACGCATTTCTGTTTGCTTAACTTTAATAACGAGTCTTGATAAATTAGATGCTGTAGTGACTGCCAAAGAGATGACATACGCAAAATTGATGTCAGTATTTTTTATTTCTATCAGATGTTTTTACTTTCCTGCACATCAACATATTACTTATTTACAGTCCAGCAACTGTTTTTGTTTTTTATTTTTTCTTAGCTCTGTGTTCACTTCCCAGTCATTTTTGTCGGGAAGTTGCAATGCCTTCATTGTCACCCTATTTTTCCTATTCCACCCACTTCTTTCTCTCCATCTCACTAGCTTTAGAGGCGCCACTGAGTGCTTGTGGCTTGTTTACAAAGAACATTGAATCCCCCAGTGAGGTTTGGCTTGCTTGTACAAGCAGGGAGAGAATTATGAATGAATTTACCCCCACACTTCAACCCTCCACTTCATTCCTTTATTCTCAGATTCTCTCATCATCATTCTTACTCCTCAGCTACCTTAAGTCACACTTTTCCACTTGTGTGTGTTTGACTAAGAGTGTATTTGTAAAAAGCCAACAGTGGCCAGAGGCTCATTTTTGTGGCCGCGTCAGTGTTTATCCTGACGGCTTGCAGGCGTCTCAGGGGCCCGCTCCTTCTTCCAGCTTCACTCCTTCACCTTAGGGCCCCTCCAGAGAATCTCTCTAACCAGACATTGCTTAGTCATTTTAATATTTTACTGTAATAAAAGGATGTGCCTAGATTCAAGCATTTATTAAAAATGACAGGCCGTGTTTGAGAGACCTGATGGGGAAAATAGAATGAATACAAAAGTGCAAAAAGTCATATATTCCCTAAATGGAAAGAACATTGGGTGTAAGTTTCATGGCTGGTTGGGTGGTGGGAAGTCTTGGACTAGCATGTCATAGTATCCTTCCAAAAATGTCAAGGTTAAAAATGTCTCGCCTGTTGCAGAAAGCCATACTCTCTAACTTTCAAGTGCCATGGCTGCCATAGAAACTGTCCGTGTTGACTTTTTAGGATTCAAATTGTGAATTAAAGTGCACGGGAAAAAACCCTTATATCTTATTTCAAATAAACAGGCATAAAAATACAGGCCATATTAAAGTTTAGATCAAACTACTTTCACTATAGCTTTCATTAAAGACCCACTCTGATGGTAATCCTGATTTTGGTGTTTTTAATATTTTCTTGTGGCATTTTCTCATAATAATAGACATATATCAAAAAAATTAATCTTAAAATTGCTTTTCTGAGTGTTTCTTTTTTCAAGTCACTGTAAATCAAGAGCAGACAATAAAATGCAGTTGGAAAAATCCTGTGACGTGGGTGCTACAGTCGACATGCCAAAAGCTCCCTCCATTTAGATCAGGGGTGTCCAAATCCAGGCCTCGAGGACCGGCAACCAGCTGGTTTTCCAGAAACCCTGCCTCATCTGCTGTTGATTACCTGGATCAGGTGTGTTTAGCCAATTAGGAGCTTCAACGACAGGTTGATTGGAAAACATATAGGATACTGGCCCTTGAGGCCTGGAATTGGACACGCCTGATTTGGATGCATCCACCTGCAGACAAATAGATTCATGTACCTCTTTTTTTTCCTCGTCTGGTTTAACACTGTACAGTTGGATAGCTCCAATTTTGCTCACAATTTTGGTTGCACACGTACCCTGTGTCCGAATTACCACCCTAACCCCTATATAGTGCACTATATAGGGTTTTAGTAGTTAGGGATTAGGGTAGGAATTTGGACACAGCCATATTGTGAGGTTAGAGGTGTCAGGGGCTGTAAGCTAACAGGACAGTGCATAAACAGATGAATCATGGGAGGTAGAGGTGGCATACTCCACACCAACAGCCCCAGTCTGAGGCATACTTATGAATTACTGTTGCTCTGCAGAAACTATGTCCTAAAAAGTCCCTAAGGTTTTTTTATTATTATTTTGGCTAAAAAACAGCCTAATCGTGATTAAAAGACCACTGAGAACACTTTGAAAATAGATGAAAATATCATGGGAGTGGATCTTTAGAGATTATATGTATTAGAACCTTGCCAAAGACCAGAGCTTTCTGATTAGTAAAACGTTTTATAGGTTCACACAGAAAGTCAGAAATGAAACCTGTGATGTTTTGGGACAGTAACAGGATCTGTGTATCAGTCAGAAACAGGGTGAGATTTGATTTCTTGCTGACACAGAAGAAAAAAAGAGTCATGAGCTGCTGAAGGCGAGTGTTGGAGACAGACAGGTCATGGAGACAGCAGCATCCTCTGCCTCACACCTCTTCTTTCCCAGAGTATTTGGTTTGTTTACGAGCAGGAGTTGGTGACAAGTTCATTCCTTGTGCTTTGGCCAATGCTAATGCCAGGTAGAAGGCAGCCAGAGGGACACTGAAGCATTCAAAGCAAGACTGAGGCCAGGATATAAAACTAAACTGGGACTCCAGGCCTTGTAAAATCCCCAAACACATCACTGCACCCTTTTCCCTTTTTTTACCCTGTGTTTTGGCATGTTGTTATGTCTTCCATAACTGTGAGGAAGCAGGAGCATCACTGGAGACCTCTCCATCTCTTCTGCACTCTTCCTTTCCTCTAATCGCTTCTGCAGTATTGACCATTTTGGCATTGATGTCCGGATGCTGATACCCATGAAAGTTAATCTGACTCTCACTGACTCAACAGTAAAACACACTCCCCAGAAACACCCCCCCACCATACAGTTAGCTTAAACTCCACAGCTCTTTCCATCTTAAGCCTCGTGCATCCCAAACCATTTGCTTTCCAAATCTTTTTTGCATCTGCAGACCTCTACTTTATGGTGTTTGTGTGCACTCAGATATCTATGACAGGGCAGCTATTCTGGGCATGTGGAACATGGTATTCAAGAGATCTCTCCTATGTGCACCCGACTTCCATAACACTCTAATGCATTTATGCAAGCTGTCTTAGGCATCTTCACTAGTAGAAGTCAAAGGGCCCAAAGAATCTTTCACTTTGTTACAAAAAGAAATGCTTTACAACTCATCACTCAAAGTGTAAAACTTGTGATTTTATGTTTTAATAAAATACACACAGTATGAAAGTTTATCATATTTTAAAGACTATACACATTCCAAAAAAACACACAACCTAAATGAAACACAGGATCAAAAAAAAAAAAAGAAAAGACATGGAAAAATATCAAGCCAAAGATTTTCTGTGTCCACTATAACATGATTTCCAAACCTTTGAAAAGAGAAATACCACAGTCTCTGCAAACCTACAGCTCTTGTAAATAATCTGAGTCTGGGCGCCACCTCAGAATCCCAGCCTGGTCTCGGGCCTGTTAGATGCCATGTCAGTTCAGCTGGAAGAGTTTTGGGTGTGAGGTGGTGGTAGGGGTTGTTGAGGGCAGCACAGTTAGGCAATCAAAGGGAGGAGGGAAAGGGGCATCCAAGTCTGCTCTTGCATCATCAGCAGAGTTAGTGAATATTGCAGAGTTCAATGTAATCAAGTAAAGGAAAATAAAAAAAAACAGAAAACCTCCAGATCTTATTTTCTATCTTAGTGCCTGGACTTTTTTTTTTTTTTGCATCTTCTCATCTTCAACTATCCACAAGTGTTTCCTGTGACTGCACAGACTGGCGACCTGTCCAAGATGTTCCCTGCCTTCGCCCATGAGTGGCTGGGATAGGCTCCGGCAGCCCCGTGACCCCGACAAGGGCTTTAATGGGTTTAGAAGATAAATGTTTCCTGTAAATTTTGACATTACAACTAATGTGTAAAGTGATCAATAACTGTTATAGGAAAACACCACAAAATTACTTTAAAGTACTTCCACTCCAGCAATATTTATTTCAGGGTTTGTTTTGTTCTCTTCTTGTTAGTGCATTGTTGAGTGTCTTGGCACCTCATTGACACTTGCACATGACTGAAATTCTGTGGGATTATTGATAGCGCTGAAGAAACAAATCCCTCCTAGACTTGACTGACATGGTAGCTGTAGTCCAAGAGCTCAGATGATTTTCAGGTGGAATAAAAATTAAAAGATAGGAAATAACAAAATTTCTATTAAAACAGAAAACAAAACAGTTTGGATCATTTCCAAAACAGCTCAACTCATTCAGCAGAATAATGGTTAGGAAGGACAGGCAGAGAAAAGCATGATAGATAGAAATACTTTCCTCTTTTTTAGCTTTTAGAAATTGCAATAACGTAGGGTTGTAATGAATAATCGGTTTCTATTCCTATGATCCAACCAGATCAATCTGTTGGAGGCAGAATCAAATCGAATTGACCTATGTCATCAAAACATTTATTCAAAATGAAAAAAATCGATAATTAAATAGATCTTGAAAAATATCATTTAGATTTAGGCCTGGTAGGCTTATTTTACTAAACTTGGTTGAATTTTTGTCTAAAGATGTGCTGAAACAATTTTAAATCAGGGAATCAGATTGTTCAAAATTAACCAATAGTAATAATGAATTGTCAACCTCAAATTATGATATGAATCAAATCGTTGTTAAAACAAATCGTTACACCCCTACAATTATAAGAAATCTGAAGTATTGGTGAAGGTTCTCCAGGTCTTGCAGTTGGGTCATAGAAACTGGACTGATAAAACCACTTGGATTAATTCAGATAGGGAGACCTATTGGTGGAGGAACGAAGAAGCTGAGATGAAAAGGTTGGCTAAGAAAAAGTTGGAACACTGTGATGACAAAAGACAGGAATACAGAGAGGTGCAGGGGAAGGTGGAGGTGGCAAATGTCAAATAGGGCATAAGGACTTGTGTGACAGGTTGGACATAAAAGAGGAAGACGTAGATCTGTACAGGTTGACCATGCAGAGAAACAGAGATGGAAGAATGTGCAGCAGGTTAGAGTAATCAAGGACAGAGATAGGAATGTGTTGACAGGTTCCACAAGGGTGATAGAAAGATGGACGGAGAACTTTGAAGACCTAGTGAATGACAAACGTGTTGGAAAGCACAGAGTAGCAGAGGTGACCATTGCGATGCAGAAAGCAGCAAAGGTCTCTGAGGATCAAGTGAAAAGGATGAAAAGTTGAAATGCAGTCGGTCCAGGCAACATACCTGTAAAGGTATGGAAGACTCTAGGAACTTAAGAATTTTTCTTCTTCATCCGAGCCATAGATGAATTGTGTGTTTTTTTTATTTTGTTTTGTTTTTTATGGTGGTGGCGCAATATGAGGATTGAATAGAAGCGTTGAAAATGCACAGACATTAAAACTTGGTCTAAAAGTCTGCTCCAGTCTCCTTGTACTATAATTAGTTTAATGTGACAGGAGTCAGAGTGACAAGAGAAACAATAAAAGTAATAAATTCTAGAAGTAATGGCTGAGGTTTGATAAAACAAGAATGAATTCAATCAGACTGCCTGCAGTGCCTCTGAAATGTTTTCTATTGCAGTTAGATTCAGAAGTTGTTGGTCCATGACTTTTCAGAGCAAGGAATGTTTATGAGCTAGCCAAGGCCTGGGAGGCCTGGGAAGTCCGTGACTCAGGACTCAATTAACATAATGGAAAGAACAAAAGAGATAGAGACATGAAAGCTAAGAAATTAAGAAAGAAAGGAAAAAGTTGAAACAAAAAAAGGAACTAAGACATGGAAAATTAATCAACAATGTAGAATATTAAAACAGCTGCTTTTATGCTTCACAAAAATTAAGAATCTCGCCCTTTCACAGCAAAAGTGACACATTAACACACTTACTTGTATGCCTCATATGTTGCTGGTGGAATGAAACCTCCTGTGATAACTCTCCCTAAATGCTCTACATGCCTTTGGGTTTGCAGTGCAAGGCCAAAGAAAAACTTGACCTGCCTCTTGGCCCTGTACATGAACACAACTGCCACACATTCTGATCTGGGTAATGGCAAAAGCTTGACTTCACTGTCAAATTCAGTTGCCTCCCAATAACACAATTTCCACTCTGAAGCATGGAGGTTTGCTTTTCTGCAAACCGACAGGACAATAAGGAAAGGATGACTGGAGTCGCCATGCGATTGTCAGGCAAATTGTCCAGGGTCTACCCCACCTTTGACCTTCAGTAGCTAGGACAGGTTCCAGCAACCCCCTGACTCTGAACCGGAATAAAGAAGGTTTAGAAATGGATGGATGAAGAAAGGGGCAATGTTTGGCAATGCTGTTGTTGTTAATCTTTCAGCACATCCCTTTCGGGGTCACCACAGCAAATCAGCCTTTACTGATTTATACATGTGGTTTGGCAGAGAGTTTTATGCCGGATGCCCTTCCTGACACAACCCCATATTTTATCCGGGTTGGGGACCAGCACAGGAGGACCCAGACCTGGGCCCCTTGTGGCTACATCTTTAGGAAGGGGCCATGTATGGTACAGTTTGGGGCAAAAACCTTATTTCATCAGTGACAGCATTCGGGCTGAAATGTGGGCATAACAACGATCCCAAACGCATTGCCTGGGCAACAAAGGAGTTGCTTCATAAAAAGCATTTCAAGGTTCTGAAGTGGTCAAGCCAGTCTCAGGACCTCAGTACAATGTAGGGGTGTCAGACTCCAATCCTTAACAGCTGGTCTCCTGCTGGTTTTTAAGAAATTCTGCCTCATCTGCAGCTGACCTGGACCAACCTTATTGGTTATTAAAAACAACACACCATCTCTTCTTTACTAGAGCAATGGCTTCTAGTTATTCCAAAACTGGCTGTGCTCCTGTGTTTCCTCTTTCAGACTTTACATCTTGAAAGAGAGTTTACCAAAAGCAAGTTTGGTCTCCAGTTTGGCTCATAGGCATGATTTACACTGTCTCTCTTCCCCCCTTCATGTTTAGTTTCTCAACTTCCACATTGAGTAAGAAATATATCAAGCGGGTGTTATCAGCATTAACACTTTGGTGGCCCAAATGGGAGAAAAAAACTGCACAAACTAAAATGAAAATGATTATTTTGTACTTTCCCTCTTTTGAACCAAAAGATTGTTACTTTACGAAGATTGGTAAGCAGGTGCAAAATATTCATTATCTAAAAATATACCTATAAAGCTAATGTTTGATGTACTATTTGTGTAATTTGTGTAATCGGAATGTCCATAGATAAGATTTGTTTACATCAAAACTTTTGCTAAAAGTACAAATCTTCTTCATTAGGATAAAGCACACAACATTTTAAAATACAAAATAATTAATTTGGTGTTTTGTGTAATTACAATTAAAATATTAAATATTAAAACTAAAGGTATAGGTTGTTTAAAGAGTGTAATAAAAGCAAATTAATTATTTTTCTAAAGATCTGCAACATATTTAAACATATTTCAAGCTTATTAGGATGTTTGGGGCATAGTTTGCATGTTTGATTAAGACACAGTACGTAATCAAAGTGTGTACTCTTTCTTCCAAATTGATATATTTTAACGTAGTGGAAATCGAAGAACATCCAAAAATTAACTTGATTGTCATGATTGTTTTGTCTTTTTTTTTTAACTTCAAGCATGTTGTAAACAAAAGTCTACTTTTTGTTGAAATGTTAAGGGCAAAATATGTCATTTTTTATTTGTTCATGCATTCAGTTGGTCAAAGGTTTGTCAAAGCTCCAGGAAGATGCTGCTCATATCTGCTCCAGATCACATCGCTGTAAAAGCTGTGAGGTGTTTTGCTTATATAAAATAGCTGCTGAACATCAACAAGCTGCATGCATTATTTTATTTTTTGCTTGCAGTTATAATGTGGCTCCGCAGTGATGAGCTGTGCCTGGTTATAGCAGTTTGTCAACCTCTAGTGGTTACCTGTAAAACCTCAGCTGTCAAAGTAGTGGTACGCATTGACTACTGTGCCATCTGGAAACACCTATCACCCCCAATACTCGAAAAACCTTCCCGTTTTATAACACTATTCTAAACAGTAACCCCTGAGAGTGAAAATGCATCATCAATTAGCACTTTTCTTTACTTATTTTGATGAAGCTCTGGTTATTAAAGGCTGAAATAGTGGGATTATACTTCAAATTTCACACTCTTTGATACATCATCCTCCATTCATTAAGCCATTCATCTTTCACACTCATCCCTCTTTCTGTTTCATACTTCTGTGTCACTGTCCCCAATGGGTTAGTGTCTAGAAGTTTCTTCTGTCAGCACCATCTGGGGGGCTGACAGGGCGGATGAGGCCCACGGGAGAGACATCAAACATGGGATGCTGGCCTTGGTCTTCTCGCCTCTCCCCATCCCATATCTATTTGAGTTACTGGCCCCTCCATCTGTCTGCGCATGATTTGGAACTGGCTGTCACAGGCAAGAAAGAAAGGCCCTCCTCCAGTGACAAATGACAACCTCAGAATAAACATAACAGAGGAGGGGGTGAAGAAAAAGAGCTGAATCACTCTTTCATCATCCATCAGCCTCTGCTGGGCTTCTCATTAACCTCTGTTCATTGCCTCTGACTCTACTCTGGTGTCTGTCAATCTTATATTTCCCTGCCACTTAGTTCCTAAATTTGGTAACATCATAAATTAATTTGTCATTTTTCTAATAAAAACATTTAACTCATCCTTTTCCCTGATTCCATCCTTTTTATTGCCCTGAATTCCTACAATCGCACTGTATTTTTGCACAAATACCAACAACTTCTTGACACTGTCGAAATAGTAAAGATTTATATGTGAGCTAAAATCAAGATGAATACAGGCATTGTAGAAGCCACAATTAAAGACAGAAGAACAGATAACATAAGCAAACCCAAAAGTCCACCGACTCACATACTCCTCTAGCTCTCAGCACCGTCTAAAACCTGAAGCCAGCATGCCGAGCCCTGCTGATCTTAGTGTTGTTTCAACCAAGCACACAAATGACAGATGCCTGCTCTGCTGCAGCACAGGCATTCAGAGCATCTCCTCTGAAACCAAAGGCATATTCCTTTTATAAACAGCAGGGATTAGGGCCCTTTGGAGGAAGCTAGCATGTGCAGAGGCCTTAGGCGGCATGCAGATAAAAAAGCATCTTAAATTAAATCAATAACCACCAGTCACTACTTAATCCTGACTAGCCCCAATAAACACCCCTACAGCAGTCCCCAACAAAGACCCTGCCCATGCCTTAGTCCAATTCAACCACACCCAAGCCCCAGACGCCTTCATCTTTTTATAGCTGCACCCCAGGCCCATTCTGGGGTACTCAGGTGAAGGCTTTCAGTCAGGGTAGAGTGAGCCATTTATGACAAGCAAAAGGGGATGAAGGACTACATGTGTTCGTCCAGGTAATCCATCAGCAGACAGGCCAGTTTTGGACGGCACGGCGACTGGCAGCTGGAGAGAAGTGAACAGCTGATGTGGGTAGAGCCCATCTAGATCACGCCAGACAGGATAAAAAGATATAACCCCCACCTCCCTCCCTCACCACCCACCTCTCCTCTCAGTGCTCCCCATGTCATCCCAAAGCTCTTTCATCTTTTAGCCCAGCGGGTGCTAAAGCAAACTTTCCACTTTGGCTTGATAGATACTGGGCATTGCAGGGAACCTTTCACTTTCTTTGCATCAATGTAGGAGAACTGTACCAGCCCAGTTCAAGGACAGGGTGCATCAGCTGGGGCACGTTTTAACTGATAACATTTCTGTTTAAAGGATTCAACCAGTTTAAAACATTAATATAGTTAAGATTAGCATTTACTGGGTATTAAAATAATCCTAGGTTCATGCATTCAAGCAACCACTTCCAATGAAAAGTCTCCGTAAACATACATATTTGCGCAATTCCGGCTTCAGTGTTCAAAAATGCGATCATACGTCACTACGCAAGTTTTAAAGTCAGTTTTCGGGCTCTACATACAAAATGTGTGGCCATTGAACGTGCAAGGTGTAGTGGAGTCCAAACATATATGTTGAGGAGTAACCGTAGCAACTATCCCTCCTCCAGTAGGATGATCTACGTTGCTGGCGCGGAGGTGTTGCGCAAGTCTTCACTTGGATGTGCTACAAAGCACAGAAGTTTAATTTAAATGTAAGAACTGACTTTTTGTTTTTACACAACTTTTTAAAGTTATAAAACTGATGATGTTATATATTTTCCGAGCACTGGTAACTACGCGCTAACGTAGATGACCGGCGCTATTGATGATGTCATCGAGTGGTAGTTCGTCTGAATTTGAAGACACTATATTTTCCATATCTCTCCGTTTGGAGTGATAAATGTAGGGTTATCAGAATAGAGCTGTAAAACAAGAAGCTTGGGGAAAGATTTGCACCAGCTCGACATTTTGCACCAAGCCTCTTCCAAATGTGAGTTCAAGTGCTAGTATACCAAAACGTCAACATGTGTTATATAGTTAAAAAATAAAATAAAAGTAATTTATTTTTTCACAGGAGTCATCTTAGGTAACATTAACAAATGTTCTGTCACTCATTCAAGCAAATATCCTTTTTTCTCTTTAACTTTTAGGTCAAGACCAAAGATGCAAGCTGAGATGAGGATCAAGCTGAGGAGAGCCAGGATTTCCAAGCTGTCAGGAAAACTGAGTAAATCCTATCCCCCAGGCCACTGGCACCACTCAGGAATGTGGTTCTTCCACTTTAATTGTGCTTCAATTCCCTATCCACAACTTGCAAAATTAAATTTCCCTTTTCTAATGTGTGCATTCACTAAAGGCTTTGGTGCAGCATCTTTCAACTCAACCCAAGGCTCCCTTTAAAAGTCAGTGAGCTTTAGAGAGAAGGCCACAATGGTTAGATAACTGAGAGCTTCAAAGTCAAAAGGACTATGAGAGACAGCCGGACACTAAATCAGGGCGACACTTCAAAGTAGACTATTGAGACAGCCATGCAGATACATGAACGGCACAAAAAGAGAGACATTCAAACGCATAAAGGATCATAGAACAACTTGAGACGGCAGACAAAACAAACAAAACACACTAACAATAATCTTTATATGCAAGAGAGCAAAGTAGACAAAATATGGTCAATGGTCTCGCACACACACGCAGCTGTCATTAGCAGCCAGCCAGCTAGGGTGACAGAATAAAGGGCAGACAAACAGAGTGAGAGATCTCCATGTGAAAGACAAAGCAGGGTACAGTAGTGGCTAGCAGCAGCCAAGGGAGACTTCATTAGTGAGGTCAGTGCCCCAGGGTACTTAGTGTAACACTGGAGGCCTATGCACCCACCCCCTGGCCCTATGCAGAGGTGGATATTGCATCTTTGCGATAACATCTCTCGACATAGGAGGGGGCCTCAGCATCACAGCATAAAGACCCCTGTTTTCGGCAAGTTTGAAATAAGGCTTTGTTCCCCCAAGGCCTTGGTTCCCCACCACCACCACCACCTTCTCCTCCTACTCTTTCCTCTTGGGTGGGCCAGAGACTTTCCAAAAAACTGAGCAACGTGTGTCTGGGGATAGCCCCCTCAAGCCCCCCACCCCCCACCTCCGTCTGTCCACTACACATATACACAAGTACGTTAAGCTGCACTCACACATTCAGTCTAACATGCACACATATCTTACAGCAACCTCAACCCCTCATCCAGACAGTGGCGTCCGCTGGCTTTTGGCCATGTCTGTGGAGCAGTTGGTAGGAGAGGTGGAGATCCTGGGCTGTGGAGGGAACAGCTCCAGGAGGGGCCTCAGTGGCCTCACCCCTGGCAGAGTAGGGGCCCACAGAGAGGGGTGTGTGTGTGCCTGTGTGTCTATGAGGGCTTGAGGGGGCCTAGTCCTGGTCAAAGGTGCCTGGCTGCCTGGGCACTCCAGGGAGCTCAACAGACAGGCAAGCTTTACATGGAGCCTCCCTTAGTACAGACACTCCACAGTCAGTTACATACAGCTTACAGTAAAGACTCTCACCAGTCATCAATAGCCATACTCACACTAGAAAAACACAGTCAATAATAGTGACATTCATGAATCAGCACATTCAATTTTTGGCCAACCAATGCACTTCCCATCAAGTGACAAAGCATCACCAGTAAGGGGCGGGTGGCAGCTGTTGATCTATGGGCGACAAGAATATATGCTAATTTTCTTGACCATTCCTGGCAAGTGAAGGGTTTGTCAAGGTCTCAGTGGAGGATGGGGAGTAAAAATATTTATGTTGTGATGCTGAAAGGAGTTGCCAGGTAGGAAAGATGCGCACACCTTCCATTTATACTCCCATCAGCTGGTGGATTTAAAGGACCCTCAAAACGGATCAATCATTTTCCACTGCAGGCTGTTCACTCTTTCCTATCTTTTCTTTTTGAATGTGCAGACAGTGTGTATGCAGGTGGGGGCATTGATGTTACACATGTGCATTTTATCTGTAGTACGACTGTCTGTTCTTATACGTAATTATTGGTGTGTGTGCGTAGTGCACATGGCTGTGCGTGCTTACCAGCTCAGTCAGCTTGCAGCTCTCTGTGCTTTTTGCGTTCATTATCACATGTTTTATAGTGGAATATTTAAGTCGGGGGGCCTTGGCATGGCTACGGCTATAGTTAGAGAACAAAGGAAAGTGCTCGGGCTGTCAGGAGGGTGTGGCATGTTGGAGCACAGTGTAGAGCTTTTTAGTAAGTGTTGTCCCTGCACTTCATGGAAAGCAAAGGGGGGGGGGGGTCGACCAGGCCAGCCATGAAGGCAGACGGAGCTAAATTCAACTCATTCCCGTATTAATGGGAGCTTATGTGCCATTCACCCACACTAAAGAGGGCATTAGCCTGAGCCAGACAGCCAGGATACACCTTAAAATATCTTCCCTATCTGGCAAACCCCATCCTTTGAATTCTCTAGCATTTATTTTTTTATTTATTTCTGTTACAGAAGGATATAAATAGCTGGAATAGACAGCAAAGATTTTAATTTTTTTTGTGATGCAGGTATTTTATTAAAAAAATTAACAGTAAACATACACAGTCTAAACCAGTGGCACAGACAATATGGCAAAGTGGTAACTTCTTTAAAATGTGCAATTTATCTATGCATAGTTTTACCCTGGTATTAAAGATACTACTCAACACGGTGGATAGGTAAAAAGGCCAGTTTCGCATCTTATGAAAATGTAAAAATATTTTTAAATTTAGATTTCTTACCATTTTTTTTTATCTGGGTTGTAAGTTGAGAATCTGTCCTCAATTTTTTTTTATTTCATACTTCTTGAAGTTAAAACAAAATTATTAGAAGATAAACACTGCTTTTTTTTATTACAAAAAAAAAAAGCAGGACTAAACTGTAGGCTTGGCGCATTTCCTGGCTTAGCAAAATCATAAATTTTATCTAAAAAACATTGAAACTGTTGATGGAGTAGATTTCTTAAAATATGAAAAAAAGATGGGTTTTTGGCACTACCCAGAAATAGTTCCTAAGAAAGAAAGAAAAAAGGAGTTGACCCATCATCAGAAAATATTTTATATAGGATGTGTAATTTTTCCTATCAGGGATGCTTTAATGCAAAAGGTATGTCACTTATATCACTTTAGAGGGTGTAAATGCATTATTCGAGGTAAAAAAAATTAGCCTCAACAATAAAAAGCTCTTGTAATATTAGTTGTATGAGTACGGTGGCGAAAGTAAATCATTAATGCTTTTTTCATAGTGGTGGAGCTTCAAAAAGGTGATATAAAATGTTAGGCTTTAGAGAAAAATAAGTGTGGAAACAAAAGTAATTTATTTTTTTCCTGAGTTTTTTAGTAGGATTTATTTGTAATAGTTCCTCGTGGTCAGAGTGAATTTGTCCTGTACTGACAAATGACAGACTAGGAACATGTCTGTGGCTGTAAATTTATGAATGTGTTATTAGTATTTGAAGAAAGTAATTCATATCCCCTTTGGTTGGTCTGCATGTACTTGACTCCTAAAAGCAGCACAAAGATAGAAGGACGTGGAGTTTTGCATGAATGTGTGGGTGCTGTGCTCCGCTGCTCTATAAAACAAGCTGAAGAGTTATTAGTTGGCAGGGATAATTGGTCTCTATGTAGGTGGCATGACCCAGCTGTCTGCAGCAGGAAGGCCCTGAGCTGAGCATGACCTCAACTGCTGACCTTACAAATGCAATACAGTGACCTCTGACCCTCCCCACATTTAAGAGACAGTGTTGTCTTTCTGCAGTCAGCCAGCAAATTGGAGCAAAAGCGGCCATTGAATCTTTTCCTACTATGTTTGTTCAGACGACTGTTGCATCCTGTCGCATCATCATTAAAATGCTACAAAAAATACCAAAAAAGTTGCCTTTAAATTTTGTTCAGCGCATTTCTAAATCCTCACTTATTGGCATCCCTCCTACCTGAAGCACCTTGCAACACGACACCATCTTTTTGGGGTTAAAAGTATCTCATGCAGAAGATAAAAGCTTCAAAATGTAGGTGACATAAGGTTTTAGCCACATGCTCTCTTTACTTAACGTTTGTTGGAAATAGAGACAAATCAAATAAAAGATTTCATACTTCCTGGTCGCATATTCTTTCTGTAACATTTCTTCTGATTAATCATGTAATCAGTATGACATCAGGACCTATTGTTCTTATGTATGGTGTTCCTTTGGTGTTTTATTTTAGCATGTGACATTAATAACCAGACTTCCTATGGCAATCAAATAACTGACAAAATGACAAACAGCTCTTTCCACTGTTACTTGATGGTAAGAAAGACAGTCAAAAAGACATGCACTCACAGGCTACATGAACATCCTATATTGATGTTACAGTCAGGAGAAAACCCCCTTTCCCCTTTAATCCTCTTTTGTCCCAGAGCGACCAAGGAGGCGGGTGGGCCTCTCAGGAGAAAACAGAGGAAAGATATCTGTCAAGATGGAAGGAGTGCCCCCTTAGGCTGCCACTGAGCAACAACCCAGTCCCATTGCCTCCCATGATGTCTCACAACAGTGCTGTTGAGTGACAGGAAAGCCCTAATGCAGCCAGGCATCTCCTGTAACTCTGATCTACAATAAAGGCCCTTGGCAAAAAAAATAAATAAAATAAAATTATATAAAAAACAAAACAGGAGGGTGTATGTGTGTGCTCTAAGCATTTACACATTTGTGTGTGTTTTTTTATATAAATTAAACTGTGCCAACCAATAAAAATGTAATTAACTGTACATTAGCAAAAAACATTACAGCTGATGTGAGGACCCCTCAGATTGGGTTATAGTGTTGATTTATCAGTGCATTTAGCAGAACATGTTCATAATACTGTGCATATTCTGGGATGCAAACAGTTGTTGACAAGCACTGCAATTCCTCATGCTGTGTCAAACCTTGAGTGTGTCCAAATTAATTCACTACTCATTACTTGGTCCACTATATAGGGAATTCATCTTTTTGTCTGAGTGTCCCAATCTACAATTCCTACTGCAAATCCAGGGCGTTGGATGGTCCCACACTAAATATTCATGGGTTGACGGACTAAGGACATAACCCTTCTTTCTGTCCAGCATTTATTCCCAAATACTGTGTATGTTATTACATGATAAACTATGATCCACATCTTTATCTTTAACTTGTCTCCAAGTTTCTTAAGCTTTTTTTGTTCCTCATCGTTAAAAGAAGAATCAGCATTTACTTCATTCTCCTTTGTTCACATCTTCATTTCTTTGGGTCTGTGTTGCCACAAGACTACTGTTTCTATGCTGACGAATGCCACAATGCAGAAAATGCTAAAACGTGGACAAAACCTCTCGCAAATCACCACAAGTTTTTCTTCATTTCTCTGGCTTACCACAGGGATGATTCCAGAGATGTCACATTTCAAGCATTTTTTTAAAGGAGGAAAAAATGAAAAAAAAAAAATGAGTTTCTTGCAAAGTAATTTTTACAGGGTTTACTTGGATAAAGTGGAAAAATACCCTCCTCATCCATCCAGTCAATCTTTCACTTATATGTATATATATATATATATATATATATATATATATATATATATATATATATATATATATATATATATATATATATATATATACAATAAATGACAATAAATTAGCCAACATTGTCAATTATTAATAGCTCGTGTTTTTAATGGCAATTTATCTGAATCTTTACAGAGCCTTTAATTATCATTGGTAATTGATTTAAATGTTTTGAAGGGGTACAAAAAACAATGTTTAAAGCCGAAATAACATCAGAATTTGATGTAGTAATTAACACAAATTGTGAATTCTGTTAACAATAATAACTCAGTTCCATAATATAAAAAAAGAAAATAATCTGGCACAACATGAAAAAGAGAGTTGGGAGTTTTTAACTGAAAAATGAAATTTTAAACATGAATAAAAATATAAAGAAATAAAGTTCTAAAAAATGTAATAAACTATAAACAAGCTCAGAGGACTGCAGCCTCTAACACTAATGGAGCCCTTTTTCCAGTTTCTTAATGACCAAAACCCAGCGAGAGCCGAAAATTCCCAATTCATTGTTTGGAAAAATACATTTTTCATAATTTATGTTTCTGATGTCATAAATGCTTTTAACAAATTACAGTAATTTAAGTATAACATGTTGAAATTTTCTCTTTCAATATATAACAATTTTAAAAGAAGTTCCTTTCAAAATAAAATAATTCCTGTTGTTTTTTTTTTTTTTTTAAAGCCAAAGACCCACGATGGAGGGACAAAAGAGCTACACGTGGCTTCAGAGCCTCAGGTTGCAAACCCCTGATCTAGCTGTACCTTTAAGTCTTCTTTTATGGTAAAATGGCTCAAGATAAGAAATTCTGTTACTTGGCTGCACAAATCCCACAGTAAATCATCATAGAGCACTGATATTCAAAAAGTTGTGATAAATATATAGAAAGTGTAAAATGATAATTATCATTCCAAATAACGTTTTATATCCAACACATATTTTTTCCCTTTAGGTTTTACTGTCCAGCTACAGTTGGTTGATAAAAATGACGATGAGGGAAATAAAAAAAAAATATCAAGGTAGATGGGGTGAGTCCATTGCTGAACTCAAATTTTGTGGGATTGAATCAAAGTACTTTGGCAGACAGTCAGAGCTACAGAAATCTGCTGGAAAATCTCTCCACTAAATGACCACATATAAAAGGCCACAACTGTTGGTGACCTGTTCTTGATGGCCGTGCCGCGAGCAACGCCCACCACTCTGTCACCTTCCCTAACAGAGGCCGACGAGAAGCCATAAAAACCTTTGAGCAAAATGTTGTTTTTTATATTAGTTCCAAACACTTTAAGTGCGTTTCAACCAAATTAAAGCAAAACTACAACAAAAACATGCAACCCGGGCAGCATGGAATCAATGAGCCAGTTTGACCTCATGTGCTTGCTTCGGCATGGGGGTGTGGGTGGGGCAATAATGGAGTGAGAGGATTTGTGTTGAAATATTTCATGTTTAAAGAGTGCGGCAGCTGATGGAAGATAGGACAAATAACTCTATAAAATGGGTTTACATGTATCTCAACCCAACGTTCACCTGTCCGTCTATGCATCAGTGACTGTCAATAATGTTTTCCATCTTTCAGCACGCTAAGTCACACACGCAAACGCACACTAAGCGCAATTATCTAGTACACCAAGATCAAAGATGGAGGACAGCAACTGAAATACAGCATCCACTTTTTTGACATGTATGAACATCTAGAGTTAAGTTTTCAACCTAAAGTTATCATTCTGCAATAAATAAGCAGTTGTGTTCATTCTACATTACTTAAGTATGATTTAAGAGGTCGGGGGAAATAAAAAACCACTTTATAATAGCTACAAGCACAATCCTCTTGTGCATGGAGCCTGCCTTTGACCAATAGTTGCGACAGTCCTGCTCTCTATGACTCATTGTTTCCAAAATCTGTCATATGAGTCCCATTAGCAGGAAACAAAAGACATTGCCTTACTCCGCTCTCCCAGCCTTCACTTTTGCCTTATCCTCCCCCAGACGTTTGCAGGTTTACCTGCAACTATCATTTCCTCTTTCATCATCCTCATATTTTTTTTTTCATTTGTGCTTGTTATTCCTCTTCTGAAAATATATTTCACTCTTTTCCCTTTTACTTTGCACTGTTAAAAAGACAATCTAGAGGAAAATATCATCCGTGAGCAGTTATTGCACTTGTCAATCCTTGTCTCCTTCCTCACATCGTTACTTTTTAAAAATCTTTTTCATCCCGCATCATTTGCCTGCATCACTCACTCTGTGTTCTTTTACCGTTTTAGCACCGAGCAGGTTTTTGTTGGGTGTCTGTGCAAAAGCTGAAGTAGCTGAATTATAAAAATCACAGCTTCCCAGACTACAGGACACACATTCCACTGTCATCATCTGTTTTTGTCTGTGTCAACATATTGTGTAGCGTTAAAAACCTTGTTCCTGGATCCACATCTATTCCTGCTCACATGTGGTCAAATGCATGGTCTTTACTTACCCTGTCAACATGACTTCTGCTAAAATAAAGGTAAAAATAATACCTGCGGCTTCTTTCTCTGACATTTTTGAGCAAGGGAGTAAAGTGGATGACAGAACAGAAACAACCCAATAATGCAAAGCTTTCGTTCAAGAATACTTCAGTGTGTGTAAATGCGAGTGTGTGGGGGTGTAAAGATGCGTGCATCCCCTGTGACATGCATTCTCAGTGACTTACAATGTGCGTGTGTGTGTCTTATGAGAGGGCAGATGGGAGGGGGAGGAGTGAGCACCTCTAAATATGCATCTTAATGGCTGCTCTGTTCCCACCATTCAAACCCAATGATTGAGAGCGAGGGCCCGAGAGGCAGGGGATGAGAAGGAGAAGTGGGGCAACATGTTTTCGAGCCGCCGGCCGAAGCTGGGATCAGGAAAGACAGAATGGTGTAAGCAAACGTTAACACGAGGCCAGCTATGAGAGGAGCTGCCATACCTGACTCCTTCAACCGTGGTGACAAACACACACACACACATGGCGAGACAGGCTCCGGCAGCAGCAGCATTGAGGAGCGGAGTGGAGAACTAGCCTCCTCAGGCAATAGATGTTTGTCGCTAAATGAAGGCCGGCATTCTTTGGTTTCCCAGGGTGCTGGGTGCCTGCCAGTCCCCCGGCCACTGAGTGCCATTTTATTAAGAACAAAATGGAGCCCCTATGAAAGGAGCCCAGCACTGAGCCTGCACAGGTCTCACTGAGCTGGGCCTCGACATAAACAAACAGAACCTTAAAGAGACAGGCTGGCAGAAAATAAGAGACGGCAGGGGCCTCTCGAGAGCCGTCTGAGAGATACAAAAAACAGAGGGTATTACTGATGATCAGGATTCACCTCACAGTAAGACTGAGGGAGGCGTGTGAGCTGAAGAATAAAGTGAAAGCTAGCTGGCTTCATCAACAAAGGATGGATAGACAAGATAGACAAGACAATGGTATGGGAAGCAAATTCTGTCCCAAAATTCATATTCAAATAATTAGTTGAATAGTCATGAATCTGTATTATTGTGTCAACCAGGAGGCCCCAGTGAAAGGTTGACAGACGTCTTGAAAACATCTGACACCTTTATTCTTCTTCACAAAACAACTTTTCAGCAGGTGAAATTTTGAATGGGTAAAATTCTAATTTACTGTTTGCTAGTCCCATTGATTATCAAGTACAGACTTTTTTTTTAAGTCTTGAAATATCTGAAATATCTTCATCCTTCCGCTGAGGTCATGGACGATATGTTTCATTTTATCCTGCAAACGTCATTTCAATTGTCCAATTCATAAAGTAGCCAGGAGGTGTCAGTAATACAGAGGATGTGCTCAGGCTTGCTGTGTCAAGCAAGTGTGTATATGTGTGTGTAAGAAGGTGAAAGTGTGTTTAAAATGTACACAAGTCCACAAGGGACTGTGGTTTTTCAGTAAAATGAGTGCACAGATATAAATGTGTGTGTAGGTGTGTGTGTGTGCACAGTCTGATGTCAGTTGTAAGAAATGAACTTGACTCAATTTATAAACAAACAACATGTAAAGGCTTTTATAAATAGGTGGCTCTGACTAGTGCTGTAATCATTTGCTGACCTGAATATAAAACTCTTGTTTCATTGACTTTATTTCAATTTTATTTAAAAAGCCAGTGGAAATGTAAATAAGAGTAGAAAATTCCATTAAAAAAATGTCAGCATCCATAAATGTGAAACTGAATATATTTGCAGCCAGGTATGGCAATAAACCGATACAATATATATATATTTTTTATTATTTTTATTTTGTGCAAGGTGCTTAACAGATTTGCAGAAATATAAAAACAAACATATTGAATAATTACAAATAAATCTGTATCTGCAGCCAAATGCAGGCATCAGCATCATAGAAAAGCCCTACAGCTGGAACCAACCTCCCTGATACAGACACCTCTAACTGAGGATACCCTTGAAATAAAATTC
The DNA here is from genome assembly GCA_023969325.1 of Oryzias curvinotus. NCBI lineage: Eukaryota > Metazoa > Chordata > Actinopteri > Beloniformes > Adrianichthyidae > Oryzias > Oryzias curvinotus. Next base: position 9,137,321 of record CM043724.1, on the reverse strand, counting down.
TAAATATTCTATGATAAATTCTAATAAACAAGAATACAGCAGCACAGTAGTGTTAGCCCAATTGCCTACAGCAAGGATGCCTGGTTCGAATCCTAGCTGGGTCCTTTATGTGTGGAATTTGCATGTTCTCCCAGTGCATGTGCGGGTTTCCTCCAGGCCCTCTGGCCTCCTCCAACAGTTATGAAAAATAACTTGGATAGGATGACTGAGAATTAAATTGTGCTGTGTATGTGTATCTGTGTGCGTTTGACCCTGTGGTGGAATGACAAACTGTCAGAGGTGATTCCAGGCGCATACTGCAGAAGTGGAATTAGGATGTAGCATGAGATATGGATTGCACAAACTAAATCAATACGATATAGTAGAAAGAATGAATGCAATGAACAAGTTAAATAGTTTGCAGCCCCCTTGGAGAGGGTCTGACCTCTATTGACATGCACTGCTTTCTGACATGCACTGCTTTCTGTGCCAGGAAGGCGAAGGTGGCACTCTTAGTTGGAATCCATTGGAGTGCACACTCAGCAACTTGCTAGCTTGTGTCTGTGCTGACGATGGCTAAAAAATGCCCTCATAGAAAGAATTAAAGATGGGGTAGAGGAGGTGGTAGAGGTGCCGTCATTGTCAGCTTCACTGGAGCACAGGAGCCAGGGGTTGGAGGAGATGAAGAGTGTAAGAGAGTCGCAGACACTGGACATGTCTGTTTAAAAAAAAAAAAAAAAAAAAAAATCTCTTGCATGCTAAGCTATTTATAAGAGCAAAAAATACGCTGCATATTGTTGTTTGAGGAACAAACTATAGGAGCAAATAACTTTTGCTATCTTGTTTCACGTTTGATAAATAACTTTTTACGTGCTAAGTAGATCTTGTTCATCTACGATGTATTGTAGATGTTCATTTTGCATATTTATCAAAGGCACAAAGCTAATTGTATGCTTTTAAAAAATTTAGCAGACAGGTTGGACAAAAGGTTCACAGACTTCCATTTGAAATGACTTACAAATGAGGTGCCAGTGTAAAAAAGTAAATCAGCAATGTTAGTTGGTGCTGCAGAAAAAAAGGCTACAAGAACCTAATAAAATTGTATATATCTTTTAACCTGAAACCCTATTATACCCCTGTCATTCATCAGATAGAAAACAAATAAATGCATGAAGGAATGAATGAAGCTTTATTTATATAGCACTTTAAACCACACTTTCACTGTACTAAAGTACTTCACAATAAAAGAAAGACAGAAGATGGTTTCAAATTAGGCAAATTAAGAATGACATTAAAAACAGCACAAAAGGAGAAAAAGTAGTCATCAATAAAATACATAAAAAATGTAAATAAGAATGCAAAAAAAACAAATAAAAGAAAATAAAATGGCCAAGGACAGTTAACAGCTCAGACCAAGGAGAGCTTTTAAAAACATACAGTCAAAGTTTAAACTGAATTCTAAAATGAACGGGGAGCCAGTGAAGTGAACTGTATAGCAGAGTGATGTGTTCTTGTCTGGATGTTCCACTAAACAGTTGTGCTGCTGCATTTTGAACTAACTGGAGACGGTTCAGTGATCGCCGGGTGACACTGAAAGTATAGTTGTAATAATTTATGCGACAGGTGTTCATGGCATGGATGGCCGTTTCTAGATCACTGCGAATCAGAGAAGGTTTAGCTTCAGCTAAGGCGTAAGTGATAAAAGCTCATTTTGACAACACTGTCAATCTGTTTGTCAAATTTAGAACAGCTGTCAAAGATAACTAACCCCCAGATTTCAAACAGCAGTAGAGTCAAAATATAAAATCACTTATCCCTTGGCATATTTTATTTTGATAAAAAGTATTTCAATCACTAATTTTACCTTACACCAACATCTATTTATTAAAAAAATATTTAAAATACAACACAAACTCTGCAGCCAAGAAATAACAAACCCAAAAACTCCTAAACCCTTTGGGAAATAATTTTCAAATTAAATGAAGATCTAAGCATTTTGACAATAAAGTTTTGAATTTTCTTGAATAACTAGACAGAACAGTAGTAGTAGAAAAAAAAAGTTGTTGTTAGTTCTTAAGAAGTTGTGTTCTAAAACACAACCCTTATACACAGAAAATAGGCAAAGTTTTCTTGTTTTGTTTTTTTCCAAATTTTTCTTAAATTTGTAGATTATAAAACTAGTTTTGGAAAATTGTTTTCAAAATGTAAGTGTGGATCAACACATAGGTATAACTGCTTGTGTCATATCTGCTATTGGATCTACAAGTTTTAAAGGTCAGTCATGGCATCTGGACTTTTGTCTTCTCCTCTTGAAATGTTTTAGGACAATGATTCCAGATGCCATGACTCAACTTTAAGGCAACATCACCAGAATTAATGAGAATCTTTGAGTTTTTAACCTAAAAACCTCAGTGTGTGATGCACAACAAGGGATTTCTGTTTTCCTACAGTTTATGCACATTTTACAATGACTGTTTGACAGAATCTATTTTCCATGCTTATGTTTCCAAGGATCTGCATATCAGCTCCGCCTTTCTTCTTCTCAATCACAGGCGAATAATAAAAACATACTGGGTGAGATGCGACCAGCCCCAACATCTGTCTTTGATTATTTATTGTGGGAGCCCACCGGCACCATGGATGGCATCAAGCGATGTGTGTGCGTGTTAATCTATGAGCGCATTTTGGCGTCCGTTCAGATACTTGTGCGAGTCACTGTTTTGTTATTTCATCCTTTAGCGGGTGAAGTGCGCGGCTGCGTTTGTTCAGTATGTGTGTCTGAGAATGTGACTGCATACCGCTGTGCGATGTGCGTTTCCACAGACATGTGAGAACAGTGCGAGTGTGTGTGTGGAGGTGACACCCCCCCCCCCCCCCCCCCACACACACACACAGTGAAAGCCACAGCTTCAGACCACATCAGAGAGTGTGTGGGAGACAGAACGACAAGACTGAGAAACCCGGGAGCGCCTGTTTGCTGCCACACACATACAACATACGATCCTACTTGAAGGTTTATCACACTCACCTTTGTGTGTGTGACACATACTATCTGACTGTTGCTCCACCTCCGCACATGCAGGACGCACAAACCCTTTTTTTTTTCTACTCAGAGGTCATAGTTTGGAGCTGTGGATGGCATGTGAACCAGAGAAGGTGTTTATGTGCACATGGTGTCTCACAGACAGTCTGTGGTTGTAGGGTTGGTCGGAACAAGCCTTCTGTCCGAAGTATAAGCTGCTGACCCCCAAAAATGCATGACAAAGGAGAAAAAGTCATATTTAAGTTGCTTTTTTGAGAAAAACTTACTTAACAAAATAACACATCAAGAATAGACATTTCAAAAGGCAAATTGTTACGGTATAGGTAAGAATTCCCTACCATAATATATGCTGGTAAACGGGTGCAACGTATGAACAGTAATTCAGATAACCAGACCATAAAAAACTAGCTAACAAGTCATCTAAACTATTAATGTCACTTCATATCACCCAATCCATTGAATTCTTCTTCTTCTTTTATTTGCAACATAATTTCTTTCTTTTTTTTATTGCAGTTTCTGATTTTGTTTGCACAGTTGCTCTTTTTGGCCACTGTAATGCACATTAAAAAATGAGAATATACACATTGTTTGTAGTCCACAAACAAACAGGAATGCAAACACCTGCATGTCTTTTATGCGTTTGAGACAAATAATGCTCTAAATGACTTGAATGCAGACATGTCCTATCAAAGGAAAGGTGGCAGTGATCCGTGCTTTCTCCTGATAAACACATGCAACCTTCCTATCGGCAGCCAAAGGCCACTCATGAAATTTCTCACGCTGCCACCAGAACGTACACGCAAACACACACACAGATAAGGCGCAGGCATAGGTCATCCATGGGTGAGTGAAAGCTAGAAGCCATGTTTTTACTTGCGGTGGACACACATCAATTTCAAGGAAATTGCTCGCCCCATTATTGGAAAGTGTTACCGGAATGTCAATTAAGGGGGAAGTTTTTAACCTCGCACCACACAAATAAACAGTGCACCCGCTCCCCCTTATTAAAGGCGGTGTAAGCGCAGACAGAGAGTCTGGACTTGATGGAAGGGAGGGAAGTAGGGATGAAGGGAGAAAACGAGGTTTGAAAGGAGCAAGGGGGAGGGACATGAGACTATTTTTCACAAATAAAAGCCTCTGGTCACACTCTTTTCTGGGGGTGGGAGGCTTCACTTGGACTCAAAAGCTGTCGTCCTGTTTCAGTTCCACTGCAGGTCGAGAGCCAATGACTGATTAGATCCTGCAGGTGTATTCAAATTCAGCTCCCTGGTTTCTGAATGACTGATGGGGGGAGTACAAATGATGTGTGAGAAGAAGGATGACACAGGTGAGGAACCCTCTAAAGAAAAGAGAGCCAAAGCTGCTGGCCAGGGGTGGAATATGTAAGTCGAGGAGGGTCGGGGGGTGAGTTTGTTCTGTGCAGGATTACTTTAAAAATACAGTGGTTAACGCGCAAATAAACATTGTGGGTAAGGGAGGAGGATGCAGACAAAATGCAAGCAAAGAGGCAGAAAAAATATCTGACTTAAAAAAAAAGGGTGTAATAGGTGGATGAGGTCTGGTGACAGAAAAAAAAATGCATTACTGGGAAAGTCTGAGGACGACTAGAAGAATAAAAATCCACACAAATTTCCATCTGGCAATTACAGGACTTAGCCATAAAAAGCATTCAAACAAAAATTGTGATTGTAAAAGTGTTCAGGTCATTTTGTTAGATTACAGCTGTGAAAAATAGCGATTCCTGGCAAAAATAAAAAAAACGAAATCTAGAAAACAAAAAGACAAATAAAGAAATATCAAAAGAGAATAAATGATAAACAACAACACCACACAACAGACAAACATTTTCACACTTTTGTTTAAACTCTAAAAGTTCAAATCTTCGTAGAAAAATGAATCAAGTTTCAAAGAATGAAACCACATTTCTGATCACAAAGAAAGATTTAAGTAGATTCAGCAAACTGAACACATTCTTTTCAGGAGACAAGGCATGGAAGAGTTTGATTGACAGTGGTCTACAGCCAATCAGGACGCAGTGCGCTAAAAAAAAACAATTGTGCTGAAAAAAATTGGAGAAAAAGAAAGAACACAATTCATGAAACACAATATAACGGGGGACCACTGTAATGTTTACTTGCAAGGAGAAATGATGGTTTTCTATAGAAATATATTTGAAATACCACTGCCTTATACGTGTAGCTTTGGGATAAAATAGCTGCAAAAAAGCTGCTTAATTTCATCATTTATCATTGAAATAAGGACTGATTTGCTTGTTGAAAGCCCTCAACAAGCAGTGACTTGGCTTCACCCATTTTCCTTTTCAAACGCGTTTCAATCTGAAAGGCGAAGGGTTGCATTTTGGGATTGTTTTACAAGTTCCTGTGCTTGAGAGTCAGGTGACTGTACTCTCCATTCCTGTTAGAATGTGGCATAGCTTTTGCACCATTTATCTTTGCTGACAGCATGCAAATGGTATACAGTTCTCTATGCAATGAAAGTGTATGAGCGTTTGACCGGAAATCTGTGTGCCACAAGCTGGGAAAGTAAAGCCACTGGATCAAACAACAAAGCTAAGATTTGAACTACTTTAAACAGGTACCCTCTGCTGTTGCTTCACAGAAAAAGCCTCCAAAGCTGGGTGGAGTGTGCTCAGACGGCTCCAGGGGGTCTAAGTCTGCAAGCTCACTGGCATGTGAAATGCCTTCTCATCGCCAGTGTGTGGGCCTCTGTTTGGAAAAGGGCTTGCCAAAAGCCCCATCACCATAACAGATGAACAGCTGCTGAGAGGCAGCATGTTCCATATAGGTTGCACACTGAACACAAACACTAAAACGTCCCCCGTCACTCCTCATGGAAAAGAAGACTGCATGGATGTAGCACAACTTATATCCTGTTGAAATAATAAATAGACGGGTAGAATAAACTCCTGAATCATGGAGCATTCAAAATAAATGCACAGCTAAATTAGGGAAAGTATATGGTTTTTCAAAAAGGTGTATCGTTTTAACGTAATGGCTTGGTTTTATAATGAGCTTCCATAAGAATCGAGTGATATCATACATTTAATCATTTAAAACATCATTGCCAATTTTAAACTTTAACTTAATTCACCTACAATCCCCTTTAAAATGTTTTACTGAAGCTGCAGAATTGGGTCCCAATCTCTCCTTTTTTAGTAATGATAACTTGATTAGAACAACAGCTTGCCAGAAATGATGTTCAAAGAAGAATATGACCTTGATTTTCTTAAATTCAAACAGTTTGCTGGAGCTTGTCTGGTATTAATAATCACGTTCATTCCAAGTGACCTGATACTACAGTAAGAAGGCAGAAATATGGCGGGGGGAAGAGATTGAGTTGAGAGGCTAAGATTAAAAAAAAAAAAAACTATTAGTGGAAAAATCCACAATCTACTGAACACCATTACATTGGTCACTCTCAGCAACCAAAGTGGGAAACATCCCATGTCACTTGGTTTGTTTCTAATGAGGAAATCTTGGAGATTTGTCAAAGAAAGATCTGAGTAAAAGTAATGTGCCTTTTCAAAGTAGAGCATTTCGGTTGTACAATTTTTGGAACTTGAACTGCCTTGGTGTCTTAAAATGCAGCAAATGAAAAATTCTGTGCTGAAAGCAGGTTAATTCTAGCCACTCCAGTCGCTGTTGGGTTGTTCAGAAACATTTGTCATTAAAACAAATTGAAAGACTAACCACAAGAATGGAGCTCCACAAAAGTTTGTGGACTAAGGTTAAAATCAACAGAACTTTGAATAAAAAAAGGCTCCACAAGTCTTTTCTAGAAGATTTAAAATAATTTCAGCTCTGTGTTCTCAGCATTTCCCCTAAGGTACCCTGTGGAGTGTAGCAATATATAACAATAACAATATTGGTAATATATCTATATTTTTCTGGGTCATCAGAAATTCACCTCTCAGTTGTGGGTGGGACTGTTGGGATAGAGTAAGCCTACCTCTGCTTCCCGACATCTTTCTGTTCACATAATTTCCCACTAGCTTAAACCCCCTTGTGTAAAAAAAATGGCAGCAATATTGGAGCTATCCAGTCAGACAGTTTTGAACCAGACGTCGATGCCATTTTTTTCATCTGCTCCTGATTCACAACAATTTGAATAAAAAAAAATCTTAGTTTTCTCTATATACAATTTGCCCCCATCATGAAAAATTCGACAAGAACGTGTTAAAAACACCCAAAACATGAATTTCATTGGAGTGGGTCTTTAATTAAGTTATTTGGAGTGAATATGCTACATGTGAATAGTTTGCATTTTAAACGTTTTGGGGAGATTTACAACGGCGGCTTTCAGTGAACTAAGAAAATAGGCAACCAAAGATGATTTTAAAAGTTTGGACAATTCCAAAAATTTTTGTTTACCAGTCTCGTACGAGACAGTCATGAAAGCTGATCCCCAAACACGGTTTCTTTATGTGACTTAGACCACATTACAGGCTACAACACCAAAAGATATGCACTTTAAACCAGTGCTCCTTCTATTTTGTGGTTTGTACAAACCAATGACATCAAAGCTCCAAACCAAGAATGACTGACACAGAGTGCTTGCTTGACAAAATCAACAGTGGATGATGCAGGTTAAGTTTAAATACTTTTAGGATCATTGTGCATACCACAGGAAATGACTAAAAAAGAAAGACAAAAACATCAGTTGAACCCCCCCCCCCTTCTAAGTTTCAACATAATGTCAAAAGCACCATTTTCCAGACAAAAAAAAAACAAATCTGGAAAAAGTTTTTTAATTTGAAAACCTGTTTGTGAGAATGAAATCAGTCTATAACCCTGATAGCTTAACCGTTGTTCAGCACATGACTTTCGAGCAGATAAAAATCTTACTGTTTCACTTTCACAGGGAAGCAGAGGGCCTGGTTTTTGTCATAAAAAGTATCCAAAGATAACAAAAAACTAGCTATCCACAGCCAAACCCTGGCTCTGATGGTAATTGTAGCTGTCCCCTGTGGTGTCTCAGTGTGAGTCATCACAGGAAATGAGTTACCAAGGCAAAACCTCAAGTACCACCCAGGTACTCGTTCAGTTTCACACACACACACACAAACAGCTTTTGAATGGTCATGGGAAGTGATTGGAAGGCAGGACTTCCTCTGTGTGGAGCACTGCTGCCACCATGTGCTCATTTGAAGAGCAGACACAGCAGGCTGCAGCACACAGTGGGATCAGGACCCACATGACATGCATGTTAATGCTTCACAATACCTTCACTCCCCAACATCTGCACCTGCTTTGTCCTAGTTAGGGTTACAGGGGTTGCTGAAACCAGCTGTCTTTAGATTGACACAGGATACCATCTCATCAACAAATCCTAGTTTTTTTGCCGATTTAACAGCATGACCAAGACTCTTATTAAAAAATTGTAACTATCAGTGATAACAAAGAATCTTAATATTACACTATGCATTTCTTTCTTTCATTCGTGAGGATTGCATGGTACAACACAAATGAAGCAGAAAAAAGGTACTGGGACACTAAGAAGATCTGTGTAGAAAAAAAATAAAACAAATTGCCACTTGTGTCAATTTGTAACATCAAACTAATAACCCTATTTCAGCTCGAATGGTGCAAATGGCTCAAAGATCTAGTCTCCTGTCCTTTTTGAATTATAGGCACTGGAAGTTGGTCAAAAAATAGAGGAGATCTCAAATTGATGCCAGTGTGAAGCTAACTATCATCTCAACAACATCCAGGAGTGTTTTTTTCATCTGGGTACTGAAAAAAAATAACACTTTTAAGTCAGTGCTCCACAGCAAAGCCCCAGAGATTTTACTGGTATTACTCCATCACCTTTAAGCAGCTCTTAGCTGGACAATTTACACTTTTGACATGGATGTTTCCAACAGTCTCACTCAGATTGGGTCCAAAATTATCCTTGTAATGAAAGAATATCATCTCCTCCAGCCATTGCATTATGGTCTAAAATACTGAACCATTTTCATCTTTACAAAGGTTAGAAATATTCTCCGGGAAGTAGATTTTCTGTACCATACTTACTCCTTATTTGAGCAAATTTATCCTAAAACCCAGAGACTTACTCTTACTCTTACTCAACTATAATGGGCTGTATTCCACACCCTTCACTGAATGGTGCAAGTGATGCAAATTCAATTTATTCAATTCAAATTCAATCAAAAATGCTCGATGGTTTCAGTGCAATATATGTAAAGACAGATATTTGCATAAAAAGGTACTTATCTGCAGAAGAATATTTCAGCTTTGTATGATAATATGATAAACACATCAGTGAATCCACAACAGTATTTTCAAATATTGATGCATGGGGGTGTAAAACAACATTAGCAACTTAAAAAAAGGTGGATAACTTATATCTTTACTAAAAGCAAAAGAAAGGTTTTGAATATTAGAGGTCAGTATCAGTCAATATATCAAATACTGGCAAAATACCACACTGTGCACTTCAATATATTTATTTTTCATCGTTTCATTCGGTTAAGAAGAAAACACCAGAATTATCACCATCGCTTACTGTATGGAACCTTTCTAAAAATTAAAATATCATGGAAAAATGTATTAATTTCCTTTATTATATAAAAAATAAACTGTCATAGAATCAGGACGCCACAGTTTTAAGTTTAAGTATTTGTTTATTTTAACAATTTGGAGTTACAGCTCATAAAACCCACAAAACAGAACTTCAGCAAATTAAAATACTTCCTTTTTCTATGATCCCATCAAATGAATCAAAACAAAGTATATTTAAAATCATATGTCCATCTTCCATACTTGGTTGGAGATCTCTTTGCCTTGATAGCTGCCTTGGATGTGCCGTTGCTTCAATCAGCCTGTGGCATTGAGTGGGAGTTATGGAAGCCCGGATTTTGATGCTTGCCGTCAGCTCTTATTTGTTTTGTGGTCTTGTGGCCCTAATTTTCCTCCTAATAATACTCTATACATTTTCAATGGGTTTTAAGTCTGGCTAGTCGGCAGACCAGTCAAGCATTGTGATGGCATGGGCATGAAACCAGGTTTTGGTGCTTCTGGCGGTATGGGCAGGGACCAGGTCCTGATGGAGGAGGAGATCTGCATCTCTATCCAGATCCTAAACAGATGCAATCATGAAGTCCTCTGAAATATTCTGGTAGACTTGGTACATTTCACAATACACCTCAAGCAGCTTGGGTTCTGCTCCTCCCCAGTCTTTGGTGTCCTTTTGATTTTCGGTAGTTTTCTGTGAACAACCAGCTTTCTTAGCTGTGAACGTTTGTAGCTTATTTGAACTATAGAGGGGATCAATGATGGTCTCTGGCTGGAGGTCTGATGTCTTCACAATATTAAACCGAACTGAGACAATTCTTCTTCTTTCTCTAGTTAATTTTTATGGCGGTTTTATCAACAGAACGGTGCATTACCGCCACCACCTGGTCTGGATTGTGGGTCGAGGGCTGAATAACTGAGACAACTGAACCAAAATGATCCAATTTAATGACATCTGGGGAATTTGTGCAGGTGCTTTGAGTTCAGTAGATGATCAGTTGGCGAAACTCAGTATAAAACAGTCACACCCTGCAAAATGTAAACAGATCTCTCCGCAGTATTATGTTTATGTTTTTTTTTAATCCTGTATTTATTTATCCATTTAAAAAAATGTTTCAAACCTGTTTTGTGGATTGCATGAGCTGGAAAACCCAATATTAGTAAATATAAACAAATAAATACTTGAAATCAGGTAAACAGTGTGTCCTTAATCTCTATTGTATAAACGTTTACATATTTTGAATGGAATTATGAAAATAAATACACTTTTCATGATACTCTATTTTTTGTGTGGAAAGGGTCTGTGTATTTGTTAGGCTTATTTTTTTTCTATCTATCTATCTATCTATCTATCTATCTGTCTGTCTGTCTGTCTGTCTGTCTGTCTGTCTGTCTGTCTGTCTGTCTGTCTGTCTGTCTGTCTATCAATCTATCTATCTACATTAGTATATATATTGGTTTATCAGGTGACATAATGATGGGAAAGATGAATTACTTCAGAGTAATGACCGACCATTTTCAGTCAGTCTGGCTGTGAATGAAATAAACAGCAGTTAATTTGGCTCTCTTCCAACTCACAATATGGGTCAGCGTGACTCAACTCACAATCAACATCTGCTCTTTGCTTACAATTTCTCCCCAACGCATTTGTAAAAAAAAAAAAAAAAAAAAAAAAAAACTACACAAATGGTTAATGGTTATTGGTCACATAAATAGAACCAATGTGGTGTGAAAGGGTCTGTAAAGAGTTGTAAAATGGAATGTGAATGTTAAATGGGTTTTCTCTGTCACTCAAATTTGTTTATGTTTCATTTCTGCCAAAAAACACAAAAAAAGATTAAAACTTTACCTTGTTCTACATTATCAGTAAATGTATTTGACAGAAATAGAAATTTGAGCAGTTAATTTAATGTAAATATATAAAAGAATGGATTTCTGAGTGGTAAACAAGTTGAATTTATGAATATATGAATCATCAAAGGATTCATACATGTACACAGAATAATGTCACAGTATGTGAGCAGCTTTAGTGAACATGAGGTGCATGAGCAAACTGGCGATGTATCAGATGGTGACTTAGCAAAGAAAGCAGCATAAAAAGCTCTGTGATTCTTTGAAAAACAACAGATTTCATTCAAACAGACATGTTGTCTGTCTGTACTACAAAAGCAAACAGCTTTGATCAAACACAGTGCCAATTTTCAAGTGACAGGATGTGTCTCCTTCTCCTTCTAATCCCTAAGACATCTAAAAAAAAAGATCACTCTTTAGATATGTTTCACAGTTCCAGATTTAAGATTCTCTAAAGGTATTTTGTGAGCAGGTGGTCAGTGTGTTCGCATGGCCTTTGGTTAAAAAAAAAAAAAAAAAATACAAAAAACAAGGCACAGAAAGCAATTTCTTTCTTGAAGCCTTAGAGCTGTTAAAGGAATCCCAGTAGCTCCTACCTCAGGAGGAAGGCTAATTTACAAACGGATCAGACTGCAATGCAGACATCCCAAATAACATAAACATATAACTTCCAAGCTTTTGCCAATATGCTTTTTACATGCATTTACACAAGCTGTTTTCTGGCTATCTCAATGTGTTTTATGAATAATTATGCTTAAGCACGCTCTAATCTCCGTTCTTTACTGCAAAAGAGATTCCAAGCAGGGATTACATTGAACCACCAGGGGCATCACCGCGATTCTCACAAACAACCCAGGCAACCCAGAGCTGTTTGACAAAAGCTACATCCTGAATATAATTTTGTTTTTTGAACAATCTAGAAACCACTGAGCTTCCTGTTTACGCTTTCTAAGGGGTCCTGTATGGCAGTGAGTGTGTAACACTAAAAATGATTTACTGTAATTATGTCTTGTGGTGTTTCCTGTCGGTTTCCAATGAATCAAGAAACTGTTAAAAGTAAGTATTTGCATTCACAGTTTTCGGCAAATTGGCTGTCCTTGATTCATTTAGTAGAGAAACTTTGTGATTCATCAGAGGATGTGTCAGGCTGAAATACAGCAAACAGGCACCAACGAGGCATTGTGCAGTTACAGCTATCCAATCAGCAGAAATGACATGCTCTGTACTTTGATTATGTGATTACTCAGCCTCTCAGCTTGCTGCTATTTAGCTTTGGGTGCGTTGGCACATCAGATGCACTTATGCATAAACAAAACAGAGACAGGAAATGTTATATTTCATTAGGGGTGTACGTAAACATTAAAATTAGTTTAAAAAATTGTATTTACAATAAGAGTTTAATCTGAAATATCTTTAACCGTGCAGTGGACATTTAGCCAGGTTTCAGACAACTATCAGCCAAATTACATCAAACAAGCTTAGTCGAAGTAAAACAGCATGGCGCACACACTGGACCGTTGCTATGCATGTTTGAAAAGACTTATAATAAGCATGAACAATTTTAAAATTGGTCATTACAACCATTTAAACACCCACTCCAGTCATTTCTAAACTAATGTAAAAGTGTTCTTAGTGGTGTTTTAATATAGTTTATGCCGATTTTAGTCCAAATCAAAAAACATGTCATTTTCTAGGATATAGTTTCTGCAGAGCGGCAGGAGTTCATTATAAATTCACCTTCAGGTTGTGGTCTGGACTGTTGGTGGGGAGCAAGCCTGCTTTCATTTTCCATCATGCCTTTGTTTACATTCTCTCCCACTAGCTTACAGCCCCTCACAACCGCAACCTAACATTACTGGTGCAACAAAAATGGCGAGCAATACGAGTGGCAACTTTCTGCTGTATTTGCATTCCTGCTAATGGTTTATGTCATAAACTTACATTTTATCATATTTATCCCTCTTCATGACCAGCTCCTCTTAACACACAAAGGCAGGTCCTATAGATGAGTTTTTAACTTAACAAAATGAAAGCAGTTCATGCTTTGTAAAACTTTATTTGTGTCACACATTTGCACCCATTTGATAATACATTTTTGGCATGATGTTTAAAAAAAACAACACAGACTGTGCCCACTTGTTTGCCTAAACTTAACTGGGTTCATAGGTCAATTTCCACGATGCAGCACATCATCTTTAGACACAACACTGAGCTGATTTGTTCTTATTGGACTGACCCAGTTTTTCCCTCTGCTGTGCTCCTTTTGATATTTTTATGCCACTCAAAATAGTGATTTCCTCAATTCATAAAACATGTGCAAAATAAAGCTGGTTGGCTTTTTGTGTAGAGTAAAAAGAAGCATGAATGAATTATTTAGAATGTTAAAAAATAACACATCCAATCTAAAAAAAAAAAAAGACCTTTGACTTTTAGATTTAAAAAAGAAGAGCTTTTTTTCTTGTTGCCACAAAATGAAATATACAATTTAAAGTAATAATGGGACTTCAAAGGAGGACAAAACCTGAGTTGCCCTGACTTATATAACCATGACGGTCACTAAAAATGCTTTTACTTCTCTCTTTTTTTAATCTGGCCTGACTGGCCATCAAAAGCACACTCCCAAAGGAGAAAAACAAAGAGCGAGCTGGAATAAAAGCATTCAACTAGTGCATTATACCGTGTAAGATTTTAACCACAACAGTAGATTCTATATTATAATCTCAAAGAAAGAATAATGCATTAAGAAGAAGTGTCTGATAGTGCTTCTAATGCAGTATGCAGTTAAAAGACAATAATGGAAAAGCTCTCACCCTGAAGCACACGCCGCAGGTCATCAAATTCAACGCTGTTCCCATCTTAATTCAGAGGATAAAACAGTAAAGTCTGATAAAAGTTTGTCGATCTGAAACTCCCTTTTCTTTTTCTTGCACTGATGAATTTGGTGGTCTGACTTTGACCTTTGATCAAATCCACTAAGTCCAGACAGTGAGGTTTCGTTCACGGACTTCTTCCCAAGAGGAGAAAAAGATAAATAAAAAAATTTAAAAAGTCCTTTAGATTTTCTTGACTTGTGAATTCAGTTTGAAGTTCATTCATCACTTTAATATATCCTCTCCTGTCCCAATTCATAGTCAGGTTGCATTCTCATCCAGCAGCCTAAGAAAGCCCTTAGGTTCTGGACCCCTGCTGTGCTGGTGTCCCGTTGCACTTCTTACACTGGAGAATCAATTACAAAGCTAAAGCTGGTAATAGGGACTCCAGTTACCTGATCTAATGACCAAGGGACAATAAGTGGGTCTTCAATCTTTAATGTTCATTCGTCAAGCTTGCTGTATTTGTCTAATATTGTTCCAAACGGCGATTAAGCACAAAATACAATACAGAAGGCAACACCTATCTCTAAATTTTTAATTGGCAAGACTATTGCACTTTCACATCAATAAAGACAGGTTTACACTTTAAAAAAACAGACTCCAGACTGTTGTCTATGAAACAAATTCACAGAGCAAACAGTTGGGGAGAAGCGTGTCTTTCCCATGATGAAAAGACATGCATGAGGAAGATTTAGCTTAAAACTGCATTTCTGAGTATTTCTTTATTCAAATTGTTTCAAATCAGGAGCAGACTGGAAGAAGGCAGTTTGAAAAAGCTTGTAGATGTGACATAAAATATACACTTGGCAGCCCAAAAGCTCCCTGCTCCGCTCCTTTCATGCATCCACTTTCAGACAAATAGATCCATCTATGTCTTTTTTTTCCACGCCTAAACTGCCATCTGGCTCAAAACTGTAGAGGTGAATTTCTGATTAACTCCTGCTGCTCTGCAGAAATTATGTTCTAGAAAATGACAGTTTTTTTTTTTTTTTATATATATATAATCGGCATAATTATAAATAAAGACCACTGGGAACACTTTTAAAACAGCTCAAAAGATGATTGGAGTGGGACTTGCATACGTTCTGCTCAGGTTTCAATTACTAAAAAGTAAACCTGGTAAAACACAGTTGATCTAACAGAGCAGTTTACACCTGCAACAGAGAAAAAGACTTGCAATCCTCAAAAAGCTGAAAGCACCTGGCCTCCAGAGATAGCACTGTGGTGATTGCAGTGTGTTGGAGATAGTTGGAAGGAGGCCAGAGAAGGCAGAATTTTCTGTGAATAAGAATGAAGATTGAAGAAGACAAAAGTGCAGGCCTGCTGGTCAATCTGTATTTTTTTGCAGATTGTTTTGTCTCTGTGCAGAGCATACGTACGAGCCAACCTAAAGTGCCTCCATCAATAATATAAACAAGAGCCGCCCACACCTGCGACCTGATAGACGTGCAATTGTGAAGCTGTGCTACAGAGAGGCTGCATGTCAGGTGAGTCAAACGGCTGCCTGCTAAGAGAGTCTGTGTATCTATGTTTATGCTTTTTGCCACCAGTGTATGAAAAAAGCAGCATCCCTTCAACAGTGAGTTTGGTGAAAGGAAAGAGGAGACATATCAACTGCAGAATTTGAAGAAAAGCGTTTAACCCAGAGACAGAACGAAGATCTCAGAACTTACAAACTTTCTCTTCAGCTTTCCTTTACTGCCAACTGCTGGTTTGTCATCAGCTGCAGTGCCTGAGTATTCCGAGCCCAAGTCCAGGTGGTCATCTGCAGACATGCTCTTGCGAAGGTATGCAGCCCGCGCCCGGAAGTGGGAAAAGGGCGACTGGGATCGGGGCCGTACCTCTGTGCAGCCCTGTTCAGTCTCATCGTCACCCTCCATGTCATCTTCCAAACGCCACAGCTCTCCTTGATGGGGGGGGGGGGGGGGGGAAACATGATGAAGGGAGAGAAAAAAAGACAGAGGCACAGACAGATATATGAGAGCAAGACAGATTGGACAAAGCAATTATTGGAAACTCTCTTCCAGTGACTGCTGCCATAAAGCATTTTTCGAATGTAATTTAGCTTCCTTTTAAGTAGAATTACTTTACAGCCACATTACAACCGCCACATTATTCTTTGCCACCCCCCTTAGCAACTTAATTAAGATTCAAAACCTGAACAAAAATGGCAGTTTTAGTAAAACAAAGGGGAGAAACTGGTTTGCAGCCAGAGATGCATCTTTCTCCTGCTTTGACTCAAAGACTGAGCTTCTATTGTAACAATAGAGATGGATCAGGGTTGTCAGAATGTTGTTCAGCTTCACAAATCACAATCCACTTCCACAGTGCTCTGTCTGATGTTCGTCTTGTCAGTGTCCAACGCGTGACTAACAGCATTCATGAAGAACTCACTGGTCCTTCACTTGACGAGCATTGATGTACAACGTGGTCAATAAGTGATATTTGCCGTTTCCATTAAGATATTACAAACCAAAATGCTAAAGAAAGCTAAAATGTAAGTGAATTTAAAAAAGGGTTACACTATATGCAAATGTTAAACTATCATTTTATAGATTGTGATACTCCAATCTCATGAAAATCGTGTTTTTGGCGTTTTTAAAACGTTTTTTTTTTACATTTTTCCCATAACGGAAGACATTTATTAAGAAGCTTAAGCTCAAAAATGCATTCCTGAGTATTTCTTAATTACAATTGTTGAGTAAGGAGCAGACAAAAAATAAAAAAAATGCTATTTAAAGATTGTATGTGTTATGTTGAAAAAAGCTGATCGGGTTCCCTGATCCATTCCATTCTGATGCATCCTGTATTACTTTGAAGATCCATGTACGCCTTGGGTTTCCTTGTCTGACGCTGGTTTGCTCAAATTTCTCACCATTTTTTGTGGCACTGGTAATCATAAGTTAGAGGTGTGAGGGGTTGCAAACTAGCGGGCGAGCATGTGAACAGAGGGCTCTCAGCAGTGGGAAAGGGAAGAGGGGACCAAGTTGCTCTGCGCCAATGTTCCCGCCCACAACTCAGAGGTAAATTTCTAATGAACTACTGCCACTCTGCAGACAGAGTCCTAGAAAATGACACAAGTTTTTTTTAATTTTGGCTAAGAACGGCATAATCATAATTAAAAGATCACTAGGAACGCTTTAAAATACCTTAGATAAAAAAGATTATCTGAGTGGGACCTTTTCAATTAAGAATACAGAAGAGTAATTAATCACACATTTTGTCATTTGTCTGGGAAAGAGGGGTTTTAAAATGTCAGTCTACTATGTGTTTTTGTTTTATTTTTTGTCAAATATTTGTAACAAATGTCCACTGTGCATTTTTTTAATAAATCATGGACAAAACAATTACATTATCTAGTTTGTTTTAACATAATATAGCCAATGATTGCAACATTTATCAATTTTTTTTTCATTTTAACTTACAGTTTACTATTATAATCATACTAAAAAAAAGCCTTGTGGGTCCTATGAGGGATTGTCAATGTGCAAAATCTGTAAGTTTCACTGTCTGAGCAGCTGCAGAGTCCTATTTGGCTTATAGAACCCAGCAGAAGAATGACTTGGAAGTTCTTCTGAGTGAACCGAGGCATTCCTGTCACTAATATAAGATGGAGCTTAAATCTGTGAATGAAGTGCAGCTAGGTTATTAAACCAAGCACACAAAAAAGTTGTGTTCACACTTCTGGAGGGATAAAGAGAGGTAGACAAAATGAGGCATCATCATGGTCGACGACAGTAGTTGCTAAGCAACAAAGAGCCACGTGAGACTGAATCCTCTAATTTGATATTTGCATCAGAGCAGCACCAGGGCATAGGAAAACAGCAGACACACACACACATACATACATACACAGGGATTCAGGACGTACAATGGCATAAAATGGAAGGCTTGATATTACAGGAATGTTAATCGCTTCAGGATCAGGCGACATGGTGACAGATCGACACGGTGACAGGAAGAGTTTGTTGGACTTGTGACTGAAGGCTGAGCTTAAAGCTCCTCAAAACAAGTTGATTTTTCAACATGACATGCATTAGCATAATTTAAAAAAAGAGGCCAAATAAAAAATTTTTGGGGTTTCATATGTTTGCATATTTGTTTTCTTCTATGTATTTATTCAACTCGGTTTATTTATAAACCACCAGCTCACAACCGAGGTTGTCTCAAAGGAGATTACGCAAAAAGCAAGAAAAAAATCTATTTTTAATTAGAATCAGCCACAAAAATCAAATTTGTTAATAGAAAAACTTTCCGCTTACATGTTTGCATTTCATCAGTGCCTAGATGGAAATTCTAAAGTCCTTTAAAAAAGATGTTTCAATGT
Organism: Oryzias curvinotus; assembly: GCA_023969325.1. Classification (NCBI taxonomy): domain Eukaryota; kingdom Metazoa; phylum Chordata; class Actinopteri; order Beloniformes; family Adrianichthyidae; genus Oryzias; species Oryzias curvinotus. The sequence continues at coordinate 9,118,712 of CM043724.1, read as the reverse complement.
TTACTCGATTTTAAGGATTCACAGCTCTTCTCTTAAGGAGCCGGCTTTCAGGGATGAAGTGAGCTCCTCGGTTCCACGTGTGAGTATTTCAGAGAGTGGGAGAATCAAAGCAAGAACGATCAGAATCTGACCGAAGAAAACGATTGCAGTACGACTTTCGAGATATGGTGATAACCATTTGTCAGTGTCATCGGCGATGCAGAACCATTTGGCCTGAACATTAGCTGTAAAAAAAGTGTCCCCAAATATTATGTATGGATTAATAAATATTTCACAAAGTGGGTTACAAACATTTTGCATCCTTTAAATTGTAATATATATTGTCAAAATATTCTGGTTTTTTTATACACATGGAGTGCCACTTGATTTAATATGCTACCTGTTTTCACTGAAATAAGCTCAAATACTTATAAACAGGGCTTATACTCAGACTTTATTACTTGCCTGTAGCAACTGTCCAAAGCCACAGAGCTACAACTAATTTTTTATTTTTATTTTTGTGTAATAAAGATGGCATCCAGACATCATTATGATACCCGTCAGAAAGGTTTCCTGCCTGACTGAACAGGGTTCTGACAGTGACGGGCCTCTGCTGGGTGACTGTCGAAGTGTGTAAGTGAGAAAACAGGCCTAAGGATGTTGACTTTAAGACACAGCTGGCTCTGACTCCATAAGTTTAGCCTGTCAAATGATTGTTCGGGCAGGAAGAAAGATTTTTTTTTCCCCTAAATTGTTAGTGCTAAATAACTTGGATTTAGTGGATGATTACCCATTGATAAATATTTTTAAATGCATTATAAATTGCTTTATGTGGGTCATATTAAAAACGGTGCCAATATATACAGGGACAATTCTCTGAATGAATAAAAGTATTAATGACTTGAATTATTTAAAACAGATTATAGCATAGCAATTTGATGTTTGGTATGCAGGAATTGATAAATGTATTTATTTAGAAACTTTACTGAATATGTTTCCTATTTATCACCTACAAATGTTTTGCACCTTAACAACACATGCACTCATGAGATAAATGCAGCTTCTTTAAAGATGCAATAGTTTCATGATTGTACTGTTATTCCTTTCAGTAGAAGGAACACTTAGATTTACAAGCAAGAGGGGAAGAACAGACAGAAGACATACTACACCTTCCTTTAGCATGTTACTGCTGAGGCACCTGGGTATCCTGTGCAATCAGTCATATAAGGCAGGTAGCAAAGGAAGAGCAGGTGTGGAGGTTTCAAACATGAAAGAAATAGGTCATGGTGGACACAACCTATTTCTTTAGACTTGAGTCTTGGCTTTGGCAGCCCTAAAAGTTTGATATGACCTGCATGAAAACTTACCCAGTAACTTAACATTTGAATCCAACATTTTCAGAAGTTGAACTGCATTCAAATCCTTGAGAACCAGAAGCTGTTTAAAATGTGCTTCTTTCATCCTTTAGTTTAGATAATTATTCCAATCTGTCCAAACAAAACCAAACTTGCAATTTTTGCAATTTTATTGTCAAATGCGTTGATTTTTATCTTTCATTGTGATTCTTGAATCACATTCACACCAGGTTTTACTTTGCAGTCACCACTGCTTTACCTTTAGTAAAGTGGGTTATTCTGTTCCGAACAAAACCTTGTAAATAAAACCACATGACTACGGATCTTTTCTGTCATTGGTCAGGAATTGCATAACAATAATAAAAAACGGAAGTCCTGTGCTTTGCAATCCTAGTCGGGATACAGTAAACCCTTGTTTTTCGCGGGGGTTACGTTCCAAAAAGAACCCGTGATAGGCAAAATCAGTGAAGTAGAAACCTCTCTTTTTTTCCAATTATTATACAATTAAATACTCTATTATACATTGAAAAGAAAGAACAAACCATTTACAGGCTCAAGCATTTGTTTCACAAATAAAAGTACTTTAGATACGTGTTTTCAACAAATAACTTTTGTACTGTACTGTCGAATAATAATTTGAATCATTAATGTGAACAGAAGGCTTCAGATCGTAGAGATTAGCCCCGCCCAGCGCGACCCGAGTAATTGGATTTAACGGGAGAAAATGTAAAATGATTATGAAAATGATACAAAGTACAGTCGGACAAATATTGACTGAGGTGTTTTTCACTGCTCTTCAGACTGAGCCGCTGCATCCTGACTCCCCTCTGCAGTGTTTTCTTCTTTTGAAGCCCACGGTGCAGGCTTGTTTGTTCGGGAGAAGAACACAGTGATAGGCAGTTGTTGTCGCTCTATTTTCTATGGGTTTCAGAGAAACTCGAAATTGCAAGAGAATTTGCACGAACGCAATGTAAATTTGGCAAGCTGTTTTACGTACGTGTACATATTAAACTGCAACGTTTTTGACGCACAGGTAGAGAAGAAGCGGAGTGATTTTTTTAGCCAATCAGAATGCAGAACACAATGCACGATGCAAATCCGTGAAGTAGCGAAACCGTGAAAAGTAAACTGTGTTATAGCAAGGGATCACTGTAGTTTACTTATTCAAACTTATATTTCGCTGACCAATTTTACCTTGTTACGGCGGAGGCATGCTGCACGGCAACAACAGCTAAGAAACTACGCTGATAAGTGTTTAAGACAGACAGGAAAACGTCGGGAAAACGGTGTGAGAAAAGTTGTTTTCATGAGCCTGCTTCGATTCCACCACATTTCAATGAGTTCCTTTTTCTCATCATCATGGTTGCTACGTTCCTTCTCTGTTTACATCCCCATAATGCCCGGCTACGGTGGCCGTTTTGGTCCAATTGTTCTGCTCCGAGCACAACACGTATTCAGATTGAGGAAACTCAGAGCAAACCGAAACTCAATCCGATTTGAAATTAACCAAGCCCACCGCGAAAGATGGATCCTCGAGCGGTTCCTGATCCAGAGTCTCCTTGGATGTTTTCAGACTGAAAATTTGTTCCGGATTATCAGGGGGAAATGAATTCTGGCTCACTTTAAGCAAACCAAATGTGACCATTCTGAATGCGCCCTAAATTCCTGTAGAACCAAAAATAGAATGGCATTTTCACATTTCCTTGTTTACTTTGTAGTTTTACGCTTTTCACCTTTTTTGTTTTTTCATTTAGCAACAGTGGTTGAAAGGTTAGATGAGCACCCGCTCACCTGCAATCTGGATGAAGGAAGAGACCAGTTTATTTTTGTGGATTGCTATTTTTGCTGTTTTGACTTTTTTTTTGTTGCAGTCACCCTTCTGTCCTTGGTCAATCAGGTACATCAATTTATACAAAGTCAACTTGTTTTTTTTACTCTGATTTTTTTTAACCACACAAAACAGCAAAATGGACTGCAGCGTATTTATAGGACGGAAGCGCGACATTCACACAACAAACCCTTTGGTCTTTTTACCGTTTTGTTCTCCCTGTGTTTTGTCTTGTTGCAATTTAGTCACCATTCAGCTTAGTTCTTCATTCATTGAATTATTTAAGTTCCTGCCATGTCTGTCTGGTCTTTTACATCTGGGATCTACACTAACTACCCTTTTCCTATAAATAAAAATATAATCACATTTTACCGATGAATATTTTTTAAAAATGCTACAACTAGTATTACTTTGCAATTTTTACATAACCGATATGCGATGAAAGAGCTACAGACTTAATGACCGTTCTGAAAAAAATAAAAGAAAGTGTGGTTACAGTCTCTAATTTGGCTTTACCTGCAGGGGGTAGCGTACAGGCCTTTGAGTGGCTGCTTGTAGAAGAAGGGTTCTTCCTGCGTGGAGGACTTCCATCAATTAGATCAGAGTGGTGGACCCTGGAGACCGTTGGTGACTGCGGAATGCTAGGCAGAGTTCGAGACTTGGCAAGTATAGGTCTTTGCAGCTTCCTTTCCAGAGACCTGCATATACAAGTATGAACACACAAATGTCAATAAGAGAGAGGATGCAAATACAGAGCCAGATCTGTAAAGATATATCAAATATAACCAGTCTAAAACAATACCATCTTGCATTCATGTACATGTATGTAGCTTGTGATTTATGGGAACCATAAGCTGTTTTAAGGAGTAATATTGGAGTTACATTAATTTCAGTGTAATCAAGGTAAGGGTCATCTAAATAACTAATTTCTTAATGATAGCAGGCAATACCACACATGTCCTACTAGAGATCAATGGATTCAATCAAAGGAAATGTGAACACCTGCTGCAAAATCAATGTTTTTTTTAGACGTAAATCAGCGTAGGTGATATTTCTCCTTTTTTTTTTCTCTCGACTTAAACCAAAACAACTTTCAGCCTGCATAAAGAAGCACAGTTTAGCTTTGCAATAAACTATGGAATAAGAAATACTAATGCTGAGATTAAAGACGTTTAAGTTAATAACGTTTTTCTGATTTTCAGATTTCAGACATTTTGGTTAATAAATGCAGCATTAATGTATTATTAAAGCACAAAGAGAATAAGTGAAAACATCAAATGACATAAAGCCACTTTAAAGAGATTCTATTGTCTACTCTGATCTGCATCGTGTAATCGGATTGAGAGAAAATGACAAATTTTAATTGATCAGTCAGTCAGGAAGACATCTGACCTCTAAACTGCTTTGTGACGAGTTTGTTTAGAGAATATATAATCCTCAGCAGGAAAATCTACTCAAGAAATGCAAGCTGATCCATGGCTGATGAATTCTAATGTTTTCTATGATTTGTTTTAGCCTGGGATTTGAACTGGTGTTTGTTTTACAAAGTCATTGCAGTCGAGTTAATGGTAATAAATCCGATTAGTTTGTTTGGCTTCAATTTTGAAATTGCAGCAAGGAAATAAATTAAGCAAAAGATCATTTCCTGACTTCAACAGCATGGCAACAAAAGAAGTAATTTGATTTCATATGCTGTTAAAACACTGTGTCATAAAATCATGCGTTAGAATGTGTGCATATATAATCGTGAGCAATCCCATTCCCTCCACCTTGTTGTTTACCAATTTCCGTTTTTAGGAGCCACAATTCATTTTAGTGACAGCAGGATTCAATTTGCTTTTATTTTATAATATACAAGTTCAATGTGCTGTATGTCTGTTAAATAGATTTTTCAAGATTGTATATGTATTAAAACCATAATTGTTTAGTAGAAAGAGTAACTCTGGCAATAGAAATTTAATAAAGAAGGATTTTTATTTAATTTGCTACAAGCCAGACATTTGTACCCTTTTATTGACCTAAACAAGCATATTTAATCCTATAAATGCTTGGATGTAAAGTAGAAGATTATTATCATGAAGTATTTGAAAAGATCAGTTCAGTGTAGCTGGTAATTGTGGGAGCATAAATATCAACTCAGGTCTATTTGAAAGAACTGTCTGTCTGTATTTTTTCCCCTCAGCTTCTTTCTAAATGTATATGTGACAATGCTTTAAACAACAACTCTGATGAAAATCGTGCTTTTGGTGTTTCAATCGTGATCTTGTGGAATTTTTTCTCTTGATGAACAACATTTTTTTAAAGAACATTAAACTTAGAATTGCATTTCTGAGTATTTCCTTATTCAAATCATTGTGAAAAAATGCTACTGGAAAAAGCTTGTAGGTGTGACGGCAAGCTACAAGCTCTCTGCTCAGCTCCGCTGAGCTTGTGTGGGGTTGCAAGCAGGATAGCATGAAAACAGATGGATGATGGGAGGCAGCGGCGGGCTTACTTTGTACCAACAATACCGCCAGCTATTGGCTAAAAATTGAATTATCATAATCAAAAGGGCACTAGTAATGCTTTTACAATAGATCAAAAGATGATTGGAGTGAGAATTTAAGGAAAAAAGGATATGTGTTGCATCTTGTTCCACTAGATTAATGATAAGTAGCAGTCTTAACAAAGCCGCCATGCTTTATAAGACACTTTAAATGTAATTAAAAGACTGAAGGGCTTTTCCCTTTTACAAAAAATATATTCATTTATGAAAAGACACCAAACATCATGAAACTGTAAATTTTACCAACAAATCAAAGCTGACACAATGTCTACCTTTTATTAAAACAAATATTTGTATTTAAAGTTTTCATAAATACTCACTCTGAACATATTTTGATCTATTGTAAAAGCATTCCCAGTGGTCTCTTAATTATGATTATGCCATTTTCAGCCAAAATTCAAAAACCTGTGTCATTTTCAAGGACATAGTTTCTGCAGAGTTCATTAGAAATTTGCCTCCAAGTTGTGGGTGGGACCATTGGTGCAGAACAACCCCACCCCTCTTCCCTTTCCTGTTGCAGAGTGAAGCAGGGAGATTGTGGTTCGCCCAGCGTATTTCCTACATCACAAATAAGCTTAATTTTCTTTATATATGACATGTTAAAAACACAAATGTGATTTTCATCAGAGTGAGTTTACACTACATAAAACCTTTTGAGGACTTTTATTAGTATCATGTTTGCTGTGCAACATTTTTTTTTCTTTTTAACTTCTCCTAGTGTAATGAATGACACACTGAGTTTTTTCACAGGGGACCTATTAAGACACCAACACCAGGTCCAAAGTCAGCATACCTGCATGTCTTTGGAGCAAATAACCTGACATCGGCTTACTGATGGCTATTAAAGTGAAACCCTATGGACAGCTTATAAAGACGTGAAATCTGACCTGGGATCAGAGACCCTCTGGATGCTTCTAAAGCTCAAACGTGCTGACCAAATACATGGAGGCAAACAACCATGCTTTTGACAATAATAAAAACTGACAAGTCTCTCGCTCTCAGCGATCCTTACTGACTTGCATAAAAAAGCTAACACACGAACACCACCTCAGTCAGGTGCACTGGTGAATGCTGAAACGCGAGTGCGCTCAAACGCGGTTGCCGGCCTCCCACCAGCATGTCATCATAACACACTGGGATGAACAGCCAGCTCCGTCCACTCTGACAATTTAGATCTCACTTTATCAACAAGCCAGTGGCTACACAGGGAAACTACAAACAGATGAGAGAGGAGGAGGAGTGAAAGGAGAGCGAAGCACAGGAAAGGTCAAGATGAGTAGATTGGGGAGGGGTATTTTTGCCCCCAAGCAGCAATCTATGTTGACATCATCTTCTCTTAAGTTGTAAACATCTAGAGAAGGACATGTTTACACTTGCCAAATCAATTGATTTCACATTACAGCCATGTCTAAGACTCCCAAAAATAATATAGGGTTGAGTGAGCAAAAGGATTGAAAGGACTCTGCCCGTGTTTAAAAATACACTAAAAACAAGATGTACTGATTTGACTTCATGCCAGGAAGTCACTTTATTCTTCTGCCTCCAAGCGCTCATCAGCTTTTGTCTTTTGAGAAGGTACATCCTCTTGTGGTTGACTGACACCAAAGAGAACTCAGTAGTTTGTAAGAGATCCTGCTCTCTCTGTCACTGTCGCCACAGGCCAAAATATGCTGTTCTACCACTTTCACAAGAACAAATTTCACTCCAGCACATGCTACCACAGCTTGTATTTGTGACCCATTTTAACTCCAACCGCAGCTCATACAGCACACTGGTGTTAACACACAGCTGTTAAAGTTATTCCCAAGCTTGATACTTTAAAACGTGTTTTCACAATCTGTAAACTTTTCCATAAAGCTTTTGTAAAGGCTTTTAAAGACCCACTCTGATAAAAATCATGTTTTTGGGGTTTTTAACATATTCTTATGGGATTTTTGATGGATGAAATAAATGAAGAAAATTAAGCTTTACATTGCATTTCTGAGTACTTCTTTATTCCCAAACACAACTTAAAGGTGAATTTCTGATCAATTACTGCCGCTCGGCAAATACGTTGTCCAAGAAAATGACACAGATTTTTGGATTTTGGCTAAAAATTGCATAATCATAATTCAAAAACCATTGGGAGCATTTTTCCAACAACTCAACAGATGATTGGAGGGTAACTTTAAAGCACAATCAACATCTCAGCACTAGTAGATAAGGTTCCAAGGGACTAGGTGATAAAGAGGAAACAGCTATTGTGGGGAGAACTATCTATGGTGCTGAAATGATTTGTGACAGATTATTTTGAGCAGATACATGATTTCAGAGTCCCGATTAAAATCAAAACAATTCAGATGGATAAGTTACCCATTATTCAGAATCAATGCACTGACATTCTCACAGTGGTATGCAGCTTCTAAAATAAGTATTACAGCTATGGTTCATGTAATGAACTGAAAAAATTACACTCATCCAAATGCAGTTTAACACCTCTTAGTCATTCATTCATAATCCAAAGCACCACTGAGACATCAGCCAAATGTTTGGGATTTTTATTATTTATTTATTTTTCAGATATTATGGATGTATACAGATTTTCTTTTTGGGATTGGCACATTCCACCAAACATGTCTCTTTTTCTAAAACCCTTTTCAAACCTGCAGATGTCTAACATTGACTGCTTTAATGACCTGTTAAAGAGATGGCATTGAGCCCATTCAGATAATAGTCACATTAATGAGTTATAGTCAGACATGCCAGCGAATGTGAGACAGGGAGCCACACTGTTTTCCATTTACACAAGGCTGCGCTTTAAGTCAAGTGAGGTGTAATACAGAAGACGGTAGTTCGTTTCCTCACAACACAGCTCATATCAAGATGTACATTGGAGAAAAGGGGAATAGAAGAAGATAAAAAGATCTCTTCTGTTTTTTTCCCAATGAATTTTCTCTCATTTTGGCTTTCTGTTATTTTTACTTGTCATCTTCGCATGGTTCTTAATGTTTGAGACATTACTTTCAGCATAAGGGTGCAAAACAAATACTACAAAGCATGCCCAAAATAGAAACATTTCTGTGTATTGAGTATGGATAGTAAAGGGCTTTGGGAAGGCAAGCAAAGCAAAGGGACAGCGCAGTGTGAGTAGATTAATCGCTGCCTTTGTCTTTCAGTCATTCGGCAGACATCAGCGAGAGTCAATAAACTAACTCAATTGATTGAAGCAGCTTAAATGAAAAGCAGTGGCAGAGCATTTTGGACTTGGAGAGTCTCTTCTCTGCATTACAGGAAAAACATGAACTAGTCCAACACTCAAATTTACCATGAGATGACCATCCCGCAATAATCTATTAAATAAATGAGGCCGCGGTTATCTGCATCTGCTCTGAATCTGAAGTCCAAATCTTACTGAAATTGTAGTGGATTGCATCGTCTCCTGCACCCGCTACAAAGTAGAAATGAGAAAACCTTGTATAATAACAACCGCTGGTCACCACCTTTCTGCATTTACAGTCTAGCTCACTATGCTGTATCAAACGTCTCTGAAGAATCTTAAAGGATGAATGTGAAAAGGCCACTGTTGACAAGCATGCAGCACAAAGAGGGCAATTTACTTCACACACCCAAATATTTCAACTAGGCAACAAATGAGGGCAGCAAAACATGGCTGTATTTGCCTTAACTTTTAGTCTGACTATTTCCAAATTTTCCCCACAAAATACATTTAAAATTTAAATTACATTTAAATTACATTTAAAAAATGTAAAAGCATAATGCAATAGCAGTTTGCTTCACTTGGAACAGGATTCTGTGAAAACTTGTGGAGTTTATGTGCACACAGACATTGAACCCAGTTCATGTCTGCTTACACTTACAGATTACCACGCCTTCCCCCAACAGTTGCCAGGTTAGGCTCTGGCAGCCCCGTGATCCTGATCAGCGAAACTGGATGGATGGATGGATGGATGGATGGATGGATGGATGGATGGATGGATGGATGGATGGATGGATGGATGGATGGATGGATGGATGGATGGATGGATGGTGAAGCTGCAAGCATTGGTATAAAAAGAACTTTTTTCTTGGGGGCAAAATAATCAGATTTATTAGACCCCTTCTACCCGTATTCTTTTAAACTATAAAATGTCAAAAACTGATTGTGGAATTTAGTAAAGACTGGTCCTATGGTGAACTAACTTTCAGAAAGATTGCCTTGGGTTTTTCCCTATGTAACTTAATGTGCCTACAGATTTACAAATGAAAGGCATGTCCTGCATTCAGATTGTTGTGGATTATTGTGTTAACACTACCTCAAATATCCCAACATCGAATCAACAGATTCAATCTGTCCTATGTTTCCATCTTGACAGCACCTACTCAGTATTAATGCATATATTTGGGGGGTAAATGAGGATTTCATTTAAGACAAATGAAGCAACAACAGCTCTTTTCCCAGTCTGAAGCTGATTTACTGACTTGACTGTAGGATGCTACAATTTAGAAATAAAAAACAAGCTCATGGATGTTGTTATTGAGACTAATATGACAAAAAAAAAAAGGAATTCAGGTGACCATCACACTAATTAAAAACATGGAAAACATGGGCACAAACAAGGAGAAACTACAGGAATTGAAATTAAACATAAACTATCAAAGTCTATCTAATATTTAAGATAAGAATTTTCTAAATAAATTAGCTACTAAAAACAGGACAACTGAACTTGAGTTAAAAAATCTCACATGATGTGTGGGAGCGGAAATATTGCAGAGAATGAATCGATTAAAGCAACCAAGTAAAAAAAAAACAGAAAGAACAAGACGTGGGGGTGTTAGAGATAGTTTATGTAATGATGTTTGCAATCACTTGTTATTTGCTTCGAAAGAGGCATTTATTCTATTTTAAAGATCTGTTTTTCTTCTGCAACATCAACTTCAAGAAAATGTCATATTTCTTAAAGAAAAACATTTCTAAGATTCTTTGAAATATGATATGACTGAGCTGATATTTTTCATGTCTGTTCTGGCTTTGTCAAAGGAAATAAAACTGGAGTAGATAAAATGTTCATTTTAACATTAAGAATTTCTTCTTTTTGTCACAAAAATCATGTAAAAAGTAGTTATTGCTCCAAGACAGCTCGAATTGCAAAAGTGTTAAGAAAGACGGCAGATGTGAGCCAGGATATTAGAGTCAAGATAAGGTTCCTGGCACCTTTTCCCTTTTTCCCTATCTCCCAATCTTTCCATAAGAAGCACACAGACTTATCTGCTCTATTTTTACCTCAAGAAAAGATTCTGAATTAAACTGTGTGTCAGAGGAAGCAATCTATAGTAGCTCCCACCGTGCCCGAATTCACTGCACCTCCACACTTATATAACATAAATTGCCCACACACAAACAAATGTTCGCACACAAACATGCACCTGTACGTCTGACAATAAGAAGTCCTTGTTGAATAAATATTCATGCACCTCCACTTATTCACTTATTCAAACACTAGTTGTTTTTTTCACACATGCTGCGTATGCATTCAGTGTTTCCATAGGGGAATGATGACCAATAAAGACGACATGTGCACCTGTGCATGTTGTTGCTCTGAGACACACACGGCATAACAATGTCAAATCTGTAGTAGACCGTGCATGCTGTGTATTGTGTGCACAGACGCACAAACACGGGTTACCTGGCCTCTGCCACTGTGCAGCAGTAACTGCCACTGCGCCGCGAGCTTCTGCCCACCCGCAGCTCCTCTCGAGATTTACGCCGATTAAAGTAGTCTGTGAGTTTCCCAAAACTCGCCATCTTCCGGCTTTCCTTTCACCTCCACCACCCTGTATCCTGTCGTGGTTTTTTTTCTCCCTTTAATGCGTGAAAAAGATGACTGCACTTCTCGTCTTGCTGGGCGACCTCCTGACTTTTGGTCTGCCTGCCTTTGCCTCTACCTGGACTCAGCAGCGTGGTTCTGTATCAGCTGTCGGCTGGAAGCTCCCTTTGCAGACTTATTCCTTTTTTTTTTCTTTTTGCATGTAATGTGCAGAGATACCCGCTTTCCGTTTTTCTGCCTCTCTCCTCCTTTCGCTGGCTTGCCACTGCGCACGGAGCACAGACACCGACTCTCTTAAAATAGTAACGTTTGTAACTGCCTACCCGTCGACACAGCAGGAGCAGCGCACAGTAGACGAGAATGAGGAGTAGGGGAGAGAAAATGAAAGAGGCAGAGGGAGGGTGGCTCAGCATCGGTCTTCTTGTATGCAAGGGGAAGAATATGAGCTGTTGTGATGCTCAAACCTGAGCCCACCCCCCTCAGTCTCTCTCAGTGTCTGGTTTTTTTTATGCATATGGTCTGTGCTGCCCACTCTTTATGCATTAATTCTTTCACAGCACTGCCCATCACTTGCAAAGCACACATGCAACCTTCATTCAAAGCTTATAGAGGCTGACAGTGGATGAACACAGTGTGGACATCCCAGTGCTCTCCATCTATCTTTTTCTTCCTTAAACATCATACTTAACTTAAACCGCAGCTGCTCCACAATCATAACATTCCCTGCATGCATTGCTTAACCATTTTTGTGAACATGCTTCTAAACTGTAATTTAATCAGCTATAAAACAGGAGCATCCTGATTTGCAGCAAAAATAATCATAGAAGAAAAAAAGAGGTGGAAGGAAAGAATGCAGAGACGGAAGAAAAGGGCTCACTAATGAACACTTCACACAGTATTCATTAGTGAGGGAGCACTGTGTGTGAGTATGTGTCTCCTTCAGCCACATTCAAGCAATAATCTTAATACTCACTGTTTCATTCGCAATCTTTTCTGTCATCATTAAAACCAAGTGACTGCATTGTCCTATTTTTTTTTCCAGCCTCTCAGGTTTATCCACTTCCTCATCACCTCTTGCTCCCCTCCTTTCCTGCTTTCATCTGTCTGCCACCATTTTACCATTTCTATCCATGTTTTTCTCCTTTATTTTTGAACAACAAACAGGAACAAGCACATATTTATAATGCTGCTGGTTATGGGGCGGAAGGTTCACAATATAAAAAGCTTCCGTTTCAAAAATATCACATCACAAAAGTGATTATGTTGTAACAAATGTGACTAACATTTTCACAAAGCAACACATTAAAGGTTGCCACGGTTGGCGGGTCAGTAAAACTGCTGCGCGTCTTTGATTGTTATCAGAGTACTTGAGCAAAAATTGAGAAAATCAATAAATCTAATTAAAATTAAATTGCTTCACCCATAAGGACCCAAACCCATTTTTTCTTTAAAAAATAAAATGATGTGTATTTTGCCACAAACCAAGTGGACCACCAAATTCATTTGTGATGTTTTTACTGTTACACTGATGTCACCATGAGTTCTTATGGGTTAAGTTCCTTTGATTGTTAAATATATAATGAGAAGTGACTACTGGTAAATAAACCATTTAAATGCAAACACTATTTCTCATGGCAGTAGCTATGTAAAAAAAATCCAATTTTAAAATAACAAAATGATTTCAAACTGAATTTCCTAAAAATATTAAGATCCTAAAACATCTGGTTTAAATTCTACAAAAACATTTAGTAGTCAAAACACCAAGTAAACAGAATAAGTAACAAAAAATATATAGTATGAAGCAAATAAAAACAATCAAATTACTATATGTTCAGACAAACACTTGTATGCAGATTGTATTCATGTTCTGTTTGGATCATGTTAAAATTATTTATTTAAATGCTTTGTACACTCCACACCTGTGGATTTACTATGGGGCTTCTAGCAGAAGTTACAAGTTGCTTATAATGATGCCCTGAGGATTTTATTAGAAAGACCACGGTGGTGCAGTGCTAGTGAGTTGTTGCATGAGTTCACACTATCAAGGCTCTTTTAAGACATTTTATTGATGGTTTTATACAACGTCTTAATGGCTCAGAGAAGGAAACGGTTTTATCCCTAACCAACGTAAAGCATTGCCTTCTTAAATATCAGTCACCAGTTTGGAGATACTGGTATGGATGCATTTTTAAGCCATTTATTTTTTAAATTTGTAATTTGTGTTTTTGGCTTTAATGTCTATTGTGCTTACCAATTTTATATGCTTTCTCTCTTGTTTTCTATCTTTTATGAATGATTGGTTCTTTCTGTTTGTTTTTATGATCTTCTCATTTGGACCTTGAGTCCGTAATAAATTATTTATTTATTTATTCATTCATTCAATAAAATAAAGTACCGTAAGCCTAAAACCAAAACTCTGAGTAGTTCTAAAAACAATGTTCAAAAAGTAAAATTATTTATGATCTTGTCCATGGCAGCTTAAAAGCGTTTTTGTCATATTCTGCAAAAGAATAAATATAAATTTTGCATCTAGATTTTTTTGTTGTTGTTGTCATGTGTTACTAATAGTATTGGCAGCAGATCTTATTCATTTTACAAAAAGTAGAATTGTGTTCAGTTTGATACTAACATACAGCTCTGGAGTTTTCTGGAGTGCAAGACTGTCAATCACCCAATTTTGGCACAATTTGACAGAATAAACTAATGAGTTATATGAAATTGAAGTTCGCAGACAGACACAAAATCCCACCACAGCTGGATCCACAAGAGGGTCTGGGAGTATAATAACATGTATTTAGCCGAACTGAACCAAATTATAGCCTAAAACTAACTTTTATTATGGTAATATAAACTCTCCAGCAATCATTAGACAAATAAAGTGTGGATAAAATCTCTAGAAATAAGAATGGACTCTCAGCCAGACTTTTAAATTCTTAAAATGCAGTATTTAGTTACACCCGCCTGCTGTAGCTCAACGACATAGGAAAGCTTTTACAATAGATCAAAGGATGATCAGAGTGGATCTTGAAAATGTTTTACTTTACCGTACTTTCTCCATAGATTTAGGAACTAAAAGGATTTATTTAGTGGTACCTAAATAACAGAAAATTATGAGAATATGCCTCTCATTGGTCTGCATTAGTTGTAGCAGTTTGTGAAATACAACTTTAGTTGGATCCATCATCATGTACAAAGATTTTTTTTTATGTTTCATAATCTGAAAGGTGTAGCTGGGGCAGTCTAACAAGATGAGTGGAAAACATTGAATGTAGGGGTGTAAGGATTCATTTGAACAACTATTTGATTCATATATTATTTTGTGGTTGCTGATCCAATTCACAGTTAATATTAAGTCGTTTTGAACTACCGGGTTCACTGACTCAAAATGGATCCAGGACATCTTTAGCCAAAACTTCAACCAGTGTGGCTCAGAGATAAACACCTAGATACTGAACAGTGCAGGTTTAAAAGCTCCTTCGGAATCATTAAAGTCTATCTAGCTATCTATGAAGTTTTCCGGATTCCTTGTATTTCTTCCAAGATAATCAAGTGTAAATTAAATATGTGTACAAACAAACAAGTAACCAGCTTCTCTGTAAGGAAAAACTTTCTAACATTAGCACATTCTACCACACTGTCATATCTTTGTAAAATTCAAAGTGTTTCCAGACATTGAATTTTTGCTTCCATCTGTAATAAATGGATCAAGCATAGGGAAATGACAAACATTGATGTTAACGATAACCTACTGTGGATGTGGCAATCAAGTCTTTGTTGAAAGAATTCCACTGGAATAATTTGACTGAATGCAGGTGAAGGAATGTACTTTAGTAACAGTGGTACAAATTTAGATTCTGGCAGTTTACAGACTTCTTTGTGCCAAAGTGTCTGGGTGTATTTCAGAGTGTGCGGCTTGTGTTTGCTGTGATATGATCCCACGCGGCTGCTAATGTTGTGTGAAAGGTGTGGGCTGAGTGTGCTTGCAGGCCCTCTGTGATAAAGAGTTCAGGGACATTGATCGTCCTTTTCTTGTCTCCATCTTTTTTGTCCAAATTTCCTTCCTTTGTGTCTTCTCCATGATTGGATGACCCTATCTCGCACGACTGCCCACTGATCTGAGGAGCAGCGTGGTCCAACTGTTCGCCCAGCGGGCCAGGAAATATTTTAAGTTCAAGTCTGTTGATAAATAGAAGAAGCTCAGAGAGGGGGGGCAGTAATTGAACTTGAAAAATCACATAAGGGAAACCTTTTGTAATATTAATGACCCAAAAAGTTCCTGTACTCCTCATCTTTGCTGACTCTGTAGGTTTTTTCCTAAATTATTCTAAAGTGCAAGGTAGGAGTCTCTTGTGCAAACATGGTAGGTTATGCTGTGCAGTTTTAAAAAAAAAAGTCTTTTCTAACCTCAATGTCAGACGCTTCTTCAAACTGTCACTGGTGTGTGCCAGCAGCAGCTGATCCCTCCTCAATAGATCCTCATTTAATACCTTTTTTTTACCAAATTGTTGCTGTTTGAGGCAAACAAGCTGTGACAAAATGTATTCTACCTTTAGACCCACTCCGATCATCTTTTCATAAATGTGTTTCCAGTCGTATTTCAATTATGATTAATTGATTTAGCCAAAATAAAAAAAAAATAAAAAACTGTCTTTTTCTAGGACATAGTTTCTGTTGAGCTGCAGGAGTTCATCAGAAATGTATTTTTGGACTATTTAGTCGCTCTGGAGTATGATTCCCAGCAGCCAAAAAATGCAGAATGAATAAGCAAAAAACATTCATACGTCTCACTGGAGTTTAAATTATAGTTTTGGGAGAAATTTACAAGAACGGCCAAAGGCAAATCATAAAAATGGAAAAGATAACGTGAAGAAAAAGCAACATATGTGCTCAGCCTTGGTGCTTTTGCAGCAGTTTTATAGTTACACACAGCATTTTACGTGGGAAACATCTAACAATGGGTTAACTCCTATCTTTTCAAAAGCCTGAATGTTTAAGTATGTAACAACATCAACTCTGCGTAATTATTGGTAAGCTGCAGCAGCAAGTCTATTTCAAGAACTCAGTTGCGGCCGATGCAGTTAATCTGCACAGAGAAGATCAAGCTGGCAGCAAAGTGGCACAATAGTGGCATGGAGAATCCAGACGGAAAAATCTCTGTGCAGCCACAGCCAGTGGGACCAAGGGATTAGAAAAGTGGAGCAGCTCTCGTGCACTTGCAGCTTCAGCACAGCCAGACACACAAGGAGTCTGATTTGATTAATAACGACAGAAAAAAAGTTATATTTCAATACTGGTTTCTTTTTCTCCCTTATTATCAGTGGAACAATTATGTGAAACATTTGTGCCCAAGCTTGAAATTAGCTACCTTAACTTCTAAAAGATATTTTTTTTAATCCTTGTTATCTTTTGGCAGTTTGGGGTATTTTGCTTCATTCAGGGCAATCTAACTTCAAATTGACCACTCAGACTGTCAGCTTTTTTTTATAAAACACAATTCTTGTAGGGTGTGTCTACACGGTACATTGGTGAATTGCCTCTAAATCCTCTTTTCTGGCTCTCAAGCAATGCCTGGACTTAATCAAAACATTGCATTAACATGTCTGTAAGTCTTATATTTCTTGTTTCACACCATAATTCTTATTGTAAGTTTGAATTCAGAAAATAATGAGGAAAAAAAATCTGGGGATAGTCTTAAAAACAGAACACCACATAATTTTGTATCAAAATCCATATTTCTTTAAAATAAATTAATATTATTATAAAAATCTATTTTTCATGACCACAAAAATATGATTTTAGGATGTAAATTGTAAAACACATTAATTTTGACATTGATTTAATTAAACTGAACTCAAAAATCAACTTGAAAATTTGTATTAAATCAATTGAGCGATCTGAACCCTATCCTCTATTTTTATCCAAAGGTGAATATGGTTAGTTTGTCTTTCTTTCCTAAAGTTTATTTTGCCCATATGTAAGACTTACATGAGTCCTGATTATAAATTGTAGGTTCTATCTTTAGGTAAGAGGCACTTTGAGGTAGTAACTAAAGCGGATCACCCCAGCGTTCAAAATTCTAACAAGCAGAAGGGGAAAAAACAAAAATTTAAAACCTAATGTCTTAATTGTGTTTCTTATGAATACCACTTGTGACACAATACACATGAAGAGTCACTTCCTACTTCTTTTTTCTTAAATTCTTTTTCTTTTCCAACCAAATCAAAATCAGTTTCAGAAAACTTGTTTTAATTCTGCCACCAGTTTCCCGCTGGGATCGGTGAAACCATCATTCACGCACCGAAGCTAAATCAATATTGTCACTGTGGAGTTTGCCAAAGTCTTTGACAGCTTTGAATAATGTGAACAATCTCTACAGTGTCCCTGCACACTGCAGATAAACAGCTACTGTGGTCTTTATGAACCATGAGAGAAAAAAACATGCAGGTAGCCACTGGACGATACCTAAAACCCCCCCTTAAGTGAGATGGCATGATGGTAAATTCTGGCTGTGACCACTCCAAAACTCAACTGTATACTTTTAAACTGAATTCCTTTCCCTCAGCTTCTTCCTCTGCTGTCTTCCTTACTTCTTTTCCCATGATCCCTTATTAATGAGGTATTCTTGCTGATACTGCATATACAGGAAGAAAATCTCTAACACTAAAGGAGGAACTTTACAAATTAAAAGAAAACCTTAGGTTAAACAACGAGTCACCCACGATATTTCAATCCCACAATTTTTTACTGTGTCTTTTTTAAAGCAATACTGCCGATAAGGTATGCATAGTTTAAAACAGCTCAGTCAGTGGAAGATACGTGGAAGCAGATGAAATAAAGACTCATTTACTAGTCCTCCCACCTCCTCTCTTAGGGGCTACCTGTTCTGAGTAGTGGTTTCCCACATAATCCCCCTTGATCAGATGGCTGATCAATTCTTGTGGAGGGGATTTACTGAGGCGTTAAGGTGTAGCTTATGCATGCAAGCTTTTGATGGAGCAAATTAGAGTAGTGAGCAGGAAGGATCTGACTGAACCTGACAGCTGTGACAGCAGGCATCTCCGATCACACGGAACATCGAGACTTTGACACTAAAAGCATGCAAACACTTTCACCTATCACATCATACATTTATTTATGAAGACTGTATAATAAAAAATAAAATAGAAAACATCTAAAGATTAATTTGCTGCAATACAGAATCTCAACACTGATTTCTTTGCAAGCCAGATGGTGAAAGGTTTCCATGTGAGCATGTATTGATTAATCTTATTGATTAGAGAGCATAACGCTCACATAAGCAGCCTGCTGTGCCATTACGGTAGGCTATAGATATCACGGTGTCAGCCACATAGCCCTGCACTGATTTCCCAAGAAACAGACAGGTTGACGTTTTACTGATGGAGTCCCGTCAACCCATCAAAAAAGGAAAAGTTGTATAAGAGGAAAAAATGCACAGCAGCATATACTGTGTGCAACATATTTTACTGAAATGAACAGGCAACTTTGTTTAAAGCAATACATATTGTAAAATATGGTAAATTCTTTAAATGTAACATTTGATTGAAGTACATAAATATATTTTTAGCAACTAAACTGAACATTGTTGTCTTTGATATATTTTCAAAACATACATTTCAAACTCTTGTGAAAACTCATAAGAGCAGAAGCAGCAGGGAGCTTCTAAAAAGAACAAGCTGCAGACAGTTGAAAAATAGAATCATAAATCAAGAAATATAACAATAATTGCTAACTGTATAAGAGTAGTTGCTCCTTAGGGCACAATAAGTAAAAGCATTCAAATGCTTTGTGTTTCGTAACCATTCTACAGAAAGAAAAGACTTATGAGAGTTTGACAAACACACTGACCGTGACTACAAAGGAGGGAGGAAACAGAGACCTAAAATATTCAAAGCTCGCACTTAACCCAAACAACAAAGCAAAGTACTTTTAAAAAACTAAAAATAAATAGTTCCTCTGCTGAAAAAGACAGAATACTATAACCTTTAAACTTCACTGAAAAGGATTTCCTTTGCTTCTCACTCTGTTTTTTTTCCCTCAATGGTTCTGAATTAGACATGAGTGAAATATATAAAAAGAGATAATCCTTTAAAATAATTTACGTTTTTTTAAGGCGTATCAACTATGAAAGACAACAGCAAGTCAAAGTCACAGACAGAGAATCAGTCAGTTCTAGAGAGTTCCTTCAGTGTCTTCAAATATACAAATTATGAATACATTAGGAATAATGAGAATATTTTAATAGTAACAGAAAAACAGTTTAAACATGTAGTTAAAGTCCATGCTCTCAATGACCAAAAAAAAAAACCTGGATAAAAGTTACACCCAGCATTTAAGGCACAGCTTGTTGTTAAGCAAAGAATTAATGTTCTATGCGTTGATATTCTAAACAGTAACAAATAATGTAAAATTCTCTGGAGTTAAATCTGTTGTCAAGTCTTAAAATAGGATTAAGTATTTGTTCCAGTAAAGAGTCATAGATCTTTAGGACATTATTGATCTAATCAGCAAATTTCTAATCACGGAGCAAATAAAGCCTTCCTTCACTAGAATTCAGAACTAATTATCAGCTCATTTTATAAAAAATTACCATAAGGTTGATGCTTGGAAAAGCTTGTGAGTACAAGTAATACATACTTAAAAGGAAAGTGTCTATAGATTCATGACACTATTGATCAACATTATGTATGAGTATTTTATGTGACTTTTGACAAACAAGAGCAAGAGTTCATTCCCGGCAGGTTATTCCTTAAAATGAATAGCGTTTACTTTCTTTATTAAAAGTCTATTGATAATATTTTGGTCTTAAAAGAAAAATTCATTGTTTTATCAATTCCTGTTTTTTTGTATGCACAATGAATAGTGCCATTCAAAGTGAAAATATCATTAATCATAATCAAAAATAGGACAAAAACATCTTAAAAAATGAAATCAAATAAAAGACAAAGCCATCAAAAAAAAGCTACCACTTGCCAAAAGATAACAAGTTCCTGAGCTGCATTTTAATCAAGTTCATATAGTGAAGAGACAGTGGCAAAATCAATCAGTGCTCAATCCTCTCTGGTTTTGGAAGGACAACAAATAAAAAACGGAAGAAGCTGAAGATCTGGGAGAACGTGCTGGGTCATAAAATAGAAGCTCGGGGATGTAATAAAAGCCTAAAGCTCCAAAAGCAAGAGGTAACATTTTATCTAAGATAAACTGGGAGCCAGCACAGTGCTGCTAAAATGAATGCAAAATAAAATGCAAGTAAAAACAACAAAGAAAACGCCTCTCTCTTCCCAAAACATTTCTATCCCTTTTTCACCTCGACTACATCAGCTCAGTGCTGCTGTTTTTTGAAGCACTTTCTCTGTTTTGATGGACGATCACCACAGCATCCGTTGGTGCTCGTGTCCGACGTCCAGCTGAAACCTCCGTGATTCATTACAGCACAGTTAATTTGGACTGTTGTTCCTTGTTGTTGTCATTATCCGCAAGGTGATTACACAGCAGCTGCTGTATCAATTTGTTTATGTCATAGTGGAGTGTATAATGCGCTGTAAGTGCTTCTCTAATGGGTGTTGCAACATGAAAACACAAGCAGCATCTCTTGGTTGAGCGACACATACCGTCTGATGGTATAAACTCGTGCGAAGATGAAAAGACTAAATACAGCACAGAGGAGATGCTGTTCACATTTGAGAACTAAACAGAATATAACACAAACACCAAGAAGCTGTTAAAACCCCTGTCTTTTCATGTGTGGATGCAGCAGATTCTTGCTCCAGATGAGCACAGCATAAACACCAAAAACCATGCAGTGGTAGGATAAATCACACACAACAAAAACACATCTGATAATGAAAAAAAAAAAAAAACACAGTTTGCCCTGAGAAATCTTAATCCTGTTCCCTGATAATAAAATTTAAATTATTCTCTTCGACACCACATCACTGACAGAGAAGCAGCTCTCAATGACAGGCCATTATTATTCCAGAGTGAGTGATCCACAAGAGGGGAGTGAGGTGAGTCAAGTGTTGTGTTTTGCTGTGTGTAAAAAAAATAAAAACCACAGTAAGAGCCATGAATCATCTCTAAAATAAAAATCAATCCTCTTCTCCCAAACTGTTGCTGCAAATGAGTCAATAAAGAGAGTTATAATTACCTTCCATCTGTGAAAAACAGCATTCACCCAGCATACCAATGCAAGCAAGTGCTATAGTTATAAAAAAATTAAAAAAAAAAGTCCCAACTATCCATTTAGAGGCAAAAAAAAACAGACAATGATGCTTATGATGCTGTTCAAATTGTCTGTTTTCTAAGTACGTTTCTTACCATTACACTTCTTAAGGTGAAATAAACCTTCTCACTGCTTCAAACTACATTTCTGTATACATAACTGGTGGGTTTGAGCATTTTAATCTCTTTAAGAATTGGTGGTGTTCGCTCTGGTCACTTGTCTTTTGGTGAAGACAGAAATTAACGTGCCTTCAAATGGATTTAAAAGTGGCAGCGCAATCAATGTCAAAGTCAATGTCACATTGAGCGACTCTTACAACTCTCAACTTGGTATCTAAAAAACATACTTTCAAAATATCATTTCAAAATAAGAGCCATCAAAGAGAATGATCCAAATCTCCAGCTATATAGCTTCCTTCCAGGGAAGCTAAATTAGGCCAATAGCTTTTGCTAAATATCACAAACAAACTTTAATCATTTTAAATAGAAAAAATGAAGTTTTAGTTGGTAACAGAGGACAAACTCTTGACATAGTGTCAGCAAAGACAGTACTACTCCAACTATTATAGGGGGCCAAACTGCTAATAGTAAAACAAAGCAAAATGAAGCAAAAATGAATGAATTCCTCTGGATAGAATGGAATGGAAATAAATTTATTTCGAATATATATTTAAAAAAAAAGAAGAAAAAATAAATAAAACGTTCACACTCGAAAAAGAAAAAACATAAACACATATATTATGAACAATTATACAACTATACATATTTGAAAAGGAGTGAGAGGAAGTATAAACTTATATAAACTCACCCCCTATTCCTCATCAATATCAATTACATCAGCAAGAAGCTTCTTTAGTTAGTTAGATAGTTAACAATGCTGCTTTTCTATAATATAACAGAAAAACATTTTATTTAAAGAACCAAAGTTTGATTGTCTCTTTCTCTGAAGGTGTTTTAGGAGACACGTGTGACTTTTTGATGTTTAAAATCAAATTAACACTAAGAGTAACAATCAAATAAAAAAAATTAAATAAAAAAAGAAATTATGATAAAAATGTTTCAACTAAAGAAAGTTTTATTACAAAGGTCATTATTGTTAATTACAAAAAAGGATTGATGAATAAAAAATGTATTTTTATTCAAGTTAACATACATTTCCCCCAAATATATTACATTTTTGAAATACTCCGAATTCCCCTTTACGTTTAATAGAAATGGCTATGCCGCCCCCTATTGGCTGACAAGCTAAATACAAGTCGCCACAAATTGAAACAAGTCTGAGCACTATGGGATTGAAGTGTTGGAAACCGTTGTTCCGTTGAGTAGGTTCTCAATATAAATGTCAGTTTGGTGCTTCCTGTTTGCGTGTTCTCCAAACAGCTGCGTGGGTGTTTTCCTCCTTCCTCTTACAGGCCAAAAACATGCAGATTTGGCTGCTGGGTAAACAATCCAGAGGTGAGGGTGAAACGTTTTTGACTGTACGGCCACTGTAATGAGCAGACTAGAGTTAACCAGTTATGATAAGACCTAAACAGGATGAAACATCTTTGGATAAAGGATGAATTTTCAGAGTTTAATTAATTAAATCTCTGACTTGAAGATTTTTATTTTGTTGACTCCTGGACTGGTTTTCTGCGTCAAACTAACATCCTAAACCCTAACAGGCTGGAATGTGATGAAAGGAGGAAAACAAAAATCATGGAAAGAATAAGCTGTTTTCATCATTCATCAATCCAGATTGCGTTAACAGGAAATGGAATGGATCAAACGTTAAAAAAAAAACTATTTTGACTAAGCAGTTGAGTCAATTACAATCAAGAATGTGTGAATCCACATAAAAGTGGAAAAGTGTGCCTTTAGGACACAACTAATACAAGTAAATAAAAAAATGACATGGAATGAAATTTACTGTTGACAAAAAAAGAAAAAAACAACAAATACTCAAAACTCAAATGTATATGGCTGAGCGTAAGGCAAGCACAAGCACAGGTGTTTGTGTTTGCACATGCATGGGGGTACAGGACATCTATTACGGCTTTTTTCCCAGTTGGAATGAGTCACAAGTGAGTCATAGGATGGAGAAGGGAGTGAAGTTGTGCAAGTCGAGAACCTGTCTTTGCCACATTAGTTTGGCACATTGCAGCACCAGCAGCTCAATGACACAACCTAATCATTAAAATAAAATTGCTATTTTTAATAAAACGGGAGCCAGAAATAATGATTCAACAATCAGTGACGCATTTCGCCCATTTGGGAGACAGGGGGGGTCTGCAACTATCCACTCTAAACGAATAGCTTCACTTGACAGTTGAGGTAGAAGAGCGTGTAGGCACCTATCCCCAGTGTAGGATCCGTCACAGGTATGAGTTTCCTTCATTTACTCAGCTGAGGTATTTAAACAATAAATGCCAAAGAGAGTGATTCACACTCACAAAGTTAGATGCTCAGGCACAATCAAAAGCAAAAAAAACAAACAGAGAAGCTGGATTATTCATGGTATAGGTGCACAGAACCAGGAACACAAGTTTGTATGAACTATCTGCAGAGAATGTGCTGAGAAGAGGGGAAGAGGGCATGCAAACGGAGCTGAGAAGATACAACTCCCTTATCAGCCCAGCTGCACGGCTCTGACAAAGAGGGGAAGGGATACTGTTGCAAAGGAAGCTGCTGTGTGTTGAAAGAATCAATGCCATTTTAGACAAAGATGGAAAGATATAGCAGCTCAGACAGTGTGCTAGAGAGAAGTAAAGTTCCCTCACAAATAGAACAGTAGATTTCGTGAGGTAGATATGAAAGGGTTAGAAAAAATCCACTAATATCCCTCAAAAATCGGATATCCCTTTTAAAACAGGGGCAGCCCCTTTGTGTTCTGATTTTCAAACTCTTTAGATAAACATGTTCAACCTCCATGAATGTATGCTGCCAACTGCAGTCCACAGTCTTACATGTATGATTTCATCTAACTCTTCACTAGACTTGAATTTGAACATGTCTGTGAGTCCTGGATTTGTCTCAACGCCTTTTTTTGGGTGTTATTTATATAAAAAAAAACTCCCATAAGTAAGATTTTTCAACTCCAGGCAGCAACTCTACTTCAAGATTCACCAAGACAGCTCAGCTCCTCACCCTACTGCTGAGCATGAGGGCAGCCACCCTTTCTGCTCAACCCTCGTTGCACAAGAAAAGACGAGTACAGAATACAACCACACTCCCTCTGTCAATCTCATCCTATATTCTGCTGTAAGTCACAAATAAGACTCCAGCATGAGGCAGTAAGTCTTCTGCAGACCCAAGGGGGCAATGCAAGCTGTGAACCATGACCTCAGCACTAGAGGAGTTAGATTCCAAACCAGATCAATACTCTACTCCTCAATCAGTGACTTTGTTGTAAATAAATGCTCCAAAAAAAGGTTTAAAAGAAACCTTTTATTTATTTGAGACATTTTTAATGTAAATCTACCACTTTTTAGCTTTATTCAAAGTTTTTTTTTAGGTTTTTTAAAGGTTAGGTTTTTCTTGTTTGGCCCTCTAATTTATTGACATTTGTGCCAGTTTTTCTACTCAGTCAATTAATAAATAAAAGTATTTCAAAAACCATTTAGATTTAGTTTATATTTAGTCTAAATAGTTCATCTCTCTATTTAAATAATAGAACTACATTTGGGATAACTTTTTTAAAGACCCACTTTGATAAAAAAAAATGTGTTTTGTTGGTGTTGTTAACATTTTTTGTTGTATTTTTCTGATGGTGGATGATATATATATATATACAGAAAATTAAGCATAAAATTGCATTTCTAAGTATTTCTTTGTTCAAATCATTATGAATCAGGAGCAGGAGAAAAATTGACATTGGAAAAAGCTTGTGACATAGACGCAACAATTCATTCAGATGCATCCACTTGCATAAAAACAAATCCATGTACAGGGAGTAAACAGATGGATGACGGGCTGTAGGGGAGGGCTTACTCCACACCAACTGTCCTGCCCACAACTCAGAGGTGAATTTCGAAACTGCTGCCGCTCTGCAGAAACTATATTTTGGCTCAAAACAGTATAGTTATAATTAAAAGACCACTGGGAAGACTTTTACAATACATCAAAAGATGATTGCAGTGGGTCTTTAAATAAATCCAGAAAATAGTAAACCAGAATTCCACCTGCTTAAACTTGCAGGGTTGTACAACTTTTAGTTCTTTGTCAACATGTTCCTTTCAGAAGCCAAAAGTTGTGTGAAACAATAAAGATCTGTCCAGACTTCTCCTCATCTTGTGTACCTTGACCTCAGATCACAGTGGGACCACCAAACAATGGTTTGGATAGTAGAAAACCTCTGTGCACATGAATACCTCTGCCGTGCCTGCATCTCATGTGTGGGCAACAGCTCCAGGAAGCTCCAAAATAGAGGCAGGAAGTTGATTTAGTAAAAAAAAAAAAAGGAATGTTATGAAACTATGTAAAACTGCTGATAAATCAGGCAAATCATAAGGCTTCACTTACTCCACGAGTCGCTCCATTGCAGCAGCTCGAGGCTCCAGCTGCTCTCCAGGGTTGGCTGGTGGTTCTCTTTGTAGGATGTCCTCTTTTTCCTTTACCTGGAAATGCAAATAGACGTGTTACGCCCTCCATACACCTCATAGTAAATGCTAATTAAAGAGAAGAAAATTATAAAAAGGCACATGTGTTGTGCCTTACAATTTTCAAAATTAGCACTTTTTTGAAAATTGCCACTTTCGCTGATGAATCTAAGAACATGCAAGACACTCCATCCTTAAAGCAGCAGCCTTTGGGTCTGTCCTCTGTAACTGTCAGCCTCTGTCTGTCTTTGGAGGGCCTCTAGAGCCCTCTCAGATCTGGAGGTGTTGAGTTTCAAAGTTGTCCTCACGCTGTGTGATTTATGATGAAGGCAGAGCAAAGTCTGGCTGCTCTGTTGTTGAGTTTTAAGTGCGCTCACGGTTCATATTCCACCACTCCACACCTCAACATACAAAGAAACGGAAGAATGAATAGTTGAGAGGATTTTTTTACATTTATGCAATTTGGTCATTTTAAAGGTCTTAAGTGCTGTTAATACTACTCTTTGTGAGACTTTTGACATGATTTTTATTAAGAAAATGCATTATTAATTCATTAACATTTTACATTGAATTTTGTTTTAACAAATTGCTATTAATCTTTCTAGCAACATTTATTTATTGTTAGATGTATTAATAAAGTTTCAGCTTTGCTCAATTTAAATCAATATTTGTAACAATATGGTACTTTATAGCCAGACAACATTGTTTTTTTTGTGTGTGTGTATGGCTGGATGATTAAATTTTGTAGAGTAGTAAATCGAACAAGAACTTGCAATTCTAAAATAATTCTATATTTTGGCAGTGATACCTATCCTGTAGCCATTACACTTGCCTTTCTTGTAGTCTGAAGAGGCAGTATCATGGTCTGGGGTTTCTTCCTTTATTCAGGTCAAAATTCAGCATTATTGTGCACCCCAAGAATCCTGTCAATGTCTAAGAAATGCTGAATCCAATATGTTTTTTTTATTCTATCATTACTTTTTTACCTTAACTTGATATTTTGATTTAGTTCGTTCTTTGTATCTTTAACTATCTTAAGTTAGCAAACATCAAACCAGCTAAAATGAAAAAGTCCAATTAAAGTTGTTACTTTTTAGGGGGAAAATTGCATACAAAAACTTTATATGAATAATAGGTTGAAAAGAAAAAGACTAGCATTTATTTAAAAATAATGTTATTACTTGTTAAAGACGTATTCAGTTCCTCTCTGGCACACACTTTGCACCAACCTTCTTCTCACTAAGGAAGACAAGCCCTGAATCTAATTAATATCATTCATGATAATGTGAGGTAATTATGCAGAACAGCAGCACCTGGTTTAAACTTTGCACAGGTGCTTACACCTCTCATGCCCCCAAACCTGCATTGTAATTAAGCAAAGCATCTGGAGGGAAGGAAAATGCACAATTGGCTTCAACTGTCTCCACTGCCTCAACTCTGAGAGGTGAATGCCTTGGCAGGTGAACTTCAATTAAATCAGGGATGCACATATATCACGGCGCCAAGTCAGTTTGGATGAGTAGACAACCTGACAGAAAAGCTCTGGCAAAGAAAAGACAGCCAATACTGACAGAAAGTGCTGCATTGCTTTATAAGATACCAATTGATTTTGTATCTATAGAGGACATTTGTTTTTATGTTTTTTTGACCAAATGTGAAGTGGTGGGGCTCTGGTAATTGTAGTTTTTGGTGGGAATAATTATTTTTCTCTGGTAGTCAGGAAGTTCAAATTTTGTTTTTGATTATTTGAGATCATTTAGACTTAGATATTAGCTGAGCGACATTATGGATTCATGCATGCCTTAGACTGCACATTTGTCCAATTTGACCTTGATTATTGTCTGAAATTTGTAAAAAGTCAACTGTTTTGGCCCTCCATTACGTGACAACAAAATGAACAGCACAACAATGGAAGGCTTTGTTACTTGTAGCATCCAAGCTTTGATTTGATTTTCTTACTCCATTCAGAAGGAAGTCTTCCTGTGTCAGCGATAGTTACGTTTCATTACTGGATCAGCAATACCACAGAAACAGACTTTTCCCTCCTGCTTTGTGCAATTCTCTCAATCCTCAGAGGGTTTTTTAACTGCGATTTAAAGAAACCATTCAAAAGCAGGAGCAACATTTCCCCTCATATATTATGCATCTGCATTTATCCACACCTGCCCTTCTCCAAGTCATGCATACATGCTTTAACATGGAGTGCCGGCCAGCCGCTGCTTGCCAGACCTATCAAACATGCATAAGAAACAGATGTATCTTTGATGTAGGCTTGTTCGTGTTGCTCCGTGTGCAAAAGCAAGTGAATGAGTGAGTGCGTGCATGGTTTTTTTTATTATTATTTTGAGTCTTTGTCGTTGAGCTTCCAGGCCCTGGGGGTAGAAGCTGGAAAGATGTGGCTGCGTGCCCGAACACACAAGTAAAGGTGGTGGGCAACCACAGATCTCAGGAAGTTTAAATCATCCGTGCACATAGCTTTTACTCTGCATAAATATGAACAGAAGCAAGTTTGTACCCCATTAAAGCTCATCATAAAGTCTATTTAGGGAGATGTATTCTCTCTGAACATTCTGTCCTATAAGTTTTCCAAACACCTATAAATTCAGGATTTTTTTTGTTTGTTTTTATTTTTTTATAAACACCTGTTTTTATTGTTGTACAAGTGAGACCAGAGCAAAATCATGTCTGGATGTTTTGCTGGCATCGCACAGCATGACAAGTATGGAACTGGTCCGTAATCGTGTCATGTTTTACCACCTCGAGTTGTGAAAACTTCCCTTGCACAACACTGTAAACATATATCATGATGAGTCACAACTGACAAGAGCTTAGTTTGCTTGTTATTAACTTCATTCAGGCTTGCAGCTCCTGATTAGTTGTGTCTCGGTGTGTCTGCTTTGCGGTCACACACATAGTAATGACATAAACAGCTCCGACTTTCCTCCCCTTGCTTCTCAGCGACCCTGAAAAGTCACCCTGACCCCATCTTCCTGCTATCTAAACACATGTTCTCACAAGCTGCCTTACTTTTCTCCCCCTCCTCTCACAACTGTTGCCCACACTTGTTCACACTCACGTCGTTTTCCTTTTCCCCTTAGACTATTGTGTTGCTCATACTCCACTATTGGGGAAGCCAGTCATTTCCACATGTGTGCCGACTAAAAGCATCCCTTTCCTGAGTAGCAGGGTCACAATTTGCCTCATATAAACACAGGACACACCTTAGTGCAGCACTTTTGGCGTATCCTCCTTCATTACAGGGACACTGCATACGTTTTACGCACGGCTTGTGTTGGCCTTTTTTCTGCAACAAGTTGGAGAACTTCACCTTTAAAGTTTGGGAGCAGAGTTGAAGACTGCAGCTGGAGCCTTTTGTGTCTCAACGTGCCTCTCACTGGGTTTCCCGAGCATTGTCATGACAACAGCGGGAACGCACCGACTCGACTCTGGCCTTTGGAAACAATGCAGCCAGCAGAAGTTTGAGTGCGGTGAACACACAGATTCTGTCGTTTAGAACTACTTGGCCAATTGGAGACAACGAAAAAAAAAGCCAATTAAGCCATAGAGACACGTCTTAAAGAGACTAAAACACGGGAAAAGAGATCATCATCTTTACCTTTTTGTTTGTAAGTTTTCCTCCCACGCAGAATTGTAAAGTAAACTTCCGCCACCTTGGTGTTCAGCTTTTGACGCATCAAGCAAAGTGAGAAGTTTGTGTTGGCATTTTCCTGTGTGGTGCTGGAGCTGCGCGTCACATGGAACAGGAGGACAACGGCCGGCGCTGAACTCACTCGCCCCGCCCAGACTCTCTGCTCTCTTGCCCGCGTCCGCGTGGAGATGCTTGGCTCCGCCCCCTTCAACCCTGAAGGTAAATCACTGGGATCAAACAACAGTTTTGAGGCCCATAAATGAAGAAAACGTGTCTCCAAAGATATTTTTCCAAGGTGTAGAAGACTATAGTTTTTTTTCTAAATAGAATTCCAGTCATTGTAACCAAAAATATAATCATCTATTGTTTTTGTCATACTTGCACTTGTCAAAGTCATTGTGATGGATGATTTTAAAAATAGAGGATTATTTTAATTAGACCTTAATGGATTGTGGACTTCCCCTTGCTTTTTCATGACCCAACTTACTGAAATTGCTCTACTCCTTTGAACTTCTCCAGTTCAAACATTCAGGGTGACACCGGCTTTACCAGAGGTAATCCAGATTTACTGATGTTTCACATGATGGAGCATTAAAGATATTTAAAATACACCCTAACGATGTTTTAAAGGGGTAGCCACCACTTTATAGTCACAAACAAAACATAACATGTTCATTTAAAGCACACTTGGAGATCGTGAGCACAAATAGGATGTAAAGATGTAATTAATACTACAAGGCCTTGGAAATCTTACATTTGCTTATGATTCAAGTTGAAAAACCTAAGCCATAAATATATTCAATCAAGCTTTAGTCTTATATTTTTCTATACATACAATGCTAGCAGAGGTACTTCAGATTATTAAAATATTCCCTATTTGCACCAAAAACAGTTGCTATGGCACGTGTTACTCACTACTTTTAATAACAAATGTTTGGGCTGTGGAGCAAATGCTGAGACGCTTGCTTTTTTAAGCTTCTGAGGATTCTGACATTAGCTGCAGCCTCCTAACCCCATGTGTCAGAGACAGGCTGTATGGTAATGACAAAATAGCAACTGCTGGAAGACAAGCAAAATGCATTGCTTCAGAATAAATTAAACTTTCTGATGAATAAATCTATGACCTCTCTGCAAAATGACCAAGCCAATTACAGATATTTTGAATAATGAGTCACTTGAAGAAAATATCTGCTGCTGTTAACACGTAATAGATATACTTCTTGGTTAAGTAAATGCACGATAAATATATTTGTACAACTGTAACTTGTTCAATGTTCACACCACAAAAACTGAAACAAGTAAAAAGACTTTTTTCAAGAAAATGTATCATATTTTCTGTCTTGCAAGAAAATGTTCTCATTAAGAAAGCTTTTTAATAGCAAGTTAATCTTAGTCTTAGAAGTTATGTCTTTTTGACTCAATATTCCTTCGTAAAATAATAGTTCTTGCTATTCAAGACCATTTTTCTTACTCCTTTGGCAGTTTTTTTTCTATTGTATATGTATATATATATATATATATATATATATATATATATATATATATATATATATATATATATATATATATATATATATATATATATATATATATATATATATATATATATATAAAGAGAGAGAGAGAGAGAGAGATTACTCATTTCTACGGGGTCTGTTTTTGCAGTAGAAAATTAAGTGAAAGTATATGTGGAGTTAAACTATAAATACTGCTTTACATGTGTAGTAATGTGACTATTATAGCTGGATGTAAAAAATAAAATGACACACTTTTAGTAAGATTGATAAATGTAAAGGTATTTGCTGTAATTATGACTTATTTGTAAAAAAAAAAAAAAAAAATAACAACAACTGTAGCTTGACTGAGTCACTGACTGCTGGTTTGGTTGGGTTAAATCCCAAGCTTTAAAGTAAAGTCTGTGTGTCCTAGGGGAAGACACTTAACAACACATTGCGCTCAATTGTAAAAGCCTGTCAGTCCGTTTGGACCTATCTATCCATTTGTTTTGTATACCTATTTATTCCTGTTAGCAGTCATGGTGTTGATGTTGATAACCTAACCACTGTTTGGTGAAGGTGGGGTGCAGCATGGACAGTTCAACAGTCCACAGAGACATACAACCATTCACACTCAAATTCAAGGTTGAGAGAACACAAATAAATTTATAAAGCATGCTTTTGGGAGGAAACCGGAGTGCCTGGAGAAAACCCATGCATGCACTGGGAGAATTGCAAACCCCACACAGAAAGGAAAGGACACAGCTGGGATTTGAACTTGTGAGCAGATGGCAAGAGTGCCAACAAATACACACTACTGTGCAGCCCTAGTCTGGATGTAATAGATTACAATATTTAAACATTGAAAATATTTATGAAACACTGTGTTCCTAAGTAAACATGCATAATTGCACAATGCATAATAATCAAGACACGTCTATATATTTCTATGTATATATTCAAATATGAACACTTTTTGATTAAGTAAGATAAGAATAAAATAAGAACTTTATTGTTCAAAAGAATTTATGTTGTATATAGTCCATGTCTTTGTATTTTTGTATTTTATTTTGTTGTATTCATTAAAGAAAAAATAAATACATAAATTGAAAATACTTATTCTTTCACGCATCTGTTTATTTCCATGACAGAACATATATGATACCACTAGATGGCAGGAGTGAGCCTCAAATTGACGAGGACACTACAGTAAGATGGAGTGAAACAAATAAATGACTAGTTTCATTAATATCTATGATTTTTTTTCTTTTTTTTAATACCCTAAATGTATACAGACAATTGTATGTCTTTTAGCAACAATTTTATATGCAAGACAAACAAGTATTTGTTAAATGCATCTTATTTTGTCAAAGGTTAACTCGGCCATACCCGGATATCCTTGACAAAAAAAAATACTCCAATGGATTGTGGGAAGTGTAGTTAAGAATCTCGTATTCTCTATGTTAGTGTACGTCTGTTGGCTTGCGGTTTTTCGCTTCCCACCATTGAGTCCTACGTATTTAACCAACGTAAACCCTGACTTTGCTCCACAGATTCCCCTTCCTTCCTTCCTGGTCTGTTTGAGGTAAAACTCGGCGGTCTCGTCGAGGTTGGTAATACCTGACGGAGTGGAAATCATTTCGCGGTTCCTTCCTTGACCGTCGCAAAACGTTCTCGGGATGCCGCGTGAGCGAAGAGCAAGAAGCTAAAAATATGGACATGTTGGGGTGATTAGTGTGTAGGCCGGGGGGGAACTTATCGGTTTCATGGCTGTGAAAAGTTAACGAGGGAAAAGCAGGAACCGTTGCCCTCCTCCCCTTTCGAGGTAAGAACCGGTTCGTGAGTTGCCTCCGTCCCGCTTTCGGACAGAGCCGCTTTAGGGGCTTTTAAGCAACGAAACACCGTCTTTATTTACAAACAATGTTTCTGAGATCCGCAGTGCCAAATGCTGAGGTTTTTATCAGCCGGTGTAGCTAACAGAATGGTTTGGGTTCATGTCAAGACTCACAGACTTGGAGTGCCCACAAATGGATTACTTTAGTACCATCTATAATTAAATGTAATTTTACACAACTTCTGTGGAGTAGCTAGGACCTGCACGTCTTAGAAAGACTCACTGGCTCGCTGAAAGACACTTGACCTGGATGGATTATATGTAACCTGAATCTGGAAAGTAGCACATCAGGTTCAAGTCGCCTGTTTAGAGTTCACCAACTCCGAGACTGGGTTTCATAAGTAATATTAAAGAGGTCAGAGGTTAGGAATAAATGAAGAAGAAAATAGGAAGGTGAGGACACCAGGGGGTAAGGACAGAGCATTATGGGTCATGAAGGCATTACAGCCTCCAGCATGCCATGACATAAACTCACTCCACTGCTTCTTCTGGTGTTTCCCAGAAAAATGAAATCTAATCTTTCCCCTGATGTCAGCTGCTGGTGATCGGAATGGTGACTTACTTGCTTGCAGGCAGTTTTGGTTGATCTTGGACAGGGGTACTCCTAAAAAATAATTACAATTCCTCTGTATTTATTTACTTGCTCACTTGCATGGTCCTACCTCCAAACTCTTTTGAAGAGCCTTTGACCTGGAAAATCTGTAGTCTGTGCACAATTTCTGGATTGATGTTTGATTTGTGCTTCATTGCCCAATTTGGCGCCAACTCTACATCAGGGGTCTGCAACCTGAGGCTCTAGAGCCGACTGTGGTTCCATTTGCAGTTTTAGTCATTATTGCTTTAGTTAATAAAGTTTCGCTTTTTAACATGTTGGAAAACAAACCAAAAATAGACCAAAAGATTCAATCTATTGTTATTAAAATAAGATTATAAAGCACTTATTCTGATCCTAAAATCGGATCTTTTTAACACAGGAAATGTTTTATTTTGAAAGGAATTTGTATGGGCTTCTATCCAAAGTAAGAGGTTAACCATTGTTATCTATAAAATATAGCAATTTTATACATACTTAAAAGCCATCTGTTATAAATGAATGCCTTATTGGTCACAAAAACATGAAGTGTGGTTTTCTAAATGGTGAAGTGGAACTTTGCAGCTCTTGCTGGGTTTTAGTCAAGAAGAAATCGACTAAGTTTAGTGTTTAAAGTAACACTCCAATGATTTCTTTATCTATTCTTAAAGTGTTCCCAGTGGTCATTTTATTAATATCATGGCATTTTTAGGCCAAAATGTCTTTGTTTACACTCTCTCTTGCTTGCTTACAGCCCCTCACGACCCCAAGCTAACATTAGTGTTGCAACAAAAACGGTGTGCATAATTGGAGCTACTCAGCCGTACATTTCTGAGCCACATGTCTGCTCAGATGAGGAAAACCAAGACGTACAGGGATCAAGTTTTTTGTTTGTTTGTTCATCTGCTCCTGTTTGAAAATGATTTGAATAAAGAAAAGCTTAGAAATGCAATTTTAAGAATAATTTCCATTCATATATGTCCTCCATCATGAGTAAAATCCCACAATAACATGTTAAAAACACAATTTTCATTGGAGTGGGTCTATTCTATTCTATTCAGTTCTATTTGATTTGGACTTGCTCACCATGACACATCAGAATGTTTGCCAGCTTTTTTTTGTTGTAGTAAATGAAAACACACATGCATGTTTTCTGCTGTAAAAAATGTGGCGCCTAAAGCTGTTGGTGGATCATATTCATATAGAAATATACTAAGCGGAAAGCCCAGGGAAAGGAGAAGACACAGTCATTGGGTTCTTCATTGTTAGAAGACTGAGTCACAGTTTCAAGGCTGCGCAGGAGGCAGAGGAAAGAAAGCATGTGGACAGATACCAGCAGTAATCTGGTTAGGCTTGTGTGCATTCTCCACACACTTTGCTGGCGAGATCTGTGGAGGAAGAGGTCAGACAAAAATGAGAAGTGAAAGAGAGGAAGGCCAAGGAGGGGCGACTTCTCACAGTAATGTGCAGAGACAGATGAGCAGGGATGGCTGTCAGTCACCGCTGTCATTAGGCCGACCCCTCTGGGGCTTATTTGCTTATTTATTTATTTTGGTATTAAATTATTTTTGGTGACAGTGTCCATTGTGGCGTTGTGGCAAGTTTTCTTCCTCCCGTTCCCCAACCGTAAATGAGACGTCTACAGATCGGGTTGTGTTGAGCTTTATTTAAATCTCTTGAACGCAGCCTTCCAGCGGTCTCCCTGTCTGCGCATGCGCACATCTGACACTCCGGTAATCCGCCTGGAGGAGATTGCATCCCCGTCCACTGCGCCCAGGCTATATCAGCGGGGAAGATTTAAGCGATGCAAAATACGCCCGACGGGGGACCGGGAGCGGCAAAGCAGCGAACGGAACCGTGACGGGGGGAGAATCTGCAACCGTTATGGGGGATTTTTACACCGCGAGCGAGCTCGGATTCGGGGTGACAAGCGGACCGGAGCGATGTCTCCTCGAATAAGACAGCGCGGCTCAGCGCTGGAAATGTGAGATGAACGCAGGCGGCAATGGAGCCGGCGGACGATGACATTTGCAAACCAAGCTGTCTTATCGCCACCGCATGTTTTCACGTCTCCTGAGCCTTGGCATCGGTTCTCCTTCTGGCCTTTGGTCCTCGGACGTAGAGCACCTTTTTAAAGAAACCACACGTCGCAGTGATGTTAAAGTGCGCTAAAAAGAAACATTTTTGATGTTTTCCAACGCCTTCAGGGAGCATTTGAACTCCAGACTCAATCTGTCAAGATCAAGATCAGGGTCAGCTCATATGCATTAAAGATGAACTTTTTTCTGCTTCTTTTGTTCTAAAAGTCTGGATTTAAATGCATACCAATTAAGTCGATCTCTGACAGTGGCTCTCTAGTAAGACTTGGTCCCTTTAGCTGCTTCATGTGAGATGACTTGCAGTGGCAGGTTTGCTTGTCAGCACAAATCTCTGCAAAAGTTGATGAACAAGAGTCCCTGCATGCTGGTCTCAGTGGGAAGATCAGGCTGAAGTTACACTGCAGCTCTCAGGTCATCTCCTGGCCCAGAGTTGAGAAATCTGCAGCCTCTTGATCATTTTACAGATTAAGTTTAAAAGTGTTAAATTCACTCAAATCTTTATGTGATTCTTTGAAATCCGAGTTTGTTTCAGTCAGAGGTGATGTCATTACATGCAGCCTCTCAAGACTTTTAATGACATTTACCTCTGGAAGAAATGTAGGAAACCCCCACAGCAGCTGTTAAACTGGGGCGTCTGAAATTGGAGACTTGAGTATTTGCATCCTTGTAGTTTTGCCAAAGCCTCTCCCATGAAATGTAAAACATTTATTTTCCCCCACTGTCCATTTTGTAAATAACTGGACATACAAAGGATTTTTTTTTTTCAGACACAGTTCCCTTATTCCATTTTTTTTTTTTTGAAGACTCTGGATCGTAATGTGATGTCAAAGAGGGTTAGAAGATGTTTGCTTCACGTGTCCTGATGTTGGAACCACAGCAAGCACAGTTACGCTCTTGACCTTTTCTGCGTTCCCTGATCCAAACATGAACACGAGAAAAAGGAGGCCAGCATGAAACGACAGAAGCTGGAGAGGAATGAGTGAAGGAGAACGTGAGGAACTATGTATAACATTGTGGAAGACTTGTTCATGGAGTTTTACAAGCACGAAAAGTGTAAATATAAAAATTAAAAGCCTTACTTTTTTTTTTAAAACTGCACAGACACAAACTTCTTACGTGTGTAGTTCTGTTTATAGGATGCCTGTCCATCTTCAAGTCAAACATATTTTTTGAATACTTCTCATTTCTTATTGCTGTATTTGGATTATTTTTACTTGAGGGGTTTTTGCTACTTTCATATCCCTTGGTGGATTTCCACGGCAACAGCAGTGGATCCATTATCAGCTTTTGACTCTTGAGAAAAACAAAAACAAAGCGGCCCTCTTATCACACGCCCCCCAGAAACAAATCTATCGCGTGGTGATGGGGAGCTCTGCCTCATCTCTGGCTGCAGAGACTGAGTCGGACCATGGCTTTCCCAGCGCCCCTTTTTCCTCCTCACCCCCTGTGGGCTGGCTCAGGAACAGTCACAGCAGTCCCATGTGGGGTAGCACCTTCATCACACGGCAGCAACACCCGCTGCCTCATCGAGAGCGGAGGTAAGAGCTGAGTTTGTCCTACTAGCCTGATGTCGACACATCTCTTGTTGGAAGCTTTGTGGTTGTATAGCACAACCTGCCATCAGCAAAGCTACGAATTATCTCAATTTTTTTACTTATGATCTCGTTCAGTTGTAGCTATTTGGTTCATTTGAATTACTTCATGTAGAAACTCCTTAATAGTTGATGAAAAATCCTCACTGACTGAGGGATTTTGTTACACAGTAGAATAGATAACATCCGCTTTTCCATCGGAGCTTATCTAATCAAAGCTCGCATTTTGATGTTTGTCCATGATGCACCCAAAATCTGCAGTAAGCTGGATTTGAAACACTAAATCCCACCTCCTCCTTGCTCAGTATAGGCTGCTAAGGGGCATTGCCTCAATGAAGCAGAACTCAATAAACCTTTAAAAAAAAAGCTACAATGCAGATAAGTTTTTGTTGTTGTTTTAAATTAGACCTAGTTACAAGTTTCTATTTCTTTCAACTTTGACAAAACACCCATGTATGCCGTTATCAGCAGCTGTGAAGTTTTTTTTTTCTTTCTAACCCGCAAAGCAAGAGTCGGTGATGCTCCAAATTGATAAACATGAATGTCCAACATTGTGAGAGCTTTTTGTTTTTTTTCTACAGCGCACTAAGCAGCTATGTGGTTTGGCCTGTTTTGTTGAATCAACACTCTGCTTCTGGGTAGACCTCCTTGGTAATGACAGCTCTTCTTTGTTTGCTGGTTATGTAAGAACAAATAGAGAAACAAGTGTGCCATGGTAGGTTCCTGTAATTTCCCTCATTGCCATTACATCCAAAGAACCTGCTTTATAGGACTCATGCAGTGTTTTTACGGAGTTATTTACAGTAGATCCTCCCAATCGTTCTTCATGAAGCTTCTGTAGATTTGTTTTCGATCTATTCTTCCCTCTAGCTTTATATAGGTTTTTTTTCTGCATGTCCCCTGGAACAATAACAGGCAGGTGAT
Organism: Oryzias curvinotus; assembly: GCA_023969325.1. Taxonomy (NCBI): domain Eukaryota; kingdom Metazoa; phylum Chordata; class Actinopteri; order Beloniformes; family Adrianichthyidae; genus Oryzias; species Oryzias curvinotus. The sequence continues at coordinate 9,080,160 of CM043724.1, read as the reverse complement.
ATTGACCGTCTGAAGTGTATTGAAGTTGTTGCTGAGTCACTCAGGCCATCATGGTCTGGTTGTTATTGATTTTCAGAGAGGCCGATCATATTTCCCCCACAGTGGATGTCTTTATTTATTCAGCATCAGTCTCCAGTTGGGCTTTCATCTTTCTTGATTCCTGCCGACTGCTGTCGATGGCTGCCTTGTGTTTGTTCTACATTTAACACATAAAAGTTGTCCTGGCTTCCTCTTTAGAATTTTTTTAAATGTAAACGAAGCCATTTTTTTTTAGCCCTGTGTTAAAATCATTGACTGTATATGAGAACTGGACCTAGTGGCTGTGATGTCACCCAAAGAAAATGGTTTACTTTTAGCTCCAACAAAAGGAAGTCAATTCAGTCGCCATTTTTTCATGGTACGGACATTGCCAAGTTGGAACCAGAAATCATCAATAAGCTAAGATTGGTCCGAGTCAATCTGAGTCAACATTTCTGTGGCAACCACTCATCAATAAGGAGGGAACTTTTTGGAAGTCCACACTCCTACCGATTAAGAAAGGGCTAGAGAGAATCTGTCAATCAGACATTTTGAACGTTCGAGGTAAGATGACATACTTCTATTGAGGCATCTGATTGGCCAGTTTATGACTTGAATAACTTGCACTAAGGACAAAAAAATAGGAAAAAGTAGAATTAGCAAGAATGGTTAAAAAAAACTGTATCAGAGTAAGAATAGTTTTTCTGAGAAATATAATAACTGAGGAATAGGTGTGTATTTCTCTTTAGAAGTCTGACGGGTTTTGGCTTCTTGGAACCAGTGCATACATTTGGAACATGAAGGAAGTGGGGTCACCCAGTTCAGTGCTCAAATACAGTCAATGGTTCGAATACACTTCCTTTAAGCACCTACCAGTACATAAGTGAAACCCTAGTTTTGTCACATTTAGTTGCATAGTTTTTTTTTGTTTGTTTTGTTTTGTTATTTCTGCTTATTTCCAGCAACTGTTCCTCCATTATCAAGCAGTCCACACCATTAGTCAGCTGAGAACATTAGCTCAGGTCCATTTTTACCTGTTGGTGAAAGTCATAAAGGGACACTTGTGCGAACATCAACTGACATCAGATGGTGTAAAAAACTGAAGGAAAGCACTTAGAACCCCAAACCTTTATCACTATTCACCCCAACTGACTCACATGTCCACACAAACAGAGCCGCACAAGTCTAGCCATGGTAGCCAAGCTTTGCTGAGTTGAGCATGAAAAACGGACAACAGAACACTGGAAGCCCCCTTCTTTTCAGCCGTTCTCTCCTTTTTTATTCGTTTTTTTTTTGTCCTTGAGAATGCATATGCAGTGTTTTCTTTTTTTGTAGTTCCAGTCATAGCTTTAGGGAAGTGTAAGGGGGCCATGAATTAGTAAAGCAACTGTGAAAGATTACTTGTGAAAAATCGTTCTTATCAAGCGCAGAAATGTAGTGCGTGAGCCGCCCTTGTCTAAAAGTTTCACTCAGCGGTGTCACTTTGCTTTATTTATTTGTTCATCCTCATGTTATCATTGTGTTTTGTGGCCTTGAGAAGCTCTGCAGAGTTGATCTCGGCGTCTCTGTTTATCACAGCTCCATTCACCGGCCCTCTTCTCTTTAATTGGATTAAAACCAGTCCTCTCGGACTCAAGAAGCATTGTCACTGGCTGTGTTTATGTCCGTTTCACTTCGGCTTGCCTTCCCTCGCTGCTGCTGTTTTAAATGAACGGGCTCGGCGTCAGGACAGTTTGCAAATCCTCTAGAATTTGTTCGCATTATGATTTTCTCTAACAGTGAGTGAGGCTTCCTTTGAGAAAACAGAGCTGTTGTTGCAGAGCAATAAATAAATGAATAAATAAATAAATTGCCTGTTGGCACTGCGGCTGACATGATTCCAGATTTCCCCACTCTTGTTGCCATGGAAATCTGTAGCATATGCTCAGTAACCTAATTCCATCAGGCCCCAGATAAGACCACACATTTGAACCTGGCAGCCTCACACGTAAAAGGCCCCCTCCGTTGTTTTCAATGTATGGAGAAAACGATGAGAAACGGTTTACATTCATTCTCATTGCCAACAAAAAATGGATATTATTGCAGCTGCCACAGAGCAGCTCCTTTGGCATCTCGTCCCCCTTTCTGCAGCTTTCTGCCAGCTTCCAGCATTGCTGTCACTAAAGTCTGCTGAACCTGAGCCAGTCAGTTTCCCTTGTTTAATGATTCAAATATCTGCAGTTGTCTCCAGTCCTGACAGATTTACCTGTCAGAAATGAGCACAGGCTGTAGAAAAGGGGCACATTTTAGCTTTTTGGTGTTAGTTGTTGAGATCTTGATCATCCTAAAGTTCCTAAAACATGCTTAAAAATAACGTTTATCGTCCTTATTTGATTGGAATAGAAACCAAAAATAAACTTGGATGGTTTTCTTTTTTTGTGAATGCTTCCCAGTTCTTTGTGTCTAACATTGTGTCTTTCTTGGGAAAGCTGCAGTTATGCAGGGCAATGACGGCATAGAGGCGGCGCTCCAACTCGCCCCTCCTTCCACAGCTGCACGTTTCAGCATGTTGAAATGTTTCAAATTCACATTTTTATCTGCTGCTTTCAAGCTTGGCTTTGGCTACTCCTCCACCTTTAAAGAGCAGAGTACTAAATTCATTCCAGACCTGTACTTATTGATGAGTCATATGATGCCATAAGGCAGTACTCGGAAAATGGAAAGAGGCTTTTCCACTTAAGATCTATTGTCTGACCCTGATTCTGACCCTGAGGGGTCTTCTTAAAGAATTCATGGTGGAGGGGAAAAAAAATAAAAATCAGTGAAAGGTTACAAGACTGCTGTGGATGGACTTTAACTGAAAACTGCTCTTTCCGCTGCTCGTAATGTAAATCAGCACATAGATTCGGATCAATTTTAAATGTGCAGCTCGTATAAAGAAGGTTCCTGTAGCGCAGTAACATAATGTGCTCTCATGTAATCTGCTTGTAGGCTTAAATATTTACTTGTTTAATTCTCTCATAAACTGAGCTTTTATCAATAGACTAGCTCACCAAGCCTAATCCTAATAGGCACTGTTGGTACACAGCAAAACATATTTTAAAATAAACAAACTCATTATGTGCTGTTTTAAAATTAAATTAGAACTTTTCTAATGTTTTAACTTCCTCCTAGCTTGAATTGTTTGGGACTGATCTTAGATTGTGTAAAAGCTCAGATCAGATTTTCTTTTAAGATGTTTTCTCTTAAAGGAGTAATTTTGTGGATGGTAAATGTTTTATTTTGTTGCTTACAATTTAAAAAATAAATAGATTATTGAGTTTGCACCCTTTGTGGTTCCTCCTTAAACCTGTGTGCTTTTTGGTGCCAGCAGTTAGCTTGTTGTTGAACAGTTGTAGTTGTGTGTGTGTGTGTGTAAGGAAGTGCGAGGATGCCCTGAATTATATCTGAAAAATATTCATGGTGCAGTTTTGTTTAATCCATTTTTCCGACATGGAGCTGACCTTAAAACCAGGAAACATCTGCAGGTGTTTGAATTACAGTGCCACACCACCAGTCTATGATCCTTAAGTTTTTTACTGTATCCCAATTTTCTAAAATTTCGGTTTAAAGGTCTTAGTTTTAAATACACAAGGTTAAAAACTATATGAATAAGAAACTCCAAATTATTCTGTTCAAGTTTTACTTTTAAACTGTTTAAACTATTCAAATTTTTAAAGACGCACACCATTGTGAGGTTGTAATTGTTTTTTTATTTAGCTTTTTTGTCCTTTTTTTAAAGGGAAGTATATACGGTTTTACTCCAAGTTTAATTATTGTTTTGTTGTTTCCCCTCAGTTATAACATCATATTTTTCTGCACAATTGCGTGTAAATGCTGTGTTTGTCTGTCCTTTGGTTTGTTGGAGCCCTCCTTTTTTTCTCTCCTCTGCTTTCATGCCAGATTGCTGACTCATTTATTCTAAGAAACAGCTTCCGACTGCAAACTGATGAAACATTTACTAGGAATTGAATTGGTATTAAGTCAAATATTGAGTATGGTAGACAAAAAGAGATGCTATAGTTAATACTATTTTTGTTTCTGTATTTTAGTCTTTTTTTTTTGCTCCTTAAACTTGTGTTTTAACAGAAATTTGTCATGTATTAGACTCTGTAATGCCTTTTCAATAATTTTCAAAATTCCAATAATTAATGTTTTAAAAAATAAGTTAATATTTAACTTATAGGAAGGTTCTTTGTCATTTTTTTTTACCTTGAAGCGAAAACATTACATGGCCAATTTCAGACTTTACATTTACAATAAAAAAAAAGTTTGAAATTAAACCATACATTTTTGGGAATTCAACATTTTTTTTAATCTATGCTTAATCTCATGTTTTTGACTTAAATCTGTCAAACAGGAGCACTCTGCCCCCTCTGGTCAAGGAAGGAACTGCACGTTTCCCTCAGGCAGTGGGCTTGGAGCCAACACTAGAATGGCAGTGCTAATGACTGTCGCACAAAGGCCAAATATCTCAGTCAGGCAGCGACAAACTGGCACAGTTCAGCACACTTGATCTCTCATGGAGTTTAGTATGTAAAATAAAGCAGATGAAACCACAGCTGGTTGCTACTTCATATTTATTGACTTATTACTTTAGGATTACACTTGTTTGTAACCTGTAGGCTTTGTTTTTTTCAACTTTTTTACTCCATAATTGTTCAGTTTTATCTATGATTTATATTTTCCCACATTAAAGCTTTTCTGTAAAAAACCAATATTTATCTTTTCTTATGTATTCAAAGTCTGATAACAGTAGGTACCGTACATTTAAAAACAAATGGTGTAGTCCTTTTTTCCCTCTAAAGTGAATTTGGACTGCATGGAGGAAAAACTGCACAGATAGCTGTATGCATTGTAAACTGCTGGCCAGCTGCCCGGGTCTGCTCTAGTGAGAAGCTGAAGTGGGGCCTTTTAGAGCAGCTCCAGTGAGCACAGGGCCAAGGACAAAAGGTGTGTGCACTCCTTTGAGGGAAGGGAGCATGAGCATGGAGAACATCCTTTTGATAGTGGTTTAGAGATCACAGGCTGCAGTGCTTCATCTTCTGCTGCACGCACTCGCTGGACTGTTACAAAGAGAAGAGCTGGACTGACATTAAAAAAAAAGCAGGAACAAACTCGGTTTGTTAGTGTTTTCTAAAACATTAGTTGTACTTGTAGTCATGTGACTAATTGGATAAAATAAAAAATCTTAGACAATCAATTTTATAGAAGTAGATCTTGAATTAGAGTATGGCTAAGTCGGAGATGGTTGTATACTTCAGAGGACTACATAGTGAGACAAACTTCCTGAATTTGTGGTCTTTGTAGGCGTTCCTGTTTAAGATTAAATACGGCTGACAGTCATAAAAGGGGCTAGAGGGTGGAAGCTGTTATCAAACACGAGGCGGTGACACTTGCTGCTGCTGTCGCCATTGCTGTTGGCAGTGCTCAGATAGGCCAGCCTTTGGAGAAGCAGACACGGTGTGAACATGTGCCATCAAAGGTAGCATGTGGCTGCCACTTTGTTTACTCCCAAGGAAGCGCTGGGCAAACCTAGAATGAATAGTAGCCTCAACAAACAGATGGAGTTCATCGCAGATTGCAGTTTTTTTTTTTCTTTAAAGCCGTAAAAGATTTTTGTAGCTTCTGGTCACTTTGAATTATATTCTCGGATTTGGAGATGATGAAGGAAAGAAAAACTTTCTTTTTCCTCAGGGGAAAAAAGTTCTTTATATTGGAGTGCTGGGTTGAGTTTAGAAGGATGAATAATGCATCCTAATATAAAGCGACTTCTGGCATTTTAATACTTGTTTATAATGTTCTGTAGACAATATTGAGAATGAAAAAATGCTCGGTTTAGATAAATATGGCACATACACACTCGTGAAGAAGCACGCATAAAAGCAATTGTGTTTGGGAAGAGGAAAAATGTTCCCAGAATACAAGTCTGACAAGTCATACAAAATTGACTGATTTTAAAAGTTTTAGTCAAGGTAAACTAAGAATAAATGATTTGTCGGAATACTTCTGCGTCTGCAAGTGAAATAGGAAGATCAAAAAAACAGTCTGTACAATTAGACTGTAAATCATTTTTAGTCAAATCTCACATTAAAAATGGCGTTGAACTCGTCTCCAACCATTGCTAATCATGGCCTTTTGTTGAAGCAGCCATAAAGCTCTCTGACTTTGTAACTTTGACAGTTTGGGAGCAGCATTTCCCCCCTTGGGGATCAATGTCACACGCAGTGTACCATCCTAGCTCTTAGCACCTCATCCCGCTGAAAATTCCCGCATTACTTCCTCTGCCCCAGTGTTCACACATGAACAGCCTGATTGACAGTGACATTTATGGACTGGTCCTGGCGCTCAGGCCCTTGGGGACATCCATGTCCCCCCACCCCCTTCTCTCTCTGTGATGGTCCTAAAACAGTGTTAATAAGTCAAATCGACTGAACTGCAGGCCCACACACACGGGTGATTGCAAATGCAGCCCAGTTTGATTGGAAACTTGCTCATTTTTGTTTTTTGGAAATATAGAAAAGATTTATTGTAGTGGCAAACAGTGCCAATCCATTTCTAATAATGTAAAGTTGATCATTAAAAGGAAAATCCACAGGAAAACTTTGATAAACGACATGTTTCTGCCCCAGTTGTTACTTGATCAAGCCTCGTTCGGTTTTATGTATGGGTGGTAGCTGTTTTAAGACCATTTAAGCAACAAATGTATTATTAGAATATTCCAGAGTATTGCCAGTATTAATATACCTGCCCATTTAAAATGCATTTGAGAAGATTGACATGACCTGAAGCTACATCCATGTGGGCTGCATTAACCTTCACTAGGCTAGAAAGAAGTGCTAATATTGTGTGAATGAGATCCTGTGTGTTTTTCCATTGTAATAAGTGTCAGTCAAAAGAGCTAAAGCAATGTTAGCTTAATGTTTTGATGCAAGAAACCTCAACGTCTCTGCTTTCCTTTCCTTTCCTCTGGCTGCTCCACTCAGTGCTGCTTCTCTCTGGCTCTAATCAGGTGGCCATTATGTATGGATTTACTACCCCCAGCGCTCCTTGAGGAAGATTTGATTTAATATTTTTCTGCACTGGCTAATCTTTTCCTCTCACACAGTGTTCTTATTCTGTTTACTTGCAGTTTGACTGTTTGTCTAGTATCTTCTCACATAATCAGCTTCAGACTCCTGTTTTCTGACATTTGTATTACTTCCTTCTGTTGGCTTTCACCTTGTTTAAATATTGTTTTGAATATTCCTGGATGGAGGACGGTGTTTGTTTTCTTTTTCCTTTGGCTGTTCCTGCTGAAAGTGTTTTACTGGTTGAAGTGTTTGTTTCTGACTCATTGTTTTAATGTTTCACAGCCACTCTCACTCTCCTGGCTCCATGGCTGCAGCGGTGCGAAGCAGTGAGTGGTCCTGCGGACGCTGCACCTTCCTGAACCCCGGTGCAGCACCTCGCTGTTCCATCTGCGAGGCGCCGCGCCAGAAACCCGATCTCAACAAGATCCTGCGGCTAAGCAGTGGCGAGGAGCATCGTTGGGCGTGTCCCCGTTGTACCCTCAACAATCCCCAGGAATCTGGAGCCTGCTCTATCTGTGGCTTTGGGCCATCTTCTGACACTCGCAACCCCCCTACCACTAGTTTGGCTGCCACCCCAAATGGGTTTCAACCTTCCTCTGATGAACCTTCAGCCCCTACCATCACCAGCACAGTTTTACTGGAGCCTCATGGACAGAAGCCAGCTAAAGAGGAAGGCATAAGGCCACCCGAAAGCAACGGAGAAGTGGGGGATCTTGGGGGGCTGCACTCAGGGTGGGCTTGTCCACGATGCACACTCCACAATACCCCCATGGCAATGTCATGCTCAGCCTGTGGAGGACCCAGAAAACTGTCTTTGCCCAAGATCCCCCCTGAAGCTCTTGTGGTGCCTGAGGTGCGTACGCCTGTCCAAGGGTTCCCAGTTCACACAGCCGGGTCAGCGCCGCTGCTCATCGACCTAACGGACGACTCTCCACCACCTTCTTCCTCTGATCCTCAAGAGTCCCCCCAGGGCACTTCACAGACCCTCTCATCCTCTTTCACCCCCTTTTCTTCTCTACAGAACAACCCTGTGCCCCGGAGCAGGAGAGAGGTTCCCCCTCCTGGGCGGCCCGCTGCAAACACTCCAAGCCCCACCTCCCCTTCAACAGCAGTTGTGCCCCCCCAGCCAGGCCCACAGCAGCCATCCAAGCCCAAACACGCTCAGCCCCAGGAACCTTCTTACCCCAAAAAGCGCCTCAGCAGTCTTGGAAGAAGAAGATGGCCAACACCACCCTCAATCCTCCTCGGCTGCCTCCACCTGGAAGTGCCCCAGCTGCTCCTACCTAATTCAGGAAGTTCATCCAAGTGCGAGACCTGCAGATCATCTCGGGCTGGCTCTGACCTCATTGACTTAGTTGGTGAGACGGTACGATTTACCCCCGCGAGCCCCTCTAGTCCGGACTTTAGCACCTGGGCCTGCTCCAAGTGTACGTTGCGCAATCCTACTGGTGCACCCAAGTGTTCTGCTTGTGGTTCCTCCAAACTGCACGGCTTTCAGGAGCAGCAGCCTCTTTTGCCCCGCTGCTGTACCAACTGTGGCCTCCCATCAGGGCCAGGCACCGCACCATGCTCCTGCACGCCCTCCTCTGGTCATAAAACACGCAAACAGGCCCGGGGATTTCCACCTTCCTCTTCTGCTGTGGTCCCTTCTGGTTCTTCCACCTTCTCCACCCCCTCCAACCTTCAGGAGAAAGTAGGACAGTGGAGCTGCCCAGCATGCACTCTTCTCAATGACATTAAGGCCAAGAACTGTGCAGCATGCCACACAGCTCAGCAGTACCTCACGCTCCGGAAGGTGGTGAAGCCCCTGAAGAGGAGGGAGAGTATGCACGTGGAGGCTCGTCGACGAAATGATGAAGGTGAAGCCAAAGAGCTTTGGGAGAACATTGTCAGCTTCTGCAGAGAGGTGAGAAAAATGTAACTAATATAACCTTTGTCCACACTATAGTCATTTCATTTAGCTTTAGGAGGATTTCTTTTTCTGTGAGGTCATAAATCGTATTCCGATTATCTTCACAGGACTGACTTCTATTTTATGGGTTGACTACTCAAAGTACTTGTACTTGAGGTACTTGAACTTTCATCAGGAGGCTATAGAGATTTGGCAATTGTGGATGATTTGTCCAAGTGTACTTGACTATCCATTCACATAACAGCTTGTATTCTGTGTTTCCAAAATGGTTTGGCCTTTAACTGAAGTTTCAGCGATGGTGCAATCTACCCAACCCAACCCCGAAAACCAGACACGCCAAATGCCTACATTATAACCTGATTACTTCACGTTGTTTTTTTTTCAGTTGTTTTAATTCAACTACCAGAGAATAAAAGCACCTGATGCCTGCTCCAGACAACAGTGAAGAGAGACGTTATGAAATTGAAATATTTAATGAAAAGCGCAACTAATTTTTGCAAACCAGATATTTCTGTGTCACGGGGCAAAACTGTTCAACAAGGGTTTTCCCAAAGTTCCTTGTTTACATTTTACTATCAAAAAATGACGTGCCATAGGTGGTAATCTTTCTTGTTTTACAAGTCTTTCCAATGTTTTAGCCTTTAATTTTATGCACTTATTCACAATGTGTCTTGTTTAGACTCTGAGTTTGACCTTCAAAGAAAATTAGTCCAGTGTTAAAGAATGAAACCAAAGATCTGCTCGCCATGAAGATTTATGTGATTCTGGCAAGCTGAATGCATTCTGTACAGGAGACGCAGCTTGATTGACAAGGCCTTACAGCCAATCAGGGCACTGTAAAAGATAATTGAATTAAAGAAGGATGCATATTTCTCCCTAAACAAATCTGCGAGACCGTTAAAGGTGAACTAAATAATGATTTAACAAGTAAAATAATAAATATACAGAGGAGTATTCCTGACAAAGGAACATGCTGTCTCTTCCTGGAGCTTGCATAATTTCTTTGCTTTTGCATTATGGGTTTTTTTTTCCAAAAAGACTGACTCACAGCTGATTGGTGTGAGTCAGTGTCACAGCTGCTTGGCGATGCAAACAAACCTCCCTCATCATGCAAGGCAATGTCATTCTGCTCCATTGTATTACACCTTTCAAGCTCACTTTGTCTCTGCAGAGGCGAGCCTTTGAGAAGCCCTTATGCATGGAGGACTGCCGAAGCGTAGCGCTGAGACAATTTGTTCATTCCGCTTATGCTAATGCTGATGAGACAAATCTGATTAAGCCTGATAGAAGTGGAATGTAAAGCCGTTTGTATGCAGGTGGCAGCCATATACAGAGTTTGCTTTATTACAGCTGCATGCCACCACTCATCCCATGTTTACAATAGTATAAGGTGAGATCAGAAATGCATTATTAATGCCTTCTTTGAAAGTCACAGGCTCATTTTAGTGAGCGTAGGAGGGAAGCTGGCTCAGTGGGGAGGAAGGATGTTGGAGATCCCTCATCCCCACCCTCGCTTTTCCTCTACGTGCTGCCTAACTTGAGATTGTCATTTCAGCTAAAAAATTGTCTTTATTTTTGGCTGTTTTCTTTCCTGCTCAGATACTTTGCATTTGTCTTCCAGTAGCTTTGCCCTCCTTTCTTTCCTATCTTCATCAACCTGTCTCCTTCCATCACATCTGTGTCCTTGTGCTCAGTCCCTTTTTTTTTTTTTTTTTGTAAAATGATGCCTGAAAATATGTTCCTGTTGCTCCCCCTCCAAAAAAGACCTGAACCCAGTTATCATGCTCAGGTTGTGTGCCAAGGTGACCTACTGACTTATTTTTAGCCAAAGAGAATAGGAGCAGGTCTGTTTTCTTGTTTTGTTTCCCTACAGTGACTTTAATCCCTAATTGCATCAGTTGTGGCATTTCAAAGTGCTCTACAAAAGCTGTTGGTCATCAAATAAGCAATCAGCAGAGATGGGATATTTTGTAAAGATATATTCTCGTTTTAGGAAATTGCTGTTTGTCCGTCTCAGCTCCTTGGTTTCAACTGGATTTGATTAGCTTTGAGAACGAGAGGCGTGAGCTTGATGCCAGTGCTCACGAGTCTGTCTGCTTACTCACTGTGCCTAGCAGCTATCATTAATGACCTGAAAAATACAGCAAAGCTTCCAGTTTTTTTCCTCCAAAGCTCTTAAAAAGTCTCAGTTAAATGCCACATTTTAGCAGATTGTTTAGAAAGTTTTCACCTGATTCTACTGTGTTGCTTGAACTATTTTTTGACTTCAGATTTACAAAGTTGATTAAAAATTGTGATTACATGGATTGACACCTCTGTGTCTGTAATGGTTGATTCCTTTAGTTTTATAATTCACTCCCTGCACTTCATGGGATTGGTGGAGGATGCTGCTGGTTCTGAAGGTTTGAGAGGAAGCAGTTCTTCTTCCTAGACACAGGATTGTTCGACAGCCGTCATACAGTTATCTAGGTTTATCCAGGTCACCATGGCCAAGGTCACCCGGTGAGGACAGTCTTACTGGCTCAAGATGACTGATGGGATGTAACTAGAAAGGATCCCTTTTCACGTTTTATGTCTTTATATTTGTTTCTCTTCACCAATATGTGCCCAAGGTCGCACCTGATCTGTCTTTTCTTAAAAAAAAAAAAACCCAGGTGACTTATTTTTCCGTACAACAAATGCACTCCAAGGGTTACATGGAGTCCTTGACTTGTTGGTATACAGAAGGATTGGAAGTGATTTCTTTGGTACCTAATGCTGCATTGACACCAGAAAAACATTTGTGTAAAACTGCTACCAACTTTTTGTATATATTTTACTGTGAGCTTCGGTATTCTTAGCAATGCAACTGAATCAGCCCATTCACTCTACTTTGGTTAGGAAGCTGGGTGTGGTTTAGCATGTGGCTTTTTAGATATGTTCAAGAGGTGATGAGCAAACTGCATGTACTTTCTGTGTCAGTAAAGTCCTTAGATTATTCCTTAGTTGGAATACAAATCCAACATCTACTTCAATTTTGTTTTGTAACTTGCGTATCTGTTATTAATCTTTTTTTTTCTGTAGAGTATGTTGTAAAACAGCTGGTTTCCTACTTACTACCATGACAACAAAGAAAGCAGTTTTTTTTTGCCACTTGTATTGATGAGAGAAGCATTTGTCCTTTTTTGACCCAGAATCTGGGGCTCATGGGATTGCCTGCCCTATAGAAATCAAAACTGCACTTCAGGGTATATGCGTTTACTATACATGCCCCTTCTCATCTATATTGTAACATTCTATGTGTATCTCTTCTCTTGTCCTCGGTCAGAACTCTGTGAACTTTGTGGATGACAGCTTTCCCCCTGGGCCTCGCTCTGTGGGTTTCCCAGAGGGGGACAGCGTCCAGCAGCGGATCAAGAAGTGGCTGCGTCCCCATGAAATCAACTGCAGCAACTTCAAAGACCGTGGCGTCAAGTGGTCCGTCTTCCGCACGCCAAGGCCCTCTGACATCCTCCAAGGGCTGCTTGGAAACTGCTGGTGAGTTGTCACAACAAAAACTGGACATCATCAGTGAAGGCCATTATCCATAGGACTTCTGTGGTCTGCAAAATCATTTTTGACAAAACACCTTGCATAATTTTTAGCTAATATTTGAAGGATTAAATGACTGTCAAACAGAAAATATGTAATAATAGAATTATTTTTAAGCGAACTCTAGCTTTGATCAGAGAAACACAAAATTATGCTTTATGCAAGCACAAAGCAAACATTTTCATTTGGTGGCAAAAATAAAAGATAGAAGGGAAGAAATAATGCAGTGACCTTTAGCAGTTTGATATATGTGCAGATGCACCTGACAAGTGGGCTCCGACCACAACCGTGGCTTTGTGCACGCCGTTTATATCTATGCCCTTGTTGGGAGTGTCTCTTTGATGTGTGTGTTTCTGTGTGTTTCCATCCTCCATCTCCCTCCACAAGCGCGCACACCTGCTTTGCAAAGTCGTGTGAGTGCAACCACTTCATCACAGCTCACAAAGCTTATCAAAAATAACTCGCCCCAGAAGCAAATCTTTTCATTTGCAACCAGACTTAGCAAAAAAAAATGTTCCCTGCTGGCTGTAACTCATTTTTAGGAAGGATGCAGACATAAAGATGGTAGGAAAGAAATTCACACTTATGTTCTTGAATAGTAAAGCATCCGTGGACATCAGAGTGGATGTTCTATTTGAATTTTAATGCACTATTTTTTACCACTTCCTTTAGTTTTCATATGTATTTTTGCATTCTGTTTGGCTTAGTGCCCTTCTTAATGATTAAATTATGATTTCTGTTCTGCAGAATGAATGAACACCACAGAGAAAGTGGCCAGAAAATATAAAAAAGTAACTTGTGAAATAGAACGGATTTCACTTTAGTGAGGTAAAATTATACATACGATATTCATAACAGCTCAAGGTATTACATTTGCTGTTTCAATAGCAGCTTGTTCTTTTAATCTGTGATTTCTAAAGCGTTCATCTTCTGACTGAAATGCAGAATCACTCAGATATTTGCCTGTCAGTCCTGCTCATCAGTTCTTGCTGTTTTTTTTTCTCACTGCCTGTCTCTGACTTTGAACGCCGTTTGTTCAGATCTAGCGTTCCATTTTCAAGTCGAGTTTTCTGTCTCTGCAGGTTTCTGAGTGCGCTGGCGGTGTTGGCAGAGCGTCCAGAGCTGGTGGAGAGGGTAATGATCACCAGGACTATTTGTCACGAGGGAGCGTACCAGATTCGGCTGTGTAAAGATGGAACATGGACAACAGTGCTGGTGGATGACATGCTGCCCTGTGACGAATATGGATACCTGCTCTTTTCCCAGGTTATAACAATAGAATTTAACAAATTAGCATTATCGTGGAGAAAAATGGGATTTGCAAATAAAAAGCTCATTTTGATTATAGTGTGAAAGTACTTAAAGAAAAAATTACATAAACTGGAGTTTTTTTAAACTTTCATTAACTGGAGAAATTTGTCTTTAATATATTCTTTTATAAGTTTAGCTAGACTGAAAACATTTGGAATACTGATTTTGCATTCTGGTTTGTTTGTAACTAATACTTTGAAAAGTGTTGATGTACTTTTGAATAATGCTCAAAAGTTGTAATTTATTTCAGAATAAAATCAAGACAAGTGTATTTGAATGAATCTGCTGTTAAATCCTTCAGGAAATTTAATTTGAAACATTGAAAAAGACGAGTTTTTTTCTTGTCTTATGTACATAAAATTGAGAGCAAATGCAAAAATTAGAATTTCTAAAAGGAAAATTAGCACAATTACAACTTCTTTACAAACAAGCCGTACATATAAGGTATATATGAAACTGTTTTCATTACAGAAATATACTATGTATATTATATTAGAAAGTAAATATATTAGAAACTATTATGAGATGAAAAATAAACCCTTGTAAACAGATCTGTGTTGCTATCAAAGAATATTGGAGTCAATATACCGGTAAGTGAAAAATTAAGAATGAAGATATGCTGGTTCTACCTAGAACATTTATTTTAGTAATAAACAAAAAAAAAGCATTTTTGAGATGCATTTAAGTTAAAATATAACCTACTTTTGTAGTTTTTCCCTTAAAAATAAAACAGTTTACCGTACATAGATTTATTATTCTTGGTACAACCTCTTTGAATTATGAAGCTCAAGTTGGGGCACGGGAGCATATTCGCTTGCTCCACTGAGGACAATTATCTAATTAATCAGCCCTTATGTGGCAAATAAAAATGTAATTATAAAGCTAATAAAGCATAAGGAAATGACACGAGGTTCCATTATCTGCAGAATAGACTTACTTTTGTCCCTGCAGGGTAAAGGTCTAATCTCATTTTTCTTATCATCATAAAACTATGTGGCACAAGCAACAAAAACAAGACAACAGATTGACGTTTGAACATTCTCTTTTAAATTCTTTATTTGAGGGAATATAAGGAAAATAAATGGATGCTTTATGTTATTATGTTGTAACATTTTAAAACTTGAGTCCTGAAAATGAGGTTCACTGTCAGCTTGAGGACCTTTAAAAATATGCATTGAAGCATACATAATGCTACAAACCCTTTCTTCCCCAGTGAGTCATCCTCACTCCTTCCTTATTCTGTCTTATTATTTTAGGCCCAGAGGAAGCAGCTATGGGTGGCCCTCATTGAAAAGGCTCTTGCCAAACTCCACGGTTCCTACTTTGCCCTGCAGGCAGGGCGTGCCATCGAGGGCCTGGCAACACTCACGGGGGCCCCCTGTGACTCTCTCATGCTCCAGGTCAGCTCCACCAACCCCAGGGAGGAACCTATTGATACAGACCTCATCTGGGCCAAGATGCTTAGCTCCAAGGAGGCTGGGTAAGAAGGGATTCAGACCCTCAATCAAGAAAGATAATGCTGTTACTACTAATCAGATTATTTTAATAATATCTCACATGCTTGGCTGTCATTTAGGTTTCTGATGGGTGCATCCTGTGGCGGAGGCAACATGAAAGTGGATGATACTGTCTACGAGTCTTTGGGTCTGAGGCCGCGACATGCTTACTCCATCTTGGATGTTCGAGATGTCCAGGGTTACAGGTACAAAAGGGGACGAGGAGCTACCTGCTCACGGAAATGTTCAATCACTCTGTTGAGGGTTTCTGTGGATCTGAGTCACAAATGAAAGATTCATTTCAATTTGTATTTTCTCCCAATTTTGATTCCTTTTTAGGTTTTTCCCCAAAACATTAGGAGGGAATATTTTATCAAATAAATTTCAAGTTAAGGCAGGTACTTGCTGTAGATATTTAGCCAGAATTCCATGTTTGCTTCTCGAAAGCAACATGCAGCCACTTTAATTTCTACCTTCAAAGCAGTGGGAATGCTGTGAAGCATTCAGCGAGGCTGTCACAGTCTGCAGATCGTCATGATGTTAAGAGTGGTTTGAAATCAATGATTCACTTGTTCCTTATTTGGAAAGTGTGGACTTTGAATAATGGGTTTCCATTTTTCTTTTGTTACTCGCTATCAGATTGGAAACAAGGAAATAAAAGGTGTTGCTTAAGTGAAGGAAGTGATCCATTAAAGAACAAATGAGTTAGCCAGGAAAGGAATGGGCCGTTATTGAAAGGCCACTGCTATGTTTCTTACTCTGACTTTTAACTTCTTTTTACTTTGGCCGCAGGTTGTTGCGTCTCCGAAATCCGTGGGGGCGCTTCTCTTGGAACGGGAGCTGGTCAGACGAGTGGACAGACTGGCCGCAGCACCTTCGTCACGAGCTGATGGCTCATGGTAGCAGCGAAGGAGTTTTTTGGATGGAATACAGCGATTTCATAAAGTAATAATCACAAAAACACGTCTTTTGTTTTTGACCTTCTTTTATTTCTGTCTGTTGATCAGACGACCTTTCAAGAAAAAAGAAAAGCAGGTTTTCTCATCCTTGTCCTGCCACACCCATGTCGAGTTGTTCATCCAAAACGTTTGCAATCATCCTCCATGTGCATTTGAGTTCTTGTAAAATTAAACTGTATGTCTTTTAAAGCCAAAATGGCGAAAATGGACACTGGCGTTATTTGCAGTGTTAATGTTCATTATCGTGTGGGAACGCTACCCTAAATATAATATATAATTTTATCATTTTAATTTGAAAGATCAATAGAAGTTTCATATTGAAACCCAGAACTGTAGTTTTTTTGTCTTTTTGCAGCATATTCAGCACTTTAATGAGCTCAAATAGAACTCCAAGATAAAGCTTGCATTGCGGAGGGACGTCACATATTGGTGAAGAGAAACGTCAGACGCAGACGTGACAGAGACGGACGTCAGACGCAGACATGAAGAGACGGACGTCAGACGCAGACATGAAGAGACGGACGTCAGACGCAGACGTGACAGAGACGGACGTCAGACGCAGACATGAAGAGACGGACGTCAGACGCAGACGTGACAGAGACGGACGTCAGACGCAGACATGAAGAGACGGACGTCAGACGCAGACATGAAGAGACGGACGTCAGACGCAGACGTGATAGAGACGGACGTCAGACGTGATAGAGACGGACGTCAGACGTGACAGAGACGGACGTCAGACGCAGACGTGACAGAGACGGACGTCAGACGCAGACATGAAGAGACGGACGTCAGACGCAGACGTGACAGAGACGGACGTCAGACGCAGACATGAAGAGACGGACGTCAGACGCAGACATGAAGAGACGGACGTCAGACGCAGACGTGATAGAGACGGACGTCAGACGTGACAGAGACGGACGTCAGACGCAGCCATGTAGAGACAGACGACAGACGCAGACATGGAGAGACGGACGTCAGACGCAGACGTGACCGAGATTGATGTCAGGCTCAGACATGAAGAAACGGACGTCAGACGCAGACGTGACAGAGACGGACATCAGACGCAGACATGAAGAGACAGACGTCAGGCGCAGACATGAAGAGACGGACGTCAGACACAGACGTGACCGAGATTGATGTCAGGCTCAGACATGAAGAAACGGACGTCAGACGCAGACGTGACAGAGACGGACATCAGACGCAGACATGAAGAGACGGACGTCAGACGCAGACATGAAGAGACGGACGTCAGACACAGATGTGACAGAGACGGACATCAGACGCAGACATGAAGAGACAGACGTCAGGCGCAGACATGAAGAGACAGACGTCAGGCGCAGACATGAAGAGACGGACATCAGGCGCGAAGAGGCGGACGTCCTATTTTTTTTTTTTAAACACAGCAGTCATGTTCTCCTTTGAACTTATACTGTAGAGGATTCAGCTGGTAATGATAAAAGCACTACAATCTTTTGTTTTGCAGGCAGTCAGTAAAACTGTCTTTTAAGTCCTATTTACACGGTATGAATAGATGAATAATCTTGAGCTTTTATGGGTATCTTTGACCATCTGCTATTTATCTGCTAAACACGCTTTTGTTTTTTTGCCTAGTTCCTCGTTTGCCAGGGATTCAGCACAGGCTTACATTTGTAATGGCTCCGACTTTCAGTATTTTGATTGTTTTTTCATATTACACATAATCCTTGCCCTCAGCATCCACTATTGACAAGCCCTTTGTTTTTGTGGGCATTCTCTTTAATATTAATCTGCATGGCTGGATCTCCAGCTTTTATCCAAAGACTTCACTGGAGACATTGGAGAGTTGTATATTAGAAAATATGACTATAACTGATGACAGGTAGCAATTGCTTTAGGGGGCCTTTCAAATATATTATTTTGTATTATTTCATAAAGCGATCGCATTGACAGAGCTGCCTTTTTCTGGATTTAATCAATATTCTCTTCAAGTGAGACAAATTACCGAACATCTGTCTGGTTTTTTTTGTGCTCATTCTTTTCAATGAAATAATCTAACATCCTTAAAGAGCTGCTTAAACCTGACAAACATGCTCAGCCTAGGCACGATACTCATCACCCTCTGGCTGTTTGTTTTATCCAACAGACAAAAAGACTCCCAACCAACCTCTATGCATTTTTCTTTTTGGGTTTCTTTATTTGGGTAGCTGAAAGAACACAATCTAATCTAATTGCAGAATACATGATTAGATGCATTAGATGAGGTTTTCTTCTTAGAAACAAGGATTTGACACAAATAAATCCAACTTGCAGTACTTTGACTTGCATGAACATTGTGCAGTCTTCTTGTCCTGCAGAAAAATGACCTCACTCTTCACTTTTATGCATCTGCAGATACTTTGACTCGGTAGACATCTGTAAGATCCACTCAGACTGGCAGGAGGTGAGGCTGCAGGGCAGCTTCCCCAGCAAAGCCAGTGGGCCGGTCACAGTCACAGCCCTGACTGTGTTGGAGAGGACGGCTCTGGAGTTTGCTCTCTTCCAGGAGGGAAGCAGGTAGCTTTTAGACTCTCTCCCTCAGATGTCTCTCTTTTGTCCGGATGTGTCTCACTACCTGAAACACCTCTCCAGGCGCTCAGACACAGCAGACAGCCACCTGCTGGACCTCTGCATCATGGTCTTCCGTGCCTCTTTCGGTAGCGGTAACAAGCTGATACTGGGACGCCTGTTGGCGCACAGCAAGAGAGCGGTGAAGAAGTTCGTCGGCTGTGATGTCATGCTGGAGCCGGGGGAGTATGCTGTTGTCTGCTGCGCCTTCAACCACTGGCAGATGAATGTCAGCGGGACAGGAGGCCCACCCACACCCAGTAGGTGTACAGAAACGACGGCAAGAAGCAATGCCAGCAAGAAATACTGACTTAAGCTAAAATATATACTTATAGTTTTTGAGCCTTTACTGAAATTAGCATCTGTCATCTTCCTATAAAGTCTCTAGCCCAACCAGCGGAGCAGCACGGCGACCCAGCCAGGACTTTCCTGGCTACATCTTAGCCATCTACAGCTCTCGACAGGTCATGGTGGAGCAGGTGGAAGCAACTGCCACCACCCTGGCTGATGCCATCATCCTGCTGACTGAGAACAAAGGAGAAAGGCATGAGGTGAGACAAGCCTGTTAGATAAAACCAGAATTTAAAGACTAAGTTTGTCATAAAACCTGTAAAATCCAAATTAAATTGACATGTTAGTTTATTTATAGTTCATGTCATTTAGATGAAACCTACATCAAAATCATTGTAGAGGAAAGAATTATGGAAATGGATTTAATTTCAACCTTTACTTTTAAAAAATCCTTTTGATTAGAACACAAAAATGATACTAAAAGCAGTGTTTAAACATTAAAGGAGAAAGTTATGTATACTAATTGGAGCTTTTATTGTGTCATTCTCAAGGTTTGGACTTACAAAGTGGTAGATAGACCCATTCAAGCTTTCAAATTTCACCAATTAATGAAATACTATATAGACCACATTTCTGAACATATATATATATGTATATATATATACATACATTTATTTATTTATTTATTTATTTATTTATTTATTTATTTATTTATTTTTTGATTAGTGACCTCTCCATAGTCTATTGAAGAAACCTTCAAACATGTGTGAAAGAATCTGACCCTGCTGGAGAACAAACTGTTCTGTTTGATGATTGACTCGCTCTGAGTGAATTTTGGACATAATCTTATTTTTTCTTTCGTTCGTGGTTAACCCAGTCTTTGTTCCATCTCCAATTGTCCTCTTCCTAGATTTTCTCAATCTTGAATAAATATACTGCTTTTTTAAAAATGACAAGCTTGCTTTGAGCTTTGACCTAATTTCATGCTTTCTTCCTGAGCTCCACCACTTTAAAAAAGGAAAGGGAGCTTTCTTTTCACTGTGGAAATGGATTTTTGCTTTCATTAGACCTTTTTCCTCCATATTTACTTACATTTTTCTTATTTTGCTCTTAGCAGTTGTTTTTTTTTTTTAATCTAAAATCCCTTCACTGAGGATTTTCTTTATTTGTGGAACACATTTCGCACATTTAATTCCATGTCGTTTCACAGCCATGAAGAAAAACATTAAGTATTTCAAAATAAATGCATGTGGTCTCGAAAAAAAGAGTAAAGAAAATAATATTTTTTATGTCATTTTTACCCAACAAGTATTTTCTCAAATCTATGCAACAATTAAAAATGCTTCTTGCCATATTGGTACATCCTGTCTTGTGCACTTATTGCAATAAGCCTCTCAAACTAAATACAGAAATTATTGCAGCTCTTCAAAACAGCACTTTCCTGTAAGTGCCATTTTAGCTGCTCTTACTTCAGAGGATAGCAGAACCTTTTAAACACTTCAAATCAGCCTTGTTAAATCATGAAGCTCTTCAGCGCCCCAGGAATCAACCGCTTACAAAAGGACTGCTAAGCCCTCAGGAGGACCTGACAGCCTCTGCACCATCATGCTGTTTCAGCAGCACGTTTAAGCCCTGATTTTCTGTTATCAATAAGAAAAACTGACTACATTAAGGATGGAAGAAAGATATTTGCAGGCTCAATATGGGTAAGGGTAGCCGCATCTGTAGAACAAATTTAAGTGGAAATGATCCAACTTTATTTGCCTTTTATAATGACATGCGTGCTTTTTTTAAATGTATTTTGGCACACAACAAAGAACATTGTAAGTTTAAACTTGTTTGTAGAACATTAGCAATGTGACTTTAAAAATGATCTTTCATAGATGCCTTGAAAACTAATTTCTTGGGTTGTAATTTTGTATGCATTTTCAGTTTTTTGGCCATGTCATAAATTATTGTTCAGCCAAGTTTTATCGTTCATTTTAAGATCTAGAGTAATTGAAATCAGGCTTCTCTATTGTTTTATTTCTTTATTTATTTATCCAGAGTTTTTGGGGCTAAATGAAGTCTACATTACAGATTTTACTTTGAAATTACATCAGTTTCTTGCTGGGTTTGTGTAAAAACACTGCAGCACTTTCAGTGAGTGTGTTTCAGTTATATTTCTATTATGATTATTCCCTTTTGTTTTTAGGGAAAAGTAAGAAGGCAGGGAAAAAAAATTGTTTTTATTTTTTTACTGAATGCGTTTTGCTCAACATTCCAATATCTGTATGCAAACAGTGTTTTGTCATGTGTGCTCACAGGGCAGAGAGGGCATGACCTGCTACTACCTGACCCACGGCTGGGCAGGCCTCATCGTGGTGGTGGAGAACCGCCACCCGAAGTACTACCTCCACGTCTCCTGCGACTGCACTGACAGTTTCAATGTGGTGTCCACACGCGGCAGCCTCAAGACCATCGACAGCGTCCCGCCTTTACACAGGTGCCCCTTCCATCTCTCTCTCCTATCCCCCTATCCAGACAACTGGGAAACTAGGAAAGTGCATCTAAAGAAATAGTCAGGGAACACATTGGTCATGTATATAAAAACGAATCATACCCAGACAGTTGGATTTTTATGCTTCTAAACCCTTTTATACCTCCTAAATTCAGCACAAAATGAAAGGTTTTGTCATTTCCTTGTGGGCCTTGTTGCACCCTTTACTCTGCTGCAGGCAGACACACTTGTAGAATTTAGCATGGTGTAGCAGTTCACACATCATTAGGTTTCTCTGTTACACACTCTATAGCGTATTTTAGACTTTAATGTTTTAAAGTTATGGCCCAAGTAATGAGAAAAGGTAAAAACAATTGCCATGTTTGAGAATCTTGTTTTTTTTTGTCAGTTTTTTAATATAACAAAGAGCATTTTAGTAGTGTATTTGATGAACAGATTTTGAAAAGCAAGATGGTATTTTGTTTTCTCATTTGTTCATTGTGTCTGATTTTGCACATTGGTGAATCTAAATCAAGAGATCATCAAATCTGTCTTTATGTTTGTATTTTATCATGTTTTCCCCTAAAATCTCAATATATCAGGATTTGTTACCAATCGATTGATATTTATTCAATCTAATTTATAACTTAGTCCAAAAGAAAACCTAGTTTAGTGTGTTGAGAAACAAAACCAAAGCTTGTTTTCAAGTTACAACACTGACTTAATCCCCTAAAAAGGCTTTCTTGATGACGCTCTCTGTCTCCCCCTGCAGGCAAGTGCTGGTGGTGCTCTCTCAGCTGGAGGGAAATGCTGGCTTCTCAATCACCCATCGTCTGGCTCACCGCAAGGCGGCCCAGGCCTCCCTGGGTGACTGGACCCCCACCAAGGCCACCCACAGTCCCCAGCTGACCCCAGACATTGATGGCCTGCACAGACCCAGGCCATTATGACCCCTGCCCACTTTATCCCTTACACACAGACTGCAAAACAATAAACTGTCAGACCACTGGAAGATCAGGCAAGGGGAAAAAAGTGACATCCTGAACCTGTGTCGTTTTGGCTTTATACATGTATTGAAAGCATTTTGGGGGGATTTTTGTTTTTTGTTGTCATCACGCACTCTCCTCCTTGCCAACTGGTTGTGCCATGTCAGAGTGTTTTTAGAAAATTGGGCCAATGAAGAAGTTCACACTACACTTTTTTGTTGTTGCTGATGGCGATTTTTGCGAAGCAGATGTCACTTCTCAGTTTCATGGATTTGAAAGCCAATCCTTCTGGCTAGCTTCCAACAAGGGGGCGTGGCGAAACTACTGAGTCATCTGCACAGTCACAGTCTATGACTTACACTTCTGATATGATGGTTTCACAAAAACAGCTGGAAAACTAGGACACTTGGTAGAGAAATCCTCCGTACGGTACCTAGAGCCAAACCCACAAATTACAATATTTCATGTTTTTCTATACACACGTTTAGCTTTTCTTTTTTTATGTACAATCTTTGCCGTCTTATCCATATTTAGATGTTTGTAGACAAAGCCATTATCCATAAGGTGCAGCCTGCCCCTCCTCCTCATCACCTCAATGCTGTTTAGCACACTCTAGCTCAGGACCAAACCCATATTTTTTGTACATGAAGTCTAGTTTAGGGGTTGTGCTGGCTGTGTGGTTCCCAGATATCTGGATTTATCCTCCTCTGACATCTGCTGGCGGCGGTGTAAGCAGTGCCTCATTTGCCTCCCCTTCACTGAGGAGTTTTGGACGTTTTAGCTCTACTTTAAACAAAAGAAAAAGAAGGTGTCACATTTTTCCATTCATTTTCCGTCTGGGCTCTTGGGGAAGTTGACCCATCCAGAATTCTGTTTTTTTTTTTTTTTCCTCATTGTAAATGCAACCTCGTGTTGTAACCTCTGATTATATTTTTGCACTCTCGTCATGCCGCATCCAGCTAGTATCCACTTACCACTGTTAGTAAATCAGTTTTGTGTACTTGGGAATTGCTGAAGCGGGGTTGTGGTGGTGTTTTTTGTTTTTTAACAGAGCTGTCGATTTGACCTCGGGTGGTCAGGCACTACTTTTGTTTACTTTTAAGGGCAGCACTATGCCGTCCTCCCGGAGGAACACATTGAGAGCATATTAGCCACAACACAAAGTCCTCATGCAATGACAAATTGCTGTTTTGTCAGGCTCTGTGCACTCATAACAAGAGGGACCAGACCCCTGAGACACAAAGCCGCACAATACCTTGCTGTCCTCAAGTGTCGTGTGTGTGTGTGTGTGTGTGTGTGTGTGTGTGTAAGGACGGGTTGCTTACAGCTGTTTTACGTCAGTCATTGTTAAGAGCGGCAGTACATTCTCATTCCTCCCGTGTCAAAGCCATTACTTCTGATTCAGTCTTTACCATGGCAACTAAAGGAGAAAGGGGAAAGATTAATGCGGTACTAAAGTGAATTGATACTGTGTGACTTTTATTTTTTAATTGCAAGCTGAAGTCTTACATTGTTTAAAAATGGGGTAAAACTTGAAACTTCAAAAGCTAAAATCACTTATAATGATTTCTCACAAATGTTTTTAAAAAGCGGCTACAAAAAAAAATAATCTTCTCATGATAATTGAAGCTTTTACTAATTTATCTGTACGAAGCGGGAAGTGTCCAGTGTTTACCATCAACTGCAGGACGCACTTCTCCAAGTCCTCTTTGTTTGTTCGTACAAAGACGCTGAAATATTGTAAATATGTTTTCCAAAGAGACATCCTGTGTAGTGAACATGCTCATATGTCTGATTGTTGCGAGAGCTGTGAATTTGACCTCTAATTTATTTGTACACGTGAGTACCAGTCGTAGTTTTCTAATTGCTGAGTAACTGAGCTCATGAATGACAGATCAAGGAATGTGACGCAGCGTGGCTTTAGTCGGGAAACACTGAAACACCTGCAAAGAAAAGGCACCTGAGATATAAATGTCAGTGCACATTTATGTGAAATCCATTCTCCTGTTTTGTTTATTTCTTTTACTGTTGTCATTGGCGTCATTTTTTTTGTTGTTTTGTTTTGTTTTTTTGGGCTCTTGGTGTCCCACAAAGATGCCTCCTTTTTGTGTGTCAGGACGCCCCCTGCTGGACATAGCAGCAGCCAGAGTGGGAGGGGAGGTTGACCCAGCTGACAAAATGCCTTTTTTTTTCTTCCTTCTCCTTAGTCCTGATCCCACTTTGTAAATTGTACAGACTGCAAGCTAACACGAAACAAAAGATTCAAGAGAAAACTTGAGGGGGGAAAAAAAAATCTGATCCTTTAAAACTTGTAATAAAATATGGTATGATCATACAAACAACAAACAAAAATATAACCGAATGCTAAAGAAATTAAACTCTGAATGTGATGTTTTGTTGATTTGTTTTTTTTTTTCTCTTTGGAATGGGGGGGTTTATGTGTACAGATGTCTATGTTTGATTTTCAATCTCAGGTTCCATTGGACCAAATAAATTTTTTTAAATTAAAAAGTAACCATTTGTCATTGTTATTAATGCATCACTTTATAACATTTGTTTAATTTTGTGAAAAGGGTAGATGCTGTTTTTAATCCATTTGAAGGTCAATTTTTTTTTTTTAATGTATTAATTTATTTTTATCCCTTGTAGCTGCAGGACTGTTGGTATCAAACATAATTTATCTTTCTGCCTTTCACCTTTACTGATCTTCCTTCGTAATGGAATTTTTTAATCTCCATTGTTAAAAGCCTCTTTTTTTTTGCCTCTTTTAAAAAATGCCGTCTTGTTTATGGACAGAGGGGCAAAAAAGTGTTTGTTTTGGCCATATCAGTGACTGCCATATACTTTTTTTTTGCCTATCTGTATTTATGATAGTTACATGACTCCTGTTTACTTGTTTGCTTTTGAGCCGACACCTCATCTCCCCCTCCTCTTCCTTTGGCTCTCCTCATCCTCCAAGCCAGCTCCTCCTCCCCATCACATCCCGCACCCTCTCCCACCCAGCAATCCCTGCTAACCTCAGATGTCTGCAGCTCCCCACAGTCCTCAAACACGCCCTTGCCCTCACTTTGGCTCTCGCTTAGGGACTTTTATGAACCCCAGCAGAGACGCACCGGGAAGGTTCCAGGAGGTGGTGGCATCCAGCACAAGGAGCTGTCAATCATTCACTCCAATCTTCATCCAGAAAAGAGAAAAGTGAAGCATCAGCAAGGTACTCTTTCCACTAAAGGAGTAAACAAGGTATGGCAATTAAACTTCATGCTCTTTCTGTGCCTGCCTGCTGAAGATTGGGGTAATGCTATAGTCCCAACATTTTGTGAACGGACAGATTCTGCATAAAAAAAAAACATCGAAACTGCTGCTTTTAGTTAAATATGTGAAGAAAAAAAGAGGAGCTTTCAGGAGGAATCTTTTCATTTCCAGCTCTCTGCTACCAAATTGCTCTGAAGATGAGAAGCAACTAATTAGGTGCAACAATTTTTTTTCTTCAACTGTGATGAGTCACTTCTTAAGTAAGAAAGGAAACAGATAAAAGTTCATCAAAGTAGGGAAAAAATTTCCTCTTGAACATGTTAGAAATAGGAAACTTGTAAGCTGAGAGTATACGTGTTGGAAAGGAATTGATTTCATTCGTTTGGAGAGCTGGTCAGCACCCGCAGCTTTAACGATCATTTATGGCAAGTCTTCTTGGCTTGCAGTAAAAACTAAAAAAAAACACGTGGATGTCTGTGCCACCAGATGATCAGATGTCTCTCCCCTCTTATATTCCTTCTTATAAGGCCAAGAAAATAAATCATGTGTCATGCAAACTAGGCATGGTGGACATGGCAGAATTCTGTGATTGGCAGGGATGCAGCATCAAAAAGCGCCAGCAGTGACGGCCTGCGTGATCTCATCATGAGGCTAGTGTGTGTTTGCGTGACAGACAGCTGGGCTTAATGTGAAATTTACTGTTGTGGTTGCTGGAGCTGTGAACGTGTGGTAGCACAGAATCCCAGTCCAATATAAATTTCCTTATGAGGGTAATAACGTGTGTGATTATCATCGCCCTGGATCAACATAAAAAAAGTCCTTTTAGTGTCAAAGAGTTGACATTTTTATTTATTTAAATTACATGAATTTTATGGTACATTTTTGGGGGCTGCAAACGTTGTTGTTTTTATGTTGATTTGATGCTGTACTTGTTTTTGTGACCCAGTTTCAGCTAAGATGATGTCGTTTTTAGGTGGCTCCTGAAGCTTTGGTTTTCTGATGTCCCTGTGGTTAATGAAGGCTTTTTCCAAACTTTTGCCCTTTGCTTTGGTTTAGCTTTTTTAGTGTTTGATTCACTAAACACACAAGAACCTGATTACTAAACCTATGCAAAACTGTGCAATGAATTAACTCAGTATGGGTGGAATTATATAAGCTCGCTTCTGCCCACTTTTTTTCAAGCAATAAATCAAGCTCTACATGACTTTAGTTAATGATTATTATATTTAATTAAGTAAATGTGACTTAAGTGTGTTTTTGTTTTTGATTTTTGTGATGAGTTTGACAAATCTGTGTGATTTCGTTTTTTCTTTATTGTATTGACTAAATTTAATACTTGAAATAAATAAATCAAATCAAATTAAATAAAAAATCCCAGTAATAAAGTAGGGTAGAAACAGATCAATCTGTCTATAAAATATTTTTCTTTAATCACAGGGCTTTTGTGGCTTGTTTATATGCAGTTTGTATCAGTCTGCATGTTTTCTATTCTCAAAATCTGCCAAAAAATGTGTCAGGTGCATGCTCTTCTTTTTTAGGGTTAAAAAGGAGCGGCTAACTTTTTTTTTTTTTACATGAGTTCACCTACTCTATATCTACACTGTTCCTGGCTTTGAGAAAAGCACATCCTAAAAATATCCCTCTTGAGTAGTTACATGCAGCAGTATTTATAGCAAGAGATCTCATTCATGTTGAAATGTGTTTTTTCAATCAGGATCACAATTTCAAACTTCATCTTGAGTTGCTTCAAAGAAAGTCTGTATGCTTACAGATTCAGATCAATGCATAAAATGAGCTGGAATCCTAAAAAAGGAGCAGTCCCACTCAAAAAGAATACAATAATGAAAAAAAATGGTAAATTGCATCACAGGCTGAGGATAAACTGTTGATTTTCAGTTTAGCTGCAGAGAATTGTCCTCACTAATCAACAAAAAGAAGCTGCAAATCATCTAAAGCTGTACATCTTCCTCATATTATAAGAATGGAATGTAGAGTTGATTCATTTTCGTGTATATTTTAGAGGGGAGAGGTGGTCTTGCCATGGCATCCCAGATCCCAGCACTCCCTCAGTCCCTCACCCCCAGAACTGGCAGCGTCTTCTCTGACCAGTCCGGCTTCTATGCGCTGGACTCAAATGTGCCAGGTTTGTCTAAGGTGATTCTCAGCAAGCTCAACATGAAGGATTATGGAGAGTACAGGTAAATGCTGCTTTCAAAAACTTTTAGTGTAAAAAAAAAAAAAAAAATCACCATTGTACCAAACAATGTGCTGCTTTTTTTTTTTTTTTTTTTTTTTTTGTAGGGCTGCTGTTCAGGGAAAGCCTAAAGGAGTCACATTCCGCAACTACAAGGAGATGTTCCAGAAGATGGAGGACACCTTCAAGTTCTGCACTGGCTGTAATAAAATCCCAGAGCACTTGAGTGAGCAGCAGACTCTAAAACGCTGTGTGAAGTGAGTGCAAAGCAAAGCAGAGGATCCCTGAGGAGGAGGAGGTAGCCTATAAACAGGAGAAGATTACCAATTTTTAGAAGAAAATTACTAAAACAAAGTAATAAAATTATCTGTCCATGCGGTTAGTACTTAATACTTAACAAGAAATCTTGTAAGATATAAAAATTTAGAAACAAGCAGTTCCACACAAGCACTCAAATATGAAAAAAATAAACATAATACGGAATGTTATACAGTCCAAAACTAAAGTATTTTTTTTGCTAGTTCTAAGCAAATGGTTTTTTTAATTTTTGAGTTTTTATGCACCTTATTGTAGTTAATCATGATTAGAGTGACAAAGACTAATAAGTGGAAATTACTCTTTTTAGAATAAAATGTGAACAAAATGAGAATACCGTTTTAGTACAGGGTTGACCATCTTAACAAATCCCAAAGAAAATAGATCTACATGTTTCTTTTCCAAAATAATGACAGTGATTGTCGGTCTAAAGTTTAAAACAGCATTAATAAAAATTACCAAAAAAAATTCTATTGATGGAGCAAAAGGATTTCACCTCATTTAAATACTAATTTCCTTATTTCTAGATCCCAGCTCTTAATGAGACATAAAATTCTCTGTGCTGATTTTAAGAGAAAAAATTGGAAAGGTGTACAGCAAAGATCAGTTAAAACAACCTGTAAAAATATCTTGAATCTTTAAAAACCGTGTTCCAAATCTTTAGACGCATCACAAAGTTTGCCGTTCAGTTTTCAGCACAGTGGTCACCCTTAAAGTCATCTATTGCTCAGGAATCGCAGTAAACTTACATCAACACTTTCCAGCCTTAATGGCTGCTGACAATCTAAATATTTTAGGCAATTTAAGCCTCAATCGACCTTGTTTTATCCATGCAACCACACGGGGGGTGGGGGGGGGGGTATTGTTTTGGCTTTGTTGTCCAATAGCTGACATATATAAAGAATTACCAACTGCCATTCTATCAGCAGCAGAAAGATAAGCTGCCGTAAAGTGGATAGCTCTGCAGGACTGCAGCTCTGTGGACAACAGCCAATGGCAAATATAGCAGAGTCCCCTGACTGTGATTCATCTCTCTGCAACTCCGCAGCTTATTAAGAGCAGCTTAATGCAGTTCAAAAAGTCGCCCGTCATAATAAATCTATTAAAAAAGACCAGGACTACGGGTTTTCCACGAGTGCAGTTCTTTTTGTAGCTCTCCTCTCCTCTGTTGCACTCAGCTTTTGATAAGCAGTCCTGCACTGGCAGTCTGTTAACATTCTCAGCTGCCACTGCCTCTCTCTGTAATCTAACCAGAAGCAGAAGCTGTTCATTCAATCTGACGAAAAAGCACAAATGCAGACAGAAAGAGCCTCCAGACCATCAAATTACCGCCCACAATCCAACAGTTTCTGATGCTGACCTCATTTCTAATACTCAATATACTGTAAATGTCGAACATTTCCATTCCATATTGACGTTCTATGAATATTCTCTTTTGCAAAGTACTCCATTGTGGCCAGGGATGACAGATAAACTGTCTTATCCCATTTGCATTTATTTGTGGCCATCTCTACAATGTAAACAGTTTCTAAAAGCACTAAGTGTTCCTGCGCTGCCAAGCTTTTAGTCCAACACATCACCTCATCTCTGAAACTTGACACAAACAGATTCCAGAGAGGTTTTTTCTTTTTTTTTTTTTTTTTTTTAAAGTTGCAAAGTTGAAGAGTTTTTCAGAATCACCAAAGAAGAACGAAACATTCTGATTTCTGCTCTAACAATAAAGCAGCTTTTTGCTGCAGCTGATAATCCTTTTTTATGGTGTAACTCAGCTCAAATAACATTTTTTGAACACAGTTTTCAATGGTTTAATCGATGTAAAGCAAAATACATTTCAGTGTTCTTGTTTGAAAGAGAAAGAGGCAGATATTCACATTTTTTTTCATTGCATCATGGAAGTTTGCATTATTAATAAAAGCACTTTCTCCTTTGTTGTCCCAAAGGTGCTTGAATGTGTATTACTGCAGCAAGGACTGTCAGAGGAAGGACTGGCCTCAGCATAAGAAGGCCTGCACGACGCTGCGGCTGGTGGCTATTGACAGATTGGTGGAATGGCTGATGTTTACAGGTGAGGAAAAACTTTTAGGGATCTCGAAATAACTTCCAAAAATGTAATGTCTAAGATAGAAACCATTTTACAGTTTGCAAATGAGAACAAGTAAAGACTCATTTTTCTCATGAAGAAGGACATATAAAGAAAATTAAGCTTAAAATAGCATTTCTAAGTATTTCTTTATTCAAATGGTAGTGAATTGCATCCACTTGCAGACAAATGAATCCTCATTCCTTGTCTGAGCTGGCATCTTTTGTTGCACCAGTAATGTTAGATGGGGGTAGAAGGGGCTATAAGTTAGCAGGAGAGCAGGTGGATGGGGGCAGGCTTGCTCTGCGCTAACGCTCACGCTCATAACTCAGAGGCTGATTTCCAAAAAACTCCTGTCGCTCTGCAGAAAGCGTGTCTTAGAAAATGACAGTTTTTATTTTTTATTTTATCTGAAAACAACATTATCATCATTAGAAGACCATTGGGAACTCAATGGATTAAAAGCCGATAGGATGTGGTCTTTTTCTACAGGAAGCTTTAATTAATTAAAAATCCTGTTTCTTTTGCAGGAGACCTTCCATTTCCCACTGAAAAATGGACCAAGTCTCCAGATGAGGTGAAGAGCTGGAACGACTGGATGCCCATGCAGGCGAACCTTACAGCACATCTGAGCACTATCTTGTCGGGTACCAACATGGCAACTCTATGGAAGAACGCAGTCAGGCCACAGCCTGATGAAGCTGACCTGAGAGGATCCTTGTGGAGAATTCAGAGCGAGTTCCTCTCCAGGGTCCTCACAGTCGGTATGGCCATCCGACGATTTGGTTTGGACCCGTACGCAAAACCACTTACTATTCACCTAGCAGGCACATCCCACAATGAAACCATGGGAGCCAGGTTAACTGACTATGACGAGCTGAACAACATGTTCCCCAAACACCAGGGAATAGAGATCGTCATGGTGGGACCTGAGGTGGTAGACGGCCCCATCATGAGACCTCCTCTCAGAGCGTTTGGTCCAAAGGAAAGGGTCTACATCAGTGCATTCAAGGGCCTTTACCACCAGTTCTGGGAAGCTATGGAGGAGAAAAAGGATGCAGCCAAACCGGACCTGGTGGTTGGATTTCATCCTGGTATGTATGCATCAAAGTCAGTTGGAGAATCTGAAGTCAAAATGCTTTTCCATCAACTAGCAAAGATGATAATAATCATAGCTGCTTTGAGGAAGTACTTGAAGCCCCACCCCAATAAAAATTGTGTTTTTGCCTTTTTCTTTTTTTTCATTTTTCTCATGATGGAGGACTTAAATTAAGGAAAATTCAGCTTGAAATTGCATTTATGAGTATTTCTTTATCCAAATCATTGTGAATCAGGAGCAGAGGAAAAAAATGGTAATTGGCAAGCCTCAAGCTCCCTGCGCCACTTCATTCTGATGCTTCCACTTTCAGACAAACAACAGGTTTCTTGATTTTTGCTGAAAATGGTAGCATGCTTATTTAAAGACTTCTGAGAAGGCTTTTAGAATAGATCAAAAGATAATTGGAACTTTAAGGGAAATTAGTCTGCCTTTTTGGAGAACCGGCACCTTCCTCCCTTTATTTTGGATTGACTGTGACTTCTTTTACGGAACAGAGGCAGAAGGAGATCTTTAAATCACTCAATGGAGCCGATTCACTACTGCCAGGTTTTTATTGAAGATTTAGGTGATTAATGGAGGCTGCTGGGAGAGAATTTGGCATTCAATCGCTGGTCTCAGCACGAATGTCAGGATGCTGGCCTTTTCGAAAGGGAGTCTGTTCTTTGTCAACCAAACACAGGGACTATAAAGTCACTGATTTGAATGTTACCTGCTAAACAGCAAATTAACTTAAAAAGCAAAACGAATGAGAATGTTTGACATCAACCAAGTCACTTCCTACTCGGGCAGAAAATGACATGTTAAAGGAGGGTACAACTCTGCACCCAACCTGGCTACTGACTGTTCTCTGACCTTTTAACGTGCAAATCAGCAGTAAATCCCAGACTTAAATGTACGAATAACCCCAGGCTCAGTAATCACTGCAGGCTCCACCGGAGCTAAATATACAGGAAACTGCTATCCTGCTTGTAAACAGCCTCAGAGCCTGGCAGGATTTTCTTTCTTTTTATTTATTTATTTATTTTTACCGCGCCGCTGGCAGAGCTATGCTTTTTTCAGTTATGGAGCAGACAGCATGATGAAAGGACTATAAAAAAAAATGTAAAAACACTTTTAGCGTGTGCTTGTGTGGAAATTGTATGAAAAAGAGAGTTAAAGAGCGGAAAAGGAATTTACACTTGGGGGACAGGAAATTTCGATCCCGTCAGAAAGGAAAAGACAGCGGGCTATCAGCTTTCACAAAGGAGATAAATGTGGACTGTGTAACATCATCTATATTGAGACCCAGCCCTCATACTGGGACCTCTGTGACACTTGGATTGATTGTTATACAGTGCACATCTTTTCATACCTGAAAACAAAAGAAATGTATTATCGTCAACAGCAATTCCATTAACTGTTTGACCCACAAATCCACTGTTACCAGAACATAATTCCTATTATTAACAGGCAGACTGTATCCTCTCTTAGCTGCTACATCTCTCAGAGGTGTAAAAACCATTTGGTCCCTTTCAAACGTTTATTATGGTGGAAGGTGTGACCTCTGGGATTTTTACGTCATTTAATCAAAACCTTCAGACCTCAGAGAGCATCTGTGTGCTGCTGTCACAGGAGCAGGAGTTAAAAGTCTCCCTGTGGTCTGCTCTCAACCTCAGTAATCTGGCTGAAGGGCAAACTTTTTACCCCTCTCCCCCAACCCTACAGCTCATAGGGCAAACGACTAGTACAAACCAGTTTCCGGATCAAATAACATCTGTCACTTAACATGCCAGCGGATTATGGACCCCAGATCTCAACTGACTGCAGGTTTTCTATGCAGATTCAGAGAGTGTCACAGTTTTTCATTAGGTTAGAAGTCTAAATCTAGTTTTCTTATTTGTTTAAAACAATAACCCATAATTAGATATTTCAGAAAGAGCCGAAAGGAGGAAAGTAATACATTTTCTTCCGTCTGTTTTGACTGGAACAGTCTGTTCAGTCAGGCAGACAGGTTTGTCAATATTAGTCAGAGTATTTATGCTCAGGATGGGAAATTTATCACGCACCGAGCTGCTTATTTTGCTCATAAAAGTTGATGACAGAAATAGGATCTTTGAGAAATGTGAAACTTTTTTCAAGCAACTAATGGTAAATTGGAATTGCATTGTTGGAAGAAAATGTAGAATTCCAGGTTTAGTGTAAAGTACAAGGAGTTGAGGGTTTGAAACCTTCATGGAAAATTATTTTAAAAAGTTTTGATCTCTGTGTGTGAAACAAGTACCGTAAATCAATAGATCGTGACTTTCAAGCTCTCTGAGACTCCACCAGAAAATACATCCTTTTGGAAAATCAACTGCTACAGAAACACATCTAAAAACAGAGAAGCACCCAAAAAAGAAACATTGCAGCCTTAAGTTGTACTCCAAAAATCTTGACCAGGGGTCGGCAACCTGAGGCCCTGACATTTGCCTTTTTTATCCCTCCATTGTGGTTTTCTGGTTGTATAATTATAAAACGTTTTTCATTTTAAAACATAATGTATCTTTTGGACTACATGGCTCATCAAGCAGAACTAAACAGTCAGATAAGTTCAACTTTATTCCACTCATTCACAAAAAGTGGCTTCTGACTACAATACCCATAATACTTCAACAATACTTCAAGCGGTGCAGCTTCGTAGTTTAGCAAAGTAGTACTTTTTAAGGTATTACTTTTTTTGTGCCGTGTACAGAAAATCAGTTGGAGGTCAGTAAGCACAACCAAAATTCATACTTAAGGCACACCTATTTATAAGAGTTTTTCCATTTTTGGAAAATATTTGGGGATTTTAAGTGCAACTTATGGTCAGAAAAATCTGGTAAGGGTCATCTAATTAGCTCGCATTTTTAGGGAAGTCCTTATTATTTCAGCAAGTCTAAATCCTGCAGATTTCCCAGCAGCCCATCAGAATCCTCTGACATGAACATACAGCTAAAATCTAGAAATGTCTCTGTACTTCCACCACTTCCTGTTGTATAGAAGACTTTTGATTAAGTTTTTAATAAATCTGAGTTGAAAAAAATTCTCTGCGCTTAAGAAATGACTTTCATAATTAATAACCCTTCTGTTTTGAAGAAATATGACACATAAGGCTATATTTTTTATCTCATTCTATACTCATTTGAACAGTTTTCTCATCATTATTGTGTTTGAATGCAGGATTTCATGCCAACCCGGGTCTGTTAGAAGGTTGGTTGCCGACTCTTCTCCTGCTCAGAGACTACAACATCCCCTCTCTCTTCACCATGTATAGGTAAATCCAGTTTGATATTTTTCCACTCGTTTCATGAGCAGAAAAACATTCTCCTGCCCTCTGAGCAAGCTTTAATATTTAAAAGATGTTATGCTAGAGGGTCCTCATTAACTTATTTTCTACACCATCTGCTAACTCCTACAGAAAGATTAAGTATAGAACAGGCAGCATCTCCTCCTTTTCATTTTCTGAGACCTAGATAACCCCCACTTATTCTTCTGTTCACGCTTTGTTATGTTTTTGTTTTTTTTTAGTTTTTTTTTACTGTTAATCTTCTCCACCTTTGCACACAGTGAAATGGAGCTTCGATGTTCTCTGGAGATCTTGCTGGAGCTGGAGGTGCACATCAAAGACAGTGGACCCAATCCTTTCACCTCTCAGAAACCGGAACAGGTCCAGTCCTGCCCGAACAAAGCTCCAGTCTACTGCAACTCTCATTTCATCCGGTTCCAAGGACTGCTGCCTTTTGAGCACTTGGAGGGTTCAGTTCCAACAGCTAGCAGCTCATCATCAAGTTTGTGAAAAAAAAAAAAAAAAAAACATAGACAAAAAACATATAAACTGATTCGTGCTTCTGCTTTTCTGAACTTCTGACTTAAATTTGGTTTGTTCCAACCCCCAAATCTGACAAGGAGCCGGCTGTTCACATTTAAAGTGGATTCTGGTTTAAAAAATGTTAACATCGTATCGGAAATACAATTATTTGAGCATTAATAAAGTTGTAATTAAAAAAGAAAAATCTGATTTATTTGGTTTAATGATATCTCTAAAAAACACTTGAGTTTTGTTTCTGTTTAGGCTCCAAAGAGTTACATTACTTGGTTATTGTTCTGCGACCATAATGATTCCAGAATGAGTCATGTCACCACCTGACACCACTGATTTTGACCTGTCAGTGACCCACTTTGATGAAAATTGTATTTTTAACATGTTCTGGTCGCATTTTTACTCATGACGGAGGACAATTTTTTCAAATTGTAGTGATCAGGAGCAAATGCACAATTTGGATGAAGCCTGTAGCTGTGATGTTGGCGCCACAGTCAGTGAGCCTCAGGTTCCCTCCTCCGCTCCATTCGGATGTATCCACCTGCAGAAAAATAGTTATCCATGCACGTCTTCGATAGTCTGAGCTGTCACCTGGCTCAAAGCTGTATGGATGGATATCTCCAATACTGCTCACCATTTTTGTTATATTGGTAATGTTAAGTTGGGGTTGTGAGGGGCTGTAAGCTAGTGGAAGGGAGTGAAAACAAAGGAAAGATGGGAACTTGGGAGAGGCTTACTTCACATCAGCAATCCCTCCCACAACTAAGACGCAAATTTCTGATGAACCACTGTTGCTCTGGAGAAACTATGTCCTTGAAAATGACACAGGTTTTTGATTTTGGCTATCGACAAAATCATACCGGTAACTAAAAGACCACTGAAAACGCTTTTGGAATAGATTAAAGGATGATCAGAGTGGGACTTTAAAGGATTTGTTTGCTAAATGTTGGTACAGTAAAGCGCAGAAGTGTCAAATTTTTTTAACTGCAGCTCGTTAAAATATAATTATGTATTCATTTATTTTTAGAAAAAAACATAGGAAACAATAAAACAAAAAAACTGTGAAAACTGTTTCTGTAAGACCTAATTTAAACGAACAATTTTTTTTCATTGACTTACTATGGGAAAAGTGAAGTGTGAGCTTATTTGGGAAAATATTGCATGATCTCATTGCAAAGTGTTAAATATATTTTGCATATTTTAACCTATTTAAAGAAAATCTATGATACAATTGGCCTCTTTTCTTTCATATACAATAGTTTGATTTTACTTTGTCAGGAAATGATTTTCTTTCCATATAAAATACCTTGTGGTTGCCCAAGAAATAAAAGAAAGCAACAGCGGCCTCTGGTGGTCACATAGTTTCAATGCACCCAGGTTCAGACAGGGTCAGTAAGTTTTATAACCAACACCCAGTGGGGGATTTAAGTATTGGCATTGTGGGTAATTGCCCAGAGTTGCTCACACATATGGGAAATAAAAAATAAATAAATAAAAAAAAGATTTTCTTTTGTGGCATTTTAAATGTCTATTTTTGATTTTAGTTCTAACTTAACGTTAAAAATGACTTGTTGGGAGGGGTCTAAATGCTTGTTTTAGCAGGGGCATGATTGGAGGCCACTAAAGCTACAACTGCCTCTTTAAACACATCTTAAGAAGTTTTCATCTGTATGAACACAAGAAAAAAATCCACAAAACTAGAGATTTTTTGTAAGAAATGTATTCTTATTATTACATGGAAACACAGATAGGAAGAGTAATGGTGTCTAATTGGGATGAGGTTTGAATTATAATAAATAATAATAATAATAATAATAAAATTTGTTTTCTTTGCTACTCATATTATGTAAGAAAGCAACTTTTAAGAAGAGTCTGGATCTGTCAGACTCTTCTAGAAGGCAAAGTGGGGCTACTATATCTGGCATATAGCCCCCCCTTCCCATCCCCACAACCCTCAACAGGCTGCTCAAATATCAAACCAGAAGAAGCTTCTTTCTATGTCCCACTCATTCACAAAGACGAACATGACAGAACCAGGGAGGTAAGGAGAACGAGTTTCACGTGTTTAATGTGAAGCGTTGCTTGATTCTGCCTGCTTTTTCACTTCAAATTTAAATCCATGTTTTACCACTTCTCCTATGTTGAGCTGGAGCTGTAAAGCCTTTTGATTTGATTCCACCAGAGCTGTTCAGGAGACCAAAGTCAAACCCATGGCTTTCAGGTCTCAGAAGGAGATGTTTGAGAAGATGGAGGAGTCTTTTAAAGTCTGTGCTCATTGTGAAAAACGACCAGATCAACTGTCAAGCTCACAGAGCTTAAAGCGCTGTGCCAGGTGAGACAAAAACAGGTTTTATCTCCCGGAATTCTAAAAATGAGGAGTGCTTTCCTCTTGTCCCCCACAGATGTCTGAATGTTTACTACTGCTGTAAAGACTGTCAAAAAGAGGATTGGTCCAAACACAAGAAGTTCTGCTCGCAGCTCCGGCTAGCCGCCACCGACAGGGTCGTGGAGTGGCTTGTGTTTAAAGGTATCGTCAGTAGATTTCAAACGTTATTTTAGCAGTTTGCAAAAGAAAAACAATAAAAAGATCAATATTAGTCAGCTGTGTCCAGCTCACTTGTCTTCTTTTCTCCCATCAGGAGATCTTCCATTCCCCACAGACAAATGGTCAAAGCCCCAGTCAGAGGTCAAAGGTTGGGATGACTGGCTTCTCATGCAGGGAGATCTTAACTCACGACTGGATCTTATTGTAAATGGGGAAAATATGAAAAACCTGTGGACTGATGCAGGCAGGCCAAAGCCTAGTGATGAAGAACTGAGGCAGTCCCTTTGGAGGGTCTGCAGTGAGTTCTTCTCCAGACCCCTGACGATAGCTTGGGGAATGAGGCTGTTCGGCCTTAACCCCTGTTCCAAACCTCTTACTGTTCATGTTGTGGGAGCGGGCCACAACGAGACCCTGGCGGCCCGACTGACTGACTATGACGAGCTCAACCACATGTTTCCCGGGCACCAGGGCATCGAGATTGTCATGGTTGGGCCGGAGGTGGTGGACGGCCCCATTGTGAGGCCGCCTCTGAGAGCGTTTGGCCCCAAGCAGAGGGTCTACATCAGCGCCTATAAGGGCCTCTACCATCAGTTCTGGGAGGAGGTGGTGGAGAAGGAAGAAGCAGCCAAACCGGACCTGGTGGTTGGATTTCATCCAGGTGAGAACTTTTCTTTTTCTTTTTTTAAGACATTAAATTGCTTCCCCTTAAATGAATGCTAATGTAATATTTACCACTTTTTTTTTCAATGGAGGCTTCGATGCCAGACAAGCTTTAGACGAGGGTTGGCTTCCTACACTTCTGCTCCTCAGGGATTATGAGATTCCTTCTCTTTTCACAGCTCTCAGGTGGGTTTTAGCTCTGGTGTACCTAAACTTAACAAGGAAAAATGAAGGAATCGTCCCTCAGAAATGATCAGCTATATCATGAATCATTTTTTGTTTTAAGTTTAAAAGATGCTCTTTGAATTCCTAAGAAGCAAATATACAATTATTTCCAGAATATGCTATAATGACTGAAAACATGTACGTTTGGGCTGATATTTGCTGTATGCAAATGTTTTTTTGTCTTCCCTTTCTCCTCACGTTGTCTCTAAGTGTTGAAGTTTCCTTTATATATCCTTTGCTGCTCTTGTCACTGATGTCTGTCCTCTCTGCTCAGTGAGACAGAGATGACCTACTCTCTGCAAATCCTGCTGGAGCTGGAGATGGACATGAAGGGCAGTGGAGCCAACCCGTTTGGGTCGCTGAAACCAGAAGTGCTGGGCGGTTCGTCTCCCAACAGGCCTCCTGTCTACTGCAACTCACACTACTTCTGCTTTCAAGGCCTGTTGGAAACTGTCGAGTTTGATGAACCAGAGGAAACTGCATGAGTACTTATGTATTGTTTAGAGTTCTTTTATGTTACAAATTTAAAGTAATTTAACATTCTTTAAATGTAACATTATGCGGTAAAAGGCTGTCTAACATTTACCAATGACTTTTTATTCTTCATCTTTATTTTCAATCATTCAAATGATATTGTAATATTATTGCAGTGTCAATAGAGAACAAGTAGACTAACTGATTAGTCAAATATAGTCAAATTTCAACTTTTGCAGTCTGTTCATTAGGTTTTAGCAGAACGTCCCTGCTCCTTTGATGAAAATTACATGAATGAAAATTAAATAAAAATTCACAAAATGAAAAACAGCCACACTGAAAAAGCTTGAGATTGTGTCTTTTAGGAGTATTTATTCAGGAATTATGCAGTTTTAATCGTTATGGCCAGCTTAGAGTCATGTGCAGCAGATACATTAAATTGACAATGCAGGTACACAAAAAAGCAACGTTTGGAGCTACAGATTGGTATAACAGCATTACCCCTGTATTATCTATGTTTAATTTACTGCATGGATGATGCTGTAGGTCATACCAAATAGTCTAGAGAACCCATCTACACAGTTATAAATTGGTCAGCTGCAACTGTGGAAGAGCTATGCTGCATTCATTGTACGCTAAGTTTTTGTGCTGGCAGAATGAACACAACTCAAAAGAGAAGAAGAAAACAAAAATACTTGTGGCAGAAGCGAGTCATTGCAGACCGTCTGGTTGGTCAGGCCACCTGGGATAGCAAGAAACCAGGAGGATGAAATAATTCTTGGTCTTCACTAGAGTAAACACCAGGAGAAGTGACAGTTATTTCTTTTGTGTTCAGGAATCTTGATAGGTGTTTGAACACATACCTGGAATCTCATTCACAAAGATACAATGCAAATCAGATTAGTTTCACATTAGAGTCCACCTTTGAGTGAAGAATGCTAAAGTTATGACTCATAAACCTTATTCGTTTTTTTTATTTTTTAAATCGACAAAAAAATACGAGAGTGATGCAAGAAAAACATTTAGTTTGAAAACAGACAGTCACATCACATTTTTTTCATTTGAGACTTTTTTTTTTTTTTTTGGAAATGAGCATTCGAAAACATTTGCATTTAGATCGCCAAACAAAGGCTGTAGTATGGAAGCATTTGTGGAGCATAATTTAAAAGAAAATTGCCTTTTCTTTTTAATTATGCTCCACAAATGCTTCCACACTGTAGAAGCCGCTAATTTTAAGTTCGTTTAAAGTTACAGATCCCCAACAGAGTAAAAATGAGGTCCAGTGTAAAAAGAATAAGATTCACAAAAGTCATAAAAGCCACCATGAACTGAATGGCCCAAATGCAGTAGCTGGGTGGGCATGATCCAGGTCGGGGATTGTTTCTGAACATGAACAAGGGCCACATGATGGCTGCAAATATGTACAGCAACACAGAAATCACCAGGAATATGAACACAAACCTGTCCAGATTGAAAGGCAAACATTGTTTTAGTTTTTTGAAGATGTTTGTGGCTATGATCACAGGCAGGATGGGGAAAGGAATGATATAAGCGATGACACAGAGGATCAGAGCCGGAGAATCTTTGTAACCAGTCAGCGACACAAAAATCATGCAGCTCACAAAAGCCTCCATGACTTTCCAGAATCCAGGCAGAGCAGCCAGGTAGCTGCCTTTCTTCTTATCGAAGAATTTGTCCTTCACCACTTCCAGGGTGTAGACAAAGCCAGACAGGAATGCAAAAACAGTCACAATCCAATTGTAAAGGCATGTTTTGCAGATGTAGAAGTTAGCATATGTGATGGCAACAGAGACGGTCATGAGTGTGGAGGACATGGCCATCCCTGTGGTGAAGTCCCCCCAGTCCATGCAAAACATATTCAGGATAATGTCCAGCTTGAACATCTCAATGACGGTGATGAAGAGAGTCATGATGGGGCAGAAAACCCAGGTGAACATTGCATATATCAAGTAAGTATGGCTGCTGAATCCTCTGATCAAACTCAGGATGAAGGTGACCAGACACAGGATGATCTGAGCCATGTGTAGTCCCCCACGTCCAGATAGAAGAGTGGATGGTGAAAACACAGCCTGGGAAAGGGTGTCTTTGATGCCATCCATACATCCCATTTTTGCAAAAAAAGAGCTGGCAAGAGGGTAAAAAGGCTTTGCACTTCCACGTAGCTGGTGGAGGCAATTCGTCTGATATGTTCTCTCTACATGTGTTTTATAACTTTTCTGGTTTGCATAAAGTTCTGATACTGAAACTGATACATGTCTTATTTTGACTGCGAAAGACACCTGTCTGTGCATGAAACCACAGTGTTAAATAGCACTTTTCTACCTTTCTTGAAGGCCAAAAACACTTTACGGTCACAGTCCCATCCATCCACGCACCACTGACGACGACTCCGCTGTCTAACACTGGCGCCAACCTACAATCTCCAGAGGCAATGTGAGCTTCACTGTCTTGCCCAAGGACACCTCGACAAATGAGCAGACAGAACGGGAACCGAACCTACAATGTTCAGAGGCCGACCGCTCCACCTCTGCACCAAAGCTGACTAATACAGTAGTAATGGATTAATAAAGTATTGTGATACAAAAAAAGGGCAAATCTGATCATGAAATAGAGGCTATTTACCTCTGATGAATAGATCATATTAAATTCTGACAAACATTTAATATTAAAAAAGATCAATAAATAATTTAGTGTAGTTAATTTTAAATTAATTTTCTTTCTTTGTACTCCGAGTACGTGGTAGTATGTTTTGGTATGAATAAATAAATAAATAATTATTACTACAAAATAGATTAGTTAAAAATGTGAAAACGTATGGCAAAGGTTGCCACCTGGTGGACAGGTTTAGGCACTACACTTATTAGTTTTTCTTTTGCAAGAATCGTCATTCGTCACCGTGCCAGTGCAGTTTTTTGTCTTGTGAAATTCTATTTCTGTCGTTGTTGATGCTTTATATGAATCGTGTGGGTATTGTAAATATAAAAATAACACTTCGAGATATTTGCTGAGGTTTTTGTTGTTCTTTTTTTTTTTCTTTTTACATGCTAGCCTTGAACTGTACGCTCATCCTACTGTTAAGAGTCCCAAAACAGTGTATTACTAACAGAAAAAGGAAATATTACTACTTTATCTAGCTAACGTTTGTATTTACTTTTTAAAAAACTATAAATATTTTGGTGATATTTTTGACAATGTCAAAGTAGGAACGTTTTGTCAGCTTGTGTTTACGGGGAAGATAAACAGAAAGGACACAAGGAAGTTGTTGTCAGTTGTAGGATCTGGACTGGTTTGGTCACTCACACGAAATGTGTTTTCACTGTTTCCCCTTTAAGGCCGTAAGCTTCTAAAATCAACTCTGGAGGAGGCCGTCGCCCTGCTGGAGCTGTATTTGGTCGTGATGGTTATTTCATTTTCGTGGGCCATTTATTTCATATTCGTGTCGAAGCCTCTGTTTGGGAAAGCGTAGCTAACCCGCGTTAGCTATGGGTCGATGACAGAAACTGCACCCCAGGAGTTTTGTCGGTGCCGTTTCAATAAGCCAGTTTAGGATGGATTTCTCTAAGTTTCTGGACGATGATTTTGACGTGAAGGACTGGGTGAACGGGGCTTTCAAAGTGGTGTCGAAGGAAGCTCCGGGGAAGGCGGACACGCACGCAGCAACCCTGGTGATGAAGCTGCAGCTGTTCATCCAGGAGGTCAACAATTCCATCGAGGGTCAGTTGTTACGACAACAAATATACATTTACGTCTTTGTTATTATTGTTGCCAGTTCCCCTTTGCCTTCGTGTCTCTAAGTTTGTATCTGGTTGCCAAATCTCTTTATTTATTTTTTTACAAGTAGCTGCACAAACTTTGAACTTTCTGATGGTTTACAAACTTTTAAACACAATGGTTTCCAATTTTCCTTCTCTGTTTAGTTACATTCGTGCTAAAAAATAGAAACATTTTGCTGCTTTAACTAAACTGTACAACTCAGAAAAGTAGACCGATATGAACTTTTATTATAGTGTCTTCTTTTTCCTTATTTTAAGGAAAAGGTAGTTAAAGAATGACAGAATAGCTTTTGCTGTATTTTAACTGAAGAATCCATTTATTGATTTATTTTTTAATTACAATTATTATTAAAATGATAAAATGCTCCATCTGGAATAACAGAAGAGTGAGAGATATAATTTAAATAAAATTATGACAAGCATTTACTTATTTTTTGGAACCAATTTTAACTCACATTCATTTATTTTTCTTTACTTTAAAAGAATGCACATCTAATCTCAGATTTGCTTGGATTATTCTAGTCTTTGCAGATAATCTTAAAGATCCACTCAAATGAAAATAATGTTTTTGGTGTCTTTAATTTGTGTTTGTAATATTTTTTTTTATTATTAAGGAGGACGGCATTTATAAAGGAAATTCAGATTAAAGTTGTTACTGAGTATTTATTTATTTAACATATAAATCAAATAAAAAAAAATCCTGTCTGAAAAAAAAGATCCTATTTGTGATGCAGAAAATACGCTGGGGGGCCAGAGGCCCCATGCTTCTCTCCATTCTGATGCATCCACTTGTACACAAATGGATCCATGGACGTCTTTGTTTTCCTCGTCTGAGCTGCCATCTGGATCAAAACCGTATGGCTGGACGGCTCCAATATTGCTCACCATTTTTGTTTCACCTGTAATATTGGATTGGGGATATGAGGGGCTGTAAACTAGAGGGACAACAATATTTTTTGTTCTTTTTAGTTTAATCATAGTTAATAATGATTAAAAGACCACTGGGAAGGCTTTTACAACAGATCAAAGGATGATTGGAGTGGGACTTTACAGGTTTAATAATGTGCTTTAACGGCTGACTTCTAATATCTTTACGCAGAGAGCAGTAATCAAGCCCTTCAAAATATGCCGCGAGTCTTGCGAGATGTGGAGGCTTTGAAACAAGAAGCTTCCTTCCTGAAAGAGCAAATGGTCCTGGTGAAAGAAGACATCAAGAAGTTTGAACAGGACACGGTGCAATCCATGCAGGTGTGTGAGCATCTTTACTGGTAAGGATGTTGAGGTTAGTGCTGCAGGCAGATGGTGTAGGGCAAAAATC
The DNA here is from genome assembly GCA_023969325.1 of Oryzias curvinotus. NCBI lineage: Eukaryota > Metazoa > Chordata > Actinopteri > Beloniformes > Adrianichthyidae > Oryzias > Oryzias curvinotus. The sequence continues at coordinate 9,035,691 of CM043724.1, read as the reverse complement.
AACAAGGAGATGTAGAAAGTCAAACAAAGAAACTCAAGTTTGCTCCTGTGAGGGGAAGTAAATACAGGATAGAGGCAGATGATTTACCATGGCAACCTCTGAAAAGAGGAAATAAAGGGAGATGAAGACGAGCACAAGGACACTTTAAGAGTAATGTTGCAAATTTCTGCCCACACACACCTTCAGAAATGTTTGTCCTTTTTACAAAAGCACTATGACGAAGTCTGACACTGAATTCTTTTCAACAGGTGCTGGTGGAAATAGATAAGGTGAAGAGTCGAATGCAGCTGGCAGCTGAGGCACTGCAGGAGGCAGACAAATGGAGCACGCTCAGTGCTGACATCGAGGAGACCTTCAAAACGCAGGTAAAACTGGAAGAAGTTGTAAGTATTTCCCCCCTTTTTTAAAATATTCTAATTTTTTTATTACTTTCCATTAACTTCATAATACACAAATACAAATCCTTGTTTTTGAGAGGAAAGCAAAAAAAAATATTTAAAAATGAAAGGTTAAAGAAAAAAAATTAACCATTGCTTCGAAAAAGTCGTAAAACAGAACCATTTATTTAAAAATATGTGTTTTACAATAAACATACCCTTAAATAAAAACTTTATAGTTCATTTTCACTCCAAAATGTGTAGTTTCTGTATAGCTAACACTTGCAGTGGTGTTTAAAACAAACTGTACAATATTAAAATTATTCAGGCAAAACATTGCAGCATTTTTTGTGTGTCTTTTTAGGACTTTGCACTTATTTCCTCCAAGTTGACAAGCATGCAAAACAGCCTAGCCATGCTGGTGGACACTCCCGACTATTCTGAGAAGTGTGTCCACCTGGAGGCTTTGAAGAACAGGCTAGAGGCCATGGCTAGCCCGCAGATCGTAGCTACTTTTAATTCAATGTCAATAGGTAACAATGTTTTTGTTGTTTTTTTCTCTCCAAATTATTCCATTTTGTTTCTTTTTTTATTTGCTTTTATTAAATAAACTTCCTCCTCCTGCAGAGCAAGCCAAGCTGTTTGTTAAAGTCTTTACAGAGATTGATAGAATGCCTCAACTTCTGGCGTACTACTACAAGTGCCACAAGGTAGATTGAAGTCTCCACTTTAAGCTTTCAGATTTATTCCTTAATTCCCATTTCCTGTATTTAAACTTGTGGGTGCTCTTCTGGCCTCTTTAGGGTCAGTTGGTGAGCATTTGGCAGGATCTCTCCCAGAGCGAGCTCAGTCTGAATCAGCAGCTGTCTGAGTTTTACGAAACCTTGCTCTCCACGTGGCACGTTCAGCTCCAGTGGTGCACGCAGGTGAAACAGCCACCGTCCCACGGGTGTAATCTTGTTTGTGTGAACTGAAACAACTACAGCCTTTGGTCTGGAACCCTTGCAGGTGTTCAGAAACCCTTATGAGGTGGTGACAGTGCTGCTGATTCAAACTCTGGGTGCCATGGTGCCGTCTATCTCCGTCTGCCTGAGCACAGCCATGGAGCGAGCTCACCAAGAGCAACGCCTGGAAACTCTCCTGGAGCTTCATCACACCACGTCCACATGTGGACACAATCTGGAAGCCGCCATGCTGCCACACCTCGGTCCGGGCCTACGCAAGGTTGTTGATTTCCTTAAATAATTGAGATCTTTATTTTTTGACAGTTTTTTTTTTCTCCTCCTCAGCTGAGAATAACCTCCTGAAGGTAAATGAGCTGGTGTGTGCTATGTACGACCCCTACAAGGCGTATCAACTGCAGTATGGGGAGCTGGAGGAGGCTCACCTGCTTATACAGATGAGCGCTGTTCCTTTGGTAAGACACCACACTTATACACTGATTTACAAATCATTTGAGAAGCTGTTGCTTCCATTTTTTTTTCCTTTTTGACCTTGACTCCTTTGTTTTAGGAACACGGGGAGGTACTAGATTGCGTGGAAGAGTTGAACCACTCTGTAGGGAAGTTGTTTGGTCTGGCGAGTGCAGCGGTGGACCGCTGTGTCAAACTGACGGATGGACTTGGTGTGTGTGGCCTCCTGAAAGCTCTCAAAGCCCTCTTCACAAAGTAAACAGCCTTTTAATCAAAGCCTCAACGTCTCTGTACCATTAATCAGCTGTGAAAAACGTGCCTTATCCTAGATATAACCACGTTGTTTTCGTTTTTGGGGAGGGTGCCGGATTGAAACCGCCTGTGTTTTACGATCTGCTCTTTCCAGGTATGTGTCGGATTTTTCCACAACGCTACAGTCAGTCAGGAAAAAGTGTAAACTGGAGGACGCGCCAAGTTCAGCCGCTTTCCAGGAGGACTGGACAGCTTTCCAGAACTCAGTCAGGTTACTGGAATTAAAAATATATATATACAGTGGTCCTTCATTTATCGCCGGGGTTTCATTCTAAAAACACCTCGTTATTTGTGAAATCTGCTGGGTAGGAGTCTAGATTTTTGAAGTCTGTGAAACCCCTCACTTCACACTGCACTTTTCAGACAGACATCAAAGATCTGGTCAAAGATTTTTGTAAATTTGGATGACTTCAGGAATGTGAACAGGAGACACAGCATGGAGGAGATTGATTGACAAGGTCAACAGCCAATCAGGATGCAGAACACAGTGTGGTTAGAAAAAAAGCATGCAAAATAGCAGGGCAAAGAAACTCCACAACGGCAAGACCGTAATATATATATATATATATATGTTTGTTTAACTGAACTGCACATCATCATCCCAACACTTACCACTTTTGTATTGATCTTTGCAGGATCATTGCCACATGTGGAGAATTGTTAAGGCAATGCGGGGCCTTTGAGCAGCAGCTATCCAACAAGTAAAAGAAATGTGTTTTTATGCTATTTTTTATTGATCATCTTATTGTTCTCATTTTATCAGGCACTGAGCAGATATTCTGGTTTGTTCGCTTCACAGGATTTTGAGCACGGCCGGTAAATATTTGTCCGAGTCATACAGCCCACGCAGCTTGACAGGCATCCAGGAGGCCAGCTCCACCGAGAGGAGGAACGCCACGAAAAACCCCTGGCAGGAGTACAACTACCTCCAGAGAGGAAGTGCGGCAGAATACAACAATTTGATGGAAGTCCTCTACTCTTTAAAGGTATGGCGCAGAGTTTGGTGACTAAAGAAAATTGCTCTTCAGACAGCAATCCTTACCCATCATTGTGCAGGAGAAAGGCACGGGCAACTCCAACCTGTTAGCTGAGCCCAGAACCGCTCTGACCAGACTCAATCAGCAGGCCAACCAGCTGGCCTTCGACTCTGTCTTCCTGCAGATCAAACACCAGCTCGGCCTCGTGTCCAAGATGGAGGTGATTGCAGCTCAAGTTTCTCAACGATCTGATTTTGAAAGCGGATGTGAGCGAATGGATGGAGGGAGATTGACTTTGATGAGTGCTTGAAGCACTTCTCTGTGCTCCACTCTGACCTCATTCCTTTTTGCTTCTGTTAAGATTCAAGAGGCTTCTGGCATTGGAGAGAACCTCACCGAGGACCTGCCTACCTTCAGTCTGTCACCACAAGAATACATCACTAATGCAAGTCCTGTTTAAATCATAGTATTTTCTAAATTGCAGTATTTGTTGTGATTTAATACACAGCTAATGAAAAAGCAAAGATCTATTCCTTCTTTACAAAGTGAACTTTTTGAGAGCAAATTGTTTTTTTTGTGACATTTTTCTCATCTGTCGTAAATTTGCTTAAAGTTTCTGACATTTTTTCCTTTTTATGTCTACAAATCAGTCATCGGCGTATATTTAACTTTTAGGAAACAAAATAAGAAAATGTTGTAGACTTCCCCCTTGGGGATCATACAAGCCACAGCTGGCAATCTAAAGACTTTATTTATCTGTGAGTTCTATCTGTGAAAAGCCTCAACACAATTTTAGATCTGTTTTTTTAAACAATAACCCTCACATTTCCAAACACATATCTTTCTTCAATGGAAAGATATCTTGTGTTTTGGGAACAATTGCATCGATAAATCTGCCCCCAAAAAAACCTAAATTCGACTATTAGTTTTGTTCGATTTAACTCCTTGATGCTTGAATTTATTTCCAGCTATGAGGGGAAAAAAATCATTAATGTTTTTGCTTTCATAGACGCTAAATTAAGGTCATTTTGGGGCTAAAGTGGTTTGTTGCATATTTGCATGGAAGGAGTCACTTTTGATTCATTGAAAATGCATAAAAATTTGAATTTAATCAATGATGCTCGCTATTTAGAAGTGTCAATATTCAGAATAACCAAATTGACTGTATTTAAAAATGTGAGGTGCTTACAAAGGAATGAGTTTACTGTGACAGACTGAAAGCTTTAGGTTTGATGACAGGTGCTCCTTCTTTTAAAAACGACAGCATGCAGTTCAGATTACTTGGAAAACCACTGAAGCTAGCTCCTGTTCTTTATTGTCTATACAGATAGGGCAGTACCTGATGTCTTTGCCTCTTCACCTGGAGCCCTTTGTGACACAAGAGGATCCAGCTCTAGAGATGGCCTTACATGCTGGAAAATTGCCTTTCCCTCCAGAGCAAGGTTGGTACTTGATCAAACTTTTCTAAATTCTCGATCTTTACTTTTTGTGTGCGCTCATTAAAATAGTTTCAAAGGATTTACCATCTTTTTTCTTTTTCTTCTGGGTTTTCCCTGTTCATCAAAAAGCATCAGCTTTTGTGTCCTTTGTGCCTTCCTCAATCACATTTAGCCTAAAATTCTGCCTCCCTTTTGTCTCAGGTGATGACCTTCCTGAGTTAGACAACACAGCAGACTACTGGTTGGGCTCCATCGCCCGGGCAACCATGCAGACCTACTGTGATGCCATATTGCTTATTCCACAACTTACCCCTCATTCCACTAAACAGCTGGCCACAGATATTGGTAAAGCAAACTAAACCAGACTAGCAAAGTTGTAAAAAAAATAGTTTTTTTTATCCTGTGAATGGAAATTTGAGTTATGTTTTTGCTCTGCAGACTACCTGAGCAACGTGATGGATGCTCTGGGGTTGCAGCCGTCACGCACCCTGCAACACATTGTCACTTTGTTGAGGGCCAAACCAGCAGACTACAGGCAGACGACCAAGCTTCTGCCTCGTCGGCTTTCCTCCACCATCGCTGCACTCCGGGGCATCGACTACTAACAACTAAAAATCCCCCACAGTAAACAAGAAGATAAAGGAGATCTGAACAGATGCTAAACCATTCTGTTGATGAGATGTGTCTGAATATTTCTGTCCAACTTCGTGTGATTGTTATATGGGTGCGAGCTCCTATTTTTCCTCTGACTCGAGTAGATCTGAATAAATCTTCCCCAGTGATGATGCCTTTGGACTCAAACAAAAGCTAAAAATATCGGATTATTTTTGGTTCCGCATTTATAAAGTGGTGGAGTGTTAAAGCCTTTTTAAAATAGTTTGAAAGGTTTGCTTGATTATGTGAATGCAATAAAAAATAAACCAAATTCTGGCCATTAAATTATTTAGAGGTGATATTTCTTATCTAATCTGTTTTTGTTTATTTTAATTTAATTTTCATTTAGTTTCTGTGGTTAAAAACAGTATAATGATCTTTTTGGCAAACTCTATCCTCTCATTAAAGACATTCTTTGTTGTTATTACTTGTGAAGGTTGTATATAAGATGATGATATGAATGGGATAATGCAACATTTTGTTTTTTTTCTTTGCTCAAAGTCCTATTTTGATAAAAATTTAATAAGAATTTTTTTATTAAATCCAAAAGCTGTTACCATGGAAGTGTGCATCTTCAATTCAAATGTTTTGGGGCCTACAGCTATTTTCATAATCTAGCTAAGTAAGAATTAAAATATAGACAAGTTGAACTGTGGTTAAATTGTATTATTTTGGTTAAAAGAAAAAGAATGACAGAAATTACAAAAATATTTATATTTAAAAACATTTGGTCATAAGAACCCAAACATATACAGATGTATCCTCATTCTACTCCTTTTCACTCGTTTATTTTAAGTTTTTATCTACATCTTTTATAATTGAGCAATTAATTAAACATGTTTAATATATTTAAAAGTTTACAAATTGTGTCAGAAAGGATGCAGAAGTATGCGTGCAGCTCAAACATTTGGAAGTTTTTTGACTCATGGAAAATAAAATAACAGTTTCTCTCCTTGCTTGGTTATCAAAACTTCTACCAAATCCTTTTTTGTTTTTATTATTTGCCACATAATGAAAAAAATGATTCTCTTGTTTTTAGAAGGGCTTATTCAGTGTTCAAAAAATTTTTGAACTTAAAGATGCAGTAATGAAATGTTTTAGAGACATTATTTAGGTTAAGAATTGATTGCTTTTCCAACCAGGCTTTGCATCATGACTCCTGCTGGACAAACTGCTCTGGTACTTTATGTTCTTATGCATGTTCAAATGTTATAAGCTGATACGTCTTGACATTTTCTTTAGCATTTCGTCACTGTTGTGTAAAACTGATTGTATTTATTACAGCCTCCGTTTACCTTCATTCCACTTTACATGTTCTTTCGTTTCTATCCACATTTTTTTTTTGTTGTGTAAAATTTATGAATAAAAAAAATGTGGCTTAAAAGTAATTTTATACTTTAAAGTTGCAGAAGTATGATTGCAGCTAAACCATTTGGAAAGTTTGTTGACTCAGAAGACAATTCACCAAAGATTTGGTCTTTTTTGCTTTATTAGAACGCGTTGAAAACTTCCACTGCTTCCTTTTTGTTATCATTCCCCACGTAAATAAATGAACCTATATGTCTTTAGAAAGTCTTATTCAATGTATGGTACTTTTTTCTTTAAAGAGTTTCAATTCAAACTCATTGCTGCAGTGAGTGCATGTACTTCTAAAGACATTCTTGAGGCTAGAAGTGATTTTTTTTCTCAAACCAGGTTCTGCATCATGACTTCTGCTGGACATTCTGCTCTGGTACCTTATGTTCTAACGCATATTGAAAGGTTATTAACTGGTAAATCATGAAAGTGAGTTTTTCAGTTGTGCAAAACTGAAAAAAAAAAAAAACAACAACTATAAAACGTCTGTATAAAACTGAAACTAAATAGGATATTGATTACAGCTTCATGTTTCTGTTCAGTTTTCTAACAGTGATATTACAGGAGGGCGTGGTCTGGGGTTGAGGGTGCATCGTGTTAAAGTGATCACACATGTTTTTCTGGAAATGATAGTTTTGCTTGGTGCTGATCCCCGTGGTGCTGCGCGTTGGTCTCGTGTCCTCCGTGCTGTCCGGGGATGGAGCGGCAGCATCCTCCCGCTCTCCTCCAGCATGGACCACCAGTGTTCGGGCCTGACGTCAGCCGTCGCCGCCCTGCCCGCCCGCAGTATCGCCGTCTGCGACTGATGATGGAGACGGCAGCAGCGGCCTCGCCATGAAAGCCCTCCCGGAGGCGGAAATAGGAGCTGTGACAAGAAGAGGGAACTTTTAACCGGGGACGGAGGGGGGAGGTCTCCGGCCCCGACAGGCGATGACTGTCAGCGGGCAGACGGGAGGGAGCGGCGGGCAGCGGCGCTACGGTTGGAGGCTTCCACACTTCGTAAATTAGGAAAACAAGCACCGGGAGAAACACCTCGTTTTTTTCCCCCAGCATCCCCTAAAATGAACACTCGGAGGAGCGTTAACAGGGTGCGGTTTCTTTAATTAATGATGAGGAATTTCGCTGATTGACTGATTCCCGAACAATGACTCCGCGGAGCGTTCGTCGCCTCACCGACAGCTGGACGGGATGATGGCTGCGGGATGGTGCGGGATGGTGCGGGACGAGCCCGTGCGTTCATGAGAGGAGCCCTCCGCGCGCCTGTTCATCATGGAGGCTGTTAACGCAATCCGACGCAGTGTTGCAAGCGGGTTTATGATATCATCCCCAGAACTGCCGGGCCTCACGGTTCAGTGAAAGATGCTCGGGATGTGAGGAAGATGAGGCGATGCTGTGAGGGGAGAGGCCCTTTCTGGAACTGAGATTTAAAGAACAACAATTAAAAAAAAAAAAAAAATGTCGAAAGTTGTCAGCAAGGAGAAGAAATCGTTCAGCAAGAAGCTGTTCCGGAGGAGCTCGGTGCGCTCCGTGGGGAGCTTCATGAACAGAGTCCTCCGGACCCTGTCCACCCTGTCTCACATCGGCAGCGAGGAGCAGACCACCGAGGACGAGAAGGACGACGCAGCCCTGATCCAGAGCACCACCGGCGGCTCGGTCCCGTCCGATGACAGCGACTGCGGGGGGTTCCCTTTCGGGGACAAGGTGCCGGGAGTCGCGGGGCTGAAGAACCACGGGAACACCTGCTTCATGAACGCTATCTTACAGTGCCTGAGCAACACCGAGCTGTTCGCAGAGTACCTGGCTCTGGAGCAGTTCAAGGGAGACGAGGCGAGCAGCGGCGGGGAGAAGCCCCGATCCAACGGGGTTCTGGTGCAGAAGAAGGGGGGCAGCCTGCAGCAGGAGACGGGGGAGGTGACCGAGCAGCTGTCAGGTCTGGTTCGGGCTCTGTGGACCTTTGAGTACACACCTCAGCACAGCAGGGACTTCAAGGTGGGCTGCTGCAGGTCCCATGTGGCCTGAAAGTTGATGCAAAACATCATTTCATGTTGGAAATATATTGTCTTTGTTTACAGCTTTTCTTTTTTTTAAACATGCAAACATCACTTTTCTGCAGAATTATTCCAATATTTACTAAATTATAGTCCTCAAATGACTTGACACAAATATGACCATTTGAAGCTCAGGGTCAGTAAATATTAAATTTGTCTACTGATTTACACGTCCACCAGTTCAAAGAGGTGACATACATATATATCATAACTTGTGATTGTTCACACGATTTACCCTGATACAATTGACGGTTTGATTCATAATCGAATTTAGTTCATTTTGAACTATACGATTCGCTGACCTACAATCGATCCAGGAAATCTTTAGCCAAAACTTTAACCAGTGTAACTCAGAGGTAAATACCTGGGTACTCAACAGTACAAGTGAGGTTTTCCAGATTCATTTGATTTCTTGAGAAATAATCAAGTGTAAATTATATATGTGTACAAACGTAACTAATCCATTATTTTAGAAACATAAAGTTCCCCCCACTGCTGTTTTTCCACATAAAGCTAATGCAAATGGTATTTTCCAATATCAATATAATGGATTTATTTCATTTTGAAATGATTTTATAAGGATGAAGGTCGATTTGATTAATAAATTCCCTCAGATCTGGTTGGACTGAATATAAGTTGATTCATTGATTAAGTTGATTAATAGTTGCACCCCTAATAAAACGCATTGCTCATCCATCCATCCATCCATCCATCCATCCATCCATCCATCCATCCATCCATCCATCATCCGAATGGTGAATATCTTTGGGGTTCCCACAGCTGCTCAAGCCAACAGCGGGTTACCCCCTGAACAGTCTGTTGCAGGGCCAAACACTTTACTGTTATGCATACCTAGGGGCAATTCTACACTAATCAATTAACCTAAGAAGCATGTCTTTGGACAGTGGGAGGAAGCCGGAGTGCCCTGAGAAAACCCTTGCATGCACAGGGAGAACATGCAAACTTCACACAGAAAGGTCAGGATTTGAACCAGGGCCTTTTTGCTGTAAATGCTATCTGCTGTGCCACCATCCACCCCCAGTTAAAATATTAATAAACAATACATTTTGTGCTACCGTAATTTTGGCTATGAAAAATTATATAAACAAATTGACAAAAGTTTTTTTTTCTCATTTTGGATACTTTCTTTAGCTGCTCAGTGGACTTTCCATCTTTAAAACAAACGTTTCTTCTGTCTTTGTCTATTGTTTACGCTTAAAGGACTGTCACAAATAAAAATGCTTTTCAGAAGTATTCAGTACAAAGTGGAAGGAGACCAAACATCATCTTTGTTCTTGGCTGTATTTCTATTTTTGACTATGTTTTTCCCTATTTAGCCTACCTCAGAAAAGTCGGATTTGATCCTACAGTAGTCCCATCAGAGACGGAGATACTGAATAGTTTGAAGGGGAAACAAAGTTTATGCAAAATGATACACATTTATAACAGTGTCTGATTTAAAGATTCATTTTTTTCCAGCTTGTGGCTAAAACCAGTCATTAAATAGTTGCATTTTGTTCTAATTGGCACATCTCTAAAAAGAAATTAATGAATTTATGCAAAATCCAACTGTTTTATGGCTGAGCATGCAAATGGAACTGCACATTTTCCCATTAATGATTCTGGGCCTAAACAGAGAGCACTTATAGATCATTAGAGAACCATCTGTGCTAACAACAGAGGACACTCATCTACTGAGCCTTAGAATTCCTTCTCTTTCATGACCAGGTTTTCAAGATAACACAATGCACAATCCAAAATGCTTAAAGCGAATTACCCATACAAGCTGTCACAGATGCAGAAAAGCTCACTGTTTGTCAGAAGCGAAGCATCATTTGCCTGAAAGTAGAAGAAATCCACCCAATAATTTCTGAAAGTTTACTTTAAGACCTGCATTCATGACTTTTATTTGTATAATTTTATTTACAATATTGTTTTCTTTTCTTTAAACTGTATCATGATGCTGATCCTTGCTTTGCGGTACCTATACAATGACTTAATGGATAAATAGTGTGAGAAAATTCTAATCAGCCTCCACATGCATGATCTGTGTCCTCGTTATTCCTTTTGTGTAAAATAGCTGAATTCCTGTGCAGCAGGTTTAGACAAAATGTTATTCAGGTCTTTGTTTAGACTAGATTTTGCTTGTCATGAGGTTACCACAACTCTAAGATGACGAAAGAACCTTTAGAGATTTAAAACGGATGCATGCTGCACACATTTTACTTTCATCCACAGACCATTATTTGTCCGGTGCAGCCACAGAAACAAAGCTGGCTTGGTGCTGATGCTGCATTTGTAGAAGGAGAATTTGCCAAGACTCATGCAGCCCAGAAACATTAAATAGCCATTATGAGGGGAAGGGACTTCACAACTACTATCCCACATGGCTCTGTCTTGTACACACTCTCCACCTCAAGATAAAAACTCTTTTTGATAACATATTGCCATCTTGATTGCCCTTAAGCTTCTTCTAGTTAACTTCATCTGAATCATCCAAAATTGTCAGAGCTACATCAGCCTCATGTATGGGATTTTAGTTGCAAATATCTCAGTTTGTTCCATCTGCTCCTGGCTGCAGAATGTGGTGTCCAAGAGTGCCCTTCAGTTCAGAGGAAATTCCCAACATGACGCCCAGGAGTTCCTCCTCTGGTTACTGGACAGAGTCCATGAAGACCTCAACCAAATCGTTCATCCTGAAAGCAGACCACCCAAGAAGGTAAACACCACCTGAAATCCTAATCAGATTTAACAATGATTAACAATGATACAATACTTTTTAACTTGTATATGTTGCCTCTTGGGGATGTCATCAGGAGACATGGCGTTGACTTTCACAGCTATGCTGATGATACACAGCTTTACATCGCCGTGTCTCCTGATGACCTTGAACCTGTCAACACTCTTTTAAACTGCATTTTAGATATAAAGCTGTGGATGGCAGAAAACTTCTTGCAGCTCAACCAGGACAAAACTGAAGTTTTAATCATTGGTCCTGAAGACAAGAGAGAGATGATTTTACCCAAACTTAGGAATTTTAAATCTTCTCAGTGTGTGAGAAATCTGGGCGTTCTTTTTGACTCTGAGCTGAATTTTATTCCTCACATCAGAAACGTTGTGAAAACAGGATTTTATCATCTTAAAAACATTGCCAGAGTCCGCCCGTTCCTCTCTCTTGCCAGCACAGAGGTGCTAATGCATGCTTTTATTTTTAGTCGTTTAGATTATTGTAATGCCCTGCTCTCTGGTTTACCCAAAAAGTCGATCTCAAATCTACAACTTCTACAGAACTCAGCGGCACGAGTTCTGACGAGGACCAGAGGGCGGGAACACATTACACCGGTTTTAAAATCGCTGCATTGGCTCCCTGTGCGTTTCAGGATTGATTTTAAAGTTCTCTTAATGGTTTACAAATGTTTTTATGGTCTTGGGCCCTCTTATTTAAATGATATTATTTTAAAATACGAACCCTCGCGGACCCTGAGGTCCTCTGGCACTGGCCTCTTAGTTGTCCCTAAGGTGAGGACCAAGACACACGGTGAGGCTTCGTTCCACCATTATGGTCCTCGCCTGTGGAACAGCCTGCCGGAGAACCTCAGGGCCGCAGAGACTGTGGACATTTTTAAGAAGAGGCTCAAGACCCACCTTTTTAGTCTGGCTTTTATATGATTTTGATCGTTCCTTATGTCTTTTATTATTCATCTATTTATTAATTGAGGTATTTATTTACATATTTATTTATTTATCTATTTTCTTGTAAGGACTATTATTATCTCTGTTTCTAATATGCAATTCTTTTTATTGTTATTTTACAAATGATACCTAGGTTATGTTTTAATCACTGACGTATTTTATTTTTTACTAAGATACTTATATCTTATTTTATTTTTTATCTTTTCCTATTTTTATTGTTGTTATTTTATGTTCATTTTTATTCTGATGTTTTTTACTCCAGTGTTTCCTCTTGGGGATCCATCGTTCTTGGGCACCACCAGCCTGACCTGTAGGGGGTGCCGTTGCTGTGGTGCCCGTTCTCATTGGGCGGGCTGGGGTCCCGCTCTGTGGTCTGATAGCCATGGAGTGGGCCCTGGGCTGCCCTGTGTTGGGCGGGCGCTGCGGTAATGGCCCCTGTGGTCGGGCTGGGCCTTGGAATGAATGGATCCCCATGATATCGTTTCCTCACAGCAGTACCAAGCCAGACCTTCTTTTAGCTGCAGTTCTTTGTTTCTGTTCACAGTTCTACTGGGGTAACTGGGTGGGTGGGTGGGCGTGGGCGGTGGTGAGGGAGGGGTACCTTCTTTGTGTGATTGTCCTTTGTTTTCTGTTTTTAACAACTTTCATTTTTTTATGACTGTTTTATCTGTTTTTATGTTAAGCGCTTTGTGTTTTTAACCAAAATGAAAGGCGCTATATAAATAAATAAAGTTTGAGTTTGAGTTTAAAGAGTGATTATGTCAATGAACATTTGTGCACAGCCTCCAGTAGAAGAAGAAGAAGCTGTCCCTGAAGGATCTCCACTCCCAGCACCTGGCTCTTTTGTACAGGAGCTGTTTCAGGCACAATACAGGTGAAATTCTTCTGTCATTCACAGAATAAACCATCAAAAAACAAGACGGTTGACAGAAAGACACTAATTAAATGGTTCTAATTATTTCCTACAACGACAATGCAACTGATTACTTTTTTTATTAAACTAAAACAGCTTTTTTATGTCACTTTTGTCTTTAAGTAGGATATTTATTGCATAACCAATAGACCATGTTTATTTGATTTGATGTGACATTTAGACTCATTTTTTAACCTTTAACAAACATGCAGCCATTAGGAGTTCAGCAACTGTCTACAATTGTTATACATATTTATTTCCATGTCCTTTGTTATTTAATCGGTCAAATTTGATTATCTTTGTGTTTTATTTTAATATTTGACGGTTGCAGCAAACATCTAAGAAGGTTATTGAAATTGGTCTTATTCATAAATGTCAGGTGTCACAGTTGTTCCCATGGTTACATTTAAGCTGAATGAAAAAAAAGAGTCAGTATGTTGAAGAAATGATCTAAGGTTTTTAGAACAGGAAAGGGAAAATGTGATTTGTGATGTGAATTGTCTTGATTAGGTCCTCGCTGACCTGCCCTCACTGCCAGAAACAGAGCAACACCTTCGATCCTTTCCTCTGCATCTCACTGCCAATCCCAGTACCTCACACACGGTAAGATGGCTCTGAGTCCTGCTCATGAACGTCAATCTAAAAGCATAACAAAATCTCATCTGAACCCAGGGGTAAAGAGTCTATGCGAACCAGGCGGAACAGGAGAATGCTAAAATTAGAAGATCCCGTCTGTCTTTGGAACAGCAGAGCAGCCATGGTTAGGAGACAGCCAACTGATTCTGGTCTGTTTCATGTTTGCAGGCCTCTGTATGTGACAGTGGTGTACCAGGGGAAGTGCTCTCACTGTATGAGAGTGGGCGTGGCCGTGCCTCTCTCTGGCACCGTTTCCAGGTTAAGACAAGCTGTGGCCCAAGAGACCAAAATCCCTGCTCAACAGGTGCGACCTCCTTTTAAGGCCATGACTTTGCAGCGCCTTCAAAACCCGCTGTTGACTGAACTTAGTAATTAAGGTAGACGTACATTTAGACTCTCTAAATCTATGTTTGGGAACAGTGCTAAAACAGAAGAAAATACAAAACTGATGCAAGATCTTTTAGCTGTCAGCAAACCTAACTCCACCCAAACTGAATGAATGATTTGGGACAATAATCAAAAATGTGAAAACAAAAAATTGGACATAATTTATTAGAATTTAGAAAAAGACATTTGATAAAGTTCTGTACAAATGGATTACATTTATTTCCCCAAATGCAGTGTAATTTCCTGAAAGTATTTTCATTTGAATTTGTGCACTTTTTGTTTTATCTTATGCATAAATTATTAAACTGTGTGCCCCCTGATTGAAGTGTGCCTGTTTCTGTTTTGCCATCACTTGCCGCATGACGGATTTAAATACTCAGCAGCACACAGTGTCTTTGTCTCTGTGCAGATTGTTCTCACTGAAATGTACTCCGATGGCTTCCATCGCTCCTTCTGTGACGACGATGAAGACCTGGAGATAATTCAAGAGGGCGACTCCATTTTTGCGTTTGAAACACCCGAGCTTTTCCGGCCCGATCAGATCCGTTCCAAGCGAAGCGGTACTGCACCCTGTTTATCCTCTAACTCAGTTTATCCCTGTTGTGAAATTCCAGATCGAATTCAAATCATCTTTGGAAAATCTGCTGCATGGAATGCTTTGATCAGTTGTTCTCCACCTGAATTTTCCCTCTTTGCGTGGTCGTTTCAGGGAGCCCACATGTTATTCTCAATCAGAACAACTTGAAGTATGCCACAGACATTACCAGGATGTCCACACAGATACAAGAGCCCGCCACGCCGCCGCAAAGCCCCAACAAGAACAGCGGGCAGGCTGAGAAGATTGTGCTGCTGGTGTGCAACAGAGCCTGCGCCGGACAGCAGGGCCGCAGGTATCACTTTTCTGAACACCAGCAGATGTTTTAATCACCGGCTCCACAAATGTTTCCTTCCAAACATTTTTTGCAATTCCTGCAGATTTGGGAACCCATTTATTCTGTATTTGGAGCGCACGGTGGCATGGGATACACTTCAGAGAGAGATCCTAGAGAAAATGAGGCATCTATTGCGGCCTGGTGTTTTTGTTCAGGTTCTTCATACATTCCAAAATCCCAGATTGTCAGAATTTGACGTCCTGTTTACGCGGCGGTTGAAAGTGTCTTCTTCTTGATGGCCTGCAGGTGGGGCCCTTCACTCTGCGTGTGGTGGGAGTGGTTGGGATCACATATCTGCTGCCTCAGGAGGAGCAGCCCCTCTGCCATCCCTCTGTGGAGAGGTAATTCCAATGCATCACCACAAGAGAGCAGCGTTGCTTCACTTCAAAACGCTATTATCGCTCTTGCTGTGAGTTCAATTCACTTAGTGCAGATTAGGGTGCAAAGGTATGTCTTTAGAAGTATTGATGTTAGAACATCTCCAGGGATGTGTAATGGCTTATCTAGGTTTTTATGGATTTTTCTTGTAAGAAGACATTGACCTCTGCGGTCGCTGCATGGATTTTTGAGATGAAAGTAATGAGACAAAAAACGAAAGTTGAACATCCGTAGCTGAAAAACATAGAAAACATACATTTTCGAATTCATTCCTTACTGAATACACTGTTTGTTTGTTTCTCTAAAAGTTTCACTTTTTTATCCGGGCTTAAATTAAAAGGATCAAACACATATTTTTGTAGTTAAAGTCCCACACTGATCATCTTTTGATTTAATTTAAAAGCGCTCCCAGTGGTCTTTTAAGTATGATTATGTTGTTTTTAACCAACATTAAAACAACTGTGTCATTTTCTAGGAAACAGTTTTTGCAGAGCAGCAGTAGTTCATTAGAACTTTGCTTCTGAGTTGCATAGATGTGTTATGCGTTTTTCCCTTTTTAGGTGAGCCATAGCTCATCCATTTTAATACCTCCCTCTGTTTGTCTCATTTTAAGTCATAGAAACTGATATAGATGAATTTTTTTTAATTTTAACAGGGCGTACAAGTCCTGTGGTTCAGGTGGTCCTCCTCATGTGAAAATTGTAGTTGAATGGGACAAGGAGACGAAAGACTAGTAAGTGAAAGACTCAAGTACTCCTAATTAAGTTTGTGGCAGATGGGGCGAGGTGCTAGTTTTCCACTCAGACACATGGGAGCAACTAATCTGTGTGATGTGTGCAATGTTACACCCCCAGTCTGTTCAAAAGAACTGAGGATGAGTACATCCCTGATGCTGAGAGCGTTCGTCAAGTGAAGGAGCAGCATCTGCAGCCTCAGACCTGTTCTCTTGCCCAGTGCTTTCAACTCTACACCAAAGAGGAGCAGGTGTGCTGAAACTTGGGTCATTTGGGCTGCAAGCGGAGCATGAAGAGAATGTTCCATGATAAAGATGAGCATTCAAAAGTGTGCAAATATACTTACAGCTGGCCCCTGATGATGCATGGCGATGTCCACACTGTAAGCAGCTTCAGCAGGGCAGCATCAAACTCAGCCTCTGGACTCTGCCAGACATTCTTATTCTGCACCTGAAACGCTTCAGACAGGTCCCAACTTTTATCAAGTTAAAGATCTTTAAACTTTTTTGTAGCTGTTTTTTTTTTTTTTCATTCTAAATATCATAAACATGTGACTTCAGGATGGAGATCGGCGTATGAAGATGCAGAACACGGTGAAGTTCCCGCTCACAGGGATGGACATGGCGCCTCACATAGTGAAGCGAAGTCAGAGCAGCTGGAGCCTTCCCTCTCACTGGTCACCGTGGAGACGGCCTTACGGGTTGGGCCGCGATCCGGAGGACTATCTTTATGACCTGTATGCAGTCTGTAACCATCACGGGACCATGCAAGGGGGCCATTACACAGGCAAGACGGCACAACCATGGAGGAGTTTAAAGGCCGTTCTCTCATGGAGGAGGTGTTCGTAACCCTGTGCTCTGCTGTGCCTTGCAGCTTTCTGTAAGAACTCCATTGACGGACAGTGGTACTGCTTTGATGATAGCGACGTTCATCCCTTATCAGAAGATGAGGTCTGCAAGCAGACCGCTTACATCCTGTTTTATCAGAGACGGGCGACAATCCCATCCTGGTCTGCCAACAGTTCAGTAGGAGGTAATTTATATCAATATCAGCATGTGCAAAATATCTAAAAAATTCCTAAACTGACTCTGTGAAGGAAGGAAAGTCATGCATTTCCAATTCATGATGTGTTTACTTGTTTATTTATGATTATTTTTGCTTACGTGAAAAGGAAAATGTTTTTAAGGAGTTATAAAAAATAAATGTTCTAAATCCCAGAATTAATCAATAATTAAGGATTAAATTCTACCCTCCAAAATACTTTAAAAGTAAACAGTACAGATTTATTGCCTCTTCTTTGCTATCTAGGCTCTACCAGCTCTTCTTTATGTGAACACTGGATAAGTCGGCTGATGGGAAGCCGTCCACCCAGCCAGGCGTCATCTGGTTCTTCGAGGCGCACCTCACTGGCCTCCCTCTCAGAGTCTGCTGAGTTTGCTGGTGAACGAAGTGAAGATGATGGTAAAACCTGTTTTAAAAGTTCTTTTTTTTCCTCCTTTTTGTTGCTTTTTGACTGGCAGAGCATAATCTTGTACTAAAATATTTTAAACATGCAGGGCTATCGACGCGACCAGCGGTAAGAGGCATGCAAAGACCGACGTTCACTTCGAGATCTTCTATCGCCAGTCCGCTGGCACTGAGTGAAAATGGCACAAAACCCTCCTGGTCCCACTCGGCTAAGCTCCAGCTTCGCTCCAACTCTCCCTCACGCTTCTCAGTGGAGTCCCACTCTTCGTCCCCAACACTGGAAAGAATCGGAGAGGTCGCTGATACCCAGCTGTCACTGACATATTTCACAACTTCACCTAAACTAGACAAGCTGTCAGATGGCAAATCAGCGCTCACTACCCTGGACAGTAATTCAGGGAGAAAGAGGCTCATAGAACAAGTGCATGTCAAGGCCATGACGCAGGCGGAGCAGAGGAATGCCATCTCGTCAGGGGACAACAACAACGTGGTCACAGCCACCGAACAGCACAGAGTCTCTCCGAAGGAGTCCAAACAAAAAAACGGGAGTATCGATGGCTCTGGTGTCAAAAAGACCTCAGCTAAGGTCGGGTCAGAGAGTGAGAGAAGTCCTAAAAAGCGGACTGCCCCTTCTTCAACATCCTCCAGCTCCCTCTCACCTGCTTCCCCAGCCATCGATAAGTCGCCATCTCGGACACAGTCCAAAGGTGTGGCAGCAACCTCTAATACCAAAAGTGAGGGACCACTAAAGACAAGTAAGGGTGGGACCTCAAGAGCAGCAACTCCCTCGAGGAAAGGGTCCCCCCAAACTACAGAAGGGTCACATCTTGACTCCCAGCAGAGGAAGAGCAGTTCCACAGCACCTCCCACCTCTCAAAGGAGGCCATCACCTCGAGAGAGAGGCGAGAAAAGCTCTTCAGGAAGGACTAGAGCAGCAGATAGGAGCGCAAGCCGGGAATCCTCACGGGTTAGCGCGGCGTCTGAGAGGAAAGTTAGCCATGGAGGTCCTCCTGCCAGGCTGAGTTCAACTGCTAGAGCAGAAGGACGTCTGAGCAGGGGTGCGGAAGATAAGACAGCAGGCCGGAGCTCCAGCAGCAGCTCCTCTATGGCGAGCCTCCGAACTCCAAGCGTGGGCCTCTCATCTCCTGGCGCGGTGTCACAGTTGAAGTCACCCCGGGGGAACAGCAGGACAGAGGACAAAGGTTTATCCTTCTTTAAAACGGCTCTGAGGACGAAGGACACCCGTAAAGCTGGTGAGAGCGGGAAAGCAGGGGTGGGAGAGACTAAAAGCATCCCAGAGGATTGTGCTGGGGATGGATCAAGAGAAGTCGCCGCACGTGGAGCGAGCAAAAAAGCCCAAAACGTGGCTTCGGAATCCCAGAATAATGTAACTACAACCAAAGACCAAGGGCCCACTAAAGCATCAGCTGCAGCTAAACATTCACTGCTGTCCTCCACAAAAGCTAAACTCCCTGGGATTCAATCAACCACCCAAACCTCTGGGCTTTCAAAGGACCTTTCAAAGAAGGAGCCTGCTAAAAAGACCCAGTCCAGGAAGATTCCCATCAGTTCTACACAAACTAGCCAGAAATCCAAGTGATATTTCCTTGAAAAAACAATCTTTCTAGTGCAGCTTTGAGGTGTTTTTTTATGTATTCCTAACATCATAAACTAAGTGTCTGATTAACACCTTTATAACACCTGTAGCTGAATCCAGCTGCCATATTTGGACGCTCACTGTCCACATTGTTAAATAGCTATTTAGGAATGGATTTTAACAAAGCACTTTGTATGGATAGCATTGATTTCAAAGAATATTATACCGTACACTGTAAATAAGCATGGTCTTGTATTGACATTATTGCCTCGTTCTGTCTGTAGCGACGTTGGGAAAAGGACCGGCTTAGGTGAATACGAAAGAGGATTTGCACAAGATGGAAAGTAGATGTCGGGGAGGGGAGAAACCTTTGAAATCCATCAAACACGGACAGCTTAGTCACCAAAGGACATTTATGGCAATTTTCAACATGCTGATGCAGTGAATTATTTTGAAAAATCCACTATGTAGTGACTGCTCTTCCTCCGTTTTGAGAGCCATATGTCAACAACAAACAGCAGTGCCTCGGATAATCATAAGAAATATTTAATCTAAACTGTATAACTCCAGGTGTCAGTCAATTTGTAATTGAATTTTAATATTTATTAAGCACTTAAAAGCTGAATTTTCAAGTAAAAACACACATAAAGCCTATTTAACCCAAAGTATTGTTTACATATACTCTTTGGTATAGTAACTGCAACAGCCTTTAAGATTATTTATTTTTTCTGAGTCAAAAAGATAGAAATGTACCGTCCTGAGACTATTTTAAAGCAGATCTTACATTTTACTTACCTATTTTAGCCTCCAACTTCTTCACATCGCAGTCCATCCGTTCCTTCGTTCAGCGGATGCCACCACTTACCTGTCCCCCATCAACCTCTCCAGACTGCCGCAGGTCTCCAGACATTCCTTCCAGATGAACACAGGGTTAACGCATACATGCCACCTCATGCCCGACATAAAAATGTACACGTTCAGAGGGAGCTGGGAGGCCTTCGCTGAACACCACTCTTGTACATAGAGCAGCCGTGATGCGTTCGAGTACATCTATCACATGTGACATCACAGCTTGTGCACATGTTTAGCTGGAGAGCAGATCAGCTCTGACTGTGTTCACACTGACGGAGAATCTTGGAATATATGACAGCTGTTGCATGATAAATTGCTTAAATGCATGCACTCAACTATGCAAGCAGATTCTAGCGAATGCCCACACTGAGTATGTAGACGTGCTGCTCTTGGATGTGTATTTATTTGTAAATGTATATTCATTTTTTTTTCCCAAAAGCTTGCATCAGAGAGCATGCAAAGACATCCTTGATTAAAGCTTTATTTGCACATTTCTCCTAAGTAATATCCATTTTTTATGAATGACAGGTATTGCTCATTCACTCTCAAATCAGCTACAAATTAACCTCAGATTCCATTGTTTATTTATTATTTTTTTTTACAGCTTCTGGACAACCTTAACAGCAGAGCATTTGTGCTATTCAAAACTAGTCATTTAGATTGTTTTTTTATTTTTAGTAGTTTTAATGTTTTATTATTTGGATCTGCTTTGAGAGACGGGAAAATAAAATCAATATATTGATAAGACAGAAGATTTACCAGGGTTTGTCCAAAATTTAAAGTAGCCTCAAGTTGAAGAAATATCATATTCAGTCTTGTCCAATATATTTTTGTAAGAAATTGAGAAAAAAAAACAATAATCATATACGTGAATACGAAACCAACTTATGCTTTACAGCAAAGGAAAGAATTATTAATCAAAAACATTGTTCTTTTTAAAAACTGAATTTCTCATGGAGCTAAACAGTAGTCTTCAAACACTATGCTCAGGAAGGAGTTCACATAACCAAACAGCATGACTACAAATTGCTATTTTGGCATTCGCAGTGTATATATAACAGTAAAAAGTGTAATACCATCATTTTTAGTGCCTGGTGGCTCCAGTGTTGATGCTGTGGGTTTATTCTTAACACATGAAGTATACATCACAAACAGACTCCTCCGGTGCTCATGGTATGATGAGAAATTACATATTTATACAAAGGCACGAGAATGTCAGGTTTTTATTCATCCATTTTTCCATATGCGTCTGGGATATTTTGATATGTACAGTGTTTCATTTTTATTTTTTCAAGGGTGGCATGGCCTGAGCAATGCAGTGCAATGAGCGAAATAAGACCACACCATTAAAGCAACATTGTGTTGACTTAAGGCGGCTTTCGGCTGGTTTGTTTTACGTTGTGTGTGCTGCAAATGCCCGGCACTGTTTTCTTTAGGTCCACTTGGTGGTGCTCAGTGTTCGCCTGAAAACCTCAGGAGAGTCCAGAAACACTGAGCAAGGAAGATAAATCAGCACTCTCAGTAAATTTGTTTGCCACAAAAGCCCTTTAAGTTTCAACTTGTTGGATGATTAAGATATATAACGGTGTCAAATCCAATGCTGTCACTGAAGGAGATGATGTGTTATTAAACTACAGCACCATCATTTATTTAGAGCTGATTCAATTGCGGCATTATTAGTTTGGCCCAAGGCTGAGTGCATTAAGAGTTAATGTTCCCCCTTTGTCTTTCTATTTCTGTAATTTTGTGTAACAGTCATCTGTTTTGGGAATTGCATTTTCACCCTCTCACTTTCTCACCCCCTGTGCAGTTGGAAAAATGATGAAAATTTTAAAAGTGCCCTCAATGCGAGGGCCCTGCAGTGCTTCCCCCCACATGCGATATAGAGGAGGGGGGAGGCTTTTTGTCAGGAAATAGCATTCCACTGAGCATTTTTAAAGAAACACAAAGCCCTCCCAACAACATACATAATTAGAAAACTCACAGACTGCAACCTGGAACATCATTCTGTAAATGAGCCAGGCTCCTCTAGTGCTGGAATCAATATTCATTTGCCAGTTGTATCGGTTCCAGGAGAGCATCGTTAGCAAGACCTCAGAGGAAAATTCAGCAACTTTTATCAAGATTTAACACAAACTGTGACATTAGCCTTCCTGACTCCTGATCATGATGCCTCTCACTTATCGAATTAGTTTGCGTGTTTTGCTTTGGGTTCGTTGAGGCACTAAGTGCATTTTACAAGCAGAATCTAATTGTAGTGATCAGTCTAATTTTGATCTCTCATGGAGCCAAATTTGATTCTGAATGTAGCAGAAAGTCATCAAGCATTGGTCAGTAGATAAGTGCCTTCACTTGAGTGGCCGCATTATTATTAACACATATTTTGATTTAGCATTCCTGCAGCGTAGGGAGCATATCTAGTTTTTGGTGGTACTGGGTGACGTGTTTCACATTGATACAATCATTTGTAGGTGTGATGTTTTTTTCTTTGAGCTTGCTGTTGCAGGAGACATGTTCTGAAATGAAGATTTATTATAAGGAGACTGTGTTGCTTTTAAGAGGTAGTGTCCACAGTCTGATTATCATTATAATATTTCATTCAAATGTGCAGTCACTGAGAATCTAGGACGTTAGAAACCCTAAAGCGTTTTGTTTACATCATATTGTCTCACAACTAAAAATAAAACAACAAAGAGGTGAAAAAATGTGTGTGAAAGCAGGTGAAAGCAGCTCCATTTAACATTCCTCCGTAATTTTTGATTAAACTAAAATGTTGGTTATTGGGACAAGAATACATAATTTTGCTCTTCTCTAAATATGCTTAGAAGATCCACTCTATTGTGTTTTTAACATCTTTTTGTGGAGTCTCACTGATTTTAGAAAAAATAGGCTAAAAATTATTTGCATTTCTAAGTACTGGTATTTCTTTATTAAAATTATTGTGAGTCAGAACAGCCAAAGAAATGCTATTTAAAAAGAATGTATTTGTGGCATTTAGGGCGAGTCACAAGCTCCCTGCTCCGTTCCATTCTGATGCATCCACCTATACTCAAATAGATCCATCGTTGATTTCCTCATCTGCAGAAGCATCTGGCTCAAAACTGAACAGCTGGATAGCTCCAATATTGCTCGCCATTTTTGTTCTAAAAGTAATGTTAGGTCGGGGGTGTGAGGGGCTGTAACCTAGTGGAAGAACATGTAGTAGAGAGCTTTCAGCAAGGAAGAGGGAAATGGAGGGTGGGGTTGCTCCATGCCACGGTCCCGCTCACGGATTTCTAATGAACTTCTGCTGCTCTGCAGAAACTATGTCCTAGAAAACAACACAGTATTTTAAATGCTAGTTAAAACAGCATAATTATAACTACAAACAGCTGGGAAGAATTTTACAATAGATCAAACGATGATCTGAGTGGGATTTTAAATCAGTGAAGTTGCAGAGACTCTACTCCAGCATCTAACAAGGAAATAAATGTAGTCCAACTTCACATGCATTTACTATTAACATGCATCCATGGAAGTTAGGCCTCAAATTATTCATACCTATTTTAAATATTAATTTTTAGCAAAGTTATTATTAAACAACTGGGTTTCTGGTAACTGGACATGAACATTGAGGAGATTTTTACCATGCTTATTTGAACGGTATTACTTTCATTAAGCATATTAACCAAAACAGCTGTCTGAAAATACGGAAAATTCACTGACCGACTAACTGAAATGACCGAGAATGACCTCAAATGACCTGGTGGTTTTAGGAAATGTGGCTTGTGGAAAGGAAAATTACTGAATTATTGACATGAAAAATACCAAAAAGCAAAGCGTGAATTTACAAGTGTAAAGGCAAAGCATCTGACAGTGAGTTCTTCTTTAAGGAGAACTATTAAACTGCAAAGGGCCATCACTCCTTGGTAGCATTTTGCCTCTTGCTGCAGTTTCTGTTCATAAATGTATCTTTAGCCCGTTTAATTTTTTTTTTCATGTTGTATAAAAAGGGCATATTTTTTTGTACTTATTTGGATACTTGGTGGCTTGCATACCTGCCATTTTACAGGTAGTACCTACAGTTAAATGCATTTAAGTTCTAGTCACTATTGAATGTTCTGATGGAATAGTAAATGTAAACAACTGTGCCTCTTTTGATTAAACTTTTGATAAGGAAATTGCTTTCTGCATGTTAACCTCTCTCTTTAGAGAAGTAGCACAAGCAACGTTGTAAAGTTACAAAACCTTTTTCCAAAAAGCATCCAAAGTAATGCCTGTGATTTAAATCAAAATCTAAAAAACTATCAGAATGTAAAAGTAAACCCAAACATTGCACCAATTGAATTCTATAGGAAATCTAGACAACATAATCTATCTTACAAAAATAAGAATAACATAGTTTTTTTTAGATAGACAATTCCTTTTTCTTAATAAAAGCTATTTATTTAAATATGTGTATGAATGTGGTGAAAAACATGACAGGTTTTTTTCTGATCTGACAGGAAGTTGTTTCTCCTATGTTTTAAAATCTTCATTTAAAACTTTATCAGCACAGACTGTTTTATAATTGCGATTTAGTGATCTAATAATATGACACTTGTGAAAAAACTTGTGATTTGCACTTTTCCCCTGATGCAAAACTTCAACAAGTCCAACCTTCTTGAAGTCCGTAAAACTAAAGAAAACTTGAGCCTTTAACTGAAATTTTAAAATCGGTCGGGGAACTCATTAGTTAATTATTTTAGCCTTAATATTTCAAGACCTACACATCTTCAAATGTGTTCTCATTGTGGCACCCCCCCCCCCCCCTTTGCTAAGTGGGAAAACAAATTAAATGATTTACTTTTTTTTAGGAGCAAAGACGTTAATTATTTCTCTTCTGCTGAGCTCTCTGATGGAATGTTTTAGTTCTCTTTCATAATTGGAAATGAAAAATCTTGTAAGGCTTGAGTACAGTCAGAGCATCATGGGGAGGGGGAGTGTGTGGGTGTGTGTGCTTTCTAAGCACTGCAATATACATGATGTGTCATGTAGGACATCCATATCTGAATTACGTAACCTCAATTAGTGAATGGTGCCTGAAAACAACTAAGACCAAATGTACTTTTAGTTGTTGTCCTGAAAGAATCTGGGTAATCAGAATATTAATTTATTCTTAAAAAAAATCTCTGCCAATATTGATCTCTATCATTTGATTTGGTTTTGAGATGGTTTTGGTTCAATAATTTACTGATATTATAGAAAGCTAAGAGCACTGTCACATTAAATTGGAAGAGGAGATTCTTCCAAAAGCCTGGAAGCTGACATCCAGCTGTCATGCTCTTCCTGCACACTGTGCCTGTATTTCAATGTGCAGCATTGGGTTGTTAGAATGGTAAAGGTGAATGTAGAAGATGTGTCAGAATGTTGGGGAGAAGGTGTAAAGTGTCAAAGCTGGATGTACATCCTGCAAATGTCTTCCACGTTTCTCTGACAATCATCCCACACCCCTGGCTGAGTGAGGAGTGATTGACTGGGAGGTTGATTATGCATTTTCTGGCCAGGTGGTTGGCAGGAAGAGAGGCACATAACACCAAATTGCTGCATCAGCCAAAGTGTGAGGCCACAGAATCTGGCAAGAATGAGTCTGGACGAAGATCACAGGCATGATAAAAAGATACATGGACGTCAATCATCATCTAAAATGTGTCTGTTTGGTTGTTGATCTTTTTTTCCCCTCCTGTTTTGTTGGCAGCAGTTTCTTTGGCTTGTATCTTGTACCATTAGAGGCTTTTGCCTTTTGAGCAATGCTGAGATGGAAGACAGGCGAAGCTGCACGGGTAAAAAAAAAAAAAGTCGAGGTTCTTGGGTTCTTGTGGGAGTGGGGGGTTAGTCTTTGATGTTGCAGAGTTTCATGGAGGCAAATAACACACTTTGATATTTCTCTGCTAAAAAAAAAAGTGGGTGCAAAGAGGCAACACATACAAGCATCCGCAAATACACTCTTTCAAAGATGTTGCTTGATTTACCACCCAGCTGTGGATGTGCTGGAACTTTGGCTGCAGATATCTTTTTTGGAAAAACTCAATGAGTTCCCAATGCACGAAATATTTTTTCTTAATTTCAAATTTAACAAAAGGAAAAGCAGCAAAATGTCTTATAAAATGGTTGCAACCAAGAATGTAGCATGACCACGTTGGGTACATTTGTTTAATTTTACTTTGTAAATAAGGAGGTACAAGTTATTTCTTCCTGCTTACTAATGAAACTGTTGAAAGTCTTGATGCTAAATGTAAACGTAAGTTGTTTTATAGAATTGCATCTTGATTAGTCAGTTTAATAGATTCCCCCTTAATAATACTAATACTACTACTACTACTACTACTACTACTACTACTACTACTACTTTTAGATAATTACTACTACTACTACTACTACTAATAATAATAATAATAATAATAATAATAATAATAATAATAATAATAATAATAATAATAATAAGAAGAAGAAGAAGAAGAAAGAAAGAAAGAAAAAAAGCTTAAAAACTTTAAAAAGCCAAACTTTTTTATTCTTGGTGGTATAAAACAGAAATTATAGTAAAAGTATTTTTATGGTTGAACTCGTAAATCAATCACCAAGGTTTTGGGACCTCTGCAACCATGTGTCCATATATGACGAGTCAGGGGTGAGAACAGTGATGACCACAGGACGTGATCATCATACGCTCCACCTTTATGACGTCCTTTGAGGTGGCCGCAAGAGCCTCAAGAGAACTGCAGCCTGTTCCACAACTCTCCACGGGCCCCACTGCACCCATACGGGTCAAGTCCTGTATGTTTGGACTGACTAAGGCAGGGGTGTCCAATTCCAGGCCTCAAGGGCCGGTGTCCTATATGTTTTCCAATCAACCTGCCATTGAAGCTCCTTATTGACTAAACACACCTGATCCAGGTAATCAGCAGCAGATGAGGCAGCGTTTCTGGAAAACCAGCAGGTTGCCGACCCTTGAGGCCTGGATTTGGACACCCCTGGACTAAGGCATTACTTTCCATGTAAAATTGAAGCATTTTGTAAGCTACCATTGCAAAGCCTGGCAAACTTTTGGTCAATAAATCAACAGCACTGCATCTATAAACTGAGAAAAGGGCAACAGTCAGCTCAAATGGCAAACTGGGCATTGGAGTCCACCCTCAGCTGAGTTGAAAATCACTAAGTGTGGACAATAGCATCGTACATCATCTGAAGTTTTTGAAATAATTAATGACTTAACTTTACTTTTGCTATTTCAAAATACTTCCAAATTTCTCATTAATAATCAGGTTTGTCCACAGTGATCCCCTCATTTGCAGTATCTACATATTATTTAAGAAGAAAATATTATTAAAATATGCTCACTCACTAGAAGCTGGATTGCTCCCGATCCTTTCCCAAAGCTTGAACCCAAAGTTTGGAAAAGCATCAAAGTTGTTTTTCTCTCTACGTGCAAAACTTTGGGTTTTAACTCCTCCTTTGCGAAATAGTTGTGATTTACAACAGCTTATATCGTCAAGACTTTCAGCTAAGAAAATGCTGCCACAGCCTGCACCCCTCCATAAATATCTAAATGTGCTGCATGTAAACCCAGGTGCTGTCTGAAGTCCAGGAGTTTCTGCTGCATCAAATAGATTTCTCTTTTTTTCTTGCGTTCATCCAGAGGCAGCTTTGGGATGAAGCTTGTTACTCTCCTCAGCGAGACACGAAGCGCGCTCTCTAATTAGAACGCATCTCCCGGTGAGATAGGCGCTGAGGTCTGACTACTTCTCCGATCTAATCAGCTCTCCATCTCACTTTAGCTTCTCCACAGACGGCATACTCTCACTTGTCTGACAAATGCAGACAACAACAACAACAAGGAGATGGCACTTATGTAATGTTTGGAGGACATCATAGAAAGTCGTAGATCTAAATCTTGAAGGAGCTCCGACCATGTCACATCTTTCTCTCACCCCCAAATTGGAAAGACAAGTGGAAACAAGACATTTAGCGCACAGATGACAGTGAAAGCCAATGACCTACATTTAAAGTTATTCCTGAAATATATCTCTGCAGTTCTTCACTTTCTTGTAATCCTGGAAATCTCATGCTCATTGCCTGTGTGCACTCTGACCTTCATCAGAGCATGTATCGTAACATACTTGAGGCTGTACCCCAGTTGTCAGCACTTCATTTTAATTTGGCTCCTATGCCACTGGTGATTTTGACCACTGGGACATCCTGTCTAGTGTGGAAGCTAAACTATTCTGAAGCATTAGGACTGAATGAGGTGCACTACTGAATCTCTCCCTCTACAGTGTCAGCTGCTGTCTCCTTCGCATACCAGGGAATCTACTGAAATCCCATGAGAACATCATGAGCAAACGGTGAGGAAGAGGATAATTGAGTCAATGTATGCTCTCTTATTCGCTCCAGCTTAACTCAGATGTAAAAAAGTTGTGTTTTTTGGATCTTGCAACGAGCCTGTTAAGATGCACACAGACAACAATCCAAGTATTTCCAGTCTCAAGGGAAGATTCATTGAATTACAATCTTTTGCTGCTTCTTCGCTTATTAAAAATCCTCCAAAATGTATGTTTGAGGCCACATAGAATTGGGACTATGCTGGAGAAAAGTTAAAATTACCTACACGAATTGAACAACTCGCTGACATTTGAGCACTTGAAAATATGGCTTTAGCCACAACCTTTTCTGTTTGCAGACATTATTAGTTGCTGCAGAGAAAAGAAGACCTTTAAAATTTGAATCCATCCAAACTGCAATCTTCAAAAATGCATTTTATGAATAATCATTTAAAAAGGTGGATCGGCACTTGGTGTCCCTGTTCAGTTGGTTCTGTTCATGCGCACCAACAAATATCAATTTTGATTTATTGTCAAAGCCTTCCCAGTGGTCTTTTGATTATGATTAGGGCGTTATTAGCCACATTATTTAAAAAACAGTTGCTTTTTAGGGCATAGTTTCAGGAGAGTTGTGGGCAGGACTGTTGCCACGGAGGAAGCGCCATCACGCCTTGCCGCTAGCTTACAGCTCCTCACAACCCAAACATTATGGGTGCAACAAAAATGGTAAGCAATATCGAAGCTATCCAGCAGTACAATTTGGAGGCAGATGTCAGATGTACATGGATCCACAGTAGTTGTCTGCAAGTGGATGAATCAGAATGGAGCGGAGCAGAGAACTTCTACGTCACACCCGCAAACTTTTTCCAACAGCATTTTTTGTCTGCTCCTGATTCACAATGATTTGAATAAAGAAATACTCAGAAATGCAGTTAAAGCCTAATGTTCTTTATATTTGTCCTCCATCATGAGAAAAAAAACATAAGAAAATGTTAAAAAAAACACCAAAAATGGGATTTTCATTATTGTCTTTAACAGTTCCTTAGAACTCCTTACCATGTATTCAGCATTCAGTAATCATCTGGTGGATGCTCAAAAACGAGAACATTAAAACTACACTCGATGGGAGGAATATTTGAATAGCAAAATTCTGCACATTTAACATAACCTTGTACAACATTTTATTTTTTAGCCTCTTCGTTTTGTCCCAATTCATTATTATCCCCATTTGACAAGACAAACATGAATATACATAGCACATTAATTTAGCTTAACAAGCACCCCTTCAAGCTTCAGTGCAAATAGGTCACATCATAGAGCTCTAAAATGTGAAGGAATATCAGGATTTGCATGGGTCTTTCCTGGGGGATTCATATTAGAAAACGAGGCTGAGCTGAAAAAGAAGTAGAAGGAGAGAGGGAGATTTGACCTGCAAGCAATCTCTGGAGAGCCGTTCAATAGTAGAGTCTAATCAGACTCTGGCTGATGCTTGTTCTCTGGGATTGCCTTTCTTCAACCCTCAGGCCTAATTAGGACCCCCGTGTACCATAAAGAGGGGTTGCCGCTCACAGGGCCGATTGGGTGGAAGCTCACCTGTGTGTGCTGGGAGAGCCACAGAAATGAGCTATTGGCGAGCATGATGACAAGTAGGGCAACAGAGGTGGTGCAGCCAATGTGCTTTCATCCCCCCACCTGGATGTCCTGTGAGCTTAATGAATGTTAGGACGGTGGCTGAGGATGAGGAGATGTGAGGGGAGATGTAGAAGAACAGGCAGACATATAGGTGGAGCAGGGGGGTCACAGAGACAGGAGAATCTTTCATGACTTTTTTCTTTGGACAATCTGCTGTGGTCATTTGCTGGGGAGCAATAGAACGAGAACAAGTCAAAAGTTAGCAAAGTTAGGGACACACTTCCTGAATCAACACTAGATTTCTAGAGTCAGATATAGAAATATGTTGTATGTGCAAAAGCTATATATTTTGTAATGTTCTCAATGTTCAAAGATCTTGTAAGAATCCACATAGTTCATATTACTTTTTACCTTTCTGTCTTGGATTTCACAGTTTCAGGTTTCTAAGAATGAGCTGGACCAAAAGAGTTATCTAACTGGATGTTTTTTTTTTTTTCAACACAGGGCTTTAGAAAAGAAAAAATGGCAAATGTAGAACTTCTTTAACACTTAAACTTATACTGAGGAATTATTATTTTTTTTACTTTGAAGCACTAAAAAAAGCTGACTCTCCCATTTTGTGTCTGCAAAAATAATTATTTCAATTTTTGCTTAAAAATCTGGACAATCATATTTATAAGCCAAATGCATTTTTATGAGGAACATCTCTTTTTGAAGAATTGTAATTATTCTGCACATGGGTTATGGATGTGTTTTATCTAAACATATTGGTCTCCATCTTGCATTAGCTATATAATTCAACAGAGAGGTCACATTAGTGCTGCGTTTTTTTTTTTGTGTTTTTTTTTGCCTAGTCTTGACTGTTATATTTATTTATTTGTTAGCTTACTTAAATCTGGATTCTTAAGTTTACATTTTTATCTTATTTGACATGATTCTTTGCTCTGATTTCAAATGTAGTTACAAGCACATTTGCTTTAATGGCAAATACTGATATACCTCATGAAAAAAAGGTCTCGATTTACAAATTGGACTCCTCGTGTTGCTTTCATCTTCGTGCATGCTTAATGGGGTTGTTTTTGCTTCCATTTATGGTCAACACTGAAAACTGAGCATGTGCAGAAAATGTGATTATTTAGAGTGATCTCCGAGTTTCACACATGAAGTGTCAAGTCTGCTTGGTGTTTTAAATCATTAGATTATTCTATATCAGCTGCTGTGTGTGAGAATTCCCAACAAAGCAATGAGAATTTTGCAGACAGAACCATTGGTGAACTAAACTGTAAAAACCAGAATGTAAAATTACAATACATAATAAAATATGGATAGATTTAAACTAAAGTAATCAACAATAAGCAGATATATTTTGTGATGCCCCCATAGAAGTCTGTGAACTGCATTTCTTCAGAGAACTAAAACTCATCTCAGAATGCTTAGTGGGTGAGTTTCACAGAACCAAGCCGACATCAGAAGAGAATCTCTTCCAACACACATTTTTAAAAGCTTCCACAGGAGACTTCTGGGATTATGAAAAGGGTGATTCTTCTGCTAGTGTGCTCATGTCATCTGCTAGCTTGACTACACTGTGTACAGAGATGCTGATATTGTAAATTCTGTATTTTAATAATGTATGTAACTTAGTTTCAGCTAGAAGGTGGCTAAAATATTTAAAATTCTAGTGAGTTTTAGTGATTTCTGCTATAAGTAGTTTGATTTGGGTAGAATAAACTGTTTGCGTGAGTCACTTCAGAGTCATCTGTTTCTGTTTCTTGTGATTAAAAAAAACATTTTTATTACTGTGTGGATCAGAGATGTTCTACCAATGAGGAATAGCAAGGGGGGGGGGGGGGGAAGCTGGACATCAGTCTTTCAGGATCAGGATTAAACATGTCTGCTTTAAAGTGCCGATGTTGTTCTCTTGAACAAAAAACACATCTCACACGCTACTCTGCTGCAGCACATTTTCCAAGTCTCTTTCTACCAAGCTTATTTTTCCCCTAAACACAGGATTTATTTTAAAATTAACAGTAATTACCTTCAAGAAAAACCCAGAAAACCAACAAGCCACTTCAGCCCCCTGAGGAGCAATGTTTTCTTTAAAAAAATAATTCCCTACACCAACCCTTTCCAGCTTTGCTGATCTTTTAAACGCACTAAAAAGCAGCATAAGACATTTAAGGCAGAGAGGCAAATAAGAACTGAATAATGGAGTGCCCAATTACACACTTCAGCTTTCTTCAAGTCATAAGACGAGCTCCCTGCTTCATTAAGTGCTTTTACGGTCAATCACACACCATCCAACTTTAGTATTCACTGACAAATCAAAAAAATGACACAGCCATATAGTGACACGGGGTCCCAGAATCTTCATGACAACACATTGTGACTGGGTTTTCCCTGCTTTTGTCTGTGAAAAATTAATGAAGTTCCCTCCATCTTTCCCCAACGGAAACCATAAAGTGAAAATGAGATGGGACAAATGTGAGCCGCGCTTTTCCAGGCTTAGGTCTTTTTGCAGCATAAATACATAGTAAATAGTTTAAATATCTTCAGCAAGATCCGGTGTGGATTTAACAAAAGCAGAAAATACCTTAACTTGTGCTTGACTTAACTTTATTAATGTTCACAAATAAGCATTGCAGTGAGTACATATCTTCGTAACAAAAATATAAGCATAGATTTGGCAAACACAGCACAGAAGAAACAGCATACACGCCTGCTTTCTTGAGCTTGGTCATGCTGGAAATAAGTTACAACTCTTAAAAAAAAGTGGTTTAATACTTACCCTATGGCTTTTGGACTTCCCACCACAGTGCTACAGCAGAAAACTTCATTGACATTTTCCAAGGTGGGTGCTTTAAAGTTCCACCATACTCCCATTTCGTGAGAATCAATAGGAAATCAGCAGTCGCGTCCACAATTATCCACATTAACAACAACCAAATGAATGTGATTATATAGTTAAAATAATACACAGCAACAATTATGATTCTGATGCTGGTTACTAGTTATTACAAGTGCAAGTGCCCTGTTGAAAGTCACTTTAAAGTTTTAAACTCCTTCTGCTGTTTGACAAACAATCCGCTGGCAGGCATATATTTGTAGAATGTAAGGAAACAGATTTTCTTTTTGAGATTTTCTACATCTACTCCCACTTAAAGTCATGTCCGACCATTTCATAGAACTTGACATTATAAGGTCTGTAAAAGTCCCGCAGCTGCTCAATAGCTTCTCTGTCTATCTGCACGTGAGTTCTGCCCTTTGACTTGCCCAAGCAGCGAGGTGAACCACTGCTCTCAGGCTTTTTAAGACATGGGAAGCCCTTGGTGCGATTAAAGTAGAAGTGTTTGTCAGTGACAATGCGTTTCAACCCAAGGAAGTCCTGTATCCGAGCCAGCTCCCCTGCTGGATCTGTGATTAGACGCTCTCCACTCACAAAGTGGATCTGAGCCAAAGGAAAGTACCGGAGCCAGTTTTCCAGGTGAAGGGCGTACAGGCCAATCCTAATGGCATTCCAAGACATGTCAACGAGGCCCAGGCTTTGATTTCTGAAGGCCAGCTCCTGGAAGCTTGGCAGATCGGGAGTTTTCGACAGAGTCTGAGTGTAATCTGATATTGCTCGAGTGACTGGGTCACGCACCACAACAATGAGTTTGGTATCCTGGGACATGGTGGAAATCCTCCGCGGAGTCTCTTTAGTTACAAAGTAGCTTGGCGTCTTCTCCATGGTGATTTGACTTTCTAGGGTCCGTGGCATCAAACCTCTGTGTTAAAAAATGACAAAACAAAAATGACAAAACAAGTATGAACTTTATACCAAAGCATAGAAATAATCACTATATCAGGGTCCACCATCTCATTGTTTCGCCAATTTTTTTCTGTGCAATTTTTTTTTTAACAACGGACTATGTTCTGTGTTTTGATTGGCCATACTCTATTGTCAATCAATCTCATGCGTGCTGTGTCTCCTGTACACGATGCATTCAATTTGCCAAATTAACAAAAATCTTCGATTGCGAGCAGATCTTTGGTTTCCTTCTATAATACTGGACACATTTTTTTGAAGGTGTGATCTTTGAGAGTTTAAACGAGAGAAAAGTGTTAACATGTTTATGTCTGTCTGAGAAAATTGTAACAAGGGTGTAGTGAGGAGTTTTACAATCTTAAAACATCTATAAATGTTGTGAAAAATAAAGACGACTATTTCAGATTTTACCTTTCGTAGGTTGTCTTTAGAATGTAACTCATAAAAAATGGGAGACCATTGTGAGGACAAAAAATATATCAAACAGTATTTATATATATATTTTTTATTTGATGTAGTTCTAGGGTTTACAGGCTGGCTTGAATGAGCTCAAAAGCTTGTTTAGGCACAAAGGACATGATGACCTTGTACTCACACTGTTAAAAGTTAAAAGTATACAGGATATATTTAGACTGGTTGTACACTGGTGGAACAATGCACTCATCAAACTACCCTGAGTGAGCCCTGCTTGACCAGAAACCCAGTTTCTGAATGTAAATGAAGCAAAGTTGTAGTGGGCACAGGAGAGTTGTCACTAGAGAGTTGCATCGCAGGATCGCAGACAGATTTCCTGTGGATCAGCCCAAGTCTGTTGAGGAGTAATAAATCACCATAAATGTAAAAAGAAAAAACAGCAGAGTAACTTATTGGTGGCTACTCGCCTTCAAAGTAGGCCACTTTGGTATTTGAGAGAACTGAAGAGGTTCACAGAAAACAGGTTTAAAGACTTCCCAGTGTTCAAAACAAGCTTATTAATAGAGCTGACATTAATTATTTTTTCCTAATGCCGCAGTTTGTTGATCATTTTGTGCTTCGTAAATGTCAAACATTTGTGAGAAAGAGAACAACTTTGATCAAGTGAAATGTTCTGAGCATTTTTTTAAAGTCAAAATGAATCTTTTGGAATTGTGAAACTTTTAATCATCTGCTGCATTTTTTTTAATTTTTCAATTAACATTTAAAAAATGGAAGACACTCCTTATAGCATTCTCATTTGACACGGATAAAAACATCCTCTTACTGTGACATCTGCTTCCTCTTTTTTAACTACTTTGTTTCTTAAAGAGAGTTTTTCTGTTTCTATTCAGGTTATATATTATTCCCCCACAGTACCTGTCACACCAGGTTCAGTTTCAATTGTCCACATTTGTTTCTGTTCTAGTCCTCAAAATATTTCAAAGCTTAGTTTTCAGGTTTAGGAGTTGGGTTCTCTGTTTTCCCATCATTTTGTTTCAGGTTCATTACAGTTTATTGCAGTCATATTTGGGTGTTTTGTCACGATTTAGTAAATTTGTTAATCCCTTTGAACTTTTGCCAGGAGCCATTCTCCTGTATATGGGTTTTCACCAACCACCATTATTGACACTTTTGATAGAAACTGCAAGACCAGAAGAAGAAACCAGCAAATTGGAAGTGACTGGCCAAGTGAGAGATCTGTGTTTGCAGTCTGAAGGCCCGTGCACACCGGGACGAATATTCGCCAGGCGTTATTTGCCAGGCGTTATTCGCCAGCGTTTTCGCCACGTCTTTTGTGTTCACACACAGGCGATTTTCGCTGACGATGAGCCGAGCCAACATGCAATTTCATTCCCTGACATTAGATGGCGCTTAATGCAAAACAGAAATACTCCTGTACGCAAGGTGGTCGCTTTTCACTCAGAAGAAGAGAGCCAGTATTTACGCGCTTGTCAGAATCATGCAAAGAAAACATGAATATTTCCAGCACCAGTAGCTTCAGCTCCAGTTCCAATGATGAAGAAATTATTGTTCTGCTGAATGATGAAAGACGCCAGAAAAAAACGCCAATTTTGGGTACATCCCATAGTTACGAGAAGAGAAGAACATGGTGAGTTTTATCGACTGGTACAAGAGCTGAAATGTATCATGAGCGTTTTCGGGGATATTTTAGAATGTCCGTCATTATTTCTTTGCGGCAGTGTAGCCGCTACTTGGCGTCTATCTTCTTTGCTGGTATGTGTGCTCAGAAAGGCAGTTTTGTGTTTGAGCGCCCCCAAGTTGTGTTTTACTGTAACTTCAGAAGCTCTAGAAATGTGTGCAAAAGCGCCATTCTCATTGGTTGTATATTTTTTGATGCAGCGCGTCAAACCAAAAAAACGAACCCGAGGCGTTTTTTAAAAAGTGACGCTTTGATGCGTGGCGTTTTTTCGCGTCGGTA
The DNA here is from genome assembly GCA_023969325.1 of Oryzias curvinotus. Taxonomy (NCBI): domain Eukaryota; kingdom Metazoa; phylum Chordata; class Actinopteri; order Beloniformes; family Adrianichthyidae; genus Oryzias; species Oryzias curvinotus. The sequence goes on along the minus strand of CM043724.1, from coordinate 8,999,359 downwards.
TGCACACTCACATTGGTGCCCTTTGTTTAGTCAGGAGGCGTTAAACGTCGGCGAATATCGCGCGCGAAATTCGTCCCGGTGTGTACGGGCCTTGAGCCTGTTTATACTAAACTGAAACTAGAGTAACTCTTTGTTCTCACTTACCAATGAGAGGTTTATACTATATAACTTTCCTTTGTCATATTTGATCAAAATCTTCCTTCAAAACCCACTGTATATTTGGTCCATGTTTTCAGGCTTGTAGTTAATCATCATTCCACTAGAGCCAGTAGAAGAAACCTCACAAACACTTTTGGCGGGAAAAAGTTTAGCCAATTTTCAAAACTTTGTGGTGACAGTAACGCATACATTTTTATTTGTTTTTAAAATGACTATTAAACATATTCAAAGAATGCAAAATTTGTTCACAATAATTTTACTACACCATGTTAAAAATGAATGGATCAAATTTGAGACAGTGGCTAAATAAGGTGCCTTTGTTCCTTAACACTACTGTCAATATTTCTGCATTTTAAACCAACATTGTTAACCTACCAAATGACCCTACATGTCATAACTGATACTATCTATATGTCATAAACATTTTATTGCAGAATTATTTTTCAGGGGGTTTATAAAGCATCCTAATTCCAAAAAATCGACTATTCTTTCAATTCTTTGATTGTTAATTGTCTTTACAGAGTTGTGCAGTGGTTTGCAGCAAAAATAGGTTTACAGTATGGAGAGCTGATCGGACCTCTGTACTGGCTCTCCCTTCTTTGGTTCTATAAAATACTTTACTCAGAATTGCAACTTTCCTTAAGTTTTAAACAGAATGGAGATAACAGCCCAGCCATTTACATGTTTTGTGTCCTTTAACAAAGATTCGTATACGAGTATAAAGTTTTTCCTCACATGTAAAACTGCATGCAGAGGAAAAATGGGTGCCGGCCATGACATTTAAGAAACCTCTATCAAAAAATTACTTTTACATGCTTGAGCAAACAAAACCAATAAACCATAACACCTCAAATGGAGCAGTAATTTTAGATTTAAAAAAGTTATCAGAAGCTGAATCCACGCTTTACTTTTTAATACATTTACTTTGCTGTTTCCTTCATTTCTACAATAAAATAATTCATGCAATGGTATTACTAAAAATTGTATAATTTAATCCCAGTTTAGTCATATCAAAGTTCTCTTTTATTATTTTACATGTTTAATTTTATTCACGTTTCTTGTAGTGATTACTGTTCCTGAAATATTACCCTGAATTCAAAAGGAAGAGCAGAAAAAAAAAGAAAGGTCACACTGGCATCAATACTGCTCCAAATGAGGGATGTGCTGAAACCGTCTGGAGGTGTAATAGATGTCAAATCATTTCAAATCAAAGAGTATTTAAAAGTCTGAATGAAAAGTTGTGTGAACATACTGTTGAGAGGCAAACCACCCCTCCAGTGGAAGTGCCAGAATGCTTCTGACATCTTTGGCTGGGTGTCTTGGCAGAAATGTGCTTGCTGGGCGGCTCAGGCTGGAGAGATTAAGCTGGAGGTTTTGGTAGTTTATTGTGCCGAGGATGTAAAAAATCTCTGAAACCTCTCAGTTTTTGAGTCTACAGATCTACAGACTGCACTGTATGAAGAAAATTTAGAATCAACATTTGTTTTTCAGTGCTGTGACTCTTCAAACTTGCTTTTATTTGTTTTGCTCTGGCCCACCTGGTTTTGCGTTTCAGCGCTGCCGGGACTTGGCCAGTCAAGCCGCCATCTGATGCCTGGCAAGTTCACTGGAGAAAATCTTTATTCTTTTGTTTAGATATCACATGAAAACAGACAATATCCATGAGCCACACTTCATTGCATTCGCAGAACAAGAGAATCTGGGCAGAAATGATTTGGGCTTTCTCAGTAATGCAGATGTTTTGTTTTGAAAGCGATCCTCATTTGACCTTTTCCACTACAGCTTTGAAAGCTGACAGTCAAACCACAGTAATAGGCTGGAGCTCACATCTCCAAGAGACATCTCTGAGATAAAAGGGCTCGAGCTGCCAACTGTCCTGAAGTGTGCCAATTAGTGGAGATACTTTCAGTCTATTATTATTGTATACACGTACCCCCTACAGGCTTTATGACAGCCAATCATTTACATGAAATGTATTTGGAAGCAGGTCACTCTTTAAGTGTTTGGTTATCTCTACTTGAATATTGTTCTCAATAACAAAACAAACATGTTTATCATTTAATAAGTAATTAAGGGGTTTAAATAGTTATGGGTCTATTTGATGAATATTGGATCAATTAGGTTAGCGCTGGTTGTGCTTAAACTTGTGGATAATGATGGTGCATTTGGAAAAACAGAATCTTATCTTCCATCTCAGAGATGGAATACAAAAAAATACATCTGAGAATTTAATTCTCAATAGATCAAAATGGAGACTTCTATTGTTTTGCCTGAAAATATCCCATTTTCGGTCTTTCAAGCTTACTTTGAAAGCATGTTGAAGGATGCAGCAGGAAACAACACATCAACAATGATAGATTGAAGAATTGGATGGGAAAAAGATGACCATGCATGGCACACTTGAAGTAATATGATTCATTCAGGGAGGCCATGATAACAAGTTTAGCTAAGCATCAACTCTCAGCTAATAATAAAACCATATTTCTCCTCATCAAATTACATTTTAAGGTGCACATTTTTGCCTCATGTACAAAACCTTTGTCCAAGTGTTGTACATCCAGCAAAAACTGAATCTTAAAAAGGTAAAAACACCCTTTTTTCAAGAAAAAATGTCTCATTTTCTGTCTGACAAGAAAAATAAAAAGGTTTTTAATTGCATCAGTTTGAGACAATTTGGTGACTAGAATTTTTTTCTTCATACTAAGAGTTCTTGGTAAGACCATTTTTCTTACCCTATTGGCAGACTTTTTTTTTTTTAATGTTACTTACTTAAAGACTATCTGCCAATGCGGTAAGAACTTTTGACTTTTTGACTCTAAGGGGCCACTGTAGTCCCTCTACTAAATAATGTAAACAATTGATTAAGAACTGGTAATTGACTTTTCATCATACATAACACAACCCTTTTAACTTTATTTGCATAGGTTGGGACAAAATTCCCCAACCGGTTATTTGGTTATTTACTTATTATCTTAGATATTTCTAATTTCTCCTCATTAAATTGTCAATAAGTGAGGCCATCATTAGCCAGAAGAGAAGTTGTTCCAGCAAAGACAGAGTTGACTCATGAAAGCTCAGAGAGCTTTTTTTGTTATTGTTTTTGTTTTGCAGTTGCTACAAGGACATGGTGTGGATTATATCAGACTTTTTCAATCTCTAATTCACAAAGACCATTTTAATTAGATTTTCCATATAGCTCAAATTATAAAAAAAGACAAAAAGAGGTTTTCAGCTGCCATTACAATTTTCCTTGAATGGAAATAGATCTATAATGTACAAATTCCCTTGCATTAGTGTATGAGAAAAACACTGTAAAAGTTTAGGAACAAGATAAAATATTTAAATAATCAAAAATGGATTTAAATAACCAGATTGACATAAATAAAATGTGGATTTTCTGTAAAAGAGAACAACAATTGAAAGAATTCAGGATATGAAGTAGTGCTGTGTTTCTGGAGCGTAAACTTAAACTCAGAAAACAGAAGACTCTTTAGATACTATTATGCACCACTGACCCAGGTGAGAGACTTCTCCTTACCTGTACCACTCCAGCCCTCTGTCATAGTTCCTGTCAAAGAAGTGCGTTTCTGTTCCAGCAGCTCGCACATCCGGATGAATTCTTATAAACTCCAGGACCGCTCTCGTCCCTCCTTTTTTCACGCCAACTATGATAGCGTTTGGCAACTTTTTATTGCCAAACTTTAAATTAATCATCGGAGGTATAGGCGTGTTATTCCTGGCGATGTGAAGAGTGGAAGCGCGTCTTTGGTCAGTTTTTAGCTGCGATGCATCCACAAAGCTCGCGTCCGACAGTGAGCGGCAGGAGAGGGATTTCTGGAGGCGCCGTTTGGCTCCATCAGTTCGCTGACAGCTGGGCGGCGGATTACCTGCCTTTTGCACAACCGCACCGTCGGGGAACAGTGCACAATAGCACAAATACGAAAGAAAAAGAGATAACAAACAAATGGAGGTTCCTCTGAGCCGATGTGAGAATGGCAGAAGTCGACTGAAGAGGAGCACGCATGCCATCTCCCCATATATGAACAGCGCATGATTCAATTCTCTTGTTGGTTTTGCGCTCCGTCCCTTTTTAATCAAGTGGTCAAATTGCCCACTAGGTGTAACTGAAAGGGGAAAAAATCAGAAAAGTTTATGTCCATTACTTCACCACACACTCAGGATAACAAAAACCAGAAAATCCACATTCTCTTCTCAAGTTATTAAAAAAGAAAATGCCAGGCGCTCATGCGGACGGAGTTGGAATGCGGCATCCTCTTTAAAAACTCCCGGAGGTGTCCATTACGCGCGGTGGAGAGGGAACTTGAGTGGACTGTTTGCTCCACACCTTCTGAGCAACAGAAAAAACGCTTCAACGCTCTGACGTCAGAGCCCCCTTGCATTAAGAGGAATGACTAAAACAAATATTTCCTCCTCATTTATCTAAAAAAGAGTCGGAAACAAAAATTATTTGAATGGAGATTTTTTTTCTCTTCTCTGAAAAACATCATCACTTTCGGATTCAATGAAACAGTCACCTCATACTGCAGAACTGTCCCCACTGTGCTGGAAGGAGAAAGAACGATAAGAATGATTTTGAGATTGCAGAGAGGAGAAACCCTTAAACCCCTGTGGGATTTTCACTGTCAACACACAGAGAGAGCGGCATCATAACACCACAAAGTCTACTTGACATTCATTAAAAAAAAAAATACAAAGAAAAAAAAGAAATTCATATTTTTTTGTATGTTTTTTTTTGTTGTTGTTGCATTTTTTAAACACATAATTCAATTTACCAATCATATTATAGTCTGTTAAACTCTTGGTTTGCAACATTTAACTTCAACCCTTTAACTTCAAGACTGAATGTCATTTTTAGAGTTGATAAACAGGACAAAGGGAAGCTGTTGCAGTTTACCGAGTAACCAACAGGGGTTGTAAGGCAGCATAATGTAATACTTGCAGCTTTATGGTAAATGGCAAACCATGAACATCATGAGCTGAATGCACATTCACACGCAGCCAATGTGCATGTACCTTCACAGTTCCCTTTACCCATGTGCACATACATTCACACACTGATTGCAGCTCTGCTGTCGAACAGTGGCACCAACCTATAACCTCTAGGAGGAGCAATTTGGGGTTCTTGGGTGTCTTGCCCAAGGACACTTTAACGCTGACATGGTCGTCCGATCAGAGGTCAATCGTTCTACCTCTGCACGACCCAAGGTTAAAAACCCATGTTTGACCCTTTGGGTAGGTTACAAATGAACTCCAATTGGTTTTCTTTTTCCTCATAGTTTTGCATAAATCGTGATTTTCTGATCCTCAAACCCTGAATGGTCCTACTGGAAATGTTCGAACAAATTCCAGGCTCGCCTGTTTGGTGGATAGGTTAGCAACTGGGAACAAATGTTTTGCGTCAAATTGGACTTTCAGAGCTCCAAAGACACCAAAAGGTGAATCAAGTTTCCTCTTCATATCTATATAGGTTTAATAAGTGCTCAGGATCCCCCTCTTGACTTTGGCCCCAGGCATCTGCCTGCCTCTGGCTCCAGTGCCCAGTGCAAACACAAACTCAGGTTTTTGCAGACAGATTAGATGTAACATGATATTAAGGTTGTCAAACAGCTAAAATTAGGCTTACAGCTAAGCTTAAATAATTCAGTGTTAGCGCTACATGTAAATACCCTATTATTATTTTGGGCTTTCCACTTTGTAGAAAGTTGGACCTACAGGATCTGGAAACAAAACCAATGTAGTCACTTGGGTGCTTTTGTTTATACCGCTTATGCCGTAATGTGTTTGTGTTTCTATTTTTACCAGCCCCTCTGGTGAGACATTAAATATTAAAAAAATACATACACAAAGCTTTGCATCATATTACACAAACACTGCTCTCGTAAATGCAGCAACTGTGCATTACAGTCTCCTAACTTCTGCAAATTTTATTGAGATTTTGTGTTTTGTTGACAAACATACAGATCTCTGCTAATTGTCCTCAAATATTACAAAATAAAATAAAAGCTTTTTACTGCTGATGTATAGTATTGTATCTGATTAATGTTCCTCTTTATGTAACCACTCTTTGGGGTGGAGTTTGGAATAAAGCACACAATTTAACATGTAGAATTTCTTTAATCGATAATATACTGCTGGTAACGCTGAACTGGTTTCCCCACTGTTGTGACAAGAGGTTAAATTATTTTAGAGTGCTTTGAGTTTCATGGTTTACCCATGGTCCTATCCTTAATGTGATATGATGTGCGATGAGTTGCATTAATTGACTTCATGTCTGAGAAAAAAATGTTGGTTTTTGTAAAAAATGGCAAAATCATAACTAATAGACCACTGAGAACATTTTTTCAATAGATCAAAAGATGACCGGAGTGTCTTTAACATCACAGGGCGTAAAATGTACTAAGCCATAAGACATGTCGATCACCGGGTAATCTTCTTTTAAAGATTTGTCTGAGTAAAATCCTTTTTTTTTCCTTTTAAAGTTATGAGTCCTTTAATGTCCTGGACAAGCCAGTGATCCTGCCTAAATCAAGACGGTAAGACCCGGAACAGAGCTGCTGTGAGGCTAAATCCTGCTTTGTGTGCGTTTGTTGAATGAATCAATATTTTTGATGCAGGCATACAAGAGTTATGTTTTGTGATTGTTTAATCTACTCATTACCTTATATCATAAAAAAAGGCTTCTTGGCTTCCTAGAGCAAGACTTCAGACCCACATGAGCTCTGGTAGAGTTATCCACCTCGCCCCAGATCCTTTTTGGCATCATCATTTATAAAATAGAGGAAGTGTTGGTGTGTGGTCATCTCTCTTAGTTTTCTGATGACAGATCCGAATGCAGACAAACCCACAGTGAAAAACAGCAGAGGGCAAAAACTCCCAGGACTGCAGAGGTGTTTGGGGAGGAGTTGAGATGTCACAGTGGTGCTCCTGTGGGTGTCTGCGCCCAATCTCTCTGGCTTCTGATTAAAGAATGATTTATAGGGGCAGGTCGGATGGGCCTGCTCGGCAATCGGTCTGGTGAATGAGATTTTTCCTGAGGAAGTAGGGGGGGGTTTCAAACCTTAAGGCGAGAAGCCCGCAAAGCTCAGCGATAGGACTCTGTGATTAAATGTTATAATCCGGTCTTTGCACAGTGCACAGCTTTTTCCTGTTGCCATCAAAATTGTAGCACCAGTGTATTCTCACTTTCACTGAACACATCCTCCTTAGCAGCTAATTTCTGCTGATTGTAACCTTTTCTTCAAGCTTTTGAGATGAAGAGAGAAACCGTAATTCAGTCGACGGCTTTCCGGAAGCAAACATCTTTGTCAGGACTGAAGTTCTTAATCTACTTTAAGCAAATGTAGAGTTCAGCTTTTAAACCAGAAATAGAAGAGTAGTCTAATTTTCATAAAACACAGATAAACAGTGCCTGCTATAGTTTTCTAAATATAGGTCATTTTTCCTCTGACCCCTCTATCATCAGCTCCATCCATTAGTCAGAGGGAAGTGAAGCCTGAGGAAGGCGCCTCTCTTGGCACTGATCAGACGCTGACAGCAGATATAGATGACCAAGACAACTTTACGTTACACTCTGATGACAAATCACTTCTGCAGAATTAGTTTGGACCGCCTTTTCAGACAAAAAAAAAAGAAAAATTGAAATGCACAGAGGAAATATTTTGTTTAAAGACATGCTGGGATATTTTTTCTGCTAATCTATTTTTGAGTATAAATACTTCTTGTTTTTCTGCTAAAAAAGCAAAACCATATGACACTAGCAAACAGATTTTAGACTTAGTTGTTTTTTTGTTACTTGTTCTACTTAATTAGGACCTGAAATGCTGCTGTAGAATACAATGTTTAGATTGTATAGTGTTTTATTTGTTTAAAGCAATTAAAGAATACATATGTAAACATATGTGAGACTTAAGAAATCAAAACAAATTTTATGCAACAAATGTATGATGTAAAGAATTGTTAAAAAGATGTTTTGTAGACTTAAAATTCCACAATAACTTGCTCTGTCTCATACAAATTAATGATGAGGAAATAGTGCCAACTGCTGGTTCTTCAGTGTCAGTGTAGCTACATTGAGCAGTCTATCTTTTCTATCTATCTATTTTTTTATTTTATTTAATCTTTTAAGCTTTTTTTTAAGTTTTTTTTTTTTTTTAGGAAATACAAATCTTAGCATTTAAAGCTTTGATGATTGTCCCTTTTGTAAAATAAGAAACAACACAAAAAATGTTATGGGTTTTTTTCTGAAAAAAAAATCCTCTTGACAATCTTAAAGCTTGTTAGTGAAATTGTATTTATCAGATTAATTTGGGGTGAAAATAAGCAGAATGATGGATTGAAAACAAATAACTTGATTATAATAAAATGTCTGAATTTAACATACTGACACAAGTCTAAGCCTGATATTTATTAATATTTTTGTGTGACAAAGGGATTCTTTCAGCACAAGGTCTCGCACATTTTTACAGGGTCTTTGAAATTATATGTATTTTAAACGATTGTTTTATGTTCTTGAAGCATCTTTAGCTTTTTATTGCACAAATAAGAATCCCAGACATTTACATGACTTTGGTTCTGTGGATGTGCGCTGTTAGAAATGTTGCTCAAGCATTTAGCATAACAACATATAAAGTATTTGTGTTCCTCTGATGGATTGAATAAATTCTCATAGTTGTCATTAAAGCTTTGGTTAGAAAAAAGTGGGGGGAAAAAGAAGACCTCCATAAAATAAGTCAAGAAGTCTTAAAATGTGAAGTATGTGTCTTTACATAAGCAGAAAAAAAAGAAAAAAAATCTGCTGAGGGGGAAAGGAAAATGGCCTTAGCAAGAATTCACATTTTAAGAAAAATACTCTAGTCACTAAAACATGTTTCCCCAACTAAATATTATTTTGCAATACAATTTTGTTTTTGGTTAGATCATTTTTTGCAATATAAAAAATATGTATTTTTTCTTAAGATTCATGTTTGCAACACAGTGCTACATTTTAAATAACTTGAAAAAGTGATATTTGCCAGCTTTTATGTTTATAAGGGTACCTGTATCACATGGTACATCAGGGGCAAAAGGCTTAAGATCTTTCCTTTAACCTAAGAAGGCTGATAATACCCATGTACTTTAATGTAAATAAATGCTAAAATTAATCTGATAAAGAGATAATTTCTCGTTTTATTTCATCGTCGTGGATACACATAGTGTCACAAATTGGAAGAAAAAACATGTTGTAATTGATTGCACGTACCTCTATTGCCCACAAGATGGCAGCATTCTGCTTAATAATCTGGGGCTTTTTTTTCCAATCTGAAACTAGATTTTCTGGTCAAAATTAAAGTAAAACCGACCATGACAATATTGAAAGAAGAAAATAAACAACTACTTTAGCATAATAGCATGTTATTCAAGCATTTCTTAATAGAGCAACGTTTAGAACAAAGAACCTCTGTAGCTTTTTTTTTCACAGCAGAGAAGTCTCCAGGCTGGTTTAAAAAAAAAAGATCGGATGGATGTTTGCATCTGTTAGGGGAAGTGGAGGTGGTTAGGACTTTCGATACCTGGGGGCTTACATGAACTTAAGTTTAACCTTGAAGTTATTTACAAGAAATAACTGAAATTCTAACTCTTAAAGACTCTAAGGGTTCTGCATGATCCACGTGGAGTAACTTAAGCTAAAACCAAAGCAGAAGTCTGCTGGTGTGCTGGGGACTGAGGTGAAACCTATGGGGTTGCTCAACTCAAGATACTTGCTGTTTTAATAAGACTTTTCTTCAAACCATAACTAATTATATTAAAGTGTGTTTTTTGGGGGGATGCTTCCGCTCTGTAGCAATAGAAAAATGTGCCGTAGGTCAATCATGCCCACCACAAAAACTTTTTACTAATCTTCTGTGGCCAAATAAAAACTCCTGCAGAAAGTCTCTTTGGCATTATAGAAAATACTTTCAAAATTGGCTTTAACTTTACTCCAAACAGAGCAGTATTCTTGTGAGAACGGCAGAAAAAATAATCTTTCATTGCATTAATCCACACACTTCCTTATATGATCTAGCAAAGAAGAGTACATATATACACCAGCAGCCATGGACAGCAGGCCCATGCAGTCACATGCACAAACACACTCTGAACAAACCAAATCTGAGTTCTCACAGACAGGAAATGATGTCAGCTCCTGTCTCCAAGGAGATGGAAGCAGTTGCTAAGATACTGTGACACTAGAATTTTTCACTCTATTTTCTCTTCCCCTCTGTCTCTCTACCACTCACGCACACACGGATGTCACCATGAATAAGTTCAAACTCTTCCTGGTATCTCTTTTTTCTGGATGGCATTGAACCCTGACTTACCTTATTCTTCGCACAATTCTGAAAATAGTTCATTAAAATGTTCCGTTTTGAAGGCTCAACAATAAGACCGGGTACCACAAATAAATGTCTATTTTTTGTCTTGAAAAAAGAATCATAAAACAAACAGTCCATTCACTCATTAAATCACATTTTCGAAAAATGTAGAATATAAAAGAAATGATGGATGTGAATCTCTACTCATTAAACCATCCTCATGGTGAGGAGCATCATAAAGTTCAATCAGCATGCCACATATGTATTGCCGCTGTCTTGTTGCTCCCAAATCCTCATCATCCTCCCTGTCTGGTCTTATGTGGCTCCTAACTCAGCATTAAGAGTTTGGGTTGTACCAGGAATGCCATGTATCCCCCTTTTGGATGGTGGGATCCGTTCTCTCTGCTATATTTCTACTCCTTTCTGTTCTGATGACACAAGCAATACCGTGGTGAGTGTTTATTCATTTACTGTGCACAAATGCATGTCCTTCTCCCTCCCTTCTGTCACACGCACAAGCTCAAGGGTGCCTTGCACACACTCAAGCACAGCACACATGCATACGGGGGATATCAGATTCAATGTGCAATGACACAGTGAGGACATAGAGTGGAAAGAGGGGAAGGAAGGGGAGCAGAAGCGCAGGGTGAGTTTGGCTTGAAATCATTTTAAATGGTGCGGGGGCTGGAAGGCAAAAAGATGTACCGAGAAGGGAGACAAGAGCAGCGGAAAAGCGCTGAAAGGCAGCCAGGGTTGGATGAGAGGCTGGATATGGGTTAAGATTTTTAACACGACCAAGAGGGAAAGAGGGAAGAGAGGGAAAGAGGCAAAGAAGGAATATCCTCTGCACCACTGTGTGACTGGAAATTTAATAGAGGGAGAGATGGAGGGAGAAAAAGAGGGAAGAAGCAAGAGGTAGATGGGTGGGAGGGGGGGAAGGAGGAGGAGAAAGAGAGGCAAAAGGCACAGAGACCTCATTGCTGTGCAGCTTTCAGCAAAAGCTAGCGGTCGCAAACAATGCTCACTACAGCATTCATGACTGAGGGAGGGGAAGAGTAAAGGGAGAGCATGAAGGAGAGGGAAATAGATAGAAGGAGAGAAAGTGCATATCTTAAGGGCCTTTCTGAAGCATCACTGGCCTTTTTGGTCTTTTGACCTTTAGTGTGTGCTAACAAAGAGTACAAATGTAGGCCACTGATGGGGTTTTTTTTACGCACAAACATTTACTTTAAAAATATATGACACTCTTGGGTTGTTTCTTCAACCCAATCTTAGGTTATTAGTGTAATTTTTGGGGTTATAGTGGATTGATTTGAACCCAGTTTATGTTTTTTCCTAAGTTAAAATAACCCAGAAGAAGAATCTTGGAGTTGGGTTAAAAAAACCCAATTTGGGTTATTTTTAACTATGGAGTTTTAACTGTGTATAAAAAGGAAAACATTTTAGTATTGAATTATTTAATAGTGTATTTAAAAGGCAATTACAAAAAACAAATGACTAAACATTGCCAAAAAAGCAAGAATAAGCTAAAGGCCTATTTGTGCCTAGTCCACTGGACATGATATTTAAAAGCACATACATATGATAAAATACATACACACCGCAACATTTACTCACAGCATCAAAATAGGTTGATCTGCATTTACCTGCATTTTCTCCTGGCTGGGGGCCGGCACAGGTAGACCCAGTCTTGGGGCCCCTTGTGGCTACATTTAGGTATTAGCATGAAGCATCTTGCCCAAAGACCCACACTGGATGAAGCCCATCGAGGCCCCTGAGAATCAAACTCTGGTTTCTCATGTGCCAGTCCTACATGCAGCCAACTGAGCCATCCAGCCGCTTACTTTTTTTCTGAACAATATCTTGTCCTGAATATTCAAAACACTCAAAAAAACCTCTTTTAACTTGATCACAAAATACTTTAAAAGTGCTTTATCAGGGTTAAAAAGTATCAGGGACAAAACTCACAGGATGGATGACTTTCTTGTGCACTTAGTTAGAGACAACAGGGAAATGTTGCAGCAGCTTCCATATGTGTGGCTTTAAATCTCCAACAAGATGCTTTTTTTGCAGGGAAAAAATAGATCCATGCATGCAAACGCTGCACAAAACATACCTCATCAGTTTGCACAAGTTAAACTTAGGTGGCCATTACTTCAGTGCAAGCGTGACACATGGCCCAGTAAAGTCTTGGAATGAGAGTGGATTTTAAGTAGAACATGTGGCTAATAGATGGCTTGAAATTCTTCACTTTATTTGCTAAAAAACACACTGACTCAATCCACTCTGTTGATCTTTCTGTGCTGCTGAGTCATAATAATAAAAAAGGTGACGGTGGCCACTTTCAGAGTTGATCAGTGATGAGAGAAAAAAAATCCTGCAGCTAAAAGAAAATTTTTTCTTATTTTATTTAAATTGTAAAAGTTCACAGCGTTAAAACTTTCGTTAAATCTCGCAACGTCTTTTTAGGATTCATTTGGAAAAATACGGAAAGTGCGTAAAGCGCATCTTATGCTGGACGCACACTGCTCTGCCCAGCGGGCGCTGTGGCGTTTGCTGCGTTCCTCTCCAAGGAGAAGGCACATCGATGCACTCGTCGTCGACCTCTTTCCTCCAACTGTGAAATATATCACACGATTTTTCTTCAACGACCTTCTGTCTGATGTCTGCCTCCCCCCCCTTTCCTCCTCTTTTTTCCTCTGCGTAAAATGTGGATTGTGTTCACGCTGAACCTGCCAGCGCTGTAGCCCTCCGCCTCGTCTTGGTGCTGCGGATCGAGCCTGCAAGAACAAGAGCCAGCTCTCAGCCGTGGAACCAAGCGAATCAATTTAGAAAGGAGAACAGGAGAGACTGATAGCTCGATAAAAATCAACTGCAGGGACGAAGGAGGAGTGCGCAAAGACATTTTGGCGTAGAAATATTAAGGTACGTATAAAATTGGATAAACAGGTAAGGGAATGAAATGGCCGGCGTAATTAAGGTATTTGTTACCTAATCTGTATGCAGCCTGACATCAGTCTAAGCGGAATAAAACGTGCAGAAGCTGTTAAGATGCAGAACAATTGGGGTGACGAATTAAAACGAACCGACGTCTTTTCTTTTTTTTTTTTAATCTTCACTTATTGTCGGCTCCCTTTTAGTCTATAAAGCGATTCCCAAAGAAACACATAAGCGTTTTGGGTGCAGTCATGTTGTCATTACCCTGAAGAGAGAATGGATGCAAGCCATTTTGTAATGCAGCATGTGCAGAATTAGGCCTATTCAGAATTTCAATTGCGTTCCCGAGAAGGTGCGCCGTAGTGAGCGCAGCTGCATAGATGAATAAGGCCATTCTGTTCGATTGTAAGCGATATTATGCTGGAGGCTATATGATGATTGCAGATCAGAGGTTAGGACTGCAGGAAAACACGGCCATGCAACCCTTCCTCTATTTTGATTCCATTTTGTCTTGACATTATAGCTTTTTAATGGAGAAATAAACATTTGGCCACATTTCATGTTGTGGAAATATCAGACATGAAGCTGGAATTTTCCAAACATCGCTGTTTGCTACTCCTCTGGTGTCCTGTCCTTCTTCCCACCTCCCGAATCAATCTAGTGTTGTCATAGTTACAGTAGATGATGTTGGCCCTGCCGCACCTGTGCAGTTTTGTGTTTTTCGACATCATCTGTGGACAAATACTAAGTGGAACTCAAATCCTCAGAATGTTCTCATTTTTTTTTTAATGTTACATCTCAACAAACCTGGAGGACTCTGCTGTAGTGTTCAGAGCATTGATATAATCAGGTGCTTACAATGAAGTGATTGGTTTGTTGCAATTGGTCAGCAGCTTCAGCTAATCTGTCTTTTCACGACTGAGCGCTCTCTCAGGCCCAATCGAATAATCAATATGTACATGGTTGCAATCAACTCTCAACACGCACAAAAATGGATGAGATCAAGGAAGAAATAGGGATTGGAATAAAACTATTAACAGGTAAATGCTAGGATTTTAAAGGGCGAAGACGTCACAAGCCCAAAAGAAAACAGCAGAACGAGGATGAAGGCTACAGGCGACAAAACTTTCTCCTCAGATGAGTCAAGGTGTGATATTCTAAAAATAAAAGCCCATCATGGTGGACACTGTTGTTTTTGAGCTCTATAAGGGTGGGGGATATTGATATCCATCCAGCATTTTTATTTCTTTTCACAGCTTTCTGTTCCACTCAGTTTAATGTGACATGTATGTTTTCCACAAGTGTAAAGTGTCACATTTTCACAGTTCATGGCTGAAACGGTAACATAGCAACATATCCCCCGGCTGCTATTTTCTGTTTGAGCAGCCTTTATCCGACAGGATGGATTTTGCAACCCTTATGGAGTCAAATGCATGCCCTCTAACTATACATATCAACTTTAGCCCTTATAATGCTCTTTTAACCCCAAAAGGTAAACTTGTTATTTTTGAACAGCTAATATCTTTGATTGTATAGAGATTTGTGTCTCAATCAATTGTCAGGTGGCAGATATTAAGAACAAATATTATTAAGTAGCAATATTTCTTTAAAGCAAATTTTTGGGGGCATAAGTGGTAATATGAAAGTAGCCTCTACTAAAAATTGAGTAAGAAAAACACAATATTTCATCATTTGTAGTGAAACGACAACATTTTATGCTGACTGATCATGTGTTTGCAACATGTTTGACCTTTAACTCTGGTTTGCATATTTTTACATCAATAATATGGTTATGAGGAGGTTATAAACTTATTGGAAATTATACATGCTTCTGAATAAACATGTATTCATTGAATTAGCTGAAAAACAGCATTAAATATAGCACTTTCCTGATAACTCTGACAGGATGAGTTCTGTGACTGGCTGAATATTAATGGTGTTTTTGGTCACCTTGTGATTCATTGTAGGTTACTAACAAACCACCATTATGGATCATATTTAGGCAGGAATTCTAAAAAGAACAAGTGATTGAAGCTGTTTTTATTTCCACCTTGCAACTATTCCAAAGGCAGATATTTATGGTTTAAAATATGTTTTTGTTAAGATCTCCACCTGAAATGTTTCTATCAGTAATTAATGATTTGTGGACCCTTATTTGTTTGTTAAAGACATGAAGACACAATGCAGGAGGTGCAGAGCTTGTGAAAAATGAATATTTGTAAGCACTCTTTTGAGCCTTCGCTATGTTATCTATTCACATAACCATACTTTCTGTAATGACTGATCTTGACTCAAAGTTCAGCACTGAAAGACAGTACGTTGCGTCACAGACTAGCTGTAATATTGAAGGTCAACTTTCAAACGTGTGCTTTCCATGCATTTATGTTAATGCATCTTTAGCTGTCTGCTGAGTAAATGTCTGATCTTACATCTGCTATGATGGAAAAATCTGTGAAAAAAAAGGACAATAAGCTGTACGTCATGTATGGCTGAAAACCCATACATGCAGCTGCTGTGTTTTGAACAGCAAACATCCATCAAGCTCATCAAGCTAAGCACAATAATGTGGAACTGGGCCCTGAACAGTAAAAAAAAACACAAGATGGTGAGTGAGCAGGTTGCCACAGCAACCCTGTTCCTAGGAGCAAACGCATTGGAAAGCAGATGCTGAAGACTGCCATGAAAGCTGTTTTTTTTAATTTACTGTGTAAATTATCCATTGGAAATGATTTTGAAATCTATTAAATATTATCTTCAGCAAAGTATTGACATAGGGGCTTTGAGAAACAAAAGATCTTCTTTATTTATTTTTCACAGACATCACAAGCTTGTGACCAATGAAGTCAAACTTTAAGGCCTAAAGAAACAAGGAACACTTTTTCTTTTCTAATCATTACAAAACGAACAGCCTAGTGATCTCTAAATTTAGCGAGCCTGCTGATGCTAGCATTCATATCTATTCCAGACAGTGTTGGTCACTGTCCTAATCAGATAAGGCCATGAAAAAAAACATTTTGATACTAAATAGTTTTTAAAATACCATAAAATCCACATTTATCATGTTAAAAAAAGTTTTTCTGCTGACTCAGTAATAACCTCAAGGCTGTAGGGATGATAATGGCAATAGAGCATTAGAAATAAGAAATGCGTCACAAGTCATTAATCACTTATATATTAATACAGTGTATATATAAAAACAAAACAAAAAAACGTCCCTCTCACCCGTCCACAGGTGGTTTCTCACCCAAGCTCGTTTCCTCTACCAGAGGCCTGGGAGCTTGAGGGACCTGCGCAGTATCTTAGCTGTTCCTAGCACTGCACTTTCCTGGATTGAGATGTCTGAGGTCTTTCCAGGAATCTGTTGTAGCCTCTCCTCCAGCTTGGGGGTTACTGCCCTGAGTGCTCCAAATACCAATTATACATATATATATATATATATATATATATATATATATATATATAAAACTGTAATAATCTCTTTATTAACCACTTAAAAGATGACTCTGAGGTTCAAGATTAAAGATTCAAGATCAACTTTATTTCAGTGTAAAGGTTACCTTTACATTGAAACGGGTGTCAGCTAAAATGACATATTTTTGTTTATATTTATTTCTGTCTTTAGGAAACTGTTAAAGTGACTTAAATAAATGCTTGAATCCTTTCACTAGATAATCTGAATGTGATCTAATGACTTTCTTCCTGTTTCTTCTTTTCTGTCCCTCCCACTGCAGACGCTAGCAGTAGACTCATTGATGACAACAACTATCATCCCCCTAATTCAGCATAACTACAAAAGTATAAAGTTGACTAAATAAAAAATCCTGGCAGTGTGTATGATTGTTAAGTATGATCAAAGTTACTTAAGGTGTTACAAATCATCAAAATCCAAGTTCCCTTTGCTTTGTAAAGTTCTGGGCAGAGACAGCTGAGAAGGGTAATGATATTTAGAATCATGATAAGCACCTAAATACACCTTTTTTGGAGGTGACTTATCAACATCATAGCAATAGGGGTGGGTCATGACTCAACTGCCATGCGTGTTGTCATGGTGACCAGCCCCTGTACCCCTTCCCCCCTCCTCTGGTTGGTCCAGGTTTTGTTGTGGTTTCACAACCATGGACCTCACCTGATAGAGGCAGCACCCCCATGCCCCAACCCTTGTACCTGCTCCAACCAGGCAAGCCGTGTCATCTGTACAAGAAAGAATTTAGATCAAATCCCCGACAGTATTTCAGAAAACACAAGATACCTCAATCTACAGGAGAACTCCATTCAGGTAATTACAGTCTTATAAACAGACTACAGTAATTCATTTGTTTATTACGTTACAACATAATTTTTTGTCTTGTTTTTTTTCTCTTCCCACAACAGGTGATCAAGTCAGACACCTTTAAACATTTAAGACACCTGGAGATTCTACAGCTTTCTAAGAACCACATCCGACAGATTGAGGTGGGAGCTTTCAATGGTCTCCCGAACCTCAATACTTTGGAGCTTTTTGACAACCGTCTCACAGTGGTACCGTCTCAAGCCTTTGAGTACCTCAGCAAGCTAAGGGAATTATGGCTGCGAAACAACCCTATAGAGACGCTGGGGGCCTTTGCCTTTCACAGAGTTCCCTCTTTACGGCGTCTAGATCTTGGGGAGCTCAGGAAGCTGGATTTCATCTCAGAAGCTGCCTTTGAAGGTCTTGTGAATTTACGTTTCCTAAACCTTGGCATGTGTGGCTTAAAGGACATCCCTAACCTTACTCCACTGGTAAAACTGGAGGAATTGGAGCTGTCAGGGAACCAGTTGGGAATTGTTCGACCCGGATCTTTCCAGGGTCTGGTTTCTCTTCGCAAATTATGGCTAATGCACTCCAGAGTGTCAGTCATTGAACGCAATGCTTTTGACGAACTCAAGAGCCTGGAAGAGCTGAACCTCTCCCACAACTCACTGCATTCCCTT
The DNA here is from genome assembly GCA_023969325.1 of Oryzias curvinotus. Lineage (NCBI taxonomy): Eukaryota > Metazoa > Chordata > Actinopteri > Beloniformes > Adrianichthyidae > Oryzias > Oryzias curvinotus. Next base: position 8,980,961 of record CM043724.1, on the reverse strand, counting down.
CCTCATGACCTCTTTACCCCTTTACATCAATTGGAGAGGGTACATCTAAACCACAACCCCTGGGTTTGCAACTGTGATGTCCTGTGGCTAAGTTGGTGGCTTAAAGAAACTGTTCCTAGCAACACCACATGTTGTGCTCGTTGTCATGCCCCCCCAGGTCTAAAGGGGAAGTACATTGGGGAGCTAGACCAGAGCCATTTTCCCTGCTATGCCCCAGTGATTGTAGAGCCACCCACAGACCTCAATGTCACCGAAGGCATGGCTGCTGAACTGAAATGTCGTACAGGAACTTCAATGACCTCTGTGAACTGGTTCACCCCAAATGGCACTCTGATGACACACGGATCATACCGAGTTAGGATCTCAGTGCTCCATGACGGGACACTGAACTTTACAAATGTGACCGTTCAGGACACTGGGCAATACACTTGCATGGTAACCAACTCTGCTGGAAACACCACTGCATCTGCTGTTCTCAATGTGTCTGCTCCTGACCCAACTTACACCTACTTTACCACAGTCACTGTGGAAACATTAGAAACACAAAGGGGAGATGAGGAAAATTCAGCAAGACAGTTTATAAATGAGACCTTAATAATTGTGCCTAATCCTACAATTCAAAGAGGGATAGATGGCCGCCCAGGTGTTACCATATCACCATCCCTCTCATCCCTTTCCTCACTGTCACCAAGAGCTAGCAGAGTTCCGGGAGATGCAGTCACTGAGCCTATAATTGCTGTAACTAACATACCTGGCCTCGACGACGTGATGAAAACAACAAAGATTATTATTGGATGCTTTGTGGCTATTACTTTTATGGCAGCTGTGATGTTGGTAGTTTTCTATAAACTCAGAAAACAGCACCAACTACACAAGCATCATGGACCTGCCCGAGCCATTGAAATTGTGAATGTAGAGGACGAGATTGGAGCCGGGACTGGAAGTGGAATCTCAGGTGGTTCGACAATTAACTCTGGCACATGTGGAGAAGGAACGCTAAGAATACATCATCCAGAAATTGTCAACCTTCCTAACATTGGTCGCACGGATACTCTTAACCATTACTACAAGGCACACCATTTTAATAACAACGTATTGGGTCTCAATATTGGCAATGAAGGAATGGGACCTGGTGGGATGCACAACAAGAATCTGCACGGCCAGGATAACCCGATCTCTTGCACCTCTGTCCCAATTCCTACGACTAATTTACTCGGCACATCAGGCAACGGAACCAACACCATCCCCAGCTCCATTTCCCCACCACTGCCGATATCGCTTCCTGTGCCTACCATGGGCTTACATGGATCGATCAAGGGTTTCATGGGCCAGAACCAAAATCCTCAAATGGAGCCACTTCTTTTCAAGGGGAGCTCAAAGGAAAATGTCCAAGAGACTCAGATCTAAAAGCAAAAGTGAGTATAGAGAGAGAGTGAGCAAGCGTCAAAGACAGAGAGGGAATTGATGTCAGGTTTTACGTGCGGAATGATAAGACACTAGTGTGCATTGACATTACAACAGGAAAGAGGATAGACTGACATGGCAATACACAAACACATAGACTTCTCTGTGACTGTGTACTGAGCCAAGGATTACCACAATGGCCCACTTGTGTTTGTAGTAACGACCATGGCCTGGAGATCAAGGAGTGGACATTGCTAAAATGTATATCTGTGCCAAAGCAAATGTTTTTTGCAGTTTCTACAAGCTGTGTTCTCATGAAAAAACAGGAAAAAAAATACACTAGCCTTTCGGAATAAGTCAATTCCCAAATCATTGTTGGCCAGAAGAGCTGAAAGACACGCACATCACTTACCACACTGAAGAGCAGCGATATTGCAAAATCAAACCCAAGAGACATTTTTACATCACAGAATCTTGAGACGCAGTCTCCCTCAAGTGACTCAATAGACTCATTCAAGGTGAAACTTATGTAGGCATAAATAGATGGACTCAAGGTACAGTGCAGTACAACTTACTGTGAAAAATCCACAAATTATATGAATATATTTTCATCTAAATATGTATCATTGCAGACTCTGATGCAGACATATTTTGGGATGGATGTATAAGCTGGTATAGTTTGTTTCTTTGTGAATAATCAGGGGGTGGTCTCACTGGAGGTTTGTTATGATTTAAGTTTGGCTACTTCTCAGAAACACAAGGGCTCAATTGCAACACTCATTGTCAATTTTGAATTGGCTTTACATGAAATCCATTTAGGTTCTTCAACAGTAAATGCAACTCTCTGTTTGACAATTTTTTGTTTATTGTTTCAGTAACAATAATTACAAAACTTTTGTGTTTGAGAGTGTATTCTGTATTTAGTAAAAGTTTCAAATTAAAACCAAGATTGATCTGACACTTAAATGCCAGCATCAAAAAACGGGATTACATCATTTTACAAACAAACGAAAAAAAAAGTTATCAAGATCAAAGACCTGCGTAGGTAAAATAAAGTGTTGACAGTGTGTTATTTGAATCTGATCAGTAGCCAGATATCTGCTTTCAGACAGAAATTTGATATGACCTCCTTGCTAATGGTTATCACAGTCAGGCCATAAAATGCTGTCATAAGGATGACAGGACATCTATAGCAGCATTAAAGAAGGGAATAAACATCCTTCTTAGGATGATCGAAATGAATAGAAATGTACAGTATATTAATAATAATGTCTGGTTGTATGACAATTGTAAGATCCACATTTTTACAGTGTAACTTTCATATGTTAAATGCCATTTACGCTTCTCGCGTTACAACTATGTATTACTTTATTTTTGTTAGTTTGATATAATGTGTACAGTTGTCTAGCCATGTATCATTACGTGTGAAATAAATCAATCATTTAACGGATTGTGGGCGATCAATATAGCAACCACACAAGTAGAAAGTGAGACATTACGCTGTCCGCTGTGCTAAACCTGGGTTGATTGTTTGGTTTGTGGTTCAGGCTGTTGTCACACTGCCAATTATGGTTTTTTTGGGATGTTCGCACAGGTTTTTAGTCATTCGTCTGAAAATGGCTAACAGACACCACCGGCTTTAGAAGAAATTACATCTTTTTATGAGCTTAGTGTTAATAGAGGTGCTTTAGTGTGAAATTAGTCAGTATGTTTGTCCCATGGAGAAACTATTTTAAGTGGAATGAAGCAAGTTCGAACCGGAAAGGTATGATTAAGAACTGCTGATGTGATGGAAAAGGGCAGATTTTAGTTCTATTTATTCAACCTAAAATGTTTGTTGCAATTGAGCTCAAATGGGCCATTTGAGCATGTACTACAGATCTCTGTGAAGGATTTTGCGGGTTTAGCTTGTTTGCACCTCTCCATCAGCCATAGTGTTTATAGCAAACATATTTAGGGTAAATCATACTTGATGGGCTTTTTATGCGCGATAATGAACCTGTCATCAGTCAACTACATATAATGGAGGAAACAACAAGACAAGTCAATGAATTATGAAATCAAATAAGGTCTTGATTTTTTCATATTTTTTAATATTATAAAAGAAACTTTTATTCCATACTTTGTTTAGTCGTATATTCTGTTGTTTCTTTGTTTACTTTAACCTGTTTTACACCTATTCTTGTATTAATTTCAGGTATACATTTTCAGCTTTCACTTGAATTCTGAACCAGAGTGAATCAGATTATGAGGCAGGGTTCAATTGTTACCACATAGAAATGCAAATAGAATATCAATGAGGGTATAAAACACCATGTGGTCTATGACCGTTGATGCTAGCTTTAGATGTGAAACTGTCAACATCTTATCAGATGTGACTTGTATTTTTAAAACTCCTATTAGCATAAAAGGGTCATTTATATTTTTTACCATGGTTGTCCCTTCATTCAAAGTGAAACCTTGAATTATTTGAATATTTTGACAGATAAAGCTAGACTGTTAAGGAGTGTGCAGATTTGGGGTAACAGCACAACCAGATAATTTAAATATGTATATTATTGACATCAGGCATCTCTCATAATGGATGCCTCTAACCCAGCAAATATAACTTTTAAAGCAACACTACTTAATAAAAGGAAGTATGAAGCATTACGCTTCAAGACAGGACATTTGATTGAGCCTCTCGTCCTGTTAAGGTAAGCTGTCCTAAAAATAACAGAAACAAACACATTTTCTTTGAAATATGTTTCATAAGCAGTGGATTGACACAAATCGGTTCTTGTCTTTTACAGATTATTTTTGAAAATATGTTTTAATATCAGTTTGAGCTTGTATGAAGTGCCACTAAATGTAATTTTCTAGCCAAACCTTTATCTAAGTGCAGAGTGTGGTGGAGGTGTGCATTCCTTTGGCCATATTAAACTCTAAGTGTGCTGTTTTTGCAATATAATGATTGTCACACCGTGACTGAAGAGGTTGTTATGTTACTGTTTAACAACTGTGTGAATTTAATTTTCTCCTCGGTTTAAGGGCCTGTCCTGCTATGTGATCACATCCTTGTTGAAATCCTTGTTGTGGTTTCATTCCACACATACTGATTCAATATTAAAACACACAAATCCAAACGTTTGTATAAGTTACAAACTTTAATGCAAATGGTAGACTGTGACCCATTATTTTTTTGAATTGTGTTTTATTTCTATTGATTTTACTGACTAAACTTACCTCTTTTCATTTAAAATATTTGGAACTGGCAGTATTTCATTAGATTTATCCCATTTGGTAAAATTTCATGTACTAGCAGTCATAAACAGTTCTGTATGACCAAAACACCTCTAAATTGGTTTTAGTCTTTTTAAAAGATGAGTAACGAATTGCCAAAGGGGCTGCTGATGAAATGTTTTATTTATTTAACATATTTTGTAGTCACTACAACACTTTTTCTGCTTTACTCAAATAGTCTGTCATGTTATGTTAGTGTAATGAAGTTGTTTTATTAATCACGTGTGTTATGAATTAATGCATACTCTAAACAGGTAATTTAAAACAAAATGAAATATATTAACCTCCTTTTGCTATTATTAGTTGATTTGCATCCACACAAAATGAAAGATGCAAACAGCTGGAGTAGAGCCACAAGCCCAGCAGTTTCCTGTGCGTCATCGTTTTAGAAAAAAATTAACAAAATTATATTATCTGTCCTTATTTGGTTCTCTGAATACTCCAAATATGAACATATCTTAAACCCCGAGGTGAAGACAATCTGCACAAAGCATCACAGATGTCCACAGCACCGCCCCATCACAAAACAACTTCAAGGGATTTGTGTCATAAGAATTTCGTCAGTCAGGAACCGTAACTATGAATTTAATATGTTTAGATAAAATGTTTGGGCCCTACAGCTGGTAGATTGGATTGGAAAAATCTAAAGGGGCACAGTGCAAAGTTATTTTCTGAAATGTAGTTGTCCTTGACTTGTAGTCATGTCTCTTGAGACACGAGTCTCTGTGTTTCCTTTTCCTTCTTCTGTGTTTCTGTCTTAGAGGTTTTAGACACCAAACTTGAAAAAAAGAGACACCATTTGTACATTTTAGATGCATTTAGAAACACCAAAGAATGATGTCAAACTAAAGCGTCTCAAACACTGAGGAGGGACGTTTTGAAGAAAACTCTGCTTTTTGCTGTTCTCAGCCTTTGGAAATAGTATGCTGAAGTGTAATCAACGTGTAGAGAACCTGAATTAATAATTATCTTTCCGTGAAAATGTGAACGCTAATGCAAAGTCAAGAAATGAGAAAGTGAGCGGAGAGTGTGCATGCAGCAGAAAAGAATGCATTAATATGTACTAGAGATGAAAGAGAAATGCTTAAATGCAAATATAGTTTGAGCATTCTGTGATCTGGGCATGAATATAATGTGATGCAGCACAGTAATTTCAAATTAGACAAGGTGGAGTTAAAAAATTCTAGTTTCAAACCTCGCAGCAAGAAACAACCATAATGCACTGGAGGAATATAAATTTATCAACACAAATCCTCACTTGTAATTTTTTAGACAGCTTTCTCCTCAAAGAGAAGAAGAAACTTTGATTTTTGTTTGCAGGATTTGACATTCTCCCTGCACAGCCACAATTCCCTCTACACATATATGGTGCAATCACTTCTGCAGTTCCACTGTGCCTGCACTATCCTGTTTTCCTCCCTGTGCTGTCTTTGCCTTCAAATTCAATAACCTCCCAGCTGTGTGTTTCTCCAGGGATTCCCCCAGCTCTCCTGGCCAATAGACAGACTGTGGAGTCTGTGGGGAGCCTGACACAACATAAACCCTGCTGTGATACTGAGGTGTCGGAGTCTGGGGGCTGCATCTTTGCAGATCGAGGAACCACGAGGATGCGAAAGCATCTTCATTTTTTTTGCACTTTAAAGGTTGCAGTGATAAACATGAGCTTTAGCAGCGTTCGACACAGCTGTGTGGGCTGGAGTCATACCAAAATAAACTAAGTATAGATGCTGTGGCCTATTTAGGTGTTATTGATGTGAATTTAGCCTCTCCAGATCCACTTGCGGGGTAAATCGGGGCAAAAGCATCATGGAAAAAGCAAAAACACGACAGTGACCCAGCTGTGCTTTTTGATCCCAAAAACAAATGAAATCAGATCAAATTTTTAAAGTCTGCAGTTGATTCCATTTTTATTGAGTTCTCGTCAAACCTTTGTTTCAATTTAAGGATCTCATACACAAAAAGTAGAATTTTTGCATACTACCACACCCTTTTTCTAACCACAGAAATTCAAACAATGTTCGGAGACAAGGAAGCGTAATAAAAACCCATTATGGGACAGTTTATTTTACAAAACAAACCGTGTGGCACCTTGTTATCATCCGAAGTTCCATTATCCTATCCTTCAGGGAATATCAAGCTGAGCAGTAACACCTGAAAAAAAAAAGTCCCTTTTTAGCACCAAAACCAAATAAAAATTTTGAAATGGCTGTCAAAAAAACAAAACAAAACCAAAAAACAACAGGAGCTGCACACAACAGAGACACACACACAACAAGGTAATTGTTACACAGAGGTTTCCTGTGGGAGAGGTTATTTAAAGTAATTATATTCCTATTAATAATTTCTTTCCAGTATACATTATAAACAGACATTTTCTGCTTATTTACTTGAGGGAGATGTGTACTAAATTGTTCCCTAGTGCATACACCCCCGCACACAAACACACTCTACAGGCACTGTGTTGATTTTGTTATTAAATTATTCCACTTACTTGAGTATCGATTTTCCATAACTGCAGATAAGGGGAAAGCTTTTACTTTGGTGTGGTAAATGATATGGCACCTTTTACTTTTAATGGCTCCATGAATTATGTAGACTCTTTTACTCGATTTGTCTTGTTGGTACTTTAGGAAACATAGTTTCCGTTGTGCCACAAATCGTTACAATAAAAAAAGAGGGGCTGTAGTTCAAATGACTTATTTGAAGAGAAGAAACCATAAGTCTGTGCAGTGGGAAAAAGAAGTATGTTTTTGAGCAGGAACTGAAGGAGCAAAAACGCTCATTTATCTATAAATTATTTTAACAGGGGTTTGCCAAAATTCTTGAATTTGTTTCCTAATTTTCAGATTTTAGATAAATCGAACAACAACTTACAATAATTGTACATGTTTTCTAATAATTTTCATCTTTAACTGTTGCTTTACTCTGATTTTTTTTACATTGTTGTTTCTATTACCCATCTTTCAATAGAAAATAAATTGAATTACTTAAAAAACATATGAAGACATTGAATTTCTAGCTTGTGGGGATATTTTCCAATTCAAATTCAAACTTTATTTATAAATTCCTTTTTATACAACAGTAACCCAAAGTGCTTTACAGATTTAAAAATATCAAAGGTAAAGTTGTAAAACATACAGAATGCCCTAAAAATAAATTGACATATGAATAAAACTCAAAGTTTAAATAGAAATACAAACCGACATGGAAACCTGGCTTGATGCAGAAAAATGCAGGACATTGTTCGACAGAATTTTTATCTTGAAGACAAACTTTTTTAAGACAACTGATATCTGAACATATGCAACAAAATATGTAGAAAAGTAGTTTTTGTGATTGCTGGAGGATTTATTGCAATCTTTATGCATCTACTAGGTGCTGTATAACTTTTCTAACACCTAAATTATTGTCAAAGGTGGATTTTTTATTTAGACAAACCCAAAATGTCGGAAAACATCAACAAAATAATATGTACATATACATTTGTTAAATAAAAATGCTAAGCTTCAAAGGGAAAGAAAAGTAAACTGAGAAAATGGAAAGAACACATCAAAGTAAAAATCTAAATTAGAACAAGAAAAAGATGAAAAATCAAAGAGGAATTGTGCTAATTAACTAAAACCTCATGAACGGAAACAGAAACCAAACAGAAGTTCAAAGCTACTTGGAACATTAAACCAGAATATCAAAATAAAAATGTTCAACAAGACTAAAATGCAAACCAGGAGTAGCCTGTTCCTGACAGATACGCATGGCCTTCTGCAGGCCACAATCTCTGCTGCTCACCTCCCATTTCCACATGTTGGGGAAACTGCTTTGTTCAAATGTCTTAAGATGTTTTTGAAATAATGAGATCACATTCTGTCCTGACAGGAGGGGGGATGATGACATCTGTATGAAATAGCCCTGGTCCCTCCCTCGGCCTCACATTGCACTTTGATAAATCTTTGTTTAGTGGGCCATTTGACCTGCTTTCGGTTTAGCACCATACTGACCCCTATTATAGACATCGTCCAGATATCAATCATGGCTGTATTCTTTCACTAATATTGATGCTCGGGAAATGATTGAAACTGGAGGGGAGTTTTTCGGAGACGGCCACATTTGTGTAGAGAAAGAACTGCACGGCAGAAGCAGTCCCTGTCCATCATTTGTTGGTAGATAATGGGCAGAGTGCCATATCGAGCAAATAGATTCCAACTGGTACTGTTGCAATTGTGGACAGGAGAAGCAAACTGAGATGGATGGCGGGAGGGGCTTCTGCTTCTTCCATTAGCATTAGCATTGTTTCCCACATCCCATGATCTTGCATCCCCCTCCTCTTACTTCTCTACCCCCACCTTCACACCACCATGTCTCCATCCTCCAACCCTCTCCACCCCCCACCCCCATACCAGGCTGCGTCCTCTCTTTCCTGTTCTTGCTGCAGTGTTGCTATAGCAACGGAGAAATGTGGGAATACCTCCGTCCTTCAGAGCACTGGAGAGAGACAGAGGCGAAAAAGAAGAAGGAGATGATGGGAGATGAGCGGAGTGTTAAGGGTAGACGAAGGTGAAGACAAGGGAAGATGAGAGGAAGACAGGGAGTGGAGAAAAGACAGATAATTAAAAGACACTGAGTGCAGCTGCGACTCGCTGAGTGGACACCACTTGTGACCTAAACTGCTCATCTTCCTGCAAGGCCCCATCCAAACACTGCTCACATTGATATTCAGCCTCGGTGATGAAGAAGCCTCTAATGTTGTCCGGCCGGACGGGGTGTTTGTGTGGGTGGGGCCGGGTTCGACTGAGTTGGCATGGTGTTGCCATGGCATAACTTCATGTCAAGCACTATGCATATCAATTGTTTGAGAATCCATGTGTTCTCTGTTTGTAGCGAAGCAGCAGTTTCCATGACAACTCCCAGACTAAAATAGCCCCCACCCACCCTCTTCTCTCCCATACACTCATAACTGTTAATTCCTGATCTTAGGCTGCATTCTCTCAAGCTGAGATGTCCCGTCCTGCTGCTCTGCATTCACCATATAGACCTAAGCTCGTGTAAGCCCCACCTGCACACATGCATGCACACATGCTCAGCACATATTCTCCCACCTCTTATCTCCTATTTTCAGTCTCTCCGTCGCCCTGCAACGGATCTCGGTCGCCCTGTCAACATTTATCAACCTCTGTGTTGCTATGACTACGGCCCTGCAATCACTGTAGTTATTTAAACCAAGACAAAATAAATAAATACATGAAAAAAAGACGATTGTTAGAGATACTGCTCAACTAATGCCAAAAATAATGTTTGTGTATTTTTTTCTTGTGTGTAAGAACAGTGGATCAGGAGTTGCGAGCATCCTATCGTGTGACCCTTTAACGAACTTGTGAGCAATTATTTCCCAGAAAATACGCACATGATAGCTTAAGAGTGACCTCATGGCTACAAGTGGCAAAATCATTTTCCTCAAACCCCAAAGTACGTAAGCACACTCATAGGCCAAAGCCAAGGTTGGTTTTTGGACATACTGACCTGTTTGTACAGGTATGTCTCAAAGCTGCAAGTGTTTGTGTGTTTTTGCATGTGTGTAACGGAATGATTGCAATTTGCTGTGACAAAAGATAAAAAAGAATACATTTTGTAAGACAACTAAATTAAAAATAATGACTTGCAAACACATTTAAAAAAATAATGTAATAATAATTCCCTGTTGTTTAATTTTTTCATAGTAAATGGACTTTTAAAGTTTGTGCAATTAAACAATTTTGAATACTTGAAGTGGCTAATGCTTTTGATCCAAGAGCGTTGGCCACTTACAGAACAGTAAGTGCCAGAAACCTGCTGTTCTTTTCCAATTAAACAAGATGTAAGCATTTAAAAAAAAAGGATAAACATACTGTAGATCTCAGATCAAAAACAAAGATCTCCTCATTATCCTTTCTATTATCAAGCATTAATTTTGATAGCTCTGCGCCTGTTTTTATGGCAGATCACTGTCAATATACATATGACTTTTAAATTTTTGTTACATTTTGATAAGCCTCTTCGCTCAACTCTTTAAACGCCTTGATAACAATAGATCCTGTCCTTTACTCCTCAAATATGATGTCAACGGTTTATGGTTTGAAATCTTCACACTCGGTAATCTCATTGTATCCCATAAATCTGCTTTGATCCTAACACATACTTACATGTGTGCAAAGTCAGGAAAAAGACTCCAGGCCCTGCAATTGTGGGGCCAAACTCACAAAGGCTGACGTAGGATGTTATAATGAGTGTTTGCAGCTCTGGCTCAGGGCTTTAGTGTGCAAATGTGTATTTTTACACAAGGGGCTGCAATTTGTGTAGCCAGGTGGGTGGATCAACAGAACCCGTTTCCTTGTCCTGGTCTTATAAATCCTCTGAACATGTGACTGAGTCTTGGGAGGGGAGTTAAGGGACCCAACATGGTTCTTTAAGATCAAGCCCAGCTTCACAAATGTCTAACTAGCAGCCTGTTAGGTCATCTTCAGAGCAAAGAACTGCCAGGAACCTTGATGACAGCTGTTTGACGATGGAGTAAGCTGTAGCAGGAGCTGATGCACCAGAGAAGAAACGGAAAGGAGGAGTCCAGGTAGGTGGACCATGAAGAAACTCAAAAGCAATAATTCTCAAGGAATTCTCATAAACAACTGCATTGCAACATTTCAACTAAAACAGTCATTATAAGCTAAAATAGCTGTTATTTTTCTGCATTATGTTGCGCTGTACTTTTTCCTTTAAGGCAATTGTGGATTTGTTTTCTTTTTAATTTGAACATTTCCTGCCTGGTTTCTGCTCTGATGTCAGCTGAAAAACGTCAAGGGAAAGCACAGACCAGCAACACAAGAAGATGCAAACGCTGAAAGCAAGTTTTTTCTGCTCCCTCCTTTTCTGTTTTAAATGCTTCACGGAAGCCCGTCAACTGAGATTTGTCGTTGCTGTAAGTTTACCCACTTTTAGTCATTCTTCAACAAACCTTTGTACAATCCTAACATTATTTTTGCTCTTGTTTTACATACAGTTGTGATGGAACAGAACGGATAGCATAAAATATGTTTGCATAATTTATTTGATTTAGACAATGACTCAAACACAATCTGGCAGCTGTTTTGCAATATTAGGCATTTTTGTTGATGAATCGTCAGCACATCCTTCTGAGACAGCAGCTTTGGTCACCAATCTCTTTACATGTGACACCACTGAATATAGTAAAATCATTTAGGTATTTCTTTTCTCACACAGCATCAGTCCAAATAGAAAAACATATTTATTTAGTCACTTTTTTAAACCTGGCATTTATTTAGGTACTTGAGAATTCACTTGAGTATAAAAAAAAGAAAATTATGTAATGTTTCTATTTGTGTTCAGACAGGAAACATATGGTATCACATTTTACATATATTCCAATAAAATCTTTTGTAGCATTCAAGTAAAAATCCTTTTAAGAAAATCATTGTCTTTTAAAAAGAAATAGATGATTTTATTTGTATTTACAAAAAAAGTTTACAGTCCTGATACAAATAATAAACTTTAAGTAAAAACATGATGGAATGAATGAATAAGTTAAATATACTTAAAAAAAAACTGATGAAATGCCAAAAAAAGAAAAATCTCTGACTTTATAACAAAGACACATGAAGAGTTGGCAAGCGAAATCCTTTATAGGTGATAATGTGCTGCACTAGCAGACACTAAATGAACAAAAGCACAGAAGTAAAAGTCATGCACTGTAAATAAAACAGGTCCATCCATCTGGCATTGTAAAAGCAAACCCATGTCAAAGATGCATGCATGTTTGTTAGGGGAAGCTGACACTGGCAGGATTACGGTAGATGATAACCAACTTCAGCTCTGAGAAACTGACAACAATTGAGTGAGTTTCCAAAACAGACTGATGAAGACTTTGAAATGTTTGTTGACTTCTCTGAGTAATGGTTGGCATTTTACAGTCAGACTTTACAGATGACTTCAGAGATCTCAGTGACCTCAGGAGTAAATCACATGCAGTCATAATCCCTCTAATTGTAGCTGTGGATTGTGTCACTTCACATGTCTGACCTCAGGTTGATAATGGAAAAGGAGCTGATCCAGCGAAGGTTTCAACAAACTCCAATTTGCTTTGAATCCTGAGCTAAACTGTATTTTGACAATTACTTTCTAACCCACAACATCTAGTTAGGGTTAGACTGTGTGTCCTTCTGGAATGAAGCATTTCTACTGCATGTAAGTCATTCTAATATGATTTTTTTTTCACTTCCAAGGTATTTCGGCATGGAGATAGATCACCCATTGAGTCATACCCCAATGATCCGCATGGAGAAGAAGTGTGGGCCCAAGGCTTTGGGCAGCTCACTGAGGTACACAATGTTGTTCTATTAAAAATACAAATTCTGATATCTTTGATTGAATTAAAACTTCAGGTCGAGGAGTCAACATAAAATTCACAACTTTGAGTTTTGCAACATGCTTAATTTTTAGAAGGATATAGTTACTTAACATAGTGGACTTCAGAAGGTAAGTTTTTGGCGGTTAAATAAGAGCAGGAGGAACAATTTTTGGTGTTTTTTGTTTTTTATCATGACTGCTTCGGAAAAAATGAGAAAAATAAAAAATGTACCTTTCAGTTGGGGATGAAACAGCAGTTCGAGCTGGGAAGATTTCTGCGGAGACGTTACAGTAACTTCCTCAGTGAGGATTATGACCACAGAGAGGTGGGTGAAAGTATTTTTTATTTATAGATTCTTTGCGTGCATTGCTATATCTTCCCCCCTTTTTCTTGTCATCACATCACGCTGTCATGCATTGCACCAGCTGCAATGGCTGTAGCTGCAAACACTAAGTCAATGAACATGACACATTATGGTGGGATCACAGCAATGGCTTTGTAATATGGTGAAGCATGCGGGAAGATGCAGCCCATGGGCACTCAAGTATGTACAATAAAGTTGGCAGGGTCCCTAGGCTCCAGGCTCAACACACTGTCATTATGAGAGTAGGATTTCTCCTTTTCTTTTTCTTTGTCCTTGTTTTTTCTCACGTGCAATTCCCTCATTTTATCTATTACTCTCAGCGTTTTGCTTCTTTAAATTCTTGCTTTGAGTGCTCTTTTCCTATTTTAAATTGCATGCATTCACCATAAAAATTTAAAGTTTTCTCTGTACCTGCCATTTAGTCTTTGTCAACTCGTATTTTTTCCATGTGTTGCCATGTTTGTTTGAATTTCACGAAAGGGGGTAGAAAGTTGTGTCACATGGGCGTCCAAGCTTATCAGCTGGGTTTACTGTGTGTAAAAGCTGACACGGAGCGACAGAGTGATACAGACAAGCAAAGACTTATGTCAGAAGAGATCACAGCGAAGCAGATCTTTCCCCCCTTCTGTCTTTCATTCATTTGGATCTCCTCTGACTCCACTTCTCTGTTTGTCAGGCCCATTTCTCAGCTGGCTTACATAAATCAGCAGATATATCAGTGTGTGTTTAATAATGTACATCCCCATATTCTAATTTTGGGTGTAATCATTTTAAATTTCTAATGACATTTCTGTTTTTTTCTTTTCTTGCTGAGCTCAATTTTCTGAAGCAGCTGCTCAATGAAAACTCTCAACTTCTGATGTAGTTGTATGTCCGGAGCACCAGCTATGACCGCACGCTCATGAGCGCCCAAGCCTGCCTTGCTGGTATGTTTCCCCCCGTCAGGCGCCCACCACCCATCATGCCCCAGTTACTGTGGCGGCCCATTCCAGTGCACACCATTCCCAGGGTTCAGGACAAGGTAGGCTGCTGTGCCGCATAAATATTTCCTTTCTTTAACCCAGAAGCCATGCATAGTTAAATACAAAGCTTGTAAAGCTCTGTTTGAGTTGAGCCTTTTTGCCGTCATAGAACACAGCAGGTTTCAAAGTGTTTTTGCTGGAACTGCTGCAGTGTATAACATGAATTCTGCTAATATCTTTATGTTATTCTTGATTTTCAAGCTGTTAAAGTCACCTGGCAAAGACTGCCCACGATTCAGAGCACTGATGACTGAAACATTTGAGAGTTTGCCCTACCAGAAGTTCCTGAAGGCCCATAAGGTGAGATTGAGCTCTAAAACTATGTTTACATTGGGAATTTAATGCCTGCTTGGGACATTGGAACATTAAGTGCATGTTCCTGAACGCGCGCTTAGCCCATTGTGTTCAGACTGGACAAGCAGGGAGGGGCTTCTTCTTCTTTTCAGTTTGGTACTGGTAGCAAAAGGCTCATGTCTGCCATCTACAGTTGGACCAGGAAAAATGTCAAAGCAGTGCAAATATTGCGAATCTTGCTCCAGGCTTTTTCCTTTCACAGCTCTATTCTGATATCTGAAAGACTTGGTGTCATATAATTCCAGCAAGACACAAACCACAGTTATTAATTTATTTTCCATTAAGGATTTTTAAACAGTTGGCACTTCAGTGATTTAAAAAGGACGCCATCAATATGTTGCTACCAAATCTGAGTCCCTGATTGGTCAAAGTTAAACTGTTTTGATTCACAAAGTTAATGGCCATTTGTTTTGTACATACAGCCTGAAAACGGTTGTAAATCCTTGTGTGGCTACGCAGGAATGAGGGAATTTTGGACACGGAAGCCCAAAATGCATGTTTGTGCGTTTACATGGACTTTTCATTGGTAGCGGCAGGTTGAATGTGCTTTGCCGAGGGCAGTGTGACTGTAGCTTCAAAGAGAGAATCTCTTGTGAACGCAGCTCAGATGATGTGCAGCATCACATTTCCAGAAGTCATTTTCCACTAAGCACATGCAACTGAAAGTGTGAGAAAGACAAAAACTCAGTTTTTTGCTTTGTATATTAGCTAAAATAGTGAATGCCCAATCCAAGTAAAAATATTTCTATTAGTTGTTGCTGCCAACTCAGTCAGCACCTCTAGTGGACGTGTTAGTTATGCAGTAGACATGATGTCCTCTTGCTGATTTTCTCAGGCATGGTGACTCCAGTGGCTACAAAAAGCTGCACAGTGCAATTTCTCCCACTTTCTCGCTGACACTAATTAACGGTTGGATTGAATTAGATAAAGAATTACAATATAGGGTTTTAATTAAACTGAGTCCCATGTGCTGCCTGTTAAGGTGGTGTCTGATATGAGGCCAGGGCCTACTTAGTTGAATTTTAACACCCTCTGCTGGAAGCAGAGTGCCTTCATGCTTTATATAAAAATCCCATACTGGTGTTTTCTGACCAGCATCCAGCAACTTTTTAACTGTTTTGCCAAATCAAATCAAATGACAAAGAACTTAAGTATGAATCAATATTGCAAATTAATCCTTTTTGTTTGAATCAATTAATTTAAAGTGATGTTTTGTTCTATTTCCTTGCAGAAATTTGTGGAGGAACTTTCCAACCACACTGGTTACCCTGTATCAAAGCTGGTTGGTAAAAAGATATGGAGGGTCTATGACACTCTCAGCTGTCAGGTGTGTCTCACAGAAGCCCTGACATGCTTTTAGAGCTTTTTATTTATTTCATTCATTCATTCATTTTATTCATTCATTCATTCATTCATTCATTCATTCATTCATTCATTGATTCATTCATTCATTTTCTAAATCAGTTTTTGTCCCTTTTGGGGTCACGGGGCTGCCGTGGATACACCCTAGAAAGGTCGCCAGTCTGTTGCATGGCGCTTTTCATTTCCTGCTCTGTAATTTTCAAAAATGGAAGAATTGGGATCAGAAATATATTTTAGGCTGCAGAAAGCAAAATACAATGAGAGGAATGCAGCAATTGCTATCCCGCACACATTTCCAGTTCAGAGGAATTTAATCGGAATGGATGTGCAGGGAAATTATTTCATACTATCAGTCAGACGTGAATAGGACAACACATGGAAATGATAATCACAGCTTTATTGTATGGGGAGATTCTGCATCAGGTTGAATACTCTCATTCGCACTTGCATAATGAGCATCTGTTATCTTTCAACTGGCTCCAAAAATAGATGGAGTAATAGAAATGTTATAATAGAGCCACTGTAACCTTTTTTTTTACTATTAAAATCTTTGGTAAAAGGAATTTAAGCAAGACAGTAATATATATCTATATGTATTTGTTTTTGTGCAGAGAATTCATAATTTGACTCTCCCTCGCTGGGCCACCCATGAAGTCTTGGATACCCTGAGAAGAATAGCATCCTTCGAGGTCACATACAGCATTTACAGTCACAAGCGGAAGGAGAAAGCCCGGCTCCTGGGAGGTGGAGATTCGCAAAAAAAGCAATTCATTTACAGCACCATTAGTACTGAAAAAATGAGAAAGAAAATGAAAAAAAAAAGGGTCTCAAATGTGGCTGCTCAAGTGCTAGGATGAGATTTCCAAAGTAATATTGTAGCGTACCAGTGGGAAAAATATGATTAGAAAACCAGGAGAAGACGCTCAGAGAGGTCAAAGGGTTGTATTTGTGTCTGTAGGATACTGAATTGCATTGTTGACTGTTAACTTACCAGGGATCCTACTAAATGCCATCCTGAGGAATTTCTCTGATGCTGTAGAGAAAGGGAGCAAGCTCAAATTCATCATGTATTCAGCTGTAAGTTTTTTTTTTTTTTTATACATGTATTGTCTGTTTTGCAAACTGTTTTTTTATATTTTTTAGAAATACTGTGATGCTTTTGTTCTCTCTCTTTTTTTTAATTTTAGCATGATTCTACACTCATCACCCTCCAGGCAGCTTTGGACATATACAACGGCCTTCTTCCTCCCTACGCTGCCTGTCAGCTCTTTGAGTTCTACCAGGAGTATGATGGGTAATGACTTCTTTCCAGTTTTTTTACCTCATGGACTTTTCTCCTTGCATATTAACGTATGCTATCTAGGTCACACACATACACAGTCAAACACATGTTTTGTCGTTGCATTCATAAAACCTAAAAAGTACTTTTTTCCCCTCTTAAATCCTGTTAAAACTAAGCATTTTGTAGCAACAAAACTATCCCACCATAAAAGCCATTTAATAACATGCAAATGTTTGTCATTTCATTGTTTTCATCCAAATAAACTCACAGATCCTATTCACTGGAAATGTATTACCGCAATGAAACTTGGCGTGACCCCCACCCCAATTCTGTGCCAGGATGCAATGGGTTGCACCCGTGCCCATTGTCGATGTTCACTGAGCTGGTGCGGGATGTGTTAGCAGAAGATATGGAGGTTGAGTGTGGCTTAAAAACTAAATGGTCGAGCACAGGTGAATGGATTTTGCATTTGCTTCAGTGCACAACACCCATGTTTTGGCATCAAAGGGTTAGAAACTGAATATTGACAGAGACAAAATTGTATGATTTAACAGGGGTCATTACAGCTCTTGCAGTGGCAGTTGGTGTCCTGGCAGTGGCGCTGTTGTTCAGTACAGGTGTGGCAATCCGTAGACGGAGAGGACGCTACTCCAGGGAGGTGTGAGAAAAGGACGGCCACAAATCTCATCACAGTGCCAAAGTTCTTCTTTGACAATTTGAACTATGACAATTTGTCCTTTCTTGTCTGCATATGATTGAACCTATAAGGGCTTTTTTTCACTGAATTTTGTGTGTCTGTGTGTGCAATGACAAAACAGAGAGATAATCAATTAAAATGTAAGTTTAGCATCTATCAATAAATTTTATTTGATTCACTCATTATGACTGGTGACATTAACTCTTCATTCAATATTTGGTTATAATCACTTTTACATTGTTTATTCTTCAGTTTCTCATTGCTTCTCTGGTTCTGTGGCAACTGTGGAAAAACAGAAGAAACAGAAGAGAAAAAAATTAGATTTGGTTACAATAAGCTCAAGAATATTTCTGTTTTATTCTTTATTATGTTTTGGTAGTTGGTGTGCATATGGCCAAGACTGCAATGATGAGCCACATTTAAAATGTTTAATTTTACCCCATGGAGGCAATTTGAAAGGTGTAACAGACTTTTCACAACAATCTGTATGTTAGATTGTTTTTTAAATACAGCTTCAGCTGTCATCATAACCAAGGTAAGTTTTTGTCATTATTGTTTATTACAGACTAAAGTCGAACGACCAGTAAAGCCTTAGTCACAAGCACCCGTGGGGGTTGACTCGAATGGGTGGTCCTCCCTACGACTAGTCAAGGGTCTTCAGTCTTCACATGGAAAAAATGTGCATGAACATTTTAACTCTATGGGCTCACTAAGCCATTTTGCCATTTTATGCTGGTCACTTGCCTACCTTTTACAGATTTATCAATTTTTCACACGCATACTGCCCATATCTACCCGTAAGAGTAGTAGTGACTTTCTTCTATCTTTGTGTCTCACCTCGGACATCCAGCCTGCACTCCACTTCATCCTTGCCCAACTCGTTGACAGCCATGCAGGAGTATTTGCCTCCGTCAAAGGTGCTTGGCTTACGAATATTGAGGGTCAGCACTCCTTGGTTGTTCTGCATCAAATACTTGGGATCCTCACCGATGATCATTTTGTTCTTCATCCACACAATCTTTGGCTACAATGTAAAAAAATAAATGAGTTGAAAAACTGCAAAAACCCTGCCTAGATCACATGAAACTATTGTAAATCACCTTCTTATCAGACTGTTCTATCATAAATGTATACCTTGGGGAAGCCTTTCACAGCACAGCTGATGGCCATACTGTAACCAGCTACAACAGTTCTGTCCACCAGCGGCTGAGTAAACTTGGGCGCACAGGTCATGTCTTTCTCCTTGTAAGGTTTCCTTTCGTGCTCGAGGGCTACAAAAAAATAAAGAAATTGAGTCATCCTGCACAAAAGTACTGCAGAGAAGATTCATTACTAGGACAGAATGTAATTTGCACTGCAAACATAAACAGTCTACCCACACATGAAATATAGTGGTTGATGTCTTGCACATGCATGCTTCTTAAATACCTGTTTTAGAAATAACAGCTGTGTTCTTGCTGAGACCAGGCTCCTCACTTAAACCACAAAGGTTTTCACTGTAAACGCGGAATGAATATTCATTGCCCATAACAAGGTCTGAAACTGTGCAGTTTGTCCGTCTGTTATGGTCATAAACGGTGAACCATTCCTGGAGAACAAAATAAATGAAACATATTACCAATAAATATAAGTGATATGTCCTTGGAAGGTATCCTCAACTTCAGTTTAGTTTTCAAAGTGGCCCTAAATAATTATGGCCATTTAATTAAAGATAAATATCAATGCCATCCTCTATCACCTTGGTCTTCATGTCTGCTTTCTGGATGGTGTATCCGGTAATCTCACAGTTGCCGTCATCTTTGGGTGGGTCCCACTCCAGAGCTGCATTAAAGCCCCATACGTCAATGACTCTCACTTTTTGGGGTGGCCCAGGCTTATCTGTTCAGAAGAAACATCTTTTAGCACATTCAGATTCCTAATCAAACACAAATTCCATTCGGGTTTAAAAAATGTCTTTGTCAGAATCTTTACCAATAATTCTTATGTTAATGGTTGCTCTATCTTCCATGTTCTCAATCTGTAGAACCAGCTCATACGTTCCAGAGTGATCTCTCTCTGCTGAGCGAATGAAGAGGATGCTTTCCACGTGTGAGTTGTGGACATTGACCATCTTTGGGTCAATGGGTTTACCATCCTTGTACCAGGTGGCAACAGGTCGTGGCTTACCCTGAGGTCATAGAAGTACCAGGAGCCATGAAAGGAAGGGAAGTTTTAAAATGTCAAATTCAAACAAAAAAAAAAAAGGAGGAAAAGTAACAACGTAATTTAATTTATTATTCCATATTAATACAATCATGTTAGTTTGGGTTAACATGACTGCTCAAACCTGGAATGGGATGGTCAGGTTGATCTTTTCTCCGACTGTCCTGATGTATTTTGTTCTCAGCTCACGAGGAAGGCGGATCTTTGGGTGTTCTGGAGCAGAGATTGGTTTACTATTAATACCAGGGGATAACATGCAGTTGTGACTGTGTTTATGGCTTGTTGAGAAACTCTGATGATTCTTGAATGTGGAGATAAAACACATTGAAACGATTCATTATGATGAGAACTACTAAATCTGTCAGACTCACCAACAATTTCTCGGATGGTGACGGGCTGTCCCAGGGTCGCCGGTGGACTGCGACCAGCAATGTTCACCGCTATCACCCTGAAGTTAATTTTCTCCCCCACAGGAAGGTCACGCACCACAAATCCCTGCCGTTCACAAAGATCAGTGTTCGCTTGAACCCATTCCGTGCCTAAAAAAAAAAGAGAAGAGAAAGCAATAGTTTGAATATGTTGTCGTTCACTTTTTATCAATCTTTTTTAGTTAATTATCAAATATTAAAACCTGTTATAATCAATATAAGCAGCATTGTTACCTCCCTCCTTGCAGTACTCAATGATGTAGCCGTCCAGACCTCCAGCTCCAATTTTCTCTGGGGCTAGCCACTTCAAGCTGCATGTGCTGTCTGTCACATCGTGGACGGTCAGGCGAGTTGGCTCACTAGTTGGTGCTGAAAGTGACGGAAAGAAAGACTTAGCGAAGATTAGCGGACTGGCTGCCAAAGAGGGGTCGAGCACAAAGGGAGGTACAGAAAAAGGTTCAGAAATGACTAATTAAGTGTCTTGGATAAATTTACCAATGGGCATGAAGGGCTTGGAGTTCAGACTTGGCTGAGACATGCCAATACTGTTAACAGCAAACACTCTCATCTCGTACAAAACTCCTTCAATCATCCTCTTGGCCTCGTATGTGGTTGATTCATAAACATCAAAGTTCAACCTTGTCCATCTGGAGGATCCTTTCTTCTTCCTTTCCATTAGGTAACCTGATGGGTTTAGAAAGCAGTCGCACATACAGATGGAGGAATGGTATTTCAGAAAGAATTAAGATTTAGACTTTAAGGCACATTTAGAAATGTATGTGTTGTAAAGGTAAAAATTTCAATCTTCTACCTTTGATTGGCACTCCCCCGTCAAATTTGGGAGGCTCCCAAACAATAGTGGCACAATCTTCTCCCACTCCAGTGCATTTAACATTCTCAGGGGGGTCAGGCACATCTAAATTGAGATAAAACAAACGTTTTGTAGTTGCACAATACAGAAAAGTTCATTAGAAAAAAAGGCCATTATTCTTCTCGAGGTTTTGTGTTGAAGGCCGGCCCCTTACCCACAATTTTCACAAGCAGCATAGCCTTGTCCTCTCCGGCTGGGTTGGTGACACAGATACTATAGTTGCCCTCATCATCTCTTTCTGCCCCCTCAATAACAAAGCAGCTAAGATCCTTCCTGGACTCTACCCTCACGCGGCCTTCGGTCTCTGTGATTGGCTGAAATGAAATGAGGATTTTGGCCATTCTTATCACATAGAGGACACAGCAGAGCAAAGAAAGGGGAGGGGGATTTACTTTGTATAATTACTATTAGTGTTAAAAAGCTAAGACACAGTAAACATGAAACTGGCCAATGTTGGTGATGTGAGATGTGTTGGAATTGGAATTTAAGAGATAAGAGTACCTCATTTCAACACTTTATTTTTATTATATTTCTTAAACAGATTATCCTTTTTTGAAAGAATAGCTTTAGGTTATAGTTGGATTAATGTCAAGGTTTGCGTTGGAATGTTTAACACTAAGCCAATAAATTGCTCATTAATATTAAAATACCTTTAACTAAGTTTTAGCTAAACGTCTTAATCATTCTGACACCTTGTGAAGGAAATTCGTTTGCACTGAAACTAAGAAACTGCTGCAAAAAAAGTCATTAGAACGTCATTTTCTTTGGACTTGTTGAAAATTATAAAATGAAGTCTTAACTTTTATAAATATCATATAAAAATGGAAATGAATGCATACATCTGTTCTTGTCCATACATGCCATACATGTTTGAGTTAGGCAATACAGCCATTGCAATAACATATTTTCTTATGTTAAATGAAGATTTTTAGTGATTTATTCCATTTAGATCTTTAAAAGTTCGTCTTTTTTGTAACTGAGCCACTGGTTTTAATGAAGACTTTTATTTCGTAATAGCATGATTTCCTTTTTTGCAAAAAAAAATGTATCATCATGTGTAGCATGCAGACTTCACTGTCAAAGACCAAACCTGTTTTAATTTCTTACTTTTTCTCCTTTGGACCAAACCACAGTGGGGGCTGGTTCTCCTGTGATCTCAACATCCAGACGTAGTTTGTTTCCTGCTACTACAATAATAGTATTCTGGGAAACCATGTTTCCAGTGGTGTCCAGGTGGATCTTTGGGGGATCTGTATTGCAGAAATAAGAATTTATCTGGACTGATGTAGAAAATAGAGATAATTCTGGGTATTTTAAAGCTACTTACCTTGTCTGGGGACATAATCGATCTTAATTTCTGTTTTAAGAGAGGACAAGAGTGGACAAGATTATTAATACAGTCATTAATGGACAAATGGCAGCTTATAAATCACTGTGCCTCTCACCCAAGAAGTTCAGTTTAGCAGAAAGTGACAGAGCATATCCATCAGGAACAAATGTATAGTCTCCAGCATCCTCTGGCTTCACATCATCAATTAACAGCCGGTGAAACCTGAAAAACGCATTTTAGTGCAGGATGAACTGAAAAGAGTCTGCTTTACACTGTTAAGGCAAAAATGTGTGTGTTTCATCAAAGTCTTCCACACTGTTATCCTCACCTTCCGACATGAGTCATTTTAATACGTTCGCTTGGTAAGACCTCCACTCCGTCTTTGTACCACTTTCCGGTGACCGTGTCATCAGACACTTCACACTTGAACATCGCCTGTTCTGTTGCCCTGACTGTCAAATCGGCAATGTCCTGCAACACTTCCAGCTCCTTTTCTGAATAACAGTAGATACACAAAGAGACTCCATCAAGCAGGCAACTGGCATAGGCCAGAAAACAACAGAGATTCATGGTGTGGACATTTTGTGCTTGCTGCAAAAGGCAAAAAGCATGATGTTTTAAAAGAAAATCCATGTTAAGTGACTATTTATTGGTTGCACCTTCCACCTCCAGCTCTCCTTTGGTGTGACCTCCGTTTGTCCAAGCATGGTACATGCCAATGTCATCCAGGGTAGCCTCTAGAATAATAAATGTGTGCTTCTTTCCATCCTTTTTGAAACGGTACTTCGAGGATTCTTTGTCTTTGTGAAGCTCTTGATCCTCAAAGCACCTTCAAATTCAAAAGAAAATAGGCATGGGCTTTGCATTCAAAGGGAAATTACGTTAATCTCTATAAGACATATGTGCGTTTAAAAGGAACTGTTGTGTACGTGCTTCGATAAACAGATATTTTGAAGTGTAAGAGACTTTATGGACATAAAATATTCACCAAATGCCATTTTATAACACATGGTGATTTGTTTCTTTGTTTTTACAGATTCATGTTTTTAAATTTAGTAAAATAATGAGGGCTACACAAAAATGACTGAAACAACAAAACAAAATATGAAATTTACTGACCACACGACATGTGCACCTTCCTCAGACACTTCAATCTCAAACTCCACTCTTTCGCCCACAACCACATGGTAATCATCCATCAGCTTAGTGATGGTTATTGGAGGCTCTGAAGTCACAACAGCATTTGTTAACACTTCACTTGTGCCATAACGTTTCATACAATTCATGAGCGCGTGACTTGCAGCATGTGAGCACCTTTGACATAAACTTCTGTGGAACACTTGTCCTCCCCAACTACACACTCGTAAGCTGCATCATCAGACAGGTTGGCTTTGTTGATGGTAAGAGTTCGGACGTTCCCATTTGCCTCCATGACGTACCTAACAAGGAATGTATCAGACATCAATCCATGGTTTTCAAGCACATCCTCTCTTTGTATTTTACTTCTGTCATGCTGGACAGGTCAAACTCTGGACCAAGTTTTCCATTTTCTCAACTTTAAATTTAGATAAAGGGGTCTTTTTCTGTGGATGTGCATGCATGAGTATGCTTGCAGCATAAGATGTCTTGGCAGTGAGACCTCCTTAACCCACTGGGAGGCTTCTTGTGACCGCCTAAAAATAAAACCTGGTGATGGCAGAATCGTCTCCAAGTATGACTTTGTAGCATGGACAATTTTAGATGGATATTTTTAAACCACTACCCATTATGTCCATGTAAACTTAGCTATTTTGGCCAAACGGCGTTGGCAATTCTATGAACTTGATTAAGCAGTAGGATTGACTCAAACAATGACATAAAACTTATTAGTGTGTGAGGATAAACCTTTGAGCACATACTTGGCTGAGGGTTTAATCTCCTGGCCATTCTTCAACCATTTGACCTGGGCGTTTGGATCAAGAACTTCACAAGACAGGACGATTTTCTTCCCTTTATCCACTGTGTAGCAAGATTCAAGCCTCTTCAGAAAAGCTAGTGGTACAAAGAGATAGACGGTTTATCTATCAGTTTAGAAAATCTTTGAACTCTTGGTCTTCTGTGTTCTTTCCTTCATGCATCAGATACTTCTTGATCCCCCCCCACCCCTTTTTCATCCCTTGCTGACATGACTTACCCTCACTATGCTTTACTGGCTGTTCTTTCATCTTTTTCAGACGTTTCAGCATGCCCCTCAGGTCAGTGATGCCATACTTAAAGGCAATTTTCTCATACTCGCTTGGGTGGGCACTTTTAAGCAATTCCCACACATCTGTCTCTGGTTCCTCTTTTTCAGGTTTCTTCTTTCTGTCAGTCAAAAAAGGAGGGGCTTGTGAAAAGGACTTCAGCCGCGCAATGATTAAAAAACAACAACAATATTTTAGTATTTTATAAGTTTGCAGCTAAAATTATATTACTTCTTAGTAGCTTTCAGTAGGGCACTGAAGTCGAGTTCTCCGTCGTCCTCTCCAGCATCCCTGTATGCAAAGAAACCCACATAAATTGCACTAAACTGCTGCAGCCAGGCACATCTTCTGCTATGATAACCCTTTAAGTAAAGTATACAGCAATATGCAAATGAACTAGAAAAAGCATGGTATAAATAGCCTGCAAATGCACTTTTCCTTTTTTGTTTTCCCAGCAAAGAGACTACTGACACAGCACGAATCGCACAGCACTTACGCTCTCTTGAAAGCAGACAAAATATCTGCTTGCTCCTCCTGGTGTGCAGCTATATCAAGAGAAATTGCAGACAACACGCATTATTACTGGACTGGATCAAAACAGCAGTGCTTACAGAAATGGAGACAGTCTCAGTAGGCCATGTACACTCACCCTCCACAGAAACCTCAAAGGTGGAGCTGTCACATTTGTCTTTAGCTGTCACCTCACATCTATAGCCCCCAGCATCCCCTGGGACTGCTTTGACGATCTTCATTTCATATGTGTAGATCTATGACAGAAAATAGTGGTCAGTCAGTTTCCTTGGATATTTCTGGAATAGTGTGATCGGACCAAATGTACACACCTTAGTATTTCTGTCGTACGTTTCCTTGAATTGAAAATGTTTCCCAGCTTTGCTACCAAGGTCCAGCCACTTGCCCTTCAGCCACTTCATAGTGGGCTTTCTTGTCAGGGTGCTCGAGTCCACCTTGGCAATAATTGTAAAGTCCGATCCTGCCATTGAAAAGAGATTTTGTGAGTTCAATGCAGTAACATTAACATTTTATATCTGGGTGTGTCCCACCTGCAACAGCAACTACATTGCTCTGTGGTTTCTCTACAAAGAGTCCAGTGAGCTGAGTCGACTGTGGCTCTGAAACAAAGCATTGCAAAAGGAAAGAAGTTAGGGAAATCAATTCATTTAGCAAACTATGTTGATGAAAATCACAAAAACATTTATGGTCACAAATGCAACAAAATAAAGCATACGAAACACAAACACAGCACTGCTGATGAACACGCAAATTAAGTAAGGCAACAAAATGTGGTAAATTTAAATATTTTTCATGTTCTGTAGATGACATGCAGTAATGTTCACAAAGCAAATTAAACATTTTTCTCTGGGCCAAATAGGTATGGCAGGATGAGTTGGCTGAGATCGCGGCATGATCTTGTCCCTCCCAGATGATGAATAGAGTCTCTGTCTGGTAAGTCAGCCATGGTCAAGCCCTGAACTTCCCTTTAAGTCGTCCTTTATTTTGACTAAGGACCCCGCTGAGGACCCCAGTGTCAGTCCCGTGTTTATGCTGGAGGCCTTCCCTGGTTTGGAGTAACGTTTCCTTGGGTTGAAGGGTTCACACACTTTGGGAGCCTCCACATCCCTTAGCCATTCAGGTCCTCAGCACACTAAACGTTTTTATTACAATATGTACATGTATTTTAACACTTCCTTATTAATTGTAGTTTTAGAATCTTGTAATAAAAATTTGTACCCCAGTCTCCTGCCTTTGTGTGCATCCATCTATTTTCCTCATGCTACATATTGTCAGCCTAATAGCATATCTGCCTAACTAATTTTTTCAGGTTTTTTTAAAAGAAGAAAAAACACCTTTTTTTCGAACACTCAGTTAGGACCAATATCTCAATTTGGCAAAAAATAATGAGTTAGGCAGAAATGCTATTAGGCTGACAGTATAGGCTTTAGCTAACATGTGCTAGTTTTTAAATGTCCCCACAAATTCCAACTGAAATCTGTTAGGAAAATGCACCAGGCCCAATGTGTTACACCACCTGTACCTTTTAAAAAGTAAACATGCTTGTAAAGGACGTTCAGAAAGGATGACAGAGATTGACATTAATCTAATACATGGAGATTCTGCTTTGTTGGATGATTGGACATTCTTCAAGGCCATTTCTGAAAATGTGGTGTCAAGCGGTTGATTTGGGGCGGCCGTGGTGCAGCGGTAGGGCGGTCTACCCATGATCGTAATATTGCAGGTTTGATTCCCGCCTTGCACACCCATGTGTTGAAGTGTCCTTGGGCAAGACACTGAACCCCACCTTGCCTCTGGTGGTAGGCAGGTGCCTGTGTTTGGCAGTGGAGCCGCCACCAGTGTGTGAATGTGTGTGTGACTGGTTGAATGGGTCTGTGACTGTAAAGCGCTTTGGGCCTTGTAGGTAGAAAAGCGCTGTATAAGTATACGCCATTTACCGTTTACCAAGCGATATATTGTTTGAAAGACAATTCCAAAGTGAACAGGACTGTTACATTTGAGCAATGGTAACAGATTTGTTTTTGTTTCTCTAAGCCAAAATAATCTGCTGTATTATGTGATTTGGCATGCTTTGATTATCTGACATGGGGCAGATAGGTTATCATTCTTTTATTAACTACAATTTCACCATTTCAAAGACAGAGTTTTGTCCCATTTAAAATACATAAGAGGAAATCATGGCAAAACTTTAATGGAACCTATCTATAGTCATGGTTCCAGATTTAGACTTGTTTCAACATACGTATACCACCCACTTCTCAGTTTGGCTGAGCTACAGGAAAAACAAGTATCTTATTTGACATATACAGTACTTAACCATAAGTCAAAAGACACTAATGCATTAAACACTACAGTTTTCCTTAATTCACACAGAACCGTTAATGGACAGTGTGGACAAATGCCCAAGATGGGGGTGAAAAATCACAAATATGTATATAAACACTGCACACAGTCAACTGTTGACACTTTTATTCATGATGACAAGATCATGAGAGAGATCTGTTAAGAAGCAAAGTAATCAACTATGTTGATTACTGTTGATTTTATCATAAAACAACAATTAAACAATTTGAAAAACTTTGAAAACTTCCCTTGGACTGATCTTGTTGGAAAATAAACGAAAGTACATCACAGTGCAAACAGACATGTTTCAGTTTAGTTTCTCTAAGTCCCAGCGTATTACTAACACAATATCTACAATGTATAGCATTTTTGTGTTGTCAGCATCTTAAGACGAGCTGCAATATATTGTAAAATATTGTTGACGATTGGTTTTAGGTTCTGGCATGAACCAGCTGAAAGTATTCAGTAGCAATTAACCACAAGTGATGATAATCCTCACAGACACTATACCCCAACAGATAGGGTTGTAAACAGTCTTGGTATGCTAAGCCCTTCCCGCAGAAATTTTACTCCCTAAAAATGTGCTGCAATGTAGTGCAATACCATCTGAGGTTCCCAACATGGCATCAACAAATCATAAATTTCCAAAATAGAAGCTAAAGTAGATTTTGCACATGGAATTTACTTGCCTCTATAAACCCACACAGCCTTGTTTCAGTGAAATAGTAAAACTCTTTTATATTATATTTTGTACAAAATCATTTCTCTTCCAACAATTTAAAAAAGAAACAGTATTCTAAAAAGGTTTGTGACGGGTTTAGTAATTGAATAATGGCATATTGACCAATCTGTGAAGATAAAACAATTCTTCTGTCTCATTTTCTATTTAAAATTGAGCAATTTTTGACTAATAAATAAAACACTGAATTGATTGTTAAACATATACTTCTTTACTGGTTTTATTTTTCAGGTCTGAATGTCAACTAATGGGACCACTTGGTGAACAAGGGCTGATTTGCTGTGACACCTTTTTTTTGTGTGCTATTTCTGACCAATAGAAAGCCACATTGGTGGATTTGCTGGTTATCTGTTATTAGTATTAACTTCCCACAGTTTTCTTTTGTATTTTGGTTTTTTTATTTCAGGAAGTCTTTAAAAGAAAAGTCAAATCATGATCTTCATTAAATGATAGGTTTTAGATTTTTTTTTTAACTTTTATTTGGGCAAACCGAAGCTCCTTTTTCATTTTTTTGTTTGGGTTCTATAATTGTTTGATATCTACGTTTCTTTGAAGCCACTTCTGGCTGGTTTTTCCATGAATTTTTGATCCATACACTGTTTGAGTTAAAGACAGAGGCAACCACCATTGATAGTGCTCTGACATTTACATTGTTACTTGCATGTAACTACAGTATATCCGCATACAGGCTCCACTTTTGTCCTCTGGGAAAATGTTGCAAAAGGAGGACTTGCAGAGCCTTCTTTAGTGATGGACAGTCATTGCAACAAAGGGGGATGAAAGAAAAAAAACAGGATCAGAAAAGGCTGTAGTTGCCTTTCTATATTTTATAGGGGTTACATCCTGGTCAAACCCAAGATTTTACATATTAATGGCCTAATGCTGGTTGTTTTAGATCTGTTTTCTTGGAGGTAAATTTAACAGAGAAGTGACTAATCTCCTCCACAATTAGCCATGATGTGAAGACGCATTACAGGTTAGAGAAGGCTGCTCACCTGTCAATTCCCTTTCAGAACTATCATCTGCATGGCTGTCCTGTTAGTGATGTTAGACATGTTTCTATATTTCATTTTACAAGGCTGAACCACTGAATTCATATCATGTGATAATATGCTCTACAGAGGATTACATACTTCTCAGAAGCCATGACCTACTCCTATTAGTCTCACACAAGGATCCAAATGTCTCTGTTTATCTCTTAACCACAGTAACTATGGAACATTTCACAGACACTTGAAAGTCCCCATAAGTAATCAGTAGCTCTCCGTTCCCTGAACCCTTGGCCCTTTCATAGCTTCCAATCAGCCATTCATCTTCAGATTTTTGCCTGCTGGATCCAACCCTGTTGGGCGAAGGCGGGGCACACCCTGAACAGTATATACACTATTCTCCTGGTCAGTTAGTAGATAGCAGAGTTTGGACTCAAGTGTCATCTTGAAGAACTTCGACAGGTGCAGTTTACTGACAACAACAGCAGCCCTTCAATTTCATTATAAAACCTGAGCTGTAAAGCCTCAGCATCAAACTATTGGCAATGGATTTAGGAATGAGCTGTGACCTTTGAAGCAAAACTTAGAATAGGGACTTAACCATCAAACATGTTATCTAATTTTATAGAATTGACATAACTTGAACTTTGAGTAGTGTAGTACTACAAATACAGCTCTTGTTGTCTTACTTCAAGATCACGAGATAGAATACCTCCTTTCAAATTACCTCAATAGACATCTGAATATTTAGTATCTACAATCATTAAAATTAAATTAGAAAGAAAAAAACCCTCAGAGCAGTCCTTAAGGAAGTTGTCAAAATTATTTCAAATAATTTGTTACACTTGCTATTACATTTTATACATCACTGACAAAAAATAGTTTAGGTGACATTCACACGTTCTAAGTATGTTTTGGTCTTTTCTTACCATCCCCACCATCGTCTGAATCTGCAGCAGACAAGGAAGCAAACGAAACGGAAACAGCAACGGTGAAGCAAAAAGCATAAAGCACAAAAACTGCAACTTTGACAAACACGGCTCAGAGAAAAGCACGTGCAGCACAATGAGTCTATCGATGCAGTTGTATTGTTCCCTGCAGAAATAAATGAATAGATCGTTGTATAGCTGAGGCAATATCAAAAGCTCTATAAACAATGAGAGTCAATGAACAATAAACAACATTGTTAGACCAAACAAGGGTAAAACAAAAATCACTGAAAGGATAAATAATTACAATAAAAATTTTAACTTGCTAAAAAATAAGTGTCATTCCATTTGAAATGATCACAATTTCAGAATGCAAATTCATTCCAAATACATTTTTTCATTCCAATATTTATGAAAACACACATTTAAGCATGGCATTGACCTAAAGATGTTTTAGACGTAATAAATCAATAGGCACACATGATGGAACATGTATGCATTCCCGTGTGCATACATGACATTAATCATAAAAGTGCATCATTCCCAGGACAGTAACTTACCTCCATCTGCTGGGGGTGCATCTAAAGAACATTAAGGGAAATTAGCTAAAAATGCTAATATGCAGAGGGGTTTTCAGGATATTTTATTTCATTTTAGGAACAAAAATTGGTCTTTAGAAATTCTCGACACCATTAGTTGTCCACTAGCTTAATGGTTCTGTTTCAAATGGCACTACAGAAACCCAAAGCAAAAGGACTTTTCAAGTCTAATCAAACTCAATGTTAGGTATAAAACAGATGTAAAAATGCATACATTTGTGGTCAGTCACTGTCAGTGAAGAGGAGAGGTTTTGTTTGCATTGAGAAATATCCATCACTAAAATGACAATGAAGACTTAGAAGAAACAAATATTACCACACATGTTGAAACATGTATGCATCAAAGTGCATACATTCAGATGTTTATGGAAGCACATATTTTTACATAATATGTGGCATGTGCGATCAGAGCGTCCATATGCAATCATTCCCCATGTAGTGTCTTACCTCCATCTGCTGGGGGTATATCTGAAAGATGCATAGAATGACCTCTATATTATCTAATTGCTTAAAGGAATTTAAAGAAGGAATGAATATCACAATGTTTTGCAAATATCATTTACTTTTTTAAAAGAGGAGGAAAATGGAAATGGAATATTTGTGAACAGAATTCATGTATGGGTGTGATTGAACTGTTTGACCCAAATATGCAAACCAAATTCTGGAGTTCCAAGAAATTAATTTGAATTTTTGTGAGAAAAAAGTAAGTTTTATTGCTTCTTGTTAACATACAATAAAACATAAAAAGAAAAAGATACATGTAAACATTATTTTTTTGAGAATTCTTAAAAGAAAGTAAGAAAAATATTTCTAAAACCCTTTCTTTCGCTGCTCCATTTATTTAACATTCAATTGGATGATGTAGAAAAAACTGCCTTTTGACTCTGATCGACTCCACAACCCAAATTAAAAACTTGTAAATGCAAACTCATTCTTTTCTCTGTCCAGCTCCCTCCTGAAGGGGGATAATAGGTGGTTCTCCTTCTATCTGTGCTCTCCCACGATTTCAACATGGTTGAATGAACATTTTCACTGATGATGTCATGCGCCACGAAACATGTTCATAGAGAAATGCCCCACACGCCATTCATCACAGTTCCTGATAATAGCATGTGAAAACTGAATGAAGATGCTCCCCTGACATGACGTTTACCTAAAAGCAGAGATGTGGTGCTCAGTGGACTATGAGTCATTTGAATTTAGAGTCTCTGTTTGCTCAATGCAAACAGCTGAGTTAGCAACGTGAGAGAAAAAAATGTGAGAGACTAAGTCTTTTTGCTGGGATAATCTGAAGCGCACGCAAAGTCAGTCAGAAAAAAAAAAAACTCACCCTGCCCCTCTGGCTTGGCTGAAAAAAAAAGAGAAAAAAAGGATTGGTGACATATATAGAAGAACATGACTCACTCTATCAAAATATACAGCAAAAAAATGTATTTGTATTTAAAGAAATGTTGCGTCAGCATCTCTTTTGGTTCCACTCCATTTGTGGGATTCAGGCGCCTGAAAGTAGCAGCTATAAAATAGTTTTCTGAAGAGTTCAAGCCCATATCAGATGTCACGCTGACGCTGATAATCCCAACAGTAAATCTAATTTATGGCCTGATAAAATATGAAAAGAACCATCTCTTAACTCTTTACCAAACTGTCTTGGCTTCATCATTATCACCTCATACGGATGACTTAAAAACTAAAATAGAGGGTATATTTTCATTTTCATCTTTTTCAAAATGCAGCACTGTGGGTGTTATTGTTGAACCCTATCTCTGGTAAAAAGAAATTCTTTACTGAAATAGAGACATATAATGTATCCAACTCCCCAAGTGTTCCTGGGAGGTCAGTGAGGGGGTTGCTAAAGGCCAGGGACGGTTTCTTATGACCTCCCTGAAGTCATGCCACATTCTCTAAAGTTGCACACAGTTGCCTTGAATAGTGTGGCTAAACTGACTATGTGCTATACTCTCTTGATTGTTATACATTATCAACCCAAATAGCTGCTCTTTTTGATTGATTTTGCAGTAAAAAATTTAATTTTGGAAAATGATGTGAAGGGTTTCATGTTTTTTTTCCAATAGAACATCATATACGTTTGCTTTGCAGTCGGTTTATATATATGCACATAAAAGAGATTCTACATTGCATAGCAAGAGTGATGTAAATTTTTTATACACCTTGTCAGAGGATTTAGCACCTGCACTGAGTGCAAATCTACATCAGCATCTGCTATGATGATCCACGTGGGATAGGAATCTCGACTATCTCGAGCAAGTTTGGGGTAAAACAAGGCAGTGCACTTCTGAACAGCTGCTCCTCACAGCCTGTATGATCCTCAGAGACTACGTTATTTCATGTGCAAGGTTGTGGGACATACACAGCACATGAAACTACTATCATTTTTTTTCTTTTTTGCTGTGTTGGTATAAATAAAAAAAGGTTGCAAATATGCTTGTGTTCTCTTAAGGGAGTAAATTCTTTTTATTTTCTTTTGCTTGTGGAAGTCAGTTTTTGTGCTGCATGCCTTCATCCTTGTATCTCCTGTATCTTGCACTGACAGTCAGATTTACTGTGTATTTAATGACTTGACATAAAGATAGATATTGGGTAGCACGTCTAACGACAACCTGCAATTTTATGTACACTAACCGTTTACAGTGATAGTTTAGCAATAAAAGGCAAAATGCCACTGTCTTTTTTTTTTTTATCAAAAAGTCTTTTCTTTGCTGATGATGTTGCTATTTTTATCATGAAAACCATTTCAAGCAAATATATCATTTATGCCAAATACTTAGTAAATTGTGTATTTCTGACGCAGAGGCCTAATGCTGTTTGTTTATTCTAACAAGGTGACATATATTCATTAATTAAGATAATTTTGTTTTTGTTTATTTTCTCTATTGGAAAAACAAGACCTGTTTGAAGAGTGGTCGAAAGGACACCCTATTGCTGTCATGTTACAGCCTCCTTCACAAGACTTTGGTCCATGCAGCATTCACACTTGTGAGGATCAAAGGCCGAATGTCTGAGAGTGACTTAAAGACAAACCCATTCATTCATTCAAAGAGGAAATTAATCATGTCATCAATCTGCATTAAGGTTCATGTGTCTTGACAAAGATAAACCGCTCCGAGGAAGTGGAAAAGCTTCACAGAGCAGTCATGGTTCAATTTTCCATCCCGATGTCTCATCCAGGCACAGCGATGAAAGGAATTATGACCATGTATCATATCATATCTTTTGACCTCTGGCTACAAAACTGTCAAACTTTTGATTGACTGTTTTGAAGTGGAGCCAAGTTCAGACCAGAGCAGCAGGCCTGCTAATCAGGAAGGAACTTTCTGCATAAAAGCAGCAGATTACATAATGATTTATATACGTCAGAACAGCAGAAATGGTCAAGTAAAACCTGATCCACCTGGGTGGGGATACAACTCGATGAACTTAAAAGGAAAAAAACGTGCAAAAGGTCAGTGCTTAATGTAGAGTATTTTTAGCTGCTTTGAGAGGGCAGGATTTGGCTTCTATTAGGTGAAGCGTTTCAGATAATGTTTCCACTCAGCTTGTTTGTGTAGGATGAATATAGCCTTTTGATTAATTATGATTTAATTGTTAAAAATCAAGACGTTTAAGATGAAAATCTTGCTGTGTGAGATCATATGATAAAGCACGTTTAAATAAAAAACATATTTAGCTTTTCATATATTTAAAGTTAATACATTCGCTAGAAAACTGTTGCTCATCCTGTCTACAAGCCATTATTTGTCTCTTTGGGATCTTCCACCATTGCACATTTGAAACTGTTTGATATTGTTTCTGTGCTTGTCCAGCAGATGGTTAATGACAGGGAAGGGTGAATAAAGAACTGCATTTTACTTTTAGTTTTCACTTATTTTCCCTCCTAATAGATTTGTTTTTCTTGCATAAAGAAGTTTTAACACAATGTCACGTGGCCAAGTTTAATACTTCTGCCTGCCTGCCATCATAAACTAAACCAGTAATTTTCAAATGCGTATCGATTATATTTGTAATTTCTCCATTTAAATTGTAGTTTCTTTTTACATTTTGCCTGACAACGACTGCTTCCTCATGGCTCTTCTCAAAATCTCAAGTTTTGTTTTGACCACGTTAGCAAACAGCTGATGGGTTGCTGATGAAACTTAAGCCTTCTTAATTATTTCAAGTATTGGTAGCTTGTTAATTTAGAAACAGCTGCAAACCAAGGACAGATGGAACCTACTTTATCACAGTTACTTGTAGTTCAGTTAGTGTTGCATTAGAGTGACATCATGATTTATCCTGATACAAAGTAAGTTTATATCTTTAGGTTTAGACATTTAAGATAAAATAAGTAATATGTGAATCACCTTAATATAATTTAAGTGTGAAGCTTTACAAAAAGGTAAACAAGCAACCTTTAGTTTTTAAAGGTGGATCAAAATGGAGAATCACAACAATAAAATGTGGATTATTCACTTTTTTTTTTTAATCTTTCTGTAATTTACAAATCAGCTTGGATTGAGCCTGTACATAATACATGGGTACATTTCCATAAAGTAGTACCTCCTCAGAGAGGAGCACTACTCGCAAAGCTGTTGCGACACAACAGCTCAGAAGGATTGCAGCGTGCTCAGTGATGTGAGACTTCCTCTCTGATGTCATTTACACACAGGCAGTGAGTGCCTAACAACAGGCAGCAGGACTATATTTGACCTTCGAAATAATAAGTTAATTAATAAATATTAGAGTAAAAATATGATTGCTGTTGTTTTGTGTTTTTCACCTTTTTTGCACTTGCATTAAACATAAACATTTACTTTTGGTGATGTGGTGCATGGGTGTGGGAGGTGGTTTCAAAGTAACCGATTCAACTTTTTTAAATTCACTTTTGTCATCAACCATCAGTGTTTTCAAAAATGCAAATTATATCATCTAAACTTTTTCTTTTTGCACTTTTTGTGCAAATCTTTCATGCAAAAATCAGTAATAGTTCTTTTTTATGCATATTTTAGTTTGGTAAAACTCATTACAGAGCAAGTAAAACTCAAGCATCAACACTGCAACCAACTCTTGATAATAATTAAAATAAATTATGCTGTAGTCTGCATACCTTCAGGGACTGGCTCAGGCATGGTTATTCCTGTGTCTTCTCTTTTCTGCGAGATGACTGAAGGCTTGTGGGCTTATTCCTTTTATTCCTCTCCACTCAGTGTTATTCAAAGCTTCTCTGGAACTTAAGTCACCCACACCCATCAGTGAGCAAGAAGGTCCAGAGGGAAGGATGACACCTTTGATGAGTTCACAAATGGAAGCAGTCAGGAGTGTGACACAATGCAAAGGGAAAGTGGTGAAAAGGTTTTGCAGAACTGTAAATTTTACAGGCTGACTAAATCTTGTAGCTTTAATTTAATTCAAGGGATATGCGGATCATCCTGAGAGGAGCAACAACTGATCCACTTTTTGACATGTTATCTTGAGTCCTGTGGTGCCACATTAGTTTGTCAATTATCTCTCCTTACAGCTGCAGTGCAAAAAGGATCAGTGAGTGTTTGAAAATAAACTTAATACTTTGCTAGACATATTACACTGGCTGCAGAGCAGAAAAAAACTCTGACAGGACAGTTAGCTATGATTTCAAAAAGTAGTAAAAATATAACTTTTTCTGTTACTTCTGTTTAAAGAATATTATTTAGAATATTATTTAATTATAAATATATATTTTTATGCTTACCCAAAAAATCTTTTTAAATACAGACAGTGCACAAATACTTTAAAAATATCAATCATTTTTAAATTAAATAATAAATAATAAATGTTTTACACTATATTTAGTTAGAAGCACCTTAATAATTATAGTATATCTAAGAAAAAAAACATTTAAAAGTCAATTAAAAATGCTAAATAGGATGCAATGGTTTGAAATGTTGTAAAGTTTTTGGTGGTGTAATTGGAAAATATGCTGCAAAAAATTAAAAGAAGTTTAAGAAACAATACTATATTGTATTTTAAATTGTTAAGAAGCTGAATTTAAGTGTAGTTTTTAGTAAGAAAGAAAACTAGGACTATATAACAACTGATTTTTTCTAACTGAGGCTGCATAGCAACTTAGAAAAATGATTTTTCCTTAGCAACCATTGAGGATGTACTGAAAAGGGTTCATGACTGTGGATAAATACAGAATCTGGTATAACAGCAACAAAAACTTCCATATCACTGCAGATGGCAGAGAGTTTTCAGTCTTTTGAGACGTCAACAGACAGCTGAAAGCCACACTTGCGACAGTGTTGACACTTAACCAGCCAAAGTCAGTAACCGTGCACTCTAACGGTCTTCTATTATGCAGCAGTGTTCTGTCTCCTGTTGCCTGGCTGCTTACGATGAAGACTCAAGTCCTGCAGCGTGCATGTCTTGGTTAGCAGCGGTAGTCGTCATCCTTCTCTTTATTTATCTGTAATGTGCGTGCATCAGCTGCAGCCACTGGAAACAAGTCCCCTGCTGCTAGGGTGTGAATCCGAGAACTGGCTGGAATGTTTCTGTACTGACTACGGTTAGTGTTTTTTTGCAGATATGTTTCAGCTCAAGAAATAAAAATTGATGGTAGGAGACTGTTGTTGTCCAAAGAAACTGTTTAAATGGGTTATTTTGGTTATTTACTCCTCTGTATGTCAAGCTAGTTGTACAATCTTTCGTATAAAAACCTACAATTCATTAAGTGAAAACAGAAAACTGTATTTATTTTACATCCAAAGATGATTAGCTGTTTCTTGACCAGTTCATAAAAAACTTGTTGCTGACATGAAATAACTTTCCTGCAGTCAGCATTTGATGCATCAAATGTAATTAGGCTGTGATTAGCCCAGAATCTGCAAAGATATCGTTTTTCTTCCAGCACTAATTTAAATTGAATTTTGACTGAAAAATGTGCTTTGGATAGCAAGGATTCCAGCTGATGCAGCAAATTTCAAAAGAAACTCTGAAATTACCATTTTAGTAAGCTAACACTCAACAGATGTTAAACAGAGAAAACCCAGGAGAAGGGGGTTTAGGTATAATAAGATGCTGCACCAGAGTTATTCCTCATTAGCTCACCTAGACTTCTACGTTTTGTTCCTATATTTCTATACATTTAAAAATGGCTATGGTAACAACCGTTTAATGCAGCATAAGTAATTTAACATTTTATATAAAAAATGTTTTGTTTGTAACATTATTCCAATTGGACTATCCTTAGGAATACCATTAGTGCCTTTGAGCCACAAAGCAACATATCCCTGAAATTCTAGAAACTCCCAGCAACTCTCGATTTATTAAAGGAACCAATTAAAATGAAAAAAACTTTTATTTCTAGAGACTTTTATCTGTAGAAAACAATCATCAGGGACAATTACAGATATGTTTTCTACCAAATCTTTTCACAATGTCTTTCTGGCAATATAATAATTTTACCACACATTTATTACATCATTCTCAGTTGTTCAGAGAATGAAACCATAGAAACATTGAACTGACCTGTATGCAAAACTGCATTTTAATGAGAGTACGGAGACAGACAAGGCACAATACTGTGAAACAGTATTACAGGATCTGATCAGCCATGTTTGTTTATTTGATTTCTGAAATTAATTCATATAAATTAGAGTATTTCGTCAACAGCTGGATGACTTTTAGGAGGAGTTTGTCTGTCTCTGTGTTGCTTCCTTACTCTATATATGACTTTAAAATACAATATAAAACATTAAAAAATAGATAATCAAGAGATGTAAAATATATAATAGATGAAATTAAAGACAATACAATAAAGAAGACAATCAACTTTTTTTATCTTCTATTCCTTTATGGCACTCTGGCTCCATCCTGTGGATGTTACAGGAAAAGTAAAATAAAAACAAAAATAATGGTGTCATTATAGAGAGTTCCGGTTCTTGGGGAAGACGCCACAGAAAGACCAGCAGCACTTCACAACTCTATTTACAGCAAAAAGCGTAAATATTGCTAAAAGCAATTCTTAATTATTATGCCCCTGAAAAAAAAAATGTGACAGGAGGAATCTGGGGATATCAAGAAGTTGCTTGATTTTGTACTGGTAAGGCTAATAAAATCTGGTGATCCACTACATCAAAAGTGGCACTAAGATCTAGCAGCAACAGAACAGAAAGTTTCTGAGAGTCAAAATCGTATCTAAGATAGTTTATGATCTTTAAAAGAGCCGTCTCTGTACTTGTGGTTTTTTGAGTATTTAAAAACTCATGTCGTTGATTTGACACTTTTTTCTAAAATTCTACTTAAAATTGGTACGTTGGATACAGATCTACAGTTATCCAGAGTATTTGGATCTAAATGACTCTTCTTTAGAAGGGGCCTCACTACCCCCATCGTACAGGCAGAGGGAAGACCCCCGTCTGAAGAGAGCAGTTTACTATATTTAAAAGCTCCGACTCAAAGAATCCATAAAATGTTTTAAAAAGTGACGTGGGAAAAGGCAGGTTGTGGCGTTTACTTGGGATACAACTCAACCAAGCATCTCTGCATTAACAGGGACAAAACTCTCTAGTGTTTCTTCTGGTAAAAACAATGCTGGTGATCTGTTAAAACCAGTGTACTGCACAGATTAAATATTAGGTCTTTTAGCATTGATTTTATCCGTGAAGTGGTCTGCAAAGTCCTCACATGCAGCATTAGTTGAAGGCGTATGGAGACTTGTTGAAATCTTTGTTTTTTAAATATCAATTGTTTTAGAAATACGTTTTGGATTGTTTTAATTTTCTGATTTGATTTTGGAAAAAATAGGAAGTTCTGGCCTGATTAATTGACTTATTGTAAATTATGAGTTGTGCTTTCAAAATTTCCTTGTGAACTGTTATTTTCATCTTTCTGTATCTGCTCTCTGCATTCCTACAATTCTGTTTCAGATGCTTAATATGATCAGTCATTTTAGAAGTGGCTCTTAATGTTTTTGACTTGAAGGGAGCCACTGCATCTATGGAAGACTGATGTCTGTTTTTAAAACGATCAACAATATATAATCACAGGGTGCAGGTAAAATCTGAGCAGGAGTTTGTTTAGAATATCAATACACCTTGCAGCCACTTCAGGAGTTATATACACCGTTTCCTCACAGTTCCCAATGAGGCTTCTTTCTGGATTTCACTGGTGAAATTAAAAAAACATACAGTAATGGTCTGAAATGGCCAAGTCAACAACAGAGGACACCCCAGCGGACAGGCCGTAGGTGATGACAAGGTCCAAGGTGTGTCCTCTGTTGTGAGTTGGTTTTGTGACATGTTGCTGAAAATCCATAATGCTCAAAAGATTTTAAAACTCACAGGCATATATATCATCATTTTTGTTAACGTGTAAATCAAAATCACCAGTTATTAAAATCCTTTTGTATCTGATGTGAAGTGATGAAAAAAATATAGAAAAATCTTCAATAAAACAGGAAGGAGGCTTTGGTGGTCTGTACTATGGGATGTTTAAAGATTATTTACAAAATATCCTTTCTTTCCTCCCCTGATTGAAAATTAAAATTGAAAATTAGGAGCTGCATCAGTGCCAAGCCAGGTTTTAGTTAAAAAACAGACAGGTTAAAACATCATCTAAAATCAGATCATTAATGATAAAAGACTTATTTACGAATGATCTGACATTTAAAAGAGCCATCTTCGTTGTTGTGGGTGAAATCTGATGTGACCATAACATGGGTTTTGTGATTGTTGCGTGAATTGGGCGTAGACATCTAACATGCGAAGCACGTGGATGAGAATGAAAAATAATTCAGTAGGGGATGGATTATATAAGATCGCTTCCTCCCACTCCTTTTCAAGCAATACATCAAGCTCTACTTGACTTTAGTTAATGATCACTGTATTTAATTAATCACAGGTGACTTCATTGTGTCTTTGATTTTCCTTGTTTTTTTTTTAACAACGCATTTCATCATTTCTGTAAGGAGTTTGATAAATCTGTGTGATTTTTTTTCTATTGCATTGACTACAATTAATGCTTGAAGTTAATAAATTATATAAAAAAATCAAAATGCTGCTGAATTTTTTGACACAAATATTCCGTCTTTGCAGATGTTGTTTTTTATGGTCTAAAAAATCTTTTTTTTTTAGCAAATAGATCATATATGTCAATGAATTTCTGAAATGTGTGTCACATAATCGTTTTGACTAATTCTGTAAAGATGCTCCTCATTTAAACAAAAAAAGGAAGGAATTTCTGCAGAAACCCATGAAGAAAATCTTTGTTTTTGTTTTTTTTTTGTATGTGGTCCATGCAGCATTTATACTTGTAAGGATCAAAGATTTAAAAATATAACTTGTTGAAAAATCTCCTAAAGGCTTTTGTCACTCAGAAAGAAATTTAAGACAAAAATGTACAATTATATTGATTATAACTACAGATACATTTCATATAGGGTGGGTTTGCATTTCCAGCACATGCAAGTATTTTACCTTTATGAGGGAACGTTTCTCTAGTTTAATTTTTTTATTTTACATTTGAGCATTGTCTTAATTTAGAAATGTTTTCTATTTTACCTTTTTAATAGTGTTAAATCTAAGTTCTGAAGCGGAACGATACATAAGCACATATTACTGTCTCTACACGTTGCTGTTTTTCCCACTGCTTATTAAAATCTTTAATTTGTTTTATAGTATCATAATTTTATATCATTATATTTTTGGAGCTTCTAGACTTTTTAAATAATATTTTTCCCTAAATTCTCTATCCTCCTTCTATTTTTGGTTTCTTTTTTATCAAACACAACTCAACCAAATAACTAAACCAAGTTAATGTCCAATATCTTATATGTTTTAGAAATGTAAATGATACATTTTATATTTGTACCAATAATATGTTATGAAGACATCTCGTTTGTTGGCCGGTGTAGTTTCTATTCTAAACAGAAGATGGAGACAAAGTTTATCTTTACAAATAGATCCAATGTCAAGCATTATACGCCACATCAGATAAGAACTTGATTTTGGAAAATTATCATACTGTGACAGTATTAAAACAGTTGCTTCCTTGTAGATTTTTCTTTTTTTTTTCTTTTTTACTTAAACCTAAAAGCAAATTATATATTTATGACTGTTTTTTTGGCATTCTGAATGATGATATAGATCTTCTACCAGTTTATGGTGGAATATATTAAACAATCAATGTATATTCTATATAAGTACTTTGCTGGAGCTTGTTACAGTAAAGGAGAAATGGCTTGGACCAACAAACTGATATCTTTGATTCTTCTCCATCATGGATTGATTTTCACAACCAGTTTACTGGACTACAGAAGAGCAGTGGTGCTCACAGTCAACAGCAAAGAGTTTTTTTTGTAGTGCTCCCAACAGTAACTAACCCAAAGGAACATTTGTTTTAACTCACATCATATTCAGCTGATGTGAAATAATATTTGCCCTATACATGGATCTACAAAGTCTCAGTTAAAATTCAAAATCTTAGGTCAGATTTTTTTCTGCTTTTTGTTTTTTTAGAGTAGATTTTAAAACATGAACTACTAAGAATAAATGTAAAACAGTGCTTACTTTTATAGACTGTGTCTTAATTAGAATATGTGAGGAAATCTGGAAAAAAAAAATCAATCTAAAAAAGAATGAAAAAGAAATTTATTATAAGTGACCATTTTTTACTTTTATTTGGCTTTGTACACAGCTTTGTAAAAAGAAATGAACAAACAAATAAAAATGCAAATTCCTATTAGAAGAGTTTGTGCAGAATGTACCATTGTATCAGCAGGTTACAGACCTGTGCAAAGTTTCTCCTCCAGATTTACAGATCCACTGAATGGAGCTGCAGTTCTGTGAAAACAAAGTGTTGAGTGTGAAGCAGTGAGATATTTTGTCCCATTTTTAGTGTTTGGTATGACCTGGTAATGAATTTAGACCACTTTGACCCAGTGCCAGG
The DNA here is from genome assembly GCA_023969325.1 of Oryzias curvinotus. Taxonomy (NCBI): domain Eukaryota; kingdom Metazoa; phylum Chordata; class Actinopteri; order Beloniformes; family Adrianichthyidae; genus Oryzias; species Oryzias curvinotus. The sequence goes on along the minus strand of CM043724.1, from coordinate 8,937,703 downwards.
ACAGACTGTCCCACTTGGCCCCAGGACCAGACCTTTTGTCTTCTGTAAAGCCAATAAAGCGTGTCCTCAGTGTTTGAATTTGTGTACTCACGTGTGCTGTTGTTTATCACCTCCTAGGATCTTCTTTCATGTTTACAGTCGAATCCTTTGGCTCCACTTCTTGGTGTTAACAGGGGATCATGAAGATTGAAGATTGAGAGCTTGAGGTGTTGCCAACTCTGAGTGCTTCAAATAGCGTTGATAAATTATTGACATGTAAAAAAAAACACGAAATGACAGTTTTTTTTTTTAAATATCCTATGATAAAGATTTTCCATGAAACCACATTCACTGAAGACATTAAACCTTTTTTTCAATAAAGAAATTATCTCCCCTTCCTTGGATTTGACTGCATCAGTATTTTTGCATGAAAAAAAGTGTTTTTTAAACAAGAACAACAGTTAACTAAGTGTATATTCATTTTTCATTTATTTTCATGACTTTAGAGATTTATTCATTTTTTTATTTAGATTTGATAGTTTATTGTCAAGCAATATTACAAATGAATAAGGTTAATACTATTTGCTCCAACCCAATTTCATAATTCTATGACTAAGATCATTTTCAAACCATTGGATGATTACATAAAAACTCCAAAGGGCATTCATTTTTAAAAACTAATAAAAAAAATTAATGTAAACAAAATATTTAAGTGGTAGAATTTGTGGAAATAAATGCACACAAAGCAAGCGGAATCTGAACATTTTAATACTGAAACATAGAATACATTTATTTATACATTTACTGAAAAAAGGTCAAGCAACAACAAAAAAAGTCACTCCGATTACTCTTCTTTTTCAACAAGCAAGCATGAGGAGCTTTGTCCTATCCAGAAACCCGGCATCATTCTTCCTTTAAAGGGGGTTTTAATTTGCTGCAACAGTTGGGCCTCTTTCTTTTTCTCTGCGCCCTCTCCCTCCTCTTTCACCACATAAAATTTCATGACGCCGGCTGGATGATCAAGGTACACCCCAATGGTATTGCAGTGGGGAATGTGCCCGATTTCTGTGTTGTTGCCATTGAACCACAACTGATAGCATGATCCACACCAACCCAGACCCCAGGAGTGCTCGTTTTCTCCCAGCCCGCAGGATCCGTCGCTTCCCCTCCTTCCTGCCCTTTCATAGACAACTCCAACAACAACCCATCCTGTGTATTTCACCTCCCAGTAAGCTCTGAAGTCCTGGATGCCCTCTTTGCAAAGAACCTTTGGAGGGAAATAAGGAGTATTACTTCCAAAAGTAACTTGGATTTTTCCTTTTGAAGTTAATCAAAGTTGTACCTGTGGAGAATATTCATATCTCTCTGGCCTGTCCAGAACAGGACAAATTTGACTATCCGTCTTGCGTGACACTGAAGAAGCATTGTCGGTAATCCACAGCATTTTACTGGATGTCTTTTCGTCCAGAGAAAGGTTAATCCAATCTGTGTGGAAAAAGTTTACAATGAATTTTAAAACTGGCATTTAGAATATGATATGAAATGGTTTTGTAAAAATGTTTTATTATTTTTTTTTAAGTATTTGGTAACAATAGTTACATTTTAGAAGATCAGCTCTGCACGTGGGCTCAGAGATGTTCGGATCGTAGTCTGGAATTTTTACTGAGTGTTAAAAAAAGAGAGGTGTAAAAATACATCTCAAATATTTTAGAAATAAATGTGACTTCACATACTCACTTGTTGGAGAAACCTCTCGTTTCTTTCCTGTATGGTAATAAAGAAAGACAATTTGGTCTCAGTTTTGTGCTGTGCATAATGCTTTATTCAGTTTTCAATACTCATACGGAGAAAAAGGCACATAATGCATAAAATAAACATCTCAAATGTTATAATTGTGGAATACAAGTCTAAAGAATTGAGCTCTCAATGTCTTAATTATCCAAACTCACCATGTTTGCTGGTTGCAGGCATGATTCTTGCAGTGGGAGTTCTGGTCGGCATCTTTATCTCTGTTTTGTCTTTTGTGTATGCTGGTGTCTGTCAATGGTCAGTCTGTCAGACTTCGTCTTTATATACCTACAGGAAAGGGGGTGTTAAAGGTTTAATGCCCCCCCCCTCTCCATGCAAACACACCAAGGGGCCCCTAAGTGGAATTATGGAACAGTATGCTGAGATGATGTGTTCTCTAACAAGCGTGCCACATCTGCTGGTGAATCAAACTACCGGTACAAATGTCAAAGTCAGCACCTGACCCACTGACCCACATGAGCTCACAGGCAGATATGGCTTAAAAAAAATGCATCAGCGGCTTGTTTGGCTATATTTTGCTGAATTCATGGACACCTAAAGGCTGTTCTGTCTGTCTGGAAAAAAGCTGAGCATTTTATTTTAAGATTTTTGTTTGCATATATATGAGAAGATGTGTCATTGTTAGATTAAAAAAAATAACAGTTTTATTTATTAACAGCAGTTTGTTGGCATTCATTTAATTTTTTTTAGTAACACATAAATATTACAAATAAGAGGCAAGAAAAAAACAAAAAGACATTGTTAAACACTTTCGAATTGAGCTTATACATCCACAAAAGGAGTGACAAGATCACATCTATGAGATGTTTAGCCTTTAATAATATAATAATGACCTATTTTTGACCAACAAAACTACAAAAAAGGTTATTATTATAATATTAAAGGCTAAACATCTAATAGATGTGTTCTACTGATTTTAAAGTCTGGTAATGCCCTTATTAGTGAACTTGAAATATGTTGTAAATAATCAAAGTAAATCAAAACTTAACTAAAAATTATTTCAGAATTGTTTGTGGAGGTAATAACCAATGTGCTTTTATCCTCTTGTCTACTTTAGTTTGTCTTTGACTGAAGCTCTGAAATCCAAAAGCTAATAGTGTCCATATAAAAGAGCATCCATGGAACTTACACAGACTTGCAGACCCATTATCCACAGTTGCTTTAGCCCTGTGCTTTTATGACCTTCCCACTGGACACGTCTGACACTATAACACGCTAGTGTGCCCCGTTTATTGCTTTCACAGCAGTCAGAGCTGGAGTCAGTCATCGGTTTGGGCAGGCGGGAACATAAGAAGGACGAGGCAGCCTTGAAATGAAGTTGGGCAGAGTGCCGGTATCAGTAAACACTTGTGACACAAACTGCTGCCGAGAGCTGCGAGAAAAAGAGTTATGACCTGTGAGATGTTTTTTTTCTTTTAATCCAGTTTATGTGCTTTAAAGCCATAGTGATAGTGAACGGCTAACATGATGATACAATTTTACGCTTGTTCAATTGGGTAAGATTTAGTGGCTGCTATATTAATACATAGTTGTAACATTAATGAAACATAAGACTGGATTGTAATCGGTGCAAAATGGTTAAAATGTTTAATTTTATTGTTGAGGTAACACTTAAAAACCCGTCTGGAGTTCATCTGAAGCAATTGCTATTCTACCTAACATTCTATTTGGCCCGGCCCAATATTCAGACGTTTCTCCTATCAAATAAAGCTGAAAGATTTTCATCCCGTTCTTTGCTTTCACACATCATTCAACAAATAATTCAGCACTATTGAGGATGAAACATCCAAAAAATAAGCAGAAATTCATAGGGCTTTTTAAAGTACTTTATATTGTTAACAAATTTTGACATTTTATCTTTAACTCAGTACATCCTGTTTAATTAAAATAATTATATCTTCACAGAAAAAAAGTTTATATAGAATAGAATAGAATAAAATAGAATAGAATATAACAGAACAGTTGTAACTGTGCAGCAAACAGAAAAATCAGAGACAAGTTTTGTGATGAAAAATAAAAGTGTGGAGAAATCGCTAATATTAACTAAAAATCAGCATCCAACTGAACATCAATTGTTTAATAAAAGGCAGTGAAAATCAAATTGTAAAAAAAGGTCCATGTTAGGCCATTAGTCCAGATAGATAGATTGATAGATAGAAGTTTAATTGATCCCAGAACAGGAAATTGCTGTGTTACCATAGCGCTAAAAGTTACATAGTTAGACACCAGCAGATAAAAAATATCACTGAAAGTCTAGTCATTGCTGTCTCTGTTTTGCTGTGACTGTGTGAAAACTGTTCATGAGTCTGGAGAGGCAGGCCTTTCCGGACAGGAAACTCAGGTGAGAACAGTGATGGATATCTTTGAAAGTCTGTACAGGCATTTGAAACTGTATATGTCAGATAGAGATGGCAGCTGTCTTCTTGTAACGCCCTGTGCTGACTTTATCGCCCTCCTCTGAGCCGTCTTGGTTAAATCCAGAACCACACTGAGGTGTCGTCGGTGATGAAGATTTACAAGAAGGATGCAGCATCATCTTCTTTGTTATTTTTGAAAATAAAAGCTGCTATGTTTTTTTTTTTTTTCACATTGGTGCTGATAATAATAGTCCATGAGACCCTGGGAAGTATATGTTTAGAGCAACATGAAAGATGGATGGATGTTAGGAGCTCCACCCTGAAAACGAATGTGTTCCTGTTACAGGATCTATGGCTGTAAGGTGAAAAGAATAAGGCAGGGTTTCCTTGGTTATCAGTGTCCTAAAACCAAGAACTGAGGTCACGTGACCAAGAAGCCTCCATTTGGTCTTTATAAGGTAAAAACCCATCTGCAGCTCTGGTTACAAACCTCCAGCCTTCCCCTGCTTTCCTATTGGCAAATTTTGCGTTACTCTTGCCTACACCTCCAGCTATACTTCTTAACCTATATGTACTACATTAGAAGGTATATAAGAACAGTTTTAAGATATCCTACTGTGTTAAAAATAAAAAATAGTCTTTAGAATATATGAGACCAGAAATAAGGGAAGTCAAGACGGAGCAATCACAGGAAGTAGTGAAGCCAAACTTGGGAACCAACATGCCCAACACCACCAGAATTATCTCTGACAGCCGGAAAACAGAGAAAGGTGAGCTCTGCTTTTCATTTACAAGTTTTGTACATTTGAAAAACAGCATTATATTTAAAACAACTTTTAAATAGTTCTGATGTATACAGAGATCCGGAAAAAAGGGACTTTAAAAGCTCTCTGCATTAGCACCAGCAAGGCCTTTTATCTTTCTCTCAGCCATGTCTGGCCCGAACAGGTCACTGAAGTTTATGTCTGCTTGGAAAGCGCAATCATTCCTGGCATAATTTTACACTGGCTGTTGCACGGGGCTTTATAATGGTTTTATTGCCATCCAGCAACAGTGTGCACAAGTCTGCATTTAGAGCATTTCACACTCTGCCTGTCTATGAAGTGTTGTTTTTGTGTAATTATAGTCTCAAGCTGAACTGAAATAATTCCTCTTTCGGTATATTATTGGCAGTTTGCTCAAATGCTTGGTGTCACTTTGTAATGAGGTCAAACAAATCAGTTATTTTCATCACCTTGTGCTCCAGTTTGCACAGACAGGTGGCAACACAGTCTCATTCAGTCTCCAGTCAGCACAGATATAAATTTCACCGTATTTATTTGTGTCAAACTAACTTTATGATGTTAAAATAAATACATTTTACTGTCATTTAACCCCAACTCAATTGTTTTTTTAGTTATGTTTTTAAAGTTTACGGCTATTACTGCTTTTACCAGAAAAAAAAAATGACAGAGGTGTATAAACATGCAGATTTTATTGGCAGATTATTTTAGGAGTGATGATGGCTGTTGATAAATGAAAGTCTTAACTTGTATGTGTCAGTGTTGACATTTTAAAGCTGTGAGGTTTAAGTGTTCCCTGCACCTGATCCACATCACTGAGAAAAAAAAAAAAAAAGGATAGCCTTCTGCACGCTAACACCCGACACCAAAGTATGACATCGCCATTGCAGCAACCAAAGCGCCTTGCCGTTTTTTAAAATAACATGAAATTTTTATAATTTATTTTATATATGTGTTTTGTATGTTCAAAGAATTTTCCTTTTAAAGCTCAATTCAACACCCACTTTTTAAGTATATATCTTGCAAAAACTTAATTGTCATCTTTTTATTTCATGGATTTCTTTATGTTTTTCAGCAAAAACAAAAAACAGCTCTGGAAACAATTCTACAGGTAGGGCAATCACTGTAAGTTATTTAGTACTGGTTTTCTTGCTAAAATATACTTATAAATTTGCTGTTTTATTGCTCAGAAAAGAGTCCAACTTATGAGCCCAACGTTCCTGAACCCAAATGCAGAGCAGATCTCCTCAAATGTGAGTCTTTTTATAACTTGTTTGTTGTTTTAACAGATTTCTTTTGAAATAACATCTGTGTACATCTTTTCAGATTGGATTCCCTTGTCCTTGGATGACAAGACTGCCAATAGGGCACTGTGGATTGCAAAGGATGGCGCTAAAGTGGTCCGAAAGACTGACGATGCCATCTGTCCTGTCTTAGAACGACCAGAGAGATATGAGTATGCCCCACAGGTACAGAAAACCATTTTGATGAAAAAGTGTTATACTAAATATTTAGCTGCACAGGTAAAGACTGGTAGTTGAATTTGTGTAATCAGTTTGCTATTTTAAACTTTGGGCAAATTACTTTAACGTTAATAAAGTTACTTAGAATTCCATTTTTGTTTTGAAAGGTCCTCTGCAAAGATGGCATTCTGGGTTTTCGAGGTTACTGGGAGGTGGAGGTTTCCGGTTGGGTGGTGGTTGGAGTCGCATGTGAGCAAGCAGGAAGGCGGAACACCGATGGACCCTGCGGCTTCGGAGACAACGAGGAGTCCTGGGGTATTGGATGGAGTGGCTCCTGCTATCAAGCATGGCATAAAGGTCAAAACAAGGAGATCAGAGGCGTCCCTGAATGCTCCATAATAGGCGTTTATCTTGATCATCCTGCTGGTTTGCTTCACTTCTATGCTGTGGAGAATCGGAAAGGAGATACGGGAGGAAAGGAAGTTATACCTTTGCAGCAGATTAAGAGTTCCTTTAAAGAAAAAATGATGCCAGGCTTCTGGTTGGGGATGCAGTCAGAGTGTTCAATCATGAAGAAAGAAGCTTAAATGAAAAACGTACTATAAATGTCATTTTGTTGACCTTTCCTTGACCCCAAAGTGCCTGTCTGTGTCAACTCCAACTCATAAACCCTATTTGAAATTGTGTTTTTTTATCAGTTAAAGTTGTTGAAAAAAAAAAGAAACGTTTAAATAAAGAGCTAAGCAAAAAACTGACTTTCCTCTTTTTTTTTTTGCTTAAATAAATAAATGGGATAAAGTAAAGAAAAAGATAGAATCCTTGTTGTGGTATCTATAAAAAAGTTTTTCTAAAATGTTTTGTTTTTCTGTAGTTACACAGTTTTTTGTACAATGGTTGTTACAATTTGGGCATTAATTCTATTTTATTACAATTTACCAGTAAACATTTTAGTTGCAAGTTCATTTTCTTAACCGTTTTTCCCTTTCGGGGTCACGGGGCTGCCGGAGCCTATCCCGGCCACTTGTGGGTGAAGGCAGGAGACAACCTGGACAGGTTGCCAGTCAGTCGCAGGGTAGAATATCCACAATCACACACCCATTCACTCTCACACTCACACCTATGGACAATTTAGAGTTGCCAATTAACCTATGAAGCATGTTTTTGGACGGTGGGAGGAAGCCGGAGACCCCGGAGAAAACCCACGCATGCACGGGGAGAACATGCAAACTTCATCAAACCACATCAAAGGTCCCCCATTGATGTGGTTTTTCATGTCCCCCAGCAGGGACTTGAACCAGGGGCCTTCTTGCTGTGAGGCAAGAGCGCTAACCACTGCGCCACCTTGCAGCCGCAAGTTGGAAGTTTAAAATAAATAAATAAATAAATAAGCATGAAAAACAAATATCTTGTGAGATTTTTATGTTGATCACTGTTTTTGTGTACATAAGATCTGAAATTAAACTGAATAAATCCCTCTGTTAACACAATTAGCAGTTACGGAAAATCTCAAATGCTTTATAAACTCTTGGTTATATAAAGCCTTTAAACATTCTCGATGCTTTCATGTCTTTTTGTCTAGTTTGAGTATAAATATCTTATAACACTTGATTCTAGACAAAACTTACTAGTAACTTTAAGATGTCACGACTTGTTTGTGGATGATACATCTTGTTGAGTCATTTGATCTTGATAGCATCTTTTTAAAGCAAAATCTCTACTTTGAATGGACTTTTTTTTCTAGAAACTAACTTTTTATTGCTTTATGTAAATCGGGAAATCTTATTTAACTCATTCCACATTACACATGCATTTAACAACAGCAGGACAGATCATTTACATTTAATTTTTAAGACAGATTTACCCTAAAATGTGTTGCTCTAGTCTTTATGGTTTAGACATAAGGATATTTGGACTGTTGTAGCAATTTAAAAAAGATATAGTTGGGGGGAAAAGGTGCAATTACTCTTTTTTGAGCCTATTTCTAATTACCAAAGCTTTAGTTTATTTAATGATTTAATTTTGGCTTACAAGCCTAGGACATCACAGCTTACTTCTATTAGTTCCATTGGCAGATTTTCTTCACCTAAACCAACAGAAAAAAACATCTTGCATTAACTTTTTTTGAGAAGGACATTTTTCAGTGTTCTCTATAAAATCTAAAATCAGGTACTGTATAATGTAATATGTTTTGATTGTGTATGTCAATTAATACTGTTTCAAGTAAAAAATAGCAACAATATCTCTCTCTCTCTCTCTATATATATATATATATATATATATATATATAAAATTAGGATACTTTTTCCAGTTTGTTACATCTTCATCTTCAACTGTTCAATAAACTAGAAACAATAACAATACAAAAAGAAAACATTCCAGCTTCAATATATGTAAAATTTCACTTTTTTGTAATATAAAAGTACAAATAAGTAATTATAAATGTTTATATGACTATAAAGTGATTAAAAAGCAAATTATACAAAAAAACGATTAATGCTTACACTTTATACAAAGATAATTTGTATGAAAGTAGGTCACAACAGCAAACTGTTAAGGCGTTCACAATGTGGCTGTCACCTTCCCTGGGCAACACCATCAACATTTACTAAATCAGGCTACAGTAAACAATCACACACACCATGTTTGTGGCAATATTTCCAGCACTCTGGCAGCTATCGTTTTCCCTACAGATATAATAAATCATCAAACTCTATTCTCCATTCGCTGCAGATACCCTTGGAATCAAAATCCACCCCTTTTTAAAAAAATGTTTGTTTTTTTAAACTCAACAAGTGATTCTTAATTTTCACTATGATGTTCTAGATAAAGTAAGATTTTGATTTGGAATTTATATTTCAAGCAATCAAAACAGAGAGATACTAAAGAAGACAGACAAAAGAAATCTATTGACAGAAATATCAAACTTAAAATAATTTATCATGATTTGATTGAAAACACATTGATAACTGATACATATTTATATAAATATGTCCACATACAGCATTAAATGATGCTATTTTAATTATTCTAAATCATAAAAACATTTTTGCACTGAGATGCATACATATTGACAGTAAAAAAAAACTTTGTTAGGTTTTCTAAATATTTTTTAAATATACATTAAAAACATATTTGAAAATGATTACTCAAACAAGCTTTAGTTTTTTTTAATAAAAACAGCAAAGCAGAAAACAACTCTAATTTGTTTTAAAACAAAAAATAACAGTGAACTGTGTGTATCCTTTTTTTTGTATCTATGATGTTTTTTTTTTTTCTTTGCAAACTTTCAAAGACTGAAATGTTACACTTTATGGCTAAACATGTACAGTTAATTGTCCTATGCCGAGAAGGAAAGACAATTCGAAAGAAATTGTCTACCTAGCACACATAATTTTAGATTTGGAGGAGGTATTCTTGTCGTCTATTTCTGGGTTCTTTTCACACTTTAAACCGTGTCCTAGCTTTGTGTTCAGGCTGTTCCTTCATGAGCAAAGCATGCTTTCACTTATGTCAGGCATGTAAAATGGTTGTAATTCATAGGCAGTGCCATGACCAAAGTTGCACTAGTGATACCTTCACCGCAGTGTCACATGTCATGGGGGGGGGGGGTTCAGTGCTGTGTGCATGTGCACTGCAAACGAACATCTAAATTTGCTATTACAAATTTAGATGAATAATGTGTCACCAGCTTCTCCTCATACAAAATTTACGAGTTTGATGTTTACATTTGTGCTGCACCTTGGGAAGTTTGCAGTGAAAGGCTGGATCACAAATAGCGTATCATTTCCTCCCATGGTGTTGTCTCTGTTGACCTGCTGACATCCTTAGGCAAAATACAGCCATCATCAAGGGTTGAGCAGATTAACAGAGATGGTACTGCTGCACGTTTTAAAATTCCAACGTGCATTAATTATTAATCACACGTTGCTTCCACCGGTTTGCTTGTTCGGCATATTTGCTTTTGTCAAAAACATATTCCTTTACAACGGCAAATGTCTGTTTACACAAGAGATCAAATTGTAACAGTTCTTTGAAAAATATAACTACAAACTTTATTAAAAGTCAAATGTAATTTAAATTTGAGAAAATAATACCTTTGACGATTTTATTTTGGTCTCAAGTGGTTTGTTTCTCAATCTAAAAGTTTTAAAACCTTTTTACTTGTTTTCCCTCTACTTGCCCAAAATAATAATGAACCTGCATTTGTTGACACTAGTTCTTTTGTTAGTTCATTATTTTTCGTTTATGTGGAAATTGTCAAAACTCTGACTTTTGCTAGATGAATTCCTAATGGTTAAAAATGTGTCAGAAGATGTATCAAAAAGAAATGCTTCAACACCGCCACCTCCTGGATATTTTTAGCTAGTACATCACAAAAAAGAACACAAAATACATGGATTTTTACATCAACGCCAGATTTTAGTGTTCCATTTATTTGTTGGTTTTATTTGCCTCTTTATTGCCAAATAGAAAAAAATAGATTTCATGGTCACTCCTAAAGCTAACTTCACCAATTCAACCCAAAGAGAATGATGATGAAAGTGACGCACCCAGGGAGGTATGGATGTCAAGGTAATTAATCCTTCTATCCATCTGTTCTCGTTTTTTTTTTTATACCCATCCTGTTTAAGATCACAGGGTGCCTGAAACCTATCCAGGATACAAGTGGTCCATCCAAGGGACATAAGCGTTAAAGGCAAATGTAAATATTTATATCTATTCACTCGTATGTAATCTGTACCTCATTCCTGTCTCTTTTGGAGTGAGCTCCAGATTGGATGTTTTAAGCATAAAAACATCCTTTAATACGAAGGCACACATGACTTTGTGTTAAATTCAAGAGGAAATTTAATTGATCAAAATTTAAGTCAATTCAGTTCCTCCTTCAGTACAAACTCTAAAAAGTTACTATCCATTCCTGTTTTTGCAGTCAAAATTGTAATAATCATAACCGTGTTAGAGTTCTGATAACATGTATCTACATTGAGATGAGAATCACTTTATTACATGAAACGTAGACTAATGTCAACTCCATCCATCCACCCATCCATTTTCTTAACCAGCTATGTCACTTTCAGGGTCACAGGGAAATAATCAACTCAATTTTTTAAACAGGCCAAGTTTCCGGTCTGCAGGCTGTGCACAGGTTAATCTGTAATTAAAACTATTTTTTAAGTCCTCTGAATTTTTTTAATATGTAAGGGTTCATAAAACTCTGCAGGCAAAATTACTTTTCTCAGCACAACATTCTGGGCATCAGGACGCAAGACCCTATCAGTAAAAACCCAATGGCCTGCACTAGTGAGATACTAATTATAAGAAGGGACGATTGGTTACTAAGTACCAGCAAGAGGTTTAGCAGTGAGGTTTGCAGGATTTTAGACTTGACTAAGAATTACATTTTCTTGTACCGCATTTTTTAAACATTTCAGTGTTTTAACATCGACTAGGCAGGTCTTCAGTGAAAGAACTTGACCTTTCACCTGACTTCTCTGTTCTTATCCACCTCTTAAAATGCTACTGATATTTTCCTCTGGTGGTTTAGTAATGCCCGAATGCTTTTGGAAAAAAAAAACATATTTTAACTAAATGCACTTAAGTGTTTTATAACACATTAATCCATACAAGAGACGACAAGTCAAGTGAATTAAAGCCCCTTTATTTGTGTGATGAACATATTTGAGAAGCACAAGTTCCTAATTCATGAGTGTTTCCTAAAAAACTTAGTTTGTAACAGTTTTCATTGAATGTAATAAAGTGCATGTCTATTAATAGTATCTTCATCAGTTATTCACATGGCAAAAAAAAAAAAAAAAAAACTTAAAACAAGGCCTCTGTAAATAAGAAAAAACCTTTATATTCTTAATTGTGTTTACCTTTTGTCAGTAAAGCAAATTAATTCTGCATTTACATTTGTACCCTTGGGAGTTGGTGGGTGGAGGATGCAGTCAAATACTAATGAGTCCAAAGTTTAATAATCTCTACAAAGACAAAATAAATCTCAAAAAGCTCACTTAGACCCAAAAGACAAACACTTATTTAAACAGTTCATTTATAGTGTCGGCAGTTTAAATCTTTTTTTTTTTTAACTTAACTTTTTTCAGAAATATTAGACATTTTTAACGAGTAACAATGTCAAATGTTAAATGAGTATTAAAACCAAATCCAAATTTACAACATTTTAGGTCAAATTCCTCTAAAAAAAAGAAAATATTTCAACAAAATATCCTTTTTTTTAATGCCCTGACATAAAAAAGAAACCATGACTTCTAAACTCAATGTAAGAAAGCAAACAAAATAAAAGGATCAAACCGGATGATTGGTAGATAGCACCTTAGGTTATTAAACGCCTTTAATAACCCAAACTAGAATTTTAAATAAAGATACATAAATAAAATAGATAAATTGAAAAGAGTTCTCACAAAATGAGCTTTATTTTAACAGAATATCTGGAGCAGACAGAGTAGAAGAGGGAGGGACAGAGACAAAGAAGGAATGATGAGAAAGAGGCTCACAGAGAGTTCACTGTTAGAAAACAGAAAAGCAAAGGAGCGTAGGTAGAACACCCATCTCACTCCACATCTCAAGAAAGTCAAACTGTTTGCTGCAGACAGACAGCTTCACCAGTACACGGGTAGAATAGCACAGAAGAGTTGTGCCAAAAGGCAAACAGGGGCTTACAGGCAGCCATACCAGAGGAGATGCTGTGAGGAAGAAAGCCAATGATGGATCTGAAAGTAGACAGCAGGAGAGCTAAACTATTAAGGTATGGTAATTTATGGCAGATTTCACTCCTAAATGCATGGATTTAGCCAATACTGCTCTTAAAATAGTATACAATGTCATTTTTAATAACTTATCTTTAACTTTTTTTGTTAATCACTTTTAGTTGGTTTGTGTTTCTGCTTCTACCTCATAGTACTGTGAAGCAAAGGTGCTGATATGATATATCATCTCTGCCTGAAACAATGCAGGCACCCTTTTTCCATATGAGACTGTACTTCCTCATGAATTATTGTTTCACTTTGTGTAAAATCATTAACAATTATTTTTAACAATGCATTTCTTTATAATGGATTGGTATTCAAACCACATTTTTTTCCTCATAAGGGACAATTTCATTTTGGTCTTTTGTTTGACTGGGAGATAGACAAAGATATGCAAATGTTTGCTTTAGACAAAAAGTATTATTTTCCCAGCAAATGTATTCCACATATTCCTTGTCCAGCTTCACATGACATTTCAGAGTCTTCAGGCGTCACAAAGCTCACTCTGTGTCATACACAAACCCTCCGTTTGTCCTCCCCAACATCCCTCTTTAGCATTTTAAGTCCCAACGTCTCTCAGTAAGAAACCCTCTCTGATCAAGGAGGAGATTTTCAGAATATTTCCCAACACCCACCGAACCCCCAGCAGCTTCAGAGATGTTCATTGCCTCAGATTCCTCACAAAGAGGCGATTGTTGTAATCCTTTTTACTCCGAGGCTCGCGGGTTGGAGATTGTGGTTGATTTTGACTCAGACTGCTGATGCCAAACCTTACCAAACCCCGTGGCAAGTGTGGGAAAACTCTCATGATGTTCTTATCTATGGGTTCATGTGTGTGTCACAAAGGTCAAAAAAGCACCAATTTCAAGATTTGATTTGATTTGATTATTTAAAGCATTAATTGTAGTCAGTATAACAAAAAAATTACGCAGATATGACAAAAAAGATATAGTGGTAATCATATCTACAGATTTTTGCAGTGATACATAGAATATACATTTAGGTTACATTAGATTCATCAAATGTAACTAAAGTCAAGCAGAGTTTGATTTATTACTTGAAATAGAGTGGGAAGAAACAAAATAACACAATCCTACCCCTACTGGGTTATTACATTTAATATTTTGACATAGTTTTTATAATCCAGTTCTGATCAGACCGAGTCCAGATTTTTTAAAATAGAGTGCTTTTTGAATACCCTCAGAAAATATTCTTTCACAATTTCAGTAGGTAATAACATGAATTTCTACAATAGATTCACTTGGACTAATTTTTTAATAGTTTTATTTTATGAATTGTTATATTTCTACATTTATTGGGGAATTGTTTTAATTTTTAGAATAATTCAGAAAATTTCACATAAGTTATCCCTATATGTGAATATAGGAGTGACAGATACCTAATGTCTCTATGAGACAGGTGGAACAATAGCAAATAAGCTGATTACATTTTAAGAGAAAACATGAACTCAATATGCCACTTCTCTGTCCTCAGCATACAATTTCATTTTAGTTCTTCCATCCACACGATGTAGTTCTCCAGTGTCGCAAACATTTCAGACCTTGCCTCTCATACCAGCCCGCCCCATACTGCCAGATTAGTTTCACACACTCGGGGCCCCTCCCTGCTACCACGGCGACGCAGCTGTCACCTGTCAGTTCCATGGTGGGGATGTGCGCTGGCCTGTTATGGCTCAGAATAGAATTGTGGGAGAGTTTTGCTGCAAGTGGGAGAGCACCACATTAAAGTGATGAATATTTGACCAAGAAGACAAGAAATCTCAACATTATGGGAATGCAATGTATGTTCCTGGGAATGCTGGGAGTGACTGGCTGCTTTTTCAAGGAGAGAGTTCACTGGTAAGGTCTTATATCTTTGCAAAAACAAGCCTACTATATGGTATATGGGAAGCAACTGGGGGTTGTTGCTAAGTCCTGCTAGGAACTTCTGTTTTATTACACATGCAGCTGGATAGGGGAATTGATTCATCTATCTTTGGCAACTAAGAAAAAATATTTGTCTTGTTCACTTTTCAGATTTCTTTTCACTCCTTGACACTTTTTTTTCTGAATGTTTTTGTATAGAATGGATGACCAGGACAGAGTGAGCCAAGCATCTAGTGTGGCCACAATTTCCTACTTTCCTGTCATGACGGTTTGTTTTCCTTTTTTGAATTTGTTTTAATCTAAAGAAAATGCAAATGTGTTTGTGTGCTTTTGATTCTGTGTCATGTTGTAAACAGGAAAACGATAGAAAGGTTCAAACGTTTGGGAAGAGATGTCAGGCTGCCAAAAGAGACCCTAACTGTCCTGTGGTCATTAGGGGATGGCTTAACAAAAAAGTATATATTTTTTAAATAATTATAATGAAACATACAATGATACAAATTTCATGGGAAACAGTCTGAATGTTTATATATTCTATTTTTCCCTTAAAAACTGTCTGTTTTGGCAGGATAGCTCTGGTCTGAAGCTTTGGAAGAGAAGATGGTTTGTGCTGTCAAACTACTGCCTCTATTACTATAAAGGTAGGAGCGGTGACAGCTGGATATTTCTGCCTTAATTAAAAACTATGAACAACGTTTTTTCTTCACACTATTTGTGTCCTCAGATAGCCGAGAAGAGTCGGTGTTGGGCAGCATCCCTCTACCAAGCTACAAAATCCTGTTCTGCACACCAAGGGAATGCAAAAACAGGAAGTTTACATTTAAGGTATCCTGCATTTTATCATTACTATTGTTATGGAATCAAAGTCCATGCTAAATGTGTATGCGTTAGAAATCTCAATTAGTTTATTTTTGTTCAAAGTTGTGAAGCTCTAAAATCTGGAAGCTAAGAAAATTTCCTAAGTTTGCGATTTTTACAGGTCTTAATATATTTTTCCAATTTTTATAAAATATTGCTGGATTTTCGAGAACTCTTGGTGGAGCTCCTACTGTGCTTTGCATGAGTCAGGAATGTTTTATGGTGAAAATATTTTATCCATTATTACAGGCGAACTAATGCTCTGTAAGTCAATGAGAGTTTGGGTAAAAATCCTAGAAATTCCAAATTTTAAAATCCTTTCTAGCACTTTATTCATTATTTTATCGGTTAGTATCTCTAATTAGTCACAGACTCACAGACTCTTGCTTATCAGTTAGATCAATCTTACCCCAGCTGATGTGAGACCTATGTGGACAGGTTGACCAATAATCAGGCCAACCTAAGGCCAAACCAGGCAAACTATGAGACTTTCCTAGAGTCAATAGGTAACTTGCAAATATTTGCAAATAAGAGTGGTTTTTAGAGACCCAGGGCAGCAAACATGTCAAATAACTATTATGGTTCTAAATATAATTTTATCAGTGATGAGTTTCATTTAGCCTATTTTTTGTGCACATCTGTCCTAAAGGTGGTGCATCAGGGCATGCGCTCCTACTTCTTCAGTGCTGACACACAAGAGGACATGTTGGGTTGGGTTCGAGCCCTCAGTCAATCTGCTGCAATGGAGTCGGACTCCACAATTAACAGGTACAGCTCACGCTTGTGAGGGGGACTTTTTTTTTGTAAAAGAGAATATCTATGATTGTTATTTAACAAACTTTCTGTTGTTTTTCATCCTTACAGGCGCTGCTCGAGTTATCAGGATTTTACCTTAATCGGTGGCAGCACAGAATCTGTGGATTTTCCCAAATCTCCCTCAGATGAACTGAGTCCCTCTCAAAAACACAAGCATGTCAGCAGAACCCTGAGTGAACCGAGCCACCTCAGTGGAAGAGTGGGGAGGTCACACTCGGAGCAGAGGGGCAGGCGGAACATCCATCACAGAAACAGAAGGTTGGTAAAGCGAAGGACAAATCCCCAACCATCCACTTCAAAGCAGAAGAAGTTTGCTTTCAGTTTTCCTGTTTTGGTTTTTCCACAGCCCTTCAAACCGAACACCGAGCCCTACAGCTTTAAGCAGAAGAGCTGCAGGTCCAAACATGGAGGAGGATTCTCCTCCTGACGAAAACACAGCACTGCCAGCAGAAATCAGTGGAGCAAATTCTTTAACATCAAGAGGACAGCTGGGGTCACGACCTCATACGCCCATGGGACGGGTTGACATTCGCCCCCGCGATGACCCAGTTATTGTGCAGCAGACCCTGTACTATGCACCTGCCTCACCAAAGCCAGAATACAAATCTGCACCAACCACTCCAGTCACTGAAAGGTGGCAAACAAAGGTAAGAACTTACCTTTTATCTTGAAACATAATGCTGGATTTTATTGGAAAACACAAAACTGAATCAAGTTTCCTTGCTGTTCCTTTTCTTTTGCTACCTTATATGGTTCAACAACAGTTTCACAATATGTACAAGTTTGATCTAATGTACCATAAAAAGCTAAACATGTCATGTCTTGTCAAAGACTTGAAAATGTAGTAAAAAGGCTTGTATATGTTTAAGGTCGACAGCTTGAAAAATAATTTGTTCTGCACAACTTAGATTAAGAATCCTCTTCAATTCAGTATACTTTATCTACTATAGCATTCTTCAAAACACATTCTTCATTTTGAACTTTTGTGCAAAGTAAAAATAAATGAAAAGAAATAAATCTAAATAAATAAGTTATGTGTAATTTTAAGATCTTATCAGATTGATTGTTTTTTATTTCTTTCTTCAAAGCCTGCACCCATATACGGGGCTGTCCACCATGCAGCCAGTGGACGAAGGCCTCTGGGCAAGGTGACTATGTAAAATAATGCAATAATATAAAAGACATTCATCCAAACCCATAACATTTTTAGAAATTGTGCAGCTATTTCATAATTGGACTGTTAATACAAATATGCTTTAACTTTTGCTGCACAAATGCACAGTACATTCAGTCAAGCATGACAGGATGTCTTTTTATATACTTGCTGTATCTTCCTTTAGAGCCTCTCTACTGGTGCAGACTTACTGCCCCCTTTACCCCCCTCATCACGAGCTGCACATGCTCTTCACCCACAACAACACCACCAACACCACCAGCGCAGCTTCGTATCTGCTTGTATGCTACCGGCAGCTATGGTACAGATATGCTGGCAGATCTGTGCTCTGTTCTCATGCCATTATGTTTAGTGCAATTTAATGCTACTTTGTGCTAAAATAGATTTTATTTTATATTTTGTGAGTAATCTTAATTTTGTAATCAAAACCTTATCATGTTTTTTGTTTTTGGAAGTAGGACGTAATTGAATTCAGTGTATTACTAGTATTTACTAGTAGTTGTATTCATTTCATTTCCTTAAGTTTGTCGAGGAATAAACCTAAATTGTGGTTGTGGCCTTCTCAAGTTTGTGTAGGTTGTGTTCTGTTTTCTAAAAAAAATCAATAACATTTTTTTTTATCGAATACACATTTGGATTATTAATGATAGAGATTTCAGAAAAAAACTGTAACAATACATTTTAAAATTTCATAGGCCTCAAAACCGGACCCGAGGGAACTGCTACCAATCCGTCCACTTGAAAGTGATGCAGATGTGAGTGATGTCTGCCTAAGACACGACTGGAAATTAACCAGAATGCAGTGGAGCCTTCAAAAAAGAATGACACATTTCTTTTGAGAAAAGATGAGTCTGATTTTTGCTCTTCAGGCTGTGCTGACAAGGCTGTGTGGGTGCGACAAGCTGTTACAGTCTCTTTCCGGAGAACTGGCTCAGCTACAAATTGATAAGGTTGGTAGATTAAATGTATTTACAAATTTAAAATATTATTTATCTAGGGAAAAAATAATTAAGATAATTTAGTATATAGATAAGCTAAGTGGATGAAAAAAGTCAAACATATTTTAAGTAAAATATAAAAGGAAGAAGACATTTTCTACATTTAATTGATGTGAAAGAGAACATGTATGATAAATAAGAGGTTTCTTGTGTTTCAGGACAGTGTCCAGTGTGCGCTGGAAGTGTCTCGACTTCAGGTGGAAGACTGGAAGAACCAGGGGCCACGGGCACTGGAAGAAGCTCTGACCCAGAAAGCTTTGCTACAGGATGAGCTGGTCACGATCCGGGCGAGAATGTGTGATGTGTCACTGGTGTGTAACAACACAACAGTTAAGAACAAAAATTAAAGTTATTGTACTTATTTCTGTTGAATCTGCTTTGTAATTTCAATCAAGACAAAATCTGACAAAAAAAATTCTACTTTTATATGTTGTTGTTGTTATATGATTGTGCACAAACCATTTTACTTTTACATTCAGGAAATGGAGAGGGTGTGGAGTCAGTACGAGAGAATGGAAAGTGAACTGTCTGTTATCCGTTCACACCTGCAGCACATCTGCAATTTTGGAATGCCACAGGTAACCTTTTATGACTCACCTGAAATGTCCAAATGCTTTAATGAAGGCATTTGGTCAGAATGGATCTTTTGGTTACAGTATTTCCAAAATGTGGGTGAAGATAATAGTGGGGTGGCTGTATTGTTTAAAATCTGGATGTTAATAGCAATACACAAGAGCGTCCAACCATAATTAGGCTGTTACTGCATAGTTTGGATTTGGTTAAAAAACAGTAAAAAAAAAAAAAACATCATTAAAATAAGAAACTTAATTAACTTTAAAAGTGTGTTTTTTTAAGTATGGAACTAGAAAGAATTAAACATTTCTTTTATTTG
Source organism: Oryzias curvinotus (assembly GCA_023969325.1). Classification (NCBI taxonomy): domain Eukaryota; kingdom Metazoa; phylum Chordata; class Actinopteri; order Beloniformes; family Adrianichthyidae; genus Oryzias; species Oryzias curvinotus. The sequence goes on along the minus strand of CM043724.1, from coordinate 8,917,922 downwards.
CATCATCAAAAATGTATTATGGACCAAGAAACTCTAAATTATGAATCTCTGTACTTATCTGTGCCTAAGGATTTGTCACAGATTTATCTTCTCTGTTTAGGAGCAATCTCAGGCTCAGAGAGAACTGTGGATGATGGAGGACATCCTTGATGGATTAAGAGTCAACAGAGATCACATTTGTTTCCTGCTGAGAGTACAGAGACATCACAGTGAGCAGCACAGCATACATCTCGCCTCACATGGAAACCTTGCTTGTCTCCTTCTCGTTTATCTCATCCTAAGCCCACACTAAATATGTTACTCTTTAGAATGTGATGCTTTTTTCATTTATATAAAGTAGCACTATTGTGCATGTAAAACTTGTTGCGTTAGTTTTTTGTTTGTTGTCTTGCCAACAATTCTAGGTCATTTTAACTGAAACACTTTTTAAAAAAGTGCTCCAGATTTGTTGGATCATGTACAACAACTGCAAAAGAAAAGAGTCAGAACATTTATGTTCTCCTTTCAGCATTCCAATCTTTGGCTCCACATCCTGGATCTCCTGGATCTCCCACAGAAAGGCCACATAGCTCACTGGTGAGCTGTCTAAATTAGGTGCCTGTAAAATGTGTCCTCTGGATTTAAAGTGACAGATCACTCATTGATGAGATGATGTTCAATTAGGTGGTTTTAATTGTTAACTCCTGCAGGACATGGACCAAGAGCCACCAGTCCGACCGCCCTTACCTATGGAGCTGCAGGAGAACCACCAGGGCTTTGTGTGGACAGAGTCCCCATATGAGGTGGGAAATAGGAATGTGTTTATTTTTATTGCCGGACAAGCATGTTCATGTTTAATCATGCTGTTCCTCTTCATATGTTTCAGGGCATATATAGCCTTGCTGCTGATCCTGTGAACAGAATAGGAAACAGCCAGCCTGATCTTCTTAATGTGAAAGCTCAAAGAGACATATCTGGTTGGTAAAATCATGTTTGGTGCTTAATCAAAACAGAAATATAAATATCTTGATGTAACTTATTATACTTCATAAAATGTGTAATTAATAGGTCTTATGGAACTTGTTTGACATTGATGGAACTGCTTTCTTCTGTTTTTTTTCCCCTTCCTCCCTCATATTTTAAATTCATCCCCTTCCTGCCAACCAATTCCTCTACCCACCTCTCTTTCCGCTTTATGTACTTAAAATCTCTGTTTCTACGTCATTTTTAGATTCCGAATTTATATCGAAAAGGATATCACCAGACACAAGCAACCAATCAACCAAGGTTAGACTTTTTATCCTTTTCTGTCTGCTGTTTAGCAAAGTGACTTTTAACCATTGAAACAGTCAAAGCAAATGTTTCCTCATTGCAGCAACTGCCAAATTCCAATTCTTTGAATCTTGCATTTCCCTTGCAATTAGGGCATGTTGCAGTTCCATCTTTAGACAGGAGAAGGAGCCAAAGACTAATCAGTTCAGTCGCACAACTATTCTTCAGCTCATGAATGTGCATATGATGAACAGCAAAGCATAACAGCAACCATCACCGTTTTCCTGCAAACAGTCAAATGCGAGCAGTGATGCGTTTGAGCTGCAGCGTTCATGTATCAAATACACAAATTGAGGATGTTTCTCCTGCAGAAGACGAACCTAAAGATGAGTGAAGAGGAGCAGATTGAGAGGATGAAAAGGAATAAGGAGAGGGTAACAAATAACAAGAAACCTCCACTCCCTAATCAGAGTGCACAAAGTCAAAGTTCACAAGCAAACGAAGAGGTTGGTTAAATCTGCTGTTGTTGTAACCTACTAAAAATACAGTAAGTCACATATAATGACTGCTAATCTATCTGTAATTTCTCAGCCCCCCTTCCCCCTAAGGGTGACAAGAGTTGTTACAGCTGTTTTACCTTCATCTCTTGTGGCGAGACGAGTTTCTGTGGAAGACCCTCCAGCTGAGCTCCATACTTCACTGCCTGAGCAGATCCCACCTGAAATGCAGCAGAGAGTACCCGAGCAGAGCAAAAAACTCCTGGACAAACCATCAAGACAATTGTTGCTGGAGGGCCTGGATCCCAGCAGATGCTCAGATGAGACGCAACAAGATCACCCTGTTAGAAAGACAAGCAGAAAGCAACCACAAGGAGGATCCAGGGGATTCAAGATGGAGTCTCTTTTGGAAATGAGCAAAGCTGAGGGAATTGAAGCTTCAAGTACTCAAACCCAAGACCTAAGAGGTTTAGAAGAAAAAGACTTGAATGTTCGGGTAAGAAAGAAATCATCATGCACAATCAATATCAAAATATTGCATAGATTATTACACTTTAAATCAGACATTTGAGTTTTTATTAATACCTGACTTTATAATCTTATAAAGCTAACATAGAATTTAATTAATACTGCGCAGCAAACCACAAAGATTGACTTGACATCTAATTAAGATAAAAAAATTAGGAGTCCAAAAGGTAAATTGATTGCTTCCCTACCTAATATATAGAGGTAATCAAGACCAAAGCTGTATATAGTATGTAAATTATAAGTGGTACAAGGTAAAACAATGTAAAATCCCTTGACTGTCTTCCACACAATTTAAAAAACATATTGAAGTGTTATTACATGGAGGAAATTAATTATATGCAAAGTGATTGTAATGTGTGCATTGAACAGGCAGAGGAGCTACCTTCTGCCCCAACGACGCACAACATGGATCCTAACTTTAATCTAAGCCCTGAGCAGAGAGATGCTAAACTTCGACGCGTAGAAAGAATCAGAGAAAGAGTCATGAGGAGGTTCGGCATTCTTTGTCACTTCCAATGTTACTCTTGTATGTGCTTCACACTGTTGAAAGAATCACACATAAGTTTTTGTGTATCTATCAGCGCAGCCAGGGAGAAGGCCACAACAGACGATCAACGCTCAACCAGGAAACAGGAGAAGGGGCTTCTCCAGGTTCTCCCTGACAAATCCAAACTGCAAACGAAAGCAGGTACTTTTGGAACACTCACCCACACAAATCAAACCAAACAATTCAAGATTACTCCAACAAACAATGCTGTGTTTTACACTTTCAGAACACAAAGGACTTAGAAGCAGCAATGAGAATTCAAGCCTTTGTGAGGACGTTCAGTTCCCTGAAGCAAAATCTCAAGATAATGATAAGGAGCACCAAGAGGTTAACAATTCTGGGAACAGAACACAGCACAGTGGGAAAAAAGGGGTTGCCAAGACAAAAACCGAATGCCAGCCTTCACCATATCATATCTCATCCATGACTGTCTACCAGGAAGATGGAGGGAAAGGATTTAGAGGTTACAACGAGCAGAAAAATCAAAAAACATTTCCAGAGGATGACAGTGAATATGATGTCAGATCCTCGGATTTGAGAGCTAAGTGGTTTCTCTCCACCAAACAGTGGCATGGGTTCACACCTTTACAAGCATCTCCCTTGGAGACCGTACCAAGTGAGGAAAATGCAGATTTGGAAACTCAGGCGACTTATCTGGATGACACAACTGATTCCAATGGAATGTCCTCAGCAGTGAGTGAAAGCTTGGAGAAAATGAAGGACAACCTTTCACTCTTCTACAAGATTGCGTGCGACATCAGTATCTCAGACTCAGACATAACCAAGAGTGATGCTCAGATATCATCTCATCCAGAAGAAGAAAACATGTTGATCAGTGAATCAGTTCTAAAAGAGACAACCAGCAATCCTGCATCATCGCCTGAACAAGTTAGAAAGGATTCCCATCATCACTTAACAGCGGAACAACAAACCGAAAAGGTGAAAGATAGAAAAGTGGAACGTTCGGAACATTCGGCGTGTATTCAAGAAATTCCAAAAAAGCTTGAAGATAGATCAATTCAAGATTGTGAGCTGAAGATTATAGAAGCTGTCTCTGCTGCTTGTGTTGAGCACTCTGATTCTGATTGGCAACAGAGTGACTGTGCAGAGACAAAAGAGGAACACAGTGCAATAAAAAAGCCAGTTGACAGGAAAGTAGACCAAGAGGGATGTGAAGAACTGAAGAAAAGTACCAGTTTAAGTAAGGTGATTAATGAGAATGAGCAAGAAAGAGAAGACAAGCGTTCCATCAGCCTATCCAGCTTTGTACGTGAGGGTGGAGGAGTGCTTCGAAGTGCATCCTTTGGGAAGCCGAGAGTAACAGTATTAAGGACAAGTTTGTAGAAAGAACTCTGGCTGCTTTATTTTAACTTAAATAACAAGTTTCAGGGGGATGGGAAAACTGTCAGGTGGACTTTGAAGAAGTTCTGATCTCACTTGAGTAGCTAGAAAAACACACAACGCATGCACAATATCAGTTGAACTTGAACATTTCCATTTGGTACAAACTGGCTGAGAGGCTTAATATTCATATTTATTGTGGTTCTTGGAGGAAATGTTAAAAAAATGTATAATGTCCATACTTTAGGGCAAACACTCATTCCATATTGGATTAAACACAGGTTTGGAAATGATGGCTTCCTTTTGTCTGGCAACATAACCCTGCTAATGTCACTGTATCGTGTCTTTTGTAATGCAGATATCCTGATTAATAAACCCACTATGCGCAAAATAAAAAAAAAGACTGATTTGAAGTGAAAAGGTTAAGAATTATGTCAGTCCACCACCCCCATCCTCAGTGAGGGTTCCCCTTGTGCTCAGACTCAGCCCTCTGAGAGGACCTGTGCAGAATTGCATGGATCCACTGGAGATGCCTTTGTCACTTTAAATCCTGCTGTGTCTCAGCCGATGACATCATTGTCTGAGAACACATTACATCACCCCTTCCTGAGCTTTCGCTTTTAAAGATAGCACCACCTTATGTTTACCGAGGCTCACTCACATTCAGACCCACTCTGCAAAAAAAAAAAAAAAAAAAAAAAAAAAAAAAATGAAAGAAAGAAAAAAAAGCAATGGCTGGATCAAAGCAGTCAGATTAAATACTATGCATTGGAACCCTAATTTCTCTGCAACATGTATGATTTAGCTGTAATAGGATATTGTGGCATGACAGAATTAAGTACATGTTAAATGCATCCATAAAATTGTGGCATGAAATTAAGCTAACCCATTGGATCATATGACAGACCTCTGGTGCTCCATCTCATATGATCCAGATTAAAAATTATGATGCATCTTCTGTTCTTCTTTTTTTTTATCTCTAGGATGCAAAAGTTCTGCAACATCATTTGTTAGTTGATCTTCTGTCCTCTGTTATAATATGCATTGGATAATTTATCAGGTGTTTGATTGGCCCGTGGATGCGCGCAAGAGCGTGGCGTGCGCGTAAATCACAAAGATGCGTAAAATGCAGAGAGAATGTTTCTTTAAGAGCCATTACCTTCCAATCCGGCTGAGGAGGAGTCTGTGGTAAGGTGGCGTATCGTCTCTCTCTGCGTCCCCCTCCTGTCCCCCCATCGTTTACATGTGGAAAAGAGAGACAGGTACAAAATAAGACCCATTCCTGGGTGGAGATAGAATCCGCGAAGATGGACGAATAGAGGTTTTTTTTTTTTTTTTCAAACCACCAGACATGGGCAGTACGGGTTCTCCTCGATGACTGTGGTAAGGATGCAACTTCACACCGCCCCATCGCAACCCAGTTTCCACAGAGAGGAAAAAACAGACAGTGAGGAGCGCAGGAGGAAAAATGCATGCGTGCACGTATGTACCGACAAATGCATGCGTCTGTGAAGCGTTGATGATGGAGGGGTTCTGTCTGGGTGTTTTTGCATGCATGTCTCTATTGAAATAGACGAAAAGCAGTGTGCATCAGTCCGGGTTTGTTCGTGTCAGGATTTGGCATGTGTGTTGGTTTATTTAGGGCGCGCTTGCTCGCTCCCGTGTGCATACAGTTGGTGAGGTGATAGCTACTTGCGAGAGGGCGGGGGTTGGTCCTTATAAGCCCATCATAAGATGCCACTGTATATTGGCCTACTTGAATGTGTTGCTTGCGATTAATCAGGGCTATAAGCGCTTTGTTTGCCACTGGGAGCTTTGGAGTCAAACCGCCCAGTTCCATGCCGTCAGTCAGTGGCCCTCCATGGCCTTATTGCTTGGAATTCTATAACGTCTGGATATGGGCAGCTTCCTCTCATCCTGCCTTCCAACAGGCTTCATCGAGCAGAATTTGAACTGGATCGTTCATTACGCAAAGGGAGGAAAAAGAGGATCCCTTCTGTTTAAAGATGCGCGCCGGTGCGCGTTTCATCTTTCCTCCTTATAGACAGAAAAATTACCCGTCAGAGAAATGCACATTAGTTTGGATTTCTCTTTGCATTCCCGACAGCCACAATTCCACTGATGCGAATCTTGCCTAAGGGTTGGGGGGGGGGGGGGATACCATTTTATAGTATGGTGATGTCCGTGAGTGTCGTTCAAAGTCTTTCTGCTTTCCTGAAATGCCATGAACGCATCTCTCACGCACGCTTTTGGTGTTAAGGGGATTTATTTAACGTTATGGGGGAACATCCACTCCTCATATTCTCATTCATTGTCTTCTACTGTGGTAGTCTGCAAAAGCTCCTCCTCACCCCAATGAGTGGTGGGGAGCTTGATTTTTTTTTTCCAGCTTTCTTCCCCCCAACAGACAGCTGCAGAAGGTTTGGATTTTTCCCCCAGAGGCGTAATTGTTTCACACGTTCAATATTTTTATTGAAGACAGACTTTGTCTTGATTGGCCAGCCAGATTCTGCCAAAGCAACCCAGTCTATCCAGAACCAAGATGCAGTGTGACTGTGATGATGGTGGGAGTGCTCATGCTGTGATTTCACATGTCAAACGCTCTCTTGGTCACTTTCAGAGTTGTGAAAGAGCTGCGTGAGCTTCCCTCGTTTTATGCAGTGAGTCAAGCAAACGTGCCCAAAGATGTAGTTCACCCAACAGCAAGGTATCAGTTCATTTATTTCAGGCTTCTTCATGGTTGCGTTGTTTGATTGTGAGAGATAGGAGGAAGGTTGTCAGGTTGTGGTACAAAAACAACTTTGCAGCCTCTTGTTTTTGCTGTTATCAGTGTCTTACTCACACTCATAAACACACAGGTTCTGAAGCTTAGTGACCTCTGAGCTGATGCTTGAGTCAAAACTGCAGGATGCACCGTTAGACTTGTATGTACAGAAACAGCTTAGTTGTTTGTGTGAGATGACTCCGATACTGTAGATACAGAGTACATCTATGAGGTTTTATAGACCCAATCTAATGCAAATTGGTTTTTTCATGTTTGAACATGTTCTTGTATCATTTTTCTGATCATGGGGACCATACATGTAAAGAAAATTTGGATTAAAATGGCATTTCCTTGTATTTATTTTTTCAAATAGTTGTGAATCAGGAACCAATGAAAAAATACCGTTGAAAAAAGCCTGTACCAGTGACGTTGGTGATTCAGTCGGCGAACCGCAACCTCCCTGCTCCACTCCATTCCAATACGTCCACTTGAAGACAAATAGATCCATGCACGTCTTCATTTTACTCATCTGAGCTGGTATCTGGCTCAAAACTGTAGGGCTGGATAGCTCACCATTTTTTTTGCAGCAGTAATGTTAGGTTAAGGGTGTAAAAAGCTAGCGGAAGAGTGTGCAAACAAAGGGATGATGTGAAATGAAGGCAGACTTACTTTGCACCAACAGTTCTGTCCACAACTCAGAGGTGTTTCTGATGAACTACTGCTGTTTTGCAGAAATTATGGCCTAGAAAATGACACAGTGGTGTTTTAATCATGATTATGCTGTTGTTAGCCAAAATAGAAAAAGCCTATATGTTTTTTTCAGGACCTAGTTTTTGCAGAGCACCAATAGTTCATTAAAAATTTGCCCCTCAAATGTGGGCGGGACTTTTGCCACAGAGTGAGCCTGTCCCCTTCCTCTTCCAGTTACTGAAAGCTCTCTGTTTACAGACTCTCCCGCTACAAATCCTTACACCCACAACCTACCATTTACAAAAATGGCGAACAATATTGCAGCTATGCAGCTGTACAATTTTGAGCCAAATGACAGCTTGGATGAGGAAAACTAAGATGTAAATTGATCTATTTGTCTGCAAGTGGATACTGAGGAATAGAGTGGAGCAGGGAGCTTGTAGCCCACCCAGCATATTTTCTACGTAACAAATAATATTTTTTTTCAAACAGCATTTTTTTCGTCTGATCCAGCTTCACAACAAATAAAGAAATACTCAGAAATGCAATTTTCTTTTTCTTTTTATATGTCCTCCATGATCAGAAAAATGCCATAAGAACATTTTAAAAACACCAAAATTGTCATTTTCATTGGAGTGGGTCTTTAAAAGGATCTCACAATGACATGCCAACCGGTTTTAATTGCAAACTAAATCAAATAAAAATTAGGAGAAAAAGTACTAGAAATAAACAATATTACAATTATGGGCGCTATTGCCAAATATTTCAACCAAATAATGTAATATTTGAAAATAAACAAACACGAAATATTTGTTTTTTAGCAAAAAATATAACATTGAATATGTTCGAAAGTTCCTCTCGTTTATTCCAATATTTTTTAACATTGGTGACTGAATTTCCTTATTTATTTTTGTGTTCTGTTTCCCCTAATGTTTGTTTTTTCTATGCTTAAAATATATTTTTATAAACAAAATAATAATAATAATAGTAATGAAGTTTGACTATAAATATTTTTTTAACAACAACCATTAAAAAAAACAGTAACTTTGTAAATGATAAAATGTTATCATAGTTAGAAGTGTCATTAAACAGACCTTCATTGGTGATCACTTTTACTCAGGAGTGCTTCATGAAAGCACACTTTAAGTTCCTTAGTGCTCTTGAATAAGCAGGGACCTCCAACACTAGATGCCCTTTCCCACTCCCCTCCTTTACAGACAGAGTATTAATTCAGATGTGTTGTTACTTCTCTAGAGATGTTTTAAAACCAAAACTCCTTTTTGTTGTTTAAGGGATTGTAGTGGATGCCAGGGCAGGTTTTTTTTTTTTTTTTTGTTAGACTATCCATGGAGCTGGAAAGGAAGTTTAGACGATTTTACTGGGACACACAGGGAAGCTGCCAATTGCTCTGGCCAGGTTTCCAGCATGAGGATCTAATTCCAAGCTGTGTAAGACCTCCAGTTAACATTTCCTGCAGCTTCCTTACTCTGTGCCCATATTCCGATAAACTACTCAGCAACTACTCAGCTTCCCCCGTTCACAGCTTCCATTCTCAGTTACCCCTGTCACCTTTTAATGGATATATTGTCACAGCGGCATAAATAAGAGTCACATCAACAAATGTGAATGCATCCCCTCTTCTGCTTATCAGCTCCGGAGTCCTTTAAATGCATTCAGCAAATTATGTGCTACACAAGATCTTAGCATATTTCAACCTCTCTGCTGCCTCACTCTCGATGCACTGTAATTATAACACTTTGCTCTGGTCAAAGGTAACACAAACACACCCTGAAAACACACACATACACACAAAAAGAGCGAGAAGTGGTTACCTTTGTTGAGCTGTAAAATAATATTAAATGCATCTCACTGGAATCATGTATCCGCTGCGAGTTAAAGGCTTAAAGGCATTAAACCAGTTTCAACAAACAGTCTAAAATAATTGTTAGGGATACAACACAAAATGCTGTTTTGCTGGAAATGCTTCCAAAAAAAGTACAGACAATTGATTAGACTGGCTAGTCAAATATTAGATTTTTATTAACATTCTTGTTTTTACTTTAAGTTACTCGCAGGTGCACCCTTCTACCTGTCTAGTTTGCTTTTAAAGCTACACTCTTCAGACCAATGTGTGCTATTAGGAATCAAATCCCCTGGGAACCAAATCCATTGCTGTGCTAGCTCCTAAAGTCTGGTATGTACTGCCACCAACTATTAGAGAGACTGTCCTCTTGGAGAGCCTTAAAGCCAAACTGTTCCTCATACCATGCATTAGTATTTGCCTAGCTGACCTTTTATTATGTTTTTAATTCTTTTTTAATTGTTTGTATCCTTTTTCTGTTGTATCATTGTTTTACATGTTGGTTTGACCTCATAGAGCACTTTGGCTTCATTTGATGGTGGTGGAAGGTGCTCTAGAAAAAAAATTAATGAGATAAATTATTGTATTGCTTCATAATCTAATTAAAAGTTGTTCCTCATTCTCATCACTCTGTTTGGGGGACAGGTAGTCCCCTCAAGGAAACATTTGATTTTGAAAGTCTATTTACTTAGAATTTGTCAAATAAATAATGAAGTTTGCAATAAATTACATGTGTACAAACCCTAAAATATAACCTAAGAAAGAATGTTTTTACTATCAGACGTACAAAATGTCTGTAACTGTTAGCTATTTCCAAATTTGCATTAGCAAAGAGGAATTTACTGAAGAGAATTTGATGTGATGCCTTCTCTGTTTTTCAGTTTCTATCCTGGGTGCTGTAAGGAGCTCTGCCTCGTGGAAACAGTATAAGATCATCAGCCGCTCTTTGTCCCTTCTTTCCCCCCCTTACCCCTTCCTTTTCTCTCCCTTCGCCATTCCCTGCCACCCACCAAAGGAGACACTCTTTTTCTCAAATTAGAGGAGAACAAGTGAGCATTTGGATTGCTTAGCCGGCAATTTGAGACCTTGTAATGCATGACAAATGAAAAAAAAATGTCCAGAAATGAGAGCATGAAAGGAGACACAAAGGCAATAAACACAGAAAGAGGCAAACATGGCCAAAACGATGATATTTTTCGATAAAATGCAAAGATTTATATTTTATACTTAAAACTTTTAGTAAAATCTTGTTAAAAAAATCTCATAACCTATCACAAAAAAAAAATAGTTGCACTTGCTTTTCCCACTTTTCATTATTAACTCGACTCACGCATCACGGCCTAATGATGATGTGCGAGGTGATGCCCACCATATCAGAGGATGGGCGAAGCGGGACAGGTGGGGGTTCTTCCTCACCTGCAGGAGCAGGACTTGGAGGCCCTGGAGGCACGCTGGGTGGGGGAGGATTCAGTGGCAGGGAGCCCAGAGGAGATGAAGGAGGCAGCACAGGGAACTTGGAGTCTTTGATGGTCAACATGCTGACTGAAAGAGAGAGGCTCCTGGAGAATCTGAGGGAGACACAGGAGAGCTTGGGCACAGCTCAGCTTCGGCTACGGGAGCTCGGCCACGAGAAGGAGTCTCTGCAGAGGCAGCTATCAATTGCTCTGCCACAGGTGAGGCTGCAACTGCTATATATTCCCTTTTATTTAGGAGTCACATAAGATTTGAGTTTTTCCTCAATGCAAAAATAATAGTCAAAGTGCAATTTTGCAGAAATTGCCAAGTGGCGAATCGTTTAAATGTTTTTAGGCAAGTTTCATGCAGTGAAACAGCTAGGAAGTGAACTTTTAAACAGCTAACTCCCCAATTTTCCAGTTTCAAGAATTTGTTGCTTAAGTTTGCTTTATATTCTTGTCAGTGACGTGCGCTGAGGTTAATGGCTGGTGAGGCACTGACGTCATCAGTCATATTTACAAACATATGAACCATACTGAGTAACTTATTCACCATTTGATTGACAACAGTTAACGTGTTTTGTTTAAAATATAATTTCAACATGTTTTTTTTTCCATATACAGTGATCCCTTGCTATAACACGGTTTACTTTTCACGGTTTCGGTACTTCACGGATTTGCATCGTGCATTGTGTTCTGCATTCTGATTGGCTAAAAAATCACTCCGCTTCTTCTCTACCTGTGCGTCAATAACGTTGCAGTTTAATATGTGCACGTACGTAAAACAGCAAATTCTCTTGATGGTGGCATGTCAGTGTATAAGGATCTTTTTGCAAAGCAGAAAAAAGAGCGACAACAACTGCCTATCACTGTGTTCTTCTCCCGAACAAACACAGCTGCACCGCGGCTTCAGAAGTCAGGATGCAGCGGCTGCAACACCTGAGTCACTATTTGTCCCACTGTACTTTGTATTTTTTTCATAATAATTTTACATTTTCTCCCGTTTCATCTAATCACTCGGGTCGCGGTGGGCGGGGCTAATCTCCGCGATTTCAAGCCTTCTGCTCACATTGATTATTAAAAATTATTATTTGACAGTACAGTACAGAAGTTATTTGTCTAAAAAAACGTTTCTAAAGCAACAAACGTTATTATCATCTTACCTTTACTTGTAAATAAAGTCCATACGCCGCTCCTTCTGAAGAAAATGACTTGCCGCTTGCTATCACTTCAATTACTTTTTAGTGTCATAATCTCAGGGCTCACCGGCGCCCCCTAACATGAGGCACGAGAACTTCTGGCCTCACCCAGCGGCTTTTTGGCCGGCGTTTAGCGCTCAGCACAAGAAACACGTCCCTCACATACAGTTATTTATAAAAACAAACACTGTACATCATATACATCTGCTAAATTATGTAAACTCAGCTCATATAGTACAAGTGATTGAACCGACATACAGAGAGACAGCAGTACCGTCTGACTGCATAGGTATTGCGCAATCCAAGGTGAGGCTCAGCGGGCTGGTGCCTCATCGCACGTCGCTTCTTAGTATCTGAACGGCAAATGCGGAAATTCAGCGATTTTGAAAAGAAAAACACCCAAAAATGGTACATTTAAATGGAAAATGACTGCAAAGCACAAATTACTGATTAAATATAATAAATGAATTTACTTTTTCTCTTTTCTTCCCATAATGACAGGTGAGGCACAGCCTCACCTGCCTCCCCTGACTGCACGTCACTGATTCTTGTCATCTTCTGCTCATCCTAAACAAGCTAAATACCTTTTTTGTCACCCTGTGTTGTAGAGGATGTAGTTTGTCTCTACTGAATTGTCTCTGCTCTACTGTCCTGAATTATTTGGGGAATTTAGGTTATTCATCAAGCAAGAAAAGTTGCAAGATTCATGGTTTTCCACTGATTTATTTACTGTTTTAGCAGTTTATGTCTTATAAAATGTATTATATCATTAATATATAATAACAACTCGCTTTTTGTTCTTTTGAGTAACAGTGTGTGTCGTTCTCTCATTGTATTTTGGAATAAGTGTAGATCAGATATAGTAGATATACAATAAAGAAGACTTAATAGAATTATTTTTGTGTGCAATTTCACTGACACAAATTTTGACAGTTGTCTCAGAGAAACAAGACCAGAAAATGTAAATGTTTTTCAAAGCACATGTTTGAACATGAACAGAGCATATCTGGACATTTTTAGAGGTTGAAAGAAGGCTTTTGAAGGCAAGCACAGCAATACCTGAACATTGAATTGAAAAGTGTGCTCTGAAATGTAAAAACTTTAAGTCCCAGAATCTAAAGGAACAGTAACTTTAAAAGATTGACAAATTCAGTGCCTAGAATTAGATGCAGATAAAGTTTGACTGAATGTAAATTCACTTAAAAGCTGTCCTTTTAAAAGCATACATAGTGAAATACAGAATGAAGATGTTTTGAACAGGTCTTTCCCCCTATAGGATGTAGAACAGGGCGGCAAATTCACTGGAGTGAATTGAAACGATGGCCAACCGAGATAAACTTAGCTAAGTAGAAATTAAAATAAAAGAAGACAAGGGAAACCAGCCGAGAAGCTGACCCCTAACCAAACAAGAAACAATCCCATAAGGCCAAGAGCCAATCAACCTACTGTGCTGCCATCTGCATAGATTTCTTTCTTTTTGTGACTCTCCATTTTAAATTGCATGTCCTTTTTATGTGTTCTACACAGATCTTTCAAAAACAAATAAACAAAGAATTCAATATTAGACAACCCCAACATTTCTGTCATACCTCTGTTATCATAAGACATGTTTTATTGTTCTTTTTAGGCATATGAAGGAAGACGCGCTTGCATGAGTTGCAGAAGAACTGCCATTAGTTCTGTTAATCCCTAATCAATGCTTTGTTGTTGAGTCTTTCTTTTGCATTTCGGTGTCAGGCTGTTTCGTAATGCTGTGATGTAATCCTGCCATGAAGAAGAGTTTACAGGGGAGGATGAGGAAGAGAGAGTGGTGGTGAAAAACTGTGTCAGTGATTCACATGATTGTTATGGAGGTTTACATCATGTACGTCCTCCCACGCCGCCAGTCTCAGGTGTTTCACAAAGTGTGTTTCTGGCAGCCGTTAGCCATGTGTATTTCTGCAGACCTGTGTGTTTTTACTTTAATCAGGATTGCAGAATCAGTCTTTTTTTACATCTAAGATGAAATATTGTTTTTTTATATCTCTTCCCTGTAGCCCAGGTGGCTGTTTGATATTAAAACACACCTTCAAACTGTTTGTTTTCTTGTCCCTGAATGCAGCTTGTGTGTGTTTCACAGGAGTTTGCAGTGTTGACTAAAGAGCTGAACGTTTGCCGGGAGCAGCTCCTAGAAAGGGAGGAGGAAATTGCTGAGCTCAAGGCGGAGAGAAACAACACACGTGTAAGATGTTTAGCAGCCATTTTGCTTATTAGCACTGTAACGGTCTGTGCGCTATCTTCCGCACCAAGCGTGGTTGTGTGGGTGTGACACAGTTAATTTTGCTTGCTGTTTTCCTACAGTTAATCTAAGCCTCTTTCTTTCATCTCTTCTTCTACCGTCTTACCATTTGAACCCTTCACATGTGCATTTTTTACCACTAAATCCCCTCTCTTCCTCTCATCGGAGCTTTCTTTTTCCTCTGTTTGTCTTCTGTTTTTTACACTCTCCAACATCTAACCTTGCTTTGCCCCTTTACCCCCCCTCTCCAATCCCACAGTTATTGCTGGAACACCTAGAGTGTCTAGTGTCTCGCCACGAGCGCAGTTTGAGGATGACAGTGGTGAAGAGGCAAGCCCAGTCGCCAGCAGGGGTGTCCAGTGAGGTGGAAGTCCTGAAGGCTCTCAAATCCCTGTTTGAGCACCACAAGGCACTGGATGAAAAAGTGGGTCAAAAGACAAAAATAAATCACAAAAAAAAAACTTATTGACTGACTTGAGAAAAGAATCGACTGCAAAAATTAAAAATACTAAAGCCAAACTATGCAAGAAATTGGAAGATTATATCAAAATCTTTGACTTTGACTGAGTTAGTGTGACGTCACCCAAAGAAAATGACTCAACTTCCAGCTCCAACTTAATTAAGTCAATTCAGTCACCATTTTTGCGCGACACAGACACTAAGATGTTGGAGCCAGACATCGTCAGTAAGCAGTCTAAGTCGGTCTGAGTCAGCATTTCTATGGCAACCACTTTCACCAATCAGGAGTGAGCTTGTTGGAATGCCACACCCCTACCCCTTTGAAAGCGAGCTTGTTCGAGTCTTTTAATCAAACACTTCAAACATTCGTCGTGAGACCACATTCTTTTATTGGGGCATCTGATTGGTCAGGTTATAACTTAAATAACTTGCATATGAGGCCAGAACAGTCTCATAATTCAGAAATGCACACACTCCGAATCACAAATGCACACACTTCGATTCACAAATGTCATTTTATGCAAACGTGCTAAATAAATTTGGAAATGCACATGGTGTGTTTCACAAATGCACACCCTGTGTTTCACAAACACACACATTGTGTTTCACACATGCACACTGAATGTTTTACAAATGCACAATAAGTGTTTCTCACAAATGTGCACACTGTTTCACAAAAACATTTTAGAAATTCACAATAAATGTATCAGAAATGCACAGTAGGTGCTTCACAAACATGATTTTTAGGTACACATGTGATGTGAACTCACAGATCATTCGAATTGCAGGATGTGCATTCAAAATCCCGTTCTCGTTTGTGAATCTCCCCGTGTGTGTGAGAGTTTTTTTTACGGTGAATTTTGAGACTCTTCTGACGGAGCAGGTCGACTAATGTCACCATTGGCTAGTGAATCTGTCAATCAAACTCATCAGCAAAGCAGGAGGGTTCGCTTTTAGCCAATCGAATGGCCCCTTACACTTTCTCTACGCTTTCGTTCAGGTGGCAAAAGCCCCGCCCATCTTTGATTCTGTACCAGTCGGTCGTTAGCGTGTTAGCCTTAGCATGGCTTGTCGATTTATTGCCTTCGGTCGTCAAAAATTACTGGCTGGTGCAACTTTTCAGTGGACCTGGAAGCAACAGTGGTTGAATGCAGTTGACATTGAATCCAGAGAACTCTGTCCTGGTGATGAGATTTACAATGAACGTTTCACTCGGGATTGTTTCCTTCTTAGCTTTGATGCTAGCGTCCTTTCAACACTCAGACACGGCTCCCTTCGGTCTTAATCAAATGAAGGTGGAGGAGAAAAATCTTCAACTTCCACAGAAGGTTCTGTGGAGAAACTGGCATCACTTTGCTCCGTACCACGCAGTGGGACTACATTACCTCAAGTTCATCTCACTGTCAATCACAGATACCCAATAAATTCACCTCCTCTGCTCAGCCCCAAGTCACTTTGCTGGACCTTTATTTTAATTTTGTAATAACTCAAATGTCATTGATTTTATTCTGTAACCATATTTCTGCTTCTAACCTCTTGGCCAGGTCACACTTCCAAAAAAGATCCTCATCTCTGGGTTTTAGAACTGGTTAAATACACAACAAAAGATGGTCATAGAACAACATAGTGCAAACATTCACCCTTTATTACAGAGTAAAATTCAGTGAAAACATGGACAGATTAAAACATGTGTCAAACTCAAGGCCCAGCGCCAAATGTGGCCCTCAGTTTCATTTAATGTGGCCCTCAAGAGCATAAAAGTTTTTAATTTCTTAAAATAAAAAATAGAAAGTGTTGTGTATCTATTCATATCTAGGGGGAATCGGACTTGAAATATCAGATTGGGTAACTATACATTACAACTAGAATCAAATTTAAAGGATTTATTCTAGAGTAACAAGCAAACATGTTTTCTATGCAACTGGAATTGCCACTTTAAAAAGTTATTATAATAAATAAATTAGTTATTTAACATTGAGTAGTTACATTTATTTTTCATTACATTTAGTTACATGTATAAGTTACATCTGGCCCTTTGAGGACAGCCGCTATGCTGATGTGGCCCTCAGTGAAAATGAGTTTGACACCCCTGGATTAAAACATCAAAATTTAAGCAGCTGTGGGATCTCTACTGATTTGAATTTTATTTAAACTGGAACTAATTTTGATAACATCCTTACATTCAATGAATTCCCTTGAACAATCCAGCAGTATTTATTTGAACTCTGTCTTCCTCCCCTCAGTCTCTCTCCTTCTGTATGTAATTATGTAGCCTAAATTAAGTTCTAAACAAACTGGACAGTGAAGATATAGGTCCACTCCCAAACGGTCCACTCCCAAAACATTGATCCCAGGATGAGGTTCAGTCATGGATCCACTCTCCTCCCATTCAATCTCTGGAACCAGCATACCCTGACAAAAATAAAAAGATACCGTTTATGAACAGCGCTGCTTTTTTTTAATGTTTTAGATTATGTAGGCACAGTGACCTACTAATTATTACTTATATTGTTGCTGGCAGGCAGACCTCATATCACCATAACTGTTTTTAATTTGTAAATAAGTGATCCTTAACAAAGTAGTGAGATTAGTACATCTGATAGCTCATAATGTCATGCATTGTGATGCATTTTGAACTCGCAGATGTGCTATTCTTCCTACTTGATTTAAAAAACCAAACAATTCAGGGAAATTGTTTGCACCACACAACAATAATACTTTTCATTCATTTTCGATGAAAATTCATTGCAGTCATTGTGATTTCATGATACTGTTCTTGATGCTTTCCACTTTAGTCCAACTGCACACAAACCAGTTGTCCAGTACAGTGAGATTAAATAAAGCATTTACCCGGGGATCAGAAACAGGGTTCTGGGTCAAGCCCAACTGCCACAGCTCATTTGCTCCGTCCTGATTGGATGGCTGTCCCACGTGTCACTAAAAACATCCAAACTGGCCTGAATGCGTGGAAGGAAAATATAGTGGCAGCAGAATACGTGATGTTACTGATATTGAGCAAGTCTTGGTCCTCAGGAGAGTGCAGGATGTTGTAATATTAACCAGTTACATTCATGAAGACATCACGCCAGAGGGGCTCAATCCTGTGTTTGGAAAAAAGCAAAAAGAAATATTGTGTTGTCAGATTTATTATTAATACATCATTCACTTTTATGTATATATTAAAGCTTCTAAAAGTAGGTTCAACTCACCGTTGATTGTGTGTACACTTTTCCCACAATGAAGCTGTTGGTGTCAGGTCTACGTACCGTGAGCATTAACTCGGCTATGCCCACATGTTCTCCTCCATGATCTCCTCTCACCCTGACAATAACATGAAAATCATGTCTCAAACACATCATTACAAATGCACAGTCTGCACAGTTTTTGTCTGCCATCTTCAGGTACAAGATCTATGGAATACAAGTACAAATACTTTCAACTGACAGATATTTACAGGGGCAAACATGCTAAATCCCCAATTGACAGGTAAAACAGTAATACAATAGGATGATAAAATATGAAATAGAATAGAAGGGTATTTAATAATCCCTGAGGAAATTTTTAAAAATGGCCATCATAAAAAACACATAAAAACACACACGCATTACAAATAGAAATATCACAAATTAAAAAGATTGATAAAAAGGTAAATAATTGAAAAATCAGTGGGTAAAATTAATTAAAAGAAATTACTTGTAAGAGACCAACATTATAATGTTTGGGAATCTTGTCATTACGTCATTGGAAGTAAAGATATTTAAGTGATTTTTAGGGATTTTAGTGGTCTCACTCTGACACAATCTCACAGGACTATTCAGCACAATACGGGCTCTGACGTTAGAAAGTTAATGACGCTTCTTTCATTCAACAGTGGATTCACGTCTGTTATATTAAAAAAATGCCGTTTTTATGAACGTCATATGAATTAATTTTGTTGCACATATCCACCCCGTCTTAAAGTCTGGGTTGTGAAAATACTGTGCCTAACTTTAACCCGGATCGCGTTTACATAAAGGCATCACACAGAACAGCTAACTAGCTAGTTAGCATCATAGCATCAGTGTTTAACAACATCACCGTCTCCAAATCAATACTTTTTATTAAACTTTCTTTGCTGCTGTAAATCCGGCATGTTTCCCCCTTAGTTCCATCTGAATCATGTTAAGAACCTACAGATTGGCTATAGACGCTAGCTTGTTGAACCGACACCGGGTTGAACTTCACTCACACTCACAGGCAGACACAAGTTGAGTCGAACGCCGGCTAGTTTCGAGCTCCCTGGTTGGTTGTAGTTACTCGTGTTGTGTGAAGAGCTGGTATGCCGAGTATAAAACTTGACAAAACCATCATAAGTCCTCCCCCGCTTTAAAACCATAAAAAATATGACCGCACAGGCTAGGCTAAACTAAGCTAAGCTAATTTGCGGTGGGGGTACTCTGCAAACGACTCGGCTGAGTCGCATTCACACATGTCACTTGGATAAGCAGGACGTTTCAACGTATTATTCAATAACATTACAGGATGTACAACGAGGGAATGATCAAATAAATGCATTACTTACGGGCTGAGACTGATCCCGTTCGGAAGACATCTCCGCCATGTTTGCCGCCCGCGTAGTTTCAACTGCTGTGCTGAACAGCTCCCTCCCTCGTCAGTTTGAGAGTGAAGAGTGTAAGGGGCCATTTGATTGGCTAAAAGCGAACCCTCCTGCTTTGCTGATGAGTTTGATTGACAGATTCACTAGCCAATGGTGACATTAGTCGACCTGCTCCGTCAGAAGAGTCTCAAAATTCACCGTAAAAAAAAACTCTCACACACACGGGGAGATTCACAAACGAGAACGGGATTTTGAATGCACATCCTGCAATTCGAATGATCTGTGAGTTCACATCACATGTGTACCTAAAAATCATGTTTGTGAAGCACCTACTGTGCATTTCTGATACATTTATTGTGAATTTCTAAAATGTTTTTGTGAAACAGTGTGCACATTTGTGAGAAACACTTATTGTGCATTTGTAAAACATTCAGTGTGCATGTGTGAAACACAATGTGTGTGTTTGTGAAACACAGGGTGTGCATTTGTGAAACACACCATGTGCATTTCCAAATTTATTTAGCACGTTTGCATAAAATGACATTTATGAATCGAAGTGTGTGCATTTGTGATTCGGAGTGTGTGCATTTCTGAATTATGAGACTGTTCTGGCCTCATACTTGCACTACAGAACAAATATCCCGAAAAAAATGGGATTATCAAGGAGATGTTAAAAAAAGGTAGCAGAGAAGGTTATTCTGACAAATATAATGGTCAAAACTCATAAAAAAACAAACAAGCAAGAAATACAAACAGAAAAGGAAATGAGGAGTGTCAGCATATATGGAGTTTTCATAAGAGGAATTTGTGTAAAAAATTGAACTGTGTAAAAACCACGCCAAAACCCTGATGTAGTTTTAGCTGAGCTCAAATATAGTAAAGGCAAAACAAGTAAAAAATGTAACTGTGGACAAAACAATAATACTATACAAAAATATTTAAGAGTTCAAACCTTCGCACAGAGGAAAAACATTACATATACTTCACATATCACTATTATTGTTATCATTTTACTTGTACTCATTTTAAGGTTTCTATAATAAAAGAAAATATTATGATATTCCTGATATTTACAAAGTCACCACTTTCTCTGCAAGTGAGATAATGTTGATGTTGTACTGCATAATGTTATAAGTTATTAAGTTAACTAGTATGTATTACAAGCCAGTGATCCTGTTTTCACTGTAGAATAGTAACCTGTGAGTCATGCTGTCAATCAACTGAGAATTGTTTTGACAGACATAACAAGTAATCTCATTTTTATCTGTTTCTAATATATTTTTTAATCATTGTTGTTATCATAGTAAAGTTGAACTCACAATGACTTAGACTGGATAAACAGTTTAAACAGATTTGATAAATGAGCCAAAACGCCTTAGATTAAGCAGAAAATCTGATTTAGCGGTGCACTTATTTCTTCCATATTCCATTAGTCACCATTTAAAGATGAGCTTTAAAAAAGATTCAGTCTGCAAGGAAAATTATTTAAAGCTTATATGTATATATATATGTTCATGTATTTTCATACCAGATAGCTAATATGACTTGGTTTTGTCATTGCTTAAAGGTCCGAGAGCGGCTCCGCGTGGCCCTCGAGAGAGTGTCCATGTTAGAGGATCAACTTGCAGCATCTTCTCAAGAGGTAAAGATTGAAATACAAAGAATGTGTGTGAATATGCCAACAACGCTAATTTGAATTCCTGAGTTTCCCATTTTGTCTCCGGATTTCAGGTAATCTCATTAAGAGACCAAATTAAAAGACGTCAACAAGGGGTGGACGGCGGGAAAGATGTAAGGGAGGGTTTTGTGCATGTTGGTTCCAGTTCCTTTCGTGTATGTGTTAGAGAAGTAGATGTTGGGTACCATGCTGTGTTCCTGTCATTACCATGTCTGTGTAGCTAAGGTTGCATCACCCTCAATTTCCAACACATGCTCATATTCTCAGAGGCTACCGAACGGCCCCTCATCTAGTCTGGAGGATGGGGAGCTGGAAAGGCAGAGGGAGGGAGAAATAGAGCGACAGAGGTCTGAACTTTCCCAGCTGAGGGAGCGGCTGGCTCTCATGTGCAGGCAGGTGAGTCCGTTTGAAAAGCACTGATTTTCAGTCTATAATTCAAAAAAAGATCAAGCATTAAATTAATGTTTAAGGAAACCAAATCTTATATTTCTTTTTGGCGTCTATTATCAGTTTTCATCTAAATTATATTTAAATAATTCTAAAATTTGCACATTTAAAATTCTTTGACTTTTTTTTAGTCTAATAATCCCAAAAAAAAGAAATAAGCGGTGAAAAATGGGCAAAACACAACTTTAAATCTGCCAATGTATTTTATTATAATAAATATTATATTTGGATTATAGAAGTATTTTAATTGACATGAGAAAATGCAACATCTCTTGCACATCCTACCAAAACTTTGGGAAAACTGATCCTCCCTCTAGTGGCTTAGGGTAGTATTGCAAAAGTACTGGTATTTCTGGATTTATTTATTTATAGACAGGAGGAGCACAATACATAAAAAGGTTAAATGCAGACTGGAAAAACAGCATATCTGTTTAATCATTTGAGTAGTTGAAGAGATGATTCAAGAGTTGAAGTAGAACAGGTTAAAACAGTTTAAAGTCTTCCACTTGCCAATCTCTTTACATTTGTTTCCAAGGGAATTTGCTGCACTGATTCTGTCTGTGTCGCCTCATGTCTCTTTGCTATGTCACATCAGGTCGGGGAAATAGAGGAACAGCTTGCAGCCGCCAGGAGGGAGGTGACGAAATCAGAGGAGGCCAATCAGAAGCTCCAAAGAGAAGTAAAAGAGGTCTGTTCAGCCAATCTGTCTGGTTCCTGGCTAAAACCATGAACCATTTTAGCACCTGCGGTTTCTATATTATGTTTAAACACCATGGCCATGTGTATTAATGTGTTTGTCTGTAAGTTAATTAGAGGGAAACCACAACATTTTCTGTTTTAAAATGAACATTTTCTGTCTACTGTTGCTAAAATTTAAAGCACAAATAGGTCATGCACCACCAAAACAATAAGTGAAACTGCTGGATTTCATTTTTTTCATTTCAATGAGGATTGGTAAATTGTATCATATTTGTCTATTTCTGGTTACTTCAGGCTCTTTGCCAAAGAGAAGATATGGAGGAAAGAATTACCACTTTAGAGCGGAGGTAATCTCATTTGTTGTGTCAATCCATTTGTATCTACAGTGTAAAGTTTCATAAATGTTGTTTACACCTCGCAGCAGATAGGGGGTGTGCAGCCTTGGATTTGAATGGAGATGACACTATGCAGTGGTCACAGTTATTTTAAGTGTTTCTAAAGTGTTTACCTTTACACATCTTGGCCTAAACATGTATGTACTTTTTCACCAATGTGTCTAAAATCCATGTGGCAAAAAACAAATTTTCTTAAATAAAAGAATCCAAGTATTTTACCCAGAATCCTTTTAGTTTAATCAAGGGCTCCAGTCATTTTTCTAATTTTGTGCTGCATGCAGGTATCTTAGCGCCCAGAGGGAGGCAACCTCTCTCCATGACATCAAAGACAAGCTGGAAAATGAGCTTGCCAGCAAGGAGTCCCTCTACAGACAAGTAAGTTTGTCTCAAAATCCCCAAAACTCAGAGATAGTTATAAGGAAATTGTTTCAGTGTTTGCCATCAAATATGAAAATCTTCCAAGTGCGTTTCCGCCTCCGAGTTCATAAATATATGTTTGCTTGAATGTGTCTAGAGTGAAGAAAAGAACAGACAGCTACAGGAGCGGCTGGATGAGGCCAAGCAGAAGCTCCAGCAAACTCTACAGAGGGCAGAGACATTACCTGAAATCGAGGCGCAACTTGCACAAAGAGTGGCTGCTCTCAACAAAGTAAATGGGGGGTGGGGGTGGGGGCACTGCCTAAATTTTCTTATCTTTCATAGCCAATGACAGGAAAATAACGCGCTTTGCTGTCATCAGGCAGAGGAGAGACACGGAAACTTTGAGGAGCGACTCCGGCAAATGGAAGCCCAGCTTGAGGAGAAGAATCAGGAGCTCCAGAGGGTGATGGATTTTTTTCTTGTCTATTTTGGCATATTTTTAGCAAATTTGATTTTCTTTTGTGAAAACCCTTTTTTTTCTCTCTGATTTTATTATAGGCTAGACAAAGAGAAAAAATGAACGATGAGCATAACAAACGCCTTTCAGACACAGTGGATAAGCTTCTCTCTGAGTCTAACGAGAGACTGCAGCTCCACTTAAAAGAGAGGATGGCAGCTCTGGAAGAAAAGGTGAGAAATGTTTTTTTTTTATTCATAAATCATTTTTAGATAACTCCTAGAAATACTTATGACACAAAATGTATCTTTTGCACTTCTAGAATGCTCTTTCTGAGGAGCTTTCCAATATGAAGAAAATACAAGATGACCTTCTTGCCAACAAGGTAGCCTGAAATCAGCTGTGTTCAACATCTTTTTAAAAAAAAATTAAAGGGAAAAATATGATGTTCCTTTGTTATCTGTGTGTTGTAGGAACAACTTCTAGCTGAGCTTGAACGAGTCCAACTGGAGCTGGATCAGCTGAGAGGCAGAACTGGATCTTCATATTCCAGGTTGGCCACATTTAACTGTATGAGTTCAATCAGATTTCTAAAAAATACTTTTTTATTCCCAAAAGACTGTTTTTCCAGAAAGAAATGTTGTATTGTACAATGTGCTAAGTTCTGAGATTAGTCACTATTGTTTTTCTATCTCAGGGCCGGCAGCGTGAGCTCTCTTCCCTCCACCCTTTTTCGAAGATCTCTTCCGGGGAGCGCCTCAGAGCTCCGTTACCCTCAGGGTGGAGGCTCACTCCCTGCCGGCTATAGCAGCTCCTCCAGTGGAGTGGTGGTCAGGCGGGCTAACCGTGGCCGCTGGGGGCCTTCTAGAGATGACGGCAACAAGGTGTTTGTCTCAGACTAATAGAACGTTAACGACAATTAAGGTCTCATTTGTGATGAAGAGGATTTTTTTTTCTTAGTATGGAGAGTGGGACAGCGGCATGCTAGGACAGGGTTATGAGGGCGGCGTGGAAGGAGGCTGCTCTGATGACGAGGAGGACAGAGAGACTCTGTTTGGATCAGAGCTGCTCTCCCCCAGTGGGCAAACAGATGTACAGACTTTGGCCATCATGCTACAGGAGCAACTGGAGGCCATCAACAAGGAGATTAAGTAAGTATTGGAATTCAAATAATGTGGGATGGCGTATCTTTTTGAACAGGCAGTAATGTAGTCAACAATTTGTTTCAGGCTGATTCAGGAGGAGAAAGAGAGCACGGAGCTGAGGGCAGAGGAGATTGAAAGTCGGGTCAGCAGTGTTGCCCTTGATGGTTCGTCTTTACCCCCTTCATCGTTGGGCGGACGGGACAGTACTGGGAGGGGCTACATGACACCCTCCATCACTTCCTCTACCCTGGCATCTCCCTCGCCCCCCAGTTCTGGACATTCCACCCCTAGACTGCCTCATTCACCCGCTCGGGAGAATGACAGACAGGTGCTGCATTCAGATGGTCACCATAACACGTGGATTAGCTATAAATCACTGTTTGGATTAACTGAATATGTTTCTACTCTGCAGAACTCAAAAGATGGGGAAGAATGTAGAGCCCTTGCCCTTATAGATTCCACTCCTCCCCCTGTTCCCCGAGCCCTACGACTGGACAGAATGACCCACACTCACCCGGGGGCGGGTCTTGATGACCGGCATGAATTTCGCAGGTACACTGAAAAATTACTGCATATAAACTGCTCATGAAGATCAAAAAGGCACTTTTTAATTGTCATTTCTTTTCATATATAGTCTTTCTGCTGATGGTGCTACCACTGCTAGTCAGGATTCTCTCCACAAAGCCAGTAAAAAGAAAAGCATTAAGTCCTCTATTGGTCGTCTCTTTGGCAAAAAGGAAAAAGGAAGAATGGGTACCCCTGGACGTGAATCTGCCTCACTTGGTCTGTGCAATACCAATGATACAGTATTCATCAGAAATCATAGTGATACAAAAATCTGGTATTTTTACAGCCTCCACACCCTCTGATGACCTCGGCTCAGCTGACCCATTAGGTTTGGCTAAACTGGGGACCGGAACTGTGGAGAAAGATCGCCGCAGCAAAAAGAAGTAAAGTTTAAAAATATTTTCAAATTTTACAGAGATGTCAGGAATTTTCTGTTGAAACAATTATTAGTTCCACAGTAACTCCAACCAGATGTGGGCCTTTTATCATTTTCACAACATTCAAGTGAAAGAAATACAGTAACTGCCATTCTATTGTGAGGAGCAAGTTAGACGTCAAACATCTCAAGACCCTGCAGGAGTTCTAATTTTAAATAGAGACATTGGTAAGATGAGATTTTAGGAAATTAATCTTTGTCAAACTTTTGTTTTCCACTCTCTTTGCCAGGCACGACTTGCTAGAGGAAGCCTGTCGTCAGGGTCTGCCTTTTGCCTCATGGGATGGTCCCACTGTTGTCACTTGGCTTGAGGTACATAAGTTATCCTATGCTGTATATTGACCTACTTAACTAACTGGCCAGGCTGTGTTATTCCTATACGTTTACTAGGAGTGAAACCCTCAGTGCTAAAGGAAGTTGTGTACATACTATTAATTTATTAGATTATGCAGTTTTTAGCAAAAATCCCCCAAAAATTCGCCTCTAAGTTGTTGGTGGGACAATTGGCGCGGGGTAAGCCCACCTCTACCTCCCATCATCCATCTGTTTACACTCTCTCCCACTAGCTTACAGCCCCTCACAACCCCAACCTAACATTAGCAGAGCTACAAAAAATGAAGAGCAATTATGGAGCTATCCAGCCGTACAATTTTGAGCCAGATGTCAGATCAGATGAGGAAATCAAAGACGTTCATGGATCTAGTCGTCTACAAGTGGATGCATCAGAATGGAGCAGAGCAGGTAGCTTGTGGCCTGCCAATTGAAGCTTCTACTTCATTTTCAAATGAGATTTTTTTGTCTGCTCCTAATTCACCATCATTTAAAAAAGAATTACTCAGAAATGCAATATTAAACTTAATTTTCTTTATATTTATCCTCCATCATAAGAAAAATGCAACAACAACATGTTAAAAACACCACACAAAAATGATTAACCGTGTGGGTCTTTAAAGTATTTCTTCTTCTCCTGATGATTACACGTCTGACTGTTCCAAATGTTTTCCCAGTTGTGGGTCGGGATGCCTGCGTGGTACGTAGCAGCCTGCCGGGCCAACGTAAAGAGCGGTGCCATTATGGCCAACCTGTCAGACACAGAGATTCAGAGGGAGATTGGTATCAGCAACCCTTTGCACAGGCTCAAACTCCGCCTCGCCATCCAGGAAATGGTCTCCCTCACCAGTCCATCTGCACCTGCCAGCACCCGCTCCGTAAGGCTCAGTCAAAACAGCAGAGCAGGAATGGAATGTGCCGGCACATCGACAAATCTGTGCTATTTGTTCTCTGCAATTACAGTCAACCAGCAACATTTGGATGACACACGCTGAGATGGAGTCCCTCACTGCAGCTACCAAACCAGTAAGACTTATTTTAAACCTTAATAGATGCTTATTATTGTTTAGATTTGTGTCAGGCTAAGGCTATTACTTATACAGCTCAGTAAAATCTACAAAAAAGCGTCACAAACCAGTTTGAGTAAATCAAATTGACTAGATTTCTCTTTTTCTTTGTCTTTAATTAGGAGCGTTTGTCTTCACCTTCTCCTTACTATTCCCTAATAATCTGTTTTGATGGGATATTTTTCTAACTAATTTTCACTTACTAACAAAACTTTCCTTCCTTTGCTTTTCCTCTCCAATCTTTCCTGTGAT
This sequence comes from Oryzias curvinotus, assembly GCA_023969325.1. Lineage (NCBI taxonomy): Eukaryota > Metazoa > Chordata > Actinopteri > Beloniformes > Adrianichthyidae > Oryzias > Oryzias curvinotus. Next base: position 8,890,623 of record CM043724.1, on the reverse strand, counting down.
TGGTTCACCAAAACAAAAACAACAACCCTTTTCTCTGGTGAAATTTCCCCCCTGTTGTTGCAACTTTTGTTCCCTTCTCTCTTTACCTTCTTCACCGACTGAACCAAAAGGAGCAGAAGGAGTTCAGTTGGGATCAGGTGAGCTTATTAGACATCACAAATTTTGTGTTATATTTGCGAGCAATGCACAGCATTTGTGCCAAAAACTAAGCATGTAATTAAAAACAGAAATGTTCAGGATAGATGTCAGCTTAGTAAAGAATGTTTACAAGAAATTTCAGAAAAACCCCAACACCTACATTTTTTTTCTTTCCAAAACATTGATATTGGTACATCTATATGTTGTATGACTTAAATATAAAAAGATTGTGCATTACATACGAGTCCGTTCATCCAAATGCAGGATAATATAAGTAAAGTTAACTAAAAAGTAAGACTGTTGTCATAAAAACACCCTTTAAAGTTTTCATGTTTTATCATCATGGTCAACAGATCCTGGCCTATGGAGACATGAACCATGAGTGGGTGGGAAATGAATGGCTCCCCAGTTTAGGTTTGCCTCAGTATCGCTCCTACTTCATGGAATCACTGGTGGATGCCCGCATGCTCGACCACCTCACCAAGAAAGAACTCCGGGGCCAGCTGAAGATGGTGGACAGTTTTCACAGGTGAAAAAGCACAGAAAATGGATTCCTCATCTAACACCAACCTATTTGCACACCCTCTGCATCTCTCACTGTTTGTGCTGTTTGTTATGAATAAATTAGGCTGATGTGTTCTCACTTACAGAGTCAGTCTCCATTATGGTATCATGTGCTTGAAGCGCTTGAACTATGATAGGAAAGAGCTGGAGAGGAAAAGAGAGGAGAGCCAACATCAGAACCAAGGTGAAGACTGTGAATAATGGAGACATGCTCCAGAAGAACATTTGTTACTTGAGGCTAACCATATCACATTTGTGTCTCCTCAGATGTGATGGTTTGGTCCAATGAGCGAGTCATGTGTTGGGTCCAAGCCATTGGTCTTAAGGAATTTGCAGACAACCTTTTAGAAAGTGGGGTCCATGGGGCTCTGCTGGCACTAGATGATACCTTTGACTACACCGACTTAGCCCTACTTCTTCAGATACCAAACCAGAACACACAGGTCATAAATCAATTTCTTCACTTGCAATTCTGAAGTCAGATCAACTGTTGGATGAAACAGACACATTTCTGGAACTGATTTCTGAATAACTGTACTGTCTATCTCTGGATGTGTTACAGGCCAGGCAGCTCCTGGAGAAGGAGTATAATGCTCTCATCTCCATGGGAACAGAGAGGAGGCCGGATGAGGTACGGCACAGCCAGTTGTTGGAGAATAAAGCTTTGTCACTTATTGTTGAACTCAGCAGCAACATTCTCTCATTGAATTGCCAAATTCTAGCCAGATTCTATCCTTTTTGTTAAAATACATCTATTTTAATCGTTTCCTTCCTAATTTTTGGCACAAAAGTGCACGTGCTCCCTGCTCTAGTTCTTTGTTGAAGTGGCCCAGCTGTGTTTACATGGGCACTAATTACTTGGTTGCAGCTTGCAGCACCAAAAACAGCAATATTCAGTCAAACAGCGATGCTTTGTCAAATACATTCTTTTCTTTATCCCACTAATAGACTAATAGGCATTATTTCATTGACTTGTCAGGATGGCACAAAAACATTTACCCGATCGCCATCGTGGAGGAAGATGTTCCGAGAGAAAGACCTCCGCGGGGTGACCTCCGATTCCTCAGAAACGCTACCTGCCAACTTTCGTGCCTCGGCCATCTCGACCCCATCTGTCACCTTAAGAAAAGTCCAGAGTGATGGTGAGAAATAGCAATTTTCTAGAGCTGAATGAAATAAAAATTTGTTTTAAAAAATGAATCATTATTTTACAAAGACTCAAATATTTAGAGTAAAAGTTTTTTTTTTTTTTAAATAACCTCCTGTTTTAGACCATTGAAGGTAAACACAAAGAGAAAATCTACATTGGAGGAGTTGCTAGATTTCTGACAATAGTGGTAAAATGAGTGGCTGTAAATTTAAATTGCAACAACTTAATAAAGCAGAAGTCTCCTTAATTATTTTTGCTACATTTTTAGCAGAAATACTACAAAATTGCTGACATCTTTGTTGGTAGCACTTAAAACATGGGAAAGAAAGTTCTAAATTTTGGAGTTGTTCTATTGTAATTGTTGAAAAAAAGCATTTGTTAATTTTTACCTCATCCCCCATTTTAATGTTCAATTATGAAGAACACAAATACCCTCAGCAAATTCATGGTTATAATTAAATATGACTAAGTTGCAAGAAATCTGGAGCATCATAACGTCCCAGTCTGACCATCTTTTGAATCTTCCAATTCTTATTATGCCATTTTAGGCACAAAAAAAAAAAAAAAAAAAAAAAAAAAAACCTGTTTCTATATTCACTGAGACATCATTTCTGCAGAGCAGCAGGAGTCCATTAGAAATTCCCCTTTGAGTAAGCCCTTCCCTATTTCCCGTCATCCATCTGTCTACATGCATTTTTTTGTTGTTTAGTATTTTTTGCTAATTATCCTGTCCGTCTATCAGCAAATTCTGGTCCAAGAGGAGAATCTGCTTCTGTAAGAACATATTCCTGCTGAAGATGCAGTTACCAGGTGAGGGGAAACATGCTCTGAAAATCCTCGTTATTAGAATTTAAAGCATAATATGTTATTTTAATGTTGTTTAATTCTTTTTTGTTTGCAGAACAACACTTTAACTCTCCATTCCAAGGGGATTTTTAAAAAAAATACATGTGGGAAAGAAGAAAAAAAGAAAAAGAAAAAAAACTCTGTGGACTGTTGTTACTTTCAGTGGACAGTAGAATGAATGAATGACAACTTCAAACTATGTGTCCCCAAAAAAGGCAAAAAGGCACGGAGTGAATAATCACTAAAAAGATGATAAAAAAAAGAGTGAATGTTTGTTTATTCATCAGTTTCTCGCTCTCCCTCTCTGTCTTTTTCTCTCAATTTTGATCCATTGTTGTGGCATGATGCTGTTTGACTCTGTAGAAAGTGGCCTGTAGAAAGTGACAGTTGCCTATTGTGAATTCATCTCCTGTTTTTGGGTGTGAGACGGCAATATTGACACAACTAATTTATAGTTTTTAAAGTGGAAAACTGCATTCCTGTTCCAATCAAGAGAAAGATAGACATCCTTTCATCTGGTTTAGACCGATAGAAGAACATACTGTCTGACAAGATCTCAATTCAATACAGAGTAGTCTGCTGTGGAGGGAGGGGGGGGTGAATGTAGGCATTCATGGAGGGCAAATGAAGCGTATGTTCTTAAGCCATAACAGAGATGAAATGCACAAATGTGAATGGGGGACGGTGAAAGTGGAGATGACAAAGTGCTTTATGACAAACTCCTGTTGAAACTGGGGGGAAAAAAAGAATTTAGTTAAGGAGCATTTGTGTTAATATGCATGCCAAAATCAACTATTTTAGAGTGAACGTCATGATGTCAATCATCTAACAGTGTGAAAGCTCGGGTCCAGACTTTGTAAAATGTGTGTACTTTATTTTTATCATTTCTTTTATGATTACTGATATTGTATGTATGCATGTGTGTGTGTGTGTGTGTGTGTGTGTGTGTGTGCGTGCGTGCGTATGTGTGTGTGTGTTTTAAACTGTATTCTTATTTCATACTTAGTTTCAAGATTGTAATTTCATTTGAGTTTGACAAAAGAAATATGTTTTAAAATGATGGACATTTAAAATATGCTACTTGTATGTGTACATTTTGAAGAAAAAAAATGTGTTATGATTTAAATTCATATTATTGGAGAATAGTGATAATTGAATATACTGTAATATGACAAACAATAATGATAATGATTGTAAAAGCTGTAATTAAAATAACATACCTGTAACATGGTAGCAAAGGACTTCTTTTGCAGTTTTAGCTCATGGTGACACAATCAAACACTTGAGTAAAAGCTACAGGTGTAGATACAGCTTTCTTGTCAAGTGTGTGCACTGTTTAACCAGTTCTGTCAGCTGTGGAGGTTTTTTTTGTGTATGTTTTTTTTTTATTACAATTTCGACAAAAGAAATTGGAAGTCTTCTCAAAATCACCACACGCCATAAAATAGGCTATTATAGCAATGCACATTCATCCTTTACTTGTCCATCCATCCATCAATCGATTTTCCAAAAATGCTGAATCCTTTTTGGGGTCATGGGGGTGTACTGCTGGGTGAAGCCAGGGTACACCCTGTACAGGTTGTCAGTCTGTTGAAGGTCCACACAATCACACACATCCCCAGCTACAGATAATTTGGAGTCACCAATCAACATTTGAAGTATATATTTTGACTGTGGGAAGAATACCCAGCATTCGCTGGAAGAACATGCAAACCCCTTACAGAAAAGTCCCAGGTGAGAAGAGGAGAGTCCTAACCACTACACCACTGTGCAGCCCTCCTCTACATGTCTAAATTCAAAATAACCCTCAACGCCTAAATTCAAGTTGCCTATGTTTTAAGCAATGTTTAATTTGAGTTTGTTAGACATGTAGTAATGAGAAAGTGGTTTGCTTGTTAAACCTGATAAAAACTCTGTAAGTGAAAATCATGTTTTACAAGAACAAGGTAAAACAGGTTTGTTACATTTCACATTGCTATAAAATAAAATCATTTTTTTAAAGTTAAAATAATAAATAATATTACTGAATAAATGAAAGAGTTTGTTAGTAACACTTTTCAAAAAATATTGATATTAACCATAGATAAAAATTTGATGATAGGACTACAATGTCTCGTCTCAATATTTTTATTAAAACATTTTTCTTTTGTTTTTGTTTTTTGTTTTTCAAGAACCCCAAGACAAATCAGAGACTCCTGTTATTGCAAAAGGAACCCCGTGAAAAAAATGTGAAAAACAATTTGTGGATAAGTCACGTGATTGCCGCTCTCCTCTGTGGAAGTTTAGCTTATTTAGACTGAAGGTAAGTGCCGTCTGCTGCCCAAGAAATCAGATGGTAAACACTTTTGGGAACCCTTTGAGGCAGAAAGCTCAGAAAACAGACGTGGACAATCAAACTTTAATTAAATCTGAAAACTTAGTTATGGCCATTTGCTGTACAAAAATTTTACTAGAAAGTAATAATTATGTCAGCAAATGAAAAGCCAGCTTACCTCATACAACATGATATTACTGGAGTTCAGATGCTGCATTTGCCGAACTGTTGCCCTCTTGCAATAATTAATAATGCAATAAATAAAAAACAAAAAAGACAGATTTATCAAAAGAAGAGGGAACATTTTTGCTTCTTACTCCAACAGAAGTTAGTGATGATGTCATGCTAAAGGCAACGTTCCAGTTGTTTTTTGATCAGAACCTATTTAGCTGGTGAGTTCCCAGCCTGATCCTCAACTTTTCTCTGAAGACTGCACAGCTGCAGCACTGTAAACACTTCCTCTGCCTATAAATCAGCATCACCCACTCCTTCCTTCTATTTCCCCACCACACACGTATGAGGATGAGATAAACACCTTAAAACCCCAAACAGCTTTTGTCCGTTCCTCCAGTAATTATTTACCATCATTTATTGGGCAAATGACGCAGGGATTCCTTCGTTTTACATCTTCATTGTGAAGTGTTTATTCTTTTGTTCAGAGGACTGAAGGGAAACCAAGAAAGGTTACTGTAAAAGTAGGTTGAAGATAATTTACAAATGCAAAGAGTATTGGGTAATATCGAAATGTTTTTTTTAAAGTAACACTTTGCAACACGTCTACAAAAAAATAATCTGTTATCAGAAGTTGCGTGCTATTGGAAAGTTTCTGTTTCAGACTAAATAAGTCATAAAAAACTAAAAAATGTGTTATAATAATAAAAAAAATTATTGTATAAATGACTGAAGTGAATGGAATTCATAAAGTTCAAATTTTCCAGTATCTTTACTTTTAAACAACTGTAAAAAACCCAAATACAAGGAGCACACAGGTCTTTCTTGTGACACGCAATTCTGGTTAATCATGTAGAGATGGCTGACTCATGCTTACTTTACTGAAGCACCTCCTTCTCCTAACTCCATTTATAAGAGGACAAAATTGCTTTCAGTTACAGCATTTCTCATTCAAACTTAACTATTCTCTATTTATTTAATTTATTTTTGTTTTCCTATCTATTTATTATTTTGTTTTCCTGAAGCCCTCCTAAAAATATTCTGGAAATGGCTCTTTTTCCCTGCTTCATATTCACTTTTTTCCTAGTTTTTCCACTTTCCTTTGGGTTGTATCTACCAGATTCCAACCCTCTTTTACACTTTAACAGTCAGGACAGAGAGGTGCATCTCTACACAGGTATTTAAAATCTTTTATTGCTAAAGAAACCCTGCTTCTGATGAATAATGAGACCTTGATACTCCTAAGGACTTACATTTTGATTTTTTTATTTTATTTTATTTTGTTTATTGATTTGTGCTGCAGAAAACCACAGACGTGGGCTTTACCTGCAGATGAACTCGGATGGAAGAGTGACAGGAAATGATGCTCAGACTCCCTACAGTGAGTATTTGGTTGACAAATTCCAAACGTTGAAAACTGAAGTGGAGGGTGAAAGGTTTTAGAAGAGTTTTTTTTTTTTTTTCTGTTTTCAGGTGTGCTTCAGCTAAAATCAGTCAAACCAGGTCATGTTGTTATCAAAGGGCTGTCATCATCTTTATTTCTATGTGTAGATAGTGGAGGCCATTTAAAAGGACAGGTAAGAGAATCAGAGAAATGTGATTGTTCTGGGATTTTTCCCACTTTTTGACTTAATGTCTGATCATTGTCAGGGTGTATATAAAGAGGACGACTGCTCCTTCAGAGAACTGCTGCTGGCAGATGGATACACTCGTTTCCTCTCCTCCAGTTATGGAATTCCTCTGTCTCTGGCATCAAGGCATTCCTCAGATCGCCCCTCTATCCCTTTCACTCGGTTTCTTCCACTCAGGAATACTTTACCGTCGGAGAGCCTGTCCAAGCAGCCATCCGACAATCAGAGGTTCTTCAACATGGACTCCGATGACCTCTTTGGGATGGCTCTAAATACTGTAATCAGTCCTCATTTATCAATGGAAAAGTAAAACACTATTCCACACAGATTAAAGATGTATTTATTTCCGTTTGGATGAAACTGTGGACAGATTTTGCTGCTTCATAATTGTTGTCAAGTATTAACATTAATGTTTATTTATTTATTTATTTGTCTTATGTAATATTTAAGTTTTATTTAAAAGTTGAAACATTTTGTCTTAATTGAAATTACAGATACTGTGTTACTTAAAAGTGTAAAAAGATACATTTGAACAACTGAAGTGTTTTTTCTATGACTGAATAAAGGTCAATATTATTTAAGAATTCATTTTGTTCACTTTATTGAGCCAAACAAAATCCTATTTTTTAGAAATTACAAAATAAATAATTTATGTAGGTGATGAAAGAAGGACTAGTTTTTGCATTTACCTTTTATTAAAAATACAAATGATTCAATTATTTGGTCAAGCATTTCTAATTATTTGTTGTAGATTTAAATGACTGGTTGAGATAATCAAACATTTTATGTTGTTTTAAATATGCTAAAGGAAACACAACATTTTCTATAGACTTTTAGCTTTTAATATTTTTAAAATTCAAAATTTCTGTTGCATATTTAAAAAAAAATCAAGGGAGTTTACTTGTGTAAAACTATACTTACCTTTTCATTAATTTTGGTTATTTGTTTCTTGTTTTACTTTTGTTTTTCACTGTTTCTTCCTTTCTTGACTGACAAAGTGAAACACATCATTTCAGCAGTTCACAAGCTGACTGTATTTAACAAAAAATAATTTAAAAACAAAATCTTTATTTGATATAAATTTGTAAGAGCACAAGTCAGCCCAGAAAACATTATTTATATTACATTAACATTATTATAATGCAATATTCAACCAATCAGCAGTGATTATGATTTCTTTCTTTTAAACTCTAAAAGTATAGCATTTTAACAGTTAATTTAGAAAATGTTGAGCTGTCATCTGTGAGAATTCAGTGTTTCCAGGATGCTTTATTTGGTTATGGTGACACATGATGACCTAAAGGTCAACAATCTAAAAAGCTTTTAGTAACAATGACTAAGACATCACAGTTTTAAGGTACAAGTTTTTCGAAAGTGAAACTAATCCAAGCTTAACTATTCATAAAAAAGCACAATATTTCAAAAACATGACCCTGAGAATAAAAAACTGACTGAAAATGAGTTTTAAATGTAATTTACACGGCAATAAATAGTTACAAGTCAGTGTATTATTTTGTGGTGTAGATCTGTAATTATCTCCAACCTGTTTGTAGATCATTGTTCTAATCTCAGTGAATTTTTTTTTTTTGGCTTACTGGAAAAAAAAAGTTATTTTTGTCTAAACTTGAGTAACCAATGGCTCTCCTAGATATGTATTGACCTTTCCATACTCCGCAGTCTGATCTGCACAACGTCCACCAAGTAAAGTTCCGTTTAAGGGGTTGCAGATTCCTTCAAATGCATTATACTCATCTTCTAAATCCCTATCACCTTCCTCTATTTCATCTTCTTCAAGCTCCTCATCCTCCCACAACATTGTCTGGACATGATTGTACTCAGTTTGATCTTCACATTCAGTCTCTCGATGGTAAAAGTAGCTGAAGTTGGACACAATGACAGGCACAGGCAGGGAAATAGTGAGCACGCCAGCAATGGCGCACATGGAGCCCACCATTTTACCCCACACTGTGGCTGGATACATGTCACCGTATCCCACGGTGGTCATGGTGACGACAGCCCACCAGAATCCGTGTGGGATGCTGACAAAGTCAGTGCTGTTGTGGTCGGCTTCAGCAAAGTATATGGCACTGGAGAAGAGAATGACACCAATAAACAGGAAAAAGATGAGCAGGCCGAGCTCTCGCATGCTCGCCCTCAAGGTCTGGCCCAGGATTTGTAGACCCTTGGAGTGCCGAGACAGCTTGAAGATCCTGAAGACTCTCACCAACCTGATGACTCTAATGATGGCCAAGGAAGTGGCTGGAGAGGAATCATTGGTTTTTGCTAGCTCTGTTCCCAGAGTAACAAAATAAGGCAAGATGGCACTAAAATCAATGATGTTCATGATGTCCTTGAAGAAGCGCATTTTACTAGGAGCGCTTGCAAAGCGCATTACAAGTTCGAAGGAGAACCAGCAAATGCAAATGGTTTCCACAATGAAGAAAGGGTCGTGGAAAATACTTGGTAAGGATGAACCGTTTTCAGAACCGTTCTTTAAATGTGAGTGGAAATCCTGTGGAGGCAAAAACACAATATACAGGTAAAGTGTTAAATATGCCCAAAAACAAATACCTAAAAACCAACTGACAAAGAAAACAAACTTCAAAATATTTTCACTGAAAGATCCTAATTTTACTGATTTTTACATGCAAAATAATTAAAAGTCAGTCAAAGAATAAAGTCTCTGAACCAAAATCCAAATATCTATGATTGTATTAACTGCTGTGATGGATGCTAAAATGTTCAAGACAACTTCAAAACGGTTTTCTGTTCCCATGACTAGCACTGCATTGGGAGTAAAAAGATTGATTAATTGATTAGTTTTTTTATTGATTGTGCTCTCTGTATGAAATTACTCCAGATTCTGCAGGCAGCTTTGGATGTCTCCTTTCTTTTCTATTTATTGTAACCTTTAATTTCTGCCTCCTGTCCCACAGAAGAAGTCTGACCCCTGGTACTGCCAAAATTTACAATCTAAGGTAGGTTAATACGAATTAAAAGTCACATTTTGGTTAAAATTGACAAGTTAGAATAACACATTTGCATCTCAGTGCATAATGAGTGTATGCAAAAGCTTTATGCCTCTGTATTACAGTCGATTTTGCAAACCGTCAGAAATCCATTTACATTTACTCTAGATCTTCAACGTGATATATTTCCAGTTGTGGCATTCAGCTTCATGTGCTTCCATCCATTCATTTTCAGAACTTGCTAAATCCCTTTTAGGAGGGTTGCTGGAGCCAACCTAACTACTGTTGGGCAAAGGTGGGATACACCCAGAACAGGGCCCAGCATGGGCTTTTAAGCATATAAAGAACTATTTATGAAGTTCATTGCTTTCTGCTAAGGAGAAATCCTCTGTAAGTATGAGTCCATGGACAACGTTTAAAAATGGTTAAAATCTTTATTTTTATTGACATTTATATGTCGTTTCTACAACTTAGTTGTTTCATGATGAATACATTTAGTCAATATGTTTTGTGTTTTCATTAAAATTTGTCATCTAAAGTCATTGTTTAAGTGCCAAAATAAGGTAAATTACTGGACAATCTCACCAAAGCCTGATTCAACTGACCAAACAAGTATCAGGTTTAATATGCTGTGTTAAACGGGTCAAGAAAGAAATATAGACTTAATACTTAGACGTAACTTTACCCTAATTTTCAAGGCTTATTATTATTTTTTTAAGATTATTGTTTCTATTATTAAGTACAATGTTCCTGTCCCTATAAATAACTATCCTAAATATGTTTGTATGTTTTGTCAGAATTTTATTTGACAAAGATTTTGGCATAGTTTGAAGGGATTGGAAACATCTTTTTATCAAAGCTAATAACAATTGAAATACAAGTTTTAAATATAAATAAATGCTAGAATTAAGCTATAAATATAGCTTTTTTTTTATAAATATGCTTTTAATAATGACAAAAACTAATGGTATTTTAATTAATATATATATATATATATATATATATATATATATATATATATATATATATATATATATATATATATATATATATATATATATATATATTCATTTTTCTAAGTACATTAAGTTTGGATAAAACTTTGTTAAATATAAGTGACTGTCATCCAAGTTTTCCTTTGAACAACTATTATAAAATTATTCTTTAAAGCTATTTGAATAGCTTTAAAGTGAATTCACTGACATGGATCGTCATTGAGAAGAGGTTATTTGTGTTGCACAATGGCAAAGGAATTTAATGTTACATAGTTCCACCATATCACACTACAGACTTATACTTTCCATGATTAGTGGTTTGATTTATGACTCATAAATTGCTATTTTTTGCCTAGTGTACAGGCATCCTGTGTCCTCTTCAGAAATGTTTATTCCCCCCACACTGTAAACTGTCTTTGATATACTATAGTCGAGGAGCTGTGGTAGAATACTGTGTGTTGAACTTCTCTTTGACACCTTCTCGTTGCTTCTCCCTTTTGGCAGCATCATAAAAGTGTTTGACATATGCGGCTTTCCGATCTTGTTTTCAGTCCACCTGTCGTTCCATCTGCCCTGTCAGTTAGCAATATATATTCTCCGCTGGATGGAAGATTCACACTCAACTTCAAGTCAAAAACATGATTACCAGTGGCATAGATGGAAAACGGTTTGTTTAGTTTGCCATGTTGTAATAGATTTAGTAGTAGTTTAAATAAACCTTAAGTGTTGATTTTGACTTTCAGTAGCAGGTCACTGACAGTGTTTATTACTAAAGGTGTACACCTACAGAACATGTTGATCCAAGGGCTCTCCTAAGACTAAATATAACTGAGAGAAATCTCCGCAGAGAAACATGAGTGGCTCGCTGCACTGCTCCTCGTCTATCGTCTCCTTTGTCACTATTCCCATCTCGCTTGGCTGCTGCTGACGGCTAGCATTGCAATGCAGTTGGGTGAGTATACCAACTTGCGGAGGAGTAAACTAGAGTCGGTTTCCTGGCAGCAGAGCCAGCCTGGCCCAGCACAGCATTCCTGAAGGAAAGTGTTAACATGAGCCAGAGTATGCTACCCATCCTGGAAGACCTTTCATTTTCTGGTCATGAGCCACCAAACGCTTTGGCTCACCTTTGCTTAAGTGTAAGGTCACATGTGACCAAACATTAACAGACACCTAACTGTCCCCTGTCTCTTTCTCCACTTTCTATCATTAGCAAATCAGACCCTCCCATTACCCCTTGTACCCTTTAGCACTTCTTGAATCCAGATCAGATTTAACAGCGACTAAAATAATCATGCTTTAAGCTTCCTGGAGTCTCTCTTTTTCTTTGGTCTGCTTCCAGACATTTTGCTCAGTTGCTTCTTGTGCCAGACGTCCTCTGCCAAACACGCTCTCTAAGTTTGTGTTTATTTAAACACCTGCTTTCCGTGATATTGTGTTTCCTCCAACCCAAATAGTTAAATCACATTTGAAGGAGTGCTATGTGTCCTGATTGTTTGGAAGTTTCTACAATTGTTAAGGGTCTATTTGGGTGTTAACCACACATACAAAAATCTTGATAGAAAAAATGAAGAAAATATCTATTTTTAATGTTAAACTGCAAAGAATCATTTTTAAAAACAATGATTAAACAGAAAAGGCTTTATAGGTTATAAATATTAACATTAACATTTGTGACGTATTTCTTTTTTTTTTTTTTGGATGACAATTATTTACCCTAATAATCTTATAATGCACAATTGCATTTACACAAGTGCTGGCTGTGCATTTCTGCATGATGATGGCTGTATGTTATTTGGTCATCCAGCTGCTTTTTCTGGAAAAATCCCTTTGAGTTCACATCCACACTTTTTTTAGTGTGTTTAAAGTGTCTGGGTTTAATAATCTATGAATGTATTTTGATGTATTTTTGTAGCCTGCTGCCGCCTTTTGTTTATACAACAAACATCTGTAAAGACCTAGCCAATAATTTTGACTGTTATCTTTAGAGTTTGAAACAGCCATGGGTGTGGCTATAGACTATCAAATCCTCCATGTAGTTTCCACATCTGGATTGACTCACTGGACAATGTGAGCAAAACAATATTGATTGACTTGAATTAGAATTTCTGGAGAGAAATTCAACTTTACACAGCTGTTAGTGGTAATAATAGCCCAATATGTTGTACCTTAAGTGAGGAAGAAACTCGCAGTTTAGTTTAGATGCATTATTTCTTGATAAATGTATTTTCTGTACCCCCACCTTTTTGAAGATGGCCAATTAATTAAAAAGGACTAAAGGTTTTGTTGAGAAACCAACACATCAAGTGGGGTTGAAATATGTTATGTGTATTTTTGCATCTTCACAACCATAGATCCAACCAGGAGATTTTTCAGAAGTTTCAAATGTCTGAGCTTTGCCCATTAGGAAGGGCTCTCTACCTGCACTTCATATCTTTTGCTTTTATTTTGAAAATGTAATAGTCTAGATCTTATCTGCTGTTCTATGAAAGACCATCTGTTTAAGCTCAAGCAATGCAGCAAAAAAAGGCTTGGAATTTAACTTCAATCGAGCCTCCACATTTGTCCTGAAATGAAATTTACTTGGAGGAATGACTATAAGAGGTTACTTTTTAAAGGGAACAAATTCTTATTCACATCTTATATTGAAAAGTCCAAATTCATACTGAAAGTAATGTTTTGTTCAGGTTGGTTGCACTTGATGTTTATTGGTTTATTTTCTATTCATGCAAACCTCTGGGTCTTTTTCTTTCAAATCTGTTATTTTGATCAAAAGGCTACAAATTAGGAGCAGGTTTTTCTGAGTTGAAGTTGAGCGGACAGATAGATGGACCCAACATTATTCTGCCCCGATGTTCACGATGTTCGATGTTCACACCAGGCTTGGAAAAAACACATTCAGGTGACCGCTTCCAATAATAACTGTGTATACGCACATGTACGCGTTTCAGGCTTCCGCGTTAAAAACTGTCATGTTTACCCATCGCTATGAACGTTTTTATATCCATTTTTAGGCTCTTTATACTCATATTTGGTAGTGATATTGGAGAGGTGTCGTTTTAAAAATCCAGAAATGCTAACTGATTGCAAATTGATCAACATCATGGTCGTTCAGTGTGTTTTTTGAATGCGCAACACATGCCTGGTGTGAATATAGCTTACAAATCGTCTATTTTTATTAAGTTAGACAGCGCAGACTCCAGTCAATATTCCCAATTTATTCTTCAGGGTTTTTTTTCACACCAGCAATTATCTGTCCAGTATTTGTAAGTCTATGTCTCTCCTGCAGCACATTATTATATTATGTTTACGCCCTGACTAGAATGAATTCATTGCTGCCTTGACTGCTCCAAGTGTGTCTGGGCCTTTAACATTTGTTCTTCCTTAATCGACTGTGTAACATTAATGTCTATAAAAGAGTCCTAGAACCCGTTTTAGAACCATCGGACTTTGTCAAACAGGATAAGAAACGTTATGTCAAACCTCTTTATCAGCTTTCAGGGCAGGGATTGTCTCCAGACAGAAGATGAGGATAGACAACACGATCACCATGACGCTGATGATGGCGATGATTCGAGCACCTGATGAGGATTCTGGGTGCTCAAACAGCATCCACAGTTTTCTCTGGATCTCGTTGGATGGTAAAGGTCTCTCCTCCTCTTTTGGGAAACCTTCATCCTCCTTAAAGCGGTTCATGATTTCCTCTCCAAGCTCGTAGAATCTCAGCTCATCCATGAAAATGTCCAAGGGTATGTTAGCAGGCCTGCGAAGCCTGCCGCCCGACTGGTAAAAATACAAAATGGCATCAAAACAAGCTCGGTTACGGTCCAAGAAGAGCTCATTTCGAAGTGGATCAAAGTATCGTGATCTCCTCCTAGGATCACCAAGCATGGAATCGGGGAACTGGGCTAGGGTACGGAGCTGAGTTTCATAGCGCATTCCTGAGACATTGATGGCTAGTCTTTCCCCCAGCGCCCATCCGTTTCTCCATAGAATACCTGAACGTCTGTCTTTTTTTCTTTCTTTTTCATTTCCGTTGTTCTCCTTCTCTCCTTTTTCCTCACTGTTAAGCTGGTTCTTCAGTTGTTTGTCTTTCTCTCCATGCTCCTCTTTTACTCCATCATCTCCATTGTCGGCCTGTTGGTCATTGTTTTCCATTGTTGATTTCATCCAAATCGCCCCCCCACCACCACCAAAAAAAGCTAAGTCAATTTTCAGCAAAACCAATCAAGAATCAAGATTAATAAGTCCACAAGTTAAGGCAAAGTAAAAACAAGGAAGGACTTATTCAGAAAAGTCGGTTTGGTAACATTTTTTCTTAAATTTAGTATTGGAATAGATTTTATTCTTTCTAAAAAATGAAAAAAAGACGAACAAGCAAATGTGGTGTTCCACATGAAAACAGAAGTCACTCACTGGATGAAAAACAGCTGCTGACAGATGATGCCCCCAAAAAATCACATCGCTTGCCTCCTTCGACTCATCAGGTTGCCTTATTTTGTCTTCATCCTGTCTGCCTGTCACATGCACACAGCTCCTGTTTGCTTGTGGTCAGCACAGGCCCCTCTGTGTCAGGTTAACTCACTATAGCGGACTGGACAACAACTTAGCTTCCAGTTGTTTGCTTTGGGAACACAGAAGATCGTGCCCTGTCCCTTGCTGTCTCACGTTGTCCGTCATGAAAATGAGTGGGAATGCTGCCGTGCCGAAATCGGACCCCTAACGCATCCCTCCTACCCCTCCCTGTTCTTTCGCTCCCTTTTAGCCATGAGGCATGACAACATTCAACCTTCATATCAAATGTCACATTCGTTTCGCAAGGAGCAGCTCCTTGACAGACAGGAAACTTGATTTGGATTTATTATTCCATTCTAATACAAATAAATCTGTTAAAACAGAAAACAATGTCACAGTCATTTATAAAGGTGACAGTAAAATTCACATGGAGTAAAATGAAGTATCAAATTGCCATTTAGGGGGGAAATATCACATTTATCAGAGATAAGCAGGCATAAATTAAATCAGCTTTTCAACAGAGGATTTATCATAAAAAAATGTACTATATATTCTCTAAATGTTTAAGACTAAGGTTTTTTTTTGTTTCTTCTAAGCATTTCTGAATAGTTTTTTCATATTTCCAAATTTTAGAAATTTACTTAAAAAATGTCATAAATCTTACTGCTTATTCTGACTTTTTCATTGTGTTTAGCTTTTCATTTCTTAAATTACATTTGCTTGATGTTGAAATTGGATTTTTGTTTTTCTTCCAATTTTCTGAATTTAGTCAATTCAATTCAGTTGTTAAATAGTATTTTTCTGTCTTGTAACAAACAATCAGCTCATGTTTTCTATAATTTACTTCCTGTTAGACCTGTCTTCATTCCTCAAGTTCTAGAATCTCTTCTATTTTGTTAACCATTCAAACATGATGGACTAAAATTGATTTAATTTAATTTATTAAAATACTAAAGTTGACTCTTAAAATAATCGCTTCAAAAACTGAAAAACCTCTACCAGGAATTTTTGAAAAGTGTCAGTAAAAATATAAGAATATAATTCAGCTTGTTGTTAAGGTTAGCAGGGATTTATGCATGTTCCCTTTTATTTTTTTAGACTGCGTCGCACAGTTTATCACAGTCACACAGGCTGACAAAGACTTTTCAGTCAAAGTGGGGTTAAGTGTCTTCTTCAAGGTCAATAACTGCCAACGAACTGGTTGACAGAATACAGCCTCTCTGTAGTCATGTGTTTCTGTTAGAAAACTTGATTTTTTCATTTAAATATTTATTTATATTTTTAGATACTCACACCCATTCCAAACCCATACAACAGATTAGCCTAACTAAGTTTTTGCTATAAAAATCATTTTAATGAGGAAATCGCACAGCTCTGATTTTGTTATCAACCAGCAGGAGTTTTGTAACAAATAAACAATATGTATTTTTTTAATCAATAGGATTAAAACATAATAATAATAATACTAATAATATATATATATATATAGTAAATTTTTAGATACATAAAATAATTCTACTTCACTGCTTTTCCTCTGATAACCAATCAGACAGTGCTACTTGCTTCCACCAGGGGGAGGTGAAGGGTTTTTTTCTTTATATATATATATTACAGGGAAAATACTGAAAGAGGCTTTTACCGACATTTCCTCACAGCTGCCTTCACTTAGTGGAAAACCTCACTTCTCATAGGGCTGATGGATAACATGAAAGTTTGATCACGTTTAAGGAGCCAATGAGATCTTTAAAAATGCCTTCAGTATCATCCAAAATATCTATGCAGTAAAGTGGAGGAATATAGATTATCCTGTAGAAAATATTTTTTTGCTTCAATTTTAAACCTTTAGAATCCTTACAACTGCATTTCATTATAATGCACAATGCAATTTACTTTAATTGCTCTTTAAATACCTGAAATCTTTAGAACTGAAACAAAAGTCCAGTCAAAGAAAACACACACTTTTTATCAAGCTTAATGTTTTTACAATGAAGTTGCCCATATACTTAAATAATTATTTTAAAAACCCAACAGATGATTTAAAGAAAACTTCAATCCGATCTAAACAGCAAACCTTTTAAAGTTCTTTGTCTGAAATTCTACTTAAAAATGTAATGTGATACAATCAAATGCAGCTGATTTATTTGTTTGTTTGGGCATCTCTTTAAAAAAGTAGAAAATGCAATTATTGCATTAATTTTCACAGAGGAGGGTAAACAGATCCAGTGTGTCGGATGTCTGGATGAAGTTTCAGCTATAGGATATGAAACAGCAGGAACTCTACCGGAATTATCACATCAGTTACAGAAAGATCAGACACAGATGACTTTAACATCCTGTAAAGGATTATGCGTTTAGCCCAAAAATGGAGACAAAGAAAAATCCCTGACACTTATAAACTTCTTGTCTTGCAATGAAACACAGCATGTCCTCAAACCTTCAGTCTCATCTGATCTGTCATGCTTTTGTTTCTCGGAAGACTTTGGATTTTCATTCTGCCCCCACTTCAAGTGTTATCGTGTCAGTCACTGTGACATGGTTTTGTGCTCCTGACAAGGGCATGGATAAACTGTCACAATCAGAACAAACCCTTTTATCAATCATGCTAAATTCCTTTGTACAAAATCCCCCATTTCCGTAAAAAAAAAAAAAAAAAAAAAAAGAATCTGCCTACATAACAAAAGAAAGACACGAAATCAAGGTTAAATTTTCATTTATTTTAAGTCGACTTCAATGATTTTTAAGCAGTTTCAATGTCTCTGAGAAAAGCATCTCCCGACTGTTAATCAGTTATTCCTTCAAGCTGCTATGAAGATTGGTTCACATTAGATCGTGTTAACATTCATACATAAGTCTCAATAGTAGAAATATGTTCAATTATGATGATTTATTGATATGTATCTATTTTTTCTTGAAAATATAAAAAGATAAGTAATGAACATTCCATTGAAATATACTTTATACAGTTCTTGATGAGTTGTTCTTTGTGTCCCAACATTTCAAAAATGAAATCTGGCTTAAGTCACAACTAGATGCTCCAGTGACCTCCTCTTCTTCCCATTCACACTCCTACTAAGACCACAGTACAATGAACCAGTACTTAAGTCTGTTTTATACATTTGATAGCATGTAAAATTAATCTTTGGAATGCTTACATTAATGCAAATAACAATAAATGGTATTTATGTATATAGATTGATGCTTTCTTCTCTAAAGAAAATAACGTTTAGTACGTTAGAAAAATGTATTCAGTTTGATATAATTTCCTCTAAAATAACTCTGGTCATATTAATTTGTTAAAATAAAGTATCTTTAGACAAGACTGATTGCTAGGTAATTCTATGGAAAGCCATAGCGCCACTACACATGTGGTTGCAATCATCTGAACTGATGGCTGCACAGCAATACAGTAAGTGTCAATCAGCGGCATTCGTGGTGCAGATTGCATACAATTTCCCCAACAAAAAGGATAATACGGAAACATATTAAACAGAAACAGGCAAGAAGAAAATAAATTGAACAGGATGTAAGTGGGAACAATCATAGGACAGCCTCTAAAGAACCTACAGAGGAAATGTCATAATAATGTGCTGAAGCACAGTTATTGTCTATGCGACCTACTTATCATCTAAAGCATTTTTATTTATTTGGGTTGTATGAGGTGGTATGTTCTCTAACAGATTGCAACTCTTTTGGAAATAAAACAGACTTAGCACTCTCGACATTGTAACCCATTCGGTTTAACGTGTCTAAATCAAATGGCAGTATTATGCATTGGAAAAGAAAGACATCTTTTTTCAGTCTCACATTGGCAGAGCAGTCACAAAGTGGAGGGGTATAGACATGGCTGGCCTAACAGTGAGGGAATGCTGTTAGAAAAAGACACTACGTGGCCAGAAAAGCACAAACAGCTGGGTGAAGCACAAAGATTTCACAGCTGTGCACACTGCCTCTAAAACGCTCATGAACATCCATGTGACCATCCGAGCCATAGTAGGCCGATGCCTTCAAATAATGGGAACTGAAAGCTTCATAAGAGAAAGGACCAAAACAAAACCATTTCCTGCAAATTGACAAAAGTTTACACACCCTGTAAAACCAGCACATTAATCAACAGAGCTGTTGAATACTGTCAGAAGTCTATATCACAAGGACTCTCATGTTCTGGTGAGCCTCCCACTGAAATAAACTGGGAATGGTAAGAGGACCATTCAGCTGCCTGAGCTGAGCCCTGGACCAGCAGGGTCTTAAACTCACTTGGGATACAAATACTGCTTGATTCTAATCAATCTTCTCTTCACTAGTAACCTCCATCTCTCACTCTCTGACATCATTTTTGGAAGCTCTGAGTCTCTTTGATTTGCTCTTCTATGGCGGCATTGTGTACGGCAACGAGCTAGCCAGCAGGAGACGGCAACTCTAAAAAACAATGGTGGATGCAAAAGACCTGACCATCTAAAGGAACAAAGACGAGCTACCTCTACACACTCATGCTGACACTGCGAGTGTGAGTAGTTTTCAGTTGCCTCTCTGAGGAAGACGTTTCTGCTCTACATACAACACGGCACAGTGTTTATAGTTACCGGGGCAAGATTCATGACAATGACAGAAGGTTAAGGGGAAATGTCAAGACTCCGTTCCCCCTTAAGAGAGATTATCAAGTCATAATGCATGCGTTTTTTACACATCACTGTGAGGTGTTCACATTATCGTTGCCTATATACTAGAATTCCTTATGATAAAAAAAACTGCAAAAACACCTACATCCACACACTATTGGCACACCTGAGTCCTTAAAACCACATCAAAACTTTGGAATGGCAGTTGGTTCCATGCAAAACCTGAAATCTTTCCTGATTCTTTGAAAGTGTAGCATCTTCCCTTATGTCACTAATCTTTAAAGGGTGAGCTACATCTAGGATTTTGCTTTTCAACTCAGTGCAAGTGGAACGGAACTGCCTATCCTAACAAAACCCTTCCATCGGGCACTCAAGGCCCTTTGAAAATCCACTCAAGGCTGGAGCTTTGAAGATGCTTCAAGGACTCGAGGTTCTCCGTTTTACCTGCTACAGTCATGTGACAACTCTAGTATTATTGCCAAATTAAATTAAGGAAAGCAAACCATGACTACTTATCAACACTGTGATATGGAGAGCTGTTGTTTTAGAACTGCTGCTGTTCTGCTACGGAAGTTGTGCAAAGAAACTCAGAAAGAAACATGGTGATCAACAACAATAAAAGTCCTTTGCACAGACGCTACAGGCAAAGGCTATTGATTGAATATTTTAGAAAATATACTGCGTAATGCATTACAAATAAAAGTATGGCAGAGATCATAAACACTGGAATGAAGAGTGTAGGGCAGTAATAGCAGAGAGATTTCATTAAACAAAACATAGTTTGGGGTGTACTTTGCAAACATACATGTTTCAATATTCACATTTTTTTTACTTTTCAAAACAAAATATAGCTCTTCTCTTTCATTATAATCTTTTTTTCAAACATTAATTGCATATAACACTTTTTTAATTGTTTTATATATACTTTTTTGTATCTCTAGCACCCTTGTCTTCAACTAAGGGCTTGCAGAAAAGACAGTCATGCAAAGTTGTCATGCTGGTAAACAAAGTTACAAAAATGCATTATCTTTTTTTTATTCGTTTTACTTTGTGTCCATCCTTTGTCTTCCCCATGTCTGTGCAAGAAAGACTCAGTCTTTGCTTAATGTTTTTCCAAAAAAAAAGAAGAAAAATAAAACGAACAAAAGAAAGAGACAAAATAGGGAACAAAAAAGACATTTCCCAGTGCTTCTGGGGTAAAAATGTTGCACACCCCTCATGAGGAATATTTATTTGGATCCTTTTTTTTCTGGAACTCCATTTCACAAATGCAAATATTCTTTTCACATTTGCGTTGGACTTTTTTTTTCCTGCGTTCCCGGACCTTTCCATCTTCTGACGTCATGAAGAGCTGTAGAATTGTTTATCAAAATATAGATTTGTTCTCTTTGTACACGTCCATGCTCACTCTACTCTTGGTCCATTTCTTCTCATTTTACCCTTTTGCCGAAAGGCTTTGCTAATCTTTATCTGGACACTGACTTGCCAGTGAAGCAGTTGTTGATAGCAAGAGGGACAAGAGAGAGACAGGGCAGTATGCGTCTGGAGAGTATTATGCCGTACTGGCAGTGTTGATCTCTATGTTGGGAAACATATTCGTCAGATTGGTCCCTTTCAAAATAAGACAGGAGCTGAAACCAGTCCTTGATTATACACACGTGTGTGGGAGACTTCACTTTAAATTAGGCAGGCTAGCATAACAGACTGACGTCACTGTTTCTTTTGACTCTGTGAGCCATTTGTCTTTGTGACAGTGTCAGTCTGTTGCAACGATAAGAAAAGACTTAAATGTGCATATGTGCATCCAGATGTAGGATGAGTGGCAGTTTAAGAACAGAGGGACAATGGTCAGTTTAACAACAAGGCTTCT
The DNA here is from genome assembly GCA_023969325.1 of Oryzias curvinotus. Lineage (NCBI taxonomy): Eukaryota > Metazoa > Chordata > Actinopteri > Beloniformes > Adrianichthyidae > Oryzias > Oryzias curvinotus. The sequence goes on along the minus strand of CM043724.1, from coordinate 8,868,847 downwards.
GTCCTCTCTGCATTGAATATTTCTCCCAATCTACTATACAATACAGTTGGCCGTTCAGCAAGTGCATGCCAGAGGACCTTTGGTATCCCACTTAGATTTTCGTGCAAGTCTACATGAGCACATGAGAGATAAAATGGGCCTTTTTCATCCACGGTGAGAGTTTGCACATCCATGATTTGAGCTGATGCTACATGTGCTTCATTACCACAGGTGAGGAGGGCAGTGTTTCAATCTCATTGAAGCTAATGGAAGACACGGGTTCTATACAAGTGCTAACTTTGACACAGAGCTGTTGAGGGTGCTGTTCAATACAGTGTGTTTGATCTCATATGTGTGCATTTATGGGATGTCATGTGATGAATAAGGTCCATCTTTTGACTCTCATGTACTTTTTCTTTTTTTTTCTTCACTGGAAAGCAACCCAAGAGGAAAATGACATCTAGAAGATCCCTTGAATGCATAAATTCCTCAGTGTGTGAGCTGTTGATGGATTGAATCCAGCCAACAGATGCTACAATATGTTAGCAGAGATGCTACATTGTTCAAGCAATCCAGTTGAAGACAATTTTTTTTTATATCCTTTTCATTGTTTTGTTTTTTTCCAGAAACTCATGGAGGGTCTCAGCTGCTCAGAACTGTCGTCAGTGCCGAGTTGCTTAAGATGGGTTTTATAATGTTACCAAGAGAAATGCCATCTGGAATGTGTAATTAAGAGTCCTTTCCTCTTCAAAAGTGTGTCAGTGCTCAGTATGTTTGCAAAAAAAAGAAGAAGAAAAAAGGACGGTGGGAAGAAAAAATAGTCAGTTGAAGAGTAGTCAAAAAGTGTGGATGGAAATCCAAGAGCCTGTTTTGGTAGCATTGTAAGGAGCAGACCATGTAATATATATATAGATATTTTTTTCACTCAAGATTAACCTCTGGTCTCTCTTGTCACCCCAAAGATCTCCTTTAAACTGTCCATCCGTGACATGCTGCTGCTTAGGTGGCTTCCACTGCAAATTTGTCTACTGGTTACTGACTCCTCATATGAGAGAAGGCGAATGCTAGAAACTTAACACTGCAAAGACAAAAACAGAAATCTGTTACCATTCAGTAAACATACAGTATGTAAAAGAAAAGTAAGAACACCAACACTCAGCTTGTAACATTATGAGTAATAGTAGTCTCTACATGGATTTATAGTAAATGTCTGTTTAAAACTAGCCAATTACTTGGATTGCCACAACACAGTTTCATAATGTTACTGTCATTATGCAGAAGAGTGAAATAATCAGGGATAACCATTACCTGTGAACTGCAGGTTAAACTGTGTCAGAATGAAGTACACAAGTTTAAACAATAACTACAAGAAGCTACAAAAACACTGTTGCATATAAATGCGCACACAAAATATTAGCATGTAGTGCAAGTTAGAGGTAAACAGCAAAACGAGAACTTTAGACACTGAAATTGTGGTTTTTAAGAACAAAAACAGCAAAGTAAGTGGATTAAAATCCCAGCAAGCTCACCTCTATTCACCAAGTTACCTGGACATGTGCAAACATTTTCAACTGAATGGATATTTGAGTCATAAAAATATTTCCTGATAACTGTTACTTAACAACAACAGTTCTAAAGGGTTTTGCTATTATAAATAATTCTTGTATATTACTGGATGATACTTTATCATTGATGCGCCGTCATTTGCAGACAAATGTCATGATTACTACTTTTCCAGCGTGCTCTTCATCTTGTTCTTCCTTCCTTCTCCGCACAGACGATTATTTGTCCCAAGTCCATCGTTTTAACACAAAAAATTAAAGAGATGTTACACACGTGGGCATTTAAACACTTTGTATGAAACATATCTTCTTAATTTGGTCTCTTTTAAGGATCGAGCATTGTATTAGATTAGGTTTCACAGCTTGGTGAGTGAATGTGTTGATGCAACAAGTTAACTAATAGTAAATAGGTGCAAATTTGAATAGAGCCACAAAGTCAAAGGGTGGTCATTTAATAAACACTAGTGAATTTGTTTTTTGATTGACTGAGAGATTTATTTTGTGTGCATTATCGCTTAGTGAGTTGATTTCTGAAAATGCACACATCAAAGACCATTATCCCGCTAATCATTTAATGCACTTTTTTTTTAAAAAAGGTGAACCAGCAAATGCATTTTTTCTAACCAGCGACATTCGTTTTCTGGTCAGCATGCTAAATTTTTAAGAATTCTAAAATACTGGTTGCACCTTGTAGAAATATGGCAATATAATTGTGTTTAAAAGCTAAAAAAAAAAATTATAATTCATCAAAAAGATAATTTTAGATCTACTCAAATTATACAAATACAATTTAATAATAAAAATAAAAAAGAGAAAAAATCTTAAACATGAAAACAGAAACAGCTCCACTCTAAATGAAATTGTACATATTAGATCATCATGGTCAACACTCACAAGCTATAAACTTCATTCCTTATAACTTTTAATGTTTTCAGATGTGTAAATACAGATTTTTACATACCATGTAATGACCACTGATCTATTCAAGCAGTGCTTTAAAAATGTAGCTAGTTAAATCTAGCTGGGTTGTATCCTGAATGACATCACAGCCTAAAGAGGCCTCATAGAGGCAGCAAATGCCTTTTTTTATATTAACAAGAATATTTATTTATTTTGGCCACAACTATGTGATCAAGATTACATCTAAACACAGTTATGACACTCTTCTTATCAGTTTTTTAGACAGCAAAAATCAAATACGACCAAGCACATGATGCAAGTGACGCAAATGAAAGCTAAGTGTGAGATTGTGTTAATCTTTTCCTTTTGCTGTAAAAGCTTAAGGATTGTATTGCATACTTTTCTTTACAGTACAAAAAAATTGACGTTCTAGGTATTTGCAAAATGTCAAATCCACACTGTGGAATCTTTTCATGTTTAGGGGGTATAAATATGCGTTTGCAGGTTTTTCTTTAAGAACAATGGTGATAACAAGAGCTACAGGCCATGATGGCTGTGATTGGCCGTGACGATTTAAGCATGGCCAAAATACAAAGAAACAAACTGTCCATATTACTTATTACATCTTCATAAAAAAGTGTATTTCCACAATAAACTAAACGTTTTACCGTCCAAGTGATTTCACATCAAGGAGCAATAAAAAGTGCATTGAATCATTAAACAAAAAACTACATCTCTCATTTTTTTCACAATACAAATGCAAAACAACTCAACACTTAGAACATTTTATAAAAAATAAATATGACAAATAGGCCTCAATAAACTGCATTGTAGAGCCAGTAAGATGTTACATTTGACATTTACTTTGGAACAATTTGACTTAAAGTACCACAGATTTAAACAGACATCAAAGTGTTTCCTATTTTTTTTTCTTACTGCATATCTACAAAGATATGTGTTATGTGTGAGTGTCTGGAAGCACATGGATATTAGACAAAATAGCAATCAAGCTTATAGATTGTACCAAATAATAATATTGCAACCTGATTAAATAGGTACTCTTCTTCTTAGTTGCACATTTCTGCTCCTGGAGTTGACAGTTTAAATTAAAAGTTTATATATCCCACCATCTTGAACAAAATGTGACAAGTCAGTGGTACAGAGTCAGTTTTTACACATGTTACAAACAGCAGTGACGAAAATATAAAGGATTTACAAAAGTAAAAGCTTTTAAAATGTCTGGTACCACATCAAAAAGGAATGCAACAAGAAAAATGGTTCTTGTTGTAATGCTTTGATCACACCTGGAATAGCTGAATCAAAGATCGTAGTTTGAAATCTGTGCGTTTCTCTGCTTAAAAATGTATTGATATACCTATAAATGTGGGTGCACAGCATGCAATCCAGCATAAAATGATTGTATGTGTTTATTGCATATGTAAATGTGATATTACTTTATTTTTGCTCCTTTGTTCACATATGTTTATTGACATGGAAGAGGTGGAAATGAAACAGATACATTTATTCATAAAACTAACAATTTGGTTTATAGGGAATACTTAATTTTACATTAAAAGTATGTTTTGTATTGGATAATATAGATTTTTGTTTCTGTGTTGCACAATCTTAATTTATATATTACATTTTGGTTCTTATATATATTTTAAGAAAATAATTCAAATGAGTTGAAATAAGTGGAAAGTTTTTAATGAGGTCCGCTCATGTGTTCAGTTGGTTTAAGTTTTACTAAAAATCTGTTTCTTACATGCAAAATGTCAAAGTTAATTATGAATACTGATTGTTAGTAAAGTGCTTGTACTTTTTTTTATTTTATATTAAACAATAGCATTCCGTGTCTGGAATTTTTCCTTTTTTTTAAGTTGTTACTCTGGAAAGCCTTCTAAATATGTTGCCCTAGTCTTGTTTCAAAAATTACATTTACAAATGTTATGGCTGTCCCAATTAGTTTTTAAAGGTCTAGTCAGTCATTTGTGTTTCATTTACAATAATTTACATTAACTATGAGACCCATGGCACCTCTATAATACATTCTTCATAAGTATATGTATGATGCACTGAGACTTTTAAGTAAATTAATGGAATTTCCGGGCAAAGCTAAAAATCTTTTAGAATTGTGTATTTATGCCTCAATGTTTACATGAAAATTCAATGGTAACCACCTCTGTTGTGGTTAGAACCATCGAATCACTTTACCAAACTACTCTAACCTAACCAGAAGTTTTATTTTGAAATCAAACACATTTTAATGGTATTTCCATTAAAGCTAACAGTAATAATGCTATTTTTTTTTCTTTTTTTTTTTTGCTTATTTATGAATTTAGGTAGTCTTGGGTATTGTTTAAGCTTTCTTTTCTCTCTTTTTGCTCAAAGCAAAGCAAAAGTTTGACCTTTTTCCAAAGCCACAGGATGTGCTATCTTGGTTTGATGATTAAAAGAAATTGCACTCTACAATAATTAGGCCTTAAATATACAATGCAGCACTTTTTCTATATGACCTATTACTGGTTTAATAAAGCTGGCAGCTTTATGCTTTTGATGAAGATATTATTATTAATTATGCTAAAGTATTATCCTATGAGCATTTGAGAAACACACTCTCAGGAATAACATATAGAACCTTAAATGTATACTAATGGAAACAAGTTCTTATGGATTATATTAGGAATGTAATTATGGACATTTTTGTATTCTTTTTAAAATACAACTTCAGTTAGTGTCTATTTTTTAAGCTTTAGACATTGCATTGTTGAAATTATCCACATAAGGTTCAGTAATGTTACAGAAGCTCGATCGAATCAATAGAAACGTTTTCTTTGGCTAAATGAACGTCTTCTCTTACAATAGTTCTAAGCATAGTTTGGTCCAAAACATAGATATGAATCTACATAACTTAGTATTGAAAGTACCTTCCTTTGTTTTTTTTCTTATTTACTACCAACGCAAATAACTTTTCAAAATTAAATATACTTTTCAGTTTCTTTAAAGCTAGATTTTACCAATCTGCACACCTAGTGCATGTATCACAACCTGAAGAACTCACACAACAAGACATAATTTCACTATTAGGTTCATTTTTTTCTTATTGCTTTTGTATTTGCATGATGTCCTCTGCAATAAATGGAAGCATCTGAGAGATTAGGTCTAATTTGGGGTTACAAAATGGAGGGGATAGGGGAACGACAGCGGCGCAGTTGTCTCGGGGTCTCGTAGTTCTCAAAGGGGGGACTGGTGATTGGGGCGAGTCGCAGAGATGATCCAGCCATTCCAGATATGTTATTGAGACTGCGAGATTTCTCATGGCCTGTCGCTTTAAAAATAAAATTTGAACCCATATTTGTGCCAGTTTGATATATTGTGACATACAAAAAAAAAAAAAAATGTGGAAAAAAAAGAAGTTTAAATGTTTAAATAGTCAAAGAATTTTAAAATATAATTTAAAATGATGTAAAAAAAATCAAATAAATATTGCAAATGTTATTAAATCATAAAAATAACATATAAAGGACACATATGGACAGAAAGAGACAAGACAGACAAGACAAAACAGGAAAATGTAAGTTATGATATGCCTTTTTTCTCAAGACAAATCTAAATATTCATTTTAAGTTATCCAACACCAAATGTAGGCCCTTTGCATAAATCACCCAAAAGAATTACACAATTTGGGTGTTTTAGACAATTATTTGGCCAACTGTACACAGTTCAAAACAAAGACATGGATATTATGGGTATAGTTTAGCGACTGACCAAATGAAGTTTAAAAAATGAATTACCTTTTTCAAAATAGGCCAATTAGAAAGCAATTCATTGCCTTTCATATTTTAGCACACGATTTTGTAAACTTCAAATGGCCAGCATGAAAATGATGTTTCTACAAAAATTTAAAAACAATTTCTGTTTGCCAGCAACGACATCCTTTGAAGGATATTGGTTTATGTTTTAGTTACAGAGGGAAATGACACATGGGGGAGAAAAAAAGAATTTATAATTAAATCCAGCAGCACAAGTGAACTTGAAGAGCCATTCGTGCACTGCTCACACTATGTTTTGTCCTAAACGCTACTTGCATCTGTCCTTTCCCACTGCAATATTGTACTGAAATAGCATGCAGATGATAAATTCTTCCTGTAGGGGGCAGCCACAGAGAAGTGCTATGTGTTGTTGCATCAAATGAGGTGAAATACGCCATTGGTGGGCTGTAGTCACCCACCAATGATTATCTTACCATATAATGGATGGAGGATTGCAATGTTAATAAATAATATGTGTTTATTTGTTGATTTAGCCATTTTTGCATAAAGAATGTGATACATTTTAAAAAGCTCCAGCCATCATATGGTCACAATCAGACAAGTAACACCCACTGATACCGTTAGACGCCCTTTGTGCCTTCCTGGTAAAAAAGGGGAAATACTGTGTGGCTAGCAGCATTTTTTTAATTTTTTTGTTAATACTATTTTATTATTTTGACTGACTCATGCATAATAGGCAGAGGGTAACAGGGTAAAATATTTATAATGCTTTTTCCCTGGGCTTCTAAGGCTTTGTGCTGAGAAGCTCAGCCAAATATGTTTTGCATTTGTCTAGGGTTTAAAATATATTTGAAAAATCCAAAGCAAGTTATCATTCACAATGATTTGGAAGTCTTAGCAGTGCAGGTGTTTGATGAGTATTTAATGGAGCACAGTAGGAAATTAGTACAAGTCTGTGAGGTGGAAGAAGAAAGAAACAAAAATGCTTAGATAAATGAAAATGAGCTGGAATTGTTAGCCATCCCTTTAAAGCTATATTTTTTTTTACCTATTTCTGACTCCTCAAGGTCCAGTTTTCAAGTTTTCAAATGCTTTTTTGTAGGAACATTTCTTATTATATTATATTATATTATATTATATTATATTATATTATATTATATTATATTATATTATATTATATTATATCACATAATATAACTAAAACAATGAAAATCTAAATATTTGACACAGGGTTTCCCTGTTTAATGGATTAAATTATTAAAAAATGAATAAATATTCAGAATCAGGCAAGTATTGAGTGCAATTCCCCCCCCCCCCCCCCACACACACACACACACATACACACTAACACATTTCTTTTTCTACCAAGCTACTCAGTCAAATTCTTTTGACTAATAAAAATATATAATCTCTCAGCAGGAGTTTCCTGGAAAAGGGGCAATAAGAGGATCCATCCCAGCCAACATGTTCCCTTTAAATATAACTGCAAGGCTCAGCAAATGGACAAGAGTGCTTTCATCCATTTGTGGCGTAAAAATATGGCTGCTGCAACTTCTACATGTCCCAGTTCCCCAAAGGTGATCTGCAAACTTTGCAAAGTGTAGTGGACCACTTTGCAGTAAAATCTAAGTCTGTTCAAACACACCCCACTGTTTGTTTTTTTAACCTGAACTCTCTGCAGTTCATTTCAAAGAATCCACGTCTTTTCTTTGCTCCATTAACAAGGGTTTTGTCTTAAATTGCTCACGATTTTAGAGCTCGATTTCTCCCTGATCAAAACTATCCTCCCTGCATACATGTTGCACATATGTAATGTAATAAATCATTAACAAATGGCTGTGACATTTGTGTGCCATAACAGTTTGGATGTAAATAACTGAAATAATTAATTTCACTCAATTCTGGAGAGATTCCAAACATTTCAGCTCCTTGGAAATATTTAGGTCTTAAAAATCAAAAATTATAAATGTGTTAAATTTCTCTGTGGTTTTGTCACTATAAAATGATACATATTTCTTGTTTGTAACACTTCCCTAAAGTATAATTTTAGATAACCAGCTAAAAGCAGGAAACAAAAAAAAAAAATAATGGAAAGCAATTCTTAAGGAATACTGTGCTTTCCAACCTTTTCCTTCTTCAATTTTCTGTTTGTGAGCACAACACTTGATAAAACCCATTTAGAACTCATAAACAAATAAAAAATAAAGATTTTTATCTGTCTTTTGCATATTGTCAGTTTGTCTCTCTTGAAAATAAACGTTATTAACAACAACATCAATGATAGTTGGGTATTCTGGGGTTCTCCGTCAGGGTTAGTCTGGCTCAGTGATGACATAATTTCTCACACTTAATTTACACTATGGAGGGAATATGTACCTACCTACAGTCAGACTTTAGTTACACTTGCACTGCAGTGGCGGCCTGGGAATGGGATGTAGAATGAGTGTTAATCACAGAAGGAGTAGGTCATGCTGAGAGGAAGCAGGAACAGAAAAGGAGCTGCAAATATTGTGGCAAGGAATATTCATACTGGGCTATTTGCGGTTAACAGTGGTGGCTATAAAAAAAAGATCGTGTCAAACATTATATTTGGAAATGACAGGCTTAAATCCTATATATGGATAGAGAAATAACACCAGTCTCCATCATTTCATAAATATGTGTTTGCCGTGGAGCAAAAAATAAACACAGTATAATTTATACATGGAATAAATTGCTTGTTAAAGATAGTGTGGTCTCCTATTACCCATAATAAAAAGTATTGATCTCTTCATCATGAGGACACACAAGTAGCCCAGATAAAGAGCCTGATATCTTCAGGAGAAACTAGATGCCATAGATCTACTTGTGCTTTGCCTCATCTCCTGAGCATTATGTAGGTCAGGGACCTGTACACAACCGGTTAAAATTAAACCCCAGATCTACTTAATTACCATCATACACTTATCTAATATTAATATTTCTAGATGCAGTTCATTGCTTCTTTTACATAGCAAAAAAAAAGTCCTAGACAGAATATTTGCAGCTTTGGGGTGAAACCTAAGGTGAAACACTTAAAAAATGACAATGAAAAAGGATTTAACATACAGTGAGGACTCAAAATAGAAAAGTATTACAATGCAGACATTTTTTTGCACAAATTGCAAAAAAAACTTCTGAAAATAAAAATGAAAAGGTTTGGTCGTAGGTTATCATAAAAGGGTTCTGTATCAAAAAGTGCATTAAACATATAAAAACTAAGTTTTATTAATGTAAACTTTAAAAAAAAAAATCACAATTAGTGTCAGAATTATGATTGGTAAATAATAAAAGTGAAAATGAAGAGTGAACAACAAGTAGATTTTCATCTGCTTGTACAAACAAGCATTTTTTTGGTTAAAGTTCTTTGAAATAAAAGTTCTAATGTTCATAATAGTGCTTTAAGGATATTTTCTTTTCTGTTCTTTTGTGATGGAAAGACCTAACCCAGTGAGGTCTACACAGAAATTAGCACTTCTTCTCACTGTTTTCCCTATCATTCTGATTGAGATCAATAAAAATTACAGGAAAACACAGGGGAGGTCAGTCACAGAGAACTATGAAACACAATTTGAATAAAACACAACCTAAAACAACAAAATAAATTCAAATCAGTCTTACACTCAAACCATAAAGCATTCCCAATAGCACAAAAACACCAAAACAACAAAAATACACACCATATTAGCAACAAAAGAAGTAAATTATTACAAATAAAAACAAAATACACACATAAACATGTACACATACAGTTAGTAGAGAAAGAATTAAAGGACCTTGACCCCAACATGACTGAGTTTGTTGACCAAAGTCTGGATTAAAAGAGCGGGATTGACCGTTTGACTTTTGTAAGCCATGCAGATACCACAGAGTGCGTAGGAAGTCAAATGGCCAACCATTAAAGATAAGACAGAGAGGCTACAGAAAGAGTTGGCTGCTTCTTAAGCATAGATCTACAACAACAAATCAAAAATGAAGCACACAGATTTAAGTTTTATTCAATAACAGAATCCCTCTTTAAGCAGAAAGGAGGACAAGTCTTTGTTGGTACAATTTGGAATGGTCACACTAGGATCTCAGTACTTTACTGTTTACAGGAAGCTTTGTGTTCAATCTCTTTCTCCAGCACATAAGATTCCCAACCTAAAGGTGCAAATTAATGGCTACAACTCGCCTGTAAGTTGCCTTTAGCAGCTTCCTAATGACTCCAGTAATTACTTTCCTCAATGCGCTCTTGATTTGCTTAAAAGAGGGATTTTTGCAGGCACTTTAGTTGCACTTTATACCAAAAAAAAGCATTATAAATTGCAGCAATGTCGATGCTAAAGGCTAGGACAGCGCATAGCTTGCTTACCTTAAAAAGCATGAAGCCACTTCAGAATCAAATCTTGTATTGCATTTATTTGTCCGATCAGTAAGTGTGTGAGCGCCTCAGTTGCCAAGTGCAGTTTCAGTTTAGATTTTTAGCTACAAAAATGAATATAAAAGGTCCAGAACTTTGGACTACACGAGGCACTGAAAGCACAAGTTAAAAATCCAGGAAATAGTAGGTCAGACCCATTACACGCCTGTACCACAACATGTTCTTAACCGGTTTTGCAGCATTGTAAAATATTTTGAAATATATTCTGCAATAAAACACATTGCATCTTCGCAGCATGCATGTTTCAAGACCTACCATCCCTTGACATAGATGACTCCACTGACCCCAGTAACCTTAGGCCTTAAGAGACTCATGAACAGCACTGAACCGCATCGTATTTGGGCAAAGATATTGAGATTTCTCTTACCCTAAAGAAAAAAATGTCATAATAATATTTTTTGCTATTTGAGGTTCATTTCTTAGTTGCAGTTCGTGCTTTGGTTCAGTAAGGTGCAGGTTGGTGGAGTCGGGAAGAAACGTGAAGAAACACAGAAGGGACAGCTCTCACAACAACACCAACACAACACTCAGACGGCTTTGAGAGGACAGAGACACAGTGTACAAAACACGTAAGAATGAAAAAGCCCACATACACACGCGTGATATGACACAACCTGAAGGGAGAGACAACAACAACACAGAGGCACATCAGACAACAATGTGACCTGCTGTTCCAGCTCATTCTTCTTTAGCATCTATTTTATTAGTCACAGGACACAGACACCAGTAATTTTGACTTGAGCTGCTGGACGTGTTTGTGCATATGCACACTTGTGACTGAATGCAGGTGCTCTGCTCTCACACATTTAAACACACAGATTCCTCCAACCCACTTTCATATTACAATGTTTAACCACACCGTACATTTCTCACTTGGTACGTTTAAAATATTAGACAAAGAAAATTACTAAAAGGAACAGAGTTGAGCTGAGGTTAAGTTTAATGACTTATAAGTCAGATAAATGGATTATTATTATTATTTTTTTTCCTTTAAGATTTTCCTTACCTCAGCTCAACTGTTTGCATCGATGTCTCAAGGCAGCATGTGAATATGACAGCACTTTTTTCACAACTCAAGACACAGGTAAGTCATACAGGTGACTAATGCATTGAACACTTCCAACACAAAAGTGGAATAAATGTTTTTGCAGACATAGAAAGTGCAAATGTGTTAAAAAAAATATTCTAAGTGTGCTGAACCTTTTTTTTATTCTACAGGCTCCATAATCTTAGTTTTATTGTTAATTTTTTGATTTTACCTCTGTGCTACGGTTTGATCCAGGAGGAGGTGGAGTTTGCATTGAGGTCCTGCTGTAACAGAGACCCCTCCGTCTTATACCAATCCTCAGTCAGAGGGGAGTCTGGGGTGGGTGCCAGGGCAGCTTCCTCTATTTGTTGTCAAAGGGGGTGTTGAAAGTTTGAGGGGAGTGTGAGGGAGTGTTTTTAGTGCGGGTTGGCAGTCAGATTGCAATAGAATAAATTAATCAGGGAAACAGGTTTTTATTAGAATGAGGGTAATGCACATGGCCAAAAATTGTTTTATAAAAATTAATAAATAAGGTGAGGGGATGCACAAACACAGGGAAGGTTAATAAAAAAAGGGGTATTAAAGATGGGGCAGGGGTGGGAATCATTACAAGGAGGAAAAGAAGGGTAGAAGGGATTGTCAAAGAATTGGTGAGGACCGAAATAAAAAAGGGATAGTGCAAAGTGGGAGGGGGAGAGAAACAGACAAGGAGAAACAGAAGTGCCGAGAAAAAAATTAATGCATGGTCCACTGTCTGAGTCCAAAGACAGAGAAAGATCATTTCTGCGTTTGAATGATTGTGACATTGAGGGACAGATACCAAGTAAAAAGATGGAGGTCATGGCTGAAGGCATGTAAAGAGAAAAAAATGAAAAAAAAACAGCAATGAAAAGACAGAAAATCTTACATGACAGAAGAAACCGAATGATATCAAGCAGTGAAGAAAACAAACGATGTGAATGAAAGGTGGGAACACAGAGCAGAGGAGAGATAGCAACTGTTTCAACTAAATATGTATGTTATTATTTATAATAGGTGCTTAAAGTCTTAGGTTGATACCTCAAAGTTCAGTTTTTCATGTGTGTTCTCACCTGAATGTACCTTAATAGACATAACAATCTGAGAGTACTTTACCTGCATTGACTCCAAACAGGAAAATACATGTTTACAGCATATTGTGCTTGGCATCTTGCTGTGCGTATCTGTTTATGAGAAGTATGCATGTTTACATATCCGTCTCCTGGTGTGAAACGTACCTTTCCGTACATTCCCATCTGTGGCACGGAATTCCCTGGTGTTGAGTAGGAAGCAGGCTCTGTCCTGCTGGTACCGTTCCCGAGTAGGCCCTCGCCCAATAGGGCTCCTCTCGTCTGGGCTCAGCACCTGGTCGATGGTGGGGCAGTCTTCATTAGCCAAGGCAGCGGAGGCTGCATCCCCATTCTGCTTGGAATCTTTATTTTTCAAAAAGGCAGAAACAAGGGGAATATTTATAGAAAAAACTGACTCAATTGTTTGTGAGTGTTTTTTTTTTTATTATATTTTTTCACTAACTGATAGTAAAAAAAAAGAAATACATTTTTTGTGGACCAGTTTAATCTATGAGATCTTGAACAAACAGTAATATAGCAAATTATTTACCTAAATCAAAGCCGAAAACCAACATCTGCAGCACTAAAAAGGAAATGTTTGCTTTTGTGTAGAGGAAAAAGCTGTGTATAAACCAACTTTTTAAACCTTTGTGAATTCAAGTCAAAATTTCACTGTATAAACAGAATTTTTTCATTTATAAAGAGTGCTTTTGTTTTGTTTGCTAAGTTAAAAAAAATTACCGGTTAAGGTGTTTTATTTTTTGAATGTTAAGGTTTTTTCTAAAGCAACTGGTTGCTTTGCAAAGATCTGATTAAAATCATAATAAGAAAAAAGGTATTTTACACATTTCGGTATTTTATTTTTTCTTAAAACTTGTTCTATAAGTACCTTCTAATGAACTACAAACCATATAGAGTGACTGTCACAAGAACAGGCAGACTGCAATTGCTGCAGGTTTATTAGCTCAGCTAAAAGTCCACAGAGCCAAATTGGGGTCAGACAGACAGGGGTTAATAACGAGCATGGGAGCATCTGAGAAACAACAAGAATAGTCAGAATGGAGGCAAATGGAGTCAGAGACAAAACAAGGTCAGGAAACAGAAGATCAGGTCCAGACATAACACTCTGTAATGCAGGCAGAGGGGCACAAACAACACTGCACAAAGTGAGGCTCAGTGCAGTGCTAAGTACACTATAAGTGATTGTCAGGTGTGTGGCATCCAGAAACTGTGCGCTGGGGTTGCTGGGAGATGAAGAGCATTTAGAACTCTGGAGACAGTTCCCGCCGGTGACCAGAGGGGGAGACAAAGTTCTAACTTCTGACACTAACATATTTAACAAGACCTTATACTATTAGTATTACAAATCCTTTCTTGTGGTCCTTTTAGTATTTACAATAGGAAGCCTTTAAACAACTAGCAGAACAATTTCCTGCTATAAAAAATACATCCTTGCATAATATAGACAGTAAACTATCCAGACAGATGAGGGTAAATACACAGAGAAAACCAATATTTTGTGGCCTACTCTTGTCTGAGGAGTTAAGTAATGCATTAAAGCTGTATTATTGTAACATGGGACTAACAGTTGATGCTGGAACAGTTTTACTGCTAATGCCAGACAGAAAATGTGTGAAGTCAGCCAAAACCGAGATGCATTAAGCTGTTTTAATAGATAATTGACTTCACTTTCTTTCCACTTTGTTTGTTTTTCAATGACAGATGGGTGCCTTTGGGCAACTGGGAACTTACCAGTTGATCATTAATTACAATATGAGTTCTGATGGACCAGAGATTTCTCTAGGATGAGGCCGAGATTAACCATGCATCAATTCTTAACTCTAATCCCATTTCTTTAAACACTTTTACACATGACCTATGTAGCACTCCCAGTTAAAAGGAGTCCATTGTCTTGGTTAATCAGATTAAAAGTGTATGTATAATGTACTTTTAAATCTTGCCCTTAACAACTGAATCTATTGTGCTAAATAAATAGCAAATGACTAAATTAAAAACATTCAACCATCTTCTAGAAACAAAAACATAAACACTGAAGGATTTCCAGATACAATTTATGTCAACTTTTGCTTAAGTCCATTGTTATTCCTAAGGAAATTGAAATCTGTATGTGTCCGAAATGAGACAAAACTTTGCATTTGCCATAAAGTGCAAAGCTAAAATGAAATTGGAACAAACTATCGATAGTATTAAGAATGTATTTTGTCTTCCACCCTAAGAATTTCTCAGATTTTGGTCTTAAAGAACTGTCAAAGTAAAAGCACATAAGAAGAAAAAAAAAAGAGTCTTCTCACCTCTGTTTATCTCTATGATTTCTTCTTGGGCAAGAGGACAGTCACCCCCAATGCCTCCGGACCCCATCAATCCACCCAAGACATTACCCATGATCCTTTGCGGTGATGCTGTTGCCATCGCGAGGGCATCTGGCTTGCAGTAGTTTGGAGACCCAGGTTGCGGCGCTCGAGGGATATGTTTGTTCTTCTTTTTGGGCAGCTTTTGCTTGGCCATAGCCAGAGAGTAGTACATGCCAAAATTGTTAACGATGACAGGTACAGGCATGGCAATGGTAAGCACACCAGCCAAGGCACAGAGCGCACCCACCAGCATTCCTGACCACGTCTCTGGGTACATGTCTCCATAACCCAGTGTGGTCATAGTCACAACAGCCCACCAAAATCCAATGGGGATGTTCTTGAAGTTGGTGTGGGCACTGGCTGTTGGGTCATCTGGGTCTGCTCCAATTCGCTCAGCATAGTAGATCATTGTGGCAAAGATGAGGACACCAAGGGCCAAGAAGATGATAAGCAGGAGGAATTCATTGGTGCTGGCACGAAGGGTGTGGCCAAGGACACGCAGACCCACAAAATGGCGGGTGAGCTTGAAGATTCTGAGGATACGGACGAATCGGACAACACGGAGGAACCCCAAGACATCCTTGGCAGCCTTAGAGGACAGACCACTCAAGCCAACCTCCAGATAGAAGGGCAGGATGGCAACAAAGTCGATGATGTTGAGGGCACTTTTGAAGAATTCCAACTTGTCTGGACAAAAGGTGACCCGCAGCAAGACCTCAATGGTAAACCAAATGACGCACACACCCTCTACATACGTCAACCAGCTGTCAGTCACTACTTCATACACTATCTCCTCGCGGGTCACATTGCCTATTGTGACGTTTTCTGTCTTGTTATAGATGGTGTTGAAGGCCTCGTGCGTCTCCATGCAGAAAGTGGAGATGGAGATGAGGATGAAGAAAAGGGACATGAACGCCACATACTGCAATAAAAGAAGACAAAAAGAAAGTGTTGGGGGGAAGGGCAGGGGAAAGAAGAAAGAAGAAAGAGTTAGTAAAAAAAAATGTCAACATTTAAAAAACATAAAGAAAAAAACGGAAGCTAATGTAAAAAAATAACCTAGCCCATCATAATTTAAGATTCTCTACATTTACAAGCAAATATTAAAATGAGTTAAAAGTTCTAAAAACTACAAACCACATAATGTAAATGATCAATTTATTAGTACAATATATTAATAAATAAACAAAAATTAACAAACAAGTCAAAAACAAAGACGCAAAGAAAAATGTACATTGATTTTATGTACGGCTTGTTTAAATTATAATACACAGTATTTTTTTTTATTTACCCAACACTTTTAGATACAAGTTCAAGTCAGTGTAGACCTCAACTACACCTGCCATATTTTTAAATGAAATCTCCTTGAAAAGGTGTTAGAAAACTAAGATCAAAGTGTGTGATGTGTCCAGATGCCGTCGTTCAAATAGAAATGACTTTCTGTAATAGTGGCTTGAGGATATATTTCCATTTAATCTGCATCTATTATATGTGAAAATTTGTAAATTTAATTTTATATATATATATATATATATATATATATATATATATATATATATATATATATATATATATATATATATATATATATATATATATATATATATAGAGGGCGTTTATATATATATATATATATATATATATATATATATATATATATATATATATATATATATATATATAAACGCCCCTCTCACCCTCCGCGGGTGGTTTCTCCTCCAGGCTCGGGTCCTCTACCAGAGGCCTGGGAGCTTGAGGGTCCTGCGCAGTATCTTAGCTGTTCCTAGCACTGCGCTTTTCTGGACTGAGAGGTCTGAGGTCTTTCCAGGTATCTGTTGTAGCCACTCCTCCAGCTTGGGGGTTACTGCCCCGAGTGCTCCAATTACCACAGGCACCACTGTCACCTTCACTTTCCAGGCTTTCTCCAGTTCTTCTCTGAGTCCCTGGTATTTCTCCAGTTTCTCATGTTCCTTCTTCCTGATGTTCCCATCGCTTGGCACTGCCACATCCACCACAACGGCTTTCCTCTGTTCTTTATCCACCACTACAATGTATGGTATGTTCACCATTACCTTTCTATCAGTCTGGATCTGGAAGTCCCACAGGATCTTTGCCCTCTCATTCTCTACCACCTTCGGAGGTGTTTCCCATTTTGACCTTGGGGTTTCCAGTCCATATTCTGCACACATGTTCCTGTATATAATTCCAGCCACTTGATTGTGGCGCTCCATGTATGCTTTACCTGCCAGCATCTTACATCCTGCAGTTATGTGCTGGATTGTTTCAGGCGCCTCTTTGCACAGCCTACACCTTGGGTCTTGTCTGGTGTGGTAGATCTGAGCCTCTATTGCTCTGGTGCTCAGGGCTTGTTCCTGAGCTGCCAGGATGAGCGCTTCAGTGCTGTCTTGTAGGCCAGCCCTTTCTAGCCATTGGTAGGACTTCTTGATATCAGCCACTTCAGTTATGGTCCGGTGGTACATCCCATGGACGGGTTTGTCCTCCCATGAGGATCTGTCCTCTAGCACTGTATCCTCTGCTCTCCATTGCCTGAGACATTCACTGAGCACACTGTCAGTTGGGGCCTTGAGCTTGATGTACTCATGCATCTTGGATATTTCATCCTGGATAGTGGCTTTTACGCTCACTAGTCTTCGGCCTCCTTCCTTACGCGTAGCATACAGTCTCAGAGTGCTGGATTTTGGATGGAACCCTCCATGCATGGTGAGGAGCTTTCGTGTTTTAACATCCATGGTCTGTATCTCTTCCTTTGGCCATCTTATTATTCCTGCAGAGGAATCTACTGAAAGTCTACTGGATATATATATATAAAAAAAAAAAACGCCCCTCTCACCCTCCGCGGGTGGTTTCTCCTCCAAGCTCGGGTCCTCTACCAGAGGCCTGGGAGCTTGAGGGTCCTGCGCAGTATCTTAGCTGTTCCTAGCACTGCGCTTTTCTGGACTGAGAGGTCTGAGGTCTTTCCAGGTATCTGTTGTAGCCACTCCTCAAGCTTGGGGGTTACTGCCCCGAGTGCTCCAATTACCACAGGCACCACTGTCACCTTCACTTTCCAGGCTTTCTCCAGTTCTTCTCTGAGTCCCTGGTATTTCTCCAGTTTCTCATGTTCCTTCTTCCTGATGTTCCCATCGCTTGGCACTGCCACATCCACCACAACGGCTTTCCTCTGTTCTTTATCCACCACTACGATGTCTGGTTGGTTCGCTATTACCATCCTATCAGTCTGGATCTGGAAGTCCCACAGGATCTTTGCCCTTTCATTCTCTACCACTTTCGGAGGTGTTTCCCATTTTGACCTTGGGGTTTCCAGTCCATATTCTGCACACATGTTCCTGTATATTATTCCAGCCACTTGATTGTGCCGCTCCATGTATGCTTTACCTGCCAGCATCTTACATCCTGCAGTTATGTGCTGGATTGTTTCAGGCGCCTCTTTGCACAGCCTACACCTTGGGTCTTGTCTGGTGTGGTAGATCTGAGCCTCTATCGCTCTGGTGCTCAGGGCTTGTTCCTGAGCTGCCAGGATGAGCGCTTCAGTGCTGTCTTGTAGGCCAGCCCTTTCTAGCCATTGGTAGGACTTCTTGATATCAGCCACTTCAGTTATGGTCCGGTGGTACATCCCATGGACGGGTTTGTCCTCCCATGAGGATCTGTCCTCTAGCACTGTATCCTCTGCTCTCCATTGCCTGAGACATTCACTGAGCACACTGTCAGTTGGGGCCTTGAGCTTGATGTACTCATGCATCTTGGATATTTCATCCTGGATAGTGGCTTTTACGCTCACTAGTCTTCGGCCTCCTTCCTTACGCGTAGCATACAGTCTCAGAGTGCTGGATTTTGGATGGAACCCTCCATGCACGGTGAGGAGCTTCCGTGTTTTAACATCCATGGTCTGTATCTCTTCCTTTGGCCATCTTATTATTCCTGCAGAGGAATCTACTGAAAGTCTACTGGATATATATATATAAAAAAAAAAAACGCCCCTCTCACCCTCCGCGGGTGGTTTCTCCTCCAAGCTCGGGTCCTCTACCAGAGGCCTGGGAGCTTGAGGGTCCTGCGCAGTATCTTAGCTGTTCCTAGCACTGCGCTTTTCTGGACTGAGAGGTCTGAGGTCTTTCCAGGTATCTGTTGTAGCCACTCCTCCAGCTTGGGGGTTACTGCCCCGAGTGCTCCAATTACCACAGGCACCACTGTCACCTTCACTTTCCAGGCTTTCTCCAGTTCTTCTCTGAGTCCCTGGTATTTCTCCAGTTTCTCATGTTCCTTCTTCCTGATGTTCCCATCGCTTGGCACTGCCACATCCACCACAACGGCTTTCCTCTGTTCTTTATCCACCACTACAATGTATGGTATGTTCACCATTACCTTTCTATCAGTCTGGATCTGGAAGTCCCACAGGATCTTTGCCCTCTCATTCTCTACCACCTTCGGAGGTGTTTCCCATTTTGACCTTGGGGTTTCCAGTCCATATTCTGCACACATGTTCCTGTATATAATTCCAGCCACTTGATTGTGCCGCTCCATGTATGCTTTACCTGCCAGCATCTTACATCCTGCAGTTATGTGCTGGATTGTTTCAGGCGCCTCTTTGCACAGCCTACACCTTGGGTCTTGTCTGGTGTGGTAGATCTGAGCCTCTATTGCTCTGGTGCTCAGGGCTTGTTCCTGAGCTGCCAGGATGAGCGCTTCAGTGCTGTCTTGTAGGCCAGCCCTTTCTAGCCATTGGTAGGACTTCTTGATATCAGCCACTTCAGTTATGGTCCGGTGGTACATCCCATGGACGGGTTTGTCCTCCCATGAGGATCTGTCCTCTAGCACTGTATCCTCTGCTCTCCATTGCCTGAGACATTCACTGAGCACACTGTCAGTTGGGGCCTTGAGCTTGATGTACTCATGCATCTTGGATATTTCATCCTGGATAGTGGCTTTTACGCTCACTAGTCTTCGGCCTCCTTCCTTACGCGTAGCATACAGTCTCAGAGTGCTGGATTTTGGATGGAACCCTCCATGCACGGTGAGGAGCTTCCGTGTTTTAACATCCATGGTCTGTATCTCTTCCTTTGGCCATCTTATTATTCCTGCAGGGTATCTGATAACTGGCAGTGCATAGCTGTTAATTGCCCCGGGTCTAGTTCTTGCCATTGAGCTGGCTTTTCAGGACTTGCCTTACTCGTTGAAGGTACTTAGCTGTTGCAGCTTTCCTTGTTGCCTGCTCCAGGTTGCCATTTGCCTGGGGAATTCCAAGGTACTTGTAACTGTCCTCAATGTCTGCTATTGTTCCTTCTGGGAGTGAGACCCCCCCTGTGTGGACTACCTTGCCTCTCTTTGTCACCATCCGGCTGCATTTCTCGAGCCCGAATGACATCCCAATGTCATTACTGTAGATCCTGGTGGTGTGGATCAGGGAGTCAATGTCACGCTCGTTCTTGGCATATAGCTTGATGTCATCCATGTAGAGGAGGTGACTGATGTTGGCCCCATTTCTGAGTCGGTATCCATAGCCAGTCTTGTTGATTATTTGGCTGAGGGGGTTCAGACCTATGCAGAACAGCAGTGGGGACAGAGCATCACCTTGGTATATCCCACATTTGATGGACACTTGTGCAAGTGGTTTCCCATTGGCTTCAAGGGTGGTTTTCCACAGCTTCATTGAGTTTCTTATGAAGGCTCTTAGAGTCCTGTTGATGTTGTACAGCTCCAAGCATTCAGTGATCCATGTGTGTGGCATTGAGTCATAGGCCTTCTTGTAATCAATCCAGGCTGTGCACAGGTTGGTGTGTCGTGACTTGCAGTCTTGGGCGACTGTTCTGTCGACCAGGAGTTGGTGTTTGGCTCCTCTGGAGTCTCTACCAATGCCCTTCTGTGTGTTACTCATGAATTGATCCATGTGCCTATTTATCTTGGTTGCAATGATGCCTGACATGAGCTTCCATGTTGTGGAGAGACAGGTTATTGGCCGGTAGTTGGATGGGACTGCACCCTTTGAGGGATCCTTCTGGATCAGGATCGTTCGCCCTTCCGTTAGCCATTCGGGGTGAGTCCCATCTCTTAGCAGCTGGTTCATTTGTGCTGCCAGGCGTTCGTGGAGTGTGGTAAGCTTCTTTAGCCAGTAGGCATGTATCATGTCAGGGCCCGGTGCTGTCCAGTTCTTCATACCTGAGACTCTTTCTTGGATGTCTGCCACTGTGATGGTTACTGGATTCTGTTCAGGGAGGTTGCTGTGTTCTTTTCTCAGCGAGACCAGCCACTGGGCATTGCTGTTATGTGCTGTCTCTTTCTCCCATATTCTTTTCCAGTACTGTTCAGTTTCTAGCCTTGGTGGGTCTGCTCGGCTGTTTTGACCCTGCCACTGAGCGTACACTTTCGCTGGTTGAGTTGCGAACAGCCTGTTTATTCGTCTGGCTTCATTGTCTCTTGTGTATCTCTTTAGGGGGCTACTCAAGGCTAGGAGCCTTTGTTTGGCAGTTTCCAGGGCTTCAGGTATGGGCATCTGGCTGTACCTCTTAGGTACTTGCTTTCTCATTGTACCTCTTTGAGCCTCTGTCAGCTTACTCACATCCTTCCGAGTTGCCTTGATTTTGGCCTCTAACCGTTGCTTCCATGGTGGGTATTGTTTTCTTCCATGGTTACTCTTATAGCCAAGCATCTCAAGGATCACTGCTGCTGAAGTGTAAACCAGTTCATTGGTTTCTGTGATGGTTGTGGTAGGAATTGCCCTCAATGCTTCATTCACAGTTTCCAGTAGACTTTCAGGCAGTACGTCACTTAACCGTTGTAGCTGGTGTCGGGGTTGCCTAGTGTTCATTGTAGACATTATCTTGTTTTTCAGGTCAGTTGCTGCCTCGCTCAGCGTAACTGTGGTTGTTGGGGCTGTGTACCCAATCTCAGGGTGTGAGTGTGGTATAACCTCCTCTCTGACCTGTTGTTCTGGCTCTCCCGTGGCATTGTATTGTATCAGTTCAATCTCAAGCTGTGATAGGAGTTGGCGTTTGTGGATATTCGAGCATTGGGCTACCAGTTGTTTGGCAGTTAGCCTTGATTGTGGGTTTCGAAGTATCCATTCATTCCACATTCTCTGCATGTACCCCCTCTGGGTTGGATTACTTGAGTAGTAGCATTCCAACAGATCCTTGTTCTCGCATCTAGTCCATTTCCGTCTTGTTCCAGTAGCCCACTTTCCATCAGAGTGCTCTGGTCCCCCAGCACCTGACGCAGACCTTGTTTGGCCGGGCGACGTCTGGCCAAATGTGGTTCATTGTCTCTCATATAGTGAGGTAGGCATTAGCGTTAAGGGTCTTGCCCAAGGACCCTCACTGGGTGATGTTAATTGCCCGTCATTGTTATGGCATTTGCCCCATTTCCATTGTTATGGTAATTGCCCCATTCCATTAATCACCATTAATTGTTCATTCCGCCGTGGGAATCGAACCCGGGTTTCCAGCATGACAGTCCTGCACCTTACCAACCGAGCTACCCAGCCGGTATATATATATATATATAGATATATAGATATATATAGATAGATATATATATACATATATATATATAGATATATATATATATATATATATATATATAGATATATATATATATATATATAGATATATATATATATATATTGTAGCTAGCATATTTGAAATGAAATATTATTACATCTTTCCTTTAGCTAAAATTCAACAAGAACTGACAATTTGGTAAGATTGGCAACGACTCTGAAAATGTCTACAAGATAAATTATATAAATGAGAATTTATGCATTTTCCCCAATTGCATCCCCTTTTGTTAAAATTCTTCTTTTCTTGCTTTTGTTTGCT
Source organism: Oryzias curvinotus (assembly GCA_023969325.1). NCBI lineage: Eukaryota > Metazoa > Chordata > Actinopteri > Beloniformes > Adrianichthyidae > Oryzias > Oryzias curvinotus. The sequence continues at coordinate 8,845,876 of CM043724.1, read as the reverse complement.
CTTTCCTCAAAAGAAGAATAGAATGTTTTCAACCTTGTTCCCATATGCTCACTACAGTGCTGTCTGAGCATCTGAATTTGCACTTTATCACGTTTACACTTGGAAAATCAAAATAAAATGTATATTTAACACAAATAGAAATAGACAGGCTGGACTCGTGATGTCTGTCCCACCAGTTTGGAATAGGTAAAAATCCTGGAATTGTGCAACATTTTTAAGAATAATTTAAGAGTTTTACAGAAAAATTTTCAAATCCTTTTTTTATGTTTTGGCGCACCTTCATAGGCTGCTTTACCTCTGCATTTACAAATAACATTTGTCTATTTGTCCTGAAAACAAGTAGTTGTTCCTATTGCTATACAGTAAATACATCAATGTATACACTACACCACCAAAGCATCTTTAATTGTAAAGGAAATCTGTATGACAAACCAAGACTGTGAAAGGTTATTGCACACACATTACTGTTTGCAGTTCTTTCCCACTAGCCCTGTAGGGTATTTATAGATGCAGTATACTTTGTGCTTTATCAGATAAATAATAAAACATAGATCTGGCCTGAGGAGCAAAAAAGAAAGGGAGTTCATACTTGAGTGGATATAGAAGCCAGAGTGTACTGTGCGTGTCACAGGCATGAGTCTTTGGCGTTTTGAACTTATGTAATTTAAAGAACGTGTGCCAAGGGAGGTCTTCAAATAAGGTAAATGACTTCTTGACTTCAATAGGAATCTGGACGAAAGCCTGCACATATTTTTTCTCAGTGCCTTTAAACTCAAACAGTTAAAGTAGAACATTTTTAACTTTAGATCCATTTTATTCATTGTGGGGAAGCTAGCCAACAACTACCCAAGACAGGCTGGATATTTCAATGAATTGTTGAAAAGATCCACTCCAGTGAAAATCATGGTTTTGCTGTTTTTGAACATGCTCTTGCAGCATTTTTCTCATTATAGAGAACATATATAACGGAAATTAGGCTTAAAATTGCATCTGAGTATTTCTTTATTCAAATTGTTGTGAATCAAGAGCAGATGCAAAAGTACCGTTGGAAATAGCTTGTAACTGTGACATAGAAGCTACTAAGGCAAGCTCCCTGCTCCGCTCCATTCTGAAGATCGGCTTGTAGACGACTAGATCCATGTACGTCGCTGTTTTCCTCGTCCGAGCTGGAATTTGTCTCAAACCTGTACAGCTGAACAGCTCCATTATTGCTCGCCATTTTTGTTGCACCAGTAATGTGAGGTTGTGGATGTGTGAGGGATTGTAAACTAGAGGGAGAGTCTGTAAACAGAAGGATGATGTGAAAACAGGTCCGCCCACAACTTAGAGGCTAATTTCTAGTGAACTACTACTCTGCAGAAACTATGTCCTAGAAAACAGTTTTGTTTTTGCAGAAAAATGCCAAATAATTATAATTAGAAGACCACTAGGAATTGAAATTGGATTAGGACTTTAAGGGGACCACATTTTTTAACAGATTCCAATGCATGTGTTTGGCGTTGCTTTACCACACAAATTGTTTTTAAGAAATATTTTTTTTGAATTTGCTAGCCTTGTGACATCCTTCTTTCCTATTTCCCAACATCCTCTCTTCTCCCGCTTTACCCTTCACTTCTTCTCTCTTTGCTTCTACTCCTTTTACCCTTTTATTACTAGTTAGTGTCTGACCTACTTTCTCCAAATGCTGTAGTGTTGTACTCCATCATAGACACACTCATGCACCCTCCTGCTTCAACACATATACCAAGCCCCTGTCCCAAGAAAGCAGGGTAGCCCTAGAGGGACTGTCAAAAGATGCTCCCGTAATGGCTGAGCATCACATCTACACATTAGAACAACAGGGAGATTCTTCCCCATAGAGTCTTGCTCCTACTACTTTCAATACACAACACATCAATGGCATGTTTGATGTAAGTATAGTAATAAGAGCAGAACTAAAAGGCAGAACTAAAGTGATATTATAGTCTCTAAGTGGGCCCGCTCTAATACAGATGGGTGGACAGCTCAAAGGAAAAAATGACAATATAGATCCTCGCATGACAAAGAATAAGGGAAAAAGCTGGAGCGATGTAAAAGAAAGGACAACATGTAAGAAAACAGCTAAATAGTTCTTGTAATTGATGTGTTTCACTGTGACAATCAAAACATAGATTCTCCATGTGACACAAAACCAACTCTCCCTCCTAAAGATTTCAACACGATGTGACAGAGAGAGGACAGAAAGTATCACAATAAAACTATGGTGATAGTTAAGGGAGGAGAAGCAGAAAAAAAAGAAGAAAAGCAAACACATCAAGATGCTGAAGGTTAATCATAAGGGACAAGGCTTGGCCACAAAAGCTACTTCTGTCAAGCAGAGGGACAGTGAGTTCTGTGTGTCTGTCCAGCCCTCACCTTAAATCTGCAAACACATCTGTGTTAAAGCAGAGTGAAAGTTTCTCACTCCTGTGCCTCAGGATGTCTGTGAGATTTAAGAAAAGGGGATCAACTTTATTACAAAAAGGAATTATTAATTATTTTTAGAATCGGTTTAATGTTATTCCTTGTTTTAATATTGAATGTTTTGCCATTGTTTAAATAGATGTCTCATTAGCAAGACTCCAGCTCTGACAAGTCTACCATCACGGATGTGAAATAAAAAAAAAACTGTGAATTAGGAAGTCTTCACATTTTTTGCAAATGCAAGAGTTTTTTTTAGCAGTGGGAATGTGTTTTACAAAGATAACTTTATCCACAACATGAACATGAACTCAGGAAGGGAGTCTGGATAACGAATTATCTCAAATATGTGCAAAGTTTGGAGGCTAATTTTGGGGAAAAAAATACCTTATACAAGGTCAGAATAATGGGAATTATGTAAATTAGAATAGATTTCAAAACTTCCACACACAAAAACATAAATTACAAAGGAAAAATCTATTTTTGAATCTATGTAGATATTATTTTATAATGTAGACATTGTAGTTTAGATAACTGTGGATAGGTGAATGAAAGGTAAATGTATTACAGAAATATAATGCAACTACTCATTAATACTCTGAAGACAATTGTTAAAATTCTAGAAAATCGAAAACGAATTCTTAATGTTTCTGCCTATAGAATCAGAATTTTAACAATGACCTGAAGCACATAAATGTGAGGACCCTGCAGTCTTGCTTGTTTTTTTTAAGAGGTAGTTTTCATCATGTTTTGTTTTAAGTCAACCACTGTCAGTCATTCCAGGTTCAGGACTATCTAGTGCCCCGGACTTTAAATGCAATTAGGACACCGTCCTCACTATCTATTTTCTATATAGCAAATTTAACTTGACAGATTTCACAAAATAAAAACCTAATAAATATTAATATTATGACTCCATTTTGTTCTGATGATGAAAAAATCAGTTAAAATACATTTTGTCACACGAAAAATTGTTCAAACGTAATGGATTGTGGTTTGGAATTGTAGATTTGGACAGCCCTACAAAATGGCAAACGCACTATGTACTGAGTAGTGAAGGAATTCAGACACAACCTTAGTCTCTTGCATATTGGGTCCTACATCACCGGTTCCTGACAATGAATGAGGAAACACTTGATCTAAATTTAACAAATTGATGGATTTGAAATCTCACTGAAAATCAAGTTTTCACTCTTAATTTGTGGGATGATTTAACTGCTTTTAGATCCAAAAGTCTGGCCCACATTGCATCCATACCATAGTATATCAATGTATCTACCAAGTGCTATGTGTTACTCATATATCTGCCTTATTTTTCTGTGATTCTTCCACCGCACAGCTGTTGGCTTAGGTGGCACAAGTGAGTGTGTTGCTCATCGTGTGCGAGAGCCACACAGCCTTTAGGTAAGTGAGGTGTGAGAGCTGGTCACTGACAGCCACAGCCAGGTTCATGAGCTCTGCGATGGAATGACGGAGAGGGATGAGGGCAGAAGAGAGGAGAAGGTAATAAAAAGGAGTTTCAATCTGTAACATTACATCTTTTTTATTTACTCAGCTTCTCTGTGTCTGTTTGCAGCCAACAATTTGTAAAACGTGAAGGAGGATACTACTGTAGTTGATGCTCAACATTCGCGGTAACCATGACATGCTCAGTCTCCCACATTTGACACTTGCAGCCTAGCGACCTTCAAGGTCCAATTTCCTCGTTCACTCTTCAGACTACGATTCGATTTGGAAAAATCATCTGCATAAATTTAAAAGAGTGGGAGACACAGGAGGGGTGAGACAGAGAGAGAAGTAAATAAAATCAAGTCTTTTAAAGGTGATGAGAATTAGTGCTGATTGTGCTACGATGGATGAAGACTGAAGAAATGGAGTGGACAGTGTGAATTTCCCCAAATAAATAGAGAAAGGGCTGTTTCTAAGAGTGAAACAGAAATCCCAAAAAGAGAAACAAGAGGAGGTGAATGAGGAGAACAACAGAGGAATGTAAGTGATATAACCAAGGAGAGATTGGCTGAGCTGATATTAGTCCTAGAGGCATTTTTTGCATGCAAGGCAGTGCGCTGCGCTCTTCCTTAACGGGACCCTAGTGGCGCTGTGTTTACTGCGGCACCATCCAGAACAGCTTTATCATTACAGTATTACCACAGCCCTGCCTGGCTCTCTGTTACCATGACAACCACTGCGTTAGCCTCTGCTTTAAGGCACCAAGGACAAGCCAAATACTGCTTCTTTAGCCGACGTACGGGCTTGAATGTAGAGGAGGAAGAGCCAAGTTGCGATCACTCGGTGCTGCAGCTGATTGTTTGCTGAAATTTGTCAGATTACCGGTGAGTGACCTTGACAGAGGTGCGGCGTGAAAAAAAAAAAAAAAAAAACTCGTGAAAGATGTTTCTCTGTCACACTACTTCTGGTCACTGACTGCAATGTTTAGTCTGCATTACCACGACAAACAGTTCAAGGGTGAAACAGACCTGCATCAGAGGGCAAAGCAAATAGGTGAGCACTGCTGCAGAGTCAACACTGATAAGGAGACATTGAAGGCTGATCTGAAGTAAGCGTCGCATGAGGTATAAAAGATGAATATTTTAACAATGAGAAATCCAGAACCTTCTCTTGAAGGGCAGAGGAGTGGATCTTTGCCAGGGTTGGCTGATCAATTTGTTATCTTAGGTGGATGAATGAGGCCATCACTCAGACACCTCCACTTACTGCCAAGAATAAAGTGTAACCTTACTGGGATCACAAGAATGGCTGTCATTGTGGATCTGCTATCTAATGCTGGCAATATTCAAAACTCTTCTTTCTCCTTGTATCTATGACAAGCATAACCTGTGAGAACTGTGACAGAAGAATTGATATCAAAACTTAGAAAGGAGTTCATATTTTTGTATAAAAATATTCATTTTAGTCAAGAATTGGCAAACTATGGCTAGGGGCCCATTAAACTACTGATAATCCTTGTTAGTATTACAATTCTGGTGTTTCACCACAGACTGCAAATACAATTACCTTTATTTAGGTGCAAAAAGTGGACACCAAAGATCCATTCAAAGGAGCATTCAGTGTTGGGTAACGGAACATAACTAATTTCAGTTTAAATTTCACTAATTATTCCAATCTTTGGAATATAGAAGCCCTCGCTACTTAATCCGTTTTGACATTTTCTCTCGGTTAAATGAAACATGGGCATTTGTGCGCAAATTTGGGGATCAGTCAAAGTACCGACATGCCCTCATTGCTGTAGTCACATTGTCTTCCAAACTGGCTCAAAGATGAGACAAAAAGAGACGCTGCAAGAAGTCTTCTCATCCCTGAGGAGCAGCAGGTAAGTAGCAGAGCAGAGACTCGCCCTGTGTACTGACGGTGGTGAATGAAACAACTCTAAAGTTGGCCCTTTGGTGTGAAAGACAAGAGCCGGCTCCTTCCTGGGAGTCATTTTTCCTATAATATTTGACCCTTTCTTACTTTATTTTTCTCTCTAAGCTATATGTGACGGTACACTTGCAGCAGAACTTTGTACAAAAGGCAGAAGTAGAGAGAGACAGGTGCAACTAATTGTAATGGAAAACCTAAAGTCGGCAAAAATGAACATGGAGGCATCAAATAGTTCATTGTGTTTTCAAAAGAGTGTCTTAATTTCAGATTTGACAGATATGAATATTGACGTAACAGGTTTTTCCTACATCTCACATTGAGCAGTGGCATAGATGTGTTGTAACTTCTTTTAGTGTCCTTTTTCACACTGTTGTCTGAATTCGAATGAAGCCAAGTTATGTCTTGAACAAGGTCATTGTTTTGAAAATAAAGTCAAATGAAAGACAAGAGGATCTTGTTTGTGCTGTTTTTCCCTTGAGAATCTGTATATGAGAAGTAAAAAAAGTAAAGCAAAATAACAAGAAGTGAATTACTTTTTCAAATAGGTAATGAGTAAAGTAATTTAATTACAATTCTGATCCATGAACTAAGTAAAGTAATCAAATACTTTTTAGTAGTAATTTACCCAACACTGTCTGCATTCGTGTGGTGTTGTTTTTCTGACGTTCATATGGGTTTTTTTCAAGTTGGACAGTCATGTTTCCGATCATTCCATCACCCCAAAAGCAGCATCTCTCTAAGTTTGCATTTCCCATGAGGAACATACACCCACTGATGAACTAAAATGAAAAAAAAAGTCACTGCTTTGAAATAAAAGTCCAAAATCTTAATCTTTAATTAAAACTAAAATATTTTCATCCTTACTTTCATGAAGTGGAATACCAAAGCACCCCATGTATCTGGTCCTGGTTCTGTCAAATTTTAGAACCCTTTGTGGCCCACGACTCACAAAGTTTGCCCACCACTGATTTTACTCATGTTTGTCATCTGAACAGTATTTCAATCTTTTATTTGAGTTGCTAACTTACTGAATTAAAAATAAATCACAAATATTGCTCAGAAATAACAATTTTTTTTTAAATCTTGGAATAAATTTATTAATTACAAAGCTGACCAAGTCAGAATAGACGACTTTTGATCATTTTAATATTTCCTTTGATTTCAACCTCGGCCAGCGGTGGGAGTAATGCAGAGGACCTTTAATTAGGAGCAGACTGCAGAGCTTGAGGATTAGAACAGCTGAGGTGGGAAAACAGAGGAACTGGTGGGGGAACATGTGGAGCTTCCAGAAAATGGATTCCACAGCTGCTCGTGTTGAACATACAGGAAACACATGGCGGTGCGCCACGCTCCACTGCCTGCATCAGGCTTATCAAGCACCTGAGTTGTGGGGTATGAATGAGGAGGGAGGCAGGGAGGTGCAAGCAAGTGTGTGAGATATAATTAGCAATACTGCTGAGGGTAATCCTGCAATATATTTTATTTTTGGAGTGATAGAAGCTCTCTGAGGTCAGTGCTCTTGGATGAGATCCTGTTCACATTTTATTCACAAAACACTCCTGTATTTCCGAGATTCCCCAAATGATTTGACTCATTGACATGATACAGAATTGCTAACCTTTTCCTGCACACGCTCTCACAGCTTGCCGCTTCCTTTTATTTTAGTTTCATTGCAGTCTTTGGAGCATCTCTAAAGACGAACTGTATGCGGGTGAATGAACTAACTTCTCATCTACATTTCCTTTATTTGAACCTATACCTCGTTTACTCATAGTTCATGACTGTCTCTGTCATGCAGTGATTTTTTAAAATTAGTATTTTTATTTTAGCTTCAGATATTTGTTGACTGTCATCATTTGTTTGTACCTTTCCTCATGCCACATAAACAGGAGGGACAATCAGGAAGCAGATGGTCACACAGGAATCGTCCCAGTAAAGCCATCCAATTTCATGTCCAAGGGAATGTGCAGGACCATTTAAGCACCACAAAATGAGGCAAGGCCAGCAATGCACAAAATGCTACTGCACAAAAGCACAGTGAATGCTGGGAGATTGGGATTAACACACAAGTGATTCCCTCATTACAACCTAGACGATCTAGATCCTATCAGATCCTTTTGCCCATGAAGATCTGAGCTGCCCTCTAGACGTGGACGAAGGACGATGCAACCAAATTTAATAATTAACTTGTTTCTATATTTACACACAGCAACTGAAGAGTTAAATTATGCGGGAGTATGTTCTGCTTTTCTTTATCTCCAGAGTTAACTTGTAAAATATTATTTTAACTAACCAATCAAAACATTTTTAAATTGACAATTGTGGTTGCTGGAAATGTCCATACATAAAAACAAAAATGCCCCAAAAAAATGGGAATATTGAATATACAGAAATAACTTTTTTTTTTTTTTTTTAAAAAGGTAAATTACTAAAATAAACACTTTGAATACTGGTTAATTTATTCATTATGTGTAATTTTTCTGACATGTGTTCTGTCACTCTTGCCTGATTTAACCAAACTGAATTTGTAAATTGGGTTTTGCAAGAAAAATATGTTGGGTTTTTTTCCTTGCTCAATTTTTCATTTTGGCATCTCAGTGTCAATAATTGTTATTCTTAGTTTCTGATTAAAGTGTCTGTAGTGAGTTTTGCAAAATGCGTTCTGACCTTGATTTTTGTAACAACAATGAAAAACACATCAACTTATAATAGTGTTTCCATCTCCGAAACTTTGACAAAACCTTTCAGACAATAATGCTGGAAAACAGTTTGCTGGAAAACAGTTTACTCCAGGAGCTTTTCAAATGTTAACAAACATTTTAGCCGCCATTATAGAATAAGCTGAAAACAAGAAAACCAGCCAGAAAAGTTCTAATCTATCAATGATGCTGTCATGTCATGAAGCCACGAAGCCACATGATGTTGCAGCTGTTGTGTTGTTGTTTTTTAACTTTTTCTGAAAAAGATGCTAGATTAGATTACACTAAAATTGTTTTTCCTTTTTTTTTCCATTAAAATCCAACATCTGCATGCACCCAATTCAACACAGGGCATGTGTTAGTAGTTTCAATTCCATTTAGAATCGATGCAGTGGCATGTCATGTCTGGTCTTACATTCTCATTTTAGCCAGCAGGTGTTTAACTATTTTTGATGCTTAGGGAAACATCCCGATGAGGAATTGAATCCTGACAGAGAATTGACCAAAATCTGCAGATGACAGCTGCAAGGTGTGAAACATTTGACTTCCTCCTTTTTCAACCAGACAAACTGTACCGTCAAACATCATGTAAGATGGTTTTTGGTTAACTTCTTTCTCTCTTGTTGGGTTCTTATATTTCCAGAAGACTACTTTAATTATCACTTAAGCTTTCATTTCTAAGACAAACATAAGTCAGGTTTGCATTAAGTTACATTAGGTCGGTAGCTGCTTAAGATCGTAGCAAAACGGCTCCTCTATCACTTTCCTTAAAACTGAAATATGGCTTCTAATGAAAGTAATGCAGTTTCCTGTTACATTTCTGGAGGTTGCAGTGAGCAACACTAAGGGACAATCATTTCCCATGATACTCCCAAGTGGCCGAATCGATCAAGTTGATTGGTCTCCCATGCAGTACTGCTGGAAGGTCATGCCCGTTAAATAACGATTATACACCGACTGAATCTTTTCTTTATATTATGCAAGTTAGAAGTTTAAAAACCAGTTAAGTTCTTTTTTTTTTCACTATTTGGCATTCTAATCTGCCACCATTCATTTGACTATTACTCTATATATTCAGGGTTTACTTTTTAAAAGGTTTCCACCTCCCCTGCTGGTGCCGCTTTTATCATTAAAATCTAGGTTAGTAAAATTTAGGTTAGTCACAGAACATTTTTGTTTTGTTTTTTCCTGCTTTTATCTGTTTAATGCATTTTCAAAGAAATAATTTGCTTTTTTAAAGCCTCTGTTGCTTTTTTTTCAACCTATTATTAGAGAATGCTGTTTGTGAAAACATTTAATCTATATATATATATATGTAGAGAGAGAGAGAGAGAGATAAAACAAACACTATGAATTTTAAAATACCTTGCTATAAAAAATACTTAGACGTCCTAAATATTACAATTACTCATTAACATAGTGACTTCTTTTTGAAAAGTAAAAATTAGCCTAACAAAAGAATATGCATTTGTCTAAATGGACTATGTATCAAAGCCAGTTTCTTTTTTTTAATTAGGAGTTTTATTAATGTGTAATTTTTTTTATTATGTTGGATGGGGGGGGGTCAGGAGAGTTGAGGACATTATTTCAAAATTTTGTTTTAATATGTTATGGTTGTAAAGCACTTTGTATTACTGTTGTATGAGAAAAGCTTTATAAATAAGTTTGAGTTTATTTCATGTTTTCAGATTTTCATAATTCCTTTATGTTATCAGATGTAACAGGGTTTTTTTCATTAAGCCTTGCAATCTTTTAGACAAATTTTATTTCAGTACAAATTCGGCATGATGCCAACTTCACCAAATCCATATTTATTCGAAACAAAAACAGCTCATTTTGAAGCCATGGCCATTTGTTTTTTTACGTCACATGTAGTCCTTTGTGCTCACATGTGTGAGAATGGCTTTTATTGAACACATGTAAGCATGTCATATAAAGCAATTTATGTGTCTGTTGACACGCAACGGGTGAACGCTAAACAAACACCCATTGGCCCATTGACCCATCTGACAGTATGCTCCTGCTCGAAGATTGAATAACGTGCAAAGGTGAACATCTGGAGATGGGAGATGTTTTAAGAGGTTAAACAGAAGCAGACAATGTGTAGAGAAAGTCCAACTGTTTATTGTATCTGCTGGAAATTATCTATGGCTATAAACTAAACTCAATTTGAAATCAACTAAAAATCTGCCACTGCTCAGTGTTTACATCCCATGTGCCAGTCTGCATGATTATAGTACACAACCTGTTCTCTTGTGTGATTTGACAAGCCTTGTCCCACTTAGAAGATTCAGAATCCCACAGCTGTAATCAGCTCTGGCACTGCGAGCTCGCCAGTGTTCTGATTCATTCTAATTCCGAAGCATAAGAGCAAAATGTCCAAGGTTTATCACCGGGCCCAACTAATTGACTACCAGTACAGAGCTGCAGAGTGCTGATTCAGCTGTTGATCAGCGTGGCTAAAAGGGTTGAGGCGGAGGTGAGGGAGGAAGATAGCTGGACATTAAAAGAAAAAAAAAAGGTTTAGGACTGCAATCAGGAAGCTTCTACTTCAGCACAGCCTTCTTAAAGCTTCTGCCTGATGTTTTCAGATGCGCACAGCTCCGGTTTGACATTCCTGTGTAAGCTTAAAAGCTATAGCAGTCATAAGTGGGTACTAGCCCGCTTCTGACTGAAGGCAAAATCCATGTCGGTTCCTTTTAAAGTCCCTAATTACGTTTTATTACTTTAGTAGGTACAAAACCAAAGTGCAGAAAACAACTCCAATTTTTGCAGAGGGTTAAGTGTCAGAGTAGTTCTTGCCCTGATGCGGTTGCTTGGCAACTAAACTGCACTGTCACGAGTATTGGCAAAGATGAAATAGTATAACATGACTCGGTTTAGGATAAATAGTCCTTTTTTTGTTTTGTTCCATTTTTTTCATGAAATCCTAACATGATAGAAAAGTCCAAAGAGGTGAGTTTGGTTTTGTTCAAATCATTAGGGTTCTCTAAAGCAGTGGTCCCCAACCTTTTTCATGCCACAGACCGGTCTGACGTCATACAAATTTTCATGGACCGGTCTCTCAAATATAGGCGGATGACTATTTTAGCTATACAAAGATGATGGAGGATCAAATACGTGGCTAGATGAACCCTGTGCTTTTATTTTGACACGCTTAACTGTTGACATGGCACAGGTGTCATCATCCTCCCCCCCTTCCCACACTCATGGTGCAAAAAAGAAGTACTGTCTATTAAATGTAGATTTCTTTTTGTTTTTTGGAAGTGGAAGTCTCCTGGCTGGGCCTTTTCCCCTTGGCAAAGAAACTTTCCAAAGATGTTTTGTTTTTTACTCATTTTGCTAGTTCCTGTGTTTTATTTTAGCAGTAACTTATCACGTGACTGAGAAGAGCGCCTTGGAATGCGTCAAGAAAGACATAATGGGGTGCTCACACTTTTTTGCCCCATGTGAGCTAAAGTTGTTAAATGTTATACTGATGATTAAAAACTACACAGTAAGATTACACAAAAATACTTTAGTATTAACATATGAGGCGTTTTATTACAAAGACAGAAAGCAGCGACTATCGGATGTCATGCTCTGTTGTAAACCGTGCAATGGGGGGAGCATGGCATTAAAGGCGTTGCTGGCTCCGTACGAAGCGCAGCCACGGATACAACACCGTTTTCTTAATGAACTCGTATTTATCGGGCGATAACCGCAAAGCTGGTAGCAGGAGGACACGCGGAGCGGCTTCAATAAACACTCCGGTTGTCCAGAGTGGTTTTCTCCCGGGGACTTGACGTGCTGCGGTCAGAAAGCGACTTTCTGAAGACAGACAGAATTTGCGCTCAGTGTATTTAAACACGCCTGTGCAGTGACGTATGTATTAGAAGATGTCCAATTGGCCGTTCTGCATGTCAATCAAGTCCCGAACTTCTCGGTAAGGAATTTGATTGGCTGGTGGATTTTTAATAAGTACATTTTCTTTTTTTTAATTGATCTTTGCTGGCCTGCGATCTACCCTCATGTCTTGAAGATCTACCGGTCGATCGCGATCGACGTAATGAGCACCCATGAATAGACTGATGTAACAGAGAATTGGGCAATTTTTCCAAATAAAACATTTTTCAGATTCCGAAACAAATAAAACGGAAGTAATGCAAGTTATTTATTCTTTCTGTATGGCCCGGTACCAAATGACCCAGGGGGTTGGGGACCACTGCTCTAAAGTGTTGCCCATTCAAATCAAATCAAATCAAATCAAAGTCTATTTGTATAGCACCTTTAAAACACAAGGCATTCAAAGTGCTTTACAAGATGAAATTTAAAAACAAAGGACGAGACAAACAAATATTTAATTAAAAACTGGCACAATGCCAACCCCCTCCCCCCCACACACATATATACCTACTCGCTGTGATAAAACACAAAAGGATGCAATGTACAAAACCTGGCTTTGTACTGAGGTTGAGGAAACGACGTTTTGAGGACATGACCACATCAGTGACCCCCCACCCAGGTTTACAGAGTCCACTACCACAGGACCCCCCAGATTTAGACAAAGAGCCAGACCCGGGAGATCCCATTGCAACGACCCCGCTCACTGAGAAGGGTCCATCACCGATGTGGAGGATCCCTCGCAGGAAAACACAAGATTCAAACACACACTCTGAAGCAGTGCTTCACCTCCTATGCAACCATGGAAAAATGAATGTAACTCTTCAGTCAGCTAGATTTTAAGGTAAGTTAGACCAAATTATTCTCTTCTTGGCCTTATTTGATCTTAAATTTAAATTAAAACAACCAATAATCAACAAAAAGAAAGAAAATTTCAAATTTATCCATGACCACAGTTATACAACTTTTGTCCACTTTTTTTCATATGAGTTTATAAAGGACCAAATAAACTAATTCACAGCAGCAAAACACAGTAAAGTGTGCTATTTAAGTGAGTATCTGCTTAAGCATTTCCTGCTTATTCAACACAAAGATCCTGTGTCCGTCCTTGTTATGAGACATTGAGCATTAAACACTGCCAAACAGACTGTACTCAAGTTACAAGGCAGCAAATAGAGGGACAGTGACTTCCCAGGATGCAAACACAACATGAGACGGCCTGTGGTACAAAACCTTGTCAGGGAAAATTGAAGAGAATGCGATATATTTACCAAGTGCAGGCACAGGAAGGCCAAGTCAACAAACAGCCACGCCTCTGCTGCAAACGATTCACCTTAATTAACTCAATGAGCAATGAACAATGCATGTTTGCTTCTCAACTGAGGATGGGTTGGTGCTTTGCAAGGAGTGTCCATAAAGTGAATGATCACAGAGGCAGCAAGTCTTATCTTCTCATCAGTAATGGAGGGAAAGATTTGCCACCAGAGAATGAAATTAGGACCTCCTTTCCCTTTCATTGCTATTTTCAGAGGAAGGCCACAGGGAGAGGAATAAGAATGAAAGTGGGAAATATGTCTCTCAGCAGGGTCGGAGTATGAATGGAGATGTAGTCGCATGAATTCCAACAAACGCACATCACACCTTTAAATTGGAAATTAATCGTAGAGAAATATGTTTGCCTCATTGAGATAAATGAGGACTTCTTGTACATATTTTGAAGTGTAAATTGACAGCATTCACTCAAAAAAGAAGTAAAAGTGGAGTTGTGCCTATCCCATTCTAATTCAGACACATTCAGAAAGAAAAATAATATTTTTATTTGTTTTTAAAGTGTATAAAATTTAAAAAAATGACTAGTTGCAATAAAATTATCTGAGGGCTGATGAATTTCAAAGAAGACAGCACATTCGACTTTTTTTTTAACATTTAAAGCAGAAATAAGTGACACATTTCAAAGCTAAAAGTCTGCTCGTTCCAAACTTCTCCTAAAAAAATATAACATAAAACATCTGCAATTTAATTTCTACCTGTCATTTGGCTACTGGCAGGTCACATTTTTGTTTATGGCAGCACTGTTCACTCCAGTGCAGAACACACAGTGAAAACAGCCCAACTGCCAGACGTGACCTTCAGGGACAGGGGAGTTCATGGGAGAAGTGCTGATCCCTAGAAAGGAATTGAATGTGGGGACACAGAGTCTGATTTTGCAAGGGGCAAAGCAGTGCTTTGTACACGCTGAGCTACATATAATGCTTCTTCAGGAGACTGCTGACAAAGAAGACTGCATCCTCCTGCTACCAAACTGAGAGAATCCCAACAAAGGTCAACTATTGGAAGCATAATTTGTTTACAATGCTATTCCAAACTTTAAAGTTTGAGGTTTGTGTGGGGTTTGACTGTAAAAATGCAGAATCAATCAACGTTCCAACCTTTTTATTCCAATTTCAAATTACCAACTGGAAATTAGAATGAGTATGAAAAACTGTTTTTGTAAGAATTTCAACTGAAAAAAGTTTTTCATTATAAATTTTTTTCATTATAAAAATTAGGAATTGTTACTTTAAAAACTAGCAGAGAGCAGGGTTCTTTTTTATAAAATAAAATAATTTGGAAGAAATGTAATTTAAGGAATCAACATTAAATTTTCTTGGAAAGCCTAATTTTCATTTTGATTATTATTATTTTTTTGTTTTGTTTAACTAGTCACATTTACAGCAAGATTAGCAAATTAAGAGCCTCAAAACGCTTCTTGATATAAGTTATGTTTAGCCTTTTTTTTCTTTGATACAGACAGCTTGTTCAACCTTGTGAGTGACTAATACACATAAACACTTATTTAAAGTCAGTCTTGGCAGACCAAGAAAGTCACACAAATCTTTAGATCTATTTAAAAGCATTCCCAGTGGTCTTCTACTGGTTTTAGCCAAACTACAAAAACCTGTGTCATTTTCTAGGACATGATTTCTTCAGAGCAGTAGTAGGACATTAGAAATTCGCCTCTGCTCTGACTTCCCATCATCCCTCTGTTGACCCTCTCATTGATGGATCTATTAGTCTGCAAGTGGATGCATTGGAATGGTGATGAGCATGGAGATAGTTGCCCATCGATTGTAGTTTGAACGTTACTGCTACAAGTTTTTTTTAAACTGCATTTTTTTATGTTGATTCACAACCATTCAAATAAAAAAATACTCAGAAATGCAATTTTAAGCCTTAATCTTTTTAATATATGTCCTCCATCATAAGAAAATGCCACAAGAACATGTTAAAAACACCAAATATATCATTTTCATTGGACTGGGTATTTAAATTATTACGCTGCTTTTGTCAATTAATCTATGATTTGTGGTTTATTTTAGTCGGCTGTTTGAATTGATTAAATTGGGTGAAAATTATTTGGATGCAACGAGGACACATCAAGACCTTCATGTGCTTCTGGCGCTGCTGGGAGTTCTATGGTTCATTGATGAATTCAGATGCAAATTGTATTGTGTAACATCTCATCAAAGGGAGAAATCTTGACCTGTGTGACACTGCAACAGTTCAGAATGAGGCCGAGCACCTGTGAGTGTTTTATGAGGCTGTTCTGACTATGCCATTAGAGTCAAAACAAAAAAACAAAAACAATAATCAATAAAATATCAATCATCAGGCAGCAGAAAAGCCAGAGTAAGACAAGTGGATGGCTCAAACCTTCAGAGATAATCGAAGAGTCCCCCACCCCCACAACATCTCTGTCAGCGGTTGCCACCTCTCCTCTGACTGTCTCAGTATCCCTCGCCTACCTCTCCGCCTTCCTTCCCCCCGAAACATAGCCCTCTCAGGTTCTTCTCTAGCCCCTTTTCCCTCCATTTCTCTCTCCTTCTCCATTTCCCTCTCACCCTCCTCCTCCTCCATTCTCTTCCTCCAGCTCTCCCCCTCCTCTCTCCCATGCCTACTGCAGCAGAAAAGCCAGCACAGACACCAGCATCCGTGTGTGTCTGTATACACGCGTGCGCTACTACAGTAAAAATCAACGAGTGAGCCTCGCATAACCATCAGCAAGGAAGGTGAATTTAAGCAAAAACGTGCTGTATTGATTATCGTTGCATCCCAGCCATGCAAACGGACCCCCCCTCTTTCAAAGCGTTTGAGCTATACCTCCCCTCCACATGCGCACTCCCTGTCTCCCTTTATTTTCTCTCATCTGCCTCTTCCTCTTTCTCATCTGCCTCAGTGTATTACCATATCTGCATCTAATGTGTTCTGTTGCCTAGTCTTTCTCAATCACTCCACCTTTTCTCTTCACATCTAATTTGTTTTTCTCAGAACCAAACAATAAAAAAAACACCTTTCACATCATTGGATGGGATACTTTTAGAAAAAAGCAATGGGGGGGGGGGGGGGGGGCATGTGATCTGGGTCACATCTCTGTTTGAGGCACTGCACTGCCATAGTAGACATTCACAGTAAAATGGGGATGCAGTCACCCACCATCAGAGCTGGTGCTGTTCAGCCCTCCACGTACTACCTGCTCTGCATTTTGGTGTCTGGAGCTGCGCTTTCCTCAGTTACGACTCCACATCTAGCTAGTTTTTTGTGTGTGATTCATGCGCAAATCTGCTGTGTTGACTGTACATTGTACAAGTCGTTCTAGCAGCGATGTAGCAGGTGTTTTCATTTCAAAGCAACCATGAGAACAAAGCAAAAATCTGGTTAGAGTTTAAGAATCTTTTAGCTTATGGTAACTTAAAAAATTTAATCTTTAAAAAAATGATGGCATCTTGTACAGCACTTGAGTCCAAAATATGAACAGATAACTGTCACCAATCAATTGCAAACTGCAAAAACAATTAAATATTTACCATCTGTTTCATCTCGGTTTGTACAGGCAGATAAATCAGACTAAAATGTTGACACTTAGCTCCCCTAAAGAGAATCATATCCTGCCATGCGGATTTGTAAGACAGTGAACATTTTGTGTCAGAATAACTTGAAGCCTTAATGTGCACATATTATCACTTGTCTCAGACGACAGACAGTATGGATTGCTGACAGTGCAGTTATTTCCAAATGTTCCTCTGCTTTGTTTCTCATAGCTGCATCGAATATTGGCCAACGTCGATGACTGAGAACTGCCTTGTTTTGCACCCAGTCTGTTTTCACACTCAGTCATGGCAGCATGAATGCTACCAAAACTAAAGACAGGATGCAGGAGGGGGTGTGAAACTGGAAACTCGGGATGGAGAAAATAAGGAAAATGAGAAAGAAAGAAAAAAATCAAAGCCATTGCAATCAAGTAACTTGATTTGTCTAAGAAAAAGCAAGAACCACCAGCGCCTTCACAAATCAAAACATAGACTTTTTACTTCAACACCTGAATGATCAAATTAATTTGAAACAAACTCAATGATACTACTTAAATTGAGAAATATTAAACTTGCCTAAAAATGTTTGGAGAGACAAACAAAAGTCACAAATGGAAAGAAAAGAGATCTCGATTTATATATGAAGCACAAAAGGCTTTTGGAGAAGGATGGGGTTCACCTAATGCAGGCGTAGGTGCAGAAACTGCTGCATTTTCAGGCAGATTTGTGTCCAAATGCATTATAGAGGATAATGTGCACATCATACATGATATTAAGGTGCTTGTCAACTGCCTGCAGAGAAATTTTTCCATGTTTCCAAAACGATCAGCATTAATTATTCAATATCAGTTAGTCAATATAGTCTAATCCATCCATTACAGACAGAGATTATTACAGTTTTGGGCCTAAATTGATAAGAAAATAATGGCAAAATGTTGATTTATTCATGTTTAAAAGAAAGTTTTTCAAACTTATTCAACTCAAGCAGTGGTCCTGAGGAGAGCAACAAACTAGTTAGTCCCTCCAGGAGGGGCGTCAGGTACTCACCCGGGCGTATTTGGATGAATATGGGTCTTCAAAGAGCGCCCATATTCTGGGCTGCCAGGTTTTCCACCAGCCCGCTCTCCTGGCGTCCTCCTGCATGCACAGTCTTTTCAAGTCCCCATCCGCGCCCCCCAGCGCCGGGTCGTCGTCCGGCGCGTCCGGCTCCGGAGTCTCAAAGCTGTCCAGCGCCTCCTCCGCATCCCGATGCTGTCGATAGTTCATCCAGCAGCACGCCTCCACGTCCGTCTCGTCGATGCCCCAGAAGGCCAGCTCCTCTTCGAACAGGGGACCGCACACATCGTTGGGACAGTGCAACTTCCCGGTGCGGTAATAGTTGAGGATGAAGGAGAAGACCGACGGGTGGCGGTCGAAGAAGAACTCGTCTAATTTGGGGTCGTAGTCGAAGTTGCTGAACGCGTCCGGCTCGGTGAGCCACGACAAGCGGGTACCGGGCAGCGTTTTTAAGGTGCTCCGGTAGGTCTCATGCCGCACTCCCCCGCAGTTTATCACAATTTTCTCGCTTTCTGACGGACAAGTCATGTCTGCGCTGTAACATGCTTTGTTGGACGACTTGTTCCCACCCTTGCGCCCTTTGAAAGAGGATACACACACCGAACTGAGCATAGAGGACCGGGAGGGAGGGTGAGGACGATAGAAAGAGAAGGGAGGAGGAGGGAGGAGTCTGCGGGGAGAGAGGGGAAAAAAAAGGGCAAAAAATGTTTAGCAGAGGGGAGAGATGAACGTTAAACATTGCAATACAAATGAAGCATCAGCTGTGGTCCCATTATTCACTGGAGGAGCAGCTGATGGGAGGACGCAAAAACGACCTTGTGACATGAGGAGGAAAAACGATGGACAGCAAAGTATGTGACCACCTAATACAAGAAAATAGGGGGCTTTAAACAAATGAGTCAGCATCTGAAAGGATGTGATGGAGTCCCCCATCTTCTGCATTGTTTTAATGAGGCCATCTCAGTCAGTATCACACCTCCTCTCCTCCTGGTACCAAATAGAGAGGAGGAGAATGACATTAGAGGAAGGAGAAGTGGGGGTCCATCTGCTCTTCATGAACACCTCTCTGACGTGGTGGTGCAGAGCAGCCAGTGCATGAGGATGCGTGTGAATCGCCTCCTGAGAGTGCGGTGTCCGTACTAATGTTAGATCTCCTCAATCAGCCCGCGTGTGCGCACGCTAAACACACGGCTGCTGCAGCCCCCTCCCGACCGTGTTGAGATTCATGCAATGCACAATTATGTCAGTGCTCTCTCAGCCACTTTTTCCCATGTGAGCGAAGACTTGAAGAGGAAAGGTGGGGAAGGATGAGGCCATGAAGCTGACTTTTGATGAAAAGAGAGTTGAAGATGGGGAGCAAAGACAGAGAAAAGGAGGGGGACAGAATGTGAGCCAGCCCCCTCACTGGGGGGAGTTACAGTGAGAAGCTATTCTGTCTGTAATGGAAGGGATGGGGAGAGGAGATTGTGTATGGGGGAGGAGGAAGAGCATTGAAAAGGAGAGTGCACTATAAAAGTGAATGAGTTTTGCTGCAGTAAAAAGCCAGAGTTATTTGCTCTGTCTCTTTCTGTTCTCCCAGCAAGGTCAGATTGTTTGCCTGTGGGCTGTGTTTCCATCCGGAGGGGCTCACAATGCTTGAGAAGAGACACGCGTTCCTGGCAAAAAAAATTGAAATACCCAAACACACGCCGTATTTATGTTGTTAACCTTTTTCTCTATTCAAAGGAATGCACCACTCTCCTCCTCCTCCTCCTTTCCCATGAGCTCTCACCCCCCCCCCCTTCCACTACCTCTCTTTTGCTTCCTCTCTCGCTCTCATATTCCGCATCAAGGAGTCAGATTTCACTGAAGAAGGAGGAATCAGTGCTTCACTTCTTCTTTCGGTCCCTCTGCTCCTCTTCTCTTTCGGTCCCCACATTATTTTTTTCCTCCTCTCACTGCATCCCACTCTAATTTTACACTTTTCCTCCATTTCCCCCCCTCTTTTGCTTCACTCATTGTTTTCTTTGTCATTCTTTACAAAGTAAGCTTCAACTCTTTCTTCCACTCAGACTTTTGGTCTCTGTCATGCAAAACACCGCATTTTTTTTTTCTCCTTTGTTTTGTATTTTTTACCAACACGAAGAAAACCTTTTGTACTGGAAAAAGTTTGCAATTTATCCAATTTTATTTTATTTTATTTTATTGAACCATCAGATTATTCTTTTCTTCTTTTTGAAATTCTGGTGGACAATCCTCCCTTTTATCCACTTGTTTTCTTAAAGTATGAGGAAAATTAGATTTGGCAACGCACAGGTAAGCTTTACTAACGCATGGGTTAACATTTGCATAAACTGTGATTAGAACTAAAGCTAAAAAAAGTTATTTTTAATTGACTTATGCCAAGTCTTTGCAGTTTCACTGCAGAGGAATCCCATCAGCTTACAGAATCAAAATGTTCTTTTAATTTGAGAGTTGTGCTCTTTAAACTGTGGTAGCTTCCATTTAAATCAACAAACATTGTACGGTAAATATATAATTATATAAACTTTTGTCTGAAATATTTATTCTAGGAGAGTTAAAGTAAATTAGATCACAGCTAGGTTCATGTGTGGCGCTCAAACAAAGACTCTTCAGCTGAAGTGAGGCGATACCATGTCAGCACCATGGACAGCGCCATCAGCTTCTCTGGGACAAAGTCTCAGAGAAGCCAAACTTTATAGCAACTAAATACTCTCCTTTTAGTGACCTTTGTTCCTTTAGCAACCCTGCACTCTCACTTGCACTCTATAAAGTTGTAGCTCTATGGTTAGACTAATTAATATTTTATACATTCACGGCCACAAGTCTGTAAATGTGGTCTTTGTTTGCAAATAGACATGCATGATTAACACATTGACTTTCTTAATTTAACTACATTTTCTATCAAAAATAGAAGTGTGCACATGAGATCATTTTGTGTTGTCTTTGTAACAAAGTTTTTAAAAAATGAATTAGTTAAAAAGTTCAAGTTTAATTAAATTTTAGCATGAATTGAGATTGAAACTCCCTTATTGGTCCATTTTGAAGTTATTTTGTTTGTGCGTTAGAGGAGGGAAGCTCATAGGTGACTGAATGTGTTACACCTGAGTAACTCATATTGGCATCATTTAAAAAAAAGGAGATGAAGGAGTGAGTTTTTTGCTAAATTTCACAAATGAATCTCAAAATTTGAGGGAAACATATAAAGAGAGGAGTAAGAATAAATTCAGAGTAGGAGTAAAATGGGGGACAAGAGAAGAAGAATAGTCCTGCCTTCAGCAACTCTACTTTCTTTCTCCTACAGCATTTCCTGCCTTGGCCACCATGTCCTGCGCCACCCTGCCACCACTGCCTCACTACTGCACACGGGAGGTAGCAAGCAAGAAGGAGGGTAGAGGGGAAGGAGGGAGGTGGGCACATGCACACACATGCTCACCTTGCTGCAACGAAAAGGCTGCAGCGCCAACAGCAAGATCTGATCTTTGAAACCTTGAGGCGATCAACACTGCAGTGAACCGACAGACGCTGAAAATGGGGTTTGAGGGAGAATGGAATGTTCGCACGGCTCATGCACCATACTGACGCTAATATATATTAGCAGAAACACTGCAGCAAAAGGGGGGGGGCACACGATGATGGGATGCACTGACTGTGAGGCACCAACAGCCGTAATCGAGGGGGAGGGGAGAAGGAGAGTGCACACCAGAGGAGGAGAAGGAGGAATTTTGGAGGAGTGCTGACTATGCGGAACAGGAGCAGCAGTTGGCAGAAAAAGTGAAAACCTTTACCAATCACTCAGGGGGAGATGGAGAGAGAGGTAGAAGAAGGAGCGGTGCAAGGGAATGGACAAAAGGGACAAAGAGGAGAGAAGGGAACAAATTTGGTGAAAAAGAAAAAGATTGATGGAGCTCAAAGCATCATCTGAATAGTAAAGGAATGGGTAAAACATGTCCCTTAAACAGAGGTGTGAATACAACAAAATAATAAAGCAAAAGAAGGTGAATGGGTGGAAAAAAGAAAGATTTTATTTGAAAGTAAATAGAAAAAGGGGAAAAACACCTCCATCTGAGCTGAATGGCAAATGTGCCACTTGGGGGAATGGAGCACTTTACATGCACGGGTGTATGTTTGTGCACAAATTACGTATGCTCTCCCGGTGCGCAGACATTTTTTCCCACGCACTGCCTCATCAAACAAAGTAACCACAAGGTTTCACACTGTTCTATCCATCTAACCTCCCTCCCCTCATCCCTCCTTTTCTCCTCTGTGTTTCTTGCAACCCCTTCCTCTCTATCTCAGTGTTGAGGAGACCCCAGCAGGAGGAAGCGAAGCACTGCAGCATGGTGAAAGCTTTGTGGTCACCTCCCCTTTTAGTGCAGTGTCACACCACGTGTCCAACCCTCCTCCCTTCTCTCTGCACCTCATGGTGTAAAGATGTTTTGCCATGAGAGGAGAAGACAGAAAAGGAGTGTGTGGATTGAGGGGTGGGGCAAGAAGAAGCAGATTCAAATGAAATAACGGGAACTGCATGAATGGGAAAAGAAAAAGTCAGAGAAAATCGATTCTACTGGCTCCAAAAAAAAGGGATAGAAAAACCACCAGCTCTGAAAGAGCTGATAACTATGTTTGAGAGGGGAACCAAAGCTTTTCTTATCAGAGAATAAAGCTCACCAGCAGCCAAATCCCAGAGCACGACTTAAAAAACCAATATATTAAGCAAAGAAGTAAGAAATGGCTAATCTGTGAGAGGCAGCTCCACTACTTAGCAACAGTGTGAAGCTCTTTAGGGACTGAACAATTCATGCACACTGCAGCTACAACTCACTCTGAGGAGCCGTGTAAGTTGTGCAGAAACGTTCAGCTGCTTGTTATAATCAGTTATAGAATAGAACTTTGTGTCGTAAAAAGAAGCTCCTGATTTGCTTCTTGTAGTTGAGAGAATTTTTCAAATTTAGTTTGGAAAGGAGATTTTATTTTTCCTACAAAAAAGATTGGACTTTTCAAGCAACAGGAGATAGTCAAATAAATTTCAAGATTATAGGATAGTTAACAAAACCCTCTTAAGAAGCAGTTACCAAGGAATGAAGGGTCATGATATCCTATAAAAAATTTTAAAAAAAGTCCAGCGTTGAGAAGGGGGAAAAAAGGACTGGATTGTGCTTCATGTTTAAGAATCTATTTTGGGCCTGGATAAAACTGAGCTAATGTGCCACAGTATTCAACTTTTAAGTCAGGATCTTAAAGAATTCACACTCTGAGCTGATAGCTTTAAAACGGACGCCTCCAGACTCTCTCTTACTCATTTAAACCTTTCATCGTCTAATTAATGACACTGCCCTTCTTGCATGATTAGAAACACTATGATCCAGTAGTGCAGTGATATGATTTGTAGCGCTAGACAGGCAAATTGCACAAGGGAAGAGGTTTTACCACACTTATTACTGACCTATGACCTAGCCACCAATTACAAAGGAGGGAAGTCACAGGTTAGGTGCTAGAAGCCAATGAAAGTAGGGGGGGTCCGGCAGAATTTAACTGTAAAATAAAACAACAGGGGAATAGAAGAAATGTCTACCACAATGCAAACTAAGCCTCAAGGTCAGGATTTAAACAGACAAAAAGGATTTAAAAGGCTGGAGTCAGTCAGTGAAAGAAGACAAAAGTTTTCCAATTCAAAGATGGAAGATGAAGGAGATGTGAGAAGAAACCATCACGACCACAGAAGAGTTTGGAGGCAGAGGGCACTCACAGATGCAGGACACTACAGATTCAATCACAGCCTCAAAATAGATTTATTCCTCCCGCTGCTTCAACAGCGTCGCCCTCATTTTCGGGCTCCATCACTACTCCACCAATCACTGGATGTACGCCTCCCTCGCTACCCCTTTTTTCCTTCAATTTGTGTTTATTAATTTATAATTTTTTTGCAAAAAAAAATTTAAGTGGTGTTTTCTGGGTTACCTCCTGCCTAAAAATAGCACTTGCTGTAGATACATAATGCAAGACTGGAGGGAGGTTGGAAGGTGGCAGAAGAAAAAAAGCAAAAGTGTTTTAAAAAAAAAAAAAAAAAAAAAAAGATGTAGTTACTTTTAGAAAAAAATGTAGTTGAGTTAAATAATGAGAGGTGGAAGTAAAGCCAGAAGAGGTGTTATGAAATCTAACACACTTGTGTGTTGAAGCCAAATGCAGATGGGGAAAAGCATTTTGTGTAGGTGATGTGGAGCAGGAGGTTGCAGAAGGGAAAAGACCACGTCTAGACATTGCACCCCATCTTATAGCCTTCCCATATCTTCTACAGATTTCCTGGAAGAGCTGTCGGAAACATAATGTCCTTCCTGTAGTTTCACTCCATTCCCCCCGTCCCCTAAATCTCCCCCTCCTCACTCCTCTCCTCTCTTCTCCATCCCTGTGGCACGCGTTGTTTGTGTGCCAGCCCTCTTCTCCACCCTCCTCCCAACGGTTCCTATATCAAACCTCCATTTCGGGCCTTGACACCTTACCCGGCGCTGCCAGGATGCACAAACACTCACACACGCGCACGCGCTGGAGCCACATGCAAGTAAAGCATCCCTAAAAAAAGCACAAAGCTGCACACACATGGAAACTCATGCAGACACGAAATGATGCAAAGAGGGGTGCACGCACAGAGACTCCTCTCAACGGAGAAACTGCTCTGATCTAGAGGTGTAGATGGGGAAACACCCACCGTTTGTGCCATGACGGATGTTTTTAACTGTCAGATCCGTGATTTATTATTATTTGTAAGCACTAATTCCTCTGTGTGGAGGCTGATACCTGCCAAATCAAGTGTTTACGATCCCAATTTCAGTCACGAAAAATTCTGCTAAATACATACACAGATTAAAAACAGATTACAGGGAAAAGACTGGAGTTATTTTTGGATAAAACGGTACTTGTTGAATGTAACCCTAACGTGCGGCGTTTCTGCCCTCTTTTTATTATTATTTCAGCAATCCTCTGTTATCAGACGTGAAACGTTAGAATAAAGCCACAGACATAAACACAGACACGGTTAATACTCACTTGCTTTTGGTTCAGGTTCGTTTCGAGTGCGCGCAGAAACACGCACATACAGATCAATCAAAGCGTAGTTTTCTCTGCTAGATCGCTCTTTATGATTTCAGAGAGTATCCAGTTTCTCGCAGGCATTCAGTTGGTCTTTTATTTCCAACGATTATAACAAATCAGAATAGGATTGCGCGCGTCTGCTGCTGGAAATCTCGTAAAGATTGCGTTATTGCCGAATGTTACTGAGAGCGTATGGTCATGCTGATGATGGGAAGGGATGAGGCTTTCGGATGAAATGAAGCAGAAGTCCCCCTCAAAGCTGGCTTCTTTTTTTTCTCTTATGTCCCTCGATTTCAGAGCCCCCTTCCAACCTCTTTGTTATTGCCAAAAATAAATGCTAGCCTTTGTTACTGTGTCTCTACGCTTCCAGGCGCAGGGTGCAGCTACCATTCAGCCCTTCCTCTGTCTCCCCCTTCCAAATGTTTAAGTGGAGATGCAGCCTGTAGACACCTCTCCCTCTGCCTTTCCCTCTGTGCCTCTCTCTGTTCCTTTGGAGGAGCGTCACCTTCTGCACTATTTTTTTTCCCCTCAGACGATATATGTGGGCGGATTAGAGAATAAAACAGAAAGGGTGGGAGGACCTCGGAGAATAGAGGGTAATATCAAATACGTCTGCTGAACTTAACAGGTACACACACATGTATAAACACCGGGGAATGGAGTGGTTGACTCATTTCTATTTATTTATTATCTTCCACACTTCTGCGTCTTTTGCGCACAGCGTCGGACGCGAGCAAAAACACCATTTTGTCTACAGGTTTGGCTGTGGCTTGGCTGACATCAGCAGTCATGTGGTGGCTCCTCAAAGGAATTACATGACAGAATATGGTGAAGTGTTTAAAAAAAAATATTGCAATTTCATTTTGTTCTATTTCTAGTAGTTTTGTTTGGCTGCACGTTTTAAAAATAAAATCAGCCCAAAAATGTTGTAAAAATTGTGATATAAAATCTAATTAAAGGTTGTAACTTTAACAAAAATTGAATGAGAAATGTACTATGCGATAAATGTTTGTACTTACTTGTTTGTGATCAGGAACATAAGTCTTTGTTGTGGCTTCAATAGTTAGTAGCTAAAAAAAAAAGAAAGAAAGAAAGAAAGAAAAAAGTTGTATTTGTTTGTTTGTTTTTTACAAAAATAGACAAACGTCAATAAAGATATGCAAGAGAACAAACAGTAAGAAGTAATTTGATGAAAAACACAATAGATAAATGAATAATGAGTAAAAAAAATTAGATGAAAATACCTGTTGCAGTGTGACAGAGTGTCTCCAGTTGTGGGGCTGGAGAAACACAGATCACTCTTATAAGGCTGAACTTTTTGGGGTTGGGTCTTGTGCAAAACATCCTGTTTTTCTCAGCCATGTCTTACTTTTCTTCCTGCAGAAACTGCTTTCTGTTTTTGGATTTTGGGGAAACAGCATGACTGGAGCATATCTTTCTTTTTCCAAAGAATAGATAAGACTTTTTTTTTAATGCCATTGGCTCAATGACTTTTGTTTTGCAGAAATACTTACTAGAGTCTATTCTATTCTATTCTATTCTATTCTATTCTATTCTATGCTATTCTATTCTAAAATCATCTCATCAAGTATGAAATAATTAATAAGTTGCTAGATATTTTACAACAGCCCCCTTTGACTCCAAACCCAAGCAAAAATAGACACAGCAAGATGAAAGTTACTGAGGAACATTGAAGTCAAATGTTCATGTAGTGCAAAAATCACAAAAATCACACTTTATTTTTAAAAGCTAAATAACTTCCAGATGTGTTTATCAAAAGTTTGTGACATGCACTTTGACCTAAAATATGTTTATACTTCCGCTTCCTGGACAGGGAGGCCTAACATCAAGAAGATCCTGACACAAAAACCCTGGGGAATGATGTCACTCAACAGACCAGAGTTTACACGAAACCAAAGAAGAAAATTAAGGAAAGGCTGCTGCTGATAGCTCTAAAGAGAAAACAATTATTACTCTCCCCATGCAGCGCCCTATTTTGGATCATGCACACACATGGATTGTGGTGGTCCTTTGCCCCTTGGACCCTTTCAGATCTTTGAACTGGGGGTTAAATCTGAGACACAGAAAAAATTTTCAGTAAAACTCCAAATATGTCTGAATAACAATTGCATTCAAAACAGCAGTGACACAAAAAAAGTAACAAATACAAAAAAAAAATAAAATGACAAACTCATGTCAAATTTAAAAAATGTATTAAAGAGTTTTTCAGAAAGCAGATGTACTAGTATTTCTGTGGATGCATCATATTAATATTTATTGCAATATTTCTACAGACGTGCATGAAAATGGCTGAATATTTAAATTCCTCTGAGCAGAATAAAAGTCTCCTTTAGCACCTTTTTAACAAAAAAAAAAACAGGACCTGTGTTTTATATTAAAACAGTGAGATATATATATTTGTACTTTTGTGGTGTTAGAGGATTGAACTTGATCTTTCTTAATGAAATAACTTTCGTAAATGCTAACCCTTTGATCATTAATTATGAGAATAGCAAAAGTATGTTATGTAAATATTTATATAATACATTTTTAAAATGTGTCATTTAGCATAAAGTGTTCCGGGATTTAGTGCATCATAAGCCGAGCTAAACAAACCAAGG
Organism: Oryzias curvinotus; assembly: GCA_023969325.1. Classification (NCBI taxonomy): domain Eukaryota; kingdom Metazoa; phylum Chordata; class Actinopteri; order Beloniformes; family Adrianichthyidae; genus Oryzias; species Oryzias curvinotus. Next base: position 8,817,862 of record CM043724.1, on the reverse strand, counting down.
CCTTTCATAAAAGTAATTTTTTTCTCAAATTTGTTTATGCTAATATGTCAGATTATTGGAGGCAGAACTGCAGTTCATGCATAAAAAAGTACAGTGGAAGAGACTTTTATGTTCATAAAATTGAATTTGCACTCAGTAAATGTTTTTAACCGTTCTGAAATAAAGACTGGAAAAAGATGTGTCATTTTCAAAAGTGAAAAGTGAGCAGAAGTACAAATTATTTTGGGCAAAATAAAGCCTAATCCTAATTTTTTTTTGTTTGTCTGCGTCCAAGACAGAAAAAATGCTAATAGGAAGTTGAGGTAATTCATAAAGAAATAAGATCTTGCAAAACTCTCAACAATCCATTACTATGATTAATTACTTTATAGCAATACTTAATAAGCTGTTTATACTTTCATTCTTATTAAAAACCTTTTTCATCTGGATGTATCTCATTAAAATTCACATAAACCCATTAGCCTTACTGAAATAAAACCTTTGTATTACATAAAATAATCAACTAAACATCAAATTCGATGTGAAGGTTTCCAAATATTGTAACGTTATATAGAGTGAATGGTGTAGCAGCTGGCATACAGTCCTTCACAAAGTTACATTTTGTAAGATAATGTTTAGCTTTGTTTTGCACCTTTCATACCTAGAGACAATTCAAAGTACTTTAAGAAAATGCAAAAGCTTTGCAGCAGACAAGTAAACAGTGGGTGCTCATCTGAGGAAGTTGGTTAAATGTGTGTAGCTAAAAGCAGCTTCTTCATTGATTTTGTATACCATTGCTGTCCAAACTCTGACTTCAAGTTGATGAGGTGGATCAAAATAGCTTTTTCAACAAGCTTTCCAATAAAAGTAAGATCAAAAGTTGGTTTATAGCTGTTCAACATCAAGAGATCTGGGCCACTTTTCTAAAAAGAAAAATCCTAAACAACTTCAGTTTTGGGTGACTTTGTTTCCCAAATCATTTGTTTCCCATAAATGTGTTGTTTAAACATTCAATAGGCATTGGGAGGATTAGTTCCTTTAGATGCAACAGCTCTCTACAATTGTGTAGAACTTTCACTAGAAGTCGTAAAATCTGGTTTTTGTTTTTTCTGAAGCAGTTTTCCAGATTCCGAGAAGTTCATACAAAAGGCACATTTTCAGAAGGCCCTTACAAAAGACGGTCTGTGACCGACAAGCTGACCCTCTTCTATTGACCTATAGATAGACTCAGATGAATGAACATCTTGAAATTGAACAGCTGCTTTGAATGACATAATTCATCAAAGTCACTGGCTTCCAGTGTCTCCAAGAACAGATGCTCTTCTTTCCTTTTGGAAGGAAACAGCACATTTCCAGCTGTTTCTGTCCTGCAGTGAATGACGTTTAACCTTTTAGCACACAAGGGTGTAGTGTACTGGATCACAACCCCATATTGTGACAAAGAGATCCCGTAGACAATCAAATGTCTTGTGTCAGAGAATATTGTGAAAGAAGTTTATTTTTTTGTCTGTTTTTCAGGAAGAGACCAAGGTCAATTAGCTTCAAATCATTTTTGTGTAACACGCAGGCTATCCGCTGACAGTAAATCACATCAACGTTGTGAGAACTTGATTGTGGTAAAATAATCAAAGCTCTTTTAATTACAACCAATGAGTGTTATATTGTAATGTGCATGAATGATTACTGAAAGGTTTTAACCACAATCAATAAGCTATCGATTTTGTTTACTTGATCTGAAATGTGGAGCAATAATTAATGGTTTAATGTGATAATGTGTTCTAATGATAATCAATGATTATTGCATATTGTTACTGTTTACTGAAATCATGAATTAATATTTTCTGAAGATAATCAATCACTATTAGGCACTGGAATTTGTTACTTGAAAAGAATCTGATTAGAACCGCATTTTGAAAACTTTAAAACTATCAAATTATTGAAGTCAGTGGGGGTGGGATTATATAAGCTTGTTTCTTCCCACTCCTTTTCAAGCAATAAATAAAGCTCTACTTATACTTTAGTTAATAATCACTGTATTTAATTAAGCAAATGTGATTTCAGTGACTTTTTTGTTTTGTTTTATTTTCTGTCTTTTTAACCTATGCATTTCATCATTTCTGTAATGAGTTTGATAAATATGTGTAAATTCTTTATTTCTTTGACTAAAATGCTTGAAATAAATCAATAGATCAAATTAAATAAATCAAATGTAGTATTGGCATATAAGAATAAACTTGTGTCCTATTTTGTTATGTACGGCGGAGTTTTAGGGCCGGTTTACAAAAAGATTTTTTTTTAATGACAACTTTTAAGTCATAAATTAACTAGGAAAAAAACCAAAGTTGTCTGTTTATCGGAGCCTAGCTTGAAGATGAAAGATGTGGAGCGTTTGGTGAAGGGTTATTTCCAGATAGGTTTAAAAAACAAAGAAATTCTGAACCTCTTGGCGACTCAAAATCAGATTACTGTAAGTGTAGTTGGCTTTCCAGAGTTCAGTGTCAGTAAAGCAGAGTTTCATGTGTAAAATAAGGAGCTCAGAGATACGTTTGGGTGTAGAGGACCTCTAATTTATTTTCCTTTTTATTCACATACCCAGAAGTCCATGTGTCACCTTACGTCATGAACCTGGAAGGTAAACAGTGACACATATGCCCCTTTCCAGATGAAACGTCCTGTTTCAACATAAAACAACAAAGATGAATAAAAATAGTCCGTTATATTAGCATAAGAACGTTGAAAATGCCAAAAACTGCGCCTCTTCAGGGCTTAAGCATCACACAGACTTAGAGATCTGGGGCCTCATTTATAAACGTTGCGTACGCACAAAAGAAGGCGTACGCCACTCTCTACGCAATAGTTGAGATTTATAAAAAGCAAACTTGACGGGAAAATGTGCGGTCCTTCACGCAAGCTCTGACCCAGGCGTACGCACAAAAACGGGTGAAATGAGAAACGGCGACACCGTCGGCAGATGGAAGAAACACGTGAAAGTGAAAGTGACAATACTGCCTCATAAATAACATGAAGACTTCACAAAGCAAGTCTCACAATTAACAGCTACACGAACACCCGTTTGATCCATCAGCAGTGAAACAAACAAAAAAAATCAAACGAAAATTACAACAGAAATTCAAATGAACACTTACTTGCAAAAAGAAAAGTGAAAGATGTTCTGCAATATTGGCATGTTGTGCAATTCAACCTCATAAATAATATAGTTAACAGAACGAACTAATGTACAAAACTGATATTCTCGTCAATGTGTCCGTCTGGAGGAGCAGATATAGTCAAAGTCAAAGTCAGCTTTATTGTAAAATATGCTGCATCCGTAAGACATACAACACAGATGAAATTGCTTTCCTCTCACCCCAAAGTGCAAGCAGCATATAAAATAATAAATAAATGACTTAAAAAATACATTCTTTTAAAAACAATAAAGCCGATAGAGCCGCTGCGTGTGCTCGCGCCGCCAGATGCGTGCGAATCAGACAGACAGACAGACAGACAGACGTATTAATTGTCCACTGGGGAAAGTTGTTTTCATAGTAAAACATTTCTTCGTAAGCTACGGAATTATGGTATTCATGCATATGTCTTTAGTTTTATTTTATTTTTGATAAAACAATGTATGGCGTATGTCTCAACCATTCAGAAAGCAACAAGAAATTACATTTGATGAACAATTTCCCATTTCCACGTGGATTATTACCCACATCTGTAGCTTGTCAGATGCAATTAAATGGATGGAAATAAAATGCCCCATCACAATGCGCAATGACGCACAATGGCTGATCTTGGATCTTAGAAGATGTGGCAAATGGAAGAATTCGGAGTGAACGCATCAGGACGAGTGGCTTATGAGCCGGTTCCGACTTCTTCGAGCCATCCTGTTGGAGCTTTTGGGGGTGTGTCACCCGGTGCATCAGGTGCGTCGGTGTCCCCCCCCGACACCCCCCACCCCCCGCCTCAGTCACCACTCCACGTAAAAGGGACTCCCCAATAATTGCCGCCACTCTCTCATCAAGAGGGGTCAGCTCCGGTGTCCCCTGTCCCCCACTCGTGGCAGACACACTCTAGCGATGCAGCGCCAGACGTTTTTTGCCCCGACTTTGATGTCCGTCTGTCACTGTTTGCCACTCACGTGCTTTTTCGGCATTAGTAATGCCCACACTGCGCCCTCCAAACAACATTTGTCTCCTCTTTTCCACCTCGCCAACGATAACTTCTACTTCACATTGAGTGAAGTTCCGTTTTTTTTGTTTTTTCTCTGTGTTTGCCATGGTTTCGCTATCAATGAATATTCATTTGTGGGCGTTTCACGGACTATTTATGGGCAACTATGGGCGTGTCATGAAGCCGCAAAAGCTGCGCTGCATTTAGAATTGGTTGTGATTTATTAAGGGAAGGATGCGTAGGATGTGCGTGCGCACGGTTTTATAAATCCGAATATTTCTGTGCGTACGCACGTCCTATGTTTCATGCGTACGCCACTTCTGACGCAAATCCTACGCAAGGTTTTATAAATGAGGCCCCTGGTCTTTGGTGAAAGAAGAAAGGATTGGAAGTGGACAGCTGCAGGGATACCGATGGCTTCATCAACGGCCTGCAGAGATCCTGCAAACCACCCATCAAAAAATAAAACATTAAGAAATCGTAAATCAAACAAATGAGCTCCCAACCATTTTTAACACTATCAGTAAACACTCAGCTCACCTTTTCAATTGAGTTTAGTCGGTAAGCACGGAGTATGCTCACTTCAACTTTGATCTCATAAATGTACATGTTTTTTTCTCCTACTTTAAATCTGGTCATTTACTTTTCTTTTTCTTTTTGGGTGGCTCCAAAACGCTGTTGTAGTTATGCAATAAAAGTTTATCAAATCGAAGTAACATTAGAGTTTGGTTAAAAAAAACACCTTTTTATATCATCGTCAATAGCAACCGGCCTTAAATCATCAAAGACAAAGGCAGCAAACTGTAATAAAAAACTTTCAACACCAACATGAAGTCTGATCTTCTCAGTCTACAGATTTTTCAATTTCTAGAACTTTAGGGAAAAAGTTATCTATAGAACTGGAGATGAAGGACGGGAAAAAAAATGTATTTTCTAGTCAATGATTCTGAAAGTCATCCCACTTAAAAAGATGAGAGGGGTCTGTAATAGATGCACCCCAACTGTAAGAGACAGAATGTACGAAAACAATCCAGGAAATCACATTTTTAATACATTTATTTATATTATTGTATTTTGATCCTATAAACAAGCAAAAATTCTGTCCATCGCAGACTTGTTTCTTCTCCTTTAAGAAGCTCCATGTAAGATCTCACCTGGGGGGTACAAATGGTTTTGAGAACAGTGATGAAACAGCCCCCATTGAACGGGGGAAACATGTCAATGAGCTGAAGAGAGCTGGAAAGGATACTATCAGTAAAACACAAAGGAAAATGATTAAATCTCAAGAATACCATACCCAGTGTGAAGCATGGGGGTGGAAACATCAGGCTTTGGGACTGTTTTTCTGCAAAGGAGACAGGATGGCTGAATCGTACTAATCATCCCAAACTAGAGCTGCGTATGGTGAGATTATGAGGAAAAACCTGCTTCCATCAGTGAGAGCTTTAAGGATGAAACATGATTCAAAACAATATTGCCCAGGCAATGAAGGCATGGATACATAAAAATCATTTCAATGTTCTGGAGTGGTCCAGCCAGTCTCCAATAGAAAATCTGTGGAAAGATTAGAAAGTCTGTGTTTTCCAGCAAAAACCCTGAAACATGGAAGAATGGACCGAAACAGCAGCTACAGTGTCCTCAAAATCTACAGGAAATGTCTCCACTTCTGTCAGTGTTAACCAGGGTTAAATAAGAAAGTATTAAACTTTTGTTTTTGACCAAATTCTTATATTATGAACCATTATAGAGATAAATTCCTTAAAATGCATACAATGTGATTTCCTAGATTCTTTTTTACATTGTCTCTCACTCTTGAAGTGTACCTAAGATGAACATCAAAAACTTCCCATCTTTGTGAGCAGGACAGCTTGCAGAAACTGTGTGACAAATATTTGTCTTCCCCGCACTGTACATTATGGATTATTGAAAGAAAACCTTCCTGATGATGACAGTACCGTCTTAAAGTCAAAGTAAAAATGGGACTGCAGGGAAAATACTAATGAAGATTGTTTTACACTGATTATTTGAGGCCAAGGTGTGCTTTTGCACAACTAGGTGAGTAATGTGAGAAAAGTTACTTTTACTCAAATACATTTGCTCAACAGAATACTCTGGAGATTTTCAAGCCCCGATCTAAAAGGCAAAATGAAAACAGTAAAGCTCAAATCTCCACTCACTGTTAAACAGAAGCATTTCACTCAAGTCCTATTTTCTGACTAAATGATATGAGGCGGGATTTCTGTGACGATGCCAGGGCTTTTATCCAGTTTTGAGCGGTTTTTATATTTGAAACAAATCCATTTTTATCTGAACACAATAAAATGGTTAAATATAAAACCCCAATCCCTGTGTCCATCAAATTATATGTCCAGGTCACAGTCCCAGTGTCCCTCCCTATAGAAAGAAAACAGAATATAAAATTGAAGCTCTATTTAAGATAAACACAATTCTTATAACTATCTGTTAGGTGGAAAACATACAGCTGTCTTCTAGCCTAATAAAGTAATGATGGTGAGTGGTGTATACTTATGTAGCGCTTCAGAATTAGATATTTTAATTATTAAATTATATTTAAATCATGAAAAATATTCAAGAATCTGAATTTTTTTCAAATAGAGAAAACTCAAAAACAAGCTTAAGAACTGTTGTTTAATTGTCTTAGATTTGTAATTTGCACCTTGAATAAGCATTAAAAATTTTTTTATATGTATTCATATTTAAAGACTTTATTTTCTTAAGTATAAAAAGACCAGACCAGATCACTTTTCCCCCAATTTATTTAAAAAACAATAATCCGCATGAAAAAATACATCAACAGACATTGAACTTGCACATGAAGGGGTCATTTGTTGTAAAGAGATGTGTGACAGAGGTAAAAGATACATTGTGGAAAAAGCTTCTTCTTCACTGCTGGAAAATGTCTTGACAGCAAAATCTTCTTCAAGAGGGTTTTACGCTCATACGATGAGTGTTCAGACACAAAATTGCCTCTGAAACTTACATGTGACGGCCATCTAATGTTTTTACAACCCTTCGGGAATACTTAGGTTTTTTTTTTTACATATCTGTTTTTTAGTACATAGGCTGACAAAAATTGAATTCAAATTCAAGCTAAAGCTTTGAACCCCTGTTTAAATAGGTTAAATGTGCAGCGCTGTTCTTTAAACAAACAAGTCTCCATCAGAATCAGGCTTTCCTTTATTTTGTCTTCCGCTTTAAAAGAACTTTTTTGTGTAAAGTTTAATTTACAAAACATATGTTTAACCTCTAAATTATAAGATATATTTTGATATTTGTGTTTACTGCTTTTGTTTCTTCCTGGGCTTCCTCTCATTCTTCTCATTAGAGTCACTGTTTTTCTTGCTTGCTTTCAACTCTGCTTCCCACTGTTTTTTCACCAAAGTGTACAACCTCATGGTGGCCTGAGCATCTTGGACCTGCAACACACAGAAAATGTTTTTTTTTTTCTTTTCAAATTCTTATCATAGTCAGAATAAGAAAAAGGATGCATTTTATTTCCAACTTACAGAAGAGTGCTCTCCCTGCTGCACCTTCACATGCAGGATTTCCCTACAGAGGAGTTTCAACGAAGGTCGACCGCTCTAAAATATAAAATCATTTATAAACTTGTTCTTATTAAGATGAGGTCTGGAACTTTCCACAGACCATCTACCAGTAAGTCTCAGAACTTTCTGTAATTACCCCGACAGTCTTCCGAAAGGGTTTATACTTCTGAGTGTCCCGGATGTGCTTCTTTGGATGATCCAAGAGAAGAATCTGAAACAGTTGACAGACTCTGTAAGAGCAGAGCTCCAGCTGTTTTATTGGAGCACACACTTATTTTAAGGCAACACAATACCTTTAAGTCATTGTGGATTGCATGACCAACCACAATTCTTCCTTGCAGAATTTCAGACACCTCCTTTTGCACAACATGCACATCCTCTCCTGTAAAAAAAAAAAAAAAATACATATGGGAATCACATTTTGACACTGTTGAAAAGCACAGATGATTGTTAGAAAGCAATAAACATATAAGTATACAGTGATGTCTCATTTTCTTACCGTTTTTAATGTGTTCTGGTCGGATACCACTGACAGCTGTTCTGTAGTCTGTCACCTTCTCTGTGGGTTTGACATATTTGTCATAGATGCATTTTCCAAAGTGGTTCACGATGGACACGCGTGCCAGGATGCTGTCCTCCCCATCTGGACCGACTCCCACCATTTCACAATCGATAGCTACAGCTTTGGTGATGCTGATATTCATACGTACAAACGTGGAGATAAGCAAAAGGTCACCATTTCTCATCTAATAAAACACTCCAGTTTTTCAGCTGCCTGTTTTAAAGTTTCTGCACAGAAATCACCTGAAACATTTTTTAACCATATTCTCTTTTGAAAGGGGTAAGAAAATCTGATGTTACTGGGGTATAATTGACAACTATACAGATTATTTCAAAAACTTGTGTATGGGTCACCTTTTTATTTTAAAAAGGCAACGGTTCTTTTTTTAACTACTTCCACTGAATTTTAGGGAGTCTGTTGGAGCCAGTTTGCTGCAGGTTAAGATGAGTATAAGCTCTGCTATGGCTGCATATTGATCAGGAAGCAATTGTGAAACAATCTGACGATTTTAAGACTCATACTTTTGCCCAAAGAGAGCAACACAGACGGGAAGTTTCCCACTAGATTAAAGAGTTGCTAGAAATGGACTTTCCAACATCTTTCCACATCCGACCAAAAAATTAAAATAAAGAAGAGCAACAGATGAGATTAAAATGATGTATTAAGATATATAATATGATTGTTCGGCAAAAATTATTATAAACTCGATTATCTATTTTACGGTACTTTTCTTAGTTCAATGAAATTGCACTTTCATTTTAATCAGAACTGCTTTTAGCAGACGACCCTCCCAGAGCCCTCAGATCCAGTAATGCTGATGGTCAGAACAAAAACCCACAGCGAGGCCACATTGCAGAACTTTGGGCCTGCCTGAGGAGGTGGATACTTTTAGGAAAAAACTTGAAACTCATCTTTTTAGTTTAGTTTTTATGTAGATTTTACATTTCCTCATGTTTTAATTTGATTTTAAGGATTTTTTTCCTGCTAGTTTTTGTACACAACATGAGTTTATTATAAATACTAATATAATTATCATTTATTTATGTAAAAGACCTTGAGGTGTTTTACCAGGAAAAGTGCTCTATAAATAAAGGTGAATTTCACTTAGAGTTGATCTACAGCAAACGAAGGTGAGGCATTTTGACAGTAAGAACATAAAACACTTTATCTTACCCATCAAAGGCATTCTCTTTTACCAGAACGCTTTCTACGTTCTTGCTTGTTTTCATGCCCTGTTTCCTCCTCATGATCTCTGCAGCCTCGGCTCCCATCGTTTCCTCAATATCGTCAGGGTCGACGTCGTCAAACCAAAGGTCCTCCCTACAGCAGCACAAGCAGAGATTACAAGGCAAACCCGAAATGAAGTCATAATAAGCAGTAAGGATACATACTCTGTGGGTTTCCTCTCTTCAATGACGGGCTTCTTTTTCTTGGCTGGTTTCTCACTGTCTGCCTTTTCGTTTTGCCTTTTCCTCGCACCACCAGGTCGCTGTTTGTCTAAGGCGGCATGGATCTTTGCCTTCACCCCATCCTCCTTAGGGGCAATCCCACTTTTGATTTTTACCTCTCTGTCTGTGTGCACCTGGCTGGGAGCAGGGCTCTTATTTTGAAACTTTTCAGACTGATTTCCTTTGAACTTCTTAGGGAAGACACCATTCTGATGTTTTGGTGTAGCAGGCTGCTTCTTCTCTGGCTGACTGCTTTTTAAGATCTGTCATGTTCAGAAAACAAAGAAGATTATTATATTTTAAAAGTCAATACATTTTCACAAAAGTAGTTGCACAGCTTATGAAGAGCATAGAGTTTAATATTTGTCAGACAAACCTCTTGTAATGCTTTCCAGTTGGAAGAAAACTGTTGGGGATCCTGTGGTGGTGCAGTCTGCTTTGCTCCAGGGGTTTCTTGATTTTTCGTGTTTAGAGTTTTTTGTGAAGTTTGTTTTTTACGGTTATGCTTTATAAAAAACTTCTTCCTTTTTTCTTTAGACGTCAGCTGTTGCGTTTTTCCAGCAGGAAGTTCCTTTCCTTTGATTTTAGACATCGTGGTCGCACTTCTTAAACGTAACGGGGAGCATTAGGTACAGCCACGTTTTCGTTAAAAAGAAGTTAGGTTGTTGGTGAGATATAAACGAAAACAGTTAACGCTGTATCACATACAAATGTGTCCCGGATAAAGGGCACATACTGTGGCTATTTAAAAAAAAATGAACACTTTATTATCCTCCCAAACAGGGAACAATTATGTTTCAAGTTGTTTACCTTCACAATCACGAAGCCATGCTGCGGTGCTTCTGGAATGTGTAACAGTCAAATCTGTTCGTCAGGAACAAAGCAACTTGATTCGTTCGAGCGGCAGAAAGTTCTCCCTTCGTTGATGTTTTCTCTTACTTTCCTTTTTCAACCTTGAAAATACTTTTTAATATCTATATATTATCAACCAAGAACACAATATTGATTTGTAATTTTCCTTCTTTTCTCTAAAGGGTTTTGCTCCTTGTGTACAGTTTCTGACCGAACTCATTTAGGTGATGGACCAACTTTTTGTTGACAGCAGTCAGCTAGGTTTTAGCGTAATGTGATTAGAAGCACTTTTTACATTTTTATTTATGTTTCGTTTGAAATAGTAGAATTAGATTTTATCTATCGTTGAACCTAGCTGATGCTAATATATAAACGAGCTGTTTAAGAAACATTTAAACTGTTTTTGTTGGGGTTTTTGTAAACTTGCTGCTCTACTACGAACCAAAATACATTTAAATACACTTGACTTGTTGGTAAGTTTACGGAATTTATGTAATTGATTATTTTGGATTATTTTACCGAATAGATGGTCTGTTTGTGTTCTGGTTTCAGATCATGGTTGAAAACTCCCCATCACCTATGCCAGAGAGAGCAATCTATGGGTTTGTTCTCTTCCTTGGCTCCCAGTTTGGCTTCAGTAAGTCTCATCACATCATGTTCTTTCCTTTACTAACATGGTTCTATTTGCAGATGTGCTACATGAAGCCTATTTTAATGTATTAAGTCATTCAACGTAAAAATGTTTTGGAATTACTTATCTCTTGGGTAATGTATATCTCTAGCAAAGGCATTCTGTTCCTTTTTGTCTATGTTGTCATAAATCTAATCTCATTGAGATTTGTAAATGTGCAGGACAACTCACTTTAGTCAAACTAGAATAACGGTTTCTTATCTGTTTAGTTTCTCAGTGGAGATTTAAATCTCCTTACTAGGGGATAAATAGTTGACCACCTAAAAAACAGGCTGCTATTAATTTAATGTGTAGACTTGCTGTTAACTTAAAAAACAAGCCTTTTTGGATGTTTTCTCATTAGAATTAATTCAATAACTAGTTTTTTTATAATGATCATTTCTATCTCAATGTATACATTAATAAAAGGCTATTGTGTATGTGTGTATACACACATATATATATATATATATATATATATATATATATATATATATATATATATATATATATATATATATATATATATATATATATATATATACAATTTTTTTTTTTTTTTTTAATTCAGATGAGAAAAGTCAGGATGGTATTGACTTAAATATTGTAAATTACTTTAAAACGATAGTTGTGTGTTGTTGTTTTGGGTAAAAAAAAATAGGCCTGTTGTGTTCATATTTAGGCTTCAAACTACACAATTTAATAAGATAGCGAAGTTGTATGAAGCCAAATGAAGAAGCCTTGTTTAACTTCTAACTTGGACCGTCTTTTACTCATTCTAAACATATTGTTCTTATAATCCTAATAATTCTACAAAGATTTCATTTTGGAATATCACATAATTCTGTTGCTTATAAATGAATATTTACACTTTCCTCAAAGGTAGGGTTGGGTACCGTGCCCCGGTATTGAACCAGCCCCGGGGCCGCATTCTTCAAGACCGCAGTATCGTTAAGATCTGACCTGAACGGTTCTGCTATCGGTACTGGAGAAGTTACTTTTTTTTTGTCCCACAAAATATAAACGTTATCTGCCATATTTAACTCACCAAGTCACTCAATTTTGCGTTAATTATAGATGATGATATCAATTTCGGTATTCTCGTTGAAGCGGAGAGCTCTGTCTGTCTATTTGTGTGCACGGGGGGCGGGGCTGTTGTTCAGACAGCATGCGCCGCGCGCGCACACAGTCAGTGGTGATCTTGTAGGGCAGTGGTCCCCAACCACCGGACCGCAGAGCGGTTCCAGGCCGCGGGAAATATTTGCACCGGGACGCACAGAAAGAAAAAATAATTTCCATTTTATTGTTTTTTTTTCCGACAAAAACGTTTTATTTTGAAAAGTGACCGGATTCACTTTGTTACATCTGTCACACTTAACGCACGTCAAAGTCGCGACACCAAACATCAGGTGATACACCCCACTAAAATTAAACCCAAACAACCACAATGAGCAAAAAACAAACTTCTTTAGAAAGTTGCTTTGACAAGGGGAAAATTATAATTATTATTGTTATTATCATTACTAAAGAGAAAATACCACCCCCGGTCCACGTTAAATCTGTCTTGCGTTGCACCTCAAATCCCCCCCCCCGGTCCGCGGTAAACGTGCCTTGCGTTGTACCGGTCCACGGTGACAAAAAGGTTGGGGACCACTGTTGTAGGGGACACATGCCGCCCTAGACTAAGAACTAACGTTTCTGCGTAAAGATTATTACGTTTGCCGACCATCCTGTCACCTTGCTGCTACGATGACCGTATGTTGCGCTGTTTGTGCAGAACAGGCTGGGGCAGCGGGAGGGGGGGGATGGGGGGGCGTTGCACGCAGAGAATACAACATACAGATAGAGAGGCGGGGCTTAGACTCACCGCTTATGATTCCAGACCCGCGACAAACGATCAGCTGCTTCCTAATACTTAATAATAATTAATAACTAATGATAGTTGTTATCCGTAGAATTAATATAATTTATTGGGTTTACTGGATTTAAAGAAAAATAAATAAATAGAAAGGAGTCTGCATCAAAGTGAATTTGTTTCAATCATTTAACTTAACTCATCTTAACTCTGGTGTTTGACAGACAGAAGGTTGTCAACTACATGAATATGGTTTTTATCATTGTATAGTGAAAAAACACTATATTGATATTTAATAAAATACCATATCCTAATAATTATAAAGAAGTTAGACATATTATTACACCCTCTCAAAGGTTGTCCTTTTTTATTGCTTGGATGGTATTTCTGTTTGAAAAAAGCATCGGATTTAAAAAATAAATAGAAATTAAAGGACATATGTTTATACATAAATGTAAGATTATGTAACAGCACAGAAGTAAAAAAAAATAGTCAGTGAACAATTTGAAAAAAAGTGTATCCTAAAAGAGTATCAAAGAATTCTCATAATAAAATGTCTTTGTTCTTTTTCTTTTCCCAAAGTTCTCTACTGCTTGTGGGCATACATACCAGAGGAATGGCTTCATTCTATAGGGCTCACTTATTGGCCTCAAAAGTAAGTAGCAACAATATGACAAGTTAAAATTGTATGCGCCTATATGTTTGATGTTTAGTCTTTTTACAATTAGATTGCCCTAGAGGCTTGTCATAGAATTTATTTGAATCTTAAAGTGAAATATTTGATGCAGGTATTGGGCTCTCGCAGTGCCAATATATATGCTGGTGGCACTACTGGTGTTTGTTGTGGTGTTATTTGGGGTCAACATGAGCAACACAGCCCCACTGGACTCTGTGGACAACATCACGGGTGAGTTCATGGCTGCAGGCTAACAGTCAGCCTAAGTCCCAGAAAAGCTGTTTGAATTGAAATTATATTGAATTTTAATATAAAAAAAAGGAAATAAAATCACTGCTAGGAGTAATGCAACCAAACCAGCTTTGACATGCGCTAATTGCAGCTGCATTTTTCTAAAAAAAAAAAAAAAAAAGGAACTGCACCTCACATAATAAAAGGATATACTTTTAAAATTAATGAATAAAAATAAGGGTGAGTAATTTATTTCAAAAAGCTCTGATATTATGTCAAAGTTAAGAAAACACCACCAAGAAAAAAGCTTTAAGTGTCTTCTTTGTGTCTTTTAGATATTTATGCACTAAAGCAGAGGGAAGAATGCCAGCAGAAGGGGGGAATACCTCAAATAAAGGATGTCTCCATCAGTGATGTCAACAAAATGTTTTATTTATCACCCAAAACATAACAGTCTGCTGCTGGCATTTTTGTGATTTCACTGTTCATTTATTAATAATCTGGGGGAACCTTTCTTATGGTGTAATAAGCCAAATCTGTTCGCTTTTGCAAATTTGTATTTACCGTTACCAGGTCAGGTTAGTGAGTTTGTATGTTACTTTTGCACTGTGACTTTGCTATTTACCTTTTAACATTTTTTCTTAACTGATCAAGATGTTGCCAATAAGAAAATATCACATAAATATGTTCATTTACAGTATGTTTCGGTGCATTAAAGATGAGGTATTTTAACTACTGTGTTTATACTTTCTGGCCAATCATAATTTTTTTTTTTACATATACATATATATATATATATATATATTTTTGTAAAATGTAAAGATGACAAATGTGCATTACAGATATTTAAAAAAAAGATTTGGGTACTTTTTCCCCCCTTTCTGTTTACACTTAATTTTTTTTATAAATAAGGAGTTTGTTTGTTTTTTTTCATTGTGATAGTAGTATTATTTAATGGTGTTTTGTATTTCATTTAGAAAATTGTCCTGTGTCATTTATTGTTTTTGGCATAAAAATCTTTAAATGTACAGCAGGGGGCAGTAGTGAGTTTGGTGCTGCGTTTTGTTAACTTTATTGATAGACGAAGAAAAGCAACAGCAAGACGCTGCTCGTCTTCTAAGTATTCCACATTTTTGTTGCTTAGTTTTGTGCTTATTGCCTTTAAATACACGTTCCAAACAAATAATGACGTTTGCTGTTCCGGTATGGCTGGCGGTGCACGAGCTTCTCCTGGAGGAAGAAGCGGCAGAGGCGGAGAAGGAGAACTCGACCTGTTTTGACGAATTCGACGACGCCGCTTTGTTCGAATACTTCCACCTCACGCGGCCCTGCATCGCTTTCATCGTCGACGCCGTTCGAATCCGCATGAAAACGGTCTCCTACAAGAAGCCCTCGCCACCGGTGGACGCGTTCGTCATGGTGGCTCTGAACTACTTCGCGCACGGCGCCTTCAGCCCGCTCGTGGTGCAGAAAGTGGGCTCGTGCCTGCACGCCAGCCTCACGAGCGTCGCCAGCTCAGCATCGGGGGTCATCGCGGGGATGTCGGACGTGTTCATCTCTTTCCCTCTCACCGCGGAAGCCAGGATTCAAAACGCCGCCGTCATTAAAGAGTTCTGCAAAATCCCCAACGTCCTGGGAGCCATGGCTCCTGCCCAGTTTAAGATCCGGGCTTCTCCGTATGAGAAAGAATCCTTTAAGTCCTTCATCAACGCGCAGGGCTTCACGTCGGTGGTGAGCCAGTTCATATGCGACTCCCAGGGGAACATCCTGAGTGTGGAGAAATGCTGCGTGGGGAGCACGGCGGAGCAGGAACTCTGGGAGTCCTCATTCAAAGGCAGGGAGGTGGAGGAGGATCTGCACGGCCCCTACTGGTTAATCGGTAAGACCATTTGAGGAAGCACCTCTTTAAAGTCTGAATCACAGCTGATGCCCCCCCCAAAGAGATTCCAGCAAATATACACATCCCAAAAAGTCTCCTTTCCAAGTGTATTGAACTCTCTTACTTACAAACAATGCCTCAAGTATGCAACAAGTGCTCGTCTAAAGAATAAAAATGTCTAAAAGGAAAATCATTATAAAAGCAATAGTTTGAATTCAAACAGTGGAAAGATGGAGCTCGGTGACAGGATGTAAACTGTTGGATCATTTGACCTTCAAAGACCTCAGGGATGTTTACATGAAGGAGGGATCCCCTCCCAGGACGGACAGACGATGCAACAGGACTGTTAGAAAAGAAGTAGCTTATCTAACTCTACAACTACATGGTTGAATAGTCCAGCGGATGGGCAACATCCAGGTGGAGCTGGGGGACGGCTGGGGGCGCGAGACGAGCCAGAAGCAGGATCCACAGCCAAGGACAGGAACAGAGACGAGAAACCCAAAATCTGAAACGACTGGAGCGCCAAATAGGGAGAACACATGAATCACTGCACCAAACAGAGGCACGGAGAACTAAATGATCAATTCAATTTCACTTATATGGCCCAATGTTACAACAGTAGCCGTCTCAATGGGCTTCATTGTATGATAAACATAAAATCATAAAGAACATGAAGTCATAGAATTCAATAGGCAATGGCTGAACTAAGCCAAGCAGACTAGGCTAGATCAACATTAGAGGAGAAATTCTTGTAAAGCGCTTTTCTACCTTCCTCTGAGCCCCAAAGCGCTTAACATTCACAAACCCATTCACACACCGCTGCCGAGCACTGGCGCCAACCTTCCACCAGAGGCAAGGTGGTGTTCAGTGTCTTGCTCAAGGACACTTCAACACATGGTTGAGCAAGGTGGGAATCGAACCTGCAATCTTCCCATCAGGGGTCGACCGCCCTACCAGTGATGAGAACAGAGGGCAGAACCCCAGTGCACCTTACTTTGCCCAGCTTTCACTTCTAGCAGCCTACCAGCAGCTAATGGTCACTGTTATTACATTTAGTTCAAACATGTTCATAGTAAGTTGTGTGCACTATCGCACATACAGTGAGTGGTTATAATAATAATAGAAAATCTACATTTTTAGCATATCAATATTAATATAATATAGTATTCATCTAAGCAGGGGGACCCTGGCCCGGTTTCTGAAACCATCTTCCCTCTGCAGAGAAATATGTCTAAAAGATGTTATGAAAATTGTAATGATTCCCCCAAACTTCATTACAGTAGGGGAGGAATAAGTTAAATATTCTCTGATTATTACTAGCTAGCCTGGCAATAAGCCTGTCCAAAGAGAAATGTTTTAAGCCCAACTATGAATGTAGAAACGGTGTCGGCCTCTCTTCCATGAGCTGGGAGTTTATTCCATAAAACAGGGGCTTGGTGGCTAAACGCTCTACCTCCAACTGGGCTTTTACTAATTCTAGGAACCACAAGCAGTCCTGCATTTAGTGACCGAAGTGTTTTGTTTGGTTGGTAAGGCACTATGAGGTCTTTAATTTAGGATGAGGTCACCACCATTTAAGGCCTTATAGGTTAGCAGGAGGATCTTGAACTTAATTCTTGATTCAACGGGGAGTTAGTGAAGTGAGACAAACACAGGAGTGATGGGATCTCTTCTGCTAGTTCCTGCCAAAAAATCTAGCTGCTGCATTCTGAACAAGCTGAAGACTTTTTAAAGAACTTTTAGGACACGGTCCTAGCAAAGAGTTACAGTATTTATTTTTAATAAAATATTAGAGGCATTTCTTATGAGATCTTCCTTATTTATTACTTAGATTGTATTTCTAAATAAATTGAGCATTAGATTTGAGATATTTGAGGATTAACACACATTTCCCAATTTTAAGAAATCACAAGAGTGAGATTAAAACCTCAGGTTAAAACCATTTTGAAATAAAATTGTTCTTTTTTATGTCTTTCTTAATTCAAGTTAGACCAAAATCATACCCATGTACTAATGGGTAGTACTAATAGAAAGAAAGAAGAAAACATGTACAGGAAATGGTGTACTGTTTTTAGTTGTGAAGGGATTTGCATCACTGGCTTCTCCTTAAGTGCTTTTTTTTTGTTTTTTTTGCATTTGACACAAAAAAAAAACCTGCCCTAATTTAACTATGGAAAAAAAAAGACTTTTCAGTTTATGGAATGAACATTTCTTTATTGCTGCTGTGTTTTTTTTAGGTAAATGACTAATTTTCCCTTTTTGTTTTCTTAAAGCTGGGTCAGGTTACCTCTTTGGGAAACATATTTTGACTGCTGTGGCCAAACCTGAAACCAACGAGGAAGTCCTGTTCAACAAGGCCCACGCCAAGATGCTCAGCGTCATGCAAGAAACCCTGGACCTGCTGAAACGGCGGTTTAGGTGTCTGATGCAACTCGGTTTCACAGAGGAGGGCTCTTTGAACAAAAAGTTGAACACCATCAAGGCGTGCAGCGTGCTGCATAACATAGCGTTGAAGTTCTCTGTCCCTCCTCCAGCCAGAGCCGGAAAAACTGAGCCTCTCTACTCAGGAAAGCAGTTGACAGCAGAAACCAGCTCTGATGCTTTGATGGCCCGAAAGGAACTCATCAAAAAGAATTTTTCAGAACCCAGAAGTCAAGATTTCCTCTGACAGCAACAACCAAACACAGAATTCATGAGTCTGTTCAGCAAAAAGAACTATGGTGGCTCTGGAAGGACAACTCAGTTCAAGTTTTAGATATTTTGTAAACACAAAGTATTTAATTTACTGTACAATATATTATATTTTCTTTGTATTTTATATTAATTAAACATTTTCTTTTCACCTTGAGTCTAATTGTTTCTTTATATTCAAATTATGCACTTGGCAAATAAAACAAAATCTGTAAAGTCTCTAAACATATGCAGTAAATGAATAACAACAGAAAATATGTCATATTTGGTACATAATGTTTGCTTGTTATAGTTTGCTTAAGTGCATTCAAGTCTGAGTGCAGGTTAGACACTAGTTTGGGTGTTTGCCCTGCGCTAGAGAAAGCTCTCGCAGGGCAGTGGCGTTGACGTAGACCGCTCCGACGTTTTCGTAAAAGTTGTCATCCAGGTTAGTGTTGGGCGTCAGACTGTCCATGATGCACTGGTGCAGGAAAACGTACTGCGACTGGAAAAAGAAAGCAACACGAGCGGATTATGGGGGGGGCAGAAGTCTGCGGTTGGTAGGATTTAGGTCAGGGGTCTGCAATCTTCAGCACTTTAGGTGTAAATTGGGTTGGTTCTCAATGACTTCAACTACAATCTCTTACTTCACGCTTTAGAAAAATAAGACTGATTTGAATTTACGTCGTTGTAACTATTATGCTAAAAATGAATAAACTATTTTTTTGGTACCACTAAAACATAATTATCAAGAGATAATTGCGGTATTTCAAAATATGAAATAGTTTATCACTTTTGACATGACTTTTTTTCAAAATAAAAGACTGCCTAAGCTGCATTGGATCATAATAATTCCGCATGTGTGTCATAAGTAGTAAAATGTCAGCAGTGCTAAAAAAAAAAAGGTTATTTCATAATTTGTGGTATATTTCTGTCAAAGCTAACTTGCAAAAGTAATTTAGGGCTATTTAAGTGACTGTTTCTGTATTTTTTTAACCATAAGGTAAAATTTAATTTGTTCAAAAGTAGAAAAATCTGAATTATAATGTGGTGCATCTAAAGCATGTGTTCTGGTTGTGATTACTGACCTCCAATTGATTTTCTGTCAAAAAACTTTTATTTGACTTTGTTAAACTATTGGGTACTGTAGTCAGGAGCCATGACAAGTGTTTATTTAACTGTTTGTGAATGAGTTGGATAAAGTTCGAGTCAGTTCGCTTTACTGTTTAGAGTAACTTTTTAAAATGAAGAACTTTATTTTTCTTTAGCCTTAGAGCCACGATGAAGGGGTTAAAGAGCTACATGTGGCTCTGGAGCCGCAGATTGCAGACCGCTGATTTATGTTAAAAAAGCATGCATTTTGCTGAGATGATCCACACATCCAAAAAAGAAGAGCTAGAACATGGAAATGTTTTCGTTTTTTCACCTCTGTCTGCACCATGTACGGTCGGTTCAGCCTCATCTTCCTCACAAAGTATTTGACATCAACTGCTTGCTCTTTGCCAAGCTGCTGGAGCAGCACGTCGAGGGCGATGAGAGTACCTGTCCTCCCCACTCCAGCACTAAGAGAAAAAAAAGCAAAAAAACATTCAAAATATATTGAAAATAAAAATAATGAAGTGTTTACCAATGACTACAAGCTCCACAGTTCTATGGAAGTAACAGCCACTTCCTCTAGCAGTTCAAGTCTGAAAATATCACTGACCCAGTTTAGTGGTGAACTTTAAAACCGTCCCCCCTTTTTATTCCCTCTTAAGTTTTAAATTCTTATTCTGCATTCATCATCTTTATGAAACAGGAAGTCAGAATATGCTTTTAACTCTGCTACTAATGGTATTTCATCATCCTTTTTAAGTTTGAAAATGGACATTGGTAGTGCTTTAAAAGTTAAAGCTTCAGATGTCCTGCTTCTAAAAATCCTCTCACTTTCAACATTTTATTTGACTAAATCCTGCCACACTTGTGTCATTAATGCTTTCACAGAAATTCATTGAAAAACTATGCACAATTTCAATATTACACTTTTAAAAATAGCTTTAAATTCCTATCCAAGCTTTTTTTTTTGTCAGAAATGACCCATAAAATGCAGCTACTTCAGGCTCTGCAAAGGTCTGAGGTACTCTGGTTACACTCATACTGAGAGCCCATGTCTAAAAGAAGAGGAAGTATGTTTAAAAAAAACATTTCTTTTTTTTTTACTCTTTTTTTGAATATTCCACTGATGGGGTGGGCACCAGAGCGTTGGCAGAGAACTGTGTAGCATCTTGTCCTGCTGTGTCACATTGTTCTTCAGCCAAATGCAGACTCAAAAACAACTACTTAACGTGTCTGATATATCCAGAGTCGGTTGAAGAAATTTGCAAAGCACTGTCCATCTGTTCCTGCATACCTTATGGTAATCCTGCACATTGAGTGGGTACTTTTGGACCAGAGTTTAAAAAAAGTCTAAAAATGTGAGTCACAATTTAGTTCTTTTGATACCGCATCTCCCTGGAGTCCATATTGAGTGCAAGCTGTTGTTCTCTACCTGCAGTGAACGACAGTCGGTGCGTTGCTGCCTTCACTGTCTATATGCTGTCTTATTAGTCCTCGGAACTGGATCAGGACATCCGTGTTCTCAGGAACTCCGTGATCAGGCCAAGCAGTGAAGTGGAAATGTTTCACTGTGCGTTCCTCTGAAGTCTTCATCTGTGGATGAAGATTGTACGCACACATTCAGTCACTCTGTCGATTATCGTCACTAAAAGTTTAAAGTGTACTTTTCACACTTATGTCTACACATAGACATTTGAG
Source organism: Oryzias curvinotus (assembly GCA_023969325.1). Lineage (NCBI taxonomy): Eukaryota > Metazoa > Chordata > Actinopteri > Beloniformes > Adrianichthyidae > Oryzias > Oryzias curvinotus. Next base: position 8,796,508 of record CM043724.1, on the reverse strand, counting down.
ATAACATGTTTTTAATATTTTTATTACATGTTTCACAGTGAAGTCCCTCAGCGTCCAGCTGGTGTCCCTCTTCTCAGATATGACAGTGACTGATATCTCTCCGTAAATGCCTGGGTTGCCGTTTTCAGGCCAGTATCGCTCACACTTGGTCTACAAAAAAAATTATACATTTTTTAAATCTGCATTTGTTCTTGTTTATGCAAAGAGAAAACATTTTTACATTTGCTGAAAAAATACCCTTAAGCAGAGGTCTGCAACCTGAGGCTCTGCAGCCACTTGGGGCTCTTTTATCCCTCCATTGTGGCTCTTTGGCTTTGAATAATTAATACATGTGTAGTTTTGGTTCATTTGTTAATTCATTTTTGTTATTTTCATGTCAGGCAATTGAGCAAAATTTTGGTAAAAAGTGTAATGTTGTCAAAGTGTTTTATCATTTATTAGAATAAGCTTAAATGTATATGTTCTGCTGGGAAAAAAAGTCTCTATGTTCAGAGGCAAGGTTCCTGAAGTATGTACAGATTTAAAAAAAAGGATTTGAAACAAGCATTACTACGGTAATGTTAATCAGAATCAGAATCGTTTATTGTCATTGTCCATGGGGATACAATGAAATTGCAGCAGCCTTGGAAATAAAGAAGTTAAATAAAATAAAATAAAATAGACTAGAAATGGAAATACTGTATTTACAACTCCTATAGTAAAAGGAGAAAAACACCCAAGGCAAATCAAAATCACAGTGGTGGAAAACGCCATGTTGTTTTTTCTAGAATCTTTTCTAATTAGAGTAAATCTGCTGAAGCAGGTGGATCTTATTTGAAACATGGTGTATTTTATTTTGAAAGAAAAATGAATGAACTGCTGTCAAAATGAAAAGATGTTATACTTGTTATATAGAGAAAAAAATATAGCACTAAAGTTATTTTAAAAGATTAAAAAGTAAATGTTAGAATTAATGGCCACAAAAACTGCAATAAAGTCTCATTTGTAGACAGTAAAGTGGGACTTTGTGGCCGTCAATGAGAAACTGGACTCTTGTAGCATAAAGGTTGCAGACCCTTACCCTAAAGAAACTAGAAGATTCAAGTTTCAAAATTCAGTTTTAATGTGACTTGTCACTTACTCATCTTTTACTGAATGTTTCATATTTTTTAAAAGCTTACCCTTCCTCCTTCCAAACAGTTGGTTACCATGGCAATGCGTTTTACTTGCTGCTCCCATATCATTCTCCAAAAGTCCTTTACTGTGCCAGGCAGGGGGCCTTGTGTGGCGATATACTCTCTGTTGGTGGTGTAGCCCTGAAAGGTCATTAAAAATGTAATTTGGAAAAATCTTTTCTGCACCCCAAAAAGCTTAACTTAAGACACATTTCATGGAGCCATGAGACAGAAAATTCCAGTCAAAACTTAAATTGTAAGTGTTTCATCCAAAATGTACCTCAAACATTGTAACTAAGCCTTAAAAAGCTACCAGAAAAGCATATAAAGTCAAACGTATCGCTTAAATTATGTATACAGATGAAAAAGCTTGATAGTGATTTATTTTGACAAAATCCCCCTGAAGCTTAATTAAGATATACTATTGATGCTGCTTATATGACTGAAGGAAAACTGGATCAAGGATTTAACAATCAGCTTTGTGACACTTAAAAGCCAACTTTAGGGCTTTTTTGATTATTTTAAAGTTGGTATAAGACTCCAGAGGAATGTTACTTCAATTTTCTAAGGGAAATGTTACTTATAATGTATTTTCAAAGCTCCAAATTGAGCTCCTTCTGCAGATGTTTAATGAGATCCCAACACCAAGAGACTCTCCAAAACCTTCATTGTTAATGAGGTTAAAAGTTTATGGTTGAAGTAGATGCATGTCTTAAGTTGGGATGGTTTTCTGAACACAGAAAAGACCTAAAGCAAAAGTTTCAAGCAAAAGATTTTTGAAATACATTTCTTAAAGAATAAATACTCTTTATATGATCCAGCACTGCACTGAATCTCAAGAAATTAAAAAGACTCTTGTTATTTCTGTCTTTCAAGAAAAACAATCTTGATCATTTTAATGATCAAAAACGTTTTTCAATAGCAAAATAATCTTAGTTTGACAAAACATGTCTTAGTGAGTAGAACTGTCTTTCTTAATATAAGAATTCTTGGTAAGACTATTTTTTTACCCTATTTTTTTTCCCTTTTCATTAAAGATAATCCTTTAAATTTCAGAAATTCTGTACTTATTTCATTAGGGCATCTGTTCTTGTAGTTAGTGCACTTCATCAAGGTTCTATTTTTTTGGTAAAAGGATTAGGTAAATCCCAGATCTAACCAAAAAAAGGGACACATTTTCCAATTAAAGATAAAAAAAAAACTTGCCACCCTACTACAAACTTTAAAGCTTGATCATTTTGCTTTAAATGCTCATAAACTTAAATTCTGGTGAGAAGATGTTTGAAGTTGGAAGCCACCTTAGCATTGACCCAGACGGCCCCCCGGCTGAGGGCCAAAGGGAACAGAGAGCGTGCAGGGCAGGGCAGGGGCCCCAGCTGTGCAGGAACCTGCCACTCCCCTAAGGTGTACCAGGCTCAGACCCAAGCCCCAACCACCTGAGACATACACCGGCGCCCAGATGAGGGGTCAACACCACCAAGTGGTCCTGAGCCCCCCGCCCCCACCCCAAGAAGCGAGCCAGGGCCACCCACGACCAGCCCACACTGCACCCCTGACAGGCCCGCCTGTCAGTCCCACCTAGAAGACCAGGAGAAGAGGCTGGGCCCCAGCCCCCAAGGAGTAGGGTGGATACCAATGACTGGTGGGGGACCCCCAACAGGGAACAGCGAGAAGACAGGGCTCCAGCTGCTGTTAGCACAGATGGAACATTTTTAGGGTAGCCCTGATTTAGGGAATCCAACCCACACCCAAAGAACACGGGCCCCCCAGCTCAGATGTTATAGACACCCCCACCGCACAGAAAGTGAGCCGGCCCATCCAACCCAGATTGTGGTGGGAGACAGGATCCAACGTGACCACCATCTTCCTGGTGTGTGCGCGTGTGTTCATGTGCTAACAGGGTGCAGTTAGAATTGGTGGAGTGGGGGCAAAACAGATGCCTCTGTCCTCCAACAGCAGCATCCGATCACTGATCTGCTGCATCAGTTAAACATCACAGGACTGCATAGGTATAATGTCAGAAACATTCTCACAAAGAAAAAAAAATCACAAAGAAAAAACTTTTGGACATTTAGCACCTTAAAGACCAACTCTGATCATCCTTTGATCTAATTTCCCAGCATTCCCAGTGGTCTTTTAATTATGATTATGCCATTTTTAGCCAAGATCCCCCCCAAAAAAGGGTCATTTTCTAGGACACCGTTTTTCTGCAGAGCAGCAGGAGTTCATTAGAAATTCATCTCTGAGTTGTGGGCCGTACTTTGGCATCGAGCAACCCCGCCCCCCTTTCCCCCCCCATTGCTGAGAGATCTCTGTTTAAGCAGAGCAGGGAGCTTCTGACCTGCCCAGAGTATTTTCTACATCACAAAAAAGCTCTTTTTCAAACTCAATTTTTTTCATCTGCTTCTGATTTATGATTTAAATATTTACAAATGCTAGTTTAAGCTTAATTTTCTTTATATGTGTCCTCCATCATCAGAAAAATGCCACAAGAACATGTTAAATGGTTTTTATAGGAGTGTGTCTTTAACTCAATCTCTTATGAACGGATTATATTTTAAAGCTTTAGTTTAAATACAAAATAAAAGTCTTCAAAAACTAGTTGAACCTTTGAATTATTTAAAAAAAAAAAAGCATTTAAATCGAGTTTTCCAAAATATAGTGTGTTCATGGGGAGTTGAAATGATAAAGGAAAACGGTCTTCAGTACTTACAGGCATGTAGCTGGCATTAATGTAGTCTAGAGTCTCACTAGGACCAGAGGTGCTTAATTTAACCCGACACCAGTCATCTAATGAGAGAAAACAGACAGAGTCAGAGAAAAGTAAAGACCACTTTGGGTAAGTTTTTCCAATTCTTAGGAGGGTACACTTACATGGAAGCACGTTGGTGAAGCGGTTTTTTACTTTGTTGTCAGGCAGGAGTGCTACCCTGCGTGTCTGATCTGTTCCAACAGCAGAAAGGTCCTGAGTGGGAGTCGTATGGTATTAGATTTTTTTACATAACATTAAAACTGTGTAACGTTTTGTTAATTGTAAAAGTCTTTTACTGTCCGATGATTCTAAGGAGGAAGAGAGAAAGCAAAACAGTTCAGCGTACCTCATATTCTTGACTAAGTCCCCGGTTTTCATCCAAACTTAACTGATGGAAGTGGTCTGGGAAATTAGCCGCAGAAATTTTCCTGACAAAAGGGATTGAGATCAGATTATCTAAAATACTTTGCAGAACATAAATAAAAAAAATTCTACATACTTTCCCTTTGCACTGTGTTGCTTAGATCCACCAATAAAAGACTTTTTTCTGCTGTGGAAAAAGAATGTTTATGTTAATTTGACATCAAATGGAACTAAAGTCTTGTCGTTGTGACGGCACAAACCTGAGGATATCTGGTTTTTTGACATAAATGAAGGCAGCCAGACCCACCAGCAAAAGCAAACACAGCACACCGAACACTGACCCTCCGATAACTCCTGAAAACGCAAAGAAAGATTTTAGAAATCACTTTCAAACTCTAAATAAGCTGCTTCGGCTTTTAAGAAGTCCAACCTGCTGAATCAGTGGAGCAATAGAAATCCACCTCTGCAGATTTTTCCGTCCCAGACACGGAAACTAAAGATCCTTTATAGGTTTTAGCTGGTTGAAGTTGATCTATTTGGAGTTCTGTCTTATCTCTCGGTACATCGTTCATTTTCCCATTGATGTTAATCTCCACAGTGGTCCACACGCCTCTCACTGGTTCCCAGGAAACTCTGACAGCATAGCCACCCCTGTGTTTGCACTGAGGATTTAGAGTTGGAGGAACTGCAAGACATTAAGAGCATACATTCAAAATTTGGAAATTAAAATAATGTCGATATTGAATGAAAATCAAACTTTTTTGTACACAATTGATTTGTAATTTCAAAATATTGAAAATAAAAACATATGAATTCACTAAAAATACTATCTTAACAATTAGTTTGTCAACGAAAACTAAATGAGTTTATGGAAATAAAAATGTCAAAACAACATTTCAGGTTTAGAACATTTTGAATATTTTTTAATATTTTTATGTAAAAAAAAAGAGGGCTGATTGTTTTTTTCAGCAAAATAAATATATTTTTGTAACACTTCTCTCTATTACGGGCATGTCCAAAGTCCGGCCCTTGGGCCCCATTTGGCCCACAATCAAATTTCTGGCCCCCGTCATAAAATCAATAATATTTATTTGTTTTGGTGAACAAAACCATAATGGCTTCTACTTCTGAATAAGATAACTATTTGTGTTACTTTCCTGTTGACATTATTTAAATTTAGAAGTTTCAGTGAGCATTTAATAGTAAATATTGTGTGATATTTCATAGGAACTCAGACTTTTCTTTATTTTATATCTGGTTTTTAAATAAAAAATCCACAGTAATTACAGTAAAAATGTATTTCTGAAGAAATGCAAATGATTCCACTGCAAAATAAATGTCATTTGTATTTAATATTATTATAAGGGTTCAGCCTCAGCCTAACCCTATTCTGTCTTTATTGGGGAAGCATTTTATTATTGTAAAAACCAAACTTACTCAGTGTTAAACTGTGGCTGCATTGCAGTAGAGTTTTGGAATCTACTTCATAAAAAAGAGAGATGTCATAGGTTGCTCCGGGGTAAAGCTGAGTGAAGAATATGTTGCTGCCAGTAAGGTTGGTGTCGGGTGATCCGTCGGTTTGTTCCTTTGGAACGGCAGTGGCACTGGAGAACAAGCCTTCAACTCTTCCTGTTATTGTGGAGTTTGTAGCCTGCCAGTTTGCAGCGGTGCAATTTATTTCTGCAATGAATGAAAAGGATCAAAACTACAGATTCCATGTAGGAATGGGGGAATCAGGAAGGAGAAAAGTGCACGTACTTGTGACTGTGACCACGTCAAAGGCAGCACTGCTGAATCCAGAGAACTGTGAGATCACGCTCACAACATACTTTGTTCCAGGGAGGAGACCTGGCAGATCTACTGAGGTTGGGCCCGCCGGCACATCACTGCCGTTCCGCTGTACTTTGTAGACCCAGTTTGTATTTGCACTCTTCCATTCGAGGCTGATGCTGTTCTCAGTGCGTTTGGTCACATTGACTGAATCCAGTCTTGAAGGAACTGAAAGAGGAAGACAAAGACTTCAAGGAGAGCAGCTTAAACTTTTACATTTACCATTTTTCCCTGTTTTTAAGTCATTTTCACACATAAGGATTAAATATCTGCATCGTTGAACCAAACCAGAGAAAAGATGCTTTACCGGTGACAGCTGTGATGTCGTTTCCACTGCTTCTGGCATAATCAAACACAGTAAAGAGTGTGAATTTGTATTCAGTCCCAGAATTTAGATTCGGGACGACATGTGTTATTAATTCTGTTGATTGTATGATGTTGGTCTCCTCTCTCCCATTTATCCGAAGTGTATAGTTGGAGATGTCCTTCACCCTTTTCCACGTCAGAGTTATGCTGTTCTCGTTTTGCGTTTGATTCATGAAGTTTTCAGCATTAGCGGGAGCTAAAATAACACACAAAGGACAATCTCATCACAAGGTTAAACGGAAATTAATCAAATATTCTTGCATTTTAAGGGGGCAAAACATTTTATAGTCAGTTTCAGAATTTTTTTGTATCGCCTCCTGACATAAAAGTTCACTCCCTTTCTGCAAGTGACACAAACAATAAGGTATCTGTATACATGTATGTACAATAAACTAAATGCAAAGCAGTGAGCTGATAAGTTGTGCATTTTTTTGTGAAAGTCAGAATTCTTGTCTTTTAGCAGAGAAAGGATGCTTTACCGGTGACCGCTGTGATGTTGATTCCACTGCTTCTGGCATAATCAAACACAGTGAAGAGAAAAAACTCATTTCTAGTCCCAGAATTTAGATTCCCGACGACATGTGTTATAAATTCTTTTGATTGTGCGATGTTCTCCTCTCTCCCATTTATCCTAAGCGTATAGTTGGAGATGTCCTTCACCCTTTTCCACGTTAGAGTTATGCTGGTCTCGTTTTGATCAATATGCGCAAAGTTTTCAGCATTGGCGGGAGCTGAAAGACAAAATTGCACAGAAAGTGAAACTTTTTTCAACGTTGAAATTAGAAGGAAAACATGAGCAAAATGCAATGTTTCATTTTCTAGGGAAAAAAGTTTTTCTTTTTCAATTTTCAATTGCATTTCCTGTCATAAAAACAGAATTGCTTTAAGCCATTTTAAACATTTTCTTTTTTTTTTTTGTGGTTTGCGAAGAACAAAATAGTTTCCAGATGCAGTGAAAGTCAGAAATCCTGTCTTTTATCAGAGAAAACATGCCTTACCAGTGACAGCTGTGATGTTGATTCCACTGCTTCTGGCATAATCAAACACAGTGAAGAGAAAAAACTCATTTCTAGTCCCAGAATTTAGATTCCCGACGACATGTGTTATAAATTCTGTTGATTGTTCGATGTTGGTCTCCTCTCTTCCATTTATCCTAAGCGTATAGTTGGAGATGTCTTTCACCCTTTTCCACGTCAGAGTTATGCTGGTCTCGTTTTGATCAATATGCTCAAAGTTTTCAGCATTAGCGGGAGCTGAAAGACAAAATTGCACAGAAAGTGAAACTTTTTTCAACGTTTAAAATATAAGGATAATTATACACTGAACAGAAATATACCATTTGATTTATTTTATTCACTTTTCAATTACATTTCCTGTCATAAAAACAGAATTATTTCTAACCAGTTTCTGTTTTGTTTTAGGGTTTGGGAGAGAAAAAATAGTTTCCAGATGCAGTGAAAGTCAGAACCATACCAGTGACAGCTGTGATGTTGATTCCACTGCTTCTGGCATAATCAAACACAGTGAAGAGAAAAAACTCATTTCTAGTCCCAGAAGTCAGATCCCCGACGACATGTGTTATGGTTCCTTTTGATGGTTCTGGGATGTTCTCCTCTTTCCCATTTGTCCAAAGTGTATAGTTGGAGATGCCCTCCACCGAGTCCCACGTTAGAGTTATGCTGGTCTCGTTTTGATCCAAAAATTTGAAGTTTTCAACATTACGGGGAGCTGAAATATGAAAATATGAGAATTTTTAAAACATGGTAGAAATAGCGAAAACAAAATGAATTGGGGAAAATTTCCTCTGCAGTGAATAATTTAAAAAAAACAATCTTGATTTTGCTCTTTCCGGCTAAAGATAAAAAGCAGTCAGGACTCTTAGATCATCTGAAAACATATTTTTTGCAAAAGGTATGTAAGTGAAAACATGAAATATTAATATGAAGTGAATCAGTTATGTTTGGGATGTTGCTAACCTTTGATAAAACAGAATCTCACCTGTAACTGCAAAGATGCTCGTTCCATCGCTCATCTCTTCACCCCGCACCGAAAACAGTGTGATGTTGTATCTCCTTCCACTAGTCAGACCAGTGATTGTAAAGGAAATAGTGTCCTCTTCAGTTGCAGGCACGTCTTTTGAACCTTCTGGGTACTCAAGCTTGTAATTGTCAATGCCGTCAACTTTGTTCCACTGGAGGGTTATATTCGTCTCATTCTGTCCAGTTGCCTTAAAGCCAGCAGGATTTTCAGGTTCTAAAGATTTTCAAAAAGACAAAACAAAAAAGAATTTCCATTTTTTTAACACGGAAGAGGGTAAAAATATTTCAAATTATATTAGTAATTCTTTTTTTAAATTCAAAACAGTACAATTAGACCATCCAAAATAAGAGCATATGAATTGGGGGCTATAAATTCCATACAATTCCTAATCACAAAACATTTTAAATGTGATAAAATGTTTTATATATTTAATTATTAGTTTTTTATTATTATCATTATTATTGAAATGTCTTCCTCATTTTTAATAGTTTACTTTGATGCTGCTGCTACAAAGTGGAATCAGATTAACTTTGTCCCATAAACCATTTCTTTCACATTTACATTAAAAACTATACCAAAAAAAGTGGACATTTTTATTTGTAATATGAATTTCAGTTTGTCTAATAACAAAGAATGATAACTGAAATTCACATACATTGCAAAGAAAAAAAAAACCAACATCTCACTTACTTGGTTTAGTTGTTGTCACTAAAGGCGTTGTAGTTTGGGAGTTTGTGCTTGAAGCTCTTACAGACGCTCCTACGTCCTTCATCGGTTGTGTTACAGTGTTTATCTGTGATGTTGTGGTGCAGTCAGTGAAAACCTAAACACAGAGGAAAAGTCAGAGGACACAGAAAAGAAAAAAGAAAAAAGAAAATGACCTTTCCTCTCCACATCCTACAACTGCAGCTCTAAGTTTATAAAAAGGGTGTCACAGTATCCCTGACTTGGCAAAAATGAAATTTATGGAAACTCAGATTGCTCCTCGCCCACAGTTATTTCTGCTTTTTTAATTCTATTTATGGTTTTTCAGATATATTTGAACAGAAGGAGTTGTTAAACAGGAATTACTTAAAGAAAAAGGGGACATTTAAAAAAAATAAAAATAACATTTTGACCCGATAAAGACAGGATATTTCAAAAACCAACCATTTCATGAGAAATTTAATGAAACTGTCCAGAAAAAAAGTCAAATGCTGTAAAAAAAAAAAAAAAGTGTACTTTTGGGTAAAACAACTAATTTTCTTTTTTAATACTCCAAAGCATTACAAAAGTTGACTTTATTGCCGTTAATTTGACTGAGAAATGACTGGTATAACAATTGTTCAAGAAAAGAAAGTGGAGCAGCTTTGTCTTTTCTTCTACAAATGTTTAAAAAGGTTTCAAATTCACACTTTAAAAAGTCTTTTCAGATGACAAATCAAAAATCCAAATCAAATTAAAAAATTTTACAATTTTACAATTTGTGGTTTGTGGTGCGATGACACTTAGAACTAGCCGTATTCTACAGATGGTGCTGAATGCTTCTATGCACCTTTACCTCACCAGTCATTGAGACTGCTAGTTTCAACGTGAGATTGATCAGGAAAAGCGTTACAAATAAGAAATAAATGAGATTTGAATCAATATTGCTTATTTCCTCATTTATGAATATCCCACGGAGGGCGTGAGGAAAGAAAAATGCAGCTCTTGTTTCACAATCTGAGAATGTCCTCAACTTTAGCGCTGTCATTTCAGTTGCTGCCCCTCTTTAACAAAAAATGGTTTTTCCCGTTTAAACCTGAGCTTGAGGTGATCTCACTCCAGGCCCTCATCGTGGTTGAAACTGAAAGTTTCCTCTGTTGGGGTCTTTTTTTTTGTTTGCTTATTTGCTTCAGCCAAGATGATCTGAGAGTTAAATTAAAATAAAAAAAGACTTACCCAGAGCTGACTGAAGAAGACACACAGCAACAGGCGGTCCGTCTTAAAGGATACAAGCTTCATTCTTGTCACGGATCAATATCCTGTACACATGCTACTAGACTGTTCGATTATTTTGTAATCCCAAGGTGCGGTTGAGCTCTTTTTTTCCTTTCTGAGATGCTGACAAAAGCCAACAGAGGTGACAAAGCCTTTCCTTAGACTGTTCAGTCTTAACTTTAATTGTTTAAGTGTTGACTTTTAATTTTTAACACCCTCCTCCTCTTCTAACCTCTGATCCCGCCACATTCTGCCATGACACAAAGTAAATAACTGCTTCTCCTTTTTGGCCCTGCACTTCACCAACGCAGAAACCTTTGCTCCGCCTGCTACTTCCTTGTTAACTGTCATACAGGGTCAGCAAAGCAAATGGGCCTGCCTCAAAGGTTTACAAGCGGGCGATTGCTTTATGTGTGCTTTGATAACCAGGTTTTAGCTTGTGAGTGAGGACATTTATTGTTGGTAAATAAAACTACACTTTGCATGGACCTCTTAGAGACGCACAAACTGACCGATCTCCTCCAAACGTCCAATTTTATGTCCTTAAAAATGTTGCAGGTTAGTTTTGTTTTTCAACAAACTTTTATTTATCTGTTCTTACATCAGATAAATAGCTTTTAAGGAAACAATTTCTGTTCATAAGTTTCAGGGAGATGATAAGTAATGCTTCCTTATGGCTGAAATCAACAAGGAAGTGCAAACAGAAAATGGTAAGTCAAGCCGACTTTATGGCATAATTTCCCACAAGAGCTCCATAAACATGTTGATCTCTCAACAAAAATGCTTCTTTTGCTTATATTCAACACAATGAGGAAGCAAAAGTCACAACTGATAACATTATCATTTCATTTTAATATTATATGAGTTGGATTAAAGTTAGCACAGAAAACGAGACCTGACTGTATGATACTTAGGATATTTATTAAGCAAAATAATTCACGTGAAATTCAAAATGTAATCATTTTAAGATGCTGATAAGCCTAACTGTAAAAAATCTCAAATTGCTCTGGTCACGTTTTTGTATGGTAAAATTATTTTTCCTGTAAAAGCAACCAAAGATCACCAACAAATGTAAAATTTAAACAATGGAGGAAAAAAAAGGTGCAAAAATCTGCATTAAAGGATCCCTAGATGAAGTGAAGTCGCCTTTATTTCGTCTTGTCATTTCACTTATTTTCATGTCAGTGGTTAAGACGGTACTTTCAAAAAATACTAACAATGTGGATATTTTGTCTCATGAAAAAAAAGTTTTAGCTATGAGTGACTGGCAACTACGAGGTTATTACAGAAATGCACGTCTTGGCACAACTTATTGTTCCTCCATGACAAACAGAAAACATTCATGGACTTTTTAAGAGGAGGGATTGGCCATTCTTTAATTTCACACATAATTAGGTATGAACCCCTTTGTGCCTGACTTTATTTGTAATTATATAAACAAATATTCTTCCATGTTTTTTTTTTTTTTTATGTGATGCTAAATTAAGTAGATTAAATGGTGTGACGGGTTCAAAGAAAAATCTAACCATTGCATACTTGATGGTCTTGTTTCAAGTTTAGGCTGTCAGTCAATTGAATAAAAATACACACAAATAGCTATTAATAATTGTTATTGTAAACTTCAAGAAGGAGCTGAGTATTCCTATGAGCACTGTTGTCTTTAAAAATTATGACTAATAGTTACAAGTAAACTGACACAGCTAGTAAATTTGTAATGGTTGAAGAAGAGTGAACTATGAAGTGAGTAAATCGGATTAATGTACTTTTCAAACACAGAAGTGACAGTTTGTGAGGTTAAACGGGGGGCGGATTGTAAACCAACAAAGTGACGATTCAGCATTTTTAACTGTATTTAGCATTGAACTATTTTAAAGTTCAAAGTTTGCTTGTAGAAGGACACCATTATCAGAACCTACTAATACTAATAATATGTATTGAACAAGTTGTTAGGGTGAATTTTTTGTTGGAGGATAGAAAAGTGTGTGATAAGAACGAGGGAATAAAGGTCACATTAGATGAAGGTGGTAAGAATGATGTAAAACTATCATCAAGGAAGTGAAAGAATTTTTCCGATACGTGGAAATAAAAATGAAGGGTTATATAAAAGTAATACAGAACCAGGGAAACCAGCTAAAGCTGCATGGTTTTGGACAGTAATATAAAAGCCTTTCACTGCCAGCTTAAACTCTGTTGACTAAGCAGTGGTCCAACTCTGGGAAAAAGCCATCTGGAAAAGGTGTGTGATGCAGACATAAAGGCACAATCTTGTGAAAAAGTGACTCATTCAAACCAGTGTACAGATCTAAGAGCAGAAAGAAACGTACTTGAAACATATGGAATATTTGAAAAAAAAAAAAAAAGAAAAAAGTTTGAGAAGCAGGATGAGTTGTTTGTTCTTTATTTAAGACTCAGCTTCATACTTTTTTCTGGTGCATTTCTTTTCAAAACTGCACTTACCCTTCAATTTCATTTGCTTTCATTGTGCTTTGACCTTCCATTGAACTGTTCCAGAACAAACCCATTTGCATGTCTGTAACAGACTGCCAGTGTACATAAATGTTGCCTCTACTTCTGAATTTTTTACGTCTCTTTAAATAGATCCTCAAATATATCAGTGTGAACATGTATTACTGCATTGTATTTTATCTTTCTTTGTGATTAACTACCACACTAGGATGGACTTTGTCTCGTGCCTGATATCTGACAAGTCATATGTCAGGTGAGCATGCATGGTATGTATTAATAACTGATTTTATACCTCTAATGGCCAGTGGGAAAATACATGTCCCCATGGGAACACTAGAGGGAAGCAATGAGATATTTTGGCCACAGACTTCATAACAGCTTGTTGCTGCCCTCTATCGTTCATACAAAAGACAACAATACAAAGCAAAAGGTAATAATTAAAACTTCTGATTATAACTATACTTGGTTACTAAAGGTGCTGTACAAGCACTATATGTTATTCAAAAGGGATTAAAACGTTGCTAAAACTTTCATGTATTTCTTCATGCTCTGTTTACAACTGCTAAAAAGGCAGCAAAAAAAAGTAATTGCAAATTCTGCTACAATAACTGCCAACTGCTATTCTGCTATAGACATGACTGCAGATAAAAGATCACATTGAATTACAAGTTTACTGCTAACTTTTTTAATTGTCATCTTGCAACAAAGGAGACAATGGATAGTAAAAAGCTTATTGAAAAACATATTGAGTACAAAATTCACACATTATTTTTAAAGTGGCAAATCTAAACAAATATCATTGTTGTTGTTGTTGTTGTTGTTGTTGTTGTTGTTGTTGTTGTTGTTTTGTTGTTGTTGTTGTTGTTGTTGTTTGTTGTATGAAAATAAAAAAAGATCCAAATCTGGCAACCCATTTCATAGAACTTCCGTACCAACGTGCGCTTTAAAAAGAAAGTTGCCTGCACTTTAATGACACCCCCCCCTTGAACACACCTGAACCAATCTGGCAACCCAAATAATGACGTCACGCCACTCTTAGCAACAATTGGTCAACATCCTTGCATCTGAGCCTGTCACAGTGTGCATTTACGAGCGCATTGTGTTTCAATAAAGTTGGGAAAAAGAAAAAAAACGAGTCACGCTGACCAAAGTAACAACAAGAGAACTTCATGCCAAAGAGACTTTATCCATCAGGAGCTGAGAAAAGCAGAAGAACTGAAACATCAATCACAAGGTAAGTTTGGAGGATGTTGGAGCATATTTTTACATTAATCCTGCCTTTCTGTGCAGCTGCGTGATTTACGTAAATACTAATCGATCCGAGGTGAAGATTGCACAGAAACTTTATCATAAACGACCCTGTTTGTCGTCATTTCCAATGGAAAACTCGAAAATAATTCTGATATCCAAGTTTCCAAGAAGATGAGGACAGACATGAGCTTCTAAAACGGTGGAGAACAGAGAAAAGTAAATAATGACAACGGTATAATGGCTGATAAATGTTTTAACCCACGTTATCTTATTGTTTCATTGTTTTATTAACACATATTTAGTGCATTCTGCATTTTCTGGTTTATGTCAGTATAAAAACTGCTGTTTATCTGTTATAGACAGTCAGGTATTCTAACTTTTTCAACAATGAATGTGTCTTAAAATCTAGCTTTGGCATGAAATATGGAGAATCAAAACTGCCAAATACAAATAGGAAATAACTGTTCTCATGAATGACAAACAAAATAAATGTACTAATTTTAAAATTATGAGCATACAAAATAATAGATAAAGAAGTGCATAAATGCTTATATTTCCATTTATACTCAAATCATTGTTCACATTTATTATTTATAAATGGGTACATTGATTTCTTATTTGTATTTTGCAGTTTTGGTTCTACATAATGAGGATGTTTTGCACAATTTCTTCTGCTCTCAAAAAGTATCAAAAAGTACTGGAGGTGGTGCAGCATCCACATCCCATAATGTTCCTGACATCACTGAAGATGTCATCTAAGGTCATTTTAATAGCATGTAAAGTCATTTAAAAACAGCATCTGCATAAACCCTTTTTTCATAAACAGCAGCTGAAGAGCATGAAGCCCCAAACTGTTCATAATTAAATTAATAAATATGACCTCATGCAAATATACAATCAAACAATAAATCTCTTATAAATATATAAAAAGATCTTGAAATTGTGAAAAACCTGCACACAGATTTTAAATGAGCCAGTAAACTATTATTAGTATTCTGCTATAGATATTTTATTAGCTTTATCATTGATTATTGTATAATAATAATTCTTGTTTTTTAGCTGCAGAAGAAACTGTTGTCACCACATCTACTGTTGGAAGGGCAAACATTTGACTGTTTTAGTTTTTACTGTTTGCTTTTATTGAAGTTATGTGTCTTATGTTCCAGAGGCTCCAAGAGAGGCGTGAATGGAGGAGGAGCTACTGGATCCAAAATTCCACCTACTTCAAATCCAATACAGCTGAAGTCCAGCTGAATGGCCAACCACACTCTCTGATCCAGTAAGAATGGATTTGGTGCAAAGACGTCCTTTTCAGACTGAGAAAGACTCTGACTTTCCAAAATCCCCTCATTGAGCTGTTGTGTTCTTTATTTTGGATTGTTTTATCGTTATTTGACTTTCTATTAAGTTGCTGTTTTTAATAAGTTGGAGTTTTGTGAATGTCATTTGTTGAGTGCCTAATGTTTCATTAAAAAATATATGTCTATATATCTATATACATTTGTCATTCAAATTTTTTTCTTTGCATTTAAAAATTGTTTGGCACCACTAATTGTGGATCCAACATGCAGGCAATAAATATACTGTGTTCAATTCTTCAGCAGCAACAATAATTCACAAATGTATTCATAGAGAGATCTCATTTATATTACAACAACAGTTTCGTTTTTTTAAGCTGCTGATCAGTTAGAGGGCCCACAAATTAAATTTCGCTTAGGGCCCCCAGAAGACCAGGGCCGGCCCTGGTTGTTGTAGAAATGTGATGTCCGGGAAGTCAATATAAAAGCTTTTCTGTGCTCTTCTCAAAGTTTAATTACCTATGCAAAACAGCAGGGGGCAACAGTGAGCAGCTGTGGCGTCTGCTCCACCTCAGCTTATAAAGGGAAGAAGACAGCTGCAGGGCGTTTGTGTTTCTCCTCTCGTCGTGTAACCAACAAAGCTGATGGTAAGTACATTTCTTTTAAAAATCTGCTAACTCTATTTTTGTATTTTATTACTTTGAGTTTAGCCATTTAAGAAGTGCTTTTCATTCTCTACTTTTTTACTTTCGTAAATAGCTACTAATTGCCACTTATTCGACTAATTTTTTTGCTAGTTCAGCTAACTTTAAACTGTATCTAATCAGTCTGACCAGCTTGCCCCACAAGCGGACCTCTTAAAGCTTTTTATTTTAGTTTATTTTTGTGGTTTGTCCCCTCCAAGTAAATTGTTGTCCTGCTAGTCCATCATAGCAGAGTAAAGGAGATGTGTCGCAACACTTCCAAACCATGTTGGTTAGCTGAAGTTGATCGTCTTTTTGCCAAAGCTTACATTTTTTAACTTCCCTCTTTAAAATAATGCCGTATGTTTACTCTATTTCAGAAATGCAGTCTGCAGTTAGACACAACTTCCATGCGGAGACCGAAGGTGACCTAAACAAGCTGATCAACCTGAAGCTCAATGCTTCCTACACCTTTCTTTCCCTGGTATGACCTTTCTTCTTTTCTTCAAGTACTTTTAGTCATTAAAACTGAATGCTGCAGCCAGATGTTGCTATGGTGCTCTGGTTTCTGCTTCATTCCTTAATGTTCTTTGTTTTGTAGGGGATGTATTTTGACAGGGATGATGTTGCGCTGCCTAAATTCTCCAGTTTTTTCCTGGAGCGCTCTGAGAAGGAAAGGGATCAAGCGGAGAAACTTCTGGAATACCAGAACTTGAGAGGAGGCCGGATTTTGCTTCAAAATATCGCAGTATGGGATTTTTTTTCTTAAAGCCCTGACCTTTTTCTTGTTTTAATTTGTTTTGGGGAGGTGTTTGCCCTGAAAGTCTAAGGATTTTTTTTTTCTATCTCTTCTAGAAACCAAGCAAGGATGACTGGAGAAGTGGTCTGGATGCTTTAACTTACTCCTTGGATTACCAGAAGACTCTAAACAAATGGATCACTGATGTGCACCACAGAGCGGACGCTCACCACGATGCTCATGTAAGTGTCACACCAATTTGGTTTCCCAAAGCTGTTGCATCATTCTGATGTGCATCCAAGTAACCCATTTTTCTGCCTCCTGCAGTTCTGCGATTTTCTTGAGCAGCATTTCCTCATCGACAGCCACGACACCATCAAGAAGCTGGGAGATTACATTGGAAGCCTCGGCCGCCTCGTTTCATCAGAGACGAACGCCTCTCTGGGCGAATACCTGTTTGATAAGCACACTCTGTAAATGTCGCTGCAGTACCTGAACACAAGCTTCCTGCTTTCCAAAATTCCTCAGATTAGGTCAATGGAGCATATTCTGGTTAAACTGGAAAGCGTTTTTCACAATATACCCTAATGTACCAAAAACGCAGGAAAATAAACTTTGTACCTCAAATTGTCTGAATATGACATCCGTTAAGATTTCCGTTAAAAGTTGTTGGCTGTAAAATTAAAGCTACAGGTTAACAAATTTGTGCAAAGAGCCATTTATAGACTGTTTTTATCATGTGCATTTCAGTGTCCTTGTCTTTTTTTTTTTTTTTTTTTGTGTCAGAATTTGGAAAGATGGACAGAAATAAAATGGACTTAAGCTGTTGCAGTGATCTTATTTTGTCTGAATATTTTAATCAACTGAATTTATAAAAAAAAAAGTTGCCAACGCAGGAGAAGTTCCACACTTTGATATCAAAAGTGAAGTTATTTTCATTTTATTTTATTTTGTTTTTTTAGAATGAATTTAGAATGTTTATTTAAAATTTAGAATTTATTAAATTTACAATTTAGAATGTGTTTTTTTTTTTATTTTCATATTTTTACAATATAAAATTGATGTTAATTGCGCCCAGTTGGAATAATGTCTGGGTGTCTTGTAGCTGCCTGAAATAGAGCAGTGAGAACCTGACACCTCTCTGATAAAGGGTTTAAAATGGAAGACTAGTCACTTTAACTTGTTACTAGATTGAGTGTTGGCACAGTTGCTGTATGTTGAGGGGATTAGTGAAGAGCTGGATGCAATACATGATCCGCTAAGTAAACAACCCCCCACTCCCATTAATGCAATAGACATTTCTCCCAAATAAGGATCTAAATTCTGATTTAAATTTCAGATTTAATGACAAACCTTCTGGTTTTCCCTTAGTTTTTCCTAGTGTTGGGGTCTTTGTTGGTTTGACGAAGCAACAGATGTGTTTTCAGCCTTCTAATATCTGGAGGAGGGGTAGAAGGGGGGATTAAACGACGACACCGCTTTAGTGATTTGACAGTGCTTTGATGGAAAAGGTTTCAGGGAGGCCGTCAGTCATGGGCAGCACAACAATTGCAGGCTGGTAGATGTGCAAACCTTCTAAAGAGCAAAAGTAGAAGTTGCAAAGAATCCAATTAAATCTAGTAGCTGTTTTTACCACAAAGTAGGAGGCAAAGGGAAACATCAGCAGGTAAGAAAAATTGAGATTTCAATCGATTTGGATTAAAATGGAAAACAAAGTTAGTTGCAGGAATACAATTCAAACATTTTCTGTGTGATTTTGGACGAATGCACTTAGACATATGATATGACTGCTTATGCTTTTGTTTATCAAGTCTTTATTAATAACTACACCAAATAAAATTTTCCTCAATTTAGAAAAAAAAGAGTTATTTTTATGTGTTTTTCCTTCTCAGTCATGGTTAGGAATTCTTTTTGAAAAAGTTTTAAGAGAGCCAATTTTTTTGTGTACAAACCTCTTGATTCTGTTTCACCTCATTTGAACGAAAACTTTGACTTGTGTGCAAAGTGCAAAGTGCAATAAAAATGTATCTTTAACCAGTGTATCTCATTTAAATTTGAATTTTTGTTCTAGTTTTAGTTGATAAGCATTGATAAGCGTTTACAAGTCCATTCAGAACCATGTTAAACATTATCTGGGGGTTTTCTTTCTAGTTTTGCTCTTAAAATACCAAAGCAGACATGCTGACAGAGAACTTTGCAAAGGGAGGGAAAACAGTAACAGTGGGAGACTAACCTCTACTTATAAAGCTTGGAGAATCTGTAATTTTGGATTAATATTGCAGTGCCAGAGTTTAATCCAGTCTCTAGCAGAGACTATGATGATGGAAAAATGGGAGTGAACGCTTGGGTTATGCGATGGAGGAGATGACAGAGTGTATGAGAGTAACAGAAGGATTAGGGTCAGCCATGTTGAGCATCTGGCTTAGAGATGTTCCGTGCTCCTGGACTTTACTGCAACACATGAACACAGGGATTACACAGCACACATGTGAAAATGTGTGGAGACTGGCCCAAGGGGCCAGCTGACAGCGTGACGGGCTGACCCAACAGAAATGACTGAAGCGATTCTGCTGTTGTGACAGCTGACATGAGGCTGCTCAGAGACGGGGTCCGGATCCGGCGGGCTGCCGAGCCGGCAGAACCAGAATCAGAGGAAGCAACTGAGCCCACTCATCATGAGCCCACTCATCCTGGGCATCATCACAAACACCCTCATACGGAGCATCACCCAGGCCACGACTACACCCACATGAAGGAGAAGTTCATGAACGAGCTGGGTCATCTACCAAGTAAGCCCACAACTCAGGAATTCAAACACTGAGTATCTACTTTCATTTTGGATAGTGGGTTTAGTGAGCATGATCACTTTTGTCAAATTTAAACCAAATATGTATCCAAAAAACATGTATTCCCACATAAACATGCAGTTTAACAGTCTGTAGATGTGCTCTTCTGTGTTTTTATGCATTAGTCGCTACATGACGGTGCAAAAAGTTGTCAAATTACTGTTTATGGCGCTCGGAGTGAAGCGGTTACTGTTGAACTCTTGTCACTGTCTGCCACTTTACGGGTTCCTCTGGACCACTCCCAGCTAGAAGCCTGTTATTATCTGATTGGGAAAATGGGTGTTGCTGACCAAACACATGCTCAGCCAACTGCCCTGAGATAAGAAGGACCTTCTCCTTCACATGAATCCTTTTTTTTTCCATCACGGCCACACTTCTCTGGCATATATTCTATTATCAAAATAAACTATTCATGTGTGACATGCTTGTAATAAAACTGTTTTGCAGTTCCTATGTGGGCAGTGGCAGCTATTGTTGTGTTGGTCCTGGTTTTGGTGGCCTGCTTCCTCTTCTGTGCGTTCAAGAAATGCTTTGGCAAAAAGAAAAAGCCAAAGAAAGCACGGGAGAGGAAGACAGGCCGCCGCCGGAAGACAAAGGAAGGGGAGGGAGAACCTGGAGAAAAGGTGAGCTGGAAAACTAATTATGCATCATTCAATGAGTATAAACTGATTGATATCAAATGTGTGGATTTTTTTTTTGTCTTGTAGGAAGGAGAGGTGAAGAAGGAAGGGGGTGAAGAGGAGGAAAAAGAGCAAGAAAAGCTTGGTAAACTGGAGTTCTCCCTTGACTACAACTTCACAGATTCTCAGGTAGGTCCTTTAGGGAAACAGCACTGATTCAATCAAGCAGAAATGCAGCTGGATCATGCAGAATCTTATCAAATATCTGTCCTCCTCAGCTCATTGTGGGCATCCTTCAGGCCCAGGACCTCGCTGCTATGGACATGGGAGGAACTTCAGATCCATATGTCAAAGTGTTTCTGTTACCCGACAAAAAGAAGAAGTACGAGACCAAGGTTCAACGCAAAAACCTGTGTCCCGTATTTAACGAGACTTTCATTTTTAAGGTACCTCGTTCTGTCCACGATGCGTGAACTTTTGCTTTACATCTCTTCATCTCCAGCCTTTAGGAACCACTGGTAAGTATCCTGACCCCATCTATGAAAGTCATTCTGTGTTTTCTGTTTTTAGATTCCATATGCAGAGCTGGGGGGAAAGACTTTGGTATTGCAGGTTTTCGACTTTGACCGTTTCTCCAAACACGACATGATTGGTGACATCAAGATTCCCATGAACAGCGTAGATTTGGGTCAGCCTCTGCAACAATGGAGAGATTTAGAGAGCGTGGAAAAGGAGGAGGTGCAGTCATCAAAAACTAACATTTCTTCTGAAGTTAGAAAATTAACATTGCTTAAAAAATGTAAAATAAACCATCATAACAGTGTTTTTTTTTACTGCATTTCTCACCCAATAGGAAAAACTAGGTGATGTTTGCATTTCTCTGCGCTACGTACCCACTGCTGGAAAACTGACTGTAAACATCATGGAAGCAAAGAATCTTAAGAAAATGGATGTTGGTGGTTTATCAGGTCACTACACATCTTGTTTTGTAAAAAGATAAATAGATTAGCTGTATGAGGAATTGAAATGGTCACACTAAAAAAAACATGTTTCGTCCTCTTTTTCTACACAAGATCCATATGTGAAGATAGTTTTGCAACAAAATGGAAAACGTATAAAGAAGAAAAAGACGACGGTCAAGAAAAACACCCTCAACCCCTACTTTAACGAGAGTTTCAGCTTCGACGTCCCATTCGAGCAAATACAGGTAGGCTTTGGAATAATCATCCCTTTTGAAGGGCAGCAGCCGCTGTGATGTCAGTGATGATTGCATGTTGTCTTTCTTCTCTCAGAAAGTCCAGGTTGTCATTACAGTGTATGATTATGACAAGCTTGGGAGCAATGACCCCATTGGGAAGACCTTCATGGGTTACGGAGCCACAGGAGTTGGCCTGCGCCATTGGTCAGACATGCTGGCTAATCCCAGGCGTCCAGTGGCCCAATGGCACACGCTCATGCCCGAGGAAGAGGTTGAAGCGGCTCTGAAAGCAAAACCCCGTTAACCGCTCTTTATGACACACCGCGGAGGTTTTGTTTGGCGTCAAGGTGGACGTTTTACTTGTTCTGTGTCAATGTTTTTTTCCTTCAAGTGTAACGGGAGATAGGAAAGGAAATAAAGTTCTGTTGTTTATACTTATTTTTAGTTTTTTTCTAATCCAGCGGATTAAGTTATTGTCCCATCCTTTGACATTATTTTTACCGAGATCCAACTAAAAAGAGAAACAGAGGACTGAAATGAAGGTTTAACCCATACCATTACCTTTTATGCTTTTTAATAGTTCATAGGTGTGCGTATGAGTGTTTGTTTGCATGTTCATATAAAATAATCTCATTCCTCTCCTTCAATCCTTCACCCAACATGACGTCATCATTTGTAAAACATGCAACATCAGCATCTTTAAAGGTATGGATGGGTCTGAAATCCTTGTTTGCTAAAATATCTGATCTTTTTTTGTTTTAATGTAATGCTGGTTTTATTTCGTATTTGTTTTCTTCTTGGTTTTTTGGCTCACTTTGTTGTTGTGCAAAAAGAGTTCTGTAAAGTCTAATAAACATTTGAAAAAACCTCACATACTGTAGGTTATTTGATGTTTGCACAGGAGTGTAACAATTCATTGTATCAACAATTCAAGCCATATTTGATATCTGTTCATTTGGAACGATCCGATTCAGTAACCTAAATTCCATCCAGAACATCTTTAGCCAAAACTTCAACCAGTGTGACTAAGAGATAAATACCTACTGAACAGTGCAGGTGAGGTTTTCCAGATTCCTTGTATTTCTTGCAAGATAATCAAGTCTAAATTAAATTTGTAGAAACAAACAAGTAAACAAGAATTGAATTCAAATCCGGCACATTTTAGGTTTATGAAGTTCAGCCCACTGTTGTTTTCCCACATCAAAATATTAAAAACTGAACATTATAAGAACATTCTACCACACTACAGTCACATGTCTTTATAAAATTCTGTGTTTCCACACATTAGACTGTAATGATGGATTGATCTTTTTTTTTTCTGCCATCATGTGTGTGTTGTCCATTGTGATGCAATTAGTTGTCTTTACCTTATACTAAAAGAAACCTACAATACCTGAACACAGATTGTATTTTTCAGCATCGATATAATCAATTCAATGTAGTTAGAAATGATTTTATAATGGGACAGGTCCATTTGTTTAACAACTTGCCTCAGACTGATCGATGTGGTTGGATAAATCCGTTCATCAATTAAGTCAATTCATTTTTACAGTCCTAGTTCCTTTGTTAATTTGAAAATTAATTTAAATAAATAAATAAATTAAAGCAGTATCTATGTCACCAGTAGATGGCGCATGCCCAGTTCGCTTTAAACCCGGTTGCTCAGCAACAAAGACAAACTTTTTCTCGGGATGGTGAGGAAACTTCTCTCAGCAGAGTTGCGTTTTTACACTTAAAATTTGTTAACCAGAGTGCAGGTTGACGCTACCTAAGTTAGCTCTCTCTGCTAATAAACGAACCTCCCGGCCTTTTAGTCCAGGAAGGACGTCGAGGTTCTTTTTTAGTTTGTTTGTTTTTCCGCTTCTGTGACATCGAGGAATGAGTTCCGGACGGAGGTCTGAGGGGGCGGGGTGTATTACCTGGTGGGGGCTTAGTCCTGCAGTCGACCTGCTCAGTTTGGGTAAGAAGATGAAATTTTGCTGATTTTTTTTTTTTAATAGACCACTTTTGAATTGTTGTTCACCAGAACCATTCATTTAAATAAATAAATAAATGCAAAATAATTGGGGGAGGGGGACGAGGGCACCTGTGGACAGGAACTAAGGTGTGTTCACTATAAGTAGCATCACAGGTGTCCTGAGACTTAGTCTGTCAGTCTCCCCCTCATATAAAGGTTGATGAGAAAGTTTTCCCAAATGATTAAGAAGAAAACCACAGACAAGCAATCAATCTATACATTGATTGCAATATATGTGTATATATGTATAAATTAACAATAGTCTTAGAAAATATTATAATGATCAATTAAAGTCAAATTGAGATCCGAAAACGCGCCTTATAAATAACATGATGATGATGATGATCATGATGATGATTACTATTATTATTATAGTTTGATTAGTTGCTTGCAAGGGATGGGGAGGCAGATTTATATGATCCCACCCCTTATTTATAGCAAATCAGTGGGCTAATTACCGATATTTTCTTGCAGAACATTCCAGATGTGTTTTTACATTAAAGTGGGAAATACATAATTCAGAAGCATTTATTTTAATATGCCTTATCAAGCACATGGGAAACCTGTAAAACTGTCTCTGTGTAATGTTAGAATTTTTTCCCCATTGGACCTCAAAAGAATACTTACTTAGAAGGATTAAACTTAAATATTTTATCTTGCTTAAATGATGGAACCTTTTTTTATTTTAATCCAATTACTACAAATATAGCAAAAGTTGGTTTAAAAGGCAAAATGATAAAACAATCCAAACTGCCAATTGAGCCTAATGTTTCTGAAGGAAACAGGATTTCAGGGTTGAAATATTTTAAAGTCCCACTAATGTAATCTGGTATTGATGTATATTTGAACATTTACAGGTGGATATAAATAAAAAGCATTAAGGTTTGGTACCCTCCTGGTGGGATTATGGCATGTCTCTGTTCATAGGTCCTGCAGGATCTGAGGAAGAAATCAAAGTTTTACTGGTTGGCAGCGGAGATCCAAGACATATTTTGAAGACTATCGCTGGTTTGCAGGAAAAACGTCTTCATGTGAGTTCCGTAATGGTACATTTTGCTTGTGAGGAAATGTCCCGTCTGGTCTAAGCACTGACTCATTGCAGGTATATGTGATAGAAACCTGCATGGAGTTGGTAGCTAGGCAACTGCTGCTGCTCTACATAGCTCTGATTCCTCAAGAAATTATGGGAATCAGTGGTGAGTTAGATTTGATGGAAATGTTCATTTCATGAAGGTTTAAGATGCGTCTTTACTTTTCAATCTTGTTTTATTCTTTTTTAGAGAAGACAGAAGTTTTCCTTGAGGTGTTTGGGAACAGTGAAATCCGAAGTCAGACAGAGGAAATTGTGCGACAAGCAGCATCACAGCTCCATCTATTCGTTACCGAGACAACAGAGACAAGCCCACATAACTGCCTCAACACAACTCATCTAAAGGTTGAACAATCTGCCCCACAACTGCTCCTTCATACATTCTTACACAACATACTTTAGTACAAGGATGTCTAAAAATGACAACTCACTTTTTACAGTTTAAGGAAAGAGATGAACTAGCCAAAATATTTAAGTCATGGACCCGGCCGTCATCACCTCAGCATCCAGCTCCCATCTCGATGTCCAAAGCCTGGGATTACCGAGTTAGGCAGCATCTGGGGACACGCTACGACTCCCCCGAAGGCTGCTTTGACTGGGACCTTCACATGAAGCTTCACAAGAAAGGGGTCAACATCCGGCATTTCCTTTTGCTTTCGACTTTCTACTTTAATAATTAGCTAAAGGAGGTTTTAGTTTCTCTCGTATTCTGCTCCGGTTTGTGTACAGTGTGGTGTCATAAACAAACAGCAGTATGAACAATGGAGGAAGCGGGGACTGGCGTTTGAAATGAGGGAAGGCGTCTACCAAATACCCAACCCAACTTTGCTCTCAACAAGAGTGCTCAGTCGAGTAAGTGCAGGCGTGTTTGGAAATAAAGCGTATGGAGGGCATACGTTTAGAAATAGAATTTGACATGAGTGTGCATCCTGGCAGACGGGAGACTTTGTGGGGTACAGAGGCTACTGGGGAGACATCGTTTCCAGCCCTTATCTCTCATTTGGAGTTGAAACTGATGACATGAGCCTGCTGAAGACGCAAAATGGGAAGCACATCAAGGTAAAAAATAAAATTGTCATCGTGCAGCTGAAATGATTGTTGAATATATTGAAAAAGTTGATCTGAGTATCTATTTCTGGCATTATTTTGTTTTCTTAGACGGCGCAGGACATTTCTTTTGCAAACGTGCAGGGATTGTTCCAGACTTTGTCCAGTAGACGGAGCTGTCCTGCTACCTCTGAGCCAGAGAAGCCATCCATGCAGCCTGACCTGAAGTCTTTGAGGATTAAAGGTGGGAACCTTTAAATTGAAATTTTGAGTTACACCACAAGCATGGATGGAAGCAAAATGGCTCATCGGCAGTGAGAGTCCCAGTCTTCTTCATCTTTTTCTTAAACCTATTTTTCATTCTATGTCAAGCAAATAAATCAACAATAAATTATTGTCATATCTTCTTTAGATTTGATGCACCTGACTGGGGTCTCCTTGACAATCCTTTCACCGGAATCAGTTCACAAACTCCCAGACAAGCAGAAATACTCTTATTTCTTTAATTTCATGTATTTTTCTGTAAGGTGAGACATTTCAACTCATTCTCATCATCATTGTGCTGACTAATATAAATATGAGCCTTCGTGCTTTCTTTTGGTTTTATTTTTGGGCTGTGCCTTGAAGCTGCGTGCACCAGTTAGGCCCCATGATGGGACAGATTGCAGCACCAGACGCTGTACTCGTCGTGGAGTTAGCCAAGTGAGTTTTTTTTTTTTTTGAGTAACATAACCGGCTGCCATGGTAACTGTTCAGTCACCATGACCAAAATGACTGGGATTGTAGAGTATTTGCACTTGTGCACCCAATGTTTTTGTGCTTTATATCTGAGGCACAACATTTATAGTCCCGAAATGTTTTTTTGTTTTTCATTCATGTGGTAAATAAACAGTTTGTATAAAAAAATTAATGTCTATTTGGAATATATTTGTTTAACTGCATTTTTTTAAACTCATTATTGAAGTTGGTACGCGCTAAATTTCAGGATGTATTTCTGCATTTTAGGTACATTCTGGATCTAAGCAAGGAGCAGGAAGCAGGCGTTGCAAAGAAAGCGGCGAGCATGGCTCTCGAGGCTGGGTTTGAAGCAAGGCATGATGGGAGCATCGACGACGTCCATGCAGTTTTTGTGCAACAGAAAAAGTGTTTTTGATTTCTACTTGTCCACTGCAAGCAATTCATTTACAAGATACAAAAAAACAAGTTAAGATGGCAAAGTTTGAGGTTTTACTTTTCTTCTCATTAAAACAAAACAAAAAATGTTAACTCTTTATTTCATTCAGGCCTTTATTTTAAAAGCTACAAATGCAACTCAAATAAATATGTGCCTGTATATAATCACACAAAGATCTGATGAATTGTTTTATGTCTCAGCACAAACACAAGAGTGGGGTTGAAATCAAAAACTGAATATTTTCCTTGTTGCTTGTGCTTCTGCTATATGTGCACATTTGTATGGGGGTGGGGGGGTCACTTCCAGCGTCCTCCAACTTTCCCTTTCCCATGGCCTTTTTTGCTGCAGTGGAAAAAGAGAAGATTCAAGGCAGATAGTAAACGTTCATTCAAAAAAGGAAGCAATTCACATTTTTTGATGCTTCATTTACTACTCAATGTGTGGAGCGCTCTGTTGACATTAGCAGAACATTTGCATGTCCTGTTTGCATTCATAACCTGTGACACTAACGTGTGAAATGTTTGTATAAGCACAGAACATCCGCTTTACAACATTCTGCTTTTTTTCTGTGTGATATACAGATGCTTCTATGCTTGGTTTGAAACAAAACCATATGTGACACCATTGAACGTGAGAAGTATTTCTTATGTATTGTTTTTTATTTTTATATTTTTTTACAGTAAACAACACAGCAAAAACAGCCCTGCCTAGAAATAAGTAAAACATTCTTTAAATTGAAAGAATTTTTCTGTAAGCACCAGTAAGAAAAAAGAAAACGCCAATGGGTTAAGAAAAATGGCAAAATGGTCTTACCAAGAATTCTCATTTCTTAAAATACCATTATTTTATTTTTGAAAAACTTTCTTGATACAATTATTCCTGCAAAATGGAAAGTTTTTGGAGTGCAGGCTTAGAATAAGTCAGCTAAAACCTGTTTGTCATTGTTACTCCCTTATTAGCAAATTAAAAAAGGATTTTGTTCCATTTTTCTTTTGTTTATGGTTGTTTTTTAATACACAAACCATAAATCAAACAAAACCATTGAGGTTTGAACTGAAATGTGGGGAAAATGAAGTGTTGCATCCCTGGTGTAAACAGTGTAGAAGATTATAGACTCACAATTTTTGAGCATGTTGGATTCTGTTCAGTAGAACGTTAATCTGAAAGAAATATTTCAAAAAGAGGTTTTTTAGGTTTTAAATTAAGTAGGAAGGTTAGAGATCAGCGTTGGTCCAGACCTCATACTTCTGTCTCTTCATCTTCTCAGTCAGGTCAAACTTCTCTGACTCCAGCTGATAGATCCATTCCCACAACTGCTTGGCTTTCTCTCTGCAATGCATGATCAAGTTGAAGTGCTTTAGCTCTGCTTCCACTAAATGATCCTCACTCACCTGAGGCCGTCCTCTCTCAGGTTCTCAACAGCGAGCGGCTTGCGTCTTTCAGCCAGGGTCATCTTCTTGATTTCTCTTCCAGTTTGTCTCTTGCCTCGTCTTTGCTCCACCTGCGGCAAAATTTACCGTCACGTAAGGCGGTTGGCCAAAAACTGGAAACGCATCTCATGTACGCATAAGAGACCTTTGCAAGGAACCCTCCAAAGTGAGCCCCCATATTGGAGAGCACCTTCTTCTTCTTGGCCTCATCATCTGCTCTCTTTTTTGCCTCCTCATCCTCTTTTCTTTGTCTTTCCGCCTGTGGAGCGCAACTTTCAACTAAATTGCTCCTGGCTTTTTTTTTTGGTCAAATTATATTATTCAGAATTTATGAAAAGACATCATTAATAATTACAGCAAGCCTTGTCTGTCTGTCGCGCTCTTTTTCGGCTCTCACTCGCTGCTGCTCAGCCCTTTCGGCTCTTCGTCTCTCCTGAGGAAGACACAGTAACAGTGTGTTTAAATCCTTCTTCTTTTACCTTTGTGATGGAATGAGAGGACAGGATATGCATTACAATCCTGTCTTTAAGTCCAATCAGCTCCTCTTCTTCTCTTTTCCTTTGTTCAAAGTGAACATCAATCAGAGTCTGAAGCTCCAGAAGATCTTTCTCCATCCTTTTCCTGTGGATGTCCTAACAAACAGTCAGCACAAACACAAGCTTGGACAGATCCTGCTGAAAGGCTGTAAATGTCTGACTGTTTTCAGTAGACTTGCATCAAAGTCAACCCGTTCCCCCTCTGGGATTTTAGGTGCTGCAATTTGTGGAACCACTGGCCTAAAAAACAAACAAACAAAAAAAAACCAGGAACATACATCAAATCTAACCGTTTCATTTTTTTGGTCAGGTTTTTCCCGAGCAAAAGTCGTATTTGTTTACTTACTTGGGTTTAGGGCGCTCTTCTTTAGGATGCAGATGGCAAAGAGCCACAAAAAAGGTTAAAATGAGGTTTAAAAAGGTAAAAAAAAAAAAAAAAAGGTTTAAAAGGCACTTTTAAAGTTAAAAGTTAAACACTTTAATACAAGTTAAAGTTAAGTTAAAACACAGTATCATAGTCTCACCTTCCTCTCCCTGCTCCTCATCTTCCTCTAAACAAAAAAACATGGATGTTTTTTGGTAGTTTAGATGTAAGAGCAAATATATCAGCCTCCCTTTTTGAAATGAACTGAACTTCCTTACCATATCGATGCCCTCTAAATAAAGAGAGTTATTGGAAGACATCAATAAATTAGATTCACGTTTTCAAAAATGATCATTTCGAGACTTATTTGCCTCACCTCTGGTCTTCTATGCAGGACATTCTGAAAGTCAAGAGAGCAGTCGGTACTGTCAAAATTAGAGGACGAGCTGCTTTCTTTTAAAATCAGAGCAAGTCAGACATGTCTAGACCAAAATACAGATGAATAATCAGGCATCG
Organism: Oryzias curvinotus; assembly: GCA_023969325.1. Classification (NCBI taxonomy): domain Eukaryota; kingdom Metazoa; phylum Chordata; class Actinopteri; order Beloniformes; family Adrianichthyidae; genus Oryzias; species Oryzias curvinotus. The sequence goes on along the minus strand of CM043724.1, from coordinate 8,766,769 downwards.
TGTTCTTATTATCCTCTCTAATGGGGGGGACTATTTGTAGGTACATCAACACACATTTAGATGTTTTATTGAAGCACACGTTAAAACAAGAAAAGCCATGTGTAGAAAATAACACGGCAACAGGAAACACCAGACAAACAGAACAGAGCCGGTATAATGAAGGAGCAGCTGGGAGTTTCATTTAATTAAAGAAGAATGTGTGGCAGAGACATCCATCGGGTCAACTGGGTGCAAACAAAAACCAGTGAGAGGATTCATCAGTTTGAGCCGTCTCATCTGAAAAGATCGTTCCTAACCCTTTTAGCAGCAACGCTATTTTATATGAAAGACTTTGATGCAACTATATTCCCTCAGGCTGTGCATCATCGTCTGTATCATCATGCTGAGGCCATCCAAATCCGTCCAATCTCTTTATAAATATGTTTATGGCCAAGATCGCAAAGCATGAGAATGATGAGCAGGGGCTTGGATGGACAGCAGATGAAGGATTGGGAGAGGAATTCTTCAAGGGCAACAGAAATACATTTGACATTATGATTATAAACTCAGAGATGTACTAATAAGCCCGATGTAACAAAAAAAAAAAAACACAAAAATGTCTTCAAAAATAAACATCATGTAGCTTTATTGAGTACATATCTGAGAAAATAACAATTTAAAATGCTTGGAATTTTCTGGAAATTGTGTTATCCTCAGTCACAATCCTATTAAGAAGGTTAACAAAATGATTTTTCCCCTCATTAAAGTTTAAAAATGCTTTCTGTAAATGTAAAAGACCTTAATAACAGATTAAATTCAACAAAATTCAAATAAAACTATAAGTAGCTTGCACCAGTCTACCCTAAACTACTTTCCTTTACTTGATTTGTAACTTAAATTTGAATAAACTTTATTTATAACTGAAATCCCACAAAAACATTTTGCTTCATAAAAGGTGAAACGAATTCAAGTATGACCAGGATTGCACATCTTCATAGTTCTCTATACATAGAAGAAAAATTGTTGTTGATTTTTATACATATGTAAACAAATTTCAGATTCTTATTGGAAGAAATAAAACCTTTTTCTAAATTCTAATATTTTACCAAAAGGAAAGTCACAATCATCTGCAGACACATGAGTGTGCTGCATACCTGAAGTACAAAAATACAAGGATAAATTCCCATCTTTAGTAAAAATCTCACCATACCTACTAACCCTGCCAGGTTTGGAAAAAGAGGAAAATGTAAAGCCCCTTACCTGGACTGGAGACACAATGATGCTCGCAAGTGATGATATGACGACTCCCAACAGAGAACAACACAGCTTTATATGTGAGGTCCCCTTGGATCAACATGGAGCTCATTCATATTTGCATTATTGCTGCTTTGAGGAGACCAAAATCATCTAAATTAAACAATCCACGTCTCCATTACTCAACAAATAAAGAGAGTCAAATGAAATGATAATGAATTAACACAGTGATCTAAATATAGAAGAGCTGGACTAAGGACAGGCATGAGAAGGACTTTCAGAAATGTGAGTCCAGATAAAGACGGGGACATAAATGTTGGAGCTTATCCCACATCTGGAAGGACAGGTGTTTCAGTACAGAACTTCAAATCAAAAATTTGTTCCGTCATAACCTTTCTTTAAGCACTACAGAAACTCCTTTGATTCAGATGTTTGTGATTGGTTGTACTCATTCAAGAAAACACACGAAGCTGAGAGTTCAAGTCCTTTTCGTTTTATATTTCGTGTTTTAATAGAACAGGAAATGTAGCATAATCAGCCTGCAAGTCTAAAAAATGTAAAAACAAAAAAATTAAAAGTAAATATTGTGTCATATAATGATTTCCCTTTGATTTATCGTTACTGTTTTGTTGCTAAGGATTTTTTTAAATCATTACTTTATTGATGTACTGTTAAAAATTATACATGCATTTCATGTAAACAGACTTAATTTTTATTAAAACAAAAGCTTAACATTCTGTCTCAACTAGAAATATATCCCATAAACTGATTTAATAAAAACAAATATTTATCACATCAATGCTGATTTTAAAAATATGTACAGGTATATATAATTGAATTTTTAAATTGAAGTCTATTAGTTGTTTTCCACTTAAATTAAAGTGTAATAATTATTTCACTAATATGTTCATGTGCAGTTTTTACAACTTAAAACCCAGCCACAGGTCTTTTTAACCATCTAAAAGAAAAAGAAAATCTTTCACAAAAGATGAAGTGCCGGAAGAAAGTAATTTTAATATTCACATTTGTATTAAACGCCTTTTCTTTGTTTTGATTATTCTAGAATAGTTTACAGGTTTGGTAAATAACGGCACAGAAATGTCTATTTTAGATCTGACCTTTGTTTCCATTATTCTATGCTTCTGTCCAGCAATAAAGATAAATAAATTAAACCAACTTCAGTTTATTAAGAACATTTTTATTTGAACTTGTAATATTGCTTTAAAAAGCTTCACAATAGCAATAATATATAGAATAGCTGAATTGATGAGGAGCTTAAAAAAAAACAGAAGTGTCACTTTTCACAATATGGTTTTGACCTCTGACCTGCAGCACTGATGACTGAATAATTGCACATGTTCTAAAATACATCTTGCATTGTTATGGCGCATATTTAAAACACATGTAACAAAAATAATAATAACAATAATACATCAGGAAAAGTGGCAGTGAAGTGTCAAGCTCTTTACAGTACAGATTTTAGCTTTACAAATCTAGCATACTGATTAAATGGTTAAATAAAGGAGTTTATGCTTTATTTAAAAGTTTTTCCATCAGAAACTGAATTTTAGGTTTATAATCTCAACACCTTGCACATTATTATAATTATTTTTTGAGAAAACACACAAGAGACCTCCAGATCCTTAAACTAATGGGCCCAGACAAATTAACAGGCTTAAACAAAAATAAAGTTTTCAGACTTTTTACTGGCCAAAGATCTAAAAACCGTCTAGGTATTTGTGTTTTGAGACAAAAGCGATCATTAAAAGCACTCAAAGCTTAAAAGGAAAATTACAATTTCGATCCTTAAATTCTGATTTATTGAAATGACTTCCTCATGTTTTGCTGACCGGTGATTTTTCTAACAGTGCTGGTGGGAGTTTCTAATGAAAAAAGTGAGCAAAGACTCAACAAAAGCTAAATCTTACTGTGGTTTAATTCTACACAATTGCTCCACTCTTTCATCTCCACGTAAGGCAGTTTAATTCCGAATACAGGAGTTGTTTGTCAGCTGTTTTTGGTTTCTAAAACCTCTGTTCTCTCCTTTAAATCTAATAAGTGAATTCCTGCATGCATACGTATTCATGATTAGTAAAAAGTATAAAAGCCAAAACTAGAAAATATTGTAAAATGTTCGGTTTACCGAATGAAATGTAGCGCTCTGCATCCGGCCCAGTGGAGTCTTTGTTTCAGAAGTTTGCTTTCAGAAGGCAGACAATGAGATCACAACAGCAGCTCTTCTCCCCACACCGCAGGAATGAAGACTAATCACGTATGATAAATCATCTAAACCAAACTAAACCATTTAATTCAAATTAAACATCCCTCGCTGCTATCCATGTTAAATTATTCCCTGAAGTAAAGTGATGTCAGCAGGTTAAGTCCCGACACGGAACGGTGTAACGGACACATACTGGCGTTTGAAAGCTAACATCTTCGTAATGAGAATTCATAGAAATGCATGTTTACTTGATTGAACTGCAGAAGCTAAAGGCGTTTCTCTCACAGATGGACGCATCAGTAAAACTTTCTTTTCAAGGTCCACCGTAACGTTCTGTGTTCGTCATCCACCAGAAAGGTCCATTCTCTCTACAGGAGAGACACCAACCCCCCCCTTTACGTCATCACGTCTTCTCTGCGCCTGCACACCTTTTTCAGGGTGGACTGTCTACTGCTCCTTCTTGACCTTCGGTTGGCTCTCCTCCGTTTTACTGCTCTCTCTTTGGTTGGGGCTTAGCAGCTCAAGCAGGTCGTTCACAGCTTTTCTGATCTGATCGCCAAACTTATGAGCATCCTGGAAACGGAAACAGAGGAGCACAACATACGCTTTTGTTACTGCGGTGACACAACCCTGCCAGATAAGAAAAATGACATCACAGATCTTAAGATTAGGCAAAAACACCCTCAAAGGAATAAAGTCAATAAGTTACACCGTCATGAACAAAACAAGGGAAATGAAGGATTGTGGGATTCAAATTAGAGAAATAAAGATGTAATAATGTAGTTCCATGATGCTGCTTCTTAAATGAACTAATTTGTTTTAGCTGTGAGAAGAAATTGGCAGCATGGATGAAGTTTGTAAAGGTAAAGATAAACCAACAAATTCTCTGGATAGACAAGATTAGGACACATATCTTAACCTGAGATGGAGGGGAAATGATGAAGATGTGCCATTTTTTTTGCAGCAACATCATACTATATGACACTAGGAGTTTGAAACCCACATTTGCATTGACTTGTCTTACGGTTAAGCCTCATTCAAAACTGGACTGTGACAGAAACTAATCTCAAAGTAATCCCCCAAATCTTAAAACAGAATTTACCTGAAAAGACTAAACAGTTAAACTCGTTAAAGTTAAAACTTTCTCCAAACTGCCTTAGAATTTTTGTTTTTTTATTGTTTAGACAGAGATTCTGAAAAGTGAATAAAAATGAAAATTCAAACCCTTTTTAAATTCAACTCACCGTAGCAGGACAGGAATGTTTACATGAGATGTGGAAGTTAATAACGTTCTCCCCTATAAAGTTGTAAGAAACTCCATAACCGTCATCAGCCACCTACAAAACAAAAAGAATTACTTATTGATGTAAAAAATATTCAATAAAAAAGTTTTAAGCTTGGAGAATTCAAGATCAACTTATTTATAGGCTTTAATGGTAAATTGACTTTTTTTTTAATTTCAAAACCAAAATTAAACCAAACAAAACAAAAACGGAACAAAATAAAATAAAAAATATTTTAGTTTTAATTGAATTTTTATTACATTGAACAAAGAAGAAGAAAATTGACATTAAAACTGTGCCTTAACCCTTATTTTGTGTAAGGGACCAAATTGACCCACTTGAAAACGGATCAATTGCGATCCAAATACAACATACGGGTCAAACATGTTAACATGTATGCAGAAAAACATGTTAAACCTAAACCAATCTCTTCAACATGCCGTCATTAACCAGGAGCCTTAAAGGTTTTTTTTCCTCTTAGTGTGATGCAAAACTTTAAGCAGGAAATCCTGAGGCTGAGATTGTTTAGATGGTTCAAGTTCCCCCCCCTTTATTAGCAGACATCAGTATTAAATCATCTAAAGAAGGAGCTTTTAAAATGGGATGCAGACAAACTTAAATATTTAGATTAAACAAAATTACTAACCAATAAAATATATGTTGCATGTTTAATGCATTTATGTTTGATATTAGGAAGATGCAACAAACCGGTCCAAAGCCGCCTCCACAGGAGATGTACTCTGGGTGGTTAGCCAAATCAAACAGCTCCACCTGCTGGATTGAAGTCTGACTTGTGGACAGCCTCCATGGCTCAGCCAGCACCTAAAGACCAATCAGTTTGTTAACGCCTTCATTATTCCTCAGAAGACTAAACCGAATACTTAAAATAATCAAGTGACTGAGATCTTAAACAAACTTCTTTCAAGAAAGGAGACTCCAGTCCAAGGTATTTGGATACCACATAGAGGCAAAAAAGGTGTCGGTCAATGCCAGCTCCAGTCATGGCCATGCGGTACAGCTGCTGGTGCTTTTCACTGGCTCCACGGAACAGACGCCTGCACACGTCTGCTGGCTGTGATGGAGGAGAACCCAAACACAAGAATCACACGCAAGAGAAAAGAAGACGCTTTCTTATCTGGAAGGTCATAATTCTGTGACGACACTCAGAAAACAAACTGAGTTTCCACCTCTCCATTTTCCAGGGCTCGGACAAAGGCACTGCTCTCATTGGTGCAGGAACGAACCGTCTCAGTCCTGCCCTCCCTGAACAGACGAGTCATGGACGCCTCATACGTCAAACAGAAGGTCCCCCGTTCCTGAAACCATTTTAATGTATGGTGTTTATTTAACAGATGTGAAAAAAGTGTACTTTTATCTATATTAATGAACACATGCAGGGCAGGGCTGACTCTAAAAGTGGGTAAAGAATAAAAGAAGGGTCCCATTCCATGTTTCAGTGGGCACCTCACCCTGTAGTAGGCCAGCTGGAGAGTCATCTGAATGAACGCATCGGGGCTGACTTTGCACTTCTTAATCTTTCCTTTGCCAAAGTCGCGGAAAGAGAAAACGTGGAAGTCCACGTCATCGGCCAGAGCCTGGGCCACCGCCAGAGACCGCGAGATCTGCTCCTCACACTGACAAACACAGGCAGAGAAGCATGTCGCTCCAATGAAAGGATGCATTTCTCACACCATGCAGATCATTGACAGGCATACAAGCTCCTGTTGATTCAACTCTGCTTACATTTTGGAGAAAGAAGGAACTTACATAAATCCAGTTTCCAAGCAGATTTTTATAAAAGCGTGGTAACCAGGCAACAAGCAAAGAGAAAAGTAACTTCCTCTGACCAATTAATAAAGAAGTAAAAGATGCTGAGATTGTGTTTGAACTGAACAGTGGCAAACATCACATTACATGACTGCTATATGAAACTAAATATACATAGAAATGATCAAAGAAACGAAGAAGAAAATCTCCACTGGTTTTTATTTTTTGTTAGCCTGCAGTGTTAAACCATAGCAGTCAATTTAATAATCTGATGACTCACTTCAGGAGAGATTTCCCAGTTCAACTTCTGTGGTCGAGGCAACGATGCGTCTACTTCTCCTTTGCAGTGACCCTCTTCGTTGTAGCCCAGCTGGAAGCTGTCTGTGGCCAAAACGTACTGAAAATGCACAACGACCTCCCATTAAAGATCCACTCTGATGAAAATGGTGTTTTTAACATGTTCTTGTAGCATTTTTCTCATGATGGAGGACAGATTACGAAGAAAATGAAGATCAAAATTGGATATCTGTGTACGGCGTTTCCCCGCTTATTCGCGGCTTCACATATTTGCAGTTTTTTTTTTTTTTCCAGTCATGTGACTCCTCCGGTTCATCACAAAAACCCAGACAACTCAAGACGCTTGTATAAGACTTTTGCGTCCGAAGGAGGTGCTGCGAGGGAGGAGGGGAGCCGATATGAAGAGCACGCCAGGATTTCCTTTGCAGGCTGCTAAGGAACATTTCATCGCTATTTCCACTGGTTCCTGAATCCCTATAACCAGAGTTTGTGGCCCTGCATGGAGAAATCAGCTGATTCAAACCGGCCGGAAAATATCCTGATAAACTGAGGAAGATACCGTATTTTCCAGACTATAAGTCGCTGCGGAGTATAAGTCGCACCAGCCCAAAAATGCATTATAAAGTAGAAAAAAACACAGATAAGTCACACTGGACTATAAGTCGCACTTTGACGGAAAATTTATTTGACAAAATCTGAGACCAAGAACTAATAACTTGCACAACCTCATATGACACAATCATAGCAGACTGTTTATCTCATAATTTCACAGTAATTCTTTCTCATAATTATTCATTTATTCCTTTCATGAAGCATCATTGCCCAACTAATACTCTGTTTTCATCCTGTATTTTTAGAAACAGTTGTCATTTTTATTGCATTTCTGAATCTATGAAATCATTGGAAAATAGAATATTATGTTGTTAGCTTTCAAGATCTTACTGTAAAAAAAAGTTTGCTGATTCTCTGAGTCACTTAACATACTCTTAACACTTAACATACCTCATACATCAGATTGACCCAGGAACATCATCTCTGTTTCTCACAAATGAACATGACAGGAGGGTTAACAATGTATTTATTTCAGTTTATTTCTAAAATAAGTCGCTGCAGAGTATAAGTCGCACCCCTTGCCAAACTATGAAAAAAAGGGCGACTTATAGTCCGGAAAATACGGTAATCACGGAGAACAATTATCATCCAGATGAATGAATGATGGAGGAAACCAGCCTCTTCTGGAAGAAGATGCCCTCTCTGACTGAACTGATGAAGGAGGAAGCACGGGCTCCTGGTGTTAAGGCACAGAGAGACAGAGTGACCATCCTAATGTGTATATATAAAATACACTACGGTACAGTCTACTGCTTAGAACAAAATATATTCAGCAATATGTCACTGTTCTTTAATAAATCTTTCACAATTTCAGAAGGGTTTTTGATCAGTAAGGACCAGTGCCAGACATTCTTTGCTTGATTGGGGAGGGGTGGGGTGGTTCTGCGTTTTCACGGGTGTCTCCGGTCCCTAACCCCCGCGAATATGAGGGGAATACTGTATTTTTCTTATTCAAATTGTTGTGAATCAAAATGCCGTTTGGAAAAAGAGCCTTTTAGTGACATAGAAAATACACTGGGCGGGCCACAAGCTCCCTACTCCACTCTACAATGGGATGGAAAGGAGGAACGGGGGTTGCTACCCGCCCACGAGTAGGGATGGGTATCGTTAAGGTTTTAACGATACTACTACTCTTATGGATACTGCTTATCGATCCGGTACTCTTATCGGTACTCTTATCGATACTTTTTGAGGATGCAAAAAAATAAATAAATAACAAATTAAGAACAAAAAGTGTTTTATTTCCTCACTATGCAACAACATTGTTTTTTTTAACAAAACATTTTACTTTATACATGAGAATGTTCCAGACAGGATATTTATGTATTTATTTAATCTAATTGTTTTTATTATTTATGAGTGTGATGTTTCATTTGGTCTTTTGTCCATTTTCCACAACCTTGAATAGACTTCTCTGTCTGTCAAACACCAGAGTTAAGATAAGTTAAGTTAAATGATGGAAACAAATTCACTTTGATGCAGACTCCTTTCTATTTTGCCAACTCCATTTATTTTTCTTTAAATCCAGTAAACCCAATAAATGATATTAATTTTACGGATAACAACTATCATTAGTTACTAATTATTATTAAGTATTAGGAAGCAGCTGATAGTTTGTCGCGGGTCTGGAATCTTAAGCGGTGAGTCTAAGCCCCGCCTCTCTATCTGTATGTTGTATTCTCCGCGTGCAACGCCCCCCACCCCCCCTCCCGCTGCCCCAGCCTGTTCTGCACAAACAGCGCAACATACGGTCATCGTAGCAGCAAGGTGACAGGATGGTCGGCAAACGTAATAATTTTTACGCAGAAACGTTAGTTCTTAGTCTAGGGCGGCATGTGTCCCCTACAAGATCGCCACTGACTGTGTGTGCGCTGCCTTGTCTTGTGTGTGTGCGCGCGCGCGGCGTGTGCTGTCTGAACAACAGCCCCGCCCCCCGTGCACACAAATAGACAGACAGAGCTCTCCGCTTCAACGAGAAAACAGAAATTAATATCATCATCTATAATTAACGCAAAATTGAGTGACTTGGTGAGTTAAATATGGCAGATAACGTTTATATTTTGTGGGACACAAAAAAAAAAAATAAATAAATAAATAACTTCTCCAGTACCGATAGCAGAACCGTTAAGGTCAGATCTTAACGATACTGCGGTCTTGAAGAATGCGGCCCCGGGGCTGGTTCAATACCGGGGCTCGGTACCCATCCCTACCCACGAGTCAGAGGCAAATTTCTGATCAACTACTGCCACTCTGCAGGAACTATGTCCTAGAAAATGAAACAGGTCTTTGGATTTAGCCTAAAAACTGCATCGTAATAACTAAAAGACCACTGGGAACGCTTTTGAAATTGATCAAAAGATGATCGGAGTGGGATGCTAAGATAAAAAAGAAAAAAAAAAAACAAGCATGGCGTTGTAACCTCTACTCTTTTTACGACTCATTTTTACCTCCCACACATGCGCCACCACTGGTGCATCAGCCCATGAGTGCTCTCCATTGATGCCACTTTTCCCGTTCTTGTAGTAAATCACTGAAAAGGATTTGTCAAACCACCTGTGATAAACAAGAAAACACCATTTACCACAGTTAGCCTGCTTGACAAGAAGAACCAGTTCCAAATGATTCACAAAGGTGACCCTGTTAGTGCTAAAAACAATACCTGTCATAGCATTTCCCATGTAACAAGGACTTGGCGTAGTTATCTAAACTAGCTGGTTGATCGTCTCTCATCGTGCCTTGTTCCTCATCATCCAGGGTCACAAAGAAGGCGGCTCTCTCGATGACATCCAGGGAGCGTTTGTTGATCCCACTGCTGAAATACTTCCCTCTGGCTTCAGCCCATGACACCCTGACCAACATGAGAGGTAAAAACACTGACATTCCAGCTGGGATGCGGCGTAATTTAACACGTTCATGCTGGTCAAAGTTACCTGTCTGCAGCGGTTAAAGCGCCAAGTTTGGCCTCTCCTTTAGATGGAGGTGCAGGGTCATCAAGAATCCTCTGAATTTGGAATTCAATTTCCCTTGGCGACAAGAGTCGGCCTGCCTGGTACACTCTGAGGCGAAAGTAGCGCCCTTTGTGGTAAACGGCGACGTAGTCACTGTCCTTCCAATGCTGCACAGTATCTTTGAGCATGTGAGACAAGCAGAACATAAGCAGAGTGACAGGAAGCACTTGAGCTCTTAGTAATTTTTTTTTTTTTTTAAGTATAAGTTAATTTAAGGTTTAATTTGTAAGCTATGAACGTGTGGAGATGAAGACACACACAGGCACCTTTCTTTTTGCTATTCTAATTTTCTTTTTAGCAATAAATTTCAAAGTAAAAGCTTGAAAAAACCTGTGGTTTCATCGTATTTTGGACATTTAACATTTCTTTTAAAAATGGCTGTTAACAAAACTGATCAATTTTGAAATAATTAAGCCAAAATAAAATAATTACGCCAAAAAAAACAAATTTCACCCCCCAAAAAACAACACCATTATGGAAACAATGCATCCCACAGGGGCCGCAGTGAAGGAATGCTGCAATTATCTCAAACTATTTTAGAAATAATCCTAAAGAAATCAGAATAAATATGCTCAGATAAATATATCAATGTCGGAAGCTCTTGCTTTTTACCACAGTGATTTCTTTCAATTTGAGTATTAGAAATATTTTCTATTATTTGGGTGTTAACAAAAGAATTCTAGCAACAAGACATCTATTAGGATGTTAGACACATTTCCTGCAGAAATTCAGAGAAAGGCTGCATAAACAGGAATTTCCAATCTACCTGTTAGTGATCCAGGGATACGACAAGAGTCAAACATCCGCTCAAACTGATAGGAGCAGCAAGGAACTGTAGACCTCAACAACAGCTGAAGAGGATAGAAAGAGACGGAAGGGAACCAAACAAAAGACAGTTGGGAGAAACGCAAAAGGAGAGGAAAGTGAGAAGATGGAAAGAAGAAATGTGTGGGCAGAAGAAAACAGACATTAGTTAAAGCCGGACCTTTTCCTGAAACTTTTGGACCCGGAATGAAAGCAGCCGGAAAGAGGAGGCAGATGAGGAAAGACAGAGCAGACACACGCTGACTCTGTGAGTCACAGATGCTCGCTTTGAATTACATGCACACACACACACACACATAATCCTTCAAATCAAATTTTCCTAAGACTCCGGGGGGGTTGAGAGGATTTTACCATCCATCAATGAAAGCTGCAGATTTTCAGAAAGCTAAATCAAGGTTTTCCTTTAAAGTTCCCTGATTACTACAGTGTCAAAAATTCATTTTCCCCTACGGTCCAGATCAAACCTCGATTTTTAGGTTTTGTTTCAGTTTGATATGGGATTGGTGTATTACAAAACAACAACAAAAACCTAAAAAGTTAGAAAAACTGTTCTTTTGCATTTTCTAATAAGTTGGTAGCAATAAAGAAAAACCTTTTCATTTGGCTGGTGTAAGGAAATAAAGTGAATATATTAAAATGAATATAACAAACTTTTAACATAAACAAATGCCAGTATTTGCAGTGAGGATGCCACAATTCATTTTCCCTACGATTTAGTTCAATGATGCAACACAATTTAGTTTTGTAGCGAGAATTGAGGCATCCCTACTGTTTACACAAAGATTTCTCCTTTCAAAAGCAGCACTGCGATTCTGCACGTGTGTGTACAAGTCACTGTTTACCGGTCTCCTCTCCAGGAATGCGAGTGGTGTTGAATATCCTCTCACACTGAGCGGCACACAGAGGAATGACAGTGCCTGGGATTCGACTCTGGGAAATGGAGACGCCGTGGTTGAACACACAGGACCACGAGGGAGCAGATGAGGGGAGGCGGTCATGCAGGAGAGCATGGGGGAATGGAAAAGAGTAAAAAAAAAACAAGAAAAAACAGAAGGGGGAAGGCGAGAGATGAGTAAGGGAGACGTATGTATACAAAAAAAAAACACACTGAATGAATGGACGCACATTCATTCATGCTATCAGATAACTGCAGATGCAGGTACAGATGGATGGGTGGAAGGCTCGACGGATGAATGTAAACACACACTCATCCACAACAACCAAAGTCTTTCTCTGCTCAGGTCTGTTTGCTACAATCAAATATTCCCAACGCCTCTAAATGTACAGCCTCTGACTAATCCGTTGCCATAGCAACAGCACAAATATGAAACCCCTTCATGTACGGACGAGTCAACTCACGGGTTTGATCTCCTCTTTGTTAAGTTTGCGGCGATACAGGAAGAAAGCGTGGATGCTGTTGCCCGCTCTGGCAGCCTGGATGGGTGTGGGCGTCACATACAAGAAATCCTGAGGGAGGGGGGGATAATTCATTTGAAAAGTCAGTCATTTTTAATCTGACAAAATAATGAAAAAGGCTGTAAACAAAAACCCCGCCTACCATGCCATAGTAATTACTGTTGACCATAATGGGGCTTCGTCCACGGAGGTAGACATACTCCTCCCACCAGTCGCTGACCTGAAAACAGCAAAATCCACAGCGAGGAATGAATATTTTAGCCAGATAAAGTCACATCAACTGTACATTTAGGCCAAATGAATTATTAAAAACATGAAACCTTTTAAAGATATACATTGTTAATGGAATTGTTTTTTTTTTTTTCTTCTCCTTAAGACGTTTAGGAGGTCACCCTGGGCCAGAGCACTGCTGACAGACACTCACGTAGTTTGAAGCCCAGAGAGCTTTGAGTTTGAGGTACCACTGCAGGCGGTTGCCGAGGCTGCTCTCGAACTCTGTGGCCAGCTTCGTCATTCGCTCGTATTCGCCATCATTCATCAGCGGACGCACCGATTCCAAGTACTGAGCAAGATCAAAGCGGAACAGTTTGACCTTTTATTACAGAAATAGTCAGCAAATACATTTAAAAAATAACAATTATAAGCCTTTGTCAACAATCGTGACGTTTCTCACCCTCTTGACTGTGTCTTTGATGGCAGGCACAGGCAGGTTTGGCAGTGAACCCTGATAACTGTAGAGCAGAGGCTTTCTGCCAGAAAATATCCTCACCAATGCCTGGCAAAGACATGCAAACGTAAGAGCTCATATCCACAGAAAAACCCGCGTGACGTGAGACATGGCAAAAAAAAAACAACAACAACAAAAACACACTCACCACCCAGATTTTGGTGGTGGTGGACATTTTACCATGCTGCTCAAACATCCAGCGATGGTAGGAGAGGAGCTGCTTGAGGCACAGGCGCATAGTGAAGATGAGCAGGAGCCACAGCATGGTGCTGAAGAGCACTGCTGAAACCACTGCCTGGCACTGCGAACTCATAGACTGGCTGAGAGAGGCGATATGAAGAAAAAACTTTGATTCAAATGTTAAAAAAAAAAAAAAAAACATCAAATGATCATATGGTCAGCTGCAGACCAACTCCTGAAATGCTTTTATTTATTTATTTTTACATTTGTGGGGTAAATGTCGAGGGTCTATTTCACAACAACAGATTGTTTTTCCCATAACAGTGACACATAGTATTACTAACGTATAGTTTTCCTACTAGAGATACTTTGTTTTTGAGGTAAAACACTCAGGTTTTCAACAGAGTTTTGAACTTTTGGGGTCTTTTTAGAGACGAAACCCCAAAACCATCAGCCAATGAAAGACTCACTTTTGTGCAGCAACACTGCAGAAATGTGAACACCAGACAGCAAGGGGTGACAACAAAAGTGCCCCAGCTTCCTCTCAACATCCTGTTGTGTTGCCATAACAATCCAAATCAACATTGCCGTTCCTGAACATGTTTTTGCTTCACTTCAAGTTAAGAGGAGATAATACCCCTGTCTGTTCAAGCCTTGCTGGAGGCATTTATTGATGTCAACATATTCTTTTTAGTAATGCTAACTTTCTTTATTCACTTACGAAAAAAAGCAAAACTACAGATGACAAAACCTGGTCATATTTCTAAAAAAACACTCGTGTGAAACTGAAAATTTAAAGATCAAGTGTTACTTTACTCAAGGTCAAACTCACGTGAGTTTAAAGGGCCAACATCAGGCAAAATCCCCTTTTATGAGCTTTTAAGTACATTACAATGTTAATTCCTCACAGAATCACTTCCCTACGTTGTATTTGTATAAATGTGGGGGGACAGCCCCTTCCAGGAGGAGTCTGTGCAGCCAGCACCACCCCCAGGCTAACACACACACTTTCTCCATGAAGCTAGCGGTGATCGGCTAAAACGCTTTTCTTTTATATGCTCAAGATGAACGTCTGTCTTTTCCAAAAGTTCGGATGTTGTTTGTTTTCATGGGGGAAACGCAGGGGGCCGCGGCCGGCTCTAGGTTGACATCATGAAATGGCCGGCACCCCCAAGGAGCGAAAGGCGGTGCCTCAGAAATCCAGTCGTCTTACTTTTGGGTGGCACAAAAAAAAACTCTGCGAAAATAACTCATATTTCGTAAAAAATCTGTTCTTTTGTGTGCCAAAGGTAATCTATTATTATATGTATGGATATAGTTTACGCTGAAAGAATAGCATTATATAGGCCCTTTAAGCTTTTCCTCTTAGTTATAACTTAAAATTAAATTTTCTTTCAAGGAAAAAACAATGACAGAAAAGGGGACATTTCTTTGTAGTTTGGAAAATTTGGCTGAAGTACATTTTAAACTGTGTTTGGTTAGGTCCATCCGATTATAAGACAATGTACAAATTATAAAAAACGCTCTGCTCAGATGAACCAATGCTTTCCTTTTCATACTTTTCTGTAGTAAAGATGGGTTTTTACCTGACTGGCAGGTGCTCTTGGATCTTTGCTATAATTCCCATGGATGGGTCGGAGCGAGTGTACATCGTAGCCAGGATTGCGATGACCACAAAAAGCCAGGAGGAGGGGCTTGCAGGGTAGACACCAG
The DNA here is from genome assembly GCA_023969325.1 of Oryzias curvinotus. Lineage (NCBI taxonomy): Eukaryota > Metazoa > Chordata > Actinopteri > Beloniformes > Adrianichthyidae > Oryzias > Oryzias curvinotus. The sequence goes on along the minus strand of CM043724.1, from coordinate 8,751,487 downwards.
TAATCACACTGTTCTGTAGTGACACACAGTATAATCCATCAGTCATGTCAGATCTCTTTAAACAGCAACGTAAAGTCTTGTCAGGCAATGTGATCGTTCTAAAACGTGTATAGTGAAATTATATTCCACTGAGGTCCTTTTATTTAAGTTGCTATGGATTTTTCAGAGTAGCTTTCCTTCATCTTGCTGTGTTTTTCAAAGAAATCAGGGAAAAACACAACAGAAACAAAAACTGGATGGCGGTTTTTCTGAAACATCTCTTGGTCCTCAGGGCAGGTTTTCCAGTCCTGCGTGTTTGACTTGCTTCTCTGCTTCATCAGGCATCTCGTCTTCAAATGAATGCATCTTTATCAGGTATTTGGCAGAGTTTACTGAGGAGATAAAAGCCTGAATATGGGATTGTACAAAAACTAAATCCAATAAATGATGCCGATCACAGCAACTGAATAAACCAGGAAACGAAAGCCTCAAAGGCTGGAGAGAAATTTTCAAGTCACCACATTTGTGATTCACAGATAAAATAATGTAAAGCAGCTTTTTACTTTAAATGTTGGCCATTTGGACTTCATAATTGTAAAGTAATAAACATTTAAATTCAAACAAGTAATAATGAGTCAGTTTACAGGTAACTTTAAAATAAAGGAAGGGATGATATTGCTGAGAAAGAGGAAGTTGAATTTTTGGAAAACTTTTTTGGATCATGAAGCTGCAACGCCGTGGTAAAGTGTTCAGGACTGTTAGCTGACAGCCAGAAGGCCCCGCCTGGCTTCTTCCAGTGTAATGTCGAGCGGTGACTCTAAATTTTCCATTGAGATTGTGGCAGCCTGTTAACCTGTCCAGGGTGTGTCCTGCTTTGGCCTTATGCAAGCCAGGAAAGGCCATCGCCTATAGAATAATAGATTTCTGATCATCTATAGTACCTTGATTCTGATGATGCGCTTCTTCCAGGAGCGAACGCCAGAGAGGTAGATCTCAGAGAGCGCTTGGTGGGAGAGCCGCAGATCAATGCCCTCTGGGGTGACAGTGAACTGGAAGGCCACCGCCTGATGGGCCTCTGCCATGATGACTGTGCACGATGAGGCAAAGTGAGGTGTAGATGGAGGACAAACACAATAAAAGATTTGTGACTATTTTTGTTAATGAGCCAACAAACCAGCGTTTGTAACTGATGTTAAAGCTTGAAACAAACCCCGATTAAGACCTTACACACAAACACGGAGCAAGAAATTTGTCTGACAACAAGATTTTTTTCATCAGTTTATCTTTTAAAGAATATATCATCAAACATTTTCACTGTGACCTTCGAAAGAAATAGGTTTATCCTTTTAATAACAGGCAACATTGAGCTTTTTAAGTTTCCCTTTCTAGGAATTCCTATTTCATTTTTTGTGTGAATTTTACATCTAAAGCAGAAAAAAATCAGTGTCCCACAGGACTAAGAGTGGAGAAATTTGCTCTCCGCATTTGACCATCCCCTCCAGTAGCAGAGCTGCGTTCACCATTGTGATCCTGAACCATTCTGGTGGTTTAATTGAGTCTTTGGTATGACCTGTGGACTGGTGCAAAACAGGGGCAACACAATAGCACTTTAAGAGAATCTACAAAAGGAAAAAAAGTGAGTGTTTAACTGCAAAGTCTGCTTAAAAATGATAAGAGTTTGATGGTAAAATATTGACCAGCAGCCAATCCGATTGGATATGTTACACCAAGCAATTCCTGTTTCTCTGCATGAAGAGAATTGATTTTTCTTCCTCACATCTAGGCTGTAGTTTATTTCCAGAGGGTTTTTTTTTACTCTAATACTGGACTGTATCCCTTTTTTAAGCATGTCTGCTTTAAAAAAAAAAAAAAAAAGCCAAAATACACAAAAATTGACTAAAATAATGTTTAATACTTTTAAGTTCTGAAGCACCCAACTGTACATGAAGCAAACTTGTCAAAACCAAAAACGTGATTACACTTTATAATTATATAATGCATTTAGTTGAACTTACTCTAAAAGTAAACATCACATTTGATAAGGTCATTAACTGTCTCTTGTCTTACTGATAGAAAAGGAACGCACTGCATTGTGTTTGTTTACATAAACAACCTAAAAAGAGACGACGGAAAAGACCTTCAACACATCAGTCTGCTCCAGAAGGACATGGGGAACTTTATTCATAGCTGCAGAAAAAAAAATTACATTATCAAAAGTGCTGTGATCTGAGCAAAAATCAAACAAACTGCTTTGAATGATTAAAGTAAACTCAAAACCATCAGGATAAAAGTCTTCACAGAAGCTGCTGAACGGGATTAAATCACCAAGGTAATGCACCCGTCCATCTATCTGTTCAGGAGGGAAAAATGATAGCTTTCCTCATAATGCCCCTCAATCAAACAACATATGATGTTAATGTCCAAATTGAAGGACACATTTCCGTTTGAATTTGCTTAAGAATTAAACAAAGTTTGATCCAGTAATAAGCAAAAAAACATAACAGACAATCAAAATGAAAGTATGACTATGAAGTTATTTATCAAGATTATTACATTCAATTGTGCAACTCCATTTCTAAAAGTTCAGAAATATAAATACAACAGGAAACTGAAAAAAAAAAATGGATGGATAAAACTGAAGGTCTGCCACATGACTCGTCAGTCACAATCTAATATGCAAAGCTAAGATTTTTCTTTAAGACGAAAACAAACCAAAGATAAGTGGAAAGTTCCTGGAACTTGAAGAATCCAGCAGATCTTTGCTCCTTACAATCTTGACCTTTTGTAAACATCACAGCGTGATACATAGTCGAACTTTATCAATATACAGTCAAATCTGGATGATTGCAACAACAAAAAAAAAACAATTGATTGATTTGAAATGGAGCTTAGTAAAAAAAAAAAAAAATGGTATCACTTTTTATTTGTTTCCCAGTAAAAGATGAAGTTTCACATGATGACAGCTCTGTGGAAGGTCGTGTCAAACACTGTTTTTTTACACTAGCACATATATAAAAGAGCATCCTAAACTTAATTCTAAACTCATTTAATAACTCCCCAAACTGTTAATTTATAATTTAATATGGTAACTATGATATAAACCAACATTATCATTAAAATGTGTAAAGCTCAGCAGCTTATGTGTGACACACTAGTTTTAAGGCAGGTCAGGACAGTTTTAACAGAAGAGACTGGAAACAATGCGGGTATTACTATAAATACTAACTTATCATGTTTTAAGTTAACCCTGAGTTGCCACTAAATTTGAATTTTACTATTAGTCAGCGTTACATTATCATACTGCAAAGGTTGGTGTTTAATTCAGCTGGAAGACGTTTTAAATAACTCTTAACGGGCCAAAAAAAATGTATGCTAGCTGATGCTAGTTTAGACTAGCCGAGCGCCCAGCCCATTATGTAAACGGGAGACAAAGCTTGATAGACTGGGAAAAAAGATGCGACTGTTGGGGTCCGTAGTTCAGTACACACAGACATTAAGGCTTACCTGTTGGTGTTCACAGAAGCCAAAGACTCCGAACTAACAAAAGCAGGAACAGCAATAACTTCAGACGTAGCATGAGCACCCGGTCATACTGACGCGCCTTCCTCCTCTCGGCTCTCAACTACAGATGCTCGCACGGATGAGCCGGTGCTGCCTTCAGGACCGTCGTAAATTTCGCAATCATACGTTTGTTGCGCCTGCGCAGAATTTCAGTGAAGAACCAAATGGAACATTTCACTGGATGTATCCCTGAAACGATCAACTTGTATACTTTTAAATCGCTTTTTATATTTTTTCATTCATATTTTAATTGAATATGTATTGATCTTACTATCTTACTCTATGACATAAAGGGAGTTAGATTAAACTGAGAACTTGGAATATACAAACTTGTGACAATCTAAGCGTTTCTGTTTTTGCTGCAACTATTAATAAAGTTTTGTTTTTCAAAATACAGTATTTATATATATATATATATATATATATATATATATATATATATATATATATATATATATATATATATATATATATGCACTATATAAGGTGCAGGACTGTCACGCAGGAAACCACGGTTCGATTCCCAGGGGCGGAATGAACAATATAATGGCAATGGTAAATGGGGGCAATTACCATAACAATGGCAACCATAACAATGGAAACGGGGCAATTACCATAACAATAGCAAGCAATTATCATCACCCAGTGAGGGTCCTTGGGCAAGACCCTTAACGCTAATGCCTACCTCACAACATGAGAGACAATGAACCACATTTGGCCAGACGTCGCCCGGCCAAACAAGGTCTGCGTCAGGTGCTGGGGGACCAGAGCACTTTGATGGAAAGTGGGCTACTGGAACAAGACGGAAATGGACTAGATGCGACAACAAGGTTCTGTTAGAATGCTACTACTCAAGTAATCCCAACCAGCGTGGTTACATGCACAGAATGTGGAATGAATGGATGCTTCGAAACCCACAATCAAGGCTAACTGCCAAACAACTGGTAGCCCAATGCTCGAACATCCACAAACGCCAACTCCTATCACAACTTGAGATTGAAGCGATACAATACAATGGCAATACCCCGGGAGAGCCAGAACAACAGGTCAGAGAGGAGGCTATACTACACTCCCACCCTGAGATTGGGTACACAGCCCCAACAACCACAGTTACGCTGAGCGAGGCAGCAACTGACCTGAAAGACAAGATCATGTCTAGAATGAACACTTGGCAACCCCGACACCAGCTACAACGGTTAAGTGATGTACCGCCTGAAAGTCTACTGGAAACTGTGAATGAAGCATTGAGGGCAATTCCTACCACAACTATCACAGAAACCAATGAACTGGTTTACACTTCAGCAGCAGTGATCCTTGAGATGCTTGGCTATAAGAGTAACCATGGGAGAAAACAATACCTACCATGGAAGCAACGGTTAGAGGCCAAAATCATCTCCTAGCCTTAAGCAGCCGCCTAAAGAGGTACACAAGAGACATTGAAGCCAGACAGATAAACAGGCTGTTCGCAACTCAACCAGCGAAAGTGTACGCTCAGTGGCAGGGTCAAAACAGCCGAGCAGATCCACCAAGGCTAGAAACTGAACAGTACTGGAAAAGTATATGGGAGAAAGAGACAGCACATAACAGCAATGCCCAGTGGCTGGTCTCTCTGAGAGAGGAACATAGCAACCTCCCTGAACAGAATCCAGCAACCATCACAGTGGCAGACATCCAAGAAAGAGTCTCAGGTATGAAGAACTGGACAGCACCAGGCCCTGACATGATACATGCCTACTGGCTAAAGAAGCTCACCGCACTCCACGAGCGCCTGGCAGCACAAATGAACCAGCTGCTAAGAGATGGGACTCACCCCGAATGGCTAACAGAAGGGCGAACGATCCTGATCCAGAAGGATCCCTCAAAGGGTGCAGTCCCATCCAACTACCGGCCAATAACCTGTCTCTCCACAACATGGAAGCTCATGTCAGGCATCATTGCAACCAAGATAAATAGGCACATGGATCAATTCATGAGTAACACACAGAAGGGCATTGGTAGAGACTCCAGAGGAGCCAAACATCAACTCCTGGTTGACAGAACAGTCGCTCAAGACTGCAAGTCACGACACACCAACCTGTGCACAGCCTGGATTGATTACAAGAAAGCCTATGACTCAATGCCACACACGTGGATCACTGAATGCTTGGAGCTGTACAACATAAACAGGACTCTAATAGCCTTCATAGGAAACTCAATGAAGCTGTGGAAAACCACCCTTGAAGCCAATGGGAAGCCACTTGCACAAGTGTCCATCAAATGTGGGATATACCAAGGTGATCCTCTGTCCCCACTGCTGTTCTGCATAGGTCTGAACCCCCTCAGCCAAATAATCAACAAGACTGGCTATGGATACCGACTCAGAAATGGGGCCAACATCAGTGACCTCCTCTACATGGATGACATCAAGCTATATGCTAAGAGCGAACGTGACATTGACTCCCTGATCCACACCTCCAGGATCTACAGTACTGACATTGGGATGTCATTCGGGCTCGAGAAATGCAGCCGGATGCTGACAAAGAGAGGCAAGGTAGTCCACACAGGAGGGATCTCACTCCCAGAAGGAACAATAGCAGGCATTGAGGACAGTTACAAGTACCTCGGAATTCCACAGGCAAATGGCAACCTGGAGCAGGCAACAAGGAAAGCTGCAACAGCTAAATACCTCCAATGGGTAAGGCAAGTCCTGAGAAGCCAGCTCAATGGCAAAAATAAGACCCGGGCAATAAACAGCTACGCACTGCCAGTTATGAGATACCCTGCAGGAATAATAGGATGGCCAAAGGAAGAGATACAGACCACGGATGTTAAGACACGAAAGCTCCTCACCATGCATGGAGGGTTCCATCCCAAATCCAGCACCCTGAGACGGAATGCTAGCCGCAAGGAAGGAGGCCAAGGACTAGTGAGCGTAGAAGCCACTATCCAGGATGAAACATCCAAGATGCATGAGTACATCAAGCTCAAGGCCCCAACTGACAGTGTGCTCAGTGAATGTCTCAGGCAATGGAGAGCAGAGGATACAGTGCTGGAGGACAGATCCTCATGGGAGGACAAACCCCTGCATGGGATGTACCACCGGACCATAACTGAAGTGGCTGATATCAAGAAGTCCTACCAATGGCTAGAAAGGGCTGGCCTACAGGACAGCACTGAAGCGCTCATCCTGGCAGCTCAGGAACAAGCCCTGAGCACCAGAGCAATAGAGGCTCAGATCTACCACACCAGACAAGACCCAAGGTGTAGGCTGTGCAAAGAGGCGCCTGAAACAATCCAGCACATAACTGCAGGGTGTAAGATGCTGGCAGGTAAAGCATACATGGAGCGCTGCAATCAAGTGGCTGGAATAATATACAGGAACGTGTGTGCAGAATATGGACTGGAAACCCCAAGGTCAAAATGGGAAACACCCCCGAAGGTGGTAGAGAATGAAAGGGCAAAGATCCTGTGGGACTTCCAGACATTGTAGTGGTGGACACAGAACAGAGGAAAGCCGTTGTGGTGGATGTGGCAGTGCCAAGCAATGGGAACATCAGGAAGAAGGAACATGATTAACTGGAGAAATACCAGGGACTCAGAGAAGAACTGGAGAAAGCCTGGAAAGTGAAGGTGACAGTGGTGACTGTGGTAATTGGAGCACTCGGGGCAGTAACCCCCAAGCTGGAGGAGTGGCTACAACAGATACCTGGAAAGACCTCAGACCTCTCAGTCCAGAAAAGCGCAGTGCTAGGAACAGCTAAGATACTGCGCAGAACCCTCAAGCTCCCAGGCCTCTGGTAGAGGACCCGAGCTTGGAGGAGAAACCACCAACGGAAGAGTGTAAGGGGCAAGTTTATATATATATATATATATATATATATATATATATATATATATATATATATATATAAACAACACCCCTCTCACCCTTCCGTGGGCGGTTTGTCACCCAATTTGGGTCCTCTTCCAGAGGCCTGGGAGCTTGAGGGACCTGCGTTACAGCCCGAGTGCTCCAAAAAGCAGTTACCTGCTCCAAAAAGTTTACATATATATATATATATATATATATTTTTTTAGTTGACCACGTTTTTTACATTTTCGCAGCTTATCTATTTAATATTTAGTTATTTATTTAATATGAATCTCACTTTTGATAATACTTTTAATAATAATTTTTATAATTTTCAATAATTTAATATGAATGCCACATTTTATATCCTTTTCTGATGTTTTATCATATAGATTATTTCAGAATGTCGTTTTTGCTGCCACAGATAAATGAAATTTCCCCATTGTGGGATTAATAAAGTCATCTATCTATCTATCTATCTATCTATCTATCTATCTATCTATCTATCTGTCTGTCTGTCTGTCTGTCTGTCTGTCTGTCTGTCTGTCTGTCTGTCTGTCTGTCTGTCTGTCTGTCTGTCCGTCCGTCCGTCCGTCCGTCCGTCCGTCCGTCCGTCCGTCCGTCCGTCCGTCCGTCCATCCATCCATCCATCCATCCATCCATCCATCCATCCATCCATCTATCTATCTATCTATCTATCTATCTATCTATCTATCTATCTATCTATCTATCTATCTATCTGTCTGTCTGTCTATCTATCTATCTATACCCATTTTAAAGCACCATAAAAAGTACACATTTATTTATATATTCTACTCTATTCTACTCTTCTATTCTACTCTTTGACATTGAAATACACTATTTATGTGCATAAATTTGATTATTTTAGAGCTGTGTTAAATAAAAACAAATAAGATGAATCATCATTATAACTCACAAACTGAATAGACACACATATAAACTTAGAGTTTATTACTGTAATCATAACAATAAGGGGGAACTGTCTTTATTTTGACCATCAATTTAATCATAATTTTATTTTTTAATCACAGGCAATAGTTATCATAGTGCACTTTTTATATTTAAATTATTATACAGACATATTTTTCCTTTCTTTTTTAACACCTTACTCTAGCAACCTTTATGAATGGAGAATAGTTTACAATCTTAGCCAGAGTTGGATCAATGAAAGGGAAGTGGAAGTGACTAAATGAATGTGATGATGGTGAACAAATAGAAATTGTGTATGGACAGTGAGGCAAACAACTTTGTAAGTTTTCTATTGTGATAACAGACAACACAACAGAGGTGAAGCGGCTGACAGGCACATCAAAGGAACAAGGAAAGAATGCAAAATATCTCGAATTAGCTGTGAGAAAATTATATGTTTGGGTTTTACTCAGATGATCAATTCAATGCTATTGGGTTAGACAAAAACGGCTAAACATTCAGCTCATAATGCATTGGCAGAGAAGTTGAAATTGACCTTACTTGAAGTATTAATAATCTATTGGAAACATGATCAGAGATCCAGATACAGATGAGCATCCTTGACAACAGAAAGAGTGCAAAATCATTTGGAATGGAAGGAAGTGCACACAGGAGGTTTAGGACTCACTTCTAACTGATCAGGAATGAACCCCAACAGGATTTGTTGTCATTTCCGTTTGATACATGCACGTTATTGGCATGAAATATACCGTGTTAACCAAAATAAACCACATGATAAATAAATAAGCAAATAAATAAATAGTTGCAATTAAAGAAGCGGACCTGTAGCAGTGCTCTGAAAACATCCTGCACTCTTGTTGCATATTGTGCTGTATGGAAGACTGGTGGACAACACTGACTGGTCTTACAGAATATTGGAGGAATACATGAAGGTCTAAGTTGCTACGTCTGCTTGCAGAATGGTGCAACACTCAGTGATGGGCAGCTATGAACTACTTGGCTTGTTGGTGACTGATGTGAAGACAGCAGGGTTAGGCTTGCATTCCACTTTCATGTCTTCTCCAACACAGAATCAATGCTGCAAGTCTTTCCAGTCCGGCATTATGAAAATGTCCATTAATAAAATTCCTTTGTGTGTTGTTTTTTTTTTTTTTCATTTTATTACAAGTCAGTGTGTGACACTATGGCAACAGGAGACAGATTTGACAGGAAAGGTGGTTTTTGTTCAATCCAAAGTCCAGGAGTTCTGTTCGTTTTCAGTCTGGGGGACAAACAGCTCCGATGAAGTTCATGAAATGGTTCACAGATGTTTTCTTTTCATATAGTCATGTTCACATACCTGATCAAATGAAAACATTACGGATCGATGGCGGTTTAATGCAAACTTAGAGGGCCATTACCGGATGTAATCTTTGAGTAAAAAGGAAATACAAAATGATAATTAAAGTAAAAGTTCTAGCAAATACCTGCATATAGGTGCATGATAGACCTTCGTTCCAAGTGTTTCAACTGGTGTCTCTATGGTAATCACTGTGCAAAAAAACATCCTCGAAAGAAAAAGAAATACCAACTAAATACAGTTTTTTTTTCACATTCACATACTTAGCTTACTTCATTGGTTTGTTTTTATCCAGAGAGAGACTTCAGTTATTTCAAGATACAGTTTCTCTAGAAACAAAAAACTGGATCTTTGTTCATATTCTCTCATTCATTTGGTGTTGTGAAAGGTTTCTCCTGTCGTGTTTAGACTACAGTCTGCATGAGGCTTAACTCTGATACAAGCGCACTGGTTAATTTAAAGAGTAAATTAAAGAACCACCACAGAGCCATCCATTTTTTTTTGACGCCAGATTCCTCAAAGTAGAGATACGGTAGACTAGCCTTTGTAGTCATGTCAGCATCCTTCAGCAAGCTGGTTTGCTAACTGGCATGCACATTAGCACTTCATAATACAGTTAATTCTGTGAAGCTGTGTCTATGATGCGATGCCCGTACATGTGATCTTTTTCCTTTGTAGGCTGGTTCCCCACCTCTTCTTTCTCATGTGGGACAGAAATCCTGGTGATCCGTAAGTTCAAACATAAAAAGCTTGATGGAAGGAAAAAGCTTGATCCCTGCTAGAGTCAAACAACGTTAGTAACTTAGTCAAGGAAGAACAGCAGCTCACAGCTTGCAGGGGTACTTGGAAATGAAGTTACGCAGAGTCTTTTCTGGTTGGAGCCCCCTGCAGCTTGGTCTTCTATCCTATGGTTGGGATTGGGTTCCGTTCGAGGACAGCAGACGGGTTCTCTCTTTTGCTGACCCTCTGCGCTGCAGAACACCTCCGCTTCCTCCTATGCATCCGCCATCTGCTCGGTCTCCCCACTCGCACCTGTCGCCCCCACCCTCAGAGCGCCTCGAGTTTTGGCGGGTGGGAGTCCCGTGGGGCCGGCTGTTCTTCTCATCTGGGAAGGGATCTGTACGGGCGGACAGGAGAGTGAGTGCGGTGAACATCAAAGGATGTCGTATTTTTTATTCTCGGTCTTGTTGCAGACGGCTGCTCATTTGAAGTAAATATGTGTAGGAAAACTTTGGTAAACTCACAAAATGCATAAAAAAAACTCCTTAAATCGTATTTAAAAAACTATAGACTAAAAGGCTCATTTTTTCTATTTATTAAGAGCTAATTTAGTACATTAAAGAGTAAAAGGTGCGAGTCCTTTCATTCTTGCTCTGTTGTTTGGACAGGTGTGTGTGAGCAGTCTTACCAGATAGGACTTGCATCAGTGGTTGATCATGAGAGCTGAGGAGCTGAGCTTGGATCGTTTCCACCACCCGTCGGAATCTGCGACTCGGGCCTGGTGTTACAGCAAAATGAACAGCGACACAAGCTTTTAATTCCCCAAAATAAAGGAGACTATGAGTGCCAACGTGACAGTCCTCTCCTGATGGAACTCCTTTCCAGCTGGAAATCCTTTAGGTTTGGATTTCAGTATTCTTATCCAAAATGCTTCTATTTTTAAACCATGTATAGGTTTACCTAATAAATTAAAGACCCATGTTGTGCTTTTAGTGTTTTTAACATGTTCTTGTAGCCTTTTTCTGGCGATGGAGGACATATAAAAATAAAATGAAGCTTAAAATTGCATTTCTGAGTATTTCATTATTCAAATTGTTGTGAATCAGAACAAATGAAAAAATGCTGTCTGAAGAAAGCCTATTTGTGGCATAGAAAATACAATGGGCGGGTCACAAAGTTCCCATTTCGCTCCACAACAGGAAGAGGAAGAGGGGCGGGGTTGCTTTGCACCAAGGTCTCGCCCACAATTTAGAGTCCAATTTCTAAAGAACTACTGCTGCTCTGCAGAAACTATGTCCTAGAAAACAAGACGTTTATGGATTTTTAGCTAAAAACAGCCTATTCATAATCAAATGACCACTGGGAACGCTTTGGAAAAAGATCAAAAGATGATCAGAGTGGATCTTTGAAGGGTGTAAAACTTCAACTCCTATTTTTATATTTATTAAAATATAATTCTTGAACATATTATAGTCTGCTTGTTTAGATTTGTTTTTTTCTGACTAAAAACAGAAAATGTATCTCTTCTTTGAAAAACCATTTAAAATCAATTAAAAGCGCATTTAAACTGACCAACTGTGTTGTAGATTTTTCAGAAAAAGGCTTACATTTATAATCTTTATGAATTAACAAAGACATTAGTTTTATTCTTTGGGGATTTTCACAATTCCATGCTGCACTCGCCTGATATAAGGGTGAACGTCACGCTGTAGATTCCTGCCTCCCTCCTGCCCTCCCTCTCTGTCCTCTCCCTGTCTCGCTCCCTCTCGCTCTCGGAAAAAGCTATGTCCACTTGGAATTTGACGGGCTTCTGGAAGACGGAGGGACCGCCGGAGGACTTGTACTCGGCCCGAAAGCTGGTCTGCGAAAGGACGCTGTGGCTGAGAGATGGGATCTGTGTGGTGGGGAGACAGAGAAGAAGCAGAGAGACCGACAGACTTACGAGGCGGGAGAGGTATGGGGGCCAACGTGAGTATAGGGAGACAAAGGGTGAGGGTGAGGAGAGGAGAGAGAAAGAGTGAGCCATTGGTGAAAGCAAAGTGATCCATCTGCGTGCCACGAGTGAGTAAGATTAAAAAAATAGAAATAAAAGAGAAAACTGAAATAATGGAGAAATGAGGTGTGTAGTATGAACATGCTTGTGAATTCTTGTCTCCTTGAAGGCCATGCCTCACACAAAACAAGCAGAGTGACAGACCATAGCACATACTTACTGATAAGAAAGCGTGGACAATGTCAGCCTTAACAGAACTTAAAGGTTTGTCTCTGATCACAACAAAGATCTGCTCCTCTTTTTCCAAGCTGATGAAATTCCCAAACCACGACTTCTTAGCTAGCCTTTGTACCAAGAAAGGAAAATATATGTAACAACAAACACACATGTATTTATCGCTGAAATACCTTCACGCTGTACGAGCAGCAGCAGCAACACTTACTCTGGGCTGGACTCTGGGGTTAGACTGGACATGTCTTCTGATGTAGGAACTAAGAGACACACATGAGTTAAAATACTGTCTATCAAGAACATGTAACGTTAAACCAAAGACTATTATGGTGAGACAGCAAATGTAGAGTTCAATACAGAGAGCACAGGAGACCAGAGACCAGCGGAGTAAACCCTCACCCCCCACCTTGTAATTTACGGCGATGGAACCGGGGAGAACCCAGCAGGTTGTTCTTGAAGGAGTTCAGGCGAGTCCTCCAGTGGGCAGAGCTGCTGGCCGCCATTCCACTTCCCCCTCCTGGACTGGAGGGCGGGGTCAACGACAAGGAGCCCACCCCTCCCCCTCCCTCTGCCCGCGAGGAGGACGAGGAGGAAGAAGAGGAAGGCGGGGTAGAGGAAGGGTGGTGAGGGTGGTGGACAGGGGTGCCCAACGGTGTGGGCAGCGGAGAGCCCTGGGGAGTAACCTGTGGTACAGAGTGGGCAGAGTTTGGGTAGAGGCTCTTAGTCACCGACTTCAGGACAGAGGACGAAGGGAAGAAGAAACGGGGAATGGGTGAAAGGAGCGGGGAAGGTGAGGGCGAGCGGGAGGATGGGTTGTGCAGAGGCAGGGATTTGATGGGCTGGAGATGGGGCCGTTCGGCAGGTCCTTTGGTGGGCAGGGTCTGGGTCTTGGGATTGGAGGGCGCTTTGGGCTTGTCGTGAGCCCGAGCTGAGCGAGGAGTGGTGGCGCTTCCTTGTTTGGACTCCTTTGTGAGAGGAGATGCGGTGGAACAGGTGACGTCTGATTGGCTGAAAGTGAAGACGGGGCTCTGATAGGACTGGGGAGCAGTGGGTTTGTGGGTCAAGGGGGGTGAGAGAAATGGAAAACAAGAAAGAGAAAGGACGGAAAATGAAGAAAGGATGGAAATGAATATCATGCTCAATGACAGAAGAGTGCATCTTGTGATTAGTGAATGTGCTTAATGGGATTGCAACGATCAAGAAAGATTCTTTAGCTGTTTTCTGACTTTTCTTTGCATATGAAAGTTAAGAGGCAGACAGACAGTGACAGTGTTAGGAATACAGACAGAGGACAGTGGCAGTGAAGGTGTTTCTGTGGAGAATTTGTAAAGTATTCTTTTCTGGAACTTTAATGAGACAAACTGTAACATTGACTTAGCTTTACCAGAATTAGAATTTCTACAATGAAAAGAAATATCAATTATACTCTTTTAGTTCGGAATATTTTTTTAACCGCCAATCCCAATCTTACCCTGGGACTGCTAAGAGGGCTGGATGAGAGACCACTTGATGCTCCACTGACTGAGCGAGACCTGAGAGACAAAAGCCCAGGCAAAGATGACACAAAAGAAGACTTGGTCTGCTCTTGATAGACCTCATACTGCATCTGCATGTGATTCGAACTGTACCTCTGGCTGTGGGCAGCTGTGTCCAAAGCCCTGCGGGGTGGGGTAGGAGACCCCTGTTCTGTAACACTCAGCACTTCCAAGCTTTTCCTCTCCGGTCGGCAGCGGCCATGGCGCGTCAGCATTGGAGAGTCGACGCGCTTTCGAGGAGGGTCTGCTGATGAATTCCACCAAAATTGCGTTACAGCTTTTAGTTTACACCGAATCTGTGTCTTTTGGCTGTCTTACTTAATGCTTGATTAATTTTGTAAGTTGGAAAGTGGTCTTATATTAGTTTATTAAAAAGGAAAAAAAAAAACTCACTTGAAATAAAAAAATAAAGTTGCTCCCTATAAATAAAAGTCATCATTGCTATCTTTGGTGTGATCTTGTTTTACTATTGGATAAAACCGAACCCAAATTTGTTGAAGGATCCGTTTAGGTAGACTTCCCACTCAAAGACGATGAAGTGATGGCTTTTCAGAAGCAAACCGAGAAAAGAATCTTCTTCTCTAGAGGCAGGTGCATCCTGCCATTCAGTAACTGACCTACGTCATTGCGCGGAGGTAAGTCCTCATCTTCATAGCTGGGGTATCGCTCCTTCCTATCCAGCAATAGGTAATAGATCATCTTCTCCTGGTTTTCTCTGACACAAAAAAACAGGAAGAAAGACAATCAGAACAAAAACTCAGGTCCAACAAAATTAACTAAAACATTTCTACTTTGAGAGCCAAGATATTTAGATTAAATGTACAAAAGACAAGTCATACCAAAAAAATACTTTGTATATTATAATTTTCCTTTCAATTAAAAGCATTATTGCATATGGCTTTAATAATTTGGTAACAGAGTGTTATCGCTGAAAAACTACACTAGACGATTCATCTGCATTATTGTTCCAGGTATTCTGGGTGTGTTCACACAGTTGACACGGCGGTCAAGCTAGCAGATTCAACACACTCACTCTTCACATTGTAAGTCCCGTGTAAGCTTGACTCGATCTCTGAAACATCCCAGTGAATACATGCTTTCCAGCACGTCTGGGTCCAGCTCAGTCAGAGACAGGATGCGCCTCACACACACTCGTCTGGGAGGAGGCTGCTCGGGACACGGCTCGTTACGGCCACCGCTGTCAGAGCGCACACGTACAACGACACACATTGGAACCAAATAGGTGCATAATGAGGGAACATATTGTCCCAACAGCAAAGAACCACTACAGCACTGAAGTAATACTCACATATACCAGGGATGTTTCTGAATCGCCTCTAGCTGTAAGGGGAAACAGAGCAGATGGGACCATTTATTTCTACAGTCTGTTAACAGCCAGATGGTCACTGTGCTGAGCAAATAGTTCCATTTTTTCTCTTTAAATTTTTACGAATTTTATTAACTGACCCAGGATGGTAAACAGCTGCAACGGTGATGAGGATTTCAAACAAATTTGGCAACAAGACACACTAGCAGAAAGTAAGAACTAAAACTACTACTAACATGGATAACATCTGACCTGTGTCTCTTGTTTTTGGTTTTATTTACTGTCTGCGCTGGCAGCTTTTGCAGGTTTTATCAGATAAAGCAAATTCAGACAACCTAACTTTCAAAAGGGAAAAAGAAAATCAACGCAGTTCCAAAAATATTCAGATGTGTAAGTAACTGTCCTAACACTATTTACAAAAGCAGTATTTGCCAGCAGGTGGTGATGGCTGGGCAAACAGGAGACGTAAATGCAGAACAAAAAAGCAACACCTACAGAAAATAGATCAAACCCACCTGTTTATGCATAACCACCTTTTCAAACTGTAGGAATTGACTTCTGGTTGCTAGATTTTTATGTTTTCTATGAAGCGTTTGACATAATTATCATTTTTCAGATAAAACATATCTAATTTTGTCCTCTTTAAGCCATAAATAGAACATGTCAGAACCGCTCGGTCAGAATTTTTGCATAATTTATGGCCCTTCTTCTAAGCTTTCTTGGAAAGAATAGTATATTCCAAACAAAAAGGAATAAATAATAAGCACAATAAAAGCATGTTTTTTTTCTTATTATATTGAAATATATGAGTGAATATGACAGAATGGAACTTCTTTGGAATTTCTCTGTATGAGACCAGGAATTATGTGGTAGTTCACAGACCGTAAGTCTTTTTTCAGGGTTGACTTCAATCATGCCTTTGAGCAGGGACTGGCAGTCTGGGGGTATAAAATGAGGCATGTGGAATACCCCACTCTTCACTTTTTCCAGGAGCTGGCGTAAATTGTCATGGTCAAAAGGTAGGGCACCCTGTTGGGTGGAAAGACAAAGGAGAGAGGACAGAAAAAAGGATTTATAAAAATAAAAATAAAAAGGCCACATTTAAAGAAACATTGGAAACACACTGACCACTAATAGGGCAAACAGGATGACCCCACAACTCCACACATCCGCTCTCCGTCCATCATATTTTTCCCCCTGACAAAGAAAAAAACCCACATTTTTACCCTTAAATGAGATTTCTGAATTACTCTTGAAATGATCTTTGTTGTGGGCTGATGGTCAGTGCATACAGTTATATTAATTATTAATTCAACTGCATTATTATTTAATATAACAATGGTTGAGGATCTCACAGAATCAAAGCACTCACCCGTATAACTTCAGGACAAGCATAGTGTGGTGATCTGCAACCAAATCCAGTAAACATCCTCATGGTTACACATTTTTTAGACTCTCTCAACATCAGCAGGAACAAACGATCTGATGACAATCTGTTTCTTCTTATGTGTTCATATGGTTGCTGTTGAACCATTTCCAATGGGTTCGTTTCCATAAAAATGCTAACAGTCAGAGCTGTCACTCACCCACAGCTGGTCTCTAACAGACTGTCCCCCACCTGTAGGGAGGCCATACCGAAGTCAGCGATCCGAATGTTGTTTTTCTCGTCCAGGAGCAAGTTCTCCGGCTTTAGATCCCTGTGACTGAAAAGAAAATACAAGATATTCTACTAATGCTATATAACAAATCACTGCAGCTTGTAGTTTTAATGGAACCTCATAGCTGAGGTTGTCAAATTCAAAGATTTCCTCTTTTTATGTTGATTAAGCTGACACTTGAATTTTTTGTGTTATTATTTGAAAGGGACGGATTGAAAATGCTTTGCAATTTAGCGGAGGGGACGACATCTTTACCCCGAACGAGACCAAACCTCCTTCTAAGAATCACTACTTGGCACAGAAACCAACCAGATGGAATGACTGTGGCAGAAATCCAAAGCAGAGATGATCTGCCTGAAGAACTTCCTGGCTTCTTTCGGAGTTAGCCGGCCCTTCTTCACCAGGTAGTCAAAGAGCTCACCCCCTGACACATGCTCCAACACCAGGTAACTGCCCAAAAACAATAAAAAGATCGTCATTTCTGAAAAATGAATGCAATAAAACTGAATCTGTTTATCAAAATTACCAGTTAGGCTTTTATTGATCTCTGTGTTGTTCAATTACACGATGATATTGTTTTTGACTGTTTTACCCAGAGTTACATCTATGCGTAGAACAAAAACGATGTTTATGGATAGTTTTCTATAGTGTTGATGCTCTGCTTTTTTTTGTTGGTTTTGTTTCAGCTTTCATTTGATTGTAAATTTATTATATATTTTCTAAATTTCGGCTGCAATGTTTGCAAATTCTAGCAAAAAAAAAAAATACAATAGTAATAGTGGGATTAAAAGTTTAGAATAAAATTTCAAAAAATGAATCCCAAGTATTTCCAGCTTGAAACGCTTGTTATAAACATCCCATTTCTTGATAAAAAATCATGGGCTGCTTTAACGTTTACCAAACCAAACGAGCTTTTAATCAAAAATGTATTGAAAAGTGATGCATATCTAGGCGTCATCCAAATATAAATGCGTGAAAGCATGCAAAGAGCAGAGCTCGTCTAAATGCGCTGAGGAACTCACAGATATTTGTTATTCTCGTAAACATCATGCAGCTTCAACACATGCGGATGCTCTATCAGCTTCAGAATGGCAATCTCTCTTTCAACCTAGTTGTGCAGAGGAAGAGGAGACAGAAAAAGACAGATGTGAAGACACCAAAGCAACAAGCAAGTATGAGACATTTGTGAATCATCAGAGCTGGGGTTAATTAACATCAGAGGAGAGAAGTGACAGACATACTAAGAATTGGTTTGCGTGAACGCAGCAAGACATTAGAAAATAGGACTTGCAACCACTGTACCTTCATCAGGACTGACTCGGACAGCTTTTCTCTGTTGACTATTTTGATCGCTACCTTCTGACCCGTGATACAGTGGACCCCCAGCTTGACCAGCCCTTTGGAGACCAAACGAAGAAGCAGAAATAAGCACGACACATCTTATGCATCCTGTGGCGCAAAAACTATTTTTTGCTCACCTGTCTGCCCCTTCCCCAGAGTCTTCTCCAGACGATAGGGCCCGACATACTGAGCTGACTGACTCAGAGACAGTTCCTTACTCATACTGCTCTCACTGAAGGCTAACGCACGAATAGAACTGATACTGCACTGCTATTATTGCGATCACTGTGATTTGTACAGGAGTTGTTGGGGGGGGGGGGGGGGGGGGGGGGGGTTAGGACAGGGATTGCTCTGAGGTTACCATGTCACATGTAGATCAGCACAAGTCCAACATTTACAGCAAATAAGTGAGGAAACTGGAGTTTGCAAAAGAAACCAAGCTACAAATTCTGGTTTTCGGAACAACGCTAAACATCCTAAAGTATTTAACACAAACAGCTAGTTCAAATAAAGCAAGAGGAATGACTGTGACAGTGACGTACTGAGTCTATTTAATTGGTTTAGCTTATTTGTATAATTTGCTCACGCGCTGAAATATGTCCAAGCTAGCACTCCCGAGAGGGTTTGCGTCGTGTGGCGTGACAGCGCTCGCGCAGAAAAAATAAATAAATCAATGTTATTCTCTCTGTTGGGCCTATTTTACAAGTGGAACTCCATGCTATTTTAGCCTCGCCACCGTTTTCCCACACAGCAGCAGCGAGGCTAGCTTTTAGCTTCAACGTCTCTGCTAGCGGCTGTCAAAAGAAGAAGAGCGGACAACGCCTGAAGTTTCTCAGCAAAGCCCAAAATTCGTCAGTCCGCCGCCACATCCCCGCAATATTATTTCCGAACGAAAGGCGTTTAAAATTCCAAACAACCATCTTTAGCACAGTGGCCCCCCCTCCATCCCTGCCTCTGCTCCGTCTCTGCCTCCCCTACATCCCTGCAAGTAGCGGATCACAGCATCTTTTCCGCTCTCCTTTGGCGTGTCCTCCTCCGTCACTGGCGGGTGCACAGGTGAAAAAACACGAAGGGCCGCTGTCCGCTGCTTTACCCCCCTTCTCACTTTCTGACTACAGTTAACCTCCAGGTAAAGGCCGCTCGGATGGTGCTCCGTTTTATTGCCGTAAATCGATATTTTCTCTCTCCTCCTCCTCCTTCCTTCGCTCCACTCGCATCAGCATCCGGGTCTCTCTCCATCCTCTCGTGCCTCCTCTCCCCCGCCCTCCCCCTCTTCCTGATGTTCCTCTACAGATCCACGCGTCCTTGTCACCTCAGAGCTGGCACGCGGGAGGGGGGGGGGCGCAACAAACTTTGGATGCGGTTATTGCGTAACAGATCATTTTTGTGATTTAAATCAAAATCCGAGTTCATGGGATGTGATTGAAGTCCTTTTAGACTCTTACATTTTCTCAAAATATCTAATATTTATTTGTGAACCAAAATGACATATTCTCAAGCAAAAACAAATGCTAGTTCATCATTTAGTTAATCCACATTGCATTTTATTTAATTTAGAAAAGACAAAAAAAGTAATTAAAACTCAAAAACAAAAAATGTTTGAATGTTGGCCAAAAAACTGCGAATGAAGAGGGCAGTGATTATTGCTAAGTGATTAATCAGTTGAGATACTTCATCTATTTTTGGTAAAACGACTAAAAAAGATATCCAAGCATCAAAAATTAACTTCTGCCATAATATTGCCTGAAGAAAAGATGCCAACCTGAACTACATTTGTTGAATTTTGCAAAACTCTGAGGCAAAAAAATTAATTAAGATTTGTACAGAACTAAAGCAACGAGATATATCTTTCCAAGCCATGACACTATGCTATGATACTGCGAGATTCTTCTTATTATTATTATAATGTTTTTTTTTATTCTATTTTTTTTTTGTAAAATCATTTTAGACTGAACTGTAAAAGGAAAATGTAAAAAGTATACGTTATAAATTTGTAAATGTTTGATTTCCTTTCAAAAATAATCCCTGTTTTTATTTTTTTCTACACATAGAAACTAGAGCTGTCATGATTCAGGATTAAGGAACTAAGGTGGAGATGTGTGGCTGTGAGAGCTGTGTTCAAGTGAGAACACCAATCAAAACAAAAGGAAATACAGCACAGGGACTTTATAAGAAAAATAAGAAAAAATAAAGTTAGTATTTTCTTTTCTACTACATCAACCAGAATTATTAGGAGGAGCTAAATTTCTTAAATCCTCCTCTATGATCTTTTGTCATTACAATGATTATGGACAAAGCTGACTTTTTGTTACCAAACAATTAAGCATTACAAAGGTCTCCCACAAGATCCGTGAATGCTCACTGCAGGGGACCGAGCTCAAGGGTTTTCAGGCTCTTCCACCTTTGTTTTAGAACCCTTTGTCAGTTTAAGATAAAATGAATGAAACATTTGCTAACCCCCAAGAAGACTAAAGAAAAAGATAAAGACTAAAATAGAATGTCATAAATGAATTTATTTTATAATTCAATTTGGCTGGGGCTCGGGGTAAAAACATTTACAGAGGCAATTAGTGTGCTCATAGAGTTTATGTACAAAATACTATTCTCATGCTTCTAAAATGTAATTTTATATTACACTATATGTGAGATATTATTAATTAAGAAAAAGGTTTAACTAAAGGCTAAAAGTAAAAATGTGTTGTAATAAAATTAAAGCTAAGTAAGTAACAACATATAAAAAAGTGTTCTCTCCTTTTTCCATTGAAAAATGCACAACAGGCAGAATATTTATTAGAAAAATAACGAATTCAGGTCCATGATAACATGTTATCTCATGAAATACATGATTCATCTCGTTATTTGCTACAAGATATTTATAGTATTTCTCTTTCATTCGTTCAGTCATTCGTTCACGTGTTGGTCTTCTGTTTCATTTATGAAATACCTACCTGAGATTTCATGTTATTACAGCTTCAATGTAATTGTTGCTTGTTATACATAGATCATTAAGAAATCATAATTGAAGTTAAATGTAAGTAGGCCCACAAGAAGAGACACTGGTTTAAATTTTTAAGTGATAAAATGAGCTTTGCTAGTTTTTTAAATTACCTTTTCAGGAAGAAATAAACAGTTGGAAATAAGATTGCTTTTTATTGTAACTTCTAATTTGTCCACCAGGGGTCAGGCGCACACCCAATCAAAAGCTTCCTAGTTGGAAAACAAATAAATATAATATATTAAGTTAAAAAACAACTTTTACTTTTTTACTGGCTCTATTTCTGATTACATAAATGTGATAGTAAAAGAGCAATCAAAAAATGGAAAATAAATAAATAAATAAATAAAATAAAACTTTATTCTAATAGTATCTCATTTTTGGCTTTTCGTTTTCTGCTATTAACATGTTTAGTCACATTTCATATATTTTAATACTGAATTAAGTTTATATTTCATATTTTCTGATTCTGGAATCTAATTTTTTTACTATCTTATTTATGTCCCTAAACATTTATTACCTTTTTGCATCATCCCATTTTCATTTTCAATTTTACAATATTAGAATTTCCCCAATTTTGGTTTACAGTGCAATTTTTGTTGTTCCAATTTGATATTTTGTCTATGTGCATTTTCATTGTGGTTTACCAACAGTGTGTTGTAATGTTACAGTGTTCTCTTTGGAAATCACATATGTCATTTTATATGGTTATATTGGTATTTTTAAATCAGATTTATATAGGATGAAATCAAAAAGGTCTGTCACGTGCTAATCTTTAAATTAAATATCAAATAGAGGACAATTATAATAAAGAAATCGCTTGTGGTGAAAATTACTTCCTCCTGTGGAATCTGATATGAATTTGCAAACTAACTGGTGTAGAGGCCAATAAATCTGGTTATTACAGATTTTTTTGCGTGCACGCGAATGCATCTTGACAAATCGCAGCACAAATGGAGGGCAGGTGATTTTTTTTTTCTTTGCTAACAGAAATTTTTCACATCATCAAAGGATAGAAATATGGAAAAGTAATCCTAGCTGGTGGCATAGTGAAAGCTGGTGAATGGAGGTCATAGCAGACACTGACTGAGTCTCGGCGCTGAGATACGAAGAGGGGAGAGGGAGGACAGACAGCGGCTAGCCGCCATCAAAAAATGGCGTCTCCAGAGGAAAATGAGTAAAAAATATTAAAACGCGGCCTGCTTTTTTGTAGACATTCTCGTTTTTGTATCGCATTCTGGGGGGGTTCTTACCCGTGTGGACAACGCGTTTGCTAAAACGGTCTAACGATACAAAGAGGAGCGCGAATTTGGGAAATTAAAAAGCAGCCCAGTTTTATTTTGATGCGTCGTTACTGACAGCTAGCATCTGCTGCTAACCCACAGCTCTGCTCCGGAGGGGGGTGGGAACGATTTGCATTCAAAGAGGGGGGAAAAAACAGAGAGAGTGGGAGATTTTCAAATCGAGGGTTTCTTTCGTTACCCGTGGGGAATGATTGCTATCAACGTGGCCCGTCGACAGCTATATTTTCTGGAGCTAGCAGCAGCGAAGCCCAAACTAGGCTAAAAAAAGGGGGAGGAGAGTCGGTGGAAAAAGGACGCATTCAAGTCAAATGTTTGAAAGCATTTCGCCCATCACCGACCAAAACCGCGGCACCTTCATCATGACCGTGACCAATTCGAGAAAAGATTTGCATTCGTGGAAATGATAAACGTGAAGGGCGCAGGAAAAGGCGAAAGAGTGGCTTTTTTTTTTTTAGAGGTGGTTGGATTATAACCCCGCAGACCCCCCTCTTTTTTTTCATCCAGCTTTCTCCTCCTCCCCACCATTTCTCTTTCAATATGCTGTTTTCCACTCCTGAGGACTTGCTTATGAAACCGGGGAAAATAGCCTAAAAACAAGAACGGGAAAGACTGGATTTTTTTCCGAATCGTGCGCAGCGACGGTCTCGTTGCTTCGATCCTCAGCACGCGCGCTGTAAACCAGATAAATGGATAGAAATTACCCGGGAACAGGATTCGGTGATTTGGGCGCAGGAGCAGGATGGAGTTACGACAGAACGGCAAAAGCAAGGTATGCATTGGCTTCAGACAATGTGCATGCATCAGTAATACTTTGCAAAAAAGCACGATGGGGACCCGTGTGAACAAACGACTGCCTTTGGCTTTTACGTGTTAACGCTACGGCTTCACATTACGCGTAATGCATTGTCATCCAAATAGATGCAAAGTAATATTATTATAAACAGTATTGGGTGAGTCGTGGGGGTGGGCGGGGTGGAGAAAAGGAAAGGTTGGGGGGAAATGAATTGAATGTGATTGACAGACGTGGGGTTTAGGTGGACCAAGTGGGGTGGAGGTGGGGATGTCTGGAGTGTCCATTGGAATTATTGTTCCCTGTGTGCAGCAGGCCTGTACACAGACCCTGATAGCTACATTCATTGAATTGATAAGACTAGCTAAGAGAGTGCAGACGCAGCAGACCCCATCACACACCCCCCTGACAGACATCAACATGATGATGAACTGATGTGCGTTAACCGAAATGGTTGCAGATCTGAACGGTGTGGAAAATACGACATTTATGTATTAATCAGGATGTTTTAGAGATCCCTGTGCTACACTGATTTTTTTTTTTTTTTTTTTTTTTGGATGCGTTTTGCTGATCTAGATCAGTGGTGTAAAAGGGTTTTGGTTGGTTAATTTGCATAAAACAGCAGCCCCCCCACCAAATCTGTCTTGCAGCCAACATGCCATAATCACTCGAGCAAAGATTACCATCCATTTAAATGGCAAAAATAATAACTATAATATCAAATGATGAAGGAATCTAGCTGGACCCTCTCGGGTAGCTTTGTCTTTTAGCTTTTAGTTAGCCCACGAGCTAGCGTTGTGCTGCAGGAGACTTATTTGAGGCCTTTACGCTCAAACATCGTCCCCTTTTCTGTCACTAATATATGCACTATTAAATCAGAGATTTTTTTTGCATTGGTTCCAAAAAGTAAGATGTGTTATTTCAGTAGCCAAACCCTATAATCGCAGGTCTTTTGCAAGCAGCTTTAGCATGCATTTGCGTCGATGATCTGCACGATCCAGTTGTTAGCAACATCACCATAACAATTATGTAAATCGTTCGTCTTTGCTTTTTAATCACGAGAATTGTGTTTATAATATATACATATATTTTCTTTCCCTTTTTTTCCCCAGTTTAAATTGCACTCATGCTTTATTCATGCGTAACATCGACATTTGGGTTTAGGCCTAGTCTCTGCAATTCTGCCCGAACTGCTGTGCGCTGGTGCTAAACGATGCTATCGGAAGCATAGATGCTAACATCCTATCTAGTCAGGGAGTCACGCATTTCACCTCTTATTTTTTACATTAAAAATGATCATAAGTTATTTAAAACCATGAGATAAAAATATTATTAAAAAAAAGAGTGTGATCTCTATAATTTCTCCGCTTTGTGCTCCTATTACCATCAATTAACTAATCGTTTATTTTAGGTGAATGGGATCATCAACTGATGATCTGCTGTGCAGCAGTAGTAAAGCAATTACTTGTAATCAGCCAGCAAGAGTAGCATTCTTTAATAATATGTTGAAGTCCTCATGATGGGCTTTCATCTATTAGGATGCTTTAAGGTCCAAATTATACATTTCAAATGATAGCTTTTAGTAGCTATCTGTGTTTATGTATTTTGTTGTAAATAACTTTTGTATGGCATGATGTTGATCACATTTAAAATAAATAAATAAATAAAAATTTGATGGGATGTATGTTCATTTTCCATGAGATCAATGACATCTTTACGATCCCCATCTCTCCTCTTCTCCTAGTCTTGTATATGGGAGTTCCAGATCATCCCACCCGGAGTCTGAGCTCCTTCACCGACAAGCCTATGCCACCCCACACCCTCTGCAGGGCTATGCCACCAATCACCACCCAGGGAGCTCTGGCCAAGGCGGAGCTTGGGGAGCAGCTGGACGGAGTTTGGGTAAGATAAATGTCATACCTTTTGTGTCACCACCGTAAGGGGCCATGGCTGTGAATTATTGCATCTCTCCACCCAGTCCTCAAAAGATTGTTACCACTGACAAATTGGACAGTATAGTTCATTTCACTCTTCAGCTCATTGTGATTTAATAGCTTTTTAGTAGCAGCATGCATAAGTAACAGTTGGAATTATAAAAACCTGGATGTTGCATCAGTGTTAAAAAAAAACACTGCTTATTAGTATTAGGATAACGCATAAACCCTTTAATGCTTGGTGTTCTAGGTGCATTTGTTAATTAAGCCTTAAAAATTTGCTTTTTTTTTTTCTCCGCTGCTTTTTTTCCTTCACTTGCTTTAGGTCTTTCTGGGCTTTTTGACACTGGCCTTCATCACGCTAGCCCCTCTGCCCCTGATGCCTCCGTGATGAATTTGATTTCAGCCCTGGAATCCCGAGGTCCTCAGCCTCCTCCTTCTGCCTCGTCTCTTCTCTCCCAATTCCGGACACCATCTTGGCAGACAGGTGGGGGCCGTCTTGGCTTTCTCCCTGATATGGTGACATTCAAACCGGCTCATTGTCAGCGTTACATTTATGAAACTAAGCCGTTTTTGACTGCATTCTACTTTTTGCCTTAAGGGCCCTTCAAAAAAAATAAAGCAACTCAGCATTATTACTGATAACTTTCTTTTGAATTCTTTTAAAAATATTCTTGTTTTTTGAATGACCTTGACCTTGATGACATCTAAATAATTAGGTTGATGGTTATTGTGTAATTTTGCAATGTTTTCCTTTTCCTAACAGCGATGCACACGCCTGCTCCTCCTGAACTCTTCATCTCTGGAGCCCTTCCTGGCTCTGGCTCCTTCCCTTCCTCTTCAGCTCTGTCAGCCTATCAGCATCCAGCATCCTTCTCCAGCCGCTCTTTCCCTGCCGCCTCCCTTTCCCTGCAAGACACACCCACATTTAGTCCCACATCCAATGGCCTTCTGTCCCCACATGATCCCCTGCTGCACATCAAAGCCCCTTCTCAGTCAAGCCTGGGTTTTGATAGACTCCTGTCCTCACAGGGTGCTGCTGCAGCTGCATACAGAGGCAGCCAGGATCCTACGGGTGCCACGTCAGCCCAGGCATCATCTGCCAGGCACTTGCAGTCACACCAGTTCAATCTGCTGTCGTCACAGCTGCAGGATCAATCCTCCCAGCTGTATAACCCTTCAGTCTTTTCCTCAGCTCAGCCCCAGCCTCAGTCTCAGTCCCAGTCTAACTCGGCTCAGGAAAGAACTGTGCCTAGGCAGGACAGCGTTATAAAGCACTATCAGCGCCCGACGCCAACTCAGTCGCAGCTCTCGTCCTCTGCTGCCCACTCTCTGCAGCACTATCTTGGCTGTGGAGGGGCAGGGTACCAGCAAATTGCCACCCACCACAGGCACGCTGGGCTGTCCTGCAGCCCGCTAGGTGACCAGAGCCCATCGTCTGACCACAAGGCGCCCTCTCGGACTGAGCAGTATCGGCCAATCATTCAGCCAGCCTATTCCTCCTCCTCCTCCTCCTCCACTTCAGCTGGAAAAAGTACCAAGAGCAGCTCGAGCAGTGGCTATTCTTCTGGCAGTTCCGCATCATCTTCAAGAACTCCCCACACCCCCCCTTCTGCTTCCTCTACTTCCTCATCCTCGTCCTCTTCGTCAGCCACTTCAGGTTCGCATCCTTCAAACTCTATTCCCACCTCCAGCTCAACAGCAGCTCCTTCTAGGCAACAGCCCCCTCCTCAGCCAGCTCCGCCTCCACCTGCTTCCCAGCAGCAACAGCAATCCACGGCCTCCACCGCAGCCCCCCAATCTCTTCCTAAATCCTGCCTCTCTGGCTATGGCTCTCCTGTTCCCCCAGTGAAGACTCCTACCTCTGCCCTCACTGGTCAAACTCCTCCCCAACAGACGCAGTCATATTCTCCTAATCAGCCCCCGACATCCCACTTAGCTCAGTCCTATGGAGGCTTCAGCTCCCCCCAAGCTCAAGATCTAAGCTCTGGTGCTGGTGGAAAAGGCTATGGAAGTCTAGGAGGAAGAGGTCAGTCATACTCCACAGATATGTATGGAGCTGATTCTGCTTATGGATCCCTTCCATCCTCTCTTGGTGGAGCTGGTAGCCCGTCACTGGGATATGGGGCTCCAGGCCATTCTCCCGCCCTTTTAAGATCAAGTGGCTCATCTGGAAGTGGAGCATCTGGAGGAGGAAGCAGCAGTGGAGCAGGGAGTGGAAACTCTGGGTCTGGAGGAGCAACAGGAAATAGTATGACTGCTGAGAGAGGCGGGGGAGGTAGTGGAGGAGGCTCTTACCATATTCCAGACTCCAGCCCTTCCCCATCAGGCAACTCAGGCATCATACGTCCAGGATTGCACTCCCCTGTCCCCACCTGTGCCACCCAGTCTCCAGGAGGTGCAGGTTCAAACAAATACATATCTTCAGTTCTCTCTCCCCCCTTCCTGGCCTCCCCACAGGGCTTCCCTGATACCAGAGGCCCCTCCTCCCAACCACAGCCATATCATTCCACATCATCCAAAGCAAAGACAGATGCTTCCTTGTTAGGGGTGGGCTCTCAGAGATCCCAGGATGAGGTTGACGATGAGGATGAGTTCTTGATTCAGCATTTGCTCCAAGCTCAAGCGAGTCCTGCTCCCCAGTCGGCTCATCACCATCCCCAACAGCAGCCTCAGCAGCAGTCTCAACAAACCCAGCCTCCGCCCCAGTCAGTACCTTCCAGTAGTGACTCCGGTAAGGGCATGAATTATGACATGGGTAAGACCTCAGAGGAAAGGTACCACCCTCAGAGTGTTATACGTACCCACAGTGCCACAGCTGCTGCAGGAGTAGGAAACGCAGGTTCTTCGGGGTCCATCTCGGGGCTGGACAACCAGCTGGAGATGTCACTAAAGAAACAGCATCAACATCATCACCAACAGCAGCCGCAGCAGCAAAGAAACGAGAGGACGGTTGGTAGCAGCAGAAGCAGCAGTGGAAGAGGCAGTGCTGAGCAAGTGCACTCCCACCTCCATCACCATGACAACCTTGGTTCTGTTGTCCACTATGGCAGAGGTGATCCCTACAGCCAGCACTCCCTTGGTCCCCAGCACTCCTCACATAGTCAGCATGTGGCTTCCCACTCACAGATGCCCCCTCACTCCCAAATCGACCTCCAAAAGAAGTCACAGGAACGCTCAGAAATCCCATATCCTCGAAAAACTCCAGAGCTCCAGCAGCAGCATTCCCAGTCCCAAGCTCAGTCCCTGATGGACTCCCCTACCGACCAGTCCCGTCAGCCACCGCACCTGCTCCAGTCGGTGCTGTCCCACACCACGCGCAATAAACTGGAGCCTCATCAGCAGCACCACAAGATGGAATCTCATCGGCAACATCAGCAACACCCCAAAATGGACTCCCACTCTCAACACCAACAACACCAGAAGATGGACTCCCATCAGCACCCGCAGCACCACAAAATAGATTCTCATTCTCAGCACCAACAGCACCATAAAATGGACTCTCATCCGCAGCAGCAGCACTCCATAAGTCAGCAGCAAGCTGTCATGGAAAGCACTGGTGGTCGACTTGGCTCAAGTAAGCATCAAGCTCCATCTCAGTCCCAAACCACCCAGCTCCAACTCCAGCTGCAGTCCCAGGCTTTAGAAGTGGCAGCGGCTCACTACAACCATGGCCCACATCCACACGAGCAGAGTCAGGTCAAGCAGAGCTCTGTGGTCTCCTCTCTGGATATGCTGGAGCGCTCCCTTTCCCAGACATCCAGCACAGATGTCGGTGTCACAGATGACCGACGTGGTGGGCCTGGCAGCGCAGGGAGGAGTGGGGGTAGCAGTGAGCGCCACAGGCAGCAACAGGAACCCCCACGGCAGCACCCACCGCACCACCACCCGCAGCAACACTCTGCCTCTGAACTCCACTCCTTCCTCACCGAGCCGGACATGGGCCTGTCCACGCCGTCTCACATGCACCATCTTTCTCAACATCACACACAGCAGCAGCAGCAGCAACAGCAGCAGCACCCAAGCTCTCAGCATCAACCGACCCACTCCCACCACGCTCTCTCCCAACCCCACCCACAGCAGACTCCTCACTCCCACCATATTCCCCCTCCATCCGCCTCCGCCCACTCTCAACCTCAGCCCGATCAGCAGCAGCCGCTCTCCAGCCAGCTCAGCTCTCAGCAGAGCCAGATGGAGCAACAGCGCTCGGAACAGCACCAGTTTGACACGGTCAGCCCTGTGGAGAAAGCGGACCAGAACCAGCAAAGCAACCGCTTTGTTCCCCTGACTTCTATCTGCTTCCCAGACTCCCTCCTTCAGGATGAAGATCGCTCCTTTTTTCCTGGAATGGAGGACATGTTTTGTGCAGAGGACTACAAGTCAAGCTGTGCCGGCGGCGGAGGACCAGGCCAGGAGGAGATGAATGAAGCCCGAGATGGACTCGATTCCATGAAAGCCGGACAGAGCGGAGGGGGTGCTGGAGGAGCCAGCGGGCCTAGCTATGACCTCATGGGTCACCATGGTGGAGATCAGGGTTACGAGCCATACTGTCATGGCCTGGAAGAACCCAGCAACAACACTATGACTTTGGATCTGGACTCTCTTAAAACACACGAGCTTCCATCTACGGTCAACACCGAGCAGCTGGGTTTAATACAGTCCCAGGGTCCGGCCATGGGGATGGCCTCCAATGCTGCTGGTCCACACAACTCTGGAGCTAAACTGTCTTCTGGACCAGGAGGTACTAGCTCAGGAACAGGTTCTGGTGGCCTCCAGTCCCCCATCTTCTGCTCGTCTCGTCCTAAAAAACTTCTCAAATCCAGCTCCTTTCATCTGTTAAAGGAACGGAGGGACCCTAACACATTGCCTAAGAAGAGTTACGCTCAAGAATACGAATTTGAAGACGACGAGGATAAGGCTGACCAGCCAGCTGAGATCCGGCTGAACAGTCGCAGGCTGCCTGACCTGCTACCAGATCTAGTGTCCAGTTGTAGAAAGGGAGGAGGAGGTGGATCGCTTAGCCCTTTAATGAGTGACATCGACTTCTACCACTCCTCTGGTTACTCCTCTTTGGGGTCTCACTCTATCCTGCCGCCAGATGGACCCAAGAAGAGAGGCCGAAAGCCCACGAGGCCCAAAAGAGAGGGCCCTCCGAGGCCCAGGGGCAGACCCCGCATCCGCCCCATGCCTGAGCCCTACACCCCACGTGGCATGCTGGGGGATATGGGCGGAACTTCAGTCGGAGGCGGGTTCAGCGTAGAAGGAAGGGGCCGAGGCAGGGGCCGAGGAAGCAGGGGCAGAGGAGGAAGGAGGGAAGACATGTACATGGAGATGAGCGGGAAAGACCAGGAGCAGATGCACCCCCACCACCTCCATCAGCAACAACAGCTCCATCACCAACCCCAACAGCACGAGCCCATCCCGCCTCTCAAGGTCAGTGTCCAAGAACTCGGAATCAAACAAACTTTACCCCGGTATTTGTGGAAAAATATGTTTAAA
Source organism: Oryzias curvinotus (assembly GCA_023969325.1). Classification (NCBI taxonomy): domain Eukaryota; kingdom Metazoa; phylum Chordata; class Actinopteri; order Beloniformes; family Adrianichthyidae; genus Oryzias; species Oryzias curvinotus. The sequence continues at coordinate 8,720,501 of CM043724.1, read as the reverse complement.
AAGGGTTTAGGATGCTTGTAAAACATTAGTTTAGTTACTAAACTAGGACTAACAAGCAGGAGTTAATCTGTGCAATTCCAGTATCATAGTTAAGTGAACCATCTGAGGTGCTGCAGCTGCTCATCCTTCAGCACCATCTTTTGCTACTCTGCTGATTCAGTCTTTACATATTAATATTAAGGGTTTATGAACATCAATTAATTGTTGTTTTTTTATGTTATTCCTGTTATGTTTCTGTCTTCAAATAAATGTAGATTTCATAACTAACTAAACAGAGATAAAATGCTATCAAGAATGACTGATTTCTGTGAAATTTTATGGAAGGGAAGCTGAACTGATCATGTGATCCATCAGAAGCTCCCAAACTGATTACTGGGTTCATTTACATGAACATTTATATATTTGATGAAAATACTTTTTTTTTTTTTCTAGTTGAGTTATTTTCACTGTTGTCATTTAGTGTTTGGCCAATCTGTTGGTGTTTAATGCAAGTTATCTAAACTATGCAGAATATTACAGAATGTACAACAGGATATTTATCTTATGTTTTTCTTTCTCAGATCAAGTTACCGATTTCTAGCCTGTCGTCCTCGGATGCCTTGCTGAGGACAGACTCTTTGTCTGGCACTGACCCTGCTTTGTCAGACGGCTCCGTTGGCTCGGCTCCCTCACTTGGTTTAAGTCCTGGACCCCCCTGCAGTGCAGAAAGCACCAGAAGCCAGGATAAGAACAAACCGAAAAATCAAATGATAAGTGAAGGAATGGACGAAGATGGACTAGAAGAACGGGTAAAGGCAGACGGCTTGTTACCCTGCAGGGCTGCAGTGAGTGTCTGAAAAGTGTTGAGTCACAGTCTCTGTGTTTCTTCCAGGGAGATGAGAGGGACTCGGAGTCCAAGGCCGGCTTTGTTGCTTCATTCCTGGACTTCCTTAAGACGGGGAAGAGGCCTCCGGGGTTGGACATCTCTCCAGGAATGGAACCCGACAACGTTGAAACGTCACCGTGTAAAGCAGGAGGTTTGCGCCCTCTGTCCCCCGCACCACCTCCCCCGCCACCTCCACCTCCGTTTGGTGATAGTGAGGGTAACGGGGGCCTTGCTTTGGGCAGTTGTCCCAGCCCCAAGCGCTTAGAAGATGAGCTGAAGAGGAACCTCGAGACTTTGCCCTCTTTCTCCTCTGATGAGGAAGACTCGGTTGGAAAGAACCAGGACCTCCAGAAGAGCATCTCCTCAGCCATTTCGGCTCTGTACGACACTCCCCAGATAAGCTCCAATATCCAGCCCCCGTTGGCTCCTCCTCCCCCTCAACCTCAGCCCGCGCAGCCACCCCTTACCCCCATAATGCAGCCTCCCACATTAAGTCCACAGCCAGCAGTGAACACGCCACACATGCAGCCCCAGTCCAATGAACCGCACCTCCTTCAGCCAGAAGGTGAGGAGATGGAAGACAACAAGGAGGAGGAGATTGAGGAGGACAAATGCACAGAACGGGAGGAGGACGGTGAAATGGCAGAAGACAGGGAACCACAACTTGAAGCTCTGGGACCTCCGAAACTTGATGGTAGGAAATGGCATTGGCTGTTTTTGCCATTTTTCCTTTTTTCTCTGTCTTTTGTTTGAACAGAGGACTTTTTAAATTGTCTTTATATTTACTATAACTCAATGTTCACTGCTAGTTTATTCATGTTTTTGTGCTTTTCTTTTTCCCTCCAGCGCCTCTATCTGAGATTCCACCAGAACTTGCAACTCCAGAGCCTACCTCTGCTCCTCCGTCTCCTGCCTCATCCTCCTCTCCTTCTCATTCCCCCCTTCCTCCTCTCTCGCTCCCCTCACCTTTACCTCGACCAGAGGACCCACAGGAGGTTTCACAACCTCCGAGCCCGGCCACTTCAAAATCCCTTTCTCCATCACTCCCCCCAACCGCCGCTACTGCCGCTGCTCCTCCTGCTCCTCCTCCTGAGACGGCCACTTCTCCTCCCACCTCTTCTCCACCTCCAACCACTCAAAAAGAGTCTCCTTTGCCATCGCCGGAGTCCCCAGCATCTCCCGCTTCCCCTGAAGAACCTCCAGCTCCAAAGATCACCTCACTGCACCTCGCCCAGAAGCAAGAAGATGCCGCCATTGTGGGGGAGAGTGAGGAGGACGAGAGTGAGAGTGGAGGAGAGGGAATCTTCAGAGAGAGGGACGAGTTTGTGGTCCGAGTTGAAGACATTCGAACTCTCAAGGTATGTCTGTGTGGGAGGAGCTTCAGTTTGCTTTGTATTACATCTGAAAGTCTGCTTTTAAACTAAACTTGATTTAGCTGGATTCATTCAAACTGACCTCTTCTTGAAATAATATCGATGCTTGACAGCTTTGGGATTATTTCTATATTTTTAGGAAATATATATAGATATATATCTATATCTATAGATATGTATCTATAGATATAGATATGTATCTGTATATCTATATAGATCTATATCTATATAGATATATATCTATAGATCTATATCTATATAGATATATATCTATAGATATATATATCTAGATTTCTTAGTTTCTTAAAGACCACTCCAATGGAAATCCTCTTTTTGGTGTTTTTAACATTTTTCTCATGACGGACGACATGTATAGAAAAATTAATCTTAAAATTGAATTTGTGAGTATTTCTTTATTCAAATCGTTGTGAATCAGCAGCTGATGAGAAGTTGTTGCTGGAGAAGGGTTGTAGGGGTGACAAAGAAGCTATGAGGTCAAGACACATTCTGATGCATCCACTTGTAGACAAATGGATCCTTTGACGTCTTTGTTTTCCTCATCTGAGCTGATGTCTGGATCAAAACTGTATAGCTCTGATATTTTCTTGCTATTTTTGTTGCACCGGCAATGTTAGGTTGGGGATGTGAGAGGCTGTAAGCTAGTGGAGAGAGTGTGAACAGATGGGTTATGGGAAATGAGGGTGTGGTTAGTCTGCCTAAACAGCCCCCCCCACACACACACAAAACGTAGAGGCGAATTTCTAACAAACTCCTGCTGCTCTGCAGAAACTGTCCAAGAAAACGTCACAGGTTTTTGATTTAGGCTAAAAACAGCAGAATCATAATGAAAAGACCACTAAAATAGATCAAAAGATGATTGAAGTGGGACTTTAATGTGAGAATTACCTTGCAGAAAATATAATTTATGTTCAAACTGTTTTTCTTAACCAAACTAAACAGATTTTATCGTTAAAATTTGACCAAAAAATGAATGTTTAATCAGATCATGATGAATGGTCAAGAGATTGACCTTGTGAGTCCAAATGGAATCGATCGAGTAGTTTGGCAGTGACACCCAGCCCCGCTCGCTGCAAAGGAGCAAGTTAGCGACTGTGGGTCTGTGTTTGTGCACAGTTGGCTCTGCAGACAGGCCGGGAGCCTCCGCCCATCTGGAGGGTCCAGAAAGCTTTGCTGCAGAAGTTCAGCCCAGAGATCAAAGACGGACAAAGACAGTTCTGCGCCACAAGCAACGTGAGCAAACCCGTCGGCAACAAGCAACCAAAGCTATACGTTGTCATGTTAGTTTTGATGCTGATTGGAGATCTCTGTGATTTTTCTGGCGTAGTATCTTGGCTACTTTGGAGATGCAAAGAGGCGGTATCAACGAATATACGTGAAGTTTCTGGAGAACGTCAACAAGAAGGACTATGTGCGAGTGTGTTCCCGGAGGCCGTGGCGCCGAGCTCCTCCAGCCCTCAGGTAAATTTTATTCCTTAGAACGATCTGGACATAAACCATGAGGCACATGTCTGTAGAAGCTGTTAGAGGCTTATTAAGTTTTACTGTCATCATGTCCCTCAGAAGACCGTCTCTCCCCAGACTGGCATCTCCTCCTGCCACTCAGGTGCCGCCAAAAACCGGGGAGAAAGAGGAGCGAGTGAGTCCGGTGGTGCAGCGCGAACAGAGAGAGAATACAAAAACGGCAACAACAAAGAAACATCGAGAGGGAAACGAGGTACCGGCTGTTGTGCCAAAACCCAAGGAGAAGGAGGGAGAAAGGTATCCGGACAAAGAGAGGGAGGATGAGGAGAAGCCGGTGCAGCCCCAACAGGATAAGGTGGAGAAGCGGGTGCAGCTTCAGCAGGAGAAGCGTCTGCAGCAGCAGCAGGAAAAAGCAGAAAAGCGGATGCAGCTGCAGCAGGAGAAGGCGGAGAAGCGGATGCAGCTGCAGCAGGAGAAGGTGGAGAAGCGAGCGCAGCAGGAGAAGGTGGAGAACCGCGTGCAGCAGGAGAAGGCGGAGAAGCGAGCGCAGCAGCCGCCGCCTCTCGAGAAGGTGGAGAAGCGATTACAGCCGCTGCAAAAGGTGGAGAAGCGAGTCCCTTCGAAGCAGGAGAAGGTGGAAAAACGCGCAGGCGCCACAGAACGTGCTAGAACAAAGGAAGACAAAAAAGCACTGGAGAGGAAGGAGAGGGAAAAGACGGAGCGGCCACCCAAATCCAAACCAGCCAAGGTGAAGGCAGAGCCCCCTCCTAAGAAGAGAAAGAAGTGGCTGAATGTACCTTCATCAGTACCATCATCATCGGAATCTGACTCCTCAGATGAGGTGGCTAGTGAAAATGAAAGTAAGATGAACTCAAAGAAAAAGATACAATTTTTAGCGTATTATCCTAGATTAGAACTAAACATGAAGTTCTCGTCCTCCCAGTGCCAGTAAAAGGTGGAGTAAACAACCGTGCCATGAGGGAGATGTTCAGGAGTTACGTGGAGATGCTGGTGAGCACAGCTCTGGACCCGGACATGATCCAAGCCCTGGAAGACACAGATGGTGAGAACTGCAAACACTTTCACTCCTCTCAGCCAAATTCGACATCTGATGGGACGGCTTTCATATTTCCACTGTTGCTCAGCGATTTTATTAATATTATTCTTTCAAATGAGCATATTAAGTAAATATTTCTAGCTGCCAGGTTTAGACCAACTGAACACATTTCCTTGTTTTGTTTTTAAATCCACAAAAACCTAGTGTGATGAGAAGAACCTCTTAGATTGCTCTGCAGCCAGAAAGAAGTTGCTCAGCGTGCTTTTAGCATCAAAATGATTGAAGGCTGCATGCATGACGACATTTCCTTTCTATCGATCGGCGTTCAGATGAGCTTTACCTACCTCCAATGAGGAAGATCGACAGTATCCTGAGCGAACAGAAGAGGAGGTTGTTAAGGAGAGTCAGTATGAGCTCGCAGCATCAGGTAATCTCTCATCTGGTATGTTAATGATTGTTTTATTGAATGATAAATACATGTATTGCCTTAATTCTTTTGAGAATACTTTATATATATTTTTTCTTATAAAATATAATGAATATTTTCATAATTTTACATATATATTTTTATTTAAAAGTAATTCTGTCCTCAAAATGGCAACATCTTTACAGAGAAAACATCTGTTATAAAGTAAATTGCAATTGTTCCCTTTTTTCTGTCTGTTCCTCTTTTGTCTGCTTATTTTTTTTTTCTTTCTTTCAAACTCTGTTCTGCCCGTCCACAGGAGGTTCTGCATGCTTACCCCCAGATTATTGTGGATGCCCTGGATACAGGCGTGGTGAAGGTGCGGCTAAGCGGTGACGCTTACAACCGCAAGACCCTCAACAGGGTCAAAAAGGCTCTGCCTAAGCCACAGGTACGTCTGCCACCGAGCCGCGCTTTCACCTGTCAACGTTGCTGCGTAGGGAATCCAAATAACAGTGATGAAAGTCTTCCGGGAATTCCCGGAAATCCGGGTTTTTGAGCAAACTGATTGTACCTTCCGGAAAAAACAAAAAAACCCGATCTCTACGGACAAATCGCTTTCCGGATAATAAAAATGTCTGACATCGGCGAATTTTAACTTTATTTTCTATATTTCTCTGTGAATCGCTTTCTCTATGGGTGCGGCCATCTCTCGTCTACCCGGCCTAATTGACCAGTGACGGGACGTTTTAGTTGCTTTCGGATGCGTCGACGGCTCTGATTGGCTCTGTCTGTACCACGTGGTCAGCGTGACGGATTCCCTAGAGACCAAAACTGGCGTACCCACGCTAAACTTTCACAAGCAAATCTGAAGAGTTTGGGATCAAATTTGTGTTAAAATAATGGCGGGCATCGTCATTATTGAGCATAGTCACGACCTCAGTTGTGAGAAGACAACAAATTGAAGTGGTCTTGGCTGGAAGAAAAATATTTTTAAGGTAGTGTAGGTCCAATACATTTTGTGTAAAATAATTTCAAAACCAAATTTTAAAATAATTTCAGTTTTCTTATTTTGAATACATTTCTCTATCTAATTTATTTGTATTTCCTAATTACCATGATTTAGTTCAGTATTATTGTCATTAATTACAAGTATTTGGTGGTTTGGACCCAGACTCCCTTAAAAAAGAATGTTTACAATGTTTAATTTTGTTTGTATGTTTGTTTTGATATTTCCCAGATTACTAAGTATTGGTGGTAAAGAATTGATGTATTATGTTATAGAACGATAGTTTAAAGCCATATTTTGATGTAATTATAGTTTGATAAAACAGTGCAAGTGGATGTTGTGCATCTGTCATTTCTAAAGCAGAAATAATGTATAAATAAATGAGGTACTTTCATCGAATATCATAGTTACTGCTGTTCTTTTTGCCATTTGGGGCTTTGATGTTACTATATTTTAGCAATTGTATGCTTTGCAGCTTTAAGGAAAAGCTTAGATTGTAGGATTGTGTTACTTTGAGCAATTATCCAAATTCTTTTTTAGGACCAGCAAGTCCTTAATGGTAAGTCAAACTAGGGGTTTGAATGACAAATCATGATGCTCCTATTAGTCTTAGTTTCTTGATTAAGAAGTGAATAACTAGCTGCCAGAATGTACCAGAATGCATCTAAGACCATGGATTTTTCAAAAATTTCCCTCCGCGCCTGCCATATCGCTCAAAGAAAAGTTCAGGGATTTTTTTCCTTGCCTGACTTTCATCACTGAAATAACAGCCACGATTGCTGTCATTTGAGCTTCATGACGTTTTTAAATCACGACAAAACTGGCCAGCTGCACCTCTGCTAGGATCTGTGCGTCTCATGGACAAGTCATTCCGGTTTGACTTGTGTCTCTTCTCTGCTGTTTGCATTCAACTTGAATCAAATCCAACCAGGATTTACTCGAACAAACAGATTTTACTGTTTATTTGTAGTTTTTAAATGAAAGAAAAAAGAAAGTAGTTGTTGTTGGGATACTTTTAGGTTCAGTTTGTCGCCATAAGGAAGCAAGACGGCGGGGAAACCACAGGTTTGACTAAATTAGCCTTAGAGCGAGCGGCAGCTGTTCTTGGTTTTGAGTTCTGCTGAACCTAAAACTTACATTTCTACTCCGTTTTTTTTATGATCAGGTTTCTTCATATTGATCAAATCAGAATGTCTTTCTTTTAGGACCTTAAACTCTCGTCTGAGACGTACCGAATCTACAGTCTCTACCACTCCTTGCATCATTATAAATACCACACCTTCTTACAGTGCAAGAAAGAGGTAAAGTGAAATGTTTTTGGGGGCTTTTTAACTGACTCTTGTAACTTGACACTTTTTGTACTGGTGACCGCTGATTTAAAAATGCCTTCTCCTCCCTCAGACTAACACCATAGAACAAGCAGCTGAGGACCCCGGCCAAGAAGAGGTCGTACAGCAGTGCATGGCCAACCAGAGCTGGCTGGACACCCTCTTTAGCTCCTTCATCGAGCTGCTGACTCTCAGCACCAAAGTCTGAGATAACGTCATTCAAGGGCACACATTGAATAGAAGATTTACGAAGAAAAAAAAAAAAAGCAAAAATAGAGATGGATTCCACTGTACAGCCCCCGTCCCTCTTCAGATCTCATAAGAAACCAAGGATCGTTTTTTTTAAGGCCCTCAGGGGTCTTTTTTTTATGTGACCTTGGACACTGGTCTCTCTTTTTATTTCTTGTTGTTGATCAGTGACTTTGAAAAAAAGAAAAAATAACTTTTTTTTTTTTTTCCTCTTTTATGAGAAGGAAACCCCCATCTACTTTAGGAGTAACCAGGGGCTCAAAAAGAAGAACTGACTTTTTGGTGGAGTTGGAAAAACGCACGGCGGGGAGACGAAGTTGTGGAGCCACAAACACCAAGTCGAGAGAAGAGCCATCAGCATCCTATTAACTCTGTGTCATAAAGACAATAGTTCAAAGAGAGAAACTATTATTGCTTAGTTTTTACATAAATTATTTTTTTGAAAAGACTAACATCATCCGTTGGCTTTGAGAAGTGTGGAAGAGGATGAGAGTGATTTTTAGCCAGCAGTGCGATCATGGACTCATCTATAGAGAGAAACACAAGTGTTAATAAATGCTCCCTCGCGTCGTCATCCTGTGTTATGTGAAGGGCAGCACCAGTCAGCTGTGTGATAATATATAAACGCATTTTTATTATTTATATGAGGAGGTTTTTAACTTAAGCTCTCACAAGTGCTGGTTTGCTGCCCTAACATTTTTAAATACCTATTTTTTTGTTTTATTTCGTTCCCCCACATGGGATCAGTATACAATCATAACCCACATATTCAAGTCGTCTTCCCTTCTATACAAAAGAGCAGACGTTGACAGAAATATTGTATTAAATACAGTGGGTGTAAAATTAAATAATAATAGTAAAAAAAAAAAAAAAGTGCTTAGAAAACATTGGGAACTCAACATTGTGCTTCAGTTCAATCATCAGTCATGCCGGTGCAAAGAAAAAGAACTATTTCTTTCCCATGTGGGAAGGAGGAGTATAAATAAGTAATATTTAAAGAGGAAATAGTCATTTCATTTTTATCATTTTGATGTCTGTGCATACTATGGCTTATTTTGAAAACAATCTAATTTTCCATAAAAAAGGAAAAAGAAAAGATATGTAAATAGTGTACAGTTCTTGATGAAATTCTTTGTTCTTCTGTACAATAACACTCCTGTATTTGAGAAACAAATAAAATCTACAAAGAACAAATGGTTTTATTTCCATGTATGGTGAGGAGGCTTAAATAGTTGTGACTGTTGAGTTTTCGGGGGCAGAATGTGAAGTTTTATAGATTTGACAGTTAAATGTTTAAAAGCTCAGGAAATTAAATTAAGTTTAAAAAGAAAAAGAATTTAACATAGGCAGTAGTGGTTTTTATAGTACTTAAGTATAACTTGATCATTTTTATGCCTAAGAGTATTTGAAAAAAAAAAAAACTTTATTAACAAAATCTACGATACCATAACAGACGCAATGTAACAAAGAAAACAATAAATGAAAAAAAGAAAAACAAAATTATAGAGCCCATTACTATTCATCACACAATTAAAAAGATGTGGAGAAAAAAGTGGATTCACCAATTATGCAAATCGTAATTTTCAAGAAGTAATTCTTCACAGTGGTGTCCAGGAACCGCCATACTCGTTTGTGCGCTTGCGCATTGCCCGAAGCATGTCTGACGTCACGTCGGGAAAACGAAACCGAAGACTCGGAGTTTCCCGAAAATAAACGCCTGCTTTGAAATTCAAAGTTGAAAGTATGACAACATAAAAGGAGTCTGTCATTTAAGTACTGCCTTTTTCGTGCTCACATTGAGTGACACAGTAGAAATCTGACCGCGTCAACAGCTACAGTCCACCGGCAGCTGCACCAACACTGAACAGGTACGAGTGGAACTATATATTATATTGTTACATTACTTTTCTGGACATTATACCGCAAAGATGATTATGTAATCAATTAAAAGTCCTTCAGGGATATTTTTTCAAGAATCTTAAGAAGTTTTACTTTTTATCAGCTGTTAAAGTCTTTGGTTAAAAGAAGTGTATTGTTGGGATTGAACTACTTCCTCTTTTCTGACTTCTTTACTTTGTAAGTTTAGTAAGTCTGTTGCATTTACTGAATGGCATTAATTAGTATTTTAAAATTGTGTACCCCTCAGAGTAAGTAATATTGGTGAACCATAAGTTTGTTCAAAGTTTTTAAGTCAATATTTATAAATTTGTACTATTTTCCTCTGCTTGGTTCATAAAATGCATGAAATCTTGAAATTATTAAAATAATTCAAATTATAATCATGATTTTCTATTTTGCATGGTTCTAGGTTTTCCTAGCATTTCTTTGTCATATAATGCCAGTGTTTTAAACTTGTTTAGATAAAAAAATAGACATAAACAAGGAATTCCTTTTATCTGATATTGTGGTCAGATGTTGAGCTTTTATTATATATAATTGTTTTTTTATTATTGTAGAAATGGCTCACCCTAAACCTCTCCTGATGCCTTGGCTGCGGGACAAAATTGAAAGCGCTGAATATCTAGGTGTTGCCTGGACAAACGCAGAGAAAACAGAGTTCTCAATCCCATGGAAACACCGTCTGAGAGGGGATTCCTCCGACACGGATGTTCTCATCTTTAAGGTTGGATTTCAACGGGCAATATCTTATTGCACATGGTGTAATTCATTATTTGAGCACGTTTATCTGTTTTTGTGTGCATTTAGGCTTGGGCTGAGGTGAGCGGCAACGGTCGAGCTCAGGGTGATCCCTCACACTGGAAAAGAAACTTTCGCAGCGCTCTGAGAGCTAAGGGCTTCAAAATAGTGTCAGACAACAAAAATGACAATGCTAACCCCCATAAAATATATCGCTGGCCAGAAGAGTCTTCCTCACGTGGTAAGGATCTAAATAGGGAAAGCAATACAAGACAAAACTGTCATTGTCAGTGTTATATGCATTATTGCTGTATTCTTCATATTTGCTCGATTTAAAAGGTCTTTCAACATAAAATCAAACTTTCAAGAATTTTAAATAGAATTTAAAGACCCACTCTGATAAAAAATGTGTTTTTTTAATTGTGTTTAAGATGTTCTAGTAGGATTTTTTTTATGACACATAAATTAAGAAAAAATATTCATAATATTGCATTTCTGAGTGTTTCTTTATTCAAATTGTTGTGAATCAGGAGCAGACAGGAAAAAAATGCAGTTTGGGTTGTATTTATCACGCAAAAAATATTCTGGCTGGGCCACAAGCTTCCTGCTCCACTCCATTCTGATGCATCCACTTGCCGAAAAATAGATCCATGTCTTCGTTTTCCTCATCTGGGCTGGCATCTGGCTCAAAACTGGATAGCTCCAACATTTCTCTCTAATGTTGTTGCACCGATCATGTTAGGTTGGGGATGCAATGGGCTGTATGCTAGCGTGTAAACAGATGGATGACGGGATGTGGGGGTGGGGTTGCTCCATACTAATGGTCCCACCAACAATTGAGAGGTGAATTTCTGATGAACGACTGCCGGTCTGCAGAAACCATGACCTAGCAAAATGACGTTTTGGCTAACAACGACATAATCCTATTTTAAAAGACCATTTAGAAAATATATCAAGAGATGATCAGAGTGGGGAGTTTACAGAGGAATAATGAAAACAGGGCCATTCTCAATGGAAACAATGATTAAAGACATAAACGGTAGGAAGAAAAATGACATGTTTTCTGTCTTACAGCTAGTTCTGCTGCTGGATCCCAAGAACAAACTGACAATAATGTCTACAACAACTTTATTGTGGTAGAAGTAAGTAAACACAAAAGGTAAAAACTAGGCCTGCACAATATACCGCGAATTTATCGTTATCGCAATATCAAGCAGTGCAATATCCATATCGCAAAAGTCAGCAAAAATGGCAATAAATGGTTACCTTAAATGTGCTAAAACAATCTTATGGCAGATTGAAGCATTTAACGAATCAAATAAATCCATTTATGCATTTGACCAATTGGATGGACCCTTTCACGTTGTTGACCAATCAGATAGAGGCATTATGTTAGATGTTTGCCTCCTACGTCAAAGAGGGTCATTTGGAGTATAATTTTTAAATTGTTGCAATGAAATGGTAATGATGTTTTTGGTGGTTTTACTATTTGTTTATATACCACAAATTATGTCGTTATCGCAACATTGATCACTCATATCGCATATCGCAAGTTTTGCTCATATCGTGCAGCCCTAGTAAAAACTGAGGTTGTGTCCGAATTCCCTCACTACTCACCACATAGTGTGCTATGTCGTCTTTTTGAAGGGGTGTACAGGTCTATAATTCCAAAATCCAGTGGCCTGGAAATTTCCCAGAATTTTCTGCAAAAGTTTAGAGTGCATAGTATGCTTACTAGATTAGTGAATATAGACCACAATGCATTGCTTTTAAATGATTTGTCACTTGGTAAAAATGTTCATCTTCTGTTCATCTTGTAAGCCGTTTTGTCCCTATTCGGGGTCACGGGGCTGCTGGAGCCTATCCAGCGAAAGCTGGGGACACCCTGGACAGGTCGCCAGTCTGACGCAGGGCCAATATTACACACCCATGCACACTCACACCTATGGACAATTTAGAGTAAGCAATTGACCTAAGACGCATGTTTTTGGTACATTTTTTTTAATAAATCAGACAAATTTTCATCATGAGAACATTGTGGATTCAGAAATAGTCTTTGCAAAATTTTCCTATTAACTACGTTTTTACTTTGGCAAATGGGTGACCTCATGTTCGGCATAAAAAAAAGTAATGAGCATGGTGTCTGAGTCGCGTTGGGGGTAGTAGTGAGTGAATTTGGACACAGCCTGACTTGAATATGGCTGTACACAGACTTGCCTAAAGGTGTACTTGTGATTCTTAGAATCCATTGGACTTCACAGAGGATGCTCTTTACCTTCCTATAGAAGATTTAATGCCAGGTACTGAAGTTTTTAAAGCTTTTATTTCATATTGGGATTCATATTATGTTGTAAAAGATTAAAAAAAAAAAACAATTGAGGATAATAAAAACAGTTGGATGGATCTTTTGGGTGCTCCTAACTCATCAATATTTGTCTTCAGGCTGCACAGCCGGTGAGGATATTCTTCAGGAGTGTCTGAGGGGCCTGAACATCCACTCTGGAGCAGGTAGTGTCATCGGCACTTCAGCATGAGCAGCAAACCGAGAGCATCCTCGGTACTTTCCAACAGGCAGCTTAACTTTCTCTCTAACACAGAGGGAATCACAGGCTTTGAGCCTCCTCCTGAGCAACAACAGCTGCAGAATCACGCCCTGATTGGTGGACCCCCGTTGCCTGGGCAACAGCAGGATCCAGTAATGTTTGCGGGTGCAGCCGGTGAAACTGGGTTGCCTGAGCAACCAGCATGTCCACCGAGCAGAGCTGAGGGAGGGGTAGATGGTGATGAGGCCACTGCACTCTTCATGAATACAATGCACAGGACTCAAGATGGAAATAGTATCAGTAAGTTGGGAGGTGCTTGTTTGCACACTCTGAGAAATGCCTCAGATCATTCAAACCTAGAGGTCTTCGTTTGATCATCAAATGGCAAACTTTGAGAATATTGATTGTAATTTCCTGTTTCCGAATTCTTAAGAGACTCAATTCAGGATACTCATGTACTACAGAGGGGTGAAGGTGTCTGAGAGGCTAGTAGAGAATGAAGCTGGATTCCGCTTAGTCTACAGGTAAGCAGTGAAATGAAATTCTATTCAAGCAAACATGGCTGACAGTGATAAGCAAATAGTCCTCAGTCCACCTTAAATCTACTCATTAGTCTGTGTCTTTTAATAAAACATGCTGTTTTCCAGTTGATCATAGTTTGTGTTCATGTAGTTGATTTGCTCAGAGAAAATGTGTTGGTCTCTGTGGGGTTTTGTCACAAACAAAATCTGTTAGTTTTCTTATTCAGCTAAAAGGTTTTTTTTTTTCTCCCAACATCAGGCCTGAGCTCTTGGATTCGGTTTTGGACATTCAGACCGGCCTCAGCCTGGTCTCTCTGCCAGGACCTGGAAATATGCTGGATCAAACTCAAGCTAATCTCACCCAAAGGATTTTGAACACTCTAGGCGACGGCCTGGAAGTGGGCGTGTCTGGTCACTTGGTCTACGGCTGCCGACGGGGTGACACCAAAGTGTTTTGGAGCTTTTCCAAATTCGACACCAGCAAAATACCCCAAGAGGTGTCCAAGCTGAATCCTGGTTCACTTTTCCAATTTAAAGACTTCTTGCAAGGTAAGTTAAAGGTGCAAATGAAAAGCTGTCATGTGTGTGGAAGTCTTTTGCTAAAAAAAATCTGATTCCCTTTAGGAATAATAAACTTCAGCAAGGGGGGTGACTGCCCCCCATGCTCCTTGTTCTTCTGTCTGGGGGAGAAGTGGCCAGACCCACAAAACAGACCGTGGACGAAGAAACTAATCACAATTGAGGTGATATTGCTATAAAATAATACATGGAGCAACACTTTTACTTGTAAATAATAAATCTAAGCAGTAGAAATGGATAATGAGGCAGTCCTACAGGTTTGAACAGCTTATCAGAAATAAATCCAAACTTACGATACAATATGTTTCAGATTTGATCTATTTCCATCAGTTTTGGTTCTCATTTCAGTTCGCTTCTGTGTTTCTCATGGTTGTGTCTCTTTTTGTTTGGTTTTTTGTATTCCAGGTGGTCTTGACTTCGCTGGAGATACTGAAGAATATAGCGGTTGAAGGTGGCGCCTCCTCCCTGCGGTCAGTGGAGCTGCAGGAGTCACTGGGGGAGATGATGGATCTGTGCTGACACTCTGAATCTGCAGAAAGACCCCATCTTTCCACTTTATTTTTTTTTGTATTAATAGAAAAGCAGAAACCGATTGGACCAATTGTCTTCTAAACATTTAATCTTTTGATTCCATAATTCGCGTTTTTATGATAATCAAATTTAGTGTATTTATAGTGTATTGATAGTGTCATTCTGTTGAATAATCAGGTATTTTACAATTTTTAGCTTTTTTAATTCAATGTTTTGAATATTAGCACAACAATTTAATACGTTTTTTAAAGTTTGGAGTAGTTCTTTGTTATGAATTGATGTTGCTGCAAAAAATATCGCCGATCAAGTTTTTATACAATTCTTGCACTGAATTATTCAAAAACTACAAGTTATTATAGCAATTATTATATTTGCTGCACAGATATTGCTATTGTACCAAATTGTTCCCTTTAAATGTGCATTTATTTTGAATGAGAAGCAGCAGCATTGATCTTAATTAAGGTAGAAAGGAGATGAATGCTAAAAACTCAAATGTCGCGTCTCAACCAAATCCTGTTAAAAGTGAGAGATGCAGCTGCAAGAACATCTGGAATCAGCCACTACGCACTGCAGCATGCACCTCCCAGACGCAGCAGGTTTAAAAATATACTAGATGCTCTGCAGATGTCATGAATGAACGATGCACTGGATGTGGCTCATAATGTAAAAAGCTACTTTTTATTTCCAGATATGAAACCTTTATTGATAAGCATAGTATAATAATCACAAAATCAATTGGTTAGTAGCAACTACATTATAATAACTTGTAACTGAAACCAACGTGAAAGCTGCTTTCTGTTTTACAATCTGGATCTTTTATTGAAATAAAGTCACATGGTCTGAAAGATGTGAGCTTTTTTCTTCTTCTTTTTTCTGGGGTCAAACAGAATACTACAAGATTGTACACATTTATGCACCGATAAACTTAAATACTTGGATGTTATCTGAGAATGACTAAAGCGAATACCATGTTTCAGTCCATATGTTCTCTCTCTTCCCCCTCGTCCGTCTCTGTTTCAGTCTTTGCCTCCTCAGTCATGGGATTCTCTCCAAGTCCTTGCAGGGGGACAAGTTCGCCTTCTTCATCCACTCCCATTGGCTGGATGATGTTATCTCTGCATGCAGAAGTGGAAAACACAAATGTATCATAAAAGAGGACTCCTCTGTACTTTAGTCTGCTATAAATTGACTTGTTTTTTGTAGTTGTTTTTATGGAGGTTTATCTCAAATGTCATCACATTTATGTGTGTGATTGACTAACCTGGACAACTTGCTGAAGAGTGTGATCAGTCTCTTGGCCTCCTCCTCCTTCTCCTCCTCTGTCATCCCCTCCATGGGGTCCGGCTGCTGTACCTCCATGCGTCCCGTCACCGGGTTGATGCGATCTCTTACCTGCCGGTACTCCTCTGTGTCTGAATCCGAGTCACTGGAGTACTGGGCGCTGCTGCTGAAGTTCCTGACGCTCTGACCCCCCAGCAGGCCTCTGGTGGCCAGCAAGCCAGCTGCGTTACCGTAGCCTGTGTACTTGACAAAACGCCTCACTGTGTAAAAAAAAAAAAAGTAAATAAATACATAAATAAAAACACACTTTAAGCTGATAGAAAAAGCGATTTCTGTTGGAGGACGGGTGATATTTACCGTTTTCCTTGCAGAGGACAAAGATAAGGTCAGCAGCGCAGTGTTTCAGGTCCGTGTCCAGGTGAGTCATGAGGCGAATGAGACGACTCTTCACTGTGTTGCCCTCCTCCGGTTTGTGGGATACATCTCTCAGAGGAGGCAGGATCTGATGAGCAGGAAACACAATTGATACAAGTTTTACTGGCAATTGGGAAACCATCTGCAAATCTGCAGGAAAACTAGCATCTCAAAACCAAAATAAGCAGATCAGGAAACATCAAATCCTCAGTAGCATTTAGAGTTTAAACACAGAGCACTGCTCCTGGTGTTCCCCAGTGGAGCCGCCATCAGTGTGTGTGAATGGATGAATGGGACTGTGGCCTTATAAAAGCTAGTAAAAGGCTATATAAGTATATGCCATTTAGTGTATTTCTTAAGGAAGTAAACTATAAACACACAAAAGGACAACAAATTGTTGCTTTGACTTGGTGAAAATTTTTCAATATTAACCATTCATCACAAATATGAGAATGGGCTTTGTAGATGTATTTCTCCGAAGGATGACATGCGTCTTGCCATCCTTCTTTCAGGGGCAGAACTAAAAGCCTTTCACCTCTGACCGACCCACCTGCAGCCTCAGCTGTGTGTGTAAGTGTTTCTATCTGTGAATTAGAGAGAGTTTGTGCTTGGCTGTTGAGCTTTTGCAATTCACGGGTCAGAAATGACCCATAAGCATAGTCTTAGTAACCTAGTGGTACATGTGGAAACATAAGCAAAAACAAAATATCCCTTTTTCTAATGATGAAACCCCTTAAGGAAAAATCATGCAATTTAAAAATTGGAAAAAGATAGATTAAGGTGTTTTTTCTACACCTAAACAGGGTAGTGGGTCACTTTTTACACACAAGACAACACAAAGGTTAAGTATTACAGCAAAAGTATAACATGAGGTTGGGTGTGAGTGATAAATCCTACATGTTTCCTGATGTAGAGTCGTGTTTCCCTGTGAGCTCTGCAGCTCTCTGTCAGCAGGTTGAGGATGGGTGTCAGTTTCTCTTTGACTTTATCCCCCTGGAGAAGAGAAGAAAAAAAAAACACCTTTAGTTCTATAAAGGAGAGGCTCTGTTATTCTTAAGGATGGATTCCATATTGCTATCATCCTTACTGACTCCAGGCGGCGCTCCATGAAGAGCAGCAGGGTGTGGACACAGTCCATGTTGACACCCTGACTTTGCTCAGAGTCTGGAGTCAGAGGCACAGAGAGGAGAACATCCAGACACTGGAGAGGCAGCGCAGTCAGCAGGTTGACGGTGTGACTGTGGGGTTGAGAGGGGATTACCACAGAGTCGGTTAAGCTTCCAAGCACATATCAGTGCAGGCATCATTAAAAAAGAGATTCAAATTAATAAAAGAATAAAGTGTAATAAAAGTGATGATTAGAGTTTAATAAAATGTGATTCTTTAAAGCTGAAAGCAGATGTAAGACCATCAAAAGAGAAAAATGATACTGATAGCGCTGAAAAGAGAACAGAATATTGTTTTTATGTGGCATAAAAATGTATTAAAAACATACAACAAAAAATAGAATAAAAAATGAATATAATTTATGTCATATTTACCCCTGTAGTTCATCTGTGTCATCTGCCATCATGCATTTCCTCATCAGGCAGAGACGCATAATAGCCACCAAGTGGCGATAAAGAGCTGCATCATCCTAAGGAGAAGAAAACAACTTGTTTTCCTCTTATTTCACTCTTAGATTTGTAATTTATTAAGCGCAGCATTATTTTTTAGAAGAATAGCAGATGATATCAATGGTGAAGAAAGGCCTTATGACTCACTGACCTCACCAGGCTCCTGCCTGTGGTTGCTGTAGGTGATATTAAAGAGGATTTTGAGGATTTCTATGATGCGCTGAGAGGCTTCTGGAGAAATTGGTGGTGCCGCCGGGTCTAGCACACACTCGTATGGCTCCTTCCACTGCACCACCAGGGTGCTCTCCAAGGCTGCCGTAAGGATGGACACCCCTCCGACCTGCAGGAGGAAAAACACAGAGTGAGGGGCAGGAAGATGTCATGTGTTGGAGGAGAAAAAAGGCCTCACAGAGAACACGTGGGAGTTTTTCAGGTTGCACCACCTTCTGGAGTTGGCTGTTGAGCTCAGGCCTCAGTGCTGTGATGAGGAACATGAGGCGAAGCTCATAAAATTGAACACTGGAGGGAGACGACCAGGTGACGCTGGAGGATATGCGCTCAATGAGACCATTCATAAGGCTTACAGAAGAAACAGAAGTCAGGGAGTTTGTTATTTAAACAAATGACTTGATGATGTCATGAGGACCATTTCTGAAACATCCTACCTCAAAGCACTGAACCTCTCCTGTGCCCAGGTGCTGTTGTACACCACATTACACAGCACCTTCATGGCCTCCTTCCTCAGTGACTCTTCTGCCAGTTCCCCTTCCTCCTCCTCTTCCTCTCCCTCCATCTTGCTCTCTCTGCGGTCCTTCCTGCCACGTTCCAATGCCTTCTGATGGGTGCTCCCTCTGTGCATTTCATTGATGCTGGTCCTGTGGCTCCCGAACCAGCTTATGCTGTCCAGGTCTCCACTGGTGGCATTGCTGATGTCACTCTTGGAGTCCTCATCCATGGCTTGGTACTCCTCGTTTTGGTCCACAGCCTCAGCTTCGCCTTCGTCAGTGGTGACCTGTTGCACTTTGGCCTCAGCCAGAGAAGCGATGATGTTATCGTAGAAATCCGAATCAGGGTCGCTGACATCATCGCAGGTGTCGTTTGTGGTCAGGAACGCTAGCTTGGCCAAAGTCAGGAGGGCGCTGTCAGTCACCAAGGCGCTCAGTGTCTTTTTGTCCCGAGAGAGGATCCTCAAGGTGCGTAATGCTGCTTTTAGGAGACGGTGTTTCACTTCTGTTCGAATGAACCTGACCAGAACAATGGCTAAGTTCTGAAAAACAAAAGTAGTGTCATAGAAGTTTGGAGACATTTCTTTAAAAAGCTTTGGCAAGCACAGAGACTCAGTCATGTATGTACCTGTCTGAGGAAGAGGCCTCTGTCTTCTTGCTCATACTCTTCATTTTCAGAGTCAGAATCTGTGTAGTCCCTCACCTTATTCTTCCTGAACTGAAATGGGAGTGCAATGTTAACTTATGAGCAACATTTTCTCAATTTATTGTTCAATTTTAACAACTTTCATGTTGAAAAATACATTTTGTTCGTCATCCGTGCAGGTACTTTACCTCATCTAGTTTCCTTTGCTAGTTGAGGACAATCAGAAAATCAAATATCAGAAAAGAGGAAAAAAATGATTAGTTTAAGTGTTAATTCAAACTTCAGTTAAGGTGTTTTTCTTTGATGAAGTGGAAGTCCTAAATGAAGAAGATGATCAGCAGAACACAGAAATCATCTTCATTCTCTCTTTTTTTTTCTTTTGGGGAGCTTCATCCATCAGACAGTTCTTAACAGTTATCCACTCTGGACGGACTCAATCTGTCTGAGCATGCTCAGAAAGAGGATCAAGGACAACTGATGCAGCAGAATTACTAATCACAGCTTCACGGGGGGGGGGGGGGTCAAGTGAGTAGGGGGAGCGATCTGAAGAACAATCAGGGTATGAAATGAAGATAACTTTCCCCACATTCAGTCAACTCACTCTGCGCCTTTCCCGCTCATCTGCATCAAAGAAGAAGCACTGGGCGTACTGCAAGGTCAGACAGAAAAGACTTGTTGTTTGTGGAACTAACCTGCACATGAGAATGTGTGTGGGGAGGGATTTCTGTGAGGCTACCTGTTTGTTGAACTCCTGCAGCTGCATCTGAACACCGTTCTCATCCCCCTGCTTGATGCACTGGATAATCCCCTCCACATCCACGTCCATGCTTCCTGCGCGCACAAACACAAGTCATTCCCCAAATTAAAGTTACACAATGATAATGGAGAGGCTGCTGATGAGGGCTGGTGCCTGCGGAGCTGCATAGTAACTCAGATGTAGATATATTTAGCCTGCTGACAGAAGAAGAACAAAACAAGCACAGGAATCACAAACGTCCTGTAAAGATTTTTCTAAACATCTACTTTTGAAGCTTTTTGGTGATAAAACACTCAAACAGACCAGACAATAGATCACAAAAATTCTAAGCTCACCTTCAGCAGATTGTGCTTTTAATGTGCAGCGATCTTCTGTAGGTTAGAGAAAAATCCCCTAAAATGCTAAAAATGTGATGTGACCCCCCTCCTGCAGCTCTTCCCCAGCTTGGTGGTCAGGTTTTATTCCACGTTTGTGTTGCGTCCTGCCGCTCAATTTGCCTCAGTTCGATTGCTTTCCGGTCACCCTCATTCATCCAGCCTATCTCTCCCTCCGTGTCCCTCTCTCTCTTTAATCCAAGGGAGATGCAGGAGTGTTTATGGTTATAATCCACTAATGGACTCTAAGCTCATATCTCTCAGGGTTGACCCTCTAACCTTTTACAGGTTTTTCAATGCGTGCGCTTCTCTGCTCTCGTCCTGTCTCCATCGTTGAAATGCTTTTGCTGAAATCTGTGACAAAATGTTAAATAACACCCTCACCAGACTTGATCAGAATTGACTGATAAATGTGTATGTTCTTTAGTATGTTAAAAGTGTCTGCAAGCTCCTATAAGAAAAATTCTGATCAGTCAAATCAAGAGTTTGCACAAGTTTAAACTCCTGTAACTTTGTTTTGTCGCCACAAGATGGCGTTATTGCAGCTGAGCCAGTACTTGCCGATGAGACTACTGGTCACCTCCGTGTGCCTTGGTGTCAGAGATTCAATAAGGTACTAGAAACACTCTTCAGAGAGTTTGGTCCGTATTGACATGATAGCATCACGCAGTTGCTGCGGATTTGTCGGCTGCACATCCATGATGCTAATCTCCCGTTCTACGACATTCCAAATGTGTTCTTTCGGGTTGATATCTGTGTGAGGAAACGAGATTTTCTAGAAAGGATTGTATTAATAAAAAATGTCAGGTTGGTTCGTTCCCTTCAGTTTCCTACACACAGAAATGAATGAATAATGACTCAGAGACAGTTACTTATCTTTTGTGGAGGTTTTACTTCATACAAACACGAAGGGGACAGACAGATGAACATGCTGCATTCAAAAGTCCGAACCAAGAAACTCAGAAACAGGCTCGGTATATATACCTAGCATTTGCATATTCAGAAGATGGTCCGATGGTCCATGGTGTGAAAATCACACCCACAGGTTGTGCAGGCTAGATACTCGAAGGTCATGAAGCTTCAAGTGTCAGATCTCTCTGATGTTCTCACAGACATTTGCCAGAGCACAAACACCAGAACACACAAAAAGGAAAAAGGGAGGATGAGGAGAAACTGTGAGAACAATAGCTTGGCTGTGCTGTCTTCGGATGTAATATAATTTTTAGATGATAATACATAATGAATCAAGTGTAAACCATTAGTGTAATAAAAAGTAAAAGTAAATGTAATAAAAGTAAAGAGGGAGTTTCTAACTATTCTGTTTCTAATTATTCCTAACAATCTGGTAACTGTAGAGGCTATTTGAGTCCAATGAACTCATTGTCATGTTCAACAAACCAGTTTCAGATGATTCCAGCTTCATGACATGGCGCGTTATTTTGCTGGAAGTAGCCACCAGAAGATGGTACACTGTGGTCATAAAGGGATGGACATGGTCAGCAACAATTCTCATGACTCTGGTGTTGCCACCATGCTCTATTGGTACTAAGGGGCCCAAAGCATGTCAAGAAAATATCCTCCCACACCATTACACCACCAGCTTGAACAGTAGATACAAAGCTGATCCATGCTTTTATGTTGTTGACACCAAATTCTGACCCTACCAACTGATTGTCTCACCAGACAACCTTTTTTTCAATCTACTACTGTCCAATTTTGGTGAGTCTGTGTGAATTGTAGCCCCAGTTTCATATTCTTAGCTGCCCGGAGTGGCACCTGGTGGTCTTCTACCGCTGTAGCCCATCTGCCTTAAGGTTGGACGGGTTGTTCGTTCAGAGATGCTCTTCTGCAGACCTAGGTTGTAACCAGTGGTTATTTGAGTTCTTGTTGGAGCCAGTCTGGCCATTGTCCTCTGACTTCTGACACCAACAAGGCATTTCTGCCCACAAAACTGCACTCTCAAATGTGTTGAGTTGCTGCCATGTGATTGGCTGATAAGAAACCCTCATTAACCAGCAGTTGGACAGACGTGCCTATAATAAAGTGGTCAGTGAGTGGGTAGTGCATGGAAGTAGCAGCTTGTTTGAAAAATACAAGAAGTTTCCCCTGAAATAAATCTAAAGTTTGTTCCTTAGTGTGTCTGGAGAAACTTCTGAAATAATCAGCTTTTAGCTCACAAAGTAAACATTAACTATAACCTACTTTCAACATTCAGTTTACAGGCTGCAAACTCTCAGCAGACATGTCCCCAGGTGATTCATACGAGACGGTGACATGCGAGTGAAAGACAAGCTTTCCTGTCAGGATGCTCTTTCTTGTGCCCAGCGGGGTGAGGAAACAACACAGTGGGGGTAAGAGGTGGATGACTGGTGATTCCTGGCTTAAAACAACAGGATACGCGTTACGTCAGAGACGGTGGGAGAAAAGTTGGAGGAGTTCTCACAATGTGACCTCTTTGTAGTAAACACATATGCAGTCAAGGTGAATTACAAGTTGGATAAGTCATAGCTTAGACGATAGTGACCTTGTGAACCCCTGCTAGTGGTGGACCACAGTTATGGATTATGTGTACAGGTAAATTTGTCACACCGTAACAGCATGTTACACCACCTGCAGTTCAATAAATCTTGTAGTCAAAACATAATTGACAATGTAAAGGCAGATTATTTTAATTTAATTTTTTACAGGTGTCACTACTTGTACAGGTACAATCTAGATTCTTGAGTTGCACAGAGTAGTTCTTATTATTTTCCTGAACCGGGTATCAGGGGCAGCAGTTTAAGCAAAGATGCCCAAACCCCGGCCACTTCCTCCAGCTCCTGTGGGGGAACCCTGAGACGTTCCCAGGCCAGCCGAGAGATGTAGTCTCTCCAGTGTGTCCTGGGTCTTCTTCGGGGCTTCTGCCCAATGGGATATCCCCGGGACACCTCCCTAGATGCCCGTGCAACCTCAGCTGGTTCCTCTGGAAGTGGAGCGGCTCTACTCCGAGCTCTCTCCGGGTGACCGAGCTTCTCACCCCATCTCTAAGGGAGCGCCCAGCCACCCTATGGAGGAAGCTCATGTCAGCCGCTTGTATTCGGGACCTCGTTCTTTCGGCCATGACCCAGAGCTCACGACATTAGGTGAGTATTGGAACGAAGATTGAACGTCTCTCTTCACCACAATGGACCAGTTCAGCAAGCGCATGACAGCAGACACTTCACCAATCCGCCTTTTGATCTCACGCTTCAATCTTCCCTCACACATGAACAAGACCCCATGATATTTAAACGGCTCCACCTGGGGCAGGAGTACTTCACCCACAGAGAGAGGGCAAACTACCTTTCTCCAGTCAAGAAAGGTAGTTTCATCCAATCTTCCACAAACAAATGGAACCTCAGATCCTGACGTTATTATTATGTGAATTAAAAAACACACATTTGTACAACTTTCCTCAAGTTCCTTCGGACCTAAGTGCTTGAGCGTTGGACTGCAGATACCAAAAGGTAGTTTTTTTTCTCATTCATCAACTGATCTCACATAACTTTAAAGCATCGATAAAAACAAGTAGTTATCAAACTGCAACAAAACTGATTTAAAAACATGTACAGGAACTAGGAGCGATCCATGAAAATGGATGAACTATTTACAATATTTAAGCACAAGACTTTTTATTATTTTGAGATTTATGCAGGTTGTGTGGTATTTTCGTTTTTGTTTTTTTTTGCTGTTGTAAAGACACTTTGACCTCTTCCAAAAATAAAAAAATATATTAAAAAAATTGATAAAGATAGGACGCAAGAGAGTATTAACTGGTTTCCTTGGTGTTCTTTGAGGCCATCAGTTAGGAAAAAGTAGAGATGCACGCATGAAGAAACCATGCTGGTTAATGATTTGCCTACCAAGATACAGTATAGTATCATAGCCTAGTGCCTAGAAACCACATATGTGCATTTAGAGAACACGGATATTGCTTTTGTTTAGTAAACATAGGTAAACCCCTACTAAAAGTCTAAGTCAAAATTGAGGCATGATTATTAATAAAAAGGAGAGTAGTGCTTTGATATTTTGAGAAATAATGCTAACTATTCTGTCCCCGGTCTGTTTCCTCTGAGTTTTGAAGTCAGACAATGACTCCAAGGTGCATCTAAATTTGAACAAAACATTTTAAAAAGCGTTAAAATCAAAGCCCTGGAATAGAACTCCTAGAGCCATGAATTTAGTCTATTTTAGAACAAGTAAATTTCCATGCCCAACTGGACTATTTAGGTTAAAACAGACTTGGAACACTCCAGAGAGAGTTATGAACTGGATCAGGAACTACCATGAGAATCTGTTGTTATTTTGTACCTTGACAGCTGGCTATTGATTTTCTGGGACTAAATGTTGGCCTTTGGTGTTTAATACTCTTTTCAAATGATCACTTACATTTTTAATAAACTTTAATGACTAAGTCATTGAAGAAACGACTAAAACAATAATAAGTTTTGACTAATTTCATAAAATAAGTTGGACATTTTTACATAAACATTTGCCATAAAGAGTTTTAAATAGTTATCAGGAATAAAAATTAAAGTACATTTTGTACTTGAATACAAAGTGTAATTTAATTTTTTTAGACATTGGATTTCTCTCTTTAGTAATTTTAAAATAATTAAGACTTTTCAGTTTAACTGTCTCCTTTTTATCTCCTGATGTTTTCTAATAATTTTTGGATTAAATGAAGAAAAAAAAATATTTTAGTTACAAACAAAATTGTGAGTAATTAAGCTGGAAAGGCAATGATCTAAATTAATTTTTTTCAAAACAAATATTGATTGGCAGTCCTCTAAGAAGATAAATAAAAAAATAAATAACATTAACAGTTATCAACAAATACTTAGCTAAATATGTTCATATATGAGTCTTTTTGCTGTGTTATCTTTAAAACAGTTATTTGTGGCAATTTTTGATATTTTTGTACAAACCCAGCAGCTTTTTTTATTTACAGACATATTTTTGATTATATTACACATTAATTCCACAGTGAACCTGAAA
Source organism: Oryzias curvinotus (assembly GCA_023969325.1). NCBI lineage: Eukaryota > Metazoa > Chordata > Actinopteri > Beloniformes > Adrianichthyidae > Oryzias > Oryzias curvinotus. The sequence goes on along the minus strand of CM043724.1, from coordinate 8,695,092 downwards.
CTATCCACTAACTCTATTCTGAGTGTTAAAGTTGGTCGTTTTTTTACTACTTTTTATGTTATTTAACAAATATAAAACCTGTCGAGACCAATTAAAAATAATGCAAAGAGAAGGTCAAAAGAATGGGAAAAATGGTGTAGAAACCGAGGCGAAGCTTCACTTGGATTTACAATAATGCGTAATAACTCTATTAATGTTTGATTTAAACTAAAACTTTCAAAGCTAAAAGCCTTTTGTAACTTCCCCATTGAATTTTGAATGATAACTATATTAATGTGTCATTCTTATGTCATTGTAAACAGCTAATGTGTGAGTTTACACACTACTAAGCATTCACTTTAATACATGTTTGTCATTTTAAGCTTCTCCAACTAGTGACGTCTTGTTTAAATGACTTTTAAACTTGGTCATCATTCTAAAATATCAGAGCAGATTTTTATTTCATATCTATGTTTGCTTTTGTACCACTTTTCCCTGATTTCCCCATAGCAGTGGCAGCAGCAGGTAAACAGGGGCTGCCTGAGCTTCCTCTGGCAAACAATCTCTGCGTATGTTATTCGTCAGAATGGAGCGTAATCCAAGCGTAATGAAAGGTGAAATATTAATCCTTTGAGTGCCCATGTTCCTTTTTGAATGTCAATTGAACTGAAAGAGCCTGAAAATAGTAAATGTAGACAAAAGTCATGATTCAAAAAGTGTTTTGTCAATGTAATACCTTCTAACAGAAATCTTTCTTTTTGCTATAGTTTCATCATTTGCTTATAGGACAGGAGCAAGATCAAGAGGCTGGGGTGGGGGGGGGCATGTGGATATGAGTGAAGGACATATCAAGAGTAAACACGGCAAAAGTGAGTCAAGGGAGAAAGGCACAGGAAAAATGAGGTGATAAAGAAAAACTCGGAGCAGAATCGGGGTTATTTTGGGCTGAGCGGGCTTCCTGCAGGTGATGGAAATGAAAGATTTCTAGAACAATTGCTCAGCAACAAGTGAGGAGGCGAGGGATGGAGGAGGATGTGTATGTTGAGGGGGGGGGGGCACAACTAGAGCGAAGAGCAAGCCTGAGACTCAATGTAAACATCACAAAAGGTCACTTAAAATATAGTTATGTTCTAGAATACTTGTAGGTTGTTTATGTTCCCCTCACAGTAAACAGATTCAAACTGCCGAGTGTAATTGATTAATTGCCAGCTGAGAACAGCCCAACCTGCTCCCACACTTGGACCAACACTGAAGACACACCCCCTCATCCTGCCGTCATGTTATAAAGGAGGCTGGGCAGGGAGGGCATGACAGACGCTCAGTGAGGACGCCACTAATGGTTTTATCACAGCATCACAGCTGCTATTTGCAAGTTTTCAGAGGTAGGTTTTTTTTTTTTCTTTGTTTGGTTTTGAGCTACTTCAAATTCAGATTGCTCTTCTTGAGTTTAGAGATGTTATGTTGTAAAAAACAATAAAATAATATGGGTTCAAATGTGTGTTTTGTCATTTTTAAGAACTGTAGGAGACCCCGGTATGGAGATAGCTTTTCTGCTGCTGCTGGCTGTATCCTTGACTACCGCCGGCCCACTCAAACTAACTCCAAAAAGAGAGTAAGAACAACAACAATTAAAAAATGTATGGACAATTTCTCATGAAGATCCTACTTCTTAATCTTATTGTGTCATATTTTCCTGTCTTTGTAGGTCTGAGTTGGGTGTTACATTTTTTGGAACACCTGTCCAGACCGGAGCCACAGGAAGGGCAGATAAGGATGCTCCACTTTTGAAGGTCGTCCCTTTTCATTCGGAGGGCAAACGTCTTGGGCTGGAACCTCTAAAACAAAGGTGCACAATTAAAAACTAAAATTAAACAGTTAAAAAGCAAATTATGGAAAATTGTAAAGATTTTTGAGCAAAAAATGCTGTTTAATCATAAAGTTCATGGGAGATTTTCCTTTTTTCTCTTTCTCCTCATAAGCAGAGCATTGATTCTGCGCCTCAGACGGGCTCTTCAGCGTGGATGCCAGCTCGGGACATGCCAACTACACAACCTCGCCAACACTTTGTACCACATCAACAAAACAAATGGAAAAGAGGAGTCTACAAAGGCCCATGACCCACAGGGATATGGAAGATAGCAAAAAAAAAAAAAAAAAAAAAAAAAAAAAAAAAAAAAAAAACAGGAAATATGCCCCCAGAGGACTGAGGAAATGTCTCCATTTATTTTCAACCAAATATCTCCAAATATGTTCTAAGTAACTGGTACTTTTAGATTAATGACTGTTGAGCACATGGATTGTGCGTGATAATTTTTATATTTTATTCTTAAATAAATTTATATATATTTAAATTTGTTGAGCAAGTAAAAATAGTTTTAATGGTGAAATCTGTGTATGTATGTCCAAATAAACATCCTTGCAACTACATATTAAAACCTAACTTTATATTTAAACAAAGAGTTTGACGTGTTCTTTGTTGTGCAGGCGTCTGCGTGTTTTCAGGCTGCAGCGCATGCGTTCAGCATGTCTGCTTTTGACTACTAGCCCATCCCTCTTTACAGGTTTGGACAAACGCACGCCTCACCTGCAAAAGCAGACCACGCCCACTTATGGCAAGAAAACTACAAGCTTTCCGGTCCCTTGTTTCTTGCGGTCAGTGAGCCCATGCGTTGGCGTTTATCTTAGTAAATCGGCAAACAGGCAGGAGAAACATGGCAGAGTCGGTGGGAGAAGGAGAAACAGAAATGATCTGTAAATCTAAAGCAGCAAAGGTGGGTTTTGCGTGTTGTTGTTGTTGTTGTTGATGATGATGTTGGGAAGTACCAGCTCCCTGTAGGTAGTGCTGCCGGCTGTGCGTCTTAATACTCACGCGCTTCGCAAACTGTATGTGCCGCTGTCTTCGGAATAAAAGCATTGGGAAATGAAGTTGTGTGTCGCTAACGGCTAATTCTTTTTAGCTAACAAAAGGAGGAAGTTGTGGTTGTGTTCGAGTTGAAAGGAAATGTGCTTTTGCGCTTAAAAAATAATGATCACAAGAAAAAGGAAATGGTCTCCAATCTACACCAGCGGACAAATGTCGCGTTCATGACTGCAGACTAATTGTAGACTGATGGCTGCGTCCCATTAGTGTAATTTGTACCAGTTTAGGGTCTCGCTCGCTCGTAAAGTGATTGCAGCCGTGCCTGGCAGAGACAAGTGGAACGGTGCCACCGAATACCTATTCAAAGTCTCATCTGAAGGCATTCACAATGTTTGGTGAATTATAGCGTGACACGGATTATATTTACTCTTGTACCAACTAATGGTAAACAGAAAATGCTGCTGTAGCTTGTAGAGATTTATCAAAAGATTATTTATACACTTTGAGAGTTTGACACAAAATCTCATTATAATCTTTAGCAGCAATTTCCACAAAGTTATTAGTTGTATACAAAATAAACAACAAAAATAAAGATATATCGAATTGGAAATAATAATAATAATAATAATAATATTAGCGACACTGTAATATAGTCTCCGCTGTTCAGTTTTTGTAATATTTTCTCCACTGCACAATAATTCAATAGGACTCATACTATATCATATTGATATGTTACTTATTCCTGTCTTCTTAATGTAAACGTACGGTGGCCCGGGACCAGAGACACAAATTTTGTTTTATCTCTGTGGTAAAATGACAGTAAAGATTCCTGATTCCAGATTATTTATTTATAAAATTATATAAATAATTATTTTTATGCATTTAATTGTGTTGTAAAATAAGTAGTTTATTAATATACTAAGTATAAAGATGTTTGAGTCTGGTCAAATCCTGATGGTCAATTAAATAATAACAAAAAAAGATGCATAAATAAAATTGATGCAAAAATAGTTCTTTAACAAATGTAGAAAAATATGCAATATTCTAAAAAATAATAAATAAATAATTTTTTTAAGAAAAGCAAAAACCTAGTGACCATTTACAGTAAAAGTTTTCAAAATTTTAGTTTGAATTATTTTAGAATTTGACCTCACACGTTTTCTTTTGTGGGCTGTGTTTTTTTTTCCTTTTATTTCTTACTCATTTGAAGATTTTCTTTCTGCATTTGTAGAGAAAATACTACTCCTTTTGGGTCTTGGATACAAAAATAACTGTTAATCTTGTTGACATATTGTTTTACTGATCAAATTACAATAAATAGACAAACATATAATAACATAAATGTATTTTTATTTTCAGAGTTGGATCCCCAATATCATTAAGAAAAGAGTATGCACCACCTTTGTGGAAGATTCTGTGAGGTACAGAGAGCTCTGCTTCATTGCTTTGAGGTTAAGTAATGCAGTCAACTGTAAAATGTTCAGACCCTAACGGTATGTTATCCTCTCATCCTCCATCAGTGATGGTAAAATGTGTCAGTGTGGAAAACCAAAAGAAGAACATCCCCCTCAGGCCATTGGAGACTATTTCAGCGCCGCCATTGTGAACTACTGGGACACTGTCCGACACTCATCAGAATTGCCAACTGATGCTTTTGGAGAGCTGCAGTTTGCAGGAGCCAGCAAAAGACATAGCTATGTAAGCCTTTTTTTATTTTATTATTATTATTTTTTTCCTTTCTTAATTCAAATTGTGGTGAACCTTTCTGTGTGGAGTTTATGTTCCTGCGTGCATACATGGTTTTTCTGCAGTTTCCTCCCACGGTCCAAAAACACACTTCATAGGTTGATAGATTGCCCCTAGCTTGCCCCTAAATTAGGTGTGCATATGAGTTAATGTGTATATGCGCCCCTGAAACTGACTAGCACCTGTATAAGGTGTACCCCGCCTTCACCCAACATTAGCTGGGCTGGCTCCAGCAGCCCTGTAATCCTGAAAGGGATTCAGCAGCTTCTAAAGATGGATGGATGGGTGGATATTCATTGCATTTAAACATTTTTCTTTCAGTTCTTGCGTCTGTCATGGGGCACAAATCCATCTACCATCTACAACTTGATGACGGTTCATTGGAGCCTCCCTTCACCCAATCTTGTGGTTTCTGTTGTGGGTGGAGAGGGCCAGGCGTCAGTGAGGAACTGGGTGCGGGAGGTCATTAGAAAGGGGCTGGTGAAATCCTCACAAAGAGCAGGTGAGCGCGTCATTATGCACCACATAACAGACTTCAGGTCCTTTGCTGTTTTGCTTCTATCTCGCTAAAGTTGAGCGTTGTCACAACATGTAAGTAGAAAAAAAAGACTTTAATTTTTGTTGTTGCAAGAGAAATAAATATATCGTTAATTCGTGGATGTAGGAGAATGCTTAAAATAGGGAAAAATTGCTCATCTTATGACAAAGAATGAGAAGAAAATGCATTTAAACAAACGTGTTATTGTGTCAGTGTCACCTTTGAATCAGTTTTATTCTGCAGCATGTTTATATAATAGATTCACTTTCAGTTTTCCCCGTATGGTTTTCAATACTATCATAAAAAGCAGTATTTTATGAGATTAATAAATGTGTACGAAGTAATGAATGTAAACACAACAACAACAAAAATCACAAAGTGACCCATATAAGGTTTATGAGAGTATATAATTAAATAAAGAGCTAAGTATAAATGTGGTGGATGTTTGGTATTAATCTGTCATATTCAAAGAATTCTTTTTTTTTTTTTAAAGGGGGGAAAAAGTGAGTCATCAGAAGTGAATAAACATACCTAAATTAAAATAGTCAAACTGCATCATTGTTTGCAGCCTATCACTATTGCTTTTAATAATGCTAATTATTATTTATTTAAATGAAATTAGCCTTTTATGTTTAATCTTCCTGAAAAATTTTTCCCTTATTTTTAAAAAAGCAACTGCATTTATACATTTTCCTTAAGTTTTACTATGTAATTCCTTTTGGATGGTTTTTAATTATTATTAACTGTTTCCCCAATAATTTATTTTAATAATTTATTCTTTCAAGCTTATGAGAATATGGTAAACTATTGTAAGAGTGTCGTCTTGTTTCATTTGAGCTTGTAAATATGGATGAATCTGAAACTTTAGCAAAAAGCTGCATGCATGGTGGAGAATGTCATGCTAGTCCAGAGATCGCAGATATTTTTATTTGGTCTGGTTTGCTTTCACCCTTTCATTTTATGTGGCCTGCCAGAGCATAAAAGTTTTTCATTTCTTACATTTTTATTGTTGTTGATTACATATTATTTATGTGTAGCCAGTGTTGTAATTATTCATTGTTTGCAGGTCTTATGTGTGTATGCAGACAAACTGTTGTCATCAAACCATCAGGTGGATGCAAGGCTGTGTGCAGCCTTTTGTTGTAAAATGTTACACATGTAATACATGTTCTTTGCAGCTCAGTTTTATGTTGTTTTTCTTTATTCACTTGGACAGTTTGATCCTTCATTAATGGAGTTATGTGAGTTTTAATAAGCGGACACAATTTAAAAGGATTTATGCTAGAGTAACAAGCAAACATATGTTTTATATGCAACTGTAATTGTCACTTTAAAAAGTTATAATTAATAAATATTAAATAATTTAACATTAGGGAGTAGTTACTTTTATTTTTCATTACATTTAGTTACATGTATAAGTTATATCTGGCCCTTTGAGGACAGCCACTATGCTGATGTGGCCCTCAGTGAAAATGAGTTTGACACCCCTTGTCTAGTGGGTGGACCAAACCACCCAGAAATATTATAGATTTAGAGCAACTAGTATGTTTTAAACTTAACTATAAGAAAAAAAACAGGAGGAAAACAAATCGTTTGTACTGCTAGTTTTCTAACTATTCAATTTCTCACTGTTCCAATCTGTCTGTGTTTTCTGCCTCTTACAAATCATCTTTGAGCAACTTAGATTTTTTTTTTTTTATTATCTTTTACTTACTCAAGATACATGTCACTTACATTCTTTCGGTTCATTCCACTTGTTCCCCGGCAAGTGATCCCAGACACTCATCTTTTTTCTTTTTTTTTTTTTTCAACCCCAGTATTTCCTGTTTGGCTTTACCCCAAAGTTCAGGCGAGTTTTCACAACTGCAAAACAGAAGTGGGTTGCTGGGAGACTGAAATTGGGTGTGGACCCCAAGTTTTGTTTGCTTTCTTAGAAGTTTAGATGTATCGAAATGTGTTGTATTACAGGACAGAAATAAAGCAGTAATAAAGCATCCACACTCTTAGCAGAAGTACTAAAGAGCATGTACGAGTGGTGTAGGAAGTTCAGACTAAAGTGGAACATTTTAAGTTCATGGTAGAAAAAGTAAACTTCAAGTATACAGCCTCACTTTTAGTAGACACTAAGATACTTGTAGTACACTTAAATAGACTACTTTTTGCTAAGGGTAGCATTTCCTTTGGTGCTGTAGAACTTTTTATTATAGAAGGTGAAGAAAATAAAATAACACTCCAACGTCTATTCTTCAAAGTGGCAAATGCTATAACCTATTGTCTCAGCCTTAATGTATAACTATGTAGTTGGGATTAGACTTGCATATAGTGTAACTGCTGTTTCCCGTTGCGTTTGATTTTTATTTTCAGCTTATACAAAAGCAACACATGTAAAGTTGAAGACCTGCTGAGATAATAATTATCAAGGAGGGTTTCCAAATGCACAAATAGTCGAAAAAAGGGTGCTGAGAGTTGGAGCAGGGAGAGTCCAGCTGTTACGAAATGCAGCCCCCCTGCACTATACGAGCCCTCTGGGGCCCCACGCTAATTTAACACCACAATAGCCATTTCCTCCTCACTACTGCACCATGCACAGGTGGCACTCCGCGATAGTGATCTCCGGTTAGGTGAGGTCACAGACTGTTCTCTCAGCACAAAAACCTCTGCAACAACACGCCCTGAAAACAAACAGGTACACACTACAGCACATGTTTCAAGATCTGGACTTGTAGGAACCTGTTTGTTCAGAAGAGCCGACCTATGAAATGGAGCACGCGTGTTGCTCATGAAGTGGCCAACCTGGCTGACACACAAAAATTACATCAATCTCCCATAAAAATCTATGTGCAAAATATAAAAAGTAGGACTTTTCACTGTTTTACAGCTTTTCTGCATCATTTCTTGAATCAACAAACTCCACCCCATATTGCTACTTGTCCTTGAAGTACTTCTAAAGTACACTTTCACCTCATACTGACTTTTGTTGTAATATAATATTCTTGGAATCATAAAAAAAAAAAAGATTTGTGTTTTCGAGCTGCCGCCCAACCCTGCTGTAGAAGTATCTTACAACATACACATTCCTGAGGAGGGCTGGGAAGTGTGCATGGGCATAATTTATTTTTAAACACTATTCTTACCTTTTTTTTTTTCATTATTATTATTTTCTTTGTTTATTTTTTTTTTAGTACATTAAGTATAAAATGATTTTTACTTTGTATTTAAAAAATGATATTGACGCTTTAAAAAATATATTTTAGTCCCAATTAGTTCTGAGAGCTTTTATTTTGGTGGATTGGTGGAACCTTAAAAAACCACATTATTTTTTACGTTCCTATTTATTATTGCTCTATTATTTATTAAATTTGTACCGTTGCACTACTTTTGCCTCAGGGTGCCCCCAAAAAGTCAATACATGTGATTTCTTTATTTTATTTTTTTGTCCCCCACAGGAGCGTGGATAATAACAGAGGGCTTGTGTGAAGGAATTGGCAAGTGTGTGGGTGAGGCAGTGAGGGATCACTCCACTGCTGCAACTTCAGGTTCCTTCAACAAGGTGGTGGCGGTTGGCATTACATCATGGGGCTTAGTCTACAATAAGGAGCAGCTGATCAAGCCTGAGGTTGTGCAGGGATTTACTCTTTAAAAATGTTTTAAACAAAATTGTTTTTCCCATTGAATGGAGTGGACAGCAGTTGCTTAGTTTGAAATAATTTGACTATATTTTTTCAGGGCAGCTATCCTGCCAAATATGATATCAGGAACGCACCTAAAGATTCATGCTGCCTGGACAACAACTACCAGGCGTTTCTGCTGGTGGATGATGGCAGTGTTGGTCGCAGAGGAGGAGAAATAAGCTATAGAGCCAAACTAGAGGACCACATTTCCCACCAGCCCACTGGAATTCAGGGTAAGGAGCAATCCATCCTGCATGGCACTTTGTGCAGAGTTGACGGCGTTCTATAAACAGCAATTGGGTGGAACAAAATCAACTTTGAAGCTCTGTTGGGTTCACATGCCAGTCAAAAAAACATGCCCCTGAATGTATGGAAATGGAAAAACTAAAAGATAAAGAATGGTTTAAGAAAATGCCGGCTTTTCTTCACGCCGGAAGAAAAATGAAATAAAGTAAACGTACTCTGAAAAGAAACTTTAAACTAGACTGGAAATGTCTCTATTTTGTGTTAAAACAGACTTTTTTTAATGCAGTGATTTTTCAAGCACTACTATTGTGTCGCTAGACCTCGTCAGGTGCACTGTCAGAAACTATCCAAATTATTTATAATCTAATAAGATTGTTTTTTTAATGGATTCTACCATCTAGTAAAATAGTAACCAATATTTTCCCTTTTTTTTTTGTTTGTATTTTTTTTGCATATTGAAGCTGTCATTTTGCTGTTAAATGAATATCAAATTAAACACGGTGTTGACATGCACTAAATTAAAAAGCCTAGTAAAAAAAATAGTGACATCCAACCTTGTTATGCCTTTGTGTCAATTGATTTAGCTTTAATGGGATTAACTTTAACGACCAAAGGACTTTATAAGATAAAAATGCATTAAAACCCTGTTTTTATCAATTACTTCAGTGTACTCTGATTACATCGGATTAATCAAACCCTTCTTTAAATGTAACTACCTGTAAATGTCTTTTCAAAAGTAATCAAGTCCCTTTGGTTATACTCACATTACTTTGATCATAATCTCATGGTAAAAATATATTCTGATTACACTCAATGTTTTCTTATTAAATAAAATGTAATCAGACTACTATTACATCTAAGGCAATTGGATTATTCTCAACGTAATCAATTCTTTAAGTAGTTACCTTGACTATGATGGGATTAATTCTTAGATTTATTCAGATTAATTTCATTATAATTTGATTAGCAAAATGTAATCAGACTACATTTTATTTTGAAAACATGAAAAGGTAATCTACTTGGATTTGTGAGCAAAACTGAAAAATGCTTTTCTTTTTTTAATTTTGCCTTCAGATAATGCTATTCTGCATTTTTTTAATGCCTCATTTATTTCTATTTTACTCTTTGAGCAGAAAAATCTGAAAAATCTCTTAGATATACATTTTATTATTACTAACTTGTACACAGTTTCAAAAATTGCCGTTTTTTTTTATTAAGATGTAGGCCAAATATTGTCAAATAAAGAAATAGTGAAATTTGTAGATTTATTAGGATTCATAAATAAATCTTAAAGATTTTATTTATTAAATTAGTTTTGTTTTTCTGCACATTTGCAAAAGCCTTTAATTTTGATAAAAGCATTTTTACTCCTTACTATAACTGGATCTGGTGTTTACTGTAGACCAAATAAAAAAGTCCTCACAAGAAGAATCAGATAAAAGATTCAGTATCTGGTTTCATTTTTTGCTATTTTCTAAATTTTGCTTGCCAAATATGCCTAAGGGTTTTTTTTTCAGCGGTCTTGAGGCATTTCTTCTCACTGAGGACTCAACAGTCAACACTGAAGTGTGAGGCACACATTTGAAAACTCTTAATGAAAAAAGTAGATTTCAGTGGAAGAAACAGGACTTTGCAAAAGCAAAAGGAACTTGTTGATTTGAAACAAGATTGTGGTTTCCAGCTAGGCTTTGCTGATCTTTTTGTGGGGAACTTGCTGTCAAAGGAGTTCCCCATTCTGGCCTACAAAGTCATTTTGACAGTGCCCCAATTTCCATGACATATATGTGAGCTGAGCTTTTCAAGCATGACTTGGTTTTCATGTTTCGCTCCGACTTATTATTAATAATTATTTTGATATTTTCAATTCAATTCTATTTGTATAGCCCAAAATCACAACAACAGTCGTCTCGATGGGCTTTGAAGTAAAACATGAACTCAAAAGGATCATGAATACAAAGAGTCAATAGGAAAATACTAAAATGAACTAACAAACTGACTAAGCTATACTAGCATCCCTGCCCTTAGACCCCCCTTCGCGGTATTTTGTACTGTGTTAGGCTTTTTGTGTTATTTTGGTGTTCCCAGGGGTTTTGTCAAATTCCATCAATAAAGGTTGAAAACCACTGGTTCAACATAGAAGTCATGGGAGAATTGCTTCCTTTTACATCATGCCTCTAGTGGTCGTTTGATGAACTGCATGTTTTTTTTTTTTTGTTAGTCAAAAACTTCATAACTGGAACAGTCGATTTCTGGAGAAGATGAGATGTATATGAGTGATTTGAAGATCAGGGATGTCTTCATAAAGGCTCATAGCATTCGTGAATGTAAGGGAATGCTGTGCCAGGTTGGAGTCGAGGCGTGTCGACACAGGAATGTCAGACACAGCTATTTCATGTGAAGTCATGCACATGTTTTCCAGCATGTCTGTCTGTTTTGCCTCATTTTAAACACACTTTTTCTTTTTTTCTTTGTCTTCCAGAAAGTGGCATTAATGTTCCTGTTCTTTGTATGCTGATATCAGGAGATACAAGTATGCTGAAGGTAGAGTTTTGGTATTTTGGTTCAGTTTTTTTTTCAGGAAGAAAATTGTAGTCCTTTTTAATAAAATGTTTTTCGCTGGTATCACTCTGTTAGAGAGTAGATATCTCGCTGAAGAACTCCTTGCCCTGGCTGGTGCTGGCTGGATCTGGAGGTCTGGCAGACTTCCTCAGCGATGTGGTGGAGAATCTCTCCTCATCCGCAGTGGTACAGTCGCCATCTGAGGCCGACGGCGACCTCAGCCCCATCGTGGACCTGAAAGAGAAGGTGGCAGATCGGGTTAAGAAGTACTTTCCTAATGAAAAAGAAACTGACAAAGTCGTAGAACAGGTGGGTTTCTTGTCGTTAAACTTGGGCCATGTTTCTGTCTAGTGCCGTGGATTTTAACAGCAATTCAGACACCACGCTCACAACTTTGTTTTTTGTTAACGGCAAATATGTTGTCACCGATTTCACCAAGTGAAAATCGAATCCATACTTGCATTTTACGATGACTATTTATAAATCCGCTAAATTCTGAAGATGAAAACGTTGATAGTTTATTACAAAAATACATTCAAAAAATCCCAAATTTTTTTCACAAAAAAATGTTAAAACGCAACGCATTGTGGATTATATTTGCCAATCTAGTAAAATCTAGGAAATTTCTTGGGCACTTAATTTTGGAATTGTACATTCTGACTGCACTACAAATATTTAGTGCAAAAATAAAGTTGGTCCAGAAGCTTGCTCTATCATTTTCCCCCTAAAAACATCTTTATTGCTGTAATCAAGCATCATAGAAATAGCTTGCAAAGTGAAAAAGTAAAGTAACCTGAAGTATTATTAATACAACGCATTCAGTTGAGGACAGTTTATCTGTAGTTGAAATGCTAGTTAAAGTCCCACTCTAGTCCCAGTGGTCTCAGTGGTCGTTTAGTCGTTTAGTTGTGATTTGCTGTTCTCTGTTAAAATTAAAAAAACCCGTGTCGTTTTCCAGGACATAGTTTCTGCAGAGTGGCACAAGTCCATTAGAAACTCCTAGTTAAATAAAGAAACTTTTCTTTTTTATATATATCCTCCATCAGATATAAAATGTCATGAAAACATGTTAAAAACGCGATTTTTATCTTTGTGTGTCTTTGAAATATTTCTAATAAGGCTTTTCAGAAACTAATGGTATTTGATCAATTCCGTATTTTAAACTTCTTTATGTACTTTTGAAATTATTGTTTTGCTAAAATTATTTTCCATCTTGTTTTGAGTCCAGACTCTGAGCATCTACCAAAACAAAGACCTAATTACAGTTTATAACGGAACACAAGGGGGGCTGAATGACTTTGACACAGTGCTGCTCAAAGCATTGGTGAGAGGTATGAGAAAACTTACCCGTACAGCACATTATATAAACAAACTTACTGACAAGATATTTACACTGTCCTTGCCTGACCTCATTTCCTACCTTTATTTTCAAAAAATGTCATTTAATTAAATTTGAATTGGTTTTATTGCAGCAAGTAAGCACCGTGTGTCCGTTGATGACAGTCCTTACATCGAGGAGCTCAGGTTAGCGGTTACATGGAACAGAGTTGACATCGCCAGGAGTGAACTTTTCAATGGAGACATCCTCTGGAAAGTAAGAAAAAACCATCAGTGTGACTATTGGAACGGTGATGAATAACTGTTAGCTCATTTGACCTTTTCACATTCTGTCACTGCGAGGAAACTGATGTAATTTGGTTTTTGCCCAGAGAAACGATACCTTTAAAAAAAAAAATCTGGTCCCACAGGATAAAGACTTGAAAGACTCCATGACGAACGCCCTGATCAACGATAAGCCTCAGTTTGTGCGGCTTTTTACAGAAAATGGCTTCGACATCCGGAGTTATTTGACTTATAAAAAACTGGAAAAGCTCTATCAGTCTGTGCCCAGTGGAACGCTCTTGTACCAGCTACTTGAGCGCCGCCTATTGATGCGCCGAGGAATGACAGCCCTCTCGCCTGCTCATGACAGCCAGCCTGATTCAGCAAACCAGCCTACAGAGTCTGATCAGTGCCAACCAGGGATGAAAGTAACTCTTTTTGAGGTGAGTTTATTTTGGATGTTTTGTCCCATTTATTTGTTTAAGTAAAAATGTAAAAATTCCTTACATATTTTTTAGGTGTCTGGTGTTCTGGATATGCTACTTGATGATGTCTGCCAACCGTTTTACTATGATGTTTTGAATTTGGGACATTTTTCGTCCAGAAGAAGAGCCCTTAAGGTGGTTTGTATGTTAATATTTTCGTCTACGACAGTGAAACTTAATTTACTCAGCGAAATGCTTTTTTTATGTGTCCCAGCAAGCTGCCAAGCTTCTGGTTAGGGAGAGCAAGTACAGGGAGGACCGCTGCTTCTACCCCTGGGCTTCACTCTTCATCTGGGCTATCCTCCAGAGGCGGAATGAGATGGCCAAATTCTTCTGGGAGATGGTAATGACTGCAGGTTAAGAGCACGTTCCCTCATGCGGGGTGTCAGCCCTCATCTCTATCGTGTCTTTCTCAGGCAGGTGAGTCAGTGCTGAGTGCTCTCAGTGGTTGTAAAATGTTGAGAGAGATGTCCAAGCTGGAGACTGAGACTGAAGGCAAACTCTCCCTGAAAGAGATGGCTCAGAGCTTTGAGAATCTGGCTCATGGTGAGTGCACGACTAACCAATCTGAGTTTTAAAAAAAGGGTCAAATTATTACTTATATAAGCTGGCGATAATATAACAATATACAATTTTCCTGTGCAAATATTTACACCGTCTGTTCCCAAAAAACAGAAATTGTAACTGATCTTCCCATGATGCACCTCTTTGTGTCTCAGATATCTTCAGCTCGTGTTACCGCAGCGATGAGAATCGTGCCTTTACCCTTCTGATTAGGAAATCTCCTGTATGGGGCGGCACTACCTGCTTGCAGATGGGCATGGGCGCCGATACGAGACTTTTCTTCAGCCATGATGGCGTACAGGTTTGTTGTGCACCATTATTATTATTTTTTTAACATTCAATCTCTAACATTAAGATCATTGGATCTGATGTCCACAAAATGTGTTCCTCTCATGTTTTGTAACTTTTTTAAAGGCTTCAGGGGAGTTTTTCATGCATCTTTATTGGTTTTTGACATAAATTTAAAGATGCAGCATTGCTTAATGTCATGTAAATTGGAGGTGAATAATCACGGCTATGGAAGGGTACATTTCTTTATTTTCTTTGGTAAAATACTGAACTTTAACCTTAGAACTTTACTAATAAAAAAACTCAATTTGGTTTGTCTAGTGCTTCCAATTCCACCCAGAGAGGGCAAACTACCTTGGAAGTTTAGGTGGGCGTAGTGGGCCTGCCCCCAGGTGAAGGAGTTTAAGTATCTCAGAGCAGCGTCCCGCATTATGTGGTCACTGTACCGGTCCGGGCATCTTTGCTTAGACTGCTGCCCCCGTGACCCAGTCCCAGACGAAGATGGATGGATAGTGCTTCCGATTATCAATCGGACAGCCATTTTACTGCAGAAAGAAGCCATATTTTAGCATACATTTAATAGTGGATACTGAGTGAGGTCACACGCCATCTTGACATGTGACCAGCACAAGCTCTAATGTAAATCAACAAATATTGGGAACAAACTAGCAGACAAATGTAGCTAGTGTTTACTAAAGTAACCAATGGAGTTTTGCTTATTTTATAGAACTGAATCTACATTTACTCCAGTGTAAAATGATTCAACTTTTCTTATTTGACCCTAATATTATGTCATCAAGAGCAGAAACCTTTCTTTTTGAATACATGTGAAGGAACATCTGACTTAAATGATCTTGATGTTTTTTTTTCCCAGTCTCTCCTGTCCCAGATCTGGTGGGGGGATATGAAAAGGAACACAGAGGTGTGGAAGCTGTTGCTGACTTTCTTTTGCCCCATCCTCTGCTACACCAACCTTATTTCCTTCAGGTAAAATCTGCAGAATTCAAATGTTTCTGTTTCTCTTTTAATTCTTTTGGATTCTCTCTTTCACATAGAGAGCAAGAGGAACAAGATAAGCCAGAAGAAGAAGAGGGGAAGCCAAACGAAGAGCTGCCGTATAGCAACTATGAATATGGAAACACTGTGTTCTCTTACAGTGACATGAAACATACGTAAATCATTTTATACATGTCACATTTTGACCATACAGTCAGAAGATTTTTGTTGACTGTGCTAATTAAGATGGTCTTTCTTTACCTCAGTGACGCTGACAGTCAGGGTCCAACCACTCCTCTGACACCCACGAAGAACGGTGAGTGTTTCATAAACCACTTTAGTGTTTAGATTTTATTTTAAAATGACCTGTGTCCATGCCCAGACAAAGACACACCTTTCAGACCGCCCCGGCGTCCCTTCATTGTGTCCCGCTGGCGTCAGTTCTGGTTTGCACCTGTCACCTCCTTTTTGGGAAACGTCCTGATGTACTTCCTCTTCCTGGTGCTCTTTGCCTATGTGCTGCTGGTGGACTTCAAGCCGCAGCCTCCTTGGGGGCCGGCAGTCTCAGAGTACGTGTTGTACTTCTGGGTGTTCACTATAGTGTGTGAGGAGATTAGGGAGGTGAGTGTGCTGACATCTAAGCGTAGATGCATCAAAGAAGCTGTGCAGAGGCCAAAAGGAGTAAGCTGCACATCAGCAAAGCTTTGATGGGTTTTTTGTCTTTTTCCCGTCCCTGACAGACGGCCTTTTTGGGGACGATGACTTGGCGCCAAAGGCTCAGAAGCTACATTCAGGACGTGTGGAATAAAATTGACATTGTCGCCATTACCCTGTTCATCGTTGGACTGATCTGCAGGTGAGACAATCAGATACTGCCTCTCTAATGAAAATCATGTTTTTTGGGGTTTTTTTTGGACATGTATTTGAGGCATTTTTCTTATGAAAGAAAAAGTAATAAGAAATCATTTCATTAATGCACTTCTGAGTATTTCTCCTTTTGAATTGCTGTCAATCAAACCTCCTCAAAGACGCTCGAGCGCACGTGCCCCGTCTAGCGTGCACATCAGCTGAGGTGTGAGACAAGACAAGATGGCAGATTGCTGCTTTCCCTGCAAGCATTTTAAGTGCTTCCAAGGCTGGATTTAGTTGTTGGCCGCACATATTTAAAATCAGACTTAAAGTTACAGTGCTCTCTCTTTGACCGAGTTTGAAGGCTTGTTGTCCTACATTAACCAGAGAGGGTACAAATAAAAGCAAGAATAAAACCTTTTTTTATTATTCCCCCGATGAAAACAAGAAAAATATCATGATGTTACGGCTCCCCGTCCTGCAGCAGGACTCTGTCTGGCCGCCAACTCTCCACCCGGGAGCCGGCATAGTGATCGGGATCAATCCAGCTCCATGAGCACTGAGACCGATTGTCCGGCCTTCACCTAACCGGACCGGGAATGTTGTGTGATTTGGTTCACACGGGTGCAAATCGTGCTGCTTAAATCGTGCTGCTTAAATTGTGCCGCTAGACCTCAGCGTCTCAAGTCTGTAACATCGACTTAACACTGAAACTGGCCGGCTCTGCTCCACGTTCGCAGCTTAACCTTAACCCGTTATCCTTCCTGCGGCCATAAAAAAGTTCTGCACTGGCCTGCAGGTATTTGAAAAATGACGTGCAAATAGTCACTTTCCTCATGGCATTTCCTTTCATTTGCTGCTAGGTAATTCAACAATCTGCATGTGGTGGCATCAAATCAGTTCCGATCCACAGCCAGTGCTGCTTGCTGCTGCAATGGAACCTACATTATAATGTAATCCAAAGCATTTTTCATAGACTTGTCAAAGAGTAATTTTATTAAAAAGCAGCATCTGGTACACGCATTTGTTTTGTCATTTTGCACATCGTTTAAGAAGAGAATAGAGACCGTCAGTCTGTGTTGTTTGTGTCTCTCCCCCAAAAATGTGTTTGCTAACACAAATGAAGAAAGGAGTGCAAAATCTGAGATTACTGTTTACAAAAGTGGAGAAAGATTTTCATAAACACATTTAATTTCCCCATCCTTTCTCTCCAGACTTTGGAATTTTCTCTGTTAATTTTTCCCTTTTTGCCGCTGAATTTTAGGAGCAACTTTCTCAACAATTTATCAAAATAAAAGCCTTTAGCCTCTCATCGTGCAAGTAGTCTAACAGCAGATTGACACAAAAACCTTTCGCAATGCAAAATATTTTCAGTTACTCTTTTTAGAAAGAAATTAAAACAAAACCTTTTTCTCTCTTTTCCTGTTTTTTTACACATCTATGAAAGGATTTGCATGAACTTTAGTTTTTGTGCTTTCGATTTAGGATGTATGAAAGTTCATACGAGTTTGGCAGAGAAGTCCTGTGTGTG
Source organism: Oryzias curvinotus (assembly GCA_023969325.1). Lineage (NCBI taxonomy): Eukaryota > Metazoa > Chordata > Actinopteri > Beloniformes > Adrianichthyidae > Oryzias > Oryzias curvinotus. The sequence continues at coordinate 8,677,178 of CM043724.1, read as the reverse complement.
GATTACATGGTGTTCACCCTTCGCCTCATTCATATCTTTGCCATTCACAAGCAACTGGGACCCAAAATCATCATCGTTGGGAAGATGGTAAGACGCATCTACATGCATAAACATGTCTTCTACTGTTAATTTATACAAAAACATATAAAAATAGGTTCAAGTTACATAGATTTGAACGATTATCAGCAGTTAGCATTAAATATGGGGGAAGCTAGGAAAATAAATTGTTTTATGGCTGAAACAAATTGATATCTTTGTGGTTCATTTAAATTTGTGTTTGCAGTCATGCATCATTAAGATTGATTTTCAACCATTAAAAAAATTAACTTGAACGATTTTCTTGTGCTCAGTTTATTTTTTATTTTTTATAATTTAATGTTTTCTTTTAATTAAAGAAAAATAAATCTAAGCTCAGGAACTTAACACTGTCTAAACCTAAAACATAGCAAAACTAACTAAATAGAAAAAATTGGTAAGACTTAAACCAAAACATTTAGGTGAAAGTATAACACCAGCTTTCAGAGTAACAGGGTTATTATTAAAATGTGCATCTTATCCAAAATTCTTTTTTTCTTTAACAACAGTATATCAGAGTATTTGTGTAAAAGTATAAGAAAAAATTCAATATTGTAAAATAATAAAGTTGTAAAATTATTAGAAAAAGGTCATTTTACAATTTCACAATTTATAATTTGAAATTACAGCTAGCTCAATCAATAAAGCTATTTATGGCAAAACCAAAAAGCTTCAATTCATCATTAGAATCCATGTGCCGTAGTGCATTTGGACATCTGCAACTATAATGCCAACGGTGTAAGTGACAAGCCCGCCGGAAATCCACTCCTCAACTTATGAAATTATAACTTTATTCTCATAAACTTTTCTCATAATTTATTTTCAAATATTTATTTATTTTTATGGTGGCCCTCATACTCCATTGTACAACAGATGACGGAGGGTGCCCTAAAACTGTATTTAGAAAAAAACATGATCCTTTAGTGAATTGTTATAGAAAAAAATAGGTCATGGAAATAAGTATATTTATTAAAATACTAATAATTGAGTTTAAAATGTCAAACTCTTTGCTTTGAATAAAACTGTTATATTTTAGGTGTATGTAACGGCACAAAGATTTTAATGACCATCTCTTTGGTTTAGATGAAGGACGTGTTCTTCTTCCTCTTCTTCCTGGGGGTGTGGCTCGTGGCATATGGAGTAGCCAATCAGGCTTTGATTTATTCCTACGATTCCAATCCTGATCGGATCTTTCGCAGAGTTTTCTACAGGCCTTACCTGCACATCTTTGGACAGATTCCAGTGGAGGAGATCGATTGTGAGCATTTTCTGTTTTTAATTTGTCATTTATACAATTTCGGAGAAAAATATCTTTCTCTCATGTGAACTTTTTTTTTTCTCCTCCCAGCTGGAAAGAATTGGGACTTGAAATGTACCAACAACATGACACTGATTGACAGTGGTTCAGAGCCTTGCAGAGTTGAGTACAGCAACTGGGTGGTTGTGGTCCTGCTGGTCATTTATCTGCTGGTCACCAACATCGTGCTCATTAACCTGCTTATCGCCATGTTTAGGTAACCAAACAGGGTGTTGTCCTTCAGTTCCATGATAAATGATGTTCCAACCTCCTCTCCTGTCTGTCACCACAGCCACACCTTCTCTGAAGTGCAGGCAAACAGCGACATCTACTGGAAGTTTCAGCGCTACAACCTGATTGTCACTTACCATTTTCGACCGTCTCTGGCCCCCCCCTTCATCATCATTTCTCACATCAACCTCTTTATCAAGAGGGTTATCCGCAAACTGCCATCTATCAAAGTTCGCCACTTTGGTAAAAAAAAAAAAACTCTGCTTTTAAGTCAACTTCATATCCAAATGTGTTCAAGGGGCTTTCTTTTCAAACGTTGCAACTCGTCAAAGGAATAATAATACGGTGGCCGAGACCCACCATTGCAGCAAAATAAAGTAACTCTGCAAAAAAAAAAATGCAGCTTTATATTAAAACAATGCTGGAAATTAAAAAGCCACAACAGTCTCGGCCACCATAGGTTAAGCATAATTTTAAACTTTTGTTTTGTATGGTGTTTTTAGCCTCAACTGTTTGAAAGCTTATGTGTTTTTTTTATAGTATTGCAGCTGAAAGGGAAAGCAGCAAACAAGCTAACAACCTGGGAAACCATTCAGAAAGAGGACTTCCTGACAGCTCAGAGCCAGACTCAGAAAGACAGTGATTCACAGAGATTCAAGCTGATCTTTGCCAAGTGAGGACACTGCTTCATAACATAATCATATTTATTATAACGTTTGATTTGAAGCTACGATTGTTTCTTCTTCTTTTTTCCTTTAGAATGAATGGGATTCAGAAAAATATGGCTGAAACCAAAGACTATGACCACAGACTAAGATCTCTGGAGAATGACGTAAACATAAAGTTTTTTTTTTTCCTGCTTCCATCCCTCTGAAAATAAATTTTCACGCTACGTAGTCATTAAATTTGAGTAAAATGCCTGCCCTTTTTGGCAGCCTCTGTTTAGACTTTTCTCCAAACGCTGTCCTGTTATTGGCGATACTAAGAACCAGCTGCTGTGTCATGCTGCTGTTGCTATGCTAATGTTTTGGTCACAGCTTCATGTGACCAAAACAACCCCCATTTTGGACACCATAAACATTGACCTGAACAACATTTCCAATAGGTGTTCTGGTGAGGGTCACAAGTGACTTGACAACTTCCAGCAGGGGCTCAAAAGACCCCTTAAGGCCAGTTTGGAAAATAGAGTTAGAAGTCTCCAAGCAGCAAGAAAATCTCAAACCTCTTAAGGCATCTATATAAAAGAATCGATAGAAAATTCAGTGTTTTTGGAGTTGAGAAATTTTTAAACACTTTTAAATAAATAAAAAAAATTGCAATAATGTTTTTTTTAAAATCAATTATGACACATTTAGTCATTTGGTAGGTTTTTGCTCACAACAATTGTAATTTAAGTTGCAAAAATGTTGACATGAATGTTCTGGAAATTAGGCCCTTTATTTACCAACTGTCTCAAACTTGATACACATATTTTTAAAATATGCTGCAACTGAATTAGGAAGATGTAAATATGAGCAAATGTTGCATTCTTTCTATACAGTAAGTAGTCATTTTTTGCAAAAATGCATAGCAACAAATGAGTTATTCTCACTAGAAAGTTTTAAAAGTTAGCTAAACCTTTCCTGCCAAAAGTGTTTTCTGAGGTTGCGTCTGAATTCCTTTCCTAATCACTATATCGTGCACTATGTAGTGCGTTTGCCATTTTGTAGATCTGTTTGAATCTAAAATCAAGAGCCCTAGAAATTTCCCAGAAGTCTCTGCGAAAAACCAGTGTGCATGGATACTCACTAGATTGGCGAATGTAGACCACAATGCACTGCGTCTGAAGAATTTTTGCCCCAAAAAAAATGCATTTAAATGCATTTTTTAATAAATCAACGTTTTTATTTTCAGAAGACAGTGGATTCATAAATGATCGTCACAAAATGCTCATACCAATTAGATTTTAACTTCGTGAAATCGGTGACATCATATTCAGCCTTAAAAAAAAAAAAAAAAAAAAAAGAAGTGAGTATGGTTTCTGAATTGCTTTTAAAATCCAGGGCACTACATAGTCCCGCACTATATAGTTTTTTTTAGTAGTTGGGGAATAGGGTGGGAATTCGGACAGAGCCTAAGGTTTCACGGAGGCAGCCGTTTTGAAATGACCTGGAAAAACTCTTCTAGTGCCTCTAGTGGAATGATAATGAACTACAGTGCAGATAGGATACAAGTTATATACACAGTGGCTTTTTAAGGACAGTTTTCATCACAATAATAACATAGAAGATCCTGGAAATGTGTATGAAATATGATACACATGGTTATTTAGGGGTCGCAACCTGAAAGATTGAAAAAACGTGTCAGGAAATATTATCATTCATGTACACATCTTAGCGTTGTTTATGTGTAAATGTAAAATGCTCACTTTCTGCATTAGTCATTACTTTGTCAGCATGAAGGTAGTAAAAATGGCTCCAACGCAACCAGCTGCAATGCTGTATCTTAACATAAGGGGGTTGTAGTGATCACATAATGAACAAAATTACATAACAGGTTTGAGATTCTTTAAATTCCAGTGAAAGGGACTCAAAGGTTTTTCATAAACTATTTCTTGCTTCTCTTGTTTTCAGATGGAATATTGCTCAAAGGCTCTCAGCTGGATTGTGGACACTTTAGCACAAAGCAACACTTTCAAACATCCACGACCTCCACCTTCTTTTAGAGGTATTGCTGCAAGTTAAAAAGAACTGCCATGTTAAACTTTTTTTAATCCAGTGTTTTTAAAACATTTTTATACGTAAGTTATTTACAGTTCTTTTGAAAAATTATTTATTTGATTTTAAACAATAATAAACACAAATTTTATTTTTAAAAGATATTTTAAATCCTCACACATGTCGAGACTTGCCTGACTGTTTGAAATATTTTTAAATATTTGGATATTAAAGACACTTTCACTTATTGAATAAAACAAAAACAATTACTTTTTTAATCATTGCATCTTGTTTAAAACTAGCACAAGGTGGGATGATCTCTGCAGGTTTAGGACGATCACTGGATCAATGGAAGCCCGAATTCTGGGAAATCTTGGGAAAAATCCTGAGGAATATTGCCCCTATATGTCAGCTCATGAGCTTAACCTCACTTGGGGTACTTACCAGGGAAAGGATCTGAACCTAGTCTGAACTGATCACCAAAGCACATTTTCAATGACTTATTCAAATACAAAGTGAAGATTTTGAGAGCCAACTCCTTGATCTGATTGAGTATGGAGATAAACGACTGTAAAGGGGAAATTGCATTTTTGACAACCACATTTTTCTGTTTTTCCCCCTCGCTACAGATTCTACCTCCTCAACATCCAGCTGAACATGATTCAACCAAGGCGACAGCAGAAAATACACCAAAAGGAGAAATGGTTATGATTGCAGCTTTCATAGAACATCATGAACCTGTAATGGAGGCTGCCAGCACGGATGTGCATCACTATACCAAAGCCTCAAAAGGGCTTCAAGTTCAGAAAACAGCTTTTAGAGTGATTTAATAACAATTTGCAATGTGTTTTAGGACAACTGTGACTTTTAATTGTGATTAACTATAGTTTACATCTAGACTGCACATTGTTTGTCTTCAAGTGCATTACAGCAAGAGGGAGCCAAAAAGTTACAACACACATGAAAGTGTGATATTTTAAAGTTTTTTTTTAGGCCATGTTGCACAACCACTATGTATGTTTTGCGTACTTTTCACATATGAAATTTCAGGCTTTCGTGATGCGTGTGTGACATACATAATTCATAAATGTCTCTTGTGTTCGTCATTTGTTGATGTGCGCACGTCCATCCAGGGTTTCAGTTGATGGGTCTTTACGGGAATTTGGTTTTGAGCTGTTCAAAGTTTTTATTCAATTGAGAATTATGCAGTTTATGCGTATTTTTACAAAGTTTATACGCAATTATAACATAAATCTTACGTAACTGCGTGATTTTTGCAAGATGCATATGCAAATTTGTGGCTTTCCACACTTTTTTTGCGTAGATTTATTTCTGTGATTTTTATCGTGGTTCATTCATGTTAGATCAGCCATAATTTCACGTAAAGACCCCAACTTCTCCTTTTTCACGTGTGACCAATTTTCATCCGTGTATTATGCACAAAATGTATGTAGTGACGCGGCCTTTCTCTACATTTATGGAAGAGATTTTTTTTAAAATACATGTTCTTTACAGACAAGTGACTATTTTCTATTATATTAAAATATAAACTTTATTTGCGTTTTTTTCTTTGTTTTTAAATTTTAAGATTGTAATGAGTTAGCTGTTTACATAAATATTATTGTACAGTTTTCATTTCAGCTCGATTTCTTATTTTGTGTGTTTCTAATTTTTTAAAGGAGCCATTAAAGGTTTTAGCTGGACTTTTTTTCTTCAAGAGGTGCTAACCTTGACGCCACATCATTTCTGTTACATTTGTAATCCCTTCAATAAATTAAGAGAATAAATGAGTTGTTTTAAGACTGTTTCTTTAGTAATGGCAGACTTTCAGAATTGGTTAGAAAAGAAGAAACAAATGAGCAGAAACGTAGACACATAACAGGGAGAGGCATGCTATCGATGGTGGTGCTGAGTTACAGAGTGCACTGGGATCCTCTGAAGGTCACATAGTGGGGCAAGCTATTGAAGGAGCCTTTACTCTAAATAGTTTGCTGAACCACCTGTCAATTGCAGGCAGCGGCACCTTTCACTGAGGGGGTAGAGTCATCACTTTTTGCTGAACTGACCTCCCTTTACTTCCTGCATAATGACAGTTATGCAACCTTTCATTAAGTAGCTGTGAATTTAATCTGAATTTATAGATTTAGATGAAAAAGAAAACTTTTAAAATAATGTATAATGTGCTCATGCACTCTGTAGTGTGTTCTCCATTCCCTTCTACTTGCATTGGCTTCATCTGTCATTCTGACATTTGGTTCTGGATGTCACTGAAATATGAGCTGGCAATCTTTTTCAAGACTAAATTAAAAAAAAAAAAACTTGTTTATTAGTTCTGAACTTGAATGTTAATAGTGTTACAGTAGTGTGACCGGAAATTGTTTTACTACAATAAAAGCCCATTTGACAATGTGGATTGGATTCAGTTTTGTGCCCTAAAATAAAACAGCTTTTTAATAGAAACATTATAATTTGTTAGGAATTCACTTGCTTTTGTTTTCTCCATATAAACTGGCGTTTTGATTCAAACTAGTACAGTACTCTTCACAAAAAGGTGAGCTATTTAAGTGGACTACACATATACTTAGTCTATAACACACTTTTAATACTGTCTATATATTATACACTTCAATTTTTTTCATTTTGTCTGAAATATTTAGTTGGTATACTTCCCACACTGTGCATGTTCTCTGGAATTACTGCTCTACACAGGTAAACGTAATAAAATAAACTTAATTTGTACCCTTTTGCTAATGAATTGCATTTTTAGGTTATTATCAATCCCGTTTGATTGCCTTTGAGGGATGTACTTTGAGGCCACATGAGAGTAGTTTTCAGGTAATTTTTGAGGTCAAATCATCTCTACCCACTTTCTGTTTACACTTTCTTTATCCCCCCCTCCTCCAGTTCAGACCCTCTCCACCACTAATACACCGTGTTAAGGGCATCAGCTCCATTTCTCTCAGACATGTGGCTCTGTCACTCAGCTGCACAGTTACAGCACACATACACTGATTTTCCACTGTGTCTTCTGTTCCCAGGACAGGGCTGCTCTTCACGGCCCTCCTCTTCCTCGTCTGGACCTGAACACTATCCTTGACTTGGCTGGAGATTTTTAAACTTATCATTGGATTGGGTTTTAACTGCATAAAAGATTAAGAAAACGTGTCTTTCCAGGTCCAGAGAGTTTAAAATCTTTCAAAATGGCACCTGTGAGAGCCTGGTCAGTTGGGCTCCTGCTGGTCCTACTGTGCTCACCCCAACTCCCACTTCCTGCTGCTGCGAGTGCTCAGGATGTGGCTGAAGAGGCAAGTGACAAGTACGATGAAGAAGATGAAACTGAGTCTGAAGATGCCTCCGAAACAGATGAAGAGTTAACAGAAGAGAAGGAGGATGAAGCTGGGACTGACGAAGAGGAGTTAGAAGCAGAAGAGCAGGAGGAGGAGGACAATTTAGCAGAAGAGGAAGAAGACACTGCTGATGATGACCAGCAAGAGGAGGAGGAGGAGGACAATTTAGCAGAAGAGGAAGAAGACACTGCTGATGATGACCAGCAAGAGGAGGAGGAGGAGGCCAATGAGGACAATTCAGAAGAAGAGGAAACCTCTGATGAGGAAGAGGAAGCAGGGGAGGATGTGGAGGAAGATGTAGAAGAAGAGGAGGATGAGGAGGCTGTTGAGCAAAATGAGGAAGAAGCTGAGGAAGAGCCTGCAGAAAACGAAGATGACGATGAAACGGAAGCTAGTGAGGATGCTGCGGAGGAAAATGAAGCAGATTCTGACGAAGATGTAGTAGATAATGATGAGGAAACTGAAAATGAAGAAGAAGAGGATGACGAAAAAGAGATAGCTGATGAAGAGGAGGTTGGTGCAGCTGAGGATGAAGAAGCAGAAGATGATTCCAATGAGGACAACTCTGAAGACGATGCAGGTATGTCATTGCCACAAAGTAATCAGATGATTTCCCAAAAACGCATCAAGTTTATATTTCCAGTGTAATCTTCATCAGCCTCCTGACCGGGCTCAGCTTTCTGCAGCTGCTTTAGCCACACCATCATGCATGTTGGTCTAGAAATAGACAGGCTTATTGTTTCAACTGACACCAAGCAGTATGTAAACTATTTGTGAAGGATGCGGGTCCCTGACGCACCAAGACACATGCTAATGTCTCAGTGTTTGAGGTCATCTGATTATATCTATAAGTCGTTGCAAAGATTTTTACATAAAAGAACTGATTATTAATACAGCCTCTGAGTGTGTATGTGTCGTCACGGCACACACACACACACTCTGCGTTATAGACTTATCTTTTATCACATTTAATAAAACTGTAGCTGCTTCAGATGCAGGTTGTGTGCTTTATGATCTGAGATTGTTTTAGTACAGGTTCTGGTATAGAAGCAAAAAGGACTTTGGAACATTGCCATTATAAAGTGCTGGCTCTGATAAAACATGCTTGTGCCTGTACCAGGGGTCTGCAACCTTTTCCGCTTGAAGAGCCATTCGGGTCGATTACTTACTGACAACAATCCAGTAGGAGCCACAACGTTTTACTTTACCCTTTAGAAAAATAAGATACTGATTTGTATTTAAGTAATTGACACTATTACGAAAAATATAAATTAACTATTGGTTTTTTTTTACCTCCATGAATGAAACAAAGAGAAAAAAGCTTTTTTTGAAATATGAAATAGTTAATAACTTTTTGACATAGGTTTGCAGGACTTTTTTTCAAAATAAAAGACACCTTCTGCCACATCTTAATGCAGCAAATGTAGCTAGTGCAATGTCAGCAGTAACTACATTCAGTTTGTTTTACCATTTGTGGTGAATTGCAGCCATAAATATGTAAATCTGTCATATGAAAAATAAATCAGAGCTAATTAAGTGACCCTTATCGTATTTTCAAACCATATGGCACACTTACGATCCTTGAATTTGTTTAAAAAGAGACAATCCATCTTTTAATTTGGTGCACCTTAAATAATAATTCTGGTTGTCCTGACTTTACAGTAACTTTCTTTGGTACACAGCAGACAGATGTCTGTCAAAATATTTTACTCCAACTTAATTAAGCAATCGCCGGATGGATTATTAGAGCATTGTGAGTACGATACTGCAGTCAGAGGTTGGGCAGAGTGATACATTCTGTGCCTTAACTGTTTGTGAATTAATTTAATAAGGTTTACGTTAATCTACTTTTTATTTATATATATATATTTTTTGTATACTGTAACTTTTCAAAATTCAAACCTTTTTTTTCTTTAACCAGAGAGCCAATGGCTGCAGAGCCTCAGGTTGCAGACCCCCGGCCTATACGCTTGAATTACCATACAACAAATAGACACAAACTCAGAAATCTTTAAAAACATAAATTAGATTTTAAAAATGCAATAAAAGTATAATCAAACATAACTTTTGTAGTGTTTATGACTTATTTCTTTGGAAATAAAATTTTTTAATTTCCGAAATTAATAATGGATCTGAAAGCCAATTAGATCCCATCCATTTTTAGATTAAAATGTTATTTCAGTACTCTGAGTTTGACATTTGAGATTTGTTCAAGTCTGATCAGAAAAGGGCCTACAAGGCTTTTCATCATGACTCTGCATTATTTTCTTTGAACTGTTTTCTTTACTTGAAGACTGGTAAAAAATAACTGAGAGGAAGAGAATGATGGAGTGGGGCTTGTTCTAAAGCGGTTCTATGGAGGACTTTACATGATGACAATGAGGTCTGGAGCTTCTTTATGTTTTAGAAGAGCCTCAGGAAGAGAACACAGCAGAGAACCACGATGACACAAATGAAGAGGAGTCAAAGACTGACAGCAAGCAGTTCCACTCCAGCTCTTTGTGTAGTGTTTGCTCCATTTGTGAGGTAAAAACCAAACTTTAGTCAGTTTCATCTTATTAAGAGAGGATTATACTTTTTTTTCCCTCTTTAGGCCTTATGTTTGTGTTTTCTGTATGCTCTTAGCATTGCTCCAGCTGTGATGAGTGTCCGTGTGAAGAGGGCGATGACTCCGACCATTGTCAACACTGCGAGGTGAACATCTCTAATGTTTCTCAATCACATTGTCTTTGATTTATTTGCTTCCTTATCCATTTCCCTCTATTTTTCAGAGCTGCTCATCATGCTACGTTTGCCCCATTCTGTGTGACACAGTTTGCACTCCAGGTATGTCTTTGAACCATCGACTGTGTCTGAGAACTGGACTGAGGGTGACGTCCCCATAGACAATGGCTTACTTCTTCATGCTCCACGATACAGACATCGCCATGTTGGAGCCAGATGATGTCAGTAAGCAGTGACTGATCTGAATCAGGCTGAGTCATTGTTTCTATGGCAACCGCATTTGCCACTCAGGAGTGAGCTTGCTGGAAGTCCACATTCCTTCCACTTGAAAGTGGGCTACGGAGACTGGCTGTGTCCAAATTTGAGGGCTGCGTTCTTCCTGGGCTGCACTTATAGGCTGCTTACGTCTCAGCGCCGCGACATGTGCTGTCCAAATTCAACGACTCCTTTAAATGCGGCCAACAAGGACGGCCCTCTTTTTTCCGATTTCAAGGATTGGTGTGGTGTATCCTTCTATGCTGTCCATATACAAAGATGCATGGCGGCGAACCCGGAGTTTCTTTTGATAATGGCAGACTGTGAAGCGGGAGTTGGAGATAATTATGACTTTTTATAATTAAACCTCCAAAATAAAAATTGGATTGGAAAATTTTGATCTCCATGCCTACTACTCACGGTTGCTAGGTGACAGAACTTTTGCCAATGTAATGACTGGAATTATCTAAAGCACATGTGTCAAACTCAAGGCCCGGGGGCCAAATGTGGCCCTCCATGTCATTTTATGTGGCCCGCGAAAGCATAAAAGTTTTTAATTTCTTAAAATAAAAACTGGTGTGTATTTATTCCTATCTATGGGGGAATCAGACTGGAAATATTGGATTGGGCAACTATATATTAGGAATTAAACACTATCAATATAACTAGTTACATTTATTTTTCATTACATTTAGTTACACGTATACGTTATTTCTGGCCCTTTGGGGACAGCCGCTATGCTGATGTGGCCCTCAGTAAAAATGAGTTTGACACCCCTGATCTAAAGGCTAAACTCATTTAAATTCACAGCCGTTAAAATCCGCCCTACCCACTCGAGGACCTGAACAATGTCGCCTAAACAATGCTTTAATTTGATTGGTCAGTTTCTGACATTTAAATAACTTGCATTACAGAAAAAAAAACTATCATGAAAAAAATTAGGGTTAGCAAGAATATGTTTAAAAAAAAAGGTAGCAGAGCAAGAATGGTTTTTCAGACAAACATAATGAATGTCTTTTTGGCTTCTTGAATCCTACGGGTGCTTCCTCTTTGGAACGCCAGGGTGGGGAGGGGTCACTCAGTCCAGTTCTCATGTACAATCAATGCTTTGAACCCAACAGGTTTCTCCTCAAGTTCACCTAATTCCTGTCACTGTTTTTTAATAGGTGGCCTTGTTGATGAACTTACTGGATCCATCTTTCAGTAAGAAAAGCCGTAAAATTTAAAAGTGTGCACACGCTGTTAATGTTCAATATTCATTTCATTGTTGTTGTTGCAGGACTCTTTCCTCTCTACTTTGAGCTGCTGCCCAACTGCCCTCACCTCAGCCGCAAGGTCCAGCGTGAACTCTTCACTAATTTAACATTCAAATAAATCTGATATTTTACTGTAGCTTAAAGAATTTAACATTTTTCTTATATTTTGTGCTCTTATGAAAAAATGTTCTGTAGCTGACAGATTTGGACAATGCTCTGGTCAACCTTGAGCTTAACCCATAACAACCCAGACCCATTTTTCCTTAAAAATAAAATAATGTGTAATACACCACTGACCAAGTGGACCAGAGAATGCAGTTCAGAAACTGTCCCGTTACACTGATGTCCCCATGGGTTCTTTTGGGACAATAACATTTACAGAACAGTATAAATAAAAGGTAGCGCCTTTTTATGGAGCTTTTATGGACACACAAAGCACAGTTTTGTTGAGGTTCTATGTTTTACACAGACGAGGTCTGTCCTTGGGAGGAAGTTGCAGTTTAAGGGTGAACTGCTACCTGTTTCAGCACCGAAAAGGGATTTTTGTACACCTCTTAGGCAAGCTTTAAAAATATATTCCAATAAGCATATCGACCCTCTTTGGAGGAAATTTGTGCTCCCTCTGCTACTACACAAAATGAGGATGAGGAGCATTGTCCTTAGGTGTTAACCTGAGGTCTTGTAGACAGTAAAGCAGTTGTGTGGTGTGATTTTCTGTCATTTCTCCCAGAGTGTCAGCTCTCATTAAAAACGATGTAATTCAATGTAGAAACTTTTTTTGACAAGTATTTTAAAACATCTTTTTTTTTATTTAAGTTTTGGTTCCATATTTTAGCATTAAATCAGAGCATGTGTGATTTCAAGCAACTTTTACACCATAGTGTTAAACAACCTGCAACAATTATTTCCAGTCAAGCAGTGGGAAAGAGATAAATGACAAAAACAGCAAAGGACAAAAGCCAGTTTAGGAAGAAACCTCCATCAGCAGAGGGTTTGGTAACCAGCAGAGTTTGTTTTAAGTCAAAACAAAGTCCGTCTTTGTTAAATAGGCAGTGAAAGCAAAAACAGGACAGAATCTTTTGTGCATGTCCCATCAATATAAACAGAGCCAGAGGTTTGTGCCAGGAAAACTAACGTTTTCTATATGAAACTTTTGACAAGGTGTGCTAAATATCAATGCAGGAGTATTGCTTTATAAGCTGTAAATTGTGACCACCTTTTATTTGCTTCTGTTAGGGGAAATTTGATTAAAAAAAAGGAGGGGTTTTATCGGATCACAAGAGGTGAAGGACAGAAACTGGTTCATTAGGCAAAAGGACGCAAACACAAACAAGACATATTACCTTAAACAGAGTCAGGATCAGTGGCACGTAACCTTATGACAAGAGAAAGTGATCAAAAATCTACCATATTTCTTATTATTTATTCATTTGATTATTTGTGGATTTTTTTCTGGATTAAGAAGGTGAATTACATTCTCCTCCTACTTGTACTGATTAGAAAGCAAGAATATCTGTGTTACAAACTGTACAAATGTAGATTGAAAGGTGGAATAAAAAAAAAAGCACATGCTCCATTAAACTGAATACAAGCTTCTTCGCTGCTAAAGAAAAATGTACAAGTTAATAAAAAACTTCAATGACATGAATGGAAAAAGCGCCTTCTGTTACAGCAGTAAGCCTATCCCTTCACTACACCTTTATACTTTTCCGGTATCAGTTTGCTACACCACCCATAGTTTAAAAGGATGAAAGTGGCCTGCTTGACATGTTACTTTAGAATCAGAAACTGATGTATGTTTGCCTTTTTTTTTTAAACTGTGCCTTTGTCATCCCCTTTTTTTGTTCCCAGAGACAATAATAAAAAGAAACATCCCATGACTCACGCGCTCAAATGCTTTGAGTTTTGTGTCCTTTGGTCCACATTTTATGTGCCAATCTGTTGATTTATACAGTAAAGTTGAAACACTTGTAACACCTCAAACACCTTTGGATGACTCTTTCTGTCATAGATCACTGACTTTATGTAACAGGTAAATATGTCTACTGAATCAGGGTCACTTCTGTCACAGTGAGTCACTGTGTCTTTTTACATTGTGAGTTGTTTTGTCCCTCACCCTCAGGAAAAACGAAACTTTGAGAACAGTCGTGTTTCTGGACGGCTGACGTTGTTAATGATGGAAAATGATGCGGATGCTTTAAAGGTGTGTGGGTGGAATTAGGGGGATGTCTGTTGGCCTTTGGCCGAGTATTATCATAAAAGACCATCTTTCAAAAAACAATACCTCACGAAAATGAAGCCAAAGCAATTCTAAAGAAACGAACTGGCTTAAAGCACAAGATCCTCAGCTCCTGTAGTCCAAATCATAACACTTCCACCTCTTTGCTTGACAGTAGCCAAGTTTTTTGGCTACTGCAATTTTTCCGAAAAACTTTTGTCTATTCATTTGCATTTAGTCAAATATACACATAACACAGATGGGGGTGTAAAAATTCATTTTAACAACGATTTGATTCATATCATAATTTGTGGCTCCAATTTATAGAATAATTTGTTCATTCCGAGTGATCCAATTCACTGACCTAAAATCGATCCAAACCGTCTTAACCAAAAATTCAACCAGTGTGACTCAGAAATGCTTTAAATATCTGGGTACTGAACAGTGCAAGTGAAGTTCTCCAGATTTCTTCTATTTCTTGCAAGATAATAAAGTGTAAATTAAATATGTGTAAAAACAAACAAATAAACAAGAATTCATGGCAAATGCATTCACATTTTTGGTTTCATAAAGTTCAGCCCTCTGCTTTTATTCCCCTGAAAGATCGATTGGGTTGTATTGAAGGAATATAAATTGATTCAATTAAGTCGATTCATTGGGACACCCTATACACAGCCCATAGCGGGCGATTTTATTCAAACAACTCAAAGATCACTCACAAATGGGGGTAATGTGGGGGAAAAATGTCTTGCTCCAGGAAATAACAACCTGCCAGGGAGGACTGGGAGTGAAACCCAACAATAGCTGTCAGAGGACCAGCCAGCCAGAACACTGGCCGGCCCTCCACAGCTCTGCATCCCTACTGATATGGATAGAGAGTTACAGTTACATCCACATTTTCTGTCAGTCAGTTTTCATAAACTAAAAAACAAAGGTATGTGTGCAACAATTCGAGGATTTGATTGAGTTCATGCAAAAGGATCATTTTGGCACATCGCTGAGAGTGACATGTGCTACTTCAGAGATAATGTTAAAGTGCCTCCTCCAACTGGATTTAGTTTTGTATACAAACCGGGGGCTCCTCCCAGGATATTTACCTTCTGTCTATATATTGATGCTCCAACACATCATCTCACGTCTTCAGATGATGAACCCCCTTCAAAAAAGGATACATTTTTAACGTTTTTGGGGCCACAAAATTCTTGGATTTTTATTAAAAGTGTGACCAATAAAATACCTTTTAGTGCTGTATTAAAGGGGACCTGCTTTCGTCCTTAAAGGTATGTTTTTTTCAGATCTTTATAAAAAAAATGTATATAATTTTTGCAACTTTTCATTTTTTTAAACGTTGTTTAGAATGTAATTGTTTTTTTTTTCCGTCCCTTTAAGATGCATTTGTCTGTCTTGCTGCTCTCTCTGTGTGCAGGAACTTTAGTTGGATGTGAGTCTTTTCAATTTCTACCTTTTATTTATTGCACATTAAATCCTCATCTTTTACTTCTGCACCCTTATTTAAATACATGAGAATGGAAACGTCTAGATTGTAAATGCTAGTGGTGATTAAACAGCCTTCACATTTCCCTTTACTTTGTTTCAGCAAGCGACTGGTGCTACAACACATGCCTGAGTAAGGAGGTGTCTCACGTATTTGTCTCATATAGAGAGGCATTATTTATTATTCATTTTTGATATTTTCCTCAGATCATTCTCCATCCCACTGGAAAGACATGGAAGGATCGTCATGCGGGGACAATCGTCAGTCTCCAATTGATATCCAAACAAGCAGCGTTAAAAGTGACCCCAGCCTGGATAACTTTATCTTCCAAGGCTTTGACTCTACTCAGGTCATCAAGTCAATTACTAACAATGGACATACAGGTAATGTGACTGTGTGAGAGGTGAAATAAAGTCTAAACAGTTGATTATTTGACTGAAAACCTTTATTTTGGTGTGCAGTTACATGTGAATTAGGAGAAAAACTAGTCAATGTGAGTGGAGGTGGACTCAATGGGATGTACAATGTTCTTCAGTTTCACTTTCATTGGGGAAAGGCAGACTTCATTAATCATCCAGGATCAGAGCACACAGTTGACGGGAACAGATACCCAATGGAGGTAAAGAACTGCGGCACAGATTATGACATTATTTACCTTTATGTAAGCTTGGTCATACCTCAACACTTTCTTGGGATCTGTTACAGATGCACATTGTCACCATGAAGGACGGCCTGTCTCCTGATAGTGCAGCGAAACAAGAAGACGGATATGCAGTGCTCGGGTTTTTCATAAATGTACGCTCCTTTAGGCCGTGTCGCACAGCCACTATGTACGTTTTGTGCATTTTCCACATAGGAAATTTCGGTCGTTCATGATACTTAGGGGATGTACGTAATTCAGAAGTGTTTCTTGCCTTTGTCTTTACGTGAATTCGGTTTTGGTCGGTTGAGAATTAGGCAGCTTACGCGTATTTTGTGTAGTTTATACACAACTATTACGTACATGTGTGTGTACATGTGTGGAACGGTTGTGGAAAGCCACAAATTTGCACATGCATCTTGCAAAAATCTTACGCAGTTGTGCGTGATTTTTGAAAGATGCATGCGCAAATTTGTGGCTTTCCACAACCGTTCCACACATGTCTAACAGACTTTTCACTCATGTACCACAGATGCATAACTATTATATCATTTATACGACGCACATATTGCATCAAAATTGAGCCGGTTTAGCTCGTGCTGGTTTGCGGTGCCTTCCCTCCGTGAAACCCGGGTTCAAATCCGAGCTGCTCCCTGTTTCCTTCTCTACCTCTGTGCCGGTCCCAAGCCCGGTTGCCTTGAGAGGGTTGCGTCAGGAAGGGCATCCGGCGTAAAACATTGCCAAGCTTACCATGCGACTCGTGCGACCCCTGATGGGGAAAGCCGAAAGTGAAACAAATATTGCATCAAAATTACATAATTGATGCATATATCACTAATAAATCACACATAAACAGCCCCATAATCACGCACGGTTCATGTCCTACGTTGATTTACGTGTTCTTTGCATAGTTTATTCGTACTTCATTAACGCTGTTCATTTGTGATACATCTATGACCATTTTACATTAAGATCACAACTTTTCTCACTTCATCCACTTATATTCACATACAAACAATTTTCTTCCATGCAATATGCACAAAATGTATGTAGTAGCTGTGTGACATTGCCTTTGCCTAAGCACTTCATCAGTTGAATGTTTGAATTCTATAATTTTATGAGCAACTTGGAGAGGTTTATTTTATTTGGTCTTAGATAATAAGAAGGATCTATCACCAAAAATAAAATTCAGCCTGACATGCAGAAAAATGATTGACTACAAAAGCTTTGATGTTTTTGATTAGTTGTTTTTCTGTTCTTTGAAGTTTCTGTCACAGTTTGATGACTTTGTGACATTTCTGTTTCACTTTTTCTCTTTGCAAATCAGCAAATGTTTTATGTAAATAAAATAAAAGAAAACAATGTTATCTGCACATTGTATTGATTTGATCGTCTACTCAAAAGGCGACAGATGACCAAAACACATCAGAGGCTTGGACCACGTTGACATCGTTCCTTCCAAGCATCAAAGGTTAGTTTTTCATCACTTCAACACTAAAATTAGTCATAAATAAATAATGTAAATAACTGTTTAACCATAAGAAGGATGAAGGTTGCACTCAATGCATTCATTTTAAGTACAAAAGTAGTTTTTGTTGGAAACTGGAAACTGAAACAGTTGACACTGGATTTCTTTCACAGAAGTCGATCAAATGGTTAATGTTGACCAGAACATCTCAATCAGTGGTCTGATCGGAAATGTGGACCTCTCAAAGTACTATCGCTACATGGGCTCCTTGACTACTCCCAACTGCAGTGAAGCCGTCGTGTGGACGCTCTTTCACGAGCCAATTCCTGTCAATTCGATGCTGGTGAGTTTTTCTGTGTAGACAAAATGGCGCAAGTTTGGTGTTTGGTCAACATCCAGAAGGTGAGGGCAGCGTCTTGGTCAACTTTCACTGGAACACTTTTTCTAGTATGTTTATAACCTTAGTTGAGTCACAAAAAGCTTCAACAAAGCTCTTGTATTATGTCATTTTAATCTGAATGAGACCAGGTGAGTCAAGTGGTTGAACATGTGAGTGGTTTGAGGTGAGTGGAATTCTTTTAAACAGCCAGTGATCCATGCAGGTCCGTGTCACCTGACACCAAGATACTGGTACCTGCTGATGGCTCTCGTTTTATTTTCTGTTTACGCTGTCAACAAGCAAAAATGTAGCTCGTGCCTCATATTATCACAAAGACAAAATAACCAAGAGCGTGTCTGGATCTTTTACTCCATCTTATCTACCTGTCAGCCAGAGCGTTGATTGATTGATTGAACTGGACATTTTTGTGGTTGAGTTGTGCTAAACTGAATCTCCAAAACGATGAACTTAAATTAAGAAATATGATAAATTGATGAGTGCTTGGGGGAAAAAAGAAATGAATGAAAATAATATTAAAATATTAAAGTTTGTAATAAGTACTCTGATAAACAGCAAAAAAATAGAGATGTAGTCAGATATAATATCAGAAATTACATTATTTGCTTAATTCAGAGTAAAGTACTGGACTTTGTTTGGTTAGCAAAGACTAATTGGGTTGACATACTTGAAAACAAGCTACTATGTAACCTCCATCCATTAGGCGCTTCGGGCTGTTTTTTTTTTTTAGCTCCAAAGGTTTTTTCCATTACTAAGACATTCTCAGACTAAAGCTTTAAACATTAAATAAACAAATGTTCATCTACTTGTTCTATTATTAATTAATGTTATTTTAATAATTTCATAGGAAGGTTACTTCACACTGACCATGAAAAATACAAATAGTTTCATAAAAATAAAAAAAACTGTAGCAGCTTAATTTTAATCTCCTCCATTAAAGTCTTCTAAGACAGTGATGTCAAACTTTCCTCACCTGAATGACACCTCTGGAATAAAGTTTCCTTCTAATCATATTAGTTGCTTTATAACCATCTTGGAATGTATTTTACATCTAAATATTTTGGAAAGCTATTTATTTCAAACAATATAAAAATATGAAGGAAAACAAATATATAGCATTAACCCACATTCACATTTGTTGTACAATAATAACATTTCTTATAAGTGAGTGAATGCAGGAACAGCTTAGAAACAAAACATTAGCAGCGTTTTTGATTTTCTAGCTGAACTAGTTTGTGCTCCCTGAAAGGCGAGTCTGCCGTTGATACTTTCTTTTTAGAACCAGGTTAACTTTCTTCATTAATCACTACAAGCATTTTAGAAATTACCTGTTCCTAAGTTTGTGGCCACATAAAAAATGCTTTCTGGGTTCAGTGCTGATCTGATTAGATATGTTGATGATCTCCCACCGATGGTTGTTATGTTTTTGGTTTTTCTTTTGTCATGAATCTTTCTCTAATGTTTATATAGTTGCTCTAGTTAAAGAAAAATGTTTTGTTCTATTTTTAGATTCAAATGTTTCCCCTAATGACCAGCTTTGTTGATATCTATCGACCCACACAAGACTTGAACGGTCGCCAAGTGTACACCTCCGCTTCTTCTGAGCCGAGTGAGTTGGAAACCTATGTTCAGGCAAACATACTCACACATCCACATAAATTATTGGGACGACTGTTATGTACGATCAGTTCTGGAGTTGTTGAACGCGTTATGTTTTTAACTTGGACAAAATCGTTGGACTGGTTTACAGTGTTTCCATAGTCGTGGGGGTTTCTGATCATAATTCTGATAAAATCCAGTTTGCAGCTGATCACAGATAAAATCTATGATCAGATAGTCACATGAGGACAAAGTGTTTTGTCAAAACGTGCCAAACAGGAACTCACCTGTTCAGAAATGGATGAAGAAGGCTCATGATTCTCTCTTTGATGAATCTGTTCTTCATCATGATAATAATTAATAAACGAAGTAAAGCTTCCATTGAAAAGTATGATTGAATCCATCAAACATTATTGATTTCCACCACTACATAAGAAGACCCACTCTGATGAAAATCACGTTTTTGGTGTTTTTAACATTTTATTGTAGTATTTTACTCATAATGTAGGACACATATGAAGAAAGTTAAGATGAAACTGCATTGGTGAATATTTCTTTATTTAAATCATTGTGAGTCAGGAGCAGATGAAAAAATGCAATTTGAAAAAGCTTGTAGTTATAGAAGCTACAATTTTCAGACCACAAGCTTCCAGCTTCGCTCCATTCCGATGCATCCACTTATAGACAAATAGATCGGTGTATGGCAAAGGGATGATGGGAAATGAAGAAACCCCGCACCAACAGTCCCGCCCACATCTACATCAACAGAATTTCCAATGA
This sequence comes from Oryzias curvinotus, assembly GCA_023969325.1. Lineage (NCBI taxonomy): Eukaryota > Metazoa > Chordata > Actinopteri > Beloniformes > Adrianichthyidae > Oryzias > Oryzias curvinotus. The sequence goes on along the minus strand of CM043724.1, from coordinate 8,656,700 downwards.
ACAACAACAGAGCAAGACTATTGGTGTGGGACTTTAAAAGGAAATTTTAGTCGTTGGCTATAAAACTCCTCTTCTAAAACTGTAAATGTGTTCAAGGAAAACAAAAGTTCCTTTAAAAATAAAAAATCAGTTAAATAAATCAGTTAAAACAGTCATTTAAAAAAAAAAAACAGAACTCTTTGTATCATAACAAATACAGAAAAATTAAGTTTATATTAAACTGTTTTTTTTTTATATATATGCTGACCTGAGCCTTTTCTTCTCACTTTTAGGTCATTCATGGTGCTATGAAGGACACCACTGTGGTAAATATCAACAAGTTTGTTTACATTTCAAACTCGCAGTTTGAGAGGTTTAGAGCGTTAATGTAATGTCTGTGGTTTCAGATCACGCCCCATCTCAGTGGAGCTTTCTACCTGAGGCTAAATGTGGCGGTGAACAGCAGTCCCCCATCAACATTGACACGCAAAGTACCACTGAGGATGAAAGTCTTGGTGCCTTCACTTTCCTCAACTTTGATAACAAGCGTGTGATCGAGAGCATCACTAACACTGGCCACTCAGGTTTGGAGTTTTTGACCTTAGAGCGCAATGAAAGATTAGAGGGTGTTTTTTTTTTCTTTAGACGTTTTTGTTAGAAATACATTCAAAAAATTAAACGTTCTCATGCTTTGTTCTATTTTTTGGGGAACCCCAGTGCAGTGCAATATAAATGGTTCAGTGGAAGTGTCAGGCGGAGGTTTGCCACATGACTACACCGTCCTTCAGTTCCACTTCCACTGGGGAAATATGACCTCTGACGGTTCAGAGCACCTGCTGGATTCCAAGAGGTTCCCAATGGAGGTAGTTCAGTCGTGCTATAAAACGCTGCTTTTGAAATCCTATTTGCTGTTTCATCACCATTCCTGCCTGTTCTAGATGCACATCGTCTGCATCAGGAAAGGCCTAAATATGTCTGAGGCACTAGCTCACCCTGATGGCCTGGCCGTTCTGGGATTTTTTATAGAGGTAATATCAAGAGCATATGCTTTACTGTGTGTACAGTAAAGCATATGAAACTGCCTAAACAGATTGTGTGACCAGAAATGACTGCAAAAGCATTTTCCCAGCTTAAATTAATGTCTCATTCCTGTCTTGTTCTTGCTCACGATTAAAAAGAGTTTTTTGCATTCAGATTTGTGTTATATGGATACCTTATTAAATGAACGTGTTTTATTGTTTTTTTGTCCTCTAGGCTCCACAGACCAGCAAAAGTGGCTCCCATTCAAGCAGCACCTCAGATTCTAGTGGAACAGTAAGTACATTTGTGAATTGTGTAAACCCCCTTACATTTGTCAGACTGTCTTGTTTACTGTGTTTGTTTGTGTAGACAACCCCTCCAACAAGTTCAACATCTGACATGGAAGCCTGGACAAACTTGACCAACTACTTAGATCAGATTCAAACAGTCAGTAAGTGCCTGTTTGTTCAGCTGTTTGCAAAAGTGACCACGCAAGAAGAAGCAGAAGTGTAATTAAATCCTGTTTGTTTGTGTGTTTTCTTACCATAGACTCCCAGGTTCCATTCCCTGATGAAATATCTATTGATGATCTGCTCGGCAACGTTGACCGTCACTCATACTTCCGCTACAATGGCTCCCTGACCACCCCCCAGTGCAATGAAGCTGTGGTTTGGACGGTCTTCAAAGAGTCTATTAAGGTTGACCAAAACCTGGTATGTGTCACTCTTCGTCCTCTGCATGGTGGAGCTAGAGCATTCTATATGAGGGGGCGGGAGGGGGGCAGAAGACTTTAGATGAATGGTAAATGAGAACAGCAGAGTGGAAAGCCATCGCAAGTTAAAGGATCAAGAATATGAATTTCAAATAGTTTTATTATTGTTATTATCCACTCCAATAGAAATTGTGCTTTTGAACATGTTCTTGTGGCATTTTTCTCTTAATGAAGGACATATATTTAAAAAAAATTAGGCCCAAAATTGCATTTTTGAGTATATATTTATTCAAATTGCTGTGAAACTGGGGCAAAAAAAAATTACAGTTTTGTTAATTGTAACTATGACGTAGGTGCTATTCAGACAAATAGAACCATTTACATATTAGTTTTTCTCATCCTAACTGGCATCAGGCTCAAAACTTTATATGGCTGGACAGCTCCAGTCCCGCCGACAACTCAGAGGCAAATTTACCATTGACTTCTGCCTCTACAATGAATCAGGTTTTTTTGATTATGGCTAAAAACGGCATAATCATAAATAAAAGACCACTGGGAACACTTTTAAAATAGATCAAAAGAAGATCGGAGTGGGACTTTAATATTAAAACTACTATGCACAAAACCAATGTGAAGTTTTTCAATCTGCTTCATTAAAGGCATAAGAATACAACAATAAGATCATATTATCTGAGTTAAATAGACTTAGTTGCAACACGGCAGTGGTAGTTTCATAATATGTGTTAGCTTGAAGGTAAAATACTGGTTTATGTAATCAAGACAGAGAAGACAATTGTTTTGAAATGCCAAATTTAAATGACAAAAAAATACATAAATGTTCATTTGTCATTTTACTTGAAAAGACAAATGTATTTAAATTCTTATATCAACACCTACAAAACAGAATTACTATCAAGAAAAAAATGAAGAAACTCTGAATGGGTTTCAAAATATATTTTAAATAGGGCTAAAAATACATAACTGATTATCTGGGTAATAAAAAGATTAAAACCTATTTGAAAAGTGCATATAGTAAACTTGAATTAAAAAAAGAGATGGTAAAATGACGCTTAAAACATTTGTGAAAACGGGGAGTAAATGAACAAAAGAATGTTAATTTACAAAAAACAAAATGTGTTTACGTTTTTTTTCTCTTCATTTACCTTTAATGTCTGCTAGAAGAGCACTTTGCGTGCATTTATGCGTCAAAGCACAGATTTCACGAGTTAGCTTCGATGGTTTCACTGTTGGCTTTAGGCTGTGCTGATTCATATCTCTAACAATGCGACAGTCAAGAGAGTTGTTAACGGCAGCGGCATGTGAATGACGTGTAAGAAGTCAGTTGGAATCTGGAATCACAGGGTGGTGTGTGTCACCAAAAGAAGTTTGGGAATCTTATCACAGGTTGAGCTGCTTTGTTTCCTTCTAGGGTTTCCTGCTAAGATTCAGAGTGCAGTCATTTTCGAAATCATACCTGGCCAGAGATGTCAGTGCAAAGTGGGGCGACAGGAAAACAATTGACTGAGAAAAATGCAACGTAATCTGAGATCATCTTCAAACAAAAGAGTTGTGTGGTCTTGCTGACATTTAGGATTCTCTGCTATGTATAAACAAAAGTGTGATTTACTGTATTTTCTGGAGTATAGATTACACTGAAGGATAAGTTATACAACCCAAAAATTGCATAATATTAATAATAATATTAAAAAAACAGCATAAATATGTCGCTCTGGAAAATAATTTGCAGTTTAGGGAGAAAAGTGCAATGCTGCATTCAAATCGAACACGATTCACTTGTCAAATTAGCATCCGCCGCCTCCTTTCAGACGCGCCTCCAATTGGATGCTCACTGCCAGGCTAAAAACAAATCTATATACTAGAAATGTTTGATGCGGGTGGGAGGAGCTACTATCATGTTTTTAGTCTCATCGATACATGGAAGCATTGACTGCACATCTAATTTACAATGCGTGGAAGACACGGATGACATTGAGTGATCATCATTCAGTCTTTTTCTTTACCTTCTACTGCAGGAGCTGCGTCTGAATGACGGCTCTTTCAGCGGTACTTCCGTCTCTCTGTAACCCACTTTGATTACTTTCTTTTAGTTCGAGGAAGGAAACAATTTAAACAAGTATAATGTCTTAATGCAAATAAGAAAAATGTCATAAAGCTAGCCATTGTTTCCCACTAACAGGGTGAAAGGGGACCTGGTTATTAGTGGAAAAATAACTCAAACTCAAACTCTATTTATTTATATAGCGCCTTTCATTTCAGTTTAAAACTTAAAGTGCTTAACATAAAAGCAGATAAAATAATCATAAAAAATGAAAATGATTAAAACAGAAAACAGGACAGGACTTCAGGACAATCACACACAGACGGGACCCCTCCTTCACCAGTTTCCCTTCTCCTCCCACCCAGTTCCCCCAGTAGAACCCTGAACACACAAAGAACTGCAGCTAAAAGAAGGTCTGGCTTGGTACTGCTGTGAGGAGACGATATCATGGGGATCCATTCATTCCAAGGCCCAGCCCGACCACGGGGGTCATTACCACAGCGGCCTTCCAACACAGAGCAGCCAGTTAAGAGCAGTTCCTGAGAGGCCAACCCCAACTCCTAAGTTTGTCTAATAAAATCTGGTGATCTACCGTATCAAAGGCGGCACTAAGATCCTGCAGTACCAGAACAGAAGGTTCTGAAGTCATAAGTCATAATTATGTCTGAGATCATTTAAACATTTAAAAAGGCCTGTCTTAGTGCTGTGATTTTTCCTAAAACTAGATTGACATTTTTCAAGAACATTATGTTCATTAAAAAAATCATGTAAATAATTTTGCCTAAAAATGCTAAGTTGGATACAGGTCTGTAATTGTCCATAATGTTTAGATCCAAGTTATTCTTCTTTAGAGGGGGCCTCAGCACCGCCGTCTTAAAGGCAGAGGGAAAGACCCCCGTCTGAAGAGAGCAGTTAACTATGTTTAAAAGCTCTGAGTCAAAGAATCCATAAAATGTTTTAAAAAGAGAAGTGGGAATGGGATCTAAAAGGCAGGTTGTAGTGTTTGCTTGGGAAAAAACTCAACCAGTTTTCCTAAATTTCCTCTCCACTCACCTACAAATTCTCTTCATGTTTAAAATAGCACCGTTTCTCCAAGGCGTCTTTGGATTCTGTTTCAGAATTTTTGTTTTCAGCGGAGCTGCAGAATCAATGGCAAACTTACGTCTGTCATTAAAATCATCAGTCAGAGAATTGCAGGACAAAGGTAAAATCTGAGCAGGAGTTTGTTTTAAAATGTCAATACAATTTTCTGCCACTTCAGGAGTTACATATTACTTCGTCACAGTTTTCAATGAGGCCTCTTGCTGGGTAAAAACAGTCACCTTAAGAAACACACAATAATGGTCTGAAACAGCCAAGTCAGCAACAGAGGACACACCAGCAGACAGGTCGTATGTAATGACCAAGTCCAGGGTGTGTCCTCTGTTGTGAGTCGGCTGTGCCACATGCTGGGTAAAATCCATACTATTTAAAATATTTAAAAACTCAGAGGCAAAAGGATCTTTCATGTTATAAACATGAATATTAAAATCTCCAGTTATTAAAATCATATTGTGCCTAAGAAGAATGACAGATAAAAACTCTTGTAAAAAACCGGAGGGAGGACTTGGTGGTCTGTAAACAAACATAGGTAATATAGGTAGGTTGCTGAATAGGAAGGAATGATGCTCAAATGAAGGATGATCATTTAATGTAATGGCTTCAGTTTTTATGCCTTGTTGAGCAATTGATGCTGTTCCACCACCTCTCTCACCTTCCCTTACAGAAAATCAAAAAATAAATTTGGGTGGAGAGGCCTCAGTGAGAATAACTGGAGCATCAGTACCAAGCCCGGTTTCAGTTAAAAACAAACAGTTCAAATCACGGTCAACAATCAGATCATTAATTATAAAAGATTGTTAGAAAGAGATCTTATGTTTTTGATGTAAGCCGTCTGGTTTGAAAAGATTTGGTCTATTGTAAAATGTGGTGAAATTGTCAACGTAGTGGATATTTAGGAAGCAACACTGGTTAACTTTTTAACCAGATGTGTCTCTGTAACGGGGTGCAGGTAGTGGTCCAGATACGATGCACGGTAAGTTTAACTGCTGGATGTGCGCCGATCCAGATCCAACAAATCTATGAGCCTGTTTATGTTTGAAAATGCATCCAGATAGAAGTCACTCCTGAGTATAAGTTGCACCCCAACAATGGAAGAAAAGCGCAAACTCGGAAAAACTCTGAAAAATACGGTACTTGGATAACGCTTTGGTCCTAAATTTGCTTTGTTTCCTAGATGACTAAGTTTCCAGAATCTACCGGGTATGAAAACATCTATCGACCAGAGCAGGAGCAGCGTTCCAGAACAATCCTCACCACAAAGGTGTCCGCTGGATCGAGCCCTCCAGTCAAGTCTGCTGGACTTTTTTATCCTCTGCTAGTGTTTGTCTGGGCTCTACTTTATTGATTTAAACTGAATGGAACCACCATAACAAAAGTCACTCCCACTGCTGTATACAAAGGCAATAACAAACTAATGTTTCCTGAACCAATAGCCATTCATCTGAATGTTACAATGTAATCATGAAATAGTTTTTAGGCTGTACAGATTTTATGTGTGTGTGTTTGTAAGATTTGTCGTATGATCCAAAGCGAATGATTTAACACATTGTGTGTTTGCTTCTTTGTTTGCACAATCCATGACGCAATATGAATGCTTAGCAAATATAGAACATGGCAAATATTTGTTTTTTAAATGGTATCATTAGTTATACATTCATTCCATTTTAAGCTATTATATTTGGAAAATGATATAAATGTATTTGAATATTTACTGGTCTTTTTGGTGTGTATATACAGTAAGTTTTTCTCCTTTGTCTCAGCAGTTTGTTGTTTATTTTGATGTCATCTCTGGCATATTTTGTTTTAGAGTAAAATGTTAATTGGGTAATTTGCCTCAGACTGGGGTTTGTTCCTGCTGGATGTTAGCTGTTGTGGGTCACACTTAACATCCATTATGGTAACAAAACCAAAAACAATACAGCAACAGACACACATTGGGTTTTAGCGGTTCCTGATTACAGCATCGCTTTAGTGTACAGTTTCCTTGATGGCACAGAACAATAACTCCATTGTGGGCTTATGGAGGGTGGATCACTCAGGGAGGAAACTGAAAATTAGAAAAATGAGGCGTCTGGAAGGTTACACAACTGGACTTTTGCAAAACGGTTAATAAAAATATGTGTGACCATTCTTGTGGTCGTTTCACAAATTACATATTTAAAAAAAAAAACAATCTAAATAGACAGATGTCCACTAAACTTTGAAACGTTTTCAGTTTTGAATCAATGTCTCATTTAATGTGGATAGTAAATATATGGAATCAGAGGTAAAACTAACATGTTAAAATGTGTCATTACCATGGTTTGAAAAAACACCACACTATTTACAAAGTCGACAACAATTGTTGGAATTTTCTAAATGCTTCACATAGTTTGTGCATCTAGTACAAATAATACATTAGCAGCATTTCTAAGCACAGAACCTTTTATTTAAAAAAGCTTTACTGGATTTGTTGACCAATATTTAAGCTTTATTTGCATGAACACACTGTTGGAAAGTACCTTAGATTAAATCTAAATTCCAGCTGTCAAGAAATGTCTGTTGTGTGGATAGATTTACTTTCCAGAATTGTGTAATTATTTTTCATTCATTGCTCATTTTGTGTGCATTAAATTACTCAGACTTTTACAATAGAAGGAAGTGTTTCTGTGTGTGTCTTAATTCAAGACAAACGGTCAGTTGGAATATTTTAAAAAAGTTTAACAAATCACTTCAGTGCTTCATCCCATTAAAACAGAATTGACAGTGAAAAAAAACATTTTTTAAAAATCCCAAACTCGTTTTTTCTGTCAATAGTTAAGAATTAGCTGAGATATATAAATAAAAAATGAAAGAAAAAAGACCAAAACTTTCTGGAAGAGACTGGAATGACGGAATCATGGTTTATTCTCAAAGGATCTTTTATTCAAGCCATGCGAGAGAAATCCTATTTGACCTTTGATGACTCATTCCGGAAGAAAATACTCGTCTAGTTATAATGTCTCAAGATCAAACAGGTTTTTTTTCAGGCGACAAATACATCATTTCCCATCTGAACAGACAGATTGTTATAGTTATTATAGTTTGTCCATGTTTTTATGCGATAATGGCAATTTTAATGTGTTTTTAAAACATGTTTTATTCTTTTTCCACAAAAGAATCATGTTGTTTTCTAAACGAAAAGAAAAAATATTGGCTTTTCAGACGCAGGCTTGCCTTCAGAATGCAAATTGGATTAGCTCATTCCTCTTAAGTAAACTCATTACATTTTTTTCCAATTTTAATGATCATTAGAAATACTTAAATAATGCAAAACGTATAGGGAAACACTTCTATTTGTCGGATTAAATTTTAGAAACCTGATAATAAAAGGGTCTCCCATGGGTTCCTGTAATTTACAGGTTCACATTGTACTTGGCATTGCCCTGGTTTCAGTCTTTTGTGTCTCATTTGTCAAAATCTCCATGAAAAACTGTCGCTGAAAATAACTTTGAGCATTCAGGTCTAAAGTTACAAATTGATTTTGTTGAATGCAGCAGACAAGATTTTGAAGGTCAACTAGAATAACTGGCCAGAACCAATAGTTTGTTCTGCTACTGTTATATCAGATCAAAGTTTGAGAGAAGAAAAGAAACCAAACCTCTTTGATAACAAAAAAACTCACCTGAGAGAGGCGAACGGACCCCACCCCTCTGATAAAATTACAAAATGCCTTTATTTTCAATAAGAAACCTACATTTAAATGTCATTAATGAATCATTCACCAATACAAGAAGGCGTATAACTCCTTCTTCACCTTGAGAAAACTTTGGAATTTTCCAAGCAGCAAAAAAGACTTTAACGTTTCAAAATGTTGTAAAAAAAAAAAAAAAAAAAAACACCTACATGCAGATTAGCCTGAGATTTTTCCTCATTACCCTCACAAAACCTCCCATTCTGTTCTAAGTGTAAGCTTAATGAAACCAGTTTTTCCTTTTTATACGATCATTTCCTTTAGCCTGGATTGAAACTCGAACACACCTAAAGCTTTCAGCCAGATGGTCCACTCACCCGCTCCTTTTTTCTGTCCCTGGTGCATCAACCCACAAGAACTCACTAGGGCAAATTCTGCCACAGTTTTTTTTTCCTTCCCATTTAAAAAAAAAGGTCATAATTACAGTATATTGTTTAGCTTCCATTAATTTCTGTGGCAAATTAACTTTAAAATCCCAGAAGAAAACTGTTCTTGGGGTTAGGGCTAAAAAAAACAACAACCTTATTTTCCAACTTAGAAGAGAATATTGGAAAACGGGTATCCAAAAAACTGCTAAACATGGTTGGGGGATTTCTTAAAATGACCTTGATGGGATCAGCTCCAAGTTTGCACACAAGAAAAGCCTTCAGATAAGGAGGGAGATAGATGTTTTTTTTATGTTGAAAGCATGATCCTGTGCAATAACCATGTTAACTGTGCAATACTCCATAGGAATGGTAATATACCATATGGATGTCTCTTACTTCATGTCATAATCGCTCTGTAAACGCCTGGTCCGGGACCAGGGACATGAATTTTGTTTTATTCCTGTGGTGAAATGACAATAAACAATACTGAATCCTGAAGACAAAAGGTTTTAGTCAATAAGAAATCTTTTTCAGAGTCTGCTGTACCTTATGGCTTCCTCCTTCAGAGTTCAAACATCAGGCAGACACGCCTTCTGTAAAAGTCATCTTTGTCTCAAAAAGCTTTAATGGCTGTTTGTCTCGTAAACTTAGTGATTCATTAAACTCTTTAAACGTGTTGAGTGAAAGTTTCATTCAACGGGTGTGACATCTTGGAAAGTATTATCTCAAGAAGGTAATAAAGGTTTTAACCGGTAGGAACTTTTAAGAGGAAGTTTGCAGAAGTCCCGCCAACAGGAACATCTTCATTGGAAAAGACAAATGAGTGCATACATTTTCTGCTTTGATTTGGCACGAAAACAGTTTAGTTCTTAAAGCGTATGAAATGCTTCACATTTGGTTGACTGTCTTACAAAGCCTCTTAAAAAAACACCTGGGCCTGTCAGACATAAACGATGCAACTGTGTGAGAATTTCATGAGAAGCACTAAAAGAGACAAAGGTGCTGAGACACGCAACATAGAAAAACTGGTTTAGAAGAAAAACTAAAAGATCCATGGTTGCATGCCTTTACCATCACAAAAACATGTGACTGCTTTATCGCACACTTTTAGGAATGTAGAAGCTTTATGTTCTGTTTTTTAAGTACGTATTCACATAATAGAATTGAATATTTAAACTGTAGTCCCCACATAATCTATAGCAGCATCCAAAAATAATGTTGTCTCTAATTGTTTATTATGTGACATGGTTTTCCTTCTTAGAAAAAAAAATATAATAAAAATGTTTTAGATTACATCTTCACAAATAAAGTATTTCAAGCCATTTTAAAGTTACAAAAATATATGTCTGTAAAAAAAATTGTTTTATCTTATATAGTAAGGTGAACTTTTAATTCACCTCCACCTGTTAAATCAATCAGTTTTATCTCTGGTCACTTGATAATCTTTTAGGTGCAAACAAAGGCAGAAACGTCAGGTGCTCCAGCAGGATGGGCTGAGCGGGTATAAAAGGGGAGGATAAGGTTCCTGAGCAGACAGAGAGGTGGCACTTGTGCTCTAAAGGTGAGTCAGGTGGATTTACCTTTCCTTTCACAGATTAGATACCGCTGACTTCTGTGTGTTCTTGTCTGAATAATATTCTGTTTTTGAGCTTTTGATCACTTTGATTTCTCTAGCTTGAAGAAATTATTATTTTTAACTTTTTTTTCCCCATTATTTTAGATGAACTTTTTGGTCGTAGCTGCAGTTGCTGTGTGCGTCCTCGTGCCCGGTGCACATTGTGCTTCAGAAACAATTGGTTTGTATTCTGATTTATGTTCCTCCTTAAAGCATCTTTTTTGTGTCACTTTATGGGTCTGATTGTGACAAATATTCCTCTCTTTACAGCCTGGTGCTATAATGAACCATCTTGCAGTGAGTACTCCTTTAATCAAAGTCATCACGATCAGTTGTTTCTCTCCTTTCCAGCCACTAAAGCCTCTTTGTTTTTTCAGATGACACCACCTGGGCGACGATAGCTGCTCCCTTCTGCAACGGCACGCGTCAGTCACCCATCAACATCGTCTCAGCAAATGCAACAGCGGACGCCAACCTGACGGCCTTCACCTTCACAAACTACAGCAACACCTCGGCACTGACAAAGATTGAAAACACGGGAGACACAGGTGCTTAGTGATGCTTTAGGATTAGAAACATTTCCAAAAGGTCAAAGCATGTTAAAGCACGCCTCATCCACCACTGCATTTTTGCAAATTTCCTGCTAAAACTTGATGAAGAGCCGCTAAATCAAATTCAGAATATCTGGATGGATCATTTTCTATTTTAGTGTTCTAACTTTGTTTTTGTTTTTTTGACTCAGTCAAAGTCACATTTGCTGATGGAGTCAAGATTTCAGGAGGAGACCTGTCTGAGGACTATGACAGCCTGCAGTTCCACCTCCACTGGGGCAATGGCACCACTTCCCCCGGCTCAGAACACACCGTGGATGGCAAGCGTTACCCCATGGAGGTAATTAGCTTAGTTTACGTGAATTCTACTTTCATTTATGCAAAAAATCTGGCATCAAAAATAATAAACCATTACAAAAAATCCTTAGAATTAGTCGGTCCAACTAAGTCCAAAAACATTAAGAATTGTTTCCATATTTAATTTAATACGTGGTTTCTTTTCCAAATCATACTAAAACAATTTTTTTCTTTGTCTAGCTACACATTGTGAACAGTAAGGCATCCTATAATAAGGACACAACACTGGCTGTTGCCGACTCTACAGGTCTTGCCGCTCTTGGATTCTTCATTGATGTGAGAAAACTTGAATTTTTTCATTCCTCCCAAGTCATCAGACATTAAACTCAACTAAATGCACTTTTTTCCCCAGGTGATGTCAGGTACAAACACTTTTCAGCCTGCCAGCTGGAATACACTGGCCTCCTATTTGAAAAACATCACAGAGAAGGGTAAGATGAGGACTTTTTGTGAGTGGGTCTCTGACTGTTGGTTGAGGATGGTCTCGTCAATGTGTTTTTTATTTGTCTTTAGGTACTTCGGTTTCGATGGCTGCTGGAATTTCTTTGGATGATCTCCTGTTTGGGGTGGATCGCACAAAGTATTATCGCTACCTCGGCTCCTTGACAACCCCCGCCTGCAACGAGGCTGTAGTTTGGACCGTGTTCAAGGATCCCATCATGGTCAGCAAAGATCTGGTAGGTTTTTTGGTTTTAATTCTCAAGCCTAAATAAAGCATCTTTGGCCTTTTCCATGTATAATGACTCAATGACCTTCATTTCTTCCAGATTGACCTCTTTGGGTCAACAGTTCGCTTCTCCAACAGCACATCCTCTTTCATGACGAACGTGTACCGCAGCATCCAGAAGAGTCAGCCTGTGAGGACACAGCCCGCCTCGTCCGCCACACGCCACACTTTGAGTCTGATGTCTCTCATCCTGCTACTAGGAACATTTTGGGGATAAAAGGAATTGTTGTTTTTTCCCCAAATTTTCACCAAGAAAAACCAAGCCATATTATTTATCATGTTTTCCTCTTAACCTTAACAAAGGGGGGGCGTTTTGTCCCCGCCCCTCACGCCTCTTTCCAGTGCCTGTTTTGCAGTTATTCATTTTAAACACACAGGACAGGGACTAACGTGCAAATCTAATATTTGTTAAACCAATTCAGACATCCTGGTGCTTCTGAAAGGATGTAAAGGTTTATGCTTCCAGGGTCATTTCTGCAGTGTTACAGAGCTGATATGCACTATTTGAAGCATGTACCTTTTATCATGTTCATCTTTATACTCTTATGCACAAATGCATTGTGTTTTGTTCAGTTATTTTTTTATTTTCATTTGAGCAGATGTATCTGCAGTTACAAATGCTCTGAGCAGTTGGTGTAATGAAGGATTTGAGTATTTCTTAATTCAGATGAACATGTTATTTATCATTGAACAAGCACTTTGTCCAGACTGTACACGAGTGTTGCAATGTTTAATATCATAAGCTCAATAAAGGTTATCATTTGAGTCACAATTTCGGTCTTTTCTTACATGGGGGAGAGATTCAAAGACTGCAGAAGTCTCAAGAGAATGTGGGGACAAAGGATCTTTTCAAATCTATGAAATGCACCAAAACTGCTTGCACATAAACTTTGTGAGTTTCACTCACAGTCGGCTTGCTTCCAAGTCAAATAAAAAAGCCTTTCTACCTGTGAAGTTGCCTTTGTCCTTCCAAATAAACGGTTCTATTTAAAGCTCATGCATAAAGAGAGCCTTTAAGAAAACCTCACTGACTAACTATAGAAAGACAAGTAATAATATTGCATAGCTTTACCTGGAGAGTAACTCCTTAAAACAAGTCTGAATTTCTTGTTCTGCTCTGAGAGACTTTTATTTTTTTAGTCCTTGAGTCAGAAAAAAAAAAATCTGAAAAAATATATGGACTTTTTTTTTTTACATCAACAGTTTTATACAACACCCCATTTAAAAGTTGAACAGTTTTTGTGCTGTGGATGTCCTGCGAGAAAGGAGGAAGGTGCCTTGTAGACTTATCACTGATGGAATCTGGGCAGAGATTCACGGTGCTGTCAGTGAGGAATGATTAGCATTCATGTCGTAAAAAAAGAGTCACAAGTGTGAGACTTGAAAAACCTGCATTCAAAGCCTTGGGGGCTGAGAGTTTTAAAGATAAACCCTTTGAAAAGAATGACAAATGAAGCAAAACCACTTAGTCAAGATCAATTAATGTTCTTTTAATGACAGAGTAGAAAGAAGATGACTTGAGTTATTTGTACACTGATTGCTTCAGTAATAGGTGGCATTTTTGTTCTGTAACCCCCTAAATTGCTTCCAAAAAAATCTGAAGTTCCAGAAATTACTAAAATTACAATATTTCAGTTTTAAAGCATTTTTTGTTCACTTTTAGTCTTCTTCTTTCAACTCCATCTCCTGGAAAATGATTTTTTATATGTTCTATGATTGAGTCTTGCTCAATCACTTACCATGTGCCTATGAAGAAGCACTAACTTTAAGAATATTTTGTCATTTATTAAGCAGAATGGATGTGAACGGAGAATAAATTAAGAAAACTGCCATGAGACTAAAAGAAAAACAAATCTGGCTCCTTAAATGCAAAACCAAAATTAAACTACATACCAAGATAAAAAATATCTTTATTTTTGCTTTTTTGTCCCATGAAATACTTTTTTTTGTAACTCTTTAAAATAAACACTTGGTTTAAATCCAAGTAAAAAACATAATTAAGATACAAGACCTTCCTTGACACTTTTGATAACAATTAACAGGTTAGAAACAACCCAACTTTACATCATGTGTACTTTGTATATAAAATCTGATTATTGCACCTGAATATGAGGCAACAGCAAACAAGTAAACCTCTCAATGTCAATCATATCATAGTCTTCATTCACCGTTTATTTGTAATAATTGCATAGGTGCCACTTTTCTTATTATGGAGCAAAAATAGTCTGATGGATCTCTGCTTTCTTCAGAATGTGGTTATCAGAGTTTCCTGTGCAAGAGGAAGTATCCAGTGTTCTGCCTAGTGAAATAGAATTATGTACAGTTTTATTTTTGGACCAGAGAACCACTTCCAGTGTGCAGAGAAGCGTTATTGACTACTGATTTATTGAGTTGATGATTTTTCTGAGAACCTACAGAATCCTGGCGTAACAGTCTTTTGCACAGGCGGTTTCATGTAATTTTAAACCACTGAGGGAAATCAAACGCTTCTATGAAGTAACAAGTTTCTATTAACCCTTTAGCGGAATAACACACCCAAAAAATCAGCTGGTAAACAGTCATAAAACCAGGTTTCCCACCAACGCAGCAAGAATCACTAAAATCCAACTGCATCTTGAGGACTGAGATCTGTTGAAATCACAATGACATTTCTTGGGGTTTCTAGGACTTGGGGGGCTTGGGTTTGAGGGAGGGGCCGGACACTTGAGGAAGTCCACAGCCGTGGATTTAGGCGTGACGACGTCTTGAGCCATTCCTCCATTGGTTAGCACCCAGTACATGTTGTCTTTAAAGAAATAGGCATCTCCTAAAGAATGAAAGGAGCAGTCACCATTCATCAAAGCACACCATAACTGACAGCTTCACATTACTAACATGTTTTGCAGTCGAGCAGGAACAGGCTGTTTGGACAGTATCTTCATGTTATTGCTCAATTACTTACTTTTTCTATTTGAGCAAAAATTTGGGTTGTAAAAAATAGAAACTTAGACTATTAAATTACGTCTTTGTAATTTTTAAGTATTTTTTGTCATTAGGTTTTTATAGAGCTTTCTGATCATTTCATTGACTTCATTCCCCACGTTATTATTATTTAACTCTTATATCAACAGCTTATGATAAAATGTATATAGTTTTTTGTTTTACAAAAAAAACATTGCAACTTGTAAGTCAACTTAGATCAGCGATTGTATTTGCTACTGAGTGACATCAATGTTATCAGCCTGACTTGTCTTCTCGTTGCTTTTGTGTATTTATCAGTGGATTTTATCAGACGTCTGTGGCATATGATGTGTCTAAAAGCAGTGTTACCTTCTCCCCAGCTGATTACATCGTCCATGTGACTGGGCATTCCTTCCCAGAGGTCGTTTTGACGCGGGTAACCTGGCTCTGGAAGCGTGGCGGACTGATCATCTTTGCGGCTCTCGTCGAACCTCCAGAACATTCCTCCACTGAACAGGTAGGTTTTGCCATTGTGGGCCCAAACAAAGCCTGCATCCACACGATCCACCGGCGCCCCACCTTCTGTCCTCATGCCCCAGTCGGAAAGCGGTCGCGGGTACCCGCTCATGGCCTCTGTGTCTTTGAAGACCCAGTACTGAGAACCTGGATTAGGAAGAATAAAAAAGTTGCTTAGCATTATCAGGTTTTGTTCTTTATAAACTTTTGTTTATGAGACAAACTTTTGATAACTAAAAGTTAAATCTTTGTATTTGATGATTGAAATGTTAGTACTTTTTCATGTAGTTCAATCAGAATTCAAGAAATTGATGTTTTCGCAAACTAATAGTCTGAATCAAGCTAAGAAGACAATTTCCTCAAATATATGACAGTAGGCATAAAAATTAAGATGGATGCAAACTTTATAACTGCAAAATGACACAAACTTCTTAATTTAAAGTGATAAAAACATACTGGAATTTATATTTCACTGCTTATAAAGCTCACTACAACCTAATTCCTATCATCTTCAATGTAATTTATGTCTTATCTGTCTGTCTGTCTGTCTGTCTGTCAAAAATCACAAAAATCACATCTTGTAATCACTGATCTTTACCGATGAAGAAGATGATTCTGCCGTCGCTACGTCTTTCGTAAACTGCGTCGATCTTCTTTATCTCTGGAGGAAGGCCGATCCAGAAGTTTTTGATCTGCCCCGGCTTTAGAGACACTAAAGACCCGTCTCTCTGAATTCTCCAGAACTGAGGACCTTTTTTTCAAGAAAATACAGCATCAGTTTTAAACAAATAGTACAATCTGCAAATGTAAAATGTAAGTTCTATCTGCAAACAGCAGGTTTGAAGTATGTTCTACAATTTTTTTCTTTTCATCTAAATGTCTTACAAAACTAAATGTCCCGCCTTGCATGCCTATGAGTCGAAGTGTCCTTGAGCAAGACACTGAACCCCACCTTGCCTCTGGTGGTAGGTTGGTGCCAGAGTTTGGCAGCGGAGCCGCCGCTAGTGTGTGAACGTGTGTGTGACTGGGTGAATGGGTCTGTGACTGTAAAGCGCTTTGGGCCTTGTAGCTAGAAAAGCGCTATACAAGTATACGCCATTTACCATTTACACCGCCTTTGACAAAGTGAATTCAGAAGACAAATTCCAATGACAAGTCTATGTTAACGTGCATAAATTTGTATTTCCAGATTCTGTGTTCAAAACTCTTTAGCTACACAGGTTTTAAAGTCAGTTTCCATAAGAAAAAGTGCAGCGATTGAACATGCATTGAAAGTTAAACCAGTAGAAACCAATAGATGGTTTTTAATTTACAGAAGTGCCAACCATTTGAAAATTGATCACGGAAGTGAAATTAGTAATTGCATTTATGCCCTGCTGGAATTATGTGAGACCAAGTCTTTAATATATGAGAATAGAGCCTGGCGCAAGAAACACGAGATCTGAACCGCTTCAACATCTCGCACCAACTGGATACGCATGCGCTAGTATCGGGTAGCGACAGTCCAGTGTGAACATCGTATGCTAAAAGCACTTTCAAGAACTTGCATCCAGCACGCTCTTGAATGCCCTTTATATGCCCATTGTGAACTTAGCATTACAGGGGTTTTTTTGTACCTTTGAAAAAGAAGACCTCCCCCCTGATGTTTGCGATCGCATCAAAGCCTCCCTGACACCGCTCCTGAAGGGAAGGATCAGAACTGAAATAGAAAAAGGGGTTTATCAAATTTTAGTGAATGCACAGTCCATCCCTTCATTTTCTTAACCTTACGGAAGCCTGTCCTGGTTACTGTTAGGCGAGTATGTTTTTGGACTGTGGGAGGAAGACGGAGTGTTCGCGTGCATAAGAAGAATATGCAAAGCAGGTGACATGCAGTCAGGGGAGCCAAAATAGAGCTTAAAAAACACTTAAATGAAATGAAATTGATATACTCTTTTATTATTAAAAATAAAATCAAACACACATTTTTTGACATGTCTATTCTATAATTATCGAACACGCTAGCTGAGCTGCAGCTGACGCATGCGCTTTACTGTTTCTGTTTACTGTTTTTCATGAAAGACGCTTTATTTTTAGTTACTTCCTTTTTCCTAATTCTCGCCAACTGTCTGTTTACATCGGTGTTAGTTTGTGTCTTTTCTATTTACTAAAAATGTGCTGTGGAAATACACCAGGAGAGGCCCACAGTACACGTGCCTAAAGGCAGAGGGCGCTGGTCATCGTAGAGAATGTGACACCACTGCTTAAGAAAAGTACAGTTAGAGGTAGCAAATCAAGTGAAGCTGTCCAATTGTTCTTTAATATTGTTTAGCATAATTTTCTAAATGGAGGATTACATGTCTAAACTCTGGAATTTGTGGAGACACGTCACTGACAGTGATGCCTGCATTGAGACAGACCAGGAACACTTCCACAAACAGGTTATTCATGTGTTTCTTCAGAAGGAGCGGTGCACGGACTTCACTTACAAATAAAAGTATGTCAAAAATAACACATTAACCACCAATCAAATGGTGAATACATTACTCTTTAGAGTTTTACTTATTTATTTTTCTCTAAATCTGACTGATGACGTCAGTGCCTCACCAGCCATGAACCTCACTGATGCAAACTCCACACAGAAAGGTCCCAGCCAGGTTTTGAACCAGGGCCTTCTCACTGTGAGTTTCTTCAAAATGAAACTATCGTCTTTCATAAGGAAGTGAGATGAGGAATTATAGTAAAAAAAAAATCTCAGTTTCTATTTACTTTTAATCCAAAAAAAATACAAAAGGCAGGTGTGAATCATGTGAGTTGTAATTATCTTAATAAACACAAGAGGGTGCCAAAAAACCAAAGTATTACTACTGCTTTTGATGAGTTCATATTTCCATGAGTGCAGACATGTAAACAGAAAAGGAAGTATTTATAGTCATTTATAGTCAAACTCACTGCTGTGTTGGTCTTGGGGGAGGCAGGGTGGGCAGACGGGGGAGGTGGGGATCTTTACCATCAGGCTGCCCGCCGTCTCTTGCGCCTGAAAACGCAATTAAGAAAAAAAGAAGAGGAAACGAAAGCTGATGACAACAGAAAAAGAAGTATTTAAAGGGGCCTGCTTTTGTCTAAATGAAGCAAGCACTTCCGATTTTTCTTTTAATATATGTATTTGTGCATTTCTATGAGACTTATTAATTACAACTGTTCAAATTACCTCATATTTATGGATACAGTAAATATTTATTTTAAAATTCCTGTGCTCTTTAGGGCCTTTATAGTGAAGAATCCAAATATGTTCCAAAAGTTTACATTTTACCAGATTTTTGTCCAGCTAAACACTTAAATCTACATTAAATATCATGTTTAAGTATTATGAGATGTGCAGCTTACATGCAAGCTTATCTTTAAGTTTTAAGTTACGTTTAGCATTGCATGAATGCATGTCCACTTATCCTTGTTTTCTACCTTTTTGTGCAAGTCAAACAAAATAGAGACACTGGAAAAAATAAAGGAATTTATCATTTAAGGGGGGGTAAAAGTGTTCCTAAAACTGCTTTTCCACAAATTCAACATATTTGATTGAAGCAGCATATTTAGATTAATTAATTGCATTTATGTATGAAACTAGACATGACAATCAGACAAATTTTTGAGAAATGTCATGGATATTTAATTAAATGTATTGTTTTTTGTGAGGTAAGTAGGGTCTCTATGTTTCTATGTTTAGTTTGTGCGATCTTTTTTTTAAATTCCTGTTCTTATCCTGTTTTTTCTATAGACCGCCTGCCATCACAGTCTCACCCTTTCTGTGATCTTTTATGCTGTGAGAGCACAGCAACAATCTTTTTTTTAATCAAAAGAAACAGTTTCTACTAACATTTCCTTTTTTTTGTTTTCAATGTTTCATTTCCCACTGCGTTGTCACAGAGTTTCCGGTTCCTTATTTTAAATCCTCTTGACTGAAAATCCCCAAACTCTTTAAATCTGCATGCTTTCTTTGTTGCCTTTGAACTGATTTATTTATCTGCAATAGTTTTATCTAATCTTAAAAATGGTGTAATTCCAGAAGGGGTTGTTGTATCAGCAAATACACAAGTGACAAAGACTGACCATACAGCTGCTGGATAGCCAGTCTGTCATCCAGGGCCAGTTTGAACGTGGCAACGTCCCCCACAGAGCCCTGGTAGTATGGCCTCATGATGGACGGATCAGAGGACGAATGCGACAGGCCAAGCGCGTGGCCAAACTCGTGCACGGCGACTGTGAACAAGTCTGTGGTGCTGCTGTCACCTGTGGAAGTGTGAAGCAAAAGTGTTAGCGGGTCAAACAAAGTACCACTGGAAATCTAGACGTCACTGTACATGGAGGTGTTTTTGGACTCTCACTAAAACTGTGCATCTAAAGCAAAGCAAGCCACAATCTGCAACTTTAGAAATACCTCCAAAGCTCCAGCTCTCATCATCATCAAAGTGAGTGTCACCGGACACTTGGGCATCCCCAGGATAGAAAGCGTGGGCCAGCGTGCCCCCCAGGCCATCAAAAGGGTATCCATCATCGTGGAGCAAGCGAGAAAAAGAAACTTTGATGTCCCCCTCGGCTGTGGCGCCCCTGCTGTTACGCTGTAGCTGTTGGAAATTGAGTGGGGCGGCATCGCTCCAGGCTTTGAGGGCATGAAAGAGCAGGTTTTCCACCAAATCGTTGGGGAGACGTTGTGAGGGTTTGGGGTAGCTATGGACACTGGGGGCAGTTACAGAAACAAATACTTGTTTAAGTCAGATATAAGAAAGGAAAAAAAAAACATTAGTTCATGAGTTATTTTGAAATTGTCCCTTTCATTTTTTTTTAAGTGAAGAAATTTTAGAAAAACCTTACAACATGAAAGTCACAATGCAACATGACAGGAAACACACCTCCATGTGAGGTCTGTCTTGTGCCACTTAAGGCCTGACAGGGCGTATCTTTTCCTGCGCCTCCTCCTCCTCCTCATATCTTCGCCTTCAACAATGTCAGGAAGGGAGCATCGCGGTGTAGACATGAGATTCTGGGTTTTACTGTCTGGAGGAGAAGCTGGTCACTCACTTGTATGTTGAAATTTCAATTTACAGAAGTATCGCAACCACAGATGAAATGCACACATGACACGACAACATGAGTGATGTAAGCTATGCGGATGATACCCAGCAATCCTGTTTCCGGGAGGCCTCCGAATCTCTGCATGACACGGATGGCGTTTTCAATCCCGTCTTTGGTCTGCAGCCTGCTGGTACGAGGGTCGGGAGGAGGGAGGTAACCATACCTGCTAAGCCAATCCTGGAAAGAAAACAATAAGAAAGACTACTCACAAAGGGGCCTTAAAGGAGGTTTGAAAAAGCAAATTTGTGGGGTAAAATCAGATAATGAAAACACAATCCCTCTTCTGGCAGCACAGTTTGCATGGTTGGTTTTAAGTTAAAATAAAAAGTACTTCTTCATGAAAACGTACTTTGATATACTACTTAATAACTCAATTTTCGGACAATACTTTTTTAAGTATGCAATGATACTTTAGTGGCAGAACCTAGAATGTCACCGCTGACTTCTTATTCTCAGAAACAAAAATTATGTCTAGTGGTGTTCCCATGGCCGGCCCTCCCTATACGCGAATTACGCAGCCGCGTAGGGCCCCCGTCACCACCAGGGCCCCGAAGTGGCGAAAAAATGAAAATAAAAAAAAATCCAAATCTGGCAACCCATTTCATAGAACTTCCGTACCAACGTGCGCTTTAAAAAGACTGTTGCCTGCACTTTAATGATCCCCCCCTTGAACACACCTGAACCAAGCTGGCAACCCAAATAATGACGTTACGCCCCTCTTAGCAACGATTGGTCAACATCCTTGCATCTGAGCCTGGCACAGTGTGCATTTACGAGCGCATTGTGTTTCAATAAAGTTGGGAAAAAGAAAAAAAACGAGCACATTTAGTCACGCTGATCAAAGCGACAACAAGAGAACTTCATGCCGAAGAGACTTTATCCATCAGGAGCTGAGAAAAGCAGAAGAACTGAAACATCAATCACAAGGTAAGTTTGGAGGATGTTGGAGCATATTTTTACATTAATCCTGCCTTTCTGTGCAGCTGCGTGATTTACGTAAATACTAATCGATCCGAGGTGAAGATTGCACAGAAACTTTATCATAAACGACCCTGTTTGTCGTCATTTCCAATGGAAAACTCGAAAATAATTCTGATATCCAAGTTTCCAAGAAGATGAGGACAGACATGAGCTTCTAAAACGGTGGAGAACAGAGAAAAGTAAATAATGACAACAGTGTAATGGCTGATAAATGTTTTAACTCACGTTATCATATTGTTTCATTGTTTTGCTAACACATAAGTGCATTCTGCATTTTCTGGTTTATGTCAGTATAAAAACTGCAGTTTATCTGTTATAGACAGTCAGGTATTCTAACTTTATCAACAATGTCTTAAAATGTTGCATTGGCATGAAATATGGAGAATCCAAACTGCCAAATACAAATAGGAAATAAATGTTCTCATGAATGAAAAACAAAATAAATGTACTAATTTTAAAATTATGAGCATACAAAATAATAGATAAAGAAGTGCATAAATGCTTATATTTCCATTTATACTCAAATCATTGTTCACATTTATTATTTCTAAATGGGTACATTGATTTCTTATTTGTATTTTGCAGTTTTGGTTCTACATAATGAGGATGTTTTTCACAGTTTCTTCTGCTCTCAAAAAGTATCAAAAAGTACTGGAGGAGGTGCAGCATCCACATCCCAAGATGTTCCTGACATCACTGAAGATGTCATCTAAGGTCATTTTAATAGCATGTAAAGTCATTTAAAAAACAGTGTCTGCATAAACCCTTTTTTCATAAACAGCAGCTGAAGAGTATGGAGTCCCAAACTGTTCATAATTAAATTAATAAATATGACCTCATGCAAATATACAATCAAACAATAAATCTCTTATAAATATATAAAAAGATCTTGAAATTGTGAAAAACCTGCTCACAGATTTTAAATGAGCCAGTAAACTATTATTAGTATTCTGCTATAGATATTTTATTAGCTTTATCATTGATTATTGTATAATAATAATTCTTGTTTTTTAGCTGCAGAAGAAACTGTTGTCACCACATCTACTGTTGGAAGGGAAAACATTTGACTGTTTTACTTTTTACTGTTTGCTTTTATTGAAGTTCTGTCTCTCATGTTCCAGAGGCTCCAAGAGAGGCGTGAATGGAGGAGGAGCTACTGGATCCAAAATTCCACCAACCTCAAATCCAATACAGCTGAAGTCCAGCTGAATGACCAGCCACACTCTCTGATCCAGTAAGAATGGATTTGGTGCAAAGACGTCCTTTTCAGACTGAGAAAGACTCTGACTTTCCAAAATCCCCCTCATTGAGCTGTTGTGTTCTTTATTTTGGATTGTTTTTTGGATTGTTTTATCGTTATTTGACTTTCTATTAAGTTGCTGTTTTTAATAAGTTGGAGTTTTGTGAATGTCATTTGTTGAGTGCCTAATGTTTCATTAAAAAATATATGTCTATATATACATTTGTCATTCAAATTTTTTTCTTTGCATTTAAAAATTGTTTGGCACCACTAATTGTGGATCCAACATGCAGGCAATAAATATAGTGTTCCCCAAGGTTCTATTCTGGGCCCCATTTGATTTATTATTGGTCCCTCTTGGGAGACTCATCAGCAAATTCAGTCACATTTCGTATCATTTATATGCTGATGACATTTAGCTTTATGGCTCCTGTGGTGAAAACAATTACAAAAATCTGTTTTAGACTACCGGTACTATAGGCCAGCATCAAAGTGTGGTAACCATGGCAACCACTTACGTCTAAATCCTCAAAATGCATTAATCTTTAACCCTGATAGTAAAATACTCTGCATCAAAAAGCACCTCAGTTCACTGAACTCCTCCGTCCAATTTAGACTCACAAACCGTAATGTCTGGTTTGACAAATCTACATTTCTTGAGTCCCATTCCAAGCTTCTTGTAAAAAGTTTTTTTAAATGTTTTTATCACCTGAGGAACGTGACTAAACAAAAACTAAACTAAAAATAATTTTCTCGATCTCACTTTGAGCTGATTATCCATGCTTTTATCTCTTCTCATTTACTTGCTTTTACAAACAGTTTCTTAAACGTCTCCAATTTGACCAAAATTCTGCAGCCAGGCATTAAACTGGAACCAACAAGCAAACTCACTGCCACCCCTCTGCTTTTATAGCTACACTGACATCCTGTTAAATTTAGAAAACAGATTTGAAGATTTTAACTTTAGTTCTTCATTGTTTAGGCTTTCTTTTACCTGTGTTTTAAGGTGTCTGATTATGTTTTATTGGGTTTTACCTGCTTTAAGCACTTTGTGAAAAGTGCTTTATAGATATAGATATTGAATGGGTTACTTACTTACAGTGGGCTGTTTCCATTTAAGAGATAATAAAAACAGTCCAAGAGGATGAAATGTTTAAGAAACAAATGCTAAATGTCACTGTGTCTCCACAAGAGGGGATTCAGATATGGAATAGCTGCAGGGAAGACATTTAAAATTGTCAGTCCCTAAAAAAATTTCAAAGCAATTATAAAGGGTGATATAAGGGGTCAACAAGATTCATTGGTGTGATTTTTATTTGATTGTTTTCTGTTTATGTCTTTATTTCTTTTAATTCTGTAAAAATACTGTTTGTATAAATGTAAGTTTGGACTGAATTGAAAAAAAAGAGGCTTGGACTTGATCAAATCTTCTTCCAAAGCTCGTTTGGAACTCCACATATTGTTATTTTATTTTTTATTTGATCAGTTTGAAATTATGGTGAAATCCCACATTTTTCAAAAAATACAAACCACCATGTGTTTCTTCAAAGCAATCGATAGAATCTTGAGCCTTTAATGTTATTTATGCAGGGTAGGCCAACCCTGGTCTTCAAGAGCCGTGATCCGTCCCGGTTTCCAGCTCTCCTTGACCGTCTTTCTGCTGATTTCACATCCTGACTGAGTGAACACACCTGGTTTAGGTAGTCAGAATCAAGCAGTCCAGGGAGAGGCTCTTGAGGGCCAGAGTTAGCCAGCCCTGTATATGTTCAGTTTTGACATTTCTTCTATGCTTTGCTGTATTTCTTGAACTCAGGATCAGTGAGAGCTTTTTCACGCTACCGTTTCATGATGACCTATTGCCCTCTAAAGAGGTCACTAAGGGTCAAACTACTACCCACAGTGACACCCCCATACAGATAACATCACTATTCAAGTTAGAGGAAGAGGGGATGACTAAAAAATACGACAATGATGGATTGATGGAACTAAGCTGGGGTTCAAACCATGAATTCATAAAATATTTTCATTGTGAAGCAGCACTGCTATCTGCCTACCCCCTCAGCATCCTCAAGAAAGGCTTCACTAATGATTTTTAGGACCTGAGCACTAAGTAGTTTTGGCCATAGGGCATTGAATTATTAAACATTATTCTTTTGTTGCCTTTTTGAGCTTAAGAATCTATATTCATTCATAGCGTATGCAAAAACAGCGTCACAGTAGAGGATGGTAAATTACTTGTACCTTTATCGCACTTTACTCTTGGAAGGCCCAAAGCGCTTTACTTGCGCCAATTTATATCCACCAGGATGTGGATTTGGGATTCAGTGTCTTGCCCAAGGACACTTCGACACACGGGAATCAGACGTCAACCGCTATACCTCTGCACCACAGCCACACACATATTGCAATTTCTAAGTGTAATCTTCTACTTAAAGGGAATTCTCAAAGCTGCTCACATGCCGCCTCCACCCTGTTTCAACCTTTCATGCTGCAGCTGGGAGGAAAAGGTGTTGGCCTGTGCACCAACCGTCTTTCTTGCGGCTTTCAAAACCACATTTGGCAAGAACTTCGCATGAATCTTCACTTCTCAAGAAAAATCAGAGTCACTTTGCAGCCAAATGTATTCAATACTTTTTATTTTTGATTGATGCACCAGTGAAGTAGCTTTGTGTCGTTGATGAAAATGTATTTGCACAAAATCACTTAGATTGAAGTAATTTAATACTTTTTCTGCTTTATGTATAAATTGAAAAAAGTAGTTTTTACATTTTAAATTATATTAAACCTAATTGTCTTTTAAACTGTTAAACAAGAGAAAAAAATGTAGTTTTATTTTGAGTCATGGCACAATAAGATAAAGTGAGTCTACTCACCACGGCTCTGCTGTATTGGTCAGGCACTGCAGATATGCCTCCTGTTAGATGTAGAACCATCACGATGAAAAGAGCCATCTCCATCAGCGTTGCTGCAGGTGAAGCGCTCCGTTACTGACAGGAAGCCCATTTGAGTCTCATTTCCAACACCAGCATCTCTGATCAACTCGGATGACTCACACAAAGCTCACCAGTGTCTCTCCTCTGCCTCTCGGGAGTAGGCTGGGCTGATCGATGCTGCAGTCTCTACTTCCAGAAAGCTGTGCGGCTTCTTTTCACTTCTAAAGCTTAACGTACAATGCTGTGCGTGTGTGTGTGTGTGTGTTTGTGCTTGCGTGTGTAAGGGGGGTGTTAGGAAACTTCCTCCACCACGTGAAAAGGAGGCGGACCTAACATCAAATACATTCATTCATGTTTAAGGCTAGAACAGTGTCAGAGGCATGACACTTTAAAAAAAGTTGCCATTCCTTAAAATTTGAGGAAGTTTTCTGTTGTTATTACTCAAGCTATGTTTTTATGCATATATGCAAAATATAAACAATCCATCCTATACATTAAGCTGTAAAGACTGAAATAATTGTTATTTGTATATCTCAATCTTTAGGTTTGCTATGTGCAATGATTCGTTTTAACAATGATTCGATTCCTATCATAACTTGTGGTTTCAAATACAATTCAGTCAATATTGGCTCATTTTGAATGATCAGATTCATTGACCTACAATTAATCCAGGACATCTTTAGCCAAAACTTAAACCAGTGTGACTCAGAGATAAATACCTGCAGGGTACTGAACAGTGCAGGTCAAGTTTTTCAGATTCCTTGTTTTTCTTGCGAGATAATCAAGTGTAAGTTAAATATGTGTACAAACAAATATAGTAAACCAGAATTATGGCAAATCCATTTACATTTGCCAATCCATACACGGTTGTTTTCCACATCAAAATAATACAAATGAAACAGTAAAAAAAAAAAAAAATCTACCGTGACTCAATCCAAGTGGCATTTCCTACTATGGAAATAATTGATTTATTTTATTTTGAAAACTTTTTTTATTATGGTGGCAGAGGCAACTTGCCTCTGACACATTGATCCGGTTGGATCATAGAAATATAAATCAATTTATTATTTTAGTTGAATAATTGTTACACCCCTATATTTAACTGTTTTAGCTAGTACAGAAGAAGTCTTTTATTGTGAAGTAAACGAAAAAATATATACTTTTTACAATTTAAATGCTATTTAACCTAATTGTCATTTTTAATTGGAAAACAAGATGAAAAAAATAAATATTTAGTTTTATTTTGAGTCATAGCGTATTAACACAAAGTAGTTCTCCTCACCACGGCTTTGCTGTATTGGTCAGACAAAAAGCCTCCCGTTAGATGTAGAACCATCATATTTAGCTGTTTTTCTTTATTGGGAAATAAATAAAAAAAATATGTACATTTTACATTTTAAATGTTATTTAACCTAGTTGTCTTTTAAACTGGAACAGGATGAAATAATGGTCCAGGAATGCTTTGAGGGGTTTGGCATAAACTTCCATTTGAACTTTAGTAGAAACTGATTAGATCTTGTGGTCAAAAGTCAAAGGTCTTCTGGAAAAAAGAACCACACACACACAAAAACCGTTGAACAGTATTTGAAAAAATGTCTAAAGGAAGAGAAAGCTTTTTCCTGCAAGTCGAAAGCCATTGTCCCAGTGATGTAATGCTCTCAATAAAGAGGCTTTTGTTTATTTCTATCACAGCTCTACAGCTGGATCTCACTTTTTAGCTTTTCATCTAAAAAGCAGGGTCAGGTTTAAAGTTTGCAGCATCAGAACCATTTTTTTGCCGAATAAACTGCCGAAGTGAACTTTACAGCTACGTCAGCTTGGAGCTATTTATCATTTATATGCAAAGCAGTTATAATCTTCAACAAGACGTTCAAATCAAGCATGTAAGGAGGCCTGTTGACGCTGCATTAAGCTGGAGTGCTCTGACATCTTCCATCTCATCTCAGAGAGCCATTATATTGGTGGGACGCCATTTTTATTTAGGCTGCAAAGCATCACTGGTGTTATCTTTCTGCCCGGCCCCCTCCCCCTCTTCCACTTCTCTGGTCTTTAATTTCTACCCGTCCTCTAGGGCCCATGTGAGTCATGCCATTAGCGCAAAATGCAGCTCCGCTAATGGCTGGCCGGTTTCAGTCACGTCGGCTAGACATTGCGACCTTTTGGAAACATCCGCTGCTGAGCATCTATAGTGGACCATAGGAGGGGAAATTTTAAAAAGCTGCAATCCAGGTGTAATTAAAGCATCTTTGTGGTTTTGATCAATGCAAATGTAGGCTATGTCATTGACACGAGGATGAAGTGTGAAATTTAGTAATGGGGGCAAAAGTGTCTCCTTAAAAGGCAACATCACACTCCTCCACTCTGACATGCACTAAGGTATAAAACTGTGACGTTATATGAGGACTGGACTGAACAAACTCCCCCCTCATGTTCCAAATAGGAAGTACGTCCGCTGGTTCCAAGAAGCCAAAATCCCCTAAACTTCTACAGAGATATAACCAGCTTTTACTCAGTATTTCCATTTATGAAAACAACTATTTTTGCTCTGATACCTTTTTAACATGTTCTTTCTAGTCCTAATAATTTTTTGAATATTGTTTTTCAGAAGTTATTCAAGTTATAAACTGACCAATCAGATGGCCTTAATAAAACTAGGTGGTGCCCGTTATAGGTCCCACGTCGAATGCTCAAAGCATTTTATTGACAGATTCAGTGGTAGGGGAGGGGATTTTCAACAAGCTCACTCCTGATTGGTGAGAGTGGTTGCCGTTAAAAATGATGACTCAGGACCAAACACTGCTTCCTGACGACATCTGGTTTCAACATGGCGCTGTCTACACATGCAGTTAATGGCTAAAGTAGACAGTAATACATTTTATGTAATAAATATTGTCATTGTCCTTACAAAATGTCATCTTTTATTGGTATAAACTCATGCACAGAAAACCTTATTTCCCTGTTTTGATTAAATTGAAGGAGGTTTTGACTTTTTCCAGAAGCTCTCACCCTAAAGCTAAGCTTTCTGACGATGACTTTGTATCTTTCTGTAACTGTGAGTAGAATCCCCTGCTGTGTTATGTCTCATTTTTTGTTGGTCTTGTACCTTTTCTAATTCTTCTTTATGCAATGTTTGACGTTCTTCAAATGAAGTAAAAAAAAAAATACATAAACATCATGCATTCAATGGCACAAACTCTATTTCCCACCATTCATTTCTCAAGAACCAGCAGCGGAAGCTCAAAGTCCCAAAAACATAGATGGTTTTGACTCTAACAGAAGCTGTATGTATGAAAACTAAGTTAAACAAAGCTGGCATGATCAGCAAAAGTCTGATGCGAAAATTAACACTTTTGTATGATTTAATGTCCATCTATTCATTTTCCTAACTCGTCAATTGCCTCTTGGTGTCACTGGGTTGCTGGAGCCTGTCCCAGCCACAGCTGGGTGAAAGCAGAGTATAGGGCCACACAGGAACACACAGAAAATGTTGATCAACTCAAAAAATGTTACTTGTTTATTACTTTTTCTTATTGTGCTGCCAAAAGGTGAAAGAAGAAAGTGCTTGAGGGCCTTTGGTCAGAACTTGACCCAAAGGGGCCAACCAACATTAGATTCAAATAGTGTGCTTTACCAAGCTTACAACTGGCACATTTTTTATGGTTTTCCAAGTTTCTATTGTTTTTTAACCCTTGAGGTCCCAAGAGGTTATTAATTGTTAATTATTATTAATTATTTTCACGTATTTGTGTATTTTATCTTCATTACTGTCTCATTTTCTTTCCTTTTCTTTTCATTTTTCTATTATTTTTATTTGTATTTTGTTTCCTTTTTGTTTTAGGGGCAGGCTTCAATAAGTCAAGCTTCTTCCTGCTCATTTTCAAACATGTTTTGTATTTCTGCTATGCTATTATTGTTGTAGGTTTTATTATTATTATTATCCTCTATCGGTTTGCATCATATAGATTGTTTTATAATCATTTACGTGTTTGAAATAAATTGGATTAATAAAAATTATGATGACAACATTTTTTTCCAGCCTATTTTAAGTACCCAAAATAAATAGTCCATGGGTTCTGCAGGATTAAAGGTTTTAATTTGAACTATTTTTGAATTAATAAGGTTGATGCTCATATTTTTTTCAAAAAGACACACACATGAACTCTATACAACAACAAATATTTGTCAATGCTTAATTAATTATATAAGAGGATCCCCTTGTTGTAGGGGGCCTTTTGGGAATGTTTGCCTGGAGACCCTGAACTTCTTAGCAGTGCCCCTGCTGAGGAATCTCCAAAAAAGGTTAAAAAAAATTAAATATAAATAAAAAGCATATTACTGGGAGTTACATTACATGAACTGCATTTGGGTTTTGCATTATAATTATCTTTCATATGCTGGATAATACTGCTGGTATACAACAACAACAAGACAGATTTGAGTTTGTTACACAGAGTTTTATTTTCATTAAAGGGATCCAAGGCCTTCACAAAAAAGGGTTGACTCTTGGTAGCTATACAGTACTAACACAACACGTGACAACAGAAACAACACAAATGACTCGTGTATGAGTGAAAAGACAAATAAATAAGAGCTAAAAGACACCAGGCGGGAAATGCATGAACAGAACCAGCATTTTAGAGGAAAGTGAGCAAAGCGTCAAATGCTGCAAAGTACAATAAAGACCTCTGTACAATATTTGATATCTTTCTGCAATGAGTTGATTGTCGCGAGCGGCTTCCATTTGGTCATGCAACGCTAGTAAAATCATTGCTGTTTTAAAGACAGTGTCACAGTCGTTTCACAGTTTTCACTGACATTGATTTCCTCCTCCTCCGGTTTGATTGTCGGCCTCAGGAGTGCAATCGGTGGCTGTTACTCAGTGTGCAAGGCTTCTTGATTGTCACTGGCAGGTGGAAAAGTGCTGTTTGCTGTTTGTCATTGATGTAAATGTAGAAGAGTAAAAAAAAAAAAACAGAAATTCTGTGCCTATATTGGTGAGGATCACCTGTCATAAAAGAGTTAATAAATGGATTTTATTACCAGTTTTGACCAAAAAATCTGTAAATTTGTAGCATTTGATCTATATAAACCTGTTAAGACTTGGCATCCTCATGTGGACATCACATGTTGGGTTATATTACCACAGTTGTTAATTCTGCTTAACTGGGGTCTTGTGACTTTGTAGAGGGTTAGCTAGGGTCTTCAGATGTTTTTGATTGACAGTTTTGGAGGTTGGAGCCAACAACATTGCTACATTCTTCCCTCTTATAGCTTTGAACAGTAATCTTCATACACAGATGCCTGTACAAAAATATGCCGTCTGTGTGATTTTTTTTTTGGCAGGATGTCCACTATTTATGTTGTTTTATTTTTTTATTTTTTATTTTTTGTACAAGTGATTGCCATAAGCAAGTCCAAAATCTTCACAGTATCCTTTGCACGCCTTCTGTTAAGGGGAACAAGCGAGCTTTCACAATGACACAGAGCTGGTCAAGTAACAACAAACTGTGGTTACACTTCACAACACTCCTGCCACCTGCTGGTCCCCACCATCAATACCTATGTAATCTCAGATTACAAATGTAATCTCTTTTAGAATTAAAACAATTCTCCAATCCTTTTTAATGAAATTTAAAGAAAGAATATGTCTAAAAACATTTTAATTATTAAAACCTAAAAATAAAAACAGTATTTGTGCATCCTCACAGCTTGATTCAAGATTGACCCTCTTTCAGTCCCAAACCTCTTCGTTTGCACACATCTCAGAAGGAGAACCAGCATGACCAGAGAGGTGCTAAATGCAACCAAAGCTGCTTTTGATTGAATTTGTAAACATTAATTTCATTTCCTGGTCAGCAACCCATCAAGGCTCCTTCACAGCTCAGTCTGAACACTTGTGTCCATTTTTTGTTTGTTTTAATGACACAGTCAAAATTTACATGCCCCTTCTCTCCCCATCCTCTTTTCTTAGTCTAGGGCTCACTGTAATCTGGCCCAGTACTGACCCAGGTTCTGACTCATGCTCTGCGGCTCGGTTCCTGGGACCTGCACTGGCACTGACACTCCAGGAGATATGAGTCCTGAGAGAAAAAAGGGAGGAATCAGTGAGACCCTCCACTTTCAAAGATCTATAGATGATAAACTCTCACCTCTGTTACTAGAGAACCCACCTGTGTTGGGGTTGGCTGAGGGCGGAGTCTGCAGATGAGGAGAGGAGTACGGCGATGAGTCAAAGCTGCGAGGTGCAGAGGGGGATGGAGGCAACATGCAGGAGTAAGAGGAGGCCGACTGAGGAGGAATTGACTGAAAGATATAGAAAGTAGGGAGAAGAAAGATGAAAGTTAAACTATCGCAAAACATGATTGTATTACCATTTGTAGTTAAATAGATGTGTTCTGCTAAAGGCTTTTCGAAGATTTTCAATTCAAACCACATGGGGGCGCTAAAACATTGCTGGAGAGTAGATTCTCTGGTTTACTCTTGCAATTTAACTGAAAAACCGCAACAACAAAAAAGAATCAGAAACCTTTTTATATAAAAAAAAATTTTGTTTCAAATATTTACTGTCAAACAAGCCCAGCTTTTCAAATTAATCTGACCAATAATTAAAAACACAAATTAATTGATACGTTTTGGTCCAAAAATGAGAATTGGCATAAATCCAAAATGCAAGAAATAGGATTTCTGTCTCATAATTTAAAAGTTCATTTAAAAAAATTAAATATATTGCTTATTTTTGCACTTGTTTTTAGTGATGTGTAGAAAACTGCACATCATTGTTCTAAATAATCTTTTTAAAATTGCATCTTAAATAGAAAAGAATGTGTTAAAATACATGAAAAAAGGTGACACTAGATTGTAAATGTTTGAGAATATATAAAAATGTAAGAGAAATAAACAAGCAAACAATATTTTTGAAATAAACAGACTTTTAAACATTTCAGTCAATCATTAAAAACAACTCATTTTACATTTACAGATCACTTTTTCTGTATTTCTTTACAACTAGACCCTACATTATTCCAAGTTTTCCAATTTAGAAAATTCATTGATAGTTTTTTTCAGTTAAAACACGTAGCTACAATCCAGAAATTTCTCATTTCTGGAACTTTTGATTTTGAATTTGAAAGATGTGACATGAGCTCTCAATGATGATGAGTGTGCAAAGGCCACAGACTGTGACATCTACCTTTTACTGATGCAAACATGCTAGAAACAGCCGGTGCTGTATTATTTAAGCTTAAAATGCTGTTTATTCTTTTTGCTGCAATAAAAAAATATAAATATCTGTTGTGTTAAATATATGGCAATAAGGTGCAACAGATGTGATAATAAGCAGTTCATTGCTGTTGTAAATGTTGGAAGCCTTGATGATCTCACTCAGATTTTGCTCTGTGGGGGGTTATTTGTTTGAAATAGTTTATGTAGGTGATGACGAATGATGAATAATGAAAGTCCAACCTGGACTCCGGATGAGAAAACAGACAGCGAGCTGTAGCTAGGCAGGGGCGACTCAGCCTGACTCAACATGGACCCTGGAGAGAGAGACACACAGCTCACAGTCAGACAGGGAGCACAAACACATGCGTCTCCTCGCATGTGAGGAGAGATTTGTGATATGGATGCACTTTAGTGGAGATGCTCTGATGCCTTCAACTTTCCAAGTTTATAATTCTAACCTACTAAAATATTCTTGTCACTATAAATGTAAATTATGCAAACGGAAGCCGCTTGGATTAACATGAGCTGAACGTTCAGCAAATGAAAGCTGATGAATCTCAGTAAACAGATACCTGAACTGCTGCCGTGCTGCTGATGATAGACTGAAGTGCTGAAGGAGGTGCTCAGAGGGGCTTGGCTCTGTGAACAGGAAGTTACACCACCTGATCGCCTTTGGTTGCGCAGCTTCTCCTCCCTCCTCCACTTGGCTCTCCGGTTGGAAAACCACACCTGTCAATCAGAGGCCTGTTCATTGTTTCCCCGTCTACAGTGTGGAGAACATGTGTGATTAAAGGTTTTTTTTACCTGTATCCTGGCCTCAGGTAAATCTATCTTGTTTGCTAATCTCTCCCTCGCAAAAACATCTGGGTAATGTGTCCGTTCAAACTCTGAGGAGCCAAACATTGACAATGAACAAACCAACACAAAAAGCTGACAAATATCACATATTTTTTTAATCAAATTTTCTGTTTTTTCCTTTTGTGTAATTACCCTTTAATACTAGAGTTACTAATTATCACTCTGGGAAGCACATAAATCCACAAAGCTGAGCTGTATCCTTACAACCCTTTTTGAAATATTTATCTGTTGCACTTTGTATAAATTATTTACCGTTTGGGAACACGCAGAAAGTTCAAATGAAAGGATTGGAGTTGAAAAGCTGCCTAAGCACTTTATTCCAGAGTGCTGGTTAACTTCCACACAGCAGAGAACTCCTCAGCTTTGAATCTTCTCGTCTTTTGTTACAGCTTTGGTCGGGGGTATGATCACTGTTTGCCCCTCGCCCGCTCCATCACAGCCGGAACAATGCCGGATGGAGGTGCAGTCACTTCATACCAGGAAGACATGGACTTTCTGAGAATTGGGAGCTCATTTAAAATTGACATGGTGCTGACATTTCTGTTGTGGACGAGTTGAACATGCTTAGGATCATAGTCAGGCATGTTACTGAAGAGAACTCAACACAGCTATATAATCACTTTCTAGCATATGATGTCCTCAGAAGTGTCCATAAATTTGCATTTATTGCTGACCAGACTCTAAAGTTCTGCCAACACGCGGTCGATAAAAAAATAAGGACAGCTTTCTCTATTAAATCTGTCTGACAAATTGTTCTAATTGGCTTGGTTATAATTGGCGTGTGTGTCAACACATGATTGTTATTGTGCTTTGGCTGTGCACTGAGGTCAGTGTACCTCATTAATGTCATTTGCACGGAGTGACCACAGCGATACGTTTCCACTTGGCTGCACAGTGGACATTGCGTTCTTATTTAGCTCAAGGCCCTTCTGCAGCCACATCCAGTC
The DNA here is from genome assembly GCA_023969325.1 of Oryzias curvinotus. NCBI lineage: Eukaryota > Metazoa > Chordata > Actinopteri > Beloniformes > Adrianichthyidae > Oryzias > Oryzias curvinotus. Next base: position 8,621,754 of record CM043724.1, on the reverse strand, counting down.
AAGGGTAACTCTCTGATCCGTCTGTGTGGATGCAGGACTACAAGAGCCAGATCTTTACTGCATAATGCTGCCACAATAATGATGCATTATCAAAACTCTGCTGTGCAAGCAGCCCGGGGCTTTTTTGGAGCAGATCGGGAATGTTTTCGGACTCAAGATTGCGGATAATTGAATAATATTCTGGAAGCGATCATAGTTGTGCTTGATATACCCCAAAGGGATTGATACACATCCGAGCTTCATGAAATATAAACAGCCTCAATCTGCTTGCTGCTTAATTGTCTGTTTGCCGTCTAACAGAAAGCTGCAAACAAGGTGTAAAGACTTTAACCTGTTAATAAAGGTGTTGTCACAGTGGGGGGAGCAGGACAAGCTGCGTCATGACACGCCGCTGTCTGGTTTGGAGGGCAGCGATTGGCTGAAACAGCGATGGAGAGAGCCGTGTGCGTGCTTGAGTGGACTGACCTTTCTCCAGAGCCTCGATCTGTTCCTGTGTGAAGCTGGTCCTGTTCCTCTGCAGCTTCCTCTTGAGCTGCAGCCTCAGCTGAGACTCCTCGCCCTCGTCCCTCTCCACAGGGACTCCTCCTCCTCCTCTGCCCGATCCTCCTCCCCCTGTTTCACCTCCCATGCTGCCCTCTGTGTCCAGCAGACAGCCTTGAGACACTGTCAGCAGGAAAGACACAACAATTTCTGCAGTTTTTGAAAAACGATACTTCAGAATCCGCTCCTTTAAAGTGTGTGATTGTCATCAGCTCACTATGCTGCAGGCATGATCTCACCTGAGCTATGTTGCGTCTGAACGCCGGTGGGGTCATGGTACCAGTTGTTAGGCCCACTCCAGTTCGAGCCACTCTGCAGGTTCAGCATGGTTAACTTCTCATACATACTACGGGTGTCCCAACCACCATGAAGAGCGATAAAGGAGTCCCGTCTCGTGTGTTCTTGCCCCCTGTTTACTGTCACCTCCACTCCCGTCTGCCTCCTTGGATCCTCCAATCCATTTCGAAGAGGGGAGCAAATGGAAAAAGAAGGAGGGGTTCATATCGCATGAGTTCACACATGGTTGGCATTGTGGTGAATTAGCCTCACGATGACAGACATAAATGGAGTTAGTTACATGCTCGCTGTCCTAACGTGTGTGTGTTATACATTGCCATGCTAGTATACCACCGGGAGTGAAGAAACATTAGAAGCCACTTTGAAAAGCATTTGATTCGCTTTTTAGCTTTGTTTTTACCGCTAAACCCATGCATGCATGCACACGCACCAGAATAAGACTGAACCGCTCTGCTGATGTAGACGGGATCGCACATTTTAACGCAGTTACTTTGGGTATTTTTTTCCCAAGAAATATAAACTTATACAGGTGAAAATGTGCATTGATGGATTCCATGTAGGCATCAAAATGTACAGTTAAGGAGGCACTTTACCGAGGAAAGTGACGGCAGCTAAATTTTTAAGTGCTGGCGCACAATGTCAAAGGTCAAACTATGTCATTTAAATAGGGCACGAACACTTTTGACTAAATTCAGAACATTTAACGTCACAAAATAGGAACTCAAACAGCCATCCTTCAGAGTAAAATCATCACAAAAAAAAACACCCTCAAAACACAGATTTTTGAAAACTTACGAGAGTCCTGGTGGAAGGATGCAGGGGTCCCCGCTTGTTACTCTCCTCCTCTGTGGACCTTAATTCCCCCAACGTCCCTTGTTCTGGAGCTTTGTTGACAATACTGTGTGTGTAAAGGAGAGAGTAGGAGAGAGATGAAGAGAGTTGGACAGGGTGAGATAGAGTGAAAGAGGGGGGTGGGGTGGGGTGGGGGGGTCGGGGGTGGCTCTGGAGAGAAATGCGTCTGCGGGCGCTCGTGTCCTCCGAGCGATGGGGAGGGAGAAAGAGAAAGAGAGAAAGGAAGAGGGAGCCACCGAGGGGTGACAAAGTGAGTCAACATCAGTGTCAAGTTTGAACTTAATGCCAGCGAGAGTAGGAGGGAAGGCCGAGAGAGAGGAGCAGAAAACACAGATAATGGAAAGAAAGTGGATGATGAATAGATGATGGAGTTTGATTTTATTCATAAATTACAGATTAGGGGTGGAACGAGTCATTTAAACAACTATTCGATTCATATCGTAATTTGAATAGTCGATATTGGTTCATTTTGAACGATCCGATTTACTGACCTACAATCCATTCAGGACATCTTTAGCCAAAAATTCAACCAGTCTGACACAGAGATAAACACCAGAAAACTGAACAGTGCAGGTGAAGTTTTCCAGATTTCTTGTTTTTCTTGCAAGATAATCAAGTGTGAATGAAATAGAGACAACAGTTAGATTAAAGTGTAAATTAAATACAAGCAAACAAGTAGACAAGATTTAATGTCAAATCCATTCACATTTTAATTTCCAGACGTTAAACCCACTGCTGTTTTTCCAAACCAAAATAACACATTAGAACATTCTACCACACTGTATTTTCAATTCAGTCGATTAACTGTTATACAACAATATTAATTATACATTTTTTCATATATAATTCTCTTTTTTTTTACTTTTTGAAAACAGCTTTGTGCTACTTAAAAAAAGTTTAGCTTTTAACAAAGATTCTTTTTTAATTGAATTTGTTAAACATTAGATTTTATACTAATTATAGTAAAGGATATTCATTTTTTCAGTGTAAAATGTTTCAGCTTCCTGTCTGTCTATTAACCCTGACATGTTGGTCATTTTAGGTTGACCTGGAAGTAAGTGTGGTTAATTACCCCCCTACCTTGAACCTAATTATTTATTAATAATTATATATTATAGATTATAGAGCTCCAACTCTGATATAAAATGACATGAACAGTGAAAATATATTTTCTTTCACACAAACTACATATTCTAGGCAAATATTACTGATAAATATTCTTTTCTAAAGTATTAATTTGTTTCCATTTTGACTTATTGGTTTAAATTTAGCATTAAAAATAGGAAAGAGACAAAAGAGGTGAGAAAATTACATAGATACATATATCACATTTATTTAAGATACTAATTCATAAAATCATTAGAAAATAAATAAATCAAATTATGATACTTTCGTGACATTATTAATCATAAATAGATATATTTGCACTTATAGAACGCACACTTTACACACTGACTCAATTAAATGTAATGATTGTCAAAAAGAGTTTGATTAATTACTTGACAGAAAGTGAGAAGAATCTAACTTTGATTTTATGTTGCTTTAAAAATTAAAAAAAAATCTAAAATTCCCATCTGTTCTACTAGATTGGCTGACATGCAAAATGTTTCTCATAAATCACATAATAAAATAAATGTTTAATAATCAAAGTTTCCATGCAACCTCGCAGATGCAGCATCATCAAAAAGCTAAATACCAGAAATCAATGGAGAATGGAGAAAAACAAACCAGCACATAAGTCTTGTGAAGAGCTTCAGGCGTGCATGGGCAAAACTAATGTTTGCAAATATTAGGCCACTGCCATTCTGTGTTAGAGGCTGAAGAAACCAGAAAATCACAGACAATAAAGAGAAAAGTCTGCTTTATAGAGCACTAAAACTTGTTCAAGGGTATGATTCCCATGTTTTTTAGAAGGCCCTGACCAGAAGCACAAATCAATCTTTATAGCAGGATACTTGAGAAGGAATACATGACCACTTTTTAACCAGGAGCTAATTCTTTAAAAAAAAAAAAGTTTCAGTACAAGATGAAAAGATTTTGTTTCATCAATGATGTTTGCTCTAGACCTTTCCAAACTTTTTTCGAAATCAGCACAGTTGAGAGTGTTTTGTGTCATTAAGAACTGGGATCAAGAAAAAAGGAAATTATTTTTAAGATGAGTCAAAATCCTTTTGATCCATCAAAAGACAATTTGATTTATGAATAAAAAAAACTCACATTTCTCTATCATTTTTGGTTGAATTTTAAGAATGTTATTATAAGGCTTTGATTGTCATTTCTTGTCATTATTTTGTAAAACAAAAATGTAGATTTATGATCTAATAAGCGCTAGTTTTAAATTGTACGAGGATTTATTAAGATAGGCCAACTTGCACTAAGATCATATACTCATTTTTTTATTATTAATTTCCACTTATTGTACTAGTTTTCTTTACTGTAATCAAAATTAGCTACCATTAAGTACAAAACAATTGGCTTAGAATGAGCAAACATTCTTATTATTGGGATGTATAACATTCAATTTTTAGTAGTGGGGATTCTTTTTTAGCTCATTTTTCTCTTTTGAATGTTTGTGTGGAACTTGTTTCTAGATTTTGATATATTAGTACCAGATTTCTTGATAAGTAAAAAGTACTTGCTACATTAACAGATAATTTTACTACTTTCAACTGATTTTCTTGTTAACATTTGTGGGTTTTTTTGTGTTTTTTGTTCTTTTCCTATTTTTAGACTACCTCTTTTTATGTGAAGCAAACTTTGTTTTCAAGAATTTGTTAATTTACAAAATGTTAGATCTAGTTTATCTTTCCTTCCTGTTTTTAAGTTAATTGTTATCTATAATTGCAGGTTATGAATATATTGTTGTGAATTCTATGACTTGGAAAACAATAATGAAACTAAATGCAGTGGGATTTGTTTTTGTTTTGTTTTTTTTACCTTGTCCTTGTTTAGAGTCTGGGATAAGCTGGGACCTTTGAATGGAGTTGGAGTTCTTTCTGATTAAAATATTTCAAGAAAGCCATTTTTGCTGTTTTATACAGTTGAGAATTTAAATTTGTCACGATGATAAAGATGAAACATTGAAACCCCTTCACTTACCAAAATGTAAATTACACCCAAACAACTCCCCACAGAAAGGTCTTAGCTAGCATTTTATGCTGGGAATCGGCTTGACCACGACAACAAGCAGCAACCTGACACCATATTCACAAAGCCGGTGCTGTTCTTAAACGTGTGTTTATTAAAGCAGCTTTAGGTATTGTTCCACACAGGTGTCATTTTCCTTCTTTTGCTGAAAGTGATGCACCACCGAACAAAAGCGTTCTCTGGGCCTAAAGCATCTCCGTAAAGCTTACACCAAACGTCTGATGTGAAGTGTAAGGCATGACGCAGGTATGACAGCATGTTTGGTAGAGGGAAAAGCTGAGTAGAACCACAGTTTAAATATATCTTTACGGCAAAAGAGAGATGAAAGATGGAAGCAGAGAGGCAGACAGGAGAGAAGGAAAGCGTTAGGAGGAAGTATGTGACTTTGGGGTGGGTGTAGGGGCTTGGGGATGGGGAGGGTGCCAGCTTGTTTTATTTCCGGTTGACAAGACTTTGCGCTCCCTTTCTCTCTGTCGTTCCCTCTCTCTTTCATACTCTGCTATTCTTTCTCTGCTGCCCCCACCGCACCCAACCCCCCCTTTCTCTGTTACTTTCCTTCGAGATGCGCCTCTGAGAACGGAAAGGACTTGACAAGTTCAAAGGTAAATAGTATAAAGAACAGGGGCGGAAGATGCATTTAGACACCCGACTTAAGTATAATAATTACTTAGTCTGGCATTTCAATGTGAACTTTCAAAAGAAAACAAATAAACTCTAAAATCTGAGGTTTGTTTTAATTTAGCACATCCAAAACTTTCAGTTCCAACTTTAAATTATCAGATGTTTGCATGAAATATTGCAACATTTGACAAAGAATATCACAAAAATACTCACAAAAAGTTGTAAAAATTAATACAGACCTAAAGTTCCACTCCAATCATCTCTTGATCTGTTTTAAAAGTATTCCCAGTGATCTTTTTTTTTATATATTTAAGTTGTTTTTTGGCAAAATCAAAAAAGCTGTCATTTTCCAGGAGTTCCTTAAAAATTCACCTCTGAGTTGTGGGCGGGATTTTGGGCGCAGAGCAAGCCTTCCTTCATTTCCCATCATTCCTTTTGTTTACACTCTCTCCAGCTAGCTTACAGGCCCCCCTCACCCCCAACCTGAGATTACCGGTGCAACAAAAATGACGAGTAACATTGAAGCTATCCAGCCGTACAGTTTTGATCCAGATGCCAGCTCAGACGAGGCATACAAGCCCTTTTCAACTGCATTTTTTCATCTGCTCCTGATTCACAACAATTTTAAAAAAGAAATACTCACAAATGCAGTTTTAGGCTTAATTTTTTTATATTTGTCCGCCATCATAAGAAAAATGCCACGAGATGAGGTGAAAAACGCCAAAAACAAAAATTCTATAGGAGTGGGTGTATAAACGTCCATATTATCCACAACATCATCAGCTCATAGAGCATCAAATTAGAGAAACCAGAGAAATGACGCATTAGAGATGCTAAATTGGAATTCGTTTACAGAAGATGGCTTCTTGAATACCAAAAACCATGTGTAGTGGCATATTTTATTGAATCTTGAATTCTTAATTTAGTGTCATTTTAAACTTTTAACGGATTCATCAGTTTCCTTTTATTTTCAAACTCAAAATTAAATAGTTAACCCCTTGATTGACGCCCGAATTTATTTCCAGCTCTAAAAAAATGACACCTCTGTTTTTGCTTTCAAGTAGAAGCTAACTTAAGGTAGTTTTGGAGTAAAAGTGACTTGATGCATATTTGCATCAAATAGAGGCTAAATATACCTGATAGTCAGAAAGTTATAAGGTTTTAAAAAAAGCAATGGGTAGAATCTTACTTCATTTTATGCATACACTTTCCATGTTAAACCCGTAATAATTATTCACGTAATAACACAAAATAATTTTTAAAAATAAAAAAAAAGCATCAAGGTACCAAAACAATGTTATAAAGTCATGATTGTCCGTACATTGTCCCACTAAGTTTCTTATTTCTTAATTAGTTGAAAGGATTTAACAAAAAATTAATGTAAGTTGTTGAATTTCTTCAAGTCTACCAGTGAAGAGTTGTAAGAGTAACTGAGAGAAAGTTTTTATTCCATTTTTAGAGTAATAAAACTGCAGACATGACTTTAAGAGGTGGTTTTACTACATCCCTTCGCCCTCTTCTTTACTCTTGTGTTCTCAAGCTGCTAACACTTTTGTTTTTCAGAAATCGCAGTTGCATCTTATTGTGTTCCAGTTGTAGGAATGCGCTTCAACCTATGTGATCCCGATGTGCTGAGTGCAGTAGTGTGTGTGAGGAGGCGCGTGCTTCACTGCAAAGATTCATGTAGCTCCAGGACATGCATTTTTTTTTAGTGCATCTTGTTAGTTCATTCCTGTCACCTCTCTCTGCCTCTCCCTCCCACCATCCCTTGCTTTTTCAGCGCTGAAGGGGGGATGTGGAAGGGGAGGTGGACGAGGGGTGGGGAGGAGGCAGTGGCGGTGGAGGCAGTCACCATGGTTACAATGCCAGTGCAAATATTCATCAACTTGTTAAAATAAAAACAAACGGGAGTGCATTATAATTGCTCCTCCTGACTGGATCCAATAATGTGTTCATATATTATGAGTGAAGAGGAGTAGAATGGAGGGGGGGGGGGCATCACACACACAGGAGTGCTACCAGAGACAAAAAAAAGTGATAATCTGCTGACCAGCAGACACACGAATGACACACTCCAGCACACATTTCCACTCTTTTTGTGCAACTTTGTCACATTACCTGCGTATGGATTTTCCAATGACTACTTTTGTGAGTCTTTCCTCTCTTTTCTCTTTGTCCCCCCATCTCCTGCTCTTCCTGTACTGTTGTGTAGCCCCGGGCGATACTGTGATGTGTCCTCCCTCTGTCCCTCCCTCCCTCTCCCGCTCTCTCTGTCCCTGTCACCTTCAATTGCTCTGTGAAACTAGACACACTGCCTGGGGCAGAGAGGGATGGGGAGAGGGGGGGGGGGGAGAGACAGAGAGCAAGGAAAGGAAGGAGGAGAGGAAAAGAGGGACAGACATATTCGTGGACAGACAGAAGAAATGGGATGTGTGCACACACTGATAATCGATCCGCCTTTAAACTAACAAGAAATCCACTAACTGTCCACTACTACAGAAATGGGTTGTTTTTGACCCCTTGACCTGGTTGTGTGTCTGCAAATGTAGCAATAGAAAGCCATTTGCTCTCCTGTATATTTCTTTTGCAATACAGATTTGTTTTTTAGTAGGGGTGTAGCAATTGATCAACTTAATCGACGAATATTCCTTCGATCCAACCAGATTGATCTGTCTGAGACAATTTATTAATCAAATCAATCTATACCATTATAAAATCGTTTCAAGATAAAATAAGTTGATTTTATCGATAATGAAAAAGACTTGATAGAGGTTAATATTACTAAAACGTAAAAACATCCTAGTGACATCACAGCAGACAGCACATGTGATGCAGCAAAGAATGATTAGTCCATCATTCCAGTCCAATGTGTGGAAACTGAATTTTGTAGGACATGAATCCAATCGTTGTTAAAATTAATCATTATGTTACTTTTTAGCATAAATGCAAACTGAAATGGCCCTTTACAGTAGGTTTACTTACATTTCCTGGAAGACATTCAAACCCTGTATTTTTTCCTTGCTTCAGCTGAACAGTAGGACAGTTTCAGGTTACACTGGAAACTTTCAGCAGCAAACATCATCACTATAACCAATGTTTTTGCTCATATTTAAATGTTGGTTGACACAGAAAGTAGCCTTTTTTTACCCTTGTGATGCCTTTAATTAAGACTTTAAATGTATCTAAAAACGTATGCGTCCTTTTACCCTCAAATCCAGGCAGAGCTTGCTTATTCCTCACCTGTTTGTCAAAAATCATTACAGACTTGAAAAGAGAATTTCAAAGTAAGAGCTGATTCCACCTTTTTTAGCTTTTATGTTCTTGGCACCTTTGCTTTAAATTCTGTGCTGAATATACTTGAAATGTATTACTTCAAAACTTTATTTTCCTTGGGAGTAAAAATTGTTCATTGATTTAAATAGTTCTAAATCAAACATGTCACTTCAGCTTCAATGAAAGGCTTTGGAGGGAATGCAATGTATTTTCAAACTGGATTTGTTTGAAAAAGGTATTGGAAAATTATTGAAATAATATAAATTCAAATATACAATCCTGTACAGTTTAAATAAAAAAAAAGCATGTATTTTACTTTAGAATATAATTTTGTATCAGATTTGACATTTTTCGTTTTCTTTTGAAAGCATATTATAAAGGTTCAATATTTATACATAGAACAGACAGTACAGAAGAAATACTCGTGCAAAATGACCAAAGACAGGTTCCCATTTTTGAAGTGTAAGGTTAAAAAAACACGACACAGATCAAATGTTTACAAAAATTAGCTTATGTATTATGTATCATTTAAACTTAAATGGCAACGACTGTTTTTCAGGAACAGAGCAAGTATTTTATTTACCAAACGCCAAAGAAGGGATTTGATTGTTCTTGGTACAGTCCTAGAATTCGATTGGCTCGCGCTGATGAAAAAAGGGAAAAAAAGAGGCGGGGCGTGCATTTTGATTGGCTGATGCCCACAGGTAAGCAGTTCTCTGACCGAAACTGATATGGGTTGAAAGTTGGGGTGAAGTGGACGGTCCTCAATCTGGAGTGAGGTCGGAAACAAGCGAAAAGCCGGATTTTTTTCAACCTAAAAGCTTTATCTGGAGTTTTTTTTTAAATAGTAGAACGATGAGAGGAGAATGAATGAAGCTTTTATTGAGATAATTGACATTTAAATTTGTTGGTGAATGTCTTGAATCGGGATTGGGAATCGTTTTGGCAGATAGAAACAGAAAGAAAATGTGGAGGAACCTTTTTTGCTGTTTTTTTTGCTGCGTCACAGGTGAGTATCGAGTCGACCGTTAGTCTCCTCCTGCTCGTCCTTTACTCGACCTGAACTCCGTACATTGTGTACCTTAATCCACAGTTTATGAATTATAAAAAATATGACTTTTGAAGGAGGGTCCTGGATTGATTTGAAATGTTGTCGTTAAAGCACTTTGGACCACTCACGCGCAAGAATGTGGTCGACCTCCATTAATGGAGAACAGGATTGTGGGAGGGATGAACGCCAAAGAAGGGGCTTGGCCATGGCAGGTGGATATACAGGTAACAAACATGCACTTTTAACATAATAGTCCACCCTTTAAGCCTGGTTCTAGTTGATATAGCTGACCTGCTGAGGTGAGGTTTGTCTGTGATTCTAAGGTGACTCATTGTTTTGTTTTTTTCACCCCCCTTGGGCCTCCAGACAAAGACTGAGGGTCATATCTGTGGAGGCTCCATCATCACAGAGAACTGGGTCTTATCAGCAGCACATTGTTTCCCCAAGTAAGACATTTATCCAGAGAACTCTTAAATATACCTTTACTCAAAGCATACTTTTGTAAAATATCGAGTTTTAACAAATGTATTCTTTTTTTTAATCGATATTTAAGCTGTCACATAATTTAATGACCCACTCCAATGAATATTGTGCTTTTTGTGGCATTTTTTCTCATCATAAAGGACATCTATAAAAATAAAAATCAGGTTAAAACTGTAATTCTGAGTTTGTCTAATTGAAACTGTTGCAAATCAGCTGCAGATGGGAAAAAATGTCATTAGAAAATCCTTGGAGCTGTGTTGTTGGTGCTCAAATAGACAAATAGCTCCTCCAAGCTGGCATCCGGCTCAAAACTGTGAGGCTGGATGGCTTCCAATAATGCTCGCCATTTTTGTTGAACCACTTATTTTTGGTTTGTGAGTGGGAGAGGCTGTAAGCTTGCAGGAGAGCATGTAAACAGATGGATGATGGGAAGAGGTTGGGCTTATTCCGCACCGACAGTCACAACTTGAATGAAATTCTGATGAACTCCTGCCGCTCCAGAAAGACTATGTCCTTGAAAATGACACAGGTTTTTGGATTTAGCCTGATTTTAATTAAAAGACCACTGGAAAACACTTTTAAACTAGATCAAACGATGATCGGAGTGGGACTTTTATCACTAAAACACGTAAAGATTTGACATTTTTGAACAAAAGCCATTTTTCTTTCGTTTAAGAACATCAGACGTGAGCAACTACATTGTCTACGTTGGCCGGTACCAGACCCAAAATACTAACCTGCACGAGTCGTCTCACTCTGTGAGCCGCGTGGTGATCCCATCCAGCTACGTTGAGTCTTACAAGGGGCAAGATGTGGCCCTAGTGCAGCTGTCCACCCCCATAACCTGGTCGGATTATGCTAGTCCTGTGTGCTTGCCCTCCTCTGGCACCCCGTTTGCTGCCGGCATGGAGTGCTACGTAACCGGCTGGGGCAACACCAAAGAAGATGGTAAAACTTTCAGTTATGTCAAATATTTAATAAGGTCCCTGTTTTGTTAGTCAGTAAATGAAAGTGTTTTTGTGTGAAAATATTATGTTTATTATTCTTTGTGTTTAAACCAAAAAAGTAAAAAGAATTAAACTCCAACTAAATGTCTCCATTTATAGTCCAAACATTGAGGATCTTTGTATTTTGTTTTTTTGTCTTAATGGCAAGTAATGGTGGAGAAACACATTTTTTGTGTCTTTCACAGTCCCTCTGTCGAGACCTGGGACTCTACAGGAAGTGAAGGTGCCAATCATCTCCCAGAGTTCATGTCAGGAAATGTACCTCTCAGATCCAGCGGAGCAGGTGGACATTCTGAGTGACATGATCTGTGCTGGATACCAGACGGGCGGAAAGGACTCCTGCCAGGTATTATTTGATCAGCTGTTTACATCACAGAACCTGTATTTCTTTATTTTCGTATAGCTTCTTTTTTTTTTTTTTTAAAGCATTTTGTCCTAAAGTGCACCCTTTTTAGCATCTAAATGTGTGTGTCATCTCCTTAGGGTGACTCAGGGGGGCCTTTGGTCTGCCAGATGACAAATGGGACCTGGGTGCAGGCTGGAGTGGTGAGCTTTGGGATCGGCTGTGCTCAGCAGAACAAGCCAGGCGTGTACGCCAGGCTTACCGCCTTCTCAAGCTTCATCAAGAACAACGTACCAGAGGTTCAGCTCTATGCAGGAGCCCATCACATCCAGAGTGGGAGCATTAGTTTGCTGGTTAGCTTTGTGCTAACACTGCAGGTTCTACTTCAAAGATGATTTGCCATCAAAACTTAATTTCTGAGGGTAACTCTAAATCTCTGCCTCGGTGGCCTTTAATAGTCACATTATTATGTTACTTGTATCTGACGTGCACCTGAAGCCATAACAAAATGAGAACATGATTTTGTTTTTGTTTTTTTAATTACAGCTTTGTATTATGAGCTTTGATTAAAAGTAGATTTCACAGTTTTGTACTTTAAATCATAAATTGTGATCATTTTGCATTTCAATTAAAGGATTTTTAGCCTAAAAGTCAGCTTTATCATTTATACTCTATCCTGTATATGTATATTCTATCATACTACACACAATATCTTTGGCTTTTTTGTAAGAGATCAACAGGAAATTGAATTTAGTGCACACTTTTATTTAGGTATCATTTACCTTTTCTCTTTAAAGTGACGTAGCATTCATACATTGATTTCAAAGATTTGTCTTTTATTACAGAGAAGTCAGTTTTGTGTGTTCTCTCTCTCTCTCTCTCTCTCTCTCTAAATAATTTCGTTTTCCAAATGTTTAAAATGTAACTCAGGAGTCGGGAGCTATGCCATCAGAGAGGATCATGGGAGAGCCGAGCTGTAGCTCCTGCTGCAGCGACTCCAGGTCAGCTGGAGTCATGCGGTGCACCTCGCTCCAGTCGGATAAGAGGGAGGCGGAGAGGGGGGCTGAGTCATAGCTGAAAGACAAAAGAAAATGAAAAAGCTGGAGTGCTCTGATTCAAAAGTGCAACAGTTGGGTTAATACATGTCATGGCGTGCACGACGGCAACTAGCGGTATTTTACGTTTTGACTGGAGGGTAAAACCTGTTAGACTTAAACCCAGCGCTCTTTGTATTTTGGATTGCATATAGAAGGGACAACACTTGATTTAATATAAGGGAACTAAAAGACCAAGTTTTAAAAATTTTCCATAAAAAATCTTTAAAAATATAATTATTTGCTTGTTGAAGAAAATTGTCCCTTTTTTCCTTTAACTGATTTGGCCCTAAGTTATGGATGGTAAAGTGTTTGAACGGGTCATTGTTTGAAGCCATTTCAAACACCTTGAGCTTAAAAAAAAAACTTGTTTTTGTCTACTTCAATCAAACAAGGATTTCTCAATCAGTGTAAAGACTTTTTTTTTTTTTGGAGTTGCTGGAAATAAGCGCACACCTTTCTCTTTCGGCCAGAAACAAATGTGCAAAATGACATTTTTATATTTTTACACTTGAATAATTGTATTAAAAACCTAAGCAGTTCTGTGTTATTGTGTAGCCAATGCAGATAACATGGTGCTTGCTCTTGTCACCTTTGCAGCCATTTCCAATCCAGCAAGTGTCTCATTCCTAGGAGTGAAAATTTGACTACTCTGAAAAAGTGGAGCTTGGAGTGGAATTTTAGCACTAAAATTTGCTCTTGCTTTTTATAAATACAAAAATCCTTCTAAACATGTTTTGGTTTTGTCAGCATTTTCTGAATTCGGATCAAGTACTGCCTTCCTTTGGTTATTCTAGTATTGGAAAACATTTAGAGGAGATGATGATGATGATGATGATGATGATGTAGATTCCCAGTTGTTTCTGTTGAACTCCAAGTTTTAGTATCAGATCTCACCTGTCCCGGTCACAGTTTTGCAGGTCCGTCAGAGATTGGTTCAAAAGGTCGTCCAGGTCAAAGCCCACGCCATACCCAGCACCGCTGCCTTTAGGAGTGACCGAGAACACCGGCGGTAAAATGTCCTCCACCTGACAGAGGAAAACACACAAAGTGTTGAACTTTCGTTTCCATTAAAGGTAAACTAAGACTTGTCTGTAAATAAATCCCAGTCCAAACCTGGGACTTGGACAGCTGCAGGGTGACTGTGTGGATGTCAGGAGCAGTAGGGGCTCCTTGCTGTCCGGTATCGGTGAACACCAGGCTGGGATGAGGCTGAGAGGAGACCCCTACTGTCCCACAGAGGGGATTTCTGGTCTCTGATGCTGGTTTCCCTCCTAATGTGGAACATAGCTTCTCTATTTGCCCTGAATTTCCTGTCATCGTGTTGAGGTTATTCTGACCTCCGATGCCCGCATTCCCATCGGTCTCTTGGGCGTTGAGGGTTGGCGCTTTTGACAAAAAACTCTCCAAAGGGAGCAGCTGTGGCTGCTGGTCAGCCTGGGTTTGGGGCTGCAGGAAGCTGGATGGCGGCGGCTGTGTCGTTCTGCTTGGTTGGTGCGGCGGCCTCGTCGCCAGTTGCTGGCCAGCCCAATTCCCTAACCCTAAACAGCCAAACCTGCTTTGAACGCCACTTTCAGGGTGAGGCTTCAGGGCGTTTTTAACGAACCCACCAGCCATGGCCATTAGGTCGATCCCTGCTGAGGGGGTCTGCTGGTTTATGGAGAAAGGCAATGATGGTGGTTGAGCGCTGGGCGACTGAAACAAGCCGTGCTGGTTCGGGTTTACTTGAGAGATTAGCTGGTTGTGTGCCTGAAACGTTCTCACCTCGTCGGTTTTATTGTTCATCGTTTCCGTGGTGTTCTCTGTAACTGCACCCGTGTGAGAACTCTCGTTACAATCCTTGTTCTTGCATCCATCGTTGTTAGGAGTTTGAGATTTGTCGCAGCGGCTGTCCATCATCCTCGTCCAGCGCTGCAACAAGCTCTTGTCGTTGTCGCTCAGCAACACCCCACCCAAAGAGTCCCCCTGTTTTCCCTCCCGTCTTTCCTTTTCTTTCATCTTTTTCTCCCTCTCTCTTGCTCGTTCCTGCCTCTTCTTTCTTTTCTCCTCTCTTTCCCGCTGACGCTCCTGGGCTGTGACAGACCGACGGGACTCTGGAACAGAGGACAGGGAGGATGAGGCACCTCCTCCTGCTCCGCTGTCAATACCGACACCCGAGGCTCCTCCATCTGCAAAAAAAAAAACAGATCAGAGAATTCACAGAAATGCATGAATGCAAAAAAAACAAAAAAAAGAAATAATAAATGTTGAGCTTACCACTCCTGGCTTTTTGTCTGATAGCGGATTTTAATAAAACTGCCTTAAGGGCATTTTTGGTGTCCTCTGAAATGGCGCCCTCCTTCCTGGTTCCCTCTGCTGCAGGTTGAGAACTCCTCGAGTTCTTGCCAAGTGACTGTGAAAGGGACTGAGAGAGTGAGTGGGCCTGTGCCACAGACAGAGACAGGGAGTGGGCAGAGGTGGGTATGGGTGCCATCCTCCGTGGCGGTGCAGTGGTGGGGGCCTGGGCCGCTGACTGAGCCTGAGTGTTCATTAAATACTCATGAACTTCACGGTCTCTCATCGCTTCCGATGAAGCACCCTGACTAGACACTGGGGTGGTTAAATCTATCGTCTCCGGCTGGCCGCTGTCGGAGTTGGCACTGGGCATATCCACGTCAACTGGGCCACTTTCAGTTTTACTGAGTAGAGATAAATTGTGGGTCACACATGTCCTGGTGACGTCTAATAGGGCTGCAGACTTGTCAAAGGCTTTAATCTGATCAGCAAATGTTTGGTTCACTTCTGCTGGATGGTTTTGCTGCTGCTGTATCTGTTGTGCTCTTGGTACCATTGGAAGCAGTGTGGATTCGGTCAGGTTGACGGCAGTCGGAGCATTACTCTGGTTATTACTTTGTGCAGCGGCTCCCTTGTTCCCTCTCGGCAATGGCTTGAATTGCAGCTTCTGACGGCAGCTTTGTTTCTTTTTATGAAAGTCCTGGATTTCCATTAAAATAGCGTCTTTGATTTGTTCCTTGCTCATTGCAATCTTATCAAATTCGAAGTCAAAAGCTGGAACGCATATAGGCTCATCATCTGGGTCGTGGTATTTCGCCAAGTACGGGTGCTCGAGTGCCTCCGTCACACCGATTCGTTGGCGGGGATCGAAGCGCAGCATGGCCCCCAGCAAGCCCAGGGCGTCCGGTTCAGCTTGTGGGTACAGTTTGGACAAAGGCACAGCAGTTCGTGACGGAAGGCTCTGAACATAGGAGCGCACTCTTTCAGCCCTTATAGCGCTTATTAAACCCTCAGGAGGTGTGCCTAACACACTTAAAATGAGCTGAAGCTGGTGGACGTAGTGTTTCCCAGGAAAAAGCTGCTTTCGGCCCAACATTTCGGCAAAGATGCAGCCCACAGACCACAGGTCAATAGCCAGACTGTAATGGTTCAGAGAGAGGAGCAGCTCAGGAGCGCGGTACCATCGAGTTGCCACATACTCGGTCATGAAGGAGTACGACTCCTCAGGGTGGGAACTTAGCCCCCTCGCCATGCCAAAGTCCCCAATTTTCAGCTCACAGTTTTCGTTCACCAGCAGGTTGGAGGGTTTGAGGTCGCGGTGGATGACGTTGGCAGAGTGCACGTACTTGAGGCCACGGAGGAGCTGGTAGAGAAAGTAGCGCGTGTGCTCGGGGGTTAGCGTTTGGGTGGAGTGGATGATCTGATGAAGGTCACTCTCCATGAGGTCCAGCACCACATACCTGGACACACAGCAAGTAAAGAGGTAAGACAACCGATTCTCCTCAAAGCATTTGAATTGACCTCTAAAAATACTGTGATACTCTTAACTAACTTAACTACTTGAGATAAAAGTGGTTGAATGTCTCTAGAGCAAAACTTAAGGGCACAAAACCAGTATGTCAAGAATGAAATATCTTCACGTTGGATTTAAATAAAATATATACTCGTTAAACTGGCTATAAAGGTAAATTTACATAAACACATGCAATAAATGTAAGTTATTTTTAAAAGATCTGCAATATCATTCATAGAAAACATTTTAAAATGGAAATTTGTTTTTTATGAGCCAAAAGGAGACGTATACATACACAGACTTGAAGGCTGAGTGAGGAAGGTTTGGCTGGAGGATGTCTTTGATGGCGATAATGTTGTCGTGTTTGAAATGTTTGAGAATCTTCAGCTCTCTTAAGGTGCGTTTGGCATTTGTCACCACCTCAAAAGCGTTGGAGATTTTCTTTATTGCCACCTGCTGGCCTGTGTGTGTGAAAGACACGGAGGGATGAGCAGTGTGAGTGAGGAGCAGCTCGTATTCAATTTCCTCATGTATTCTGAATGTGTGGCAGACAGTAACTACCATTGTCCCGTCTTCTGGCGGATGAAACGACACCATATGCCCCAGTACCAATGGTTTCTATGATATCATATTCCTCCCCAACGTCAAACTTCACATCCAGAGAGTGTGCTTTCAGCAACGCCAGGTTCTTTGCTGCCGTGCTGGTGTCGGCGTCTTCCCCTCCTTGCCGGTCCTGGGCCTCTCTGCCCTTTTCGGTGGCCATTCTTTCAGGAGAAGCCATGTTGGACTCACTTTTTCCAGCCACAGCATTTTTTGTAGCCATTTTCTGGAAAAAATGGAAAAAAAAGAAAACAGTTAAAAGTGGGCCTGCACAATAAATCCCACATTTTTCTGCATCACAATATCAGCCTGTGCAATTCGTGTATTGCAATTATGCAATTTATGGTTACCTTAAATGTTAACACACACAAAAAAACAATCCTATAGCAGCTTGACGGTTTTAACCTTTGCGGATTTGACCAATCGGATGGACCCCTTTTTTTTATTGATGTGGGTCCTTTGGAGTATACTTAATGTAGACTTCTGTTTAAACTATTCCAATAGAAATGAAATATTTTTTTTGTTTTTGCAAGCTCAATCATCACTTCAATATTGATCACTAATATCGCACATTGCATGTTTTTTTTTTCTAAATCGTGCAGCCCTCGTTAAAAGACATTCAGCTACATTAGCGTGAGTTTTTTTTTTTTTTTTTTTATCGCTCACTTACCTGCTTTTCATTAAGTTTGTTTCCAAGAATAAACAAAGAACTGACATCTATACTTCCCACATGAAATCCCAGGGCTGAAATGTCACACCAGAAACCTGTTCAAACAATGGCAGCTTGGATTACTGGGTGGCCTAAATAAGTATAAACACAAGAAAAATTCAACTTCATCAAACATCTTCAAAAATTTCTCTCCCGTAATATTTAAGTTTTATTTTGAAATAACTTGTTTTGATCCAAATGTTGTGAATATCTTAAATAAATAGCTATATGCAAATGAAACACAGGTTTTGCTCAAAATGATCAATAAATGGAATCAAAAGAACTTTGAAGAAACACTGAAAGTCTTTTTTCTGAGAGTAACCCAGTGAGAAACAGAACAATTAAAAAGAGAAATCTGACTATTAAAACAACAATAGTAATCAAGCCACAATGCATGTAATAGTCCTGTCCCTGACCAATAAGAGAAAGAAGCCATTTAAGAGTAAATCGAAAGTTTTTTGTTTGAAACAAAGCAAACGAATGCCATAAAGAATCCAACAGTGCTAACAGACCGTAAGGCCCGGCAGTAGACTGGAGGAACCCCCCTACCTTAAGTGAAATGTCCTGAGACAGATTAGTTAGAGATCAAATCCGCCTAAAGCTTTAAAACACAGCAGTTGACATTCTGTGTTGCCAACAACAAACAGAGATATATGACCGTAGCCTTACCCACTTTGTGACGCAGGGGCGTAACCTAACTGCTACCTGAACCTGTCTTTTCTTTTGATTAATGCCTCGAAACGGTCTTTTTTGTTGTTGTAGTGAAGCTTGAATGTAAACTACACGCGAGCGTTTCTGAAATGCATGTCATACGTGGATATTCTAAGACGTTTTTACGAACATAATTATGTTTAAGTCGGAGAAGCGTCAAAATACCTTGTGTGTAGCTTCCTCAATCGTTTCCTTATTCTTTTGAGTGCAAAGTGAAGAACCAATGAGATGAGAGAACGTTGAAGAAATTGTCCAATGAAATCGTGCAAAAAAACTTAGGGCGGGGTTTAGAAAGACAAAGATTGTCTTTGTTTATATCTTTATTATTTCCACGAACTGATTTTAGGAAACGAAACATGACGTATTTACAGTATTTTTTTTATTCTTTTAGTAATTTACAATAGAAAAAATGCTAAAATGTTATTTATCTTTATAACAAGTTCACAAAGCAGCAATTATCTGTTCTTTTTTTATTTTAAGTATTATTTACTTAAAGAAAACAATGAAACAATGATGGATAAACATATCAACATACTTACGCAAATCATGGAACGGAGTCAAGTTTTGTAAAAATATATATATATATATGTATTTTTACTTATTATTATTATATATCTTTCTATAAAGCTGTAGAGCTCGCATGCGCACGGCAACTTTTCTTTCTTTCTGTCTTTTTTTTCCTTTCTGTCAGAAAGCTGCACAGGCTGAATGCCTTAGTAAACAAACTTTAACGACCATATGTGAGGTTCAACATCTGGACCCAAACATCCAATGACAGGAAACCTTAAAACTCCCCGAGTCCAATCAGAAGGGACTGTTTCCTAACGAGCCTCCATGCAGAGGACAGGAGAGGAAAGACTGTTCAAGCTGATCCTGGCATTTATTTCAAAACTTTCATAGTGATCCATATTGGTCCAGACTTTTCCACATGGCTGCGAATGAGGCTATGCCGGCATGGGAGAGGAAGGCGCGCGTTTTTCTGTGTTTCTTCGGCTTGGTTTTATCCGTGTATGCCCTCCACGTCGAGCTGTCCCGTGAGAGAGACCCAGATTACAGGGCGATGTGCGACCTGGGGGAGTCTGTCAGCTGCTCCAAAGTTTTCACCTCTAGGTATGACTTCCTTCTTCCTTTTGGTAAAACGCAGCAAATGCGCCAACTCCAAACTTTCCCCCCCTAACAAGCTGAAAACCTGCATGAACTTTAGTAGATTCTCTCCACCCCCCCCTGCACTGCCACGTGTTAGAAATTCCCATTGAGGGTATGGAACCCTGGATGTGACATTTAAAAAAAAAAGTAAATTGACTTACACTTTTGTGTGCACAAATTAGTATTTTTTGGCCACAAATTAGTGTTTTGTTTAAAAAATAAAATAGTTTTTTGCGGGTACAAATTGTAGTATTAGCCATTTGTGGGCATATATTTGTGCACACATATAAGCATTTCGTGGCCACAATTTAGTATTTTGTGTGCACAAATTAGCATTTCATTCGCATTTTGTGTCCACTAATTATCATTTTATGGGCACAGATTAGCATTTTGTGGGTAAAAAGTGTTTTTTGTGGCCAAAAGTTGGTATTTTATTAGCATGTTGTGGACACAAATTAATATTTTGTGTAGACATATATTTTGAGCGCACAGATTAGCCACTTTTTGTGGGCACTAATTAGTAATTTGTACCAAAAAAAATCCTTATTCTTGGTAATGAAATATTAACTTGTGGTCATAAAACTATTATTTTAATTATTTCTTTTTTTTGTCCTTGACTCCGTAGCATGTCTCACAATGTTATTTCACATATTTCCAACATGATTTACCCATTACTTTGACAAGTATTTTTTATTTTTTTCATGCAAAGAAAATTTTCAAGATTTTTGTAATATTTTCCAGAATTTGATGACATGTTTTAACTTTTCTCTGGCAGATGGGGACGTGGTTTTGGTTTGGTCCAGTACTTTGTGGGCACAGATAGTCCTCTAAACCAGCCCAACAGCATCCTTGGTATCATATTTTACACTCTGCAGCTGGGTCTCGGTAAGTGAACCATAATAAAATTACAGTGGATAACTTTTAGTTTAAGACAGTTTAAGTTAAGATTAGTAGAATAAATGTTCTTTTTTTTTTTCTTTGCAGGACTGTCTCTGTCTAAAAAGGCAGCGCTGGCCTTGGTCCTCTCCTCCTGGGTGTCTCTGGCTGGCTCACTCTATCTTGCATCTATTTTAGCCTTTGTTTTGGGAGATTTCTGCATGGTTTGTGTGTCAACGTATGTTATCAATTTTGCACTGTTCTACACAAACCTAAAACGAAGGAGAGCGGTGGAGGCAATCAAGGAAAAAGCTGGATAAAATGGGTAAAAACAGCTTTCAAAACCTGATGCAGCCAATCTGCAGTGACCGTAAAATGAGGAGTAATACCTTTGCTAAATGATTTAATTATTTTTGTTTGTTTTGTTTTCAGAAAATACAGTTACATATTTTCTTTAGCAACACTGCATTTGTGATTAAACTTTTTTTGTAACCATTGTCAATCCTTACTTGTTTTTCTGTCATTATGTCTTGAACTCATCAAATTTTACAACGAAATCAAGAAAACAACCAAAAGGGGGCGCCAGACACAAACATAGATAGAAAGATGGATCCATAGTAATGCACTTACATTTTTCAATAAAAGATAGATGTAAAATATAGAGGAAATGATGCTCTAACTTGAGGGCATCATTCCCTTACTGACAATATGTGAATTATTTACTGTGAAATCTCTGGAGACAATGTTTTCTAATAAAAAGTTGGGCTTTTTTGGTATTTAATTCTTAGTTTATTTTTTTGTTCTTGTTTAAGTGACCATCTCTGTAAAGCAGCAATTCACATCCGTAAATCAACTAATAAAGAGAGGCATAAGCCACAGTAAGTGCTGCCTCATTTTTTTTAAAGGGCCATGGCTCACATTACTGACTCGTGTTCAAGCTTATCTTTCCTACCTGTCCTACATTTACAAGGTTATTGACTTTTTTTTAAAGCTTCTGGTTACAAAAAACATATTCCTTTTTTAAAGATGCATCAGAAAATAAGGTCCAAACGATCTGATTAATTGACAAACTGATAATAGTAAAGGAGATGTAACTGAAAAACAAAGATAAGGACATGACTCCCTTTTGATTTTATAAAGAACAAAGCATAATGATTTGTAAAAACAAAATTAAGCCATTAAACACAGTTATATGAGGTAGTTCACTGCAAATATTTTGTGAGTTTTTGAAATCGTACAAAATTTAAAAAGATACTGTGAATGTGAAGAATCAAAAAACCTTGTAACAAGATTGTGGGAGCAGCAGTCCAAACCCAGACCTCCCTATACCCGGCCACCTCCTCCAGCTCTTCTGGGGGGATTCTGAGGCATTTCCAGGCCAGCTGAGAGACATAGTAAGTACTTCTAGCATGTCCCAGGTCTTCCTCGGAGTCTCTCCCCAGTGGGACATGCCCAGAACACCTCACCACGGAGGGATCTGGACCAGATGGCCGAGCCACCTTACCTGGCTCCTCTTGATGTAGAGGAGTAGCAGCTCTACTCCACCTTACCTGGCTCCTCTTGATGTAGAGGAGTAGCAGCTCTACTCCAAGCTCTCTATGAGTGGCCAAACTCCTCACCCTGTGAAGGAAAGTCATTTTGGTTGCTTGTAATCAAGGCTTCATTGATTGTTCTGATCATAGGTGAGTATTTGAACAAAGATCAACTGGTAAATTAAGAGCTTTGCTTTCTGAATCATCTCTCTCTTCATCAGAACCACGACTTGAGACGCGGTGGAGCTGACCCTCATCTCAGCCATTTCATTCTCGGTCCAACACATGGTAGAAGTCCTGGATTTTTTTAGATGACTTTTATATTATTTCCCTCCTTTAAATCCATATCAACTTGTGACAATTTAGGAACAGGCGTCATAGAAAAGCAATTTCAATTCAAATTATTCCAAATGTGTATTTTAGACCTATAGGGATTAGGGATCTGTTTAATTAAAGACTCAAAATCGTGTTTTCAGTATGTTCTACTAGTATTTATTCTCATTATGGAGGACTGATATAAGGAAAACTTAGCTTAAAATTTGATTTCTGAGTATTTCTTTTGTCAAATTGGGGAAAAATATCAAAAGCTTGTAGTTATGTACAAACTATGATTGGCATGCCACACGCTCACTGCTCCGTTCCATGACTAGATCCATGAACGTCTTTGTTTTCTTCATCTGAGCTGGTTCAAAACTGTACAGCTGGACAGCTCCAATATTGCTCGGCGTTTTTGTTGCATCGCTAATGTTGGATTGGGGTTGTGAAGGGCTGTTAGTTAGCTGAAGAAAGTGTAAACAAAGAGATGATGGGGAATGAGCACAGGTTTACTCCCCGCCAACAGTCCCACCCACAACTCAGAGGCGAATTTCTGATGAACTCCTGCCGCTCTGCAGACAGTGTCCTAGAAAGGAACTCTTAGGTTTTTCAAACAGAACTTCCTTGTTATTTGGAAATAGGTTTAGTAAGGGAACTGCTGACTTCTACAAAATGACCAAAAACATCTGTTGCTCCTAGTTTCTCATAACTTAGTCCCTGTTTAATATTCATATAGCCCTGTCAATCTAGTGAAATGTATGAATTGTATTGCTCGTTTTCTAAACTGTGATAACTTGTTACGTATTCTAAAGCAAATGACAAAGATCGTTATAGTAAAGAAAAGAGCCCCAACAGCACATAGCCCTAAGGTCAAACAAAGTTAGATTTATGGTTAGATCTTACTTGCACATTTCACAATTTCCTCACTTACATGAAGTAACAAGTGCGTAGCAAAATACATTTAACTTCCTTCTTTTAACCCTTTTCCTTCTGTCTGATAGTTTCGATTTTGCTGCCTTTTTTTAACTCTCAGGGTTAGATTAAAAACAGACATGTGCTTTGAATACTTGACAGACACTTGTTTGTCTCAGGGAGGAAGTGACTTAAAGAGCGCAAATAGGACTATATAATCTATGTAATCTCTATATAATCAACAATATTTATGACTCCTTTGCTAAGTAAAGTCAGTCACCGGCGATTCAGTCTTAGTAATAATAACTGATAAATAGCTCAGTCACATGGATGGATATCCAGAGACTAAAAATGTAAAGTGTTGCAATCATTTGAATATTTGAATCTTACACACTAAAAACTCCATTGGTGAAAATAACTCAAATTTAGTTGTTCTTAACTACAAGATTAAAAAGAGACCAAGTTCTTTTTGGATTATTTTAAGACAAAAACAAAAAACTCAGGTAAAAAAAGAAAAACAAAATTGTGTTAAAATGAAACCCAAAGTAACCCAAAAATATCTCAACATGAAAAACTAAAGAATGGAGTTAAAAATATAACCTAAATGTTTTAAGAGCGTACTAAGCCATCGAGTCTGGAGCACCCATGAAAGAAAAGTGAACTAAATTTAGTGCAAAGGTTTATAGAAAATTCTCTAAACCATTCCATACTGTAAGAAAACAAGATTTTAGCACAATTATAGTTTGAACTGAAGAAATAAACTTCTTGGGCATTATTGAGCGCAATGCAGCTGTTTGTTTTTTAGTCTTGTTACTTTCAGGTAGGATGATAAAATGAATTTCTCTTACGAACCCTAAATAACAATGGTGACATTAACGTTTGACAGTGAGGACGTGATGGCTATGTCATGAAAATAACCAAAATGTGCACAGAAAAGATTATCAGTGTTGTAATATCTTAGTACTATCATGCTGCAATTAGTTCAGAAATTAAAATTTAATTTGACAAAAAAGGACAGAGTCAGATAAACTCAACTTATTGGAGCTAAACTGTAAAATATTTAGCTGTACCAATAGACAAAAACAGAAAGCAAAAAAGTCATTCATCTAACTTCACATGCGTGTGAACTGAACCTCTAAGGGGTCTGCAACCTGCAGCTCCAGAACCACATGTGGGTCATTTACCCTCTATTCTGGCTCTCTGGTTAAAGAAAAAGAAAAACGTTTTAATTTTTAAAAGTTAAAAAGTCAGTGGTAAAGTAAACCAACTGAGACTTTTCTCATTCACAACCAGTTCAAGGACAGTTTGTATCACAAGTTGAACTAAAGCATTTTTGATTGATTTTTGGGAGCCGTATAACTATTACTTCTGATTTCATTTCGGTTAGTTAGATTTACAAATGACTGGCTAAGATGCACCACAAAAGGTAAAAAAAAAACCTGTTTGTTTTTTATCACTGCTGACATGTACTAGTACATATGCAGCGTAGAGATGATCCTATGTAACACAGTGTCTTTTATTTTGAAAGGAAGTCATTTGAACCTCTGTCTAAAGTTGTAAACAATTTCACATGTTGAAAAAGGGCTTTTGTCTCGTTATGTTTTGTGTTTTATTTATGCCAAAGAAAAACAACAGTTCATTTCTATTTATCACACGAGTAACAATAAAATAATACAAATCAGTGTCTCTTTATTGTAAAGGGTGAAGTAAGACTTTGTGGATCCTACTGAGTTGTGGTCAGTGAGTATTTGACCCAAATGGCTCTTAAAGTGTTGCAGGTTGTAGACCCCTGCTCTAAGTCTGGCTGGTCCCACAAAGTTAAAGTTAAGAACATGGAATTGTCCAAAACCTCTCTGCTCTATGTGGAATGATTTAGAGTTCTTTTGTCTATTGAGTTAAGGGGGACAGCTCCTGAAACAAAACCCCACACCATAATCCTCCCTCTACCAAACTTCCAATTTGTCCGCTCTGGAATCGTAGAACCGTAGATGGTAAAAATGGGATTCATCCTCCCAACAAACGGGTTTTCACTGATAGTCATCATTTAATCTGGTACTTTGTGTTTCCAAATTTTATGTGAGGCTTCGATGCAGCTCCTCTATGTATCTCCCTCAGTGTCTGAAGGCCCCGTGAAGATGGAGATCTGTGGGGTTTTGGATGTGTGAGGTTTCTTCATGGTTAGAATGTTTGAGGGTGTTTTTTTAAGCTTCTCATTCATTCAGGTGATGTTTCTTTGAAGTTGAGTCATGGCAACTGGACTTAAAATCTTCTTCCTTGAAATGTTTCGCCACTCATCCAAGTGGATTCATCGGCAGCTGTTTTTAAATAAAACATTTTCTTGGGGGGGAAAAAAACTTGTTATTCTTTATCAAAATGTAATTTTTTTTATATACATTGGGACAAATAATAAGTGAAACAATACTTAAAACTTTAAAAACGATCAACGGCTCAGCACAGTTCTTAGCATGTTTGACGCCCCCCATCTTTATTTATTCACACACTCCACAAAAATCAGCTGACTGTTATCTTTTCATATGATAATAGCATTGTATTTCATCCTAAAAATAAAACTTGTGAGACTGTGGTTTTAAGATAGCAACTCTTTATCATTCTAAGGTGTACTCCCTGAAACTCCTGATCTCATTCAAGCTTTTTAGAATGGAAAAGAAAAACGGACTTTCATGCAAATATTTTGATGGGAGGGACAGTTGGCCGTACAAGTAGAGTATATAAACTGTAGAACAAACTGTGCTAACACTCAGAGAAGGTCTCAACAGTCGCACAATGGCTTTGTGGAAGCTGGTTTCCTTTCTGCTTCTTGTGGGTCTTCTCCCTACAGGTATGTCTATTTTTTAGATCCTCTTTAACTTTATTCAGGGAAAGAAACTAAAACTATTTGTTTGCTGAAAAGTGTTTATGGGCATTCTGGTGGAGTAGTGGTTAGCACTCCTGAATCACAGCTAGAAGGCTCTGGTTCAAATCCCAGCCAGGGCTGTTGAGTTTGCATGTTCTCCCTGTGTATGTGTGGGTTTTCTCCATCTTCCTCCCACAGAGAACAGGCTTCATAGGTTAAAAGATGACTCTAAATTGCCTCAAGATGTGAGTGTGATTGTGTTGCCCACCTTCCTCCAACAGTGGCTGGGATAGGCTCCAGCAACCCAGTGAGATGAGATTAGGCGGTTTCGGAAAATTTTGGGAAAAAACTTTAATTGGCTTTATGATGATAAATGATCAAAGAAATGCACAAAATGGGTACAGAGTACTGTTACTAATGCTGGTCATTGTCAATTTTAAAAGCGGTAACCGTAAATGTCCCTGTTTATTGTGGATCATTATGGGATAAATGTTCTTTTAAACTAGTTACCACATCATTGTCCCATAATTATCTGGTAGATAACCAGAGTACGTCAATTTGTTTTTATTTTTTTCTTAGGTCAACTTAATTTAAAGAATATAAACACTGATTCATGCCAAAACACATCTAGAGGTTACAACTTTTAAATAGCTTTTTTTGTTGCCACTAAAACTTCAGCTTTTAAAAAACCCAACATTATATGTTTTGTACAGTTGATTCTGAGGTTTTTCTAAAAATTATTTCATTTGTCATCTCTTTTCTAGGCTCCCTTGCCCAGCTAGATGGTAAAAACATTTGCTTATTTAAACTATTTTATTTTGTAAACTGCTTTTCTCATGGTTTGCCTCACAAATTTGTGTTTCAGTGTGCGGCATTGCTCCTATCAATTCAAAAATTGTTGGGGGGGCAGATGCTGTGCCTGGAAGTTGGCCTTGGCAGGCCAGTCTGCAGTTTTTCGGCAATCATTTTTGTGGTGGCTCCCTGATCAACAAGGAGTGGGTGCTGACTGCGGCTCACTGTGTTGTTGGGTGAGAAAATGAAACGCTGCTCATTGTAGTGAATAGTCACGACTTGGATTTCACCCTGATTTGTGTAAGAAAGCAAATATTGGATTTGACGTAAGAAGGAAATCTCTGAAATTCCTTAAACAAATTAAACAGTCAACAAAATTTTAGATAAGAAATATTGCAGAATGCAAATATATGTTCAGGTAAATGATTTATTTTCTGATTTCAGAACAAGCACAAAGGAATTGCTGGTTTCTTTTGGCCGTCAGAATTTGGAAGGAAAGAACCCAAATGAGGTTTCCAGGCGTGTAGCTGCTATAAAAGTTCATCCGGACTTTGACAGTGAAACTGTGAACAACGACATCGCCCTGGTCAGACTCTCTTCACCTGTAACTTTCAGTCACTACATCAGGCCTGTGTGTTTAGCAGCGAATGCAAGTGTGTTCAACAATGGCACTGGCAGCTGGGTCACCGGCTGGGGTCACGTTAAAGAAGGAGGCAAGCTGACTCTTACTATATACTCCATATTTGCACAAGCTGGTCTAAAGTGTGTTTCCCTCCAGAGGAGTTGCCGTTTCCTCAAACCCTTCAAGAAGTGGGTGTGCCAGTTATAGGAAACCGACAGTGTGACTGTCTCTATGGAGTCATCAACATCACCAGCAACATGATCTGTGCTGGACGTTTGGACGGGGGCAAAGACTCGTGTCAGGTATGCTACTCATTTTAATGTCTCTTTAAAGATTAGAGTTTAATTAATATATATATAAATATATTTTTTTATTTATTTTTTTGCCTTAGGGAGACTCGGGTGGTCCCATGGTGACTAAGCTGGGTTCTGTTTGGATCCAATCTGGAATCGTCAGTTTTGGTTTTGGCTGTGCTCGGCCCAATCTGCCAGGAGTGTATTCTAGAGTTTCCCGTTACCAGACTTGGATCAAATCCCACATAAGCTCTCATGAGCCAGGCTTTGTCCAGTTCCCCTCCATGGAACCGGATCCAGACAGCAATTACACCTGTCCTGGCCTGCCAACTGCCATAGCTTTGCCTGTTACCAGTCCTACAAGCAGGTCAAACCTTGGTAATTACAAAACCCATTAATCTATGCATCCATTTGTTCATTGTTTGATTAAAACCTGCACCTCTGGTGTGCACAAAAACCCCACTTGGGCAGAGACAATCATTTCTAGAAATATCATGTTATCTTCCAAAGACCTTGTGATTTGTCATGATACAGACCCTTTAGGATCAAGTGTTTGAACTGCTACACTGTCATCTAACAACATGTTTTTACATCAACAGGAGTAAAGACAGTCCATTGATGTGGAATTATGGGAAAAGCCTTCACAGACGATCTGTTTTAAAGAAGTGTCCCATCTTTTCCAACACAATTTACTATGTAATGATCTTTTAATGATGAATTATGAATGAAAAAAGATGTTGGAGCGATTATTATTATCACTGAGAAAGTGGGTCTAAGGTCAGGGATGCCCAGTTATCTTAGTCTGTTTAATTTAGTTCAGCAATCAGCTATTGTATTTTATGACTGATTTGATGTTTTAATACAGGTATGAAGCCTGTTGAGGTGAATGTATTGTGATATTGAGCTATATAAATAAAATTGAATTAAATTGAATCAGAAAATGGATGAAGCTAAACATGACTGTCTATTTCCCTTGGACTGGACTTGGACTGGGGCTCCAAGTGCTAGGACCACTAGTTTCTTTGGTAATACTCTAAAATATCATAGTTTAAAACCTTGCATGGTATGGAAGGTTCCCCTGCTTAAACCAGCACATGTCCAGGCCCGTCTAAAGTTTAGCAGTGACCATTTGGATGATCCACAGGAGTCATGGGAGAAAGTCATGTGCTCAGATAAAATGTTTCTGTCTTAATTCCACTTGCCATGTTTGGAGAAAGAAGAATGTTAAGTGCCAATTCAAGAACACCAACCCTACTGTGGAGCATGGGGGTGGTAGCATCATGCTATGGGGGTGTTTTTCTACACATGGGACAGGACGACTGCACTGTATTCAGGAGAGGACAACTGGGGTTATGTATAGCTAGAGTTTGGGGAACAACCTCCTTCCCTCTTATAGCCTGAGTAATCACAAAGAAACGCTACTGTACCAAATATTGACATTGATTTTATCATGTGATCAAACACTTATTTGCAACAGGAATATACAAATAAATTATTTTAAAAAATCATACAATGTGACTTCCAGAGTTTGTTTTAGATCATGTCTCTCACAGTGGACCTGCACCAAAGATGAAAATGTCAGACCCCCCTCCATGTTTTCTAAGTGGGAGAACTTGCAAACTCTCAGGGGGTTCAAATACTTCTTTGTTTCAGTGGAACAACTTCTTCATCTCTAAAAAAGTGGTATCCATATTTAATTGTTCAGATTTGGTCGATTTGAAGCTCCTTGTAGGACTCGCTGGTGTTTTTTTTAAAGCAGTTAGGCAGTTTTTTTGTTTGTTATTTTTTTTCTTTGATTAGGCCGTTTTCAAAAAGAAATCTTTGTTGGTTTCTTGGGCATTGTCTCTTCAGACCAGCAGTAATTTATATAAACCTCGTTTTTTTTGTCAAAGGAAAGTTGTACTAGTGGATATACAAACCACCAGCTCCTAAAGACACAAAGATCATAAATGACACTTTATTTTTAATTTACTTCCATTACATAACAGTCTATTACATAGGTGCCAGTTTGTGACTCATTTAGTCTTTTTTGTTTTTTTGCTAAAAACGTTCCTAAGAAAAAGGACTGACAGTGATCTGCATTGAGACAGAGAGACTTTTAAAACTGAAGAAAGAACAGGAACACTCCTACAAACAGGTTATCATCCATGTGTTTCTTCAGAAGGAGCAGTGCATGGACTTCATTTATAAGTAAAAGTTTGTCAAAAATAAAACATTTCAGTTTGACATCTCATGCAATAAAGACATTTATTTTCACAGTCTTTTAGTTTGGCAGAAGCCTGCGTTCAATTACATAAGACAAGATCTCCATGAAACTTTTGGGTAATAAACTACCCCTAACGGAGCTCACAGGTGGAAGGTGGGTGGGGCGATGAACGCAGCACTTGTGGTAAAGGAAGAGAAGGAAAAACGTGAACACCTGGACTTAAATGGGACGCTGAACGGTTGAGTTCATTAAACTGAACCGCCCTAGAAAGGAGTAACCGAAGTAAACACACTGCTAGAGTAGTCTGCCTGAAATGCTCCCAAGGTCGCTCAATTGGTGATTTTTGTTTCTGTACTACAGTTTGTACAAAGAAGAAAAATGTATAAAGCGACATTTCATACAACACTTTTTAACTGATGCCAATCAAATGGTGAATGGGTTACTCTTTGGGGGTTCACATGTTTGTAAATCTTTTTTTTTGTTTTTGTTTTTTTATTTTTTTATTTTTAACTTGTCCTGTCCAACAGCTGGGCAAACAGATGAGAGCTGAAGGCCTCTTGTGTTGGACATATTTTGCTTTAACAACAGGGGTTATTAATCTATGACAAACCAGAGGAATGTCTGAATAAACCCCTTTTGTAGTTGAGGCCAAACTTTATTAAATTCCATCATGTTTGAAAATCTTTGGTGTTGGACCGGACGGAAAAGGAAAGGAGGGAAGAAGAGAGAGGGATGTTAGAGAGGAGGGGGGATAGGAGGGTGATAATAGGAGGGGGGGGGGGGTAGAACCATGAAGCAGCCTAAAGCAACAACTTTACTGGATGTTTGTCATTACGGTAAGGTTCAAGTGTAATACAAATCTCAAAGGGCGGGGCCTGTCCACACACACATTCAGATGTTGTAAACACACCTGTTAACTGCAAAGATGTCCACATGTCAACATGTACACAAAACATGCACACAATACAGATATGGTTCAGACACGCATACTTATGCCTTTAAACCAACTAGTGTGAAATATTTCATTCATTCAATCATGCAAATTATTAGAGTAACGGTGAGCTAACACCTGTGCTCAGGTGAGTGTTTAAGTTCTTCTAAATGAATGGTGGAATGTGAAAAGAAGGAGGGAGGGTGACCAGCCATCCCCACACCAAGACCCCCGCCGCAGCAGCAGCGGCAGCCAGAATTCCCAGCGCCACCCGGCAGCAGGCAGGGAACAACCACCCCCCGGGCGATCGCATCCGCCACCCAGGCCAGGGCCAGCAGGACCACCACGAGGCCCCCAGAGCCAGAGAGCAGGGAGGCATGGGGGGAAGAGAGCGCCGCCCCAGCCCAACCAGGGGAGCAGCCCCCCCGCCGGGAGGGCCCAACGCAGGGACCCCACCCGAGAAGAGCGCCCACAGCCCCAGACGAGCACCCCCTCACCACCCAGGAGTTCTGGGTATCCCCCCGCCCCAACCCCAGATACGAGCCAGGACCCCCCAAGGGAGACCCGCTCTGCGCTCCAGGCAGCCACCCACCCGGCCTATGGTTGGTCCAGGAAGGAGCAAGGCAGGGGACAGCCGGCCCCGCCCAGGAGGGGGGCACCCCGGAGAAAAGAGGGGCCCACAAGGGGTGTTGTTAACATGGCCCGACCAGTCTCTGTCACAG
This sequence comes from Oryzias curvinotus, assembly GCA_023969325.1. Taxonomy (NCBI): domain Eukaryota; kingdom Metazoa; phylum Chordata; class Actinopteri; order Beloniformes; family Adrianichthyidae; genus Oryzias; species Oryzias curvinotus. The sequence continues at coordinate 8,590,038 of CM043724.1, read as the reverse complement.
TTGGAGTGTGGGCGGGGGCCCAGCGCCCAGGGGCAGAAACCCGAACCCACCCCACAGGGAAACGGACACCCCCGGCTCAGGTGTAATGTGAACCCCCTCCCTGTGCGGAGAGAGCCCCGCCGGGCCCAGGAAACCGGCACCCAGGGGACACGGCAGCCGCTGCCAAGTGCCCAGTACCCCCCACCAGGGATGGGGTAGGGGACAGATGGACCTTGGACCCACCTTCCTTGTATAATGTGTGTGCGTGTGTTCGTAAGGTTGTATGTGTGTGTGTTTGTGTTTGAATGTATATTATGAGAAGTAAAAAGTGTGTGTACTCGGGGGGTGCAGTTAAAATTGGTGGGTAGGGCACAGAGAGGACATTCCCCGATTACTCACAGTAATGTCCCCTCACCCTCCCCACCAAGGGTCCCTAAATGTCTAAGGTGCGGTTAAAATTGGCGGGTAAGGTGCTAGGAGGACATCTGCTGCTTGCTGGCAGTGATGTCCAAGCACCCCCCCTACCAAGGGCCCTACATGTCTAAGGTGCAAATACATACATACATATATATACAAATACATCCATACGGCAACCATGGGAGGGAGACCACTGCCAAGTAGCCCCCCCCCCAAAAGCGCATCGCAGGCTAAACCCCCCACCCCCTCACCCTAATATGAGATTATATGAGGAAGGGGGTGAGTTGGGGACAGCTGGCAGACTGTCTCCCGGTGGTCAAACATCCGTCCCCCAGTCCCCCCCAGCATAGGGCCCAGGTCCCCCAGCCTCGGGGCCCCATCCCCCGAGGCACCGACGCCCCAGGCCCAGCACGACCCCCCCCACACAGAGAGAGAGGAGCCAGAAAGCGCCGCCCCCCCCGGAGCGAGCCCAGGCCCCCACCCTCAGGCGCCGGCCCCGAGGGAGCTCTGGTCAGGCCTCGACGGGACCAAGGCAGCCAACCGGCCAGGGCAACCGCCGATTGCCACCAGCGGAGATCCCGACCCGTCAAACCCCCAAGGCCCCGTACCCATGGTGCCCCCCCCCCCCCGGAAAGCCCCCCCACAAGACAGGGCCGACAGACCCCCCCCCCACACCCCCCAAGACCCCGCAGCCGCAGCGGGTGACGCCCAGAGCGACCGGGGGCCCCAAGAGGGTTGCCCTGCCCCGCCCCAGAGCCAGGGAAGGGTTGATCCCAGCCCCAGGTGTAGGACGGAAGCCCATCCAGCGCCGCTGGACCTACCCCCCCCGAGCAGGACCCCCCACCAACCCCCCCCAGCACGGACAAAGAGACCACCCCCCCAAGCCAAGCCGGACCACCACCCAACCCCCCCACCACGCACCCCCCACCGCCAAGCCCAGAAGACCACGCAGCGCCCAGCCCGCCCCGCCCAGGCACCGGACCCGACCCCCCAACTGAATGGGATCCCCACCAGCCCCCACCGGGCAGCAGAGACCCCGACCCCCACCCCGCACCACGGCAGAGAGGCAGGGAGCAGCGACAACCACTTGTAAATCTGACTGATAACGTCAGTGCCTCACCAGCCTTAAACCTCACCGCTCCTCACTGGAATGGACCTTTATAATATGTAAGGCAGGACTTTTTTTAGCATCGTTATGAGGTTTGGTTTGTTTGATCTTGTTTTTTTCATGTTCTGTTTTTTATCCTGTTTTCCCCTCTTTCCTGTCTCACCTGATTTCTATAGTTAAACATCATCTGTGTATTTAGACATGAAGTGCATACCAGCATCATCTGGCATCATGTCCATTCTGCTAGGCTTCAATTGAAATGATTGTTCTTTATTTTAATATTTTTTATTTACTGATTTACTAGTTGTAAGCACATTCCCATGCAAAGTTAAGATAATGAATTTAAGGTGTGGCTAGAAGGACAGAATACTTATTTCATTAAAAAAAAAAGCTTGCAGCAAAGATACATCCTTTGAAGAAAAAAAGACATAAAACAAAAGATTTAGCATAGTTTGCTCAAAAAAAAAAAGCTAGGCTTTAGTACAAACTTCAAGAGGTATTGACATCCACAGCTGATGAGACGAATGGCATTTATGCCTCTGGGGGGTCTCCTGTATCTGGATCTGCATCTGGATCCGCTGCATTTGCATTTTCATTAATCATTTGACTGTATTTGCTCTTAAAGAATCCAGCCTGAAAAAAAAGCATTTATGTATTTCCTAAAAAGACTTTTTGCACTTAATAGATCAAGAAAAGCCATCAATGATCATGTTTTGCTGTTTTCTTTCTTTATGTAAAATGTCTCTCACCTTATAAAGGCCAGTAGTAACCAAGGCCACAAACGCCAACCCTCCCAGAGATCCTCCAACAATCTCTTTAGTAAAATCTGGCTCAGAGTAAACCTCCACTTCTGCTTCAAGCTGAAAGGGGAAGCAACAACATTTTAAAACATTTACAAGTGTCTTTGACAATCAAGAACAGAGAATATTCAGTCACCTTGCGAACAGGAGGCTTGTGGGTGGAAGTTGTGGAGAAAAAGATGTACTGATCTTGGTCGTATTCAAGACTGACTGTGCTGATCAGGAGGAATCTGGAGGAAGAAAGTCCAATCTGAGAGAAAGAAAAGAAATCCAGGTTAAACTTTTAGTTTAATTAAGTAAAACTGTACATACTTACAGGACTACTACATCTTAGAGTCAAGAAAGAATATTTTACAGTATAATAACAGGGCATCCTTGCATGTCACTTACCTGTTCTATCCACCCTGAAGTCAGATTGGCAGAGATGGTATGTGTTATTTTCTCCTGCTTTTCCATGAACCTTCTGCACTTGAATGTCCTGCATGTGGCTACAGAGCAGTCCTGTAGGTGATAAAGGCAGAGAAAGCTGAACTGGAATTCATTTTTCGTCTAACAACAACAGTAACAGGTACATCACTTACCACTATTTTGGTCTTCTTCACCTGATCAATAAAGTCAGTGATAGTCGGTTTATCGTCTTTAACACTTTGACAATCTGGAATCTGAAGGAAGACAGGATTAATCGCTTCATCTAAAGTCATGACGGGAGTCTAAGACTTATTCCTAGGATCAGGGTAAATACTCTTGAACAGTGGTCCCCAACCTTTTTCAGGTCACAGGCTGGTTTAATGTCCCACTATGTTTTCATGAATTGGTCCTTCTCTTTTTACTTCCAGATTCTCTTAAGGGTTGAGGGTAAAGTTTATCTTAATCATCTGTAAAATGTCTAAAATATTTTGTGTAGGAACCATTAAAATGTGTTCTAGGTTTTCACTTAACCCATAACTGTGTAAGTGGAAACTAAAAACCACACGCCAACTTAAGCATCATTTGACTTTTAATGTGTCATAGATTAATACAAAAACTGGTATTTTCTTAATATAATAATAAAAATACATTTCTACTTCAAATAAAAAATCTATTATCGTTACCATTTTTGGCTTTTATAGCTCACCTGCAGACGTTCCCCATCTCCCCAAATGTCTTTGTTTCCGAGTTTTATAGGAACCTCGATCACCACAGTCAGATTTAATGCCCTGAAATTGTTTGTAACCTGAAAAACATAGTTTAAAAGGCTTTAGTCTATAATCACCAAATATATTTGACAGTAAATTAACTTCAAAGTTGAACGTATCCTAATACCGTACATAAACCATTTACCTCTGCTGATTGTTGGAATGGTTTCTTCAAGTCTTTTCCAAAAGAGAAGTTCCTGTAGATGTTGGACCTAACAAGCATTACACAGATATTTTTATTTTTTTGCTACAACTGTGGAAAAATTTGTAGTTTTTCAGGAAATTAGTGAAGTTAAGCTGTGACAAGACGAACCCCTCGATTGTAACCAGAATGCTGTACTTCACATCAATCTCCTTTTTCTTGTAGAGTTCACTCAAAGAGGAGTGCTGCTGATTCCCACTGGAAAATTAAACAGCATCTCAGCACATATGTTGGATGCATTCATAATATGTGGTAGGATCAATACCTGGTGGCATTAGCAGTGATGGAGATCTGTCTGCCAACTTGACTGTTGGTTTCAATCCCATAGGAAACTATAAAAATAGCCTAAAAAAAACAAACTCAAATAAACATCAGGTGGAATCTCCCTTTGAATTCATGCTTTGCAGTAAAAAAAATGGTCTCAACCTTAGATTTGCTTTTGAAAATTGGTTTATCAACCGTGCAGAGGGTGTTTCCCCGACTTTGACCATCCTCACTGTCTGAAGAGTTGCATTCAATTCTCCCCTGTTTAAAAAAATACTTCAATCAAAGCTAAATCGAGAGGAAAATGAAAAACAGAAAAAGTGATCTTGATGTCTTACCTTAATGATGGTGAACTTCCTGTAGGAGATTCCAGCTGGGTATGTGAGAGTAACATGGCTGTTGTATGAGTTTTCCTCTCTGTTCTCCAGTGATACGGTTACATTCACAAGTTCATCGATGCCCACTTTAACCAACGCAGAGCTGACAGATAAACCAAAATGAGCAGTATAGCCATCCTCAAGCATTGCAAGAAAACATTTTTGGTCAAATCCTGGCTGCAAGATGGATGCTTAACTACATAGCAGATTTGTGGATTTTGCTAAGCAGAGACATAAAATCATCTTTAAATGGATTTTAATCTAACAAGTAAAAATGATCTCTTTCTATTTTAAAAACATGATCACAATATGATAATATGAACGCTGGACAGTTTTTTTTGGAAAACATATACAGATTTCCAAATGTTTTGCCTTCATTTAATTTAATTAATAAAGTTTCTGTTTGTGTTCTTATTTTCACTGTTCAGGTCCTACAACAATTATTTTTTTAGACAGATCTGATCCAGAGGGATCATTTACAAAGGATCATAAAAAGTCAAACATACACTAAACTCACCAATTGTTATTTATTTAGTAATTAAAATGCATGTAAGCAGATTAACCTACAAATGTTATATGAGTTTCACATCATGAACATTTGAAAATCTGTCTACATTTTACAGTCATGAAGTACTTCGATATTTGTTTTATAGTGAAAAGTCCATTACTACCTGAACACATCAAAGTCTTTGCACCTTCAGTTTTTTTAAATTTAAAGTAAAGATAATGATAATAATCAAGTATCTAAATGAATTACAATTATTATTCAGGAACTTTTGAATCTTCATGAAAACTTTATACTTGTCCTTGTTGAGTGGAGAGGGGTCAATCAGTCCAGTTTTCATATACAGTCAATTATGTAAATGCACTTTTCCATAACTAAAAACTAAAACATTAAAGGCAAATTCCTGCCAACCTAAACTACAGATAAAGGTTTTTGCTTTGTATCTTGGCCTCACCTGCTGAAGTTGAAATCCACTTTCAGGTTATCCATACATGTCTGATCAGCGCCACAGTTGATCTCAAACTCCATCTGAAGAAGATCATTGAAACTAAGCACTAAGTTTGGTGGATGTAATGAGAGTTTTCAAGGTCACTGACCGGGTGAAAGGTTGTCATAGATTGATGACCAAGACTTGGGCTAAGATTTGTGCTGGAAGGCAAACCTTCAAAACTAAAACTGAGCTCGTTGTTGAGTGGATTCAGAGCATCTTCTGGACAAGCCTGAAGAAAAAGGAAAATAAATAAACATTCAGTTTGGCCTTATGGCATTATTTATGTCCTAATGGTGTTATTATACTTAAAAGTTATACCTGAATGAAAAATTGAATCATGTGGCATTCAGCTTTTCTCAAGCCAACTTCAAGTGATCTAGTCTGATGTCGTTGTTTCTCAGCAATGTAAGCTCGGCTGTTTGGTAACTTTCGGGTGGCATCCAGTGTTATAGTGTAAGTAATTTTAGCTTGAGCTGAAAAAAAAACAGATAAAACAGATAGTTTTTTTTAATACACAGAGATGATAGCAAAAAATACAATAATCTTTTTTATATTTGATATTGTGTGGCTGAGAACTTTCCTTGTGTCAGATAATGCATTGTGTACTTTATTGTTGTGATGTGTTTTGTCCTTGGTTTGGTTTTCACTAATTTTTCTAGAGTAAATGGACCAAGAAAATACTAAAAATGTGGACAAAATTACCACGAAAGTGAAGTAAGTAGACAAAGTTAACATATGCAATAGATTTCACTGGATACGTTCAAGTCCCTCCTCAATTTATCATGTGACAAATACATGAGGAGACTTTTATGTATTATGTTAAATAAAACCATGTTTTCTGCTTTATTTGATGCTTTAAATAATAATAATATATTTGTTGGCTTAATCTCCGTAGGAATATGTGACTGTTACCCATGCACGCTCACAACTGTCAAATTGTGGGGGGAAAAAAGTATGAATCATAAAAAATGAGTGAAAGACAACCTGTGTCAACAGCAGTTCGTGTTTTCATGATGAAGCAGACTGTGGCGGTGGTTTTCAGATCTTTTGAGCAGTTTTCATCCTGTGTTGAAATTTTCTCCGGGTTGAATTTAACAGAGGCTTCCACAGACACTATAGGTCTGGACCTAAAAAGGCAGAGAGTTGGGAATTATATGACAGTTGAGCAGAATAAAAGGTGATAGAGGTAAATCAACATCTTCCTTTATGTTAAATTTAAACGGTGAGCTTCTACTGGAGACATATGATGGATAATCTCGTCTCCACTTTTTTCTCCTCTGCCTGCACTTTTAGCAGAGGTGCAACACCTCACAGAGGAACTCACCTGAGAATAACTACTGTACCCTTTGAACCCACCACTAAGTCGGGCAGTCTGTCCCCACTCTGATCAGAAGACCACTGAGTGAAGGAGACGCCAAAGAACTTCAGTCCTGACTGCACTTGAGAAGCAGCGATTCTCTGTGAGATGGAGATTCTGTGGTAAAAGAACAAGCCAGCTGGACGCACTTTCAGAAACCTGCAGTTCATGGATATGACTCACCTGTGAATAGGTAGGATTGATACTTTTGTCCCGTTCACCGTGGAATATGTAAATACTGCCTTGACCATCATCCTCTAAAGGTGCTCCAACTGCTAGATCATTAAATGTATCCATGTTCAGATCAGGCAGAACAGAGAGAGCAGATCCAAACCGTCCCTTGATGGTTGGATCTCCTCTTAATATGGTTTGTGAGGATGGTCTTTCAAAGGAACACTTTATGTTCTGGTTGTAGGAGCAGATAAAACCATTCATGGAGGATCAAGACAAGGACGACCATATCAGCAGATTCATGTCACATTTAAATATTGCTTACCAACAGCACTATTGTGCAGACATAGACTCGTCCTTCTCTGTCAGCCTCCTTATACATCGGAGAAGGATATGAGGATCAGATCAGAGAGGCGGTCATTATCCACATCCATGGCACAAACCACTGCGCCAAAATATTCCCCAGCCTGAAACCACAAGAAGAAAAAGAGAATCAGGAAGGTTTTGGTTTAGGAAATTTCATACGTTTTGTTTTGTTTCGTTCGTAAACTAAATATCTAGTTTTATCAAAATTAAACATGTTTACATAATCCCACCCCTATTCTAGGATAAGACCAAATGTTCTTGTGTGTGTTGGGGTGTATTTGTTCACATTTGATTATGATTGGTTGTAACACATACCTGTAGTTGGCTGGGGTTGATTAGTTGTTTAAATATGTCCCCAGAAACCACCTCTACAGCTCCTCTGTGCTGATATCTTGGAGCCCCCAAAATAGTCAGTGCACCTCTATTGGTCGTAGCAACCGCCATGGAGTAACCTAAAATTCAACAGTTTAGTAAACATGAAAGTTTTGCAGTCAAAAACTGCTGACATTTAACTTTTTGTTCTCTGCTCACACATTTTCACTGCAATAATTGAGATGAATGGTTCTATAGAAAAATGTTTAAGAAAAAGAACAACTTTTTAGATATAAAACTCTGTGTTCAACTTACCAAGATAACTGTCAGTCTCCATTTTCTCAGACTCATAGGACACACTTCGCGCTGTTGTCGTATCTCTTATAGCCTCCCTTCCACTGGTTAGCACCAACAATTCCCATCTGAATTCCCTGTGGATGAAAACGTGTTTAGTGACATTTCTTTTGTTATACTTTTATTAAAATGTCTAGTTCAGATGATCACCAGAGGCCCGTAAGCAGCACTAAAGCCCTCCTGGGACATTTCCATTTTCAGTGTGTTTCCACCAGTCTGAGATCCTGTTAAGCCAAAATACATAACTTTAGATTTCTCAACACAATATATTGAAGAAATTTAGAGAAGTTAAGATATACTATATTTTAAGTTTTATTGTACGAGTTACGGCAAACTGAGAAACCATTAAACATAAAGTTAGATCTAGATTTGTAATATAAAATCTTAAAAGTACCTTCAATGGGAAAAATCTGGGATTGTAAAGTTTTTCTTATGTTCTCAAGTGCCTGAAAGCTCTCTACTTGAAACACATACTTTTGTGCTGGGTCAGATGCAATTGAGTCAAGCTCCCTTTTTCCTCTAGAGGAGGTGAATGCCCTGCCCACCTAGAAGGATACAAAAATTAAAGAAATCCATGAGTGGAACATTTCCCTGTAGAGACCCTTTAGAAACCAGATTGTAACAACTCAACTTTTTTTTAATGTCCCTAAAACTCAAAGTTTGTTATGCAAAAGTGGCCTGATCAAAACCAAAATCATAGCTATTTAATCAACTCTACTTAATTAAACATTAAAATATGTTAAAGTTGAATAAAACATACCAAATGAAGGAAACTTACCCCAATAGCATATCGAACAATATTATTTGAATTAGCATCTTTTATTGCAGATGGCAAATCGTGATGGTCCTGGGATTCTCCATCAGTAATAACTATCAAAATATTTTCTGCATTGGATGCAGACACGCCAGAGAAAACTTTACTCCTGTTAAAAAAGATTTTGAGAGTTAAAACGTCTTTAATGGAACATTTGGAGAAAAAAAAATTACATTTTTATTTTCAATGTATTATCTTAACTTGGGGGAATTGAGTTTACCCCCTAATTCCAGTGACTCTAAATTTTTCTCCACCAATGTCATATGTGACCTAACTGATGCGCTTTTGGAAAACATTTCCATAAACACACCCCTCAACCTTGTGAACAGCCTTCCCAGAAAAGTTGAAGCTGTAATAGCTGCTAAAGGTGGCCTGTCATCACATTGAGCTTAGGAATGGGATGGCACCTCAGGTCATATGTGAGTCAAGGCAGGTGGCTGAATACTTTTGGTGATATACTGTATGCTGAAATAAACCAAATCCAAACCACATTTATAGTTTTCTGAAAAATCTTAATAAATGTGCAATATTTATTTCAAAGATGCTTAAATGAAAAGTGTTACAGTTTGCAGCTTATCTGATCTTCCAGAAAAGTACATCTGTACCAAAGGTGACCCTGTTTATCCTTTGATTACATTGGAAAATGCAGTTTTGGCTTATTTTTATTAAATTATTTTGTAAGATTCTTTAATATAGAATCTGTGCCAATGGTGCCTCTACTATAAAATGTTATGAATTTACAATATTCAACATATTTACTCAAAATATTTAAAGGTATTCAATTGTTTATTGCATTAAAATGACCTGGTATTGTAGTTCTGAATCTCTTTGTTGTACTTTTTATTTTAATTTGAATACAAGCAAGCATGCTAAGTCCATTTCTGTAGTTAGAATTCGAATGAAATGTATGCAGGGCAATAAAATTAAAAAGGTACTTACACAATTATCTTGATGGCTCCAGCTGTTAATGTTCCGCCACTCAGCTGCTGTATATCCTTAACTTTTCTCTCCCAGTCTTTGGGGGAGTATGTTATAAAGTTAAAGTAGATTGTATATAAATTAGAAAACTGGGCAACTGCAAACTGCAAAACAAAAATACTATAGATTATTTAAAGCTGAAACTGAGATGCATTTAAAAGAAAAACTAGAAAAGAACACAAAAAGAACAACAGAAAAATGCTGAGGTAGTTTTACTGTAGACAAAAAATAAAAAAAATTACAAAAATGTGTAATTTAAACAATTTTGAGAGGACATGTTTCTGTGAAGGTTTAAAATTGGATTACTTGTTCTGGCAATAAAGCAACAAAAAGGTAACTGAAATGCTGAGATTTGTGTCTCTGACTTGCCTTTACATCTTCTTGTTGAAGTGAACTGATGAGATTTGACACAAATTCCTTCATTTTAGAAAAGTCTGTCGGATCAACACTGCCTGAGCCATCCAATAGAAATGCAATGTTCGTTTTTTTACATTCTATGTAGAAAAAGGAAAGAAGGTAAGATGGTTAAACAGTCCTCCATACTTCTCTGATTTCAATTGTACTGTATGTCAAGGGTGTTTTTTTTTAGTGGATCAAAAGAACAACTGATTTAGTTTTACACTTGGGATGTTGTCGTTATGAATGTGATGCTTCTGGCTTTATAAGTGATTATACTTACGGGGAAGAACAGATGGGAAACGGCGTGTCACTTGGTTAGATCTGTCCAACTCAATGCACACGCCATTATACATGGTAATGTGTCTGCATGCAGTGGGAATGGTTGGGCCACACACCTGAAATGGGAAAAACTAACACTATTAAGTTACATTTTTGTCTTTTTTTATTTAATCAGAATCAATGTTTTTTTGTTTTTTTGTTTTTTAATGAATCACCAAAGTGTTCTGCGTAGTCGGATCACTTGTCATTGTCAAACCAAGGGACATGTTCACTGCCAACATTTCATCTGTGAAAAAAACAACATTTTTTAAAAATAATTTTAAGCATATTTGGCTCATTTTAATCCACAACTCCCAGAGTTGAAGACCTTTTACACAACTTCCCATTCGGCAGAAGCACATGCTATAAAGGTTATAGCATGTCTCCTCTTATGCTTCAAGCTAATGATTGTGTAGTAAATGCTTGAGAAAATACATTAATGTGTAAGATGTTCATATTTATTATTTCATGTTATCTATACTTGTGAACTTCATAATGATCTGTACTTGGACTGGTAAAGTATAAATAACTCTAATTAGAAGCTACTAACCAGGTTGAAGTGTATTTCTTTAAAGTAAAGTAGTTTTAAGGCAAGGCGAGTGCTTCACAAAACAGGAAAATGCATTAAAATAAAATAAAAAAACATAACAGTGCATAGATAAAAAAACATACATAATCATCATGAAATGTACTTAAGAAGAAAGGAAATATTATATAAATCGGCTTCTTACCACTCCATTGCAAGCAATTAATCAATAATGTAAGCATAATAGGCGTAATTAAGACTAATTATGCCTTTTTTTACTTACATGTGTATGTGGATGTATATACTGTTACTTTAAAGTTTTCATTTTCCAATCAAGTCACTATTAAACATCCAAAGTTTAATAAACGTATTTCTAGATCTATATCCTTTTTTTGTCTGCCTTTGTATTTTTTGTTTTGATCACTTTATCTGTTTTAATCCAATCCAAAGCTAAAAACTTTATCCTATTATTGATGAAAACATTTTTACATACCTGAAATGTTCTCAGGTACACATTTTTCTTTGGAGCATTTCAATATTCTTCCTCTTCGATCTCTCGAGTTTTGTTGAAGAGGTGCTCCAACAAGCAAACTACAGAAACAGGAAAAGTATGTAGGTGTTAGGATGGCAGTTTTTTACTGAGATTTCTCATACAACGTACATTATTGTGCTTAGACTTGATGCAAAACCTTTGTGACCACAGCAATAACCACTTCAAAATATACACCTTCTGTAGTTAAACTGAAGAGTTCAAACTTGGAAAAAAAATCACAACTTTTGATGTATCAAAATTAAAGGGATAGTGACTGTAAATGCAGAATTAGATAAGCACATAGTGTAAATTTTAAGATTGTAACTTACTCTGATTGCCTTAGCACCATCTGGTGGCCAAAACCTGCATCTCCTGAACTCAGGGACTTCCAAGCCACAGGATCAACATTGAAACAAAGAGCAGCTTCTAATACTAATGAAGAAAGAAGAATTTTAGATATTAGGAATTTCAACTATAAATGTAACCAATAGATATTCATTCATTTGTTAGATGTAAAACTTGTTTCATTTGCTTGCTTTTTCTTGTACTTCTACTTTTAAAAAATACTTTGAAAAGCCAAAATAAAATACTTTAACATGATGTTAAAAAATATGAGCGTACTAATCCATGTTCAATTGTCCATGTTTATGAAAAAAGAACTAATTCTTTAACCTGCTGTTGAAATATTCATGTGTACATATGATGTTTCAGGTATTTTATGTATACTTTGTTTTTATGTTTTATCCAGGATAATAGTTTTTATGAGATCATTTTTGTCTACTATTATTGATTTGATATATTCATATTACTTTTAGTTTTATATTAGTGCTAAAGTTCAGTGTTTTCCTCCACACCAGTGACTGAGGGTCTTTGCAGGGGGGTATTCTGGGTCTGGCTGCCTTCTTTAGTCGGGGACAGTGGACCCTGTGGTGATGTTCTCCGTGATCTTGACTGGGGGGTCACTAGTGTGGACAAATCCCCAAAAGCTCAGGGCACCAGCTCAGTGTCCATCCTGAGATTAAGAGGTTGTGAGTTCAAATCCAAATCATTCAGGCATTAAGGGCTTTAAGCATTAAAGGGTGAAACTGGTCAAATGCGGAGAACAAATTCCACGCAGGTCAAATCTAATCAAATCAAACTTTATTTATAAAATAGCACTTCTCATGCATTTTGTGCAGCTTGAAGCACTTTAACATTAAAAACAGAACACACACATTACAGTAAAAACCCAACCCACCCTTCACCCTTCCCACTCCCCTCCGTTAAAACATATGACCCATGGCCCCCACGTACAAAGAATGATGACTATGTAGCTTAAATAAATAAGTAAATAAATAAATAAATAAGCAAACAAAAAAATAAGTATGGCTTGGCTCTGCTGTGAGGAAACAGCATTTGGGAATCCTTTCATACCAGGAGCCGGCCCGGCCATGGGAGCATCGCCACAGCGCCCACCCCAACCGGGACAACACTGGGGTCCACTTCACAGCCGTGAAGCTCCAAGGTCAGACCCCAGCCGTCCCAGCAAGGGCGACAACTGCAGCAACAGCCAACGGCCAAGCCAGCAAGCCCTGGAAGAAAAGATCCCCACAAGAAACACTGGGGCTAAAACTATGATAAGATACTAATATTAAAAACATAAGATGTATATAAAAACATAAAATTGAGAATAAGATGCATCAAATGAAAATAAATACCTAAAATAACCTAGACTAAGACTAATAGAATAAATTAGCAGTTAAAATCAACTAAAAGCTAAGGTGTGGAGCAACCTTTTCTCACTACAGCTTCAAGCATTAAAGTAGTTTTTTATTTCTATTATTACTTCAATTTTTTTTCTGTACGTGTGAGAAAATGCTTCCTGCTCTTGACTCGTATGGTTTCAGCTATTTATTTGTCAGTGAGACTGACAGAATCTCCTTCTCAGCATCCCATCATTTCCCCTCTCCCTTCTTGTTTGCCCAGCATAATTTCCCCACCAGTTGTTGGTTAAAGTCAGATTAATTGGTTGTTCTGTGCAAGTGTTTTAGTTTGTTTTGGAAATAAAGTTTGACAGAAACAATCTATCAACCTTGGATGAGTTTCCACAGTGAAAAACATTGTAAAATAAAAGGAAAATTAATATTTTTTTCCCTTCACTTTGATGCTTATTCTGTCATTAACAGAAATGTTGTCAGCTTTAGTCATTAAAAGCTTACAATTTCTTTAGATTTCTGTTCATTTTTAGTTTAAGGATCGCAAAAATGACAACTCCCTACTTAGATGAGGAAGTGTGGAAGACTATATCATATTTTATTACAGCTCTAAAGTGTTGGTGTCCTCATTTTATTGTTGAATAAACTATTTTTGCCATCTTTTCAACAGCCTAAACTAATAAAAGCCCATTCAAGTGATCAATAATAGTATTTTTCATTTTTACTAGCATTTTAGGGTCATTACTGTGCTCTGCTGTACATAAAAATCCTTCTCTGTTGGTAATATATACATTTTCCACAGCTTTTAAAAAAAACAATGTAACATTTAATCCTTGTAGGATTTTGAATTTAATAGGACTTAATATTTTGAAAGAAAAAGGCAGAATCTTACACAGACAGGGGGGTCAATGCCCAGATGAAGACTTAGGAAAAGAAGAACTTACATTTCTAGCTGTGATAATACAATGACCACTAACTGTCATTGAAAATTGATGCTGTTGAATAACGAAAACAAATGTTGGAGACAAAAACTAAAGTAAAATGTAATTTTCAAGCTTGCAGATAATTTTTTCGTGAGAATATAAAAAAGAGAAAAGTCTTACCCAACCAGATAGGAGATGCAAAAAGTATCCAGTCCATTGTCTCACTGTCATGGAGAGCAACCTTGAAGTGTGACAAATCCTCTGGGATCAACTTTACTTTGAAGCTGTAGAGTTATGGCTTCTATATCAGACCGTATGAAGGAGGTGATGTTGAAAGCAGAATGCAGAAATGTCAGAGGACAGCACATATTGAAACTATATTTGGAGTGGAGTGGGGTAAGGTGGAGTCACAATGCTGACACCATCAAGCTTTTTTTTCATCCACCACAGAGAGAAAAGCATTCATGGGTTAGTTTACTGTATTTAGAAGTTAACACATGTGAAAAATACAAATCTAATCATAGCAATAGAAAAAAAAACATCTTTACAGGGACAATATGTAGTCATTTAACTAACCTTAACAATAATTCATCAAAAAGAATTAAAGATTAAAATTTGATCATCTAATTTTCAAACCTAAATAATCCCTTTCTGGGTCTTAGGGTTGCTGGAGCCTATCCCAACCACTGCTGTCAAAGGTCAGAGTTCTGTCTCCTCCTCTGGTCACCAGCCGTCTCCAGAGTTCTAAGTGCACTTCATCTCCCAGCAACTCTACCCTTAGCTTTGTAGACTTTTAGCTGAGCTAATAAACCTGCAGCATTTAGATCCAGCCGTCTGCCTGTTCTTGTGTCAACTGTTGGGTAGAGGCGGGGGCAGCTATAGAGTAAACATCAGTCAAAATACTTTACATCTAAAACAACAACTTGATCATTCTAGATTTTTACAGTATCTTAGGCAATATTTGCATTACATTTTTCTCAAAAAAATATTTGTTTTCAATGGGATTGATGCATTTTTCATTTTCTTTTTTTTTCTTTTAACTTGTCCTGTCCAACAGCTGGGCAAACAGATGAGAGCTGAAGGCCTCTTGTGTTGGACATATTTTGCTTTAACAACAGGGGTTATGAATCTATGACAAACCAGAGGAATGTCTGAATAAACCCCTTTTGTAGTTGAGGCCAAACTTTATTAAATTCCATCATGTTTGAAAATCTTTGGAGCTGGACCGGACGGAAAAGGAAAGGAGGGAAGAAGAGAGAGGGATGTTAGAGAGGAGGGGGGATAGGAGGGTGATAATAGGAGGGGGGGGGGGGGGTAGAACCATGAAGCAGCCTAAAGCAACAACTTTACTGGATGTTTATCATTATGGTAAGGTTCAAGTGTAATACAAATCTCAAAGGGCGGGGCCTGTCCACACACACATTCAGATGTTGTAAACACACCTGTTAACTGCAAAGATGTCCACATGTCAACATGTACACAAAACATGCACAAAATACAGATAGTGTTCACACACGCATACTTATGCCTTTAAACCAACTAGTGTTCAATATTTCATTCATTCAATCATGCAAATTATTAGTGTAAAGGTGAGCTAACACCTGTGCTCAGGTGAGTGTTTATGTTCTTCTAAATGAATGGTGGAATGTGAAAAGAAGGAGGGAGAGTGACCAGCCATCCCCACACCAAGACCCTCCATTTTTCATTCTCAATAGTTTGTTTTTCAGAGGACACAGGGTAACAAACGAGTACGTGGTTCAAAGCAGAAGCTCTGTCCATTCTCAGGTGGATAACCACTCAATTTGAAAGTATGAACTCTTTACAAAAAGTGTGCACCTCAAAGTGTTTTCACAGCGGAGGTGTTTCACAAATAGAGTTGAGACTGTACCTACAAGGAAATGAGTTTATGGTCAATTACCAACAGCTTTTTGCAAGTTTTTTAAAGTGAGGAAAAGTTTTTTTCTTTTTTTAAACTTTCATATATGAATTACAAACTTTTATCGAAAATGAAAAAGTGGTCCCACATTACCAAAAACGAGAAATGAATGTAAACATTTGCCTCTCTTTAGTGAAATTGGTTTCAAAATTAACAAAGTAGAGACAATGTCCTCTTTTTTTTATCCAAACAATGGAAACAAAGTATTTGCTTAATATTTGAAATCAATACTTCAAAATCCTAATATTTTTTTTTTATATAAAGCTGTTTATATCACCAGGACGGTCAGTTCTGCAAACATGAATTGGTTTTTTTTGTGTCCTGACTACGTGTAAAATGTAAACCATATTTCTAAACCTATTAGAAATCTCCAATCATGATGACAAAAAAGCCCCTATTTACAATCTACAATTCTAGTTTGACTGATGTGAAGGTCTAAGGAGGAGCCCCAAGACATTTCCTTCTCCATTTCGGAGGAGGGGGGGGGGGTAACGGCAAAGAAAGGGGGGAAATCTTGAGGAGGATTACACAGGTGGTCGTGGGGGGGGTACCATCATCAAGCAACAAGATGCTGGAGGATCTCATCATTACTGTCTGGTGTAAATGTGTCAAAAGGTCAAAAGGGGCGGGGCCTGTCCATACATACTTACAGTACAGACCAAAAATTTGGACAAACCTTTTCATTCAAAGAATTTTCTTTATTTTCATGACTATGAAAATTGTAGATGCACGCTGAAGGCATCTAAACTGTGAATAACACATGTGGAATTATATACATAAGCATGAAGGAGGAGGAGTGATGGTGTGGGGGTGCTTTTCTGGATTTATTCTAAATTGAAGGCATACTGAACCAGCATGGCAACCACAGCATCTTGCAGCGGCATGCCATTCCATCTGGCGGCTGTGGTGCAGCGGTAGGGTGGTCAGCCCATGATTGTAACATTGAAGGTTCAATTCCCACTGTACATGCCCATGTGTTTTACTTTTTAATTTATATTTTTGTTCATTTATTTTGCTTTGGCTGCACAGATGGTTCAGCTCGTTCCTGCTTCTAGGAAAGGAGGAAGTGAAAGCAGCTTCTGTCTCGCCCCCATCTACAGTGCATGAGTCACTTGAGTCACGGGGGGGGGGGGTTGGAGGAGCAAATTAGAAAGAAAAAGATACATTGCTCCTTTTTTGCTTTGAGTTCCTCGAATGATTTTAACTTTGTTAGTAACATTAGCAGGACAAAAAAACACAGTGACTAAAAAGTATGACAACAATATTGTGTCCGTTTTTCAAAAGAAATGTAAAAAACACAAATTCCTTTTGCTATTGTTTTTATTGCAGTTTGTGAATAAAGCCATGAACACACACATGGCAGAGATATCATATCAAAGTGTTAACTCTCAGCTCACCAGTTGAGCCGTCCCCAAAGACCATCGAGCCCCAAGACAGGCACTGAGTATTCCTCTGAAACCCTCCAATCTGAGCACCGGCCCCTCCCAATCCACTGAAACAAATTGGGCCTCATATTGCGACATCACAAAGTGGGGAACAGCCAATCCATGAAGAGTCTGTGCTGCCAGCACCGCCCCCAGGCTAAGACACACACACTTTCTCTGTGGAGCTAGACCAAAAGTTTGGACACAAGTTTGGAGTTTTTTTTTTTATTTTCATGCCAATGAAAATTGTAGAGTCACACTGAAGGCATCTAAACTGTTTGATTTGATTTGAAATGGTTTATTTCAAGCAATCAAATTGAAATAATACACAAAAACAATACAATCATCAGTTATACATTCATACAATAACTAATGAAACTTTGGATAATTAGACATATTAATAAATATTGCTTGAAAGGGAGTGGAAGGAAGCAAATTTATATAATCCCACCCCGTTATACTATAACCATTTTATTACATGATTTATCAATATCCGGTTCCTAGTTTTTATCAGACAGAATTAAGAATCTTGAAATATCAATAAAGCACATGACAAAGATGAATTACTTAATTATTATGTAAAAATAACTGTTTCAGAAATCAACATGGCAAATGCAGATCAGTTATCTAAAATATATGCAGATTATGATCCTTATAAAAATCATTCATATGATTAGAACATAATACTATATCAGTAAAATAGACATAACACTGTTTCAGGAATTTTCATAGCAAAATTTCATCAAGTATCAAAAGTTAAAAACATGTGCAAAATTATGTTACATTAGGAAAGATTTTTGAATCCATTTATCAATTTTTGGAGCAAGTGAAGTAATATCATTAAACATCGATCAATTTAACCATTTTCAATAAGTGATTAATCATTTGTTTTACTGTTTATATATATATATATATATATATAATATATATATATATATATATATATATATATATTTTTTTTTTTTTTTTTTTTCATTGTAAGCACATTCCATTGCATATTTTGCAAAGCTAAGATAATGAATTTAAGGTGTGGGTAGAAGGACAGAATACTTATTTCATTAAATTGAAGAAAAAAAAACCTTGCAACAAAGATACATCCTTTGAAGAAAAAAACACAAAACAAAAGATTTAGAACAGTTTTCTTTAAAAAAAAAAAAAAAAAGCTAGCCATTAATACAAAGATCGAGGTGTGTTTACAGCCGCAGATGAGACGAATGGGATTTATGCCTCTGGGGGGTCTCCTGTATCTGGATCTGCATCTGGATCCGCTGCATTTGCATTTTCATTCATCATTTGACTGTATTTGCTCTTAAAGAATCCAGCCTGAAAAAAAAAACATTTATGTATATCCTAAAAAAGACTTTTTGCACTTAATAGATCAAGAAAAGCCATCAATGATCATGTTTTGCTGTTTTCTTTCTTTATGTAAAATGTCTCTCACCTTATAAAGGCCAGCAGTAACCAAGGCCACAAACGCCAACCCTCCCAGAGATCCTCCAACAATCTCTTTAGTAAAATCTGGCTCAGAGTAAACCTCCACTTCTGCTTCAAGCTGAAAGAGGAAGCAACAAAATGTTAAAAACATTTACAATGTCTTTGAAAATCAAGAATAGAGAATATTCAGTCACCTTGCGAACAGGAGGCTTGTGGGTGGAAGTTGTGGAGAAAAAGATGTACTGATCTTGGTCGTATTCAAGACTGACTGTGCTGATCAGGAGGAATCTGGAGGAAGAAAGTCCAATCTGAGAGAAAGAAAAGAAATCCAGGTTAACCTTTTAGTTTAATTAAGTAAAACTATACATACTTACAGGACTACATCTTAGAGTCAAGAAAGAATATTTTACAGTATAATAACAGGGCATCCTTGCATGTCACTTACCTGTTCTATCCACCCTGAAGTCAGATTGGCAGAGATGGTATGTGTTATTTTCTCCTGCTTTTCCATGAACCTTCTGCACTTGAACGTCCTGCATGTCGCTACAGAGCAGTCCTGTAGGTGATAAAGGCAAAGAAAGCTGAACTGGAATTCATTTTTAGTCTAACAACAACAGTAACAGGTACTCACTTACCACTATTTTGGTCTTCT
Organism: Oryzias curvinotus; assembly: GCA_023969325.1. NCBI lineage: Eukaryota > Metazoa > Chordata > Actinopteri > Beloniformes > Adrianichthyidae > Oryzias > Oryzias curvinotus. Next base: position 8,570,531 of record CM043724.1, on the reverse strand, counting down.
TCACTTGATCAATAAAGTCAGTGATAGTCGGTTTATCGTCTTTAACACTTTGACAATCTGCAGGGCTCCAGACTAACATTTTTCACTAGGAGCACAGTGGCCCCTAACTGAAAATTTTAGGGGCACAACCAGAAAATTTAGGGGCGCATACCGTAAACCAACATGCTAACCAAATCTACTAATTTCCACTGTATTACTAATAAATACCTTAATAATAGATGCAGAAATTACAATGTGCTGTTTCAAATTCAGTGTCACATTTTATTCTGCACCTTTGAAGATGCAAAAACAAGGTAAACTGACAGCAACATTGCTGTCATGACAGTACAAATAGTAAAGAAAATGGATGGAAATTTATCTTTGTGACACCAAATATGTGCAGCCAAGATGCACAATAAGCGTGTTTGAGATCACCCAGGTGAACCCAACGCTGCACAGATCACCTGGTGTGAGACATATTTTTGTTTTTGCTCCAACATCAACTGTCAATCATCATAAAAATATCGCGAGAAAGGGGTGGGAGCAAGGGGCAAACCTACCCAGACACAGCTGGAAACTGCACTGACTGAAAGCTGCCCTACAGACTACAAAACAATGCATTATGGGACATGTGTCCTGATGGTTTCTGTAGTTGAGTGATCAATTAAAATAATTTAAAATACCAATTCATTAAAAAAAGGCTACATACATTACAAAACATTAAAATAATCATAAAATATATAATAACACAGATCACACTAAGGGGGAGAGGAATATTAAAACTAAATTGAATGTTAAGGACAACTCCAACTTAACCTTCCTCCGGTTCTGTGTGACCCAGAGAAAAGTTCAGCACGGACTGCATGTATTTAGAAAATTACGAGCGAATAGATACCTTCTAAAAAGGAAAGTAAGGAACTCCTGGGAGCTGTCAGGTGTCCTGCTTTCAAGCCCTGACATTGTCCCGCCCCTAAGAGTCATTTACCCCAGTGGTCCCCACCTTTTTGTCACCGTGGACCGGTACAACGCAAGGCACGTTTACCGCGGACCGGGGGTGGTATTTTCTCTTTAGTAATGATAATAACAATAGTGATTATAATATTCCCCTTGTCAAAGCAACTTTCTAAAGAAGTTTGTTTTTTGCTCATTTTGGTTGTTTGGGTTTCATTTTAGTGGGGTTTATCACCTGATGTTTGGTGTCGTGACTTTGAGGTGCGTTAAGTGTGACAGATGTAACAGAGAGAATCCGGTCACTTTTCAAAATAAAACGTTTTTGTCGGAAAAAAAAACAATAAAATGGAAATTATTTTTTCTTTCTGTGCGTCCCGGTGCAAAAATTTCCCGCGGCCCGGTACCGCTCCGCGGCCCGGTACCAAGTGTCCCGCGGCCCGGTATCGGTCCGCGGCCCGGTGGTTGGGGACCACTGACAAACCCCACTGTGATTGGTTGGTCAGTTCCGTGCACGACAATGGAAATGAGTCATTCATACAAACTGGCGGGCTGCAGTAACATTAAACTTCCACATTAAGGCGGGGGCTGCAAAATATCATCTTGGAGACCGCAAATAGCCCGCGGGCCGCGAGTTTGAGACCCCTGCTGTAGTTCTGTCACTGGTACACTAGCCGCAGGTTGGAAGAATGAATCAATAGTTCACTTACTCATAGCTCAGACGCACATATCAGGTTGTGATGATATTTGCCTCCGTTTCCTTCCCACAGATGTTAACGCGCGCTCGATTGTCTCTAGGCCCCTCCCCCTCCCCGCATTTTAGCCACTTACAGCGGCTTTCCTTATTCTTCTCACATGCAGTGGCCGCCTCACAGACGGGCATCACGCGAGTGTGTGCTCGCGTTTCATGAGTATGTGCGCGAGTGTGTGTGTCTGCCTGCGTGCGTGTGCGCTCGCGTCTCATTGATTATTTAATTGATCATTGATGTGCCCCTTCCACGTTTAATATATAAAAAAATACGTAGGGTGGGGGAGGCAAATTTACTAGTCGCGCATGTGCGACTGGATGTAAAATTCAGTCGCACACTCTCAAATTTTGGTCGCAAAATGCGACCAATTGGTCGCAGTCTGGAGCCCTGATCTGGAATCTGAAGGAAGACAGGATTAATCGCTTCATCTAAAGTCATGACGGGAGTCTAAGACTTATTCCTAAAATCAGGTAAATACTCTTGAACAGTGGTCCCCAACCTTTTTCAGGTCACAGGCTGGTTTGATGTCCCACTATGTTTTCATGAATTGGTCCTTCTCTTTTTACTTCCAAATTCTCTTAAGGGTTGAAGGTAAAGTTGATCTTAATCATCTGTAAAATGTCTGCAACTGGTCTAAGTTTTGTTATTTTATTTGAACTCTATATTTTGTGTAGGAACCATTAAAATGTGTTCTAGATTTTCACTTAAACCCATAACTGTGTAAGTGGAAACTAAAAACCACACGCCAACTGAAGCATCATTTGACTTTTAATGTGTGATGGATAAATACAAAAACTGCTATTTTCTTTGTATGATGATAAAAATATTATTTAAATAAAAATCTATTATAGTTACCATTTTTTGCTTTTATAGCTCACCTGCAGACGTTCCCCATCTCCCCAAATGTCTTTGTTTCCGAGTTTTATAGGAACCTCGATCACCACAGTCAGATTTAATGCCCTGAAATTGTTTGTAACCTGAAAAAAATAATATTAAAGGCTTTAGTCTATAATCACCAAATATATTTGACAGTAAATTATCTTCAAAGTTGAAAGTATCCTAATACCCTACATAAACCATTTACCTCTGCTGATTGTTGGAATGGTTTCTTCAAGTCTTTTCCAAAAGAGAAGTTCCTGTAGATGTGGGACCTAACAAGCATTATACAGATATTTTTTATTTTTTTGCTACAACTGTGGAATAATTTGTAGTTTTTCAGGAAATTAGTGACGTTGAGCTGTGACAAGACGAACCCCTCGATTGTAACCAGAATGCTGTACTTCACATCAATCTCCTTTTTCTTGTAGAGTTCACTCAAAGAGGAGTGCTGCTGATTCCCACTGGAAAATGGAGCAGCATGTCAGCACATATGTTGGATGCATTCATAATATGTGGTAGGATCAATACCTGGTGGCATTAGCAGTGATGGAGATCTGTCTGCCAACTTGACTGTTGGTTTCAATCCCATAGGAAACTATAAAAATAGCCTAAAAAAAACAAACTCAAATGAAACATCAGGTGGAATCAATCTCCCTTTGAATTCATGCTTTGCAGTAAAAAAATGGTCTTAACCTTAGATTTGCTTTTGAAAATTGGTTTATCGACCGTGCAGAGCGTGTTTCCCCGACTTTGACCATCCTCACTGTCTGAAGAGTTGCATTCAATTCTCCCCTGTTTAAAAAAATACTTCAATCAAAGCTAAAATGACAGGAAACTGAGAAGAAAAAGTGATCTTGATGTCTTACCTTAATGATGGTGAACTTCCTGTAGGAGATTCCAGCTGGGTATGTGAGAGTAACATGGCTGTTGTATGAGTTTTCCTCTCTGTTCTCCAGTGATACGGTTACATTCACAAGTTCATCGATGCCCACTTTAACCAACGCAGAGCTGACAGATAAACCAAAATGAGCATTATAGCCACTTCACAGGTGTGCCCTGTCAGGTTTAATAAGTGTGATTTATTGCCTTATAAATGGAGTTTGGATCTAACAAGTAAAAATGATCTCTTTCTATTTTAAAAACATGATCATAATATGAACACCTGACGATTTATTTTGAAACATATACCATTTTCCAAATGTTTTGCCTTAATTTAATTTAAATAATGAAGTTTCTGTTTGTGTTCTTATTTTCACTGTTCAGGTCCTACAACAATTATTTTTTTAGACAGACCTGATCCAGAGGGATCATTTACAAAGGATCATAAAAAGTCAAACATACACTAAACTCATTAATTGTTATTTATTTAGTAATTAAAATGCATGTAAGCAGATTAACCTACATATTATATGAGTTTCACATCATGAAGCATTTTGATATATTTTATTGTGAAAAACCATTACTACCTGAACATGTCAAAGTCTTTGCACCTTTGCAGTATCTAAATGAATTCCAACTATTATTCGGGAACTTTTGAATCTGCAGGAAAACTTTTCACTGTCCTTGTTACAAATGACAGTTCAGCTCAAGTAAAAGCGCAAACCATGAACAACCCTTTACAGATGAATCATTGACTGTATATGATAGCTGGACCAAGTGAGCGTGTCATCAGACATTAAAGAAGATACTGCCAGCTCCAACAAAATAAGTCAGTTCAGTCAGTTTTTTTTCCTGATATGAGCGCCGCTTTGTTGGAACCAGAAAATACCAGAAAATAATGATTAGTCTGACTCGGTCTGACTTTCAAGGGGAACCACTTTCACCAATCAGAAGTGAGGTTGTTGGAAGGCCACACCCACTACCAAGTGAAAGCAGGATAAGAGAAAACATGTCAAACACTTTGAACATTCAACATAAGAACCACATACTTTTATTGAGACATTTGATTGGTCAGTTTATTATGTAAACAACTTGCAGTAAAGAAAAATAGAATGACTGAGTAATAGCTGTTTATTTCTCAATAGAAGTCTATGGGACTTTGGCTCCCTGGAGCCAGCGGGTACTTCCTGTTTGGAACATGAGTGGAGAGGGGTCAATCAGTCCAGTTTTCATATACAGTCAATCATGTAAATGCACTTTTCCATAACTAAAAACTAAAACGTGAAAGGCAAATTCCTGCCAACCTAAACTACAGATAAAGGTTTTTGCTTTGTATCTTGGCCTCACCTGCTGAAGTTGAAATCCACTTTCAGGTTATCCATACATGTCTGATCAGCGCCACAGTTGATCTCAAACTCCATCTGAAGAAGATCATTGAAACTCAGCACTAAGTTTGGTGGATGTAATGAGAGTTTTCAAGGTCACTGACCGGGTGAAAGGTTGTCATAGATTGATGACCAAGACTTGGGCTAAGATTTGTGCTGGAAGGCAAACCTTCAAAATTAAAACTGAGCTCGTTTTTAAGTGGATTCAGAGCATCTTCTGGACAAGCCTGAAGAAAAAGATAAACATTCAGTTTGACCATTTTGCATTATTTATATCCTAATGTTGTTATTATACTTAAAAGTTATACCTGAATGAAAAATTGAATCATGTGGCATTCAGCTTTTCTCAAGCCAACTTCAAGTGATCTAGTCTGATGTCGTTGTTTCTCAGCAATGTAAGCTCGGCTGTTTGGTAACTTTCGGGTGGCATCCAGTGTTATAGTGTAAGTAATTTTTGCTTGAGCTGAAACAAACCAGATAGTTTTTTTAATGCACAGAGAAGATAACAAAAAATACAATATGGGTCAACTTTGGCTAATTAAAAATTAATAAAATTAGTTAAATGCAATTATATTGCATCATTAACACATATATTGTCTTTTTTATTTATGATATTGTGTGCCTGGGTTACTTTCCTTGTGTCAGATAATGCATTGTGTACTTTATTGTTGTGATGTGATTTGTCTTTGGGTCTGCCTGTGTTTTTATCAGGATAAAATAAACATGTTATTTTTTTCACTGCACCCCTTTTTTTTCTAGAGTAAATGGACCAAGAAAATACAAAAAATGTGGACGAAATTACCACGAAAGTGAAGTAAGTAGACAAAGTTAACACATGCAATGGATTTCACTGGATAAGTTCAAGTCCCTCTTCAATTTATCATGTGACAAAATACATGAGGAGACTTTTGTATATTGTGTTAAATAAAAACATGTTTTCTGTTTTATTTTATGCTTTAAATAATATTAATATATTTGTTGGCTTAATCACCGTAGGAATATGTGACTGTTACCCATGCACGCTCACAACTGTCAAATAGTAGGGGGGGGGTATGAATGATTAAAAAAAATGAGGGAAAAACAACCTGTGTCAACAGCAGTTCGTGTTTTCATGATGAAGCAGACTGTGGCGGTAGTTTTCAGATCTTTTGAGCAGTTTTCTTCCTGTGTTGAAATTTTCTCCGGGTTGAACTTAACAGAGGGTTTCACAGACACTATAGGCCTGGACCTAAAAAGGCAGAGAGTTGGGAATTATATGACAGTTGAGCAGAATAAAAGGTGAATCAGAGGTATAGAGGTAAATCAACATGTTTCTTCATGTTAAATTTAAACAGTGAGCTTCTACTGGAGGAGTGGTGGATAATCTCATCTCAACTTTTTTCTTTAGCAAATGTGCTACACCTCACAGAGGAACTCACCTGAGAATAACTACTGTACCCTTTGAACCCACCACTAAGTCGGGCAATCCGTCATCGCTCTGATCAGAAGACCACTGAGTGAAAGAGACGCCAAAGAACTTCAGTCCTGACTGCACTTGAGAAGCAGCGATTCTCTGTGAGATGGAGACGCTGTGGTAAAAGAACAAGCCAGCTGGACGCACTTTCAGAAACCTGCAGTTCATGGATATGACTCACCTGTGAATAGGTAGGATTGATACTTTTGTCCCGTTCACCGTGGAATATGTAAATACTGCCTTGACCATCATCCTCTAAAGGTGCTCCAACTGCTAGATCATTAAATGTATCCATGTTCAGATCAGGCAGAACAGAGAGAGCAGATCCAAACCGTCCCTTGATGGTTGGATCTCCTCTTAATATGGTCTGTGAGGATGGTCTTTCAAAGGAACACTTTATGCTCTGGTCATAGGAGCAGATAAAAACATTCATGGAGGATCAAGACAAGGACGACCATATCAGCAGATTCATGTCACATTTAAATATTGCTCACCAACAGCACTATTGTGCAGACATAGACTCGTCCTTCTCTGTCAGCCTCCTTATACATTGGAGAAGATATGAGGATCAGATCAGAGAGGCGGTCATTATCCACATCCATGGCACAAACCACTGCGCCAAAATATTCCCCAGCCTGAAACCCCAAGAAGAAAAAGAGAAACAGAAAGGTTTTGGTTTAGGAAATTTCATATGTGCTGTTTTATGTTATGAATGCATATGAATGTCCCGGTGATGGTCAGAGGGTCGTCAGGCGCGAACTGGCAGCCACGCCTCTGTCATCCCGAAAAGTGAATGAATAATGGACGCATTGCAAGCGCTTTGAGCGTCGGGAAATGCACAGACAAATCCATTATGATGAGTATTTTATGCTTTTCCTGGGCAGCATTTGTTTTTGTGCATAATGGCCCCAAATTCTCTAATATATCAGCTCTGAGTTTTTTCAAAGTAGATAACCATCATTTTAGTATTCATGGACTAAACTGATTTAAGGTCATGGTTAGCCCTTCAGTTGTGCTTCTTCTGCCGCCAAATATATGCTAGACAACCACTTACAAAGAAAAGTCTGTGCAAAGAGGCGCATATTCGTATCAGTGGTCAAAACTCTCACGTTCACTCATAACTACTCAACTTTTTAGAATTGTTTTTGGGCTCTAAGTACAAAACGCGAAGTCTATGAAACGTGCATTGCAATTTCACCCAGGTTGAACTTTTAACAATCCGGTACTTGGATTTGGTAGTGGCATGTGGATGGCGTCCCTTTTAAATCACGGAAGTGCTAATGTTTTGAAAATCTGATCATGAAGGAGAAATTAATAAATGCAGAATTATATAACACCAAGAAAAAGCCTGGAGCAAGATTTGTGAGATTTGTCCAGAGTGAACAGCACAGCGTGTTCTTGAACGTGTGTCAAATGCCCGGTATACGTAGCTTAGTTCTTTTTCAGTGCAATGTAATTTCTGGGCTTCTGCTTGGGTTTAGGGTTAAAATTTTAAAAAGTGCTAAGGTTTTTTTGGAATTGGAATTGGTTTATTGGAAGCAATCAAAATAAAGCAAAACATAACACAAAAGAAGACAAACAAAATACATCTATTTTTATTTATAAATGTATCCTACTTAGGATAATTAGTCATGAATCATTAAGAAATTAAAAAATTAGAAAGTTAATAAAGTTTTGTTAGAAAATAACATAAAAAACAGAAACTATGGGGGGGGGTTGTAAAGCTGCAGGGTCAAATATTAACAGCGATAATTTTTGTCATTTAGCCTGTTTTAGGAGGAAAAAAACAGGTTTCATTTTTTAAATGCAAATTTTTTTTACCTTTTATTATGTGTATTTTTAAATGTTACATTTATTAACTGAATATTTTGTTAGCAAGCTAAATAAGAAAAAATACGTTATTTTTTTATAATTATAGATATAGTTTACAAACTAAATGTTTTATTTGTAAACCAAATATTACATTTCATTTAATTAATCATCTTTAGATAATCCCACCCTTAGTCTAGGTTAAGATCAGATGTGTGTATCGTGTTATCTTTCATATGTTTTATTTTGATTATGATTGGTTGTAACACATACCTGTAGTGTGCTGGGGTTGATTACTTGTTTAAATCTGTCCCGAGAAACCACCTCTACAGCTCCTCTGTGCTGATATCTTGGAGCCCCCAAAATAGTCAGTGCACCTCTACTGGTCGTAGCAACCGCCATGGAGTAACCTAAAATTCACAGTTTAGTAAACATTAAAGTTTTGGAGTCAAAAACTGCTGACATTTAACTTTTTGTTCTCTGCTCACACATTTCCACTGCAAATATTTGAGAAAAATGGTCCTTTACAAAATGTAAAAAAAAAACAACTTTTTAGATATAAAACTCTGTGTTCAACTTACCAAGATAACTGTCAGTCTCCATTTTCTCAGACTCATAGGACACACTCGCGCTGTTGATGTATCTCTTATAGCCTCCCTTCCACTGGTTAGCACCAACAATTCCCATCTGAATTCCCTGTGGATGAAAACGTGTTTAGTGACATTTCTTTTGTTATACTTTTATTAAAATGTCTAGTTCAGATGATCACCATAGGCCCGTAAGCAGCACTAAAGCCCTCCTGGGACATTTCCATTTTCAGTGTGTTTCCCCCAGTCTGAGATCCTGTTAAGCCAAAATACATAACTTTAGATTTCTCAACACAATATAATGAAGAAATTCCATAAGTACAAGGAAAAGTTAAGATATGCTACATTTTAAGTTTTGTTGTACGAGTTATGGCAAACTGAGAAAACATTAAACATAAAATTAGATGAAGATTTGTAATATAAAATCTTAAAAGTACCTTCAATGGGAAAAATCTGGGATTGTAAAGTTTTTCTTATGTTCTCAAGTGCCTGAAAGCTCTCTACTTGAAACACATACTTTTGTGGTGGGTAAGATGCAATCAAGTCAAGCTCCCCTTTTCCTCTAGAGGAGGTGAATGCCCTGCCCACCTAGAAGGATAAAATGTTTGAAATGAACTTTAAAGAAATCCATGAGTGGAACATTTCCCTGTAGAGACCCTTTAGAAACCAGATTGCATTGGCATCAACTTTTTTTTAAATGTCACTAAAACTTATATTATGTTATGCAAAAGAATAAAACTACACTAAACAAAAGTGGTGGCCTGTGTCATCAGATCAAAATCAAAAGCTACTTAATCAACTCACAAAAATTAATTTTGACATAAAAATATGTAAAAATTGAATAAAACAAACCACAAGAATGAAACTTACCCCAATAGCATAGCGAACAATATTTGCTAACCAAGCTTTGTTTATTGCTGATGGCAACTGTCCAGAGTCAGATGATTCTCCATCAGTGATAACTATCAAGATTTTATCTTCATTTGATGCAAAAGTGCCAGAGAAAACTCCACTCCTGTTAAAAAAAATGTTTTGAGAGTTAAGGTGTTTTTAATGGAACATTTAAAAAAAGAAAATTGACATTTCTTAATGTATTATTTGAACTTAACGTATAAATAAATATTTCATTATTTTTAAAAGTTATGTGAACTAGAATTTCTTCTTTTCCCAAAACAAAATCAGACAAATGGATTGTTAGAAAGGGAAGCTTTCCTTTCAAAGCCTTGTAACTTTATTTTCCGTTTCGCTCTCTGACCACAATAAATGTAGCTTGCTAACTAAGCATTTTCAAATTAAAATTAACTATGCTTACATAAAATTTGTAAATCCATAATATTATTTGAATAAGGTATTATTTCGGCAGATATTATTCATATTTATGGATTTTGTATGTAAGGATGGATGGATGGATGGATGGATGGATGGATGGATGGATGTACAGTGTGTTCTAATTTACTATGCAAATTGTATTATGTGTCAAAAAGATTAAATTATTTTTTTTTCTATTTAACTCACGGATGATATTGTGTCTCGGGGCTCTTTGGATCACTGACATCAATGTCAGACATGATCATTAGTTTACCAGGTAAGTTTACTTAACAGAAAAACTACTAACGAAGGAAGTTCCATATTATTCAACAAACCAACATTTTTAAACAATATGGTAAAGAAAAAAGATCTCTTTGGTGCTGAAAAGTGTGAAATAGTCAAATGCATTGTACAAGGTGTGAAAACCCTATTTATTTCATGATCATTTTTGCATAATCCTCGTACTTAAAAGATATTTGTGGCTGATTCAGAGCACATGTGTTGGTGCAGATAAGGGCAGAATGAGGAAGGTTTCTGACAGACAAATATATCAGATTAAGAGAGCAGCTGCTAAATTACTATTGCAAAGCATCAAGCACAATTTTGAAGCTACTGGTGTTTCTGGAGTCCAACAAACAAGAAGGTGTAGGATCCTGCAGAGGCTTGCAGTTATTACAAAAACCTTCTATCCCCCCCTAAACAACACTCAGAGGCAGAAGCGGCTGCAGTGGAGCCAGATATACATAAAGACTTATTTTCAACCATTCTTGTTCACTGGTGAGTGCCGTGCAACCCTTGATGGTCCAGATGGTTGGTGGATGGCCACCATGTCCCAACATGGCTTCAACGTCAGCAAGGTGGTGGCAGAGTCAGGATTTGGGCCAGAATCATGAGCGGGTTGGCCCCTTTAGGCTCCCTGAAGGTGTGAAAATGACCTCTGAAAGTAGGTGGAGTGTCTGACTGAACAGTTTCTTCTGTGGTACAAAAAGAAGAACCGTGCTTTGTGTAACAAAATCATCTTCATGCATGACAATGCACCTTTTCATGCTGCAAGGAACATCTCTGCATCACTGGCTGCTGTGAGCATAAAAGGAGATACAATAATGTGAGGCCCCCATCGTCCCCTGACCTCAGCCCTGTCGAGAGCCTTTGGGGTGTCTTCAGGCAAAATATCTATGAGGGTGGGAGGCACTGTATACGGAGCCCCTAAAGGGCCATTGATGAAAACAAAATTTAAAGTAAAAAAACTTTTTTTGAAGCAAAAATGCTTCAAATGCTATGCTGAAATCTCCAAACATGCACGGCTTCTCAGGAAGCGAAAGCAGATTGAGAACACTTGGGTTAAAGGCTGCAGGATTTACGTCAAACCACTCGGTCCCCCGGACCGGTCCAAGGTTCTGGTTGTAAACACCATGAAGGACTTTGAGAAGTGTTTCCTGTCTCCGGCTCGACTCGTGCCCCTGAATGTCCCCAACCCCGGCTGGATGAAGCTCGTCTGCTGGACTTTAAATATGTAGATGTAGAGTTAGATAAGTTAATTCTTCTCTATGAGTTCTGGTACATCGCCTGTCCGTCCTGGGGGAGGATCCCTCCTTCATGTGGGCACCCCTGAGGTTTCTTCATTTTTTTCAGGAATCCGTTTTTTTAGGAGTTTTTCCTTATCGCGAAGGGGGGTCTAAGGGCAGGGATGCCAGTATAGCTTAGTCAGTTTGTTAGTTCATTTTAGTATTTTCCTATTGACTCTTTGTATTCATGATCCTTTTGAGTTCATGTTTTACTTCAAAGCCCATCAAGACGACTGTTGTTGTGATTTTGAGCTATACAAATAAAATTGAATTGAATTGAATTAATCAATTATTGAAAATGGTTAAATTGATTGACTTTTAATGTTACTTACTACTTGCTCCAAAAAATTGATACGTTGATTCATGATTTTTCTTAATGTAACATAATTTTGCACATATTTTTAACTTTTGATACCTGATCAAATTTTGCTATGAAAATTCCTGAAACAGTGTTATGTTTATTTTACTGATATAGTATTATTTTTTAATCATATCAATGACTTTTATAAGTAACATAATCTGCATATATTTTGGATACTTCATTGCCATGTTGATTTCTAAAAGTTATTTTTTACATAATAGTTAAGTAATTCATATTTGTCATGTGCTTTATTGATATTTCAAGATTCTTAATTCTGTCTGATAAAAGCTTCGAACAGGATATTGATAAATCATGTTATAAAATGGTTACGGTAGAACAGGGGTGGGATTATATAAGTTCGCTTCCTTCCACTCCCTTTTAAGCAATATTTATTAATATGTCTAATTATCCAAAGTTTGATTAGTTACTGTATGAATGTATAACTGATGATTGTATTGTGTTTGTGTATTATTCCTATTTGATTTCTTGAAATAAACCATTTCAAGTAAAAAAAAATAAAAATGTAACTTGACTCAAGAGTTCAGTGAATTCCAGCATGGAACTGTTTCTACCTTTGCAACAATAACAGTAGTAAAATGTCCTCGCTCTTTTTTTACAGTCAACTGTCAGCTCTGTCTCAACAAAATAGTAGAGTTTGGGAACAACAGCAACCTAGGCTATGCGTTCACACTGCAGGGCTTAATGGTCAATTCGGATTTCTGTACAGTTTGCAGCTTATCTGATTTTCCAGAAAAGTACATCTGTACCAAAGGTGACCCTTTTTTCCTTTGATTACTTTGGAAAATGCAGTTTTGGCTTATTTTTATTATCTTTCCTGTGAGATTCTTTAGCATAGAATCTGTGCCTCTGCTATAAAACATGTTATCTCTAGATATGATTTTACCATATTCAACATATTTACCCAAAACATTTAAAGAGATTCAATTATTTACTGCAGTAAAGTCACCTGGTATTGTAGTTCTGAGTCCCTTTATTGTACTTTTACCATTTAATTTGAATACAAGCAAGCATGCTAAGTCCATTTCTGTAGTTACAATTCAAATAAAAGGTATGCAGTGCAATAAGATTACAAAGGTACTTACACAATTTTCTTGATGGCTCCAGCTGTATTTGTTATGCCCCTCAGCTGCTTTATTTCATTTACTTTTGTCTTCCAGTTATAGGGGGAATATGTATTAAAGTCAAAGTAGGTTGCATAATTTCCAGAAAACTGGGCAACTGCAAACTGCAAACAGAAATTACTAAAGATCATTTAAAGCTGAAAGTGAGATGCATTTAAAAGGAAAATTACAAAAAGTACAAAAGAATAATGCTGAAGTAGTTTTACTGCAGACAAAAAACCTGAAACCTTAAATTTAACAAATACTTTGTATATTAGGGTACAGCTTGTTGACAGTTTTGAGAAGACAATTTTCTGTGAAGGTTTAAAATTGGATTACTTGTTCTGGCATTAAAGCAACAAAAAGGTAACTGAAATGCTGAGATCTGTGTCTCTGACTTGCCTTTGCATCTTCTTGTTGAAGTGAACTGATGAGATTTGTCACAAAAACCTTCATTTTAGAAAAGTCTGTCGGATCAACACTGCCTGAGCCATCCAATAGAAATGCAATGTTCGTTTTTTTACATTCTATGTAGAAAAAGAAAGAAGGTAAAATGGTTAAACAGTCCTCCATACTTCTCTGATTTCAATTGTACTGTATGTCAAGAGTGTTTTTTTGATGGATTAAAAGAACAACTGATTTAGTTTTACACTTGGGATGTTTTCATTATGAATGTGATGCTTCTGGCTTCACAAGTGATTTTCTTACGCGGAAGAACAGATGGAAAACGGCGTGTCACTCGGTTAGATCTGTCCAACTCAATTCACACGCCATTATACATGGTAATGTGTCTGCATGCAGTGGGAATGGTTGGGCCACACACCTGAAATTGGAAAAACAAACACTATTAAGTTACATTTAGTCTTTTTTATTTAATGAGAAATAAATGTTCTTTCTGTAAAATCAATGTTTTCTTGTTTTTGTTTTTTTTTTATGAATCACCAAAGTGTTCTGCATAGACGGATCACTTGTCATTGTCAAACCCAGGGACATGTTCACTGCCAACATTTCATCTGTGAAAACAACAACATTTTTTAAAATAATTTTAAGCATATTTGGCTCATTTTAATCCACAACTTCCAGAGTTGAAGCACTTTTTACCCAACTTCCCATTCGGCAGAAGCACATGCTATAAAGGTTCAGTTTCCCAAGAAATTAAAAAATAAAAAAGTAAAAATCTAGTTTGGTACTTTGACAGCTGTTTTAGTTAATCTACCATCAAGTATATGTTGAAGCCTGCTCTCATGCTATGAGCTAATGATTGTGTCCCAAATGCTTGTGAAAATACATCAATGAATAAGCTGTTCCTATTTATTATTTAATATTATCTATACTTATGAATTTCATAAATGATCTGTTCTTGGACTGGCGAAGTATAAATAACTCTAATTAGAAGCTACAAACCAGGTTATGATAACTAAATAAAATTATATATTTTTCTAAAGTAAAATAGTTAAGTAAGGCTAGGCAAGTTTATTTGTAGAGCACAATTCACAAAGACAAAGTAATTCAAAGCTCTTCACAAAGTAGGAAAATGTGTCAAAATCACATTATATAACAGTGCAAAGATTAAAAACATACATATTATAACCATTATAAAATTACTGTTAAAGAAAGGACATAAATCACAATAGGTGTGGGATTATATAACTTGGCTTCCTACAACTCCATTTTAAGCAATTAATAATATAAGAATAATAGGGGTAAATAAGATCAATTACAATGGCTTTTTAACTTACATGTGTATGTGGACGTTATTTTTACATTTTTCATTTTCCTATCAAGTCATAGTTAATCATCCAAAGTTTAATACATTTATGTCTAGACGTATATCTTTTTTTTTTGTCTGCCTTTGTAGTTTTTGTTTTGATCACTTTATCTGTTTTAATCCAATCCAAAGGTAAAAACTTTATCCCATTATTGATGATAGCATTTTTACATACCTGAAATGTTCTCAGTTACACATTTTTCTTTGGAGCATTTCAATATTCTTCCTCTTCGATCTCTTGAGTTTTGTTGAAGAGGTGCTCCAACAAGCAAACTACAGGAACAGGAAAAGTATTTAGGTGTTAGGATGATGATTTTTTTACTGAGATTTCTCATACAACATATAAAAAAAATACAAAGAATCATAACATTTGATTAATCAAAATTGAAGGAATAGTGACTGTAAATGCTGAATTAGATCATCACATCATGTAAATTTTAAGATTGTAACTTACTCTGATTGCCTTAGCACCATCTGGTGGCCAAAACCTGCATCTCCTGAACTCAGGGACTTCCAAGCCACAGGATCAACATTGAAACAAAGAGCAGCTTCTAATACTAATGAAGAAAGAAGAATTTTAGGAATTAGGAATTTCAACTATAAATGTAACCAATAGATATTCATTCATTTGTTAGATGTAAAAGTTATTGCATTTCTTTGCTTTTCTCTTGTTCTTATACTTTTAAAAAGCCAAAATAAATACTTTAACATGATGTTAAGAAAATATGAGCGCACTAATCCATGTTCCTTTGTCCATGTTTATGAAAAAAGAACAAATTCTTTAACCTGCTATTGAAATATTCATGTTCATATGATATTTCAACTATTTTTATGTATACTTTGTTTTTATGTTTTATCCAGGATAATAGTTTTTATGAGATCATTTTTGGCTACTATTATTGATTTGATATATTCATATTACTTTTAGTTTAATGATAGTGCTAAAGTTCAGTGTTTTCCTCAACACCAGAGACTGAGGGTTTCTTCAGGGGGGGTCTTCTGGGTCTGGCTGCCTTCTTTAGTCGGGGACAGTGGACCCTGTGGTGATGTTCTCCGTGATCTTGACTGGGGGGTCACTAGTGTGGACAAATCCCCAAAAGCTCAGGGCACCAGCTCAGTGTCCATCCTGAGATTAGGAGGTTGTGAGTTCAAATCCAAATCATTCAGACATCAGGGGTCAAATCAGTCAAATGCCGAGAACAAACTCCACACAGGTGTGGAGCAGAAGGACTCCAAATTTAATATAATTTTCTCAAGCATTAACGTAGTTTTTATTTCTATGTCTCTGTGTGAAAGCTTGACAGTAAGTTTTATCCAGTATAGCCCTTTGCTCAACAAATGTATAAATGTATAAAAAAGTTTTTTCATAAAAAGTTTTTGGTTGAAAGTTTTTGTTGCATTCCAATGTTATTTTCAAAAAATGGTCACAGTTTCCATCTGTTTTCATTTTAGTTTGCATTTTGAGGAACTTGCTCGCTGCCTCTACTTTATTCGATTTTGCTTCCTGCTCTTGTCTCATAAGGTTTCAGCTATTTATTTGTCAGTGAGACTGACATAATCTCCTTCTCAGCGTCTCATCATTTCCTCTCTCCCTTCTTGTTTGCACGGCATCATTTCTCCACCAATTAGATTAATGGTTGTTCTGTGCAAGTGTTTTAGTTTGTTTTGGTAATAAAGTTTGACAGAAACATCTATCAACCTTGGATGAGTTTCCACAGTGAAAAACATTGTAAAAAAAAAAAAGGAAAATTAATATTTTTTTTCCTTCACTTTGATGCTTATTCTGTCATTAACAGAAATGTTGTCAGCTTTAGTCATTAAAAGCTTACAATTTCTTTAGATTTCAGTTCATTTTTAGTTTAAGGATCGCAAAAATGACAACTCCCTACTTTGATGAGGAAGTGTGGAAGACTATATCATATTTTATTACAGCTCTAAAGTGTTGGTGTCCTCATTTTGTTTTTAAATAAACTATTTTTGCCATCTTTTCAACAGCCTAAACCTAATAAAAGCCTAGTAAAGGGTCAGTAATAATATATTTCATTTTTAATAAAATTTTAGGATCATTAATGTGCTCCGTTGTACATAAAAAATCATTTTCTGTTGATAATATATACATTTTCCGCAAATTAAAAAAAAAAAACAATGTAACATTTAATCCTTGTAGAGTTTTGAATTTAATGGACTTTATTATTTTTAAAGAAAAAGGCAGAATCTTACACAGACAGGGGGGTTACTGCCCAAATGATGGCTTGGGAAAAAAAGAACTTACATTTCTAGCTGTGATAACACAATGACCACTAACTGTCATTGAAAATTGATGCTGTTGAATAACGAAAACAAATGTTGGAAATAAAAACTAAAGTAAAATGTAATTTTCAAGCTTTCAGATAATTTTTTAGTGAGAATATAAAAAAGAAAAAAGTCTTACCCAACCAGATGGGAGATGCAAAAAGTATCCAGTCCATTGTGTTACTGTCATGGAGAGCAACCTTGAAGTGTGACTTTATCTGAGTTATCTGGCTTCTATTTCAGACCGTATGAAGGAGGTGAGGTTGAAAACAGAATGTAGAAATGTCAGAGGACAGCACATATTGAAACTAAATTTATAGGTGGAGTCACAATACTGACACCATCAAGCTTTTTTTTCTCATCCACCACAGAGAGAAAAGCATTCATGGGTTAGTTTACTCTGTTTAGAGGTTAATGTTAATGTTAGTAAACCAAATGTTTATTGTTCTGCTAAGACCTTCATACTTTGTTGGCACATATCTTTATCTTTGCAGAAAAAAGAGAAGTAGGAACCTCACAGAAAGGTTTTGTGGCATTCAATTATGTTATCTGCAAGACTAAAGGCTTTTTATTAAGTCAATTCCTGTTAAATGCTATTGCTTTCATTGAGTTAGCAAAGCCATTTATGTCCACAGAGGAGAAAGTAACTAACCTTAACAATAATTTATCAAAAATATGTAAAGATTAAAACTTTTTAATCTAATTTTGCAAACCCAAATAATCCCTTTCTGGGTCTCTGGGTTGCTGGAGCCTATCCCAAACACTGCTGTCAAAGGTCAGAGCTCTGTCTCCTCCTCTGGTCACCAGCCGTCTCCAGAGTTCTAAGTGCACTTCATCTCCCAGCAACCCCACCACACAGTTTCTGGATGCCACACACCTGACTCTCATTTGCAGTCACTCACAGTACAACTAAACGATGTACTGAACCTCACTCAGTGCCAAGTGTTGTTTATGCTCCTCTTCCTGCATTACCGAGTGTTATATCTGGACCCGATCTTCTGTTTGCTGACCTTGTTTTTTCTGCCGCCTGCCCCCAATCTTGTCTGTATCCTGATTACTCTAGTTGTTTCTCTGATGCTCTCATGCTCGTTCTTAGCCCCTGCCTGTCTGACCCTTTAGCTTTGTAGACTTTTAGCTGAGCTAATAAACATGCAGCAGTTGGAACCAGCCGTCGGCGGGGGCAGCTATAGAGCATACCAATCAGTCAAAATACTTTACATCTGAAACAACAACTTGATTATTCTAAATTTTTACAGTCTCTTATGCAATATTTGCATTACATTTTCTCAAAAAACTAGGTTTTATTTTCAATGGGATTGATACATTTTTCATTCTCAATAGTTTGTTTTTCAGAGGACACAGGGTAACAAACGAGTGCGTGGTTCAAAACAGAACCTCTGTTCGACCTCAGGTGATAACCACTCAATTTGAAAGTATGAACTCTTTACAAAAAAGTGTGCACTTCAAAGTGTTTTCACAGCGGAGGCGTTTCACAAGCAGAGTTGAGACTGAACCTACAGGAAATGAGTTTATGGTCAATTACCAACAGCTTTTTGCAAGTTTTTTAAAGTAAGGAAAAAGTTTTTTTCATTTTTTAAACTTTCATATAAAAACTACAAACTTTTATCGAAAATCAAAAAGCGGGCCCACATTACCAAAAACTAGAAATGAATGTAAACATTTGCCTCTCTTTAGTGAAATTGGTTTCAAAATTAACAAAGTAGAGACAGTTTCCATTTTTTTTGTCATAAACAATGGAAACAAAGTATTTGCTTGATATTTGAATTTAAAACTTCAGAATCCTAATATGTTCATTTATAAAGCTGTTTTATCACCAGGACGGTCAGTCCTGCAAACATGAATTGGGTTTTTTTGTGTCCTGACTACGTGTACGACCACCGGGGGACAGTCTACCAGCTGACCCCAACTTACCCCCTTCCTCATATAAACTCATATTGGGGTGAGGGGGTGGGGGGTTTAGCCTGCGTTGAGCCTTGGCCCCCTTGGTGGGGAGGGTGAGGGGACATTACTGTGAGTAATCAGGAGATGTCCCCTCAGTGCCCTACCCGCCAATTTTAACTGCACCCCCTTAGTGCACACACCCTTTACTCCTCAAAGTATACATTCCAACATAAACACACACACACACACACACCCTCACTAACACACACGCACACAGTCATTTCGCAAGGAAGGTGGGACCTTGGACCATCTATCCCCTACCCCATCCCTGGTGGGGCGTGCGGGGCCCTTGGCAACGGCGGCCGTGTCCCCTGGGTGCCGGTTTCCTGGGCCCGGCGGTGCTCTCCCCACGCAGGGAGAGGGATCCCTGAACTTTCTGGCAAGCCCAGAAGCCGAGGATCATATCACACCTGAGCCAGGGGTGTCCGTGTCCCTGTGGGGTGGGTTCTGGTCCTTGCTGCCGGGTGCTGGGCCTCGCCAATTTCCATCTGTGGCCGAGCCTGGTCGGGCCATGTCTACAACAACCCTTGTGGGCCCCCTTCTCCCTGGGGTGACCCCTCCTGGGCGGGGGCGGCTGTCCCCTGTCTTGCACCTTTCTGGAACATCTGTGGCCCTGGTGGGTGGCTGCCTGGAGCGCTGAGCGGGTCTCCCTTGCCCAGAACTCCTGGGTGGTGATGAGGTGCTCGTCTAGGGCTGTTGGCACCCTTTAGGGTGGGGCCCGGCGTTGGGCCCTCCTGGCGCTGCGGTGGGGCTGCGCTCTCTTTCCCCCCATGCCTCCCTGCTCTCTGGCTCTGGGGGCCTCACGGCGGTCCTGCTAGCCCTGGCCTGGATGGCGGGCGTGGGCGCCCGGGGGGCGGAGGTTCTCTGCCTGCTGCTGTGTGGCGTTTGGGGCTTCTGGCTGCCGCGGCTGCTGCGGCAGGGGTCTGGGTGTGGCTGGTTGCTCCCCCTCCTTCTTTCCACATTCCATCATCCATTTTAGAAGAACATGAACACTTAACTGAACACAGGTGTTAGCTCACCTTTGCACTAACAATTTGCGTGAATGAATGAAATATCTCACACTAGTTGGCTTGTAGACATAAGTATGCGTGTGTGAACACTATGTGTTTTGTGTACATGTTGACATGTGTTCATTTTTGCAGCTAACAGGTGTGTTGATGGCATTTGAGTGTGTGTGTGGACAGGCCCCGCCCTTTGAGATTTGTACTGCACTTAACCCTTACCGTAATGATAAACATCCAGTAGCTTGTTGCTTTATGCTGCTTCATGGTTTTACCCCCCTCCCCCCTGCTATGATCACCCTCCTATCCCCCTCTTTCTAACATCCCTCTCTCTTCTTCCCTTCTTTCCTTTTCCGTCCGGTCCAACACCAAAGATGTTCAAATATGATGGAATTTAATAAAGTTTGGCCTCGATTACAAAAGGGGTTTATTCAGACATTCCTCTGGTTTGTCAGAAGATTGTTGTTGTTGTTAAAGTAAAATATGTCCAACATAAGAGGCCTTCAGCTCTAATCTGTCTGCCCAGCTGTTGAACAGGACAAGTTTAAAAAAAAAAAAAGAAATCTCCAATCATGATGACAAAAAAAACCCTATTTACAATCTACAATTCTATTTTGACTGATGTGAAGGTCTAAGGAGGAGCTCCAAGACATTTCCTTCTCCATTTTGGCCAAAACAATTCTCGCTGCCGGTCAGTTGCTCAGTGTTAAACACACAATCTGGGCGGAGTTAATGCAGGTTTCCTGATCTTCTCAATGAGACCACGTTTGTGTCAGCAAAAGTTATTAAACTCTGCTTGTCTGAAAATACAGATCCTGCAAAAAAAAAAAAAAAAAAAAAAAAATTTGAAATGTATTTATAGCTGGTTTAGATAAATGAATTAGAACTAAAGTAATGCAGAGTCACCATTTATGCATACTTGTAGGCTTTCAAGCATTCTAGTATTAAGATTATCAGCTTATATTGATTAAACTATTGCCTCATGGTCATGTTTGTCCATGGTCTCAGGTTGTTTCTGGATCTGGTTTTGAGAGTCATTTTGAAAGATTTAAGAGGAATGTCTTCCAAAACTTGTTTTATTCTCTTTTTATCTTTTAGGTTGTCCTGTTGTTACTGCATTACACTTTGCAGAAATGTTTTATCCCTAAAAAACTGTTGGCAAATAACCATAATGACAGGATAATGACAATGACAGGACACTTAAATAGCGTGTTAAGCTGCAATGGATATTTTCTCTTTTTTTTTGGTCATTTAAAAGGTCTTCTTACATATTTTATTTTTTATTGGATTCTAAATCTGTCAATAACTCTAAAAAACATGTGCTTTCTGAAGGAATACATTCTTATCAATAAAAGTGTGAAACAACTTGAACTTTATTCAAATTGATTACATATGTCTCCTTTTTTTGTTGGACTGGACAAAAAAAAGAAGACGAGGAGGAAGGTAGGGATGTGGGAGACAAGGGGGTAAGAGCAAAGAAGAAAAGGGGGAAATCTGAAGGATTATTACAGAGGTGGGAGGGGGGCACAATTATTAACCAACAAGATACTGGAGGACCACATCATTACTGTCTGGTATAAATGCTGGTCAAAAGGGGCGGGGCCTGTCCATACATACTTCAGTGTCACAAACATAGCTGTCAGCTCTAAAAATCTTCACTTACATTCATGTCAACATGTACTCCACATCACTACAGTTCACACACACATATGCATACAAACCGACACATGTAAAGCATTTCATTCTGTCACACAAACTCTTTGTGCAAAAGTGAGCTGACAGCTCTGCTCAGGTTGGTGTCTATATCCTGTTATTTGTGAAACCTATGTACAAATATATTGTTTACTGGCAAAAACATCCTCCATTGTGACTTATAGGTGTCCAAATTTGCCAGAAAGCCAGTTTGTAGCTGTGAAAACTGTTTGGACACAAAACCAATTAATCTATAAATAAAAGCACACAGTTTGTGGGTTAATTCAATGATTATTTATCTGTTTTCTCAAAAATTTTATTATTTTATTATTAATAACAAACTGATGTTTGTTCGACTGGATCCTGACTACTCTCGTTTCCTCTGATGCTCTCATGCTCGTTGTTGACTCCAGCCTGACCCTAATTTAGCTTTGTGGACTTTTAGCTGAGCTGATAAACCTGCTGCAATTGGTGCCAGCCGTCTGCCTGTTTTGTGACAGTTACTTCTGTTATGAATAGATGGACAGCTGAGATGTTTCCTAGGAAAAGGAGGTTAAGTTGATAGCCTTTACTATCTAACTTTACTAACAAAATATTACTTTAGGTACCATAGGAGGAAACTTGCAAAAGAGTGAAAAAATATGCACCATTGACAGACTCCTACTGCGACATGCCAAGTATTAAAATACATTTTAGATAATGGGAAAAAAAGATTATATTACATTAGATTAGATTAGACTAGATTTGCTTTTATTGTCATTGTCCATTGTACAATAAAATTGAAACATCAATATTCCAGTGTTCCAGTGTTGTTTAATATTGTTGAGCATCATTTTCTAAATGGAGGATTTTGTGTCTAAACTCAGGAATTTGTGGAGACACGTCACTGACAGTGATCTACATTGAGACAGAGAGACTTTTAAAACAGGAACACTTCTACTAACAGGTTATCATCCATGTGTTTCCTCAGAAGGAGCAGTGAACAAACTTCATTTATATGTAAATGTAAGTCAAAAATAACACTTTGGGGGATTTTTTTGTTTCTGTACTACAGTTTGTATACAGAAGAAAAATGTTGGAACAAAATTTTATTCAATACTTTTTAACTGATGCCAATCAAATGATGAATGGGTAACTCTTTGGGGGTTCACATGTTTGTAAATCTGACTGATGACGTCAGTGTCTCACCAGCCTTGAACCTCACCGCACGTCACTGAAATGGACCTTCATAATATGGAAGGTAGGACTTTTTTTAGCCTCGTTATGAGGTTTGGTTTCTTTGATCTTGGTTTTTTTTTTTGTTCATGTTCTGTTTTCATTCATGTTTCTCTCCAGTCTCACCTGATTTCAAGTGCAGCCTTTTCAGGTCATCAGTTGTTATTGAGCTTGTTGCTCCCTTAGTTCATACTTTTGTCATGCTTTGGGTTTATTCATAAAAACTGTATGATCCAGTTCTTAAACCCGGTTCTCATCCGGTGCTCATGGCTGTGCTGAAGGACAAGTTACACAAAGGTTATCTGTCTAACTTGTAGACTTGTAAACTCCCTGGCTTTTCTGGGCGTCTTGAACATACGAGTATCATCTGGCATTATGTCCATTCTGCTAGGCTTCAAATGAATTGTTTGTTCTTTGTTTTGAATATTTTTTATTTACTGATGTACTTGTTGTAAGCACATTCTATTGCATATTTTGCAAAGCTAACATAATGCATTTCAGGTATGGCTAGAAGGAAACAATAAAACTTGCAGCAAAGATACATCCTTTAAAGAAAAAAAAACACAAAACAAAAGATTAAGCATAATTTGCTAAAAAAAAAAAAAACATAAAATAAAAGATAGCCATTAATACAAAGATCAAGGTGAGTTTACATCCACAATGGATGAGACGACTGGGATTTATGCCTCTGGGGGGTCTCCTGTATCTGGATCTGCATCTGGATCCGCTGCATTTGCATTTTCATTCATCATTTGACTGTATTTGCTCTTAAAGAATCCAGCCTGAAAAAAAAAACATTTATGTATTTCCTCAAAAGACTTTTTGCACTTAATAGATCAAGAAAAGTCATCAATGATCATGTTTTGCTGTTAGCTTTCTTTATGTAAAATGTCTCTCACCTTATAAAGGCCAGCAGTAACCAAGGCCACAAACGCCAACCCTCCCAGAGATCCTCCAACAATCTGTTTTGTGAAATCTGGCTCAGAGTAAACCTCCACTTCTGCTTCAAGCTGAAAGAGGAAGCAAAAGAAATTTTTAAAACATTTACAAGTGTCTTTGAAAATCAAGAATAGAGAATACTCAGTCACCTTGCGAACAGGAGGCTTGTGGGTGGAAGTTGTGGAGAAAAAGATGTACTGATCTTGGTCGTATTCAAGACTGACTGTGCTGATCAGGAGGAATCTGGAGGAAGAAAGTCCAATCTGAGAGAAAGAAAAGAAAGAGTCAAGAAAGAATATTTTACAGTATAATAACAGGGCATCCTTGCATGTCACTTACCTGTTCTATCCACCCTGAAGTCAGATTGGCAGAGATGGTATGTGTTATTTTCTCCTGCTTTTCCATGAACCTTCTGCACTTGAATGTCCTGCATGTCGGCTACAGAGCAGTCCTGTAGGTGATAAAGGCAAAGAAAGCTGAACTGGAATTCATTTTTAGTCTAACAACAGTAACATCCTTCTGCATTGCCTAAAGAACACTGAAGGACTGTCAGCAGATGTGCTGCAGTGGTTCTGATCGTATCTGACTGACAGAACTAAATATGTGCTCATGGGAGGATACAAGTCCAGACCGCTCCGTGTGACATGTGGTGTCCCACAGGGGTCAGTTCTCTGCCCTATTCTCTTCATAATTTACATGCTTCCCCTTGGACATGTCATCAGTAAACATGGGTTGTCCTTCCATTGTTATGCAGATGAGACACAGATCTACATAAAAACTGCTCCAAACTCCACTGCAGCTCCATACCATCTCACCGCATGCCTTGAGGCAGGGGTGGCTAACCCTGGTCCTCAAGAGCCTCAACCCTGCCTGTTTTCCAGCTCTCCCTGGACTGCTTGATGCTGATAACCTAAATCAGGTGTGTTCAGTCAATCAGGATGTGAAATCACTTAAGTCATTGAGGCTCTTGAGGACCAGGGTTAGCCACCCCTGGTGAGGAGATAAAGGCATGGATGAACAGCAATTTCCTACAGCTAAACAGCAGCAAAACCGAGGCACTCCTTGTTGGCGCCTCCCAGCAGATCCAGTTCACTTTTGATAGTCAGATCATCACTGTCTCCTCCTCAGTCACCAACCTAGGAGTACAGTTTGACCCGCAGCTAAACTTTAACAACCACATAAAGGATCTATACAAGACCTCATTCCACCACCTACACAACATCTCCGAACTCCGGCCCCTTCTATCACTTCCTGACGCAGAAACACTTGTCCGTGCCTTTATCTCCTCAAGGCTGGACTACTGAAACTCCTTTTTTTTGGCATTCCCAACAAAAATATAAAAAAGCTTCAGTACATCCAAAACAGCACAACCAGAATCCAAAAAGGTGTCAGGAAATATGAACACATCTCGCCCATCCTGAAATCGCTGCACTGGCTTCCTGTTTCATCCCGGATTGAATACAAACTTCTCATCATCACCTACAAATGCATGGCCGGTCAGGCACCACCATACCTCCAGGAACTCCTCACTCCCCAGAAACAAACCCGTCCCCTCCGTTCATCAGGCAGCTGCCTTCTTCAGGTCCCCCCCTACCAGGCTCCGCACAATGAGAAACAGAGCATTTTGTTCTGCTGCACCACGGCTCTGGAACTCCCTTCCTATTAATCTCAGAACATCAGAGACCCTGAACTCTTTTAAAGCCCTTTTAACGACATTTCTATTTAAAAAAGCCTATGACTGCTGACACTTTTAGTTTTTGCTTGTTAAGTGCTACTTCTATAGTTTTAAGTTAGTCTTGTATTAAAATGTCCACATTCTTTTTAATTGAGTTTTATTCATATCTTGTAGCACTTTGAGGCTTCCTTTAACGAAAAGTGCATTATAAATAAAATGTATTATTATTATTATTATTATTAGTAACAGGTACATCACTTACCACTATTTTGGTCTTCTTCACTTGATCAATAAAGTCAGTGATAGTCGGTTTATCGTCTTTTACACTTTGACAATCTGGAATCTGAAGGAAGACAGGATTAATCGCTTCATCTAAAGTCATGACGGGAGTCTAAGACTTATTCCTAAAATCAGGTAAATACTCTTGAACAGTGGTCCCCAACCTTTTTCAGGTCACAGGCTGGTTTAATGTCCCACTATGTTTTCATGAATTGGTCCTTCTCTTTTTACTTCCAGATTCTCTTAAGGGTTGAGGGTAACGTTTATCTTAATCATCTGTAAAATGTCTGCAACTGGTCTAAGTTTTGTTACTTTATTTGAACTCTATATTTTGTGTAGGAACCATTAAAATGTGTTCTAGATTTTCACTTAACCCATAACTGTGTAAGTGGAAACTAAAAACCACACGCCAACTGAAGCATCATTCGTTTTTTTTTTGTGTGATGGATAAATACAAAAACAGGGTTTTTTTTAATATAATGATAAAAAAAATTCTTTAAATAAAAATCTATTATAGTTACCATTTTTGGCTTTTATAGCTCACCTGCAGACTTTCCCCATCTCCCCAAATGTCTTTGTTTCCAAGTTTTATAGGAACCTCGATCACAACAGTCAGATTTAATGCCCTGAAATTGTTTGTAACCTGAAAAACATAGTTTAAAAGGCTTTAGTCTATAATCACCAAATATATTTGACGGTAAATTATCTTCAAAGTTGAACGTATCCTAATACCGTACATAAACCATTTACCTCTGCTGATTGTTGGAATGGTTTCTTCAAGTCTTTTCCAAAAGAGAAGTTCCTGTAGATGTTGGACCTAACAAGCATTACACAGATATTTTTATTTTTTTTTTCCACAACTGTGGATTTATTTTTTGCTTTTCAGGAAATTAGTGACGTTGAGCTGTGACAAGACGAACCCCTCAATTGTAACCAGAATGCTGTACTTCACATCAATTTCCTTTTTCTTGTAGAGTTCACTCAAAGAGGAGTGCTGCTGATTCCCACTGGAAAATGGAGCAGCATGTCAGCACATATGTTGGATGCATTCATAATATGTGGTAGGATCAATACCTGGTGGCATTAGCAGTGATGGAGATCTGTCTGCCAACTTGACTGTTGGTTTCAATCCCATAGGAAACTATAAAAATAGCCTAAAAAAAACAAACTCATTTAAACATCAGGTGGAATCGTCCTTTGAATTCATGCTTTGCAGTAAAAAAATGTCTCAACCTTAGATTTGCTTTTGAAAATTGGTTTATCAACAGTGCAGAGCGTGTTTCCCCGACTTTGACCATCCTCACTGTCTGAAGAGTTGCATTCAATTCTCCCCTGTTTAAAAAAATACTTCCATCAAAGCTAAAATGACAGGAAAATGAGAAGAAAAAGTGATCTTGATGTCTTACCTTAATGATGGTGAACTTCCTGTAGGAGATTCCAGCTGGGTATGTGAGAGTAACATGGCTGTTGTATGAGTTTTCCTCTCTGTTCTCCAGTGATACGGTTACATTCACAAGTTCATCGATGCCCACTTTAACCAACGCAGAGCTAACAGATAAACCAAAATGAACATTATAGCCATCCTCCAGCATTGCAAGAAAACATTTTTGTTCAAATCCTGGCTGCAAGATGGATGCTTACCTACATAGCAGATTTGTGGATTTTGCTAAGCAGAGACATAAAATCCTCTTTAAATGGATTTTAATCTAACAAGCAAAAATGATCTCTTTCTATTTTAAAAGCATAATCATAATATCAACGCCTGATAATTTATTTTGAAACATACATTTTTCAAAATGTTTTGCCATAGTTTAATTTGATCAATAGAGTTTCTGCTTGTGTTTGTCATGGTTTGGGTTTCTTTCTATTGATTTTTGCTTTCGATCTTGTTTCTGTCATGTTTGAGTTCTATTTCCTGTTTTATTTTGAAAGGTTTCCTGTTTTGTCATGCTTTTGAGTTTTACTTCCTTGGTCCCAATCTCTTCTGATCATGTTCACCTGTGTCTTGGCAGTCCTGTTTGTATTTAAGTCTTGTCTCTGCCTTCCTTTTGTGCTGGTCCATTATCCTCTCTTCCCTTCTGCCATTTTTTCATGGTTTGCTCTCAGAGTATGTGCAGCGCAGAGCAGGGAAACGCAGAGAGGTTTAATAAACCCCTTGCCCTGGAACCATTTGCCTCTGTCTTTGTATTTTGGGTTCTTCGTGTTCCCCAGCCCTCCATACCTGACAGTGTTCTTATTTTCACTGTTTAGGTCCTAAAACAATTATTTTTTTAGACAGACCTGATCCAGAGGAATCATTTACAAAGGATCATAAAAAGTCAAACATACACTAAACTCACCAAATGTTATTTTTTTATTTATTAAAATGCATGTATGTAGATTAACCACACTACATATTAAATATGAGTTTCGCAACATGAACATTTGAAAATCTGTCTACATTTTACAGTCATGAAGTACTTTGATATTTTTTTATAGTGAAAAGACCATTGCTACATGAACATGTCAAAGCCTTTTCACCTTCAGTTTTTTAAAAGTTAAAGTAAAGATAATGACATCAAGTATTTAAATGAATTCCAATTTACACAACCCTTTACAGATGAATCATTGACTGTATATGATAGCTGGACCGAGTGAGCGTGTCATCAGACATTAAAAATAGCTTACTGCCAGCTCCAACAAAATAAGTCAGTTCAGTCAGTTTTTTTTCCTGATATGAGCGCCGCTTTGTTGGAAAGCAGGATAAGAGAAAACATGTCAAACACTTTGAACATTCAACATAACAACCACATACTTTTATTGAGACATTTGATTGGTCAGTTTCTTATGTAAACAACTTGCAGTAAAGAAAAATAGAATGACTGAGTAATAGCTGTTTATTTCTCAATAGAAGTCTATGGGACTTTGGCTCCTTGGAGCCAGCGGGTACTTCCTGTTTGGAACATGAGTGGAGAGGGGTCAATCAGTCCAGTTTTCATATACAGTCAATCATGTAAATGCACTTTTCCATAACTAAAAACTAAAATGTTAAAGGCAAATTCCTGCCAACCTAAACTACAGATAAAGGTTTTTGCTTTGTATCTTGGCCTCACCTGCTGAAGTTGAAATCCACTTTCAGGTTATCCATACATGTCTGATCAGCGCCACAGTTGATCTCAAACTCCATCTGAAGAAGATCATTGAGACTAAGCACTAAGTTTGGTGGATGTAATGAGAGTTTTCAAGATCACTGACCGGGTGAAAGGTTGTCATAGATTGATGACCAAGATTTGGGCTAAGATTTGTGCTGGAAGGCAAACCTTCAAAATTAAAACTGAGCTCGTTGTTGAGTGGATTCAGAGCATCTTCTGGACAAGCCTGAAGAAAAAGGAAAATAAATAAACATTCAGTTTGGCCTTATGGCATTTTTTATGTCCTAATGGTGTTATTATACTTAAAAGTTATACCTGAATGAAAAATTGAATCATGTGGCACTCAGCTTTTCTCAAGCCAACTTCAAGTGATCTAGTCTGATGTCGTTGTTTCTCAGCAATGTAAGCTCGGCTGTTTGGTAACTTTCGGGTGGCATCCAGTGTTATAGTGTAAGTAACTTTTCCTTTAGCTGAAACAAACCAGATAGGTTTTTTAATGCACAGAGAAGATAACGAAAAATACAATATGGGTCAACTTTGGCTAATTAAAAATTAATAAAATTAGTTAAATGCATATATATTGCATCATTAACACATATATTGTCTTTTTAATTTATGATATTGTGTGCCTGGGTTACTTTCCTTGTATCAGATAATGTTTCGTGTACTTTAGCGTACTTGTGATGTGTTTTGTCTGTGTTTTTACCAGAATAAAATAAACATGTTATTTTTTTCACTGCACCACTTTTTTTTTCTAGAGTAAATGGACCAAGAAAATACAAAAAATGTGGACAAAATTACCACGAAAGTGAAATACGTAGACAAAGTTAACATGCAATAGATCTCACTGGATACGTTCAAGTCCCTCTTCAATTTCTCATGTGACAAAATACACGAGAAGATTTTTGTATATTATGCTAAATAAAAACATGTTTGTTGGCTTCATCACCAGAAATGTATGACTGTTACCCATGCACGCTCACAACTGTCGAATAGTGGGGGGAAAAAGAATGAATGATTAAAAAAAATGAGTGAAAGACAACCTGTGTCAACAGCAGTTCGTGTTTTCATGATGAAGCAGACTGTGGCGGTAGTTTTCAGATCTTTTGAGCAGTTTTCATCCTGTGTTGAAATTTTCTCCGGGCTGAAGGTAACAGAGGGTTTCACAGACACTATAGGTCTGGACCTAAAAAGGCAGAAAATTGGGAATTATGACAGTTGAGCAGAATAAAAGGTGATAGAGGTAAATCAACATCTGATGAAGACGTTGGAGCAGCTCTTCCTCAAGCTCCTCAGACCCCAGGTGCTGCACGCTGAGGACCCTCTACAGTTCGCCTACCGGGCACCGGTTGGAGTAGAGGATGCCATCCTCTTCCTCCTACACAGAGCCCACTCGCATCTGGACAAGCGAAAAGGCACTGTAAGGATTACTTTCCTGGACTTTTCCAGTGCCTTCAACACTATCCAGCCCCTTGTACTCCAGGAAAAACACTCCAGTATGCGAGTGGACCCGTGCCTGGTTGCTTGGATTTCCAGCTACCTCACCGACAGACCACAGTACGTCAAGCTGAAGGACATCACGTCTGACACTGTGGTCAGCAATGTGGGAGCTCCACAGGGGACTGTACTTTCCACTTCACCCTGTACTGCGCGGACTTCTGCTACAACTCGGACACGTGTCACATCCAGAAGTTCGCAGATGACACAGCCATCGTAGGGTGTATCAGTGACGACGAGGAGGAGGAGTACAGGAGCCTGGTGAAGGATTTTGTTGTCTGGAGCCACAAATATAACCTACAGCTCAACACCTCCAAGACTAAGGAACTGGTCGTCGACTTTGGGAGGGACACACCCAACCCCAGACCAGTTCTGATAGGAGTGGAGGAGATGGAGGTCGTGCAGACCTATAAATATCTTGGGCTGTGGCTGGACAACAAGCTGGACTGGACGAGCAACACGGGGAAGCTGTACAAGAAGGCCCAGAGCAGGATGTACTTCTTGAGGAGGTTAAGATCCTTCAACATCTGCAAGAAACTCCTGGGGATCTTCTACCAGTCTGTGGTCGCCAGCGCCCTAACCTACGCTGTGGTGTGCTGGGGGGGGGCACCTCAAAGACAGACTTCTCCAGGCTGGAGAAGCTGATCAGGCGGGCTGGTTCTGTGGTTGGCACAAGGCTGGACCCTCTGGCTACTGTAGCAGAGAGAAGGACACTAAAAAAACTAACGTGTATCCTGGACAATGCCACACACCCTCTGCACACAACCATCAGTAGCCAGAGAAGCACCTTCAGCAAGAGGCTGCTCCTCCCAAGGTGCAGGACTAATAGACTGAGGAACTCTTTTGTCCCCCATGCCATCAAACTCTTTAACCACCACTTAGGAGGGTGGAGGGGGACAGAAAAGAAAGGGACAGGCTGTGAATGACTTTACTTTACTCTACTTTTTCTGATTACTGTACTGCTCTTTCCTATATGTATGTCAACCAATGCTGTATGCGATGGAGATGTCAATTTCCATGCGGGAACCTCCCTAATGGATAAATAAAGTTGTTTATCTATCTATCTGTCTTTATGTTAAAATTAAACGGTGAGCTTCTACTGGAAACATGGTGGATAAACTCGTCTCAACTTTTATCTTCAGCAAATGTGCAACACCTCACAGAGGAACTCACCTGAGAAAAACTACTGTGCCCTTTGAACCCACCACTAAGTCAGGCAGTCTGTCCCCACTCTGATCAGAAGACCACTGAGTGAAGGAGACGCCAAAGAACTTCAGTCCTGACTGCACTTGAGAAGCAGAGATTTTCTGTGAGATGGAGACGCTGTGTTAAAAGAACAAGCCAGCTGGACGCACTTTCAGAAACCTGCAGTTCATGGATATGACTCACCTGTGAATAGGTAGGATTGATACTTTTGTCCCGTTCACCGTGGAATATGTAAATACTGCCTTGACCATCATCCTCTAAAGGTGCTCCAACTGCTAGATCATTAAATGTATCCATGTTCAGATCAGGCAGAACAGAGAGAGCAGATCCAAACCGTCCCTTGACCGTTGGATCTCCTCTTAATATGGTTTGTGAGGATGGTCTTTCAAAGGAACACTTTATGCTCTGGTCATAGGAGCAGATAAAAACATTCATGGAGGATCAAGACAAGGACGACCATATCAGCAGATTCATGTCACATTTAAATATTGCTCACCAACAGCACTATTGTGCAGACATAGACTCGTCCTTCTCTGTCAGCCTCCTTATACATTGGAGAAGATATGAGGATCAGATCAGAGAGGCGGTCATTATCCACATCCATGGCACAAACCACTGCGCCAAAATATTCCCCAGCCTGAAACCACAAAAAAAAGGGAAACGGAAAGGTTTTGGTTTAGGAATGTTCCTGGCTGTTTTATTTGTACCACGTTTGCTGTAGTTTTTATTCCAATATTTTTACATAAATGCTCTATTGTCTTCAAGGAAAAAGCTATCTGATTATGTGCAAAAAAGTCCCAAGTCCATTGTAAAGTAGGGACTATCCTTGACATTTAAAATGCATTAAGTGCAAAATTCCTGGACGTGGGCCTCTCTTGCATGGGTTTTGCTTTATCCCATAGATGGCAGCACTAGTTATCTAATATGGCAGTGCCCCTGTTTAATTCAAGAAGGGCCCAAGACTAGCCTTTGGTTTGCTAGTCCTCTGAAATTATAAAAGTGAGGTGCTTCATATTATAGCATTTGTAAGCTATGTACTGGTGCTAAATCTGGGTAAAGTATTAATCATTTGGTGTAGCCTCCCTTTAAGCTATGCAATTAAAATAATTTCCTGGAAAAACAAACCTCTTGGGCCGCTTTTGAACAAACCAATTCAATTGTAATGTTGCATATGTTGCAGCCAGAAAATTCTACGTTCATTTACTTTAATTAAGGCATGATCCATGAAAGTCCATGATCCATGAATGTGAGAAACATTTCTTATTTTAGTTATTTACTATACTCTTTTACTTTGAAAGGACACCAGTGTCCTCATGATTGTAATGTGAGCGTGTGCAGTTTTTAAGATGATGTGTATGCCATCACGTTTTCTTCTCTTGCTCTGGCTGCGTCAGAAGAAAGCACAAAACGGAGAAATATACGTCCAGAGTGAATAAAGCTGCCAAAAAGAAAGAAGTCCTGTCTATTTTCAAGGGTGCAACACATATCTGATTCTAGGCTTTTTCCCTTCCCATATAAATCTGGATATTGTCCGATCCCATTCTATGAACTGCTTGGGGGGTATTTCTATTGGAAGTGACTGGAATATGAAGAGTAGCCTTGGTAAGACGTTCATTTTCACCACATTTATCCTATTTGTTAAAAGGGTAAGTTGACCACGTCTTAATATCCTGGTTGATGTTTAAGTTAATTCTGTTATAGTTTTCTTCGTATAGGAGTGACAGATTTTTAGGTAAAGGCTCCGAGGTACTTACTGATTTTGTAGATGCGGTTTCGTTTGATGGGGAGTAATTGAAAAGCAGGATTTGTGTTTTAGAAATATTTAATTTGTATCCAGCAAGGGAGTTAAATTCTTTGAGGAGTGTCATTAGTGTAGGCTTGGAAGTGTTTATGTCCTCTAAAAACAAAAGCACATCATCTGCAAATAATCCAGTCTTTTATTCCCTGCAGTCATTTTCGATTCCTTTTAGTTCCTCGCACTGCCGAGTGGCCTGGGCCAGTAGTTCAATGTGAAGAGCAAAAAGAGTCAGACTGATGCTGCAACCCTGTCTCATTCCTCTTTTTAACTCGTACCGGTCTGTGAGGGAGCCGTTTATTTTTGTTCTTACTGTAGGCTTGTCATAGATGGCTTTAATACATTTAACTCAGTTTTATGTGAATCCAAATTTCTCTAAGGTTTGGTAAAGGAAATCCCAATTCACCCTATCAAAAGCCTTCTCGGCTGATTAGAGCTGCTTTTAGTTTGTTTATAGTTATGGTGTGAATTACATGCAGGCTTCTTCTAATGTTATCCTGGGTTTGTCTGCCTCTCACAAAAGCCGTTTGGTCTTCATCGATTTACTCAGCAAAAAATGTTTTTTTATTCTTTCTCCATAGTCCTAATCCTCTTCCGTAAAAATCTGATCATGAAGGAGAAATGAATAAATGCGGAATTATAGCACCAAGAAAAGTCTGGAGCAAGATTTGTGAGATTTGTACCACTTCAACATTTTGCACTAAGCCTCTTCCAGCTGTAGGTGTTGACCATGCACTTGTAAACAATAGAACGAGAAAAAGAACCCCATTCCTACTTTTTCCAGAGTGAACAGCACAGCGGGTTCTTGAAAGGCCTTTACGCCATTATGCGCGCGCAGCCACAAGATGACTTGTCTGATGGTTTATCTATGCCTCTTCTTTCAGGTACTAACCGTGTCACGATGTCGTGTGAACATGGCATGCTTTCGTTAAGACAGGTGACAAGGGATCCGTCTGTTTTGGAGCGCTCTCGGAAGTCTGCACTCCCCATATGCGCACAGCTTCATTTCAATTTGATTGGTTTGCTTGCAAACCTCTATATTTAAAGGTTTGCAGCTTAAGCGGAGGGGTGTTATGACCCCTGGTAGTGTCTGCTTGTTTTGGGTGTGTGTGAATGTGTTCTAGCTCTTGTAGAAGTCTGCCCCTGCACAGCTGCTGACTCCACCCCCTCTGCAGAGCTGATTGAGGCTGCTACCAATCGCCTGGCTTGGAGGGAAGTTTAAAAGCTCCCAGGATCCTCTGCTCCAGTGCATTCCTGAGTGGGAATTTGTACCTTCAGCCTACCCCTGCTGTCCACCTGGCCTTTGCTTGTGAAAGCCTCTGGTTTCCCCCTATATATATATATATATATATATATATAAAAACGCCCCTTTCACCCTCCGTGGGTGGTTTCTCCTCCAAGCTTGGGTCCTCTACCAGAGGCCTGGGAGCTTGAGGGTCCTGCGCAGTATCTTAGCTGTTCCTAGCACTGCGCTTTTCTGGACTGAGAGGTCTGAGGTCTTTCCAGGTATCTGTTGTAGCCACTCCTCCAGCTTGGGGGTTACTGCCACGAGTGCTCCAATTACCACAGGTACCACTGTCACCTTCACTTTCCAGGCTTTCTCCAGTTCTTCTCTGAGTCCCTGGTATTTCTCCAGTTTCTCATGTTCCTTCTTCCTGATGTTCCCATCGCTTGCACAACGGCGGTTCGCCATTACCATCCTATCAGTCTGGATCTGGAAGTCCCACAGGATCTTTGCCCTTTCATTCTCTACCACCCTCGGAGGCAGGTTTCATCCTGGATAGTGGCTTCTACGCTCACTAGTCCTCGGCCTCCTTCCTAGCATACAGTCTCAGGGTGCTGGAATTTGTATGGAACCCTCCATGCATGGAGAGAATCTTTCGTGTTTTAACATCCGTGGTCTGTATCTCTTCCTTTGGCCATCTCATTATTCCTGCAGGGTACCTGATAACTGGCAGCGCGTAGCTGTGTATTGCCCGGGTCTTATTTTTGCCATTGAGCTGGCTTCTCAGGACTTGCCTTACTTGTTGAAGGTATTTAACTGTTGCAGCTTTCCTTGTTGCCTGCTCCAGGTTGCCATTTGTGCCGATGGACAATACCATCGTCCATTGTGATGGGTGACTGACATCCCGATGGAGAGACACCATCGTGATGCCACGCCCCCGTCACGCTGCGAGTCACACCATAAGACGCGGTTACATGTGCAAAATATCTTGATAAGGATTATTGGTCGGATTAGAATCCAACCGTGTAAATGGGCCCCGAAAAACTCTTTCAGATTATAAAAACATTCACATGGGTCACACTTTCGGTCGGAATAAATCATTCGCACATGCGCAGTAGTGTTTTTAAAAACCGGAAGCAAAACTTAGTTCCGCCGAGCGGCTAAATACATAGATACGTCAGCTCGGTATTATACAAGATGATCTCCAAAACGTGCTTTTATTAATGTTACGGTTAT
This sequence comes from Oryzias curvinotus, assembly GCA_023969325.1. Classification (NCBI taxonomy): domain Eukaryota; kingdom Metazoa; phylum Chordata; class Actinopteri; order Beloniformes; family Adrianichthyidae; genus Oryzias; species Oryzias curvinotus. The sequence continues at coordinate 8,534,595 of CM043724.1, read as the reverse complement.
TATGTAGTGCCTCTTTGCTCATCATTTTGATTTATTGATTTATTTCAAGCATTGTAGTCAAAGCAATAAAGAAATTACACATATTTATCAAACTCATTACATAAATGATGAAATGCATAGATTAAATTGACAGAAAACAAAACAAAAATGTCACTTAAATCACATTTGCTTAATTAAATTCAGTGATCATTAACTGAAGTATAAGAGTATAAGAGTTTGATTTATTGCTTGAAAAGGAGTGGGAAGAAGCAAGCTTATATAATCCCACCCCTACTGAGTTAATTCATTTGATAGTTTTACAGTGTTTTAACTCCGGTTCTGATCCGATAGATTCTCTTGAAGTAACAAAATCCAGTGCCTAGTAATGATTGATGATCTTCAGAAAACATTCATTCATGAACAGTAACGATACCGATATGTAATAATAATTGATTATCTTTAGAACACATTATCACATTAAACCAGTAATTATTGTTACACAATGCAGATCAAGTAAACAAAAACAATAGCTTATTGGTTGTAATTCAAACCTTTCAGTAATCATTATTGCACATTACAATGTAACACTCATTGGTTGTAATTAAAAGAGCTTTGATTATTTCACCACAATCAAGTTCACAGATGTATTTGGAATTATTCAAACACCTGTTGATCCTTAACTCCTCTTATCTTCATATCCTGAAATAAGAGTTTCTTTATACATTTTCTTGAATATTTGAATATTTGAACATTTTTTGAGCTCATTACTTAAACCGTTCCAAAGTTTAGTGCCACACACAGACACACAGAAACTTTTCTTAGTGGTTCTTATCAATTTGATCTTGAAGTTCCTACATCCCCTCAGTCTGTAGCCTCCTTCATTTTCTAAGAACTGTTTTTGGATATTAAATGGTAACGATTTCCAACTGGCTCTGTATAAAAGTTGCGCAGTGTAAAAATCCACAAGGTCATGCAGTTTTAAAAGTCTTGATTGATAAAATAGATTGTTTTTATATGATCAAGATATCCGGCTTTATGTACAATTCTGACGGCTCGTTTTTGAAGTAAAAAGAGAGGATGTAGTGAACTCTTATAATTATTCCCCCAGATTTCTATACAGTAGGTGAAATATGGTAATATTAAGGAGCAGTACAATAAATATCTACTGTTGTATTATAATATATGTTTAGATTTATTTACGATTGAAATACTTTTTGAGACTTTAGTTTGTATGTGTCTGATGTGTGGCTTCCAACTTAGTTTGTCATCGATAAAAACCCCTAAGAATTTAATTTCTGTAACACTTTCGATTAAGACATTATTTATTTCAATTGAGAGCTCTTTATTTGCAATGTAGTTTCCAAAAAACATCACTTTGGTTTTATCTAGGTTCAAAGATAATTTGTTGTAATCCATCCATGATTTTATTTTGTTTAACTCTGTGTTCACCACCTTGATAAGTTCCCTACGATTGTCTGTAGAAAAGAATATATTTGTGTCATCAGCAAATAATATGAGTTTCAGAAGCTTTGAAACATTGAATATTTCATTTATGTAAATATTGAAAAGCAGCGGGCCCAGAATTGATCCTTGTGGGACACCACAACTTATCTCTTTGGTTTCTGATGTATATTCATCCATCTTGACAAACTGTTTTCTTCCCGTTAAATAGCTTTTGACCCAAGTTAGCGCTAGTCCTCTTATCCCATACACTTCCAGTTTGTCAAGTAGGATGTCATGATTGAGAGTGTCAAATGCTTTTTTTAAGTCAATGAAAATTCCAACTGCATATTTCTTTTTGTCCAAAGCATTTGTGATTTCCTCCACAGCATCAATGATAGCCAATGAGGTAGATCTATTTTCTCCAAAACCATATTGGTTTTCATTTATAATGTTATGTTTTTCAATAAATAAAGCTAATTTATCATTGAATATTTTTTTAATTTTAATTTTAATCCATGTGGTCAGTGCTTTGTCTGTTGAAAAACGGAGCCGGAAGCCAGGATTAGCAGTATGCTAACACGGGCTAACAACATTAGCATGAACATAAAATCCATGCGTGAAACGCTGCAATCTGCATCCTGGCTGCACGTAAATATGTGGGAATAACATCAGCCTTTATTTTGTCGGGACATGACTGGAAACACGAATCCACGTGATTGTTTGGACGTTTTTTTAAGGACTGAGCGGCTTTTCTGCTTCGAAGCTTACACACTGCATTAGCTAGCGCTCCGAGCTCTGCCCCGACACACACTTTTACCAGGAGATCAGCTTCTCCTAAATTCCGGTTGCTCTTTCACGTAGAGCTGCGGGACGGATCACAGTCCTAAGTCTCCCACACGTAACAAAGCATCCTTACTTCCCCTAAAACACAAAACTGTAAGTCCGTCTGCTCTGCTAGAGACATGGTCGCTCGCTCCACCGGTCTAATCAAACGCAGGACCGGAGCACTTCTTTTCTATTTTGTTTATTTTATTTTTTTAAAGTCACTTCCCCCAGTTTAGACTGGGAAATTTTATTTGGAAAATAAAATAAACAAAGCAATAAAGTAAAATAAGGAATAGCAATTATATAAGAACGAAAAACGAAAAATTAAAAATAGCCCCCCCCCCAGATATCATCGTCCATCCCAATGGTTGACTGCAAACATCGTCAACGGCCAATTTAGGGGACATCGCCCAACCCTAGTGTGGACTACCTTGTCTCTCTTTGTCACCATCCGCCTGCATTTCTCGAGTCCGAATGACATCCCAATGTCAGTACTGTAGATCCTGGTGGTGTGGATCAAGGAGTAAATGTCAAGCTCGCTCTTAGCATATAGCTTGATGTCATCCATGTAGAGGAGGTGACTGATGTTGGCCCCATTTCTGAGTCGGTATCCATAGCCAGTGCACCTGACGCAGACCTTGTTTGGCCGGGCGACGTCTGAGCCGGCATGACATGTGGTTCATTGTCTCACATATTGTGAGGTAGGCATTAGCGTTAGGGGCCTTGCCCAAGGACCCTCACTGGGTGATGTTAATTGCCCGTCATTGTTATGGAAATTATGGCAATTATGTATATATAAATATATATATATACATACTAAATGTTTCATTTGTAAACCAAATATTACATTTTATTTAATTAATCATCTTTAGATAACCCCACCCTTAGTCTAGGTTAAGACCAGATGTGTGTGTCGTGTTATCTTTCATGTTTAATTTTGATTATGATTGGTTATAACACATACCTGTAGTGTGCTGGGGTTGATTACTTGTTTAAATGTGTCCCCAGAAACCACCTCTACAGCTCCTCTGTGCTGATATCTTGGAGCCCCCAAAACTGTCAGTGCACCTCTACTGGTCGTAGCAACCGCCATGGAGTAACCTAAAATTCAACAGTTTAGTAAACATGAAAGTTTTACAGTCAGAAACTGCTGACATTTAACTTTTTGTTCTCTGCTCACACATTTTCACTCCAATAATTTGACATAAATAGTTAAAAAATGTTTAAAAAAAAAAACAACTTTTTAGATATAAAACTCTGTGTTCAACTTACCAAGATAACTGTCAGTCTCCATTTTCTCAGACTCATAGGACACACTCGTGCTGTTGATGTATCTCTTATAGCCTCCCTTCCACTGGTTAGCACCAACAATTCCCATCTGAATTCCCTGTGGACAAAGACGTGTTTAGTGACATTTCTTTTGTTATACTTTTATTAAAATGTCTAGTTCAGATGATCACCATAGGCCCGTAAGCAGCACTAAAGCCCTCCTGGGACATTTCCATTTTCAGTGTGTTTCCCCCAGTCTGAGATCCTGTTAAGCCAAAATACATAACTTTAGATTTCTCAACACAATATAACGAAAAAATTCCATAAGTACAAGGAAAAGTTAAGATATGCTACATTTTAAGTTTTGTTGTACGAGTTATGGCAAACTGAGAAAACAATAAACATAAAATTAGATGAAGATTTGTAATATAAAATCTTAAAAGTACCTTCAATGGGAAAAATCTGGGATTGTAAAGTTTTTCTTATGTTCTCAAGTGCCTGAAAGCTCTCTACTTGAAACACATACTTTTGTGGTGGGTAAGATGCAATCAAGTCAAGCTCCCTTTTTCCTCTAGAGGAGGTGAATGCACTGCCCACCTAGAAGGATAAAAATGTTTGAAATGAACTTTAAAGAAATCCATGAGTGGAACATTTCCCTGTAGAGACCCTTTAGAAACCAGATTGCATTGGCATCAACTTTTTTTTAAATGTCACTAAAACTCATGTTATGTTATGCAAAAGAATAAAACTACACTAAACAAAAGTGGTGGCCTGTGTCATCAGATCAAAATCAAAAGCTACTTAATCCACTCACAAAAATTAATTTTGACATAAAAATATGTAAAATTTGAATAAAACAAACCACAAGAATGAAACTTACCCCAATAGCATAGCGAACAATATTTGCTGACCGAGCTTCGTTTATTGCTGATGGCAACTGTCCAGAGTCAGATGATTCTCCATCAGTGATAACTATCAAAATTGTATCTGCATTTGATGGAAAAGCACCAGAGAAAACTCCACTCCTGTTGATAAAATGGGTTTTGAGTGTTAAGACGTTTTTAATGAAACATTTGGGGGGGGGGAAATAACATTTTTATTTTCAATGTATTATTTTAACTTGATGGACTTGAGCTTAGCCCCTAAATTCCAGTCTTATGTGGGTCAGGTCATGTGTGAGTCAAGGCAGGTGAGTGAATACTTTTGGTAAAATACTGTATGCTGAAATAAACCAAATCCAAACCACATTTATAGTTTTCTGAAAAATCTTAATTATTGTGCAATATTCATCTCAAAGGTGCTTAAATGAAAAGTGTTAGCAGACGTTTTGTACAGTTTGCAGCTTATCTGATTTTCCAGAAAAGTACATCTGTACCAAAGGTGACCCTTTTTTTCCTTTACCGGTAATTGGAAAATGCAGTTTTAGCTTCTTTTTTATTATATTTTTTGTGAGATTCTTTAGCATAGAATCTGTGCCTCTGCTATAAAACGTGTTATCTATGATTTTACCATATTCAACATATTTACCCAAAACATTTAAAGAGATTCAATTATTTACTGCAGTAAAGTAACCTGGTATTGTAGTTCTGAGTCCCTTTATTGTACTTTTACCATTTAATTTGAATACAAGCAAGCATGCTAAGTCCATTTATGTAGTTACAATTCAAATAAAAGGTATGCAGTGCAATAAGATTACAAAGGTACTTACACAATTTTCTTGATGGCTCCAGCTGTATTTGTTATGCCCCTCAGCTGCTTTATTTCATTTACTTTTGTCTTCCAGTTATAGGGGGAATATGTATTAAAGTCAAAGTAGGTTTCATATCCTTTAGAAAACTGGGCAACTGCAAACTGCAAACCAAAATTACTAAAGATCATTTAAAGCTGAAAGTGAGATGCATTTAAAAGGAAAACTACAAAAAGTACAAAAGAATAATGCTGAAGTAGTTTTACTGCAGACAAAAAGCCTGAAACCTTAAATTTAACAAATACTTTGTATATTAGGGTACAGTTTGTTGACAGTTTTGAGAAGACAATTTTCTGTGAAGGTTTAACATTGGATTACTTGTGCTGGCATTAAAGCAGCTAATAAAGGTAACTGAAATGCTGAGATCTGTGTCTCTGACTTGCCTTTGCATCTTCTTGTTGAAGTGAACTGATGAGATTTGTCACAAATTCCTTCATTTTAGAAAAGTCTGTTCCAGAAACACTGCCTGAGCCATCCAATAGAAATGCAATGTTTGCTTTTTTACATTCTATTGAGAAAAAAGAAAAAAGATGGTTAAACAGTCCTCCATACTTCTCTGATTTCAATTGTACTTTATGTCAAGAGTGTTTCTCTTTTTGGTGGATCAAAAGAACAACTGATTTAGTTTTACACTTGGGATGTTGTCATTATGAATGTGATGCTTCTGGCTTTACAAGTGATTATACTTACGCGGAAGAACGGATGGGAAACGTTTTGTCACTCGGTTAGATCTGTCCAACTCAATGCACACGCCATTATACATGGTAATATGTCTGCATGCAGTGGGAATGGTTGGGCCACACACCTGAAATGGGAAAAACAAACACTATTAAGTTACATTTTTGTCTTTTTTATTTAATGAAAAATAAATGTTCTTTGTTTAAAATCAATGCTTTAAATGAATCACCAAAGTGTTCTGTGTTTTCGGATCACTTGTCATTGTCAAACCGAGGGACATGTTCACTGCCAACATTCCATCTGTGAAAAAAACAGTTTTTTTATAGTTTTAAGCATATTCGGCTCGTTTTAATCCACAACTTCCAGAGCTGAAGACATTTTAACCAACTTCCCATTCGACAGAAGCACATGCTATAAAGGTTCATTTTCCCAAGAAATTAAAAAAATCTTATGCTATGAGCTAATGATTGTGTACCAAATGCTTGTGAAAATATATAAATGAATAAGCTGTTCCTATTTCTTATTTAATATTATCTACCCAACTTCCCATTTGGCAGAAGCACATGCTATAAAGGTTTATTTTCCCAAGAAATTAAAAAAATATAAAGTAAAAATCTAGTTTGGTACTTTGGCAACTGTTTTAACTAATTTACTATATTAGAAGAATGTTGGAGTCTGCTCTTATGCTTCAAGCTAATGATTGTGTCCAAAATTCTTGAGAAAATGCACTAATGTATTAGATGTCCCTATTTATTGTTTAATATTATCTACACTTATGAATTTCATAAATGATCTGTACTTGGACTGGTAAAGTATAAATACCGGTACCTCTAATTAGAAGCTACAAACCAGGTTAGGATAACTAAATAAAAAAATATTTTTTTTAAGTAAAATAGTTAAGTAGGGCAAGGAAAGTTTATTTGTAGAGCACAATTCACAAAGACAAAGTAATTCAAAGCGCTTCACAAAACGGGAAAATGCGTTAAAATCACAATACATAACCGTGCAAAGATTAAAAACGTACATATTATAATCATTATAAAATTTCCTGTAAAAGAAAGGAAATAAAGCATAGTAGGGGTGGGATTATATAACTTGGCTTCCTACCACTGCATTTTAAGCAATTAATAATATAAGAACAATAGGGGTAATTAAAAGCAGTTACAATGGCACTTTTTTTTTTTTACTTTTTATTTAACGTTTTGCAAATTTAAAATACAAACATATAAAGATAAAAAAACACAATCAAGTAAAGAAATAAAATAGAATAAAATAGAATTTACAAGAACAAAACAAACAAAGTTGAACAAGTGGGGTAAAACAAAAATTTGTTTTGAGCTTTAAGTTCTGAGCGGGGTGCATATTGCTTCCATTTCCTCCATTGGAGTTGAAATTTTTCAGCATTTAACTGTAAGTGAAATGTCATTTTTTCCATAGAACAGATCTCTTCCATAATGTCTGTCCATTGATCCAGTCTTGGTGGTTCACTTTTAAAAAACTCACCTTTACTCCCTGGCTTTTAACTCAGTGTGAGTTGATGTTTTTATTGGTTTTATTTATTTATTCATTTATTCTGAATTGGTTTTATTTATTTTTATTTAATGTATCGATTTTTATTGATTTTATTCTGTTTGTTTTAGTCTGTTGTTTTGTTTTCATTCAGCATTGTTCAGCACTTTGGTCAGCTTCTGCTGTTTTAAAAGGGCTTTATAAATAAAGTTGACTTGACTTGACTTGACTTTAAGCCAATTTCTTGTCATGGTTTACTTTTGCAGGCCATGATCATGACTTTGAAAAGATATTTATCCTCTGCTTGAATCATTCCTGTTGGTAACAGTCCCAGGTATAGTATCCGTGGGTCAGCGGGTATTTCATACCCTAGTATTTCCTGCAAGGTTTTGATTATGCTCTTCCAGAAGGGAACTACTTTACTGCATGTCCAGAAGATGTGTGAATGATTGGCATTTGCGCCTCCACAGAGTCTCCAGCATTGTTGTGGAGTCCTCAGCTGTTTGCTCTTTAAGTGAGGACCGATAAAGAACCTCGTTATATTTTTCCACCCGAATTCTCGCCATTGTCTGGAACTTGTTGAGTTGTGTTGTGGCTGACAAATTGAATACCAGTCATCCTCTGACAAGTTAACCTACAATCCTACAACGAATCAAAACCATTACTTTTCATCAGACATTTATACAGTTTGGAAACCATCTTTGAAGGCAGTTTCTTATAAGCCCCTGTCACCATTTCTATCACATCTCTGCCTTCCTGTGTAATTGAGCTTTTTGCCTCTTCATTGTAAAAGTTTCTTAATTGAAAATACCTAAGTAAATCACTGTTTTCCATTTCAAACTCATCTTTGAGCTTTTCGAATGTTTTGAAAATTTTCCCCTCTGTTAATGTACATATTGCAGTTAATCCTCTAACTCTCCAATTCTTAAGTGTATTGTCTAGCTGTCCGGCTTTGAATCCAGCAGAGTGTGAAGGCCATATAAGTAATTTGTGGTTGTTACCAAATTTGTATTTATTGACCACCTCCCACCAGGTTTTACAAACTCCACTATTGGGTTCTGTTCTTTTTTTTACTACATGTTTTTTTTTTTCCCCCAGTCTTGTCTGGGGTGGGCAAGAACCCTAGTCAAGCTCAATTTGTTTCCATTTAGAATAGTAATCTGTTGAACACCAATATATTATGGTTCTTAACTGGGCTGCCAGGTAGTATTCTTTGAGACTTGCAAACGCAAGTGCCCCCTTTGCTTTTTCCAACTGAAGTGTTTTCAGCCTTACTCTAGGTTTTTTCCTGTTCCAAATAAATCTAATTAATTGTTTGTTCCATTTAACAAATTGTTCATCTGGAATATGTACCTGTAATGCGAGAAATAAATACAGCAGTCTGGGCACCGCATTCATTTTTACAACCTCTATTCTTGAGCTGAGATCCATGGTTACGGTAGTCCATTTTGTTAAGTCCCTTCTTATTGTATCGCTGATTCTACAGTAATTAATGTCTTTCAATGCGTTTAGTTTTGTTGTCAAGTAAAGTCCTAAGTATTTTATATTTTCTGAGTCCCATTGCAGTTTAATTTTTGCCTGAGTGGTTCAGCTGGTTTGTAGTTTATGGCTAGTATTTGGGTCTTGGAGATATTTAATTTATATCCTGATTTTCCTCCATAATCTTTTAGGATGTCCAATAGTTTTGGAAATGCGGTATCTGGATTTTATAAATATACAATAATGTCATCTGCAAAAAGCCCTATTTTTTGTTCTTGCTTTGCTATTGTCACCCCTTTTAGATCTTTACACTGTCTTATATACTGAGCCAAAGGCTCAATAAATAAAGCAAAGAGGGATGGGCTCAAACAGCATCCCTGTCTCGTTCCTCTAAATAGTTCAAAGCTTTCTGTTAAATTTCCATTGATTTTAATTCTACCCACTGGCTTATGGTACAGAGCTTGTATATACATGATACATGTATTGTTAAAGCCCATTTTCCTCAGTACTGCAAAGAGGAAGTCCCAGCAGACCCTGTCAAAGGCCTTCTCAGCATCTAGGCTTATTAAAGCTGCTGGGATGTTGAGTTTATTGACCTCATTTATTACATGTATGGTGCGTCATCTGTTGTCTTGTGTCTGTCTTCCCTTTATAAAGCCAGTCTGGTCCTCGTCAATCAGTTCAGGGAGGAATTGTTCAAGTCTTTTACTGATTATTGATGTAAATATTTTATAATCAGCATTTAAAATAGAAATTGGTCGATAGCTCTTACAGTACTCCTTATTTTTCCCTTCTTTTGGTAGAACTGAGATGATTGCTTCTTTCCATGATGGGGGGGGGGGGGGTTGGCTTTTTTCAGTGTCCAATTAAAGGATTCTAATAATAGAGGAGCGAGTTCCTCTTTGAATATTTTGTACCATTCATTTGGATAACCGTCACCTCCGGGGCTTTTATTACTTTTCAGTCTCTGTATAGCCTTATCGAGTTCTTCTCTGGTAATAGGTGAGGTTAAAGTTTTATTTTGAATGATTCCAATAGAGGTTCCTGAGTGTCTGTTCTAATCTAGTTTGTGTTAACCGTTTTTTTTTTTTTTATTTAAATGGGACATTCTAGATATAATGTTCCCCCTCATAACAGCTTTAAAAGTATCCCAAATTATTGTTGGTTCTATTTGGTCATCCTTATTGATCAAAATACACTCCTTAATTTATTTTTTTATTTCTTTCACTAGATTTTCATTATTAAGGATGCCAATATTCATTTTCCACCATGTTGTTTTTTGTTGGTTATCCAGATGTATAGTTAGGTATATGAAATTCTGGTCAGATATATCCGCTGTTCCTATATTAGAGTTCATGACCCTGTATCTGTCTATATTATTCACTAAGAAGAAATCTATTCTTGAGTGGACTTTATGAGCTGCTGAGTAAGGAGTGTAATCTTTCTCTGATGGATGTAGTTCCCTCCACACATCACAAAGTCCAGTCTCTTTTATAAAAATATTGAGATCTCTTGATTTAATGCTCTTATGCTTCTTAAGGCTTGTTGTGTCCTTTGAATGGTCTAGAATTGTGTTCCAATCTCCTCCACAAATCGAAATTCCTTCACTCAGAGTGGTCACTTTGTCAAATAATAATTTGAAGAATTTCTGATTCCCTTCTGGGGGGGGGGCGTACACATTGACTAGTGTAACCAGGATATTGTTGATCTTTCCTTTAACAATGACATACCTCCCATCTTTGTCACTATCCTGTTGAACTTTTTCAAAGTTGACTGTATTTGATATTAACGTGAGTACACCTCTCCTTCTGCTGTTTTTGTAGGAGCTGGAAAAACAGTTTTCATACCCAAATTTACCAAATTTTTCATGTTCATTTTTTGGCAGATGTGTTTCTTGCATGAAGATCACCTGTGCTTTTTCCTTTTTCAGTTTTGCTAGTACTCTGCTTCTTTTTACAGGGTTGCCAAGACCATTCACATTTATTGAGACTATTCTATAGTTACCCAGTCCACTCACTTATTTTGTTGATACTATTTGTGAACCCCACAAAAGAACATAACAGGGTAAAAAAGAGAAGAAAAAAGTAAACTTAAGAACAAAGAACATTTGAACAGTACCAACCGGTACCTGTAACTTCCACACTTTGGAGGGAGTGTCTTTCCCTCCTCAACCCCGCTGGGAGGTCCAGGGTTGTTCCTCCTGTTAGGAAGGGGCCCTAAAAAGGACTTGGAGAGCAACTAGTTTGCTCCCATCCACATTGTCCAGTGTACACGTCCTTATGTCTGCTTCTGGTGCCGCTCCTGTATTCCAATGAATTGAAGAGGCAGCCTTCTGACGATTCCGTGATGAATCAGTTTCCGTCGTTCCTTTCGAATTCTCTCAGCTTTTCCTTCACTCTTTGTGACATGGAGGGTCTGTTGTCTTGCTGGCATCGAGTCTGCTTCTGCCATCCCAAGATCTCCTGTACGCGAAGCTCCACCGTGTCCTCCTCCGTTGTCATTCCCGGTAGTTCCACTTCAATCCCTCGTTTGCGCAGCTCGAGCCCGGCTGCACGTGCACTGCTGTAGGTTCGAACGCCGTCTCGCCAATGAATCCGTATGCTAGTGTAGGGATTTTGAAAGCATATTCCTTTTTCCTTCAGAGCCTTCTTTATTGCTTGGTACTCCCTGCGCTTCATTGCAACCTCTGTGGCATAGTCATGATCAAAATAGATGATTTTGTCATTCAGCCTGATCCGCCCTTTTTTCCATGCATCTTTCAATATTTGCTCTTTGATGGTGAATTCCTGGAAATTAATAATAATCGGTCTTGGAGGTGCGTTGGGGCTTGACCTGAATGTGGGGGCTCGGTGGGCACGCTGAAATTTTAAATCAAAGTCTGCTAGCAGGGAGAGCTCATTTCTGAGGAGGTTTGTGATGAACTGATGCATGGACTGTCCCTCTGCTCCCGTTTCCACTCCAAACAGTCTGATGTTATTTCATCTGGATCTAGATTCCAGATCCGTCATCTTAGACTGGATGGTTCACTGTTGTTTGATGCACTGAGTGAGCGCATGGGTCAACTCCACCGCCATGTCCTCAATGTGCCCCACGCGCGTCTCCGCCTCAAGTCTCTCTGATATGCCATGCATTTCTTCACTCAGACTGTCGAGTTTGCTTCTCATCTCTTGACATGAAGCATTAATGTCTTTTCCTATTCCTTCGTTGTCCTCTTTCATTTCAGTCTTAAGTGACTCGATGGCTTTTAATAGATCGCTCGGAGTTATGTTAGCTCCGGCGCTTAGCTTGCTCGGCTAAGCTAGTAGCTTTTGCCGTCAAGCTGTTTTTATCCTGCGATCTCGACAGTCTTTCGTTTTATCGGCCTCTTTTGTAATTGTCCCCTCACTTATTTGTGCATTCGAGTTTATAAGTAGTTGTTACTTACTAACTTTAAGTGAGTTTTTCTGAAGTTTTTGCAGAGCGGCTGCCGGACGCGTCTTGTCCCCTACGTCATCACAGGGGAAGCCACAATGGCATTTTAACTTACATGTGTATGTGGACGTGCATGTGGATGTGTATTCATGCTGTTATTTTTACATTTTTCATTTTCCAATCAAGTCACAATTAATCATCCAAAGTTTAATATATTTATGTCTAGACGTATATCTTTTTTTTTGTCTGCCTTTGTAGGTTTTGTTTTATTACTTTATCTGTTTTAATCCAATCCAAAGGTAAAAACATTATCCTATTATTGATGGAAGCATTTTTACATACCTGAAATGTTCGCAGTTACACATTTTTCTTTGGAGCATTTCAATATTCTTCCTCTTCGATTTCTCGAGTTTTGTTGAAGAGGTGCTCCAACAAGCAAACTACGGAAACCGGAAAAGTATTTAGGTGTTAGGATGATGATTTTTTTACTGAGATTTCTCATACAACACATAATATTGTGCTTAGACTTGATGCAAAACCTTTGCAACCACAGCAATAAACACTTCAACACAAAGACCTGCTGTCTTTGAACTGAAGAGTTCAAACTTGGAAAAAAAAAATCATAACTTTTGAAGAATCAAAATTAAAGGAATAGTGACTGTAAATGCAGAATTAGATAAGCACATTGTGTAAATTTTAAGATTGTAACTTACGCTGATTGCCTTAGCACCATCTGGTGGCCAAAACCTGCATCTCCTGAACTCAGGGACTTCCAAGCCACAGGATCAACATTGAAACAAAGAGCAGCTTCTAATACTAATGAGGAAAGAAGAATTTTAGGAATTAGGAATTTCAACTATAAATGTGACCAATAGATATTCATTCATTTGTTAGATGTGAAACTTGTTTCATTTCCTTACTTTGTTCTTGTACTTCTCATTTTAAAAAGGCTTTAAAAAGCCAAAATAAATACTTTAACATGATGTTAAAAATATGAATTAACTAAGCCATGTTCCTTTGTCCACATTTAATAAAAAAGAACAAATTCTTTAACCTGCTGTTGAAATATTCATATGTTTATATGATATTTCTACTAGGTTTATGTATACTTTATTTTTATGTTTTATCCAGGATAATAGTTTCTATGAGATCATTTTTGTCTACTATTATTGATTTGATATATTCATATTGCTTTTAGTTTTATGTTAGTGCTAAAGTTCAGTATTTTCCTCCACACCATTGACTGAGGGTCTTTGCAGGGTCTTTGCTGGCTGCCTTCTTTAGTCGGGGACAGTGGACCCTGTAGTGATGTACCCTGTGATCTTGACTGGGGTGGTCACTGGTGTAGACAGATCCCCATACACTCAGGGCACCAGCTCAGTGGCCTTGTGGTACAGTGTCCATCCTGAGACTAGGAGGTCGTGAGTTCAAATCCAAATATTCAGACATTACGGGCATTTGGCATTAAGGGGTCAAATTGGTCAAATGCAGAGACCAAACTCCACAGAGGTGTCTGGGAGCTAATTGGGCCTTCAACAGTAATATCATTTTCTCCATATAGCTTCAAGCATTAAAGTAGTTTTTTATTTATATTCTTACTTCAATTTTTTATTTTATGCATTTTTGAGGGTTGAGTCAAAGATTGAAATTTATTTTTGTCTAGTATAGCCCTTCGCTCAACAAATGTAAACAAGTTTGTTTTTTTTTTATTTTAGAAAAAGGTTTTTGATTGAAAGTTTTTGTTGCACTCCAGCCTTACCAAAGTAATTTTCAAAAATGGTCACAGTTTTCATCTGTTTTAATTTTAGCTTGCATTTTGGGGAACTTATTCTATGTCTAGACTTTATTTGGTTTTGCTTCCTGCTCTTGTCTCATATGGTTTCAGCTATTTATTTGTCAGTGAGACTGACAGAATCCCCTTCTCAGCATCCCATCATTTCCCCTCTCCCTTCTTGTTTGCCCAGCATAATTTCCCCACCAGTTGTTGGTTAAAGTCAGATTAATTGGTTGTTCTGTGCAAGTGTTTTAGTTTGTTTTGGTAATAAAGTTTAACAGAAACAACTATCAACCTTGGATGAGTTTCCACAGTGAAAAACATTGTAAAAAAATAGGAAGGAAAACCCCTTCACTTTGATGCTTATTCTGTCAATAATTAAAAGCTTACAATCTCTTTAGATTTCCTTTCATTTTTAGTTTAAGGATCACAAAAATGACAACTCCCTACTTTGATGAGGAAGTGTGGAAGACTATATCATATTTTATTACAGCTCTACAGCGTTGGTGTCCTCATTTTATTGTTGAATAAACCATTTTTACCATCTTTTCAACAGCCTAAACTTAATAAAAGCCCATTCAAGTCATCAATAATAGTATTTTTCATTTTTTCCATCATTTTAGGGTCATTACTGTGCTCTGGTGTACATAAAAAAGTTTCTGTTGGTAATATATACATTTTCCACAGCTTTTTCAAACACAAAAAAAGATGTTACTTTAATCCTTGGAGGATTTTGAATTTAATGGGCTATAATATTTGAAACAAAAAAAGGCAGATCTTAGACAGACAGGGGGATTAATGCCCAGATGAAGACTTAGGAAAAGAAGAACTTAAATTTCTAGCTGTGATAACACAATGACCACTAACTGTCATTGAAAATTGATGCTGTTGAATAACGGGAACAAATATTGGGGACAAAAACTAAAGTAAAATGTAATTTTCAAGCTTGCAGATACATTTTTTCGTGAGAATATAAAAAAGAAAAAAGTCTTACCCAACCAGATAGGAGATGCAAAAAGTATCCAGTCCATTGTCTCACTGTCATGGAGAGCAACCTTGAAGTGTGACAAATCCTCTGGGATCAACTTTACTTTCAAGCTGTAGAGTTATGGCTTCTATATCAGACCGTGTGAAGGAGGTGATGTTGAAAGCAGAATGCAGAAATGTCAGAGGACAGCACATATTGACACTATATTTATAGGTGGAGTCACAATACTGACACCATCAAGTTTTTTTTTTTTTGTTTCATCCACCACAGAGAGAAAAGCATTCATGGGTTAGTTTCTCTGTTTAGAGGTTAATTTTAATGTTAGTAAACCAAATGTTTATTGTTTTACTAAGACCTTCATACTTTGTTGGCACATATCTTTATCTTTACAGAAAAAAAGGAAGTAGGAACCTCACAGAAAGGTTTTGTGGCATTCAATTATATTATCTGCATGAATAAAGGCTTTTTATGAAGTCAATTCCTGTTAAATGCTATTGCTTTCATTGACTTAGCAAAGCCATTTATGTCCACAGAGGAGAAAGTAACTAACCTTAACAATAATTTATCAAAAATATTTAAAGATTGCAATTTTTAATGTAATTTTGCAAGCCGGGGTTGCTGGAGCCTATCCCAAACACTGCTGTCAAAAGTCAGAGCTCTGTCTCCTCTGGTCACCAGCCGTCTCCAGAGTTCTAAGTGCACTTCATCTCCCAGCAATTCCAAAGTCAATTCCTGTTATTGCCTCATTGAGTTGGAAACAAATGTCCTCCTCAGTCCAGCCTTTTAAGGAAGAAATGACAAGAAGAGACAAAACTTTAGTTCCCTCTTTTTCTTAAATTATTTTCATCAGTCTTGCGCTATTTTAGACAAAGAAAGTTTAGCAAAAAAAGAAAAAAGGCAGGATGCTTTTCTGTCTCACTGGCTCACACGCCATAACAGAAAATATAAAAAAGTTAATGAACAATTTTGTAAAATGACTATAAACATAAATGTTGTTTTACTGTTGTTTTTTTAACCCTTGTGCTATCCTAGGCACTTTAACATTGGGAGTTGGGTCATCTAGACCCACTAGACAGTGCGTCAAACCTTTTTTTCTTCAATGATTTGTGATCTTCACTGGTGTCCATGGATTACATGAAATCCTCTCCACCTTTATCCACCTTTGTCATGGTATGGAGAACACATCAATGTAAGGGTGGGGTCATCTAAGATAGCACAAGGGTTAAAATGTGCCAGGTGTTGAATATATTTTTTAGACAGAACCAAGAGCTTGAAGAACAAATAAATACACATGTGAAAAATATATATCTAATCATAGCAATAGGAAAATACATTTTAGATGTAGTCAATTAACTAACCTTAACAATAATTTATCAAACATATTCAGAGATTAAAATTTGATGATCCAATTTTGCAAACCCAAATAATCCCTTTCTGGGTCTCTGGGTTGCTGGAGCCTATCCCAAACACTGCTGTCAAAGGTCAGAGCTCTGTCTTCTCCTCTGGTCACCAGCCGTCTCCAGAGTTCTAAGTGCACTTCATCTCCCAGCAACCCCAGCACACAGTTTCTGGATGCCACACACCTGACTCTCATTTCAAGAAATATAACGCCTGGATTCATCATTTCCTCCATAAGTCTGAAGTGACCTGATTATAAACAAAGAACTGGCATGCAGACAATTTGACCTCAACTCTTAGGTGCCGCTGATATCAGCTGAAGAAGGATATGGCCTTAATCTAATGTCTGCAGACATAACAGCGACGAGAACTATAAGCTTTGTTTTAAACCGAGAAAAACAGCTGTTAATCAGCAGAAAAAGGAATATCAGCCTTGGTCTTTCGACAAATATGGACCCTTTTTTACTTTTTATTTTTTACTTCATAGAATTACTTTGGCATAAAAAAAAAAAGGAAGAAAAAATATAAATAAATAAAAATACAAAAAAAATAATAAAACAAACGATTAATCAATTATTTAAAATTGTCAAATTGTTTAACTTTTAATTATATTAATACTTCATTGCCATGTTGACTTCTAAAAGTTATTTTTTACAAAATAATTTAAGTAATTCATCTTTGTCATGTGTTTCAAATTGATTCAAAAATCTTTCCTAATGTAACATAGTTTTGCACATGTTTTTTTTTTACTTTTGATACTTCATGAAATTTGGCTATGAAAATCTCTGAAACAGTGTTATGTCTATTTTACTAATATAGTATTATGTTTTAATCATATGAATGACTTTTATAAGTAACACAATGTGCATATATTTTAGATAACTGATCTGCATTTGCAATGTTGATTTCTGAAATAGTTATTTTTACATAATAATTAAGTAATTCATCTTTGTCATGTGCTTTATTGATACTTTATGATTCTTAATTCTGTCTGATAAAATTTATGAACAGGATATTGATAAATCATGTAATAAAATGGTTACCTTACATAAGTTCGCTTCCTTCCACTCCCTTTCAAGCAATATTTATTAAGATGCCTAATTATCCTAAGTTTGATTAGTTACTGTATGAATGTATAACTGATGATTGTATTGCTTTTGTGTATCATTTCTATCTGATTGCTTGAAATAAACCTTTTCAAATCAAAAAGCCATTTCAAATCAAAATTTGCAGGCACTCACAGTACAACTAAACGATGTACTGAGCCTCACTCAGTGCCAAGTGTTGTTTATGCCCCTCTTCCTGCATTACTGAGTGTTATATCTGGACCTGATCTTCTGTTTCTTGACCTTGTTTTGCCCCGAATCTCATCTGTATTCTGATTACTCTCGTTGTTTCTCTGATGCTCCTCTGCTCATTATTAACTCCTGCCTGTTTGACCCCAATTTAGCTTTATGGACTTTTAGCTGAGCTAATAAACCTGCAGCATTTAGATCCAGCCGTCTGCCTGTTCTTGTGTCAACTGTTGGGTAAAGACGGGGGCAGCTATAGAGCATACCAATCAGTCGAAAAACTGCACATATAAAACATGAATTCTATTATTCTAGATTTTAACAGTCTCTTATGTAATATCTGCATTACATTTTTCTCAAAAAAATTTTTTTCAATGGGATTGATACATGTTTCATTTTCAATAGTTTGTTTTTCAGAGGACACAGGGTAACAAACGAGTGCGTGGTTCAAAGCAGAAGCTCTGTCCATTCTCAGGTGGATAACCACTCAATTTGAAAGTATGAACTCTTTACAAAAAGTGTGCACTTCAAAGTGTTTTCACAGCGGAGGCGTTTCACAAACAGGGTTGAGACTGAACCTACAGGAAATGAGTTTATGGTCAATTACCAACAGCTTTTTGCAAGTTTTTTAAAGTAAGAAAAAGTTTTTTCCATTTTTAAACTTTTTTATAAGAACTACAAACTTTTATCAAAAGTGAAAAAGTGGGCCCACATTACCAAAAACTAGAAATGAATGTAAACATTTGCCTCTCTTTAGTGAAATTGGTTTCAAAATTAGCAAAGTAGAGACAATTTCCATTTTTTTGTTATAAACAATGAAAACAAAGCATTTGCTTGATATTTGAATTTAAAACTTAAGAATCCTAATATGTTCATTTATAAACCTGTTTTTTATCGCCAGGACGGTCAGTTCTGCAAACATGAATTGTGTTTTTTTGTGTCCTGACTACGTGTAAAATGTGCATCCATATTTCAAAACCTATTAGAAATCTCCAATCATGATGAAAAAAAAGGCTCTATTTACAATCTACAATTCTAGTTTGACTGATGTGAAGGTCTAAGGAGGAGCTCCAAGACATTTCCTTCTCCATTTTGGCCAAAACAATTCTTGCTGCCGGTCATTGCTCAGTGTTAAACACAGAATCTGGGCGGAGTAAATGCAGGTTTCCTGATCCTCTCAATGAGACCACGTTTGTGTCAGCAGAAGTTATTAGATGAAGAAGTTATGTCAGGGTGGGGAGAAGGCGTCCAATGATTTTCTGAGCTGTCTCTACGACTCTCTGCAGTCTCTCCTTATCTGTGACGGTGCAGCTGCCGAACCAAACTGTTATGCAGTATGTGAGCAGGCTCTGGATGGATGACTGGTAAAAGGTCAGCAGCAGCTTGGTGCTGATGTTGTTCTTCCTGAGGACCCTCAGGAAGTGCAGACGCTGCAGAGTCTTTTTGATAATGGCAGTGGTGTTGGCGGTCTAGGAGAGGTCAGCAGAGATGATGATGCCGAGGAACCTGAAGGTGTGGACCCTCTCTACATGCTCCCCATTAATATTGAGGGGGGGCTGGGTCAGCGCAATGCTTCCTGAAGTCAATGATGATCTCCATGGTTTTGCTGGTGTTTAGGGTGAGGTTGTTTGTCGTGGACTAGGTTGTTAGCTTCAGGAC
This sequence comes from Oryzias curvinotus, assembly GCA_023969325.1. Classification (NCBI taxonomy): domain Eukaryota; kingdom Metazoa; phylum Chordata; class Actinopteri; order Beloniformes; family Adrianichthyidae; genus Oryzias; species Oryzias curvinotus. The sequence goes on along the minus strand of CM043724.1, from coordinate 8,515,144 downwards.
CTCATCTCTATAGGCAGACTCAGTGAGCAGCTTATCGCAGAGTCTGTCCGGGATTATTGTGTTGAAGGGGGAACTGTAATCCACAAAGAGCATCCGGTCGTAGCTGTGCTGCTGCTCCAGGTGGTTTAACGTGGAGTGGAGAGCCACGGCTACGGCGTCCTCTGTGGATCTGTTTTTGCGGTATGCGAACAGGTGGGGGTCCAGGTCTGTGGGAAGGTAGTCCCTGATGTGCTGGAGGATTAGCCTTTCAAAGCACTTCATTATGACTGGAATGAGGGCCACTGGGTGATAGTCATTAAGGCTGGTTGTGGGAGATGTTTTTGGCACAGGGATTATGATTACTGATTTCAAGCAGAATGGTATTACTGTCTGGAACAGGGAGAGGTTAAAGATCTTTGTGAAGGTGGGGGCGAGCTGGTGGGCTCACGCCCTGAGCACTTTGCCAGGTACTCCAACGGGGCCAGCAGCCTTCTTGGGGTTCACTGCTAGGAGCACCCGTCTGACGTCATGCTCTTGTACAGTGAGTGGAGGTGTGCTGTGGCAGGTGGGGGTTGGAGGTGTGGCTGGGGTGAAGGGGTGGTGTGGGTGGATTCATAGCGAGCAAAGAGGCAATAAAGCTCTTCTGCCCGTGCAGCATCTGGAGCTGCTGTGGACACATCACACCCCCTGAAGTTGATGATGTCTTGAATGCCCCGCCAAACTTCTCGTGGATTGTTGCTGGATTTATGAGCCTCCATGCGCATCCTGTGGTCTGCCTTGGCTGATGTTACTCCTCTTTTCAAGTCAGCTTGGGCAGCACTGTATAGTGCTCCATCCCCTGACCTGAAGGCAGCGTCTCGAGCTCTGAGGAGAGAGCGGGCTTGGGTGGTCATCCAGGGTCTCTGGTTTGGAAAAACCCTGATGGTTTTGTCTGCAGTCACATTCCCAATGCAGAACTGTACATAGTCCAGCACTGTTCCAGTAAGAGTCTCCAGCTCCTGATGGTGGAATAAGTCCCAATATGTCTGTTGGAAGCATTCCTGTAGCATGGGAAGGGCATCATTAGGCTAGACTGTGATGGTTTTTATGGTTGGCCTGCACTGGCATATGAGGGGGGTGTAGGACGGGAGAGCAGAGAGGAAAGATGGTCTGACTGCCCAAGGTGGGGGAGGAGGGTGGCTCTGTATGCATGCTTGATGTTAGTATAGACGTGATCCAGAGTGTTCTCCCCCTTTGTAGAACACTTCACATGCTGGTAGAACTTGGGGAGAACAGTCTTTAAGTTGGCCTTATTAAAGTCTCCTGCCAAAATATGAACGCCATCGGGGTGAGCCCGCTGCTGTTTGTTTATGGCGTTAAGCTGGAGAGGGCGCTGTGTTTACGTTGGCGTCTGGCGGAATGTACACAGCCGTGATAATTCACTGATAATTCACTTCAATTTTTTTATTTCTTGCCAACTGTCTATTACATAGGTGCCAGTTTGAGACCCATTTAGTCTTTTTTATCTGCTAAAAATGTTCATAAGAAATACAGTACGTGAGGCACAAAGTGCACCTTGGCAGAGGACGCTGGTAATCTCAGAGAATGTGACACTGCGGCTAAAGAATAGTAGAATAGAGGTAGCAAGTCAAGTGAAGCTGTCCAATTGTTGTTTAATATTGTTGAGCATCATTTTCTAAATGGAGGATTTTGTGTCTAAACTCAGGAATTTGTGGAGACACGTCACTGACAGTGATCTGCATTGAGACAGAGAGACTTTTAAAACAGGAACACTTCTACTAACAGGTTATCATCCATGTGTTTCCTCAGAAGGAGCAGTGAACAAACTTCATTTAGAAGTAAATGTAAGTCAAAAATAACACTTTTGGGGATTTTTTGTTTCTGAACTACAGTTTGTATACAGAAAAAAAATGTTGGAACAAAATTTTATACAATACTTTTTAACTGATGCCAATCAAATGGTGAATGGGTAACTCTTTGGGGGTTGACATGTTTGTAAATCTGACTGATGACGTCAGTGTCTCACCAGCCTTGAACTTCACCGCACGTCACTTAAATGGACCTTCATAATATGGAAGGCAGGACTTTTTCAGCATCGTTATGAGGTTTGGTTTGTTTGATCTTGGTTTTTTTTTTGTTCATGTTCTGTTTTCATTCATGTTTCTCTCCAGTCTCACCTGATTTCAAGTGCAGCCTTTTCAGGTTATCAGTTGTTATTGAGCTTGTTGCTCCCTTAGTTCATACTTTTGTCATGCTTTGGGTTTATTCATAAAAACTTTATGATCCAGTTCTTAAACCCGGTTCTCCTGCTCATGGCTGTGGTGAAGAACAAGTTACACAAAGGTTATCTGTCTAACTTGTAGACTTGTAAACCCCCTGGCTTTTCTGGGCGTCTTGAACATACGAGCATCATCTGGCATCATGTCCATTCTGCTAGGCTTCAAATGAGGTGTTTGTTCTTTATTTTGAATATTTTTTATTTACTGATGTACTTGTTGTAAGCACATTCTATTGCATATTTTGCAAAGCTAACATAATGCATTTCAGGTATGGCTAGAAGGACACAATAAAACTTGCAGCAAAGATACATCCTTTAAAGAAAAAAAAAACACAAAACAAAAGATTAAGCATAATTTGCTAAAAAAAAAAAAAAAAAAACATAAAATAAAAGATAGCCACTAAGACAAAGCTTAAGGGGTGTTGACATCCACAGTGGATGAGACGAATGGCATTTATGCCTCTGGGGGGTCTCCTGTATCTGGATCTGCATCTGGATCCGCTGCATTTGCATTTTCATTCATCATTTGACTGTATTTGCTCTTAAAGAATCCAGCCTGAAAAAAAAAACATTTATGTATATCCTAAAAAAGACTTTTTGCACTTAATAGATCAAGAAAAGCCATCAATGATCATGTTTTGCTGTTAGCTTTCTTTATGTAAAATGTCTCTCACCTTATAAAGGCCAGCAGTAACCAAGGCCACAAATGCCAACCCTCCCAGAGATCCTCCAACAATCTCTTTAGTGAAATCTGGCTCAGAGTAAACCTCCACTTCTGCTTCAAGCTGAAAGAGGAAGCAACAAAATGTTAAAAACATTTACAATGTCTTTGAAAATCAAGAATAGAGAATATTCAGTCACCTTGCGAACAGGAGGCTTGTGGGTGGAAGTTGTGGAGAAAAAGATGTACTGATCTTGGTCGTATTCAAGACTGACTGTGCTGATCAGGAGGAATCTGGAGGAAGAAAGTCCAATCTGAGAGAAAGAAAAGAAATCCAGGTTAACCTTTTAGTTTAATTAAGTAAAACTGTACATACTTACAGGACTACATCTTAGAGTCAAGAAAGAATATTTTACAGTATAATAACAGGGCATCCTTGCATGTCACTTACCTGTTCTATCCACCCTGAAGTCAGATTGGCAGAGATGGTATGTGTTATTTTCTCCTGCTTTTCCATGAACCTTCTGCACTTGAACGTCCTGCATGTCGCTACAGAGCAGTCCTGTAGGTGATAAAGGCAAAGAAAGCTGAACTGGAATTCATTTTTAGTCTAACAACAACAGTAACAGGTACATCACTTACCACTATTTTGGTCTTCTTCACTTGATCAATAAAGTCAGTGATAGTCGGTTTATCGTCTTTTACACTTTGACAATCTGGAATCTGAAGGAAGACAGGATTAATCGCTTCATCTAAAGTCATGACGGGAGTCTAAGACTTAGTCCTAAAATCTGGTAAATACTCTTGAACAGTGGTCCCCAACCTTTTTCAGGTCAGGTGCTTTAATGTCCCACTATGTTTTCATGAATTGGTCCTTCTCTTTTTACTTCCAGATTCTCTTAAAATTTGAGGGTAAAGTTTATCTTAATCATCTGTAAAATGTCTGTAAAATATTTTGTGTAGGAACCATTAAAATGTGTTCTAGATTTTCACTTAACCCATAACTGTGTAAGTGGAAACTAAAAACCACACGCCAACTTAAGCATCATTTGACTTTTAATGTGTGATGGATAAATACAAAAACTGCTATTTTCTTTGTATGATGATAAAAATATTATTTAAATAAAAATCTATTATCGTTACCATTTTTGGCTTTTATAGCTCACCTGCAGACGTTCCCCATCTCCCCAAATGTCTTTGTTTCCGAGTTTTATAGGAACCTCGATCACCACAGTCAGATTTAATGCCCTGAAATTGTTTGTAACCTGAAAAAAATAGTTTCAAAGGCTTTAGTCTATAATCACCAAATATATTTGACAGTAAATTATCTTCAAAGTTGAAAGTATCCTAATACCGTACATAAACCATTTACCTCTGCTGATTGTTGGAATGGTTTCTTCAAGTCTTTTCCAAAAGAGAAGTTCCTGTAGATGTTGGACCTAACAAGCAGTACACAGTTAATTTTTATTTTTTTGCTACAACTATGGATTAATTTTTAATTTTTCAGGAACTTAGTGACGTTGAGCTGTGACAAGACGAACCCCTCGATTGTAACCAGAATGCTGTACTTCACATCAATCTCCTTTTTCTTGTAGAGTTCACTCAAAGAGGAGTGCTGCTGATTCCCACTGGAAAATGGAGCAGCATGTCAGCACATATGTTGGATGCATTCATAATATGTGGTAGGATCAATACCTGGTGGCATTAGCAGTGATGGAGATCTGTCTGCCAACTTGACTGTTGGTTTCAATCCCATAGGAAACTATAAAAATAGCCTAAAAAAACCAAATCAAATAAACATCAGATGGAATCTCCCTTTGAATTCATGTGTTGCAGTGAAAAAATGTCTCAACCTTAGATTTGCTTTTGAAAATTGGTTTATCGACCGTGCAGAGCGTGTTTCCCCGACTTTGACCATCCTCACTGTCTGAAGAGTTGCATTCAATTCTCCCCTGTTTAAAAAAATACTTCAATCAAAGCTAAAATGACAGGAAAATGAAAAGAAAAAGTGATCTTGATGTCTTACCTTAATGATGGTGAACTTCCTGTAGGAGATTCCAGCTGGGTATGTGAGAGTAACATGGCTGTTGTATGAGTTTTCCTCTCTGTTCTCCAGTGATACGGTTACATTCACAAGTTCATCGATGCCCACTTTAACCAACGCAGAGCTAACAGATAAACCAAAATGAACATTATAGCCATCCTCAAGCAGTGCAAGAAAACGTTTTTGTTCAAATCCTGGCTGCAAGATGGATGCTTACCTACATAGCATATTTGTGGATTTTGCTAAGCAGAGACATAAAAACCTCTTCAAATGGATTTTAATCTAACAAGCAAAAATGATCTCTTCCTATTTTAAAAGCATAATCATAATATCAACGCCTGACAATTTATTTTGAAACATACATTTTTCAAAATGTTTTGCCATAGTTTAATTTGATCAATAGAGATTCTGCTTGTGTTTGTCATGGTTTGGGTTTCTTTCTATTGATTTTTGCTTTCCATCTTGTTTCTGTGATGTTTGAGTTCTATTTCCTGTTTTATTTTGAAAGGTTTCCTGTTTTGTCATGCTTTTGAGTTTTACTTCTGATCATCTTCACCTGTGTCTTGCCAGTCCTGTTTGTATTTAAGTCTTGTCTCTGCCTTCCTTTAGTGCTGGTTCATTATCATCTCTTGCGGCGGAGTTGTACGCTTACAACCAGATCTTATGCAGAACAAGGGAAAGGTACTTCTCTGAAATAATTGGAAGTTGCAGCAGCAACTCTCGTATCCTGTTCACAACAGTTAACAGATTAACTAACCCTCCAACCCAGCTACCAATAGAACTGGTTTGTACACCTAAATGTAATGAGTTTGCTGTATTTTTCAATGACAAGGTTCAGGGCATTAAAAAAGCCATCAACTCCACAACACATATAACTATCCAACGGCCACCTACTCACTCTAAGCTGACTCACTTTGTACCTGTCACTGACCAAACTGTCCAAGAGACCATCACCTGTCTGAGCTCGTCTACATGCTGCCTTGATGTGTTACCCACTAGATTTCTAAAGTCTGTCCTGAACAGTGTGTTGCCACCAATTACTCAAATAGTTAACATGTCTCTTCAATCTGGAATATTTCCAGAGGCCTTAAAAACTGCAGTCATTAAACCCCTCCTGAAGAAGAGCGGTCTTGATCCCACTGTACTGAATAATTACAGACCTATCTCTAATCTGCCATTTTTAGGAAAAGTCCTTGAAAAAGTTGTCTACCAACAGCTCACTGACTTTCTCTTATTAAACAATTCATTTGATGTTTTCCAGTCAGGTTTTAGACCCCATCATAGCACAGAAACTGCCCTTATCAAGGTAACCAATGACATCCGCCTGAACACTGATGATGGAAAAGTATCTGTCTTAATCCTGCTAGACCTGAGCGCTGCCTTTGATACTGTTGATCATGGGATCCTTTTGCACAGACTCCAAGACTGGGTTGGCATCTCTGGATCTGCCCTAAGTTGGTTCAAGTCTTATTTAGAAGACAGGAAATACTTTGTTGAAATTGGTAGTTGTGTCTCAGACTACATGGGCTTGAATTGTGGTGTGCCCCAGGGATCGATCCTGGGACCCCTTCTGTTCAACCTCTACATGCTGCCACTAGGGCAGTTAATACGCAGTAATAACATTTCGTATCACAACTATGCAGATGATACTCAGATCTATGTGTCACTGACAACAGGTGAATATGGGCCAGTGGATTCACTCAACCACTGCCTCCAACAGATCAGTGCATGGATGCAGAACAACTTTCTCCAGCTAAACTCAGACAAGACCGAAGTTATTGTTTTTGGCCCACAGAAACAAAGAGAAAGTGTCAGCAGCTACCTTCATTCTTTGTCTCTTAAACCCTCAAATCAAGTCAGAAATCTAGGGGTAATCATGGACTCTGACCTGAACTTTAACAGCCATATCAAGTCAGTAACATCAGCGGCATTTTACCATCTGAAAAACATTGCCAAAATCAAAAACATAATGTCAAAGCGAGACCTGGAGATACTTATTCATGCATTTGTCTCCAGTAGGTTAGACTACTGTAACGGCCTGCTCACCGGCCTCTCCAAACGAGCTGTAAAACAGCTTCAGTGCATCCAGAATGCTGCTGCTCGAGTCCTGACCAAAACCAGGAAGTATGATCACATTAGTCCTGTGCTCAGGTCTTTGCACTGGCTCCCTGTACCTCAAAGAATAGACTTCAAAGCAGCTCTGCTTGTGTACAAGTCTCTCCATGGCCACGCACAAAAGTACATCTCTGACATGTTAGTGCCATATGAACCATCTCGTACTCTGAGGACCTCAGGGACCGGCCTCCTGTTGATTCCCAGAGTCAGAACTAAACAAGGAGAATCAGCGTTTCAATATTCTGCAGCTAAAATCTGGAACAGCCTCCCTGAAGCCATAAGACAGGCCTCTTCTGTGTTCATGTTCAAATCTAGACTTAAAACATTTCTGTTTAGTCATGTATATGATTGAAAAGTCCTATCTGCACTTTTCTTTCCTTCCTTTCTTTTTAAATCCTTTTTTTTTTTTTTTTTTTTCTTTTAAAGTAAATTTTATGTTGATTATTTCTATGATGTATTGTGATTTTAATGCATTTTTCTGTTTTGTGAAGCACCTTGAATTACTTTGTGTACGAATTGTGCTATACAAATAAACTTGCCTTGCCTTGCCTTGCCTCTTCCCTTCTGCCATGTTTTCATGCTCTCAGTAAGTTTAGTTTTGTTTCCCTGCTCTGCAGCACTTTTTGTTAGTTTAATAAACCCGTGTTTATTAAACTAACCGTGGAACCGTGTGCCTCCGTCTCTGCATTTTGGGTCTTTCATGTTCCCCAGCCCTCCCAACCTGACAGTGTTCTAATTTTCACTGTTCAGGTCCTACAACAATTTTTTTAGACAGACCTGATCCAGAGGGATCATTTACAAAAGACCATAAAAAGTCAAACATACACTAAACTCACCAATTGTTATTTTTTTATTTATTAAAATACATGTAAGCAGATTAACAACACTACATAATAATTATGAGTTTAACAACATGAACATTTGAAAATCTGTCCACATTTTACAGTCATGAAGCATTTTGATATTTGTTTTATAGTGAAAAGCCCATTAATCCCTGAACATGTCAAAGTCTTTGTACTTTTAGTTTTTTTAAAGTTAAAGTAAAGATAATGACATCAAGTATCTAAATGAATTCCAACTATTACTCAGGAACTTTTTAATCTGCAGGAAAACTTTACACTGCTGTGTTGTAAATGAGAGTTCAGCTCAGGTAAAAGCGCAAACCATTAACAACTCTTTGCAAATGAATCATTGGCTGTATATGAGAGTTGGACCAAGTGAGCGTGTCATCAGACATTAAAAATAGCTTACTGCCAGCTACAACAAAATAAGTCAGTTCAGTCAGTTTTTTTTCCTGATATAAGCGCCGCTTTGTTGGAAAGCAGGATAAGAGAGAATATGTCAAACACTTTGAACATTCAACATAAGAACCACATACGTTTATGGAGACATTTGATTAGTCAGTTTATTATGGAAACAACTCGCAATGAAGAAAAATAGAATGACTGAGTAATAGAAGTAATAGAAGTCTATGGGACTTTGGCTCCTTGGAGCCAGCGGGTACTTCCTGCTTGGAACATGAGTGGAGAGGGGTCAATCAGTCCAGTTTTCATATACAGTCAATTATGCAAATGCACTTTTCCATAACTAAAAACTAAAACGTGAAAGGCAAATTCCTGCCAACCTAAACTACAGATAAAGGTTTTTGCTTTGTATCTTGGCCTCACCTGCTGAAGTTGAAATCCACTTTCAGGTTATCCATACATGTCTGATCAGCGCCACAGTTGATCTCAAACTCCATCTGAAGAAGATCATTGAAACTCAGCACTAAGTTTGGTGGATGTAATGAGAGTTTTCAAGGTCACTGACCGGGTGAAAGGTTGTCATAGATTGATGACCAAGACTTGGGCTAAGATTTGTGCTGGAAGGCAAACCTTCAAAATTAAAACTGAGCTCATTGTTAAGTGGATTCAGAGCATCTTCTGGACAAGCCTGAAGAAAAAGATAAACATTCAGTTTGACCATTTTGCATTGTTTATATCCTAATGTTGCTATTATACTTAAAAGTTATACCTGAATGAAAAATTGAATCATGTGGCATTCAGCTTTTCTCAAGCCAACTTCAAGTGATCTAGTCTGATGTCGTTGTTTCTCAGCAATGTAAGCTCGGCTGTTTGGTAACTTTCGGGTGGCATCCAGTGTTATAGTGTAAGTAATTTTTCCTTTAGCTGAAACAAACCAGATAGGTTTTTTAATGCACAGAGAAGATAACGAAAAATACAATATGGGTCAACTTTGGCAAATTAAAAATTAATAAAATTAGTTAATTGCATATATATTTAATAATTGATGCATATATTGTCTTTTTCATTTATGGTATTGTGTGCCTGAGTTACTTTATTGTAGTTGTGATGTGTTTTGTCTTTGGTTCAGCCTGTGTTTTTATCAGAATAAAAATAAATGTTTTTTTCACTGCGCCCCCTTTTTTTTCTAGAGTAAATGGACCAAGAAAATACAAAAAATGTGGACAAAATTACCACGAAAGTGAAATAAGTAGACAAAGTTAACACATGCAATAGATTTCACTGGATAAGTTCAAGTCCCTCCTCAATTTATCATGTGACAAAATACATGAGGAGACTTTTGTATATTGTGTTAAATAAAACATGTGTTTTTGTTTTATTTTATTTATTTTAAAAATAATATATTTGTTGACTTAATCTCCGTAGGAATATGTGACTGTTACCCATGCACGCTCACAACTGTCAAATAGTGGGGGAAAATGTATGATGAATAAAAAATGAGGGAAAAACAACCTGTGTCAACAGCAGTTCGTGTTTTCATGATGAAGCAGACTGTGGCGGTAGTTTTCAGATCTTTTGAGCAGTTTTCTTCCTGTGTTGAAATTTTCTCTGGGTTGAATTTAACAGAGGGTTCCACAGACACTATAGGCCTGGACCTAAAAAGGCAGAGAGTTGGGAATTATATGACAGTTGAACAGAATAAAAGGTGATAGAGGTAAATCAACATCTTTATGTTAAAATTAAACAGTGAGCTTCTACTGGAGACATATGATGGATAATCTCGTCTCCACTTTTTTCTCCTCTGCCTGCACTTTTAGCAAAGGTGCAACGCCTCACAGAGGAACTCACCTGAGAAAAACTACTGTGCCCTTTGAACCCACCACTAAGTCGGGCAATCCGTCATTGCTCTGATCAGAAGACCACTGAGTGAAGGAGACGCCAAAGAACTTCAGTCCTGACTGCACTTGAGAAGCAGTGATTCTCTGTGAGATGGAGACGCTGTGGTAAAAGAACAAGCCAGCTGGACGCACTTTCAGAAACCTGCAGTTCATGGATATGAATCACCTGTGAATAGGTAGGATTGATACTTTTGTCCCGTTCACCGTGGAATATGTAAATACTGCCTTGACCATCATCCTCTAAAGGTGCTCCAACTGCTAGATCATTAAATGTATCCATGTTCAGATCAGGCAGAACAGAGAGAGCAGATCCAAACCGTCCCTTGACCGTCGGATCTCCTCTTAATATGGTCTGTGAGGATGGTCTTTCAAAGGAACACTCTATGTTCTGGTTGTAGGAGCAGATAAAACCATTCATGGAGGATCAAAACAAGGACGACCATATCAGCAGATTCATGTCACATTTAAATATTGCTCACCAACAGCACTATTGTGCAGACATAGACTCGTCCTTCTCTGTCAGCCTCTTTATGCATTGGAGAAGATATGAGGATCAGATCAGAGAGGCGGTCATTATCCACATCCATGGCACAAACCACTGCGCCAAAATATTCCCCAGCCTGAAACCCCAAGAAGAAATAGAGAAACAGAAAGGTTTTGGTTTAGGAAATTTCATGTTTTATTAGCACCACATTTGCTGTAGTTTTTCCACAGATCTAACGCTTTATCTTGCTCTTTGTCCGTGAGATTTGTGGAATATTTGGGCAGCAGTGGCTCAGGCGATTGAGCAGGTTTTCCAATGATCAGCGGTTCATGAATGCATATGAATGTTCCGGTGATGGTCAGAGGGTCCGTACGGGTGAACTGGCAGCTATGCCTCTTTCATTGCAAAGAGTGAATGAATAATGGACACATTATAAGCGCTTTGAGCGTCTGGAAATGCGCAGATAAATCCAATTCATTATTTTATTTGTAGTTTTTACTTACATTTTACTTTCATTTTTTTTAACAAGATATAACACAAATGTACATGACATCGAACAAAAGAAGTCTTACAAACAAAGAGAAGAAGAGTAGAAACAAAAACAAAAAAAAAGTGAGGAGGGAAAGAAAAAGAAAAAGGGGGGTGATTAGACATGACAGCCGCCGTTCCAGGATTGTAAAACGAAAGGTCATGCAATGGCCAGAGTTTTTATATTCAGTCCATTTGTCCCATTGTTCCTTAAATTTTCCTTCTCTCAGTCTTAAAACAAAAGAGTTTGTTGATTGTTTTCTTTTAATTGAAGGTGTATTAAAGAACCACACAAGGTTTTTCCAGTTGAATTTCTTCCATTTCAGTGGTGTGGTAGAAAACTGGGTTAATGCACATTTTGAATACCATTCTTTCTCTGAAATAGTGATGGACATCTCCTTTGCCCACTTTTCTTTAACATATAAAGTTGTGTTTTTCTGACATGCAATGAGGCTGTTTTACAGTTTTGAAATGATGTTTTATTCTGGTACACTCCAATTATTGCCTCTAAGAGTCGATTTTATTCGTTCCCCTCTTCTGATCTAATTTCTTTGTTAAAATATTCCCTCATCTGGAAGTATTGAAAAAATCATGATTGGTGGATCCAAATTCCACCTTTAAGCCCTGGAAGTCCCTCATCTTGTTCTTTTTTATGATTGTGGCAAATGCTGTAACCCCCTTGTTGCTCCACTGCTTAAATGTGAGTCCTCTTTTGCTAGTTTCAAGTCTTTGTCAAGATAAATCTATCTAAGTATTTTCTTTTCCTTTTTTAGTAAGTAAATGTTGTTACTGGATTTAGGTATGTTGTAATGTTATTTGGTAAGTCCTCCTCTTCTAAAAAGATCTGAATCGGATATCCTGACACATGTTTCAATCTCTTTCCACCTGGCGTAGTATTAAGAATCACACCAACAACAAACATAGCGCATCTGGGCTGCAAAACAATATTATTTCAAAATGGGGAGAGACATTCCCCCCTTCTCTTTAGGCAATTGAATCAGTTAGTTCAAAAGGGCCCCAAGTCCACAATTTTTCAAAATAGAGATATTATATGCTCTATGGTCTTCAAGGGAAAAGCTATCTGATTATGTGCAAAAAAGTCCAAAGTCCGTTGTAATGTATGGACTATGCTTGACATTTAAAATGCATTAAGTGCAAAATTCCTGGACTTGGGCTTCTCTTGCATGGGTTTTGCTTGATCCAATAGATGGCAGCACTAGTTATCCAATATGGCAGTGCCCCAGTTTAATTCAAGAAGGGCCCAAGACTAGCCTTTGATTTGCTAGTCCTCTGAAATTATAAAAGTGAGGTGCTTCATACTATAGCATTTGTAAGCTATGAACTGGTGCTGAATCTGGGTAAAGCAGTGTTTTTCAACCAGTGTGCCGCGGCACACTAGTGTGCCGTGGGAGATGGTCAAGTGTGCCGTGGGGAATTGCCCTCATTAACTGATCTAAAAACATTTTCCATCTCCAGGATTTCAGCTCTCTGTTCATCCAAACAGGACTTGATAAAACACTGAGGAGTTAGGAATATAAAAGATCGTAAAATACTTTTTCTTTGCGTTTATTTTATTTTATTAAAGACATTTTGATAAGAATGACGTACCGCGATTCAGCTGCAGCTCCGGCTGTATTTTGTAAAAGTCCCGCCCCTTTAATTGTCTCCACCAATCATTCTTGAAGGCTTAATCACATGTCATCAGTCTGACCAATCAGAAGTGGTTAAAGTCTTCACTTCCTTGTCCCGATTTAGCTCGTAAAATCGCTCAGTTCTAACAAAAATACCAGCTAAAGCTCGTCTTTAGTGGTGTAGCTTTCCACAGAATCCGGTGTCAGACCGTGGAACAAGAGAACAAAACCATGAAGCTCAGAGACGCGATCTCCACCGGCCGTTTAATGCACTACATCTCCCATGATGCATTGGGTTGTGAGACTGACCGCGCACAAGATCTGTTGTTAAACGTCTTGAAACCAACGAACACACATCAAACTGTTTTCAAATCTTCTAACTTAACTTTTATTGCATCTTTTAGAAAAAAAACAGCTGCATTTTCCAGCTTTTTCTGCAACAATTATCTCAAAAATGCATGTGAGATTGTGGAGGGACTGTAGATCAATACAGACTATGAGTTTCTCCGTTTTTTGTGTGTGTGTTTTTTTTTTAATTTTTGGATCCTGGTGTGCCGCGGGATTTTTTTTAAGGTTAAAGTGTGCCGTGGCTCAGAAAAGGTTGAAAAACACTGGGGTAAAGTATTAATCATTTGGTGTAGCCTCCCTTTAAGCTATGCAATTAAAATAATTTCCTGGAAAAACAAGCCTCTTGGACTTGGGCCCCTTTGGAACTAACCGATTCAATTGTAATGTTGTATATCTGATCCTAGGTTTTTTCCCTTCCCGTATAAATCTGGATATTGTCTGGTCCAATTCTATGAACTGTTTGGATGGTAGTTCTATTGGAAGTGACTGGAATATGAAGCGTAGCTTTGGTAAGATGTTTATTTTCACCACATTTATCCTGTTTGTTAAATCAAAAGGGTAAGTTGACCACTTCTAAATATCCAGGTTAATGTTTAAGTTAATTCTATTATAGTTTTCTTTGTATAGGAGTGACAGATTTTTAGGTAAAGGCTCCGAGGTACTTACTGATTTTGTAGATGCGGTTTCGTTTGATGGGGAGTAATTGAAAAGCAGGATTTGTGTTTTAGAAATATTTAATTTGTATCCAGCAAGGGAGTTAAATTCTTTGAGGAGTGTCATTAGTGTAGGCTTGGAAGTGTTTATGTCCTCTAAAAACAACAACACATCATCTGCAAATAATGCTGTCTTTTATTCCCTGCAGTCAATTTTGATTCCTTTGAGTTCCTCGCACTGCCGAGTAGCCTGGGCCAGTGGTTCAATGTGAAGAGCAAAAAGAGTCAGACTGATGCTGCAACCCTGTCTCGTTCCTCTTTTTAACTCGAACCGGTCTGTGAGGGAGCCGTTTATTTTTGTTCTTACTATAGTCTTGTCATAGATGGCTTTAATACATTTAACTCAGTTTTGTGTGAATTCAAATTTCTCTAAGGTTTGGTAAAGGAAAAAATGTTTTTTTATTCTTTCTCCATAGCCCTAATCCTCTTCCGTAAAAATCTGAATATAAAGGAGAAATTAATAAATGCGGAATTATAACACCAAGAAAAGTGAGATTTGTACCACTTCAACATTTTGCACTAAGCCTCTTCCAGCTGTATGTGTTGACCATGCGCTTCTAAACAATAGAACAAGAAAAAGAACCCCATTCCTACTTTTTCCAGAGTGAACAGCACAGCGTGTTCTTGAAAGGCCTGTACGCCATTATGCCCGCGCAGCCATGAGATGACTTGTCTGATGGTTTATCTATGCCTCTTCTTTCAGGTACTAACCGTGTCACGATGTCGTGTGAACATGGCATGCTTTCGTTAAGACAGGTGACTAGGGATCCGTCTGTTTTGGAGCGCTCTCGGAAGTCTGCACTCCCCGTATGCGCACAGCTGCGTGTCGCACGGAGAGTTGATCCGCTTTTACGCTTTTACGTTTATTTTTGTTCTTACTGTAGGCTTGTCATAGATGGCTTTAATAAATTTAACTCAGTTTTATGTGAATCCAAATTTCTCTAAGGTTTGGTAACGGAAATCCCAATTCACCCTGTCAAAAGCCTTCTCGGTTGATTAGAGCTGCTTTGAGTTTGTTTTTAGTTATGGTGTGAATTACATGCAGGCTTCTTCTAATGTTATCCTGGGTTTGTCTGCCTCTAACAAAAGCAGTTTGGTCTTCATTGATTAACTCAGCAATATATGCTTCAAATCTTTTAGTTCAAATTAATGTCTAGATTTTGTAAACCATGTTTAACATTGATATTGGTCTATAATTAGCACAGTTCTGTTTATCTTTGTTTTCCTTGGGGATTAAAGTAATTATTGCATCTTTCCCTGAGGGTGGAGTCCTACCTTCTTTGTGGATATAATTTAGGGCTCTTAATAGAAGTGGCGTTAGTTCCAGTTTACATTTTCTATACCACTCTATAGGGAATCCATCACTACCTGGAGCTTTATTGATTTTAAATCTACCTATGGCCTTTTTAACTTCTTGTTGTGTTATTTCCTTCGTTATTATTTCATTTTGGATTTCTCCTATACAAGGTGTATAACGGAAGAGGATTAGGGCCATGGACAAAGAAAAACATTTTTTTTATTCTTTCTCCCTAATCCTCTTCCGTAAAAATCTGATTATGAAGGAAAAATTAATAAATGTCAATAAATATCATCATGTATTTCACCTTTGGTGTCTTGTTGGTTATTTCCCTTTAGTTCCCTTTGAATTTTGTATGTGTCACCAAATAAACTGCTGTGTGGCCAACCTTAGCCGCGCCCGGTTATCATAATTTTCTTTATGTTGCAAATTCCTCCCTCCTCTCTGAAGAGGGCCATAGCAGATTTGCACCACTTCAACATTTTTGCACTAAGCCTCTTCCAGCTGTAAGTGTTGGACATGCGCTTATAAACAAAAAAACCCAAAAAAAAGACCCCCACTCCTGTTTGTCCAACAGCACTATGTGTTCTTGAAAGCGTGTCAAATGCCCGGTATACATAGCTTAGATCTTTTTTAGTGGAATGTAATTTCTAGGCTTCTGCTTAAGCTTAGGGTTAAAATTCTTAAAAGTGCTAAGGTTTTTTGTTTAATTGGCTAATTTGAAGCAAAACAAAACAAAAAACTGAAGAAGACAAATAAAATACATCTATATCTATGTATAAATGTATCAAACTTAGGATAATTAGTCATGAATCAATAGGAAAAAAAAATTAGAGAATAAAATGAGATAAAGAGAGAAATGTTTGTAAAGCTGCAGAGTCAAATACTAACAGCAATATTTTTAGTTATGTAGCCTGTTTTAGGAGGGAAAAAACAGGTTTCATTCTTAAAATGCACTTTTTTCAACCTTTCAATGCGTGTATTTTTAGATGTTACATTTATTAGCTGAATATTTAGTTATCAAGCTAAATATTTAATTCAAAGTTATGCATATATTTATATATATATATATATATATATATATATATATATAGTTTACAAACTGAATGTTTCATTTGTAAACAAAATATTACATTTTATTACATGAATCATGGTTAGATAATCCCACCCTTCGTCTAGGTTATGGCCTGATGTGTGTGTCGTGTTATCTTTCATATGTTTTATTTTGATTATGATTGGTTGTAACACATACCTGTAGTGTGCTGGGGTTGATTACTTGTTTAAATCTGTCCCGAGAAACCACCTCTACAGCTCCTCTGTGCTGGTATCTTGGAGCCCCCAAAATTGTCAGTGCACCTCTACTGGTCGTAGCAACCGCCATGGAGTAACCTAAAATTCAAAAGTTTAGTAAACAAAAAGGTTTTGGAGTCAAAAACTGCTGACATTTAACTTTTTGTTCTCTGCTCACACATTTCCCTTGCAATAATTAGACATAATTGGTCCTTTACCAAATGTTAAAAAAAAAAAAATTTAAACAACTTTGCAGATATAAAACTTTTTGTTCAACTTACCAAGATAACTGTCAGTCTCCACTTTCTCAGACTCATAGGACACACTCGCGCTGTTGATGTATCTCTTATAGCCTCCCTTCCACTGGTTAGCACCAACAATTCCCATCTGAATTCCCTGTGGATGAAAACGTGTTTAGTGACATTTCTTTTGTTATACTTTTGTTAAAATGTCTAGTTCAGATGATCACCATAGGCCCGTAAGCAGCACTAAAGCCCTCCTGGGACATTTCCATTTTCAGTGTGTTTCCACCAGTCTGAGATCCTGTTAAGCCAAAATACATAACTTCATATAATGAAGAAATTCCATAAGTACAAGGAAAAGTTAAGATATATAACATTTTAAGCTTTGTTGTACCAGTTATGGCAAACTGAGAAAGCATAAAACATAAAATTAGATTAAAATTTGTAATATAAAATCTTAAAAGTACCTTCAATGGGAAAAATCTGGGATTGTAAAGTTTTTCTTATGTTCTCAAGTGCCTGAAAGCTCTCTACTTGAAACACATACTTTTGTGGTGGGTAAGATGCAATTAAGTCAAGCTCCCTTTTTCCACTATAGGAGGTGAATGCCCTGCCCACCTAGAAGGATAAAAAATTTTAAGAAATCCATGAGTGGAACATTTCCCTGTAGAGACCCTTTAGAAACCAGATTGCATTGGCATCAACTGTTTTTAAATGTCACTAAAACTCATGTTATGTTATGCAAAAGAATAAAACCACACTAAACAAAAGTGGTGGCCTATGTCATCAGATCAAAATCAAAAGCTACTCATACCATGGTCCGGGTGAATACACGATTCTCATTGGCTGCTGGGTGTGCATTAAAACCTAATAACCGCACGGTGAAAAAAGAAGTTCCGGTCACCTAGTTTAAATGTTTTGTATCACTGCGCCGGCTTCTTTAAAACAACCTTTTGCTTCATCATTTGGACAAAAACAAGCAGTAAGAGGTCAACTTTATACATATATATATAAACTGAACTGATGAACTGATGCTTTATTCAACCCGTCGGGACGATCAGCATATATATATTGCCGAATCTTGACTGCAGCGGTGGTGCGGCGCAACGCGGACTATTTGTCATGTGATGGGGCGCTTTTCCCACAAAAAGCGATCCAAATCGAAGAAATCAGAGAAGCGGTTGCTTCTGCCCTTCGCGGAAGCAACCGCTTCCACGGCGTGCGTTAAAAAGTAATAATGCACACTTCGTCGGCCATTAACCCTTACTTAGTCAACTCACAAAAATTTATTTTGAGATAAAAATATGTGAAATTTGATAAAACAAACCACAAGAATAAAACTTACCCCAATAGCATAGCGAACAATATTTGCTGACTGAGCTTTGTCAATTGCTGATTGCAAGTGTTCAGGGTCAGACGATTCTCCATCAGTGATAACTATCAAAATTTTATCTGCATTTGACGCAAAAGCGCCAGAGAAAACTCCACTGCTGTTAAAAAAAAGTGTTTTAATGGTTAAAAAGTTTTTAATGAAACATTTGGGGGGCGGGGTAACGTTTTTATTTTGAATGTATTATTTTAACTTGGTGGACTTGAGCTTAGCCCCTAAATTCCAGTCATATGTGGGTAAGGTCATGTGTGAGTCAAGGCAGGTGAGTGAATACTTTTGGTAAAATACTGTATGCTGAAATAAACCAAATCCAAACCACATTTATAGTCTTCTGAAAAATCTTAATTATTGTGCAATATTCATCTCAAATGTGCTTAAATGAAAAGTGTTAGCAGGTGTTCTGTACAGTTTGCAGCTTATCTGATCTTCCAGAAAAGTACATCTGTACCAAAGGTGACCCTTTTTATCCTTTGATTATTCTGAAAATGCAGTTTTGGCTTCTTTTTTATTATATTTTTGTGAGATTCTTTAGCATAGAATCTGTGCCTCTGCAATAAAACATGTTTTCTCTAGATATGATTTTACCATATTCAACATGTTTACCCAAAATATTTAAAGGTATTCAATTGTTTACTGCAGTAAAGTAACCTGGTATTGTAGTTCTGAGTCCCTTTATTGTACTTTTACCTTTTAATTTGAATACAAGCAAGCATGCTAAGTCCATTTATGTAGTTACAATTCAAATAAATGGTATGCAGTGCAATAAGATTAAAAAGGTACTTACACAATTTTCTTGATGGCTCCAGCTGTATATGTTCCAGCATTCATCTGGTTTATATTATTTACTTTTGTCTTCCAGTTATAGGGGGAATATGTATTAAAGTCAAAGTAGGTTGCATAATTTTCAGAAAACTGGGCAACTGCAAACTGCAAACCAACATTACTATAGGTTATTTAAAGCTGAAACTGAGATGCATTTAAAAGGAAAAAACTACAAAAAGTACCAAAGAATAATGCCGAAGTAGTTTTACTGCAGACAAAAAACCTGAAACCTTAAATTTAACAAATACTTTGTATATTAGGGTACAGCTTGTTGACAGTTTTGAGAAGACAATTTTCTGTGAAGGTTTAAAATTGGATTACTTGTGCTGGCATTAAAGCAACAAAAAGGTAACTGAAATGCTGAGATTTGTGTCTCTGACTTGCCTTTGCATCTTCTTGTTGAAGTGAACTGATGAGATTTGTCACAAATTCCTTCATTTTAGAAAAGTCTGTTCCAGAAACACTGCCTGAGCCATCCAATAGAAATGCAATGTTTGCTATTTTACATTCTATGTAGAAAAAAGAAAAAAGGTAAGATGGTTAAACAGTCCTCCATACTTCTCTGATTTCAATTGTACTTTATGTCAAGAGTGTTTTTTCGGTTTTTTAGTGAAAAGAACAACTGATTTAGTTTTACACTTGGGATGTTGTCGTTATGAATGTGATGCTTCTGGCTTTACAAGTGATTATATTTACGCGGAAGAACAGATGGAAAACGTTTTGTCCCTGGGTTAGATGTGTCCAACTCAATGCACACGCCATTGTACATGGTAATGTGTCTGCATGCAGTGGGAATGGTTGGGCCACACACCTGAAATTGGAAAAACAAACACAAATAAATTAAATAGTAGTCTTTTTTTATTTATTAAAAAATAAATGTTCTTTGTTTAAAATCAATGTGGATTTTTTTATGAATCACCAAAGTGTTCTGCGTAGTCGGATCACTTGTCATTGTCAAACCCAGGGACATGTTCACTGCCAACATTTCATCTGTGAAAAAAAACGTGTTTTTTTTTAATTAATTTTAAGCATATTTGGCTCATTTTAATCCACAACTCCCAGAGTTGAAGCACTTGTTACCCAACTTCCCATTCGGCAGAAGCACATGCTATAAAGTTTTTTTTTCCCCAGGAAATAAAAAAAATAAAAAGGAAAAAATCTAGTTTGATATTTTGACAACTTTGTTAATTAATTTACTATATTGGAAGAATGTTGCAGTCTGCTCTTAGCTTCAAGCTAATGATTGTGTCCCAAATGCTTGTGAAAATACATCAATGAATAAGCTGTTCTTATTTCTTATTTAATATTTTCTATACTTGTGAATTTCATAAATGATCTGTACTTGAACTGGTAAAGTATAAATAACTCTAATTAGAAGCTACAAACCAGGTTATGATAACTACATACATTTTTTTTAAGTAAAATAGTTAAGTAAGGCTAGGCAAGTTTATTTGTAGAGCACAATTCACAAAGACAAAGTAATTCAAAGTGCTTCATAAAATGGGAAAATGCATCAAAATCACAATAAATAACAGTACAAAGATTAAAAACATACAGAATCATTATAAAATGTATTGTAAAAGAAAAGAAATAGAGCATAATAGAGGTGGGATTATATGAATCGGCTTCCTACCACTCCATTTTGAGCAATTAATCAACAATATAAGAATATAAAGGGGTAATTGAGAGGAATTTTTAATGGATTTTTTTTTTTTACTTTCGTGTGAATGTGAATGTAAATGTGGATATGTATTCATGCGGTTATTTTTTTAATTTTTCATTTTCCAATCAAGTCGCAATTATTCATCCAAAATGTAATACATTTCTGTATAGACATATCTTTTTTTTGTCTGCCTTTGTAGTTTTTGTTTTGATCACTTTATCTGTTTTAATCCTATCCAAAGGTAAAAACTTTATCCTATTATTGATGATAGCATTTTTAAATACCTGAAATGTTCTCAGTTACACATGTTCCTTTGGAGCATTTCCATATTCTTCCTCTTCGAATTCCCGAGTTTTGTTGAAGAGGTGCTCCGACAAGCAAACTACAGGAACAGGGAAAGTATTTAGGTGTTAGGATAATGATTTTTTTTTACTGAGATTTCTCATACAACACATAATATTGTGCTTAGACTTGATGCAAAACCTTTGTGACCACAGCAATGAACACTTCAACACAAAGACCTGCTGTCTTTGAACTGAAGAGTTCAAAATTGAAAAAAAAAAAAACTTTTGACGAAACAAAATTGAAGGAATAGTGACTGTGAGTGCTGAATTAGATAAGCATATTGTGTAAATTTTAAGATTGTAACTTACTCTGATTGCCTTAGCACCATCTGGTGGCCAAAACCTGCATCTCCTGAACTCAGGGACTTCCAAGCCACAGGATCAACATTGAAACAAAGAGCAGCTTCTAATACTAATGAGGAAAAAAGAATTTTAGGAATTAGGAATTTCAACTATAAATGTAACCAATAGATATTCATTCATTTGTTAGATGTAAAACTTGTTTCATTTCCTTACTTTGTTCTTGTACTTCTCCTTTTAAAAAGCCAAAATAAATACTTTAACATGATGTTAAAAAATATGAGCGCACTAATCCATGTTCCTTTGTCCATGTTTATGAAAACAGAACAAATTATTTAACCTGCTGTTGAAATATTCATATGTTTATATTATATTTCTACTATTTTTATGTATACTTTGTTTTTATGTTTTATCCAGGATAATAGTTTTTATGAGATCATTTTTGTCTACTATTATTGATTTGATATATTCATATTGCTTTTAGTTTTATATTTGTTTCTAAAGTCCAGTGTTTTCCTCCACACCAGTGACTGAGGGTCTTTGCAGGGGGGTATTCTGGGTCTGGCTGCCTTCTTTAGTCGGGGACAGTCAACCCCGTAGTGATGTTCTCTGTGATCTTTACTGGGGTGGTCACTGGTGTGGAAAAATCCCCATGCGTTCAGGGCACCAGCTAATTGTCCACCCTGAGATTAGGAGGTTGTGAGTTCAAATCCAAATATTCAGACATTAGGGGCATTGAGCATCAAGGGGTCAAATCTGTCAAATGCCGAGAACAAACTCCACACAGTTGTCTGGCAGCTAATTGGGCCTTCAACAGTTATATCATTTTCTCACTACAGTCGTTTTTTTATTTATATTCTTACTTCAATTTCTTGTTTTATGTATGTGTGAGGGTTGAGTCAAAGATTGATTTTATTCCGTATAGCCCTTTGTTCAACAATATTCATCAATGCAAACAAGTTTTTTTTTTTTTTTTAAACATAAAAAGGTTTTTGATTGAAAGTTTTTGTTGCATTCCAATGTTATTTTCAAAAATGGTCACAGTTTCCATCTGTTTTCATTTTAGCTTGCATTTTGGGGAACTTATTCTATGTCTCAACTTTATTTGGTTTTCCTTCCTGCTCTTGTCTCATATGGTTTCAGCTATTTTTTTGTCAGTGAGACTGATACAATCTCCTTCTCAGCGTCTCATCATTTCCCCTCTCCCTTCTTGTTTGCCCAGCATAATTTCCCCACCAGTTGTTGGTTAAAGTCAGATTAATTGGTTGTTCTGTGCAAGTGTTTTAGTCTTTTTTGGTAATAAAGTTTGACAGAAACAACTATCAACCTTGGAAGAGTTTCCACGGTGAAAAACATTGTAAAAAAAAAAAATAGGAAGGAAAAAGGAATAGTTTTTTTATTTACTTGATGCTTATTCTGTCATTAACAGAAATGTTGTCAGCTTTAGTCATTAAAAGCTTACAATCTTTTTAGATTTCCATTCATTTTTAGTTTAAGGATCGCAAAAATGACAACTCCCTACTTTGATGAGGAAGTGTGGAAGACTATATCATATTTTATTACAGCTCTAATGTGTTGGCGTCCTCATTTTATTGTTGAATAAACCATTTTTACCATCTTTTCAACAGCCTAAACTTAATAAACGCCCATTCAAGTGATCAATAATAGTATTTTTCATTTTTTCCATCATTTTAGGGTCATTACTGTGCTCTGGTGTACATAAAAAAGTTTCTGTTGGTAATATATACATTTTCCACAGCTTTTCCACACAAAAAAAACGATGTAACATTTAATCCTTGGAGGATTTTGAATTTAATAGACTTAAATATTTTGAAAGAAAAAGGCAGATCTTAGACAGACAGGGGGGTTAATGCCCAGATGAAGACTTAGGAAAAGAAGAACTTACTAGAACTTACTTACTTTCTAGCTGTGATAATACAATGACCACTAACTGTCATTGAAAATTGATGCTGTTGAATAATGGGAACAAATGTTGGAGACAAAAACTAAAGTAAAATGTAATTTTCAAGCTTGCAGATACATTTTTTCAGTGAGAATGTAAAAAAGAAAAAAGTCTTACCCAACCAGATAGGAGATGCAAAAAGTATCCAGTCCATTGTGTCACTGTCATGGAGAGCAACCTTGAAGTGTGACTTTATCTGAGTTATCTGGCTTCTATTTCAGACCATATGGAGGAGGTGAGGTTGAAAACAGAATGCAGAAATGTCAGAGGACAGCACATATTGAAACTTAATTTATAGGTGGAGTCACAATACTGACACCATCAAGCTTTTTTTTCTCATCCACCACAGAGAGAAAAGCATTCATGGGTTAGTTTGCTCTGTTTAGAGGTTAATATTAATGTTAGTAAACCAAATGTTTATTGTTCTACTAAGACCTTCATACTTTGTTGGCACATATCTTTATCTTTGCAGAAAAAAGGAAGTAGGAACCTTACAGAAAGGTTTGTGGCATTCAATTATGTCATCTGCAAGACTAAAGGCTTTTTATTAAGTCAATTCCTGTTATTGCCTCATTGAGTTGGAAACAAATGTCCAGTCAGTCAGTCCAGCCTTTTAAGGAAGAAATGACAAGAAGAGACAAAACTTTAGTTCCCTCTTTTTCTTAAATTATTTTCATCAGTCTTGCGCTATTTTAGACAAAGAAAGTTAAGCAAAAAATGAAAAAAGGCAGGATGCTTTTCTGTCTCACTGGCTCACACGCCATAACAGAAAATATAAAAAAGTTAATGAACAATTTTGTCAAATGACTATAAACATAAATGTTGTTTTACTATTGTTTTTTTAACCCTTGTGCTATCCTAGGTACTTTAACATTGGGAGTTGGGTCATCTAGACCCCACTAGACAGTGCGCTGAACCTTTTTTTCTTCAATGATTTGTGATCTTCAGTGGTGTCCATGGATTACATGAAATCCTCTCCACCTTTATCCACCTTTGTCATGGTAGGGATAACACGTCAACGTAATGGTGGGGTAATCCAAGATAGCACAAGGGTTAAAATGTGCCGGGTGTTGAATATATTTTTTAGACAGAACCAAGAGCCTGAAGAACAAATAAATACACATGTGAAAAATATATATCTAATCATAGCAATAGATTACATTACATTTACATTTAGATTACAATACATTTTAGAGGGAAAATATGTAGTCAATTAACTAATCTTAACAATGATTTATCAAACATATTTATAGATTAAAATTTGATGATCTAGTTTTGCAAACCCAAATAATCCCTTTCTGGGTCTCGGGGTTGCAGGAGCCTATCCCAAACATTGCTGTCAAAGGTCAGAGCTCTGTCTCCTCCTCTGGTCACCAGCCGTCTCCAGAGTTCTAAGTGCACTTCATCTCCCAGCAACCCCAGTGCACAGTTTCTGGATGCCACACACCTGACTCTCATTTGCAGTCACTCACAGTACAACTAAACGATGTACTGAACCTCACTCAGTGCCAAGTGTTGTTTATGCCCCTCTTCCTGCATTACCGAGTGTTATATCTGGACCTGATCTTCTGTTTGCTGACCTTGTTTTAGAGGTAAGATCGGGCCTAAAAAAACCGGACCGACCCGACACAGGCCCGCTGGCATTAAAGCCGAACTCGGACCGAACCCGACCAATTAAGTTGATTTGCAGGACCGAGCCCGAAGCAAACCCGAAATTTCAATTTAACCCATAGGATTTTTGGCAGAAAAAAATCGCCAGATTTCTTAAAGGTAAAATAATCTACATATTTTTATGATCATGAAAGTTTTTTTTCTTTCGAACAGAGAGTGGTCGCTGCAGCCGCGCGCGTATAAGCTGCTGTTGTGGCATAGAGTTCTGCTGGAAGCGCTGAGCATAGGTTCATCCCTACATGACAAATGCATCTGATCAATGAAATAACGCTGGAACACAGAATAAGAGGCCAGACAGAGAGAGTGACAGAGAGATCTGGATGATAAGCACTCGCTTCATTACGCGGAGAAATACTGCAGCCGCGGCGGTGCGCGTTTGCCTTTTCAGTTTCCCTGTCTGAAGTTTCTCCTTGACTTCCTGCTGCTCCATATCAAGGATCCCTAAACAAAATAGATGCGGGCTTGGGGAGGGAAGATTACATTCACGACACGCTGCGGGTGGCCGGCGCCCCCCCTCGTTCTGCCAGTTGCGGGACCACAGTATATGTCAATCAACGGTGGGCTGGTTACTGGTGGAGGGGGCGGGGTCTACCTGTGTGTGTGTGTGTCTGTGCGCTAGGGGAACGTTCTCCCTCTGAGTAAGAAGCTGGCTGTGCCTTTCGGTTCGTGCGGTAACCGTTCTGACATACAGGATTAATAACGAGCTGTTTGACAACCGCCGCCTAAAGAGCTTCTTTGCAGACATTACAATATATTTATTAAAAAAGTCAGCGAGAGAGAAGCCCAGGCCGAACCGACCCGAACGTAATGACTGTCATTTAGAACCCGACCCGACCCGAAATTCGGGTCGGGTCGGGTTCGGACTCGGGCCCGGGCTTAAGATCTTACCTCTACCTTGTTTTGCCCCGAATCTCATCTGTATTCTGATTACTCTTGTTGTTTCTCTGATGCTCCTCTGCTCGTTATTAACTCCTGCCTGTTTGACCCCAATTTAGCTTTGTGGACTTTTAGCTGAGCTAATAAACCTGCAGCATTTAGATCCAGCCGTCTGCCTGTTCTTGTGTCAACTGTCGGGTAAAGGCGGGGGCAGCTATAGAGCATACCAATCAAAAAATTGCAAATATAAAACATGAATTCTATTATTCTAGATTTTAACAGTCTCTTATGTAATATTTGCATTATATTTTTCTCAAAAAAAAAAGTTTGTTTTCAATGGGATTGATGCATTTTTCATTTTCAATATTTTGTTTTTCAGAGGACACAGGGTAACAAACGAGTACGTGGTTCAAAGCAGAAGCTCTGTCCATTCTCAGGTGGATAACCACTCAATTTGAAACCATCAACTCTTTACAAAAAGTGTGCACTTCAAAGTGTTTTCACAGCGGAGGCGTTTCACAAACAGAGTTGAGACTGGACTTACAGGAAATGAGTTTATGGTCAATTACCAACAGCTTTTTGCAAGTTTTTTAAAGTGAGAAAAAGTTTTTTCCATTTTTTAACTTTTTTATAAAAACTTTTATCAAAAGTGAAAAAGTGGGCCCACATTCCCAAAAACTAGAAATGAATGTAATTTGTTATAAACAATGGAAACAAAGTATTTGCTTGATATTTGAATTTAAAACTTAATCCTAATATGTTCATTTATAAAGCTGTTTTATCACCAGGACGGTCAGTTCTGCAAACATGAATTGGGTTTTTTTGTGTCCTGACTACGTGTAAAATGTAAACCATATTTCTAAACCTATTAGAAATCTTCAATCATGATGACAAAAAAGCCCCTATTTACAATCTACAATTCTATTTTGACTGATGTGAAGGTCTAAGGAGGAGCCCCAAGACATTTCCTTCTCCATTTTGGCCAAAACAATTCTCGTTGCCGGTCAGTTGCTCAGTGCTAAACACAGAATCTGGGTGGAGTTAATGGAGGTTTCCTCATCTTCTCGATGAGACCACATTTGTGTCAGCAAAAGTTATTAAACTCTGCTTGTCTGGAAACACCGATCCAACAAAAAAAAGAAAAAATGAAATGTATGTATAGCTGGTTTAGATAAATGAATTAGAACTAAAGTAATGCTGAGTCACCATCTATGCAAACTTGTAGCCTTTCAATCATTCTATTACGATTCTCAGCTAATATTGATTAAACTATTGCCTCATGGTCATGTTTGCCCATGGTCTTAGGTTGTTTCTGGATCTGAAAGATTCTTCTAAAACTTGTTTTATTCTCTTTTTATCTTTTGGGTTGTCCTGTTGTTACAGCGTTACACTTTGCAGAAATTTCTTTTCCCTTACAAAACTGTTGGCAATTAACCATAACGACACTTAAATAGCGTGTTAAGCTGCTATGAATGTTTTGTTTTTGTTTTTTTGGTTCTTTAAAAGGTCTTCTTACAAATTTTATATTGGTTTCTAACTCTAAAAACTTGCTTTCTAAAGGAATACATTCTTATCAATAAAAGAGTGAAACTACTTAAACTTTATTCAAATTGATTACATATGTCTCCTTTTTTTGTTGGACAGGACGAAATAAAGAAGAAGAGGAAGAAGGTAGGGATGTGGGAGACAAGGGGGAAAGGGCAAAGAAGAAAGGGGGGAAATCTGGAGGATGATTACAGAGGTGGTGGGGGGGGCACAATTATTAAGCAACAAGGTGCTGAAGGATCACATCATTACTGTCTGGTATAAATGTTGGTCAAAAGGGGCGGGGCCTGTTCATACATACTTTAGTGTCACAAACAGCTTTGTGGACTTTTAGCTGAGCTGATAAACCTGCTGCAATTGGTGCCAGCCGTCTGCCTGTTTTGTGACAGTTACTTCTGTTATGAATAGATGGACAGCTGAGATGTTTCCTAGGAAAAGGAGGTGAAGTTGATAGTCTTTACTATCAAACTTTACTAACAAAATATTACTTTAGGTACCTTAGGAGGAAACTTGCAAAAAAGGGAAAAAATATGCACCATTGACAGACTCCTACTGCGACATGCCTAATATTTATAAATAATATAAGCCTCATGGCTGTGGTGAAGGACAAGTTAGACAAAGGTTATCTAGTGTTTTTCAACCAGTGTGCCGCGGCACACTAGTGTGCCGTGGGAGATGGTCAGGTGTGCCGTGGGAAATTGCCCTCATTGATCTGAAAACATTTACCGTTTCCAGGAAATCAGCTCTGTGTTCATCCAAACAGGCCCTGATAAAACACTGAGTAGTTAGAAATATAAAAGATCATAAAATTATTTTTTCTTTGTGTTTATTTAATTATATTAAAGACATTTTGATCAAAATGACGGTACAGCGATTAAGCTGCAACTTAAGCTGTTTGCGGGAAAAGTCCCGCCCCTTTAACTGTCTCCGACAATCATTCTTGAAGGCTTAATCAAATGTCATCATTCTGACCAATCAGAAGTGGTTAAAGTCTTAACTTCCTTGTTCCAATTTAGCTTAAAAAGTCGCTCATTTCTGACAAAAATACCAGCTAAAGCTCGTCTTTAGCGGTGTAGCTTTCTGCGGGATCCGGTATCAGACCGTGGAAAAAGTGAACAAAACAATGAAGGTCAGAGAGGCTAGTCTTTCTGCCTTTGCGACAGTTTCACACCGCATCTCCCATGATGCATTATGTTAAAGGGACAGTGCCTCAGCGAACAATGAGTTGTCCTTGTTAAACGTCATGAAACCAACGAGCACACGTCAAATAGATTTTAATTTTCTTACGTTGCAGGAAGCTGCAACTTCCTGCTTTTTCTGCCACAATTATCACAAAAATGCACGTGAGATTGCGCGGGGGGGTGGGCACTGTAGATCAATACAGACCATGAGTTTCTGCTTTTTTTTTTTTTTTAAAGATGCTGGTGTGCCGCAGGATTTTTGTCAAGGTTAACGTGTGCCGTGACTCAAAAAAGGTTGAAAAACACGGATCTACGGATCTAGGTTATCTGTCTTAACTTGTAGACTTGTAAACCCCCTGGCTTTTCTGGGCGTCTTGAACATATGAGCATCATCTGGCATCATGTCCATTCTACTAGGCTTCAAATGAAGTGTTTGTTCTACTCATTGTAGGCACATTCCATTGCATATTTTGTAGGGGTGTAACGGTACACGTAGTTGGACCGAACCGTTTCGGTACGGCACTTTCGGTTCGGTTCACGTTCGTACCGTTTCGGTTTTTCGATCTGTTTATTTTTTACCCCCCAAATGTATTAACTTTGCGCCAAAGCGAAACTAATGTTACTCGCGGTATTCCGCCGAGACTCTCAATGGTTTCTGCACACGCGCGCCTGTAGGAGGAGGGGGGGCGTTGCCGCGTGTGTGTGAGCGGGCGTTCAGTTTGTGTAGCTCAGTTATTCACAGTTTCTGAGGTTAAAATCGCTGATTTTGAGTGTCTCGCGATCACAGACAGAGCGGAAACTCCGGGTGAGGCTCTGGAGCTGCTGTGCCTCATGTTTGACTACAGGGCTCAATGATAACAGAGACGTTGGTCAAAATGCTGCTGTACACCCACAGAAAGGCAGGGGGCAGACGTGAGCTGACAGCTGCTTTGTAGCTACACTGCTGCCGTAGAAACAGACTTAAGAACGTCTGTCTCCATTGAGAGGGAGACACTCAAATAAACTAAAGGAAAATAAGGGAAACTTTTCCAACAGATCATAGAGATTTTTGTGGAGAAGGATCAACACATCGACTCAAAAAGTAAGGCCAAACACGTTTTTCAATGTTCGTTTTTTAAAGATAACATGGGAGTAAGTGGTTAAAAATGTAAGTAAAATAATTGAGTTTATTTTTTATGATCATTTTTAGAGACAACATTTAGTAACACTGATAAGCACCAGAATGGAAGTTGGAAAAATACTAGAAATAGTTACTTAGGGTCAAATGTGTGCTGAACACATCTGAATACATTAATTTGTTTGCAGTACATATGAATAATTTATACACAATAGGAGTGTTTCTCCTCCCAAAGGAGAAATTTAGGTGTCCGGCAGCAAAACACACACAATAAATAACTTTAAAATAATAGTTCATGAAATAGCAGGTCATATCAGGCAGATTTGTTAAACAGCCGTACCGAACCGAAACGTATCGAACCGAGCCCTAAGAAACTCTGAATCAAACCGAAATGAGATTTTAGCGTATCGTTACACCCCTAATATTTTGCAAAGCTAAGATAATGAATTTAAGGTGTGGCTAGAAGGACACAATACTTATTCCATTAAAAAAAAGCTTGCAGCAAAGATACATCCTTTGAAGAAAAAAGAACACAAAACAAAAGATTAAGCATAATTTGTTAAAGAAAAAAAAAAAAGAAAAAAGCTAGGCATTAATACAAAGCTCAAGGGGTGTTGACATCCACAGTGGATGAGAATGGGATTTATGCCTCTGGGGGGGCTCCCGTATCTGGATCTGCATCTGGATCCGCTGCATTTGCATTTTCATTCATCATTTGTATTTCCTAAAAAGACTTTTTGCACTTAATAGATCAAGAAAAGTCATCAATGATCATGTTTTGCTGTTTTCTTTCTTTATGTAAAATGTCTCTCACCTTATAAAGGCCAGCAGTAACCAAGGCCACAAATGCCAACCCTCCCAGAGATCCTCCAACAATCTCTTTAGTGAAATCTGGCTCAGAGTAAACCTCCACTTCTGCTTCAAGCTGAAAGAGGAAGCAAAACAAATTTTAATAACATTTACAATGTCTTTGAAATCAAGAATAGAGAATATTCAGTCACCTTGCGAACAGGAGGCTTGTGGGTGGAAGTTGTGGAGAAAAAGATGTACTGATCTTGGTCGTATTCAAGACTGACTGTGCTGATCAGGAGGAATCTGGAGGAAGAAAGTCCAATCTGAGAGAAAGAAAAGAAATCCAGGTTAACCTTTTAGTTTAAGTAAAACTGTACATACTTACAGGACTACATCTTAGAGGCAAGAAAGAATATTTTACAGTAGCAGTCCTGTAGGTGATAAAGGCAAAGAAAGCTGAACTGGAATTCATTTTTAGTCTAACAACAACAGTAACAGGTACATCACTTACCACTATTTTGGTCACTTGATCAATAAAGTCAGTGATAGTCGGTTTATCGTCTTTTACACTTTGACAATCTGGAATCTGAAGGAAGACAGGATTAATCGCTTCATCTAAAGTCATGACGGGAGTCTAAGACTTATTCCTAAAATCAGGTAAATACTCTTGAACAGTGGTCCCCAACCTTTTTCAGGTCACAGGCTGCTTTAATGTCCCACTATGTTTTCATGAATTGGTCCTTCTCTTTTTACTTCCAAATTCTCTTAAGGGTTGAGGGTAACGTTTATCTTAATCATCTGTAAAATGTCTGCAACTGGTCTAAGTTTTTTTACTTTATTTGAACTCTATATTTTGTGTAGGAACCATTAAAATGTGTTCTAGATTTTCACTTAAACCCATAACTGTGTAAGTAGAAACTAAAAACCACACGCCAACTGAAGCATCATTTGACTTTTAATGTGTGACAGATAAATATAAAAACGGGTATTTTCTTTGTATAATGATAAAAAAAATTCTTCAAATAAAAATCTATTATAGTTACCATTTTTGGCTTTTATAGGTCACCTGCAGACGTTCCCCATCTCCCCAAATGTCTTTGTTTCCGAGTTTTATAGGAACCTCGATCACAACAGGCAAGGGGAGAAGGGGAGAGGATGATACACACCTGTGAAATTGAACAATGTTGTGCGCATTCAAATAAAGCTCTCTCTTCCTCCATCGTAGCATTGCTATTATTTATTGCATTATTTTGTCCAAAATGTCCACTCCTCCCATGTACTTCTTATACTCTGTTCCTGTTGTGGGTCGGGAAAAAAAGATCTTTAGTTATGCTTAATTTGTAAGAGTTAATTTCTAACTTAGCTTGCTAGTAAATTTGTGATTTATTACAAAGTTAGCTACAATATTTAGAAAGGCAAGCAGGCTATATGTAAGTATTCAGGTAAGTATTGTTTTTAGGTAAGTATATGTTCAGCTATATTCACATAAAATCTTTAGCAATAGGAATCCCTGTCGTCCACCAGGGCTGCATTGTGTCTCCACTGTACACAGGGTGGATGGTGGACCACATAGTAACACCTCTGGTGTTCATCCACTTCACAAATAAAAGGCTGTCATCCCTGATCCAGAAATACTGCTTTGTGGGGATCTTATGGTCACGGCATTTTCTTGGCTGGTGGGGGCACCAACTCTTCTCTGCCTGTATAAGAAGGATAAAAGACGGAGACAATAACTTCATTGTCATTTCATAATACTCGCATACACTGAAACAAAATGTATTCTCTGCATTTGACCCATCCTATATCATGTTTTTCACCCAGATCTGGGGACCCAGTGCCCTGCATATTTTGGATGTTGCCTCACTACAACACAGCTGATTCAAATGAATGGCTCATTATCAGGCTTGTGCAGAGCTTGAAGATAAGCTGATCAATTGAACCAGGTGTGTTGAACTGCAGGAACATCTAAAAAAAAATGCAAGAAAATGGGTCTCTAGGACCATGAATCAAAAACACTACTATAAATTATACACTTCACATTGAGCATTGATCAGCTGTTGCACATTACCTGTATATTTCACAAGGTTGTAGATGCCCTAGGAGTTCGTGCGGGTCATCTTCATGAGAGATCTGACACCATGGAGGTGGTCATAATCCTCTGTGCCCTTCTTCTGTCTCTCATCCTTCACTAGGTCACTTATACAGTGACTAGATAAAGTGGCCATAAACCTGTCTTGAGTCATGACTGTGTTAAGCAATGGAACTCGGTTTTGTGTGTGTTTTGACTCCATCATCAGGCTCTGCATCGGTCTTCCACCTTTGTTGATGTGGTGAGTGGCTTCAGTCTCTGACCACCTTACCAGAGTCTCCAGCATTTTCTCCCTCTCTGGCCTTTCAGCACCTCATCACCACCCCCAGCACCCCCACAGACTCTCACAGGACACAGAACCCTTGAGGAAACATTATTGTTATTTCACAACATATCTATTCCTGGAAAAATGTAAAATATATACTTATATTATAAGGTAACATAACTTTTAAGTCAAAAATATTGTAACTAGTGCTTTCATACCAAAATTTTTTTGTGCAAGTACTTTATCATGACCAGTAATTAAATAATCACAGGGCTCCAGACTGCGACCAATTGGTCGCATTTTGCGACCAAAATTTGAGAGTGTGCGACTGAATTTTACATCCAGTCGCACATGCGCGACCAGTAAATTTGCCTCCCCCACCCTACGTATTTTTCATACATTAAACGTGGAAGGGGCACGTCAATGATCAATCAAATAATCAATGTGACGCGAGCGCACACGCACGCAGGCAGACACACACACTCGCGCACATACTCATGAAACGCGAGCACACACTAGCGTGATGCCCGTCTGTGAGGCGTTCACTGTGTGTGAGAAGAATAGGGAACGCCGCTGTAAGTGGCTAAAATGCGTGGAGGGGGAGGGGCCTAGAGATAATCGAGTGCGCGTTAACATCTGTGGGAAGGAAACGGAGACAAATATCATCACAACCTGATATGTGCGTCTGAGCTATGAGTAAGTGAACTATTGATTCGTTCTTCCAACCTGCGGCTAGTGTACCAGTGACAGAACTACAGCAGGGGTCTCAAACTCGCGGCCCGCGGGCTATTTGCGGTCTCCAAGATGATATTTTGCAGCCCCCGCCTTAATGTGGAAGTTTAATGTTACTGCAGCCCGTCAGTTTTAATGAATGACACTTTTTCATTGTCGCGCACGGAGCTGACCAACCAATCACAGTGGGGTTAGTCAGTGGTCCCCAACCACCGGGCCGCGGACCGATACCGGGCCGCGGAGCGGTTCCAGGCCGCGGGAAATTTTTGCATCGGGACGCACAGAAAGAAAAAATAATTTCCATTTTATTGTTTTTTTTTTCCGACAAAAACGTTTTATTTTGAAAAGTGACCGGATTCACTTTGTTACATCTGTCACACTTAACGCACGTCAAAGTCGCGACACCAAACATCAGGTGATAAACCCACTAAAATTAAACCCAAACAACCAAAATGAGCAAAAAACAAGCTTCTTTAGAAAGTTGCTTTGACAAGGGGAAAATTATAATCATTATTGTTATTATCATTACTAAAGAGAAAATACCACCCCCGGTCCAAAATTAAATTAAATTACATTAAATCTGTCTTGCGTTGCACCTCAATTCCCCCCCCCCCCCCCCCCCCCCCCCCCCCCGGTCCGCGGTAAACGTGCCTTGCATTGTACCGGTCCACGGTGACAAAAAGGTTGGGGACCACTGGGGTAAATGACTCTTAGGGGCGGGACAATGACAGGGCTTGAAAGCAGGACACCTGACAGCCCCCAGGAGTTCCTTACTTTCCTTTTTAGAACGTATCTATTCGCTCGTAATTTTCTAAATACATGCAGTCCGTGCTGAACTTTTCTCTGGGTCACACATAACCGGAGGAAGGTTAAGTTGGAATTGTCCTTAACATTACATTTAGTTTTAATATTCCTCTCCCCCTTAGTGTGATCTGTGTTATTATATATTTTATGATTATTTTAATGTTTTGTAATGTATGTAGCCTTTTTTAATGAATTGGTATTTTAAATTATTTTAATTGATCCCTCAACTACAAAAACCATCAGGACACATGTCCCATAATGCATTGTTTTGTAGTCTGTAGGGCAGCTTTCAGTCAGTTCAGTACTAAATTTCCAGCTGTGTTCGGGTAGGTTTGCCCCTTGCTTCCACCCCTTTCTCGCGATATTTTTGTGATGATTGACAGTTGATGTTGGAGCAAAAACAAAAATATATGTCACACACCAGGTGATCTGTGCAGCGTTGAGTTCACCTGGGTGATCTCAAACACGGTTATTGTGCATCTTGGCTGCACCTATTTGGTGTCACAAAGATACATTTCCATCCGTTTTCTTTACTATTTGTATTGTCATGACAGTGATGGTTCTGTCAGTTTACTTGTTGTTGCATCTTCAAAAGTGCAGAATAAAATGTGACACTGAATTTGAAACAGCACATTGTAATTTCTGCATCTATTATTAAGGTATTTATTAGTAATACAGTGGAAATTAATAGATTTGGTTAGCATGTTGGTTTACGGTATGCGCCCCTAAATTTTCTGGTTGTGCCCCTAAAATTTTCAGTTAGGGGCCACTGTGCTCCTAGTGAAAAATGTTAGTCTGGAGCCCTGAATCAAATCTACTTTTTTATCTACAAAACATCCGGTCCATAAAACATCCACATAAAACAGTACCTAAACCTTTTCTGAACAACCCAAAAGATACCAGAAACCTCTTATTAATACTATGATACATATGTTGACTTTACAAATTCCACCGTCTATCGTCAATGCAATAAGCTCTCCACCTAAATAAATTAATATGTAATAATGAGCACCTCAGTGGGTTTCATCCAGTAGTTGTGCTGTTGTTTTGGGTTAATTCTGATAAAAAACTACAAAGTCCCACATTGATGACGTCACAGCAGCAACAAGTGCACGGAACATGCTGTTAACACAGACACAAAGGCGTGCAGTCAGAGCAATGTAAAAATGCGTTTTCAGCACAGTGTAACTAAAATGTTCATGCAAGTTAACATTTTAACCCTTGTTTTATATTCAAGAACAGGACAATAGTTATAGATTAAAAAATTTATTCATGCAATAAAGTAAAATAACATGCTAATTTGTAATTAACAAATCGCAATTAACCCGATAATTTGACAACCCTAATTATGGCACACAGCAGAAATTTGAAATTATTTTGGGACGGTCGCACAACCTACGGCTAAATCTGGGAATTGTCGTTTTTCCGCAATATGGGAAAAACAGCAATTTTCACGAAATTTCACACACATGCCACCACTTAAGGTTGATAAGCACCTTAGGAGTTTCGGCGACCTTTGACCTCGGAAAGAGACCGCCATCTTGAATTTAAAAAAAAAAATTTTAATTTATAATCAAACAGAAAACTCATCCTAGGGATTTGCATCAATCATTTCCTAATTTCTTGGGCATCGTAAGGAAACAATTGAAAAAATGTTGCAATTAAAAGTTGTAGATTTTGAATGGCGTGTGTGTGGTGAGCTCACAAAAGTGGCTGAAAAAAGTTTACTGTTACTCGCACATTTTTTAAACTGAATACTGTGAAACTTTTATACATGGATCCCTAGCTAAAGCTGAACAAAATACAATAACATTGGATATGAACATATAAGGCATGTGGGCGTAGGGCTGTGACGATAACCGCATCACCGCATCACCGCGGTGATGAGGTCATCACCGCGGTGATGAGGTCATCACCGCATCACCGCACTTTTATTTTGAAAGTTTTTTTTTTTTTTTTTTTTTTAAGTTTTGCATATGGTGCGTGATTGGAACTATAATAAACACATTAATCTTTGCTGATAATTTACTTTTTCTGCTAGTCCTGTGTTCAGACTTAAAGGGTTTCTATTGGAAACCTTTTATCACTCTTCTCCTTTCCTCGTCGCACCCGCCTGCGCGCGCGGGGCTGTAGCTGTCTCTTAGAGAAGCACGGGGCACGTGCGTACTCTACTTACAGACACACGTGCGCTGTTTTAGAAGCACACACACATCCTGATTGTACAAAAGAAGTTTCTGTCTTGCGAGGAAATACGACAAATTTACTGCGTTCTAATTGTTCATTTCCACTAAGCTGGGTGCGTTCTTGAGTGCGCGACACGGCCGCCCGCCGGAGGATTTTGTGTTGGGGGGGGGGGGTTCGTCGGTAGGTAGTAGTCAGGTGTTATTGTTATTTGTTAATAAAGGTTAATAAAGAATACTACGTTGTAACTGTATGTATTTATGATGCAGCCGCGGGGGGATTTTGTGTGTGTGGGTTTTTTTTTTCTTTTTTTTTTTTTTGGAGGGGGGGGGGGCTGCGGTTAACCGCGACACCGCGCCCCCTGGTGGTTCATCACCGCGGTGATGAAAAATCCGTCACCGTCACAGCTCTATGTGGGCGTGGTTAGCTTCTGACGCGATTCTTCGAAATTCACAATCTGTGCTTTATTCCCAGGCAACCAAAGCATAAACTAGCTAGCAAAGGCTTGATAAAAATAAATAAATAAATAAATAAATAAAAATAAAAAAATAAAAAAAATTAAAAAAAGTCTTGACAGATGCAGAAATTTAACCGGAAAATTCTGCTCCTCTAACATTACCTTTTCTCACCAGACATTGCTCCTTCAGTGTCCCAATCTTCTCTGAACCTCCAAGGAGATTTTATTACCCAGACAGGTCGTTTTGCTGAAATGGGTCTTCTTTTTCCCCATTGTTGCAAAAAACAAATTTTCCCACTCAGCTCTCTGTGGCTCTCCAACCGTTCTGTCCTGTCTTGACGGGAAACCAAAGGGGCCATTCGGCAGGCTTCCAGGTGAGATAACCGCAATCATACGATGTTGACATAAAGTGCAATGTTTTAGCTTTCAGAAAACCGTGGACAATTTTCAGAGACAGCAAACTGTTGCGTAATAGCGGAAATCGAAAAAGCACTCACGCAACATGTCGCATTTGTTTTAAATGGTTAAATTGGTTTAAATCTCTTGCATTTTTTTTTCATTGTTTTGACCATAAATTAGTTTTCTAAATGCACCATTGTACTTTAAAATATTACCATAAAGGAAAATAAAACGATAAAAGCAAACTCAAAGTGACCTCAGCAAAAACTGCTGAATAAGACCAGTTAATCAAAAACACCTATCTTTCCAGTTTCCTTTGGAAGACTGACAGTAGCAGAAACTTTTGTTCAATTTGTTCTCAGAGTCTTAGTGCTGTTTGCAGAGAAATGAGGGTAGCTCCCACCACAGCGATACAACTCATTGTCCTACCAGGTCAGATGAAGCGGGAAACATCCAGCAGAGGGCGCGTGATCCTTCACGAGGACACGAAGCTCACTTCGAAGATTCAGCCATCTTGTTTCATTGCACGTGGTTCACAGAACCAGAAAAGGGTCAGTTCCTTCGACCCAACCCTAACGGTTAAACCATTAACACAAACTATTACCACATAAGTAAAAATAATACTGTGAGCAGTCTACACGGTGTGTGAAACAATATTCTCTCCCTACACCGGGGCTTTCTGAAATCACGCAGCAGAAATCCGAAATCGCGGACGGAACCACTCGAAACCAATAATATTCCGCCATGAACCAAAACTGTCACCAACTCCACAATTATAGCATAAAGAAACATACATTCACTTCCTTAGTCATTTATTTCAAGACAAGGACAAATAAGAAAGTAAAATAATTTGCTAGAGCAAAAAACTTTTGAATTCACCCACAAGAGTCCAGGCAGCTAAACAAAAAAAAAGAAATAAGTATAGACTTTTAAAAAATGCTTTCTCAACAAGGAAATAATGGAAATCGGGAGAAAAAAGTGAAATCACAAGATAAAACAAAAAACACAAACCTTTTCCTTCTCTTGTTTTATTTCCTCATCCCCAATAAAGATGTCTGGATGCTCCCGCTTCTGACATGAGTCTTCTGTAGTTCTCCAATAATCCGATTGGCTGTCGCTAGTCACGTGGGCCACGTCGTGCCTTTTCAAGATAAGAGTCTGGGTATGTTATGAACAAAACAAAATA
The DNA here is from genome assembly GCA_023969325.1 of Oryzias curvinotus. Taxonomy (NCBI): domain Eukaryota; kingdom Metazoa; phylum Chordata; class Actinopteri; order Beloniformes; family Adrianichthyidae; genus Oryzias; species Oryzias curvinotus. Next base: position 8,476,615 of record CM043724.1, on the reverse strand, counting down.
CATTTTCACAAGTTCTTCTTTTTTATACTTAAAAAAAAAACAGCAGGATAAAATAAAACATTTTAAACTGTTTTAACATTTCTCTTTTTATGGTCTTTTTTGTTGTTTTAGTTTCCTTGTTATTCCATTTTTACAAATTATTTATTTTAAATAAAGGCTTCTTTTTTATAGGGCTTTTCTTTGCAAACCCTGAAGTGAAAATCACATAAACAAATCACTCAACTCAAAACATCTAATAAACATCACCACAACATCAACAATAAAAAAAAGACATAAAAAGTTATTTCCACCCAGCCCAACAGTAATTTCCAGATATCAAAATGAATTGTTAATGAATTAAAGAAAAAAAGAAAAAAGGAAAAGTTCTATGTGACATAACTGATTGGATGATGATATTTATCAATCATTTCAACAAAAAGTTATCTATCATGAAGCAATACTGGATATACTCTGTACTAATCATAAAACTTTTATCAGTGTGTGGACATTGAAAACACATTTGAAAATACTCAAACGTCAAAAATCAAAACATCATCATCAAATCAGCGATGTCCCATAGTGCCTACCTTTTCGATTTCTTATTGTGATAATTTTTTCCACATGTCAGTTTCATTGCTGGAAATTACCTTAATTTTCCAAAACATTTCATTTTTGTAAATTTGTAGAATTTTGTTTTGATTTCTAAAATACAATGTTGTTCTAATTGTTTGTTTTTCTTGTTGTTGTAATCTTTAAGATGTTTTTGCATTGAGTAATTTGTCGGTGTGATTTGGACTGCATTACACATCACTGGCCATTCAGTTTAAGTGCACCTTACTGGTACCGGTTGGCCCCCCTTTTGCCTTCAGAACTACCTTATCCTTGGTGGCATCAATTCACAAGGTATACTGGAAAATTCCTCAGAGAGTTTGTTCATATTGACATGACAGCATCACGCAGTTGCTGCAGATTTGTCGGCTGACACATCATGGATGCTGATCTAATTTTCGTATTGGGTTGAGATCTGGTGACTGTGAAGGTCATTTTCAGAGTCCAGAGAACTCATTGTTCATGTTCTAGAAACCAGTCTAGATGATTCCAGCTTTATGGGACATGGAGAGTATCTTGCTGGAAGTAGCATCAGAAGATGGTACACTGTGGTCAGAAAGGGAACGGACATGGTCAGCAACAATACTCAGGTAGGCTGTGGTGCTGGAGGAACCATGCTCAACTGGTAATAAGAGGCCCAATGGAATTTGTCCCCATACCTTGACACCAAACCACCAATCTGAATCGTTGATACGAGGCAGGATGGATCCATGTTTGATGTTGATTAAAGCCAAATTGTGACCCTACCATCAGAAATGGAGACTACATCAGACCAGACAACGTTTTTCCATCTTCTATGGTCCAGTTTGGTGTGATCGTGTGCATTGTAGCCTCAGTTTCCTGTTTTAGCTGACAGGAGGTTGAAACCCAGTGTGGTCTTCTGCTGCTGTAGTCATCCGCTCCAGGTTGGACATGTTGCTATGTGATTGTCTGATTGGAAAATTTGCATTCTGATGTGCCAAATAAAGTGGCCAGGTGAGCGTATACAATCTAGTAAACATGGCAGTGACTGAGGATGAAATACTGTTTCTAATTGATTCTCTTGTTATTGGAATTCTTTATAAAAAACTTAAAACAAAACTTCACAAAAACCAAAAAATAAAAGTTGGTTATTCTTCACTTCTATGGATCAAAGGTCAGGATTAGTTTACAGGAAACCAGTGAGCATTTCTAATGACTTTTGCTGAAACATCTAATGTCTGTTATCAGTGTCAAAAATCCTACGACCAACCAGGTTCACATCTCTGTTAATTAGTGAGTTGTGTGTGTTTGTAAAACGAACAAAAAGGATATAATCGGAAAAACATTATCTGAAAATAAAATAATATTCACCCGAAAAGAAATTCTGCTTTTTCTACAAAATGCATCAGAAAGCTATAAAAGTTAGTTAGCCCGTCGTGTTAATTAGCTGTGGACACAAATTTCGATTGTCTTTTTTTTTTTTTAGTTACCTTCTGCAGCATTGATAGCTGCATCCTTCTCGACGGCCCTCTAGGATTGTGTCCCCCACGTACTTCAGGCTCCAGGGAGACTCCTCGTCTCCAGCAGGATCAGTTGACCGTGATCCCATCCATACACGTCCAGTATCTTGACCACGAGAGGCGGAAACCCGAAGGCGCACAGCACAGACAGCCACAAGTTAATGCGCTCATTGTCAGCTCTGGATCAGTGTTTCAGGGGTGAGTCCATGTTAAGGCGGGGGCTCTCAGTTTGTGAATCAGCAGAGCTGGAAAAACAACTATTCTTCCTCTAAGTGTTGATCTTCAATAGTCCACAAGACTACCAAATTCAGAAGTCTTCTCACTTTGTGCTCCGCTCCTTAAACTAGCACTGCCTTTCTAGCTCTGAGCTGCCCTTTCCTTGTCAGTGTGTTAATACACAACCTTAAAAGACACACAGACCGGCTGTATAACTCCCCTGTGTGGGTGTGCAAAGGTCTGTGTGTGCGCTGCAGGCTGCAAACTGAAAAACACATAACAGACTTGATTTGGATGGAGATGGCAAATGTCCACATAGCAACATGTACAGTTCTGCAGATAACACCTGCATTGCCCATGTTGTTTTAGATGAAAGCATTGACCTGGACTTTTAGTTGAGCTGTTTGCAAAAAACTTGAAGGGAAATTAGTTGTCGTGTTAACAGCAGGTGACACTCACAGCATCTTTGACTGATTATTGTGACTGAAAACCCCATCCAAACTGGATTTATTGAAAAATGTAAAACTCGTGACGTGCTTAAAGAAAATAATGTAATGAGGTGCCTTAGAAACAACCACAGACGCAAACCGATTTACAAGGTGGAAAATCGACTTCTGTTGGTGGAAGAACTAGAGGAGGAAGGTAAGTAACCCAGGAGAGAAAACGTTATGGTGGCCCTGAAG